>JAZHRO010000003.1:29155000-31655000 GCA_037157565.1 Thalassia testudinum
TTTTATGTATCCTTAATCTTTTTACACTCTCTCAAGCTCTCTTTCTTTCTTCTCCTATTCTGCCCATGCCTTCTTCTTCCCTTAGTATTTCCTTAAGCCTCTTCCTTAGTCTTTGGTTATGCGTGTTTCGCGTGTAAGAAATTGAGGTTACAAGTAACCCGTCGTCGTAGATGCAAAACACATCGATCAGATAAAATTTATACCAAAATTGCAAGGGAGTCCCAGGTCGAACACAGGGAGGTGACATTTACTTTACTTTAAAATCGCACTTCGTTTTGTTTCTTTTTAGTATTTTGGGGTTTTGTTATTTTTTTGTATTTTTGAAATAAAAGAAAATAAGCAAATGTATCACAAGATAGAGATGTGGAATGAATATGATATATATTACTTCCAATGTCAATTACAAGAAACTATGAGAGCATATAAAGAGAGGGAGGTGAGTGGAAATCTCTTGAATCGGTTATTCGGTGAGACGACGATGCCTGGCGGAAGCTCGGACGAAGGAGGTGAGGTGCGAGATGATGGAGGTGAGATGCTGGAGGACGTCGAGTTGAGGAAAGCTTCGGCATAGCTCCGAAATGGAGGTGATAAGACGGAGTTGATCTGCTACCGAAATGGAGGTGGGAGGATGGCTCCAAGGTCACCTATGAAGGGAGATGGGAAGTTGGAGGAGTATTTGGTGGGGCAGAGGTTCGCTACACTAATAGGCACCTTGGGAGCTTGAGGACAAGCTCTAATGGAGCGTTGGTAGGCTTGCTAGAGCTTGGAAGTAGGTGGGAGTAGAGTAGGTAGAGATGGCATGGAAGGGAGGGGGTGTAGGTCCTTTTATAGTGGGGGAGAAGAGGCTAAAAATGGATAAAGGGTCTCTAGCAACCTCCAGACCGTTGCTGGAAACGTTGTTGTAGACAGCTCACCTCCACTCACGCCCTTGCTGGCTCTGCTGGCATACGATAAATTACGGATGGCTGTAAGTGTCGCTGTACGTCCAGCTTATGAGTCGCTATAGTCCACCCCACACTGCATTGGCGCCGCGCTCCTACCTTGCCACGCGCGTGCATTCCCACACACTGGTGCTACGTTCATGTGCGCCTGCGCCTCGCGCACACCCGTGTTGCTGCGCACGTGCAGTGCTGCATGCGTGTGCTGGCTGCTTGGGCTGCACCACGTGGTGCAGTCTGGGCCATCCATCTTCTTCTTATTGTCGGACTACTACAGAGGTCGGATTGAGTCGATTTTCACACTGTTAGGCTACGATATTCGACTCAAATCCATCTGCATGGTCGGATTTATCATTTGAAGCTTCGAATTATGTCTCCTAGTCCTTTGGCCGTTGATCTTCCACGGACTGCATATGGTGCTACGGGACTCTGATGGAGGTGATTTCAGAGGCATTAGATTGTGATCGTCGTCTCGATCAGATTCGTATGGTTGGATTATCAATCTGAGGCTCGGAAATAAATATGCTTCTCTCCTAACCATAAGAAAGATGCAATTAACCTAAATTATATACTGATTGCATAGCAATCATAGGTCTTAATTGACCTAGATTAGGCTAAAACTTAGCATAAGTTAGGGAAATTCATGCACGCATAAGCATTATTTGCATCTTTACTTCTTTACTTTAGCTATGCATAAAATAATGTTATAATGTGCTGATTTAGTATATTATGTCGATTGCAGGAAATAAGTAGATATGGAGCTAGATTTGGAGCAGGATCTAAAGCTGGATCTGAAATAATGGGAGTTGTAGCAGAGCTGGAGCAGAAGGCCTAGTTTAGATGTAGGAATAATAATGTAAGGGGGTTAAAGGTTTTTTATTCTATTAAGTAGAAATAAAGTAGTAAAATGTGAAGAGCTTAGATCCAACCTAGCCCTAGGGTAGCCTAGAGACTTCCCCAAGCCTTAGCCACCCTTAAATTAGGTCACAACACCCTAGGAAGCTCTAGAACCCAAGTTCCAACCCTTATCTGGATGTCCAGATAAGTTATAGGACGTCCAAAACCCTTAGGCATCTCCCACACACCTTAAACCCACTTCTGCAGTGTTATTGGACGTCCAGACACTTTGTCAGACATCCAATTTCTGCAGAATACCCAAAACAGAACCCTGATTTCCCCTTGACTCAAATTGGACGTCCAGAACTGAATTCTGGACTTCTGATTTTTGAGTATAAGTTGTCTGATCCTACTATTGGACGTCTGATACTGGTCTCCAGTCCCTATTTTGAGATTCAAGTCTTGGTCTTGGATCTTTAGCTCCCTAGAGCTAATCCCAACCCCATAGGAACCTAAATTAAGGTGTCCTAACCCTAGTACATCACCTCTAGACCTACCTAAGGACCTAATTAGGTCCTCACCAAACCCAATTGACTTAGATCAAGTCAATTACCTTCACCTAAGTCAATTGGACTCATTGAGTCCAATTGAGCTTAGATCTCAACCCGCACAAGTTTAATTGGACTTGGTGAGAGTCCAATTGACTTAAACCCAACCTAATTGAGTTATTCTACTCTCAATTTGGTTCACACTCATTCAATTAAACTTAGGTTAAGTTTAATTGCATTTTCCCCTTAGCAATTAGGGTTTGTAACCCTAATTCAAGACCTACACCTACCCAAACCCCTTAAGGCCTAACCTAAGCCACCTAGCCACATAGAGCACGACCACACACACACACACACACACACCCATTCACGCACACACACTTCTCTAGAATTCTCTAGAGATCTCTTGAGATGGCGCCACCTCTTAGTTGCCAAATTTAGCAACCAAGAGGAATTCAAATTGAGATCCGTAATTCTTGGATCTCAAAGACCACATCCACCCACATGTGGCCGGCAACTCTTGGACTCTCTCTAGAGAGTTCTACACCTCTCTAGAGAGAAGCCATTGGGTCTATAAAATGACCCCATGTGCGTCCAAACACATTCATTCTCTTCTTTGGCAATTGCACTCCATTGGTGCCATTCACGCCACCTCCACTTAGATAGTCACTCCGCCTCCACAAGCTCACTACCACCACCATGGAGGAGACCATGCCGGGATGCTGGATCAACCCTACCTCTCTCCAAGGGTCGTCCTAAGCTACATTGGCTGCCCCTCATTCTTTTCCCGACCACTCCAAGGACATCGGGGACACCCCTGAATGCCCTTTATTCTGCTAGATTTAGTTTATGCTCTCCATAATTTTTACTACTTTTGTTACTGCTTAGTAGCGTAGTCTTAACTTCTTCCCCAATGATGCATGCAAAATCCCCCATTGATTCTTGTATGTAGTCATTTTCTGTTTGTTAGATTTATGTTTTAAGCTTTACGCTATAAGCATTCCTCTACTTCCATGTTGCGAACACTTTCCTGAATGAATGAAAGAAATTTTTCTATATATATATATGTCTATGTGTTGAGAATCACCATGAGCTCATCGATTGCAATATATTTGGTGTGATTAAAGTTGCCTTCTTTTCATTATCATCTATTGCAACTAAGCATGTCGTATCTAAATGCGTAACAACCATAAACTGCCATGCGATCTTTAAAAGAAGTAGAGTAGTAAAAGATCGATTTCAAAAGCGAAAACAACACCTCCCAGAGACGAACGACCAGGACTCAAGTCTCGTAATTTTTGCAAAACAATATCTTTGTTGGATCATACTTCGCGACTGTACTACGACGCATACCTTTTCTATCAAAAACGCAATCTACGACTACCCAACAAATGGCGCCGTTGCCGGGTAGGCAACGTCATTTTGTATGATTTCGATCTTGAAACTATCACTGACAAATCTCTCTCTACTTTATTTTTGATGTGTAGGAAAAAGAGAAAAGAACGGGATTTGTGCACATAATGAGCGCAGAAAAGAAAAAAATCAGGTGCACATCATCTCTCTCTAGATTAGGTTTCTCTTTCTGAACCCTAGGAATAGATTTATTTTCTACACTTTCCTTTGACAAATTCTCTGTAAAACAAAAATCAAAAAGAAAAAAAAAAATTTGAAACAAAAATCTAGATTAGGTTTCCTTTCGAATCTAGGTTAGTTGAAGAAAAAAAGATATTTTCGTTGAATCTTTTCAAAAATTCTTTTTGAAAAAAAAAAGTGCAAGAGCTTTGAAAAAAAAAAAATCTTTTTGGTGGAAGGTTTGAATTTCAAATTCAAACCTCTTTAAAAAGCTTTTTCACCATCTTCTGATTTTCGGTCAGATTTCAAATCTAAATTAAAAATTTGATTGCCAAAAAATTCGTTAGCAAAAAATTCTGAAATTTGGGCTAAACCTTCATTTTCAAACCATCTTTCAAATGCCACCATTAAATTGAAAAAATTTTAAGCATAAAATTTTTGAAAATTCACGAAGTGCAAGGGGGTTAGACTTACCTAGATTCAAAATTTTTCAAATTTCAAAAAGTGATTCAGAGCAATCTGCGAATTTTTTTGACTAAAATTGGTAGGGTTTGAAAGATGATCTCATTGGCTTTATTTTCGATATTTTTCCTAAATTTTTGAAGGTCAATTGACACTATTTCAAAATGAAAAACCGACCAAGGGTCAAAGTTCCAAATCTAACACCCTAAAATTCAAAATTCCCTAAAAATTTGGTTGTGACAGTAAAAATTCCAAAAAAATATTCTCTGAAAAACTAATTGAAAAAGGAATCTAGTTGCAAAATTTAAAATTAATTGGATTCCAATTATTTTTAGAGAATCGACATTACTTTTGTGGTCTGCTGAAACAAAGAAAAACCCTAGAAGTGCATGCAACTTAGGCTAAATCCTTAGGGTTACAACTAGAGATCACACTTTGGGCTAACTTAGAATTAATCAAGTCTAGTTAGTTGATGAGCTTGGTCACCTTGTGGGCCACTCACCACAAACCCCACTGAACAAAATGGGTTAAAAAATTAATTTTAAAACACGAAATCAACCCGAGTTCGTTGTCGTACTACTGGGTGAGTTTAATCTCTCTTGCCAAACCTAGTGACTAAGTCTGCGGGGTAGTGTCAAACGACTGCATCTCGGGGGTCAACGGAACTGGAGGCATAAGCCAAAGGGAGAACCTTCCCCTTAGTCCCCTCATAACCAGACTGGCTGGGTTAGCTTGAGAGGTGGGATTCACTTTCAGTCGGTTGAACTACGAACTTATCTTCAGGAATTCAAATTTCTAACGAAAAATCTGGTCACCTGATCTATAAGGACCATTTGATTGACAGGGCCTTAGCCTTGTCCTGCGTGGCTACACCAACCCAGGGGTTGGGTGGTGTATGCATGGAAGGAGGTCACTTCGACCTCACTTGGTTGGACCTTGGGAGCCACTCCCAAGGAGGCGAGTCACCTCACCCAGACCATCTTCTCCCCCCATTTCTTCTACTCCAAGAGCCACCATGGCAAATCCTGGACCTGGACCTAGACCGAGTCAGGACATTGAGAATCTGGACCCGATGGCTCGTCTGGAAGTCCGGCTCGTCGAATACGAGGAGCGACATTAGCAGAGCATGGATCGTATTCTGATGGCGCTTGATAGGATGTAGCACTTGCCACGAGGAGAACTGCGGGATTTCTATGACCCAGCCACACCTATTGTCGCACTGCTAGTCAGAATTCCCACAAGCGAAGATGCGTTTGAGCTCAAGTCTAATGTAATTGGGTTGATCAGCACTCATTTCTATGGGAACTCAAGTGAAGATCCGTTCTAGCACCTTGAGGACCTGAGTCGACTCGCTGAAACTATTCGACCCAAGAATATTGATCTCAGGATTGTTCTGATGAAGCTTTTCCCGTTCTCGCTGAGGGATAAAGCTTCATACTGGTTCAAGACTATTGGGAAGCCAATTGGAACCTGGCCGGAATTACGACGTGAATTCCTACAAAAGTTCTTCCAATCGGTCAAACAAATGCAATGCGGTGCACAATCACGACTTTCTCCCAGGGAGCTGGTAAGAAATTACATGAAGCATGGGATAGATTTCACGACCTTCTCCGAAAATGGCCGCATCATGGTATACCCAGATGGCACTTAGCTCAGATTTTTTACGATGGGCTGGATGACACACATCGGTATCTGGCCGATGCATCTAGCGGTGGGAGTTTTCTCGCAAAAGACGAGAACAACACATTTGAACTATTCGAATCATTAGCGGAAAACTCAATGAATGCCGCGTCTATGAACTAGTTCTAGCAGCCTGGTCAGCAGCAGGTTGGTGTCCACGAGGCTCACACCGAGTCTATTCGAGCTGACATGGATATCCTCGTCAAGCAGCTGGATAGGATGAACTTAATTGAGAAGAAGATTGACCAAATTAGCCAGAGTCAATCTGACTTGAGCTCTGCTACTTTACAACCCTCCTATGCACATCGAGCCTCACCTGCTCGAGCTAATCTACTCACTCAGGATGCACCTTCTCCGTATTCACGAGATCTCGCATATCAGGATCCCATGAATAATCCAGATCTGGCACCCTACGACCAGGGTTATGCACCACCTGCAGATTATAATGCGTATCCCCTTGACGGATATACGTCTCAGACATCTTCGGCCTACGAGGACGTCAGCGCTATCCAAGGATACAGGCGTAATAACCCATATTCAGAGACATATAACCCTGGTTGGCACTAGCATCCAAACTTCTCTTGGTCTGGTAATTCACAGAAACCACATCAAGATCCACACTACCAGACCAGGTAATATGGGAATGCACAAAACACATACCCTAGGCAGTAGCCATTCCCGCCTCAGCAGTAGCAACCCGGCTCATTATACCAGCCGCTGCACCAAGCTGCCAACCACCCTCCAAGGCAGGCTGACCCTTTGGAGGTGCTGAAAGAGGAGCTGCAAGAATCGATGAGGAAGTCTACATAAGATAGCTTGCAGATTATGAAGGCGATGGCTGATCAAATTTAGACCATACAGAACACGTAGAACCTGCTATTGCAGGAGCATAGGACTCAGGGAGCCTTGCCCTCCCAACCCGTACCGAACCCTCGATATGTGCAAAACCAGGGTGCCCCACCTAGGTTTCAGGCACCACAGGGATAGGCACACCCCAAACTGCAGGCGCCTCCTGCACCACCTGGATATGTGCAAGGCTAGCCGCCTCTGCAGAATCCTGCGTATTCTGCCCCTTCCGCTCCCCCACCACCTCATGGACAGCAAGCCGATGCACACGCTGTTTCTTTAAGAAGAGGAAGGAAGACATTCGACCCACCACGTAGGTAGGCGGGTTCTGACTTTTCCCACCCTTCGCCGCAGGCGGATTCGACTTCTTCATCATCTCAGGAGCCACCTGCGGTAGATAAGGATAAGAGGCCACTCAACCCTGAGATTCGTGTCCCTTTTTCTGAGGCTCTGACATGAAATGTAGTATGGAAAAAGGACACACGGAATTTTGAGGACTTGAAATCGATGTTTAAGGAAGTACATATTCAGGTCCCCCTCTTCGAGGCTATCGATCACATTCCTGCTGTCGCTAGGTTCTTCAAGGACTATTGTACCCCGAAGCGACAGCCGAGAATTGGACGACAGGTGGTACTGTCGAAAGAAGCTAGCGTCGTTATTCTAGTTGACCTACTGCCAAGGAAGAAAGACCCTGGTACCCCACTCATATCCTGCTTCTTGCAAGATTCTCCATTTGATCAAGCCCATTTAGACTTGGGTTCGTCCATCAACTTAACTCCCACCGCTGTATTTGATCGATTTCGATTTGGGGAGTTGAAACCCACCTCGGTTACGATTCAGCTGGCTGATAGATCAGTCAAAACACCGAGGGGGGTGGTTGAGAATGTGAACGTGAAAGTCCGCGGGTTCTGCTTTCCCACAGATTTTTTCGTTCTCAATATGGAAGTTCCTCCTAATCTCCGAGATGCACTAATTATTTTGGGTCGCCCATTTCTGGCGACAGCTCGAGCGAACATCGATTGTGCATCTGAGGGCATCAATATGGAGATTGCCCTAGGTAATGAGTGACTTCGACTAGACATATTCAGGGCAGCAAAGAACTTCGACTGTGATCGAATCGAGGAGGATGGTGAAGACGAAGATTCGGCTTACTGCGGTAACATTGGGCTCCTTTGTGATGACCCAATGTCTCATTCGTCTACACTATCAGGGTTCTCGAACCTCGATCCACACAGGATTGAAACCACTACATTACACATATCTCCCCAAGGATCTGACTGTTTAGGGTATGCTTCTGACCATAGCACCCCTGAATCCAGCTATCCTGATCCATATATTACTGAATCGCCCCTGTTATTGCAGAAAGACGTGACTATAGCTAACGAGTTTCCCGTTAACGCAGTCGCAATCGATTTCATAGGTAGCGAATCAACAGGAATTCACATGCACATGGATCAGCAGATTCCCACCTTGGATTCTGCTCCTCCCACTCTCATATCTGATTCTGACCCACCCGTGATTGAATTGAAGCCCTTACCCGACTCACTTAAGTATGTGTTCTTGGGTGAAAGAGAGACATATCCGGTCATTATCATTGCCCACTTAACCCAAGAATAGGAGCATCAATTGATTTCTACACTTCAAGACCATAGGGTTGCTATCGGGTGGAGTATCGCTGATCTCCGCGGTATTCGCCCCTCCTATTGCACTCATCACATTTACATGGATGAGGGGGTGAAACCTTCGAGACAACCTCAAAGATGGCTAAACTTGAATATACTAGAGGTTGCTAAGAAGGAGATCATCAAATGGTTGGATGCAGGCATTGTATATCCAATTTCAGACAGCCAGTGGGTAAATCTGATTCAGATAGTGCCCAAGAAAGCAGGACTCACTGTCATGAAAAACAATAAGGGCGAATCCATCCGGACCCGCACTGTGACATCTTGGCGGGTCTGCATTGACTACAGGAAACTGAACACAGCTATCCAGAAGGATCACTTTCCTTTGCCGTTCATTGATCAGATCTTGGAACGGTTAGCTGGACGCAGTTTCTTCTGCTTTCTGGATGGATACTCCGGGTATAATCAGGTAGCAATTAGCCCAAAAGATCAGGACAAGACCACATTCACATGCCCCTTTGGAACATTCGCCTTCAAGCGGATGCCCTTTGGCCTCTGCAATGCACCAGCGACATTTCAGCATTGTATGATGGCTATCTTCTCTGACATGATTGGGGATTATGTGGAGGTATTCATGGATGACTTCTCTATTTTCGGAGATGATTTCACGTCTTGTCTTGATAACCTCACTAAGATCCTGAAATGATGTATTGAGGTAAACCTAGTACTATCCTGGGAGAAAAGCCATTTCATTGTGAGGGATGGCATAGTACTAGGGCACAGGATCTCCAAAAGTGGACTCCAGGTCGACTGGGCTAAATGTGAGATTATCTCCCATTTACCTCCACCTAGCTCGGTCAAGCAGATCAGATCATTCTTGGGTCACGTCGGCTTCTATCGGAGATTTATACGCGATTTCTCAAAAATTGTGCGGCCTTTGACGAATCTCTTGGTTACCGATGTCCCATTTGAATTTGATACCTCGTGTCTTAGCACCTTTGAGAATTTATGAAGCACTGTTTCCAACTCCCCGATTCTCCAACCACTTGATTGGTTGCTCGATTTCAAAATGATGTGCGACCCTTCTGATTTTGCCATCGGTGCTATTTTAGGCCAGCATCGGGAGAAACAACCCTTTGTCATATACTATGCTAGCAAGACACTGAATGAGGCTTAGCGCAATTACACTGCTACAGAAAAAGAACTGCTAGCAGTAGTATTTAGGTTGGAGAAATTCAGATCATATTTATTAGGGTCCAAGGTCATCATCTTCACTGACCACTCCGCCCTCCGGCATTTGTTGGCAAAGAAGGATGCTAAACCACGGCTCATTAGATGGATCCTTCTATTGCAGGAATTTGATATCGAAATCCACGACAAAGCCGGAAAACAAAATGTTGTGGCGGATCACCTATCAAGATTGGACCTAGACCACATTCCTTATTCCCTACCTATCCATGAACAATTTCCAGATGAATCTCTTTTGGCAATTCATTCTATTGAGTTCCCCACGAACCTATCCAAGGACCAGAAACTCAAATTCATTGCAGAAGCCAAATACTACCTCTCGGATGACCCACTACTCTTTTACATTGGAGCGGACCAGATTATCCATAGATGCATCCCAGACTCTGAGATCCCCAGTGTGTTATCTTTCTGCCACAATGATGTGTGTGGTGGCCATTTCTTAGGAAGGAAAATCGCTGCAAAAATTTTGCAGTCGAGATTTTTCTGGCCAACAATCTTCAAAGATACACACAATTACGCCCAACATTGCAAATGATGTCAGTCGATCGATTTTATGACCAGGAGAGACATGATGCCACTCCAACCCATCATGGTCGTAGAAGTGTTCGACATCTGGGGCATCGATTTTATGGGTCCTTTTCTGAACTCGCATGGCTTCGAGTACATATTGCTAGCCATTGATTATGTTTCAAAGTTGGTTGAGGCCATCCCGGCAAGATGGGCTGACCACAAGACCGTCATTTCTTTCGTACAGCAAAATATTTTTGCGAGATTCGAAATACCCCGCGCTCTGATTAGCAATGGGGGAAGCCACTTCATCCACGCCCATTTTAGGTCATTATTAAAGAAATACGGGGTACATCACCGCATTGCCACCCCGTATCACCCATAGCCCATTTCAGGCTGAAGTGTCTAACCACCAAATCAAGTTGATTCTCCAGAAGATGGTTAGTCCAGATAGGAAGGATTGGTCCGACAAGTTAATCGATGCACTCTGGGCATATCGGATCGCATACAAGGCCCCACTCGGAATGTCACCATATCGCATGGTATATGGCAAGCCCTGTCACCTTCCTGCAGAGCTGGAACACCGCGCCTTTTGGGCGGTGCAAAAATGCAACCTCGACCTCAATGCAGGAGGTCGAGATGGAAACTCCAGCTCAGTGAATTAGAAGAAATCCGGCGGGAGGCCTATGAGAATGCATTAATATACAAGGACAAGACCAAGGCCTTTCATGACCGCCACATCCGAAGGAAAGTATTCACGCCCAACCAGCAAGTCTGGTTGTTCAATTCATGGTTGAAACTGTTCGCGGGGAAGCTTAAGTCCAAATGGACTAGCCCGTATGTTGTGATGCAGCCATATCCTAATGGGGCAGTCCAGATCAAGGACCCAAAATCTGGGCATATATTCACGGTAAATGGCCAGTGCCTCAAGCCATTTTTGGCCCAGGAACCTCCTCCACCTGACGAGACTATTCATATTAGTGAGGATGTGTGATTGAGTGCTCACCCAGCTGGAGGCGTTAAACTCAGCACATATAGATACCATTCGCCCCACATTCCACCATCATTTATATATAACCATTTTTATACATAGCATATTTTTCTTCTAGCATATTTCCCTTTTGTATATTGCATGTTAACAGGTTGGCCGGAGCCGAATAGAATTTTAGGAGCAATTACAGGTGACTTCTACCCACTCATCCCCTGTCAAATTTATTTTCTTTTATATTCATGCATGAGGACATGCAAGAACTTAGGCATGGGGAGGTAGATGCAGAAACACTGAAAAAATTTTTTTATGCCAACACTTAAGAAAACCTCGGAGCTGCATGAAAACGTACTTTAGGACCTTAAATAAAAGAACAACTGACTCCACCTTCAATGCTCGCATTGGAGCTAGAAATTGTCCACAACAGCCATTTCCGACTCAACCGCTCACCTCTTATTCTAAATTTAGGGTCAAGCTGATTGTAACCCGATATGGGAAATTCATGAAGTACAAATTTTATGAGGTTACATGTTTATAGCATATATAGATATTGCATTCATGAATAAGATTATTTTATTAAGAGAATGCATTAGGGATTTTATCCTCTAGTTGATTCCTGTAATCTGGAATCCAGTACAACTTTTCCCACACATGTAGAATTTGCAATGGATTCATGGTGAAGGCTGATAAACGTCTTCAGTCCATCGAGAAGAAGCAGTGCTTCTTTTCCTAAACCCCTGGATAGTGTTTTGGGAGTCAGGCTGATTTTCTTCCAAAAATCCACCAAATAGTGTGAGATGAGAGTAGAGTGTACTGGTGCTCTAAGATTAGTGCGAGGAATATGGAATCGTAGATAATTAGGTGATGATACTATGAGATTAGACATAGTTTTCACTCTCGGTTCCCGCATATACATTTTTGTGCAAATTGTGAGAGCCACCAAATAAGGCAAATACGCGGAGAGCGAGTTTTCATAAAACTAGGGCTAAGGTGGATGGTTACGACCATTCTTTACGAAATCCTCGGCTAAAGGAGGGTATTGATGTCAAGGTCAGAAATACACTGTCCTATCAGTCTTTCTAGGTGCTGTGAGTAGGCACTTCCACCAAATAAGCAACCCAATGTCTCTTAAGTACCACCAATCCCTAATAATGCCTCCTCAATAAAGTTCATGGATGTATGCTAGTTGTGTGATGTTGAAAAAAATAAAAAAAAGGGAGAAAAAAAGAAAAAAAAAGAAGAGAAAAAAAAAAGAAGAAAAGGCAAAGAAAAGAATGAATATTTAGTGTTTATTTCATTGAGGCAATATCACCAAATAAATTTGAGATCCACCAAATATAGCCTTAACCTATTTTTCTTGTGATTCTGACCACCCAAATACTGGCCGAGGAATTTTGACTTAGTGTTAGGGTTATGAGAACTCAATTAAAGTGTTAATGCCTAGTGAGACCACCAAATACAGGTCATATACGTGAATCTGGTGAAGTTGTGAGCTCTAAGAAAGAAAAGAAAAGGAAAAGAAAAAGAGAAAGGGAGAATGAATACAAAGGAATCAAAAGGGAGCATAGTTTTTCTCATCTTTCTCTAAGTAGAGTTACTTAGTAATCCAAGAATCTAGATTCTGTAGTACTAGTCTCTATGTAGCACCAAGTGAGAATGAGCCACCAAATATATAACCATTTCCCTCAGAGATTCTCTACCTAAGCCTAAAGCCGCGGTGAAATTCATAGAATATCTTGAGTACCCCGAGGGAAGAAGTTCACCTATCTCACTAGAATTTTTACTAGGGATCAAGTACAGGCTTTAGAAGTGTATTAGTTTTCACTCGAATCCATTGCAAAAGCTACATAGCCGCACTTTCACGATTGTTTCGATTTCTAGAGCATAGGATGAAAACAAAAAGGAGAAAAATCTCTATGCATACACTTGATAAAATAATCAGTCCCTTCGAGACCCTTGCTGTAAATCATTTAGTCTTGCATTTGCTAGTGACTAGCAAGATTTAGGCATGGGGGTATGATTGCGCAGCAATCATAGGTCTTAATTGACCTAGATTAGGCTAGAACTTAGCATAAGTTAGGGAAATTCATGCACGCATAAGTATTATCTGCATCTTTACTGCTTTACTTTAGCTATGCATAAAATAATGTTATAATGTGCTGATTAAGTATATTATGTAGATTGCAGGCAATAAGCAGATCTGGGGCTGGATCTGGAGCAGGATCTAAAGCTGGATCTGAAATAATGGGAGTTGTAGCAGAGTAGGAGCAGAAGGCCTAGTTTACATGTAGGAATAATAATGTAAGGGGGTTAAAGGTTTTCTATTCTATTAAGTAGAAATAAAGTAGTAAAATGTGAATAGCTTAGGTCCAACCTAGCCCTAGGATAGCCTAGAGACTTCCCCAAGCCTTAGCCACCCTTAGATTAGGTCACAACACCCTAGGAAGCCCTAAAACTCTAGTTCAAGCCCTTATCTGGACGTCCAGATAAGTTATAGGTCATCCAAGACCCTTAGCCATCTCATGCACACCTCAAACCCACTTCTGTAGTGTTATTGGACGTCCAGACAGTTTGTCAGACGTCCAATTTCTGCAGAGTACCCAAAACAGAACCCTAATTTCCCCCTGATGAGAACCTCATCATGAGCCATAACTAGCTCATTTTGACCCAATACAAAGGATAAAAGCTCCTACATATCTCAAGGAAAGGCTTAACTCAGAGAATTCTGAGTTTGAGAAGAAAACCAGTCATAAGGGGTAAAAGTGCAATTTTACCAGTATAATCTGCATACAGGGTAATTCAGGGCCCAAACACAGGTCAAAACAGCTTAATAAGAATAAAAGTGGGATGAGATGATCTAGCAAGGGCTACAGCACTTCCAAGGAACCAAATGATAATCTGTAACCCTAAAACAACCCACTTCAATTCACAAGGTTCGAGGCAAAGTAAAAATAGAATAAACCCTCTAAAATTCATAGAAAAATAATCTCTAGGGTTTATAACCTTCAATTTGGCCTTTAGAACCCATTTTGACCTACATTGAGAACCATGCCCAATTAATAACTTAATTTGGGTCTTTACGCAAATTGACCGGTCAAACAAGGTTTAATATGAAAATGAAATTTACCATCAGATTCCTTAGGTTCTAATTAGTCATGTATAAAAACTTGAGCCTAAGAAGAAACCTCCTTGACCGACTTTACACTTTGGTCCTCATATATTTACTCTTTGGCCCTCAACTTTTGAACCCTCGCATTTAGGCCCCTAACTCTCCTTCGTTCTTTGCAAACAGGTCCCTCCTGCAAAACCCTGCCAGCACCATGCTCCGGCGACCTTGCGCGGAGCATGGCGCCGCGCAGGGTGAGGTAGAGGACCTGGCATGTGTACCAGGGGTGCCCTGCGTCGTCAGCCGTCGCAGGAGCACCCCCATGGTCGTTGCAGCCCCCCATACCGGCCGTGCGAACGCACGGACGGTATGGGTTCGAATTCCGACCATGCTCCGGCGAGGGAGACACGTCGTCTCCCTCCGCCTTCCTCCCTGCTTCAACCCTATAAATACCCCCCGCCGCTCCATCGACCAAGGCAGCCTGGATCTGACGGAGAAAACCCCCAATTTTCCTCTCTTCTCACTCCGGCAGACGCCCACCAGCTCCGGCGGTTCTTCCTCCTCCTCCTCTTCGCTCTGCCGCAATACCAGCAGCAGAGATTTCTTCCCCTGCTCTTTCCGCGTCGCGCAATACCGGCGCGCGCTGCCTCTGCCCCGTCGTCACCGCCGTCCTTCCCCCACTGGGCACCGTCTTCTCCGGCGACAGTCGATACGACTATCGCCCTGTTCCTCCCCCTTCGTCCCTGCAGTTAAGTTAGACTTACTCCCCTTCTCCTCCTCTTTCTTTCCCCGCTTTCGATTTAGTCAATTAAGCCCTCTACCGACCCTGTTCACCCTCATCCTCTCCGCCTCCGACCACCCTCCGGCGAGCCGCTCCCATCACCTCAGCGACCCACACGGCTCGCCGACCACCGCAGAACTTCCGCCTCCTCACCCTGATCCTCTTCCGCCCCTCCACTTCCCACCAAACACCCTCTGCAGACCCACCGAACACACCCACTCCCTCGCTCACAGTTTGACCTAGGACGACCCGACAGCTCCATCTCGCCCCCTGCAGACCCCCTGACCACCTTCGCCGTGCCACGGCGAAGGTCCCCCGCCTGTCTGATTTGGCCGAGAGGCCGTGCCATTGGTTTCAGGTTCCAGGCCTTGACCGCCATTGGTGAGGAAGCTCGAAGCCTGCTCGAGGTTGCTCCAAGCCGAGATATCCCAGATTGAATAGCCACGGCCAGCGCGGAAGAGTCTCACGCACACACCCTGGCCCTCGATTGGAGCTGTACGCCTCAACAGCCGATGCAATTGGGAGCACCATCCCTGCTGCAGGCGTAAGAGAATTGGGGTGGGACATTTAGTCCCACCTCGGAATCTCTCAAAGGCGCGCGGATGCATAAAGGCAAAAACTGCCTTATGCTGTTTGCCTCAGTTACCACGGGGTGAGGTCCCTCTCACCCGACCCGACCCGACTCGGCCTCGTCCGTGACCACGCTCCGCGGACCTGGCCCGACCCGATTAGACTGACCTGCACTCCTCGCCCACCACGCACGCCGGTGGGCCTGGACCCGGGCCTGACCCGAACCCGATTACCCGATAGCGCTCTGGGAGAGCTTCCGAGGAGTGATTTCAGAGAGAGAGATACGCGGGGGAGGGGGGTAGAGTAGGTTTTTGCCTTGACGAATAAACTCTGAAGTGTGCAGGCCAAAGAAGAAGAAGCAGACCCGCTGAAGAAGAAGGAGCTGCTGCACTGTAGCGAAGGCATTGTTAAGTCGTCTCAGCACTGGCGCAGACGACGGAAGGTCAGCAGCCAAAGAAGAAGAAGACCCGCTGAAGAAAAAGGAAGAGCAACAGCCATCGCGAAAGAAGAAAAAGAGAGGTCAAGGCAGGTGAAGACAAAGCAAGAAGCAAGAAAAGAAGAAGACGATCTGACGAAAAAGAAAGAAAGGAAACAAGGAAGAACAGAAGAAGAAGAGCACAAGGGGAAAATCTGAAGAAAGCAGAAGCAGAAGCAGAAGCAGAAGCAGAAGAAGAAGAAGAAGAAGAAGAAGAAGAACAGGAAGAACCAAAGACAAAGAGGAAGAAAGAAGAAAAGAAGAAGAAGAAGCCAATTTTTCATCTCTCTCTCTCTCTTTATTTTTGTAATAGAACTTGTATATCTCTAGAATACAACTTGCTCCCTGAGTTCGACCTCGGGAACTCTTTTATTTTTCCGAGTAAAAAATTTTATATGATACGTTGGTAACAACCGGCTTTACTACAACGACATAACACGAACCGGTCGACAAACCGACGTCATCATTTTGGCGCCGTTGCCGGGGAGCAACGGCTATTCTAGAGGTAAACATTCCTGTTTCTTTTAAGTTCTGATAATCTCCTCTCTTTTGTGCAGCTACAGGAACTCAAGAAGACAAGCAACCACACCAAAGACAGGTAAATTTTTCCTCTCACTATTAACCCCTAAGCTCTAAAGAGGAAGAAAAGAAAAGAACAAGCAATATAGGGCTAACCTGTCTTCCATATTTAGTAACCATAAAAGTTGCATGTTTTCAACTCATTATTTCTGCACACTATTAAGGGTATTTAAGGGCTAACACATTCTTGCTTGAGCCCTAATTACCCAACAAAGAATTAACTGGACCAAGTAGAGCCAACCTAGGATCCAACACTAGGGATTTAGAGACACACTCCTTAAGCAAGAATTGAGAAAACCAAATGAAGTGTGCCCAAGCCCTTGTCTGAAAATACCTATTCAAAGAAAATCTAAAACAATTGGCTCTCTAAACACTTGAACCCTAAAAGACAGGACCCAAAAAGCTCTCAAAGAAAACAAGAGGTAAAGTTGACCCCTTTGGGTTAACCAACCTTAAATTAGGTCACTCTTTGCACTTAAAAAGACTAAAAGTTCAAGTGAAACCTTAAGCACCCTGATCTTAAAATTGGTAGACTTAAGAGGTCAAGATTCCCATTCTGGTCTACCTGGAACCGCAGTGACAAGAGAGGTCGGGTAGGGGAAACCCTGTAACCCGTGGGGACGCTCTACCGTGTAGGGGTCTTCGCGGGACTCTCCCTCTCTGGCTGCCCAGGTAATTCTCAGGTGGACGATCTTTCTGATCAAGGGGTCCATCTGCCCCGAACCTCTATAGTCACCCAACAATTTTTGGGTGTCTTGATTGGGTCCAGCACCTGCTTATCTCATCCAGCCCTTCAGTATTTTTCGGGAGGTCCTTGAAACCTCCTATAGAAATTCACTCTCCCCGAGGCTAAGCCTCGGCTCCTTTGTTTTTGCAGAAATCATTCACATAGCCCCTCTTTCCTCTGATTCTGAACAAAATCCCCTTCTTCCATCTTGATTCAAACTTTGATTCTATTCCACCACCTGATCCAATTATGCAGCCGAATTACCTAGCAAGACTACCATTCAAGAAACTTGAATATCGGAGATCTATGAAAGATAAAATGATCGAGGATGCCATAAGATTCTATGGAAAAGAAGAAAAAACCTCAACACCAATAGGAAATATTCAGGTTGATGTCCCAACAACCACATCCTTCATCATAAACTGTGCCCAAATTCTATTGACTGGAATTTCAAAAGGATCAACCCGAGACATGCTCATGACAGGATACATTGAGATGGAAAAATTACACCAATCTGAATACCTTCAATGCTTAACAAATCCTGTACTTTGGGAACAACACCAAGATGCCCTTATAAAACGGGTAGAAATGATGAAATCAGTAGAACAAATTATCAACCAGAAATACCCGTATATACCAGAAACAAAGGATGAGTCATCTTGGAACAGTACTAAGAATCAATCCAGTTTCCCAGACCTCGGGATTGAGGCACAAAGTGGTTGTAAAATCCCAACCCAGATAGAAGACAATGTTGAATTAGGTTGGGATATTGCAGGAAAACACAATGCTGAGCCAACCCTAGGCCATAAATCACCAAGCTTAGAACTCCAAGACTCCTGCAATAACAAGATTAGAATTGAACCTCTGGAGGGTATAAATTCCACCCCTTGTTTTGATAAGGTGACCCTCGAAGGTTATTCGGACTTAGGTTCTAATAATTCTACCCACATCCTAAGCCTAGAACCTAGATCTGAAACTTATTGGGAAGATTATGAGGCCCTTTATGAGGAAGATCAAATTTTTACAGAATATGATTCCGGGCCTCTATTTAATGAGTATCCCTCTCCAACATCCTCAGGAAATCTGATTGATTTTTCAGAAAACATGCCAATTTATGATACAGAAACTGAGGAGTTGGATGAGCAAGGTTTTAATAGGGTCTATCCTACCAGCTTAGAGCTTGAACAGAACATCTTTTTGAACCCAGAATTGACATATAGGCTAGAACCCAGTCAGGCTGCTGATTCCACATCTGATGATTTCTGCTGTGGTGGAATTCATGATCATTTTCGCCAACTCTCCGACAATTTCAGATCTGACTATAATTGCGGAGAGATTCCCCTTCCTGAACACGCCAGGCCTATCTACGACCTCAGTTCACATGACTCTGACTCTGACTCTGATGCTGAGGTCCTGATTCCCGAGATCACCGATAACACAGAATCATTCCTTTTCGATCCTCAGGAACCAAAAACAGAAAATGCCAAGAGTGATTGCAACCAAGAATCCAAATTTTTTCTCGAATCCGATTTCTTTCATCCTACAAACACTCTTCCGGCATTTGATAGTTACCCAGAGGACTCTCTACAGAAAATCACCTATCATCTGTTTCTAGAAGAGCCCTCATACACAATGGCCACCTCATCCGCACACACAGAACGGATCAAAACCTCTCCCAAACCCCGACCCGCAACCGGACTCAATTTCTATGCTGATTCACCTCTCACCGAGCCGATTGCATTTCCACATCGGGTTTCGAACATTGATCAGACTACATACCATGCTCTATCATTCTCTGATCACCCCTGTAGGGTTCCTGCATCAACCACTGATTATCCTACGGGTCCCTACTCTGACCAGGCTGATTCGGCTCAGCCAAACCCTGCGTTTACACTTCCACATCCATCTGAGCTTCATAGTTTATGGTGGGCACCACACCTTTTTATCCACATCTATCAACCCACCAGATTGATTGGGTTTGGGCTGCATCATCAGCCTGTTGATCTGAACAAGCACCTGGTTGGACCAACCAGGCTCTTAATCAAGGTGCTTGTCTTACAAAACTCTGCTGAGTTGACCATCCCCTCTCCATCGCATTTCCCGCCTGGCTGAAGGCATCAAATTTAGCGCTCAACGGGAGGCAGCCCGTCATTCTCTTTGAAAACCTGAAACTTGTTCTGACAGCTTTTTGCACTTGAAGTTCACACTTTAGGACAGCCCCCTCCACCTCAGGTGCTTGCATCTGAGATTAGAAATCGTCCGCAACAGTCACCCCGACCCATTCACTCATCAAAACAGCTATCCTAATGTATGAACTTAGTTGAATAAAAACCCCTAGGTTACAATGAGGACATTGCAAATCTTAGGCATGGGGGGGTATGAAAGTGCAAAAACTCGTAAGAAAAGGTTTCAAACAAAAAATTCACATATGCCAAAAATACCATAAAAATTAAAAAATTTTCGAAAAAGAGGAAAAGAGGAGAATTTTGTGAAGGAGAGAAGAAACAAAATGAAAAAGGAGCACAAAATTATAAGAAAAGTTGATAGTCATTAGTAAGGAACTAAGGAATTAACCTAAGTTCTAGACCTCATTCAAGAAAATAACTGAAAAGTGCACAATAAGATTAGTAAGAATGCAAACCTTAGGCATTCTTGAATAGACTCTTAGTACTCATTAAGATCTGGACACTCCTCAAGAGGTTGAGGAAAATGAAAAGCTGAAGTATTAGGTCTAAGGCTTAGGGAGTATTCGGCCTCGTTAACTAATTTTTGGTTTACGGGACTCAGTAACCTAAGCACCCTAATCTCACACACAGCCTGGTTCAGTAAGCGTAAAAATCAGAATCACGCAGAAGCGTCGCAAAAATCTGAAAAGAACACCTAGAATAGGAATGGCCGATCAACACAAGTTGATTTGGACGAGTTCCCAGCGCAGAGAGGCGGGAAATCCCCTCGAAGATGCGTAACAAAATATCATCTCCTCGGTGCTTGTCTCTTAGGATATTTACATATCCTACGGGGGGCATGTAAGCACTCTGCTGGTTCAGATTCCATGGATGGCATTATCTCGAAGTGTCAATTGCCAGGGTCTGGATTCGGCCACGGAATACCATGGATGGGATTATCTCGAAATCTCAATAGCCAGGGTTCCGGGGGTTGCCATGGGCGGTGCTATCTCGAAGCATCGATCGCCAGGAACCCTTGAGGATTGATGATGGGAGCAAGGAATCTGATACAGACCGTGTTGAAAAGCCAATCCTAGACTAGAACTAAAAAGAAAAAGAGAGAGAAAACTCTCCAAACAGAAAAAAAACTTTCTATCTCTCTCTTACAAAACGCACTGCGAACTGGGCCAGGGCTAAAATCATTTTAAGCACGGGTGCTTTAACCACGAAGTCCAATAAACCTTAGGTTAGTTCTTGCGGGCCTTAAAAACCTTTGCTAAAAGACTGAGGCTAAGGCTAGACAGATTTGGATCTTGATTGGTACTAGAGTATCTTTTAGGCCTATGGTCAGCATTCTAACCTAATCTATGCTCAAATAAAAAGGCACTTATCTAAAACCATTGAAAACTTCATGGTCTAGAACAAGGGTTGAAACCTTAAGTTGTTTGCTAAGGGACTAGCAAAAGCTAGGCATGGGGGTATGATGAGAACCTCATCATGAGCCATAACTAGCTCATTTTGACCCAATACAAAGGATAAAAGCTCCTACATATCTCAAGGAAAGGCTTAACTCAGAGAATTCTGAGTTTGAGAAGAAAACCAGTCATAAGGGGTAAAAGTGCAATTTTACCAGTATAATCTGCATACAGGGTAATTCAGGGCCCAAACACAGGTCAAAACAGCTTAATAAGAATAAAAGTGGGATGAGATGATCTAGCAAGGGCTACAGCACTTCCAAGGAACCAAATGATAATCTGTAACCCTAAAACAACCCACTTCAATTCACAAGGTTCGAGGCAAAGTAAAAATAGAATAAACCCTCTAAAATTCATAGAAAAATAATCTCTAGGGTTTAGAACCTTCAATTTGGCCTTTAGAACCCATTTTGACCTACATTGAGAACCATGCCCAATTAATAACTTAATTTGGGTCTTTACGCAAATTGACCGGTCAAACAAGGTTTAATATGAAAATGAAATTTACCATCAGATTCCTTAGGTTCTAATTAGTCATGTATAAAAACTTGAGCCTAAGAAGAAACCTCCTTGACCGACTTTACACTTTGGTCCTCATATATTTACTCTTTGGCCCTCAACTTTTGAACCCTCGCATTTAGGCCCCTAACTCTCCTTCGTTCTTTGCAAACAGGTCCCTCCTGCAAAACCCTGCCAGCACCATGCTCCGGCGACCTTGCGCGGAGCATGGCGCCGCGCAGGGTGAGGTAGAGGACCTGGCATGTGTACCAGGGGTGCCCTGCGTCGTCAGCCGTCGCAGGAGCACCCCCATGGTCGTTGCAGCCCCCCATACCGGCCGTGCGAACGCACGGACGGTATGGGTTCGAATTCCGACCATGCTCCGGCGAGGGAGACACGTCGTCTCCCTCCGCCTTCCTCCCTGCTTCAACCCTATAAATACCCCCCGCCGCTCCATCGACCAAGGCAGCCTGGATCTGACGGAGAAAACCCCCAATTTTCCTCTCTTCTCACTCCGGCAGACGCCCACCAGCTCCGGCGGTTCTTCCTCCTCCTCCTCTTCGCTCTGCCGCAATACCAGCAGCAGAGATTTCTTCCCCTGCTCTTTCCGCGTCGCGCAATACCGGCGCGCGCTGCCTCTGCCCCGTCGTCACCGCCGTCCTTCCCCCACTGGGCACCGTCTTCTCCGGCGACAGTCGATACGACTGTCGCCCTGTTCCTCCCCCTTCGTCCCTGCAGTTAAGTTAGACTTACTCCCCTTCTCCTCCTCTTTCTTTCCCCGCTTTCGATTTAGTCAATTAAGCCCTCTACCGACCCTGTTCACCCTCATCCTCTCCGCCTCCGACCACCCTCCGGCGAGCCGCTCCCATCACCTCAGCGACCCACACGGCTCGCCGACCACCGCAGAACTTCCGCCTCCTCACCCTGATCCTCTTCCGCCCCTCCACTTCCCACCAAACACCCTCTGCAGACCCACCGAACACACCCACTCCCTCGCTCACAGTTTGACCTAGGACGACCCGACAGCTCCATCTCGCCCCCTGCAGACCCCCTGACCACCTTCGCCGTGCCACGGCGAAGGTCCCCCGCCTGTCTGATTTGGCCGAGAGGCCGTGCCATTGGTTTCAGGTTCCAGGCCTTGACCGCCATTGGCGAGGAAGCTCGAAGCCTGCTCGAGGTTGCTCCAAGCCGAGATATCCCAGATTGAATAGCCACGGCCAGCGCGGAAGAGTCTCACGCACACACCCTGGCCCTCGATTGGAGCTGTACGCCTCAACAGCCGATGCAATTGGGAGCACCATCCCTGCTGCAGGCGTAAGAGAATTGGGGTGGGACATTTAGTCCCACCTCGGAATCTCTCAAAGGCGCGCGGATGCATAAAGGCAAAAACTGCCTTATGCTGTTTGCCTCAGTTACCACGGGGTGAGGTCCCTCTCACCCGACCCGACCCGACTCGGCCTCGTCCGTGACCACGCTCCGCGGACCTGGCCCGACCCGATTAGACTGACCTGCACTCCTCGCCCACCACGCACGCCGGTGGGCCTGGACCCGGGCCTGACCCGAACCCGATTACCCGATAGCGCTCTGGGAGAGCTTCCGAGGAGTGATTTCAGAGAGAGAGATACGCGGGGGAGGGGGGTAGAGTAGGTTTTTGCCTTGACGAATAAACTCTGAAGTGTGCAGGCCAAAGAAGAAGAAGCAGACCCGCTGAAGAAGAAGGAGCTGCTGCACTGTAGCGAAGGCATTGTTAAGTCGTCTCAGCACTGGCGCAGACGACGGAAGGTCAGCAGCCAAAGAAGAAGAAGACCCGCTGAAGAAAAAGGAAGAGCAACAGCCATCGCGAAAGAAGAAAAAGAGAGGTCAAGGCAGGTGAAGACAAAGCAAGAAGCAAGAAAAGAAGAAGACGATCTGACGAAAAAGAAAGAAAGGAAACAAGGAAGAACAGAAGAAGAAGAGCACAAGGGGAAAATCTGAAGAAAGCAGAAGCAGAAGCAGAAGCAGAAGCAGAAGAAGAAGAAGAAGAAGAAGAAGAAGAACAGGAAGAACCAAAGACAAAGAGGAAGAAAGAAGAAAAGAAGAAGAAGAAGCCAATTTTTCATCTCTCTCTCTCTCTTTATTTTTGTAATAGAACTTGTATATCTCTAGAATACAACTTGCTCCCTGAGTTCGACCTCGGGAACTCTTTTATTTTTCCGAGTAAAAAATTTTATATGATACGTTGGTAACAACCGGCTTTACTACAACGACATAACACGAACCGGTCGACAAACCGACGTCATCACCCCCTGACTCAAATTGGACGTCCAGAACTGAAGTTTGGACTTCTGATTTTTGAGTATAAGTCATCTGATCCTATTATTAGACGTCTGATACTGGTTTCTAGTCCCTATTTTGAGATTCAAGTCTTGGTCTTGGATCTCTAGCTTGCTAGACCTAATCCCAACCCCATAGGAACCTAAATTAAGGTATCCTAACCCTAGTACATCACCTCTAGACCTACCTAAGGACCTAATTAGGTCCTCACCAAACCCAATTGACTTAGATCAAGTCAATTACCTTTACCTAAGTCAATTGGACTCATTGAGTCCAATTGAGCTTAGATCTCAACCCACACAAGTTTAATTGGACTTGGTGAGAGTCCAATTGACTTAAACCCAACCTAATTGAGTTATTCTACTCTCAATTTGGTTCACACTCATTCAATTAAACTTAGGTTAAGTTTAATTGCATTTTCCCCTTAGCAATTAGGGTTTGTAACCCTAATTCAAGACCTACACCTACCCAAACCCCTTAAGACCTAACCTAAGCCACCTAGCCACATAGAGCACGACCACACACACACACACACACACCCATTCACGCACACACACTTCTCTATAATTCTATAGAGATCTCTTGAGATGGCGTCACCTCTTGGTTGCCAAATTTAGCAACCAAGAGGAATTCAAATTGAGATCCACAATTCTTGGATCTCAAAGACCACATCCACCCACATGTGGCCGGCCACTCTTGGACTCTCTCTAGAGAGTTATACACCTCTCTAGAGAGAAGCCATTGGGTCTATAAAAAGACCCCATGGACGGCCAAACACAGTCATTCACTTCTTTGGCAATTGCACTCCATTGGTGCAATTCATGCCACCTCCACTTAGATAGTCACTCCACCTCCATGAGCTCACTACCACCACCATGGAGGACACCATGCCGGGATGCTGGATCAACCCTACCTCTCTCCAAGGGTCAGCCTAAGCTACATTGGCCGCCCCTCATTCTTCTCCTGACCACTCCAAGGCCATCGGGGACCACCCCTGAATGCCCTTTATTCTACTAGATTTAGTTTATGCACTCCATAATTTTTACTACTTTTATTGCTGCTTAGTAGCGTAGTCTTAACTTCTTCCCCAATGATGCATGCAAATCCCCCCATTGATTCTTGTATGCAGTCGTTTTCTGTTAGTTAGATTTGTGTTTTAAGCTTTCTACTATAAGCATTCCTCTACTTCCATGTTGCGAACACTTTCCTGAATGAATGAAAGAAATTTTTCTATATATATATATGTCTATGTGTTGAGAATCACCATGAGCTCATCGATTGCAATATATTTGGTGTGATTAAAGTTGCCTGCTTTTCATTATCATCCATTGCAACTAAGCATGTCGTATCTAAATACGTAACAATCATAAAACGTCATGCGATCTTTAAACGAAGTAGAGTAGTAAAAGATCGATTTCAAAAGCGAAAACAACGCCTCTTAGAGACGAACGACCGGGACTCAAGTCTTGTAATTTTTGCAAAACAATATCTTTGTTGGATCGTACTTCGTGACTATACTACTACGCATCCCTTTCTATCAAAAATGCTATCTACGACTACCCAACTATACAACTACTCTAAATGCAGAATGATGCATGCTATGCATTATTTATAACATGAAATGCAAATCTAAGCCTAGGAACATGCATGAATAGGCAGTTTACCCTCAACAAATGTGTTTACATCATACCCCCATGCCTATCTTTTGCTAGTCCCTAGCAACATTAAACTATATGCTTTTTATAAAAGTAGAATTAGGATTAGATCACTTAGGCCTAAGTCACTTATTAACAATAGAAAATTTCAACTAAGGTCCTAAACTACGAAAACTCAACAGTACCCAAGTGTCTGCCAGAATGCAGACCGCCCAAGCTCTTGCCTTATTTGAGAAGGGAAGATATATATATATTATTTTTCTTCTTTTCTAATTTTTTTGTACTTTTGGAGTTTGAGAGTTTTGGGATAACATTTTACGGCAACCCGACCAGCCAAACACTTGAAAAGGACTCTAAGTACTAAGCATCTTTGTGAAAAAGTGATACTCACAAAACGGCCGTTAAGACGGACTTCGATTTCTACGACCCTAGGTGACCTTGCCTAAAGGTTTATCTTTATGATCGGTAGCTTTCTCCCTACTTTTATTTATGGGGTCAACATAAGGGCAAACCCAGTGTATATCTCAGTTTATTCTACTTCCCCACTTCTTCCCTACGTGTTTTGGGAATTATTGTGCATTTTTTTTGTGAGCTGGATTTTGGACAACCGGCCGATGAGTTGTTACCACCGACAACTTGCCAGCTATACTCGTGCGGTGAAGTGTGGTTTTATTTATTTTTTTATTTTCTCCTTTTTCTTTTCTTTTCTTTTCTTTTTGAGTGTTTCTTCTTTTTTTTTTCTTTTAAAGTAGGTGGCTTCCCTGATCTATGATATACCTAAAGGCAGTACAACGAAAATGGTCCTGTGGCTAGGCTCTGGACAACCGGCCGATGAGCTGTTACCACTGACAACTTGCCAGCCATACCACCCAAGTCGGTCCATTAGCTACCCAATTTCCGTAAAAATCGTCGGAAAGTGAGTCAGTGCAAAAAAAATGTGTGCAAATGCTTAGGCTTAAAGTCCCCCCAAATTAGAGGCCGGGTTGATAAGTCGCATACTTATCATCCCAAATTATTTACCAAATTAAAATAAATTTTAATTGGCGAGGACTCGAGACTAAGTCCACATTCTAGTGGACACCCGGGCTAATTAAGCCCGAAGACCTGAAGAGTCTAGGTGTTTAGGCCCTCTCGTATCATTTCCTAAAGTTAATAACTTCTAAATGCCTAAGTTCTCTTTTCCTAATTTCTTTTTTTATCTTTTTTCAAATTTTTAATTTTTTTTTAAATTTTATAAGAAACTAAAAGAAATTCTACAGAGTTAACATAATGATTTCAGGAATTGATTATCCACCCCCCCATGCCTCAATGATGCAATGTCATTGTAAAAATAAAGACATGAAAAGGGCAGAGTAAACAAAACATCACCTGAGTGTCATGAAAATCTGGTCAGCTCTGCAGAGAGAAGAGTGTATACATACGTGCTAAGTTTAATGCCTTCAGCTAGGCATAACATACATACAAAGAAGAAATTGAGAATTCACAAGTGCAGGTCAGAATCAAAATAAAAATATTGATCCTTAAGCCTGCCAATAGAATATGTCCACAGACGTGGACTAGATTATGGTGCAGACCCATGCCCCAGGGTCGAGTGGTTCTCAGGTTCTGGATGAAAATCACCCAGAACTGAAGGTTGTTGTGTTTGTAGGGTCGGGTTTGCAGTTTAGTGGTGTGCAACCCAAGATCAAAGTGTCGGACAACGGGTAAAGATGGTTCAATAGGTGCGGTTGTCTACTTAACATCTAGCTCAGAAAAATAATCAGTTATTTTGAGCTTGGGTTGCACGTGAAAGATATCGTAACGGTCCTAGTAGAAAGTAGGTGGTTTTAGGTCAATAGGTACCCTTAGATTCAAAATCAAACTTCCCTCAGAATTAGCCTCCCAAATCTTTATTTCAACAATTCTATCCTCCAACATCAAGGGCTCAGGCTTCGGGACCTCTAGCATATTATTCACCCCATATGATTCTCCTAAGTCTAGAAATCGTGGTTGAATCAAGTTTCCTTGGGCACAAAGATCTCAGAAGTCAGCTCTTCGGGGTGCAGATGAGGACTGGGGTCACTGATTGAATCATCAAGCTTCGAATCCTCCAAGTTAACCCCAACCATATCCAAATCTTCAATAATTAGGCTATTAACTGGTTTGTTAGATTCCTCAAGCCCATTTGTCTCACTAAAATCCTCTTCCTTAAGTTCAAGTGAGACTTCACCAAAAGATTCTTCACCCTCAGAGTCAAAGAATCCATGATCCTCATTTATATATGTCTCAAAATCATGTCATTTCATGGTCCGTGGACACATATTTTTCCTCACTCCCTGGCTCGGGGATCTTGGGTGAATCAATTGGTTCATCCTCAAATGGTTGCTTTAGCCCATCCTGGTCATCCCCAGTCTTAGAAAATGTATCCCCCCCCGACAGGCACCTGAGCGGGTTCAGACATTGGCTCTCGTGAAGGGGGTTCATCTTGAGAATCATCCCAAGATTTGACTAGTGCAACCATAAATTTCATCCTCAACCTCGACAATTTCCCAAGAAGAAACTCACCCAAGTCCTATCCCTAACACTTTGGAGCAAATCCAATAGCGAATTATTAAGTTCATCAATCATTTTGATCATAGGCTCTAGTGCTTCAGTGCATGGTGTTGGCTGAGCTTCTAAAGATTGTATATTGTTCCTCAAATTAGCCAACACCCTATCCTGGATCTGGTTCACCTGAACCGACTGGTTCGGTTCAGGTTTGGGTGGGTTCAGGTTAAATCTAGGGGAGTCAAGATGTCAAGGTTCTTGGGTCCCTCCCTGAAAGTAGGTCATTCTAGGTTGTTCAAAGGATAGTGACAACCTATATTCAGTGAAATACTAGGGAGGGTAGGTGTTATAATAATGATATCCTTCGTGATTGTAGATCAGGTTAGTTTGGCCATCAAAGGATAGAGATCCATAATCATTATAGCTCTGGGAAGGATAATAATCATAATCTTGTCATCCAGGGTTAGGCCCTAGACACTGAGGTCCGGATTCATATCCCCAATCAAAGTCATCCCGGCTAGTGGATGGGTAATTACAAGTCAAGTCAGGATAGTAATCATCTTGGGGATAAGTGGTGGTAGGAGGATAGGATGTGAAATGTGTGTAGGATGTGGAAGGGTACATGGTGAAGTAAGGAGGGAAATCAAAAGAGAAAGGAGCCCTGCAATACAAAAATACAAGCCTGTCCTTAGTTTGGGTAGCCTAAAGGTCTACAGGCTCTCAGAATCCATCCTAAGATTATAGACAATTTACTTTACTTATGTCCAGGCAATCCAACCAGTTAGAAGGAGGGACTGGGGAGAAGGTTCTTCCTTTCGCTTGCGGCTCCGGTTCCTAGTGTACCCCGCAGCTACGGTCGTTTGATGCTACTCCCCAACTAGACATTAGATTGACTAGTATAAGTAGGTTAATCATGAACAATCTCAATCTGGATCCTGACCAGTGAACCAGTCCTTAGGGCCAACCTCTAATTAATTTTAGTTAGGCTTGGGACAATGCTGCTTCAGGAATGTGATGGGCCCTTTAGATGGGTTGTGCCCTTAATGATCAGTTAAAATGTGTGTGTGTGCACAACCAGGGTTCTCAAACAAGGTTATTTGATGATGTGCCTTTTAGAGTTCAAACTTGTTTAGTAGCTTTTAGGGTTTAATTCTTATGTTGGTTCAATCAAGGTTTAGTAGAACACTCCAAGTTTTAAAAGCACGAGTAATGATATGTTCCTTCAAAAATAAAAAATAATGTGGAGTGCCTGGTTCAACCCTAAGAATCAACCCTAAGTGGCAAGCTACTTGATGGATTAGTTTTAGATTGAGTGGTGCGGCCCAAACAACTCAATCAATTGGCCTATTGCACCACTTACTTAAGGCACACAAGAATGCTTAACCTATTCAGATTTCTACTCACTTATGTGTATTTAGTTGAAGTGTACCGGGTCCACAGGTCAAATCCCAGTTAAGTGGTAGAATCAAAGTGATTGTGTGCCTTAGGATAAGAAGTTGTGGGTGTTAAGTGTGTAGCTTTCAGAAAATCCCACAATCAGATAACACTTTTTTTATTTTTTATTTTTATTTATGTGGGTGGCGAGGTGAGTGGAGGTGGCAAACAGGCAACCAAATCTATCCTAGGGTTCATAAAAAGCACCTAAGTTGATTTAGGTTTGAGTTATTCAGTTATGGAATGAAAACTAAGGTGGGGGTGGTGTGGGGGACACTTACAAAACACTCTACCTGCACTTTACTCCGATCTACCGCACTTGGATCTCCATGCTAGGGTACCTGCAAGACAGTATATCAAAGACAAGTAGGGCTAATGCTATGTAAATGCAAAGAAACGCAATAAACAATAAAGCAAATTCCGTTGCCTCCCCGGCAACGGCGCTAAAGTGGTCATGCATGTTTCGCGTGTAAGAAATCGAGGTTACAAGAAACCCGTCGTTGTAGTTGCAAAACACGTTGATCAGATAAAATTTATACCGAAACTCTAAGGGAGTCCCGGGTCAAACACAGGGAGGCAACATTTACTTTACTTGAAAACCGCACTTCGTTTTGTTTCTTTTTGGTATTTTGGGGTTTTGTTATTTTTTTGTAATTTTGAAATAAAATAAAATAAGAAAATGTATCACAAGATAGCGATGTGGAACGAATATGATATATATTACTTCCAATGTCAATTACAAGAAACTATGAAACCATATAAAGAGAGGGAGGTGAGAGGAAATCTCCCGAATCGACTGTTCGACGAGATGACGGTGCCTGGCGGAAGCTTGGACGAAGGGAGTGAGGAGCGGGATGACGGAGGTGAGATGCTGGAGGACATCGGGTTGAGGAAAGCTTCAGCGTAGCTCCAGAATGGAGGTGAGAAGACGGAGTTGATCTGCTACCGGAATGGAGGTGGGAGGATGGCTCCAAGGTGACTTATGAAGGGAGATGGGAAGTTGGAGGAGTATTTGGTGGGGTAGAGGTTCACTACCCTAATAGGCACCTTGGGAGCTTGAGAACAAGCTCTAATGGAGCATTGGTAGGCTTGCTAGGGCTTGGGAGTAGGTAGGAGTAGAGTAGGTAGAGATGGCTTGGAAGGGAGGGGGTGTAGGTCCTTTTATAGTGGAGGAGAAGAGGCTAAAAATGGATAAAGGGCCTTTAGCAACCTCCAGACTATCACTGGAAACGTTGTTGTAGATAGCTCACCTCCACTCATGCCCTTAGTTGGCTTTGCTAGCATATGACGAATTACCGACGGCTGTAAGTGTCGTTGTAAGTCTAGCTCATGCGTCACTGTAGTCCACCTCACGCTGCACTGGCACCGCGCACTTGCCTTGCCGCGCCCACGCGCTGGCGCTGCGCGCATGCACGCCTACGCGCCCACGCGCACACCGTGCTGCTGCACGTGTGAGGTGCTGCGTGCGTGTGCTGGCAGCTTGGGCTGCTCCACGTGGCACAGTCTGGGCCTTCCATCTTCTTCTTATTGTAGGGGTTGCTACAGAGGTCGGACTGAGTCGATTTTCGCGTCATTAGGCTATGATCATCGACCCGAATCCATCCGTGCAGTCGGATTTATCATTTGAAGCTTCGAATTGTCTCCTAGTCCCTTGGCCGTTGATCTTCCTCGGACTGCATATGGTGCTATGGAACTCCGATCGAGGCGATTTCAGAGGTGTTGGACTGCGATCGTCGTCTTGATCAGATCCGTCCAGTTGGATCATCAATCTGAGGCTCCAAAATAAATATGCTTCTTACCTGACCACAAAAAAGACACAATTAACCTAAGTTATATACAACTACTCTAAATGTAGAATGATGCATGCTATGCAATATTTATAACATGAAATGCAAATCTAAGACTAGGAACATGCATGAATAGGCATTTTGCCCTCAACAAATGTGTTTACATCAGTCTTCATGCTTGTTAACCTCAGCCGTTATGCCTTATCTTCTCCTTTCTTTCCTTAGCTTCTTTAGCCATCATCTCCATTCTCTTTTCTTTCTCTTCTTAGCTGAACCGGGTTTATTTCTTCTTTAACCAAAAATTATTTTTTTTACTTACGGCGAGGTCCTTTCGAGGATACATAGCACCCTGAGATCAGGGTGGGACTAGAGCCTACTCGGCCCTTGCCTGATTTCATTAGTGTCCAATTTTGGTTTATTTTTCTTTTGAGCCAAGCCAGCCCTCTCTCGAACTAAATCGGTTCAACGCCTCCTAGGCCTTGCCCTCCCAGAGCCACATTCGCACACGCCCACACGGGCGCACACCTGCAGCCACACACATGCTCACACACACACACACATATGCTCGTAAAGGTCAGATGTTCAGATCGCACTGAGCAATGTAACAAATTCATTTTATTCTAAGGTTGGCGCTCATATCTTACCGATGTGGGACTATGTTCCCCCCCTCCAAACCCGACTTCAATTGACAATATCTCCCTACTCAGAACTCTAAATCAAGCGATCCAAAGCTTGTTGGAAAGCTCTAAGGTAGATCTACAAGATTGCAGGGTCAATTTTAAGCTAAGAAGATGTTTCCCTCTTCAATTTGAAGAGTGAATCTAGGCGGTTCATACGAGTTTATACTGCCTGGAAATAGAGTTAATGCTTCACAGATGCCACAGATGGACTTGCCTCTCTCAGTAAAGGTCTAAATAGGTTCTATAGGTATTTTCGCAGCTATAGGTAGAGGTTTTGAGACTCTTAAAGCTTCAGGTAACATAGAGAAGCTTCAAGCTTCTCTGTAAGCTTCAAAGACAGTAATTACAACTCTGAAATGTGCAACAGACACTTAAGAACAAATTTGATTGATTAAAATAGATTCTAAGGGTTTCAACAAATTGATCTAGGCAAGATTTCACTTCAAATCTCATCAAAATGCCACTACCATCAGTTTGGGTTCGAAAATAACCCAAACTGGCAATGTTTGAATTCTCACCAAATCACTCATCTGAACTCATTTAATTCACTCTATTATCATTCAACAGGATCTCAGAAACAACTCTATCTCATCAATTCCTCAAATTGAGCTCAGAATCAAAGTTTCATACTCAATTTTGACTGAAATGCTTAAAAATTTGACTTTATGATTTAAAAAATTTCTCAAGAAATTAAAGCCTCAAATAGGATCTTTTCTTCCTCAGGAACTCATTCAACCTCTTTAACAGGTGGTTTACCCCTAAAAACTAAGGTTCCAGGTTCATCACCTGAGCTCCTAATGTGGTCTGTTCAACAGAATAATCAAGGGTTTGTTACACAAATTTGAGGGCATAATTAACTTTAGTGCATTTCACAGAAGCTTTTGAATCCATCAAGTGCCTCTATAAGTCTTCTGTCAGACTTCTGCAACTCCGTCGGAGTTGGAGAAGACAAAGTCCTATCTCAAGCTCCAGACACTTAATCCTCAAATAAACAACCTCAGAATAATCACCGATCCATATTATATCATTTTGGAGCTTCACACCAAGTTCCACAGGCTCAAGAACAGTTTTGACTCGCCGGAGCTTGCTGAAGATCCGGTGAGTCCAGAAAGAATGAAAAGTGTGTACAGAATGAAAATTTGTGCCATTTACGACTTGAAAAGGATCCTGAGGTCACAAGGAACCTCAGGATCAAGTTAATTTCTTCAATTGCTTGTTAAAAGAAAGATTTATCAGTGAATTCAATTTATATGAAGTCTGATATGGTTAATGCTTAGGACTTGTTTTCCCACTCAATTGAGTAGTCAAAATAAGTCAACAGATATTTACAATCATAAATATATAGTTAATTAATATTTTTAACTACTCCTGAGCCACCATTGACAGCGAGCTCAGGAGCTTAATTAGATTTGGGTGTTTAAATTATATGTGGTAATTATATATATTAAGGTGTAGAATAGGGTCCTTAGTGATGAAAAGATGATGGAGGACCCTGTGGATGTGATTCTAAACTCAGCTACTGTCGCCATGGACACGACAGTAGTCAGTGGAGGTGAAGGTGAATTAGGCGATTAAGTGATCAAGTTAGTGTTTAAATGTGATAGAAATGATCATGAAAGATAAAGGAAGGTGGACAGTGATTTCACAAGACAAAACTAGGGCTCTGGCGAGCTCAAGGAGCACACCGGAGTCGGAGAAGATGAACATCTTAAATCTAGAATTACGACTAAGCTGCCTAACTAACTACCTACCAAAACTACCCTACTCCTACTCCTACTCCTAGTCTACCATTACCTAGACGAAGGGGTCAATAGGGTTCCACCAAAGGCTCATGGCAGATGATGAAATCAGAGGGTGTAAAGAAGAATCTCCAGCGGGCGGATATGAGGTGAAGCAGAGGATTTCCTTGGTCGTTGCCTGTGTCCAGAGACGCGGCTTACCTCGGTGGATCTCCTCAGTTGAACAGGATGGATGGAGGAAGTCGGAAGATGAGGTGGAAGGTCGCTGGAGATACAAATGGATAGCCTATTTGGTTGGCTCAGTGTTAGAAGAGAGAAGGGAGCCAACTTGAGAGAAATCGGAGGGTTGAGTGGGTATTTATAGTGGTTGGCGACGAAGAGAGTGATGAGGTCTGGACGAAGAAGAAGCTTGAGGAGGTTAACCTTCAACATCGTCTCAGACGACAGTGAGCTTATCTCCCACCAGAAATTAGGAGTTTCGATTAATCCAGACCGGTGGATGAAGACGGAGTTGTGAGCGCAAGCTCCAGGAGCTTGGAGAAAGAAGGATGATGTCGGCAGGGCGGTGATCGCACGGTGGAGGCACTCTCCATCGTCAGCCGTCCAAACAGATGAAGAAGAAGGCGATAGGGACTTATATGCAATGAAACTTAAGGACCTATGTGAAAATTAAAGACCCGATTGCAATGAGCTTTAAGGACCAAAATGTAAACCCAGGTTTTAAAGGTTTATTTTAACTTAGATCTTTTTCAACTTTTTATATATGCTAGTAAATAAGGTAAATATTATGTTCTCACCTTGAATCATTTTTTACCTTTTTAGGTTAATTTATTAGAGTAAGTAAAATTACTTAATTTATTATATACTTAGGTATACATTATGTTTAAGTTACTTAACTTATTAATTAAGGAAATGATTAATTAGATTTCGAGTCCAATTAAATTGTTAATAATGTTAATTGAATGATAAAATATCATTTTTAACTTATTTTAAGGTCCTTTAATTTATATCCCTTATTTTATAATTAACCCTTATATATTCATAACCTTAGCTAATTAACTAGGAAGACTAGTTAATTAGGGGTAATTAGAGATCATGATGACTTTCTCATTAGCACACCAGGTTTTGAAAGTGCAGGTGAAGATGTTTACCTTTGAAGCTTAAAAGAATGTGGAGTGCTTGGTAAATCCCTAAGAGTTGATCCTATGTGGCAGCTATTTAATGAGTTGATTTTAGTTGAAGTGGTGTGACCCAGTCAACTCAAACAATCGACCTATTGCACCACTTAATTAGGAACACAAGTGATTACCTAATCTAATTTCTACACGATTATGTGTTTGGAGTGTGTGTACCGGTTCCAAAGATCGGTTTACCGGTTGAGTTTGAAAATCATACGAGGTTGTGTACCTTTGTGAGATTTTTTTAAATTTTTCTTTTAAATGTGGAGGTTGACGTGCATGTAGGTGTCAAGCAAACAATACAAACTAACCTTAAGGTTTATAAGAACACCTAGGTTGATTTATGTTTGTGTTATTATGTGGTGGAATGAAATCTAATGGGTGGGAGGTCGGGGAAAACTTACAAAACCTTCAATAGCACTTTGCTCCAATCTACCACTTTTGCTCATCTCAAAAGAGTACCTGCAATCACAATAAGAAAGGAGAGAAGTGAGGTAAATGATTCGTAAGTCGAAAAATGCGAAAAAATCAAAGAGCATCACCTCCCCAGCAATGGCGCCAAAATATTGAATGGTGGATGACTACGCTATCGGAATTGGTTTTGAAAGTCTGTCGTTGTAATTCGAGTAGTAAAGAAATCCATTCAATAAATAAAATTTATATTGAAAAATCTATAAAGAAATCCTGGGTCAAACATAGGGAGGTTACGTCGATCAAAATTCACAATTATATTTTTTTGTGTTTTTGTTTAAAGGGCGAAATAATCACAAGGAAATAAGTATAGACAAGAAAAGAGAGAGAGAACATTCACTTGATATTGCAAAATGTTTTTACAACTAAGAAAGTGAGAAATGATTACACTAGAAAGTGAGAAATTATTACAACTAGAAAGCAGGAAAATTCTACTTTAGAAAGCAGTAAAAAGAGTGGGAGAGAGAAGTTATCCTCCTCTACGATCGTTTGGAGGACGAACCGGATGGGACAATGCTTGGAAGATGAGGAACAGAGCGGGAAGAAGGCAGATGAAGCAGAAGGAACGGGAACGAGGCAACACGTCATCATCGTTGCAGGATTCTCTTCCGAAACGAGGGTGAAAGCTTGGTTTTAGCTCTTGAGGAGCATCCCGGGTGTGGGACAAGCTTCTCTTGAGCTTTGGAGAGAGAGAGAAGAGAAGAAAGGGATGAGAAATCTATATGGTAGGGGTCTCCTTTTATGGTTGCAAGGAGTGGGGGCATTTTGGACATTACAACTTGAAAAACAGTAATTCAGGACCTTTAGTGACGGATTTATCCATCACTAAAGGCCTGAACGTGGCCGACGTGCACTCTGCTCGTGTGCCCCCTCTCCTCCGCACCCTTCAACACTCACACAAGTTCGTGAATGCTTAGCTATCCAATCAAGAGATCGGACGGCTTAAACTACCTACACTCGCGCCGTGCGCCCGTGTGCAATCACACGTAAGCGCCGTGCGTCTGATCGCGCATGGGCGCTATCGCTTGATTTTCGCAGCTGGATCTTCATTGCATGGCTCCAATCGTGCGCCCACTCACAGTGAATGCGGGCTCGATCATGCGTCGCACTCTCGCGTAGCATGCTTGACCGCTACGCTGCTGCGGTGAGTTTGTTGCACGAAGGTTTTAAGGCACAAGCATCCATGGCTGTTGGATGGTGATCCAACGATCCAGATCCATCGTGTGGGTGAGGAGAGAGAGAGGGTGTGGTGGTCTTGTAGATTTGGCTGGATCGATTTGGGCGGTTAAGATGGTGCCACATGGCACCATCTTGGCTGTCCATCTTCTGGGTATTGTAGACAGTGCCACGGGTGTCGAATTGTATCGATTTTCACACCGTTAGGCTACGATTGTCGATCCAAACCCATCTGTGCGGTCAGATTTGTCATCTGAGGTGTGGATTAACACCAACTTGGCCCTTTATCTTTAGGGTTCCTTGATCTCTATCTAGTGCTATGGATGTCCGATTGGGGCGATCTTGGAGTCGTTGAACTCCAATCATCGCCTTGATCAAATTCGTATGGTTGGATCTTCGATACGAGGCCCCGATTAACAAGTTGCCCTATCCTTGACCATAAATTAAGACAATTAACCTACATTTTATTCATACTAATCTAAATGTAAGATGATGCATGTTATGCAATATTTATAGTATGAGATGTAATTCTATGCCTAAGAACAAACATAAATAGACAGTTTATGTGATACAAACATGTTTACATTAGTCATCATGGCTAAAATAGGAGAAGCCAAACTGACCCGTATAGCAAACTCGTGGAGAGTCTACATTGATTACAGAAGACTCAATTCCTCTACGAAGAAGGATCATGTCCTACCACCATTCATTGATCAGATTCTCGAGAAACTAGCAGGAAATCAATTCTTCTGCTTTTTGGATGGGTACTCCGGTTACAACTAGGTCGCAATCCATCTCAAGGACCAAGAAAAGACCAGCTTCACCTACCCCTTTGGAACTTATGCATTCCAAAGGATGTCGTTCGGTCTCTGCAATGCACCCGCTACTTTTTAGCGGTGCATGCTTGCCATATTCTCAGATATGGTAGGTGAATACCTTGAAGTCATTATGGATGACTTCTCGGTATTTGGGGAATCATTTGACGAATGCCGCATGCACTTGGTCCAGATCCTCAGGCGGTGCATCAATGTTAACTTGGTTCTTTCCAAGGAAAAGAGCCACTTCATGGTACTTGAGGGAATTGTCCTGGGACATCTTATCTCTGAAAAGGGCATCCAGGTTGATCAAGCCAAGGTGAATTTGATTTCAAAACTCCCTATGACTAGATTGGTCAAAGACATCCAATCCTTCCTGGGGCACGTCGATTTTTACCATCGATTCATTCCCGATTTCTCGAAAATCGTGTACCCCCTAACTAATCTTCTATCTAAAGATGTCCCTTTTGAAATCACCAAGGAGTGTACTCAGGAATTGAGATCCTACATGATCGAGTTACCCAATCACCTATCCTACGGTCCCCCAATTGGTCTCAACCCTTTGAGATCATGTGCGATGCATCTGATTATGTTGTGGGGGTGGTACTTGGGCATTAAAGAGATGGGAAACCCATGGTCATTTACTACGCTAGCAAGACACTTGACGAGGCTCAGCGTAACTATACAGTTATTGAGAAAGAGCTGCTAGCTGTAGTATTTGCCCCAGAGAAATTCAGATCGTATCTTTTGGGTTCCCGTGTTATCATTTACTTAGATCACACTGCTGTGAGGCATCTCCTTGCAAAGAAGGATGCGAAACCTCAACTAATCCACTGGATCTTGCTGTTGTAAGAATTCAACCTTGAGATTCGTGACAAGGTGGGGAAATAGAATGTGGTAGCTGATAACTTATCCCACCTTCCTTTTGACATTATCAACCCTTCCGGACCCATTACTGAGCATTTTCCCAATGAGCACCTCCTGACTATCAGTGCGGGACTTCCATGGTTTGCTGATCTAGTAAACTGCTTGTCGTCACATCAGATCCCATCTGATTAGCCAAAAGCCAAGAAGAATAAAGTACTTTCCGATGCCAAGTACTACTTTTGGGAAGACCCATATCTCTTCCGCATTGATGCTGATTAGATCATCCAACGATGTGTTCCAGAAGCAAAAATTTAGGACATTTTGTCCTTCTGCCACTACTAAGCATGCGGTGGACACTTATTTGGTCATAAAATCGCAGCAAAAGTCCTACAGTGCAGCTTCTATTGGTCCACAGTTTTCAAAGACGCATACAATCACTGTAAGGCATGCACTCATTGCCAAACCTTAGGCAACATGAGCCACTGTGATTTGATGCCCTTACAGCCGATTCTCGTATGCGAAATCATCAATATCTAGGGGATTGATTTTATGGGACCCTTCCCTATTTTGGACGGCTTTGAATACATTCTTCTTACTGTTGGCTAAGTGTCCAAATGGATTGAAGCCATTCTGACCCGAACCAACGATCATAAGGTTGTTATCAAATTCATTGATTAGAACATCTTCTCCCGGTTCGGGATTCCACATACCATTATCTCTGATGGAGGGACCCATTTCACAAATGCTCAATTTAGATCACTGGTGACCTAATACGAGGTGTCGCACCGAATCTCTACTCCTTATCACCCCCAAACCAACAGTCTAGCTGAGCTATCGAATCGGAAGATCAAGAAAATCCTCTAGGTCGCTATTCGACTTGATAGGAAAGATTGGTCATCCCAACTTCCGAAAGCTTGTGGGCTTATAGAACCGCCTACAAAATCCAAGTAGGCATGCCTCCCTTCAGATTGGTGTATGGGAAGGCATGTCACCTCCCTGTCAAATTGGAGCACAAAGCCTATTGGGCAGTATGGAACTGCAATCTCAACCTTTCTAAGGTAGGAACCCACAGAAAGCTTCAAATGAGCGAGATCGATGAATTAAGCCATGATGCATATGAGAACTTGCGAATTTACAAAGAGCGGGTTAAGGCCTTTCACAACAAGTACATATCCATAAAGATCTTTTTCCCTTGTCAAAAAGTCCTACTCTTTGACGCCAAACTCAAATTATTCCCAGGAAAACTCAGATCAAAATGGATTAGACCATACCTTGTCTGATGAATCTTTTGAAATGGAGCTGTCAAAATCAATCAACTCAACCATGATTCAAAATCGCTTGTCGTGAACAATCAGCGACTCAAACCGTTCAGTGAACTCACCGATACAAATTTAGCTGAGATATCTTTTACCCTCCATTCTCCATGACCACATTGTGCCCGGCTAATGGCGTTAAACTCAATGCTTAACGGGAGGCAACTCATCATTTTGAAAAATTCAAAACCCTTCCTCACACATCTTATGTTGAACTCATATTACACTTTAGGGTTCATCCATTAAAATAGCCAACTCCACCTCTGGTACCCATACCCGAGCTTGAAATAGTCCACAACAGTCACCGCAACCCATTCACCCACCCCACACCTGTTCTAATGAATGATCTAAGCTGAACTCGAACCCACCTAATTTACAATGAGAACATTGCAAATCATAGGCATGGGGGGGTATTAAAGTGCAAAATGCCATGAAAATCACTTCACTAGAAAGGGTTTTATAAAAAAAATTCACGTATTCAAAAAATACCAAAAAAATAAAAATATGAGTGGGGAGGAAATTTTGATGGCATATCAGTTTTGAGGAGATAAAGGGAGGAGATAAAAATGTCAAAAAGGAGCATAATTTGAAAAGAAAAGAGATAGTCATTAGTAAAAGATTAAGGAATTGACTTAGTTCTAGACCAAATCAAAAGAAAGAAAATGAAAGGCAAGGAGTGCTAGTGAAAAAAAGAAGAGATTAGTAGGAATGTCGATTTTAAACCTCTTGGGCTGCAATCCTAGGCTTAAAAATTCAAGTACCCGCTAAGATCTAGATAGTCCTCATGAGGTTGGGGAAAATATGAAGCTTAAGTATTAGGTCTAAGGCTTAGGGATTATTCGACCTCATTAACTGACCTCGGGTTTGCGGGAGTCAGTAACCTAAGCACCCTAATCCACACATAGTTTGGTTCAGTGCGCTCAAAATCACGCAAATGCGTTAAATCTATTCTGAAAAATTGCCTAGATTAGGAGCGACTGATCAACACAAGTTGATTTGGACGAGTTCCCAGCATGGAGAGGCAGGAAATTCCCCTCAAAGATGCACAATAACACATCGTCTCCTTGGTGCTTGTCTCCTAGGATATCTACATATCCTACCAGAGGCATATAAGCACCTTGTGCTGGTTCAGATGCCATGGGCGACATTATCTCGAAATGTCGATTGCTACGGTCTGGATTTAGCTATAGAATGCCATGGGCAGGATTATCTCGAAATCTCGAAAGTCAGGGTTCTGGGGGTTTCCATGGGTGATACTATCTCGAAGCATTGATTGCAAGGGACCCTACAAGGATTGATGGTGGGTACTAAGAATCCGATACTGACAGTGTTGTAAAGCTAATCCGAAGCTAGAAATAAAAAGAAAAGAGAGAGAAAACTCTCCAAAAATAAAGAAAAATTCCTCTATCTCTCTCTGACAAAAACACACTGCAAACTAAACCTGGGCTAAAACATGTTACAAGCATGGGTGCTTTAACCGCAGAGTTCAATGAACCTTAGGTTAGTTCTTGTGGGCCTTAGAAACCTTCACGGAAGACTAAGGCTAGAGATGGTCAGGTCCAGATCTTGGTTGGTACTTGAGTACCTCTAGGCTTACTATCGGCATTCTAACCTAATCTACAAAAGGAAGCACATATCAAAGTTTTGAGCATCAAAAAGTTTTATGGTCTAGAATCAAAGTTAATACCTTGAAATTTTGCTAAGGGACTAGCAAAAGATAGGCATGAGGGTATGATAGGAACACCATCATGAGCCATAACTAGCTCATTCTGACCTAATTAAGTCAATAAATGATCCTACAAAATTGCTAGAGAGTCACAAGTCACTGCATAATCATTCTGAGGGAAAAATAAGAAACTAGGGTTAAAATTACAATTTTACCAGCTTATCATGAATGCAGTACCACCACGGGTTTTCTCAGGGGTTGAATGAAGGTCAAATGGTCTTAAAAAAATAACAAGTGGGATAGAATAATCAGAAAAGGGTTTGTACGTATTTTAAGAATTAAATGACTTTTTGAAACCCTTAAAACAAACCCTCCTAATTAACCGAGGCTCTGATTCTGATAAAATTCACCTAAATCATCTAAAATTCATAGTAAAATATTCTCTAGGGTTTGGAACCTTTAAATTGACCATCAGAACCTGTTTTGACCCAGAATAGAGATACAGATAGGCATTTGCCCTAATTTAAGTTTTTACATAAATTACCCAGTCAAACATGGTCAGAACCAAAATCGAACTTCACCATAGGATTTCTTAGGTCCAAATTAGGTTTGTACCAAAATTTGGACCCAAGATGAGTTTGTCTTGACCTAGTTTGCAAATTGGTCCTGTTTAATTACATTTCTACCCTTAACTTTCAAAATATTTTCAAATAGGGCCCTAACTTTATCATTATTCTCACAAAAAGGTCCCTACCACCATTAAACCTATTCCTACTTGCTTCGGCGACCTTAAAAAGGAAAAACTCCCTAATTTCTTGATGAATCCCTTTTAAATTTAAAAGGGAAGTTCGTCAAGAAATTCCCTTCCTTTTGAACCCATTCCTAAGCCCTAGAACCTAACAAATCTCTCATGCGAATGCATGAGAGATTTGGGTATCAAGGGATTCCCAAGCTCTGGAAAGCTTTCCAAGCTTGGGAAGCTTTCTTCCCAAGCTCTAACCATCCTCCTGAGGTGTATAAAAGCACCCCCTACTCATATCGAATCCCTCAAGCTTGAATTCGACCAGAGAAACCCCCAAAATTCCTCTCTCCTCCTTCGGCCAAATTTCTCTTCAAGCTCCAGTGACCCTCCTTGCCTCCCCTCGTCGTTTGATCGTAATACCAGTGGTAGACTCTTCTTCTGTGCCTTCTTCCGCGTCGAGCAACACCACTCGGCATCCCTACCTCCATCCTCGCTGTCCACCTCTTATTAGAGCATCTTCGTCTCTAGCGCTGGCCATACCTCAACCAGCGCCAACTCTGCTCCTCTTCATCTGCCTCCTCTCTAAAATGACTCCTCATCTTCTACTCTTCATTTTCAAACACTCGCCACTCCGTTTCGACCACCGACTAGCACATCCGTCCTCCATCTTCCACCTCACCGACGTACCTCCAGCGAGCTCGTATGGCCACTACGCTCCACCAACCTAGCCAATGTTCATCTCTACACCTCCGCTGTGTCCTAGAGAGAAAGAGCCCTCTAGTCTTCGAGGCTATTAGCCTCTCCACTGCTTTGCCGAACACACCCACCGTTGCATTCCTCCTCTGACCTCTGCAGCCCACCACACACCTCCACAAACCACAGGACCATCCCCTGTGCATCCGCCGTGGTCTAGCGAAGCTCATGAACTGTTGTAATTGGGGCTCTTAGCCCATTTTTGTGCTTTCTGGTACCCAAGTCTCCATTCCCATTATCAAAGCTTCGAGTGAAGCTCAAAGCTCGCTTCAACATCCGCAGAACCCAGGCGAATTCCCAAGCACTGCGGAGCAATTCTAGGATCACAACCCTAGAGCCAATTTGGTTCTTTGACTGCATCTTTGACCGCAATCACAAGGAGCACTAGCTGTAGCTGCACGCAGAAGAAAGGGGCATGATTTAGTCCCACATCGGAAGCGGCAGAGCAGTTGAAGGTGCATAAATTGAAAAAGTCGCATAGCCTTATCGTCTCAACAAACATAGGGGGTGAGGTCTTCGCATGCATGCCTCATGCACCTCGTCTGCGACTCTGACCCTATGGACCTGGTGTGCCCGATAACCTGCCTAATTTAAGCACTCCTCGGCTGCGACCCACGCCCACAGCCCTGGTCCCGGGTGTGCAGCCCAATAACCTGATATCATGAGAGAGGCCCTAGGAGGGCGGAGCCTAAGAGAGAAAGAGAACGAGAGATTGCATGGGGTAGGGGGAGGGTTTTGCTCCAGAGAGTTTTGGCTGACACTTAGCCAATTCAAGAAGCCCCCCCTGTGTGAAGAAGCTGAATTAAGAGGAAGAAGAAGAGAGAAAGCCGCAGTAGAAGAAACAAAGAAGGAGAAGGATTGAGCAACAGAGAAGAAGAAAGAGGAAGGTGAGCAGAGAGGAAGAAAGAAAGAGGAAGAAGAAGAAAAGAAAAGAAGAAGAAGAAGAGAAGCAGTTGCACAACAAAGAAGAGAAGAAGAAGAAGAAAAGAAAATTCACCTTCTATTGATACTTTAATTGCATTGATTTAGGTGTTATTTGTGAGGAGTAATTGGTGATTCAAATCACCATTTTACTCCATTCTTTTTGCATATTAATCCTGACATTATTCTTATTGCAATCTTTATACTTGATTTAAATTGTGATCTTGAGCTTTAAATTCCATATTGCTCCCTGTGTTCAACCTCGGAATCACTTATGATTGTCATGTTGTAGTAATAAAATATATTTGTTTGGGTGCTATTTTGGCTATACTACAACATGACAATCATAAATCACTGATCTATCACTTGATTAGGTGGCAAGGACTGGTACCTAGGATTAGGACCGATACTAGTTTACTTAATCCACCTTGCTTGAACTCTTAAAAGAGGATTAAAAAGTTGATTGAATTTGGCTAAACAAAGGATTGAATCCAAAATGTAGAACTTGTATTGACTTTGTCAGAGTCTAATAAATGAAATGCTTGGATCCTAAGGTGTTGGATAAGACCCTAGATGATCCATGAGGTCTCTAGGGCTTCAATCCAGACACAAAACCCAGTGAACTTAAATGATAGTAGGTTGACTAGGTGAGCTCGCAAGGCTGCACCCTTGGACTTGGTGAACCATGAGTTCTTTGCTCGGGTAGTGGACCCAAGTTGTTGTGATAGCTGGAGGCTACCAAGGAATCTACCTTGGAACTTGGAAGGTTTCTGGGATTGGTGACTGGCCCTGGGCTGGAATTGGTGTTTTGTACTTAAATGTAGCCGAATCTGACTTGATGCAGAGGTACTTGTGGCTCTAGGTTCTATTGGTGCTAACATGTGTAGCAGGGGATGTCTGGGTACGTGGTGCTCATAGCTAAAGGCTCACTGGGCACCCGTATGTACGAAAGTGCCAGGGTACTGTGATGGATTGGTTGAGATCTCATCCGACAATGGATTGAGAGGGCACACCTGGAGACTACTACAGGGAGCTGCTCTTGGTAGGAACATTATTTTGGCACAACAATTCTGGCCAATCCTGCATTGATGATCTAGTTTTGTTTGTTATTGGTCCTTTTTGGACATGAACCAAGCTTACGCTTTGTGGTCACAATGTGTAGGCCTAGGTAGCTCCCAAGAGTCCAGACTCTCTTCTTTGAGATAAGCAATGTTCTCAACATGTCAAGGATGGGTGATCCTTTCTTGAGGATCAATAGACTTGCCAGCCTCTCCCTTAGCCAGGGTAAGACTATCAGGCTGGAATCCAAAGGAAAAGATGCATCGCAATCACCTCTAGTAGAGAGGGATGATTCCTAGAATATGGTCACTGAGGCGAGTGAGAGAATAAAATTCCATATTACTAAATAATGGGAAAGAGAGGTAACTTGATTAATGGGTTTTGGACCACTGTGATTAATCAGGTTAAATCAGGTTTGGGAGTCAAAATCTGGGGTGTTGAGTTGGGCTAGGGATCTAGCTAGTTAGTAATACTATACACTACCTTGTGTTTTGATTGCAATAGAGTAGTTGTTTCTTCCATATTGAGTCGATTGGCTCATCCCTACTTTGTGACCTAATTTCAGGTCGTCGTGAGACATTGATGTACAAAATTTATTGCTATGTGGGTTTTCGCTCGGATTTTTTGCGGGTAATCTTTTACGCCTTATTTTATTGTGGATTTCTATTTTTATATGCCAGCTTAGTACATGTTTACTTGTGCTGTACATTTTCATTTATGTGCTACTCTCCCGATTCTTTCTTTCATTTCTTATTAAATGGAACTCTTTGATGGCTCGACTTAGTTTGTTATAACTTGAATTAAATAAACCAACACCTCTCCTGCTATCATTCCTTGAAACTCTGACCCTCATTTAGGGGCCCAGGCTATTAGGGCACAACAATGTTGGTCAACCAACTAAGGTGGAAAATTTAGGTGTAGTGGTTGGCCAACCTAGGTGGGATTTGGGTTTGGGAAATTGGGTTCCTAATTGGGCTAGGTCTAGGTAATTAGTCTAATTTATTGGATTAATATTTATCTTAAGTACTCTTTAATTATAGGTGCTTAGTTTCTGATTGCATAAGAGTTAAATTGTAATATCTAATGATCAGACGATGCATAGCCACACACCGCCTTCCTCCTTTTCGTAATAACTCCCTTCGAGTTTGTCGGCACCACCACCCAACTTCACAGCCTCACCACTACTGCTAAGGGCCACATCTTTGGGTGGAAGGAAACAGATTGAGAGACAAAGTCACAACAATAGGATGTTATTTTCTAAAAGAGGGAAGAACTGGGTTTCGGGGGCATCATCTTCACCGTGGAACCTGCTTTCCTTGTGGACCTCAATATGCATAGTGGCTAGAGCGTACTACTCCTTTCAACGCCACGTCTATCCCAGTGGTGCTCGGTGATAGTGAGTACCATCACCATTGGCCACACCACCCGATCATTGCAATCTTTCTCTTCTCTTCCACCTTCACCTTCTCCATCGAAACTGCCCCTGTTCATCTTCTTCCTCATTTTCTTCTCCTTTCTTTTCTACCCATTCAATGAACCCATAACCTCCACCGAACAACCACGATTGGTCACCATCATCCATGCCACCACCCTCATAGCAACTACTGAGATCTGGCTGACTCCTTCGTAGAACCACCAGCTACCGTTGACATCCTCCTTGCGAGCACCTCCCACACTGTACCACCGACTCCTCGGCCGATCAACACCACCTATACCCGCCGGCTCTGGCCACCTGTTGAAGCTACGAGTTACTACGCTATCGTATTTGGTTTTGAAAAACCTGTCGTCGTAGTTTGAAAGCGAAGAACTCGTATTCAACAAATAAAATTTGTACTGGAATAGAAATCCTGGGTCAAACTCGGGGAGGCTACGTCGATCTATATTCACAGTTATATTTTTTTAGAGTTTTTTTTGAAAAGCAAAGCGACGTAATTACAATCAAGCAATATTAACAATTAGAATAAATGAGAGAGAGAGAAAACATGCACTTAATATTTCGAAATGTTTATACAATAAATACAGAGAAGAATTACACAAGAAAGCGGGAAATCTATTACACTAGAAAGCAGTAAATTCTACTCTAGAAAGCTGAAAAGAGGAATGGGAGAGAGAAGTTATCCTCCTCGACGATCGCTTGGAGGACGAGCCGGATGAGACGCCACCTGGAAGAAGGACGGAGCATGAAGGAGGTCGAGGCAGGAGGAATGAGAATGGGGTAGCATGTCGTCATCCTCACAGGATCTGCTTCCGAAATGAGGGTGAAAATTTGACTTTATCTCTCGAGGAGCATCCCAGGTGTGGGACAAGCTTCTCTTGAGCTTTGGAGAGGGAGAGAAGAGAAGGGATGAGAATTTTGTATGGAGGGGGTCTCCTTTTATAGTTGCAAGGAGTGGGGGCAATTTGGTCTTTACAATTTCAAAATATTAAATAAGGGGCCTTTAGTGAGGGAATTAAGAGTCACTAAAGCCCAGGTCGTGGGTGACGTGCACCACGCTTGCCGCCCGCTCACCTCTCGTGCTCCCACGTTCATCAAATCTCGGCCGCTCGATCGTGAGATCGAACGGCTGAGGATTGATAACCGTAGCGCCTCAACATGCGCCTAGCACATGCGATCTTGCGTTACGTGTAGGCGTGCACTGGTGCATGATCTGGATTGAGCGCACGTGGCTGCTGGATCACCATTGGGTGGTCAATCGTACCCTCTGATAAACACCAGTTTATCATCATTTTTATGCTTTAAAACTAACCTAGCTCTTAGGATTTTTCTCCGCAAACGGGTTTTTGGGCTGCATTTAGGCATAAATTAGGATAGGCATGCATTGCATTATTTTATTGTTGTTTTAATGTGTTTTTGTGAGTGTTAGGGATGTACAGATTCACAGATCCCTAAAACCCTAGCACTCAAGAAGGCAATTGGTGAAGGAGAAGCCCAGACTAGTTGGAACCCAGCTTGATCCAGCTCACCATAGCTGGAACCTAGCTTACTTGAACTAGGGTTAGCTCATCCCAGCTCCATTCAGCTAATCTCAGCTGGATGGCAGCTCAAGAGAGTTCACCTTAGCTCACCCTAGCTCAAGTCAGCTCAGATCCAGCTCAACTTAGCTGAGTCTAGCTCATCTCAGCTCCCACTAGTTCACAGGGAGCTCTAGTTAGCTCGGCTAAGTTGACAGGAGTTCACCCCAGCTCAGATCTAGCTACATCCAGCTCCACTCAGCTCCAACCAGCTGAAGAAGAATTCATCCCAGCTCAGGAAGCTCAAGTCCAGCTCATAGGGACTCAGCTTAGCTCAACTAAACACCAGTTTATCATCATTTTTATGCTGTAAAACTAACCTAGCTCTTAGGATTTTTCTCCGCAAATGGGTTTTTGGGCTGCATTTAGGCATAAATTAGGATAGGCATGCATTGCATTATTTTATTATTGTTTTAATGTGTTTTTGTGAGTGTTAGGGATGTACAGATTCACAGATCCCTAAAACCCTAGCACTCAAGAAGGCAATTGGTGAAGGAGAAGCCCAGACTAGTTGGAACCCAGCTTGATCCAGCTCACGATAGCTGGAACCTAGCTTACTTGAACTAGGGTTAGCTCATCCCAGCTCCATTCAGCTAATCTCAGCTGGATGGCAGCTTAAGAGAGTTCACCTTAGCTCACCCTAGCTCAAGTCAGCTCAGATCCAGCTCAACTTAGCTGAGTCTAGCTCATCTCAGCTCCCACTAGTTCACAGGGAGCTCTAGTTAGCTCGGCTAAGTTGACAGGAGTTCACCCCAGCTCAGATCCAGCTACATCCAGCTCCACTCAGCTCCAACCAGCTGAAGAAGAATTCATCCCAGCTCAGGAAGCTCAAGTCCAGCTCACAGGGACTCAGCTTAGCTCAACTAAACACCAGTTTATCATCATTTTTATGCTTTAAAACTAACCTAGCTCTTAGGATTTTTCTCCGCAAACGGGTTTTTGGGCTGCATTTAGGCATAAATTAGGATAGGCATGCATTGCATTATTTTATTATTGTTTTAATGTGTTTTTGTGAGTGTTAGGGATGTACAGATTCACAGATCCCTAAAACCCTAGCACTCAAGAAGGCAATTGGTGAAGGAGAAGCCCAGACTAGTTGGAACCCAGCTTGATCCAGCTCACGATAGCTGGAACCTAGCTTACTTGAACTAGGGTTAGCTCATCCCAGCTCCATTCAGCTAATCTCAGCTTGATGGCAGCTCAAGAGAGTTCACCTTAGCGCACCCTAGCTCAAGTCAGCTCAGATCTAGCTCAACTTAGCTGAGTCTAGCTCATCTCAGCTCCCACTAGTTCACAGGGAGCTCTAGTTAGCTCGGCTAAGTTGACAGGAGTTCACCCCAGCTCAGATCCAGCTACATCCAGCTCCACTCAGCTCCAACCAGCTGAAGAAGAATTCATCCCAGCTCAGGAAGCTCAAGTCCAGCTCACAGGGACTCAGCTTAGCTCAACTAAACACCAGTTTATCATCATTTTTATGCTTTTAAACTAACCTAGCTCTTAGGATTTTTCTCCGCAAACGGGTTTTTGGGCTGCATTTAGGCATAAATTAGGATAGGCATGCATTGCATTATTTTATTATTGTTTTAATGTGTTTTTGTGAGTGTTAGGGATGTACAGATTCACAGATCCCTAAAACCCTTGCACTCAAGAAGGCAATTGGTGAAGGAGAAGCCCAGACTAGTTGGAACCCAGCTTGATCCAGCTCACGATAGCTGGAACCTAGCTTACTTGAACTAGGGTTAGCTCATCCCAGCTCCATTCAGCTAATCTCAGCTGGATGGCAGCTCAAGAGAGTTCACCTTAGCTCACCCTAGCTCAAGTCAGCTCAGATCCAGCTCAACTTAGCTGAGTCTAGCTCATCTCAGCTCCCACTAGTTCACAGGGAGCTCTAGTTAGCTCGGCTAAGTTGACAGGAGTTCACCCCAGCTCAGATCCAGCTACATCCAGCTCCACTCAGCTCCAACCAGCTGAAGAAGAATTCATCCCAGCTCAGGAAGCTCAAGTCCAGCTCACAGGGACTCAGCTTAGCTCAACTCAGTTGAGCTAAGCTACCTTAGCTGCCTCAACCAGCTTGATTCTCCCCGGGAGCACCAGACCCAGCTCACCTTAGCTCAGTATGGTAGAAGCTAGCTTACCTTAGCTCGGCTTAGTAGCTAGAAAAGAACTAGCAAGCTAAGCCAGCTAGAATAGCTCCATGCCAGCCTCTTCAGCAGCAGCCAGCTCCAAATTTCAGCTCCATACTTCTCCTCAGCTCCTCCCTCCAAACCCTAGCTCCAACACCTTCTCCTCTACTCCTCCATTAGCTTAGCTTAGCTAGCTTAGCTTAGCTTAGCTTAGCTTAACTATGCTCCAACTTCCTTGGCTTGTACCACCCCAAAAACCCACCTACCAACTCCACCCAACTAGCTCCACCTAAGCTCCACATAAGCTAACCTACTTGGCACCAACCTAACCTACCCACCACCTCCAAAAGACACCTAAAAGTGGTGCCAAAAACTACCCATAACCACCCCTTAGTGGCGCCACTTTTCCCTCCAAAATCCCCCCTCATCTCCACCACACAATCCCCCTTGAATCCATCTCCACCATCCACCTAACTCCCCTTCTAGAAGACCCCATGTTGGCGCCAACATGGGGGTGTCTCTCCACCACCAAAAGACACCAACACCACCATAACCACCCCCTTTAACACCCCTTGGGTTGGCGCCAACTCACCCTAGCCATAGGATCACCAACCACCCTCATCCTTCCATCCTAGCCCTCCATTTCAAGGGGCACCATAGCCCCCCTCCTATTCTATAAAGAGCCACCACCTACCACCATTTTTGGGCATCCTCCATTAGTGTATTTTTCTACCTACATCCACCTATACCTACGCCTAAGGAGAAGGAGTAGAGAAGGAGATTAAAGGGGCACATCACCAGCCATTTTGGTACCTTCTTCTCCCCACTCTCTTCAACTTGAGCCACGCCAAGGAGGAGGACTCTCCCACTTCAAGGAGGACGGCCAGGCAAAGGAGAAAAGCTTAGGGTGGACGTCCACCCTTGGAGAGAAACTTAGGGCACGCCCCCTTAGGGCTTGCCTTGGAGGTCATCACTTTGGCGGAGTACTGCAAGGAAGGAGTTGAAGGATTCTTTTCAAGCTTGGGAGCCACCAACCTTGGAGCAAGAAGCCCTCTTCTTCACCATCTATTTAGAGGATTTGTGTTTTCTTTCTTTATTTCAATTATCTAGTAGTAGAAGCATTCCTCTACTAGGCATTTTTGTTAAACACTTTATCAATTATCTAGTTGCCTTCTTCGCATATCTTGTTTGCATTTCTATTTGCTTATTTTCAGCATTCTTCACTTCCTCTCCCTAATTATTCTAGGCCTCCACATGCTTAGAGTGAGCTTAGGGAGAGGCTCTACTTGCCACTTTAGAGTAGTTTACTTAATTGGAAGTGTAAACACTTTTCCCGCCATAATTTCGCATGTTGGCTTAGTTCAAAAACAAAAAAAAAATGGTATATTGAAAATTACCAAAAGAAAGTTGAGATATATTCCAAGCAAGAGAATCAATTTTGCAACCATATTGCCTCCTTGGACGACCCTAGATACTTCCCTATCTAGGATTATAAATTTAAGAGCGAAAGCGGATTTACGCGTTACAACGATGTATTTTAACAAACCGCGTATTTTCGCTATCACCCTCTCATCCGCACCTCAGCTCCCGCTCCTTGCATCTCAAACGCACACCCGATCGTGAGTGAGTGCTCTATCAACTACTCTACGCGTGTGGATGGGGGGGCAGGGAGACTTCTGAGCACGCGATCAAGACCGTTGGATTGAGATCCAATGGTCGAGGCTGCTTCTTCAGTTGATGCTTTAGAGAATGAAAGTGCCAGATGAGATCCACTCTCAACTGTTGGATCTTGATCCAACGGGGGAGATGCGTGGGTGCTAATAGCTTCAGAAGTTGAGGGCAGCCGGTTGGGCGACCGAGATGACACCATGTGGCGCCATCTTTGCCATCTATCTTCTGGATGATGTAGATGGTGCCACGGGTGTCTAATTGAGTCGATTTTCACACCGTTAGGCTGCGATCGTCAATCTAAATCCATCCATGCAGTTGGATTTGTCATCTGAAGTGCGGATTCACACCATCTTGGCCCTCGATCTTCTAGGGTTCCTCGATCTCTATCTGATGCTACAAATGTCAGATTAAGGTAATCTTGGAGTCGTTGAACTCCAATCGTCGCCTTTATCAGATCTGTACGGTTGGATCTTCAATCCGAGGCCCCAATAAAAAGTTTCCCTATCCCTGAACATAAAAGGAGATAATTAACTTCCATTTTATTCAAACTAATCTAAATGCAAGATGATGCATGCTATGCAATATTTATAGCATGTAATGCAGTTCTATGCTTAAGAACATGCATAAATAGACCTCTGATGTAATATAAACATGTTTACATCACCACCTCTGGCCGCCATGCCACCTCCGACGTGAAGCTCCCTCGCCGACGCATAACCACCAGCAAACAAGCCATTGGCAGCGTCTCCTCGCGTGCGTACGCAACCTCGGAGCAAAACCCCTATTTTGCTATGGTAACAACACCAATTAAAATTTACTAATAATGCCATTGCAAACAACAATTCATTTATTTAAATACTATTATATATTAAGGCAAATGTGTTGAACGGCCCTCGCATTCTTGTATTTTCTCTTTAGCTTCTCAATGGGACTTAGAGAGTACTCTTATGATCAATAATTCTGTTATCATTTTATGTGAACATTCTTTGTAAAGATATTTGTAAGCAGCTTAAGCCTCCCTATGGATACACACTCTACACTAGCATGGTTAGATTTAACTACTTTACTATTTTGATTGAGAGATTTTCTACCACATAAAATACATCAACGATAAATCATTTTTATTGCAACTATCTTAATTAAGTGAAAATCTTTCTGTCAAATGGCATCATTGTCGGGGAGGCAACGGGCCTAGTAAACTCGCAAGTATTTTTTTTTCTGTCTACATTGAGTTCTGATTGAGATTGTACATCCATTAATCTATCAATTTTCTGTAAGAGGTACATTCATGAGGAGGAGGCTCATCGTGGTGGACCTTGTTACCACCTCGAGGATAATTGTAGTTGCATGTGGGCCTTGATCCCATGTGCTTGAAGGGCACGGATGAACATCTAGGAGGATTCTACCTCTTAGACTTCTGATTTAGCATATTAGAGTAAGCTTTTTAAGATTTAGTCTAATTATTTGTTTTCTCACCCTTGTAACTTGGGGCTAGTTTTTGGGGGAGTGTCCCTAGTTCTTTAGATACTAGGTGTATTCTGTTTTAGGTAGTTAGTTTCTTTTGAGTACACATTTATTTATAAAAACAAAATCCAAGCTGCTTGCTAGAAGTTGCATATCCATAGGTCAAACATCTCGAAGTACTTGAGAAGAATTTAGATTTTTCTTACTACATTGCATGCATTTCTGCATTGTAGAGTGCTGCAGCAAGGTACGTAATTCTTTTCTTTCTACATTAGTTATCTATACATGCATTGCATTTCGATGTAATTTAGGAATGCCACTTAAGCTGATTTGAAAAGATTAATCAAGTGGTCACATTACTTTTGAAAAAAGGAGTAAAATATACAGGAAGTGTTTGAATAACATGATTACATCTTTCAAAAGAAAAATCATTTTTCGCTGTGTGATGCACACTTCCTACACCGAGAACACATTGTAGGCATCACACCAAGATTCAGACCCTTAAGGCTATAGGCATCGATCTCTTTATCAGTGCAAACCCTCCTATTTCTCTTTGTAACGGTGGTATTAACATTTTCCTGAGTGACTTGATACTTTAAGTAGAGGGACACCCCTTAAAGGAATTCAAGGGTAGTTAAGAGGCATCGCTAACACATTGCCTCAAAGGAAGCATTCACCCTAATTGCATCCCTTAGTTCCATCCTTGGAGTACCGTTTTACATGAGCATTTGAGCATATCATTACAACAAAGCATACATCTCTAAGGCACTCCAATGTCAAATTAGGGTGCGTAATTGGATTGACAACTTGTTTGGCCTCCCAAAAGAACTAAAGTAGCCTCAACCTCCTTAACAGACATTGACTAGGAATCTCAAGTGCCTTATTTCTCTAATTCCACTTATGTGGGAATGGAGAAACACTGTCTTGCCTCTATTTGGCCAATCTAGAAAGTTGGAAGAGGATTTAAAGTGCTTTAAAGTAACAAAAGACATTTTTCCTTGTGTTTGCTTGGTATATGCTTGCTAGGCACTCTTAGAAGGAGTCTTGCTTTTAACCTAGAACTTGAGAGAATTATTAGGAAAGCCAACCAAGAAAGAAGAAAGATGGTAGAAGAGAGATCAGAAGGAGAAATTAGGGTGAAAATCAAAGAACTTTGAGAGTTTATTTCCTACCCACAACTCACCAAGCCCTACCTATCCAAAGGCCTGCAATGAATAATCCCTGTAAGATCAAGAGCAGTACCATATCTTTGCTACCCTCTTTTTATGGTACTGCTCGGGAGGATCCCTACAGGCATCTTAAGGAATTCACTGAGGTTTGTTCCACTGTGAAACTCCAGGGCTTTACTGATGAAGCCTTGATGATAACCTTATTTCCTTTCTCCTTAAAGGATAAGGCCAAGCACTGGTATCATACCCTTGATGCAAGGGCAAATGATTGGGGTACCTTAAAGGAGAATTCTTGAAAAAGTACTTTCCTATGAGTGAGACCAATCATTACAAGAGAGAGATTATGGGTTTTACTCAACAAGAAGGGGAGCAATTTCACAAAATGTGGGAGTGCTTTAATGACCTCCTTAGGTTGTGCCCCCACCATCAGGTGCTAAGATGGCAATTGGTCGAGAGGTTCTATAATGGATCATCTGAAAGGCATAGGCAAGCCATCGATGCAGCCTGTGTTGCAACCTTCATGACCAAAATTGATGATGAAGCCTAGACTTTATTTGAAACATTAAGTGATAATTCCATACACATGTCCTCTGCCTATCAAGAAAGAAAGCCATCAATCTTGTAGAGGAAGATAGAGGCCCATGAAGCCAGGGCTACTCAGGATTTGACTTATCAAATTCAATTATTAAACAAAAATTTTGATAGGCTTTTAGCAAACCCCGTCATGAACCTGCAAGCAGCCTCTATTTTTAAGGCTTCAAGTGAATGCTCCATTTTCCAAAGCACTACACACGCCACTGCGGAGTACCACTTCATAAATCAATTCACTAAGTTGATTCAGGTTGACCTGAATGCAACCCAACGTTTCTGACCACCCCCTCATAATAACTCTTATTCCAATACCTATAATCCGGGGTGGCAGAACCATCCAAACTTTTCATGGAAGGAAGGTGATGCTTCCAACTCAGGGAATGCAAGACCCCAACCTCCCCAACCTATATATCAGCCATCCTATACAAACCCTCCTCAGAATAAGCCCTCTGAGATGGATGAACTAAAAGCCTAGGATAAGATGATCACTGATATGCAATTCCAAATTGGTCATCTTACTGGGGCTGTTAGGCAGCGGGATCTGGGGAAGCTGCCTAGCTCTTCTAAGGAGAAACCAAAGGGTCAGGGGGTCATATTCAGGGCACATGCTCAAGCTGTGACCATGCTGAGTGGAAGGCAAACCTGATAGCACTCCTACAGTCACCTCTCAGAATTCCCTTCCTATACTGAATTGGACCTCACCTTTCACTGAGGAAGAGCCACACTACCCTCCCTCGGTTGAAATCACTCACCTGGAGGATGTCGTCATTCCACCACCCTTATCCCGACACGATGACCCCTCCACTCAGAAGTCGAGGGTGCCCTATCCTGAGCACCTATCCTCTCTTAGGGAATCTTCTGTTGGCTCATCTGGGGCCACGGATAGGATAGATGAGATTGTGGACACTTTTAGGCAAGTCTACATCAACTTGCCTTTATTGGATGTTCTAAAATAGATCCTGTCCTATTCCAAGTTTCTAAAGGACCTGTGTACCCAGAGGCACTGATCTAGGAGATAGGTCCAAGCTAAGGTCATCCTGCTTGACCATGTTAGCTCGGTGCTCCAACATGGAATGCCCCCAAGATGAAAGACCCAGGAGCCCCATATATTTCAGTGATTATAGGTAACCAGCACATTGACGAGGCTCTGCTCAATCTGGGTGCAGGGGTGAACATTCTACTAAGCACTATCTATGACCTTTTAGGAGGAGGTGATTTGAAGCCTAGCCCTATCATCCTCTAGGTCATAGACAGATTGCTTAAGACACCATGGGGATTGCTAGAGGATGTCTTGCTAGTGAGAGTAGAGGACTTCTCCTTCCCTATTGACTTTTTTGTACTTGACATTGACCCATCTAATAACCCTACCAAGTCGTCCATTATTCTGGGATGCCCCTTCTTGGCTACATCTAAGGCCTCTATCAATTGTAGATCAGGGGCACTTAAAATGGGCTTTGGGAATAAGAAAATCCGGTTGAATGTTTATGATACCTACAACCAATCTGGATTTGAAGATTGTTCTTAGATTGAGGTGGTTGACGAAATCATTGAAGAGACTACTCTAGCACTCTTATGTAGTGATCCCCTTCAAAGGGTCATATCTATGGACCATCCTCCTATTATTGAAGAAAATGAAGGGGATATGCTCGAATTAGAAGAGTTGCTTGGAGTACACATAGAGTCTCTGTGCCCACCTTGGAGCCTACAGGTAGATCTGCTACTTGAGGTAGGGACATCTCCTCTTATGCCCTCAATCCAAATGGCTCATGAGTTTGAGCTTAAACCCCTCTTGAGCACATTGAAGTATGCTTTTTTTGGCCCTAATGACATGCTCCCCATCATTATCTCATCTGCATTATTTGAATCACAGGAGGGAGCTTTGCTAGAGTGTTTACAAAGGCACAAGGAAACTATTGCATGGACAATAGCTGATATTAAGGGTGTTGACCCCTCCCTCTACATGCATCATATATAGACAGAAGAGTTTGTGAAACCCTTTTGAGACATGTAGAGAAGGCTCAATCTCAATATGAGGGAAATTGTTAAAAAGGAGATTCTGAAATGGCTAGATGCAGGCATTATCTATCCCATTTTAGACAGTAAATGGGTTAGCCCAATACATGTGGTGCCCAAAAAGGCAGGAATCACTATAGAGGAAAATGACGAAGGAGAATTTGTGACCACTTGGCCTCAACTGGCTGGAGGGTCTGCATTGATTACTGCGATTTGAATACGGCTACCCAGAAAGACCATTTCCCTTTGTCATTTATTGATCTGATTTTGGAAAAATTGGTAGGGAACAAGTACTTCTATTTCCTTGATGGGTACTCTAGGTATAATCAGATAGTTGTCTTCCCTGATGATCAAGAGCGTACCACCTTCACAAGTTCATGTGGCACATTTGCGCTTTGTCGAATGCCATTCAGGTTATGTAATGTGATGAGTCAATCTTCGCTTAACAAGATGATAATGATTTGTCATTTATATTTCTAAGTGGTGGAAAATTGACTAATCAAAGTATTGAATTAAACCACTCGAGAGAGCGGGTCGAGTCCACAGGGAGGTAGTGACCTGTTAAAACTTGTACAGGTTAAAAACAAATGTTCACGAAAAATTTTGTCAAGAAACTGAATCAAAATCACCTTTTATTTAAGGGAATAAGATATTATCATGCTGAATCATACTTTCGTAAAAAGTCAAGGATGTTATCAGAAAATACCATAATAAACTATTCCTTTAAATGATAAAATGAGAAGTTGGAAATGGCATCACTTGTAAATTTTAATTGGATGTGAAACAGTGCATTTCGGCATGGCAATGCTGTGCATGAAGGAGGCAAAGGCTGGAGGTGAGACTCACAGTGGAGGACAAGTCGGCCGAGGGCTTCGCGATGGCGGCCACTGCGAAGTGTGAGACAACCAGAGCTAGCTGGATGGAGCTTCGGTGGAGGTAGGTTTCAATGGTGATGGAGAGTTGTTGTTGCGTGCAGGCATGTAGAGTCACATGCGCGATTGGAGCTGCTGGCCATGCGTAGTTGGGGAGTACGCATGGGAGGGGCGAGGCTGAAGAGGCGATGGTCGGTGGTGCTTGCACGGTGGATGCACAAGGAGAACCCGCACTGCTGCTCGCGGGCGAAGGTGTAGCGCGTGGAGTTGCACCAGTGCGGAGGTGCACTACTGGCTTGCTGGAGATGCGCACGGAGAAGAGGGTAGTGGCTACTTGCTTCCTCCGCTACCTCTGCTGCACGCAGGTGGAGGCGAGGTGAGGGGAGGGTGCGTCGAGGGGAGATGGTCACCCTGGGAAGGGTGGTGCGTTGCTACTGCAAGAGTCGCGCACTAGAGAAGCGGATCACGAGTAGCGCTGCTAGTGGAGTGCCCACACATGGAGGTGAAATTTGGGTCCTCTGGAGGTTGAAGAAGAAGAAGGTGAAGTGTTAGGGGTGAACATGAATAGTGGTGCATTGGGCCTTCAGACATCCGGGAACATTCCCAGATGTCTTAAACACGCGTGGATGGCTGTTGGTGAGTGGTTGCGGTGATGGTAATGGTGGTGGTGCACGCTGTTGTTGCAACGTGGAGGGATATGCATGCTAAGGTGCTCACGATAATGCAGCTGCTTTGATTTGGCAGAGCATCCTGTCACGACATACTCCCATGGTAGTGGAGTAGATTGCCATAGTCGAGGTTGGTGGTGGTGGAGCAGACGAAAAGCTGAGTTCTCTGCATAGTAGGGAATGGGGTGGAGGCCTGCTTGGCTATGATGCAGGAGTCCTCTTTTATGTTGCAGGAATGTGGTGGAGATGAAGCAATGACCAATCTGGACGTGCAAGATCCACTTTCCTTGGCCATTATGGTATGCCTTCTTTGTTTGGAGGGGCCATTGCTGTAGAGAAGAGAATAAAAATAATAACAAAAATGATTATTGGGTTATTTATATATTAGACTCCAAACAATGCATGAAATGTAAAGTGATGCAAACTAAAGTAGCCTATTTAAATGCATACTACCACATGAAATATGCATAAAAGCAAATTAATAAATTAATCCATTTACATACTAATGTATGCTATTTATATGTTAAAGATAACTTAATATCTAGGCATTGAAATACCTAAATAGCCCACAAATATGGGCTCATCAAATGCCCCCATGCCTAGTTTTTGCTAGTCCCTAGCAACATCTATGAAGAATTCCTAAGTTTTGGGCTAGAATTAATCGTCAGGATGCCTTATTAAATCTCACCTCTAGAGATTTGTTGAAATACTAACCTCAGACCTTAGGTATCCAAGTATTAGTCAAAATTCAAACTTGATTTGCTTCAGTTTGGTCTCGAGCAATGGTTTCTTAAGTTTATCTTATAGTTTGTAAATCCTAGAGGTTAAAGTGTCAATGCTCAGTGTATAATTTGATTAATGGGCATCCACATTTGTTCTTCCCATATGTTCCCAGGACCAGTCTTGCCCTTCATCTACCTAAACCTACCTAGGTTCAACCATACTTAGACTTGGCAGCTTTTTCCTCACTTTCTTTTTATTTTATTTTGAGGTCAACACAAAGGTGAACCCAGTGTATATCTCCTCAGCTATTTCTTCTTTCTTTTCTTTTTTTTCTATTTTTTCATTTTTCTTTCATAATTCTAGTACCCATGTATAACGAGGTACCATTTATTTTTAATGACACCTATGTGTAATGAGGTGTTATTTCCCTCATTCTCATTTTTCTTTTTCCCATTTCATTTTTTTTTTTGGTGAGTGTCTTTCCTTCATCCTTTCTAAATGCTTCACCTAAGTAAAATCTTTGAAGACTTGGGGCGCAAGGTTGGGCTCTGGACATCTCACCCCTAGGGGTTACTACGTGTGACATGCCAGCCATACCCCACAGGGATCTCTATTAAGTTTGAATTTAAGTTAAGGTGTATTAATTTAGAGTCCCCAACCCCAATTGTAACAGAACCCATGATAAGCTCTCACATGGTTGCCCTAGTTTTAAGTTCGTGTAAGTGAAAAAGACACTTTGGTTTCAAGGATCTTTAAACCAAGGAATAAATAGAGAAGTTCTTTACTTCCTATGCCCTTTACTTAATACATTAGCTTCTCAAGTACCTTAATTGCTTGAGGCAAAATCTGTATCTTAACAAATACTTTGATTTTCAAGCTAACCCAACCCTAAGGGTCAAAGACTAATATCTCTTCCTTATCTCCTAAAGCAAGACATTTAAGGTCATATCTTATCATTCATTCCAGCCCAGAACTTTAGGTAACTCATCTACAGAGATCGTTGGGACTAACCAAGTAAAATCAACAAATTAAAACTTTTTTTTTAAATGTAGTATGAAAGCATGAATGCAATATGTATAAATGCTATAAACAAGTGCCTCAGGTCCTAGCCCCCCATGCCTGGTTCAAACAATGTCCTCATTGAAAGTAAAATAGCCAAGGGAAGATATTACCTGAGGCGAAGAATGAAAGGAGCTAAGGCTCCTCGAGAGTGACTTCGTCAACCAGATGGTTTTAATCATTGGCCATTGATGCTAAAGGGTGTTGCTGAAGAGGAAGGGCTCTTGATCTCCACAGCCCCATGTGGAAACACTTTGGTGATTATGTAAGGCCAATCCTAACGTGATTTTAATTTCCCTGAAAAAAGCTTAAGTTTGGAATTGAAAAGCCAGACTTGTTGGTTGGGCTCAAAGGTCTTTCTAAAGATATACTTATCATGTAAGACCTTAGTTCTCTCTTTATAATCTTGGGAGGTGTCATAAGCATCATTCCTCAGCTCCTCAAGCTTAGTCAACTCTAGTAATCATGCCTTACCTGCTTGCTCTAAATCTAGGTTGACACTGTGGATAGCCTAGAGTACCCTATTGATGAACAGGTTTTGGCGAAGTAAAACTAGGGTTAGGAGAAACCTGTCGTTGTAGTTCGCAAAACACGTTATCAAATACAATTTTTAACTAAAACTCCAAGGGAGTCCCAGGTTGAACATAAGGAGGGGACATTTACTTTCATTGAAATCCATGCTTTGTGTTTTTTTTTTTGGTGTTTTAGGGTTTTGTGATTTTTTTGGTGTTTTGGTAATAAAAAGACAAGCACGATAACTTCACAAAGTGGAGAAACAAATATGATATATCACAATGTCATTCAAGCATTTATTACAATATGCTAAAATATAAAAGAGTGTCATTCAAGTGTTTATTACAATATGCTAAAATATAAAAGAGATAGGGGTAAGAAGAAATCTCCCAAATCAGTTGTTTGAAGAGATGACAGTGCTTGGTGGTAGCTTGGATGGAAATGAGGTGCTGGACGATGAAGATGAGATGTAGGAGGATGCCAGGTAGAGGAATGCTTCACCAAGGCTCTAGAATGGGGATGAGGAGATGGAGGTGATCTTCTACCAGAATGGAGGTGGGAGGACGGCTCCAAGGATTCTTATGAAGGTGGTGAGATGGAGGACTAGTATTTGGTGGGGTATAGGAACATTACACTAATAAGAGGCCTTTGGAGCTTGGGAGTAAGCTCTAAAGGAGCTTTGGTAGGCTACTAGAGCTTAGGAGTAGATGGGAGTAGAGTAGGTATAGATCTTTTGGAAGGGAAGGGGTCATGGTGTTTATATAGTGGTGGAATGGAGGTGTTTTGTGGGAAGACCCACCAGGGTTGTTGCCATACATTCAAGCGCCTTGGCTGGCGTAAGGAGGCACGACTGTAGCTGGCGTAGTCCTAGGAGATCGTCTGCCATTGGTTCGGGTGTGGATGGATGAGATCACAAGGAGATCATGCGCGCTCCCAGATTCAAGTGCACATGCTTCGCTGGCAGCTGTTGGATGAACCATCACGGCTGGGGGTGCCCGTAGATCACACTCTCGCGGTCATTCAAATCGTGTGCCCACTGGTCAAGGATGCATCTCCACCACTCAATCATGATTGTGTGATTGAGGAGTGCATATGGATTGCGCCTCTCGCGAGATTTGAATCGCCCATATCATGCGATCACGAAGATCGGATGATGGATGATGCATCCGATTGACTTAAGTGAGTGCTCTAGATGGCATGTGTCTGCCTGGGCGTGCATCTACGTGTCTTTGAGCAACGTTTCCTCATGCATAGGCAATGCTGACCGCTTATTCAAGATTGAGTGGTCTAATTTCTTCGGGTGCTGAAGAAGGCACAACGAATCGTCACTCGATCTCGCATCCCTTCTTTGAAAAATAAGTGCACTGCCACTATGGTGAGGGCGCTGGTTGGTCACGTGGATACTTTAGCTTGCTGCGGCCTCGACCGTTGGACGAGGATCCAACGGTTGTGATCAGATCTTCCTTGAGGTGCTTTTGGAGGAGGCTGGGTGATGTTTGGGCGACTCTTAGCCATTGGATTGAGATCCAACTGCTGGAATCCTCTCCTTGCGGTGAGGCTGGGGGCTACGGGCATGTAGGGTAGCCTGGATGGTGCCATGTGGCGCCATCTGGGCCATCCATCTTCTTCTTGTAGAGGATGCTATGGAGCTCTAATCGGGGTGATTTTCACGTTGATGGACTGTGATCATCGCTCCGGATCCATCCGTACAGTCAGATTTTTATTTGAAGCCCGTATGGATGTCGCATTGCCCCATGGCTGTTGATCTTCCTCGGACTTCATATGATGCTACAGGATTCCAAATTAGACGATTTCAGAGGCATTAGACTCTGATTGTCATCTTGATCAAATCCATACGGTCAGATCGTCCATCCAAGGCCCTGAATAAATCTCCTTCCCTCCTAGCCATAAAAAGGACATAATTAACCTAAAATATACACAACTACTCTAAATGCAAGATGATGCATGCTATGCAATATTTATAACATGAAATGCAAATCTAAGACTAGGAACATGCATGAATAGGCATTTTAACCTACTTAAATGTGTCTACATCACCTATGTTCAATCTCAATAGGTAAATGGCACTCTTTTTCGTACACTATCCAAAAGGGAGACATACCCAAAGGGGTTTTGTAGGCCGTTCGATAAGCCCATAAAGCATCATCGAGCTTTTGGGACCAATCCTTCTTACCAGGCCTAACGATCTTTTCCAAAATGTTCTTTATCTCCCTATTCGACACTTCAACCTGGCCACTTGTCTAAGGATGGTAAGGGGTAGCAATCTTGTGAGTTACTCCCAAACTCTTGAGTAGTCAATTAAAGTGGTGGTCCCAGAAATGAGGTCCCCCATCGTTTATAATCGTCTTAGGGTAGCTGAAGTGAGATATAATATTGGCCTTCACAAATTTAAAGACCACAGCATGGTCATTTGTGCGCATAGGAATGGCCTCTATCCACTTGGAGACATACTCAATTACCACCAAGATATACTCATATCCATGGGACAAAGGGAAGGGACCCATGAAGCCTATCCCCCAAACATCAAAAATTTCGATAGGTTGGATGGGGTTTTGGGGCATCTTGTTCTGCTTCCCAATCGTTCCAGTCCATTTACATCTAATGCAAGCCTTAATAAAGTTATGAGAATCCTTAAATAAAGTAGGCCACCAAAAACCATGCTAGAGAACCTTAAAAGCTATTTTCTTAGCACCAAAGTATCCTCCACAATGAAGTTCATGGCAAAATCTCAACACACTTTGTTCCTTCTCTTCAGTCACACATCATCTCAATAGTTGGTCTTGTCCAAGTCTAAATAATTCTGGCTCTTCCTAATGAAAGAATCTAGCTTGGGAAATTGAATCTCTTCCGTTTCTACTCATTCCAAGAGCTAGGAATCTCTCCAGTGACCAAGTAATTGATGGTATTAACATACCAGGGTGAAGTCGATGTTACCTCCATAAGGGTTTCATCAGGAAATGTCTCACGGATGTCTCTTGATGGAGAGTCATCAAGTGGGAGGGGAGATAGGTGTCAGCTACTACATTTTCTACTCCTTGCTTTTCATGAATCTCCAAGTCAAACTCTTGAAGGAGTAGAATCCACCTAATTAAATGTGGCTTAGAGTCCTTCTTGGCAATGAGATGTTTCACTGTCGCATAATTAGTAAAAATGACCACCTTAGACCCAAGAAGATAAGACCTAAACTTCTCCAGAGCAAAAACTACAACAAGTAATTCCTTTTCAGTGACTATGTAGTTTTGCTATGGTTTAGTTAAAGTCTTGCTGACATAGTGAAGCACATGTGGTCTTCCCTCAACCCCTTGTCCAAGGACTTCTCCCACTGCGTAATCCAAAGGATCACACATCAGGTCAATTGGGAGTGTCCAATCAGGAGTTTAGAGAATAAGCGCAGAGGTTAAGGCCTCCTTCAGCTTATGAAAAGCCTTGGCACACTTTGAATCAAAATTGAAGGAAGATTCCTTCACCAATAGGTCACAAAGTGGCCTAGAAATTTTGCTAAAATTCTTAATAAATCACTTATAAAAGCCTGCATGGCCTAGAAAGGATCTAATCTATTTGACATTCATAGGCATTGGGAGTTTGGAAATAGAATCAATCTTAGCCTTATTTACTTCCAAGCCCCTTTCAGACACAACATGCCCAAGTACAATGCCCTTCTATACCATGAAGTGGCTTTTCTCCCAGCTAAGGACTAAACCAGTCTCCCTACATCTCTTCAGCACATTCTCTAAGTTTAGGAGGCACTGGTCAAAAGACGAGCTGTAAATGGAGAAGTCATCCATAAAAACCTCAACACATTCGTCAATCCTGTTCAAGAAAATGGACATCATACACCATTGGAAGGTTTCCAGTGCATTACATAATCTAAATGGCATACGCCTGAATGCAAAAGTGCCGTAGGGACTAGTAAAAGTTATTTTATCGTAGTCGTCAGGGAAGACTGCAACCTAGTTATACCCAGAATATTCATCTAAAAAGTAGAAATACTTGTTCCCTGCAAATTTCTTGAGGATCTGATCAATAAAGGGCAAGGGAATGTGATCCTTCTGGGTAGCGGTGTTCAGTTTGCGGTAGTCTATGTAGACCCTCCAGCCAGTTGGCGTGAGTTGGTTAGGGTTGGACATAAGCCTTTCCATATTTTGGTTCAACAATTGAATTTGGAAGGCTAAATTCTAGGCATCCCTAGTCTCATTTGCCTCAATCTTTCATTGCATGAGAGTGGGTTTCCTATCCAAATAGGCAAAATTTAGGTGGATAGAATTCTCACTCAAAGTCTCAAAAATCTCCCAAGCCTCATCTTCAGTTTCTGTAAGAAAGGTTCCTGCACAAGCACCATCCACTATTTTCCTGTGCTTATCATTTAATCCAGTGTAGAACCTTTCTACAAGTTGCCATCTTGGCACTTGATGATGGGAACATAAGCGTAACAAATCTTTGAAGCACTCCCATGAATCATGAATTGCTCTCCATCTTGTTGAGCAAAACATATGCTTTCTCTCCTATAATGATTAGTTTTGCTCATAGGGAAGCATTTTTTCAAAAGCTTTCCCTTCAAGGCATCCCAAGTATCCACTCTACCATCTAGAGTGTGATACCAATGTTTCACCTTATCCTTGAGGGAGAAGGGAAAGAGGGTTCACATTTAGGCATCATCAGTAACACCCTGCAATCTCACCATGGAACAAAACTCGGTAAATTCCTCCAAATGCTTGTAGGGGTCCGCCCTAGAAGTACCATAGAATGAGGGCAGTAGAGATATGGTATTGCTCTTGATTTCATAAGGATTGTTCCCCCTATGTCTTCTTAGTGTATGGCCAGGTTGATTGGTAGGGATAAAATAGTTTCTCAAAGATCGTTGGTTTTCCACAATTCTATTTTCTCCTTCCTCGGCCATCTCTCCTCTCTCTTGGTTGGCTTTCCTAAGGATTCTTTCAGGTTCTAGATTAAACACAAGTTGTCTCCTCAGAGATCACCTACCAAGCATACACCAACAACACAAACACAATTCAAAAGGACTTTTATGTCTTTAATCAATTAAGGCCTTTGATATTTTAGTCCAGTTGTAGGTGACAATACAAATTACCCAATCACTTACATTTCTATTGTCATCCTACAAAATGCCTTAATGAAGACCTAATTGGAACTTAGGTGCTCTGCCCTAAAGTTCAAATGGTAAAGTACTCCAAGGATGGAAGATCAAGGGATGCAAGTAGGCCTAAGCCTTCCTTTGAAGCTATGCTTTTGCTGTGCTTCTTAAGTACCCTCAAAAATCTGTGACAGGGTATCCCCATCCTTGGAGTTACAAAACCTTTGATCTTAAGTTTCAAGTACTTTGGTATCCAACTGTAGGAGAGTTCTTTCCTAGTTGGTCAAAAACATAGGAGTGTCTAAATGCATGCTTTAATGCGTAGTCATGCACATGTGCATTCATCATAAAATTTTGAATTTGAATTTTGAAGTGCAGCACAATGTCTCAAATCAACTCCTTGGGTTTTACTGTGTTCCTCCTTTACTTAGTCCTTTTCAGAAATTTGATGTGATCACTTGTTAGATTATTTCAAGACAAATTATGTGGTCTAGGAATTAAGTCCAAATGCAAATGCATGATCAAGATATGGATGCAAAGTAAGGGGATGCGTACCTTGTTTCCAGTAATTAGCGTTGCAAGAATGCATGCAATGCAGAAAATAAAGTCTAGATGCTTCTCATACAATCTTATATGGTCATCCTAAATCATGCAGCTTCTAGGCATGCAGCTCCTATTTTGTTTTTTTTTTTTTTATCTACTTATGCACAAATAATGGAGAATCAATCCATGACAGAAAAATAAACACCTAAATCTAAAGAAATGGGAATAGGCTCCTGAAAAATTACCCAACATAGGCCTAAAGGAAAGTCAAGGAACAAACCCGTAAAATATACCCCAAAGCAAGGGTCTCAAACCAAATGAATGTGCAAGAAAATAAAGAAAAGTAAAGTTCTAAAACCTAAATTCTATCTACTGAAAAAGAATCGACGGAGTTGAAGATGAAGATGAGCTCTAGATGTCCTCCTTCTGTGGTGGAGACAAGGTCTACCACAGTGCATCAAGCTTCTACCTTCAGAAATGGACCTCCCCGTGTCCTCCAAGCCATGCAAACAAGGTCCACCTTAGTGTTGCTGAGGCTAGTGCAACAACTCGTCTCAGGATACACATACCTCACACCAAATAGTTAATCGAACTAAAATATGCCTCAACTAAAACGTTAACAAATAAATAGATAAATGTGAATTTAACAGGCCTGTTGCCTCCCTAGCAACAACACCATTTGACCAGTTGATATTCGCTTAACAAGATGATAATGATTTATCATTTTTATTTCTAAGTGGTGGAAAATTGATTAATCAAAGTATTGAATTAAACCACTCGAGAGAGAGGGTCATGTCCATAGGGTGGCAATGGCCTATTAAAACTCGTATGGGTTAAAAATAGATGTTCATGATTAATTTCATCAAGAAACTAAATCAAAATTGTCTTTTAATTAGGGGAACAAGATATGATCATGCTAAAATCGTATTTTTGTAAAAATTCAAGGATGTTATCAGAAAATCACCATAATAAACTACTCCTTCAAATGATAAAATGAGAAGTTGGTAATGGCATCACTCGTAAATTTTAATTGTTTGTGAAATAGAGCATTTCTTCATGGCGATGCTGTGTGCGAAGGAGGCTAAGGCTAGAGGTGAGACTCATGGTGGAGGACAAGTCGGCTGAGGGCTTCGTGATCGCAATCACGGCAACTTGTGAGGCGGTAGGAGAGCTATTGTCGTGTGCAGGCATGCGGAGGCACATGTGCGAGGAGAGCTGCTGGCCACGCATAGTTGGGGAGTACGCTCGGGAGGGGCGAGGATGAAGAGGCGATGGTCACATGGGGAAGGGGTGGTGCGTTGCTACTACAAGAGTTGTGCACTAGAGAGATATAGTGCGAGTCGTGCTACTGGTGGAGTGCTGATAACACCATGCAAGGGGGTAGTAATTAGGTTGAATATGGCCCATCTTTAGAATAAAAGGCACAGCATAAAGTAGAATAGGAGCATTGCATGCATCAAGTACCAAGATTGCTTATAAATTGCATTAATGGCCATTTGTGTAAAGCATGTGTCAAAGCAGGCCCCAGATGAGCAATCAGACTGCACGGATGGATTCAGAACGACGAGCGGAGTCCAACAGACTCAAGATCGGCCAAATCCGACATCCGGAGCTCCCACAATGGGCCCAAGAAATTCTGACTGTTGATCTGGAGATCAACAACCTAGAAAGCGCCACGTCGCCCTGGCCCCACCGCTTGGACGCCCTCAAGCCATCCAAGGACGAATCTCGGCCGTTGATCTTCGATCGAACGGCCAAGATCCACGCGCTCGCCCGCGGTCGCCGCGACAAAGCGCGGGCGTGGTGCAACGGCTAGCGCGCACGCCTGCATCGCAGCGACGCGCGTTCGAATCGCGCGGAGCGGAAATCAAACGCGAGCGAAGGGCGTGGAAAAATTGGGCTGCCCAATCAGCAGTGGGCGGCCAGGATCGCGCCACGCGGCGCGATGACAGCTCCCGAGCGCCCACGCGTGCGCGCACGTCGGGCGGAAACGCGCGCGCGCACGAGCGCCCAAGGCGCGATCTCAGCGAGGGCGCTGGAGGATCTTAGCCGTCCGATCTTCGATCGGACGGCTCTCGTTCAACGTCTACGGATCGCGCTTAGAGAGAGAGAGGGGCGGGCAGCTGACCAGCGGCAGGAGGGCTTCACCGATGTATCTGGAAGCAGTTTTAGCGACGTTTTGGATGTCACTAAAGCACATTCTTCTTTTAGGAAGCCCTTAACTCTATTTAAACCCCCTTCTACCACCATTCAAGGCATCCTCTCCCACTTGCAACTACTCCACTCCTCTCGTAGCTAGTTTTAGGCACTCTTGTAATCGCCGGAGACGACGGGCCACCGACGGAGCCTCCTCCACCGCCGTGGCTGCCTCGTCGCTCTCCACTCTCTCTCTACCTCTCTCTCTCTCTCTCTTTTAAGCTTTCATTTACTTTTGTTGAAGCATGTATTTAATGTTGTAAACCATGAACTATGAATGCATGTTTAATGAAATTATTTTCCGTTTAGTCGCCATTTTAATTTCTGTTTAAAGTGCATGATCAAAACGAAGAGCTTTCTAACCCTAAACTCTCTCTATCTCTCGCTTTTCAAAACCGTCTCTTTCGCAAGCAAAACTCCACCTTTTTTGTGACAACAAGTGGTAAACAAAACCCGATTTCCATGCCTCCCTGAGATCGACACTTGGACTCACCTCCGTTTACTTCTTTTAAAATCGACGTATCAAGTGCAACTATAACGACACCTCTTAACACACATGCACGAGACCACGTCAGTTTTTGGCGCCGTTGCCGGGGAGGCAACGGATTTGTTTTATCACCTCCATTCCACATTCATTCTCACATCGTCTAATGCCCTATTTTCCTTTTTACTTGACGGTTGCAGGAATTCGGCGCATGGACGGTGAAGTGACGCATTCCACGACGGTAGCAAGGGAGTAGGCACCTCGAGGACCGAAAGTGAGTACCCTCTCACTCATTGTTTGCTTGCATGAAAAAGCAAAAAAAAATCATAAAAATTGGAAAAAAAATTGGCGTGGTGAATGATTGCTTGACCCACATTCTTAACACATCACCCTACAAAAAAATGTACACTCTAATATGCTGAATAAATTCTTGGAGTGTTCTTTTCTTTTTCTCTTGAGTGGTGTTTGCGAAGCCACCGGGAGTTGACCTGGGTCGCACCACTCAACCCTAAAACTGACTCATCTAATAGAAGCTGCACGATTATCAGGATGAGTACACTAGGGTTTTAGAGCTTCTACAAAATAAAAGGAAATCTACTTTCACTAAGTTGTGTGCAGAACTTGACGTGCCCACTGAAACTTGTTTGAAAACATTAAGACACGTCAACCCTAAAAAGTACTCAAGTAAGGATGAAACACTAAAAGACACTATATCTTAACAAATCCTTGCTTGAAAATCATGTTTTGCTAGAAGCACACACTTTGAAAGTGGAAAATTAAGAGGCACCACCCTAATCAATGCCTCATCACATCACCCTAAGCACAAGCACTATCCTAGCCCTTTAAAACTGAGTAGACGTGCCCTAGGCAGGACTGAGTTAAGTCTCAAAAGGTGAGGTTTTGTCTGCTAGGCACTTGGCTTTCATTCCCTTGGTAGAATCTGGTGACTAGGCTGCGGGGCAGTGTCAAACGACCGTGGTTGTGGGGTCTATGGAATCGGAGGTGCAAGCCAAAGGAAGAACCTTCCCTGCAATCCCCTCGTAATCAACCTAGCCAGATTAGCCTTGAGAAGGGGAGTCCAGTGCTTACGGACTTAATCACCCTTTGTGAGATTTCTAGGTCTCCTAAGGAATACACCATAAGGATTAGGCTTGCGTGCTTGATTGAAACACATTTCTCACATCTGTCGCCCTCCGCATCCCCTCCTGTTCTTCTCTAGTGTATGCACGGGAGGCACTCACTGCATCCCGAATTGTGTGTTTTGGGGCAGGAATCTAGGCGACGTAATTCTGTTGAAAACATGACTAAACCTAGGGTAGATGAGGCTGAAGATCAACCCCCACCAGATGCTATGGCTATCATCCAGGCTCAAATCAATGCTAACCATCGGCTTCAGCAACAACAAATCCACACCATCATGCAAGCCATACAACGGTTACAGAACCCACAAGAACAACCACCACCTTTCAATGACATACCAGGACAACCACCACTTGATTTACCACCATTTCAGGACCAGCCAAGACCCCTCCGTGATTTCTGTAACCCTTCTGCCATTAGAGTCGAGCCACACCTTAGGATCCCCGAAGGGGGAGATGATTTTGAGCTAAAACCTAATGTATTAAGTCTAATCCAGAGCCACTTTCATGGAAGCTCAAATGAAGACCCCTTTCAGCACCTAGAAGATCTCGACCGCATAGCAAGAACAGTAAAACCTAGGAACATTAGCCTTGACATTGTTATAATCAAGATGTTCCCTTTCTCATTAAGAGACAAGGCTTCTCATTGGCTTAGAACCCTAGGTAGACCCATCACCACCTGGGAGGAACTGAGGCATGCATTTTTAAAGAAATTCTTCCCCATAGGAAAGACCAATGCCCTTAGAAGAGCTATCACTACCTTCACACTCCAGGGTGGGGAACAATTTCATGAGGCGTGGGAAAGATTCAATGAACTTTTGAGGAAATGCCCACACCATAAAGTTCCAAGGTGGCAATTGGCCCAGATCTTCTACCACGATCTGGACAGCAACCTACGGAACTTCGTCGATGCCTCATGCGGGGGAAACTTCCTAAACAAAGACGAGGAGAGCGCGTTTGAGCTCTTTGAGTCTATGAGCGAGAATTCACTCAATAATGCCTCCATGAACCAGTTTAACAGGTCCAGTCAACCCTGTGGCGGGATTTATGAGGTGCAAGCAAATTCTGGAATGGTTGACATGGACATCATTGCCAAAAAGTTGGATCGAGTGGAATTGGTGGACAAGAAGATTGATGAGCTTCTAAACCAGACCAGGAACCCCTTGCAGACTTTCGCCCTTGCAAAGGGAGCACATAATGTTGACCTGGTCCAACCCTTCACCCAACTGAACCTGGAACAACCCCCAACCACGTTCTAGGGAGGGACCTTTGCTCCCTCGACCCTTGATTACTCCCTTCCTTCTTCATCAACATCAGCTATTCTAGAAGATGTGCAAGCCGTCCAAGGATATGCAAAACCTGACCCTTTCTCCAACACTTACAACACCGGCTGGCGTAATCACCCCAACTTTTGTTGGACAAACCAGAAACCACCACAATTCCAAAACCAGCCCAGGCCAAACCAACAGCCACACTTGCCCCCTATCAGCAAGGACCACCAGTTAGACCCCAATATAACCAAAATATGGCGGCACCTCCCCCACAAAACCAAATGGACACCCTAATAAAGATGATGGCTGACATGAACCAAAAACATCAGGAAGAAATGGCCTTGGTAAAGGGACAGTTAAGCCAACTCTTGGACTGTAAACAGCAAGGATCTCTACCTTCCCAACCGCAACCGAACCCGTGAAACATAATTAACAGAGGCCCCAATTCGCAAGGGTTCCAAGGCAACCCCAGGCAGGCTCATATGGTCCAGCCGGCCCCACAAACACCTCCTGGGTTTGGCTCTTCTTCATCCTCATCTTTTCAAGGATCACCCCATGGCCCCAATGCCTCTGCAAATGCGGTGACCTTGAGAAGCGGCACCAAAACCCAGGATCCCAAATGGCCGACTCTCCCCGAGACTTTACCTGACTTAGAAGAAACACCAACCAAGGACCCAGACATGGAACCAATTCAGACACCCTATCCTGAGGCCTTGGAAACAATCAAGAGAAAAAAGAATACTGTGGAAACTGAGGAGCTGATGGAAATTTTTAAACAAGTACAGATTAATATTCTGCTTCTAGAAGCTGTCAAACACATCCCCGCTTACGCCAAGTTCTTAAAGGATGCCTGTACACCCAAGCGTAAGCCGAGACCTCAAGCACCTAGGAAGGTTGTACTCTTTGAGCAAGCCAGTTCCGTGATATCAAGAAACCTTCCACTCAAACGAACTGACCTAGGAGCACCCCTGATTTCCTGCAACATCGGGGACATGACATTTGATAGAGCACTCCTGGACCTAGGTGCTTCTATCAACCTAATTCCCACAACCTTGTACCACCAATTTGGCTTTGGGGAGCTGGCACCAACCCCTGTCACCATCCAGCTGGAGGATAGATCAGTGAAAACCCCGAAGGGGGTTGTCGAGGACGTGATTGTACGGGTCAAGGACTTCTATTTCCCAGTCGACTTTTTGGTGCTCGACATGGAAGTCCCTGAAAAATTACAGAACGCACCCATAATCTTTGGTAGACCTTTCTTAGCTACGGCTAAAGCAAACATCGATTGCGACACGGGATATATGGAAATCGCCTACGGAGACAGGAAAATGCAATTGGATATCTTCCGGGAAACAAAGTCTTTTGATTGTGATTACATTGAGGAACATGATCCCGTGGAAACTTTAATCGAGGAATGCCTTACCCTCAGTTCTGTCTCAGACCACCAAACCCGTAGTTCTGACCCGTCACCATCATTACCTGTGGACCTCTGTAAGGCTGAGTATCATCACATGACACCATTTGAAGAAATCGATGTTGATCAACTACTGCCCTTTCCATTCCCATCGACTGTGGTCCCACCTGCACCTGAACTTAAACCATTGCTCGAGAATCTCAAGTACGTCTTCTTGGGACCTGGCCAGACCTTCCCAGTGATTATTAATTCCCATCTAACCAAGGATCAGGAACTAAGGTTGACTGCAACTCTTTCAGAACATCGGGCCGCCATTGGTTGGACCATCTCAGATCTAAGAGGAATTAGCCCCACCTATTGCACCCACAAGATTTACCTGGAAGACGGGGCTCGACCTTCCAGCCAGATGTAGAGACGGTTAAACCCTAACATGCGGGAGGTCGTTAAAAAAGAAATTATCAAGTGGCTCGACACCGACATCATCTACCCTATCTCTGATAGCCCCTGGGTGAGCCCCACTCAAGTGGTTCCAAAGAAGGCTGGGCTCACCGTTGTCACTAATGATCATGGCGAATCCATCCCCACCCGCACCACCACCGCATGGCGGGTGTGTATTGATTATAGGAAGCTTAATGAAGCCACTAAGAAGGACCACTTCCCCTTGCCATTCATTGACCAATTCCTTGAAAGATTGGCAGGGCAGAAGTATTTTTGCTTCCTGGATGGATATTCAGGATATAACCAAGTCGCAATTGCTCCGGAAGATCGGGAAAAGACCACATTCACTTGCCCATATGGCACGTTTGCATTCCGTCAAATGTCGTTCTGGTTATGCAACGCACCCGCGACCTTCCAGCGTTGCATGCTAGCCATTTTTTCAGAAATGGTGGGTGAATACTTGGAGGTCTTTATGGATGATTTCTCTGTATTCGGGAATTCATTCGACCATTGTTTGAGCAACTTGGAGAAAATCCTGAAACGATGTATCGAGGTTAACTTGGTGTTAAGTTGGGAAAAGAGCCATTTTATGGTTCAAGAAGGAATTATCCTCGGACACGTCGTTTCGCATAGGGGCATCGAGGTAGATCGAGCTAAGGTTGATTTAATTTCCAAACTTCCTCCACCTAGTTCGGTCCGACAGATTCACTCTTTCCTAGGACATGTTGGCTTCTACCGAAGGTTCATCAAAGACTTTTCCAAACTTTCCAAACCCTTGACCGACCTTCTAGCCAACGACGCCACTTTCCACATGTCTCCTGATTGCACCCAGGCTTATCATACCCTCCGGGACTTAGTCTCCACCGCACATGTACTTCAACCCCCAGACTGGTCCCAGGATTTTGAGATTATGTGTGACGCATCAGATTTTGCCATAGGCGTTGTCCTGGGACAAAGGAAAGACAAGAAGCCCGTGGTGATCTACTACGCGAGCAAAACGTTGGACGAGGACCAACGTAATTATACGGTCACAGAAAAAGAGTTGCTCGTTGTAGTCTTTGAATTGGAAAAATTCCGATCATAGTTGCTGGGATCCCACGTGACTATCTACACTGACCAGTCAGCCATCCCGCACCTGTTGGCCAAAAAGGACGCAAAACCCAGGCTCATCAGATGGATCCTGCTTTTGCAGGAATTTGACCTGGAAATCCGAGAGAAGGCCGGATCGAAAAATGTGTTGGCTGACCACCTGTCAAGACTTCATCCAGACCACATTGGACGCTCCCTACCTCTATCTGATACCTTCCCTGATGAACACATCCTAGCCGTGCAAGACAAGAAAATGCCATGGTATGCTGACTATGTCAACTACCTGGTTATAGGACAAACCCCGCACAGCTGGTCCAGACAGCAACGGGACAGGTTCTTGGCTGAGGCCAAGCACTATTTCTGGGATGATCCCATGCTGTTTCGCCTCTGTGCTGATCAGATCATCAGGAGGTGCCTCCTCGAAGACGAAGTTCAGAGTGTGCTTTCCTTTTGTCATGACCAAGCATGTGGCGGCCATTTCTCTAGCAAGAAAACAGCTGCAAAAGTTTTGCAGTCTGGATTTTATTGGCTGTCCCTATTCAAGGATGCACACATCTTTGCCAAGACTTGCTCACGATGCCAAACACTAGGGACAATGACCAAAAAAGATATGATGCCCCTTCAGCCCATTTTGATTGTCGAATTTTTCGACGTTTGGGGTATCGATTTTATGGGCCCCTTTCCACCATCCAACGGCTTAGAGTATATCCTGGTCTCGGTAGACTATGTTTCCAAATGGATTGAAGCCGTCGCCACCCGACGATGCGATCACAAGACGGTCATGGACTTTGTAAAGAAGAACATCTTTTCCCGGTTTAGAATACCCAAGGCCATGATCAGTGATGGTGGAAGCCATTGTATCCATTCCCAGTTCCGTGCCCTACTTAGAAAATACGGGGTAAACCACCGCATTGCCACCCCGTATCATCCACAAACAAATGGGCAGACTGAGGTCTCAAACAGACAAATCAAGAACATTTTACAGAAGACTGTGAGACCTGGCAGGAAAGACTGGTCCACACGACTTGATGATGCCCTGTGGGCATATAGGACCGCTTTTAAGACCTCGATAGGCATGTCACCTTACCGCTTGGTCTTTGGCAAAGCTTGCCATCTCCCTGTCGAATTGGAACACCGGGCTTACTGGGCTGTTAAGCAATGTAACATGGATCCCCAGTTAGCTGGTGCGCAAAGGACTCTTCAATTATCTGAGCTTGAAGAAATTCGTCGGGACGCCTTTGACAATAGTCGACTATATAAGAAGAAAATGAAAGCCGTCCACAACCGACTCATTCATAGGAAAACCTTTGAGCCAAACCAACAAGTCTGGCTATTTGATGCACACCTGAAACTCTTCCCAGGGAAACTTAGGTCCAAATGGACAGGACCATTTCGGGTGGTCAAACCCTATTCCAATGGGGCAGTCGAAATCGCCGATCTTAATACCGGGCACACCTTTACAGTCAAAGATTGAAGCATTTCCTGGCCCAGGTACCCCGCAAGGAAAGTGTCACCCTTGTTGAGGGCTGACACCAAGCACCGCCTAGCTGGAGGCGTTAAACTCAGCGCTTCCTGGGAGGCAACCCAGCGGATTCAGACTGATCTGGTAGTTTACGTCACTCAGGTACTATCTTTTTGAACGCTTCTGCATCCATGCATCTGCCAATGAGGACATTGTCCAACTTAAGCATCAGGGGGATGGTAAATTGCATAATCCTGAGCTTAATTAATCAGTCTGAATGAATAAATTAATTGATTAAAAAAAAAAATTTGAATTTAGGAAGAAAAACTTAGGCATTAGAAACTTGTCAATAGTGGGAAATAATACAAAAAGAACTTAAACACTTAGACTTTTCAGGCCTTCAGGCTTAATCAGCCCTAGTGTCCATTAAAATATGGATTTAGCGGCGAATCCTTGCAACTTTAAGCTATTCTAATCCACCTAATAAATAAGGTAATAAGTATACGACTTATCAACTCACCCTCTAACTCAGGAAAACTTTGAGTCTAAGCATCTACACACATTTTTGCACAGACTCACTTCTCGGAGATTTTGACAGAAATTGGGTAGCTAATGAACTCTCTAGGGTGGTATGGCTGGCAAGTTGTCGTGGGTAACAGCCCATTGGCAGGTTGTCCAGAACCCAGCCACAGGCCATTTCTTTTTCGCTGCCTCTAGGTACATTTGAGATTAGGGAAGCCACCTACAAAAAAAAAATAAAAGAAAAGAAAAGAAAATAAACCACACTTCATCGCACAAGTATGGCTGGCAAGTGATCATGGGTAACAACCCATTAGTCGGTTGTCTAGAGCCCAGCTCAATAATTGCACAAAAAAAGACCAAAACACCTAAGGACGAAGCGGGGAAGTAATACAAGCCGGGGAGATTTACACTGGAAAATCCTTGTGTTGACCCCAAGTAAAATGAACGTAGGGAGAAAGCTACCAATCGAACAAATACACCATCAGGCAAAAATTTATTTTCTTTTCCGGTCACCTAGGGGTGTAGAAACTCGAAGTCTGTCTCAATTACCGTTAAGTGAGTCTATCACAACATTCACACCAAGCTGCTTAGCACTTAGGGTTTTGACCGAGTTTTGGGTGGGTTGGGTAGCCGTAAAAAGTTACCAACCCACACTGAATTCCAAAAATTCTAAAAAGACATATATAGATATATACGTATACATATGTATAGTTATATATACAAAGCAAGGATTCGGGCGATTCGTATTTTGGAAGACACCCGGGCGCTGCTTAGTCTTTGTAGATTAAGATCTTCGTATATTTCCTCTTATTGATGAGTAACGAAGTGCCTAAGTAATTACTTCTTGAATTCTCCAAAGAAATAAAGGCTAGAATAAACCTTGCTAGGGACTATCAAGGAGTAAGCATGGGGGTATGATAACACCACGCAAGGGGGTAGTAATTAGGTTGAATATGGCCCATCTTTAGAATAAAAGGCACAACATAAAGTAGAATAGGAGCATTGCATGCATCAAGTACCAAGATTGCTTATAAATTGCATTAATGGCCATTTGTGTAAAGCATGTGTCAAAGTAGGCCCCAGATGAGCAATCGGACCGCATGGACGGATTCAGAACGATGAACGGAGTCCAACGGACTCAAGATCGGCTAAATCCGACATCCGGAGCTCCCACAATGGGCCCAAGAAATTCTAACTGTTGATCTGGAGATCAATGGCCCAGAAAGTGCCACGTCGCCCCGGCCCCACCGCTCAGACGCCCTCAAGCCATCCAAGGACGAATCTCGGCCGTTGATCTTCGATCGAACGGCCAAGATCCGCGCGCTCGCCCGCGGTCGCCGCGACAAAGCGCGGGAGTGACGCAACAGCTAGCGCGCACACCCGCATCGCAGCGACGCCCGTTCGAATCGCACGGAGCGGAAATCAAGCGCGAGCGTAGGGCGTGGAAAAATTGGGTCGCTCAATCAGCAGCGGGCGGCCAGGATCGCGCCACGCGGCACGATGATAGCTCTCGAGCGCCCACGCGCGCGCGCACTCTGGGCGGAAACGCGCGTGCGCACGCGCGCCCGAGGCGCGATCTTAGCGCGGGCGCGGGAGGATCTCAGCCGTCCGATCTTCGATCTGACGGCTCTCGTTCAACGTCCACGGATCGCGCTTGGAGAGAGAGAGGGGCGGGCAGCTGACCAGCGGCAGGAGGGCTTCACCGACGTATCTGGAAGCGGTTTTAGCGACGTTCTGGATGTCACTAAAGCACATTCTTCTTTTAGGAAGCCCTTAACTCTATTTAAACCCCCTTCTACCACCATTCAAGGCATCCTCTCCCACTTGCAACTACTCCACTCCTCTCGTAGCTAGTTTTAGGCACTCTTGTAATCGTCGGAGACGACGAGCCACCGACGGAGCCTCCTCCACCGCCGTGGCTGCCTCGTCGCTCTCCACTCTCTCTCTACCTCTCTCTCTCTCTCTCTTTTAAGCTTTCATTTACTTTTGTTGAAGCATGTATTTAATGTTGTAAACCATGAACTATGAATGCATGTTTAATAAAATTATTTTCTGTTTAGTCGCCATTTTAATTTCTGTTTAAAGTGCATGATCAAAACCAAGAGCTTTCTAACCCTAAACTCTCTCTATCTCTCGCTTTTCAAAACCGTCTCTTTCGCAAGAAAAACTCCACCTTTTTTGTGACAACAAGTGGTAAACAAAACCCGATTTCCATGCCTCCCTGAGATCGACACTTGGACTCACCTCTGTTTACTTCTTTTAAAACCGACGTATCAAGTGCAACTATAACGACACCTCTTAACACACACACACGAGACCACGTCAAGTGCCCATGCATGGAGGTGAAATTTGGGTCCTTTGCAGGTTGAAGAAGATGGTGAAGTGTTAGGGGAGAAGATGAATAATGGTGCATTGGGTCTTCAGATGTCCGGGAACATTCCCAGACTTCACAAATATGGGCTCATCATAATGCTCCTGCCACATTCCAATGATGTATGATGGCTATCTTTTCTGACATGATCGAAGAGTTTGTAGATATTTTCTTGGATGATTTCTCCATTTATGGCTCGTCTTTTGACCTATGCCGCTCTCACCTTGATAAAGTCTTAACCTGTTGTGAAGAGGTAAAGCTGGTGCTTAGTTGGGAGAAGAGCCACTTTATGGTCTAGCAGGGCATTGTTTTGGGGCATGTACTTTTTGAGAGAGGATTAGAGGTGGATAAAGCCAAAATCGAGTCCATCTCTAAACTTCCATCGCCCACCAATGTTTGTCAAGTTAGATCTTTTCTAGGCCATGTTGGATTTTATAGGCGCTTCATTAGAGATTTCAGCAAAATCTCTAAGCCACTCTGTGACCTGTTAGAGAAGGATGTTTCCTTCGATTTTTATGACAGATGTGGCGAGACTTTTCAAGTCTTGAAGAAAGCCCTTATTACTGCATCGATTCTCCAAGGACTAGATTGGGCCCTCCCATTTGAGCTTTTGTGCGATGCTTCTGATTTTGACATGGGAGTGGTCTTAGGTCAAAGGGTTGATGGTAAACCTCATGTTTTGCATTATGCCAGCAAGACCTTTACAAATCCTTAGCAAAACTACATGGTCACTAAAGAGGAACTTCTTGTAGTAGTATTTGCTTCAGAAAAGTTTTGGTCTTATTTATTGGGGTCTAAGGTTATGGTGTTCATTGATCATTTTGCTTTAAAGCACCTTCTTACTAAGAAGGAGACCAGACGTTGTTTGATTAGTTGGATTCTGCTACTCCAGGAGTTTGACCTGGAAATTAAAGATAAGAAAAGAGTTGAGAATGTGGTAGCAGATCATCTATCTAGGATCCCTATTGAGGCATCAAACCCTACTGGTGGTATTCATGATACTTTTCCAAATGAATCTTTAATGGCTGTGGAGGCCAAAACTCGTTAGTTTGCTAATACAGTAAACTACCTGGTCACGAGCATTACCCCTAGTACTTGGGAAAAGCAGAAGTGAGACAGGTTTCTTGCCTAAATTTTATCATTGGGAGGAACTCGAGTTGTTTAGAATAGGCCCTGACTAGTTATTCCATCGTTGTGTCCCTGACAAAGAACAAAGGAGTGTTTTAAGTTTCTGCCATGACCTCTACTGTGGTGGGCATTTAGTGGGAAAAAGGCTGCCCATAAGGTTCTTTAGTCTGGCTTTTGGTGGCCCACATTATTCAGAGATGCACATACGTATGTGGGCACATGTCTATGTTGTCAATAAACATGAACTATTGGAAAAAGGGATGAGATGCCCCAGCAACCTATTCTCTCCATTGAGATCTTTGATATTTGTGGCATTGACTTCATGGGTCCCTTTTCTGTGTCCTTCAGATGAGTATATCCTTGTGGTCGTGGACTATGTATCAAAATGGATAGAAGCCATACCCACATGGACCAATGACCATTCCATGGTCATGGATTTTGTTAGGGCTAATATCATATTTTGGTACGGGTGCCCAAGGACTATCATAAGTGATGGAGGACCTCACTTTAAGAATATGCACTTCACAAGACTATTCCAAAATTTGGGAGTCAATCACATAATAGCCACACCTTACCATCCCCAAATGAGTGGTCAAGTTGAAGTGTCTAACAGGAATATTAAGTGGATTTTGGACAAAACTATTAGGCTCGACCGTAAGGATTGGTCGAGAAATTGAATGATGCTCTTTGGGCCTACAGGACAACTTATAAGACTCCTTGGGCATGTCTCCTTTCTATTTTGTCTATGGAAAAGAGTGTCACCTTCCTGTTGAAATCCAAATAAAGCTTATTGAGCTATTAAAAGCATCAACTTAAATCTAGATAAAGCAGGTGATGACTCTACAATTATCAGTGTTAATATTATCAATTATAGTCAATTTCGAGGGTACTTGTGCAATAATGACATATTATAATGGGCTTGGGAGCATTGCATGCATATTGCATGATCTTTACATTTAAGTTGCTTAAAATCAATGTTTAATGACCTTGTGTACAAATCTATATTGAAATAGGTCTCAAATGAGCAATCGGACCATACAAATGGATCCGGATCAATGACCAAAGTCCAACAGACTCAAAATCACCTTGATCCGACCTCCGTAGCTCCCACAACAAGCTCGAGAAGTTCTGACCATTGATCTATTGATCAACAACCCCAAATGCGACATGTGGCACCCGCTTCCTCTCTCCATCGTGCTTTAGCTGATCTTTAATCACGTGTTCACCATCGCACGATCATCATTCGATGGTGGCCACCGCTCCAGCACCTCGTCGTCTTCGCGACCAATCGCCCTCGCAACACAGCATCCGGGCAAGCCACTCGCAAGCAAGCGGTGAGGGATCAAATCTCACCCGACCTCCATGGCACGCCAATTGAAATTGGATCATTCAAATGTGATCGAATGATCAAGAAACAGGTGCATTGAGCGCCATCCATCCCTCCACGTGAAACACGCGTGATCATGCGCTCTAGCACGCCCAATCCAACGTGTGCAGGCAGCGATCTAAGGCAACGGGCGAGATGTGATCTTGATCGGATGGCTTAAGTGGTGCGCATGTGGATTGCATGGATGGCAGTTGTGCGTGCGTTGAAGGTGCGAGGGTGAGGACTAGGGTGACGCTTGCGGCGAGTCTATAGCGATGTTTAGAATGTCGCTATTGACCCAAGGATGGATTTTAGCCCTCTCCTCAACTGTAAGAAGGGACCTACCCCTCCCATTTGTGACTATCTTCTACCTAAGCAATTCCACCACTCCATAGAGTTCCCAAGCAAGGTTGTGAAGATGTCGAGCTACCGACGGAAGTCCCTCCACCGCCGTGGCTGTCTTGATGCCATTCACTACCTTACATTTAGTTTTAATTCTTTGATAGTTGTAGGTATTCCTTATATTCAAGCATTCATCTATATTCGGTTGACCATGAAATTTGATAGTCAATTGAATATGTTTTTGATATCTTGTCTTTGCAATGAGTTATTGTGATTCTCTAACCCTATCTCCTCCTCCTCTCTCTCTCTCTCCCTATCTCTCTCTCTTCCTCTATTCATTTTGCAAGCGAAAACAAAACAATGCATTTTTGTGACATGAAAGCAATTAGCGGAATCAATACTTTGCCTCCTTATGTTTGACACTCAGACTCATGTCCAAAACTTCTATTAAAATTGACATCATAAAATGTGCTACAATGAGCGATTTACACAAATGTGTTTCGCAACGGTTAGTTTTTGGCACCGTTGCCAGGGAGGCAATAGATCTTTTACTCACTTTCATTTTCCTAGAAATTAATTGTATTTGTGTTATCTAACTTGCTCTTCTCTCTCATTTTGTGGTTGCAGGAAATGCGTGCAACGGCAATGAGAGGAAAGCAAATTAGGCTGGGTCGAAGGAAGCGCAAGAAGAAGACTGCCATCAATCCGAAGGTTTGATCTTGTCTTCCCACGATCTATAGGTAACTCATCATCTTGGGACTTAAAATAAATGGTTCTGTTATAAAAGAAAACCTCTCTTTTGTTTGTCAAAGAAAACACCACCATTAAGTCTTCAACTCGTTAGCTCTGCAAAATCATTTTCTAGATTCGGGTTGAGGACACAATTAAAGGACCCTTAGAACCTCTAAAAATTTTGAGAAAACTCTCATAGGTGGTTCTTTTAGTAGGCGAAGTCCACATCAAATTTCATAGCCAAACCTTTTGTGTTTTGGCCGTGAGAAATTCACTACTAGAAGTACGCAAGGTTGTCCTGAGTTCTGGAGATCTGTAGGTTGTTCTTACTGCTTCAAACTCCTCATAGCTTGGATTTGTCAGAGATTCATATTTCTGGAAAGCTCTTAAAATTCTCTACACTTCATCTGAAGACCATTTTTGCATTTGAAATTGATTATTTCCTATTCTGATCAAAATCTTAAACTTGCACACTGATCGAGAAGTTCTGGATAGATTGACCCCCTCTTGAAAAAACGTGAGTTTGTTAGTCTATTATCCTCAAAAAATTTTGAAATTAATTTTTTTAAAAAGGTCATTCGATTTTGGTCAGGATAGGTTCATTGATTATTTTGATTGAACCCTTCTTAACATAATCTTAAAAAAATATTCATTGAGTAGAAGCTGCACACCCTAGGATCTTCCACACTCAAAAGCTTTAAACTTTATAGTCACACAAAAGGCCTTAAAGAAAATAAATCTTCACCAACCATGTGACTATACATTTGTGCCTTGTTTGAATGCATAAACAAGTGAAATTTTAAAATCCATTAAAGTAAGATTCAAATTTTAAAAATCATACATCTTAATCTTGCTTGTTAAAGAACACTTGTTTTGGCATTGAGTCATTGCACATGACTTAAATTGAAATTTAAAGGGCATTAACCCCCTTAATGCCCTTCACTTAATCCTTGAGCACAAGCACTGACTTAGCCTCAAAAATTAAGTAGACGTTGGCCCTAAGACTCATTGAGTTCGTTTCAGGGTATTTTCCTGAATGCATAGTGAATTATAGATGTTTGCTTATTTCAAAAGGTGGTGAGCTGGGAGGCCCGGTTATCAAATGACTTAAGAAAGCTGCGGTTTGGCATAATTAGCGGCCTTTGGAACATGCTCCCCCTGCTTCACCTTCCCAACTCTACCACCTTTGGGAGTAAGGACAACATCGAATTCACCGTGTGGTCAGATTCTACTTCTGAAGCATAAGTCGCTTAGGTGTACACTGTAGGGCTTAGATTTGTTTGCTTTATTCTGTACACACTTCTCACATCTGTTTCCCTTCGCATCTCTCTTGGTTCTTCTCCAGTGTATGCATAGAAAGCAATCACTTCATCTCGAATTGGTTGCTTTAGATAGAGAAACTAAGAGAAAACTTGATTTTTCTAGGGGTAGGATTGAGGACATGGGTGACCCACGAGTTGAGGTGGTTGAGGATCAACCTCAACTCGATGCCATGGCCATGATTTAGGCTCAGATTACAACTAACCACCAACTTCAGCAACAATAGATCCATACTATTATGCAAGCCATACACCGACTGTAGAATCCTCAAGGACAAAATCCTCAAGGGCAGAACCCTCAAGGGCAACCCCCACTGAACCCACCTAGCCCACCACAACTCCTTGAGGGTCAACCAAGGCCTCTCCATGATTTCTATGATCCAACTATTATCTGTGTGGAACCATACCTTAGGGTCCCTGAAGGGGGAGATGATTTTGAGCTAAAGCCTAATATCCTTAGCCTGATTCAAAGCCATTTCCTTAGGAGCTCAAATGAAGACCCTTTCCAAGACCTAGAAGACCTAGATTGGATTGCACAGATCGTAAAACCAAGGAACATCTATTTGGATATTATGCTAATTAAGATGTTCCCGTTCTCCCTAAGAGACAAACCACCATTAGCTTAGGACTTTAGGGAGACCCATCTCCACTTGGGTGGAATTAAGGCATGATTTTCTTAAGAAGTTTTTCCCTATAGGAAAGATTAATGCCCTTAGAAGAGCCATCACTACATTATCCTACAAAGTAGAGAAATTTCATGAGGCATGGGAAAGATTTAATGAATTATTAAGGAAATACCCATACTACGAGGTTCCAAGGTGGAAATTGGCCTAGATTTTCTACCATGGTCTGGACAACAACCTTAGGAATTTCATGGATGCCTCATGGGGAGGAAATTTTCTAAATAAGGATGATGAAAGTGCATTCGAGCCCTTTGAGTCAATGAGTGAGAACTCGCTTAATAACGCCTCGATGACCCAATTTAATTGGTCCAGTCAACCCCATGGAGGGATTTATGAGGTACAAACTAATTCTAGAATGGTAGACATGGACATTAGCCAAGAAATTGGATCAGGTTGAGTTGGTGGATAAGAAGATTGATGAGCTATTGAATCAATCCCGAACCCCATTACAGACCTTCTCCCTAGCGAAGGGAGCACACAATGTGGATCTGGTTCAATCTATGAACCAAATGCACCTGAAACAACCCCTGACCATGTTCCAGGGAGGGACCTTTGCTCCCTCAAACTCTGATTATTCTTTTCCCTCCCCTTTGGTACCTTTTACCTTTGAAGATGCCCATGTATCCAGGGATATTCTAAGCCTTACCCTTTCTCCAACACTTACAACCCTAGATGGTGCAACCACCCAAACGTTGCCTGGTCGAATAAAAAATTGAACTATTTTCAGAACCTGCTTAGGCAAAACCTTCCTTCCTATCAGCCTGGTCCACCTACCAGAACACCCTATAACCAGAATAGGGTGGCTGATCGCATCGGATTCATCGCGGAAGGGTTCAAGTTTGGAAAACCCATTTTTATAGTTCGATTCGTGAGAAAATTCGTTGATCAAACAAAATTTATAACTGAAACTCGAAAAGTGAGTCCCGTGTCAAACACGGGGAGGTAAACGTTTGGTTATGAAAGATACGCATTTCGCTTTATTTCCTTTTTTTGTTATTTTTATCTTTTATAATCTTTTTAGAATTTTTTAGAAAGCAAGAGATCAGATGGACAATTGCTCATCTAACTAAACTACTTGCAAAATATAAGAGAGAGAGAATCACATATATTTCTGAATCAAACGTTTGCTACAACTAGGAAAATGGGAAAGATTACACTACGAAAGCAATAAGGATAGAAAGAGGTGAGAGAATCCCCCTCGATGGTTGCTCGGAGGATGACTCACTCTGACATCACCTAGAGGAAGGTGGTGAGGAGTGAGACGAACGAGGGTGGGGTAGGATAGCATCACAGTGAGGATCTTCTTCCTGAAGGGTGATGAGAGGATGGCTATGGGATGCTCCATGAAGGGGGATGAGAGGCAAGAATAAATATTTGATTTCTACTCTAGAGGAGCATCCCGGGCTTGGGCCAAGCTCTCTCTAGAGCCTTGGAGGTGGTGAGAGGAAGAAAGGAAGAGATGAAGAAAAATGGGAGGAGTACGGGTCCTTTTATAGTGGAGGAAATAATCAAATTCGTATATTGGACATTTAGTGATGGTCATAAACATCACTAAAAATCCATCGCAAATGTTGCTAAAAATAGCCCACGTGCCCATGCTACCACTGTGTTGGTGCGCACTCCACGCGCCCGTGTCGCACGCCTTCGAGCACTACGCACCCTCGAGTGCTGCAGCTGCTACCCATGCGTGCCTCCACACGCGCGCACCCATTCTACTGTGTGCATGCGGTGGTGAATGCGTGCGCATGGGCGGCCTGGGTTGCACCACGTGGGACGATCTGGGCCATGCATCTTCTTTCCGTTGTACGGGCAGCTACAGAGGTCAGATTGAGTCAATTTTCGTGCCGTTGGGCTGCGATCATCGACTCGAATCCATCCTCGCAGTCGAATTTATCATTTGAAGCTCTAAATTATGTCACCTAGTCCCTTGGTCGTTGATCTTCCTTAGACTGCATATGGTGCTACGAGACTCCGATCAAGGCAATATCGAAGGTGTTGGACTCCGATCGTCATCTTGATCAGATTCGTATGGTCGGATTGTCAATCAGAGGCTTCGAAGTAAATCTCCTCTCCTGACCACAAAAAGATGCAATTAACCTTAAATATACACAACTACTCTAAATGCAGAATGATGCATGCTATGTAATATTTATAATATGGAATGCAAATCTAAGCCTAGGAACATGCATAAATAGGCATTTTAACCTAAATGGATGTGTCTACATCAGCGGCTCCTATGCAGCAAAACCAAATGGACACCCGGATTAAAATAAAGGCTAATATGAATCAGAAACATTAAGAGGAGATTGCATTAGTGAAGGGACAGTTGAGTTAGTTGTTGGATAACAAACAATAAGGGTCCCTTCCTTCTTAGCCACAACCGAACCAAAGGAATGTAATGAACAGAGGCCACAACCCTCAAGGCTTTCAACCAAATCAAGGGCAAGCTCATATGATTCAACGAGCCCTGCAGACACCTCCTGGGTTTGCTGCCCCTTCTTCTTCTCAAGGACCAAACCCTGGTTCCCATGCCTCATTCAATGTGGTTACCTTGAGAGGAGATACTCAAACCCAGAACCCCAAATGGCCAACCCCTCCTGTGACTTCTCTACCTGAGATGCTTTGTTCTGAGGATGAGCAAGAGGAACCCAAGGATTAGGAGCATGACCTAGTTCAAACCCAAATCCCATACCCTAAAGACTTGGACAAAGTAAAGAAGAAAAATGTGGCTAAGAATGAGGAGTTGTCGGAAATTTTCAAGCAAGTTCAGATCAATATACCTCTCCTCGATGCGATTAAACATATCCTGGCTTACGCAAAGTTTTTGAACGATGTTTGGACACCCAAGCATAAGCCAAGAACCCAAGCACCTAGGAAGGTAGTGCTCTCGGAACAAGCTAGTTCAATGATATTGAGCAGCCTACCTCCTAAAGAATTGACCCTGGAGTGCCTCTAATATCATGTAATATTGGTGACATGATGTTTGATAGAGCATTCTTGGACTTAGGTAACTCGATTAACTTAATCTTGACTATCTTTTATCACCAGTTTGGATTTGGAGAGTTAAAACACACACCTATGACTATCCAACTGGCCGATCAATCCGTGAAAACCCCGAAAGGGGAAGTCGAGGATGTAATTGTTTGGGTTAAGGACTTCTACTTCCCAGTTGACTTTTTAGTCCTTGACATGGAAGTCCCCAAACAACTACCGAGCACACCCATTGATTGGAACACCATCATGAGCCCTAACTAGCTCTTGTTGATCCAATTGAGTCAGTAAATGCTCCTACATAACCGCTAGAGAACCATAACTCACTGTATAACCATTCTGAGAGAAAAATAAGCAACTAGGGTTAAAACTACAATTTTACCAACTTATCATGAATGCAGTGCAACCACGGGTTTTCTCAAGGGTTGAATAACGGCCAAATGATCTTAATAAGATAATAAGTGGGATAGATCAGATAGAAAACGGTTTGCGTGTGTTTTGAGAATTAAATGACTTTTAAAATCCTAAATACAGACCCACTTAATTAACCAAGGTTCTGGTAATGATAAAATTCACCTAAACACTCTAAAAATCATAGAAAAATATTCTTTAGGGCTTAGTACCTTCAATTTGGCCATCAGAACCCATCTTGACTTAAAATGGAGTCTTAGATAGATATTTGCCCTAATTTGGATTTTTGCATAAATTATCTAACCAAACATGGTCAAAACCAAAATCCAACCTCACCATTGGATTCCTTAGGTTCAAATTAGGTTTGTACCAAAATTTGGACCCAAAGAGAACTTGTCTTGACCTAGTTTGCAAAATGGTTCATTTGATTACATTTATACCACCAACTTTCAAAAACCCTTTCATACAGCCCCCTAACTTCTTCGTCGTCTTCACAATTAGGTCCCTCTGCCATTATCGAGGAGAGAACCTACTCCGATGATCTTTGACAGGAGATTTCTCCTTGATTGCTTGGCAAATCTCTTCCAAAATTGGAAGGGAGATTCTTTGAGAAATCCTCTCCAGTATGAACCTGTCCATGTGATCTGATTCTTTCCCAATCTCTCATGCGAACGCATGAGAGATTTGGGTCTCAAGAAATACCCAAATTTGACGACCTTCCAAGCTTGGGAAGCTAGCTTCCCAAGCTTTAACCACCCCCCAGAGCCCTTTATAAGGACCCTCAGAGCTCACCGATCTCTTCATGCTCGAAATTGGTCGTGAATCCCCATAATTCCTCTCTGTCTTTCACAACCAAAGGTTCCTCGACGTCCGGTGATCCCCTCTGCCTTTTCTCATTGTCCATCCACAATACCATTGGTGGATTCCTCTTCCTCACCTCCGTCTGCATCTCGCCATACCAGCAGACGTCCTTTCCTCCTTCGTCCTCGCCATCTCCACCTCACCGGAGCTGCCTTCGTCTCCGGCATCAGCAACACCACATCCGATGCCATCGCTGCACCATTTCATCCACCTACCTCCTAGCTAAGTCCCTTTCCCTCTTTACTTTATCTTCACACACCCCACTTCAAATCAACCACTAACGCTTCTCTACGACTCCATCGTCTCCATCTCCAGCCACCCCGTCCAGCGAGACCATATCACCTCCACAGACCACCAAAAACCTCACCAACAAGCCCACGACCACTGTCTCACCTCTCTGCTCATTTCCCCTCTCTTTATCCACTTCACTCACGCACACGCATCCCCAAACACACCCTCTCACACCCACGCAGTTCGACCTCGCCACGCACTCACTTACATCCACATGCCACACAAACACCCTCATCACGTTCGCCATGCTCCGACGACCCTCCCTGAGCATTCTGACATGGCTGAGAGGTCGTTTCATTGATTTCAGGTGTTCGCCTTATCTTCCATTGACAAGGAAGCTTCGAGCTTGCTTAAAGCTCGCTCCAGGTGACCCGGTCCCAGGTTTCTGCTCCAGGTTGTGCAGAATCAACCCTCGAATGCAACCAGGCAGTCAATTAGGCACCTTTGCCCAGCAGCTGCTGCAATTACAAAGGAGACCCCCTACTGCAGAAGAAGGGCACGGATAGCCCACATCGTCGACTGCGAAGCGTGCTGAGGCACATAAATTGAATAAGTGAAAGGATCTGTTCGCCTCAGTTCACGGGGTGAGGTCCCTCTCACCCACTCACCTGGCCACGTTCGCGACACTTACCTGTGGACTTGGTCGACCCGATAACCCGACCTGCACTCCTTGCTCACTACCACACGCTGGTGAGCCGGGATTCGGGTACGTGCCTAATCTGATAACTCGAATACCCGTGGCTCTGGGAGAGTGGATCCTAGGAGAGAAAGAGAGAGGAGAGTTGCATGGGTAGGGGGAGGGTTTTGCTATAGGGACATTCGGTTAACACTTAGCCAGATTCAGAAGAGCAAAGCCAGAGAAGGAAGAAGAGAAGAAGAAGAGGAGGATCACAGAGCTAAAGAAAGAAGAAGAAGAAGAAGTGAAGTCCTGAGCAGAAGCTGAAGAAGAAGAAGCCAGAGAAGAAGAAGAAAGAAACCATAGCTGAAGAAAGAGAAGAAGCTACAGAAGAAAGGAAGAGTCAAAGAAGGAAGAAGAAAAGAAGACAAAGAAGAGAATCACTTTAAGTTGTCTAATTTCCAAATTAGATGACAGATCTGAGCTCTCATTTCATACATATACATTGAGTTCCTTAGGTGATATTGTAGGAGTATTTGGTGATCTAAATCACCATTTTACTCCCATCTTTGTGCACATTGATACTGATGTTATTGCAAATTCTTTTAGTTTAAATTGTGATCTTGATTTCTAAATCCCATATTACTCCCTATGTTGGACCTCGGAACTTTTTCGAGTAATAAAAATTGTATTTGTTTTTAAAGTGATTTCGACTATATTACAATGCTTTATTTTAAAATCGATTTCGCCATGTTAAACATTTTGGTGCCATTGTCGGGGAGCAACGGGCAATTTAGAACTCTTGATTGCAATTTCTGATTCAAATTCTAACTTGCTATATCTCTTTTGGTATGGTTATTTCAGGGAGAAGTTATATTCAAGAAAGATCAACTACACAACAAACATGCCATTGGCTACTTGCTTAAGCCCCTGATTCTGAAAAGGTTAAAAAAAAAATCAATTAGGGTTACTTGCCTTCCATTCTTAGATAATTCATCAAGTTGCCTGATTTGATTTAAACAACAAAACTTGATTTGTGCACCCATTTGAGGTAACTAAGGCTATCACATTCTTGTTTGAGCCCTAGATACCACATTTGACAAACTAAATTGGACCAAAATTAGAGCCAATTAAGGATTCTAGTTTAGGATTTTAGAGATACACTTGCTTAATCAAGAACTGATCTTTCCCAAATAATGTGTGCCTAAGCCTTGGTTGAATTGATCTATTCAAGCAAACCCTAAAAATCAGGCTCTTAATCTCACTTGAATCCTAAAAGAGGGACCTAAAACTTCTCAAAGGACAAATAGGCGAAGTTGACCCACCTTGTTGGGTCAACCAATCTTTAAATTAGGTCACTTTTTGCATTCAATACATCTTAAAAGTTCAAGTGAAATCCTAAGCACCCTTGATCTTATATAAAACTGGTAGACTTAAGAGGTCAAGTCCCCATCTAGTCTACTTGGAACATCAGTGACAAGAGAGGTCGGGTAGGGGAAACCCTATAACCAGTGGGGGCACTCTACCACGTAGGGGTCTTCGCAGGACTCTCCCGCTCTGCCTGCCTTGGTAATTCACAGGTGGACGGCTTTTTGACTAAGGGGTATCATCTGCCCCGAACCTCTATAGTCATCCAAAATTTTTTGGGTGTCTTGATTGGGTCCATCACATTCTATTCTCATCCAGTCCATCGGTGCATGTTTGGTAGGAGGTCCTTAAGACCACCCTTGAGGCCTCCTTTAGTTATTCACACCCATCGAGGCCAGGCCTCGACTTCTATGTTTGTGCAGCAACCCCATCACATAGACATCTCTTATGATTTATCTGAACCTAATTCTCCTTCATCCATCATCATGGCACAACCTGCAGAAGAAGAAAATAACCTCGAAAATCAACTTCAGTGCCTTAATGATTTATTACAAGCCTTTGTGAATCCACCGCAGCGTCTTATGATGCGAGATCATTACAATCCCGTTGCGGTGGTGAACGAACCTCGAGTTTAAATCTCGGCAGGAGGTCTTGATATTGAACTCAAGCCCAACATGATTCATGCTATTCCAAAATTTCATGGGCTCAATTCTGAGGATCCTTTTCAGCACATTAAACATGTCAAGCATTTGGCCCAGACCTTCGGGTCAGATGTTCAAAATTGAGATACCCTTCTCATGAAAATGTTCTCCGGCTCTCTCATGGACAAAGCAACTCACTGGTATCAGACTCAAATGCGTCCAATCAACACATGGGTTGAACTACAATCCGAGTTTCTAAAAAAGTTCTTCCCAGTTGGTCGGACGAATACTTTACAACACCAGATCACGCACTTCACACAACATCATGGAGAACTACTTCACAAAGCATAAGATCATTTCATGGATCTCATGCGAAAGTGCCCCCATCATAGAGTTCCTAAATGGGAACAAGTCTAGTCTTTTTACCAGGAACTCCATGAAGATATCCGATTATTCTTCAATGCAACTTGCAGAGGAAATATCATGGGTCAACACGAAGACACTATGTGGGAGATTCTCGAGAATATGTGTGAGAACTCCATCAATAATGACTCCATGGGCATATTCGATCGGACGAATGATCGCACAACGACGAATCCAAGGGGAGCACATGAGACGCAGGGCCTGTCCTCTTCTGTTGACTTGGAACTGATGGCCAGTCATTTGGACAAGGTCTCTTTTATTGAGAAGAAGGTGGATGATCTAGCTCGACATTTGCAGTGAGCCACCTCTACGCAAAACCCGTTCGCACAACTACCCTCTGGGAGGGAAGTTGTGCATAACATCTACCACCGATCTTCTCAGGGGATGGACCCGTATCCACTCCTGTCTGACTCTAGGGTTGGAGGAAACTCCAAACCTACCTATTCTAGTTGGGGGAACTCTGAACCCTTGTATTCTGACTTTTCGGAGGTTCCTCAGACTTGTGAGGACCTCAATGCCATCTAGAACGACCCATTCTCTAATACCTATAACCCTGGATGGCGAAATCATCCTAATTTCATGTGAGCGGGAAATAATCAGAATCAAAGACCACCATATCTGTCCCATCCACAAGCTTCTCGTCCATATTATCCGCCTCAACCTTGGCCCAACCCCATCTATCAATTTGGGCCAACTCAAGGAGATCAAATGACTCTTATCCTTCAGAGTCTGGCTGACATTCAAAAGACGAATGCGACTATGCAGAAACAACACAGAGACGAGATCACAGAGGTTCACAATCAACTCGCCCAGATGGCAAATTCCTGCCAACCTGGTACACTCCCTTTGCAACCTCTATCTAATTCAAATAACATGCCAAACCAGAGGCGCGCTATGAACCCAAATCCATGCCAAGCCCACTTGATTTATCAGGCCCCTTCTGCTCCATCACTCGACAGGATGGAAGCTTTGACATCATACATGGGATTTCAGCAGCAGCCACCTATTTTACCTACACCAAACTAGAACTAGGCAGGACTAAATTCAGTTACGACTCGTAGTGGTAAAGCAACACAAGGCCCATCTTACCCAAGCCACTTCCAGCCTAGTAGTAACCCAAACCCAAGGATAGTCATCCAGGTTACCCCAGTCCCAGATCAAGAACCTGGACCTATTCTAGAGGAACCATATAAGGTTCCATTTCCCAAGGCCTTGACCAAGGGAAAGAGGACAACCAAACCCGTGGCACCTGAAGAGGACCTGGTCAAGATCTTTGAATAGGTCCATATAAACATCCCCTTGATGGATGCAATTCGCCACGTACCGACTTACGCACGATTTCTAAAAGATGTGCGTACACCTAAGCATAAGCTGCAAACCAAAAGTGGGAGCCCAATCGTATTGTCAGAGCAAGCCAGCTCCATCATTTTAAGTAGGCTCCCACCTAAGCCAAAAGACCCAGGTACTCCCTTGATTTCCTATACAATTGGTGATATCCAATTTGATAGAGCTTTATTGGATCTAGGAGCCTCCATAAACCTAATGCTTACATCCCTACTTGACCATCTTGAGGAATCTGAGCTAAAACCAACAGAGGTGACATTACAGTTGGTAGATCAATCTATTAAGTCACCTAAAGGAGTTCCTGAGGATGTCATTGTTAGGGTTTGGGATTTCTATTTCCTAGTGGATTTCATAGTCTTAGATATGGATGCTCCAGAGAATTTGAAAAACACACCGATCATACTAGAGAGACCCTTTTTGGCCACTACTAGGGCCAACATTAATTGTGAGGAGGGCCAAATTGAACTAAAATTTGGGAACCAGACAATAAAGATCGACATCTTTAAGGCCCAACATGGGATTATTTGCGGACTTATAGAACAAATATGTGATATCAAGGTTGTGGTTGACGATCGGTATATCGAGGAAAACCTGACTAGTTCTAATCAACCACAAGAGGATCAAAACCCGCAATTAGAGGAGTTCGAACTCAACCTTGACACACCCATAACTCCTTCCCTTGCTCTTGACACCCACCTTGAACCACCTACTACTGCTGATAACCCTGTTTTAGAACCAAAGCTTCTTCCCGATCATCTAAAGTACATCTTTTTGGGTTCCAATCAGACATTTCCTTTCATTATCAACTCCAGACTCACACCTGATCAAGAATCTCGTATGATTTCTGTTCTCCAGCAACATCGAAGAGCATTAGATGGACTCTCGATGATTTGACTGGTATTTGCCCCTCTTACTGCACACATTGCATCTATACTGAAGAGGGCACACGACCTTCCCATGAAATGCAGAGACGTCAGAATCCTAATCTGTAGGAGGTCGTGAAAAAGGAGATTATTAAGTGATTAGATGCTGGGATCATCTACCCAATCTCCGACAATCGGTGGGTGAGTCCAATTCAGGTTGTGCCTAAGAAGGCAGGACTCACCGTGATCACGACTGAGACCGGAGAAATCATATCGACCCATGTAGCAAATTTGTGGAGAGTTTACATTGATTACAGAAGACTCAATACCTCCACAAAGAATGATCATTTCCCACTATCATTTATTGATCAGATCCTCGAAAAACTAGCGGGAAATAGATTCTTCTACTCTTTGGACGGGTACTCCGGTTACAACCAGGTGGCAATCCATCCTGAGGACCAAGAGAAGACCACTTTCACCTGCCCCTTTGGAACATACGCATTTCGAAGGATGCCTTTCGATCTCTGCAATGCACCTGCTACATCTCATCAGTGCATGCTTACCATATTCTCAGATATGGTAGGTGATTATCTGGAAGTCTTCATGGATGACTTCTTAGTGTTTGGCGAATCATTTGATGATTGCCTCCTACACTTGGTCCAGATCCTCAGGTGGTGCATTGACATGAATCTGGTTCTTTCCTAGGAAAAGAGCCACTTCATGGTGCCTGAAGGAATTTTCCTGGGACATCTCATCTCCGAAAAAGGCATCCAAGTTGATCAAGCCAAGGTGAATCTAATCTCCAAACTCCCTATGCCTAGCTCAGTCAAAGACATCCGATCTTTCTTAAGGCACGTTGGTTTTTACCGTCGATTCATTCCATACTTCTTGAAGATCGTGTGCCCCCTAACTAATCTACTATCTAAGGATGCCCCTTTTGAAATCTCCAAGGAGTGCACTCAAGCATATGAGATCCTGCGTGATCGAGTTACCCAAGCTCCAATCCTACAGTCCTCTAATTGGTCTCAACCCTTTGAGATCATGTGTGATGCATCTGATTTTGCTGTAGGTGCAGTACTTAGGCAGAAAATTGATGGGAAACCCGTGGTCATCTACTATGCTAGCAAGACACTTGGTGAGGCTCATCATAACTACACAGTTACTGAGAAAGAGTTGCTAGTTGTAGTATTTGCCCTGGAAAAGTTCAGATCGTATCTTCTAGGTTCCTGTGTTATCATTTACTCTGATCATACTGCTGTGAGGCACCTCCTTGTGAAGAAGGACGTGAAACCTCGAATAATCCACTGGATCTTGTTGTTGCAAGAGTTTGACCTCGAGATTCGTGACAAGGTAGGAAAATAGAACGTGGTAACTGATCACTTGTCCCGCCTTCCTTCTGACATTATTGACCCTTCCAGACCTATTGCGGAACATTTTTCTGATAAGCACCTCCTGACTATTAGTACGGGCCTTCAATGGTTTGCTGATCTAGTAAACTACCTGGCATCACATCAGATCCCATCCGATTGGCCGAAGTCCAAGAAAGACAAATTACTTTTCGATGCCAAGTACTATTTTTGGGAAGACCCGTATCACTTCCGCATTGGTGCTAATCAAATCATTCAACGATGCACCCCGGAAGCGAAAATTTAGGACATCTTGTTCTTCTACCATGACCAGGCATGCGGTGGACACATATCTAGTCATAAAATCACAGCAAAAGTCCTCCAGTGCTGCTTCTATTGGCCCACAATTTTCAATGACTTATACAATCACTGTAAGGCATGCACTCATTGCCAGACCTTAGGTAACATGAGCCACCGTGATATGATGCTCTTACAGTCGATTCTCATATGCGAAATCTTCGATGTTTGGGGGATTGATTTTATGGGACCCTTTCTTGTTTTGGACGATTTCGAGTACATTCTACTCGCTGTTGACTACGTGTCCAAATGGATCGAAGCCATTCTGACTCGAACCAACAATCATATGGTAGTTATCAAATTTATTCATCAGAACATCTTTTCTCGGTTCAGGATTCCACGTACCATAATCTCTGATGGTAGGACCCATTTCACTAATGCTTAGTTCAGATCACTGATGACCAAATATAGGGTGTCACACCTAATCTCTACTCCTTATCACCCCCAAACCAACGGTCAAGCTGAGCTATCGAATTGGGAGATCAAGAAAGTCCTCCAGGTCACTATTCGACCTGACAAGAAAGACTGGTCATCTCAACTTCCAAAAGCTTTGTGGGCTTATAGGACCGCTCACAAAACCCAATGAGGCATGTCTCCCTTCAGACTAGTGTATAGGAAGGCATGTCACCTCCCCGTCGAATTGGAGCACAAAGCCTATTGGGTAGTATGGAACTGCAATCTCGATCTTTCTAGGGTAGGAACCCACAGAAAGCTTCAAATGAGCGAGATCGATGAATTATGCCACGATGTGTATGAGAACTTGCGAATTTACAAATAGCGGGTTAAGACCTTTCATGATAAGCACATATCCAGAAAGATCTTTTTCCCTAGTTAGAAAGTCCTCTTTGATGACAAACTCAAACTATTCCCAGGAAAACTCAGATCAAAATGGATTGGACCTTACCTTGTCCAACGAATCTTTAGAAATGGAGCTGTCAAAATCAGTCAACTCAGCCACGATTCAGAACCTTTTGTCGTGAATGGTCAGAGGCTCAAACTGTTCATTGAACCTACTGATACGAATTTGACTAAGACATCTTTTACTCTTCATTCTCTCTAAGCTCATTGCCCCTGGCTGATGGCATAAAACTCAGCGCTTAATGGGAGGCAACCTGTCATTTTGAAAAACTCGAAACCTTTCTTGACACATTCCTATGCTGAACTCATATTGCACTTTAGGGTTCATCCATTAGAACAGCTGACACCACCTCTACTACCCGTACCCGAGCTTGAAATCATCCACAACAGTCATCCTGACCCATTCACCCACCCAACACCTGTTCTAATGAATGATCTAAGCTGAACTCGAACCCACCTACTTTACAATGAGGACATTGCAAATCGTAGGCATGGGGGGGTATTAAAGTGCAAAACGTCATGAAAATCACTTCACAAGAAAGGGTTTCATCAAAAAAATCACATATTCCAAAAATTACAAAAAAAAATAAAAAATTATTGAAAAAGAACAAAAATATGAGAGGAGAGGAAATTTTGATGGTATATCAGACATTGAGGAGAAAAAGGGGAGGAGTTAAAAATGTCAAAAAGGAGCACAATTTGAAAAGAAAAAGAAATAGTCATTAGTAAAAGATTAAAGAATTGACTTAGTTCTAGACCATATCAAGAGAAAGAAAATGAAAGGTAAGAAGTGCTAATGAAACAGAGAAGAGATTAGTAGGAACGCTGATTTTAGGCCGTTTGCACTATAATCCTAGGCTTAAAAATTCAAGTACCTGCTAAGATCTGGATAATCCCCAAGAGGTTGGGGAAAATGCTAAGCTTAAGTATTAGGTCTAAGAATTAGGGAGTATTCGGCCTCGTTAACTGACCTCTGGTTTGCGAGACTTGGTAACCTAAGCACCTTAATCCACACACTGTCTGGTTTAGTGCGCCTAAGTATCAAAATCACGCAAATGCATTTAACTTGTTCTGAAAATGTCACCTAGATTAGGAGTAGTTGAATAGCACAAGTTGATTTGGACGATTTTACGGAGCGGAGAGGAGGAAAATTCCCCTCGAAGATGCACAATAACATATCATCTCCTCGGTGCTTGTCTCCTAGGGTATCTATATATCCTACCGGGGGCATGTAAGCACCCTATGCTATTTCAGATGCCATGGGCGGCATTATCCCGAAATGTCGATTGCTAGTGTCTGGATTTAGCTACAGAACGCCATGGGCGGGATTATCTCAAAATCTCGAAAGCCAGGGTTCTGAGGGTTGCCATGGGCGGTGTTATCTTGAAGCATCGATTACCAGGGACCCTACGAGGATTGATGATGGGGACTAGGAATCTGATATAGACCGTGTTGTAAAGCCAATATGAAGATAGAAATAAAAAGAAAAGAGAGATAAAACTCTCCAAAAATAAAGAAAAATTCCTCTGTCCCTCCCTGCCAAAAATGCACTGTAAACTGAACCGAGGCTAAAACATGTTACAAGCACGGGTGCCTTAATCACGGAGTGCAACGAACCTTAGGTTAGTTCCTATGGGCCTTAGAAACCTTCGCGGCAGACTGAGGCTAGAGCTGGTTAGGTCCGGATTTTGGTTGGTACTTGAGTACCTGTAGGCCTACTATCGGCATTCTAACCTAATCTATAAAAGAAAGCACACATCAAAGTTTTAAGCATCAAAAGATTTTATGGTTTAGAATCAAAGCTAATACCTTGAAATTTTGCTAAGGGACTAGCAAAAGCTAGGCATGAGGGTATGATGGGAACACCGTCATCAGCCCTAACTAGCTCTTCTTGATCCAATTAAGTCAGTAAATGCTCCTACATAACCACTAGAGAACCATAACTCATTGTATAACCATTCTAAAAGAAAAATAAGCAACTGGGGTTAAAACTGTAATTTTACCAGCTTATTATGAATGCAGTACAACCATGGGTTTTCTCAAGGGCTGGATAAAGGTCATATTGTCTTAATAAGATAATAAGTGGATTATATCATATACACAAGGGTTTGCATGTGTTTTGAGAATTAAATGACTTTTGAAACCCTAAAAATAGACCCACCTAATTGACCAAGGTTATGGTTAGGATAAAATTCACCTAAATGCTCTAAAAATCATAGAAAAATACTTCCAAGGGTTTAGTACCTTCAATTTGATCATCAGAACCCATCTTGACCTAAAATGGAGTCTCAGATAGTTATTTACCCTAATTTGAGTTTTTGCATAAATTACCCAGTCAAATGTGGTCAAAATCAAAATCTAACTTCACCATTAGATTCCTTAGGTCCTAATTAAGTTTGTACTAAAATTTGGACCCAAGGAGAACTTGTCTTGACCTAGTTTGCAAAACGGTCCTATCTGATTACATTTATACCCCCAACTTTCAAAAACCCTTGCATACATCCCCCTAACTTCTTCGTCATCTTTACAATTAGGTTCCTCTACCATTAACATGGAGAAAACCTACTCCGACGATCTTTGATAGGAGATTTCTCCTTGATTTATTGGCGAATCTCTTCCAAAATTGGAAGGGAGACTTTTTGAGAAATCCTCTCCAATATGAACCCATCCATGTGCTCTGATTCTTTCCCAATCTCTCATGCAAATGCATGAGAGATTTAGATCTCAATAAATACCCAGATCTGGTGACCTTCCAAGCTTCCCTCTTCCCAAGCTCTAACCACCCCCAAGAGCCCTTTATAAGGACCCTCAGAGCTCACCGATCTCTTCACGCTTGAAATTGGCCATGAATCCCCACAATTCCTCTCTCTCTTTCACGAATGAAGGTTCCTCGACATCCAGCGATCCCCTTTGCCTTTCCTCATCATCCATCCACAATACCAGTGGTAGATTCCTCTTCCTTGCCTATGTCCGTGTCTTGCCATACCAGCAGACGTCCTTTCCTCCTTCGTCCTCGCCATCTCTACCTCATCGGAGCCACCTTCATCTCTGGCATCAGCAACACCACATCTAATGCCATCGTAGCCCCACTTCATCCACGTACCTCCTAGCTAAGTCCCTTACCTTCTTTAGTTTGTTTTCGCACTCACCCCACTTCAAATCAACCACCGACGCTTTTTCGCGACTCCATCGTCTCCATCTCCGACCACCCCCTCCGGCGAGACCATCTCACCTCCATAGACCTCCAAAACCCTCGCTGAGAAGCCCACGACCACCGCCTCACCTCTCTGCTCATTTCCCCTCTCTCTATTCACTTCTCCACTCACTCACACGCCCCCCCGAACATACCCACTCACACGCACTTAGTTCAACCTGGCCATGCACTCACTGACATCCACACCCCACACAAACACCCTCATCACGTTCATCGTGCTCTGGCGACTGTCCCATAGCATCTGACATGACTGAGAGGCTGTTTCACTGATTTCAGGTGTTCACCTTATTCGTGAATGATGAGCAAGCTTCAAGCTTGCTTGAAGCTCGCTCCAAGTGACCCGATCCCAGGTCTTTGCTCTAAGTTGTGCAGAATCAACCCTTGAATGCAACCAGGTAGTCAATTGGGCACCTCTGCCCAATAGCTTCTATAATTGTGAAGGAGACCCCCTACTACAGAAGAAGGGTGCAGATAGTTCTACATCGTTAGCTGTGAAGCATGCTGAGGCACATAAATTGAATAAGTGAAAGAATCTGTTAGCCTCAGTTCACGGGGTAAGGTCCCTTTAACTCGCTCACCCGGCCTCATCTGCGACACTTACCTGCAGACCTAGTCAACCCGATAACCCAACCTGCACTCCTCGCTCACTACCGCAAGCTGGTGAGCCTGGACCCGGGTATGCGCTGATGTAAACATGTTTACACTACTTAAGATGTCTATTTGTGCATGTTCTTAAGCATAGAATTGCATTGCATACTATAAATATTACATAACATGCATCATCTTGCATTTAGAAGTTTGAATAAAATGAAGGTTAATTGTCTCCTTTTATATTCATGGATAGGGCAAACATTTTATCGGGGCCTCGGATCAATGATCCAACCGTATAGATGTGATCAGGGCAACGATTGGAGTTCAATGACTCCAAGATCGCCCTAATCAGGCATCTGTAGCATCAGATAGAGATCGGGGAACCCTAGAAGATCAAGGGGAAAGATGGTGTGAATTCGCACTTCAAACGACAAATCTGACCACAAGGATGGATTTGGATCAACAATCGCAGCCTAATGGCGTGAAAATCGACTCAATCCGACAGCCGTAGCACCATCTACATCATCCAGAAGATGGATGGCCAAGATGGCACCACGTGGTGCCATCTCAGCTGCCCAAACTGACCCAGCTAATCTTGAAGACCACCGCACATTAGATTTGGACCGTAAGATCGCGATCCAATGGATGTGGGCAGCCACACCTCAATACACCTACGCGACCATTTCCCCTCCACAGCGTAGCGGGTGAACGTGCGTATGCGAGCGAGCGGCGCGTGATTGAGTCGCAAGGAGCAAGCGAGCGGGCGTGATTGACCGCTTGATCGAGATCGAGCGGTCGTGCACGTGCAATAGCGTTGACGCCGCATCGCATGCCCACGCCTCATGTGGATCAGATGCAGGCGAGCGGAGGTGTGAGATAAGCTGTCCAATCTCACGATCGGACGGGTGAGATCAGCTGAACGTGGAGCATGCATTACGTGCAAGGAGGCGAGCGACCGAGCAGGCGGCGCCCCACTACACCCATGATGGGGATTTAGTGACGATTTTATCCGTCACTAAAGACCCCTGATTTAATGTTTTTCAAATTAAAATGACCAAATTGCCCTCACTCCTTACAACTATAAAAGGAGACCCTCTCCACACGAAATTCTCATCCCTTCCTTCTCTTCTCTCCCTCTCCAAAGATCAAGAGTAGCTTGTCCCACACCTGGGATGCTTCTCACGAGATAAAGTCAAATTTTCATCCCCCTTTTGGAAGCGGATCCCGCGATGACGACGACGTGCTGCCCCATTCCCATTCTTCCTGCTTCATCCTCCATCCTGCTCCGTCCTCCTTCGTCCAGGCGTCATCCCGTCCGGCTCGTCCTCCAAGTGACCGTCGAGGAAGATATCACTCTCCCCATTCTTTTTACTGCTTTCTAGAATAGATTTACTGCTTTCTAAAGTAGATTTACTACTTTCTAGTGTAATCATTTTCCTACTTTTTAGTCGTAATATTTAGTGTAATGAACAATCCTTCTAATAATGAATTCCATGTTTATTCTACATCTATTTTTGGTTTTTCTTTGTAATATTCTCTCTCTTATTCTCTCTCTCTCTCTTCTATTTATTGTAAATAGATAGATAGTTTCTAATCAATTACTCTACTTCGTGACAAATAAAACAAACGTGTGTTTTTAAATCAAACGTCCGCCTCCCTATGTTCGACCTGGGATTTCTATTCCAGTATAAATTTTATTTGTTGAAAATGAGTTCTTCGCTTTCAAACTACAACGACGGGTTTTCAAAACCAAACACGTTAGCGTAGCAATTCGTAGCGTTCAACATTTTGGCGCCGTTGCTGGGGAGGCGACGATCTTTGATTTTTCTTTGCGTTTTCCAACTTACAAATCATTTACCTCACTTCTCTCCTTTCTTATTGTGATTGCAGGTACTTTTTTGAGACGAGTAAAAGCAGTAGATTGGAGTAAAGTGTTGTGGAAGGTTCTGTAAGTTATCCCTCACCTCCCACCCATTAGTTTTCATTTCACCACATAATAACACAAACATCAATCAACCTAGGTGTTCTTATAAACTCTAAGGTTAGGTTGTTTGTTATTTGACACCTACACCCACCCCAACCTCTATATTTAAAAAGAAAAATTAAAAAAAATCTCACAGAGGTACACAACCTCATTTGATTTTCAAACTCTACCGGTAAATCGATCTTTGGAGCTAGTACACACATCCAAACACATAATTGAGTAGAAATCAGATTAGGTAATCACTTGTGTGCCTAATTTAGTGGTGCAACAGGCCAATTGTTTGAGTTGATTGGGCCGCACCACTTTAATTAAAATCAACTCATCAAGTAGCTGCCAACTAGGTTCAACTCTTAGGTATTTACTAGGCACTCCACATTTTTTTTTAAGCTTCAAAGGAAAACATCATCACCCATGCTTTCAAAACCTGGTGTGCCAACAAAACTTGTTTGAAAACACCTAAAGTTGAATCCTAAAAGCTACTAAGCAAGATTTGAACCCTAAAATTCATCGCATCAAAAGTAATCTTGCTTGAAAACCACTAGTTGTGCACACACACACAAATCAATCAATCATTAAGGGCACAACCGAGATAAAGGACCCATCACATTCCAAAGCAAATTCAAACCTAGCCCTAAATAAAATAGAGTAGACGTTGGCCTTAAGGATTTGACTCACTTTTCAGAGCCCAGAACAAGATTATTTTCGATTAGTCTGTTTTTACTGCTCAATCTGATGTCTATCTAGGGGAGCAGAATCAAATGATCACGGCTGGGGGGTACACTAGGAACCGAAGGCGCAAGCCAAAGGAAGAACCTTCTCCCCAGTCCCTCCTTCTAACTGGTTGGATTGAACAGATAGAAGCATATTAAATCATTTTTCTATCTCAAGATGGGTTTTGGGAGTCTGTAGGTCTTTAGGCTAGCCCACTTAAGGACAGGTTTGATTGCTTGTAGGGTCACTTTCTTCCTCCCATTTATCATGTATCCTTCCACATATTATACGCATTCCCGCTCTTTCCCTCCTATTTTGAATTATCCTCAACATGACAATTATCCCGATTCGTACTATAATCAACCATCAGTTAGTTGGGATAACTCGGATTGGGGATACAGTTCCAGACCTCTGTGTTTAGGGTCTAACCTTGAACACTTTGATTGTGATTTCTATCCTTCTCAGAGCCACATTGATTATAGATTGTCAACATTTCATGGACAACCTAATTTGATCTACAATCAAGAAGCATCCACTGATTCTTACTCATCCTCTGATTACACTGCCTTTAGGTCATAACCACCTTTTGAACAATCCAAAATGACCTATTATCAGGAAGGGTATAACGAATTGAGATTCGTTAACTCCTCTGCACTGATCCCAAACCCGCTAAACCTTGAACTAACTCATTTGGTTCAGGGTAACTAGGTCAAGATAAGGTTCTGGCTAACTTGAAGAATATCATACAAACTTTAGAAGTTCAACCAATACCTTTCATTGAAAGATTGGAGCCCCTGATTGAAATGATTGATGATTTGAACAAGTATTTGTTAAATTGGCTCCAGGATGTTAAGGATAAGAACCTGGGTGAGTTTCTTCTTGGGAAGTTAGCAAAATTTAGGGTGAAATTTGTGGTCGCTTTAGTTCAATCATGGATGATTCCCAGGATGAACTCCCTTTAGGAGAACCAATGTCATAACCTATTCAGGCACCGGTTGGGGGGGACATGTGTTACGAGGCTGACTAGATTGAATTAGAGCAACCAATTAAAGATGATTTGATTTCTTCACCTAAGATCCTTGAGCAAGGGTACGTGTGTTAAGCACACGAAATCGAATCGCTAACGTGTTTGGTTTTGGAAAACCTGTCATTGTAGCTTGAAAGCGAAGAATTCGTGTTGAACAAATAAAATTTATACCGAAATTAAAATTTCGGGTCGAATACAGGGAGGCTGACATTTGATTTAAAAACTACGCGTTTCTTTTTATTTGTCACGGAATAATTCAATTTAAAACTATCTAATTATTTACAATAAATAGAAGAGATAGAAAGAGAAAAAGAGAATATTATACAGAGAAATCAAAATGAGATATAGAATAAACAAATAATTTATCATTAAGAAGATTGTTCATTTCACTCTTACAACTACAAAGCATAAAACAATTACTCTAGAAAGCGATAAATTTACTCCAGAAAGCATTAAAAGAATGAAGGGAGAAATGTCCTCCTCGACGATTGCTTGGAGGACGAGCAAAACTACACTAGAAAGAAGTAAATCTATACTAGAAAGCAGTAAAAAGAATAGGGAGAGAGAAATCCTCCTTGATAGGTTCTTGGAGGACAAGCCGGACGGGACGACGCCTGGACGAAGGAGAATGAAGCAGGACGAAGGAGGATGAAGTAGAAGAACGGGAACGGAGCAGCACGCCGCCGTCATCGCGGGATCCACTTTCGAAAGGGGACGAAAATTTGGACTTTATCTCGCGAGAAGCATCCCGGGTGTGGGACAAGCTTCTCTTGATCTTTGGAGGGGTAGAGAGGAGAAGGAAGGGATGAGAATTTCGTATGGAGGGGGTCTCCTTTTATAGTTGCAAGGAGTGGGGGCAAAATGGACATTACAACTTCAAAATAATAAATGAGGGGTCTTTAGTGACGGATAAAACCGTCGCTAAAGCCCCCAACGTGGGCGTAGCTTCCGAGCCCACGCGCACCTGCTCAGCTGCTCGCGTGCGCAACGCCTACGCATGTTCAACGATCCTCAGCCGTCCTATCACGAGATCGGACGGCTTAAGTCGCGCCTTCACTCGCTGCATTGCGCGCCCGCCCACGTGCGATTGCGCGTTACGCGCGGGCGTGCGTGAGCGCGTCATCTTGATTGAGCGCGCGGCCGTTGGATCGCGATCGTACGGTCGATCGGAGGCGCGCCACCACTCCAATTTCAGCATGGCGAGGCTCGAACGCGCATCCCTGCTTCGCGTTAGAGCGCTCGACCAACGTGCTGGGGTCGCATTTATGTCGAGCGCCTGACTTCAGCGCGAGCGCGTCGCAGCCGTTGGATCTTGATCCAACGGTGGGGAAAGGCTAATGAGGAGACTGCCGAGATTGCATGCGGCAGTTTGGGCGGCTGAGATGGCACCACGTGGCGCCATCTTGGCCATCCATCTTCTGGAAGTTGTAGATGGTGCCACGGATATCAGATTGACTTGATTTTTGCATCGTTGGGCTGCGATCGTCGATCCGAATTCATCCGTGTGGTTGGATTTGTCATCTGAAGTGTGGATTTTCACCATCCTGGCCCTTGATCTTCTAGGGTTCTCGGGTCACTAACTGATGCTAGGAATGCCTGATTAGGGCGATCATGGAGTGGTTGAACTCCTCGTCGCCCTGATCACATCCATACAGCTGGATCTTTGATCCGAGGCCCCGATAAAATGTTTGCCCTGTCCAAGCACATAAAACGAGACAATTAACCTCCATTTTATTCAAACTACTCTAAATGCAAGATGATGCATGTTCTGCAATATTTATATCATGAAATGCAATCCTATGCTTAAGAACATGAAAAAATAGACATTTTAAGTAGTGTAAATGTGTTTACATCATACCCCCATGCCTATCTTTTGCTAGCCCCTAGCAAAAACTATATGCTATTTATAAAAGAATTAGTTTGGATTATTTGGACCTGAGTTATTTTCAATCATTAAGAAATTGTCTACTTAGGAACTGAACTTTCAAAGACACAACAGTTCCCGGGTATCAGCCAAAATGCAGACCCCCTCAAGCCTCACCTTATTCAAAGAAAATTTTCTTTTTCTTTTTACTCTTTTCTAATTTTTTTGGATTTTCAAATTTTAGGGTTTAAGAGTGGCTTTCTACGGCCATTCAACTCACCCAAGATTTGATGAGAACCCTAAGCTTTAAGCATCTTATTGTGATTGTGATAGACTCGTTGACCGGTAATTAAAATGGACTTCGGATTTCTACGCTTCTAGGTGACCTCAAAAAGACTTCTGCCTAAAGGTGTATCTTTACAACCGGTAGCTTTCTCCCTACTTTTATTTTTTACGGGATCAACACAAGGGTGAATCCAGTATATATCTCCTCGATTTATTCTACTTCTTCACTTCTTCCTAAGTGTTTTGAAAATTTTTAGTGCATTTACTGAGCTGGGTTCTGGACAACCGGTCGATGAGCTGTTACCACCGACAACTTGCTAGCCATACTCGTGCGGCGAAGTGTGGCTTATTTCTTTCTGTTCTTTTCTCCTTTTCTTTTTGATTTTTTTTTTTTTTAAGTAGGTGGCTTCCCTGGTCTAAAATTTACCTAAGGGCAGGAAAAAGAGAAAGGTCTAGTGACTGGGCTCTGGACAACCTACCTATGGGCTGTTACCCATGATAACTTGCCAGCCATATCACCCTAGAAGGTTCATTAGCTACCCAATTTCCGTTAGAATTGCCGAACAACGAGTCAGTGCAAAGAAAGTGTGTAGATGCTTAAGACTCAAAATTCTCCCAAATCAGAGGGCGGGTTGATAAGTCGTGTACTTATCACCAAAACTTATTTATTCCAATTACGATAGAATTAAGATGGCGAGGACTCAAAGACAAAACCACATTTTAGTGGATACACGGGCTAATTAAGTCCAAAGACCTGAAGGGTCTTTGTGTTCAAATCATAATGTAGTATTTCCTAAGATTGAAAATTTTCTTAAACCCAAATTCTCTTTCCTAATTCGGAAAATTTTTTTTTATAAAAGAAAATAAAACAAATCTACGGAGCTGACGAATGAATTTAGAGATAAATATCCACCCCCCATGCCTATCTAATGCAATGTCCTCATTGTATTAAAAAGACATAAAACAGAGTGGAAAAGCATAGAAAGCACCTGAATTACGTGAATGTCAGGTCCGCTCCGAGATGAAAACTAAGAAAAACTGTATATGTGCTGAGTTTAGTGCCTTCAGCTAGGCACACAATACAAGGAAAGAAATGAAAAATTCGCAAGTGCAGGTCAGAATTAGAATAAACAGAAGAATCCTTTGACCAGTCAACAGAGGTCCACAGATGTGGACCAGATTGTGGTGCAGACCCACACCCCATAATCGAGAATATCTTAGGTTCTGGATAAAAATTACCCAAAACCTAAAATCAGAATGCAAGCGGGGTCGGGCCTGCAATTTATGAGGATGCAACCCAAGACCAAAAAGTCGGGTTACAGAGAATTGAAGTTCAAAAAGATAATCGTTGAATGTGTGCTTGAGTTGAACATCCTCGAAACAAATGTTGTAGGGTTTCGATTTGATGATTTCAGCTTAAAAGGAACCCTTCGACACAATCTTCCATTTCCTCCAAAATTAACTTCCCAAATCAAAACTTCCCAGCTCCTATCCTCCTCATTCAGCATATCAAATTCCAGGACCTCTTGCATGTTAATCACCCCATCCGAAATCTCCAAGTCTAAATGATGTGGCAGAATCAGAATTGACTTGGGTCTAATTATCTCAGAAACAGAATTATCGATAAGCTCAACAGGGTGTAACTGATAATCAGGGCATTGAATTGATTCATCCAGAAAATGTAATCCTGGATCTGTAATGTGTGCCCTAAGATCAGTTTCCTCAGTTATTGGGCTATCAAATGATCTATCAGATTCCTCAGGCCCAATCGTCTCACAGAAATCGTGTTCAAAAAACTCGTGTGAGACTTCACAACTTGAATCTTCACCATCAAAGAAATCAGTATTCGTATCAATGTATGTCCCAAAATCAGTTGTCACTTTCTGTTCCAAGGAGACATACATTTCCTCGTAACCCGGCTCAGGGATCTCAGGTGAAGAAATCAGATCATCTTTAATTAGTCACTTTAATTCAATCTGGTCAGCCTCGTAACACGTGTTCCCCCCAACAGGTCCTGAGCGGGTTCTGTCATTGTTTTTCCTGAAGAGGGTTCATCCTGGGACTTATTCCAAGATTGAATCAAAGCAACCACGAATCTCATCCTCAATTTCGCTAATTTCCCAAGTAGAAACTCACCCGGGTTCTTATCCTTAACATCCTGGAGCCAATCGAACAAAGACTTGTTTAAATCATCAATCATTTCAATTAGGGGCTCCAATCTCTCAATGCAAGGTATTGGCTGAACTTCTAAAGATTGTATGATATTCCTCAAGTTAGCCAAAACCTTATCTTGAACCTGGTTAACCTAAACCAAATGAGTTGGTTCAGGGTTGGGCTGGTTTGGGCTCAATGTAGGGGAATTAATGAATTGAGATTTGTTATACCTTTCCTGATAATAGGTCATTTCAGATTGTTGAAAAGATGGTGATGACCTAAAGGCAGTGAAATTAGAGGATGGGTAAGGATCGATGTATCCTTCTTGATTGTAGATCGTATTAGGCTGTTCATGAAAGGAAGACGATCTATAATCGATGTAGCTCTGAGAAGGATAGAAATCAGAATCAAAGTGTTCAGGGTTAGACCCTAAACACGGGGGTCCGGAATTGTATCCCCAATCTGAATTATCCCAACTAACTGATGGTTGATTATAGTACGAGTTGAGATAATCGTCATGTTGAGGATAATTCACAACAGGAGGGAAAGAGTGGGAATGAGTGAAATATATGGAAGGATTCATGAGACACGGGAGGAAGAAAGGTGCCCTGCAATACAAACAATCAAACCTGTCCTTAAATGGGTTAGCCTACAGACCTACACCAAAACCCGTCTTGAGATAAAGGAATGATTTGATCTACTTCTGTCTGTTCAATCCAACCAGTTAGAAGGAGGGACTATGGAGAAGGGTCTTCCTTCGACTTGCGCCTCTGGTTCCTAGTGTACCCCCCAACCGTGATCGTTTGACTCTGCTCCCCTAGCTGGACATCAGATTGAACAGTAGAAACAGACTAATCGAAAATAATCTCGTTCTGGATTCTGAAGAGCGAGTCCAATCCTTAAGGCCAATGTCTACTCTGTTTTATTTAGGGCTAGGTTTGAATGTGCTTTGGAATGTGATGGGCCCTTTAAATGGGTTGTGCCCTTAATGAATGATTGATTTGTGTGTGCGTGCACAACCAGTGGTTTTCAAGCAAGATTATTTTTGATGTGGTGAATTTTAAGGTTCAAATCTTGCTTAGTAGCTTGTAGGATTCAACTTTAGGTGTTTTCAAACAGGTTTAGTTGGCACACCAGGTTTTGCAAGCATAGGTGAAGATGTTTTCCTTTAAAGCTTAAAAAGAATGTGGAGTGCCTGGTAAATCCCTAAGAGTTGAACCTAAGTGGCAGCTACTTGATGAGTTTATTTTATTTGAAGTGGTGCGGCCTAAACAACTCAAACAACTGGCCACAAATGCACCACTAAGTTAGGCACACAAAGATGGTTAACCTAGAATGATTTTTACTCTTTTATGTGTTGCTTTGTGTGTACCGGTCCCACAGATCATAACCCGGTTGAGTAGAAACAAATCAATTCGGTTAAGTGCCTTTGAATGTGGGTGTATGTTGTGTGTTTGTTGAAAATTGCCCCACAAAATTATCTTTTTATTTTTATTTTTTTATATAAATGAAGGTGGAATGAATGTGAGTGAGAATCCAAACAACCAAACTATTCCTAGGATTTATACAAACACCTAGGTTAATTGGAATTTGGATTTAATGTGGCGAATGAAATCTATGGAGGGGGAAAGAATGGGGGATAACTTACACAACCTTCCACCGCACTTTACTCTAATCTACCGCTTTTGCTCGTCTCAAAAGAGTACCTGCAATTACAATAAGAAAGGAGAAAAGTGAGGTAAATGATTTGTAAGTTACAAAATGCGAAGAGAAATCAAAGATCGTCGCCTCCCCGGCAACGGCGCCAAAATGTTGAGTCCCCGGCAACGGTGCGAAAATGTTGAGCGCACGAAATTGAATCGCTAACGTGTTCGATTTTGGAAAACCTGTCATTGTAGCTTGAAAGCGAAGAATTCATGTTCAACAAATAAAATTTATATCGAAATTAAAATTCCGGGTCGAACACAGGGAGGCGGATGTTTGATTTAAAAACTACGCATTTCTTCTTATTTGTCACGGAATAATTCAATTTAAAACTATATAATTATTTACAATAAATAGAAGAGAGAGAGAGTAAGAGAGAAAGAGAATATTATACAGAGAAATCAAAATGAGATGTAGAATAAATAAGGAATTTATCATTAAGGAGATTGTTCATTTCACTCTTACAACTACAAAGCATAAAGAAATTACTCTAGAAAGCGATAAATTTACTCTAGAAAGCATTAAAAGAATGGAGGGAGAAATTTCTTCCTCGATGATTGCTTGGAGGATGAGAAAAACTACACTAGAAAGCAGTAAATCTATACTAGAAAGCAGTAAAAAGAATAGGGAGAGAGAAATCCTCCATGACGGTTGCTTGGAGGACGAACCGGATGGGACGACGCCTGGATGAAGGAGAACGAAGTAGGATGAAGGAGGACGAAGCAGAAGAACGGGAACGGAGCAGCATGTTGCCGTCGTCGAGGGATCCACTTCCGAAGGGGGACAAAAATTAGGACTTTATCTCGCGAGAAGCATCCCGGGTGTGGGATAAGCTTCTCTTGAGCTTTGGAGGTGTTGAGAGGAGAAGGAAGGGATGAGAATTTCGTATGGAGGGGGTCTCCTTTTATAGTTGCAAGGAGTGGGGGCAAAATGGACATTACAACTTCAAAATAATAAATGAGGGGTCTTTAATGATGGATAAAACTGTCGCTAAAGCCCCCAACGTGGGCATAGCTTCTGCTCCCACGCGTGCCTGCTCAGCTGCTCGCGTACGCAACGCCTACGCACGTTCAACAATCCTCAGCCGTCCGATCTCGCGATCGGACGGCTTATGTCGTGCCTTCACCCGCTGCATTGCGCGCCCGCCCGCGTACGATCACGCGGGCATGCATGAGCGCGTCATCTTGATTGAGTGTGTGTAGCTATTGGATCGCGATCGTGCGGTCAATCGGAGGCGCGCCACCGCTCCAATTTCAGCGTGGCGAGGCTCGAACGCGCGTCCCTGCTTCGCGTTAGAGCGCTCGACCAACACGCTGGGGTCGCGTTTATGTCGAGCGCCTGACTTCAGCGCGGGCGCGTCAGGATCCAACGGCGGGGAAAGGCGGATGCGGAGACTGTCGAGATTTCATACGACCGTTTGGGTGGCTGAGATGGCGCCACGTGGTGCCATCTTGGCCGTCCATCTTCTGGAAGTTGTAGATGGTGCCACGGATGTCGGATTGACTCAATTTTTGCGTCGTTGGGCTGCGATCGTCGATCTGAATTCATCCGTGCAGTCGGATTTGTCATCTGAAGTGTAGATTTTCACCATCCTGGCCCTTGATCTTCTAAGGTTCCCGTGTCCCTAACTGATGCTACGAATGCCTGATTAGGGCGATCTTGGAGTCGTTGAACTCCAATCGTCGCCTTAATCACATCCATATAGTTGGATCTTTGATCCAAGGCTTCGATAAAATGTTTACCCTGCCCAAGCACATAAAAGGAGACAATTAACCTCCATTTTATTCAAACTACTCTAAATGCAAGATGATGCATGTTATGAAATATTTATCTCATGAAATGCAATCCTATGCTTAAGAACATGAAAAAATAGACATTTTAAGTAGTGTAAATGTGTTTACATCAACGAGGAAACGTATGTCTCCATGGAACAGAAAGTGGCAGATGATTTTGGGGCATACATTAATACGGATCTTGATTTCCTTGATTCTGATGGTGAAGATTGCAATTGCGAAGTCTCACGCGAGTTTACAGAACACGATTTCTGTGAGACGATTGGGCCTGAGGAATCTGATAGATCATTTGATTGCCCAATAATTGAGGAAACTGATTTTATTGGGGCTCACATTACTAATCCAGAATCGCATTTTTTGGAGGATTCAATTTAATGCCCTGATTATCAATTACACCCCATTGAGCCTATCGATGATTCTGTTTCTGAGATAATTAGACCAAAGTCAATTCTGATTCTGCCACATCATTTATACTTTGAGATTTCAGACAGGGTGATTAATATGCAAGATGTCTTGGAATTTGACATGCTGATTGAGGAGGATAGGAGTTGGGAAGTTCTGATTTGGGAAGTAAACTTCGGAGGAAGTAGAAGACTGCGTCTAAGGGTTCCATTTCATCTGAAACAATCAAACCAAAACCCTTATGACATTTGTTTTGAGGATGTTCGACCCAAGCAAGCATTCATTGATTATCCTTTCGAGCTTGAATTTTCTGTAACCCGACTTTTTGGTCTTGGGTTGCATCCTCATAAATCGCAGGCCCGACCTCTCTTGCATACTGATTTTAGGTTTTGGGTAATTTTTATCCAGAACCTGGGATATTCTTGACTATTGGGTATGGGTCTGCACCACAATCTGGTCCACATCTGTGGACATCTGTTGGCAGGTCTGAGATTTCATCTTTTTGTTCTGATTCTGACCTGCACCTGTGAATTCTTTCTTTCTCTTTTTTGTATAGTGTGCCTAGCTGAAGGCACTAAATTCAGCACGTATACAGTTCTTTTTAGTTTTTATGTCGAAGCGGACCTGACATTCATGCAATTCAGGTGCTTTCTACTCTATTCCACTCTATTTTATGTCTTTCTAATACAATGAGGACATTGCATTAGATAGGCATGGGGGGGTGAATATTCATCTCTGAATTAATTCGTCTGCTCCATAGATTTGTTTTATTTTCTTACAAAAAAATGAAAAAAAAAATGGAATTAGGAAAGAGAACTTAGGTTTAAGAAAATTTTCAATCTTAGGAAATACTACATTATGATCTGAATACAAAGACCCTTCAGGTCTTTGGACTTAATCAGCCCGTGTATCCACTAAATTGTGGATTTGTTTTTAGAGTCCTCGCCAACCTAAATTCCATTTTAATTGGAGTAAATAAGTTTAGGTGATAAGTACAAGACTTATCAACCCGCTCTCTGATTTGAAGGAATTTTGAGTTTTAAGCATCTACACACTATCTTGTCACTGACTTGTTGTTTGGCGATTTTAACGGAAATTGGGTAGATAATGAACCTTCTAGGGTGATATGCCTGACTTTATCTTTTTGCTACCTTTAGGTAAATCTTAGATCAGGTAAGCCACCTACTTAAAAAGAGAAAAAGAAAATCAAAAAGAAAAAAAAAAGGAGAAAAGAAAAAAAGAAATTAGCCACACTTTGCCGCACGAGTATGGCTGACAAGTTGTCGGTGGTAACAGCTCATCGACCGGTTGTCTAGAACCCAGCTCAATAAATGACTGAAAAATCTGAAAATACTTAGGAAGAAGCGGAGAAGTATAATAAATCGAGGAGATATCACTGGATTCACCCTTGTGTTGACCCCGTAAAAATAAAAGTAGGGAGAAAGCTACCGGTTGTAAAGATACACCTTTAGGTAGAATTCTTTTTTTAAGGTCACCTAGAGGTGTAGAAATCTGAAGTCCGTTTTTACCGCTGGTCAACGAGTCTATCACATTCATAATAAGATGCTTAGAACTTAGCGTTCTCATCAAATCTTGGATGAGTTGAATGGCCGTAGAAAGCCACTCTTAAACCCTAAAACTCGAAAATCCAAAAAAATTAGAAAAAAAGAAAAAGAGAAAAAGAAGATTTTCTTTGAGTAAAGCGAGGGTTTGAGGCGGTCTGCATTTTGGCAGATACTCAGGCACTGTTGTGTCTTTGAAAGTTCAGATCCTAAGTAGACATTTTCTTAATGATTGAAAATAACTCATGCCCAAGTAATCCAACCTAATTCTTTTATAAATAGCATGTAGTTTTTGCTAGGGACTAGCAGAAGATAGGCATGGGGGTATGATGTAAATATGTTTACACCATTTAAGATGTCTATTGATGCATGTTAAGCATAAAATTGCATTGCATACTATAAATATTGCATAACATGCATCATCTTGCATTTAGATTAGTTTGAATAAAATGGAGGTTAATTGTCTCCTTTTATGTTCATGGATAGAGCAAACTTTTTATCGGGGCCTCGGATCGAGGATCCAACCGTATAGATGTGATCAGGGTGATGATTGGAGTTCAACGGCTCCAAGATCGCCCTAATCAGACATCTGTATCATCAGATAGAGACCGGGGAACCCTAGAAGATCAAGGGCCAAGATGGTGTGAATCCACACTTCAAATGACAAATCCAACCACATGGATGGATTCAGATCGACGATCACAGCCTAACGGCGTGAAAATCGACTCAATCCGACAACCATGGCACCATCTACATCATCCAAAAGATGGACGGCCAAGATGGTGCCACATGTCACCATCTCGGCCGCACAAATCGACCCAGCTGATCTTGAAGGCCACCGCACATTAGATCTGGACTGCACGGTCGCGATCCAATGGCTGTGGGCAGCCACACCTCAAAACACCTACGTGACCATTTCTCCTCCACAGCGCAATGGGTGAATGCGCTTACGCGAGCGAGCGGCACGTGATCAAGTCGCGAGGACTGGGCAAGCAGGTGCGGTGAGCGGGCACGATTGACCGCTCGATCGTGATCGAGCAGTCGTGCACGCACAATGGAGTTGACGCCACATTGCACGCCCGCACCTCACGCGAGATCAGACGCGGGCGAGCGCGCAGAGGAGGCGGGCGGAGGTGCGAGATAAGCTGTCCGATTAGCTGAATGTGGAGCGCTCATTACATGCAAGGAGGTGAGCGACTACGTAGGTGGCACCCTACTATGCCCACAATGGGGCTTTAGCGACAGTTTTATCCGTCACTAAAGATCCCTGATTTAATGTTTTTCAAATTAAAATTTCCAAATTGCCCTCACTCCTTGCAACTATAAAAGGAGACCCACTCCACATGAAATTCTCATCCCTTCCTTCTCTTCTCTCCCTCTCCAAAGCTCAAGAGAAGCTTGTCCCACAGCTGGGATGCTTCTCGCGAGATAAAGTCAAATTTTCATCCCCCTTTCGGAAGCGGATCCCGTGACGATGACGATGTACTACCCCGTTCCCATTCTTCCTGCTTCGTCCTCCTTCGTCCTACTCCATCCTCCTTCGTCTAGGAGTCGTCCCGTCCTACTCATCCTCCAAATGACCGTCGAGGAGGATGTCTCTCTCCCCATTCTTTTTACTGCTTTCTAGAATAGATTTACTGCTTTATAGTGTAATCATTTTCTTACTTTCTAGTCGTAATGTTTAGTGTAATGAACAATCCTTCTGATAATGAATTCCATGTTCATTCTACATCTCTTTTTGGTTTTTGTTTGTAATATTCTCTCTCTCTTCTATTTATTGTAAAAAGATAGATAGTTTCTAATCAATTATTCTACTTCGTGATAAATAAAACAAACGCATGTTTTTAAATCAAACGTCCGCCTCCCTATGTTCGACCTAGGATTTCTATTCCGGTATAAATTTTATTTGTTGAACACGAGTTCTTCGCTTTCAAACTACAACGACAGGTTTTCAAAACCAAACACGTTAGCGTAGCAATTCATAGCGTTCAACACGTGCCTGATCCGATAACCTGAAAACCCATGGCTCTGGGAGAGCAGATCCTAAGAGAGAAAGAGAGAGGAGAATCGCATGGGTTGGGGGAGGGTTTTGCTACAAGGTCATTTGGCTAACACTTAGCCAGATTCAGAAGAGGAAAGCCAGAGAAGGAAGGAGAGAAGAGAAGAGGAGGATCATAGAGCTAAAGAAAGAAGAAGAAGAGGAAGTGAAGGCCTGAGCAGAAGCTGAAGAAGAAGAAGCCAGTGAAGAAGGAGGAGGAAGCCATAGCTGAAGAAAGAGACGATGCTGCAGAAGAAAGGAAGAGTCAGAGAAGGAAGAAGAAAAGAAGACAAAGAAGAGAATCACTTTAAGTTATCTGATTTCCAAATCAGATGACAGATCTGAGCTCTTATTTCATACATATTCATTGAGTTCCTTAGTTGACATTGTAGGAGTATTTGGTGATCTAAATCACCATTTTACTCCCATCTTTTTGTGCATTGATACTGATATTATTGTAAATTCTTTTAGTTTGAATTGTGATCTTGATTTCTAAATCCCATATTGCTCCCTATTTTCAGCCTTAGAACTTTTTCGAGTAATAAAAGTTGTATTTGTTTTCAAAGAAATTTCAACTATATTACAACACTTTATTTTAAAAATGATTTCGCCGCGTTAAACGCCCATCATCCTAGGTAGACCCTTTTTGGCTATGGCCAAGGATAGTATTGACTGCGATAGGGGATGTATGGAAATTGCCTTTGGAGATAGGAAGATGCACTTGGATATCTTCAAGGCAACAAAGTCATTTGATTGTGGTTGGGTTGAGGAATGCGATCCTGTGGAAACCTTGGTTGAAGAATGCCTGACTATATGTTCTTTAGAAGACCATCTGATTCAACCAGCTATTGACCACTCTGATCCATCCCAATCTTTGGAGGTTGAAATATGCAAAACTGATTACCATCGGCAACCTTCATTTGAGGAGATTGATGTTAATCAACTTCTGCCCTTCCCTTACCCGCCAAACATTGTCCCACTTGCACCTGTATTGAAACCATTGGCCAACAACCTTAAGTACGTCTTCCTAGTACCTAATTAGACTTTTCCTATGATTATCAATGCACACCTAACCAGGGATCAAGAACTTTGGTTCACTACTACCCTTTCTAATCATTGAGCAGCTATTGGGTGGACAATTTCTGACTTAAGGGGAATTAGCCCTACTTATTGCACTCATAAGATTTATTTGGAAGATGGGGCTCGACCTACTCGCCAAATGCAAAGGTGATTGAACCCAAAAATGCGAGAGGTCATTAAAAAAGAAATAATCAAGTGGTTTGATGCGGAAATCATCTACCTGATTTCTGATAGCCCCTAGGTGAGACCTACTCAAGTGGTACCAAAGAAGGTCAGGCTCACTACGGTTAAAAATGACCAGGCCGAATCCATCCCCATCTGCACCACCACCGTGTGGCGGGTGTGCATTGACTATCAGAAGCTTAATGAGGCCACTAAAAAGGACCATTTCCCCCTGCCATTCATTGACCAGATTCTCAAATGATTGGCAGGGCGAAAATATTTCTACTTCCTGGATGGATATTTAAGATATAATCAGGTTGCTATTGCACCAAAGGACCAAGAAAAGGCCATGTTCACTTGCTCGTATGGCACATTTGCATTTCGTCGTATACCATTCAGGTTATGCAATGCATCTGCTACCTTTCAGTGTTGCATGTTAACCATCTTCTCCGAGATGGTGGGTGAATATTTGGAGGTCTTTATGGATGATTTCTCTATTTTTGGAGACTCATTCAACCATTGCCTTAGTAACCTAGAGAAAATCCTGAAACGATGTATCGAGGTCAACCTGGTTTTAAGCTGGGAAAAGAGCCATTTTATGGTTCAAGAAGGGATTGTCCTCTGTCACATCGTCTTGCATAGGGGCATAGAAGTTGGCCGAGCTAAGGTTGATTTAATTTCCAAACTTCCACCTCTTAGCTCGGTCAAGCAAATCAGATCGTTCCTAGGACATGTTGGCTTCTATAGAAGGTTCATAAAGGATTTTTCCAAACTTTCCAAGCCCTTGACTGACCTTCTAGCCAATGATGTACTTTTTGACATGACACCTGATTGCATCAAGGCTTACACCACCCTTAGGGATACAGTCTTGACTACACCTATTTTACAACCCCCAAACTGATCCCAAGACTTTGAGATAATGTGTGATGCATCATATTTTGCTGTTGGAGCAGTCCTAGGGCAAAGATGAGAGAAAAAATCCATGGTGATCTACTACGTGAGCAAAACCTTGGATGAGGCTCAACGGAATTACACTATCATGGAAAAAGAATTGCTTGCTGTAGTTTTTTGATTAGAAATGTTTAGATCATACCTTCTAGGATCCCACGTGACTATTTACACCGACCAGTCGACTATCTGACATTTTCTAGCCACAAAGGATGCTAAACCCAGGCTAATCAGATGGGTCTTGCTCTTGTAGAAGTTTGATATGGAAATACGCAACAAAGTCAGATCCAAGAATGTTGTAGCCAACCACTTATCCAGACTTCACCCGAAACACATTAGACCCTCATTACCCTTAACTGACACATTTCCTGATGAACAACTTCTAGCCGTGCATGGAAAGAGTCTACCCTGGTGTGTGGACTTAGTCATGTTGAAACCTTGTTCCACATCTTATTTTCGTGTTAACAAAATTATTATATATTAATGTTTGAAATTGAGTGCTTTTCAGATTTAGGTGAAGATCAAGGCAAACAAGAAGTGATGGAGGCATAATGATGAGAAAGAGAAGATGATGACAAGGAGGAGGCAAGACGACAAGGATGAGTCGTAGTGAAGAAGATCATCTTCGACCTTTAGTTTTTAGTTTAGACTTTTTATTTATAGAATGTATGGCTCTTAACAAGAGAACTTAACTTAGATTGTAAAAATAATTAGAGATAAATTAGGATTTATATTGTGATCATTTTCAAAGAACGTAAATGAATTAAAACTCTTAAAATAGGTACTTGTAAGCAAGTACTGGTACTGTTTATCAGTACTGGTATTTGCAAGGCACAGGTTTGAGAATTCATCTCAAACTATGAACAACAAGAGCTGGTACTAACCATGAGTATCGGTATAGGTTAGCCACAGGTTGAAGGCTTATTCTGGCATGAACCTTACATGTTCCAATACGCATGATGAGTACTGGTACAGGTAGGTTACTGTGCCCAAGGAATTCCAAACCTGGGAGTCACAAGTACTGGTACTCATGATGAGTACCGATACCAGGACTCATGTACTGGTGGCAGTGAGCAGCTAGTACCGGTACAGGTACTTTAGTACCAGTACCAGGTAGCCGTTGGCTTAATTCTGAACGACTAGAAAATTAATTCCAACAATGTGAACGTTTGGAATTAATTCCCAATGTCTGGTAGACGAGTATCCTAGGTCCTAAACTCTATAAAATGACCCTAGGACTCTTTGTTTGCACACAAGAAATAGAGAAGAAAAAGTCTAGAGCTATATTACATTTTTCCACTACATATTCAAGGAAGGAATAGTTTGCTGCTCTCAATCTCTCTACGCTTTTGCAAACACTTCAATGACATGTTTTTCTCATGCATCTACAAAGCGATTCATGCTCATTCTAGGCTCTCAAATTGGTATCATCTTTTAATTATTGTTGAGAGGCTTAGGTTCTAGTTGTAAGATTCCTTTTGTCTTACACCTGTATTTCATTTGTATTTGAGCTTGTTGCTCGTTGGATTGTAACTAACCCGTTAATTACCTCGGTTAGTAAATTGATTCTCTCGGGGTTGAGAGAATTGAGTTAAAAATCTTAAGCTGGGAGGCTTAGGTAGTGGAGTACCAAGGGAGGGGAACCACAATACATATTGTGCCAATTTCTGTGATTGTATTTTGTGCAAATCTTTGTGTATTACTAACATTGTGTTTGAGATTTTGTGCACGTAGATAGCCATATATTACATATCTTCAGATCCTTTATCAATTGGTATCAGAGCGGGTAGCGAGAAGAAGTAAAAACTCTTGCTCGCAATGGCATCCACATCAAGGTGCATCGAAGGACAATCATCCACTCGTCCTCCCTATTTTGATGGGACGGACTACAGGTATTGGAAGAGGAGGATGCAAGTCTTCCTCAAAGCCATGGATGAAGATTCAAGGACTCCCATTCAAGAGAGGTACATGGATCTGCAGCCGCAAGAAGGAGTGGCATGGACAGCAAATCAAAAGAAGAAAATTGTGGGAAACGCAAAGGCGATGAGCGCACTCTTTTGTGCGTTGTCAAGGGAAGAGTTCAATCGAATTTCGGCATGCGAATCCGCATACGAAATTTGGAACACTCTCGAGGTCACCTATGAAGGTACAAACAAGGTAAAGGAAACTCTTATCTCTATTCTAACAGAAAATTATGAGTGTTTCAAGATGGAGAAAGGCGAAACAATCAAGGATATGTATACGAGATTTGGAGAAATTGTTAACCCCAAGAAGAACCTAGGAGTCAAGATGAAAGAGGAGTAGCTTGTAAGGAAGATCTTGAGATCTCTTACAAGCGATTGGTCTCCAAAGACCACAGCCATCCAAGAGGCAAAGGACCTCTCCACTCTCCCATTGGATGATCTAGTTGGTAGTTTTATGGCTTATGAAGTCCAACTAGAAAACATGAAGAATGAGGAGGAAAAGATGTCTAGCAAAAGGAAGAATATTGCTTTTAGAACTATTAACGAGGACTCGGACTCAACAACCTTGGAATCCGAAGATGAAGAAATGGAGATGCTTACTAGGAAATTCCAGAAATTTCTCAAGAAACAAGCTAAGCAAGTCAATAAAATTTCAACTAATATTATTTGCTATGAGTACAAGAAAAAGGGCCACTTGTGCAAGGATTGCCCCTTAAACAAGGAGGATAATAGGAAAGAAACAAAGGAGCTCAAGAAGAAGAAGAAGAAAGCATTTAAAGCGACATGGGATGATAGCAACTCTGACATGGACACCGACTCCAGTGAATCAAATGAAGACGAGGTTGCACACCTTTGTCTTGTTGCAACTTCAGAAGATACAGAAGAAGAGGTAAACCTTGATTTTTCATTTGAAGGATTATTAGAAGCATATAAAGAGCTATATCATAAAGCTAAGTCATTTAAAAAAGAAAATAAGGTTTTGTATAATAGTTATAGAACTCTAGAAATAGAGAAATCTTGTCTAGAAATAGAATTAGATATGTCCAAAGAAACTAACAATCAATTACATGCAAAAATAGTAGAATTAGAAGATATTTATGAACACTTTGAGGACACTTTGAATAATTTAAAAACAACTAGGCTGAATATGTAATTTTGTAATAATTTAAAAGTCACGTTCAATAATAAGAACACACAAAATAAATCACATGCACCTAGACATGCATGGATTTATCAAAAGGTCAAGAATCCTAAGAATTATAGATCTAACACTAAAGTGATCTATCAACCTAAGGATTTGAAAGGTACTAACCATCAAGGACCCACAAGAAAATGGGTACCTAGGAAAGATATTTTACATTGTTTTGCAGGAATAGATCAAAGAGATTAGTGGGTGTTCAAGACACACAACAGAACATTTCAACCTTTCTATAGGCTGAATGAAGACCAAGAACAATGGCCTAACGGAGCTTCGTACCCACATTCATCATTTTACTATTGGTAAATTTTATGGTATGATATTTCTTCATTTTTTGTGATTGACAAAAAGGGGAAGAAAAATAAATGGCAAATAGTAATATTTTTAGGGGGAGCTTATATTGAGGGGGAGGATTAAGATGAAAATTTTTCCTTCATATAACATTGTTAAATTTTTTAATTATCTATTTGCAAGATAGTTTTGTCAACACCAAAAAGGGAGAGATTGTTGGAACCTTATTCCACATCTTCTTTTGGTGTTAACGAAATTATTATAGATTAATGTTTGCAATTGAGTGCTTTTCAGATTTAGGTGAAGATCAAGGCAAACAGGAAGTGATGGAGGCATAATGATGAGAAAGAGAAGATGATGACAAGGATGAGTCGTAGTGAAGAAGATCATTTTCGACCTTTAGTTTTTAGTTTAGACTTTTTATTTATAGAATGTATGGCTCTTAATAAGAGAACTTAACTTAGATTGTAAAAATAATTAGAGATAAATTTGGGTTTATATTGCGATCATTTTCAAAGAACGTAAATGAATTAAAACTCTTAAAACAGGTACTTGTAAGTGATTAGCCCATATTTGTGAGCTATTTAAGTATTTAAGTGCCTAGACATTAAGTTAATTCTAACATTTATTTAGCATAAATTAGGATGTAACTAGATTAATTCATATTTCTGATTTAATTACATAATTCATGCATTGCATTCATATTTAAATGCATTTAGAATTAACTTAGAATTGCATTCATTTAATTAGTTAATTAATTAGGTGCATTGCATGCATTATTTTAAGTTAACATAAAAGTTGAGGGTTTGTATATAAATAACCATAATATTTTGTTATTATTTTATTCTTCTTCTATGAGCAACGACTGCATTTCCTCTAGCTGCCGCAGTCAAGGCCCCATTCATGGAGGAGTGGGTGTGTTGGATCTAGTCGGGGCAGCTGACTACAAGGGAGAGGAGGAGGCAGCCGAGCTTGATGAGACACCGCCCCCACTTCACCACTGTGAACTCCACTCCACCACATTGGTCTCTAAGGCTGAGCTCCACCACACTATGGGCCGGCAAGGTGACAGCTCGCTGTGCCAATCCGGTGAGCTTGGCCATCACCGTGCACCAACCAGATCACCCCCTGTCCACGCACCACCAACACCATCTTCCTTTTCTGCTTCTTCTTCTACCTCTGTTTCCAGGACAAAACCATCCCTGCGCTCCTTGCTACACCTCTATGCCACACCTGCATTAGCGCGCAACCTCCTGTGCATGCTCCTTTGCCTTCCCCGTGTGACCGCCCTCTAGCTCCACTACAGCAGGTGCGCACCCACCAGCACTTTCTGCTCCAATCGTGCACAACCTCCGCACTAGCGAGCAGAACCACCACCCGCTACCTTCCTCTCCTTCTTGCAACCACCACAGGCTGCCATTCACTGTGCCATCACCACCGTCGGGTGCGGCCTGAGTGGGGTGACCTTCAGCTGCAGCCTTGACGCCCGTCTCTTCTGTGCGCAGTAGCCGCTGCAACAAATCCCCTGTTATAAAGTTAATTAAAATTTACATTTTTTGCCATTGAGGGGGAAGGCATTTTTAGTTAATAATATTCTATTCGATTGATTTTATGAGCATCTCCCTCTTGTTTTGCATAACTACAATATTAGCATGATATTATCTTATTATCTCAATTGAAATGTGATTTTGATCTGATTTCTTGATGAAACTAATCATGAACATATGTTTTTAACTGGTGCGAGTTTAAATAGGTAATTGCCTCCCTATGGACACGACCCGCTCCTAATTGAGTGGTTATATTAATTGTTGATTAGTCAATTTTTCCACCACATAGAACTACAAATGACACGTCATTTTATGTGACAAACGACTTTAAAAGCGAAGAATCGACTTATCAGTAAGCAAGTATCTGTACTGTTCATCAGTACTGGTATTTGCAAGGTACAAGTTTGAGAATTCATCTCAAACTATGAATAACAAGTACTGGTACTAACCATGAGTATAGGTACAGGTTGGCCACAGGTTGAAGGCTTAATTCTGGCCTGAACCTTACAAGTACCAATACCCATGATGAGTACCGGTACAGGTAGCTTACTGTGCCCAAGGAATTCCAAACCTGGGAGTCACAAGTACCGGTACCCATGATGAGTATCGGTACCAGGACTCATGTACTGGTGGCAGTGAGCTGCTAATATCGGTATAGGTACTTTAGTACCGGTACCAGGTAGCCGTTGGCTTAATTCTGAATGGATAGAAAATTAATTCCAACAATGTGAACATTGGGAATTAATTCCCAACGTCTAATAGATGAGTATCTTAGGTCCTAAACTCTATAAAATGACCCTAGGACTCTTTGCTTGATCACAAGAAATAGAGAAGACAAATTCTAGAGCTATATTACATTTTTCCACCATATATTCAATAGAAGGAATAGTTTGCTGCTCTCAATCTCTCTACGCTTTTGCAAACACTTCAACGATGTGTTTTTCTTATGCATGTATGAAGTGATTCATGCTCATTCTAGGCTCTAAAATTGGTATCATCTTTTAATTATTGTTGAGAGGCTTAGGTTCTAGTTGTAAGATTCTTTTTGTCTTACACCTGTATTTCATTTGTATTTGAGCTTGTTGCTCGTTGGGTTGTAACAAACCCGTTATTGTACTTGGGTTGAGGTAACCTGTTAATTACCTCGGTTAGTAAATTGATTCTCTCGAGGTTGAGAGAATCGGGTTAAAAATCCTAAGTTGGGAGGTTTAGGTAGTGGAGTACCCAAGGGAGGGGAACCACTATACATATTGTGCCAATTTCTGTGATTGTATGTTGTGTAAATCTTTTTGCATTACTAACATTGTGTTTGAGATTTTGTGTGCGTAGATAGCCATATATTACATATCTTCAGATCCTCTATCAAGTCAATTATTTAGTGGTAGGGTAGACTCCATACGACTAGTCTAGACAGCAACAGGATAAGTTCTTGGGTGAGGCCAAGCATTATTTTTGGGATGATCCTATGCTGTTTAGACTTTGTACTGACAAAATCATTAAGAGGTGTACTCCTGAAGAGGAAGTTCAAACTGTGTTATCCTTCTATCATGACTAAGCCTGTGGTGGTCATTTCTCTGGGAAACGGACGGCTACAAAAGTTTTGCAATCTGATTTTTACTGGCCATCACTATTCAAGGATGCACATAACTTTGTGAAGACTTGCACTAGGTGCCAGACCTTAGGGACTATGACCAGGAAAGATATGATGCCTCTATAACCCATTTTGATCATTGAAATTTTTGATGTCTGGGGCATCGATTTCATGAGTCCCTTCCCACCATCAAATGATTTCAAGTATATATTAGTCTTAGTGGACTACATCTTGAAAAGGATCTAAGCCGTAACCACCGAAAAATGTGACCATAAGGCTGTCATGGACTTTGTTAAGAAAAATATCTTTTCCCAATTTAGTATACCTAAAACCATGATCAGCAATGGTGGGAGTCACTTCATTAATGCCCAATTTCGTGCCTTAAGAAATACGGGGTCACTCATCGCATTGCCACCCCGTATCACCAGCAAACAAATGGTCAAACTGAGGTCTTAAATAGGCAGATTAAGAATATTCTGCAAAAGACCGTGAGGCCTGACCAGAAGGATTGGTCCACACGATTGGATGATGCCCTTTGGCCATACAGGATCACTTTTAAGACCCTGATAGGCATGTCACCATATCGATTGGTCTTTGGCAAAGCTTGCCACCTTCCAGTCAAGTTGGAGCACTGGGAATACTAGGCTATTAAGCAGTGCAATATGGATCCCAGATGGTCGGAACTTAAAGGAAGCTCCAACTCTCCGAGCTCAAGGAAATATGTCGGGATGCTTACGAGAACAATTGAATTTATGAGAAGATTAAAGTCATCCATGACAAGCACATTAATAGGAAAACCTTCAAGCCAAATCAGCAAGTCTGCTGTTCGATGCATGACTTAAGCTTTTTCCCGGGAAACTGAGATCTAAGTGGACAGGACCGTATCAAGTGGTCAGACCTTATCTGAATGGGGTGGTAAAAATTGCTAATCCCAAGACTGGGCAAACCTTTACTGTTAATGGCCAAGGATTGAAACACTTTCTTGCCCAGATTCCCCCGAAGGAAGTTGTAACCCTCATTGAGGGTTAAACTAGAACTTCGCTCAGCTAGAGGCAATAGACTCAATGCTTCCTGGGAGGCAACCCAGAGGTTTCAAGATGATCGGATACACGATTACAACTCAGGAGATTTCTTTCCTTGTCCTCTTGCATACATTTAAATTCCAATGAGGACATTGTCTAAGATAAGCATGGGGGGGTGGTAATTTTCATGATCTGAGTACAAAAGTTATTAGCTTGAACTAATTTTTATTTCTTTTTATTCAAAAAAAAATGGAAGAGAAAACTTAGGTATTAGGAGTTTGTCAACTTTAGGATATGATATGTTAGGGACCTAAATGCTTAGACTCTTCAAGCCATCGAACTTAATCATTCTAGGTGTCCACTAAAATGTGAACTTGGTCTCGAGTCCTCGCCATTATAATTTATACTAATCTGGTCAATAAAGTAGGGTGATAAGTATACGACTTATCAACCCACCCTCTGATTTGGGGGGATTTTTAGTCCAAGCATCTACACACGTTTTGCACTGACTCACTCATTAGCGATTTTAATGGAAATTGGGTAGCTAATGAACCTTCTAGGGTGGTATGGACGACAAGTTGTCGTGGGCAATAACCCATTGGCCGGTTGACCAGAGCCCAACAACGAGACAATTCTCTTTTACTACAGCCTTTAGGTAAATCTTAGATGAGGAAAGCCATCTACTTAAAAAATAATAATAATAATAATAATAAAAGGAAATAGGAAAATAGAAAAGGAGAAAAGAAAAAAAAAGAAATAAGCCACACTTCACTGCACGAGTATGGCTGGAAAGTTGTCATGGGTAATAGGCTATTGGCTGGTTGTCTAGATCCTAGCTCCAAAACACTTAAGGAAGAAGTGGGGAAGTAGCATAATCCAGGAGATATACACTGGGTTCACCCTTGTGTTGACCCCACAAAAATAAAAAGTAGGGAGAAAGCTACAGGTCAAATAGATATGCCTTTAGATAACATTTTCTATTTTGGGTCACCTAGGGGCGTAGAAATTCGAAGTCTGTTTCAATTGCCATTGAGTGAGTCTATCACTTTCACAATAAGATGCTTCGTACTAAGAGTCCTTTTCGAGTCTTGGGTGGGTTGGGTAGCCATAAAAAGTTATCCTGAAATCCTCAACTCCAAAAATCCAAAAATTAGAAAAGATGAAAAAGAAAAAAAAAATATATAGTTACTTTTATATAGAATAAGGCGAGGACTCGGGAGGTCTGCATTTTGGCAGGAAAACTAAGCACTGTTGAGTCTTTGCGAGTTAGGTTCTTAGTAGAAATTTTCGCTGGTTGACAAGCAACTTCTACCTAAGTGATCAATTCCTAATTGTAAATAGCATTTAGGTTAAACCTTGCTAGGGGCTAGCAAGGGGTGGGCATGAGGGTATGATGACTCTATAATTATCAGTGTTAATATTATCAATTAGAGTTAATTTCGAGGGTACTTGTGCATTAATGACATATTATAATGGGCTTGGGAGCATTGCATGCATATTGTGTGATCTTTACATTTAAGTTGCTTAAAATCAATGTTTAATGACCTTGTGTACAATTCCATATTGAAATAGGTCTCAGATGAGCAACCAAACTATACGGATGGATCTGGATCGACGAACGGAGACCAACAAACTCAAAATCACCTCGATTCGACCTTCGCATCCCCCAAAAGAAGCCCGAGAAGCTCTAACCGTTGATCTATTGATCAATGGCCCGAAATGAGACACATGGCACCCGCTTCCTCTCTCTATCGCACTTTAGTTGATCCTTCATCATGCATTCACCACCTCACGATCATCATCCGATGCTCACCACCACTCCAGCACCTCGTTGTCTTCCCAACCAATCATGCTTGCAGCATAGTGGGCTGGCAAGCCACTCGCAAGCAAGTGGCAAGGGATGGAATCCTGCCTCGCTCTCCACAATGCGCCAATTGAAATTGGACCATTCGATCACGATCAAAAGATCAAGAAGTGGGTGCGTTGAGCACCATCCAGTGCTCCGTACGAAATGCACGTGATTACACACTCGAGCATGCCCAATCCAATGCTCGATCTAGGGCAGCGGGCGAGATGTGATCCTAGCCATCCGATCAAGGATCGGATGGCTTAAGCAACATGCACACGGATCACATGGATGGTAGCTGTGCGTGCGTTGAAGATGCGAGGGCGAGGGCTAGGGAAACTCTTGAGGTGGGCCTATAGAGACGTTTTGAATGTCTCTATTGACCTGAGGATGAATTTTAGCCCTCTCCTCAACTATAAAAGGGGACCTACCCCTCTCATTTGTGCCTATCTTCTACATAAGAAATTCCACCACTCCATAGATCTCTCAAGCAAGGTTGTGGAGACGTCGAGCTGCTGATAGAAGTTCCTCCACCGTCGTGGCTATCTCGACGCCATCCATCGTCTTACATTTGGTTTTAATTCTTTGATAGTTGTTGTTATTCCTTATATTCAAGCATTCATCTATATTTGGTTGAACATGACATTTGATAATCAATTGAGTATGTTTTGATATCTTATTTTTGCAATGAGTTATTATGATTCTCTAACCCTATCTCCTCTCTCTTTCTCTCTCTCTCTCCTTATCTCTCTCTCTTTCTCTATTCATTTTGCAAGTGAACAAATCAACATATTTTTGTGACATTGAAGTGAGTAAATGATTCAGAATCTTGCCTCCCAGTGTTCGAAACTCGAACTCACGTTCGATAACTTTTATTTAAAATTGACGTCGTAAAATGTGCTACAACTAGCAACTTAACACAAATGCGTCGTTCGATGGTCACCGAGTAAGGCACACATGTTGGAGTTAAGTGAGCTTGAGGAGCTTTGAAATGAAGCTTACAAAACCTCTCAATCTTATAATCAACATACAAAGGTCTTCCATGATAAGCACATCACTAGAATGACCTTTGAGTCCAACCAATGGGTTTGGCTTTTCAATTCCAAACTTAAATTATTTCCTAAAAACCTCAAGTCTCGCTAGGATGGGTCGTATGTTGTTATTAATGCCTTCCCTTATGGAGTGACTGAAATTCGGAACCATAATTCTAGTGAGAGCTTTAAGGTAAATGGCCAACAACTTAAACCATATGTTACTCTTTCAGATGACCAGGTCTTGGATGCACTTCAACTTGAGGAGCCTTATCTCCTCCCACTCTCCTCCTCAGGTGATATTCTTCTATGTCTTTAATTTTCCAGTGAGGACATTGTCAATCATAGGTATGAGGGGGTATAACCTGAGGTTGTTTATAACATTTATAAATATTTACATGTATTTAGGTTAGGTGCATTAGTCTTTTAAAAAAAAAATCTCTTATTTTCTTGAACTGAATTGGTTAGTCCCTAGCAAAGATTTTTATCAAGGAGTTGCCATTGAATATTTTCTTCTTAAATTGTTTCTTAGTTTAGAATCTAGTACATTTACTTCACTTGCACGTAGACTTGGTAATGGAATTTTTAAGAAAACTAATAGACTTTTTTTTCTTAGTTTGTCGAAGAGAAGCGTTACTTCTTTTCTGGAACCCTTGGATAGTTAATAGGGAGTCAGGCAAACTATCTTCTATTAGATCCACCCTAACATTTGTGGAGTGAAAATAGAGTGACTATTGGTGTGCTAAGTCTAGTGTAAGGACTCTTAAGTTCTGGATAAGCATAGTTTTTAGCGTCTCTCTGAGTTGACTTGTTTGATAGTGTAGAGATCTAGAGATTGCAGTACTAGACTACGTGTAGTACCAGATGAGTATGAGCCAACAAATATGAATCCATTTAACTTAAAATCTTCTACCAAAGCCAAAAAGCTAAGGTCAAATCATAGATGATTTTCTACTTTATCCCTGAGAGAAGAAGTTGCCTATCCTTGTAGAATTTTACCAGGGGTTAAGTACAAAGTTTAAATGTAAGTTGGTTTTTCGCTTAGATCCATTGCTTAAGCTATTATCATTTCATTTTCACATCTATTTGGATCTCTAAACTTTTGGAATAAGAAAAGCAGAAATCTTTGGTCACTTCCAACATTTTTGCTAAAGATTAGCAAAACTTAGGCGTGGGGGTATTTGATTAATACAATTTATTGGACTAATATTTAGCCTAAGTACTCTTTAATTATAGGTACTTAGTTTCTAATTGCTTAAGAGTTAAATTGTAATTTATCTTAGTCTACATATAATTTTATGCACTAATTTTACATTTAATAGCATATGGTTATGATAACCTATTTGGTGGATGTAGGCTAAATGCAAGGAGATCATTCACAAGTAGGGTTTGCACACACCAACTCCGTGCTTCAGTCGACCTTTCAGTTGAGAATAAAGCTATAGACGTCCAATATTATTCTATAAGACATCCTGAGCTCAGTGTGGATGTGATGATAACATTATCATTATACATAACTAGTTTTAATTAATTAGAATCAAGTGACAAATGCTCTTGCATAATCGCTGGAGAGTTGTAATTCCCTACACATCCATTCTGAGAGTAAAATACTAAATCAGGGTTAATTATGTAGTTTTAAAATTACATCGTGAATGCAGAATAATCATGGCATTTCCTAAGGTTTAATCAAAGGTTTAATGGGCATTAAAGTCTAATAAGAGGGCCTACACAGATAGAAATAGGGTTTCAAGCACTTCAAGAACTGATTCAAAGCCTAAAACCCCAATTTCAGACCTGCTTGAATTACAGAAGTTATAGTTAGTATAAAATCCATCTAATCCTTCTAAAATTCATATAAAAATATTCCTTGAGGTTTAGTACCCTTGATTTGACCTTTGGAACCTATTTTGACCTTAAACAAAGTCACAAACACAGTTCTAACCAAATTTGGGTTTCTCAATAAATTACCCACTCAAACTTGGTCAAAACTGAAATACAACTTCACCATCAGATTCCTTGGGTCCAAATTAGGTTTGTACCAAAATTTGGGTCAAATCAGAGTTCATCTTGACCTAGTTTGCATTATAGTCTAGTGAGATTCTTTCTCCCTCAATTAGCCCCTCAACTTTTAAAATCCTTGCAAATAGCCCACTAAGTTCTTCATCTTCTTCGCAGATCAGTCCCTACCACCATTGGTGGTCAACCGACCTCCATGCTAGCTTTGACCATGCCTAAACCTACTTGAATCATCATCAAATCCCATCAATTTTGGTGGGATTGATATTCACACCCTGATGCATTTATTGGGACAGAGCGTATCTTCTAATTCACCCCAGGAAGCTCATGAGAATGCCTGAGATTCATGGGTTCTTCTTGAATCCTAAGCAATCCAAGTAGGCTTATTTCCTGATCTAGAGCTCGATTAGAGCTCTATAGAAACTCCTTGATTACAAATCTGTGTTCCCTCACTCAGTTCAGGCCACATCTCTTCATAAATTCCCGTCTCCAGCCACCTTCGACCATAGCTTCGATGAGCTCCTCCAACCTCCATCTTCGCCCTCTGCCACATACCACAAGAAGAGGGAATCACCTTCCCTCTATTGTTCGCTTCTCACAATACCAGCAGGAGCTAGCTTACTCCTTCATCCTCGCCATTCTCCCCCTTCGGGGATTTCATCTTCTCCACATTTGACCATCACATCAGCAGGGAAATCCTCATCCCCTCCATCCTTTAGCTAGGTCACTTCCTCCCTCTTCTTCTCCTAAATCTCCCTATCCCTTTCTTTTCCTAAATTGATCGCTAACCACTCTTCACAAGCCACCGCACGCCATGCCACTGGTCCCAAAAGGTATACCATGACCCACTGACCAAAACCCCTCAAGAAATTGAGGGGATTGGATCACCAAATGTCCCTTCGAACTCGAGCTCCATCGCACCACTTCCCTGAGTTTGTCCGACCTCCACACCTACTTTTGCTCCATGCAAACATCACCAGCACCTTCACCATCACTTGGTGATCCTCCTAAATGCTTCAGACGTGGCTGCAAAGCCTTATTTCTTGTTTCAAGTCTCGGTCGCTGTCGACGATCACTTTGCCGCCATCCACCGTCGTCAGATATTCCCAGACCTCAACTCCAGCTCTTGAAGCTGCGAACTACTTCACATATCTACCTGCAACGGCAATTAGAGAACAAAGCGGTGTTGTTGCACCAATTGAAGAGGCAATCTCAGCTGTTGCACACAAGAAAGTGGGTGGCACCTTAGTGCCACTGATGGAGAGATTCTCTCTTATTTATGATAGTAATAGAAGGATATGTCATTGTAAATAATGTGGTGGAAAATCTCTCAATAAAAACTATTTGTCAAATTTAACCACAATAAAGATGTCATATCCACAGAGAGGAATAGACCAATAAATTCATGAGAAGAGGAATATACTGTTCGCAGACACCTTCGCGACTTTAATGCGAGGAATATGCTATTTTAAATGGAGCTTGCAATTTCTTTAAAAGTTCAGGGTTAGTTATGCAATTTTCATGTCAGGAATTAAGCTCCAAAAATATGCATATGATGCGTGTGTAATGTCATATCATGTAAATTTAACTTGCATGCAAATCTGATTTGAAATTCAAAGTTAAATCATGCACATAACTCAAGTGAAGTAATTTCAAGAAAGTATGAGTGCATCAATGCAATGTGGCCTAAATAAAATATTAATATATAATTGGAAATGGCATTGAATGTAAATTTTAATTGAGAAGAAAATAGAGGATTTCTCCTCTCTCTTCCTCGTGTGGACTGCCGTGCACGGTTGGCGACGAGAGTCAACGGGGTGGTGCACCTCGACAAGAACTACGCAACAGTGGTGACACGACGACCGAAGGTGGCCGGTGGTGGCAAGACAGAGGAGAATGGCCGCTGGCCTGTTGGCCTTGTTGGAGGAAGTTAGCCACGAGTGGAGACGACGGTGCCGCTGCTGCAGCCCACACGGCTGCACGATGGGCGTGCACACACAAGGCATGCTAGGGCAGGCCACTGTGTGCACGTGGGGACGCCTGCGGCCGATGCTTGCAGTAGAGAGGATGGTGCAATGACGTCTTGCGGGCGCTTGGCAGTCAAGGTTGTGTGCTTGTAGAGGGCGCGCAAGGGAGGTGAAGTTGCGCCTGCTGAGGGCATGCAAGGTGGTGAGCTGTGCCTGCAGAGGACGTGAAAGGGCGGTGAGGCTGCACCTACAGAGGGCACGCAATGGTGGTGAGGCTGCGCCTGTAGAGGGAGCGCAAGGGCGGTGAGGGCCTGCGGGGCGTAGTGCAAGGTGGTGTGGTTGCAAAGGCACTCGCGTGATCTGTTGCAGTGCAGTGAAGGGTGCTTGGTGCAGTAGCGTGATGGCAGTGGAAGGTGAAGCAACTGTAGACGCGCGGTGAGGGCAGGCGGAGAAGGGCTTGGCTGTGGCTTGCAAGGGATTGATGAAGGCACTGGTGTGCACAGTGCACACTTGTTTCCATAGTGTCTTTTCTCTCCACGGTGGGGAAGGTGAAGATAATTCCCCGCCAGGGGGAGAAGAAGATGAAGATCCAACCCTTTGCCAAGCCTCTCTACTTTTTTTCTACTCTCCCCACGTGAGTTAAGGGATTTTCAAATCCCTTTACTAATTTTGGCCGGTGGCTGTTGGGGGTGTTGAGGCTGGCCAGAGATTGGGTGAGGTGAAGTTGAGGCGGTTGTTGGGGAAAATTTCTTTCACCCCCTATTCTTTTCAAACCTTATTCCTAGAACAACAAAACATAAAATCATTACATATTAAGTTACAGAATGCGATAAAATAGATGTAAACTTAAATAATGATGCATGCAAACATTCTATAACTTAATGTAGTTATTGATAAACCTAAAAGGTAAGAATAAAGTTAACTTAGGTGTAACAATAGTCCATTAAAATGGACTCATCAAATACCCCCATGCCTAAGATTTGCTAGTCCCTAGCAAAAATGAAGAATAATAGAAATAATAAGAAGATTTCATCTTTTCTTATTTCGAAACATTAGAGATCTAGACAAATGTGACATGATAATAGCCTAAGTAACAGATCCAAGTGAAAAAGCCAATTTGCATTGGGAGTTCGTACTTCACCTTTAGTAAATAGTGCTGTCGGGATAGGAAACTACTTCCCTCGGGGATAAAGCAGAAGATAATCTGTAATTTGACCCCGATGTTAGGCTTGGGTAGGAGATATCGAGTTGAATGGATTTGTATTTGGTGGCACACACTCATCTGGTGCTACATGTAGTCTAGTACTACAGACTCTAGATATTTAGACCATTAGACAAGTCAACTCGGAGAGAGGCTAAACAACTGTGCTCTCTTGATGTTCCTTGGTGCTCACTCTTTTCTTTCTTTTCTTTCTAAGATCATAAATTTCGCTAGATTTAGTAATTGTACTCATTGTTTGGTGGCTCACATAGCATTAACACTTTAATTAAAGTCATAATAACTCTACAACTAAGTTAGAGTCCTCAACCAGTATTCGTGTGATCAGAAATACTGAAAGGTAGGTATGGGTCATATTTGGTGGAATGCGATAAGTGTTTTTGTTGCCTCAGAAACAATGTTATAATGATAACATATAACCTTGGACTCTTTTCTTTTTCTTTTCTCTCTTTCTTTTCTTCTTTTTTTTTTTTTTTCTTTTCTTCCTCTTCTCTCTTTTTTTTTTTATTTGTTTCTTCTTCTCTTTTTCCTTTTTCTTTCTTTATCAATCTACATAACACGGTACAAACTTTTATTTATGAGGCATTATTAGGGATGATGATGGTCAAGAGGATATTGTGTGGCTTATTTGGTGGAAGTACCTATTCTCGACACCGAGAAAGAATGGATAGGACAGGCGTATTTCTGACCTTTGACACTATTACCCTCCTTCAGCCGAGGACTCTATGAAGGACGGTTGTAACCATCCACCATAGTCATAGCTTTATTAAGACTCCATCTCTATGTATCTACCTTATTTGGTGACTCTTAGGAATTCACACAAAGTACGCACACAAGAACAGAGAGCGAAAATTATGCCTAACTTTGAAGTATCATCATCTAATTGTCCAAAACTTAAGAGTCATTGCACTAGACTTAGTGCACTAGTAATCTCTCTACTTTCTTCTCACAAATATGAGGTGGATCTACTAGAAGATAGTATGCCTGACTCCCTATTAACTGTCCAAGGGTTCAGTAGACTACAAATGGTTATTGGTTTTCCTCAAGGATCCATTACCAAGTCTACGTGCATGTGAAATAAATGTACTGGATTCTAAAATTAAGAAATAATTCAAGATGAAAAACCTCCAATGACAAAGATATTTTGCTAGGGACTAACCCATTCAACTCAAGAAAGGAATTTTTTTTTATATGCTAACCTAAATGCATGAATACGTCCTAAAATGCAAAATGCACCCCCCATGCCTAAATCCTACAATGTCCCCATTGTAAAATTAAAACAAGGGGAGAAAGGAAAGAAATCACCTGATGACGGTGTTATTCAGGCCGCTAGGTTGCCTCCCAACAAGCGCTGCATTTTCTGTCAGCAACCAGACTTAGAAGGAACATGTAAGTCTGGTTCTAGATAGAAAAGGTTAGGCCCTAAAAATATGCGTAATAGTGCGGGCCTAGAAAACAGGTAGCCACAGATGTTGGCGAGCTGATGATGCAACGTAATCCCAAATGCTCGCCAGAAAGTATGAAAGTAGAAAACCTCGTTGGCTACCTGGGGAGGTTTAGGAATAAGAAAGGGAATATGAAAAGAGACCTCCCAAAACGGAATAAGTGGAGGATAACAAGGATCCTCCAAAATAGGATGGATTTTAAAAGATATAAACATTAATATTTGAAACCCTTGAATGGTAAGACAAAAAGTACATCCATCAATCCACACTCGCCATTCTACCTGAGGATGTACTGGCCTGATATGTTCTTAAAAAAGAATGTACATGAGCAGAGATCCGAGCCAAGGATCGGTTAGGGAGTATAAGGGTTGTTTATAGTGTTGGAAGGTAATGGTTAAGTCCAATGAGGGCTTAGTCTATGTCAGGTCCAATTCCAACAATGATTCAGATTGTGTATACACCCTAACAGTTGTAGACAATTGCACGTTACCCTGCCTAGCATTAATGATCGGAGTTATATTTGAATCAAGGGTAGACTCCAAATTACAACTCTTTGATGGCAGGGTCAAAATATCAGAATCGTTATCATTAGGCTCATCCCCGAATTTGTTTGTTTTCCTTAAATTTTTGTTAGGGTGTATATGTGATTCATTAGTGAAGATAGGAGTTGGATCAGTATCCTTAATTTTTCATAAAGGAGGATCAGTCTTAATATTTTGGAGCAAGCCTATATCACTGAATTCGTTATTCTTCTCGGGGTATAAATCCTCAATTGACGTGTTTTGTCCCTGAGAGTCTTTGCTAGGCTTCTCACTATTTTGTTTGTCCTCCTCTAATATCAAATCCTATTTTGATGGAGGATGACTCTCAAAAGAAGGGAGGAATCTAGAATTCACCATATTATTAATATCCTTTGGAGGTAAATCCTCAAATAATAAATAATTCCCTTGTGATTCACTTCAGATTTTTAGTCCAGGTTCCTCTATTGGGGCATCCTCGTCTTCTGAAATAGACTCTTCATATCCTTGAGACCAAAATTGATCTAATTCATCCTCCATTCCCTTAGGGTCACCTTCATTGGGTGCATTTAAATCCTCAGGATGCTGAATTGTAGGTGTTGATTCCCTAAGTGGAGGGTCAGGAGTAGGCTCACTAAGGGTAGAATGGGATTGCACCAAATAATCAATAGGGGAAGTGATAGGAACAATACAACCTTGACCCGGGTTGGTAGGGGTAAGGAGAATACTGTCATTGGGTCAAGGTTCTCAAGAGGTACCATCTTCCCTTGCTTTTGACTCCAATATAGCTCAAGTGGATAATCACTATGATCATTCTCCTCTAGTGGCCGTGTCTCATTGGGAGAGTTTAAGTGATAGCTACATAAAATTGGATCCCTATTGTAATTGGATTCCTCAGAATTATTTTCATGATCATGGTCGTATGGATAGGGATCAGAATTATTAGGAAGTGTGTAGCTAAGCTGTCTTATTTCTTCATTTAACTCTTGACTATTCCTCAACATCTCTCCCATGGATTCCATCATTTCCTTTTGTTATTTTTGCATTTCTATCATAAAAGAGGAGAGGCTACTATTATCAGGTTAGAGAGGATAGTCAATTTCAGGCTTTGGTTGCCTAGGGGTATCGGTCCAACCTTGATACGGAAAATCATGAAGGGTGGGAGGGTTGGGTGTTTGCATAGAAATAGGGATTTCAGGGTTAGAAAATCCTGCTCCTAGGCTCTGCTGAAAAGTGGGAGTTATAAAGTCAGTACTCCCACGATAGGAATATGAATGATCCCATGAATTATCAATGTACCCATCAAAGGATGGATACACTCAGGGCATGGGATCCTGGTTAAAAGATGGGAAGTATTGACTCTAATAATATAAATGATAGGAATAAGGGTGATCCGTTTCTTTAAGCTAAAAAGTTTTAACTCTCTTAGGATTTAGAAGAATTCAGAATACAAGTAGAAACTTCGTAGAGAGTTCTACTATCAAAGCAAACACACATTCAGTGGGATCTATTTTTAGTAGATTGTAGGTCTTAGAATTAAATGTTCAATTGGTGGCCAAGCAAGTTTTGCACAAATTACGCTTCTTAGGCCAACCTTCTCTGGTGCCTATAACCTACTCACAAGGGATGGAAGTCTCGAATTGAGCCCACACACGAGGAACCGAAGTAGGTTGATAGGCTTGTTGATTTTCGACTAACTTCCCTTGTGGTGCAAAAGAGGAGAGGTAGAAATTTATATAGTGACCTTATGTGTGAGGTGCACAGTGTCTCAGGTGTGCAAACATACGATCGCGTTTTGAGTTTTGAAATTTCGCAAACACGGACCTTTTGCACACAATTTTAAGTCACAAATTTTAAAGCCCAATCTCTTAGTAGTCCCATTTTTTAAATTGACCACTGAATTAATTTGATTCAAGCACTTTAGTGGTCTTAGATTTAGGTCCAATGCAGATGCATGATAGGTAATTGATTCTCAAGAGGAGACGTACCTTACTCCAGTTTTCTTCGTGCAATAATGTATGCAATACAGTAAAAATAAACTAGATGCTGCTCATTCAATCCTAGATGGTCGTCCTATAAATATGCAGCCTCTAGCAGGCAGTTCAATTTTTTTTTTAATAATAATAATAAGCAAACAGACCTAATCTAACTAGCTAACTGAAATGCAGTTCAAACAATTCGAATAGTTCTATAATCTAAATAAATGGGAACATGCTCCTGAAAATATGCTCCCACATACAAGAGCGATAGAAAATAAAGAAACACTGGGAACACGTTCCCAAAAATACCTGATAAGGGTCAAAAAGACAGAAATTAAGTTCTAATATCTATCTAAGCTAAATCTAAACTAAGATCTATTGACTAAATAAAAAATAGGCTCCTTCGTAAGCCTATGTGCGTGGGATGAAGGCTCACGTGTTCCTGTTGTTGGCCTCCAAGTGGTGTCAAGGTCTACCAAAAAGATCATCTCCGCCGTGCACGTCGTTCAAGGTCAATGTCATCGCTCTACTACGCCTGTCGCTGTGTCAGATTCCTCGCACAATAATAAAAAAATTATCAGATAACTGCACAACTCAGAATATTCAAAAATAATGAAGTGAATCTATTGCGTCTGTTGTCTCCCCGGCAACGGTGCCATTTGACGGAGAGATTCTTGCTTATTTATGATAGCAATAGAAGGATATGTCGTAATTAAGTGGTGGAAAATCTCTCAATCAAAACTATATGTCAAATTTAACAACAATAAAGATGTCGTATCCACAATGAGGAATAGACCAATAAATTCACGAGAAGAGGAATATACTATTCGCAGACACCTTCGCGACTTTAATGCAAGGAATATGCTATTTTAAACAGAGTGTGCAATTTCTTTAAAAGTTTAGGGTTAGTTATTCAATTTTCACGTTAGGAATTAAGCTCGAAAAATATGCATATGATGCGTGTGTAATGGCATATCATGTAAATTTAACTTGCATGCAAATCTGATTTGAAATTCAAAGTTAAATCATGCACATAACACAAGTGAAGTAATTTCAGGAAAGTATGAGTGCATCAATGCAATGTGGCCTAAATAAAATATTAATACATAATTGGCAATGGCATTGAATGTAAATTTTAATTGAGAAGAAAACAGAGGATTTCTCCTCTCTCTTCCTCGTGTGGACGGTCGTGCACGGTTGGCGACGAGAGTCGACAGGGTGGTGCGCCTCGACGAGGGCTATGCAACGATGGTGACGTGGTGGCCAGAGGAGGCCAACGGCGGCCGGATGGAGGAGAATGGCCGCCGGTCTATAGGCCTTATTGGAGGAAGTTAGCTGCGTGTGGAGAGGATGGCGCCACTACTGCAGCCCACACGGCTGCGCGCCGGGTGCTCGCACACAAGGCATGCTAGGGCGGGCTGCTATGTGCAGCGTGGGGGTGCCTGTGGGCGATGCTTGCAGTGGAGAGGATGGTGCAATGAGGGCCTGCGGGTGCTTGCCAGTCGAGGTTGCGTGCTTGCAAAGGGCGCGTAAGGCGGTGAGGCTACGCCTGCAGAGGGAGCGCAAGGGCAGTGAGCTACGCCTTCGGAGGGCACGCAAGGGCAGTGAGCCTGCGCTTGCAGAGGGCACGCAAGGGTGGTGAGGCTGCATCTGCAGAGGGCATGCAAGGGCGGTGAGTGCCTGCGAGGCACGGTACAGGGTGGCGTGGTTGCAAAGGCGCTCGCGTGCTCTGTTTTAGTACGGTGAAGGGTGCTTGGTGCAGTAGCGTGATGGTGGTGGAAGGTGAAGCAACTGTAGGCGCGCGGTGAGGGCAGACAGAGAAGGGCTTGGCTGTGGCTTGCAAGGGATTGATGAAGGCGCTGGTGTGCACAGCGCACGCTTGTTTCCACAGTGTCATTTCTCTCCACGGTGGGGAAGTTGGAGATAATTCCCCACCAGGGGGAGAAGATGAAGATCCAACCCTTTTCCAAGCTTCTCTATTTTTTATCTCCTCTCCCCGCGCGAGTTAAGGGATTTTCAAATCCCTTTACTAATTTTGGCCGGTGGCTGTTGGGGGTGTTGAGGTTGGCCAGAGATTGGGTGAGGTGAAGTTGAGGTGATTGTTGGGGGAAATTTCTTTCACCCCCCTTGTTCTTTTCCAACCTTAATCCTAGAACAACAAAACATAAAATCATTACATATTAAGTTATAGAATGTGATAAAATAGATGTAAACTTAAATAGTGATGCATGCAAACATTCTATAACTTAATGTAGTTATTAGCAAACCTAAAAGGTAAGAATAAAGTTAACTTAGGCGTAACAATAGCCCATTAAAATGAACTCATTAGCCACCTCATGAACAAAAGGGCATGCAAAGACACATAAATTTGTTTTGTTTTCTCATCTGTCTGCCCGAGATCACGAGGGGTCAAGTCCCTCCACGTGCACCCGCTCACCCATTTACCAGCCTATTCACTCCTCACCTATGACACATGACCACAGACCTGGTCCATGCTCTCGACCCGATAACCCGACCGATTACCCGACTAAGCCTGGGTCTTTGAGAGAAAAGGAATCTTTGAGCGAGAGGGGGGTGGGTTTTGCTGTGCCATCCTTGTGCCCCTGTGCTGATGAGAAGGAGAGGCTCTTGTATACTTAGCCTCTGAAGAAGAAAGGCCTGTGCTTGTGACTGTGCTTGAGGAAGGAAAGGCTTTCAAAGGCTTATGAAGAAGAAGAAGGCTTATAGGAGAAAAGCCTTGTACCTTTTGTGAGGTACTGTGGTCTGTTGACACTTAAAGTCCTCCGGTGCTATCTTCCAGACATATGATTGAGGATTATTCTGAGCACTGTTGAATTATTTAAGTACTATAGTTAACATTGATGAAATTGATTGAGTATGAGATGTGCTTACTTAAGATAAATAATTGGTGATCTAAATCACCATTATTTTGTCTTTGTATTCTTTTTATCTCATCATCATTTTAATTACAATCTGACAAGTTATATTCATTGAATATCTATTTTAATGCTCAATTTATTTTGCTCATTGATTTTGAACGAAGATTAACGTGTGAATTCCATATTTGCTACTTGCGAACTACCTTGGACTCCTTTTAGATTCTGAGTTTATAAATTTAAATGTTTGTTGTAAGATTTAGTCGATTATAGTACAATGCATACATTTCGTAACACTCGATGAAACCCTGGCAACATTTTGGCACTTTGCCAAGGAGTAACATGCAATTCACGCATTAGTCTTATCGTTCTTGATTTTTATCTGAGCACTAACTTGCCCTATCTACTTTGTCTATGATTTTACGAGGTACATCACAGGGAGATCTTCCACACAAATCAACCACTCATGGGGCAGGTAAACTCTCTTTTCTTCCCTAATCAGCCTCCTAATTTTTTGGAAGAGAGAAAAGGAAATTACACAATTAGGATTCACCTGTCTTATTTTCTAAGTAATCATCATTTTTGAGGTAAGTTTCCTGATTTGCGAATTCAAATCAATACCTAATTGAAGTTGAGTCAATTCTGTTTAGAGATCCCTACCCTAATTTCCTGTACCTATTAAGGATTTATGTCTAATTTCTAATCATCTTAGACTACGCACTTCTTTTTTGAGTCCAAGGTGTACATTTGAGATTAAAATTGGACTTGAAATAGAACCAATTAGGGTCGCTACTCTAGGGTTTTGAAGTGTTAGTTAACACTTTCCAGAATTAAAGGAAATTAACCCTCCCGCAATTGTGTGTTACCCAAACCCTTGCTTGAAAAGATCTAATTAGAAGAACCCTAAAATCAGGCTTTGAATTTGCTTAATTTTAAAATTGTGGACTTAATAACCTTAGAGTCAATTTAGGGTGATCTTTGGTTCTTGACCTAGATTTCATTCTTCAACTTTTAGGGTAGGTCAGGTGAAGTTGGTCTACTTTGTGGGCCAACCAACCTCCAAATTAGGTCACAATTGAATTAACTTCTAATCAAGTGAAATCCAAGGCACAAATTAGGCTAAAATTGGTAGACTTAAGGTCTCAAATCATAGATTCCGGTCAACTTGGAATCGCAGTGACTAGGAAGGTCGGGTGGGGGAAACCCTATAACTCATGGGGATGCTCTACCATGTAGGGGTCTTTGAGGGGCTCTCCCTTCCTGGATGCCTAGGTACTTCTCGGGTGTGTGGATTTTTGATTCAGAGGTATCATCCACCTCGAAACAACCTTAGTCATCCAAAAATCTTTGGGTTCCTTAGTTGGGTCTAATTCATATCCAGTCCCTTATCTTTTCCTTAGAGCACATACACAGGAAAGGTCCTTAGGTTGTTCGACCTAGAGGCCTTCATTAGAATCGATCTTCTTGGGGATTTCTGATTTGATCCAATCACTTTAATCTGAACCTGAATTTGATTCTACATCTTCATCCACCACCAGATTTGAAAATGCAACCAGACAATTTAGGAAGAATTTGTAGAAAACCTGAATCCCAAATGACCATAAAAGAGAAAATGATTAAGCCTACCCTTAAACACTATGATGATTATGACATAATCTTAAATCTAGTTAGTAAGATTCAGGTTAATGTATCAGCAACAATAACCTTTATTACAAATCGTGTCCAGCTGATATTAACACAGATGACAAATGGTTCAACCCAGGATATTCTCATGATAGGATCCATTGAAATAGAAAGATTACATAATTTTGAATATCTTTAATGTCTGACAAATCCATGACTTTGGAAAAAGCACCAAGATGACCTTGAGAAATGGGAAAACATGATAACTATGTTGAAACAGGTCATAAATCAAATTTACCAATTCAACAGTCAAAAATTGATGATCTCTCAAAACCCAGGATTGAGAATGGTGGTTGTTGTGAACCCCCAACCCAAATAGAATCTGATTCAAACTTTGTGCAAATTGACATACCTAATCTTGATGTGGGCTGGGAGGATCCAATTTCTGGTGTTCCTGATGACTCTACAATGTTCAGTGTTAATATTATCAATTCGAGTTAATTTCTAGGATACTTGTGCGATAATGTCAAATTACAATGGGTTCGGGAGCATTGCAATCTTTCTGCATTATTTCATGTTAAAGATAGCTTAAAATGAATGTTTAATGACCATGTGCACAAGTCCATATTGAAACAAGTCTCAGATGAGTGATCGAACCATAAGGATGGATCTAGACTGACAAACGGAGTCCAACGGACTCAAATTATCCCAATCCGACCTCCGTAGCTCCCACAACAAGCCTAAGGAAGATCAATGGCTAGGGGGCAATGCGACATCCTTACAGAATTTGGATGAAAAATCCAACCATACGAATGGATTTGGAGCGATGATCGCAGTCTGGCAATGCAAGAATCATCTCGATCCAAGCACCGTGACATCCTCTACAATAGAAAAGATGATGGATGGCCCAGATGGCACCACGTGGTGCCATCTAGGCTGCCCAACACCAGCCCTTCATCACCGCATCATCCGCGTCCTCTACTCTCAACTGTTGGATCTTGATCCAATGGTTGAGAAGTTGCCTCCATTACACGCTTAATGTAACCGTGGCTCCTTCTCCGTGCAAGATCCATCGTTGGATCAGCATCAACGATCACCACTGCTCTAGCACCTCGACATCTTCACAACCATCCACGCAGATGGCTCATTGGTCGCGCCTCCAGCCCTCATGCACCTGCTGAGGGATCAAATCCCACTTCACCCCCATTGCGTGCCAATTGAAATCGGACCATTCGATCGGGCGTGATGAGTGCCATCCAGCCACTCAATTCTCACATGCACGATCACATGCTCGAGCATGCCCCATCTGATGCGTGTGGGGTGCAACTTGAGGCACGGGAGAGGTTTGAATCTAGCCATCTAATTTTCGATCAGACGACTTAAATTATCATTGCAATGTGTGCATGGAATGTAGCGGTATGCATGAAGGCGTGAGGGCGGGGGCAAGGGCGATGGATGCGACAGGTCTTTGTGACATTTTAAACGTCGCTATTTAGCTGGTGATGAATTTGAGCCCTCTCCTCAACTATAAAAAGGGACCTATCCCTCCCACTTTCACTAAGCTTGCCCTCACGTATTTCCACTACTTCATACAGCTCCCAAGCAAGGTTGTGAAGACATCGAGCCGCTGATGGAAGCCCCTCTACCGCCGTTGCTGTCTCGATGCCATTGGCTACGTTGCATTTAGTTTTTATTGTTGATAGTTGCAGTTCATCTAATTTTCAAGCATTCATCTATATTTTTGTTGGTCATAGAATGTGATAGTCAAGATAATACATCTTTTGATATATTATTTTCATATGTTTAGATTCTCGAACCCTATTCTCTCTCCCTCTCCCTTTATCTCTCTCCCTCTCTCTCTTTTTCGAACCAGTTTTCAAGAGAACAAGCGACATATTTTGTGACACGAAATCGACTAAGTGATTCCTATTATTACCTCCTTGTGTTCAACACTCAGACTCACATCCAATTCTTTATTTAAAATTGACATCGTAAACGTGCTACAATGAACGTCTTTACCTAAACGCGTCAGCGAACGTTAATTTTTAGTGCCATTGCCGAGGAGGCAACGAATCTCTTATTCGCTTTCATTTTCTTGGTCATCAGTTATACTTGTGTTATCTAATTTGCTTTTCTCTCTCTTCTTGTGGTTGCATGAACCTTGTGCATCGACAATGGGAGGATAATGAGTCGGGTTGGATCAAAAGGAAGCACAAGAAGAAGATCGTCATCAACCCAAAGTCTTGATCTTGTCTTCCCATGATCCAAAGGTAACTCCCCATCCTTGGACCAAGAAAAATGGTGGTGTTATAAAACAATACCCTCTTTTGTTTGTCGAAGAAAAACACCACCACTAAGTGTTCAACCCGTTAATTTCACAAGATCACTTTTTGGATTTGGGTTGAGGACATGATTAGAGGACCATTAACACCTCTAAAAATTTTGAGTAAAATATTAGAGGCGCTCCTTTCGGTAGGCAAACTCCCCTTCAAATGTTAGAGCCAAACTTTTGGTGGTTTGACCGTGAGCAATTTGCTATTGGAAGTGCGCAAGGTTGTCCTAAGTTCTAGAGATCTGTAGGGTGTTCTTACTACTACGAACTCCACGCAGCTTGAATTTGTGAGAAATTCATATTTATAGAAAGATCTTTAAATTCTCTACAGTTCATCTGAAGAACACTTTTGCAACTGAAATTGATTAGTGCCTATACTGATCAAAATCTTAAACTTGCACACTGATCTAGAAGTTTTGGATAGATTGACTCCCTCTTGAAAAAATGTGAATTTGTGTCATATACTATTCTCAAAAAATTTTGAAATTAATTTTGTTCAAAATGTCATTCGCTTTCAGTCAGGATAGGATTATTTCTTGTTTTGATTGGACCCTTCTTGACAAAAATCTTTAAAAATGATTCATTGAATAGAAGCAGCACACCCTAGGATTTCCCAAACTATGGAGTTTTTAATTTTATAGCCACACAAAAAGCCCTAAAGAAAATCAATCCTCACCAACCGTGTGACTATACATTTGTGCCTTGTTTGAACGTGTAAACAAGTGGAATTCTAAACGCCACTAAAGCAAGGTTTAAACCCTAAAAATCACACTTCTCAATCTTGCTTGCTAAAGAACACTTCTTTTGGCATTGGGTCCTTGCACCCAATTGTGCACAGACATGACCCAGATAAGACCAATGTAAGTCCTAAAAGTGTGATTAGGTTTGTTAAGTGCTTGGCCTTAATTCCCATTGTGGAATCCAGTGTTTAGGCTGCGGGAAAGTGTCAAACGACCGCAGTTGTGGGGTACAAAGGAACCGATGGTACGAGCCAAAGGAAGAACCTTCCCTTCAACCCCCTCATGATCAACCTGGCCGGATTAACTTTGGGAAAAGAGGTTTAAGTGCTTGCAGATTTGATCACCCTCTTCAGGACTTCTATGTCACTTAGGTCTACATTGTAAGGCCTAGATATGTTTGCTTGATTATGCACATAATTCTCTCGTCTGTTCTTTTCTGATCCATCCATGGATTTCAATGCCTATCCTCCCTTCCCAAACTATGCCCAAGATGATTTTTATTCCAACCCAAGTAGACTGTATCCACAGTTTACTTGGGACAACCAGTCGCCTAGTTGGGGATATAATCTAGGACCCAAGTATCTAGAAGACCCCTCTTATCCCAATTTACTCAACCCGCACCAACTTCCTATTTGGATACATCCAACCCAAAGACCTAGGGTTACGATCCAAACCTTGGGGATCCTTATCTTGATTCTCCTTATGATGACTCTTCTTTTAGGTCCTACCCACCCACTAATCAATCTAATAGGACCTACACTCTAAGAGAACACCAAGGCCCTTACCCTTCCCAGGACCCTAACCAAGATAGGTCATTCGAATTCAAGGATCTCTCCTACTTGACCTATGGATTGGAAGGGATTTTAGAAAACTGAAAATCAAAGGATGATCATAAACCTAGAAAAATCAAGAATGATCAAACCCTACTTTGGACCCCTGACGAAGAATTCGATCGGGAGGAGGACTTAGAAGCTCAATTATTCTGGAGTAGGACTAAACAGAAAATCGTGCCTCTTGAACAATTGAACCTTGAAAATGATAGAATAGAGCACCCACCTAAGAATCTAAACCCTAGTATGGATTCTAGTACACATCCTCAACCATGCCCTCCTAACCCTGATTTGAATGCTAAGGAAGAAATCCAAGGGAAACCTAATGACACTCTGTCAATTCTTGATAACCTTTAGTTGAAGTTATATTGATAGAATCAAGAATTGATTGAGGGGCAACAAGCCATAATTGATATCTTCCAACAACTGGAGGAAGAGGGCCAAAGAAAACTATTGCAAGCAACTCCGTTTACAGAATTCATGAAGCAAGGCCTTGCAGTGATCGATTGAACCACACCTATTTACCTAAAATTGGTTTAATCCACCATTGATACTCCCCAGGAGTTAGACAACTCAATAGAAAATGCCATTAAGGATTCCTCAGAACATGATTTGGGGAGAGTTGAGGACAAACATCAGAAAGAAACTGAGAATTTGGGGGAGGATGCCTTTGAATCCAAATCTAATCTTTCCAAGGAAAGTGATTTGGTGGAAGAGACATACAAAATTGAAGATGGGGAGTGGGATTACAATTCTGAAATAATTGATTTCGAATCATTTGAAACCCCCATCACAAGTTTAGAGGAGGGCCAAGGGAAAGAATCTGAGCTAGAGGATGAAATTAGCCCTAACTCTAATACAACCTCGAAAATTGAGTCTGATTTGAAAGTGGTTGAAGATAATATTCTTGGGGTCATGGAATGGGAGGGAATAAGCAATGAAACTCTAGTTGAAGAAGGGATGGATTTTTATTTGGAGAGAGACATCACACTTGATTTTAGGGCTCATTGTGAAACTCTTGATTTGGTTACATGCCCTATGAGAATTGAAATCCCGCATCCCGAAGGCATTGGAATTGATATAGCCTTGAGGGATTACAATTTTAAAGGGACACAAGCTGATTACAAAACCTACATCTTTAGCGTCTAACATTTTAGATTTGGGTTGCACTCATCCAAATCAACTTCTCTGCATGCCCACAGACTGAGAGAGGAACAAACAAGGGCATGCATGTTACATCAGTTGCAGAGTTCTTGTCCCTTAGGGATGGGACTCCATCACAACCTAGTTCGCATCTGCGGACTTTAGACTCTAGGTCTGGCTGATTTTGTTTTCACCTTCTTTACCCAAACCATTCTTGTTTATGCACTATACCTAGCTGAATGCATTAAACTCAGAGCTTCCTGGGAGGCAACCCAAAGGTTTCAAGTTGACCGAATTCACGATTACAACAAAAGTGATTTCTTTCCCTACTCTCTTGCATACATTTTTTTTTCCAATGAGGACATTGTCCAAACTTAGTCATGGGGGGGTGGTAATTCATAGGATCTGAGTACAAAATTATCAGCTTGAGCTAATTTTACTTTTATAAGAAAAAAATTTAAAATTTGGAAAAGAAAACTTAGGTATTAGAAGCTTGTCTACTTTAGGAAATGATATGTTAGGGACTTAATTGCTTAGATTCTTTAGGTCTTCAAACTTAATTAGTCCGGGTGTCCACTAAAATGTGGACTTGGTCTCGAGTCCTCGCCACGATAATTTATTTTAATCTGATCAATAATGTAGGGTGATAACTATACGACTTATCAACCTACCCTCTAATTTGGGGGGATTTTTAGTCAAAGCATCTACACATGTTTTGCACTAACTCACTCATCGACGGTTCTAATGGAAATTGGGTAGCTAATGAACCTTCTAGGATGGTATGGCTAGCAAGTTGTCCCGGGTAACAGCCCATTGGTAGGATGTTCAGAGCCCAGCCACAGGATCATTCTCTTTCACTATTGCCTTTAGGTAAATCTTAGATCGGGAAAGCCACCTACTTAAAAACATAAAGGAGAAAGGAAAAAAGAAATAAGCCACACTTCACCACACGAGTATAGCTGGCAAGTTGTCATGGGTAATAGCCCATTGGCTAGTTGTCCAGATCCCAGCTCATAAAATGCACAAGAATTCCAAAACACTTAAGGAAGAAGCGGGGAAGTAGGATAATCTGGGTAGATATACACTAGGTTCGCCTTTGTGTTGACCCCACAAAAATAAAACGTAGGGAAAAAGCTACCGGTTAGATAGATACACCTTTAGGCAACATTTTTCTTTCTTGTCACCTAAGGGCGTAGAAACCTGAAGTCCATTTGAATTACCGTTGAGTGAGTCTATCACTTTCATAATAAGATGCTTAGTACTAAGAATTCTTTTCGAGTCTTAGGTGAATTGGTTAGCCATAAAAAGTTACCCCAAAATCCTCAACACCAAAAATCCAAAAAAATTAGAAAAAATGAAAAAGAAACAAATATGTCTTTGCTTCTATATAGAATAAGGCGAGGACTCGGGTGGTCAGCATTTTGGCAGGCAACCCGGGCACTGTTGTGTCTCTGCAAGTTAGGTTCCTAGTAGAAGCTTCCTCCTGTTCACAAGCAACTTCTACCTAAGTAATCAATTCCTAGTTTTATTTTGTAAATACTGTTTAGGTTAAACCTTGCTAGGGACTAGCAAGGGGTGGGCATAGGGGTATGATGACTCTACAATGTTCAGTGTTAATATTATCAATTAGAATCAATTTCGAGGGTACTTGCACGATAATGTCAGATTATAGTGGGTTTGGGAGCATTGCTTACTTTCTGCATTCTTTCATGTTAAAGATCACTTAGAATCAATGTTTAATGACCATGTGCACAAGTCCATATTGAAATAAGTCTTAGATGAGCAATCGGACCATACAGAGTGATTTAGATTGATGAACGGAGTCCAACGGACTCAAAATCATCCCAATCCGACCTCCGTAGCTCCCACAACAAGCCCAAGGAAGATCAATGGCTAGGGGACAATGTGACATCCTTACAAACTTTGGATGAAAAATCCGTCTATACAGATGGATTCGAAGTGACGATTATAGTTCAACAACGTGGGAATCATCTCGATCAGAGCACCATAGCATCCTCTACAATAGAAAAGATAATGGATGGCCTAGATGGTGCCACATGGTGCCATCTAGGATACCCATCATCGGCCCTTATCACCGCAACATCCTCACCCTGTACTCTCAGCCATTGGATCTTGATCCAATGGCTAAGAAGCCGCCTCCATCGCATGCTTAAGGCAACTACGGCTCCTCTGTGCAAGATCCACCATTGGATCAGCATCAAATGGTCGCCACCGCTCCAGCACCTTGAGATCTTCACAACCATCCATGCAGATGGCTCATTGGTCGTGCCTCCAGCCTGCATGCACCCAGCGAGGGATCGAATCCTACTTTGCCCCTATCACGTGCCAATTGAAATTGGACCATTCTATTGGAAGCGATGAGCGCCATCCAGCCACTCGATTCTCACGCGCTCAAGCACCCCCCATTTGACACACACAGGGTGTGACTTGAGGCACAAGTGATGTTTGAATCTAGCAATTCAATCTTCGATCAGACAGCTTAAATGATCCTTGCACTGTGTGCATGGAGGGCAGCTGTATGCATGAAGGCACGAGGGCAACGGCAAGGGCGATGGATGCGACGAGTCTTTAGCCACATTTTGAATGTAGCTATTGACCCGGTAATGAATTTGAGCCCTTTCTTCAACTATAAAAATGGACTTATCCCTCCCACTTGCACAAAGCTTGCCCCCATGAATTTCCATCACTTCATAGAGCTCCCAAGCAAGGTTGTGAAGATGCCAAGCCACTGACAGAAGCCCCTCCACCGTCATGGCTGTCTCGACACCATTCACCGCCTTACATTCAATTTTTATTGTTGATAGTTGTAGTTCATCTATTTTTCAAGCATTCATCTATATTTTTGTTGGTCATAACATGTGATAGTCAAGATAATACTGTTGGTGCTAGAGCACCACGATCATTTATTTTGATGATAACAAAACACATGTCATTTAACATTTGCAATTAGAGTCGTAGATTTTAGGCAAATTGCAAATGGAGACGTGACCAGACGGAGTTCGAGCTCACATCCAGGATGGATTGGAGGAGCTTGATTGAGAACAGAGGAGATTCGCGAGGAGTGATAGATTGAGGAAGGAAGGAGATGAAGAATAGGATAGATTTCCTTCTCTTGTACTCCTTGTATTTTTTTAGTTTCTTTTGTTGCTCTTTATTTTTATTACTTAGATTCATGTTAAAGAGCCTCAAAGTACCCTAACAGTAGTCCTAGGAACACCGGCACAACCCTAGGATACTTAGATTTTCTGTAGAGAACTTAGAAAACCAATATAGGGTTCAAACAGCATTTCCAGATGTCTAATTACAAAATCAGACGTCTGATAATGTGTTTTAAGACGTCTGATAACATTTAGGCTGGACTTGTTAGTTGTCTGATGAAATCAGATGTCCATACCTATGTCCAGACATCTTAGAAGGCATCTGACGACTTTGCCAGATGTCCAATTAGTGGACCGTTGGCTGACTTAGCAAACACTCAAGGAGATGACCGTTAGAACCTTATCAGACGTCCTTAGGCCTTTCCAGACATCTGATAGATGACTGTTTTGCCTCGGCTGACCCAAAATCTCTTCTCAGAGATTTTCTAGCAGTTGCACTCTCTTGGAAATCCATTCCCATGAAAAAGTAGGTTTCCAGATGTCCAGACATAGTGCCAGACGTCCTGTATGTCGTCTGATGGACTTGTGCTAGAACCCTGTTTAGATCTGATTCAAATAAGGAAGAGACCCGCCTAAAATCAGATGTCTGACCTTATTTTCAGATGTCTTAAAGTGATCTTCCAGATGTCTGATGCCAGGATCAGACGTCTGATAACCCTGTCAGTGCAATCATTGTTCCTGATTTCGACCTGATTCTCTTGGGCTTTGCTCCCAATGGCTATGGAAGCTATCCAAAGCCTTCCATAGCTTTCCTAAGGCCTCTATAAATAGAGAGGAACCTCTTGCACATCAAGACACACCTAGATACACAAGAAACACTTTGTAATACACGCTCACACTCTTTTATGTCCAAGCAAGCTCTTGCTCTCCAAGCTCAAGTTCTACATCTTGAGAGCATCAAGCCTTTGCGCACCCGCTCTCCCGCCATAGTTCATGAGAGCGACATTGTGCCGTTGCGTGGCTCACGCACCCACGTCATCGATTCGACGAACTCCTTGCAATGGGGAGTTTCCTAATTCCTATAGAAGCTAGGTTTAAATCTTTGTTGGCTCTATAAGACTATATTTGTTATTTTTCTTTATTATTTGGTTGGGTATTGCTTTGCGAATTCCCGTCTCCTTCGTGGGACAAAATCCTTCTCGTGAAGAGAAGGGGTTGAGGAACGCTACCCTCGCACTTGTAGCGTGGTTGTAATTGAGGTTGAATCACCCTCATTTAAAGTGATTCGTTTAGTGGATTTGATCAACTTGGTTGATCGGAAAATCCTAACTCAAGAGGGTTAGGTGGTGGTTTTCACCCGGTTTTGGTTTCCACCTAAAAATAATTGTGTACTTTGTGTGTATGTCTATTTTGTGAGATTGGTATTTTTTTTAATTCCGCATTTTTTACGTCACGCTGATCTCACCCCCTCCGAGTAGGAATCCACAAATACATCTTTTGATATATTATTTTCATATGTTTAGATTCTCGAACCCTATTCTCTCTCACTCTCTCCCTTTATCTCTCTCCCTCTCTTTTTCAAATTAGTTTTCAAGCAAACAAATGAAATATTTTGTGACATGAAAGCAACTAAGTGATTCCTATTATTGCCTTGTGTTCGGCACTTAGACTCACATCCGATTCTTTATTTAAAATTGACATCGTAAATGTGATACAATGAACATCTTTACCCAAATGCATCAACAAACATCAATTCCCGATTCTGAACCAGCCTTAGAAAGTCATGAAGCTGGTCCATCAATCCTAGATTTTCCAGACACCTATGATGATAAGCCTGAATCAGAACCTCGTAAGAATGCAATTCCCGAATCTTATCCTATTAAGGTAATTCTCGAGAATGATTCTGACATCCTAATAAAACCTAGTCTGGATTCTGGTGACCCAATTCCTACCTTTAACCTAGAATCTAGATCAGAACCTACTTGGGATGATTATAAGGCCCAATGTGATCAGAACCAGATTTTGGATCTGAACTATGATTCATGGCCTATATTTGATGAGTAAACCTCTCTAATGTGCACACATCTAAATAGCCAAAAATGTCTATTAATGCATGTTCTTAGTGTCATATTAGCATCATACATTGTAAATATTGCATAACATGCATAATCATGCATTTAGGTCAAATTGTATAAGTTGTATAGTAATTGTCTCCCTTTATGGTCAAGGACAGGGTGACTTTTAATCGGGTCCTTCGATCGAAGATCCAACCGTACGATCTGATCAGGGCGATCATTGGAGTTCAACGACTCTAAGATCGCCTTGATCGAATATCCGTAGCACTAGATATAGACCGAGGAAGCCTAAAGATCAAGGGCCATGATGGTGCCAAACCACACTTCAAACAACAAATCTGACTGCATGGATGGGTTTGAATCAATGATCACAACCTAACGGTGCGAAAATCGGCTCAATCCGACATCTATGGCACCTTCTACTTGTCATAGAAGATGGACGGTCATGATGGCACCACGTGGCGCCATCACAGTAGCCCAAATTGGCCGCAGCATCGCTCCCTATCTTCTAAAGGTGCGATAAGGTGAGATCTGGGCCGTTCGATCTTGATCCAACGGCCATGAAGCACGTGTGCCTAAATTGTTAACGCATCAAAGAAGAGCAACTAGCACAGCGGTCGAGTGGCATTGCGCGAGGGCGGGGCACACATTTGACTCACCATTTACAGCGCGTGACCAATTAATCTCGACCACGTGATCGGCTGCAGATGGCCCAGATCGCCCAATTGGGCCGCACGCATGATCAGACACACTGCCTCACGCCCAATTGCACGCGTAGGCGGCGCAGCTGAAGCGGGCAAGGCGTAGTCTGAGTCGTTCGATCTCACGATTGGACGGCTAAGATTTTGAGGATGTGGGCAAGCATTGAACGCGTGGTAGGTGTGGAGGCGAGGATGTGGGGTCTTTAGTGACGTTTAAATACGTCACTAATGATTGCGCAGCAATCATAGGTCTTAATTGGCCTAGATAAAGCTAGGACTTAGCATTAGTTAGGGTTATTCATGCATGCATACACATTATCTGCATCTTTACTACTTTCCTTTAGCTATGCATAAAATAACGTTATAATGTGCTGATTAAGTGCATTATGTCGATTGCAGGGAATAAGCTGATCAGGAGCTGGATCTGAAGCTGGATCAGGAATAATAGGAGTTGTAGTAGAGCTGGAGAAGAAGGCCTAGTTTAGATGTAGGAATAATAATGTAAGGGGGTTAAAAGTTTGCTATTCTATTAAGTAGGAGTTAAGCAGTAAAATGTGAAGAGCTTAGGTCCATCCTAGCCCTAGGATAGCCTAGAGACTTCCCCAAGCCTTAGCCACCCTTAGATTAGATCACAACACCCTAGGAAGCCCTAAAACCCTAGTTCCAACCCTTCTATGGATGTCCACATAAGTTTTAAGATGTCCAGGACCCTTAGCCAACTCCCGCACACTTCAAACCCACTTCTGCAATGTTATTGGATGTCTAGACAGTTTGTCAGATGTCCAATTTCTGCAGAATACCCAAAACAGAACCCGAAATCCTTCCTGACTCTGATTGGACGTCCAGACAACAAGTCTGGACTTCTGATTTTTGAGTATAAGATGTCTGATTATATAATTAGACGTCCGATGCTGCTCTCCAATTCCTATTTTGAGATTTAAGCCTTGATCTTGGATCTCTAGGTCCCTAAACCCAATTCCAACCCCATAGGAACCTAAATTAAGGTGTCCTAACCCTAGTACATCACCTCTAGACCTCCCTAAGGACCTAATTAGGTCCTCACTAAACCTAATTGACTTGGATCTTAGTCAATTACATCAGCCTATTCAATTGGACTCAATGAGTCCAATTGAGCCCTGATCTCAGCACACACTGTCCAATTGGACTCAGTGAGAGTCCAATTGACCTAGACCTGACTTAATTGAGTTGTTTTACTCTCAGTTAAGTTTTCACACACCCAATTAAACTTGTATTAAGTTTAATTGCACTTTACCTTAGTGAATTAAGGTTTATAACCCTAATTTGAGACCTACCTTGACCTAAACCCACTAGAACCCAACCTAATCAACGTAGCCACCTAAGTTTCGACCCACACACACCCACACACACCATCCACATGAAAATATCTAGCCTAGAGTTCTCTAGAACTCTCTACCATGTATGGTTGCCTTGGTTGCCAAAAATAGCAACCAAGAGCCATTCAATTTTTAGATCCACATTTGGTGGATCTAAAAACCACCATCCACCCTCTCTCTCTCTCTCCCATGAGCTCCCACCATAGGCCTTCTAGAGAATTCCATAATTCTCTAGAGAGCTTCCCTTAGGTCTATAAAAAGACCCCTTGGGTGGCCATTGGCACCCATTCACTCCCTTCGCAATTGCTCTCCATTGGTGCCATTCACGCCACCTCCACTTAGCCACTCACTCCACCACCATGGAGGACACCATGCCGAGATGCTGGATCAACCCTACTTCTCTCCAAGGGTCGGCCTAAGCTACATTGGCTGCCCCTCATTCTCTTCTCGACCACTCCAAGGCCATCGAGGACCACCCCTGAATTCCCTCTATTCTTCTAGCTCTAGATCATGCTCTTCATAATTTTTATTGCTTTCATTTACTGCTTAGTAGAGTAGTCTTACTTCTCCCCCAATGATGCATGCGACATCCCCCCGTTGATTCTTGTATGCAATCGCTTTCTGGTAGTTAGATTTAATTTTAAGCATTCCTGTATAAGCTTTCCTCTAGATTTCCTTGTGCAACAACTCTCCCACGATGAATGAAATTTCATTTTATATATATATATATATCTCTTATGTGTTTGAAATCACCTTGAGCTAAATGATTATCATATTTGCGTGATTTAAGTGCCTGTTCTTTAACCGCCTATATATTATGCACCAGCATGTTGTTTAAATAAAGTAGAGCGGCTTTAAGATCGATTTCAAAAACAAAAACAACGCCTCCTAGAGACGAACGACCAGGACTCAAAGTCTCGTTATTTGCAAAACAATATCTTTGTTGGATCGTATTTCGCAACTATACTATGATGCTTTTATCAAAAATGCGATTTACGACCACCCAACAAAATGGCGTCGTTGCCTGGGAGGCCACGTCATTTTTCTTGATTTCGATCTTTTACTTATCATTGACAAATCTACCTCTACTTCATTTTTTTTTTGATGTGCAGGACAACGTGGAAGAAAAATGGGATCTGCGCACACATCGAGCGCGGCGAAGAATAATCAGGTGCACATCATCTATCTTATATTAGGTTTCTCTTTCTGAACAGTAGGAGTAGATTTACTTGTTGCAATTTCCTTTGAAAAATTCTTTGTAAAAAAAAAATTTCTCATTTTCGTGAAAAAGAAAAAAATTTGAAAAAATTCTAGATTAGTCTTTCTTTTGAATCTAGGTTAGAAAAAAAAAAGAAAAAAAAAGTGATTTTCGTTGAATCTTTTGAAAAATTCTTTTTAAAAAAAAAAGTGCAAAAGATTAAATAAAAAAAAAGCATTTTTGGTGGAAGACTTGAATTCAAACCTCTTTGAAAGCTTTTCCACCACCTTCTGATTTTCGGCTAGATTTGAAATCTCATCTAAAAATTTGATTGCCAAAGAATCCGTTAGCGAAAAATTCTGAAATTTAGGTAAAACCTTCATTTTCAAACCGTCTTTCAAATTCCATTGTTACTTTAAGAAAACTCTAAGTATAAAATTTTCAAAAATTTTTAAAGTGCACGGGGGTCAGATAGACCCAGATTCAAAAATTTTCAAAGTTCCAAAAGCGATTCCAAGAAATCCATGAATCTGTTTTGACTAAAAATGGTGGGGTTTGAAGGATGATCTAATTGGATTTATTTTCCATATTTTTCCCAAATTTTTGAAAATCATTTGGTACTATTTCAAAGTGAAAAACCGTTCAGGGGTCGAAGTTCCAAATCTGACCCCTAATATTTAAAATTTCCTAAAAATTTGGTTGAAATAGTAAAAATTAAAAAAAATATTCTCTGAAAATATAATTGAAAAAGGAATCTACTCGTAAAATTTAAAATTAATTGGATTCCAATTACCATCAGAGAATCAACATTATTCTTGTGGTCTGCTAAAATAGAGAAAAAAATCCTAGAAGTGCAAGCAACTTAGGTTGAACCTTTAAGGTCACAAATAGAGACCACACTTTTGGCTAACCTAGACTTAATCAGGTCTAGTTAGCTGATGAGCTTGGGCACCTTGTGGGCCACTCACCACAAACCCCACTGAAGAAAACGGGTTAAAAACTAATTTTAAAACACGAAATCAACCCGAGTTCGTTGTCGTACTATTGGATGAGTTTAATCGCTCTTGCGAAACCTGGTGACTAAGTCTGCGGGGTAGTGTCAAACGATCGCGGCTCGGGGGTCAACGGAATCGGAGGCGTAAGCCAAAGGAAGAACCTTCCCCTTAGTCCCCTCGTAACCAGACTGGCTAGGTTAGCTTGAGAGGCGGGATTCATGTTCAGTCGATTGTACGACTAACTTATCTTCAGGAATTCAAATCCCTAACGAAAAATCTGGTCACCTGATTTATAAGGACCATTTGATTGACAGGGCCTTAGCCTTGTTCTGCGTGGCTACACCAATCCAGGGGTTGGGCGGTGTATGCACGGAAGGAGGTCACTTCGACCTCACTTGGTTGGACCTTGGGAGCCACTCCCAAGGAGGCGAGTCACCTTGCTCGGACCATCTTCTTGCCCCATTTCTTCTATCTGCTGAGCTGCAATGGCTAACATTGGATCTGAACCTAATCAGGATCCAGAAGAGCTGGACCCACGAGCTTATCTGAGAGCTTAGGTCACTGAATCAGCTCAACCTTGGGATCATAACCCAAGGTGGCGAAGATGACTTTTCGCTTCGCTTGATCCTTCTCCTCGGGTTACCGAAATGGTTAACCCATATCCTAACCCTGGATATTATGACCCATACCAGTCGGTCCCTCAATGGATCGCATTTTATAACCCAGGATATGGATTTCATACTCCTGCTTCTCACCCATGGAACATGGGTAGACCTGATTCACCCCCTGGAACCCCTGAAGAGCTACCGGTGCATATGCGGCCACATTATAGAATACAGAGAGCTATAGCGAGCACTAAGGAAAAGGCCGCATCCTATCTACATGAAATCCAGGCTATCATTGAGCCAAACCAAAGACAAAGCCGGATTCCGCATCAACAAGCCGTGATGGAGCTCCTTCAGGAAACAACAGAGATAACAAGGCGAATTGGAAAAAATTGAGAAACTCAAGAACTATTGCTTTTGAGATATTAAGTGGAAAATAGCATTGAAGACCTCGAAGAATCTGAAACAACTATGCCGAAAGAACACACAGAAGATTCTCGGGAGCAGATGCTCGAAGATCACTCAAGGGAAAAAGACTCTAGCATGGATATGAGACAGGAGCAAGAAGTATGCAGAATGGGTTCATCTGAAATTGAGGAGGAAAGGACTGATATCTCCAGGACTGAGCCACAATCAGATTATCCTGAATCCTGGGAGACACCTTTTGGTTTAGATAACCCGATCGAGACAAGGGAAGTAGATCCAATTGAGGATATGGATCCTAAGGCAGACATTACATGCGACACTACTGATCAATCTAGACCACTTCCCATTGTAGGTGAACCTGTGCTAGAGCCAACATCTTCTGATCTGCACTCTTCTTCTTTCACCTACATCCCTAATTTGGATATTAGAGATTCTAAGATGACACTTTCTATCCTTGATCCTAACATCCGAAAACCAGAAGTAGCTATGGATAACTCGAACAAAGAAATAAATATGCTACCTAAGGTAGGAATTACTGAGGAGCCCAATGCATATGAGGGTGAAGCTTTGAGCAGAATGAGCTGGGGATGCACCTACCATCCTAGTAAATGGCTTGACCTCGAGCCTAAAGAGACAGCCTCTGATGAATCAGAGATGAGTACTGATGAGGACGAAGTAATTTCTGACGAGGATTTCAGTGACCTCTCCACAGATCTTCTACTTTCACGGATACCCCCATATGACCTAGAGCCTGGAGAGGGCATGATCTTTGATGTCAATTATCATTATGAGGATCCCTATGACTCAGATTCTGGTTCTGAGATACATGTTGATCTACTCCCTCAGCAACTTCCTGCTGAATTGTGGGACGTGATAAATTAGCTGAATCAACATCATGATCCCCCCTCTGATTACCCTCTATTTTCCACCACCACTCCACACTTTCTTATAGCTAGACTTTTTGGAGTAGGGGTGCACAATCAGCTTGTCCGCATCTTTGGACCACTGATTCTAGGAGCATACGAGCACATCTTTCTCTTAATTTTGACCGGCTCCTATGCAAGAATTGATACATCTCATTGAGCTTTCATCCAGTTGGAGGCATTAAACTCAGCACATATAGATACCATTCGCCCCACATTCCACCATCATTTTTATAAATAGCATAGTTTTGTTTTAGCATATTTCCCTTTTATATTGCATATTAACAGGTTGGCCGGTGCTGAATATAATTTCAGGAGCAATTCCAGGTGACTTCTACCCACTCATCCTCTGTCGAATTTATTTTCTTTTATATTCATGCATGAGGACATGCAAGAACTTAGGCATGGGGGGGTAGATACAGAAAAACTGAAAAAAAAATTTTGTGCCAACACTTAGGAAAACCTCAGAGCTGCATGCAAAACATACTTTAGGACCTTAAATAAAAGAACAACCGACTCCACCTCCAGTGCTCGCATTGGAGCTAGAAATCGTTCGCAACAGCCACTTCTGACTCACCCGCTCACCTTTTGTTCTAAATTTAGAGTCAAGCTAATTGTTACCCGATATGGGAAATTCACGAAGTATAAATTATATGAGGTTACATGTTTATAGCATATATAGATATTGCATTCATGAATAAGATTATTTTATTAAGAGAATGCATTAGGGATTTTATCCTTTAGTTGATTCCTGTAATCTGGAATCCAGTACAACTTTTCACACACACGTAGAATTTGCAATGGATTCACGGTGAAAGCTGATAAACGTCTTCAGTCTATCAAGAAGAAGCAGTGCTTCTTTTCCTGAACCCCAGGATAGTGTTTTTGGAGTAAGGCTGATTTTCTTCCAAAAATCCACCAAATAGTGTGAGATGAGAGTAGAGTGTATTGGTGCTCTAAGATTAGTGTAAGGAATCTAGAATCCTAGATAATTAGGTAATGATACTCTGAGTTTAGACATAGTTGTCGCTCTCGGTTCCGGCGTATACATTTTTGTGCAAAATTTTGAGAGCTACCAAATAAGGCAAATACATGGAAAGCGAGTTTCATAAAACTAGGGCTAAGGTGGATGGTTATGACCATTCTTTACGAAATCCTCGGCTGAAGGAGGGTATTGATGTCAAGGTCAGAAATACACCGTCCTATCCGTCTCTCCCGGTGCTGTGAGTAGGCACTTCCACCAAATAAGCCACCCAATGTCTCTTGAGTACCACCAATCCCTAATAATGCCTCCTTAATAAAGTTCATGGATGTATACCAGTTGTGCTATGCTGAAAAAAAAAATTGATGAAAAGGAAGAAAAATTGAAAAAGAAGAAAAAGAAGAAAAAAAAAATTTTTGGAAGAAGAAAAAAGAGTTTGTGAATATTTAGTATTTATTTCATTTGCATTGAGGCAATACCACCAAACAAAATTGAGCTCCACCAAATATGGCCTTAACCTATTTTTCTTGTGTTTCTGACCGCCTGAATAATGGCTGAGGCATTCCGACTTAGTGTTAGGGTTATGAGAACTCAATTAAAGTGTTAATGCCTAGTGAGACCACCAAATACAGAACATATGTGTGAATCTGGTGAGGTTGCGAGCTCTAAGAAAAAGAAAGAAAAAGAGCAGGAGAGAATGAATACAAAGGAATCAAAAGGGAGCATAGTTTTTCTCGTCTTTCTCTGAGTTGAGTTACTTAGTAATTCAGGAATCTGGATTCTGTAGTGCTAGTCTCTATGTAGCACCAAGTGAGAATGAGCCACCAAATATAAAATCCTTTCCCTCCAAGATTCTGTACCTAAGCCTAAAGCCAGGGTGGAATTCATAAAAAATCTTGAATAACCTGAGGGAAGAAATCCACCTATCCCACTAGAATTTTTATTAGGGGTCAAGTACAGGCTCTAGAGGTGTATTAGTTTTCACTCGAATCCGTTGCAAAAGCTACATAGCTGCACCTTTACGATTGTCTGGATTTCTAGAGCATAGGATGAAAACAAAAGGGAAAAAAATCTCTATGCAAACACTTGATAAAATAACCAGTCCCTTAGGGACCCTTGCTGTAAATAATTTAGTCTTGCATTTGCTAGGGACTAGCAAGATTTAGGCATGGGGGTATGATTGTGCAGCAATCATAGGTCTTAATTGGCCTAGACTAAGCTAGGACTTAGCATAAGTTAGGGTTATTCATGCATGCATACTCATTATCTGCATCTTTACTGCTTTCCTTTAGCTATGCATAAAATAATGTTATAATGTGCTGATTAACTGCATTATGTCGATTGCAGGGAATAAGCTGATCAGGAGCTGGATTTGAAGCTGGATCAGGAATAACAGGAGTTGTAGTAGAGCTGGAGCAGAAGGCCTAGTTTAGATGTAGGAATAATAATGTAAGGGGGTTAAAAGTTTGCTATTCTATTAAGTAGGAATTAAGCAGTAAAATGTGAAGAGCTTAGGTCCATCCTAGCCCTAGGATAGCCTAGAGACTTCCCCAATCCTTAGCCACCCTTCGATTAGGTCACAACACCCTAGGAAGCCCTAAAACCCTATTTCCAACCCTTCTATGGATGTCCAGATAAGTTTTAAGATGTCCAGGACCCTTAGCCAACTCCCGCACACTTCAAACCCACTTCTGCAGTGTTATTGGATGTCCAGACACTTTGTCAGACGTCCAATTTCTGCAGAATACCCAAAACAGAACCCGAAATCCTTCCTGACTCTGATTGGACGTCCAGACAACAAGTCTGGACTTCTTATTTTTGAGTATAAGACATCTGATTATATAATTAGACGTCTGATACTGCTCTCCAATTCCTATTTTGAGATTTAAGCCTTGATCTTGGATCTCTAGGTCCCTAAACCCAATTCCAACCCCATGGGAACCTAAATTAAGGTGCCCTAACCCTAGTACATCACCTCTAGACCTCCCTAAGGACCTAATTAGGACCTCACTAAACCTAATTGACTTGGATCTTAGTCAATTCCATCAGCTTATTCAATTGGACTCATTGAGTCCAATTGAGCCCTGATCTCAGCACACACTGTCCAATTGGACTCTGTGAGAGTCCAATTGACCTAGACCTGACTTAATTGAGTTATTTTACTCTCAATTAAGTTTTCACACACCCAATTAAACTTGTATTAAGTTTAGTTGCACTTTAGCTTAGTGAATTAAGGTTTATAACCCTAATTTGAGACCTACCTTGACCTAAACCCACTAGAACCCAACCTAATCAACCTAGCCACCTAAGTTTCGACCCACACACACCCACACACACCATCCACACGAAAATATCTAGCCTAGAGTTCTCTATAACTCTCTACCATGTGTGGTTGCCTGGGTTGGCAAAAATAGCAACCAAGAGCCATTCAATTTTTAGATCCACATTTGGTGGATCTAAAAACCACCATCCACCCTCTCTCTCTTTCTCCCATGAGCTCCCACCATAAGCCTTCTAGATAATTCCATAATTCTTTAGAGAGCTTCCCTTAGGTCTATAAAAAGACCCCTTGGGTGGCCATTGGCACCCATTCACTGCCTTGGCAATTGCTCTCCGTTGGTGCCATTCACGCCACCTCCACTTAGCCACTCACTCCACCTCCACGAGCTCACTACCACCACCACGGAGGACACCATGTCGGGATGCTGGATCAACCCTACTTCTCTCTAAGGGTCGGCCTAAGCTACATTGGGCGCCCCTCATTCTCTTCTCGACCACTCCAAGGCCATCAGGGACCACTCCTGAATGCCCTCTATTCTTCTAGCTCTAGATCATGCTCTTCATAATTTTTATTGCTTTCATTTACTGCTTAGTAGAGTAGTCTTACTTCTCCCCCAATGATGCATGCGAAATCCCCCCGTTGATTCTTGTATGCAATCGTTTTCTGGCAGTTAGATTTAATTTTAAGCATTCATGTATAAGTTTTTCTCTAGATTTCCTTGTGCAACAACTCTCCCCCGATGAATGAAATTTCATTTTATATATATATATCTCTTATGTGTTTGAAATCACCTTGAGCTAAATGATTATCATATTTACGTGATTTAAGTGCCTGTTCTTTAACTGCCTATATATTACGCACCAGCATGTTGTTTAAATAAAGTAGAGTAGCTTTAAGATCGATTTCAAAAATAGAAACGCCTCCCAGAGATGAATGACCGGGACTCAAAGTCGCTATTTTCAAAATAATATCTTTGTTGGATCGTATTTTGCAACTATACTATGACACTTTTATCAAAAATGCGATTTACGACCACCCAACAACTAATGACCCCCTCATTTAATGTTTTAACAATGTAATGACTAAATTGCCCCCAATCCTTGCAACTATAAAAGGAGACCCCTACCCTATGAAATTCTCATCCCTTCCTTCACTTCTCTCCCTCTGCAAAGTTCAAGAAATGCTTGTCCCACACCCGGGATGCTATTCTAGAGCTAAAATCCAATTTTCTCATCCGTGTTCCAGAAGTGGATCCCGCGACGACGACAATGTGCTGCCTCATTCCCACTTCTTCCTGCTTCGTCCTCCTTCTTCCCGCTCTGTCCCCTGTCTTCCAGGCATCATCTCATCCGGCTCGTCCTCCAAGCAGTCATCGAGGAGGATAACTTCTCTCTATCTTCTCTTTTACTCTTTCTAGAATAGATTTCCTGCTTTCAAGTGTAGATTTCCTATTTTTTAGTGTAGTGGATAGTTGTAATCGTAATGAACATCAACTTGTGATAATGAATTCCATGTTTATTCTATCTCTCTTGTGTCTTGCATTTGTAATATTTTCTCTTTGTCTTCTATTCTTAATTCTTTAAGTAGATAGTTAGTTTAGATTCAATTCGACTAGCTAATCTGCTTTGTGACAATTAAACAAAATGCAATTTTAAATCGAACTTCTGCCTTCCTATGTTCGACCCGAAATTCTTAAAATTTCAATTAAATTTATCTGTTGAAGGATTTCTTCGCAAATCAAACTACAACGATGGGTTTTCAAATCCAACTTTGATTGCATAGTTTTCCGCTCCCAACATTTTGGCATCGTTGCCGGGGAAGCAACAATTTTCAATTTTCTTTCCACATTTCACGCACTTTATTATTTTCTAACTTGCTTTATTTCTCATCTATTGTTTTGCAGGTACCTTAATAGGGATTCTTCAAGCAGTAGATCGGAATAAAGTGCAGTTGAAGACAACTGTAAGTGCTCCCCATTCTTCCCCCTCCATAGATTCTATTTCACAACATTAATTCAAACTCTAATTAACCTAGGGTTTGCATAAATCCTAGGCTTAGTTTGGTTGCTTGGATTTCCACTCACATTCATCTCACTTGCATAAAAAAAAAATCAACAAAAAGATATTTCTTGTGGGGTAAATCAAAATACACATTACATACACCCACATTCAAGGCACATAACCTAATTGATTTTTATCTACTCAACCAGATTTTGATCTGTGGAACCGGTACACGCAAATCAACATATAAAAGAGTAGAAATCAATCTAAGTTAATTATTTTGTGTGCCTAACTCAGTGGTGCAATTTTGGCCAATTGTTTGAGTTGTTTAGGCTGCACCACTTAACCTAAAATCAACTCACCAAGTAGCTTCCCCTTAGGGTTTTCAATTTAGGTCAATACCAGGCACTCCACTTTACTTTTTGATTTCAAAAGCAAAAATATCTTCACCCGTACTTGAAAACCTGGTTTGCCTCAAACTTGATTGAACTAAACCTAATTCCAAACCCTAAAAGTTATTTAAGCAAGATTTGAACCTTAAAATATACGCATCAAAATAATCTTGTTTGAAAACCCTAGTTGTTCACATACTCACAGATACTCAATTGATCATTAAGGGCACAACCCATCTTAATGGCCCACCACATTCCATAAGTTCTACAATCCTAAGCCTAAATAAAATCAAGTAGATGTTGGCCTTAAGGACTGATTCGCTCTTCAGGGCCTAGTCTGAGATTATTTACGATTAACTTGCTTGTACCAATCAATCTGACGTCTAGCTAGGGGAGTAGCATCAAACGACCGTGGCTGGGGGGTACACTAGGAACTAGAGGCGCAAGATGAAGGAAGAACCTTCTCCCCAGTCCCTCCTAATTGGTTGGATTGATTGGATGCAAGTAGAGTAAATCATTTATAATCTTAAGGTGGATTCTGAGAGTCTGTAGATCCTTAGGCTACCCCACATATGGATAGGCTTGTTTTGTTGTGCTGTAGGGTTCTTATCCCTAGTCCTTCTGACCTCTTCCTAGTTTATGCTGGGAAGGAGGTCATTGAATCCCTGATTAGAAGGACCACTACAGTATTCTAGGAGGCATAGATTGGATTTTAGCCAAATTGATCCCATGGCCAATCAATAGCCTCCTCTACCTCAGAATCCACGGGAGGTATTTCAAAGGCAACTGGAACAAATGCAGAGAATGCAAGAATGGTTCTAGAGAATGCAGGATGCTCAGCCCTTGAAGGATTTTTATGATCATTCAAATTATGGGAAACGTCCCAATGTCCAGATTCCTGCCAGAGATGTAGAAATCAAGCCCCAGGTGTTAAGCCTGATCAAACATTTCCATGGGCTTGGCTCTGAAGACCCGTTGTAGCACATGAAGGACTTGACCACTTTGGTCCGAACCACCAAAGCACAAAACATGAATGAAGAGCAGATGATCATGAGGCTCTTTCCCTACTCTCTTAGGGATAAAGCCGCTCATTGGTACAGGACCATAGGAAGGTCGATTGCAATGTGGAATGATTTCAAATCGACTTTACTGAAGAAATTCGTCCTTGTCGGACGTACTAATGCTCTGAGATGGGTAATTACTACCTTTACCCTGCGGCCGGTGGAGCAGTTTCATGTTGCCTAGGAGCGATTCCAGGAGTTGTTGCGGAGGTGTCCATACCTCGAGGTGTCGAAATGGCAACTCATGTAGATCTTCTGCCACGGGTTGACTAAGCAACTCAGAAATCACGTGGATGCTTCTTGCAGAGGTGATTTCCTCAACAAAGACGCAGATAGCGTGCACGATTTGTTTGAGGAGATGAGTGAGAATTGGATAAATCATGCCTCCATGGATACTTTCAACCGGTCCTAACAACCAGATCGAATGTTAATGAAGTTCACGACTCTCATTCATTCGATATGGAATTGATTTGCAATAAACTAGATAAGGTGGACTTGGTTACTAAAAGGATGGAGGAGTGGATGGCTGAAAATTCAATGAACAATTCTTGACCTACTCAATCCCAAAATTCGGGATTCCATTTGGCACAAGCTCCTTTTAGATGAGAGTTCGTGAATTAACTTGATGCGGCTCAACCTATGAGTCAGCAATATTCGGAACCCCATGGGTTCCAAAGTGGGGCCTTTGATCCTAGTTTCTCTGATCCATCCCTTTCTTTCTCTCCATCCTCACCCTATGAGGATGTCTATGCTATACAGGAGAATGTTAGTTCCAACCCTTACTCCAATGCTTACAATCTGGGTTGGAGGAACCACCTTAACTTCTCTTGGAAAAGCCCGAGGCAGCAGACCCAATTCTGACCCAGCAACTATGCTCCGCAAAGACCAATGGGTCGAGGTCATGTTTACACTTAGCTGCCCCCGAATTAGGTCAATCAGCCAGCTTAGAATGCCCATCAACCTGTAGGCAAGCTGATTTGAACCGACAGATGGTAGAAATGCAAGGATCTATGCTCCAGCTCATGCAGCAAATGAAAACCCCGCTGGACAACTTGCAAATCGGGTTCATTGCTAATTCTCATCAACCTGAATCTCTGCATCTCAACCCATACCCAACCCGTGTAATATCCAGAAGTCAGGCAATCAAGCCCAAGGGTACGAGAATCAGAGGGACCCGCATGGACATGCTCAGGTGGTTGAGCGAGGTCCTTCCTCTTCTACTTCTTTAAATCAAAGGTATCTGGCTAATGAAGCTCCTCCAATCTTTCCTAACCCTCCCCAAGACCCAAACCTGTATGCATCTGCTAATTCTATTACCTTGAGGAGTGGAAAACAAAATCAGGATCCACAACCACACTATTCTAATTTATTAAATCCTGGAGAGCCTGAGGAGAGAAAGGAGAACTCTGAAGAAGAAATAAAGGCTCAGGAACTTGATTCCGAAGATCTGACTCATGTTCCTTTTCCTGAGGGCTTGGTTAAGCCTAGGAAGAAGTCTATTGATAATAGCAAGGAGCCTTTGAATATATTCAAGAATGTCGAGATCAATATCCCGCTCCTCGATTCTATCAAACACATACCGGCTCACGCTAATTTTTGAAGGATTTATGCACACAGAAGTGTAAGTCCAGGGAATCTATTCCGAGGAAGGTGGTACTCTCCGAGCAAGCTAGTTCTATTATCCTGCATCACCTTCCTTAGAAAAAGAGAGATCCAAGTGCTCCTTTGATTTCTTATGTCATCGGAGATTACACTTTTGATAGAGCACTTCTGGCTCTAGGTGCATCTATTAACCTAATTTTGACTTCTCTTTACAAGATGTTTGGATTAGGTGAACTTCAGCTAACTTTAGTAATGCTGTAGTTAGCAAATCATTTGGTCACAAATCTGTGAAGCGTTATTGAAGATGTTATTGTTAAGGTTAAGGATTTCTATTTTCCTATAGATTTCCTTGTCCTTGACATGGATGTACCTAAAAATTTAAGGAACACACCCATCATTCTGGGCTGTTCGTTCCTAGCTACCGCTAAGGCCAATATCAACTGTGAGAGTGGTAGCATGGAAATCGCCTTTGGGGATTAGAAATTGAAATTGGATATTTTCAAGGTGATTAACAAATTCGAGGATTATGGATTTATAGAGGAACTTGAGGAAGACAATTTGAACATTGAAACATGTACGACAGTTTCTACAATCGAAAGTTCCTCCTGCTGTGATGGATCTAACCTGCAACCCTCTATGGCAAACCCACCACATTCTGAAGAGGTTATTGATTTTATTCACTTTCAACCTCTTCCTCTTGATGAATGTTCTTTAGCATCATCTTTACCCTCAATCCTAAACCTGCCCCAGCTCAAACTAAAACCATTGCCTGAGAATATGAAATATCAATTTTTGGGACCTCAAAAGATGCTCCCTTTCATTATCAGTTCCAGATTAACTATGGAGCAGGAGATTAAACTAATCAAGGTCATAAAGGAATACAAGGAGGCAATTGGTTGGACCATTCATGACCTTAGGGGGATCGAGCCATCTTACTGCAATCATAGAATATTTTTGGAAGATGGATCCTACCCTTCTCGCCAAATGTAGAGTAGATTAAACCCTAATATGCAAGAAGTGGCCAAGAAGAAAATTATCAAGTGGCTCGATGGAAGAATCATTTATCCAATCTATGATAGTCCTTGTGTAAGTCCCATGCAAATTATTCCCAAGAAAGCCAGGATTACCGCTGTGACTAACGAGAAAGGAGAATCTATCACAACCCATTCAGCTTCCTCTTAGAGGGTTTGTATTGATTATAGGAAGCTGAACATAGCCACAAAAAAGGATCATTTCCCTTTTCCCTTTATAGATCAAATCCTTGAAAGACTAGCCGAGTAGTACTTTTGTTTCCTAGATGATTACTTGGGATACAATCAAGTTATGCAATTCACCCGTGACTTTTCAAAGGTGTATGCTAGCCATATTCTCTAACATGGTGGGAGAGTTTATGGAAGTCTTCATGGATGATTTCTCTATTTTTGGAGAATCATTTGATTCTTGCCTGACTAATCTTGAAATGATTCTTAAAAGATGCATCAAAACAAGATTGGTCCTTAGTTGGGAAAAGTGTCATTTCATGACACAAGAAGGCATTGTCTTGGGTCATGTTATCTCTGAACGGGGAATTGAAGTTGACAAAGCTAAGGTTGATGCTATCTCTAAACTTCCTCCTCCCACATTTGTCAAACAAATTTGATCATTTTTGGGTCATGTGGGATTCTATAGGAGGTTCATCAAGGACTTTTCTAAGGTTGCTCGCCCTTTGAGCAATCTTCTTGCAAAAGATACGCCATTTGATTTCAATGAATCATGCAATAGGGCATTTGATTTTCTTAAAACCACAGTCACTTATGCTTCGGTGTTGCAACCACCGATTTGGACAGCCTCATTTGAGATCATGATCGACGCTTCTTATTATGCGGTGATGTTGTTTTGGGTCAGAAGATCAACAAAAAGCCCTCTGTCATCTACTATTCTAGTAAAACTCCGGACGAGGCCCAGAGGAATTACGCTGTTATTGAGAAGTAATTACTAGCTGTAGTATTTATTTTGGAGAAATTTAGGGCTTATCTCTTTGGGTCTCATGTCATAATATATACCGACCACTCGGCCTTAAGACATCTCTTGGCCAAAAAGGATGCCAAACCCCAACTTATTCGATGGATTCTTCTACTTCAAGAATTTGATCTTGAAATCAAGGATAAATCTGGGGCACAGAATGTGGTGGCAAATCATCTTTCGAGACTTCTAAGTGATTCTTCTCGTCCGGATATTCTGATTATTGATACTTTTCCAGATGAAACTATCCTTATAGTTTCAGGTGTCCAAACCCTATGGATTGCTGACATTGTAAATTATTTGGCTGTGGTGAAATCCCTCAGGATTGGACCAAGCAACAACGAGATAGACTCAAATCTGAGGCCAAATATTACTTCTGGGAGGACCTTAAATTATATCGCATCGGCTCTGATTAGATTATTTGCCGATGTGTTCCGGAGATTGAATTCAAAAGTATACTCGACTTCTACCATGCATCTGCGTGTGGTGGACATTTCTCTGGGAAAAAAATGACTGCAAAAATTTTGCAATTTGTATTCTTTTGGCCGTCTTTATTCAAGGATGCCCAGGAATTCTCGAGGTCGTGTTCCCGATGCCAGGAACTTGGGAGCATAACCAAGAGAGACATGATGCCTCTAAGCCTGATTCTTCCTATCAAAATCTTCGATGATTGGGGTATCAACTTTATGGGACCCTTCCTCCCTTCATTTGGACATCAGTACATTCTCGTCGCTATTGATTACGTGTTCAAGTGGATCAAGGCCATTCCCACTGATTGGTAGGATTTTTTACTTTTCAAAGATGATGTTTATTAGAAAAATACTACGTCGTAGTATATAATGTGGTGGAAAACCTTCGATCAAAGTTACGAAAATATTGAAATAATACCACACTTCAGGTTGTATCACAGGGAGACATAGAACCAATAAGATCACCAATATCAATTCCACTTAAAATCATGTTCAAGAAAAATAAATTGCCATTGATATCAACTCATCATGGGAGGAAAGAAAACAAAATGCATTAGCTAGTAAATCAATCCTCCAATATTGTCACAATAAACCAAGAAGAGAAGGGCCTCCAACAATTTACCGTAATAGAATAATTAATACCAAAATCCCATTCTTTGACAAGGGCAATCAATGTAAATTTTAATTCAACCTTTACTGTAGAGAAATAGGGGACTTCGTTCCCCTTGTCAACGTGTGGTGGAGGAAGCACGGTTGATGATGCGAAGCTCAGAGGTCACCGGGGGTGAGGGGCGCCCGCCGACGGTGATGGTTCGGTCGACGAGGGCTGGAGATGGAGGGTTGGTGGAGAAGAACCCACCGGCGATGGTGGCTTCCCACAGTGTGTGTAGACTGCGAGAGAGTCGATTGGTGATGGAAGCAAACTTCAGGTGTCAAGGCAAGGTGAACTACGTTAATGGCTTGGTATGCGGTGGCCAGATGAGGCAGCTGCACATCAAGATGAGCAATCGGTGGCGGGTTCTTCTTGGAGAAGAAGAACAGTGTACGGAGTGGGGGAGGATAGCTAGCTGCTATGGCTATGGCGTACTTTCATGGGTGGTGCGAGCAGTGGTCGCTACTGTGTGTAGAGGATGTGCAGGTGCAGGTGAAGGTGCTACAGCGTTGGTGGGCACGATGGAGGTACTGCTGCAACGACAGGAGTGAGCAGAAGTGTTGGCCTCACACTAGTGTGCGCGCATGGGATGGCGCTGTGTGCGCGAGGGGGGCCGACTGTGAGGCTGTGGCTACACATGGTTGTGGCTACGCGTAGTGAGGGGGTGTGCACGCGGCTGGTTGCATTTGGAAGGGAAATGGACGTGCAGCTTGTAGGCAACACATGTGGAGTGGCGTGGTGGCATGGTGAAGGCAACGGCGAGCGGCTGTCACCACACTCGTTGCCCCCTAGGAGGAAGAAGAGGTGGCCGCAGTGGAATATTGCAATGATTCACAGTGTTCACTCGATGCACGGTGTATGCTTGAGCCAAAGTGGACACGATGGAGGAGGTCCCCACCAGGGGGAGAGGATTTTTTCTTTTCTCTTTATAAAAATCCCCCGGTTTGTTCTACCTACCGCTGGCATTGCCAGCAACTTGCGAACATCGCAAGTGGTTGAAACTGAAGGATAAGCATTGGCCATTCTATATCAGACGTCTGACTTCATCATCAGATGCCTTAAAATATGTAGAAATAGGAACTTGTGATGACAATTTCCCAGATGTCCATACTAATCTCCAGACGTCTTATAGATGCAGAATTGCACGTCTGGTCTCTTCATCTAGCCTGCATTAATCAGATAAATTATATTATCATATCATATGTTATTAAATGTAAAATTGATGCATAAAATTATATGCAGACTAAGATGAGTTGCCATATAATTCCTAATTAATTAACAAATAAGAATAACTAATTAGAAAGTACTTAGGCCAAATAATGGTCCACGAAAGTGGACTTATCAAATGCCCCCATGCTTAAGTTTTGCTAGTCCCTAGCTAAAAGTAAAAAAAAAAATGGAAGTAACCAGAAGGTTTCTTCTTTTCTTATTTCAAAACCTTAGAGATCTAGACAAATGTGAAGTGATTGTAGTCTAGGTAACAAATCCAAATGAAAAGCCAACTTACATTTGAAGTTCATACTTAACCCTTGGTAAGTATTTCTATCCGGATAGGCAACTACTTCCCTCGGGGATAAAGCAGAAAATAATATGCTATTTGACCCTAGCCTTTTGGCTTAAGTAAGAGAAACTGAGTTGAATAGATTCATATTTGGTGGCACACACTCATCTGGTGCTACATGTAATCTAGTACTACAGACTCTAGATTTCTAGACTACCAAACAAGTCATCTCAGAGAGAGGCTAAACAACTGTGCTCTCTTGATGTTCCTTTGTGATCACTCTTTTCCTTCTTTCTGAGATCACAAATCTCACCAAATTTTGTAAATGTACTCACTGTTTGGTGGCCTCACATGCATTCACACTTCAATTAAAGTCCTAATAACCCTACAACTAAGTTAGAGGAGCTCAGCCATTATTTAGGCAGTCAGAAATATTGAAAAGTAGGTAAGGGTCATATTTGGTGGATCGCAATGGTTGTTTTTATTGTTGCCTCAAAATCATCGACATATAATGAAAAGATGATACGAAGATAAAACTATAAACTTGAACTATTTCCTTTTTCTTTTTTTCCTTTTTTTATATAAACATTTCTCTCTTTCTTTCTTTTTCTTCTTTTATTTTTTTCTCTTTTTTTTTCTTTTTTTTCATAAATCAACATAACACGATGCAGACTTTTATTTGTGAGGCATTATTAGGAATGATGGTGGTCAAGAGGATATTGTGTGGCTTATTTAGTGGAAGTGCCTACTCTCAGCACTGGGAAGGAATGGATAGGACAAGTGTATTTCTGACCTTTGATACTATTACCCTCCTTCAGCCGAGGACTCTATGAAGGACGGTCGTAACCATCCACCATAGTCATAGTTTTATTAAGACTCAATTTCTGTGTATCTGCCTTATTTGGTGACTCTTAGGAATTCACACAATGTACGCACATAGGAACAGAAAGTGAAAACTATGCCTAACTCTGAGGTGTCCTTATCTAATTGTCCAAAACTTTAGAGTTCTTGCACTAGACTCAGCTCACCAATAATCTCTCTACTTTCTTCTCACAAATATGAGGTTGATCTAATAGAAGATAGTATGCCTGACTCCTTATTAACTGTCTAAGGGTTTAGTAAACTAAAAATGCTTATTAGTTTTCTACAAAGATCCATTACCTAGTCTACGTGCAAATGAATGTAACTGTACTAGATTCTAAACTTAAGAATCAATTTAAAAAGAAAATTTTAAATGACACCTCCATGATAAATTTTCTACTAGGGACTAATGAATTTAGCTCAAGAAAATAAAAGATTTTTTTTATATATAAATCACTATCCTAAATGTATGCAAATATTTATAAATGCTATAAACATCCTCAGGTTATACCCCCCCATGCCTAAGATTGATAATGTCCACATTGGAAAAATGCAAGCATAAAAGAATATCACCTGAGGAGGAGAGTGGGAGGAGCTATGGCTCCTCAAGCTGATGTGCGTCCAAAACCTAGCCATCTGAAAGAGTAATATAAAGTTTAAGTCACTGGCCATTTACCTTAAAGCTCGCACCAGAAGTAGGTGATGAGAACCTAATCATGAGCCATAACTAGCTCATTTTGACCTAATACAAAGGATAAAAGCTCCTAAATAACTCAAGGAAAGGCTTAACTCAGAGAATTCTGAGTTTAAGGAGAAAACAAGTCATAAGGGGTAAAAATGCAATTTTACCAGTATAATCTGCATACAGGTCCAAACATAGGTCAAACAAACCGAATAAGAAGGAAAGTGGGATGATCTAATAAGGGCTACAGCAATTCCAAGGAACTAAATGATAATCTGTAAACAAACCCACTTCAATTCATGAGGTTCGAGGCAAAGTAAAAATAGAATAAACCCTCTAAAATTCATAGAAAAATAATCTCTAGGGTTTAGAACCTTTAATTTGGCCTTCGTAACCTATTTTGACCTACATTGAGAACCATGCCCAATTAATAACTTAATTTGTGTTTTTACGTAAATTGATCGGTCAAACAAGGTTTTATCTAGAAATAAAATTCACCATCATAATCCTTAGGTCTTAATTAGTCACGTATAAAAACTTGAGCCTAAGAAGAAACCTTCTTGACCAACTTTACATTTTGGTCCTCATCTATTTACTTTTTGGCCCTCAACTTTTGAACCCTCGCATTTTGGCCCCTAACTCTTCTTCGTTCTTTACATTCAGGTCCTCCCTGCAAAACCTGCCAGCACCATGCTCCGGCGACCCTGCGCGAAGCATGGCGCCGCGTAGGGTAAGGGGGAGGGCCTGCCAGGTCAAATGGGGGTGCCCTGCGTCATCAGCTGTCGCAGGAACACCCCCCTGGTCGCTGCAATCCACCATAGCGGCCGTGCGAACGCACGGACGGTATGGGTCTCCTTCCTCCGGTGTCCTCCGGCGAGGGAGACACGTCGTCTCCCTCCGCCCTCCTCTCTGGTTCGGCCCCTATAAATACCCCCGTCGCTCCACCGTTCTTCCCAGCTCGGTCCTGACGGAGAAACACCCTCTTTTCACTCTCTTCCCACTCCGACAGGAAGCCCTCCAGCTCCGGCGATTTTTCCCTCCTCCTCGTCGTTTTGCCGCACTACCAGCAGCAGGGCTGCCTTCCCCTGCTCTTCCCGTGCCGCGCCGCACCCAGCGCACGCCTCTCCAGCCCTCTCCTCGCCGTCGCTCCTTCCTCTGGGCAGCTTCTTCTCCGGCGACAGTCGATACGACTGTCTCCTGTTCCGGCCCCTCCTTGTCCTGCTAAGTAGGTATAACTTCTCACCTTTCTCCCCTCTTCCTTTTCCTCACTTTAAACCCTTACTGTCGCCCTCGATTCCGACCAATCGCCCTCACCTTCTCCACCTCCGGCCACACTCCGGCGACCCGCTCCCATCACTCCAGCACCCCACACGGCTCGCCGACCTACACATAACCTCCGCCTCCTCACCCTGATCCATTTCCGCCCTTCCAATTCCCGCCACCCGACCTCTGCAGATCCACCGAACACACCCACTTCCCAACCCACAGCTTGACCTAGGGTGGCCCGTAGGCTCCGCCCCGCCACCTGTAGACCTTCTGACCACCTTCGCCGTGCTATGGCGGAGGTCCTCCGCGTACCTAATTAGGCCGAGAGGCCCTTTCTCTGTAAACAGGAACTTCACTCGCCGCCGCCATTGCTGAGGTGAAGAAGCTCCTTCGACCTGCTGCTCCAGGCGCGCTGTGCCCAGGTCACGCTCCTAGGCTGTGCGAGGTATTTTCGCAAAGCGCCAGGCTGTAGTTGAGGCGAAGCCCTCGCGCGAAGCCCTCGTGCGAAGCCTCGACCGCCGCTGCTTCCTCCGCACAGGCGCCAAATTGGGGTGGGACATTTAGTCCCACCTCAGAAGACTCCGAAGCGGCGCGCTGATACAAATTGAAAAAGTGCTGGAGGCTTATCGCCTCAGCACACGGGGTGAGGTCCCCTTCACCCGCTCGATTACCCGGCCTCGTCCGCGTTCACTCCTCGCGGACCTGGCCTGACCTGAGTAAGCCCGACCTGCACTCCTCGCCCACCACGCACGCCGGTGGGCCTGGACCCGGGCACGACCCGCGTACCTGATTACCCGGTTGCTTTGGGAGAGCTTACCTAGAGCGAATTCTGAGAAAAAGAGAGACGCGGGGGGGAGGGTAGAGTAGGTTTTGCCCACTGACGTAAACTTTGAAGTGTGCAGGCACAGGTGAACAAAGAAGAAGAACCGTGGAAGAAGAGAAGAAGAAGAAGGCCGACGAAGACTGAAGGAAGGAGGAGCACCGAGCTGCACTGTAGCAGCGGCGACTTAAGTCGTCTGAGTGAAAAATCAGACGACACTCTGAAGGAAGAGAAGAAAGAAAGAAGAAGAAGAAGAACATCACCACTGCTGCAAATAAAGAAGAAGAAAGAAGGAGAGACGACATCCTGAAAGCAGAAGAAGAAGACCACAAGGAGATAAACAAAGAAGAAGCAGCTGAGACAGAGCTACAGAAGGAAGACGAGAAGCGCAAGGAAAGAAGAAACAGGACCCGCAGCAAAGATCTGAAGAAAAAGACAGAAGAAGAACAAAGGAAGAAAGCAGAAGATCCGAGAAAGAAGAGAAGGAGAAGATAAGCAAAGAGAAAAGAAGAGAAGAAGAAAGAAGCCAACAAGACAAATCTCTCTCTCTCTCTCTCTATATTTTTGTAATAAGAATTTGTACCCCTAGAATACGACTCGCTCCCTGAGTTCGACCTCGGGAACTCTTTTCCGAGTAAAAAAAATTATATATTTAAAATGATGGCAATAACTGGCTATACTACAACGCTATAATAAAATCTAGTTACCACAGCCACCATTTTCAGTAGGGTTCCAAATTTCTACAACTCCGTGAGGGAAAGTATTGGTAAGAACGTACGACCCATCCCAGCGGGACTTGAGCTTTCCTGGAAATAATTTAAGTTTGGAATTGAAAAGCCAGACCTACTGGTTGGACTCAAAATTCTTTCTAATGATGTGCTTATCATTGAAGACCTTTGTACATTACTTGTAAGCTTGAGAAGTTTCATAGGCTTCATTATGAAGCTCCTCAAGCTCACTTAACTCTAACATACGTGCCTTTCCCACTTTATCCAGATTCAAGTTAATGTTTTTAATAGCCTAATAGGCTTTATGTTGGATTTCAATGGGAATATGGCATGCCTTTTGTAGAAAAGATGGAAAGGAGACATGCCCAAGGGAGTCTTATACGCGGTTCTGTAGTCCCAAAGAGCATCATTTAGTTTTTTAGACCAATCCTTACGGTCGGGCCTGACAGTTTTTTCTAAAATTCGTTTAATCTCCCTATTAGACACTTCAACTTGTCCACTCGTTTGGGGATGGTAAGGTGTGGCTATCATGTGGTTAACTCCCAAATTTTGGAGTAGTCTTGTGAAGTGTACATTCTTGAAGTGAGGTCCTCCATCACTTATGATCATCCTTGGGGAGGATAGGTTGCTGGGGCATCTCATCCCTTTTTCCGATGGTTCTGGTCTGTTGGTAACATAGACATGTGCCCACATATGTATGTCTATCTCAGAATAATGTGGGCCACCAAAAGCCAGACTGAAGAACTTTATGGGCAATCTTTTTTCCACTAAAATGTCCCCCACAGTAGAGATCATGGCAAAAACTCATAACACTTCTTTGTTCTTCGTTAGGGATGCAACGACGGAAAAGCTGGTTAGGGCCTATTCTAAAAAGCTCGGGTTCCTCCCAGTGATAAAATTTAGTGTCAGCAAGAAACCTGTCTCGCTTCGGCTTGTCCCAAGTACTAGGGGTAATCCCGTGACCAGATAGTTCACTATGTCAGCGAACCAAGGAGTTTTGGCCTCCACGACCATCAGAGAGTCATCAAGGAAAGTCTCTTGAATATCACCAGCAGGGTTTGATGCCTCAATAGGGATCCTAGATAGATGATCTACTACCACATTCTCGACTCCTTTCTTTTTTTTTTTTTTGAATCAGTGAGGATTGCTATCATAAATCGATAGCAATCCGGAGGGTATTGTATTGCATATCAAAAGAGTATTACAAAAAAGTTTCCCAACTATGTATGAGAGACCAACATTCCTTTACAACATTCTCACATCTCACCGATCGCCCCTGAAACAACTTATCATTCCGCGCCCTCCACACACACCACAAAACGGCAACCATAGCCCCCAATGGTCGAACAGGGTTGATGAACCTCTGCCACATAGCATGCTAAGGAGGGAGGGGTTCTAAGCACACCAACCTCTAGATTTTATCCGTGACCAAGCAAGAGGAGAAGATGTGTGTTGCACTATCAGAGTGTAATCCACATAGGGGGCAGGCATTCAGATCAATCCCCATCCTTCTATGCCTAATATCACTAGTGATCAACCCTTCCCATCTGCAAAGCCACAGGAAAATCTGGACCTTCAGAGGAATTCTCAACAACCAAATCTTTCTGTCGATGAGATCCCATTCCACCTCATTATTAGACCTAATAATTTTTTCATATGCCTGCTTCACTGAGAAAATACCCTGCCAGCATTATGTGTCCTTCACATCTGTCATAAGATACAGCTGCTGCAGATTCTCCATCAGTTTCTGCCTCTCCTCCCAAAGTCGAGTGCCCGGCCTGCACTGTTGTAGCCCTTCCAGCCTCCAGCAACCTTCAGCCTAGGACCACAGACTGCTAACTGTGGCATCTTTATCAGTAGCAGCACCATACACCCTCGGGAAGGTCACTTTCAGCATGCCCAATTCAGACCACCTCTCATTCCAGAAGCTAAAACATCTGCCATCTCCATGCTTAGGATGAAGCAAGTGCCAGTAGCAGGTGATTACAGGAATCACTGATTGCCAAAAGGGAGAAGGCCTCTTCAGCTGAAGCCTTTGCAAACAGCTATTGGATCCCCCATAGCTGTCCCTGATCAGATCATCCATCAGCCCCTCCTTGCAATCCAAAATTCTGATGGCCCATTTCAGCAGTAGGGCCTCATTGAACTCTTTTAATGCTTTAATTCCCAATCCCCCAGCCTCCTTTGGTCTGTAGATAGTGTTCCATCTTATGGGCTGCATGAACCTACCCTCGTGTCCTGCTCCTTTCTAGAAGAATCTCTTCCTCATAATATCCAATCTCATCCAGATGCATTTAAGGGCCTTAAATATGCTGAAGTAAAAGACTGGTATGGCAGTAATAATCGAGTTGAGAAAAATCAGTCTCCCACCCTTAGATAGGAATTTACTACTCCACCCTTTTAGCTTTCTAGCCACCTTCTCGAACAGGACATTCCAGTCTGATTTTTTCAGTTTTGTAGCCCTTAAAGGTAATCCAAAGTATCTCAGAGGCAATTTAGTACGAGGTGAGCCCAGTGTACCCTCCAATTCCATCTGCTCCTATTCATTCATACCAAAACAGATCAAAATAGACTTGTCTTTGTTCAAACATAAACCTGAAATATCACCGAAGATCTTCACCAATAATCCCAAAGCATGTCCCTCAGACTTGGACCCTTCCTTGAATAACACAGTGTCATCTGCATATTGTAAAATGGGGGCCAAATGTCTCCTGTTTGATAGCGAGTACCCTTTAATTATACCCACCTCTGCCAATTTGCAAGAGTACCTTGCAAGCCCATCTACCGCAAGGTTAAAGACCAGAGGGGCCAGGGGACGCCCTTGTCTAACCCCACGCTGAGGCTAGATCCAGGCTCCACAAGGCTTCCCATTGATCAAAGGAGAAAATGAAGCAGTGGTGATACAGTGTTTCATCCATTGAATCCAAAGGGGGGGAAGCCTCTTCTTCTAAACACCTCCAAAAGATACGGCCAGGAAATCGAGTCATAGGCTTTCTGGAAATCTACTTTCCACAAGAAGGCCTTTCATTTCCTCCGGTGCTAACCATTAACCATTTCCTGAGCCAAAATAAAGGACTCCTGAAGTGATTTGTTGGGCAAGAAAGCAACCTATAGTTCCATTCTCAACTCCTTTCTTATCTTTAATTTCCAGGTCAAACTCTTGGAGTTGTAGAATCCAACGAATTAGGCAAGGTTTGGTGTCCTTTTTAGCAAGAAGATGCTTTAAGGTAGAATGATCAGTGAACACCACAACCTTGGATCCCAAAAGATAAGATCGAAACTTTTCCAAAGCAAATACTACAGCAAGAAGTTCCTTTTCAGTGACCGTGTAGTTTTGCTGAGGATCCGTAAGGGTCTTGCTGGCATAATGCAGCACATGAGGTTTGCCATCAAACCTTTGACCTAAGACTGCTCCCACTGCAAAATCAGAAGCATCGCACATTAGCTCAAATGGGAGGGTCCAATCAGGTTCTTGGAGAATCAACGCAATAATAAGGGCTTTCTTTAAGACTTGGAAAGCCTCGCCACATCTATCAACAAAATCGAAGGAGACATCCTACGCTAACAGGTCGTAGAGTGGCTTATAGATTTTACTGAAATCTCTAATGAAGCGCCTATAAAATCCAGCATTGCCAATGAAAGATCTAACCTAACAAACATTGGCAGGTGATGGAAGCTTAGAGATGGAATCAATTTTTACAATGTCCACCTCTAATCCTCTCTCAGAAACTACATGCCCTAACACAATGCCCTGCTGGACCATAAAGTGGCTTTTCTCCCAACTAAGCACCAGCTTTGCCTCTTCGCAACGGGTTAAGACTTTATCAAGGTGTGAAAGGCATTGGTCAAATGACAAGCCATAAATGGAGAAGTCATCCATGAAAATTTCAACAAACTAGTCGATCATATCAGAAAAGATAGCCATCATACATCGTTGGAAACTAGTAGGACCATTACATAATCCGAATGGCATTCGGTGGAACGCAAATGTGCCATACGGACTCGTGAAGGTGGTATGATCCTGATCGTCAGGAAAAATGGCTATCTAATTATACCCAGGGTACCCGTCAAGAAAACATAAGTACTTGTTCCTTGCTAGTCGTTCCAAAATCTATTCGATAAATGGTAAGGGGAAATGGTCTATCTGGGTAGTCTTGTTCAAACGGCGGTAATCAGTGTAGACCCTCCAACCAGTTGAGGGTCTAGTGGTCACCAACTCTCCTTGTTTGTTCTCTTCCATAGTGATTCCTACCTTCTTGGGCACCACATGTATAGGACTAACCCATTTACTATCTGAAATGGGATAGATAATCCCTGCATCCAGCCATTTTAGAATCTCCTTTTTAACAACCTCCCGCATATTGGGGTTGAGCCTTCTCTACATGTCTCAGAAAGGTTTCACGTACTCGTTCGTGTATATATGATGCATGCAGAGGGAGGGATCAACACCCTTGATATCAGCAATTAACCAAGCAATTGCTTCCTTGTGCCTTTGTAAACACTCAAGTAGAGCTCCCTCCTACGATTCAGATAATGCAGACGAGATAATATTGGGGAGCCTGTCATTAAGGCCAAGGAAAGCATATTCAATGTGCTTGGGAGGGGTTTCAACTCCAACTTAGGAGCCTTTTGGATTGAGGGTTTAAGTTGATACGTCCCCGCCTCAGGTAGCGGATCTACATTCGCGGTCCAGGGTAGGGATAGAGACTCTGTGTGTATCCCCAGCAACTCTTCTAATTCGGGTATTTCCCCTTTTGTTTGTTCAATAGTCGAAGGATGGTCCTTAGATATGACCTTTTGAAGGGGATCTCTACATAAGAGTGCTGGAGTAGTCTCCTCAATTATTTCATCAACAACCTCAATCTAAGAATAATCTTCAAATCCGGATTGCTTGTAGGTATCAAAAACATTCAACCGAATCTTCTTGTTCCCAAAGCCCATTTTAAGTGCCCCTGATCTACAATTATAGAGGCGTTGGCTGTGGCTAAGAAGGGTCTTTCTAAAATAATGGATGGCTTGGTGGGATTATTAGAAGGGTCAGTATCTAACACAAGAAAGTCAACAGGGAAGAAGAAGTCCTCCACTCTCACCAGGACATCTTCCAGTAATCCCTAAGGTGTCTTAAGTGATCTGTTGCGACCTGGAGGATGACTAGACTAGGTTTTAACTCACCTCCGCCCAAAAGGTCATAGACAGAGCTCAGTAAAATGTTCACCCCCTCCCCCAGATCGAGAAGAGCCTTGTCAATGTGTTGGTTACCTATAACCGCTGAAATATACGAGGCCCCTGGGTGTTTCATTTGGGGGGGTGTTCCATGTTAAAGAATCGAGCTAACATGGTTAGGCAGGATGATTTTGGCTTGGACCTGTCTCCTAGATTGGTGCTTCTGGGCACATAGGTGACGTGTCAATTGTTCGCTTTAAAGTCGTTTGTAGTTTTATGTGGTGGAAAATCGACTAATCAATATTTAAATAAAGAAATAACCACTCGCAGAAGAGCGGATCGTACCCACAGGGAGGCAATCTCATATTTAAATTCGCACCAGTTAAAAATGTTTGTTCGTAGTTAGTTGAGACAAGAATCAAGCCAAAATTGCCTTCAGATTAAGGTTGAATCAAGAAATCATGCTGAAATAGCAATTCTTAATAACTAGAGGATATTTGTTGCAATGCAGATTCAATAAAATATCATTAAAAGTTGACAATGGCAGAAAATGTAATTATTAATGGCATGGTTATTGTAGCAAAACAGGGGATTTATTCCCCTTGGCCGTGCGTGACGAGGAGTGGATGGCCGGAGGTGGGAAGCTCGGAGGAATTTCCTTGGACAGAGGGCTTCGCAGCGGTGGTGGTGGCGAGTCACGCGGTGCTGGAGCCGGCTGGACGAAGCTCCGACGAAGGTGGCTGCAAACGGTGCTGTAGCTGCTGTTGGCGTGCGGTGCGCGTGGCCTGTTGTTGCATGCTCAGGCAAGAGGCGCTGCAGGCGGGTGCTCGCACTGGAGGAGGGCGCTGCAGTCTTGATGTTGCTGCAGGCTGTTGGCCGTACGGTGCACGCGGCCTATTGTTGCGTGCACAGGCGGGAGGCGCAGGTGCACTGGAGGAGGGCTGCTTTGCTGCAGGTGTGGGAAGGCTGCAGGCGGAAGGCATGCAGGTGGAAGGCGCGCAGGTAGGTGCGCACACTGTTGCTGGTGGGTGCGAGTGCGCACGAAGGCTGGAGGGCATGCGGATGAGGCTGGCGCTTCAAGTGTGCAGACGAAGGCTGCAGGCAATGGAAGGCTACTGGCCGTGCCCGCCTTGCGTGCGACTGGAGGGCATGCGGGCGGGCGTGGAGTGAATGGGCGAGGGCTGGCGGTTCAGGTGAGCGGGCGTGGTTGTTGCTGGAGTGGGGAGGTTGAAGCTTCAGACGTCCGGGAAACTTCGTGGACGTCTTAACTGGGTGAGGGGTGATTGCAGTAGCCGCGATGGTGGTTGTTGATGACGACGGCAAGGGAGGTGCACGGCGAGGTGCTTACGGTAATGCAGACAACCTCCAGATGGCGGTGTGGCCTGTCACACCACATGCCCACGGTGGTGGAGGGTCATCGCCGCGGTTGAGGGCGGCGGTGTGGAATGGAAGAGATGGACTCCGCACAGTGTGGGTTGGGGGTGGAGGCCTCCTTCGCTCGACAGCCTGTCTCCTCCTTTTATAGCTGACTTCACAAATTTGAATGGAGAGGCGGGAGCAGATCCACCTTCTCCGTTGATCCATGAATGTGCTTTAATGCGGCAGGAGGCATTGCAGCGGCAGCCGAACCGTTGCTGAAAAGAAGAAGAATAAAGGATATTATTAAAATATTATGGTTATTTATATACAAACCCTCAACTTTTATGTTAACTTAAACAATGTACCTAATTGGTTAACTAATTAAACGAATGCCATTCTAAGCTAATTCTAAATGCATTTAAAATATGAATGCAATGCATGAATTACGTAATTAAATTAGAAATATGAATTAATCTATTTACATCCTAATTTATGCTAAATAAATGTTAGAATTAACCTAATGTCTAGGCACTTAAATACTTAAATAGCCCACAACTATGGGCTAATCAATAGGTTCTTGAGAAACTTAGCATAGGATGGGATCTGTTTGATAGCTTCCATTAAAGGCAAGTTGATCTGGACTTGCCTAAAGGTGTCCATAATGTCCTTCATCCTATCCTTGGCTCTAGGGGAGCCAACAGAAGATTCCCCAGGAGCAGATAGGTGCTCTGGATAGGGCACCCTCGACTTCTGGGTAGAGGGGTCATCATGGAGAGAGAGGGGTGGTGGAATGACGACATCCTCATTGTGGGTGATTTCAAGCGGAGAGTAGTGCAGCTCTTCCTCGGTGGAGATGGAAGTCGGGTCGGGTGTAGGAGAGGAATTCTGAGACGTAACCATAGGAGTGTTATCAGGCTTGTTGATTTTCTCTCCACTCCTCAGCACGGTCATAGCTTGGGCATGCTCCCTGAGTACGATCCCCTTGCCATTTGGGTTCTCCTCAGAAGAGCTAGGCAACTTCCCCATATCACGTTGCCAAACTGCTTTAGTAAGATGACCAATTTGAGATTGCATATCAATAATCATCTTATTCTGAGATTGGATGACCATATTTTGATGCTCTTACATCACTTTCATCATGGCTTTAAGTTCATCCATCTCAGAGGGCTTATTCTGAGGAGGGTTTTCAAAGGATGGTTGGTATATGGGTTGGGGAGGTAGGGGTCTTGTATTCCCTGAGTTAGAAGCATCACCTTGCTTCCAAGAGAAGTTTGGATGGTTCTGCCACCCCAGATTATAGGTATTGGAATAAGGGTTATTGCGAGGAGGTGGGTGGAAACCTTGTGCCACGTTCAAGTCAACCTGAATCAACTCAAGGAATTGATTTGCCTAGTGGCACCCTACAGTGGCATGCATTGTGCTTTGGCAAATGGAGCATTCATTTGAAGCCTGAAAGATAGAGGCTGCTTGTGGGTTCATGCTAGGGTTTGCTAAAAGCCTATCAAAGTTTTTGTTCAATAATTGAATCTGATAAGCCAAATCCTGAGTGGCCCCAGCTTCATGGGCCTCTATCTTCCTCTACAAGATTGATGGTTTTCTTTCTTGGACATATGTATGGAGTTGTCACTTAATGTTTCAAATAATGCCTAGGCTTCATCCTCAGTTTTGGTCATAAAGGTTCCTGCACAGCCTGCATCGATGGTTTGCCGATGCCTTTCAGATAATCCGTTATAGAACCTTTCGACCAACTGCCATCTTGGCACCTGATGGTGGGGGCATAACCTAAGAAGGTCATTAAAGCACTCCCAAGTCTCATGAAATTTCTTCCCTTCCTATTGAGAAAACCCATAATCTCTCTTCTATAATTGTTGGTCTTACTCATAGGAAAATACTTTTTCAAGAATTCTCCCTTAAGGGTGGCCCAATCATTTACCCTTGCATCGATGATATGATACCAGTGCTTGGCCTTATCCTTTAGGGATAATGGAAATAGAGTTCTCATCAGGGCTTCATTAGTAAAGCCCTGGAGCTTCACCGAGGAATAGACCTCGGTGAATTCCTCCAAATGCTGGTAGGGGTCCTCCCTAGTAGTACCATAAAAGGAGGGCAACAATGATATGATACTGCTCTTGATCTCATAGGGATTATCCCTTGCCGGTCATCTCAGTGCTTGAGTGGGTTGGTTGGTTGGAAAAAAATAGTCTGTTAAGGTCCTTTGTTTATTTCCTCCTTGATCAACCATGTCTTCTCTTTTCTCTCCTTGGTGGGCTCTCCTGAGAATTCTCTCGGGCTCAAGATCAAACACTAGACTGCCCTCAAGAGAGCATCTACCAAGCATACAATATCAATCACAATTGAAGTTCTTGTTGATTAAGTGAAACCTCCACTCCAAAGATAGGTCAAAAGGTCAAGGCTTATCCCGGTTCCCACGTAAGTGGTATAAGAGGGTGATGACTTAGGATCTTAATCTTCTTTGTTGCTGAGGTAGAATTGGTTGATATAGATGGCCAAACAAGTTATTCACTGCAATTACGCAACCTAATTCAACCTTCGAGTGCCCTAGGACCTATACTTTGCTTAGATGATACTCCCAGGTGATCAAGTGAGAAGTTACTCCAAGGACGAACAAAGGGATGCAAGTAGGGCAAATCCTTCCTTTGAGGTGATGCGTACCCAATGCCTCTTAACTACCCTTTTGTTCCTTTAATGGGTGTCCCCCTCCGTGAAGTATCAAAACACTTGGTCAAAAGATAGTACCACCACCACAAAGCAAGATAGGAGGGTCTACACCGATAAAGAGATTGGTGCCTATAGCCTTAAGGGATCGAGCCTTAGTGCAGTGCCTAATGTGCGGGCTTAGTGCTAGACGTGTGCATCACACCGCAAATCATTTTTATTTTGAAAATGCAGACAAGTCCCTTTGAATCAGATCAAGTGTGATTTGGTTTTAAGGTCAAATCTGATTATCAGTTCCAATTGCAGACCACTGGATTAAGTAATTTCACTCAGCTTTGTGGTCTTGAATTTTAACTCGAATTAAAATGCGTGAACATGAGCTGGATGCAAAAAGTTGGAATGGTGTACTTGCCTCTAGCAATCTTTGTGCAACTATGCTCTCAATGCAATAATGAGATCTAATGTGCTACTCAATCACTCCTAAATGCATGCACCTAAGTGCATGCAACTCCTAACAGACAGCTTGGTATTTTATTGTGTTTGTTTTAGAGGCAAACATGTAGAAAAATGAATCACGCGAGTAGCAAAAATATAGCCCCTAGCCTCTAAAGAATGTGGGGACAGACCCCCAAAAATCAGCCCCAATTACTGCAAGGGAGAGAAAATAGGAATAAAACTTGTGACAAAGGAGAATCCCCTATGGAAGCAGGATCCAGGTCTCCTGCGTCTTCTTCGCGTGTGGGCATCGCTCAAGGTTGCTGTCGTCTGCCAACTGAGCCTATCACCTCCACAGATTCCTCACACAGAAAAGATCACAACTGGTCAGATCACTATGCAATGAGAAATAATCAGAAATAAAAATCAGGTGAAATTATTATGTCTGTTGCCTTCCTGGCAACGACACCATTTGATCGGTAGGATTTTTCGCTTTTCAAAGATGACGTTTATCAAAAAAATACTGTGTCGTAGTATATAATGTGGTGGAAAACCTTCGATCAAAGTTACTAAAATACTGAAATAATACCACACTTCAGGTAGTATCATAGGGAGACATAGAACCAATAAGATCACCAATATCAATTCCACGTAAAATCATGTTCAAGAAAAATAAATTGCCATTGATATCAACTCATCAAGGGAGGAAAGAAAACAAAATGCATTAGCTAGTAAACCAATCATCCAATATTGTCACAATAAACCAAGAAAAGAATGACCTCCCACAAATTTACCGTAATAGAATAATTAATACCAAAATCCCATTCTTTGACAAGGGTAATCAATGTAAATTTTAATTCAACCTTTACTGTAGAGAAAAAGGGGACTTCGTTCCCCTCGTCGACGTGTGGTTGAGGAAGCACGGTTGATGGTGCGAAGCTCTTAGGAGGTCACCGGGGGTGAGGGGCTCCCATTGTCGATGATAGTTTGGCTGACGATGGTCGGAGATGGCTGGTTGGTGGAGAACTCGCCGGTGGTGGTGGTTTCCCATAGTGTGCGTGGACAGCAAGAGAGTTGGCTGGTGATGGAAGCGAACTTGAGGTGTTGAGGCGAGGTGAACTGTGTCAACGAGGTAGTGTGTGGTGGCCAGACGAGGCGACTACAAGTCAAGATGAGCAGTCGGTGGTGGGTTCTTCTTGGAGAAGAAGAACAGTGCATGGAGTGGGGGAGGAAAATCGATTACTATGGCTATGGCATACTTTCATGGGTGGCACGGGCAGTGGTCGCTGCTGTGCGTAGAGGACGTGCGAATACAGGCGAAGGTACTGTAACACTGGTGGGCGCGATGGAGGTGCTGCTGCAATGACAGGAGCGAGCGGAAGTGCTGGCCTCACTCTAGTGTGCACGCACGGGATGGCGCTGCATGCGCGAGGGGGGGTCGGCTGTGAGGCTGTGGTTGCACGTGGTTGTGGTTGCATGCGATGAGGGGGTGTGCGCGCGGCTGGCTGTGGTTAGTGAGGGGAATGGACGTGCAGCTTGTAGGCAGCACGTGTGGAGTGGCGTGGTGGCACGGTGAAGGTAGTGGAGAGCGGCTATCACCACGTTCGATGCTACCGAGGAGGATGAAGAGGTGGCCGCAGTGGAAGCTCGTAGTGATTCACAGTGTTCACTCGATGCATGATGTATGCTTGAGCCACGGTGGAGATGATGGAGGAGGTCCCTACAAGGGGGAGAGGATTTTTTCTTTTCTCTTTATAAAAATCCCCTCATCTGTTATGCCTGCCATTAGCTTCACCAACCACTTGTGAACATTGTGAGTGGTTGAAACTGATGGATAAGCATTGGCCGTTCCATATCAGACGTCTAACTTCATCATCAGACGTCTTAAAATATGTAGAAATAGGAACTTGTGATGACAATTTCCCAGACATCCATACTGATCTCCAGACATCTTATGGACTCAAAATTGCACGTCTGGTCTCTTCACCTAGCCTGCATTCATCAGATAAATTATATTATCATATCATATGTTATTAAATGTAAAATTGATGCATAAAATTAGATGAGACTAAGATGAATTGCCATATAATTCCTAATTAATTAACAAATAAGAATAACTAATTAGAAAGTACTTAGGCCAAATAATGGTCCACAAAAGTGGACTTATCACCCACCCGAACAAATGACCACAAGGTGGTCATCGATTTCATCAAGAAGAACATCTTTAGTCGGTTTAGGATTCCAAGGGCTATCATTAGCGATGGTTGTTCTCACTTCACTAATTGCCAGTTCCATAATTTACAGTCAAAATACGGGGTAAATCACAGAATCTCCACACCTTATCATCCCTAGATGAATGGACAAACCGAGATCTCTAATCGGGAGATCAAGAATATTCTTCAGAAGACGGTTAGGTATGATTGTAAAGACTGGACTCAAAAGCTTGAGGATGCTTTTTGGGCCTACCTTACGGCATACAAAATGCTTATCAGCATGTCACCATTTCATCTAGTGTATGGAAAGTCATGCCATTTACCCATAGAAATTGAACATAGGGCATTCTAGGCAATCATGCAGTGCAATCTGGATTTGAGTTTAGTCGGAAAGACCAGGAAACTCCAACTATCTGAGTTGGAGGAGCTTAGAAACGACGCATATGAGAATTCCAAGATCTATAAGGCTTGGACCAAAGCTTGTTAAGACCAATTGATATCCTGCAAGAGCTTTGAGGCGAACTAAAAGGTATGGCTCTTTGATTCTCGACTTAAGCTCTTTCCTTGCAAACTTAGGTCAAAATGGAATGGCACGTTCATCATCGATCAAATTTTTCCAAACGGGACCATTCATATTTCTGACCCAAAGATGGGTAATTCATTTATAGTCAATGGTCAATGGCTGAAGCCTTTTATTGACCATATTGTTCCCGAATCCGTCTTAGACACGGTTTCTCTCATCATGTTATGATTTCTTTCGCCGAACTTCGCCTAGCTGATAGCATTAAACTCAGTAGTTGTACAGTCTAACTAATAGCTGACCCGAGCATCATATTCAAGTGATATCTTCTACATTCTACCCTTCCTTTCATGACTTTTATTCTCAATGCGGACATTGCATCATCTAAGCATAGGGGGGTGGATTCATTTTTGAATCATTCTGTCAGCTCTGTGGAATTCCTATAAATTCTACTTGTTTTCTTTTATATATATACATATATAAAAAAAAATGGATTAGGAAAGAATACTTGGGCATTAGGACTTTTCAATCTTAGGAAATATTATAGTAGGATCAGAGTACTAGGACCCTTTAGGTCTTTAGGCTTAATTAGCCTGGGTATCTACTAAAATGTGGATTTGTTTATCGAGTCCTTGCCATCCTAAATTCTATTTCAATTTTATTAAGTTTGGGTGATAAGTACATGACTTATCAACCCACCCTCTGATTTGAGGGAACTTTAAGTCTAAGCATCTACATGCTATTCGCACTGACTCGTTGTTCGACGATTTTAATGGAAATTGGGTAGCTAATGAACCTTCTAGGGTGGTATGACTGGAAAGTTATCATGGGTAACAATCCATAGGTAGGTTGTCCAAAACCCAGCCACTAGATCATTCTTTTCCTGCTGCCTTTAGGTAAATCTTAGACGAGGGATGCCACCTACTTTAAAACGGAAAAGAAAAAAAAAGAAAAAGAAAGTCCAAAAGGAAAAGAAAAAAAAAAGAAAAAGAAAGAGAAAAGGAGAAAAGAAAAAAAATAATAAACCACACTAAACCGCACGAGTATAGCTGGCAAGTTATTATGGGTAACAGCTCATAGGTAGGTTGTCCAAATCCCAGCTCAAGAAATGCACATAAAAATTCCTAAAACACTTAGGAAGAAGCAGAGAAGTAGAATAAGTTGGGGAGATATACATTGGATTCACCCTTGTGTTGACCCCATAAAAAGAAAAGTAGGGAGAAAGCTACCGATCGTATAGATACATCTTTAGGCAGAATTCTTTTTAATGTCACCTAAGGGCGTAGAAACCCAAAGTCCGTTCTGATTACCGATTAACGAGTCTATCACATTCGCAAAATGATGCTTAGAACTTAGGGTTCTCATCAAGTCTTGGGTGGGTTGATTGGCGGTAGAAAGCCGCTTTGTAACCCTAAACTCAAAAATTAAAAAGAAATTAGAAAAGAAGAAAAAGGAGAAAAAGAGATCCTTCTTTGAATAAGGCGAGGGCTTGAGGTGATCTGCATTTTGGCAGATACCTGGGCACTGTTGTATCTTTGAAAGTTCAGGTCCTAAGTAAAAATTTCTTAATGTTGAAAATGACTTTTGCCCGAGTAATCCAATCCTAATTCTTTTATAAATAGCATGTAGTTTTTGCTAGGGACTAGCAAAAGATAGGCATGGGGGTGTGATGAGCATACATCTAAACTGCCAAAAATGTCTATTAATGCATGTTCTTAGTGCCATATTAGCATCATACATTGTAAATATTGCATAACATGCATAATCATGCATTTAGATCAAATTGTATAAATTGTATAGTAATTGTCTCCTTTTATGGTCAAGGACAAGGTGTCTTTTAATCGGGTCCTTAGATCGAAGATCAACCGTACGGATCTGATCAGGGAGACGATTGGAGTTCAAGGACTCCAAGATCGCCTTAATCGGACATCCGTAGCACCAGATATAGACCGAGGAAGCCTAAAGAACATGGGCCAAGATGGTGCGAAACCGTACTTCAGACAACAAATCCAACTGCACAGATGGGTTCAGATCGATGATCGTAACCTAACGGCATGAAAATCGACTCAATTCGACATCTGTGGCACCTTCTACATGTCGCAGAAGATGGATGGCCATGATGGTGCCACGTGGCACCATCACAGCTGCCCAAATCAGCTGCAGCACCGCTCCCATTCTGAAGGTGGGGTGAGGCGAGATCTAGGTCGTTGGTTCTTGATCCAACGACCGTGAAGCGTGCGCACTTAAATTGTAAGCGCAACAAAGAAGAGCCGCTAGAGTAGTGGTCGAGCAGCGTTGCGTGAGAGCGGGGAATGCATTCAACTTGCCATCTGCAGCGTGCGAGCAGTTAATCTCGACTGCATGATTGGCTGCGGATGGCCTAGATCACCCAATCGGGCACACGCACAATTAGATGCACCGCCTCACGCCAATCACACGCACAGGAGGCGCAGTTGAAGCGGGTGAGGCTTGATCTGAACCGTTCAATCTCGCAATTGCACGGCTGAGATTTTGAGGATGTGGGTGAGCATTGAGCACACTGTAGGTGAGGAGGCGGGCGTGCACGCGAGGTTGCGGTGATGTGGGATCTTTAATGACGTTTAAATTTCTAACTAAAGACCCCCTCATTTAATCTTTTAACAATGTAATGACTAAATTGCCCCCAATCCTTGCAATTATAAAAGGAGACCCCTACCTTACAAAATTCTCATCCCTTCCTTCAGTTCTCTCCCTCTTCAAAGCTCAACAAAAGCTTGTCCCACACCCGGGATGCTATTCTAGAGCCAAAATCCAATTTTCTCATCCCCGTTCTGGAAGTGGAGCCCGCGACGATGACGATGTGTTGCCTCGTTCCTGCTTCTTCCTGCTTCATCCTCCTTCTTCGTACTCCGTCCCTCGTCATCCAGGCGTCATCCCATCCAGCTCATCCTCCAAGTAGTCGTCGAGGAGGATAACTTCTCTCTATCTTCTCTTTTACTGCTTTCTAGAATAGATTTCCTTCTTTCTAGTGTAGATTTCTTGCTTTCCAGTATAGTGGATAGTTGTAATCGTAATGAACATCAACTTGTGATAATGAATTCCATGTTTATTCTATCTCTCTTGTGTCTTTATTTGTAATATTCTCTCTCTATCTTCGATTCTTTATTCTTTAAGTAGATATTTAGTTTAGATTCAATTAGACTAGCTCACCTGCTTCGTAATAATTAAACAAAATGTGATTTTAAATCGAACATTTGCCTCCCTATGTTCGACCCGAAATTCTTAAAATTTGGGTTAAATTTATCTATTGATGGATTGCTTCGCAAATCGAGCTACAACGACGGGTTTTCAAATCCAACTTCTATTGCATAGTTTTCCACTCTCAACACTCTCCAAACCCCTCAGAAATGCAAATTGATTTTTCATAAGTCACCAATTTATGATACAGAAACAGAGGAGTTAGAAGAGCTAGGATTCAATTGGGTCTATCCTAAGAGCTAAGAACCTGAGCCTATGCCTAATAAGGACACTTTTTCAAGCTCAGAATTTGAGATTAGGTTAGATCCAAGTCAGGTTGTTGATTCTATGCATCTTGACTCATTCTATGGTGGAAATCCCAATTTGGAATCAGGTTCAGAAACTAATCTTTGCAAATTCTCCGATGATTTCGAATCTTACTCTGATTTCGGAGAATCGTTGTTTCCTGATGATTATGAACTAGTTTACAACCTCAGCATCCATGATCCGTTCTTTTATTTTGATGTTGAGGCCAATGATTTGGACCTTAAAGAAGCCACACCTTTTCATCCACATACTGAGCCTTCCAAAATCTGATCCCAACCCTACCCCGTCACTAGAATTAATTTCTACTTTGATTCACTTCTCTCTGATCCGGTTGCATATGATTCTCCTCCACCTTTTGATTAGGTTTTAGATATTAATCAGACTATTAATCACTTCTTATCCTTCTTTGATCTCACCTGTAGGATTCCTACATCCTCCATAGAGCCATTTTCTTTTAAGGATCCCTACTCTGATAAGGCTAAACTGACTCAGCCAAACCCGCAATCTGCATTTCCATATCTCTTTGAGCCTTAAAGTATTTGGTGGGCACCGCATCTATTGATTCATATCCATCAACCCACCAGACTAATTGGGTTTGGGATGCATCATTGATGAGTCGATTTTCTCTTTCAAAAATGATGATTAAGATGATTTGTCATTGTATTTCTAAGTGGTGGAAAATCAACTCATCAAAATAATTAAAATAGCCACTCAATGAGGAGTGGGTCGTGTCCATAGGGAGGCAATGGCTTATTTAAACCCACAAGGGTCAAAAATCGATGTTCACTATTAATTTCATCAAGAAAACATGCCAAAATCGCTTTCAAATTAAGTAAACAAGAACTAATGCTGAAATTGCAATTATGCACATCTGAAGGATTTATTTTGCAATGTGACACAATAAAATATTAATAAAATCTCACAACGGCAAAAGATATAAATACTAATTCCACCTTTACTGTAGCAAAATAAGGGATTTGGTTTGGGTGCCTTCCATGCATGGAGGAGAGGATGGCTAGAGGGGAGGAGCTCCCCAGAGGTAGCTGCTACCAGGCCGCTTCTTTTGGTGGTGGCGGCGAGGCACGGCATGGCTGGAGATGGTCGGTCGGAGGAGAGGAGCGACGGCGGTGGTTGTCACTACTGCTATTGAAGCTTATGAAGGCACGCACGTAAGGAGGTGCAGCAACACTCACATGCACTGGAGGGGTCGAAGAGGGTGCACGTGGGCTGTGCAGGTGCATGCGGGGAAGTAGCGAGGGGGCGCGTACGGTGCACGTGAAGGCTGTGAAGGCAAAGAAGAAGAAGATAGAGGCCGGCTGCACGCGAGCGGTGCACTGGTGCTGGGCAGTGTGTGCAGCAGGGGCTCATGGCGCGATCTGGAGGTGAGAGGGGTTGCTAAAGGTGCACGGTTGAGGGGCTGGTGGTGCACAGCAGCTACGGACATGGTGAGAGGGCATGGGCATGCTGCTAGCTATGTACGGGAGGTGCGTGTGGGCAAGAAGGAGGGTAGTGGCGTGCTGGTGTAGGTGGTAGTTGTTGGTGATGGTGGTGGATAGTTTCATTGAGGTAGAAGATGAGTTCCTTGTTGCAGTTGCACAAAGGAGAAGAGGTGTAGGGGCTTTGGACGTCCGGGAAAGTTCCCGGACATCTTAAATGAGCAGGATGGTGGACAGTGGTGGAGATGGAGAGCGATGGTGCTCATCAAGGGAGGTGATCTGGCGATTACACAGTGAGGTTGTAATGCAAAGCTTTGTGATGGCGGTGCGGGCTGTCACCATACATGCCCACGGTGGCAAAGCTCCACCGCGATTGAGGTCGGTGGTAATGGAGTGAAAGAGAAATTAAGTTCTCTACAAAGTGAGGAAAGGGAATATAGGCTTGCCTGTGCATGGTCGTCTTCTCCTCCTTTTGGTAATGAATTTGAAAACAAAGAGGTGGGATCAGATCCTCTTTATGGCAAATGAATGCTTGCAGCTGTATGTGAATGGGTGAGTGAGGAGGAGAAGCAACCGTTACCTGTGGAAGAAGAGAATAAGAAAATAATAAAATATTATGGCTATTTATGCATAAACCTTTAACTTCTATGTTAATTTAAAATGATGCAAGTAATTCACCTAATTGATTAACTAATCAAATGCATGCAATTCTAAGTTAATTCTAAATCCATGCAATGAATGAATTATGCAATTAAGAGAAAAATATGAAGTAATTTATTTACATCCTAATATATGCTAGCTAAATGTTAAGGATATCTTAATATCTAAGCATTTACATATTTAAATAGCCCACAAATATGGGCTAATCAAATGCCCCCTTGCCTAGTTTTTGCTAGTCCCTAGCAAACTCAAGCAATAACCCAACTCTTCAAGCAGACTAGCCAACTCAATCGGTATTCCTTTAGAAACATGTTAAGTTTAGACTTTAGACCTAAGGTTCCCAAGTAGTTGCTAAGCTACAAACTAGGTCGGCTAAGGACGAGTTGCAGGCATAAGTTTCCTTGACTTCTAGCTCTACCCTAGGGTTTATTAGTCCCAAAAATTAAAGCATCCGTGCATGTACATTAGCCTGAGTTATTTGAGGTTGGTTTGATTACCAACCTAGAAAGAGATTCTTTTTTTGTAATATATATATATTTTTGTTTGATTCCTCTAAGTCTAACCTTGGATCAGCTATCAACATGGTCTGTGTTGGATTCATTATCCCCATCACTGAACCTTAAAGGGTGCTTGGTTTTTGATGCTTCGAGATAGCACTGCCCATAGCGACCCTAAGAACTCCTATCAATCAGCACTTCAAGATAGTATCGCCCATGGATTTCTTAAGCAAATTCAGGCCTGTGGCAATTGGCACTTCGAGATAGGGCTGCCCATGGTACCCGAACCGCACAATGTGCTTACATGCCCCCAGTAGGATGGTCATCCTAAGAGACAAGCATCGAGGAGGTGACATGTTATCATCGCATCCTTAAGGTGAGTATATACTCCACTTCTCCTGCGGTAGGAACTCTTCTAATCAAATTGTCTTTTCAAGCTTCTCCTAAGTTAGAACTAAGAGAAGCAAATTTTCTTCAAGAAAGAAATTAAGATGATCATTATTTACAAGACCAAGTGTATGTGAAATGTGGATGTTTAGGTTACGAGGACCCACAAATCAAAAGGTAGAAAAAGACACCAGGTACTACCCAGCCTTTAACTCAATCCCTAGCTTTCCTTCCTCTTTAGGAATGGTCTGTAACTTAACTCCTACTTAAGTTTTTAAGTCCACAAAGGACCCTAAGGATCTAAAGCTAGTAGCTCAACTTACCTTCTAAAGTCAGACATCTAAAGTCAACTTAGTCTAACCTAAAGTTCTGGTCTTATGCCTAAGAATGCAAGTCCCAGCCAATTAAGCTCAATACTAAAAACATTTTTTATTTTTTTATTTTTTTAATTCTTTCTCTCTTTTTTATTATTTTTTAAATTAATGCAAATGTATGCAATGCAGAATGCTTTAACTAAATTCATGAATGCACTATGTATAAATGCTATGTATATCCCCAAGTACACCCCCCATGCCTAAAATCTACAATGTCCCCATTGCATAGAAGGATATTACCTGGGTTAGAGTTAGGCTGCCATTATTTTGTTAGCAGCCGAGTAGCCAAAGAACCTGCAAGTTAGGTTCCAAAACCAAAGAAATAGGCCATAAAAATGAGCAAAGTAGTGTTGGCCTAGAAAATAGGTAACCTAGGATGTTGGCGAGCTGATGATGAATCCCAATGGCAAATGCTCACCCAACCAGGATGGGAATGAAATCATCCTAGGTCACCAGAGGAGGTGTTAAAGGATATATAGGAATAGCGGCCTCTAAAGTTGTAGGAGGAGGATGACAAGGATCCTCCAAAAGAGATAGGGAAGGAATGGTGTAGAGATAAACCCTCAAGGTGATGGACTGACCATAGAAAGCATCAATCCATACCCGGTACCCCATTACAAGAGATATTGGTCTGTTAAGTCCTTGGTCAAAATAGTAGTGAGCATGTCTTTAAGCCAAGGATCGTCTAGGGTGTTCAAGTTTCGAGGTTGCGGGATGGTCATACGATCTAGGTTGGGTTTAATTGGCTCAGTGTCCATCCCTAACAATCTTACTAATTCCTCAATTGCATCCCTAGCATCCCTTGTACTATCACAAGTATCTTTCTGCACTTCATCAGTGATCATTTCAAGGTATGGAGTCAAAATTTCACCTTTAAACATAGGCAAATCAGAGGGTGTCTTCGAATCAAATGAAGGCAAGTTGGAAGCAACAAATCTAGGGATTATCCTATCAATGTCATCCCCAGGTTCTTGTTCTTTACTCAAATCCTCCCCGAAGTATATATGTGAATCCACATAATTCTCAAAAGTTGCTTCCACATTTTCCATTATTTCATCATGAGGAGAGATACCATCAATGGGTGTGCTAAGGAAACCTAAGTCGGTCAAATTTGTGACATCCGCAGTGGCTAATTCTTCAAATAAGACATAATTACCCTTAGTGTCACTCCAAATCTTAAATATAGGTTCCTCATAATTCATCCCTCTCCTCATCATACATTTCATCATCCACCCGAGGTCTGGAATCATCTAAAATCTCAGCAGATCCCCTAGGGCACTATATCTAGGGTAAATGGTTTACACTGGTAACATCAGACTCCTCAGATAGGTGAATTTCTTCAAGGATAGGTTCCCTAAGGTTGGGCTTGAGTTCCATCTCATGATCAGAAAGGACAGGTTTAACAACTTGACTTTGACCCACTTCATTAAATGTCACGAAAATATTATCATCTAGGTCGAGGTCTTCCAATGGTACCCTCATTCCCTTCTTTTTAGTCCAATATAATTCAGGTGGATACTCAACCTGATCATCATCTTCCTCGGGTTGCCACCTTTCTTCATCCAATGTATAGCTACTTTCATACATACCATCCTCCCACTTAAGGTATGGACCTCTCAAGGAAGTGTCATCTAGTGGGGAGGTTTCAAAATCAAACCTCGAAAAGTAGCTATTCTCCCTTACATATCCCCAAAATTCCCTAACTTTGGGTGTGGCTCTCCCACGGGAGATGCATCTAGCATAGAGGGGTGCACTTCATCCTCAATAGGGTAGATTGGGTGGCTAATTGCTTCTTTTTCTTGTTGGCCTACCCTCAAAGATTCTCCTAGTAATTCAATCATTTCGTCTTGCATTCTCTGTATTTCCATCTTCAAGGAGGAGAGGTCATCATTACTATCAGGAGAGAAGTCAGGCTCAAGCTTGCAGTACCTAGGAGTGTCTGTCCAACCATTACAATTAATTAGGGAGGGTGGGTTGGGTGTTCCTATGGTGTGTGGGATATTGGGCAAGGCAAATCCCGCTCCTAGGTTCTGCTCATTGATTTGGGGCTTAACTAGGCCAATACTCCTATAATAGGAGTAAAATGGATCCCACTGGTTGTCATTTTGTCCATCGAAAGATGAACCATCGTGGCATATGGGAGAAGATTGCATAATGGAGGTAAGGGTGTGGGCATGATGTGAAAGGATGAAAGTCAACGTGGTCCATTCTAACTCACACCACAATTAGATTCCTCAAGCAAACACAAATCAAAGGACTTTTTAGGTCTTTAATCAGTTAGGCTTTTGAGATTTTAAGTCCACTTGTAGGTGACAAATCAATTTATCTAAATAGTTACGTGCCTACTTGATGACCTACGATACGCCTAAGAAGACCTAACTGGGACTTAGGTGATCCTTGTTGGAACCTAGTTCCATCTCTCATCTGTGTTTTGGTGTTAACAAAACCATTTTAAAATCTAATGTGTTTATGAAGTATTGCAGGAGAAAAGAATCTGTGGATGCAAGGAACAAGATAGCATATGAAGGAAGAAGACTAGAAGACTATAGTTTTTGTTGTATTCATTGTATTTTAGAATCTTTGTATGTCTCCTAACAAGTAAAACATAATCTAGGACTTAAAATCAAAGTAAAGATAATTAGGGTTTAGAATATCATTCATTCATTCATTTCAAAACTCAAACTCGATTCTTTCAAAATAAAGTCATATAGAGTAGATGGGATAACTCTAAAAGTTGACTTACACTTATAATATTTGGTACTTGTAGCAAGTACTAGTACTGGTCATAAGTACCGGTACTTGCTAGTCATAGGTTTGGGCCTAAGTCCCAAACTGCAAACAACAAGTACCGATACTCATCGTGAGTATAGGTACCAAGTGGTCACAGTTTGTGCACTTGGTTTTGCCTGGACCTTACAAGTATTGGTACATGTAGGTCATAGGACCCAAATCTATGAGTCACAAGTACCGGTACTCATCATTAGTACCGGTACATAGTGACTTAGTTGAGCTGACCGTAGGCAGTCAGTATCTGTACCAACTAGCTATTGTGACCAATCTGAATGACTATTTTGCAATTAAACCTATATCTAATCTTCCCAAACTACCCCTAACAGCTAGTAATCATACGGAAGGTGTTTAGTGGCTTATATAAACACCTTGTGTGTGTCATTTGCACACAACAACAAGAAAATATTGTCTCCTTGCTCCTAATTCCAGATTTCTAGTTGTAAGCTTATTGTTTTGTTACATCCTTCAAGGCCACACTCTCTCAACAAACATCTTTCAGGCGAGTTCCTGTAATTGGGTTGAGGTAACCCGTTAATTACCTTAGGTATTAGTAAATTGATTCCCTCCGAGTTTAGAGAACCAGGTTAAAAATCCTAAGTTGGCAGACTTAGGTAGTGGAGTACCCAAGTGAGGGGAACCACTATATATCTTGTGTGTTTTTGTCGTTTGTTATTGCTATAAATTTTTATCTACCACACTATTCCTCCCCCTTCTAGTGTGCTTGTGCTTTACAGATCCTACAGGTGTTATCAAAGTGGGTCGCGAATAGGAGTAATCTTTTTCTCTCGAAATGGCATCATCAGTCAAGCGCACTGAAGGACAGTCATCCACATGTCCTCCCTACTTTGATGGGATGGACTATGGATACTGGAAGAGGAGAATGCAAATCTTCCTCAAGGCCATGGATGAGGACTCATGGACTCTCATTCAAAGAAGTACATGGATCTGAAGCCACAGGAAGGTGTTGTTTGGACCACAGACCAAAAGAAAAAGATCTTGGGAATGCAAAAGTGATGAATGCACTCCATTGTGCATTATCAAGGGAAGAATTTAACCATATCTCCGCATGCGAATCCGCATACAATATATGGAACACGCTGCAAGGCATCTATGAAGGTACAAGTAAGGTAAAAAAAACACATATTTCTATTCTAACAGAAAGCTATGAATGTTTCAGGATGCAGAAAGGTGAAACAATCAAAGAGATGTACAAAAGATTTGGAGAGATCATGAATCAAATGAAGAACCTTAGAGTCAAGCTGAAAGAGTAGCTTGTAAGGAAGATCTTGATTTCCCTTACAAGCGATTGGTCTCCAAAGTCCATAGCCATCCAAGAGGCGAAAGGCCTTTCTACTCTCTCTTTGGATGACTTGATTGGAAGCCTCATGGCATATGAAGTTTAATTGGAAAATATGAAGAAGAATAAAGAAAAATCTATGAGCAAGAAGAAAGAGCTTGCTTTCAAAGCTATAAAGGAGGAGCTGGATTTTGATGATTCAAATTCCAACGATGAAGAGGAGCTTTACTCTTCTAACAAGAAGATTCAGAAGAGTCATACAAAAACAAGGTAAGAAAGTCAATATATTTACAAATGACATTATTTTTTTTGAATGCAAGAAGAAGGGGCACGTAGGAAAAGATTGTCCAATGATCAAGAAGAAGAAGGAAGAAAAGAAGAAGGACAAAGAACTTGATCAGAAGAAGAAGAAGATTTCAAGAAAGGCATACAAGGCGACTTGGGATGATAGTGATTCCAACACGGAATCATCGTTTGAAGAATTTGAAGAAATGGAAGTTGCACATCTTTGCTTAATGGCGAACAACGACAGCTCAGAAAATGAGGTAGATTCTGAAGTCACTTTTAATGAGTTATTATAAGCATATGAAGATTTGTATCACAGAGCTAGGTTAATTAAAAAAGGAAACAAGGTTTTGCATGATAGTTATAAAACTTTAGAAATAGAAAATTCTTGTTTAGAAATAGAATTAGAAATGTCATAAGAAACTAGCAATCAATTGCATGCAAAAATAGTAGAATTAGAAGATATTTATGAATACTTTGAGGACACTTTGAATAATCTAAAAATAACAACTAGGTTGAATATAGAATTTCGTAATAATTTAAAAGCCAAGTTCAATAATAAAAAGACCACACAAAATAAATCACATGCACCTAGACATGCATGGATTTATGAAAAGGTCATGAATCCTAAGAATTATAGATCTAACACTAAGGTAATCTATAAACCTAAGGATTTGAAGGGTACTAACCATCAAGGACCCAAAAGAAAATGGGTACCTAAAATAGATTTAATAAACTATTTTACAAGTCAAGAAAGACAAATGGATCTTAGATAGTGGGTGTTCTAAGCACATGATGGGAAATTTCAACCTCTTTATTAAGTGGACCAGAATCGAAGATGGACACGTTACGTTGGGTGACAACAAACGTTGTCACATTATTGGTGAAGGTACAATAGGTAATTCTTCTAAGCAGGTACGTAATGTTCTTTTAGTAGAAAACTTAAAACATAACCTGCTTAATGTTAATCAAATATGTGATAATGGATGTGATGTTTTGTTTACTAAAGTTGGATTTAAAGTATTAAAAGAAGGAACAAATATGGTTTTAATTGAAGGCTTTAGATATGAAAATATCTATGCTCTTCATTTTTCACAAGAGAAATTTGTAAAATGTCTACTTGTCTCCCATGTTGAAGTAGATCTTTGGCACCGTAGGCTAGGTAACATTAATCACAAACATCTTAATAGGTTAGCTAAAAATGAGTTAGTAAGGGGCCTACCCAAACTAACTCAAAAAAAGGATGTTTTGTGCAAGTATTGTGAACTCGGGAAAATGCACAAGGCTTCTTTTGAACCTAAAGATTTAGTTTTAACAACACAACTTTTAGAGTTGTTACACCTTGATCTATTTGGACCAACACGAATAGAGAGTCTAAATGGATCAAAATTTTGCCTAGTTATTGTTGATGGCTTCTCTAGGTTCACTTGGGTCATCTTCTTAAAACATAAGGATGGCTCATTTGATTCCTTCCTAAGTCTTGCTTGAAGACTTCAAAAGGAAAAATCATCCTCAATTCTTAGACTTAGGACTGATCATGTGGGTGAATTTGAAAATGAAAAATTTTCAAGTTTTTGTGTTAATTATGTCATAACCCATGAATTTTCATTTCCATGGACACCATCTCAAAATGGTGTTGTAGAGTGCAAGAATCGCACTCTACAAAAATGCACCCGAACTTTGCTCTTGGAGTCTGGGCTTCAAAAATATTTCTGGGCAGAAGCCATTAATACAACATGTTATGTTCTTAATAGAACTCTCTTAAGGCCTATTATTAAGAAAACTCCATAAGAGCTTTATTATGAGAAGTCTCCTAGGATTTCATATTTTAAGGTGTTCAGAAGTCGATGTTATTTATTAAACACCCATGATTAGCTTGATAAGTTTGATGCTAAAGGTGATGAAGGAATTTTTGTTGGCTATTCAACAAGAAGCAAAGCTTATCGAGTCTTTAATAAAAGGACTTTTGTTATAGAAGAATCCCTGCATGTTTCATTTGATGAAACAAACTTAGGTGAACCTAAACTAAATCATTTAGATTCTGATGATGAAGATAGCCCCTTCATTGTTGTATCAAAAATGGAAGACACACGAATTGTATATGATCTCCCAAAAGAATGGGTGCACCATAAGGATCACCCTCAAGAATAGACCATAGGTGATATTGAACAAGGTGTAAAAACTTGATCTCACTTTAGAGCTGATTTTGTCCTTAATGCCTTTGTTTCTCAACTTGAACCCAAGAAAGTTGATGAGGCATTAAAGGATGAGTCATGGGTTGTAGCTATGTAGGAGGAGCTACTACAATTTATAAGGAACAATGTATGGAACTTGGTACTCACTCCTGAGGGTAATTCCATCATTGGAACCAAGTGGGTGTTCTAAAATAAATTGGGTGAATCTGGTCAGTGATCAGTAATAAATCCAGACTTGTAGCTAAAGGCTATAACCAATAGGAGGGTATTGACTTTGTGGAGACATATGCTCCTGTTGCTTGCTTGGAGTCCATATGGATGGTACTTGCCTTTGCAAGTGCAAAGGACTTCAAGCTATATCAAATGGATGTCAAGAGCACCTTTCTTAATGGTTATATTAAGGAAGAAGTTTATGTTCATCAGCCTCCTGGGTTCGAGCATCCAGCACACCCAGAGCATGTATACAAGCTCAATAAGGCATTATATGGACTTAAACAAGCTCCCAAAACCTGGTATGATAGGCTTAGGACCTTTCTTCTTTAGCATGGATTTAGAATTGGAGTTGTTGATTCAACTCTTTTTGTAAAAGAAGGTAATGACATCCTACTGGTTCAAATTTATGTTGACGATATTATATTTGGATCAACTAAGGAGTCCCTATGTCAACATTTCTATGAGACTATGAAGACTGAGTTTGAAATGAGTATGATGGGTGAACCTAGATTCTTTTTAGGACTCCAAATTCAACAATTAGACACAGGAATTTACATTGGTCAAATAAAATATGTTCTTGAAATTCTCAGGAAATTTGACTTTGAAAATGTAAATGGTAAAGAGACTCTAATTACTCTATCTGCTTCTCTTGGTGAAGATTTATCCAGCAAGAGGGTAGATGAAAAGAAATACCAAGGCATGATAGGTTCACTACTATATCTTACAGCTTCTTGACCTGATATTCTTTTTGCTACATGTCTATGTGCGAGATTCTAATTCGAACCCAAGGAATCTCGTTTTAATGCAATAAAAAGAATATTTAGATACCTAAACAGCACAAAAGATATTGGTCTTTTCTATCCTAAAGAACAAACCTTAGATCTATTATCCTATAGTGATGCAGACTATGCAAGGAGTCGGACAGATCAAAAGAGCACTAGCGGCACATATCATTTTATTGGAGAATCTTTGGTCTCATGGTTCTCTAAGAAACAAACTTGTGTTTCACTTTCTACAACTGAAGCAGAGTATATTGCTGCTTTACTTGCTTACTCTCAGGTCATTTGGATGAAACAGACTTTGTCCGACTTTAGATTGATTTTTACGCAATCCAAAATTTTTTATGATAATACAAGAGCAATAAATTTATCCAAAAATTTGGTACATCATTCACATACCAAGCACATAGATGTTAGACATAATTTCCTTAGAGATAATGTGCTTCAAGGTTCAATTCAATTAGAATTCATTGACACACAAAACCAATTAGCTGACATCTTTACAAAACCTATTGCAGCAAAGAGATTCTATTTTATAAGAAGAAAATTAGGACTTTGTATAATAAAAGAGATTCAAATCTAATAATTTGATTGATATGTAATTTGTTTGTATTTATAAAAATCCTAAGGGCCTCACTGCAATTTACCCATGCTTGCTAAAAAAAAAGGGTAAACTGTAATATTTCCATATGTCTAGAAATAGGGTGTTGTTTGCCATATGGTTACTTAACTTAGGTTGTTGACTACATTATTTGTTCAACACCTAAGTTGTAAATTTCATTTCTCTCAACCACTTAAGTGGTCATGTGACTAGCACATGACCCATCCCATATAAAAGAGGCCAAGTGCAAACACTTGCCTCATTTTGTCACTTGCAAACCCTAGTCCTCTTCACAAGAGCCTCTCCAAGCCTTAGCCAATAAGAGAAAGATCATCTCCAAGCCTCAAGTCTAGGTACACTCATATCTTCTTGTCATTTTGTGCTTCTTTGAGTCATCTTGTATCTTGTTTTCTTTCTCTTAAAACCATTCTTGCTACTGCACTCCATACATGTCGGGTACCAGATGGTACCGGTACCCATCACTGGTACCGGTACTAGCTAGGCGCAGCAGTGCCTACTTTAGTGAGTAGGTACCGGTACTGAATATGAATACCAATACTAGCTCAAATTTCTGGTTGGAATAGAAACCAACCAGTACCGGTACCAATCACTAGTACCGGTACATGCAGGCTTAAATGTGTTTTTTCTTGTACAAACACATGAAAGGAAGTTCTCTATGTTTCTAATCGTTTTCCTATTCCTTATTGTTGCATGATTTCATATGGCACCTAAATCTAAAAGTAAGGGAAAAGCACCTCAAGATGCTTTTCACAAGTTTTGCATCAGTAAGGATGCTAGGTCAAAGTTTGATTGGTATAAAGGCCTAAAGCTTCATCATTGTAGGCCAGTTGAGTGGAAAGATTTCTCTTTCCAACTCTTTAATTTTATCACTCATCTTTCCAAACAAAAACTCAAGCATTTCTTTGATGAATCATTTTTTTGCCGATGTTCCTAGAGTATACCCTAATATCAATTGTCTATTCTTTGCTAATCTCCAAAAATAAGAAAATCGAGGTCACCTTATCTTAACAACAATTGTTTTTGGTCAGAAAATCACCAACACACCTAAATTCTTATCAACTATTACTGAATGTCCTAATGAAGGTCATGCATTTAACACACTTAAGGAGCAATTTCCTACTCATAAAATCCATGAAACTCTCTTGCTCCTAATTGCACAACAATCATAGGTCCTAATCAACCTAAATAATGTCTGAACCTATCTTAAATTGTGGATATTGCACTAATATCTTGCATATCATGCATTGCATCAGTCTATTTAGAATAAGATGAGATATCCTGCTAGTTAATGGCTTTTATTGCTATTTACAGATAATAAAGTGATCCAAGATGGAGATAGCGGAATAAAGCAATAAAGGAAGAAGAAGACTGATCCAAATAAGAGGAGTAAGGAGGATAGCCTTATCCCTACCCTTAGAAACCCTAGGACAGCCTTCCCAAACCCAAAACAACCTCCATTAGGGCACCTTAGCCTCAAAACCCAAACATGGATAGCACTATCCATGTTCCTATCCCTCTCCCAAACACTTAGGAACCAAAACCAACCTTAGAAAACACAAAACCCACTCTCCAGCACCTTTTAAGACGTCCAGACATCTGGCTAGACGTCTGATTTCTACAGAATAACAATCCAGGAAGCTAAAACTCATACTGACACAGAATTGGACGTCTAATTTAGTGTCCAGACGTCCAATTTTGTAGTATAAGACATCTGACCACTATCCTAGACGTCTGATACTGCTGTCTGGTTCCTGATTTTGGGTGTTGGAAGCCCGAGCTTGCCTATTTTAACCTAGGAACCCCACCGGACACCCTAGGAAACCTAAGTAGAGACCTCCTAAGCCTAGTCCACTATCCATAGCCCTACTTGTCCTATCCCTAACCCAATTGAACCATCCCATACCTAATTGGGTGCATCTACAGTTGATTGGGTGCACCCGAGCCCAATTAGATCCGCCCAAGATCTAATTAACTCATACCTATTAGGGTTACCCTAGCCTAATCACATGCACACATCTAATTAGACTTGACTTAGACCTAATTAGGTTCACTCCTACCCAATTACACTTTCCTAAGCCTAATTAGGTCCACACCCACTTAATCTAGATTGACCCAACCTATTTAGCACCTAATCCTACCAAAACCCACAACCTAGCCCTACGAAAAACACACACCCACACACACACGCACACCTTCCCATTTTACTCCCACCAAACCCATGCACACTCTCTTGGAAACCCTAACAACATGTGTCAAACCTAGATCCAAAATTTGTGGCATTTGCTATTTTTGGAGCCACCAAAAGTGGCAACCAAATGGAGCCTTCCATAAGGGCAAAGTGAGGGCTACGAAATTGGAAAATCTCCATACACTCTCCCATCCATACTCTCCACTCTAAACTTGCTTCCACCCTCCAAAACCTGAAGGCCATCCTCCTCATCCTCCTCCAAGGCTCCATGGACGGCTAGCTAGAGAAGCTTCTCTCCAAAGCTTCAAGGACGGCCATTGGTAGAGAAAGGGAGCAACACCCTCCTCTCTCCCCTTGGGTGCACTAGCCTCCATCTTCTTCTTCTTCTTGGACGGCCATGAAGGCTCACCCATAGCCTCTTGTGGCTGGCCATCTCTTTTGGTAGGCATGTAGATGGGTTTGCATACCCAAGGTCTAGCCTACACCCTCACACAAGGCTGATGGCCCTAGTGGCAACTTTCCGGTGTGAGGGATTTTCTTCTATTTATATGCTTTCTAGTGTAGATGATGTGTGATAAATTTCTATGCATAAATAATGTTTCTGTGATTGATTGTCCTCATGTTTGCTTGCTTATATGACACTTTGGTTTGTTCACACCATGCACGGCCACCATGGCCTCATTTAGATGCACATAGTCACTTAGGTTTTTGCTAGTTTTTCTAGATCTAGGTTTCAATTCGCTTTTCGAAATAAAAAAAATCAAAAACATAAACAGACAAAAATAGTAGCTTAGGTTAGATTTAGGTTATAAAAGCCGATCCAAATCTCAATTCGTTTTCACGCCTCCTAGAGACGAATGACCGGGACTCAAGTTCTAAAAAGAATAAAGATCTACGAGAGTTTTGTTATCACAAATATCTTTGACGAGTGGTTTTTGCAACTATACTAAGATTTTGAACGATTTCAAAATACGCGATTTCCACGCACGTCAGCTCCCTAACTGCCAAGCCAAAGCATTGGTTGCCCCAAACATGACTCTATTTGCTTGCATCCTTTTTCATATCTTAGCATGGAACTTAAGGGCTAAAAAATTAGGATTCCACAAAATTCCTGTTGATTTTTTACCTTTAAATTTATGATATCATTACAAGCTTCCCAACAAACTATAACATAGTTTTCATTCATTTTCTTAGACCCCATTACCATGCATCAGCTTTACCATTGGATATTTTGGTGTCTCATATTCTTCATAAAAATAAAATTGACCTCTCTAATTTTACTCCTCTTAGAAAAGTGGTCTATTTTAAATGGTCCACTCTCCAAAAAATGGGAGTGAAACCTTCTAGAGAGGAATCCTCTAGTGATGATGAAGAAGAAGAAGTTGATCCAAATGCTCAATCTTCTCATCCACCTCCTGAATCATCCTCAACTTTCGTTCCTATAACCTACACATATCCAGAAGCTGAAACACCTTAGGTAAATCTATTTAATGTGTCTAGAACTGATCCCAATTTGATAAATACTTTCAATTACATTGGTCAAAATTTAACTAATCTCAATTTTGCCTTTCGTCACATGGAACGCAAATTCCATGACCTTTCTCTTTTATTGAGTCCTCCCATGTCACTTCTTCCACTCAATAACCCAAACAAAGGAAGCGGGCTCAACCGAAAGCACCTCAAGAATATAGTGAAAGAAGGCAAAAGCACTTTCAAGATCCATCTCATGTTTCATCTTCAATGGTGGAAGATCCTATTCTTCATGATGATGATGACGAAGAAGAAGACACTGAAGATGAAGAAGTTCATATGAAGATAAGATAATGACGACAATGATGATGACAATGATGATGATGGTGGACATGGACAAAAGCTTAATAGAAAACATCCTAGAAATTAGTTTAGTTTTCATTTTGTTGTTTGTTAAACTTGTACGACTTTTAAGATTTCTTATGTTTGGCTTTGCTAAAATTGTCTCAAGTTTTATCTTTATAAATTTTATCATGTTTAGTTTTTATGAAGCTTGAATAGAGCAGGCTATTCATGTATCATGTTTGATTGCTCATATGAAATATATCATATTTTACTTTTAAAAATGTATTATTTGCTCATCTTTCTGCTTGCTTGACAAAAAAGGGGAGAAATAATTGGATAATGACTGGATATTTCATATTTAAATTAGGGAAAGCTTAGTTTGAGGGGGAGGTTTTTCACTCCTTGTGGATTTTTATTCTTCTCTTATTAAGTCTCTACTTATTTTTAAATATGAGTATCTTTTTTGTTTTGTCAACACCAAAATGGGGGAGATTGTTGGAACCTAGTTCCATCTCTCTTCTATGTTTTGGTGTTAACAAAATCATTTTAAAATCTAGTGTGTTTATGAAGTATTACAGGACAAAAGAATCTATGGATGTAAGGAACAAGATAGCATATGAAGGAAGAAGACTAAAAGACTATAGTTTTTGTTGTATTCATTGTATTTTAGAATCTTTATATGTCTCTATTGAGCGTGGAAAACTACGCGATTGAAGTTGGTTTCGAAAAGCCCATCGTAGTAGTTCGATTTATGAAGAAATCCGTCAACAGATAAATTTATACCGAAACTCTAAGAATTCTGGGTCGAAGATAGGGAGGCAGAGGTTTGATTTAAAATTGCATTTGTTTAATTGTCACGAAGCAGATTAGCTAGTCGAATCGAGTCTAAACTAACTATCTACTTAAAGAATAAAGAATAGAAGATAGAGATAGAATATTACAAATAAATACAAAAGAGAGATAAAATAAACATGGAATTCATTATCACAAGTTGATGTCCATTACGATTACAACTATCCACTATACTAGAAAGCAAGAAATCTACACTAGAAAGTAGGAAATCTATTTTAGAAAGCAGTAAAAGGGAAGATAGAAAGAAGTTATCCTCCTCGATGACTACTTGGAGGAGAAGCCGGACGGGATGACGCCTGGAAGACGTGAGACGAAGCAGGAAGGAGGGTGGAGCAGGAAGAAGCAGGAACGGGGCAGCACATCGTCGTCGTCATGGAATCCATTTCCAAAATGGGGGCGAGAAAATTAGATTTGGCTCTAGATTAGCATCCCAAGTGTGGGACAAGCTTTTCTTGAGCTTTGGAGAGGAAGAGAGGTGAAGGAAGGGATGAAGAAGTGGAGGTCGGGTCTCCTTTTATAGTTGTAGAAATTAAGGGCAAAATTGTCATTTCAAGCTTAAAGCATTAAAATCAGGTCATTAGTGACAGATTTATCCATCACTAAAGGTTTGATCGTGGCCGACGTGCGCGCGTCGCGTGTGCCTCCTCGCCTACGGTGCACAAAACACATGCTTAAGTCCTTCAAATCTTAGCCGTCCAATCGCGAGATCGGACAGCTCAGATTTCTCCTCGCGCGTGCCTTCATCTACGCTTAACCATGCACCTGCGTACAATCGAGCATGCGCAAACATGTTTGATCACACATGCGCGCGATTGGATGATCCGAGCCACCTGCAGCCGATTGTGCAGTCGCGATTAAACTCTCGCGTGCTGTGGATGGTGAGTCGAACGCACGTCGTGCGCTCGCGTAACGTCGCTCGACCACATTGCTAGTGGCAACTCTTTATCAAGCTTACGATTTAAGCGTACATGCTTCACGGCAGTTGGATCAAGATCCAACGGCTCAGATCATGCCTCGCCATGCCTTCAGAAGATGGGGAGCAATGCTGCGGCTGATTTGGGCGGCTGTGATGGCACCACATGGTGCCATCGTGGCCGTCCATCTTCTGTGACATGTAGAAGGTGCCACGGATGTTGGATTGAGTTGATTTTTGCACTGTTAGGCTATGATCATCGATCCAAACCCATCCATGCGGTTGGATTTGTCGTCTGAAGTGTGGATTGGCACCATCTTGACCCTTGATCTTTAGGCTTCCTCGGTCTCTATTTGGTGCTACGGATGTCCGATCAGGGTGATCTTGGAGTCGTTGAACTCCAATCATCGCTCTGATCAGATTCGTACGATTGGACCTTCAATCCAAGACCCCAATTAAAAATTGCCCTGTCCCTGACTATAAAAGGAGACACTTACTATGCAATTTATACAATTTGTCCTAAATGCAAAATTATGCATGTTATGCAATATTTACAATGCATGATGCTACTATGACACTAAGAACATGCATTAATAGACATTTTTGGCTATTTAGATGTATGCACATCACACTCACATGCCTATCTTTTGCTAGTCCCTCGCAAAAACTACGTGCTATTTATAAAAGAAGTAGGGTCAGATTGCTTAAGCAAAAGTCATTTTCAACATTAAGAAATTTTTACTTAGGACCTGAACTTTCAAAGACACAACAGCGCCTGGGTATTTGCCAAAATGCAAACAACCTCAAGCCCTCGCCTTATTCAAGTAAAGATCTCTTTTTCTCCTTTTTCTTCTTTTCTAATTTTTTTTAGATTTTTGAGTTTAGGGTTACAGAGTGGCTTTCGACGGCCACTCAACCCACTCAAGACTTGATGAGAACCCTAAATTCTATGCATCTTTTTATGAAGGTGATAGACTCATTGATTGGCAATCAGAACAGACTTTAGGTTTTTATGCCCCTAGGTGACCTTAAAAAGAATTATGCCTATGGGTGTATCTATATGATCGGTAGCTTTCTCCCTACTTTTTATTTTTATGGGGTCAACACAAGGGTGAATCAAGTGTATATCTCCCTGCTTATTCTACTTCTCCACTTCTTCCTAAGTGTTTTAGGAATTTTTACGTGCATTTCTTGAGTTGGGTTTTGGACAACCTACCAATGGGCTGTTACCCACGATAACTTGCCAACCATACTCGTGCGATGAAGTGTGGCTTATTTTTTTTATTTTCTTTTTCTCCTCTTCTTTTTCTGTTTCTTTTCTCTTTTTGGACATTCTTGTTCTTTTTTTTTTAAGTAGGTGGCTTCCCTGGTCTAAGATTTACCTAAAGGCAACAAGAAAAGAATGGTCCAGTGGCTGGGCTCTGGACAACCTACCTATGGGTTGCTACCCACGATAACTTGCCAGCCATACCACCCTAGAAGGTTCATTAGCTACCTAATTTCCGTTAAAACTGCCAAACAATGAGTTAGTGACAAATAGTGTGTAGATGTTTAGACTTAAAGTTCCCTAAAATCAGAGGGTAGGTTGATAAGTCATTTACTTATCAGCTAAACTTATTTAATAAAATTAAAATAGAATTCAGGATGGCGAGGACTCGATAAATAAATCCACATTTTAGTGGATATCCGAGCTGATTAAGTTCAAAAACCTGAAGGGTCTTAGTATTCAGATCCTACTGTAATATTTCCTAAGATTGAAAAGTCCTAATGCCTAAGTATTCTTTCCTAGTTCAATTTTTTTTTTAAATAAATCAAAAGAAAACAAAAAGAATCTATGGAGCTGACAAAATAATTCAGTGATGAATATCAACCCCACCATGCCTATCTAATGCAATGTTCTCATTATACTAAAAAGACATGAGACAGAGTGGAGTAAAAAGCACCTGAATTTCATGAATGATGGGTTCGCTCCGAGATGAAAAGAACCTATATTTGTGCTGAAGTTAGTGCCTTCAGCTAGGCACCTATACAAATAAAGAAGAAATAGAGTATTCACAGGTGCAGGTTAGAATCAGAATAAAAAGATTCACCTCAAGACCTGCCAACAAATGTCCATAGATGTGAACTAGATTGTGGTACAGACCCATATCCCATAGTCGAGTGTATCTAAGGTTCTGGTTGAAAATTACCCAGAACATGAGATCAGTATGCAAGCGAGGTCGAGCCTATGATTTGTGAGGATGCAACCCAAGACAAAAAAACTAAATAACAGAGAGATCAAGTTCAAAAGGCTAACCAATGAATGTTTGCTTGGGTTGAACATCCTATGAGAAGATGTCACAAGGGTCTCGGTAGAAAGGTGGTTTTAGACAAATTGGAACCCTTAGACTCAATCTTTCACTTCCTCGGAAATTTACTTCTCATATCATCATTTTCCACTTTCTATCCTCTGCAATCAGGATTTCAAATTCCAGGACCTCCTGCATATTAATTACCCTGTCTGAATTTTCCAAGTCTAAAAGATGTGAATGAATCAGAATGGACTTGGGTTTAGTGATTTCAAAATCAAAATCATCGATAAACTCTATGGGGTGTGATTGAGGATCAGGGCTATGAATTGAATCCTTCAAAACAGGATCTGAATCTACCATGCGAGCCCCAACAGGATCAAATTCCTCAATTTTAGGGCCATCAAATGATTTATCGAATTCCTCTAGCCCTGTTGTCTCACTAAAATCATGTTCTATAAACTCATGTGAGACTTCGCATTATGATTCTTCACCTTCAGAATCAAAGAAATCTGAATCCGTATTAATGTATGTCTCAAAATTATCAATCACTTTCTGATCCATAGAAACATACATTTCCTCGTACCCCAGCTTAGGGATCTCCGGTGAAGAAATCAAATCATCCTTATTTGATTACTCTAGAACAACTTGGTCAAACTTGGTCTCGTAACACGTGTCCCCCCCAACAGGTGCCTGAGCGGGTTTTGACATTAGCTCTCCTGAAGGGGGTTCATCCTGGGAATCAACCCAAGATTGAACTAAAGCAAGCACAAATCTCATCCTCAATTTCGATAATTTCCCAAGTAAAAACTCACCCGAGCCCTTATCCTTAATATCCTGGAGCCAATCCAATAGATACTTATTCAGATCATCAATCATTTCAATTAGGGGCTCAAATTCTTCAGTGCAAGGTGTTGGCTGAGCTTCTAAAGATTGTATGGTGCTCCTCAAGTTAGCCAACACCTATTCTTGGACCTCGTTAACCTGAACCACATGGTTTGGTTCAGGATGGGGTAGGTTTGGGTTTAGTGCAGGGGAGTTAACGAATTGAGGATCTTGATACCCTCCCTGATAATAGGTCATTTCAGGTTACTCATAAGGTGGTGATGACCTAAAGGCAATGTATTCAGGGAAGGGGTAAGGATCAATGTATCCTTCTTAATTGTAGATCATATTAGGTTGTTCAAATGAGAGTGATGATCTAACAGCAGTGTTGCTTCAAGAAGGATAAGAATCAAAATCGTGGTGTCCAGGGTTAAGCCCTAAACATGGAGGTCCAGAATTGTATTCCTAATCAAGATTATCCCAACTAGAAGATGGATGAGAATAAGTCTGGTTGGAATAATAATCATTTTAGGAATAAGATGTACTAGGAGGATAAGAATGGGAAAGTGTGTGGAATGTGGAAGGATTCATGACAGAACAGGAAGAAGAAAGGTGCCCTGCAATACAAACAAACAAACTTGTCCTTAAGTGGGCTAGCTTAAAGACCTATAGATTCCCAAAACCCATCTTGAGATAAAGAATCGATTTGATCTACTTTCCGGTCAATCCAACCAGTTAGAGGGACGGATTGGGGAGAAGGTTCTTCCTTTGGCTTGAGCCTCAGGTTCCTAGTGTACCCCCAGCTGCGATCTTTTGATTCTGCTCCCCTAGCTAGACATCAGATTGAACGGTAGAAACAAACTAATCGAAAATAATCTCGATCTAGGCTCCGAACAGTGAGTCCAATCCTTAAGGCCAACGTCTACTCTGTTTTAATTAAGGTTAGGTTTGAATGTGCTTTGGAATGTGATGGACCCTTTATCTGGGTTGTGCCCTTAATGATTGATTGATATGCGTGTGCGTGCACAACCAGTGGTTTTCAAGCAAGATTATTTTTGGATGTGGTGAATTTTAGGGTTCAAATCTTTCTTAGTAGCTTTTAGGATTCAACTTTAGGTATATTCAATCAAGTTCAGTTTGCACACCAGGTTTTAAAAGCACAGGTGAAGATGTTTTCCTTTAAAACTTAAAAGAATGTGGAGTGCCTGATAAATCCCTAAAAGTTGAACCTATGTGGCAGCTACTTGATGAGTTGATTTTAGTTGAAGTGGTGCAACCTAAACAACTCAAACAATTGGCCTAAATTGCACCACTGAGTTAGGCACACAAAATGGTTAACCTAAACTAATTTCTACTATTTTATATGTTGATTTGTGTGTACCTGTTCCACAGATCAGAATCCGGTTGAGTAGATGAAAATCAATTAGGTTAAGCGCCTTGAATGTAGGTGTATGCAATGTGTATGTTGATTTACCCCACAAGAAATATCTTTTTGTTGATTTTTTATATAAGGGTGAGATGAATGTGAGTGGAAATCCAAGCAACCAAACTAACACTAGGATTTATACAAACACCTAAGTTAATTGGAGTTTGAATTAATGTGGTGAAATGGAATCTATGGAGGGGGAAGAATGGGGAGCACTTACAGTTGTCTTCAACTGCAATTTACTTCGATCTATCGCTTGTAGATCCCCTGTTAAGGTACTAATAAAATAATAGACAATAAATAAAGCAAGTTAGAAAATAATAAATGCGAAATGCAGAAAGAAAATAAAAAATCATTGCCTCCCCGGCAATGGCGCCAAAATGTTGAGCACTGAAAACTATGCGATCGAAGATGATTTCGAAAAACTCGTCATTGTAGTTTGATTTACAAAGAAATCCGTCAACAGATAAATTTATACTGGAACTATAAGAATTTCAAGTCGAACATAGTGAGGCAGACGTTCGATTTAAAACCACGTTTGTTTAATTGTCATGAAGCAAATTAGCTAGTCGAATTAAATCTAAACTAACTATTTATTTAAAGAATAAAGAAAAGAAGACAGAGATAGCATATTACAAATAAAGACAAAAGAGAGATAGAATAAATATGGAATTCATTGAAAGAGCGATCTTCATTTTCGTTGAAAACTTTAACATAAAATGATTTGCCGTTGTATTTAATAGCATGGTAGAAAATCGCTTTTCAAAACATTTAAATTTTCAAAACTAACCACGAAGAGTTAGGTCATCTCCACAGGGAGGAATAAGCTTATTAAAAAAAGAGTAATAATGCATAAAGGAATCGGGAATATTAATAGAGATGCATGCTAGCTAGTGCTCTCATTTCCAGCATAAATTCTCAATATAGATAATTAATCAAGAAGATGAGGGCACACATGCAAAATTACCACAATATAATATTCTAAATAATTACCTTGGTAATAGCAAACAATGTTAATATTAATCTCCTAACTAATGACACTATAGTCAATATCTCATTGTATGTCATTCATAAGGAGAAATCAATTATATGTAATTCCAAATTAAGCAAGGGGTGTCCATGCAAATTTTGCTACAATATATTAAGTCAAAAAATAAATGAACGGTAACTTTGACAATGGCATTTTCTGTAAATTTTTAATCATGGAGGAAATAGAGCATTTGCTCTCTCTCCTCCTCGCGAGAGAGAGAGAGCACCGGCGGGCATTGGAGAGGCTAGGGAGATTGGCAAGGATGAGACCTATTCGATGGAGGCGACGACGTTGACGGAGATGGCCGGAGGTGGCCGACCGGCAGAGGAGATGAGGACCGGAGGAGGCTGCTGCCACCGTTGCCATGCATGCTGCAGATGGCGAAGGCGCGCTGCGCCTTTAGGCACGGCTGGAGGGAGGCGAATGGGCGTACGCCTGCAGCAGGAAGGAGGGCACGCCTGTGATGTCTACGGGCGCCTACGGGTTGAGGCGCGGTGTAGCACCTGCAGTAGGGGGGTGTGCCTACGGAGCGATGCTGGAGGGTGAGGTGGTCTGTAGGTGGGCGCATGCTGCGGGTGAAAGCACTTGGTGCTGCGGATGCTCGGTGAGCGCGCAGGGTGCAACGCCTGTAGTAGGGGGCGCGGACTTGGCAGTGGTGAAGGCAGGAACTAGAAGGGTGTGCCTGCGAGCACTTGCAGGCAGTGCAGTGCAGGAGCGGGTGCCAGGTGGTGCTGGATAGAGAGAGAGGCGCACGAAGGTGTGCGCCTGCAGGCTGGCTGGAGAGGTTGGTGCGCATGCCTGCAGGCGCAGCTGGAGGATGCTTGGCTTGCGTGCCTACTATGGTGAGGGCATGCGGGCGAGAGGGTGCACTTGGTGCTGAAGATGGGCACCTGGTGGTGAAGGAGCGAGCATGGGCACAGTGCATGCGGTGAAGTTTTTCCCCTCAAGGGGGAAGATGGCTCCTCTTTTCTCCACCTTGCCTTTTTTAATTCCTCCTTGTTTGAACCTGCGAGAGTTAAGGGATTTTCAAATCCCTTAACTATTTCTGGCTGGCGGCTATTGAAGGTTCCTGGAGGATGGGGAAAAGAATAGTCGTTGGTTATTTGAAAGGGTAATTTACCCTTTCCTCCTCATTCTTTTGCCAATTGTTTTTCCTGCACATAAAAAGAACATATTAAGTTATAAAATAGATGTAAACCTAAATCATAATGCATGCAAACATTCTATAACTTAATATAGTTATTAACAAACCTAAAACATACAGTTAAAGTTACTTAGGCATAATATTAGTCCATTAAAATGGACTCATCATTCATTATCACAAGTTGATGTTCATTACGATTACAACTATCCACTATACTAGAAAGTAAGAAATCTATACTAGAAAGCAAGAAATCTATTCTAGAAAGCAGTAAAAAAGATAGAGAGAAGTTATCCTCCTCGATGATTGCTTGGACAATGAGCCAGACGGAACGATACCTGGAAGACTGAGGATGGAGTAGGAAGAAGGAGGATGAAGTAGGAAGAAGCGGGAATGGGGTAGCACGTCGTCGTCGTCTCGGGATCCACTTCTGGAATGGAGGCAAGAAAATTGGATTTGGCTCTATATTAGCATCCCGGGTGTGGGACAAGCTTTTCTTGAGCTTTGGAGAGGGAGAGAGGTGAAGGAAGGGATGGAGAAGAAGTGGAGGTCAGATCTCCTTTTATAGTTGTAGGAATTGAGGGTAAAATTATCATTTCAAGCTTAAAGCATTAAAATCAGGTCTTCAGTGACGAATTTATCTGTCACTAAAGGTTTGATCATGGTCGATGTGCGCGTGCCGCACGTGCCTCCTCGCCTGCCATGCATAAAGCGCACACTCACATCCTTCAAATCTTAGCCATCTGATCGCGAGATCGGACGGCTCAAATTTCTCCTCACGCGTGCGTTCATCTGCACTTAACAGCGCTCCCGCGTGCGATTGGGCATGCTCAAGCGCGTTTGATCATGCATGCGCGCGATTGGATGATCCAAACTGCCTGTAACAGATCGTGTGGTCGCGATTAAACGCTCGCGCACTGCGGATGGCAAGTTGAACACACGTCACTCGCTCACACAACGCCACTCGACCACTGTGCCAGCGGCAACTCTTTGTTTCACTTACGATTTAAGTGTGCATGCTTCACGACCATTGGATCAAGATCCAATAGCTCAGATCATGCCTCACACACCTTCAGAAGATGGGGAGCGGTGCTGCGATTGATTTGGGTGACTGTGATGGAGCCACGTGGTGCCATCATAACCATCCATCTTTTGTGACATGTAGAAGGTGCCACGGATGTCGGATTGAGTTGATTTTTGCATCGTTAGGATGCGATCATCGATCCGAACCTATCCGTGCATTTGGATTTATCGTCTGAAGTGCGGATTGGCACCATCTTGGCCCTTGATCTTTAGGCTTACTTGGTCTCTATCTGGTGCTATGGATGTTTGATCAGGGCGATCTTGGAGTCGTTTAACTCCAATTGTCACCCTGATCAGATCCATACAGATGGATCTTCAATCCGAGGACCCGATTAAAAATCACCCTGTCCTTGACCATAAAAGGAGACAATTACTATATAATTTATACAATTTATCCTAAATGCATAATTATGTATGTTATGCAATATTTACAATTCATGATGCTACTATGACACTAAGAACATGCATTAATAGACTTTTTTGGCTATTTAGATGTACGCACATCAGTCTCCTAACAAGTAAAGCATAATCTAGGAGTTAAAATCAAAGTAGAGATAATTAGGGTTCAGAATATCATTCATTCATTTGTTTCAAAGCTCAAATTTGATTCTTTCAAAATAAAGTCATATAAAGTAGATGGGATAACTCTAAAAATTGACTTACACTTATAATATTTCATTCTTGTAGCAAGTACCGATACTGGTCATAAGTACCTATACATGCTAGGCACAGGTTTGGGCCTAAGTCCCAAACTATGAATGATGAGTCCATTTTAATGGACTAATATTAAGTCTAAGTACCTTTAATCGTACCTTGTACGTGTGTTAATAATTACAATTAATTTGTAGAAGAATTGCACGCATCATGATTTACGTTTATAACATTCTATAACTTAATATGTAATGATTTTGTTATTTTTATGTGCAGGTATTATATTCAGAAAGAGCAAGGGTTGGGGAGCAAATTTCCCCAACAACCGGAGGAACTTTTCCCTTTCCTCCGGTCGTCTCCTCCAACACTCACCGGCCAAAAACAGAAAAGGGATTTGCAAATCCCTGGATTGGCTCACGTAGGGAGAGAGGAGTTAAAAAGAGAAGAGGCCGCATGCACAAAAAATCTATCTTCCCCCTTGCGGGGAACAATTCCAGCGTGCACTGTGGATGGGCATCTTCCCCGTGCAGGAGTGCGGCCTACTCTTCCTCCATGCACTTATCTCCAGCCGCGCCCCTCATCTCCAGCCGCATCCTCCTTTCAGTGCTTCCTCCCTTTAGCACCAAGCGCAGCGCCTGCCACTGCCAGCACCGCAACCCATTTGCATGCCCGCACGCACAAAGCCGCGCCCCTCATCACCTTCCGCCCACGCCACAGCAGGCGCCCGCACCCAACAGAGCACCTCTCCCTTGCTGCAGGCGCTCACCAACTGCCCGCACCACACACCAGTGCACCCTACTGCCCCCTGCTTACCGCGCTTGCATGCCCTACAGCTTCCAGCCTTCAGTGCCATCTGCTCTCAACCGTGTGGTTCACTGCTTGCAAGCCCGTGCACCGCTCATCTGCAAGCACCATCAGTCTGCCCGTGCACCAGCACCCCCTGCAAATCAGCACGCCCTACAGCTCTCCCCCTCCAGCCACTGCAGGCGCTCACGCCCTCTCCGCCCGCGTGCCTCTCCCTTCAGCGCCATCTGCAGACGCACCGCTCCACCATCCTGCAAACTGCACGCCTGCAAGCACGCTCCGCTGCCAATCTGAAGGCGCACCAGCAAGCGCCTGCCCGCTCACCAGCGCACGTGCACGCCTCTGCCCGCGCCACCAGCCGTAGGCACTGCAGCAGCTATGCCTTATTTGTCAACAGGCCGGAGCTCCGGCCACCTCCGCCGGCCACCTCCGTCATCACCGCTGCCACCATCGGAGAGCTCTCGACCTCGCCGTCCTCTTGAGCCTCGCATCAACCCCCGCGGTTCACTCTCTCCCTCGCGAGGAGGAGAGAGGAAGAAAGTCCTATTTTCCTCTCAATTAAAATTTACATTCAACGCCATTGCCACCAATTTGCTTTTTTTTATTATTGTTATATTGTGGCAAAATTGCGTTTAAACACTCATAGTTCTTTATAATTTCATGGTATTGATATTAACTAGTTTAAAGATTGATTTTGGGCTTAACTTAAGTAGTAATTGTCTTTAGTACACATCACATGAAAACTGCATGAATTCATCCTAAATTTATTGAGGATTTCTGTGAGGGGAAACTGCACTTATACCCTTATCTTTTCAAGTTATTGCAAATCTACTTTCCTTCACATTTTAAGTTAGATTTGAACAGGGATTTCGCACTACCCGAGATAACATTAAATAATTAAGTATTGATTGCATCATTGCCTCCCTGTGGACATGACCCGCACTTCTACGAGTGGTTATTTTCATTATTTTTGATTAGTCGATTTTTCCACCACTTAAATACTATAAAGCTAAGCGAGAAGTTGACTACCAAAATTGGCGCCGTTGCCGGGGAGGCAACAGAGGCAATATATTTACTTTATTGTTTTTAAATCTTTTGAATTGCAAAATTATCTAATCATTTTTATTATTATAAGAGGAAGCCGACACGGCAACAAGGCGCAGCAAAGCGATGACTTTGAACGTGAACAACGCGCACGGCGGAGATGATTGATAAACGCCAGTTTATCATCATTCATATGCTTTAAAATAAACCTAGCTCTTAGGATTTTACTCCGCAAGTGGGTTTTTGGGCTACATTTAGGCATAAATTAGGTTAGGCATGCATTGCATTTGTTATTGTCTTTTTGATATGTTTTTGTGAGTGTTAGGGATGAACAGATATACAGATCCCTAAAACCCTAGCACTCAAGAAGGCAAACGGTGAAGGAGAAGCTCAGACTAGCTGGAACTCAGCTTGATCCAGCTCACCACAGCTGGAACCTAGCTCACTTGAACTAGGGTTAGCTCATCCCAGCTCCATTCAGCTAATCTTAGCTAAATGGAAGCTCAAGAGAGTTCATCTTAGCTCACCCTAGCTCAAGTCAACTCAGATCCAGCTCAACTTAGCTGAGTCAAGCTCATCTCAGCTCCCACTAGTCCATAGGGAGCTCTAGCTAGATCAGCTGAGATGACGGGAGTTCACCCCAGCTCAGACCCAGCTACATCCAGCTCCACTCAGCTCCAGCCAGCTGAAGAAGAACTCATCTCAGCTTAGGAAGCTCAAATCCAGCTCCCGGGGACTCAGCTTATCTCAACTCAGTTGAGCTAAGCTACCTTAGCTGACTCAACCAGCTTGATCCTCCCCGAGATCACTAGACCCAGCTCACCTTAGCTCATTATGGTAGAAGCCAGCTCACTTTAGTTTGGCTTAGCAGCTAGCAAAGAACTAGCAAGCTAATCCAGCTAGAGTAGCTCCATGCCAGCCTCTTCAGCAGCAGCCCTTCCAGCTCCAGATTTCTCCTCCTCAGCTCCTCCCTCCAAGCCCTAGCTCCAAAACCTTCTCCTCTACTCCCCCTTTAGCTAAGCTAGCTTAGCTTAGCTTAGCTTAGCTTAGCTTAGCTAGCAACCAGCTCCTTGGCCATCCACCACCATTAAATTCAACCCTAGCTAGCTCCACCAACTTAAGCCTACCTAAGCTAGCTACCCTACTCAAGTTGGCACCAACTCTTAGCCATCCCTTCACCCCATTATCACCACCAAAAGACACCAAAAGTTGGCACCAAAAAATACCCCTAACCACCTCTCTTTTGGCGCCAACTTTCAGCCCTTAATCCACCCTACACCTACCCACATAACGCATCCTAGCCATCCACCTACCCCTCCTTCTAGAATCCTTCTTGGCACCAACTTAGACCCCCTTCTAGAAGACATTTTGGCACCAATATGAAGGGATGTCAACACCCATAACCACCCCCTAGGTGTCCCTTAAGGTGGAGCCAATTGACCTTGGCCATTGGATCCCTAACCACCTCCATCTCTTCATCTTAGCCCTCCATTCCAAGAGTCACCTTAGCCCCCTTCCTATTCTATAAAAACCCACCACCTACCACCATTTTGGGGCATCCTCCATTAGTGTATTTTGCTACCTATACCACCTATACCTACGACCAAGAAGAAGGAGAAGAGAAGGAGATTAAAGGGGCACATCACCAGCCCTTTTGGTGCCTTCTTCTCCCCACTCTCTTCAACTTGCGCCACGCCAAGGAGGAGGACTCTTCCACTTCAAGGAGGATGGCCAGGCAAGGGAGAAGGACCTAGGGTGGACGTCCACCCTTGGAGAGAAGCTTAGGGCATGCCCCCTTAAGGCTTGCCTTGGAGGACATCACCTTGGCAGAGCACAGCAAGGAAGGAGTTGGAGGATTCTTTTCAATCTTGGGAGCTACCAAACTTGGAGCAAGAAGCCCTCTTCTTCACCATCTATCTAGGGGATTTGTGTTTGCTTTTCTTTATTTTAATTTTTCTAGTAGTAGAAGCATTCCTCTACTAGGCGTTTTTGTAAAACACTTGTTCATTAATCTAGTTGCCCTCTTTGCAATTTCGTATTTGCATTTCTAATTGCTTTGTTTTTAGCATTCTTCACTCCCTCTCCCTAATTATTCTAGGCCTCCACTTGCCTAGAGTGAGCTTAGGGAGAGGTTCTACTTGCCACTTTAGAAGTAGTTTATTAAATTTGAAGTGTAAATCACCTTCCTGCCACCATTTCACATGTTGTCTTAATTCAAAAACAAAAAAAATGATATATTGAAAAATACCAAAAAGAAAGTTGAGATTTGTATTCCAAGCAAGAGAATCAATTTTGCAAACATTTGTCCTCCTTGGACGACCCTAGATACTCCCCTATCTAGGAATATAAATTTAAGAGTTGATCGGTTTTGTGCGTTACAACGACGTATTTAACAAACCGCGTGAAATCGCTATCACTTTTTGGCGCCGTTGCTGGGGAGGCACGGCTTTGCCTAATTTTGTTTTCTCTTGCTTGAAGTAGATCTCATCCCCTTCTCTTTCTTTTCTCTTGTGTGTGCAGGAACTACAGCGGGAAAGCGGGAATTGAGAAACAAAAGCTCAAAGTTCCTTTTCTTCCCGTTGATTTCAAGTTGGTTCCCCATTTCTTGTCACATTTAGGATAAAAAAAACTACCAAAATACACTAAACTTGGCTTTCAGGATACTAAACAACTTAATTAATTGTAGTGGTGCCTTTTAAAACTCATTGATTGCTTGTTTGCTCCATTTAACACCACTTCAATTCAAGTATTGGTGTTCTGATTTTCGGGTCTAGATTTCTATCCGAACTTGAAAAATCAATTCCTAACACCACAGGCCTCCTAAAATCATAAATTTTCATACAATGATTCCAAACTAAGTTAGGAACATCTTTTCAAAATTTTAGATTAATTGGATTTGTATTTAATTTTTAAAAATTCATGGACTGCAAAGGGGTCACACCCTCCAATCTTCCTATTTTGCTAGTGTCCGAGAATTTTTAGAATTTTTATGCTCATCCAATTTTTGTGAAATTTAGTTTTCTAGAATTCTTGTAAAATTTTACACTTTAGATAAAATCATCAAAATTTTCTGAGGTCGGTGATAATATTGAAAAGTCCAAAATACCCTTGGGTATCATTTTTGGACTGTGACACCAGTATAATTGAAAATTCAAAACAATTATCAAACAAATTCCTAAAATCTTACAAAAATCTTTTACGGAATCCTTGTTTGATTTCACTTAAGGTAATAGTGTTGGTTGCATTGTTTGGACCACTACCTATTCAGAAAGCCTAAAAAGAATTCATTGGTAGTAATTTTCTGTATTAGGGTTCAAATCCAATTAGGGTTTCTTTCTTGCCTGTTAGTCCCACAATATAAAGGAAATCTACCATCACCCATACAACTTATTTTTCCTTTGATTGTGGAGTTTCAAACTTGTTTGAACATTTAAAAAAGAATAACCCTAAAACACATTCAATTAAATTGAATCCTAAAAAAAACATAAATACAAAAAAAATTGTGTGACAACTTGATTTGCATTGGAACCACTCTCCAATTCCTGCCCACACACAAAAAAAAAAAAATTGAAATAACAGGGCAACAACCCAATTAATGCCCTCCACATTCCGTGTGCACTATAGTATTCTAGACCTAACTAAAATCCATAGCAACTTGACCCCTAAGGCTTCATCAATTTAGGCTTGCTATATAGGACTTAAGTTTTCTCTAGTTAATACCAATTCTGTCATCTATATTTGGTGTTCAGGCTGAGGGGTCGTGTCAAACGACCAGGCACGGGTTTGTACAGGCACCTGGGGTTTTCCCTGGGAAACGCTTGGGCCCAACCCTCCCCTTAAGCAACTTGGCTAGATTTGTTGACAGAATGGGTATTCACTGTTGATTACTTATTTCCTAAGTAGACCAAGTCTTAGGTTAAATTCTAGGGAGTCACAATTAAGTTAGGTCTAGAATTTGATTGCTTGTGTGCACACTTCTCTCATCCCAATCTCTTCTCCTCCCCTCCTGTTTCTTCCATTTTGCACGGACGGCGGTCCAAAACTCCACATGTGGAGGGACCACTTGATTTTGCCTCCCCAAAAAAATGACTTTTTTTGTATTCTTCCCCTTCTTTAAAAATGGAAAATAAAAATTGGTCCTCTAACCCACATGCTAATTTTTCTTTCCCCTATTTTTCCACCTAGGAGCTACTTAATCAGGTCCCTCCATCTAATCTCTACTCTATCATGGCTCAGCTACAAGTTAAGCAACAGCAGTTGCATAAGGATTTAACAAACCTAGCCAACCAAGGGAGTCCTACCACACCTGCCCAAGCTCCACACATTCCCCATCTCACCCCTTTTAACACCCGCAAGAGAGAAAATCTACATAAATCCCATGTTGAGTATAATTATTATTCTAAGGCATTCTATGGTTCAACAGAAAATTATGTTTTTCCCAATCATCACCCCACCCAAAATGTCCCTACTTTCCAGGAGAAATTGAAAAATTCCTCTAATGGGGGGAATTGTCTGGCTCACTCCTGGACCAATCCAGTTCCACACCAACAACAAAACCCGTTTGGAGGGTATGGTTCAAATCAGACTTATCAATCTGGGCAATCTCAAGAAGACATTAATGCCCAGATGATGAAAACCCTACAGGAGTTACAAAGAAAAACAAAGGAAACAACCCATCTTATTAACAATCTCAATGATCAAATTGGGGATATTCCGACTCAAAGACCTGCAAGACACTCACTATCCCAACCCACACCAAACTTTCTTAATCACAGGAACCAACACCCGGGTGGCTACCAACATCAGAACCATATGGTTCAGCCTCCTATTAACCCAATATCACAGCACCAACCCAGTTTCTATCAAAATCAGGCCCCCCACCTCCTCCTAGTGATCACCAAGCTACGTATGCAGAGACTTTGAGGAGTGAGGAAACCACCATGGATTTAAGGCCTTCACATTCAAATGATGAAACTGATTCTCAACCAATGCAGACTGACTCCCCTAACCTCAATAAGGAAGAAGAAAAAGAAATCCCAAAAACACCTGATTCAAACCCTATTTCCCACTCTCAAAACCTACAATCCAACAATCCAAAACCAAAGCCCTCTGACCACAACCCTTTGGACTTATTTGAGCAAGTCGAGAGGAATATTCCCTTCCTAGATTCTCCCCATGCCTCTTAAAAATTTACTTCAAAAGGGCATGATCAGAATCTAGGAAGGTTGGTCCTTTCAAAGACAGCCAGCTCAATTTTTCAGAGCACGCTGCCTTTCACAAAAGGGGACCAGGGCACATCACTCATCTCAGTTGTCATAACTGACACCATTTTTTTTCGCGCCCCTCTCGACTTAGGTACCCCTAGTAATCTCATTCCCCCGGTCTTATTTGAGGAATTTTGATTTAGTGATTTAAAACCTACTAAGGTTTAATTTCAATTGGAAGACCGATCTACCATTCAACCGTGGGAAGTTGTTGAGGATAGTATCATCAAGGTCCAGAATTGTCTATTTCCGGTAAATTTTCTGGTCCTTGACATCGAGGTACATAAGGCTCTCATTAATACCATTCTTGGAAGACCCCTTTTGATTACTGCAATAGCTAATATCCATTCTCATTCTGGGAAAATGAATATAAGTTGCAGTAACCAGACCCTCTCATTAGATTTATTTCAAGCTTCCAAGAGGTCCATTGATCACAAAATTTTTGACACTGATAATAAAATGGAAGCCATATTTGAAAAGTATATGTTGATCCAATCTCATTCAGCTTTGACCACTATTGATCTAGATTTTATTGATTCTTATTCTAAGGATAATTGCGTGGTCCAAGACTTTCCAGATCAACTTGGGTTTGACTTTCCCCTTTTTCATCTTCCTATTTTTTCACCAAAATTATCCTCACTAACTTCACCCATCTTGCATCTCACTAACTCCTTTCCCCTCCCTTTTCTATTAGACCTACCACTTGATCCACCTGAGTTTGGCTTTCATCATCAATTCAAACCATGGCCTGACCCGGGTCCTTTTTCCATTTCTCTATTTTATTTTAATCCCTTTTTCTTTACCACTCATCTTTATAGGGATGTTGAGGAAGACACTTTTATTAAAGACATTCAAGTGTCCAACTTTTTACATGATTTTCCGTCTTTCGTGCATACCTTCACGCCCGGCTGAATGGCGTAAAAGATAGCACTAGATGGGAGGTAACCCATCATATTTTCCTACTTTCCTTTTGTCTTCTTTTTCCAGGTTTTGATCATCCTAAACCTGACCGTTCTTCACTAAGGTGATCCCTTTTCCCTCCTAATGCATGAGGACATGGCATATCTTAAGCATGGGGGGGTTGTTTTTAAAATTTGACGATCGATTTAGGATTTTCAAAACCTAAAAACATGCATTTTTCTCTAGTTATTTTATCTTCCTACTTGCATACCAAAAAAATAATAATAAATAAATAAAAATGTTGAAAACTTTTTGAGGGAAAATTTTTGAAATCGGGACTAAGGTTGAAAAACTCACTTTTGGTACAATGGGATTTAATCTTTAACAAACTAGGGATGAGGATGCGGATTTGATCATTAGAATTTTAGGGTCTATTTTAGACTAGATCAGATATCCTTCTATAAAATTCCACCTGAACTCATGATAGTTCAGGTGACTTGATCCTATTTTGTAATATGGAAAGTATTTGACTTAGTTTCTGATTCAAAAACTTTCATGTCGTAAGGAACTTCTTGTGTCAATGTTCACACACAAACCAACACTTAAAAAACAACTAAAAATTTGAAAAACTCCCTTGTTTGGACTTAGTAAAAGTCTAAAGCAAATCATTGGTTTGAGTTCCCACCGCCAAGAAGGAGGAAAATGCCTCCTTTGAGGATACGATGCCAACATGTTATCGCCTCGGCGCTGCTCCATATCTATTTTTCATATCTTTAGATGGAGAATTAAAGCACATTTTAGCAGCTCAAGTGTCTTGGACGGTGCTCTACCTACAGTGTCGGAGCAAGAGCTTGAGTTTGCTTGGAGCGCCCCTTTACACCGCATCGTGTTTTGGGGTTGTGAGCTCCTGGGTGGTTCATGGACAGTGCTATCCCGAAGTACTGGCGCCAGAGCCCCCTCGAGGAATGGTAATGGGAATGATGATCCCGACACATCTGTTGTAAGACTAAGCTAAAATAAGCATGGGGGAGAAAAAAAAGTAATAATAAATAAATTAACAGCCCTTATAAATGTTGGCTTTTCACAAGCACAGACACAAGGTTTTAAAGGATTTTGCAAGTTGCGAATCAGACTCATGAGCCAGAAAAATCCTAAAAACAAAAATTTCAAGTCATCTGAATTAATAAGGGGTTAATTTGTGAATTTTCTGGAGGATATATTGATCCCATTTTGTCAAATGGTTGGATCCAAAAATAAATCCCGATGTTTATCTTTAACAAATCCTATACCTCCTGTGTTTAGATCAACCAAGGTCCCTTAATCTTTTTCTCCTCAAAAGTCGAAAAAATTAGATTTCCCAAAAATTCCATTTTTCAAAAAAATTGAAGCTTTGCTAAGGGACTAGCAAAAGATAAGCATGGGGGTGTGATAAACGCCATTTTATCATCATTCTTATGCATTAAGAAAAACCTAGCTCTTAGGATTTTACTCCGCAAGTGGGTTTTTGGGCTACATTTAGGCATAAATTAGGTTAGGCATGCATTGCATTTGTTATTGTCTTTTTGATATGTTTTTGTGAGTGTTAGGGATGAACAGATATACAGATCCCTAAAACCCTAGCACTCAAGAAGGCAAACGGTGAAGGAGAAGCTCAGACTAGCTGGAACTCAGCTTGATCCAGCTCACCACAGCTGGAACCTAGCTCACTTGAACTAGGGTTAGCTCATCCCAACTCCATTCAGCTAATCTCAGCTAAATGGCAGCTCAAGAGAGTTCATCTTAGCTCACCCCAGCTCAAGTCAGCTCAGATCCAGCTCAACCTAGCTGAGTCTAGCTCATCTCAACTCCCACTAGTCCATAGGGAGCTCTAGCTAGATCAGATGAGTTGATGGGAGTTCACCCCAGCTCAGACCCAGCTACATCCAGCTCCACTCAGCTCCAGCCAGCTGAAGAAGAACTCATCTCAGCTTAGGAAGCTCAAGTCCAGCTCCCGGGGACTCAGCTTATCTCAACTCAGTTGAGCTAAGCTACCTTAGCTGACTCAACCAGCTTGATCCTCCCTGGGATCACCAGACCCAGCTCACCTTAGCTCATTGTGGTAGAAGCCAGCTCACTTTAGTTTGGCTTAGCAGCTAGCAAAGAACTAGCAAGCTAATCCAGCTAGAGTAGCTCCATGCAAGCCTCTTCAGCAGCAGCCCGCTCCAGTTCCAGCTCCATATTTCTCCTCCTCAGCTCCTCCCTCCAAGCCCTAGCTCCAACACCTTCTCCTCTACTCCCCCTTTAGCTAAGCTAGCTTAGCTTAGCTTAGCTTAGCTAGCAACCAGCTCCTTGGCCATCCACCACCATCAAATTCAACCCTAGCTAGCTCCACCAACTTAAGCCTACCTAAGCTAGCTACCCTACTCAAGCTAGCGCCAACTCCTAGCCATCCCTCAACCCATTATCACCACCAAAAGACACCAAAAGTTGGCGCCAAAAACTACCCCTAACCACCTCTCTTTTGGTGCCAACTTTCAACCCTTAATCCACCCTACACCTACCCACATAACGCATCCTAGCCATCCACCTACCCCTCCTTCTAGAATCCTTCTTGGTGCCAACATAGACGCCCTTCTAGAAGCCATTTTGGCACCAATATCAATGGATGTCAACACCCATAACCACCCCCTAGGTGTCCCTTAAGGTGGAGCCAATTGACCTTGGCCATTGGATCCTTAACCACCTCCATCTCTTCATCTTAGCCCTCCATTCCAAGAGTCACCTTAGCCCCCTTCCTATTCTATAAAAACCCACCACCTACCACCATTTTGGGGCATCCTCCATTAGTGTATTTTGCTACCTATACCACCTATACCTATGGCCAAGAAGAAGGAGTAGAGAAGGAGATTAAAGGGGTACATCACCAGCCCTTTTGGTGCCTTCTTCTCCCCACTCTCTTCAACTTGCGCCACGCCAAGGAGGAGGACTCTTCCACTTCAAGGAGGATGGCCAGGCAAGGGAGAAGGACCTAGGGTGGACGTCCACCCTTGGAGAGAAGCTTAGGGCATGCCCCCTTAAGGCTTGCCTTGGAGGACATCACCTTGGCAGAGCACAGCAAGGAAGGAGTTGGAGGATTCTTTTCAAGCTTGGGAGCTACCAAACTTGGAGCAAGAAGCCCTCTTCTTCACCATCTATCTAGAGGATTTGTGTTTGCTTTTCTTTATTTTAATTTTTCTAGTAATAGAACCATTCCTCTACTAGGCCTTTTTGTAAAACACTTGTTCATTAATCTAGTTGTCTTCTTTGCAATTTTATATTTGCATTTCTAATTGCTTTGTTTTTAGCATTCTTCACTCCCTCTCCCTAATTATTCTAGGCCTCCACTTGCCTAGAGTGAGCTTAGGGAGAGGTTCTACTTGCCACTTTAGAAGTAGTTTATTAAATTTGAAGTGTAAATCACCTTCCCGCCACCATTTCACATGTTGTCTTAATTCAAAAACAAAAAAAATGATATATTGAAAAATACCAAAGAGAAAGTTGAGATTTGTATTCCAAGCAAGAGAATCAATTTTGCAAACATTTGGCATCCTTGAACGACCCTAGATACTCCCCTATCTAGGAATATAAATTTAAGAGTTGATCGGTTTTGCGCATTACAACGACTTATTTAACAAATCGCGTGAAATTGCTATCAATGATCTTTTTGGTGGACCTTGACGCCACCTGGAGGACGGGAACAAGAACACATGGGCCTTGATCCCACGCATATAGGCTTACGGAGATGCCTATTTCTGATTTAGGCAGTAGGATTTAGTTAGATTTAGTTAGATAGACATTAAAATTTAAATTACTGTCTTTTGGGCCCTTGTTGGGTATTTTTGGGAACGTGTTCCCATTTATTTAGATTATAGGATTATTTGAAATATTTTGAACTGCATTTCAGTTAGTTAGTTAGATTAGGTCAGTTTGTTATTATTATTAAAAAAATATATATATTCGAACTGCCTGCTAGAAGCTGCATATCTGTTGGACAACCATCTAGGACTGAATGAGCAGCATCTAGTTTATTTTTATTGCACTGCATTCATTATTGCATGAAGAAAGTTGGAGTAAGGTACATCTTCTCTTGAGCATTAATTACTTGTCATGCATATGCATTGAACCTAAATCTAAGACCACTAAAGTGCTTGAATCAAATTAATTCAGTGGTCACTTTAAAAAGTTGAGATTGTTAAGAGGTTGGACTTTAAAATCTGTGACTAAAAATTATGTGCAAAAGGATTATGTTTGCGGAATTTCAAAAAAAAAAAAAAATCAAAACACAATCGTATGCTTGCACACTTGAGACACTGTGCACCTCACACATATGGTCACTAGATAAATTTTTACCTCTCCTCTTTTGCACCACAAGGGAAGTTAGTCAGAAATCAACAAGCCTATCCACCAAGTTACTTCAGTTCCTCGTGTGTGGGCTCGATTCGAGACTTCCATCCCTTGCGAGTAGGTTATAGGCACCAGTGAAAGTTGGCCTAGGAAGCGTAATTTTTGCAAAATTTGTGTGGCCACCAACTAAACATATAACTCTAAGACCTGCAATCTACTAAAAACAAATCCCGTTGAATTTGCATTTGGTATGACAATAGTACTCTTTAGGAAGTTTTCTACTGAATCCTAAGAAAGTTAAAATTGTTTCGCTTAAAGAAATGGATTACTCTTACTCCTATCATTCAGATTATCAGAGTTAATACTTCCCATCTTTTAATCAGGATCCCATGCTCCGAGCGTATCCATCCTTTGATGAGTACATTGATAATTCATGGGATCATTCTCATTCTTACCCTGGGAGTACTACCTTGATAACTCCCACTTTTGAGCAGAGCCTACGAGCGGGATTTTCCAATCCTGAAATCCCTACTTCCATGCAAACACCCAACCCTCCCACCCTTCATGATTTTTCGTATCAAGGTTGGACCGATACCTCTAGGCAACTAAAGCTTGAAATTGACTATCCTCCCCAACCTGGTAATAGTAACCTCTCCTCTTTTATGATAGAAATGCAAAAACAACAAAAGGAAATAATGGAATCAATGGGAGAGATGTTGAGGAATAGTCAACACTTAAATGAAGAAATAAGACAACTTAGCTACACGCTTCCCAATAATCCTAATCCCTACCCAATAAACCATGATCATGAAAATAATTCTGAGGAACCAAATGACAATAGGGATCCAATTTTAGGTAGCTATCACTTAGACTCTCCCAATGAGACACGGCCACTAGAGGATAATGATCATAGTGATTATCCACCTGAATTATATTGCAGTCAAAAGCAAGGGAAGATGGTATCTCTTGAGGACCTTGACCCCAATAACGGTATTATCCTTACCCCTACCAACCCGAGTTAAGGTTGTATTATTCCTATCACTTCCTCTCTTGATTATTTGGTGGAATCCCATTCTACTCTTAGTGAGCCTACTCTTGACCCTCCACTTAGGGAATCAACACCTACCATTCAATATTCTAAGGATTCGAATGCACCAAATGAAGTTGACCCTAAGGAAATAGAGGATGATCAATTCTGGTCTTAGGGATATGAAGAGTCTAATTCAGAGGATGAGGATGCCCCAATAGAGGAATCTGGACTGAAAATCTGGAATGAATCATAGGAGAATTATTTATTATTTAAGGATTTACCTCCTGAGGGTAGAAATAATATGATTAAATCCAGCTACCTCCTTTCTTTTGGGAGCCATCCTCCATCAAAACAGGAGTTGATATTAGAGGAGGACAAACAAAATAATGAGAAGTCTATGGGAGACTCTTGGGAACAAAACACGTCAATTCAGGATTTATACCCCGAGAAGAATGATGAATTCAATGATATAGGCTTCCTCCAAAATATTAAGACTGATCCTCTTTTAGAAATAATTGAGGATAATGATCGAACTCCTAATGAACCACATATACACCCAGACAAATATTTCAGTGAACCAAACGAATCTGGGGATGAGCTGAATGATAATGATTCTTACATTTTGACCCTGCCATCAAAAAGTTGTAATTTGGAGTCTACCCTTGATTCAAATATGACTCCGATCATTAATGCCAGGTAGGATAACTTGAAGTTGTCTACTGCTATTAGGGAGTGTACACAATCTGAATCATTGTTGGAATTGGACCTAACACCAACTAAGCCCTCATTGGACTTAACCATTACCTTCCAACACTATAAACAACCCTTATACTCCATAACCGATCCTTGGCTCAAATCTCTACTCATGTACGTTCTTTCTGGAGAATATATCAAGCCAATACATCCTAGGGTAGAATGGCGAGTATGGATTGATGCTTGTACTTTTACTCTCGCCATTCAAGGGTTTGAACTAATTATGTGTATATCTTTTAAAACCCGTCCTGCTTTGGAGGATCCTTGTTATCCTCCACTTATTCCATTTTGGGAGGTCCCTTTTCATATTCCGTTTATTATTCCTAGACCTCCCAAGGTAGCCAATGAGATTTTCTGTTTTCATTTCTTCTGGCGAGCATTTGGAATTACATTGCATCATCAGCTCGCCAACATCTGTGGTTACCTGTTTTCTAGGCCCGCGCTGTTACAAATATTTTTAGGGCCTAACTTTGTTTGGTTGGAACCTGACTTATAGGTTCCTTCTTAGTCTGGCTACTGACAGAAAATGCAGCGCTTGTTGGGAGGCAACCTAGCAAATTGTGTCGGTAATATTTTTCCTTTCTCCTCCTGTTTTAATTTTACAATGGGGACATTGTAGGATTTAGGCAGGGGGAGTGCATTTGCATTTTAGGAAGTATTTATGCATTTAGGTTAGTATAAAAAAAAAATTTTGAGCTGAATGGGTTAGTCCATAGCAAAATACCTTTGTTATTGGAGGTTCTTCTTCTGGAATTATTTCTTAAGTTTAGAATCCAGTGCATTTATTTCACGTGCACGTAGATTTGGTAATGGATCCTTGAGGAAAACCAATGAGCATTTATAAGTCTACTGAACCCTTGGACAGTTCATAGGGAGTTAGGCATACTATCTTCTAGTAGATCCACATCATATTTGTGAGAAGAAGTAGAGAGATTACTGGTGCGCTAAGTCTAGTGCAAGGACTCTTAAGTTTTGGATAATTAGATAATGATACTTTAGAGTTAGGCGTAGTTTTCACTCTCTGTTCCTGTGTACGTACTTTGAGTGAATTCCCGAGAGTCACCAAATAAGGCAGATGCACAGAGATTGAGTCTTAATAAAGCTATAACTATGGTGGATGGTTACGACCGTCCTTCATAGAGTCCTCAGCTGAAGGAGGGTAATAGCATCAAAGGTCAGAAATACGCCTGTCCTATCCATTCCTTCCCGGTGCCAAGAATAGGCACTTCCACCAAATAAGCCACATAACTTCCTCTTGACCATCATCATCCCTAATAATACCTCATAAATAAAAGTCCGTATCGTGTTGTGTTATTGAAAAAGAAACAAAAATAAGAAGAAATTAAAAAAAAAAGAAAAAAAAAGAAAAAAAAGAAGAAACAGAAAGAACAAAAAGAAGAAATAGTTATATTACAAAAAAAAAAGTCTGAGTGTATGATGTAACACTGTTTCTGAGGCAGCAAAACACCTATCGCGTTCCACCAAATAAGACCCATACCTACCTTCTAGTATTTCTGATCGCCTGAATATTGGTTGAGAACTCTAACTTAGTGTAGAGTTATTAGGACTTTAATTGAAGTGTGGATGCCATGTGAGGTCACCAAATTGTGAGTACAATTTCTAAATCTGGTGAGATTTGTGATCTCAGAAAGAAAGAAAAGAGAGAGTGCTCTGGAACATCAAAAGAGCACAATTGTGTAGCCTCTCTCAGAGTTGACTTGTCTAATAGTCTAGAGAGCTAGAGTCTGTAGTACTAGACTATATGTAGCACTAGTTGAGTGTGTGCCACCAAATACAAATCCATTCAACTTGATATCTCCTACCTAAGCCAAACACCAGGGTCAAATTACAGATTATTGTCTGCTTTATCCCCGAAGGAAGTAGTTGCCTATCTCAACAGAAATTTTTGCCAAGGGTGATGTACGAACTCCTAATGCGAACCGGCTCTTTAACTTGGATCTGTTACCTAGGCTATCAGCACTTCACATTTGTCTGGATTTCTAAAGTTTTGAAGTAAGAAAAGAAGAAATCTTCTGATTACTTCTATTATTTTTCATTTTTTCTAGGGACTAGCAAATCTTAGGCATGGGGGTATTTGATGAGTCCATTTTAATGGACTAATATTAAGCCTAAGTACCTTTAATCGTACCTTGTAGGTGTGTTAATAATTACAATTAAGTTGCAGAAGAATTGCACGCATCATGATTTACGTTTATAACATTCTATAACTTAATATGTAATGATTTTGTTATTTTTATGTGCAGGTATTATATTCAGAAAGAGCAAGGGTTGGGGAGCAAATTTCCCCAACAACCGGAGGAACTTTTCCCTTTCCTCCGGCCGTCTCCTCCAATGCCTGCCAGCCAAAAATAGAAAAGGGATTTGCAAATCCCTAGATTGGCGCATGTAGGGAGAGAGAGGAGTTAAAAAGAGAAGAGGCGGCATGCACAAAAAATCTATCTTCCCCCTTGCGGGGAACAATACCAGCGTGCACTATGGATGGGCATCTTCCCTGCTCAGGAGCATGGCCTACTCTTCCTCCGTGCACTTATCTCCAGTGGCACCCCTCATCTCCAGCCACATCCTCCTTTCAGCGCTTCCTCCCTTCAGCACCAAGCACAACACTTCAACCCTCTGCAGGCGCTGTGTTCGCCCCTGCCAGCACCGCAACCCATCTGCCTGCCCGCGCGGACTAAGCCGCGCCCCTCATCACCTTCCGCCCACGCCACAGCAGGCCCCCGCACCCAACAGCGCACCTCTCCCTTGATGCAGGCGCTCACCAACTGCCCGCACCACACACCAGTGCGCCCTACCACCCCCTACTCACCACGCCTACACGCCCTACAGCTTCCTGCCTTCAGCGCCATCTGCTCTCAACTGTGTGCCCCACTACCTGCTAGCGCGCGCACCGCTCATCTGCAAGCGCCATCAGCCTGCCTATGCACCAGTGCCCCCTGCAAATCAGCGTGCCCTACAGCTCGCCCCCTCCAGCCACTGCAGGCGCTCATGCCCTCTCTGCCCGTGCGCCTCTCCCTTCAGCACCATCTGCAGGTGCGTTGCTCCACCTTCCTGCAGACCGCACGCCTGCAAGCACACTCCGCCGCCCATCTGCAGGAGCACCAGCAAGCGCCCGGCCACGCACCAGCGCTCGCGCACGCCTCCGCCCGCGCCACCAGCCGCAGGCACTGCAGCAGCTATGCCTTCTTTGTCAACAGGCCGGAGCTTCGACCACCTCCGTCGGCCACCTCCGTCGCCGCCGCTGCCACCATCGGAGAGCTCTCGACCTCGCCGTCCTCTTGAGCCTCGCATCAACCCCCGCGGTTCTCTCTCTCTCTCACGAGGAGGAGAGAGGAAGAAAGCCCTGTTTTCCTCTCAATTAAAATTTACATTCAATGCCATTGCCACCAATTTAACTTTTTTTATTATTATTATATTATGGCAGAATTGCGTTCAAACACTCATAGTTCTTTATAATTGCATGGTATTGATATTAACTAGTTTAAAGATTGATTTTGGGCTTAAGTACAAATTGTCTTTAGTACACATCACGTGAAAACTGCATAAATTCATCCTAAATTTATTGAGGATTTCTGTGAGGGAAAACTGCACTTATACCCTTATCTTTTCAAGTTATTGCAAATCTACTTTCCTTCACATTTTAAGTTAGATTTGAACAGGGATTTCACACTACCCGAGATAACATTAAATAATTAAGTATTGATTGCATCATTGCCTCCCTGTGGACACGACCCGCTCTTCTGCGAGTGGTTATTTTCATTATTTTTGATTAGTCGATTTTTCCATGACTTAAATACCATAACGCTAAGCAAAAAGTTGACTATCAATGAACAACAAGTACCGGTACTCATCGTGAGTACCGGTACCAAGTGGTGACAGTTTGTGCACTTGGTTTTACTTGCACCTGACAAGTACCGTTACTAATCACTAGTACTGGTACATGTAGGTCACATGATCCAAATCTGTGAGTCACAAGTACCGGTACTCATCATTAGTATCGGTACCTAGTGACTTAGTTGGGCTGACTGTAGGCAGTGAGTACCGGTACCAAAAGTTTAGTACCGATACCAACTAACCATTGTGAGCAATCTGAATGGCTATTTTGCAATTAAACCTATATTCCCAAATTGCCCCTAACGGCTAGTAATCATAGAGAAGGTGTTTAGTGGCTTATATAAACACCTTGTGTGTGTCATTTACACACAACAACAAGGAAATATTGTATCTTTGCTCCTAATTCCAAATTTCTAGCTGCAAGGTGAAAGAGCGATCTTCGTTTTCATTGAAAATTTTATCATAAAATGATGTGTCATTGTATTTAATCACGTGGTAGAAAATCGCTTTTCAAAATAATTAAATTCTCAAAACTAACCACGAAGAGTTAGGTTGTCTCCACAGGGAGGAATTAGCCTAATAAATTCACGAGTCATGGAATACACAGTTCATAAACTCTTCTGCAACTTTAATGTGAGGAAAATGCTATTTTAAATGAAGTTTGCAATTTCTTTAAAAGTTCAGGGGTGTTTATGGAATTTTCACGTCAGGAATTAAGCCCCAAAAATATGTGTAAGACACATGTGTACTGGCTTATCGTGTGAACTCAACTTTCATGCAATTCTAATTTGAAATTCAAGATAGAAACATGCACATAACACAAATAAAATAATATCAAGAAAATCTGAGTGCATCAGTCAATGTGGCCAGAATAAAATATTAATATAAACTTGACAATGGCATTGAATGTAATTATTAATAGAGTTAAAAACAGAGGACTCTCCTCCTCGCGTGTGTGGTCATGCATAGTTGGCCGTGAGAGTCAGCAAGGAGGTGCGGCTTGACGAGAGCTACGCAACGGCGGTGACGCAGCGTCTGGAGGTGGCCGGGGGCGGCCGGTGGGCGGAGGAGGGCCGCCACCTGTTGGAGGAGAAGGAGACTACTGTGAAGGTCCTGGAATGGTAGCGCCTGTGGGCTTGGTGGCTTGCACGTGCTTCTAGGCAAGGCAGTCTGCAGATGGGCAGCTGAGGCAAGACGATGCTCTGTAGTTGGCGCCTGTAGGTGTGCTGATGGGCGTGCGTCTGCAGTTGGCACCTACGGGTTGAGGTGCGGTGCTAGCGTCGACTGTAGTGTGGGCCTAGCGCCTACAGGTCCCGCTAGAGGTGGGTGAGCGAGTGCTGCAAGGACGACTGGTGGAGGATGCAGGCATTTGGTGCAAGCACGGGGGGTGGTGTGCACCTGCAGTGAGGCGTGCTGGTGGTGGAAGTGCCTACGGGCATGGCTGGGGCATGTGGGCACTCTGCACACAACGCCTATGGTTGGTGGCGTGTAGGTGCGCTGGAGTAGGAAAGAGGAGGAGAGTGTTGTGCTTGCAGGAAGGAGGGGGCGCGCTGGAAGTTGGCGTGCTGAGGCACGCCCGCAGGGAGAGCAGGAGAGATGGAAGTGGGTCTGCAGAGGAGCAAGGGTGAACGGCTGCAGGCTTGGTGCTGGGTGGGCATGCCTGCAGATGGCGGCGAAGGCGCACAGTGCCCTTATGCACTCCTAGAGGTTGCGGCGCGGGAGAGGCACGCGGTTGGGAGCGAGGCAGTGCGTGCATTGGTTGGGCGCAGGTGCAAGCTGGTGATCGGCGCACGCCTGAGGCTGCGCAAGGTGGAGAAGGAGCAGGCACCGTGCTCGCCCTCTCTACAGTGGAGAAGATAGAGCCTTTTCCCTGCAGGGGGAAGATTCAGATCCAGTCCACGCCACCTCCTCTCTTTTAACTCTTGTCTCTCTCTGCGTATGCCAATCAAGGGATTTTCAAATCCCTTTCTATTTTTGGCCGGCGGGCGTTGGAGGAGACGGCCGGAGGAAAGGGTAAAGTTCCACCAGTTGGGGAAATTTGCTCCCCAACCCTTGCTCTTTCGAAATATAATACCTACACATAAAATAATAAAATCATTACATATTAAGTTGTAGAATGTTATAAACATAAATCATGATGCGTACAATTCTTCTACAACTTAATTGCAATTATTAATACACCTACAAGGTACGATTAAAGGTACTTAGGCTTAATATTAGTCCATTAAAATGGACTCATCACAAGGCCTATTGTTTTGTTGCATCCTTCAAAGCGACACTCTCTCAACAAGCATCTTTCAGGCAATCTCGTGCTTTATCGTATTGTCTCTCATTTTAGTCTGATTTCATTAAATTAGTATATTATCATCTATTAAGATATCCACTTGTTTTGGAGACTTAGGAATTTGTTGTAAGCTTTTATTTGCATCTTGCTTACACCTGTATCTTTATTTCTTTTTGATATCCTATAATTAGGTTGAGGTAACCCGTTAATTACCTTAGGTATTACTAAATTGATTCCCTTCAAGTTCAGGGAATCAGGTTAAAAATCCTAAGTCGGGAGACTTAGGTAGTGGTGTATCGAAGTGAGGGGAACCACTATATATGTTGTGTGCTTTTATGGTTTGTTGTTGTTGCAAATTTTTATCTACCACACTATTCATCCCTCCTTTTAGTGTGCTTGTGCTTTACAGATCCTACAATCCTCCCTAAAGCCCAAAAAGCTTAGTCACCCCCAAACATGGCAAAGAGGGATGCAAGTAAGGTCAAATCCTTCCTTTCAAGCGTTGTTTTTGCGGTGCTTCTTAACTACCCTCAATTTGCAAGGTTTGGACGCAACTTTGCCTCTAAACTAAAGTTCTGGTCACTTTAGACCCCAGCAATAGGAGGCTCTAGTCCTATCAGTTTCAAACCTAAGGAGTGTCTAAAAGCCTACCATGGTGCAAAAAATATAAGTGTGCATACACCGCAAAAGATTTTGAATTTTGAATTGCACTCCAAGTTTGAAAATCAAGTCCTTGATTTTTAAATGTCCCTCCTTTAATTAGTCCTTTTTCAAAAAAATAAATGTGACCAGTTGTTAGATCTATTCAATACGGATTTGGTGGTCTTGAAATTAATCCAAATGCATTTGCTTGACAGGTAGAAATGCAAAGTTAGAAGTGCATACCTGATTCTAGCATTCTTCATGCAATATGCAAGATAGGAAATTAGATCTAGATGTTTCTCATTCAATCCTAAATGATTCAACCTATGGGTAGGCAGCTTCTAGCAGGTAGCTCGTGTTTTCTTTTCATATATATCTACTTATGCAGAAATAAAGAAAAGATAAACAACCCACAAAAGAAAACCTAGATATAAAGAGAAGGGAATAGGCTCTCAAAAAATTACCCAACACTGATCTAAAAGAAAGTTGGGGAAAAGCCCCTAAACTATACCCCAAAACAAGGGTTTTCCAAATGAATGTACTGAACCAAAGAGAAGAAAGAAAAAATAAAAACTATCTATAGCTAAATGTATGAGATGAAGCTGTGGTCCTCCGCATATCTCCTCCAGCGATGGAAACAAGGTTGGCCAAGGCATTGCTGAGGCGGGCGTAATGCTCCTTCTCCTAGTGTTGCAACTCCACCGATGATGTCAAGGATTGCCTGATCTTTGAGGATGGTATGATAAGACATCTCCAAATACGCATACTTCACACCAAATAGAAAATTGAATTGAAATATGCCTCAAATAAAATGTGAACAAAAAATTAAATAAAAGTGAGTCTAACAGGTTCGTTGCCTCCCCAGCAATGGTGCCATTTGAAGTGTTGATTTTCGCTTTCGAAAATGATGATTAAGACGATTTGTCATTGTATTTCTAAGTGGTGGAAAATCAACTAATCAAAATAATTAAAATAACCACTCAATGTGGAGTGGGTCGTGTCCACAGGGAGGCAATAGCCTATTTAAACCCACAAGGGTCAAAAATTGATATTCACTATTAATTTCATCAAGAAATTAAGCCAAAATTGCTTTCAAATTAAGTAAACAACAAGAACTAATGCTGAAATAGCTATTATGCACATCTAAAGGATTTAATTTGCAATGTGACACAATAAATATTAATAAAATCTCACAATGGCAAAAGATGTAAATACTAATACCACCTCTACTGTAGCAAAACAGGGTATTTGGTTTGGGTGCCTTCCACGCATGGAGGAGAAGATGGCTGGAGGGGAGGAGCTCACCGGAGGTAGCTGTTGCCAGGCTACTTCTTTTGGTGGTGGCGGCGAGGCACGGTGTGGCCGGAGGTGGCTTGTCAAAGGAAAGGAGCGGCGGTGATAGTTGTCATTGCTGCTGTTGAAGCTTGCGAAGGCTCGCATGTAAGGAGGTGCAGCAGCATGCATGCACGGTGGAGGGGTTGGCGAGGGCATGCACGGGTTGTGTGGGTGCACATGCGGAAGTAGCGAGGGGATGTACATGGTGCGCACGGAGACTATGAAGGTAAAGAAGAAGAAGATGGAGGCTAGCTGCATGCGAGCGGTGTGCTGGTGCTGGGTGTTGTGTGACAAGGGCTCGTGGCACGGTCTGGAGGCAAGCGAGGTTGCTGGAGGTGTGTAGTTGAGGAGCTGGTGGTGCATAGCAGCTGCGGGCATGGTGAGAGGGTTGTGGGTGTACTGCTGGCTATGTATGGGAGGTTTATGCTGACGAGAAGGAGGGCAGTGGTGTGCTGGTGCAGGTAGTAGTTGTTGGTGATGGTGGTGGATGGTTTCGTTGAGGTGGAAGATGAGTTCCTTGCTGTAGTTGCACAAAGGAGAAGAGATGTAGGGGCTTTGGACGTCCGAGAAAGTTCCCGAACATCTTAAATGAGCAAGATGGTGGATAGTAGTGGGGATGGAGTGCGGTGGCGGTCGTCGGGAGGGGTGATCTGGTGATTACATGATGAGGTTGTAAAGCGAACCTTTGCGATGGCGGTGTGGGCTGTCACCCCGCACGCCCACGGTGGCGAAGCTCTGCTGCGGTTGAGGCCAATGGTAATGGAGTGGACGAGAAACTAAGTTCTCTATACAGTGATGAAAGGGAATGAAGGCATGACAGTGCATGGTCATCTTCTCCTCCCTTTGTAGCCACAAGTGAAGAATTTGAAAACAAAGTGGCAGGATTTAATCCTCTTCAAGGCAAATGGATGCTTGTAGCTATACGTGAATGGGTGTGCGAGGAGGAGAAGCAGCCATTACCTGTGGGTGAAGAGAATAATAAAATAATAAAATATTATGATTATTTATGCACAAACCCTTAACTTCTATGTTAAATTAAAATGATGCAAGTAATTCACCTAATTGATTAACTAATCAAATGCATGCAATTCTAAGTTAATTCTACATGCATGAAATGAATGAATTATGCAATTAAGCTAAAAATATGAAGTAATTTATTTACATCCTAATATATGATAGCTAAATATTAAGGATATCTTAATATCTAAGCATTTACATATTTAAATAGCCCACAAATATGGGCTAATCAATCATCAGCCTGTTCATCTGAACAAGCACCTGGTTGGACCAACTAGGCTATTGATCAAGGTTCTTATTCTACAAAACTCATCTAATTTGGCCACCCATTCTCCTTGACCCTTTCTACTCTACTAAAGGCATTAAAGTTAGCGCTTAATGGGAGGTAACCCGTCATTCCAAAAACCTGAGACCCTTCTGGTTATCCTTTTGAGCTACACTCCTACTGCACTATTGAGTTCAACTTTAGAATAGCTGACTCCACCTTTGGTACTTGTATCAAAGATTGAAAACATCTGCAACAGTCATCCCAACCCATTTACCGACCCTTTGATCCTGTTCTAAACTTTGAACCAAACTGAATTTGTACCCTCCTAGTTTACAATGAGGACATTATACAACTTAGGCATGGGGGGGTGTTAAAGTGCACACATATGGAAATTCAATTCTTTGAGGGGTTCTCACAAAAAAATACATATTCAAAAATGTTAAAAAGAATTTAAGAAATGAAAAAGAAAAAAATGGCATGGAGGATGGGGAGGAAATTTTGTGAACTTAAATGCAAATCATTCTTGAGGAAAAGTGAAGAAAATTCAAATGTCAAAAATGAGTAAAGCACAAGAAAAATGTTAGTCATAGCACCTAATTATGGAAGTTACTTAAGTTCTAGACCTAATCAAAAGAAAAATTAAGTCTTGAAATGAAAAAGACAAGGAGATTAGTATGAGTGCTGATCTTAGGCCTCTTAGTCTTATTTTAGGGCTTAAACATTCACGTATCCATTAAGATCTTGATTAGTCCTCAAGAGGTTGAGGAAAGTGCGAAGCTGATGTAGTAGGTCTAAGGATTAGGGATTATTTCGCTATGTTGCCTGCCTTCTGGTTTGCGGGACTTGGTAACCTAAGCACCCAAAATCACACACTAAGTCTAGTTCAATGCACTTAATAAAGAAAAACCTGCCAAAAATATTTGTTCTAAAAAGCCATATGGAAGATCTAGCTTAGAAGCACTCAACAACACAAGCTGATTGAACAAGTTCCTGACATTGAGAGATTAGAAATTCCCCTCGAAGATGCATAATAACATATTCTCTCCTCGGTGCTTGTCTCCTAGGATATCTAAATATCCTACTGGGGGCATGTAAGCAACTATTGTTGGTTCAGATGCCATGGGCAGGATTATCCCAAAATGTCGATTGCCAGGGCCTGAATTTAGCTACAAAATGCCATGGACGGCACTATCTCGAAGTGTTAAAAGCCAAAAGTTCTGGGGGTTGCCATGGGTGGTGCTATCCCGAAGCATCGAAAGCCAAGGACCCTTCGAGGATTGATGATGGGCACAAGGAATCTGATACTGACTGTGTTTAGGGCTAATTCGAGGCTGGATCTAGGGAAATCTAAAAAGAAAAAAGAGAAAAACTCACCAAATGAAAATCCTTCTCTATCTCTTTCTTACAAAAATGCACTAGCAAACTGAACCTGGACATGTTACGTTTATGCACGAGTGCTTTAACCGCTGTGTTCAATGAACCTCTAGGTAGTCTTTAAGGGCCTTAGAAACCTTTGTGGTAGACTCACACTGAAGATGGTCAGGTCTAGATCTTGATTGATACTTGAGTACCTCTAGGCCTACTATTGGCATTCTGACCTAATTTCTAGAAAATGGAACAAATCAGCCAGCTGAATATCAATGCATGGTCTAGAAATCTAGTTCTTTCCATAAGATTTTACTAACGGACTAGCAAATGGTAGGCATGGGAGTATGATGATAACATCATCATGAGCCATAAATAGCTTTAATTAATTAGAATAAAGTGAAAAATGCTCCTACATAATTGCTGGAGAGTCGTAATTTCTTGCACATCCATTCTGAGAGTAAAACACTAAAGTAGGGTTAATTCTATAGTTTTAACATTACATCATGAATGCAGAATAATCATGGGGTTTTCCTGGGGTTAATCTAAAATCTAATGAGCATTAAAGTCTAATAAGAGGGTCTACACAGACAAAAATAGGATTTCACGTACTTCGAGAACTATTTCATAACCTAAAACCCTAATTTCAGACCCGCTTGAATTACAAAAGCTTTGGTCAAGATAAAATCCATCTAAACCTTCTAAAATTCATAGAAAAATATTCCTTGAGGTTTGGTACCCTTGATTTAACCTTTGGAACCTATTTTGACCTTAAACAGAGTCACAGACACAGTTCTACCTTAATTTGGATTTTTGCATAAATTATCCTATCAAAATTGGTCAAAAAAGAAATGTAACTTCACCATCAAATTCCTTGGGTCTAAATTAGGTTTGTACCAAAATTTGGGCCCAATCAGAGCTCATCTTGATCTAGTTTGCATTAGTCCAGTTAGACCCTTTCTCTCTGAATTAGCCCCTCAACTTTTGAAATCCTTGTAAATAGCCCCCTAAGTTCTTCATCTTCTTCACAGATCAGTCCTTACCACCATTGGAGGTCAACCAACCTCTAGGTCGGATTTGACCATGCCTAAACCTACTTGAATCTTCATCAAATCCCACCAAATTTGGTGGGATTGATATTCACACATGATGCATCTATTGCGACAGACCGAATCTCTAATTCTCCCCAAGAAGCTTGTGTGAATGCATGAGATTCATCGGTTTTTCTTGAATCCTAAGCAAGCTAGTTAGGCTTTTTTCCTGATCTAGAGCTTGGTTGGAGCTCTATAAAAACTCCCTCATTGCAAATCTGTGTTCCTTAGCTCGATTTAGGCTACATCTCTTCATAAATTCCCCTTTCCAGCCACCTCCGACTGTAGCTCCGGTGAGCTCCTCCAACATTCGTCTTCACCTTCTGCCACATACCATAGGCAAAGGGAAACATCTTCCCTCCATTGTCCACTTCTCACAATACTAGTAGGACCCACCCTACTCCTTCATCCTCACCGTTCTCCCCCACTGGAGATTTTGTCTTCTCCACGTTTGGCCATCACACCAGCATGGAAATCTTCATCCCCTCCATCCTTTAGCTAGGTCACTTCCTCCCTCTTCTTCTCACAAATCTCCCTATCCCTTTCTTTTCCTAAATTGACTGCCAATCACCCTCCATAAGCCACTGCATGCCACACCACTGGTCCCAAAAGCTTCACCATTACCCACTGACCAAAACCCCTTAAGAAATTGAGGGGATTGGATCACCAAATGCCCCACCGAACTTGAGCACCACCGCACCACTTCCCTGAGTTCGTCCGACCTCCACACCCACTCCCACCACTCCCACACTGTGCAAACACCACCACCACCATTGCCATCACTTCCTCCTGAATGCTTCTGATGCGGCCGTAAGGCCTTATTGCTCGTTTTAGGTCTCAATCACCATTGATGATCACTTCGCCGCCATCTGCTATCGTCAGATGTTCCCAAATCTCAACTCCAGCTCTTGAAGCCGCAGAACTACTTCGTTTATCTACCTGCAATGACAGTTAGAGAACAAAGTGTTGCCATTTCTCCAATTGAAGTGGCAATCTCAGCTACTACACGCAAGAAAGTGGGTGGCACCTTAGTGCCACATCGTGAACAGAAGGGCACGTGAAGACCCGTAAATTGATTTTATGTTCTCATCTGTTTGCTCAAGATCAAGAGGTGTCAGGTCCCTCCACACACACTCGCTCACCCGTTTACCTGCATATTCACTCCTTGCTTGTGACACACGCCCGTAGGCCTGGTCCATGCTCTCAACCCGATAACCCGATCAATTACTTGACTAAGCTCGAGTCTTTGAGAGAGGAGAGAGGAGGAATCTCTGAGAGAGGGGGTTGGGTTTTATTGAGCCATCCTTTTGCCCCTGTGCTGAAGAGAAGGAGAGGCTCTCATATACTTAGCCTCTGAAGAAGAAAGGCCTATGCTTGTGACTATGCTTGAGGAAGGAAAGGCTTGCAAAGGATTGTGAAGAAGAAGAAGACTTAGAGGAGAAAAGCCTTGTGCCTTCTGTGAGGTACTGTGGTCTGTTGACACTTAATTCGTTTGATGCTATCTTCCCGACGTCTGATTGAGGATTATTCTGAGCACTATTGAATTATTTAAGTACTATAGTTAGCATTGATGAAATTGATTGAATATGAGATGTGCTTACTTAAGATAAATAATTGGTGATCTAAATCGCCATTATTTTGTCTTTCTATTCTTTTTATCTCATCATCATTTGAATTACAATCTAACAAGTTGTATTCATTGAATATCTATTTTACTGCTCAATTTATTGTGCTCATTGATTCTGAACGAATATTAATGTGTGAATTCCATTTTTGCTTCCTACAAACAACCTCAGACTCCTTTTAGATTTTGAGTTTATAAATTTAAATGTTTGTTGTAAGATTTTGTCTATTATACTATGACGCATACATTTCTTAACACTCAATGAAACCCTAGAAACAGGACTCTGATAACCATCCATCATGATCCACTGCCATTTGCATTTTTGAGACGTCCAGTACTCAATATGGATGTCTAATGATCAGATAGTGCATAGCCGTACACCGCCTTCCTCTTTTTCGCAATAAGTTCCTCCGAGTTTGTTAGCACCGCTACCCAACTCCATTGCCTCACCACTGTTGCCAAGAGCCAAGTCTTTGGGAGGAAGGAAAAAGATTGAGAGAGAAAGTAGCAACAGTAGGATATTATTTTTTAAAAGAGGGAAGAACTGGGCTCCGGGGGCATCAACTTCACCGTGGAACCTGTTTTCCCTATGGTCCTTAGTATGTATGATGGTTAGACCATACTCCTTTCAACACTGCATCCATCCCGGTGGTGCTCGATGACAACGAGTACCATCCCCATTGGCTACACCACCCAACCATCACCATCTTCCTCTTCTCTTCCACCTTTACCTTCCCCACCGAAATCACCCCCTGTTCATCTTCATTTTCTTGTCCTTGCTCTACTACCCTCTCAATGAATCCATAATCTCAACCACCCAACAGCCATGACTGGCCACCGTCGTCCACGCCACCACCCTCATCACAACTGCTAAGATCTAGCTGACTCCACCACACAACCGCCAGCAACCGTCAACATCCTCCTCGTGAGCACCTCCCACGCTACACCACTGACTCTGTCGATCACCACCACCCACAGCCAACGGCTCTGACCCTCTCTAACCGCCACCCCACCTTCGACACGAAGCTCCCTTGCGAACGCATCACCACCAGCAGACAAGCCACTAGTAGCACCTCCTTACGTGTGCATGTGACCTCGAAGCAAAACCCTTGTTTTACTGCAGTACCAGCACTGAATAAAATTTTTGAATAATGCCATTGCCAACTGCTATTCATTTATTTAAATACTACTATATATTAAGGCAGATTTGCTGATAGGCCCTCTCATTCTTGTATTTTCTCTTTAGCTTCTCAGTGGGACTTAGAGAATACTCTTTTGATCAGTAATTGTGTTATCAATTTATGTGAACATTCTTCGTAAAGATATTTGTGAGCGGCTTAAGCCACCCTGTGGATGCGACACTCTACTCCAACGTTGTTAGATTTAACTATTTACTATTTTGATTGAGAGATTTTCCACCACATAAAATACATCGATGTTAAATCATTTTTATTGCAACTATCTTAATTAAGTGAAAATCTTTTTGTCACTAGGGTTGATTAGGCTAGGGCTTAATTTGGAAATTGGCACAACCTCCTTGCCTAAGTGAGCTCAACCTTGATTATCCATTCTATAAGGCTCCAAATTGCTCCAAACTTGGCACCTGCACATAATCAAATAAGGACATCAAGGTATTAGACATAGATAAGGGAAAAATTACATAAAAATCTAAAAGAATGCAATATTTATAAAATGCAGCTAAATGACTAATCTAACATAACTAAATGCTTTGTGACCTAATTATCACTCAAACTAGCATTAGTTAGGCATAATTAATGTTAATAAATATCAATAGGATATGACCATAACAAGTTGGGCTTGACTTGTAACATGAACAAAATAAAATGAGGATCAATAAATGGATTGAATTATGTATTAGTACCTTCTTTCTTGTTCTTCTTGTTACTGCTACTATACTTTATTATTGGTTCTACTCTACTTAGTTTTCAGTAATGTGTTCCTTGGATTCCATACTTAAGTGTTGCTGAGCAGCTAGGTGTGGTAGCTACAGTTTGTCCTTTTGTTGCAAGACCAAGCATTGCTTTAGGCAATGGTCCATACTAAGTCTAGTTGCTCACATAGTCTTGTCGTCATTTATCTTTTCTACACTCAGTAGACTCTTTTCTTTGTAGCTTTCTAGTGACCATACTCATTTTTTAGCACTTCTTTCCTTTCTTATTATGTGGTGGATTTAATTATGATTGTCAGCACTTTATTTCATCTAATGCTTCATGAATGAATGTTTGTCCATTGATTGTTCTATGACTATATGTTGGGTGACTGCGATCATGTAAGGTGTAATGCCTGATATTAGCACTCGACAACTCAAGTCATGTTAGTTTGATCGATTGGCAGAACCCGGGTCGTCACAGAGCATGCCTAAGTCTCTTGATTTGCTATTTACACCTATGATAGCAGATCTGTATGATCCTTTTGAGATATCTTGTCTCCTGTGCCCTTATATGCACACTATCTTCTAGTCTCAGCATCAAGGTGGGTGCATTAACTAATGGTCCACCAAATGTACATATTTAAACATAGAGGCACATATCTGTCTCAAGTTAAAGGATATGCCTTCTCAGTGACAATGATAAGAGGACTTCCTCATGTCCATCTTGTTGAGTCAACTCCTTGACTTAGCTTGCGTGATAGCCCCAAATCTCGTTTCCCATGTAGAGGATGTGCATTAAGTACATCAGTTAAATAATAATTTCTAAAGAAGATTTCCATTCTTCTCAAATTGGAGACAATAGTTGGGTATCATGATGGGTATTGATGACTTATCAAAATCCTCGATCCTAACCATTCATTCTTTGATACCTATCATCAACGTATCGAACATGGCATAGTACATTCTCCTAATTATACTCAAGGACTTGTCTAACTGTATTAGTACGTCCACGTGATCTAAAACTCAGATCTGAATCACAGATCGAGTGATTCAAGTCTAGTTGGCTTGCCCATGGCATAAAACTCCAACAGATTCCCACTTGCCCTAAGGGTCAACCCTGAACTACCTCGTCAACCCATGATACTAAATCGATACTCAAGAGCTTTACAAAAAGTCTTGATTGCTTGAAGCATCAAGCCATGAGCTGAAGTGTTACATATGATAACTACTTTATCCAACGTGGCATCCATTTTATGTTGAAGGTTTTTCTCTTTGCAGATACATTTTTCCTCTAAACAACTATTCTCAACAAGAGAGATTGTCTTGTGGTCATTGCAACCATTGGAGTTTCATTAGTGGAAGCTATGTTATGTCCTTCCAAAGGCCTTATATATTCACAACATCTATGCGGTAACTTCACAAGCTACATCACTTCTACTTTAGCATTTGTATGGTGGTGTATATTGATATTTACATATTTATTGACATAATTTATGCCTAACTTTTGTTAGTTTAAGGGTAAATTAGGTCACACTGCATTAGATTAGGTTAGATTAGTCAATTAGCATCATTTTGTAAATAATGCATTCTTTTGGGTTTTTATGCAATATTTTCCTTATTTATATCTAGTGCCTTATTGAACTTGTTTGTATATGTGTAGGTGCAAGGTATGAAGTTAATTGGAGATGTGTAGAGGGAAGAAATTAAGTTGAGCTCAATTATGTAGAAGAGGTTGAACCATTACCTAAAACCCTAGCCTAATTAATCCTAAACCTAGTCCAAAAGGAGCTCAATTTTTCTTAACATAAGACCCAATTATCTAGCCTAATTTTCCACCTTAGGTGGTCGAACATGAGTCTTAATTATCAACCCTTTTGTCCAACCAACCTATTTAATCCAATACATCCATATAAACCCTTAGCCAACCTAATCCTAAATGCTTTCTAACCACCTAACCTAAGCCACCCTTATCCTACTTTCTTGTTCACTATTAGTTGCCACCTATAGCCCTTCTAGACCCTTCCTTGGATGTCCAAACCAAACCCAAATAGCCACCCATAGATCCACATCATAGGGTCCTAATTAATTAACCTAAATCCCTACCTAAACCTATCTCCTCAACAACAAATCAAATGGCCGACCACATATCCCTTAGGAAAACCCTTAGGGCCAGCCCAATTAGGTACCCTTATCTCCACCCTTAGATGATGATCCTAAGGCCTGCAAATCCCCTCCTAAATCATATCCTAATCCATAAGAAAGCCCACTTTAGTTGGCTGCATTATTACCTTAAATCTCAACCATCCAACCAAGATCCTATGGCCCTCATTACTCCACCATATGGCCGAACAACTTCACCTAGAAACCACCTTAATGTCTAGTCATAAGGTCTTCAAATCCAAACCCTCCATCACTCCCTTGATGCCATCTTAGCCCTCCAATAGTTCCAACAACACCTAACCTATCCTATCCACCTATCACTTCATCGTAACTCTTGATTCCTAACCAATTAACACTAGCCCTCCATCATAAGACCTAGAAACACTATATAAGGACCATCGATGACCCCCTCCTCTTCATGCTTCCTTAGGTTTTTCTTATTTTCTCTAGTCTCTTCCTCTCACCACCTTCAAGAAGCTTTCCTCTATTAAAGCCTCTCACCACCTTCCTCCCCCATTAACGTAGGTCTCTGTTGAATGTGGAAAACTACGCATTCGGTGTTGGATTTGAAAACTCATCGTTGTAGTTTGAGTCATGAAGAAATCTGTTTAGCAGATAAAATTTATACCGAAAAATCCATAAAGAATTTCCAAGTCAAACATAGGGAGGTTATGTTGATATCAAAATCCACAATTATATTTTCTTGTATTTTTGTTTAAAAGGTGAAATAACCACAATGGAATCGATATAAATAATAAAAGAGAGAGAGAGATCAATCACTTGGTATTTAAATATTGTTTTACAACTAGGAAAGCAGGAAATAATTACACTAGAAAGCAGGAAATTGTTACAACTAGAAAGTAGGAAATTCTACTCTAGAAAGCGATAAAAGAAAGGAGAGAGAAGTTATCCTCCCTAACGAATGCTTGGAGGATGAGTCGGACGGAGGCGATGCTTGGAAGACGGAGGATGAGGCGAGAAGGAGGACGAAGTTGGAAGAATGAGAATGATGCAGCACATCGTCATTGTCACAGGATCCACTTTCGGAACAGGGGTGAGAACTTGGCTTTAGCTTTTGAAGAGCATCCTGGGTGTGGGATAAGTTTCTCTTAAGCTTTGGAGAGGGAGAGGGGAGAAGGAAGCGATGAGAAATTTGTAGGGTAGGGGTCTCCTTTTATAGTTGCAAGGATGGGGGCATTTTGGACATTTTAATTTCAAAAACATTAATTCAGGGCCTTTAGTGACGGATTTATCAATCACTAAAGGTCTGAATGTGGCCGATGTGCGTGCGTGCTACACATGCTAGCTCCTCTTCCACTCCCTAACGCTCACGCACGTTTGGATTGATCTCAACCATTCGATCATGAGATCATATGGTCGAGATCGATCCTCATCCGTGCCTTCAAAACTCCTCTGTTGTGCACCCACGTGCGATGAGGCATGCAAACACGTGTCATCGCACACATACGTGATCGAAGGATCCTCCGCGCACCATGCCTCCTTCCCTCAGCCGCCTGATCTTGATCTGACGGCTTAATCACGCCTGCGCTCGCACCCATATGAATTGAGATGCTTGGCACGGCTCGAATGCATGCCCTTCACTCGCGAAGGGGCGTTCAACCGCTGCGCTATGCCTTCGTTTGTGTCGCGTAGAGGATTTAAGGCGTGTGGCTCTACGGCCGTCGGATGGGCATCCAACGATGGATATTTGTCGACCGGTGAAGAAGAGAAGCAGAGGCGGGCCCTTGGGGCCGGTTGGGCGGTTGAGATGGCACCACATGGTGCCATCTTGGCCGTCCATCTTTTGAGTATTGTAGACAGTGCCACAGGTATTGGATTGGACTAATTTTTGCGCCATTAGGCTGTGACCATCAATTCGAACCCATCCGTGTGGTTGGATTTGTTATCTAAAGTGCGGATTGGCACCATCTTGGTCCTTGATCGTTAGGGTTCCTCGGTCTCTATCTGATGCTACGGATGTCCGATCAGGGCGATCTTGGAGTCCAACTCCACTCGTCACCCTGATCAAATCCGTACGGTTGGATCTTCGATTCGAGGCCTCGATTAACAAGTTGCCTTGTCTCTAGCCTAAATGCATGATTATGCATGTTATGTAATATTTATAATGCATGATGCTAATATGGTACTAAGAACATGCATTAATAGACATTTTAGGTTAATCGGATGTATGCACTTCACACCCCCATGCCTATCTTTTGCCAGTCCCTAGCAAAAACTACATGCTATTTATAAAAGAATTAGGTTGGATTACTCATGTACAAATCATTTTTAACATTAAGAAATTTTTACTTAGGACATGAACTTTCAAAGACACAACAGTGCCCGAGTATCTGCCAAAATGCAGACTGCCTCAAGCCCTCGCCTTTTTCAAAGAAAGATCTCTTTTTGTCTTTTTCTTCTCTTCTAATTTTTTTGGATTTTTGAGGTTTGGATTACAGAGTGGCTTCTTATCCACTCAACCCACCCAAGATTTGATGAGAACCCTAAGTTCTAAGCATCTTTTTGTGAAAGTGATATACTCATTGATCGACAATCAGAATGGACTTCAGGTTCTATGCCCCTAGGCAACCTTAAAAAGAATTCTGCCTAAAGGTGTATCTATACGACCAGTAGCTTTCTCCCTACTTTTATTTTTATGGGGTCAACACAAGGGTGAATCCAGTGTATATCTCCCCAGCTTATTCTACTTCTCCACTTCTTCCTAAGTGTTTTAGGAATTTTTATGTGCATTTCTTGACCTGGGATCTAGACAACCACTCGATGAGCTATTACCACCGATAACTTGCCAACCATACTCGTGCGGTGAAGTGTGGCTTATTTCCTTTGTTTCTTTTTCTTTTTTTTCTCCCTTTTCTTTTCTTTTTCTTTTCTTTTTGGACTTTCTTTTTCTTTTTTTTTTTAAGTAGGTGGCTTCCCTGGTCTAAGATTTACCTAAAGGTAGCAAGAAGAGAGTGGTATTGTGATTGAGCTCTGGACAACCTACCTATGCACTGTTACCCACAATAACTTGCTAGCCATATTACCCTAGAAGGTTCATTAGCTACCCAGTTTCCATTAAAACCGCCAAACAACGAGTCAGTGACGAATAGTGTGTAGATGCTTAGACTTAAAGTTCCCTCAAATTAGAGGGTGGGTTGATAAGTTGTGTACTTATCACCCAAACTTATTTATTCAAATTAAAATAGAATTCAGGATGGCGAGAACTCGATAAACAAATCCATATTTTAGTGGATACTCGGGTTGATTAAGCCCAAAGACCTAAAGGGTCTTAGTATTTAGATCCTACTATAATATTTCCTAAGATTGAAAGTTCCTGATGTCCAAGTATTCCTTTCTAATTCAATTTTTTTTTAAAGTGAAAAACAAGTAGAATTTACAAGAATTCCACAGAGCTGACAAAATGATTTAGAAATGAATCCACCCCTCCTTGCTTAGCTGATGCAATTTCCGCATTGAGAATAAAAGACATGAAAGGAAGGGTAGAATGCATAAGATATCACCTGAATATGAAGCTCGGGTCAGCTCTGAGTCAGACTGTACAACTGCTGAGTTTAATGGCATCAGCTAGGCATAGTCTAGCCAAAGAAGTCACAACATAGCTAGAGCAACCGTGTCTGAGACGGGTTCTGGAATAGTACGGTCAATAACAGGCTTCAGACATTGACCATTGACTTTGAATGAATTACCATCTTTCCATACACCAAACGAAATGGAGACATGCTTATGGGCATTTTATATGTCATACGGTAGGCCCAAAGAGCGTCCTCAAGCTTTTGAGTCCAGTCTTTGCAATCAGACCTAATAGTTTTCTACAGAATATTCTTGATCTCCCGATTGGGGATCTTGGCCTGTCCATTCGTCTGGGGATGGTAAGGTGTGGAGATTTTATGATTAACCCATATTTTACCAGCAAATTATGGAACTGGGCATTAGTGAAATGAGTGCCACCATCGCTGATGATGTCCCTCGGAATCCCGAACTAACTAAAAATGTTTTTCTTAATGAAATCTATGGCCACCTTGTGGTCATTAGTTCGGGTGGGAATAGCCTCGATCCACTTGGACACGTAATCAACAGCAACGAGAATGTACTAATGTCCAAATTAAGGGAGGAAAGGTCCCATAAAATTGATGCCCCAAACATCAAAAATTTCGATGGGAAGAATCGAGTTTAGGGGCATCATGTCTCTCTTGGTTATGCTCCCAAGTGCCTGGCATCGGGAACACGACCTTGAGAAATCCTGGGCATCCTTAAATAAAGTCGGCCAATAGAATCCAGATTGGAAAATTTTTGCAGCCATCTTTTTCCCGGAGAAGTGTCCACCACACATAGATGCATGGCAGAACTTGAGTATAATCTTGAATTCGTTCTCCAGAATGCATTGGCAAATAATTTGATCAGAGCCAATACGATACAGTTCAGGGTCCTCCCAGAAGTAATTTTTGGCCTCAGATTTGAGTCTATCCCACTGTTGCTTGGTCCAATCCGGGGGGATTTGACCAATGGCCAAATAATTAATGATGTCAGCAAACCATGGGGTTTGGACACCTGAAATTGTAAGGATGGTCTCGTTTGGAAGAGTATTAGCAATCGGAATGTCCGAATGAGAAGAATCACTCAGAAGTCTCAACAGATGATTCGCCACCACATTCTGTACCTCAAATTTATCCTTGATTTCAAGATCAAATTCTTGAAGCAGAAGAATCCATCGAATAAGCTAGGGTTTGGCATCCTTTTAGGCCAAGAGATGTCTCAAGGCCGAGTGGTCGATATATATGATGACGTGAGACCCTAAGAGATAAGCCCTAAATTTCTCCAAAGCAAACACTACAGCTAGTAATTCCTTCTCAGTAACAGTGTAATTCCTTAGGGCCTCGACCAGAGTTTTACTAGCATAGTAGATGACAAAGGGCTTCCTGTCAATCTTCTGACCCAAAATAGCCCCATCTGCGTAATCAGAAGCGTCAATCATGATCTCAAATGGGACTGTCCAAACAGGTGGTTGCAACACAGAGCATAAGTGACTACCATTTTAAGAAAATCAAATGCCTTACAGCATTATTCATCGAAATCAAATGGCATTTCTTTGTCGAGAAGATTGCTCAAAGGACGAGCAACCTTCTAAAAGTCCTTGATGAATCTCCTATAAAATCCCACAAGACCAAGAAATGATCGAATTTGTTTAACAAATGTGGGAGGAGGAAGTTTAGTGATAGCATCAACCATAGCTATGTCCACTTCGATTCCACATTCAGAGATTACATGACCCAAGATGATGCCTTCTTGTGTCATGAAATGACTCTTTTCCCAACTAAGGACCAGTCTTGTTTTGATGCATCATTTAAGGATCATTTCAAGATTAGCTAGACAAGAGTCAAATGATTCTCTAAAAATAGAGAAATCATCCATGAAGACTTCCATAAACTCTCCCACCATGTCAGAGAATATGGCCAGCATACACCTTTGAAAAGTTGCAAGTGCATTGCATAAGCCAAATGGCATCCTACGGAAAGCAAAGGTTCCTTAGGGATAGGTGAAAGTTATTTTCTCCTGATCCTCGGGATGGATAGGGACTGGTTGTATCCCGAGTAGCCATCAAAGAAACAGTACTTCTGCCCAGCTAGTCTTTCAAGGATTTGATCAACAAAAGGAAAAGGGAAATGATCTTTTTTCGTGGCTGTGTTCAGCTTCCTGTAATCAATACAAACTCTCCAAGAGGAAGCTGAACGAGTTGTGACAAATTCTCCTTTCTCCTTAGTCACAATGGTAATCCCAACTTTCTTGGGAACAATTTGCATGGGACTTACCCAAGGACTATCAAAGATTGGATAAATGATTCCTGCATTAAGCCACTTGATAATCTCCTTGACCACTTCTCGCATATTCGAGTTTAATCTCCTCTGCATCTAGTGAGAAGGATAGGATCCATCTTCCAAAAGTATTATATGATTGCAATAAGATGGCTCGATCCCCCTATGGTCATGAATGGCCCAACCAATTGCCACCTTGTGTTCCTTTAGGACCTTAATCAGTCTAATCTCCTGTTCTTTTGTTAATTTAGCATTGATAATCATAGGGAATGTCTTATGTGGTCCTAAAAACTGATATTTCAGATTCTCAGGCAATGGTTTCAGTTCAAGCTTGGGCGGGTTGATGATTAAAGGTAAGGAAGAAGCTGATGAAGACCCATCAAGAGGAAGAGGTTGAGAGTGAACAAAATCAATAACCTCTTCAGAAGGTGGCAGGTTTTCCATAGAGGGTTGCGGGTCCAAATCATCATCAGAGGAGGACCTTTCAAATGCAAAAACTGCCATACAAGTTTCAATATTCACATTATTATCCTCAAGTTACTTAATAAATCCACAATCCTCGAATTTGCTAATCACCTTAAAAATATCCAATTTCATTCTTTGATCCCCAAAGGCGATTTCCATGCTACGCTCTCACAGTTAATGTTGGCCTTGGCCGTAGCTAGGAACAAACGCCCCAGAATGATGGGCGTGTTCCTCAAATTTTCAGGTGCATCCATGTCAAAAACAAGGAAATCTACAGGAAAATAGAAATCCTTAACCTTAACAATAACATCTTCAATAATGCCTCGCAAATTTATGACCAAACGGTCCACTAATTGTAGCGTTACTGAAGTCTGCTGAAGTTCACCTAATCCGAACCTCTCGTAAAGAGAAGTCGGAATAAGATTAATGGATGCACCCAGATCCAACAGTGCTCTATCAAAGATGTAATCTATGATGACACAAGAAATCAAAGAAGCACCTGGATCTCTCTTTTTCTGAGGGAGGTGGTGCAGGATAACAGAACTAGCTTGCTCGGAAAGTACCACCTTCCTCGGAACAGATTCTCTCAACTTATGCTTCTGTGTACATAAATCCTTTAAAAATTTTGTGTAAGCTGGTATATGTTTGATAGCGTTGAGGAGCGGGATATTGATCTCAACAGTCTTGAAAATATTTAGAAGCTCCTCATTACTATCAATAAACTTCTTCCTTGATCCAATCAAGGCCTCAGGAAAAGGAACATGAGTCGGATCTTCGGAATTAGGTTCCTAAGCCTTGATTTCTTCTCCAGAGTTCTTCTTTCTCTCCTCATGCTCTTCAGGATTCGATAAATCAGAATAGTGTAGTTGTGGATCCTGAGCTTTTTTACTACTCCTCAAGGTAATAGAATTAGCAGAAGCATACGGGTTTGGGTCTTGGGGAGGGCTAGGAAGGATTGGAGAGGCTTCATTAGCCAAGAACCTTTGATTTGAGGAAGTGGAAGGACCCTGATTAACCACCTGAGCATGTGCGTGTGGGTCCCTCTGATTCCTGTACCCATGGGCTTGATTGCCCGAATTCTAGATATTACGCGGGTTGGGTATAGGTTGAGATGGTAGAGATCCGAGTTGACGAGACTTAGCAATGAACCCGTTTTGCAAGTTGTTTAGCGAGCTTTTCATTTGCTACATGAGCTGGAGCATAGATCCTTGGATCTCTACCATTTGTCGATTCAAATCAGCCTACCCTACTGGTTGATGGGCATTCCAAGCTGGCTGATTGAACTAATTCAGGGACAGCTGAGTGTAAATGTGACCCTAACTCATTGGTCATTGTGGAGCATAGTTGCTGGGTCAGAATTGGGTTTGCTGCCCTAGGATTTTCCATGAGAAGTTAGGGTGGTTCATCTGACCTGGATTATAAGCATTAGAGTAAGGGTTAGACCTAACATTCTCCTGTACAGCATAGACATCGTCATAGGGTGAGGATGGAGAGAATAAAAGGGAGGGATCAGAGAAACTGGGATCAAAGGCCCCAGTTTGGAACCCGTAGGGTTCTGAACAATGCTGGCTCGCAGGTTGAGCCGCATCAAGTTGATTCATGAACTCCCGTCCAGAAGGAGCTCGTGATGAATGGAGTCCCGAATTCTGGGAGTAAGTGGATTAAGAGTTATACATTGAGTTTCCAGCCATCCACTCCTCCATTCTCTTAGCAACCAAGTCCACCTTATCAAGTTTATTACAAATCAATTCCATAACGAATGAATAAGAGTCGTGGACTTCATTAACATTCGATCTGGGCTGCTGGGACCGATTAAAAGTATCCATGGAGGCATGATTGATCGAATTCTCGCTCATCTCCTCAAACAAATCATGCACGCTATCTGCATCTTTGTTGAGTAAATTGCCTCCGCAAGAAGTGTCCACGTGATTTCTGAGTTGCTCAGTCAATCCGTGGTAGAAGATCTGCATGAGTTGCCATTTCGACACCTCGTGGTGTGGACACCTTCGTAATAAGTTCTGGAATCGCTCCTAGGCAACACGAAACTGCTCCCCTGATTGCTGGGTGAAGGTAGAATTGCCTGTCTCAAAGCAATTGTATGTCCGACAGGGAAGAATTTCTTCAGGAAAGCCGATTTCAAATCATTCCAAGTTGCAATTGGCCTTCCTATAGTCCTGTACCAATGAGCGGCTTTATCCCTAAGAGAGTGGAGGAAGAGCCTCATGATCATTTGCTCCTCATTCACATTTCGTGCCTTGGTGGTTTGGACCAAAGTGGTCAACTCCTCCAAGTGCTCAAAAAGGTCTTCAGAGCCAAGCCCATGGAAATGTTTGATCAAGCTTAACACCTGGGGCTTGATTTCTACATCTCCAGCAAGAATCTGGATGCTGGGACGTTCCTCGTAATTTGAAGGATCATAAAAATCCTTCAAGGGCTGAGTGCCCTACATTCTCTGGAACCATTCTTGCATTCTCTGCATTTGTTCCAACTACCTTTGAAATACCTCATGTGGATACTGAGGCAGAGGAGGCTGTTGATCGGCCATGGGATCAATTTGGCCAAAATCCAATCTACGCCTCCTAGAATACTCTAGTGGTCCTTCCAATCGGGGATTCAACGACCTCTTTCCCAGCATAAACTAGGAAAAGGTCGGAAGGACTGGTGATAAGAACCTTGTAGCACAAGACATGCTTGTCCTTAAGTGGGGTAGCCTAAGGGTCTACAGACTCTCAGAACCTGCCATAAAATTATATACAATTTACTCTACTTGCGTCTGCTCAATCCAATCAGTTAGAATGAGGGACTAGGGAGAAGGTTCTTCCTTTGGCTTGCGCCTCCAGTTCCTAGTGTACCCCCAACCACGGTCATTTGAAGCTACTCCCCTAGCTAGACATCAGATTGATCAGTACAAATAGGTTAATCATAAATAATCTCAGACTAAAGCCTAAAGAGCGAATCAGTCCTTAAGGCCAACATCTACTTGATTTTATTTAGGCCTGGGATTGTAGTGCCTATGGAATGTGGCAGGCCCTTAAAATGGGTTGTGCCCTTAATGATCAATTAGCTATGTGTGAGTGCGTGCACAACCAGGGTTTTCAAGCAAGATTATTTATGATGAGTAGATTTTAAGGTTCAAATCTTGCTTAAGTAGCTTTTAGGGTTTAAAATTAGGTTTAATTCAATCAAGTTTGAGGCAAACCAGGTTTCCAAGCACGAATGAAGATCACTCTCCTTTAGAAATAAAAAATAAAGTGGAGTGCCTGGTATTGACCTAAATTGAAAACCCTAAGGGGAAGCTACTTGGTGAGTTGATTTTAGGTTGAGTGGTGTGGCCCAAACAACTCAAACAATTGGCCACAATTGCACCACTGAGTTAGGCACACAAAGTGATTGACCTAGACTGATTTCTACCCTTTTATGTGTTGATTTTTGTATACCGGTTCCATAGATCAGAATCCGATTGAGTAGATAAGAATCAATTAGGTTAAGTGCCTTGAATGTGGGTGTATGTTTGCTTTATCCCACAAGAAATATCCTTTTGACGATTTTTTATGCGAGGGTGAAATGAATGTGGGTGGAAATCCAAGCAACCAAACTAATCCTAGGATTTATGCAAACACCTAGGTTAATTGGAGTTTGAATTAATGTCGTGAAATGGAATCTATGGAGGGGGAAAAATGAGGAGCACTTATAGTTGCCTTCAACTGCACTTTACTCCGATCTACCACTTGACGATTCCCTGATCGAGGTATCTACAATACAATAGACAAGAGATAAAGCAAGTTAGAAAAGAGTAAAGTGCGCGAAATGAGAAAAGAAGATCGAAAAATTTTTGCCTCCCCAGCAATGGTGCCAAAATGTTGAATACGGAAAACTACGCGTTTGGAGTTGGATTTGAAAACCTGTCGTTCTAATTCGAGTCACGAAGAAATCTGTTCAACAGATAAAATTTATACCAAAAAATCCATAAAGAAGTTCTAGGTCGAACACAGGGAGTCTACGTTAATCTCAAAATCCATAATTATATTTTTTGTATTTTTGTTTAAAAGGTGAAATAACCATAATAGAATCGATATAAACAATAAAAGAAAGAGAGAGAAAGAACAATCACTTGGTATTTAAATAATGTTTTACAACTAGGAAAGCGGGAAATGATTACACTAGAAAGTGAGAAATTGTTACAACTAGAAAGTAGGAAATTCTACTATAGAAAGGGATAAAAGAAATGAGAGAGAAGTTATCCTCCTCGATGAATGCTTGGAGGACGAGTCGGATGGAGGTGACGCCTGGAAGATGGAGGACGAGGTGGGAAGGAGGATAAAGTTGGAGGAACAGGAATGAGGCAGCACGTCGTCGTCGTTGTGGGATCCACTTCTGGAATGGGGCCGAAAATTTGGTTTAAGCTCTTGAGGAGCATCCCGGGTGTGGGACAAGCTTTTCTTAAGTTTTTGAGAGGAGAGAGAAGGGATGAGAAATTCGTAGGGTAGGGGTCTCCTTTTATAGTTGTAAGGAGTGGGGGCATTTTGGACATTTTAATTTCAAAAAATTAATTCAGGGCCTTTAGTGATGGATTTATCCATCACTAAAGGCCTGAACGTTGTCAACGTGCGCGCGCGCTGCGCACACCCGATCCTCTTCTGTGCCCTAACGCTCGTGCATGTTTGGATTGGTCTCAGCCATCTGATCGTGAGATCGGACGATCAAGATCGATTGTCGCCAGTGCCTTCAAAACTCCTCTATCGCACGTCCTCTGCGATGAGGCATGCAAATGCATGTCATCGTGCGCGTACGCGATCGGAGGATCCTCTGCACCCCATGCCTCCTCCCCACAGCCTCTTGATCTTGATATGATGACCCAATCACGCCTGCATCCACGCCCGTCTAAATTAAGGCACTTGGCACAGCTCGAACGCGTGCCCTTCGCTCGTGAAGGGGCGCTCGACTGCTGCGCTATGCCTTCGTTAGTGTTGCATGGAGGATTTAAGGCGTGTGGCTCTGCGGCCGTTGTATGGGCATCCAACGGTGGAAATTCATTGAGCGGGTGAAGAAGAGAAGCGGAGGCGGGTCCTTGGGGTCGGTTGGGCAGCTGAGATGGCACCACGTGGTGCCATCTTGTCTGTCCATCTTTTGAGTATTGTAGACGATGCCACAGGTGTCGAATTGGATCGATTTTCACGTCGTTAGGTTGCCACCATCGATCCGAACACATCCGTGTGGTCGAATTTGTAGTCTGAAGTGTAGATTGGCACTGTCTCGACCCTTGATCTTTAGGGTTCCTCGATCTCTTTCTGATGCTACAGATGTCCGATCAGGGCGATCTTGGAGTCGTTGAACTCTAATCGTCGCTTTGATCAGTTTCGTATGGTTGGATCTTCGATCCATGGCCCCGATTAACAAGTTGCCTTGTCTCTGATCATAAAAGAAGACAATTACTATACAATTTATACAACTTGACCTAAATGCATGATTATGCATGTTATGCAATATTTATAATGCATGATGTTAATATGGTACTAAGAACATGCATTAATAGACATTTTAGGTTAATCAGATGTATGCACATCAGTCTCCATCTCTACTCCACCCTTACCCTCACCACCATCTCTATGGCCTTCTTCCTCACCTCTTTGGACATTCTTCCTCATCTCTAGATCTACTTTTAGGTGGCTGCATTTGAGGACTATGCTCTGGATTCCTGCTCCTATTACTCTATTTTCTCTATTTTATTGTAGTTTTCTTCTTAATTGTAATACTTAAACTTTTCATTAGCAATAAAGTTTTATTTCTAGTAATATTATTTGCAATCCTTGATTCTCATCCCCTTCTGATTATATTTTGCAATTGGATTTTTTCTTTCTCACCATCTTTCTCCTTATACAAAAATACAAAAAAAAGGTTTGCATTTAGTTTCATTTTTGCATTTAAGTTAGGTTTGATTTCCTTGCCTCCCTGAGTTAGACTCGGGATTCACCAGAGTTTCGGTTACTATTTTTTATCACGAAAAATGCGCGATAACAAACAATTATTACTTTAATGATTTTCACTCATCATATATGCTTCTGCATTTGTAAGTGGCTTCTATGTTGACCACCCACTTTAGATTGCAGACCTTGCATCTCAACTCATTGAGATCGATTGAATCAGTGCATCTCAACTTTTTGAGGTCACTTATTCTTGATTGCATTCCTTTTTCAAGGAATGTTTAGGGACAACTCCATGTTTCGTCTAAAGTGTCCTATGGGTTGATAACATATTATCCTCCTACTAGGTTAGACAACTCTATTTTGAACTATGCTTAGCATGTATGCCTTGCATACATGCACCTTGTCTTCTATCTAAACCCTCTGATTTGATATCTTTTCATAAGGAGATGTTAGAAAACACATGTACTGACTTTCACCGTATGGAAATAAACCAAGCATTTCATGTTCCATAAATTTTTAAGTTTATCATTGAACACTAGTTTTCAATTAAACTTCCTGATTTCATATTCTGTATATCATTGTCTCATCTCATGAGCACAACAATTATTTGCATACTGTACTATTGATGTGCTCCCACTATTTCTCATGAGTCAAGGCATCATGGAATGCATTCATGATACTTTATGAATTATTCAAGTCAAGGTGCTTGTTTAGATCCTGATTGGATTTAAACCCATTGCGTTTATGCAATCTCTCACGTCATGATCCTCAATGTTTCATTATATGAAGGTGGATCATTCTCAAACTCATTTGAGTCATGAAATCTAAAATTTCATGAGTGGGTTTTACTATCTTGAAACCTTTTCATGTAGCATAACACATCTGTTGGAATTGATTCTTATAAGATTTGGTTTGCAATCTTGAATAGGTTCCAATAACCTTACATGATACTTAGTTTTCTTTTGGCCTAATTCTCATTGCAAGTACCAATCTCATGAAATCTAATATTCCACAAGAAGTATATTTCTTGAGAATTCTTGCTTAGGAATAGAAACATTTTCATTTCTTTATGGTCAATAAAACTTATAGTTGCCTTTATATTTGACTAGCTTGGATATATTATGGGCCTAAATAACCATTGATCTATATGGCTTGATCAGGGTGAGTTCTGTAACTCTCCATTCATGCATTATTCTTGGATTGAATTTTAATAGGTTATTTATCACTACAAAATATGGCATTCCAAAAGTCAAAATTACCATTTTGGAATTCTTGTCATACTGATCTCAACTATTGTTGTGTGTGAAGTCCTCAAATATTGCACTTTGTTTTGAATCCAACTTATTTAGACAAGACATTAGCCAAGCAAATTCAATCTTGGCGGCCTTATCTTGGTTGTGTTCAAGTAAGTCAAAGAATCAATTGTTGGATTAGGTTGAGCATTCATTCTTCAAGAATGTTAAATCAAAATGCTTAAGTAATCCGCATGGCATCATGGACAACCATTATCCACCTTGTGATTTTCAAGGACTATCCCAGAGTCCAACTAATTTGGACTTGGGCATAGGAAATTACTACCAAATCTAATTACTGAAATCCTTGTCCATGTCATTTGTAATTGATGAATTCATATTCAATTAACTGTCCCATGCCTAATTTATGGTTAGGGGGCATTATCTACATATTTGCTTTGAATTAATGCATTTTAGGTATTAATGCAACAAGGGACTAATAATGCATTTTAGGGTTAATTACTACATCTTGGAGCTTAGTTATATAATGTGTATTGATGTACATTTATTTACTCTTTGCAAGTGCCTTTTTTGAGTGACATATGGATTCCCCACCTCATTCCACCAATTAGGCCACTCAACCCAATAACACATACATTACCTAACCCTAATCTCTCCACAAGCTACCTATACCCAAGCCCACTCCACTTCATAGCCGTCCACCACCCTCCATCATGTTCTCAACAACCATCTCACATCTCCACATCTATAGCCCTCCCTTCTCCCTAAACCCTAACCCTAACTCCACCTCCCTTAGCCTCCACACCACCCCAATCTCCAATAGAAAACCAAGGCTCTCCTCTCTCCACTATCATTTCCATTAAGGCTTATCCATCTTCCGTAGCATCTTCAGCTTCTTTAACATCTTCTTCATGTAGGTTGTATCCCGCAGGTCGTCGACGACACTCTCCACCCCCACCATGAGCCTACCTAGGGATGCAAATTTTAGTCAACCTAGCCCAAAAAGAATATGTAAAACCTAACCTGAATTTGACTACGTTTGGGCATTGGATATATCTATGGGTATGGGTCAATATCCGATTTCCCAACTCGAGTACTCAAATAAAATCCCTATTTACCCGAGATATATAACTATCTCCTTAAGTCCCTCATTCCCCCAACCTTAATCTCCCTCGTGATTCCCTCCGTGATTTTGAAGGTTGGGAGTACCTCTGAAGCTTCCATTGAACATTATTTCAATGATGGAGATCTTTTATTTGAAATGTACTTGTACTTTATCTTTCTTTCGAATTTTTATTTTTATTTTTGATATATTTCCCTTGAAGGGCTCTTTTTCTAATAATTTCAATGGAGATCGATAAAATTGGAGTTGCTCGAGCCTATATGCTTCAAGCTTGTTAAAAATAAATAATTGATGAATCATGTTATATTTTTTTTTTTCTTCTTTGGCTCTAATTTGGATATAATTTCATTGTAAGATCAATTTATAAATGGGTACCTGATGGGTAAATGGATACCTGATGGGTAGATGGCTATGGGTTTGGATTTTTGTACCCAATGGGTAAATGGATAGGGTTTGGATATGGATTTTGTAATTAGGTATAGATCTAGCCAAACCCGACTTGAACCCAACCCATTTGCATCCCTAAGCCCACTACTCTCCGTTATTTGAGCTTTTGTTCTTCTTCTTCTTCATTTTTTGTTTTCTTCTTTCTGTAGTTCTTTCTCTTGGTATTCATTGCAGTTTAGAAACTCGCAAGTTGATTTCCACAAAGGATAATGTTTTTTCTTCTACTCTCCTTTGCGATTGATATTAGTTGCAATTTAGAAACTCACAAGAGATAGCATTATCATTTTCTTTTAGTTAATCTTGCTTGATTGCTAGTTATATGTTTATTTTCTTAGTTGTTAAATTCCCAAATTTCTAAAGTTATTTTCATACATTAGAAAAATCCAAAAAAATTATATTTTATTTTAGCTTGCTATGTTTAGTTTGCATCGAAATTTTGTACAAAAATTAACTATATATAAAAATTAAAAGGCATTTTATGATCAGTATCTAACATTGTCACAATTTAGCTCCTGTAGTTTCTTTTAGAATTTATTCTACATAGTATAGTTATCAGGAGCCCCTCGGGTAGCTCAATTGGTGAGTAAGCTCATACCAAGTCTCCAGTTAGAGTCCCAGCTAACCTGGGGGGATAGGTTTGTATGCTATTTATCTCCCCCACCCAAGTGAGCATTATCATCTTAGTATAGTTATCAGATTTACTTAATGATATCTCCATATTTATTTATATTAAATAATGCCTAACTAATATTAGTCTAAAGGTAATTTGGGTTAAATTGTGCTTTTAGTTAGGTTAGATTAGGCATTTTAGGTCATTTTGTAAATAATGTATACTTTTGGGCTTTGTGTAATTTTTCCCACAATTATATCTATTACCTTGATGTGTTTATTTTTATATGTGTAGATACAAAATTTCAAGTTGATCAGAGCAAGGCTAATTAGATTTTCTAATCAGAGATCACTTGGAAGAGGGCCAGACCTAGTTCAGTGGACCTCTTTCCTAGCCCAATTAGCCCTTAGACCTAGCCTAATTAGGAGACTAATTCCCCACACCTAATTTTCACCCAACTTAACTTAATTTCCCTATATAATGGCTGGCCACCACACCTCAATTTTTAACCTTATTGGCTAGCTATTATTGACTAAATCAACCTTAATTATCTACCCAACCTAGTCCTAAATCCCAATCCAACAAACCCTATTTGGCCATCCATTTTATCCTCAAATAAATACTATTTTAGATAGTCAAAATACACCATAATTTATCTACCACTAGATCTAAATCCTAGGGTCCTAAATTGCCTACCTAAATCCCTATCTTAAAATCCTAAACCAAGTCTGATTCCTAACCCTAAACTTAATCTCGAAATTCATAATAGCATGATACAACTTTAGTATTTTGGCCATAACTTTCTCATTTTAAATTCATATTGAGTGATTCTAGTTGCATTAGAAAGCTGATTTCTAGTGCTACAACTTTTCTTTTATATAAAACTTGAAATTTGGAATAGGAGGCCAAAAATTTGAGAGAATCATAGACCTCCATCATCATCTCAAAGGCATCCTAGCCTTCCATCAATTCCAACAACTCCTAACCTATTCTATCAACCTATTCCTTAATCCTACCGATTGATTCTTAGACTCCTAATTCTAGCCCTTTATTTAATTTGGTGATCCAAGGCAACTTGGATCAACCAAGCACAAGCTTTCTTGACCTCTATATAAACACCCTAGCCACCCCCCCTTAGGATCATTCCTTTCTACTTCCAAATAGATCTACCAACTAGAACTACTCTACTTCTTCCTTCTCCCCTTGGAGATTGTGGGTGCGCTTTGCATCCACATCTATGCAGACGCTTTGAACTTTGCCTTTGAAGCCTATAGTTTTAGATTTTATTTTTCTAGTTGTATTAGATTTACCTTCAGAAGCATTCTTCTAGTTGTATTCTGAGTTCTACTTGTTCTGACTTTCTATAGTAATAAAGTTCTAGTTATTTTTCTACTTGTCCTCAAGTTGTATGCTTTCTAGTAGTAGTATATTATAGTTCTAGTAGTTGTATACTATTAGATTTAGTATTAGTTCTAACAATCATCCTACTTGATATTTAATTCTAGTTCAAATTAGGAAAGCAATTTTGATCTATTTGATTCCTTGTGAAAAACTCAGACTCCCACTATTTTATTTGAAAAATCTTACGAGTTCAATTTCACTTTCAAATTCAAGAGTTTTTGTACGTATTTACTATGACAAAAACTGATTTTTCGCAATCACATCCACGTTAAGAACACATAACATGTAGTAGAAGTTCTATTTAGGCCATACATAGTTCCAATAATTTTATTAGAATTATTTCATGTTTGAAAGATTAATTATTCGCAAATTTCATCTAGGTTCAGTTGCTGCAGATTAGTCCCTAATTTGACTCATCTTTATCTTTTTCCTTACCAAAATTATCAAAAAGATCTAAAAAACTAAAAATACCAAAATACAATATTTAGGTTTAATTAGGAATCAACTAAATCCTGTGATTCCCTGTAAGATGACACGAACTCCCATTCTTTCCTTGAAACTTTTAAGAGTTTGATTTATGAATTTAAAATGATCACGGATTTCACACTACGATGACACATTTATTACATTGCAAATTTCTATAATTAGTTTTTGGCACCATTTCTGGAGATGTAAGTCTTCTAATTGCTTTTTATTTGCATGCATATAGTTACATTTAGTTGCATTTTGTCCGCATATTTGCTTACTAACTCGTTTGTCTTTATTTGTCACTGCATTTTGCAAAAGAAGATTTATTGCTTGAGACAATCCAAATAGCTTCATAGGTAAGTCTCTTCAACACCTGCATTTAGCCATCTAAATTATATATTTTTTTGCTTTGATTATTTAGTCATGCATAAGAAAAAGATTAAAAAAAAACACTTATCTAGTGTCTACAGATAGAAAAGTCCCCATCATGAAATAAATGTCACGTATAATAAACTAGTTATCATATACAGTACTTGAGCTTATGGCTTGACACTTTCTTTGATTAGGGTTTAATACTAAAGCTCTTGAGTATTGAGTTGTCATCATGGGTCAAAGAGGTACTTTAAAATTGTCTCTTTGGGTAGGTTGGAGTCTATTGGAGTTTATGTGACCTAAGTGAGCCAATGATGTAAATATGTTTATATCACATAAATCATCTATTTTTGCATGTTCTTAGGCATATAGTTGCATCATATAGTATAAATATTGCATAGCATGCATCATCTTGCATTTAGGTTAGGTTGTATAAATTTTAGGTTAATTTCTCCTTTTTATAGTCAGATGATAGGGTGACATTTAATCAGGGTCTCGGATTGAAGATCCAACCATACGAATTGATCAAGGCGACGATTGGAGTTCAACAACTCCATGATCGCCCCGATCGGACTTTCGTAGTATCAGATACAGTTCGAGGAACATCAGAGGTTAAGGGGCCAAGATTGTGTAAATCTATACATTAGATGACAAATCTGACCACACGGATGGGTTTGGATCATTAATTGCAACCCAACAGCATGAAGATCGATCCAATCCGACATCCGTGGCAACATCTACAAAGCATATAAAATGGACGACTAAGATGGCACCATGTGGTGCCATCCCAACTGCCCAACCGACCCAATGACCCGCCGCTGCTCTTTCTCTCCTCACCAGGCCATTAGATCTGGGTCGTTGGATTGCCATCCAACGACCATGGTTACGTGTGCTCAAAAATGCCTGCTCACCACAAATGCAGACGCAATGTAGTGGGTGAACTCCTCACGCGAAGAGGGAGGCATGTGTTCGAGCCTCGCCTCGCCTCAAATCAAGCACAAGTGCAGGCGTGGCCAAATTCGCTCATGTGATGGCTATCAAGCAGCTCCAAAGGGTGCTACATGGCACTAACTGATGCGTGAGAGGATGCACGTGCAATCACACACCGAGATGCACTCACAGTTGTACACTCATGCGTTGAGGTGCTAACGTGGAAGCGGGTGCGTGTGTCTCTCAGTCGTCCAATCTCGTGATCGGACGACTAAGATCATCTGATCGTGGGTGTGCATTTTGAGTGCGGGAGAGGAAGAGGCGGTGGGAGCACATCATTAAGCCCACATTCAGGCCTTTAGTGACGCTTAAATCCGTCACTAAAGGCCCTTGCATTAGTGTTTTTAACTTGAAATGACCTATTTGCCTCCAACCACTACACCTATAAAAGGGCCTAGTCCCCCCACATTTCATTCATACCTTCCTTCACCTCTCTCCTTCTCCAAAGCTCTAAAGAAGCTTGTCCCAAACCCGGGATGCTCATCTAGAGTTAAAAGCAAAAATTTTGTCCACTTCTCATCCTGTTCGTGGAGCTCCCATGGTCATCTTCTAGCCCCATTCTGGAAGTGGATCCTACGATGATGATGTCCTGCCTCACCCCCAGTTCTTCCTGCTTTGTTCTCCATCTTCCATCTCCGCATTCCATCTTCCAAGCATTGCCCATTCCTGCTCGTCCTCCAAGCAGCCGACGAGGAGGATAACTTCTCTCCACCTTCTCTTTTACTACTTTCTAGTTGTAATATTTCCTGCTTTCTAGTTGTAAAAACAGTATCAATTTTATAAAAGTGTTTTGTTCTCTCTCTCTCTCTTTAGTTTAGTATCGATTCATTGTGATTATCTCATCTTTAAACAAAAATTACAAAAAAAATATAATTGCAGATTTCAAATAGATATAGCCTTCCTGTGTTCGACCCGAAATTCTTTTTGAGTTTCGGTAAAATTTATTTGTTGATGGATTTCTTCGCAAATCACACTACAATGGGTTTTCAAAACTCAAACCCTTTTGCGTAGAATTTTCGACTTAACATTTTTGGTGCCGTTGTCGGGGAGGCAACGAATCTCGATTTCCTTTCCACATTTCCATGCACTTACCTGCTTTCTAACTTGCTTTTATTTCTTTTCTATTATTTTGCAAGTACCTCAACAGGGAATCTTCAAGAGATAGAAAGGAGTAAAGTGCAGTTGAAAACAACTGTAAGTGCTCCCCATTCTTCGACCCTCCATAGAGTTCATTTCATAACCCTAATTCAAACCCTAATTAACCTAGGCATTCTCATAAATCCTAGGATTAGTTTTGATTGTTTGATTTCCCCCTCCACCCATCTCACCATCCGTATATAAACTATAAATTAATAAAATCTCATAGAGGTACACAACCTCTTCTAATTTTCAAACTCAACTGATCAATCGATCTTTGGAATTGGTACACACACCTAAGCACATAATTGAGTAGAAATCAGATTAGGTAACCACTTGTGTGCCTAACTCAGTGGTGCATTAAGGCTAATTGTTTGAGTTGTTTGGACCGCACCACTTCATCTAAAATCAACTCATCAAGTAGCTTCCCCTTAGGGTTTACAATTTAGGCCAATACCAGGCACTCCACTTTACTTTTGATTTCAAAAGGAAAAGATCTTTACCCATGTTTTGAAAATCTGGCTTGTCTCTTGAACTTGATTGAATTTACCTAATTTTAAACCCTAAAAGCTACTTAAGCAAGATTTGAACCTTAAAATTCACTCATCCAAATAATCTTGCTTGAAAACCCTAGTTGTGCACGCATTCACACATATTCAATCAATCATTAAGGGCACAACCCATTTTAAGGGCCCATCACATTTCATAAGCACTACAATCCTAAGCCTAAGTTAAAATTGATTAGACGTTGGCCTTAAGGGATGATTCGCTCTTCGAGACCTAGATTGAGATTGTTCATGATTAACTTGCTTGTACTAGTTAATCTAATGTCTAGCTAGGGGAGTAGCATCAAATGACTATAGTTGGTGGTACACTAGGAACTGGAGGCGCAAGCCAAAGGAAGAACCTTGTCCCCAGCCCCTCCTTCTAACTGGTTGGATTGACTGGATACAAGCAGAGTAAATCATCTATAATCTTAAGATGGATTCTGAGAGTTTGCAGATACTTAGGCTGCCCAACTTAAGGACAGGCTTGTTTTGTTATGCTACAGGGTTCTTATCCCCAGTCCTTCCGACCACTTCCTAGCTTATGCTTGGAAGGAGGTCATTGAATCCCTGATTGGAAGGATCACCATTAGATCATTCTAGGAGGCATAGATTGAATTTTGGCCAAATTGATCCCATGGCAGATCAATAACGTCCTCTACCTTAGAATCAACAAGAGATGATTCAAAGGCAGGTGGAACAAATGTAGAGAATGCAAGAATGGTTCCAGAGAATGCAGGTCATTTAGCCCTTGAAGGATGTTTATGATACTTCAAATTATGGGGAACGTCTCAGTGTCCAGATTCCTACTGGAGATGTAAAAATCAATCCCAAGGTGTTAAGCTTTATCAAACATTTTCATGGGCTTGGCTCTGAAGACCTGTTTCAGCATTTGGAGGACTTGACCACTTTGGTCCAGACCACCAAAGCATGAAACATGAATGAAGAGTAAATGATCATGAGGCTCTTTCCCCACTCTCTTAGGGATAAGGCTGCTCATTAGTATAGCACCATAGGAAGGCCGATAGGAACTTGGAATGATCTTAACTCAGCTTTCTTAAAGAAATTCTTTTCAGCCGGGCATACCAACGCACTGAGGCAAGCGATTACTACTTTTGTCCAGTGGCTAGGGAAGCGGTTTCATGTTTCCTGGGAGCGATTCTACGACTTATTGGGAAGTGTTCACACCATGAGGTACCAAATGGCAACTCATGCAGATCTTTTACCACGGGTTGACTGAGCAACTCAGAAATCACGTGGATGCTTCTTGCAGAGGCAATTTCCTCAACAAAGACATAGACAGTGCACATGATTTCTTTGAGGAAATGAGTAAAAATTCAACCAATCATGCCTCCATGGATACATTTAACCGATCCCAACAACCCAGATCGAATGTTAATGAGGTCCATGACTCTCATTCATTCGATATGGAGTTGATTTGTAATAAACTAGATAAGGTGGACCTAGTTACCAAAAGGTTGGAGGAGTGGATGGCTAGAAACTCTGTGAACAATTATCGATCCACTCAATCCCAGAATTTAGGATTCCATTCTTTGTGAACTCCTTCTAGATGGGAGTTTGTGAATCAACTGGATGTGGCTCAAACTGTGAGCCTACATTGCTCGAAACCCCACGGGTTCCAAACTGGGGCCTTTGATCCTAGTTTCTCTAGTCTCTCCCCTTCTTTCTCTCCATCCTCGCCCTATGAGGATGTCTATGCTGTACAGGAGAACGTTAAGTCCAACTCATATTCCAATGCTTATAATCCAGGTTGGAGGAATCACCCTAACTTCTCCTGGAAAAATCCAAGGCAGCAGACCCAATTTCAACCCAGCAACTATGTGTTGAGAGTGCTGAGTCAGGTATTAAAAGTATTGCATTGTAGTATAGTCGAAATAGCGTTAAAAACAAATATAATTTATTACTCGAATATATTTCGAGGTCGAACACAGGGAGCAAATGGAATTCACGCACTAATCTCAATAATAAATGCAAATTGAACACATAATACTACTCAAAATCTAATTAGGAATGTTGAGCATGAGTACATGAAAAATAAAAAGAGTTGTGGGCAAAATAATAAAGAGCATATGAGCATCAGACGTCTGATTTGTAAATCAGACGACTTAAACATCTAGTGCTATAATGCCTTTCTTTCCTTATGATTTCTCTTTCTCTGATTCTTCTTCTTCTTCTTTTCTTCCTTTGGCTTGTTCTTTCCTTAGCATTCTCTGCCTTCTTTCTCTTCTCTTCTGCTTGACCTTCTCTTCTTCTTCAGCTTCTTCCTTCTCTCTTTCTCTGACTTTTGCCTTTTCTTCCTTTCTCTTTCTCTGCCTTCTACCTTTTCTTCCACAGCTTCTTCCTTTGCCTTAAGCCCTACGATGCTCCTCTTCTTCTTCCTTTTCTGCCTAACCTCATCTTCTTCCTCTTTGATTTGGTTAGGTGTCAGAGCAAACTCTTTAGAGCAAAATCCCCCTCCCCTGTGTAGCTTTCCTCACTTTCTCTCTTCTCTATTTTAGTTTCGCTCTCCCAGAGCCACAGCCGATCGGGTAATCGAATGTAATGAAGGCCCAGGTCCAGGCTCACTGGCGTGTGTGGTTAGCAAGGAGTGAAGGTAATCGGGTAGTTGGGTTATGGCCAGGTCCGTGTGGGTAGTGCCACGGATGAGTCCGTGAGAGGGGGGGAAGAGGACCTCACCCTCAGTATTGAAGGTGATAACCCTCTAACACAAAATCAACTTATGTAACTTTGGGCGATCATCCACTTCCGAGGTGGTACTATCCGCCCACCTTCCTTTTGTGTGCATAGCAGCAGATGGCGCTTCCAATTGGTAGGGCTGCAGAGGCTCTTGACTTCGATCAAAGGTTTGGAACTATACGCGAGATTCTTTCGCGCATCCTGTGAGTGTTGTCCTGGGATTGGCAGCACCTGGAGCTGCAGCAAGCAAGCTTCACGCCTGACAGCAATGGCGGATGGGTGACGAACCTGAAAACATGAGAACGGCCACGCGGCCACATCAAATCACTCAGGGAGCTTCGCTGGACTACGACGGATGTTATGGGCATGGTTTCGTGGCGTGTAGGTGGATGTGGTGGTGTATCTAGGGCATACTATGGACTTGTGAGTGGGTGTGTTCGGTGGGATGTTTGGGTGTTTGATGGAGTGAATGGAGTGGGGAAATGTGATCAGAGAGATGAGGCAAAGGTCGTAGGGTGCTCGGCGAGGTGTATGGAGGTGCAGAGCAATGGGAGCACCTATCCAGATGTATCGTCGGAGGTGGAGAAGGTGACTATGGTCAGTGGCTTCGAGGGTTGGTTTAGGGAAATAAAGAGAGGGAAAGAAAGTAGAAGAGAGAGGGAATCTAATAAACCTAATCTAAGGATGAAAGGAAATGGAGTCCCACATTGGTATGGTCGCCGGATGTGGGGAAGACGAATACCTCCGTAGGTGAGGCGAAGAGGGGGTAGAGGCGACGTCGGTCGGTGTTGCACGACGCGAATGAATGAGAGGAAGACAACCCGACCACTGCTATTGTGGTTGGGTGATGAGAGAGAGAGGGAGAAGCCGTCGGAGCTTGCAGAGTTGTTGTGGTCAGAGGGGAGAGAAGAATGGAGGGAATCTGACCAAATTTCAAGCTAAGGGAATGCGGTTGGATCTAGGGTTTCTTAAATAGGTCTCTGGAGAGGGATTTGTGCTTGGAAGCCAAGCATCCAAGTAAGGCAAGGTCACTAGAGTTGGAAACTTCAAAAGACCCAAATCTCTCATGCGTTCGCATGAGAGATTGGGAAGCAATTATTGATCATAGATGGGTTCAGATTGGAGGAGATTACTCAGAGAATCTCCCTTTCAATTTTGGGAGGGATTCTCTGAGCAATCAAGGAGAAACCTCCTTTCAAAGCTCATCACAGTAGGATTCTTCTGCTATAATGGCGGAGGGAACTATTTGTGAAGGCGATAAGAAAGTTAGGGGGCTAATTGTAAGGGTTTTTGAAAGATAGGGTTACAAATGTAATCAGACTGGACCTATTTGCAAATTAGGTCAAGATGAGTTCCCCTTAGGTCCAAATTTTGGTAGAAACCTAATTTGGAAATGAGTATAATGGTGAAGTTGGATTTTGGGTTTGACCATGTTTGACTGGGTAATTTATGTGAAAACCCAAATCTGGGTAAATATCTGTCTGACACCACATTCTAGGTCAAGATGGGTTCCAATGGCCAAATTGAAGGTATTAAACCCTAGAGGATATTTTTATATAATTTTTAAAGGGTTTAGGTAAATTTAATCCTAACCAGAACCTTGGTTAGGTCTATTTTAGGTTCAAGAATTCATTTAATTCTCAGAACTTTGATTTTTGTATGTTTGCACTTTACCACCCCCCCATGCCTAAGTTTTGCAATGTACTCATTATAAACGGAGGGTGTTGAATAGGTTTGGGTTTCAAGAATTAGAACAAGAATTATCGGGTGGGCAAACGGGTCAGGGATGACTATTACAGACGATTTCAAGCTCTGGCACATGTACCACAGGTGGGATTGACTGTTCTAAAATCGAACTCAGGGTGTAATAGACGTGAAGTACAAAAGGATATTCAGAAGGATCTTAGCTTTTTGGAATGATGGGTTGCCTCCCATTAAGCGCTAAATTTAATGCCTTCAGTAGAGAGGGAAATGGTATGGAGAGGGAGTGGTCAAATAAGATGAATTTTATAGAACAAGCACCTTGATCAAAAGCCTGGTTGGTCCAACCAGGTGCTTGTTCAGATTAGTAGGCTGACGATGCAGCCTAAACCCAATGAATCTGGTGGGTTAACAAATGTAGATCAAGAGATGTGGAACCCACCATATACTGTGGAGCTCGGAATGATATGGAAGTGTGAATCTAGGGTTTGGCTGGGTCGAATCAACCTGATCAAAGTGGGGATCCTTAAATGAAAAGGAATCAGTGGGGGATGTAGGAACCCTACAGAAGTGATCAGAGAAGGATGGGGCACGTTTTGTAGTCTGATCAATGTCCGAAACCAAATAGAAATGTAGAGGTGAATCATCTGCAATTGGCTTAGTAAGAGGGGAATCAGAATAGAAATTGAGTCCAGTTGCAGGTCGGGGATTAAAATGGGTTTGGGAAGGTTCTATATATGTAGAGGAGGTGGTTTCAATAAGAATTGTGTATGGGGGCTCATCTGAAAAGAGTTTAAAGGTGGGTTCCTTTACGGAGTCCTCATAGTAGCTGTCAAATTCAAAGGTAAATGCTTGAAGAGTGTTTATAGGATGAGGAAAATCTGAGTCAGGAAACGATTCAAATTCTGGATTATAGTTACTCTTGGAACTTTTTGGCTTTGATTCCTGAGGATCGAAAAGAAATGATTCCATCTAAATGGAACCTGATTTTAAGTCAGTGATCTCGGGATTAGGGACCTTAGAGTCAGAGACGAAGAATGAATCATGTGAGCTGAGGTCGTAGACTGGCTCATAGTTGTCAGGAAACAATGGTTCTTTGAAATCATTTTAAGATTCAAAATCCTTGGAGAAATTGCGAGACTGAAATTCTAAATCAGATTCGAGATTAGAGGTTCCACCATAGAATAAATCACAGAATGTAGACTTAGCAACTTGACTTGGGTTCAACCTATTTGTAGATTCTGAGCTTAAAAGGATGTCCATATTAGGTTTGGCTCGAGTTCTAGGCTTGTAGGGAAGACCCATTCAAAACCCTACTCTTCTAACTCCTCGGTGACTGTATTGCAGATTAGCGTGACTTCCAAAAAATCAATCTGTATCTCTGAGGATATTGGAGAGGGACATTCATCAAACAGAGGCCTGGAATCATAATTCCAATTTAAACTTTGATCTTCATCATACTAGGCCTCGTAATCTTCCCAATAAGAATCAGATCCAGATTCTAGGCTGAGGATGTGGGTTGAATTACTAGAAGCTAGGTCAGAATTGCCTTCGAGGGTCACCTTATTAGAATAAGGGGCAGGATTTATACCCTCGAGAGGTTTTGATTTAATCTTATTCTTACAGGAGTCTAGGAATTCTATGCTTGGTGAACTAAGATTTTGGTTTTCTAGGGCTGCCTCAAAATCGTGTTTTCCTGCAATTGGGACTTCCCAACCTAATTCAAGAACAGGCATGTTATATTCCATCTGGGTTGGGAATCCACAACAACCATGTGCCTCAAACCTGGGCTTTGGGAAATCAGATTGATCCTCAATATTATTCCAAGATGTTTCGTTAACTGTTTGGGGCATGTACGGATATTTTTTATCAATAATTTGTTTCAACAATTTAATGATCTCTTCCCATTTTTCAAGATCATCTTTGTGTTATTCCCAAAGTACAGAATTTGTCATACATTGGAGATATTCAAAGTTATGTAATTTTTCTATCTCGGTGTATCCTATTATGAGAATATCCCGAGTTGATCCCTTTGTTGCTTCTGTTAATAGTAATTGGGCACAATTTATGATGAAGGTCGTTGTAGTTAGTACACTAACATGAATGTCTTCTACCAGTTTTAAGGTCTTGTAATCAATGTCATAAAATCTAAGGGTATCCTCGACCATTCTATCTCTCATGGATCATTGTGATTCAAGTTTCTTCAGTGGTTTTCCTAAGTAACCAGGCTACATATTTGAATCAAATGGTGGAATCAAGTTGTAGAATCAAAATTTTATGTTTAGAATGAAGTGATTTGATCTGAAAGAAATTCCCAATGAAAATATGTGTGTGCTCTAAATAGAAGGGATGAGGGACTGGATGTGATGTTGACCCAATCAAGGCACCCAAAGATTTTTGGATGACTATAGTGGTTCGAGGCGGATGATACCCCTGGATCAGAAAGTCGTCCACCTGAGAATTACCTGGGCAGCTAGGAAGGGAGAATACTGCAAAGGCCCCTACACAGTAGAGCGTGTCCACTGGTTACAGGGTTTCCCCTACCCGACCTTCCTTGTCACTGAGGGTCCAGGTTGACTAGAATGGATAACTTGACCTCTTAAGTTTTCCAGTTTTATGTCCTAATTTGTGCCTTTGATTTCACTTGAGTTAGCAACTGATTTAACTTGCGACCTAATTTGGAGGTTAGTTGGCCTACAATGTAGACCAACTTTACCTGACTTGCCCTAAAGATGGCAGACTAACTCTAAGTGAAGACCTAGAAATCACCCAGATTTGACTCCCAGGTTATTAGGGCCAAGTATTTTAAGGTTCAAGTGAGTTTAGGTATGATTTTAGGGTTTTTCTTGATTAGATCTTTTCAATCAAGAGCTTGGGTAGCATGCAAATGTAGGTGGGTTTGTTTCCTTTTATGCCGGCAAGTTGAACTAGCACTCCAAAGCTTTAATGCAGAAATCCTAATTGGCCTTATTTTCAGGTCCTCTTTGATTTTCAAAAATGTTCTCCTTGAACTTCAAACAAGAAGTGCGTAGTCCAAGAAGATTAGAAATTAAATGTAGTCCCTAATAAGCACAAGAATTTGGGGTAGAATCTCTAGAATCACTTCAACTTCAATGAGTGAAAAAAAATTTCGCAAATCAAGAAACTTGCCTTTGAAATGATAACTACTATGAAAAGAAGGCAGGTGATTCCTAATTAATTATTTCCTTTTTGTCTTCCCAAGATTAGGAGGTTGATTATGGAAGAATAGAGAAGTTACCTGCCTTGGAGTGGTTGATTTGCGTAGGAGATCTCCTTGTGAAGTACCTCGCAAAATCACAATAAAGAAAATAGGGCAAATTTGTGCTCAAATATAACCAAATAATGTAGAGAATAATGGTGAATTGCATGTTGCTCCCCGGCAACGGCGCTAAAATGTTGAGAGTGCTAAGTCGGGATTTAAAAGTATTGCATTGTAGTACAGCCAAAATAACGTTCAGAATAAATACAGTTTATTACTCGAATATATTCCTAAGTCGAACACAAGGATAAAATGGAATTCACGCACTAATCTCAACAATAAATGAGAATTGAACACATAATACTACTCAAAATCTAATTAGGAATGTTGAGCATGAGTATATGAAAAATAAAAAGAGTTGTGGGCAAAATAATAAAAAGCATATGAGCATTGGACGTCTGATTTGTAAATCATACGACTTAAACATCTAGTGCTATAGTGCCTTTCTTTCCTTTTGATTTCTCTTTCTCTATTTCTTCTTCTCTTCTTCCTTTGGCTTGTTCTTTCCTTAGCTTTCTCTGCCTTCTTCTTTGTCTTTTCTCTTCTGCTTGACCTTCTCTTCTTCTTCAGCTTCTTCCTTCTTCTCTTTCTCTGACTTTTGCCTTTTCTTCCTTTTCTCTTTCTCTGCCTTCTTCCTTTTCTTCCTTAGCTTCTTCCTTTGCCTTAAGCCCTGCGGTGCTCCTCTTCTTCTTCCTATTTTTCCTAACCTCCTCTTCTTCCTCTCTGATTTGGCTAAGTGTCAGAGCAAACTCTTCAGAGCAAAACCCCCCTTCCCCTACGTAGCTTTCCTCTCTTTCTCTCTTCTCTATTTTAGTTTCACTTTCCCAGAGCCACAGCCAGTAGGGTAATCGAACCTAATGGAGACTCGTGTCCAGGCTCACCGGCTTTTGTGGTTAGTGAGAAGTGAAGGTAATTGGGTAGTTAGGTCGTGGCCAAGTCCGCATGGGCAGTGCCGTGGACAAGCCTGTGTGAGGGGGGGAGGATTACCTCTCCCTCAGTGTTGGAGGCGATAAGCATCTAACACAAAATCAACTTATGTGACTTTGGGTGGTTGTCCACTTCCGAGGAGGGACTATCCACCCACCTTCCTTTTGTGCGCACAGCAACAGATGGCACTTCCAATTGGCGAGGCTGCAGAGGCTCTTCACTTCGATCAAAGGTCTAGAACTGTACGCGAAATTCTTCCGTGCATCCTGGGAGTGTCGTCTTGGGATTGGCAACACCTGGAGCTGCAGCAAGCGAGCTTCATGATCAGCAGCAATGGCAGATGGGCAACGAACCTGAAAACATGTGAACGGCCTCGTGGCCTCGCTAAGGGAGCTTCACCGGACCACGGCGAATGTGATGGGCATGGTTTCATGGCATGTGGGTGGCTGTGGTGGCGTATCTAGGGCATACTGTGGGCATGTAAGTGGGTGTGTTCGGTGGGATATTTGGGTGGTCGATGGAGTGAATGGAGTGGGAAAATGTGATCAGGGAGATGAGGCGAAGGTCGTAGGGTGGTCGACGAGGTGTATGGAGGTGTAGAGCGATGGGAGCACCTCGCCAGATGTATCGCCGGAGGTGGAGAAGGTGACGGTGGTCAGTGGCTTGGAGGGTTTGTTTAGGGAAATAAGGAGAGGGAAAGAAAGTGGAAGAGAGAGGGAATCTAATAAAGCTAATCTAAGGATGAAAGGAAAGGGAATCCAACGTCGGTATGGTCACTGGACGTGGGGAGATAAATACCTCGGTAGGTGAGGCAACGACGAAGAGGGGGTGGAGGCGAAGTCGGCCGGTGTTGCGCGACGCAGATGAATGAGAGGAAGCCAACCCGACCACTGGTATTGTGGTTGGGAGACGAGAGAGTGAGGAGGAAGCCATCGGAGCTTGCAGAGTTGTGGCCATAGGGGAGAGAAGAATGGAAGGAATCTGGTCCAATTTCAAGCTGTGGGAATGCAGTTGGATCTGGGGCTTCTTAGATAGGTCTCTGGAGAGGGATTTGTGCTTGGAAGCCAAGATTCCAAGCAAGGCAGGGTTGCCAGAGTTGGCAACTTCAAAAGAACCAAATCTCTCATGCATTCGCATGAGAGATTGGGAAGCAATTATGGATCACAGTGGGGTTCAGATTAGAGGAGTTTACTCAGAGAATCTCCCTTCCAATTTTAGGAGGGATTCTCTGAGAAATCAAGGAGAAACCTCCTTTCAAAGCTCTCTGGAGTAGGATTCCTTCACTATAATGGCGGAGGGACCTATTTGTGAATATGTTAAGAAAACTAGGGGGCTATTTGTAACGGCTTTTGAAAGATATGGGTACAAATGTAATCAGATTGAACCTATTTGCAAATTAGGTCAAGGTGAGTTCTCCTTAGGTCTAAATTTTGTTAAAATCCTAATTCGAACCTAAGGAATCCAATGGTGAAGTTGGATCTTGGGTTTGACCACATTTGACTGGGTAATTTATGCAAAAACCTAAATTAGGGAAAATATCTATCTAAGACCCCATTCTAGGTTAAGATGGGTTTCAATGGCCAAATTGAAGGTACTAAACCCTAGAGGATATTTTTATATGATTTCTAGAGGGTTTAGGTGAATTTTATCCTGACCAGAACCTTGGTTAATCAAGTGGGTCTGTTTTAGGGTTTCAAGAAGTCATTTAATTCTCAGAACTCACATAAATCCTTTTCTATCAAATCCAACCTACTTGTTATCTTATTAAGACCATTTGACCTTTGTTTAGCCCTTGAGAAAACCCGTGGTGTACTGTATTGGTAAAATTACAGTTTTACCCTTATTTTCTTATTTTCCTCTCAGAATGGTTGTGTAGTGAATTAAGACCTTCAGTAGGATATGTAGGAGCTTTTATTTTCTTCATTGGATCAAAATGAGCAGGTTAGGGCTCATGATGGTGTTCCCATCATACCCCCATACCTAGCTTTTGCTAGTCTCTTAGCAAAATTTTAAGGTTTAAACTTTGATTCTAGACCATGTAATATTTTTGATGCTCAAAATTGTGATGTGTGTTTTCTTCTATGGATTAGGTTAGAGTGACAATAGTAGGCCTAGAGGTACCCAAGTACCAACCAAGACCCAGACCTAACCATCTCTAGCCTCAATCCACCGTGAAGGTTTTTAAGGCCCACAGGAACTATACTAAGGTTCGTTGAACTCCGTGGTTAAAGCACCCGTGCTTGTAACATATTTTAGCCTTGGCTCAGCTTGCAGTGAGTTTTTGTAAGAAAGAGACAGGGGAATTTTCTTTATTTGGAGAGCTTTCTCTCTCTTTTCTTTTTATTTCTAGCTTCGGATTAGCCTCGCAACATAGTCAGTATCAGATTCCTAGTCCCCATCATCAATCCTCGAAGGGTCCCTAAAAATCGATGCTTTGAGATAGCACTACCCATGGCAACCCCCAGAACCCTGGCTTTCGAGATTTCAAGATAATCCCACCCATGGCGTTCTGTAGCTAAATCCAGACCCTGGCAATTGACATTTCGAGATAATGCTACCCATGGCATCTGAACTAGCACAGGGTGCTTACATGCCCCTAGTAGGATATGTAGATATCCTAGGAGATAAGCACCGAGGAGACGATATGTTATTGCACATCTTCAAGGGTGATTTCCTGCCACTCCACACTGGGAACTCGTCCAAATCAACTTATGTTGATTGGCCGCTCCTAATCTAAGAGACTTTCTCAGAATAATTTAAATGCATTTGTGTGATTTTGATACTTATGCTCACTGAACTAGACTGTGTGTGGATTGGAGTGCTTAGGTTACCGAGTCCCGCAAACCAGAGGCCAGTTAATGAGGTCGAATACTCCCTAAGCCTTAGACCTACTACTTAAGCTTCACATTTTCCTCAGCCTCTTGAGGGTTATCCAGATCTTAGCAAATACTTGAATTTTTAAGCCCATGGTCATAGCCCAAGAGGCCTAAGATCAGTGTTCCGACTAATCGCTTCTGCATTTCGTTAGCACTTTTTGCTTCTTTCATTTTCTTTCTTTTGATATGGTTTAGAATTAAGTCAATTCCTTAATTTCTTACTAGTGACTATTTGTTTTTCAACTTGTGCTCCTCTTTGACAATTTTCACTTTTCCCCATTTTCTCCTCAAGATTTGAATGGCCACAAAATTTTCTCTCCTCTCATAATTTTTCGTTCCTTTTTCAAGGATTTTTTACTTTTTTTTTGGTATTTTTAGGATATGTGACTTTTTTTGTGAGAGCCCTTCCGAACTATTATTTTTGTATGTTTGCACTTTACCACCCCCCTATACCTACATTTTGCAATGTCCTCATTGTAAACGAAGAGTGTGAAACAGGTTTGGGTTTCAGGAATTAGAATAGGATTTATCGAGTGGGCGAATGGGTTAGGGATGATTGTTGCGGACGATTTCAAGCTCTGGCACGTGTACCAGAGGTTGGATCGATTATTTTAAAATCGAACTCAGGGTGCAATAGATGTGAAGTACAAAAGGATAATCAGAAGGATTTCAGGTTTTTGGAATGATGGGTTGCCTCCCGTTAAGTGCTAAATTCAATGCCTTCAGCGAGCGGGAAATGGTATGAATAGCGAGTGGTCAAAATAGATGAGTTTTATAGAATAAGCACCTTGATCAAAAGCCTGGTTGGTCCAACCAGGTGCTTGTTCAGATCTGCAGCCTGATGATGTAGCCCAAACCCAATAAATTTGGTGGGTTGATAAATGTAGATCAAGAGATGTGAACTGATTGCGAAGCAAGCATAGGTCTTAATTTACCTAAATTAGGCTAGGATTTAGCATAAGTTAGGGTTATTCATGCATGCATACGCATTATCTGCATCTTTACTTCTTTCCTTTAGCTATGTATGAAATAATGTTATAATGTGCTGATTAAGTGCACTATGTCAATTGCAAGCAATAAGCTGATCAGGAGGTGGATCTGAAGCTGGATCAGGAATAACAGGAGTTGTAGCAGAGCTGAAGCAAAAGGCCTAGTTTAGATGTAGGAATAGTAATGTAAGGGGGTTAAAAGTTTGCTATTCTATTAAGTAGGAATAAAGCAATAAAATGTGAAGAGCTTAGGTCCATCCTAGCCCTAGGATAGCCTAGAGACTTCCCCAAGCCTTAGCCACCCTTAGATTAGGTCACAACACCCTAGGAAGCCCTAAAACCATAGTTCCAACCCTTCTCTAGACATCCAGATAATTTTTAAGATGGCTAGGACCCTTAGCCAACTCCTACACACTTCAAACCCACTTCTGCAGTGTTATTGGACGTCCAGACACTTTGTCAGACGTCTAATTTCTGCAGAATACCCAAAGCAGAACCCGAAATCCTTCCTGACTCTAATTGGATGTCCAGACAACAAGTTCGAACTTCTGATTTTTGAGTCTAAGACGTCTGATTATATAATTAGACGTCTGATACTGCTCTCCAATTCCTATTTTGAGATTTAAGCCTTAATCTTGGATCTCTAGGTCCCTAAACCCAATTCCAACCCCATAGGAACCTAAATTAAGGTTCCCTAACCCTAGTACATCACCTGTAAACCTCCCTAAGGACCTAATTAGGTCCTCACTAAACCTAATTGACTTGTATCTTAGTCAATTCCATCAGCCTATTCAATTGGACTCATTGAGTCCAATTGAGCCCTGATCTCAGCACACACTGTCCAATTGGACTCAGTGAGAGTCCAACTGACCTAGACCTGACTTAATTGAGTTGTTTTACTCTCAATTAAGTTTCCACAAACCCAATTAAACTTGTATTAAGTTTAATTGCACTTTACCTTAGTGAATTATGGTTTATAACCTTAATTTGAGACCTACCTTGACCTAAACCCACTAGAACCCAACCTAATCAACCTAGTGATGAGAACGTCGGTTTCAGTTATATCGTTGTAGTAAAGCTGGTTGTTACCAACGTTTCATATAAAATTTTTTACTCGGAAAAATAAAAGAGTTCCCGAGGTCGAACTCAGGGAGCAAGTTGTATTCTAGAGATATACAAGTTCTATTACAAAAATAAAGAGAGAGAGAGAGAGATGAAAAATTGGCTTCTTCTTCTTTTCTTCTTTCTTCCTCTTTGTCTTTGGTTCTTCCTGTTCTTCTTCTTCTTCTTCTTCTTCTTTTTCTTCTGCTTTCTTCAGATTTTTCCCCTCGTGCTCTTCTTCTTCTGTTCTTCCTTGTTTCCTTTCTTTCTTTTTCGTCAGATCGTCTTCTTTTCTTGCTTCTTGCTTCTCTTCATTCCTTCTTCTTCTTTGTCTTCACCTGCCTTGACCTCTCTTTTTCTTCTTTCGCGATGGCCGTTGCTCTTCCTTCTTCTTTAGCGGGTCTTCTTCTTCTTTGGCTGCTGACCTTCCGTCGTCTGCCCCGGTGCTGAGACGACTTAACAATGCCTTCGCTACAGTGCAGCAGCTCCTTCTTCTTCAGCGGGTCTGCTTCTTCTTCTTTGGCCTGCACACTTCAGAGTTTATTCGTCAAGAGGCAAAAACCTATTCTACCCCCCTCCCCCGCGTATCTCTCTCTCTGAAATCACTCTTCGGAAGCTCTCCCAGAGCGCTATCGGGTAATCGGGTTCGGGTCAGGCCCGGGTCCAGGCCCACCGGCGTGCGTGGTGGGCGAGGAGTGCAGGTCAGTCTAATCGGGTCGGGCCAGGTCCGCGGAGCGTGGTCACGGACGAGGCCGAGTCGGGTCGGGTCGGGTGAGAGGGACCTCACCCCGTGGTAACTGAGGCAAACAGCATACGGCAGTTTTTCAATTTATGTGGGTGTGTGGCTTCAGAAACTCCCGAGGTGGGACTATCCGCGCACCCGTTTCTCTCACGCCTGCAGCAGGGATGGCGTTTCCAATTGCAACAGCTGTTGAGGCGCGCAACTCCAATTGAGGGCCGGGGTGTGTGCGCAAGACTCTTCCGCGCTGGCCGCGGCTCTTCAACCTGGGATATCTAGGCTTGGAGCAACCTCGAGCAAGCTTCGAGCTTCCTCGCCAATGGCGGTCAAGGCCTGGAACCTGAAATCAATAGAGCGGCCTCTCGGCCAAATCAGACAGGCGGGGGACCTTCGCCGTGGCACGGCGAAGGTGGTCAGGGGGTCTGCAGGGGGCGAGATGGAGCTATCAGGTCGTCCTAGGTCAAACTGTGAGCGAGGGAGTGGGTGTGTTCGGTGGGTCTGCAGAGGGTGTTTGGTGGGAATTGGAGGGGCGGAAGAGGATCAGGGTGAGGAGGCGGAGGTTCTGCGGTGGTCGTCGAGCCGTGTGGGTCGCTGAGGTGATGGGAGCGGCTCGCCGGAGGGTGGTCGGAGGCGGAGAGGATGAGGGTGAACAGGGTCGGTAGAGGGCTTAATTGACTAAATCGAAAGCGGGGAAAGAAAGAGGAGGAGAAGGGGAGTAGGTCTAACTTAACTGCAGGGACGAAGGGGGGAGGAACAGGGCGACAGTCGTATCGACTGTCGCCGGAGAAGACGATGCTCAGGGAGAGGGGCGGCGGCGAGCAGAGGGCTGGAGAGGCGCCAGCTGGGTGCGGCGTGGCGCGGGAAGAACAGGGGAGGAAGTCTCCGCTGCTGGTATTGCGGCGGAGCGACGAGGTGGAGGGGGAGGAAGTCGCCGGAGCTGGTGAGCGTCTGCCGGAGGAAGAAGAGAAGAAAGCTGGGGGTTTTCTCCGTCAGATCCAGGCTGCCGTCGTCGATGGAGCGGCGGGGGGTATTTATAGGGATGAAGCAGGGAGGAAGGCGGAGGGAGACGACGTGTCTCCCTCGCCGGAGCATGGTCGGAATACGAACCCATACCGTCCGTGCGTTCGCACGGCCGGTATGGGGGGCTGCAATGACCATGGGGGTGCTCCTGCGACGGCTGACGACGCAGGGCACCCCCGGTACACTTGCCAGGTCCTCCACCTCACCCTGCGCGGCGCCATGCTCCGCGCAAGGTCGCCGGAGCATGGTGCTGGCAGGGTTTTGCAGGAGGGACCTGTTTGCAAAGAACGAAGGAGAGTTAGGGGCCTAAATGCGAGGGTTCAAAAGTTGAGGGCCAAAGAGTAAATATATGAGGACCAAAGTGTAAATTCGGTCAAGGAGGTTTCTTCTTAGGCTCAAGTTTTTATACATGACTAATTAGGACCTAAGGAATCTGATGGTGAATTTTATTTTCATATTAAACCTTGTTTGACCGGTCAATTTGCGCAAAAACCCAAATTAAGTTATTAATTGGGCATGGTTCTCAATGTAGGTCAAAATGGGTTCTAAAGGCCAAATTGAAGGTTCTAAACCCTAGAGATTATTTTTCTATGAATTTTAGAGGGTTTATTCTATTTTTACTTTGCCTCGAACCTTGTGAATTGAAGTGGGTTGTTTTAGGGTTACAGATTATCATTTGATTCCTTGGAAGTGCTGTAGCCCTTGCTAGATCATCTCATCCCACTTTTATTCTTATTAAGCTGTTTTGACCTGTGTTTGGGCCCAGAATTACCCTGTATGCAGATTATACTGGTAAAATTGCACTTTTACCCCTTATGACTGGTTTTCTTCTCAAACTCAGAATTCTCTGAGTTAAGCCTTTCCTTGAGATATGTAGGAGCTTTTATCCTTTGTATTGGGTCAAAATGAGCTAGTTATGGCTCATGATGAGGTTCTCATCACCTAGCCACCTAAGTTTCAACCCACACATGCCCACACACACCCACACACACCATCCACACGAAATTATCTAGCCTAGAGTTCTCTAGAACTCTCTACCATGTGTGGTTGCCTTGGTTGCCAAAAATAGCAACCAAGAGCCATTCAATTTCTAGATCCACATTTGGTTGATCTAAAAACCACCATCCACCCTCTCTCTCTCACTCTCCCATGAGCTCCCACCATAGGCCTCTCTAGAGAATTCCATAATTCTCTAGAGAGCTTCCCTTAGGTCTATAAAAAGACCCCTTGGGTGGCCATTGGCACCCATTCACTTCTTTGGAAATTGCACTCCATTGGTGCCATTCACGCCACCTCCATAGTCACTCCACCTCCACGAGCTCACTACCACCACCATGGAGGACACCATGCCGGGATGCTGGATCAACCCTACCTCTCTCCAAGGGCCGGCCTAAGTTCCATTAGCTGCCCCTCCTTCTCTCGACCACTTCAAGGCCATCGGGGACCACCCCTGAATGCTTCCTATTCTTCTAGCTTTAAATCATGCTCTTCATAATCTTTATTGCTTTCATTTACAACTTAGTAGTGTAGTCTTACTTCTCCCCCAATGATGCATGCGAAATCCCCCCATTGATTCTTCTATGCAATCGTTTTCTGGTAGTTAGGTTTAAGTTTTAAGCATTCATGTATAAGCTTTCCTCTAGATTTCCTTGTGCAACAACTCTCCAATGATGAATGAAATTTCACTTTATATATATATATCTCTTATGTGTTCGAAATCACCTTGAGCTAAATGATTATCATATTTGCATGATTTAAGTGTTTGTTCTTTAACCGCCTATATATTACGCACCAGCATGTCGTTTAAATAAAGTAGAGCGGCTTTAAGATCGATTTTAAAAATAAAAACAACTCCTCCCAGAGACGAACGACCGGGACTAAAATTCTCGTTATTTTACAAAACAATATCTTTGACGAACATTTTTGCGCGACTATACTACGATTTTCGATGACTTTCAAATGCGCGAAAATGGCTTTCTGTCAAATGGCACCATTGCCGGGGAGGCAACGTCATTTTTCTTGATTTCGATCTTTTACTTATCATTGACAAATCTGCCTCTACTTCATTTTTTTTATGTGCAGGATAACACAGAAGAAAAAAAGGGATCTGCGCACACGAGTGCGGAAAGGAAATCAGGTGCACATCACATTCTCTTAGATTAGGATTATTTTCTGAACCCTAGGACTTGATCTACTTCCTACAATTTCTTTTTTTAAAAAAAAAGAAGAAGAGATTTTTCTTATTTTCATGGAAAAGAGAAAAAAACCAAAAAGAAAAAAAAAAAGAAAAAGATCTAGATTAGGCTTTCTTTCGAATCTAGGTTGTTTTGAAAAAAAAAGGAAAAAAAAAGAGATTTTTGTTGAATCTTTTGAAAAATTCTTTTTGAAAAAAAAAGCGCAAAAGATTAAAAATGAAAAAAAAACATTTTTTGTGGAAGGCTTGAATTTCAAATTCAAACCTCTTTAAAACCTTTTCCACCACCTTCTAATTTTCGGCCAGATTTCAAATCTCACCTAAAAATTCGATTGCCAAAAAATCCGTTAGCGAAAAATTCTGAAATTTGGGAAAAACCTTCATTTTCAAACCATCTTTCAAATACCACTGTTACTTTGAGAAAACTCCAAGTATAAAATTTTTGAAAATTCCCGAAGTACATGGGGGTCAGATAGACCTAGATTCAAAACTTTTCAATGTTCCAAAAGCGATTTTGAGCAATCCGCGAATCTGTTTTGACTAAAAATGGTGGGGTTTGAAAGCTGATCTAATTGGATTTATTTTCCATATTTTTCCTGAATTTTTGAAGATCATTTGATACTATTTCAAAGAGAAAAATCGTCCAGGGGTCAAAGTTCCAAATCTAACCCCCTGATATTTAAAATTCCCTAAAAATTCGGTTGAAACAGTAAAAATTCCAAAAAAATATTCTATGAAAAACTAATTTAAAAAGGAATCTACTCGCAAAATTTCAAATTAATTGTATTCCAATTATTATTAAAGAATCAACATTATTTTTGTGGGCTGTTGAAATAGAGAAAAAAAAACCCTAGAAGTGCATGCAACTTAGGTTGAACCTTTAGGGTCACAAATAGAGACCACACTTTTGGCTAACCTAGAATTAATCAAGTCTAGTTAGCCGGTGAGCTTGGTCACCTTTTGGGCCACTCACCACAAACCCCACTGAAGAAAACGGGTTAAAAACTAATTTTAAAATACGAAATCAACCCGAGTTCGTTGTCGTACTTCTGAATGAGTTTAATCTCTCTTGCCAAACCTGGTGACTAAGTCTACGGGGTAGTGTCAAACGACCGCGGCTCGGGGGTCAACGAAACCGGAGGCGTAAGCCAAAGGAAGAACCTTCCCCTTAGTCCCCTCGTAACCAGACTGGCTGGGTTAGCTTGAGAGGTGGGATTCACGTTCAGTCTGTTGTATGACGAACTTATCTTCAGGAATTCAAATCCCTAACGAAAAATCTGGTCAACTGATCTATAAGGACTATTTGATTGACAGGGCCTTAGCCTTGTCCTGCGTGGCTACACCAACCCAGGGGTTGGGCGGTGTATGCACGGAAGGAGGTCACTTCGACCTCACTTGGTTGGACCTTGGGAGCCACTCCCAAGGAGGCGAGTCACCTCGCCCGGACCATCTTATCCCCCCATTTCTTCTACTCCAAGAGCCACCATGGCAAATCCTGGACCTGGACATAGACCGGGTCAAGACATTGAGAATCTGGACCCGATGGCTCGTCTGGAAGCCCGAGTCGCTGAATCTGAGGAGTAGCATCAGCAGAGCATAGATCGTATTCTAATGGCGCTTGACAGGATGCAGCACCTGCCATGAGGAGAACAACTGCAGGATTTTTACGACCCAGCTGCACCCATCGTCGCTCTGCTAGTGAGAATTCCCGCAGGCGAAGATGCGTTTGAGCTCAAGCCCAATGTAATTGGGTTGATCAGCACTCATTTCTATGGGAACTCAAGCGAAGATCCGTTCCAGCACCTTGAGGACCTGAGTCGACTAGCTGAAACGATCCGACCCAGGAATATTGATCTCAGGATCATTCTAATGAAGCTTTTCCCGTTCTCTCTAAGGGACAAAGCTTCTAACTGGTTCAAGACTATTGGGAAGCCAATTGGAACCTGGCCGGAATTACGACGTGAATTCCAGCAAAATTTCTTCCCAATCGGTCGAACAAATGCAATGCGACGTACAATCACGACTTTCTCCCAGGGAGTTGGGGAGAAATTACATGAGGCATGGGATAGATTTCATGACCTCCGAAAATGCCCGCTTCATGGTATACCCAGATGGCACTTAGCTCAGATTTTTTACCATGGGCTAGATGACACACATCGGTATCTGGCCGATGCATCTAGCGGCGGGAATTTTCTCGCAAAAGATGAGAACAACGCATTTGAGCTGTTCAAATCATTAGCGGAGAATTCGATGAATGCCGCATCTATGAACCAGTTCCAGCGGCCTAGTAAGCAGCGGGTTGGTGTCCACGAGGCTCACACCGATTCTATTCGAGCCGACATGGATATCATCGTCAAGCAGCTGGATAGAATGAACCTAATTGAGAAAAAGATTGACCAGATTAGTCAAGGTCAATCCGATTCGAGCTCTGTCACCGCAAGATCCTCTTATGCTTCCCGAGCTCCACCTGCTCGAGTTAATCTACTGACTCGGGATGCACCTTCTCCATATTTACGTGATCCCGCATATCAGGATCCTGTGAATAATGCAGATCCGGCACCCTACGACCAGGGTTATGCACCACCCATAGATTATAATGCGTATCCCTTTGATGGATATACGTCTCAGTCGTCTTCAGCCTACGAGGACGTTAGCGCTATCCAAGGATACGGGCGTAATAACCCGTATTCAGAGACATATAACCCTGGTTGGCGCCAGCATCCGAACTTCTCCTGGTCTGGTAATTCACAGAGACCACATCAAGATCCACACTACCAGACCAGGCAATATGGGAATGCGCAAAACATGTATCCTAGGCAGCAGCCATTCCCGCCTCAGCAGCAGCAACCCCGCTCGTTATACCAGCCGCTGCACCAAGCTGCCAACCACCCTCCAAAGCGGGTCGACCCTTTGGAGGCGCTGAAAGAGGAGCTGCAAGAATCGATGAGGAAGTCTACACAAGATAGCTTGCAGATAATGAAGGCAATGGCTGATCAGATTCAGACCATACAAAATACGCAGAACCAGCTATTGCAGGAGCATAGGACTCAGGGAGCCTTGCCCTCCCAACCCGTCCCAAATCCTCGATATGTGCAAAACCAGGGTGCCCCGCCTAGGTTTCAGGCACCGCAAGGACAGGCACACGCCATACTACAGGCACCTCCCGCACCACCCGGTTACCCGCAAGGCTAGCCGCCTTTGCAAAATCCCGCATATTCTGCCCCATCCGCTCCCCCACCACCTCATGGACAGCAAGCCGATGCATACGCTGTCTCATTGCGGAGCGGAAGGAAGACATTCAACCCACCACCTAGGCAGGCGGGTTCTGATTTTTCCCACCCCTCGCTGCAGGCAGATTCGACTCCTTCAGCATCTCAGGAGCCACTTGTGGTAGATAAGGGTAAGAGGCCACTTAACCTTGAGATTCCCGTCCCTTTTCCTGAGGCTCTGACATGAAAGGTAGTACGAAAAAAGGACACGCGGAATTTTGAGGACCTGAAATCGATGTTTAAAGAAGTATATATTCAGGTCCCCGTCCTCGAGGCTATCAATCACATTCCCGCTGTCGCTAAGTTCTTCAAGGACTACTGTACCCCGAAGCGACAGCTGAGAATTGGACGACAGGCAATACTGTCGAACGAAGCTAGCATCGTGATTCTAGCTGACCTACCACCAAAGAAGAAAGACCCTGGCACCCCACTCATATCTTGCTTTTTGCAGGATTCTCCATTTGATCGGGCCCTTCTAGATTTGGGTTCGTCCATCAACTTAACTCCCACCACCGTATTTGATCAATTTCGATTTGGGGAGTTGAAACCCACCTCGATTATGATTCAGTTGGCTGATAGATCAGTCAAAACACCGAGGGGGGTGGTTGAGAACGTGATCATAAAAGTCCGTGGGTTCTGCTTTCCCACAGATTTTTTCGTTCTCGATATGGAAGTTCCTCCTAATCTCCGAGATGCACCAATTATTTTGGGTCGCCCATTTCTGGCGATAGCCCGAGCGAACATCGATTGTGCATCCGGGTGTATGGAGATTTCCCTAGGCAATGAGCAACTTCGACTAGACATATTTAGGGCAGCAAAGAACTTCGACTGTGATCGAATAGAGGAGGATGGTGAAGATGAAGATTCGGCTTACTGTGGTAACATTGGGCTCCTTTGTGATGACCCAATGTCTCATTCGTCTACACTATTAGGGTTCTCGGACCTCGATCCACACGGGATTGAAACCACTGCATTACACATATCTCCCCGAAGATCTGACTGTTTGGGGTGTGCTTCTTACCACAGCACCCCTGAATCTAGCTATCTTGATCCACATATTACTGAATCGCCCCTGTTATTACCGGAAGATGTAACTACAGCTTACGGCTTTCCCGTTAATGCAGTCACAACAGATTTCACAGGGAGCGACTCAGCGGGAATTCACGTGCACACGGATCAGCAGATTCCCACCGTCGATTCTGCTCCTCCCACTCTCAGTTCTGATTCTTACCCACCCGTAATTGAATTAAAGCCCTTACCTGACTCACTCAAATACGTGTTCTTGGGCGAAAGTGAGATATATCCAGTCATTATCAATGCCCACTTAACCCAAGAATAGGAGCATCAATTAATTTCCACACTTCAAGACCATAGGGCTACTATGGGGTGGAGTATTGCTGATCTCCGCAGTATTCGCCCCTCGTATTGCACTCATCACATTTACACGGATGAGGGAGTGAAACCTTCGAGACAACCTCAAAGACGGCTAAACCCGAATATGCTAGGGGTTGTTAAGAAGGAGATCATCAAATGGTTGGATGTAGGCATTGTATATCAAATCTTAGACAGCCAGTGGGTGAGTCCGATTCAGATAGTGCTCAAGAAAGTAGGACTCACCGTTATAAAAAATGATAAGGGTGAATCCATCCCGACCCGCACTGCGACATCTTGGCGGGTTTGCATGGACTATAGGAAACTAAACATGGCTACCCAGAAGGATCACTTTCCTTTGCCGTTCATTGATCAGATCTTGGAACGGTTAGCCAGACATAGTTTCTTCTGCTTTCTGGATGGATACTCCGGGTATAATCAGGTAGCAATTAGCTCGGAAGATTAGGACAAGACCACATTCACATGCCCCTTTGGAACATTCACCTTTAGGCGGATGCCCTTTGGCCTCTGCAACGCACTAGCGACATTTCAGCGTTGTATGATGGCTATCTTCTCTGACATGATTAGGGATTATGTGGAGGTATTCATGGATGATTTCTCTATTTTCGGAGATGATTTCGCGTCTTGTCTTGATAACCTCACAAAGATCCTGAAATGATGTATTGAGGTGAACCTAGTACTATCTTGGGAGAAAAGCCATTTCATGGTGAGGGATGGTATAGTACTAGGGCACAGGATCTCCAAAAATGGACTCGAGGTCGACCGGGCTAAATTAGAGATTATCTCCCACTTACCGCCACCTAGCTCGGTAAAGCAAATTAGATCATTCTTGGGCCATGTCGGCTTCTATTGGAGATTTATACGTGATTTTTCAAAAATTACGCGGCCTTTAACGAATCTCCTGGTTATCGATACCCCATTTGAATTTAATACCTCGTGTCTCAGCGCCTTCGAGACTTTACGAAGTGCTGTTTCCGACTCCCCGATTCTCCAACCACCCGACTGGTCGCTTGATTTCGAAATGATGTGCGATGCTTCTGAGTTTGCCGTCGGTGCTGTTTTAGGCCAGCGTCGGGAGAAACAACCTTTTGTCATATACTATGCTAGCAAGATGCTGAATGAGGCTCAGCACAATTATACTGTCACTGAGAAAGAACTGCTAGCAGTAGTATTCGGGTTGGAGAAATTCAGATCATATTTATTAGGGTCCAAGGTCATAATCTTCACTGACCACTCTGCCCTCCGGCACTTGTTCGCAAAGAAGGATGCCAAACCACGACTCATTAGATGGATCCTTCTATTACAGGAATTTGATAACGAGATCCGCGACAAAGTTGGGAAACAAAATGTTGTGGCGGATCACCTATCTAGATTGGACCCAAATCACATTCCTTATTCCCTGCCTATCCATGAACAATTTTCGGATGAATCACTTTTGGCAATTCATTCTGTTGAGTTCCCCTGGTATGCGGATTTCGGGAACTACCTTGTTGCAGGCAAAATTCCTGTGAACCTATCCAAAGACCAGAAACTCAAATTCATTGCAGAGGCCAGATACTATCTCTGGGATGACCCATTTCTCTTCCGCATTGGAGCGGACCAGATCATCCGCAGATGCATCCCAGACTTTGAGATTCCCAGTGTGTTATCTTTCTGCCACAATGATGCGTGTGGTGGCCATTTCTCAGGACGGAAAATCGCTGCAAAAATTTTGCAGTCAGGATTTTTCTGGCCAACCATCTTCAGAGATACACATGATTACGCCCAACGCTGTAAACGATGTCAATTGATCGGTTCTATGACCAGGAGAGGCATGATGCCACTCCAATCCATCATGGTCGTAGAAGTGTTCGATGTCTGGGGCATAGATTTTATGGGCCCTTTTCCTAACTCGCTTGGCTTCGAGTACATATTGCTAGCTGTTGATTATGTCTCGAAGTGAGTCGAGGCCATCCCGGCAAGACGGGCTGACCACAAGACCGTCATTTCTTTCGTACGGCAAAATATTTTTGCGAGATTCGGAATACCCCGTGCTCTAATTAGCAACGGGGGAAGCCACTTCACCCATGCCCATTTCAGGTCGTTATTAAAGAAATATGGGGTACATCATCGCATAGCCACCCTGTATCACCCGCAGACCAATGGGCAGGCTGAAGTGTCTAACCGTCAAATCAAGCTGATTCTCCAGAAGACGATTAGACCAGACAGGAAGGACTGGTCTGACAAATTAATCGATGCACTCTGGGCATACCGGACCGCATAAAAGGCCCCACTCGGAATGTCACCATATCGCATGGTATATGGCAAGGCCTGTCACCTTCCTGTAGAGCTGGAACACAGCACCTTTTGGGCGGTACGAAAATGCAACCTCGACCTCGATGCAGGAGGTCAAGAACGAAAACTCCAACTCAGCGAATTAGAAGAAATCCGGCGGGAGGCTTATGAGAATGCATTAATATACAAGGACAAGACCAAGGCCTTTCACGACTGCCACATCCGAAGGAAAGTATTCACGCCCAACCAGCAAGTCTGGTTATTTTATTCAAGACTGAAACTGTTTGCGAGGAAGCTTAAGTCCAAATGGACTGGCCCATCTGTTGTGATGCAACCATATCCTAATGGGGCAGTCCAGATCAAGGACCCCAAATCTGGGCATATATTCACGGTAAATGGCCAGCGCCTCAAGCCATTTTTCGCCCAGGAACCTCCTCCACCTGACAAGACTATTCACCTTAGTGAGGACGTGTGATTGAGTGCTCGCCCAGCTGGAGGTATTAAACTCAGCACATATAAATACCATTTCACCATCATCTATACATAACCATTTTTATACATAGCATATTTTTGTTTTAGCATATTTCCCTTTTGTATATTGCATGTTAACAGGTTGGCCGGTGCTGAATATAATTTCAGGAGAAATTCCAGGTGACTTCTACCCACTCATCCTCTGTCGAATTTATTTTCTTTTACATTCATTCATGAGGACATGCAAGAACTTAGGCATAGGGGGGTAGATACAGAAAAACTGAAAAAATCTTATGACAAACACTTAGGAAAACCTCAGAGCTGCATGCAAAACGTACTTTAGGACATTAAATAAAAGAACAACCGACTCCACCTCCAGTGCTCTCATTGGAGCTAGAAGTCATTCACACCAACCAATTCCGACTCACCCGCTCATCTTTTGTTCTAAATTTATGGTCAAGCTGATTGAAACCCGATACGGGAAATTCACGAAGTACAAATTATATGAGGTTACATGTTTATAGTATATATAGATATTGCATTCATGAATAAGATTATTTTATTAAGAGAATGCATTAGGGATTTTATCCTTTAGTTGATTCCTGTAATCTGGAATCCAGTACAACTTTTCATACACACGTAGAATTTGCAATGGATTCATGGTGAAGGCTGATAAATGTCTTCAGTCTGTCGAGAAGTAGTGCTTCTTTTCCTGAACCCCAGGACAATGTTTTGGGAGTCAGGCAGATTTTCCTCCAAAAATCCACCAAATAGTGTGAGAGAGTAGAGTATACTGGTGCTCTAAGATTAGTGTAAGGAATCTGGAATCCTAGATAATTAGGTGATGATACTCTGAGATTAGACATAGTTTTCGCTCTCAGTTCCCGCGTATACATTTTTGTGCGAAATTGTGAGAGCCACCGAATAAGGCAAATACGCAAAGAGTGAGTTTTCATAAAACTAGGGCTAAGGTGGATGGTTACGACCATTCTTTACATAATCCTTGGCTGAAGGAGGGTATTGATGTCAAGGTTAGAAATACATTGTCTTATCTGTCTCTCCCAGTGCCGTGAGTAGGCACTTCCGCCAAATAAGTCACCCAATGTCTCTTGAGTACCACCAATCCCCAATAATGCCTCCTTAATAAAGTTCATGAATGTATGCCAGTTGTGTTATGCTGAAAAAAAAAATTAAAAAAAAAAAGAGAAAAAGAGGAAAAAAGAAGAAAAGAATGAATATTTAGTGTTTATCAAGGCAATACCACCAAATAAAATTGAGCTCCACCAAATATGGCCTTAACCTATTTTTCTTATGTTTTTGACCGCTCGAATACTGGCTAAGGAATCCCGACTTAGTGTTAGGGTTATGAGAACTCAATTAAAGTGTAATGCCCAGTGAGACCACCAAATACAGATCCTATGTGTGAATTTGGTGAGGTTGTGAGCTCTAAGAAAAAGAAAGAAAAAGAGCAAGAGAGAATGAATACAAAGGAATCAAAGAGAGCATAGTTTTTCTCATCTTTCTCTAAGTTAAGTTACTTAGTAATTCGGGAATCTGGATCCTGTAGTACTAGTCTCTATGTAGCACCAAGTGAGAATGAGCCACCAAATATATAATCCTTTCCCTCAAAGATTCTCTACCTAAGCCCAAAGCCGGGGTGAAATTCATAGAATATCTTGAATACCCTGAGGGAAGAAATCAGCCTATCCCGCTAGAATTTTTATTATGGGTCAAGTACAGGCTTTAGAGGTGTATTAGTTTTCAATCAAATCCATTGCAAAAGCTACATAGCTGCACCTTCACGATTGTCGAGATTTCTAGAGCATAGGATGAAAACAAAAGGGAGAAAAATCTATATGCAAACACTTGATAAAATAACCAGTCCCTTAGGGACCCTTGCTGTAAATAATTTAGTCTTGCATTTGCTAGGGCCTAGCAATATTTAGGCATGGGGGTATGATTGCGAAGCAATCATAGGTCTTAATTGACATAAATTAGGCTAGGATTTAGCATAAGTTAGGGTTATTCATGCATGCATACGCATTATCTGCATCTTTACTGCTTTCCTTTAGCTATGCATGAAATAATGTTATAATGTGCTGATTAAGTGCATTATGTCAATTGCAGGCAATAAGCTGATCAGGAGCTGGATCTGAAGCTGGATCAGGAATAACAGGAGTTGTAGCAGAGCTGGAGCAGAAAGCCTAGTTTAGATGTAGGAATAATAATGTAAGGGGGTTAAAAGTTTGCTATTCTATTAAGTAGGAATAAAGCAGTAAAATGTGAAGAGCTTAGGTCCATCCTAGCCCTAGGATAGCCTTGAGACTTCCCCAAGCCTTAGCCACCCTTAGATTTGGTCACAACACCCTAGGAAGCCATAAAACCCTAGTTCCAACCCTTCTCTGGACGTCCAGATAAGTTTTAAGACATCCACGACCCTTAGCCAACTCCCGCACACTTCAAACCCACTTCTACAGTGTTATTGGACGTCCAGACACTTTGTCAGATGTCTAATTTCTACAGAATACCCAAAACAGAACCTGAAATCTTTCCTGACTCTGATTGGACGTCCAGACAACAAGTTTGGACTTCTGATTTTTGAGTATAAGACTTCTGATTATATAATTAGACGTCTGATACTGCTCTCCAATTCCTGTTTTGAGATTTAAGACTTGATCTTGGATCTCTAGGTCCCCAAACCCAATTCCAACCCCATAGGAACCTAAATTAAGGTGCCCTAACCCTAGTACATCACCTCTAAACCTCCCTAAGGACCTAATTATGTCCTCACTAAGCCTAATTGACTTGGATCTTAGTCAATTCCATCAGCCTATTCAATTGGACTCATTGAGTCCAATTGAGCCCTGATCTCAACACACACTATCCAATTGGACTTAGTGAGAGTCCAATTGACCTAAACCTGACTTAATTGAGTTATTTTACTCTCAATTAAGTTTCCACACACCCAATTAAACTTGTATTAAGTTTAATTGCACTTTACCTTAGTGAATTAGGGTTTATAACCCTAATTTGAGACCTACCTTGACCTAAACCCACTAGAACCCATCCTAATCAACCTAGCCACCTAAGTTTCGACCCACACATACCCGCACACACCCACACACACCATCCACACGAAATTATCTAGCCTAGAGTTCTCTAGAACTCTCTACCATGTGTGGTTGCCTTGGTTGCCAAAAATAGCAACCAAGAGACATTCAATTTTTAGATCCACATTTGGTTGATATAAAAACCACCATCAACCCACTCTCTCTCACTCTCCCACGAGCTCCCACCATAGGCCTCTCTAGAGAATTCCATAATTCTCTAGAGAGCTTCCCTTAGGTCTATAAAAAGACCCCTTGGGTGGCCATTGGCACCCATTCACTTCTTTGGCAATTGCATTCCATTGGTACCATTCATGCCACCTCCATAGTCACTCCACCTCCACGAGCTCACTACCACCACCATGGAGGACACCATGACGGGATGCTGGATCAACCCTACCTCTCTCCAAGGGCCAGCCTAAGTTCCATTGGCCGCCCCTCCTCTCTACCACCCCAAGGCCATCGGGGACCGCCCCTGAATGCCCTCTATTCTTCTAGCTTGAAATCATGCTCTTCATAATCTTTATTGCTTTCATTTACTGCTTAGTAGTGTAGTCTTACTTCTCCCCCAATGATGCATGCGAAATACCCCCGTTGATTCTTGTATGCAATCATTTTCTGGTAGTTAGGTTTAATTTTTAAGCATTCATGTATAAGCTTTCCTCTAGATTTCCTTGTGCAACAACTCTCCAATGATGAATGAAATTTCACTTTATATATATATATATATATATCTCTTATGTGTTCGAAATCACCTTGAGCTAAATGATTATCATATTTGCATGATTTAAGTGCCTGTTCTTTAACCGCCTATATATTATGCACCAGCATGTCGTTTAAATAAAGTAGAGCAGCTTTAAGATCGATTTCGAAAACAAAAACAATGCCTCCCAGAGACGAATGACCTGGACTCAAAGTCTCATTATTTTACAAAACAATATCTTTGACGAACATTTTTGGGCAACTATACTACGATTTTCGACGACTTTCAAATGCCCGAAAATGGCTTTCTGTTAGGAACCCACCATATACTATGGAGCTTGGAATGATACGGAAGTGTGAATCCAGGGTTGGGTTAGGTTAAATCACACTAGTCAAAGTAGGGATCCTTAAATGAAAAAGAATCAGTGGGGGATGCAGGAACCCTACAGGAGTGATCAGAGGAGGATGGGGCGTGTTTTGTAGTCTGATCAATGTCGGAAACTCGATAGAAATGTCTAGGTGAATCATCTACAATTGGCTTAGTAAGAGGGGAATCAGAATAGAAATTGAGTTTGGTTGCAGGTCGAGGCTTAAAACGGGTTTGGGAAGGTTCTGTATATGTAGAGCCAGTTTCAATAAGAATTGTGTATGGGGGCTCATCTAAAAGGAGTTTGAAGGTGGGTTCATTTGGAGAGTCCTCATAGTAGCTCTCAAATTCAAAAGTAAATGCCTAGAGAGTGCTTATAGGATGAGGAAAATCTGAGTCAAGAAACAATTCGAATTCTGGATTGTAGTTACTCTTGACACTTTTTGGTTTTGATTCCTGAGGATCGAAAAAAAATGATTCCATCTCAATGGAACCTGATTTTAAGTCAGTGATCTCGGGATTAGGGACCCTAGAGTCAGAGTTGAAGAATGAATCATGTGAGCTGAGGTCGGAGATTGGCTTGTAGTTGTCAGGAAACAATGGTCGAGCGAACGCCTTATCACAAGCAGGCGACGCGTGTTCGAGCCTACGCGAGCGACATTTGAGGCGCGGGTGAGCGGGCTCCGCGACTGCTCGATCGTGATCGAGCGGCTGAGGGCACTCGATAGCTCCCACGTGCTATTGCATGCCACGCCTCACACGGAATCGCACGTGGGCAGGCGTGCAAAGGAGGCAAGCGGTAGCGCGATTTAAGTCGTCCGATCTCACGATCAGACGGTTGAGATCAACTGGACGTGTGCGTGCATTACACGCGAGGAGGTGAGCAGCCGTACGCGGACAGCGCCCACTACGCCCCTAATGGGGCTTTAGCAACGATTTTATCCGTCACTAAAGACCCCTGACTTAATGTTTTTAGAATTGTAATGACCAAATTGCCCCCACTCCTTGCAACTATAAAAGGAGACCCCCTCCATATGAAATTCTGATCCCTTCCTTCTTCTCTCTACCTCTCTAAAGCTCAAGAGAAGCTTGTCCCACACCCGGGATGCTCCTCGCGAGATAAAGTCAAATTTTTGGCTCTCATTTCGGAAGTGGATCTCTACCTCGCGACGACGTGCTGCTCCGTTCTCATTCCTCCTACCTTGATCTCCTTCTTCCCACTCCATCCTCCATCATCCAGGCAGTGTCTTGTCTGGCTCGTCCTCCAAGCGATCATCGAGGAGGATAACTTCTCTCTCACATTCTTCTTTACAGCTTTCTAGTGTAGAATTTTCCTACTTTCTAGTATAGCTGATTTCTTGCTTTCTAGTGTAATTCTTATTTGATTTTATTGTATAAACATTTTGAATTATTGAATGCATGTTTTCTCTCTCTCTCTCGTTTAGTCTGATTGTTATTATGGCTTCATTATAATTACATCACCTCACTTTTCAAGAAAAATTCTAAAATAATATAATTACAAATATAGATCGACGTAGCCTCCCTAAGTTCGACCTGATATTTTCATTCCGATATAAATTTTATTTGTTGAATATGAGTTCTTCACTTTTATACTACGATGACAGGTTTTCAAAACCAAACACGTTAGCGTAGCAACCCGTACATTCAACATCATCCAAACCAACTTGTGTTGATTGGCTGCTCTTAATTTAGGAAACTTTTTCATAATAATTTAGATGCATTTGCGTGACTTTGATACTTATGCTTACTGAACCAGACTATGTGTAGATTGGGGTGCTTAGATTACCGAGTTTTGCAAACCAGAGGCCAGTTAACGAGGACGAATACTCCCTAAGCCTTAGACCTAATACTTAAGCTTTGCATTTTCCTCAACCTCTTGAGACTATCCAAATCTTAGCGGATACTTGAATTTTCTAGCCTATGGTCATAGCCCAAGAGGCCTAAGATCAGCGTTCCTACTAATCTCTTATGTGTTTCATCAGCACTTTTTTTCTTTTTTCATTTTCTTTCTTTTGATATGGTCTAGAACTAAGTCAATTCCTTAATTTCTTACTAACGACTATTTATTTTTCAACTTGTGCTCCTTTCTGACAATTTTCACTTTTCCCCTTTTTCTCCTCAAGATTTGTATGGCCTCAAAATTTTCTCTCCTCTCAGAATTTTTTGTTCCTTTTTCAAGATTTTTTTACTTTCTTTTAGTATTTTTGGGATATGTGATTTTTTTTGTGAGAGCCCTTCTGAATTTTGATTTTTGTTTGTTTGCACTTTACGACCCCCCTATGCTTAAGTTTTGCAATGTCCTCATTGTAAACGGAGGGTGTGAAATAGGTTTGGGTTTTAGGAATTAGAATAGGATTTATCGGGTGGGCGAACAGGTCGGGGATAACTGTTGCGGACGATTTCAAGCTCTGGCATGTGTACCAGAGGTGGGATCGACTATTCTAAAATCAAACTCAATGTGCAAAAGATGTGAAGTACAAAAGGACAATCAGAAGGATCTCAGCTTTTTGGAATGATGGGTTGCCTCCCATTAAGCGCTAAATTCAATGCCTTTAGCCGGGCAGGAAATGGTATGGAGAGGGAGTGATCAAATCAGATGAATTTTATAGAACAAGCACCTTGATCAAAAGCCTGGTTGGTCCAACCAGGTGCTTGTTCAAATCAACAGGCTGATGATGTAGCCCAAACCCAATAAATCTGGTAGATTGACAAATGTAGATCAAGAGATGTGGAACCCACCATATATTGTGGAGCTTGGAATGATACGGAAGTGTGAATCTAGGGTTTGGCTGGGTCGAATCAGGCTGATCAAAGTAGGGATCCTTAAATGAAAAAGAATCAGTGGGGGATGTAGAAACCCTATAGGAGTGATCAGAGAAGAATGGGGTGCGTTTTGTAGTCTGATCAATGTCCAAAACTCGATAGAAATGTGGAGGCGAATCATCTGCAATTGGCTTAGTAAGAGGGGAATCAGAATAGAAATTGAGTTTGGTTGCAGATCGGGGTTTAAAATGGGTTTGGGAAGGTTCTGTATATGTAGAGGAGGAGGTTTCAATAAGAATTGTGTATGGGGGCTCATCTAGAAAGATTAAAAGTGGTTTCATTTATAGAGTCCTCACAGTAGCTATCAAATTCAAAGGTAAATGCCTGAACAGTGTTTACAGGATGAGGAAAATCTGGGTCAAGAAACAATTCAAATTCTGGATTGCAGTTACTATTGGCACTTTTTGGTTTTGATTCCTAAGGATCGAAATGAAATGATTCCATCTCAATGGAACCTGATTTTAAGTCAGTGATCTCGGGATTAGGGACCTTAGAGTCAGAGTCGAAGAACGAATCATGTGAGCTAAGGTCGTAGATTGGCTCGTTATTGTCAGGAAACAATGGTTCTCCGAAATCATGGTAAGATTCAAAATCATTGGAGAAATTGCGAGACTCAAATTCTGAATCAGATTCGTGATCAGAGGTTCCACCATAGAATAAATCATAGGATGTAGACTCAACAACCTAACTTGGGTTCAGGCTATTTATAGATTTCGAGTTTAAAAAGATGTCCTTATTATGTTTGGCCCAAGTTCTAGGCTTGTAGGGAAGACCCATTCAAAACCCCACTCTTCGAACTTTTCGGTATCTGTATCGTAGATTGGCGTGACTTCCGAAAAATCAATATGTATCTCTAAGGATGTTGGAGAAGGTCATTCATCAAACAAAGGCACAGAATCGTAATTCCAACTTAAGCTTTGATCTTCATTATACTGGGCATCATAATCTTCCTAATAAGAATCAGATTCAGATTCTAGGCTGAGCATGTGGGTTGAATTACTAGAATCTAGGTCAGAATTGCCTTCAAGGGTCACCTTATTAGAATAAGGGGCAGAATTTATACCCTCTAGAGGTTCTGATTCAATCTTATTCTTATAGGAGTCTAAGAATTCTATGCTTGGTGAACCAGGATTTTCGTTTTCTAGGGCTGGCTCAAAATCGTGTTTTCCTGCAATTGGGAAATCCCAACCTAATTCAAGATCAGGCATGTTATATATTTCATCTGGGTTGGGAATCCACAACAACCATGTGCCTCAAACCTAGGCTTTGGGAAATCAGATTGATCCTCAATACTATTCCAAGATGTTTCATTAACTGTTTGGGGCATGTACGAGTATTTTGATCGAAAATTTGTTTCAACAATTTCATGATCTATTCCCATTTTTCAAGATCATCTTGGCATTTTTCCCAAAGTACAGAATTTGTCATACATTGGAGATATTCAAAGTTATGCAATTTTTCTATCTCGATGTATCCTGTTATGAGAATATCCTGGGTTGATCCCTTTGTTGCTTCTGTTAATAGTAATTGGGCACAATTTATGATGAAGGTCGTTGTTGTTGGTACACTAACGTGAATGTCTTCTACCGATTTTGAGGTCTTGTATTCAATGTCATAAAATCTAAGGGAATCCTCAACCATTCTATCTCTGATGGATCATTGTGATTCAAGTTTCTTCAGTGGTTTTCCTATGTAACCAGGCTACATATTTGAATCAAATGGTGGAATCAAGATGTAGAATCAAAATTTTATGTTTAGAATGAAGTGATTTGATCTGAATGAGATTCCCAATGAAAAAATGTGTGTGTGCTCTAAATAGAAGGGATGAGGAACTAGATGTGATGTTGACCCAATCAAGGCACCCAAAGATTTTTGGATGACTATAGAGGTTCGAGGCGGATGATACCCCTGGATTAGAAAGTTGTCCACCTGAGAATTACCTGGGTAGCCAGGAAGGGAGAATCTTGCAAAGGCCCCTACAAGGTAGAGCGCCTCCACGGGTTACAGGGTTTCCCCCACCCGACCTTCCTTGTCACTGAAGGTCCAGGTAGACCAGAATGGATAACTTGACCTCTTAAGTCTACCAATTTTATGCCCTAATTTGTGCCTTTGATTTCACTTGAGATAGCAATTGATTTAACTTGTGACCTAATTTGGAGGTTCGTTGGCCTACAATGTAGACCAACTTTACCTGACCTGTCCTAAAGATGGCAGATTGACTCTAGGTGAAGACCTAGAAATCACCCTGATTTGACTCGCAGGTTATTAGGGCCAAGTATTTTAAGGTTCAAGTGAGTTTAGGTCTGATTTTAGGGTTTTTCTTGATTAGATCTTTTCAATCAAGGGCTTAGGTGAACTAGCACTCCAAAACCCTAACGTAGAAACCTTAATTGGCTTTATTTCCAGGTACTCTTTGATTTTCAAAAATGTTCTCCTTGGACTTCAAACAAGAAGTGCGTTGTCCAAGAAGATTAGAAATTAAGTGTGGTCCCTAATAGGCACAGGAATTTGGGGTAGGATCTCTACATTTGAAAAAAAATTTCGCAAATCAGGAAACTTGCCTTTGAAATGATAATTACTACGAAAAGAAGGTAGGTGATTCCTAATTAATTATTTCCATTTTGTCTTCCCAAAATTAGGAGGTTGATTATGGAAGAATAGAGAAGTTACCTACCCTGGAGTGGTTGATTTGCGTGGGAGATCTCCTCGTGAAGTACCTCGCAAAATCACAATAAAGCAAATAGGGCAAGTTAGTGCTCAAATATAATCAAATAATGTAGAGAATAGTGGTGAATTGCACGTTGCTCCCCGGCAACAGCACCAAAATGTTGAGAGTGCTGAGTCGGGTTTTAAAAGTATTGCATTATAGTATAACTGAAATAGCATTCAGAACAAATATAATTTATTACTGGAATATATTCCGAGGTCGAACATAGGGAGCAAATGGAATTCACGCACTAATCTCAACAATAAATGCAAATTGAACACATAATACTACTCAAAATCTAATTAAGAATGTTGAGCATTAGTGTATGAAAAATAAAAAGAGTTGTAGGCAAAATAATAAAGGGCATATGAGCATCAGACGTTTGATTTGTAAATCAGATGACTTAAACATCTAGTGCTACAGTGCCTTTCTTTCCTTCTGATTTCTCTTTCTCTGATTCTTCTTCTTCTTCTCTTCTTCCTTTGGCTTCTTCTTTCCTTAGCTTTCTCTACCTTATTTCTCTTCTCTTCTGCTTAACCTTCTCTTCCTCTTCAGTTTCTTCCTTCTCTTTCTCTGACTTCTGCCTTTTCTTCCTTTTCTCTTTCTCTGCCATCTGCCTTTTCTTCCTCAACTTCCTCCTTTGCCTTAAGCCCTGCAATGCTCCTCTTCTTCTTCCTTTTCTGCCAAACCTCCTCTTCTTCCTCTCTGATTTGGCTAAGTGTCGGAGCAAACTCTTCAGAGCAAAACCCCCCTTCCCCTACGTAGCTTTCCTCTCTTTCTCTCTTCTCTATTTCAGTTTCGCTTTCCCAGAGCCACAACCAATCGGGTAATCGAACCTAACGGAGACTTGGGTCCAGGCTCACTGGTCTATGTGGTTAGTGAGGAGTGAGGGTAATCGGGTAGTCGGGTCGTGGCTAGGTCTACGTGGGCAGTGCCATGGATGAGTCCGTGAGAGGGGGGGAGGAGGACCTCAGCCTCAATGTTGGAGGCGATAAGCCTTTAACACAAAATCAACTTATTTGACTTTAGGCGGTTGTCCACTTCCGAGGTTGGACTATCCGACCACCTTCTTTTTGTGCGCACACCAGCAGATGGTGCTTCCAATTGATGAGGCTGCAGAGGCTCTTGACTTCGATCAAAGGTTCGAAACTGTACGCAGGATTCTTCCGCACATCCTAGGAGTGTTGTCCTGGGATTGGCAGCACATGGAGCTGCAGCAAGCGAGCTTCACGCTTGGCAGCAATGGCGGATGGGCGATGAACCAGAAAACATGAGAACAGCCTCGCGGCCATGTCAAATCGCTCAGGGAGCTTCGCCGGGCCACGGCGAATGTGATGGGCATGGTGTTGTGGCATGTGGGTGGCTGTGGTGGCGTATCTAGGCCTTACTGTGGGTGTGTTCGGTGGGATGTTTGGGTGGTCGATCGAGTGAATGGAGTGAGGAAATGTGATCAGGGAGATGAGGCGGAGGTCGTAGGGTGGTCGGCGAGGTGTATGGAGGTGCAGAGCGATGGGAGCACCTCGCGAGATGTATCGTCGGAGGTGGAGAAGGTGACGCTGGTCAGTGGCTTTGAGGGTTGGCTTAAGGAAATAAAGAGAGAGAAAGAAACTGGAAGAGAGAGGGAATCTAATAAACCTAATAAAAGGACGAAAGGAAAGGGAATCCCACATCGGTATGGTCACCGGACATGGGGAAGATAAATACCTCCATATGTGAGGCAGCGGCGAAGAGGGGGCAGAAGCAATGTCGACCGGTATTGAGCAACGTGGATGAATGAGAGGAAGACAACCCGACCAATGGTATTGTGGTTGGGAGACGAGAGAGAGAGGGAGAAGCTGTCGGAGCTTGCGGAGTTGTTGTGGCCGGAGGTGAGAGAAGAATGGAGGGAATCTGACCCAATTTCAAGCTGAGAGAATGCGGTTGGATCTAGGGCTTCTTAAATAGCTCTCTGGAGAGGAATTTGTGTTTGGAAGCCAAGCTTCCAGGCAAGGAAGGGTCACCGAAGTTGGCAACTTCAAAAGACACAAATCTCTCATGTGTTCGCATGAGAGAATGGGAAGTAATTATGGATCACAGATGGGTTCAGATTGGAGGAGATTACTCAGAGAATCTCCCTTCCAATTTTGGGAGGGATTCTCTGAGCAATCAAGGAGAAACCTCCTTTCAAAGCTCACCGGAGTAGGATTCCTCCACTATAATGGTGGAGGGACCTATTTGTGAAGATGATACGAAAGCTAGGGGGCTGATTATAAGGGTTTTTGAAAGATAGGGGTACAAATGTAATCAGACTAGACCTATTTGCAAATTAGGTCAAGATGAGTTCCCCTTAGGTCCAAATTTTGGTACAAACCTAATTTAGACCTAAGAAATCTAATAGTGAAGTTGGATTTTAGGTTTGACCACGTTTGACTAGATAATTTATGCAAAAACTCAAATTAGGGCAAATATCTATCTGAGACCCCATTCTAGGTCGAGATGGGTTCCAATGGCCAAATTGAAGGTACTAAACCCTAGAGGATATTTTTCTATGTTTTTAAGAGGTTTAGGTGAATTTTATCCTATCCAAAACCTTGGTTAATCAAGTGGGTTTATTTTAGGGTTTCAAAAAGTCATTTAATTCTCAGAACTCACACAAACCCTTTTTTGTCAAATCCAACCAACTTGTTATCTTATTATGACCATTTGACCTTTGTTTAGCCCTTGAGAAAACTCGTGGTGTACTGCATTAGTAAAATTATAGTTTTACCCTTATTTTCTTATTTTTCGCTCAGAATGGTTATGTAGTGAATTAGGACCTTCAGTAGGTTACGTAGGAGCTTTTAGTCTCTTCATTTGGTCAAAATGATCTGGTTAAGGCTCATGATGGTGTTCCCATCACTATGCTTTGCAAAGACCAATGGGTCAGGGTCATGTTTATACTCAGTTGCCCCCGAATCAAGTCAATCACTAGTTTGGAATGCTCGTCAACCCGTAGGGCAGACTGATTTGAACTGTCAGATGGTAGAGATGCAAGGATCTATGCTCCAGCTCATGCAACAAAAGAAAACCTCGCTGGACAACTTGCAAACTGGGCTCATTGCTAAAACCTGTCAGCCCAGATCTCTACCATCTCAACCTGTACCCTACTCGTGCAACATACAGAATCCGTGCAATCAAGCCTAGAGGTACGGGAACCAAAGGGACCCACATGCTCATGTGATTGAGCAGGTTCCTTCCTCTTTTGCTTCTTCATAAAATATGGGGTTTTGGCTAATCAAGCCCCTCTGATTTTTCCTAACCCTCCCAAAGATGCAAACCCTTATGCATCTACCAACTCTGTTACTTTGAGGAGTGGAAGGCAAGCCCAAGACCCACACCTACCCTTCTCTAGTCAAGAAAATCCTGGTGAGCCTGAGAAAAGAAAGGAGAATTTTGAAGAAGAAATAAAGGCTCAGGAACCTGATTCTAAAGATCTAACTCATGTTCCTTTTCCTGAGGCCTTGATTAGACCTAGGAAGAAGAAGCCTATTGATAGTAACGAGGAGCTCTTGAATATATTCAAGAATGTTGAAATCGATATCCCCTTCCTTGATGCTATCAAACACATATGGGCTTATGCAAACTTCTTAAAGGATTTATGCACCTAAAAGCGTAAGCTGAGGGAATTTTTTCCGAGGAAGGTGATACTCTCTGAGCAGGCTAGTTCTGTTATCCTGCATCACCTTCCTCTAAAAAAGAGAGATCCAGGTACCCCTTTGATTTAATGTGTTATCGGAGATTGCACTTTTGACCAGGCACTCTTCGATCTAGGTGCATCCATTAACCTAATTCTAACTTCTCTTTACGAGAAGTTCAGACTAGGTGAACTTCGGCCATCCTCAGTAACACTGCAGTTAGTGGACCATTCGGCCACAAATCCAAGAGGCGCTATTGAGGATGTTATTGTCAAGGTTAAGCACTTCTATTTTCCTATAGATTTCCTTGTCCTTAACATGGATGTACCTGAAAATTTGAGGAACACGCCCATCATTCTGGGGCATCCGTTCGTGGCTACCGCTAAGGCCAATAGCAACTGTGAGAGCGGTAGCATCGAAATCACCTTTGGTGATCAAAAACTAAAATTGGATATTTTCTAGGTGATTAATAAATTTAAGGATTATGGATTTATAGAGGAACTCGAGGAAGATCATTTGAATATTGAGACATGTATGGCAGTATCTGCTATTGAGAGTTCTTCCTACACCAATGAACCCAACCCACAACCCTCCATGGCAAACCTGCCACATTCTGAAGAGGTTGTTGATTTTGTTCACTTTCAACCTCTTCCTCTCGATCGCCCTAATGAATCTTCATTAGCAACCTCCTTACCTTCCATCTTAGATCCGCCCCAGCTCAAACTGAAACCATTGCCTAAGAGTTTGAAATATCAGTTTTTAGGACCTAAGAAGATGCTCCCTGTGATTATCAGTTCTAAATTGACTAAGGAGTAAGAGACTAAACTGATCAAGGCCCTAAAAGAACACAAAGAGGCAATTGGTTGGACCATCCATGACCTTAGGGGGATTGAGCCATCTTACTGCAATCACAAAATTTTCATGAAAGATGGATCCCACCCTTCTCTCCAAATGCAAAGTAGATTAAACCCTAATATGCGAGAAGTGGTCAAGAAAGAAATAATTAAGTGGCTCGATGCAAGAATCATCTATCTATTCTCGAATAGTACATCGGTAAGTCCACTGCAAATTGTTCCTAAGAAAGTCAGGATTACCATTGTGACTAACGAGAAAAGAGAATTTGTCACAACTCATTCAGCTTCCTCCTGAAGAGTTTGTATCGATTACAGGAAGCTGAACACAGCTCCTAAAAGGATCATTTCCCACTGCCCTTCATCGATCAGATCCTTGAAAAATTACCTAAGCAAAAGTACTACTTCCTGGATGGTTACTCGGGATACAATCAAGTCCCTATCCATCCTGAGGATCAGGAAAAGATGACTTTCACCTGTCCCTACAGAACCTTTGCTTTCCGTAGAATGCCATTTGGGCTTTGCAATGCACCTGCAACTTTTCAAAGTTGTATGCTGGCCATATTTTCTAACATGGTGGGAGAGTTCATGGAAGTTTTCATGGATGATTTCTCCATTTTCGGAGACTCATTTGAATCTTTCCTGGATAATCTCGAATTGATCCTTAAAGATGCATCAAAACAAGATTGGTCCTTAGCTGGGAAAGGAACCATTTAATGACATAAGAAGGTATTGTCTTAGGTCATGTAATCTTTGAATGGGGAATGGAAGTTGACAAAGCTAAGGTTGATGCTATTTCTAAACTTCCTCCTTCCACATCTGTCAAACAAATTTGCTTATTTCTCAATCATGTGGGATTCTATCGGAGGCTCATCAAGGATTTCTCAAAGGTTGCTCATCCTCTAAGCAACCTTCTTCCCAAAGATATGCCGTTTGATTTCAATGAATCATGCTGCAAGTGTTGGTAACACCATCATGAGCCATAACTAGCCCAATTTGATCTGACTAAGTCATTAAATGCTCCTACATAACTGCTAGAGAGCCCTAATTCACTATAAATCCATTTTGAGGGAAATACAGTAAAATAGGGATAAAGGTATAGTTTTAATAGTATATCTCAACTTTAGTACAATCATGGGTTTTCTCATGGGGTCAAATGGTCTTAAAAGTTTAACAAGTGGATTAATGAAGACAGAAAAGGGTTTACGCATGTTTTAAGAATTAAATGACATCCGAAACCCTAAAAATAGATCTGCTTAATTAACTAAGGTTCTGGTCAGGATAAACTTCACCTAAACCCTCTAAAATTTAGATAAAAATATTCTCAAGGGTTTGGTATGCTTGATTTGACCATTAGAACCCATCTTGACCTAAAACAAAGTCTCAGACAAATATTTACCCTAATTTGGGTAATTATGCAAATTACATAGTCAAACTAGGTCAAAACAAAAATCCAACTTCACCATTGGCTTCCTTAGGTCTAAATTAGGTTTGTATCAAAATTTGGGCCCAATATGAGATTGTTTCGACCTAGTTTGCACTTTGGTCCAAGTCTGATTTTCTTTATTTCACATGGCCCCTTAGATTTTGAATTTATTACAAATGACCCCCTAGCTTTGTCATCTTCTTCACAAATAGGTCCCTACCTCCATGAAATCCTAATCCTATAACTCCGACGAGCTTGATTTGGCATGTTCTCATTGATTCCTTGATGAATCCCTCTCAGATTTGAAAGGGAAGTTCGTCAAGGAATTTCATTCCTTTTGACCCATATCCTAAGCCCTACAACTTTCCCAATCTCTCATGCGAACGCATGAGAGATTTGAGTATCCTTCAAGCTCCCATCTCCGGTGAACTTTCTAAGCTTGGGAAGCTTGCTTCCCAAGCTCAAATCATCCTCCAAAGGCCTATAAAAGAATCTCCAGATCAGACCAATTTCCTCACGCTCGAACTCAGCCGGATTCCCTTTGATTTTCTCTCTCCTCATCCGATCGAAGCTCCTCGACGTTAGCAAGCTCCTCCAACTCCATCTTCGTCTGACCATAATAACAGCTGTAGATCCTCCTTCCCTACCTTCCTCCACGTCGCTCCATACCAGCGAGCACCTCTATCTCCTTTATCCTTGCCGTCCAACCCTCACTGGAGTATCTTCTTCCCCGGCATCGGCCTACCAATGTCGGTGCCATTCTCCCCCTTTTCGTCTAATAAATTAGGGTTATATTAGATCCTTAATTCTCTTAGGTCAGTTTTACACCCAAAAATCCCAAAAATATCCCATCGACTCACGTGACCACCCTTATCTTCTTAATGTCCGACGACCACTCCAGCAAGGTGCCTCCATCGCTACACCACTCCATCCGCCTTGCCGACACACCCACATGCACCACCATCCCTCCACGCACAAAACCCTTATCTCTATTCGCCTTCCCGTCCACCCAAACCCTCCGTCGACCAACCCACCTTCCCGCTGCCATTCCCAACTCCGTCTAGCCACCACAGATGACCATCCACCACACAACCATGACCAACGCACTCCATGCCCTACGACGAAGCTCCTGAACCTATTTATCAAGGTTGAGAGGCTGTATTTTGGATTTCAGGTGTTCGCTCCTCCGTTACCATTAACGTAGCTTCAAGCGAAGCTTGAAGCATTCTCCAGCTGTTGCAAGTCCCAAGTACCATGCCCAGGTCGCATGGAAGGACTCCAGGTTGTGAGAAAAAGCTTCAATTGGAAGGCTTCCCCTCGGCTGCACCAGCAATAGACGAACACATTAGCTACAGCTGCACGCAGAAGAGCCCTGTATGATTAGTCCCACATCGAGCGCAAGAAGATGCATAGAGGCACATGAGATGATTTTGCATATACAACTATTCGCCTCCTAATAGATAGCAGATTTTACGCGGTTTGTTAAATACGTCGTTGTAACGCGCAAAACCAATCAACTCTTAAATTTATATTCCTAGATAAAGGAGTATCTAGGGTCGTCCAAGGAGGCCAAATGTTTGCAATAGTGATTCTCTTGCTTGGAAAATAAATCTCAACTTTCTTTTTTGGTATTTTTCAATATATCATTTTTTTGTTTTAAATTAAGACAACATGCGAAATGGTGGCGGGAAGGTGATTTACACTTCAATTTAAAATACTATTTCTAAGTGGCAAGTAGAGCCTCTCCCTAAGCTCACTCTAGGCACGTGGAGGATGGGAATTATGTGGTGGTAGGGTAGGGTATTTATAGGATGGGAAGGGGGGTGGTTATGGTGTTTTTTTGGAGGGAAAAATGGGAGGGAAATGAAGAGGTGCCTTGGTTTTCCCTCCAAAAATGCCTTCTAGAAGGCAATTTTGGAGGGAAAAAATGGAGGGTGGAGATGGGTTTTGATGGTGGATGTAGGGTGGTGGTGGAAGGGATAGTTGGCACCAAAATAAAGTAGGAGTAGGTGGTCTTTTTGCTGGAGCTTAGGTAGTAGGGTAGCATGTTTTGGTGCCATGGAGGTGGACTAGCTAAGTTAAGTAGCTTAGCTAGCTTAGCTAGTAGGGAGTAGAGTTGGAGGCATTTGGAGCTAGGGTTTTCAGGGAGAAGAGCTGGAGGTAGTCATCTTGAGTTGCACTAGAGTTGGTGGTTGCTGAAGAGAGCTGCAAGGAGCTACCTTAGCTACCTTGGCTTGCTAGTTCTTTGCTAGGTACTAAGCCAAGCTAAAGCAAGCTGGCTTCTGCTGAAAGGAGCTGAGGTGAGCTGGGTCTAATGCTCCCGGGGAGGATCAAGCTGGGTGAGGCACCTAAGGTAGCTTAGCTCAACTGAGTTGAGCTAAGCTGAGTCCCCGGGAGCTGGACTTGAGCTTCCTAAGCTGGAATGAAGTCATCTTTAGCTGGTCAGAGTTGAGTAGAGCTGGATGTAGCTGGACCTGAGCTGGGGTGAACTCCAGTCAACTCAGCTGAGCTAGCTAGAGCTCCCTGTGGACTAATGGGAGCTGAGATGAGCTAGACTTAGCTAAGTTGAGCTAGATCTGAGCTGACCTGAGCTAGGGTGAGCTAAGATAAGCTCTCCTGAGCTGCCATTCAGCTGAGATGAGTAGAATGGAGCTAAGATGAGCTAACCCTAGTTCAAGTAAGATGGAATCCAGCTATGGTGAGCTGGATCAAGCTGAGTTCCAGTTAGTCTGAGCTTCTTCTTCACCAGTTGCCTTCCTGAGTGCTAGGGTTTTGGAGTTCTGACAATCTGCATATCCCTAACACTCACAAAAACACATTAAAAAGATAATAAAAAGTGCAATGCATGCCTAACCTAATTGATGCCTAAATGCAGCCCAAAAACCCGTTTGCGGAGCAAAATCCTAAGAGTTAAGTTTGTTTAAATGCATTAAAATGATGATAAACTGGCATTTATCACTAACACAAAGGGTGAGGTCCTCCACACCCTTCACATGCGCCTCGCCCGTGACACATACCCCGTAGGCCTGGCATTGTTCCGACCTGTATACCCGCCTAAGCTAAGACTCCTTGCTCACCACCCACTGCTGGTGAGCTTGGTCCCGGGTGTGCTTTACCCGAACATCTGATTACCCGATACTGTGGCCTTGGGAAGGCGAGAAGGAGGAAAACAAGAGGGAGGAAGGAAAGAGAGCGTGGGGGCAGGGGGTTTTACTCTCTGTGATACTTAGCTGTTGGAGGGATTGCCTTCCTCTATGAGTGAAGCAAGAAGAAGGAGAGTTGCAAAAGAGGCAAGAAGAAGAAGAGAAAAGAAGAGCTAAGGCCTAAAGAGGACAGTAGAAAGAAGAGGAGGTTGAAGAAGAAGCACAGTGCCCTCTTGAGACTGTAGCAAGGCTGACTTAAGACATTTGACTTGGGAAAAGGCAGTTGATACTGTTGATATATTTGAGTACCTAAGTTTGAATGGTTTATGGCACTATTGCATTATTTGAACTCAATGCATATGTGCTTAAATTGAATAATTGGTGATCTAAATCACCATTGTTTTTGCCTTGAGATTCTTTTTGCCATGGACAACTATTGTTAAACTCATGCTTTACATTAATTATCATTTTTGAGTAATTATTATTCATTTCTTGATATCATTTGGCTTGAATCTTATGTCCAATTACATTTTATTGAGATTAGAGATTGAATTCCTATTTTCTCCATGTATTCGACCTCGAACTTCCATTCAAGTATAAATTCTTTTTGTTTTTCGCATTGATTCAATTTATACTGCAATGCATCGATATTAAAATCCAATTCAGAGCGAGTGACATTTGGCACCGTTGCCGAGGAGCAACGCGCAAGTCACCGCTATTCTCTTGCTATATTTTTATATTTTTGAGCACTAACTTGCCTTGTTTGCTTTATTATGATTTTGGTAGGTACTTCATGAGGAGATCTTCCACGCAAAACAACCACACTAGGGCAAGTAACTTTTCTATTCTTCCCTGATCAACCTATTAATCTTCGGAAGACAAAAAGAAGGAAACAATCAATTAGGAATCACCTGCCTTATTTTTCATAGTAATTATCATTTAAAGGGCAAGCTTCCTGATTTGCGAAATTGTTTTTCTTATTAGAGATTGAGATGATTCTATTGGAGATTCCCTACCTCATTTGCGGACACCTATTAGGGACTACGCGTAATTTCTAAATCACCTTGGACTACACACTTCTTGTTTGAAGTCCAAGGAGAACAAGTTAAGATCAAGCAAAATAGAGCCAATTATGATTTCAATCCTAGGGTTTTGGAGTGCTAGTTTACACTTTCCTGCATAAAAGGAAACAAACCCACTTGCATTTGTTTGCTACCCAAGCCCTTGGCTGAAAAGATCTAATTAGAAAAACTCAAAAATCAGGTTCTAAATTCACTTGAACCCTAAAATCCTTGGACCTAACAACCTGAGAGTTAATCAGGGTGATTTCTAGGTCTTGACCTAGATTTCATTCTACCATATTTACGGCAGGTCAGGTGAAGTTGGTCTACATTGTAGGCCAACCAACCTCCAAATTAGGTCACAAGTTGAATTAACTTCTAATCACATGAAAATCAAGGCACAAATTAAGACATAAAATGGGTAAACTTAAGGACTTAAGTTCGTATATTTTGGCTTACCTGGACCCTAAGTGATAAGGAAGGTCAGGTGGGGGAAACCCTGTAACCCGTGGGGATGCTCTACCGTGCAGGGGTCTTTACAGGGCTCTCCCTTCCTAGCTACCCAGGTAATTCTCGTGTGTGCAAATTTCTGATTCAGAGGCATCATCCGCCTCGAAGCTGCCTCAGTCATCCAAAAATCTTTCGGTGCCTTGATTGGGTCAAATCTCACATCCAATACCTCATCCCTTCTATTAGAGCACATACATAGGAAGGCTATTAGGTCTTTAACCTAAGAAGCCTCACTAGATCTTCTTGGGAATCTCTTTCAGATATGAACAATTTCAATCTAACCGAGTTTTGATTCTACATCTTGATTCCACCATTTTGATTCAAGAAAATGCAGCCTGACATATTAGGAAAACTATTTAGGAAACCTGAGTCTCAAATGAGCATGAAAGAAAAGATACTTTAGAATGCCTATAGAAACCATGAAGAATATTATACAAGGGACATTCAGGAAAGATTTGCAAAAACAACAGAACTCATCATGAACTGTGTAGGGATAATATGGATACAAATGAAACACGGTTCAACTCAGGATCACCTATTAGCAAAACACAATGAATTGGTGAAATTACACAATAATGATTGTCTGCAATGTTGGTCAAACCCTTCACTTCCAAAAAAATTCCAGGAATTTTTAGAAGAACGGGGAGAATTGCTGAATAAGTTATATAGAATAATTGATCAACAATACCCATTAGAAACTAACAAAACATCTTGGAGTGAGACTAGTGATCAACACAGTTTCCCAAATCCTGGGTTCAATGTTGATAATTGTGGATCCCTAGCCCAAATGAATTCAGATTCAAATTTCATAGCAATTAACATTCTTAATCTTGACAAGGGTTGGGAGGATCCAATTGCAGGAGATCACGATTTCGAGCCAGCCCTAGAGATACAAAACCCTGGTTTGTGAAGCTTAGATTTCCCAGACTCCTATGATAATGAGATTAAGTCAGAACCTCTCAAGGGTGTAAATTCCACTCCTTATTCTGATAAGGTGACTCTCGAGAGTAATTCTAACATCCCTGTAGGGCCCAACCTAGATTCTAGTGATCCAACCCACACCCTTAGTCTAGAATCTAGATCTGAGCCTTCTTGGGATGATTACAAGGCCCTGTGTGATGAAAATCAGATTTTGAATTTAGACTACGATTCTAGGCCTGTATTTGATAAGTGCACCTCTCCAACCTCCTTAGAGATACAGATTGATTTTTCGGAAGTCATGCCTATCTATGATATAGAAATCGAGTTGGAACAGTTGAGATTCGATTGGGTCTTCCCTACAAGCTAATAACCCTAGCCCAAACCTAATAGGGACACCTTTTTGAGCTTAGAAGCTGAAACTAGGCTAGATCCAAGTCAGGTTGCTGATTCTACATCTTTTGATTTATTCTGTGGTGGAACCTCTGATCCTGAATTAGATTTAGAACATGATTCTCACAAGCTCTTCGATGATTTCTAATCTTACCAGGATTTTGGAGAACTGTTGTTTCTTGACAACTCTGAGCCAATCTATGACCTCAGCAACTACAACTAGTCCTTTGATTTTGACGCTGAGGTCAATGATTTGAAAGAAAAGACCTCTTCTACAACACATACAGAACAAACCCATTTTCAACCTCGACCCACAACAAGACTTAATTTCTACTCTGATTCTCCTCGCAATGATCTGGTGGCACATGATTCTCCTCCACATTTTCATCAAGTTTCGGACATCTATCAGACTACAAATCACGCTCCATCCTTCCCTGATAAATTTCATAGGGTTCATACATCCTCCACTGATTCTTTTTCATTTGAGGATCTCTACTCTGATTAGACTGATCTGATTCAGCCAGACCCTAGCTATACACTTCCATATCCTTTTGAGCTCCATAGCATTTTGTGGGTACCATATCTTTTGATCCACAACTATCTACCCGCCAGATTGATTGGGTTTGGACTGCATCATCAGCCTACTAATCTGAACAAGCACCTAGTTGGACCAACCAGGCTGTTGATCAAGGTGCTTGCTTTACAAAATTCGTCTAATTTGACCACTCCTCCATACCATTTTTCGCTCGGCTGAAGGCATTAAAATTAGCGCTTAATGGGAGGCAACCCATCATTCCAAAAACCTGAGAACCTTCTTATTATCCTTCTGTACTTTATGTCTATTGCACTTTGAGTTCGATTTTAGAATAGTTGATCCTACCTCTGGTACTCGTATCAGAGCTTGAAATCGTCAACAATAATCATCCCGACCCGTTCACCCACCCGATAATCCTACTCTAATCCCTAAACCCTAACTGCTTCATGCCCTCCATTTACAATGAGGACATTGCAAAACTTAGGCATAGGGGGTGTTAAAGTGCAAACACAAAAAAAATTCAAAGTTTGGAAGGGTTCTCACAAAAAAATATATATTCCAAAAGAAATAAAATAAAAAATAAAAAATTGGAAAAATAAAAAAATGGAGAAGGAAGGAAATTTTGAGTGAATTAATTGCATATCATTCTTAAGAAAGAAATTTTGAAATGTCAAAAAGGAGCAACAAATTAAAACAAAAAGAGTTAGTCAATAGTAAAAGATTAAGGAATCTACTTAGTTCTAGACCAAATCAAAGGAAAGAAATAAAAGACAAAAGTGCTAAGTGAAAGAGCGATCTTCGTTTTCGTTGAAAACTTTAACATAAAATGATGTGTCGTTGTATTTAATCGCATGGTAGAAAATCGCTTTTCAAAATATTTTAATTTTCAGAATCTAACCACGAAGAGTTAGGTCATCTCCACAGGGAGGAATTAGCCTATTTAAACTAGCGAACAGTGTCTTGTTTATTACGAAATCTCAGTGGGTATGTATGTTCCTTAGTGCAACTTGTTACCCTCATGAATTCTGATTCTAAGCAATTAATTAAAACTGTAGGGGTTTATATACAAAATTATCATGATATAATATTCTAATGATCTTGGTAATGATAATAAAGGTAACTACCAATTTCCCATAAAACATTCCTTATTTGCGATAATCAATGTGGCATGCTATTATCTCATTCATGAAAAACTCAATTAGAAGCAATTTATAAAGAATAGAGAGATATGCATGCAAATTCACCTTAATATATTAATTTGGTAAATAAATGAATAGGAACCTTGACAATGGCATATCCTGTAATTTCTAATTGAATAAAAAATAGAGGTTTTTGCCTCTCTCTTCAGTGCGCAAGCGTGGGTCGACGGCTAATGGCGAGGTCACACGTAGAGATGTGTCTCGACGAGTGCTTCACAATGGCGGTAGCGGCACGTCGCGAGGAGGTTGGTGGCAGCTGACTGGCGAAGATGAAGTAGCGGTGATGGAGAAGCTGCAACCGGCCGCGTGTGCTGCAGGGGTGCGCGGGCGTTCAGTTGCACCTATGAGGGTGCACTAGGCATTCTGCAGTGCCTGCAAGGGTGCTTGAAGGAGGGTCTGCGTAGGCACTGGAGAGGGGCAAGTGCCTGCAAGTGTGAGTTCACCTGCAGGCTTGAAGGCGTTGGCAGGGTTGAAGGCACTGGTGGGGGAAGCACGCCTGCAGAGGGGACCGCTGGTGGCAAGCACTGAAGGCGGGCGCTAAAGGGGGAAAGCGCCTGCGGGGAGAAGGATGTGGGTTTGGCAGGTGCAAGGGGAAGCTCCTGCAGGGGTGTGGGCACCTTCAGGGGTGCGAGCAGGTGTGCTAGGGCAGGCTGGGGTGGTGTGAGCACTGGAAGGGGGAAGCGCCTGCGGGTGTAGGTGTAGCGGAGCGCCTAACAAGCCTGCAGGGGATGGAGGAGGGGGCGCGCTGCGGTGGGCGCTTAGCGTGCTTGGTGCAGGCTGGTGGATGGGTGATTGCGGTGGAGGCTGTGGCTGGTGGTGGGTGCACAGTGCAAGCCTTCAATGTTCGTAGTGCATGTCGTGGATATCCCCTCAAGGGGGAGGGCCCATCGAGAAGAACCAACGATCCTCTCTTTTATCTCCTCCCCGACGCAAGTCAAGGGATTTTCAAATTCCTTACTAAACATGGCCAGTGCTGTTGGTGAGGTTGTTGAGGCCGACCGTAGGTTGAGAAATTTGTTGGGGAAAATATCTTTTCACCCCTTGTTCTTTTCCACCATTGATCCTCCTCCCTCTTCTTCTCGATTATTCCTGATGGATAGATTAACTGGAGAAGATGTAGCGAGTGCACTGTTGTGGGACCTGCATGAAACATAAAATAATTATATACTATGTTATAGAATGCGATAAAATAGATGTAAGCTTAAATAATGATGCATGCAATCATTCTATAACTTAATGTAGTTATTAACAAACGTACAATGTTAAAATAGAATTACTTAGGTGTAACAATAGTCCATTAAAGTGGACTCATCACTAAGAGACAAAAAAAGATTAGTATGAGTGCTGATCTTAGGCCTCTTGGGCTTGTTTTAGGCTTAAAAATTCAAGTATTCGTTAAGATCTGGATAATCCTCAAGAGGTTGAGGAAAATGCGAAGCTTAAGTATTAGGTCTAAGGCTTAGGGATTATTCAACCTCGTTAACTGACAACTAGTTTGCAGGACTCAGTAACCTAAGCACCCTAATACACACACAATCTGGTTCAGTGCGCTTAATTTTCAAAATAATGCAAAAGCGTTAATTCTATTCTAAAAAAGCTACCTAGATTAGGAGCGGCTAATCAATACAAGTTTATTTGGATGAGTTCCCAATGCAGAGAGGTGGGAAATTCCCCTCGAAGATGCACAATAACATACCGTCTACTCGGTGCTTATCTCCTAGGATATCTAAATATCCTATTGGGGGCATGTAAGCACCTTGTGCTGATTCAAGTGCCATGGGCAGGTTTATCCCGAAATGTCGATTGCCAAGGCTTGAATTTAGCTACAGAACTACATGGGTGGCACTATCTCGAAGTGTCGAAAGCCAGGGTTCTAGGGGTTGCCATGGGTGGTGCACTCTCAAAGCATCGAAAGTCTGGGACCCTGCGAGGATTGATGGTGGGAGCGAAGAATCCAATACAAATCATGTTGTAAAGCCAATCCAAAGCTAGAAATAAAAGAAGAAAGAAATAGAAGAGAAAATCTCCAAAAATACAAAAATTCTTCTATCTCTCTCTTACAAAAAATGCACTGCAAACTAAGTCGGGACTAAAACATATTTTAAGCACGGGTGCTTTAACCGTGGAGTTCAACGAACCTTAGGTTAGTTCTAGTGGGCCTTAGAAACCTTCACAGCAGACTGAGGCTAGAGTTGGTCAGGTCCGGATCACGGTTGGTACTTGGCGTATTATTAGCATTCTAACCTAATCTACAAAAGAAAGCACATATCAGAAATCTGAGCAAAAAAAGGCATGGTCTAGAATTTGAGTTAATTCCATGAGATTTTACTAAGGGACTAGCAAAAGCTAGGCATGGGGTTATGATGGGAACACCATCATGAGCCATAACTAGCTTAATTTGATCTGATTAAGTTATTAAATGCACCTAAATAACCGCCAGAGAGCTCTAATTCACTGCAAATCCATTTTAAGGGAAATACAGTAAAATAGGGGTAAAACTATAGTTTTAATAGTATATCTCAATTGCAATACAACCACAGGTTTTCTCACATGTTAATTAAGGGTCAAATGGTGTTAAAAGTCTAACAAGTGGGTTAGTGAAGACAGAAAAAGGTTTTCACGTGTTTTGAGAATTAAATGACATCTGAAATCCTAAAAATAGATTCACTTAATTAACTGAGGTTCTAAGCAAGATAAAATTTACCTAAACACTCTAAAATTCATAGAAAAATATTCTCTAGGGTTTGGTATGCTTGATTTGACCATCAGAACTCGTCTTGACCTAAAACAGAGTCTTAGATAGACATTTGCCCTAATTTGGGTAATTATGAAAATTATCAAGCCAAATAGGTTAAAACCAAAATCTAACTTCACCATTGGATTTCTTAGGTGCAAATTAAGTTTGTACCAAAATTTGGGCCCAATATAAGATTATTTCGACCTAGCTTGCACTTTGGTCCAAGTCTGATTTTCTTTATTTCAGATGACCTCTTAGCTTTTGAATTTCTTACAAATGGCCCCCCAACTTTGTTGTCTTCTTCACAGATAGGTCCCTATTGCCATGAAATCCTAATCCTACAACTCTGGCGAGCTTGATTTAACATGTTCTCCTTAATTCCTTGATGAATCTCTCTCTGATTTGAAAGGGTAGTTAGTCAAGGAATTCCCTTCCTTTTGACCTATATCCTAAGCCCTACAACCTTCCCAATCTCTCATGTGAACGCATGAGAGATTCAGGTATCCTTCAAGCTCCCATCTCCGGTGAACTTTCCAAGCGTGGGAAGCTTGCTTCCTAAGCTCAAATCATCCTTCAGAGGCCTATAAAAGAATCTCTAGATCAGACCGAATTCCTCATGCTCTAATTCGGCCAGATTCCCCTTTGATTTCGTCTTTCCTCATCCGATCAGAGCTCCTCGACATCTGGTGAGCTCCTCCGACTCTATCCTTCATCTGACTGCAATATTAGCGGCAGATGCTCCTCCCCTACCTTCCTCCATGTCGCGCCATACCAGCAGATGCCTCTATCTCCTTCATCCTCGCCGTCCTACCCTCACCGAAGCGTCTTCTTCGTTGGCGTAGGCCTACCAACACCGGTGCCATTCTCCCCCTTTTCGTCTATTAAATTAGGGTTAGATTAGATCCTTAATTCCCTTAGGTTAGTTTTATACCCAAAAATCACAAAAATATCCCCTCAACTCACGCGACCACCCTGGTCTTCTCCGCATCCGACGACCACTCTGGCGAGGTGCCTCCATCGCTACACCACTCCATCCGTATCGCTGACACATCCACAAGTATCGCCGTCCCTCCGCGCACAAAATCCCTATCTCTATTTGCCTTCCCATCCATCCAAACCCTCCATTGACCAACCCACATTCTAGCCGCCATTCCCGACTCCATCCGGCCACCACACAAGACCATCCACCACACAACCACCACCAACGCACTCCACACCCTACAGCGAAGCTCCTGAACCTATTTAACTGGGTCGAGAGGTCGTATTTTGGATTTCAGGTGTTTGCTTCTCCGCCGCCATTGACGTTGCTTCGAGCAAAGTTTGAACGTTCTCCAACTATTGTAAGTCCTAGGTACCATGCCTAGGTCACCTAGAAGGACTCCAGGTTGTGAGACAAAGCTTCAATTGGAAGCCTTCCCCTCAACTGCACCTGCAATAGATGGACACATTACCTACAGCTACACACAAAAGAGCCTTGTAGGATTAGTCTCACATCGGGCATAGAAAGACGCATAGAGGCACATAAGATGATTTTGTGCATATAGATATTTTCCTCCTAACACAGAGGGTGAGGTCCTCCATACCCTTCACATGAGCCTCTCCCGTGACACATACCCTGTGGGCCTGGCACAGGTCTAACTTGTATACCCCCCTAAGCTAAGCACTCCTCACTCACCACTCACTGCCAATGAGCTGGGTCCTAGGTGCACTCTACCAGAACATCCGATTACCCGGTATTGTGGCCTTGGGAAGGCAACAAGGCAAAAAACTCATAGGGAGGAAGGAAACAGAGCGTGGGGGTAGGGGGTTGCTAACGAGGAGAAATCAATTTTTGAAAAGATGTTCATTGCAGTATAAATGAAATCACCTCGAAAACAAATAAAAATTTATTACTTGTAAACCTAGGTATCTGAGGTCAAACACAGGGAGCAAATTGGTATTTAAAAACTAGAATTACAACTTTCAATTTTATAAAATGCAACGACCAATCCACTCAAAGTTATGAAATAAAAATGAGGTCAACGTATAGAGAAGCTCAAAAATATCAAGATGGATGTCTGATGTAAAAGTCAAACGTCTTAAATAATTAATGCTATAGTGCTTTCTCTATTCTTCTTCTTCTGATTTATGGTTTCTCCTTTCTTTGCTTCTGATTGTCTTTTCCTTTCTTCTTTTTCTTCTATTGTTTCCTTAGCTTTCTTCTGCCTTTGATTCTCTGCTTGGCCGCACCTCTGCTTCCTTCTTCCTTCTATTTCAGCCCTTGGCTTCTTCTTTCTTTCCTCTCTTTGGTTTCCTTCTTTTCTTCTTTTGCCTCTACTTCTACCTTCAAATCTTTCTTCCTTCTTCAACCTCAGCTTCTGCGGCTACAATGCTTCTTCCTTCCTTCTTTAGCTGCTCCTGCCTTCAACTTCTAAGTCCTTTCTTCAACAGCACCTTCTTCTTTCTTCCGTGCTCCTACCTTTCGCTTTCTTCCTTAGCCTCTTCTTCCCTCTCCTTCTTTCCCTGCACAGCACAGATCAAAACCTACCCCTACCCTCCCCCCTGTCACTCTCTCTCTATTCCTCTCTTCGCTCTCCCAGAGCTAGCCAATCAGGTATACGGGTCGGGTTACGCGCACCCGGGTCCAGGCGCACTGGCGTGGGTAGTGCGTGAGGAGTGCAGGGTAAACGGGTTAGCCAGGTCCACGTAGGTGTGGGTCGCAAACGAGGCGGGGGCGTGGGCGAGGGACCTCACCTCCTGTAGGGCGCTAAGAGAGAAACACAAAAATACTAAAAAGCATGCACCTACGCCAAGCATTTTCGAGGTGGGACTAAAGTCCCACCCACTTCTTCGTGCACCTACAGGAAGGAGTCTTGTCCAATTGAGCAGCTGTAGTCATTGATGCCTTTGATTGCCAGATGCAAAAGGTTCGGAGGAGGGTTCCGTGCACTTGGGACACTATTGTCTGGAGTTGGATGACCTGGAGCACGCAAGCTTGTTGCTTCACGCCTTCACTAATGACAGCTAAGGCTCAAACCTGAAATGCACGAATATGGCCTTGCAGCCCTATCAAATGCCTTGGGAAGCTTCGCCATGTCACGGCAAAGGTGAGACGGTGCTTGGCTGGCCGTGGGACGGCCTAGGCATGAGTGCCTAGGTCACTCTGTGGCCATGAAGGTGCGTGTGTAGGGTGAGGGTGTAGGGCGTGTGTGGCGGTTGGTGAAGGGGCGGAGGATGATTAGTGAGTGATGGCGAAGGTGATGAATTAGGTGGCGAGGCGTATGGAGTGGGGGAGAGATGGATTTGCCTCACCAGTGGTCGGCTGGAGATGAGGAAGATAGAGGTGGATAGTGGCTATCGAGGGGTATTTTATGAAATTGAATGAGGGAAAATGAAGATTAGGAGAAGGGGACTTATCTGCGAGTAGCTGGATGAAGGGGAGGCAGAGGGGACGAGTAGCGCGTATGTGTCGTCGTCGGGGAAGAAGACCCTGAGGTGAGGATGACGGTGACGAGGAGGGGGTTGGAGAGGCATGCGTTGGTAGGCGCAACGCGGAAGAGCGAGATGAAGATAACTCTGCCACTGGTATTATGGTAGAGTGATGAGAGGAGGGAGGAGGGATCCCCGGTTCTTGTGGGCAATTGGCTAGAGACGAGGAGGGAAGAAATTTAGGGGAATTCTCAGGCCAATTCAAGCTTGAGATGGTCGAGAGGATCTGTGGTATCTTTTATAGGCACCGGCGGAGGGCCATGTGCTTGGAAGGTGATGAGAAACTCATCATGAGCCATAACTAGCTCATTTTGACCTAATACAAAGGATAAAAGCTCCTACATATCTCAAGGAAAGGCTTAACTCAGAGAATCCTGAGTTTGAGAAGAAAACAAGTCATAAGGGGTAAAAATGCAATTTTACCAGTATAATCTGCATACAGGGTAATTCAGGGCCCAAACATAGGTCAAAGCAGCTTAATAAGAATAAGAGTGGGATGAAATGATCTAGCAAGGGCTAAAGCAATTCCAAGAAACTAAATGATAATCTGTAACCCTAAAACAACCCACTTCAATTCACAAGGTTCGAGGCAAAGTAAAAATAGAATAAACCCTCTAAAATTCATAGAAAAATAATCTCTAGGGTTTAGAACCTTCAATTTGGCCTTCAGAACCCATTTTGACCTACATTGAGAACCATGCCCAATTAATAACTTAATTTGGGTTTTTGCGTAAATTGACCGGTCAAACAAGGTTTAATATAGAAATGAAATTCACCATCAGATTCCTTAGGTCCTAATTAGTCATGTATAAAAACTTGAGCCTAAGAAGAAACCTCCTTGACCGACTTTACACTTTGGTCCTCATATATTTACACTTTGGCCCTCAACTTTTGAACCCTCGCATTTTGGCCCCTAACTCTCCTTCGTTCTTTGCGATCAGGTCCCCCCTGCAAAACCTGCCAGCACCATGCTCCGGCGACCTTGCGCGGAGCATGGCGCCACGCAGGGTGAGGTGGGGGACCTGGCAAGTAAACCGGGGGTGCCCTGCGTCGTCAGCCGTCGCAGGGACACCCCCCTGGTCGTTGTAACCCACCATACCGGCCGTGCGAACGCACGGACGGTATGGGTTCTTGTTTCCGGCCATCCTCCGGCGAGGGAGACACGTCGTCTCCCTCCGCCTTCCTCCCTGTTTGATCCCTATAAATACCCCCCGTTGCTCCACCGACCGGGGCAGCCTGGATCTGACGGAGAAAATCCCCAACTTTCCTCTCTTCTTCCTCCGGCAGACGCTCACCAACTCCGGCGGTTTCCTCCCCCTCCACCTCTTCGCTCTGCCGCAATACCAGCAGCAGAGACTTCCTCCCCTGCTCTTCCCGCGCCACGCCGCACCTAGCTGGCGCCTCTCCGGCTCTCTGCTCGCCGCCGCCCCTTTCCCTGAGCATCGTCTTCTCCGGCGACAGTCGATACGACTGTCGCCCTGTTCCTCCCCCTTCGTCCCTGCAAGTAAGCTAGAGCTACTCCCCTTCTTCTCCTCTTTCTTTCCCCGCTTTCAATTTATTCAATTAAGCCCTCGACCGACCCTGACCATCGTCACCCCCTTCGTCTCCGACCACCCTCCGGCGAGCCGCTCCCATCACCTCAGCGACCCACACGGCTCGCCGACCACCGCAGGACCTCCGCCTCCTCACCCTGATCAACCTTTGCCCTGCCACTTCCCCCACATCACCCTCTGCAACCCCACCGAACAGACCCATCCTCCGACCCACAGTCCGACCTAGGGCAGCCCTCGCACGCCGCCCCGCGCCTCGCCACCACCCACACGAGCTTCGCCGCACCCTGGCGAAGCTCCTGGCACTTTCTGATTAGGCCGAGAGGCCATTTTCTTGTGAACAGACCACCCGACCTCCGCCGCCATTGCCGCGCGGGAGGAACTGCTTCCGCCTGCAGCTACAGGCATGCCACGCTCAGCGCCACGCCCAGATTCAACTCCCAGGCCTTGCGAGGCGTTTTGGCAAAACACCAGGCTCGCAGCTAAGGCAGAAAGCTTCACGTGACGCCGCAATCTCCCGCTGATTTCCCCGCTGCAGGTGCGCAATTGAGGTGGGACATTTAGTCCCACCTCGGAAAAGCCTGAAGAGTCGCAGCGACATAAGATGCAAAAGTGCTGGAGGCTTACTGCCTCAGCACACGGGGTGAGGTCCCCTTCACCCGCCCGGTTACCCGGTCTCGTCCGCGCTCACGCCCTGCGGACCTGACCTGACCCGACCCGACCCGACTTAAGACTGACCTGCACTCCTCGCCCACCACGCACGCCGGTGGGCCTGGACCCGGGCCTGACCCGAACCCGGTTACCCGGCAGCTCTGGGAGAGCTTTCCCAATAGTGGTTTCAGAGAGAGAGAGAGACGCGGGGGGGGAGGGTAGAGTAGGTTTTGCCTCTGACGAAAAAATTCTGAAGTGTGCAGGCACAGGCGAAGAAGAAGACCCGCGGAAGAAGAAGGAAGCTGACTGTAGCAATAGGTAGTTAAGTCGTCTGATTTGGAAATCAGACGACGGCCTGAAGGGAAAAGAAGAAAGGAGGGGTGACGTCCCTGGCTGAAAAAGAAAAGAAGAAGCTGACACTTAGCCGCAGGGAGGAGAAACAAGAAGAAACCTTCACAGAAGAGACTGCAGAAAAAGAAGAAGAGAGACCAAGACAGAAACCAAGGAAGAAGAAGAAGGAGATCTGAAGAAAGAAAGAGGAGCATCACCTCTGCAGAACAAAGAAGTAGGAGATCTGAAGAAAGAAAGAAGAACATCACGAGGAGAAAACAAAGAGAACAACAAATTCTTTCCCTCTCTCTTTCTTTATTTTGTAAAAGAAACATGTATATTTCTAGAATACAACTTGCTCCCTGAGTTCGACCTCGGGAACTCTTTTATTTTCCGAGTAAAAAATTTATATATTTGAAATGTTGGTAATAACTGGCTATACTACAATGTTATAACAATAAAACCCGATTGTCCCGAACCAACCATTTCATTTTGGCGCCGCTGCTGGGGAGCAACGGCTATTCTAGAGGTAAACATTCCTGTTTCTTTTAATTTCTGATAATCTCCTCTCTTTTGTGCAGCTACAGGAACTCAAGAAGACAAGCAACCACACGACAACCACTCCGAAGACAGGTAAATTTTTCCTCTCACTATTAACCCCTAAACTCTAAAGAGGAAGAAAAGAAAAGAACAAGCAATATAGGGCTAACCTGTCTTCCATACTTAGTAACCATAAAGAGTTGCATGTTTTCAACTCATCACTCCTGCACACTATTAAGGGTATTTAAGGGCTAACACATTCTTGCTTGAGCCCTAATTGCCCAACAAAGAGTTAAATGGACCAAGTAGAGCCAACATAAGGTCAAACATTAGGATTTCAGTAGAGACACACCCCTTGATCAAGAATTGAGGAAATCCAAAAGAGGTGTGCCCAAGCCATTGATTGAAAATAATTAACAAGAAAAATCCTAAACAATTGACTCTCTCTAAACACTTGAACCCTAAAAGAAAGGACCCAAAAAGCTCTCAAAGAAAACAAGAGGTAAAGTTGACCCCTTTGGGTTAACCAACCTTAAATCAGGTCACTCTTTGCACTTAAAAAGACTAAAGTTCAAGTGAAACCTTAAGCACCCTGATCTTAAAATTGGTAGACTTAAGAGGTCAAGATCCCCATTCTGGTCTACCTGGAACCGCAGTGACAAGAGAGGTCGGGTGGGGGAAACCCTGTAACCCGTGGGGACGCTCTACCGTGTAGGGGTCTTCGCGGGACTCTCCCTCTCTGGCTGCCCAGGTAATTCTCAGGTGGACGATCTTTCTGATCAAGGGGTCCATCTGCCCCGTACCTCTATAGTCACCCAACACATTTTTGGGTGCCTTGATTGGGTCCAGCACCTTCTAACTTACCTCTCCCAACTGTTCATGTACGGAAGGAGGTCCCTAGGACCACCCTTAAGACCTCCATTAGAAATTCACTCTCGTCAAGGCCAAGCCTCGACGCCCGTGTTTGTGCAGCAACACCCTCACATTATTCTCTCTTTTGATTCAGAACCAAGTTCTTCTTCTTCCCCCATCATGGCTCAGCCAGTTGAGGAAGAAAATAATCTGGAACACCAGCTCCAGCGACTCAATGACCTCTTCCAAAACTTCGTGCACCCACCACAGCGTCCTATGATGCGGGACCACTACAATCCTGCTGCGGTGGCCATTGAGCCTCGAGTCAGAATCCCGACTGGAGGACCTGATTCCGAACTAAAGCCCAACATGATTCATGCTATACCTAAATTCCATGGGCTTAATTCTGAAGATCCCTTCCAGCACATCAAACAGCTAAAGCATCTGGCCCACACTTTTGGATCAGATGCGCAAAATCGGGATATTCTTCTCATGAAGATGTTCTCCTTTTCTCTTATGGACAAGGCCGCCCATTGGTATCAAACTCAGACCCGGCCGATCAACACTTGGGAAGAACTTCAATCCGAATTTTTGAAAAAGTTTTTTCCCGTTGGTCGGACCAACGCCTTGCGCCATCAGATTACACACTTCACTCAACAATCAGGAGAACCTCTCCATGAGGCATGGGATCGTTTTCAGGATCTCATGAGAAAGTGCCCCCATCACGGAGTTCCTAAATGGGAACAAGTCCAATCTTTTTACCAGGGACGCTGTGAGGACATCCGCCTTTTCGTCAATGCAACTTGCGGAGGAAACATCATGGGTCAACATGAAGACACCGTATGGGAGATTCTCGAAAACATGTGCGAGAACTCCATCAACAATGACTCCATGGGATTATTCGACAGGACGAATACCCGCGCAGCGACGAATCTTAAGGGAGCACATGAGACGCAGGGCCTGTCCGCATCAGTCGACCTGGAATTAATGGCCAGTCGATTGGACAAGGTCTCAATCATTGAAAAGAAGGTGGATGAGCTGACTCAGCACTTGCAGCGAGCCACCTCTGCGCGTAACTCCTTTGCACAACCTCCTTCCACACAGGAGACTGTGCAAAACATCCTCCACCGATCCTCCCCTGGGATGGATCCATATCCATCCCCATCTGATTCTTGGACTGGAAGATCATCCGATCCTTTCTACACCAGCCGGGGGAACTCCATTCCTCCTTTCCCTGATTCTCAGGAGGTTCCTCAGACCTACGAGGACCTCAACGCCATCCAGAACGACCCATTCTCCAACACTTACAACCCTGGATGGCGAAACCATCCCAATTTTCAGTGGGCGGGAAATTCCCAAACCCAAAGACCACCTTTTCAGTCCCGCCCACAGCCCTCTCGTCACTACCAGCCGCCTCAGCCTCGGCCCAACCCTACTTATCCATCAGGGCCAAATCAAGATCAAATGTCCTTAATCCTTCAGACTCTGGCTGACATTCAAAAAACGAATGCGGCTATTCAAAAACAGCGCAAGGACGAGCTTACAGAAGTTAAAACTCAACTGGCCCAGTTGGCAAATTCTCGCCAACCAGGCACACTCCCTTCCCAACCTCTTCCTAACCCAAATAACGTGCCAACCCAGAAGCACGTTATGAATCCAAATTTAGGCCACGCCCAATGGATTTATCAGGCTCCTACTGCTCCATCTCCAGACGAGATGGAAGCCTCAACTTCTTATGCGGGATTTCAGCAGCAGCCACCCCTCCTACCAAACCCAAACCAAAATCAGGCCGGATTAAATTCTGTAACAACACGTAGTGGTAAGACAACTCAAGACCCGCATTATCCAAACCACTCCCAGCCTGATAACCATGACCCTAGGATAGTTATCCAAGGAACCACTGTTCCAGATCCACAACCTGAACCTATCCTAGAAGAACCAACCAAGATCCCGTTTCCCGAGGCCCTGACCAAGGGAAAGAAGACCACCAAACCCGTGGCCCCTGAGGAGGACCTGGTCAAGCTCTTTGAGCAGGTCCACATAAACATCCCCTTGATGGATGCAATCCGCCACGTACCAGCTTACGCACGATTTCTAAAGAATATATGTACACCCCAGCGTAAGCCGCGAACCAAGGGAGGGAGCCCAATTGTTCTGTCAGAGCAAGCCAGCTCTGTAATCCTTAGTAGACTCCCACCCAAGGCAAAAGATCCTGGAACTCCCCTGATCTCCTGTAAGATAGGTGGTACCCAATTTGATAGAGCATTGTTAGACTTGGGTGCATCTATAAATCTGATACCCACATCCTTACTTGACCATCTAGAAGAATCTGAGCTGAAACCAACCGAGGTGACATTACAATTAGCAGATCGATCTATAAAGTCACCAAAAGGGATTCTCGAGGATGTTATCGTGAGAGTGCGGGATTTCTATTTTCCAGTGGACTTTATAGTCTTAGATATGGATGCACCTGAGAACCCTAGGGATACACCAATCATTCTAGGGAGACCTTTCTTGGCTACTGCTAGAGCCAACATCAGCTGTGAGGAGGGCCAAATAGAGCTTAAGTTTGGAGATCAAACACTGAAAATTGATATATTTAAGGCCCAACAAGGAATTAATTGCGGCGTCATCGAGCAAATTTGTGACATCAAGACTTTGGTTGATGAATCACACCTCCAGAATGACTCGAGTATGCCTCATCAACCACAGAAGGATCTTGACCCGCAAACAGAGGAGTCAAATCCAGATGTGAACAACCCAGTAACTCCCACCCTTGAACCTCACATCTATACTGAACCACCCGCTGCTGCTGAAAACCCCATCCTCGAACTGAAACCCCTTCCTGCTCACTTAAAATACGTCTTTTTGGGTTCTAATCAGACCCTTCCTGTAATTATCAATTCCAACCTCAGTCCTGAACAGGAATCCCGTCTGATTATTGTCCTCCAGCAACATCGCAGAGCCATCAGATGGACTCTCGATGATTTGACTGGAATAAGTCCCTCTTATTGTACTCATCATATCTATTCAGAAGAGGGCACACGACCTTCTCGTGAAATGCAGAGACGCTTAAACCCCAATCTGCAGGAGGTTGTGAAAAAGGAGATCATCAAATGGTTAGATGCCGGAATCATCTACCCGATCTCCGATAGTCGTTGGGTGAGCCCAATTCAGGTCGTGCCCAAGAAGGCAGGACTCACCACTATAACGACTGAGACCGGAGAAATCATTCCTACCCGATTAGCCAACTCGTGGAGAGTCTGTATAGATTACCGTCGACTCAATTCCTCCACGAAGAAGGATCATTTCCCACTACCCTTCATTGATCAAATTCTCGAAAAACTAGCGGGAAATAGGTTCTTCTGCTTTCTTGACGGGTACTCCGGTTATAACCAGGTGGCAATCCATCCTGAGGACCAAGAAATGACCACGTTCACCTGCCCCTTCGGAACATACGCTTTCCGAAGGATGCCTTTCGGTCTTTGCAATGCACCCGCTACTTTTCAGCGATGCATGCTTGCCATATTCTCAGATATGGTAGGTGATTATCTGGAAGTCTTCATGGATGACTTTTCAGTTTTCGGAGCATCATTCGACGATTGCCTCCAACACTTGGTCCAGATACTTAGGCGGTGCATCGATGTGAATTTGGTTCTTTCCTGGGAAAAGAGCCATTTCATGGTGCCTGAGGGAATTGTCCTGGGACACTCAATTTCGGAGAAAGGTATCCAAGTGGATCGAGCTAAGGTTAATCTGATTTCTCACCTTCCTATGCCTAGCTCGATCAGGGACATCCGATCCTTTTTAGGGCATGTCGGTTTTTATCGACGATTTATCCCTGATTTTTCAAAAATCGCACGCCCCCTGACCACTCTTCTCTCCAAGGATGTTCCCTTCGAAATCTCCAAGGAATGCACTCAAGCATTTGAAATCCTGCGTGACCGAGTCACCCAAGCCCCGATCCTACAGTCCCCTGATTGGTCTCAACCCTTTGAGATCATGTGTGATGCATCCGACTTCGCTGTAGGAGTAGTTTTGGGGCAGAAAAATGACAAGAAACCTGTGGTCATTTACTACGCCAGCAAAACACTCGATGAGGCTCAGCGTAACTATACGGTTACTGAGAAAGAGCTGCTAGCTGTAGTATTTGCCCTAGAGAAGTTCAGATCGTACCTTCTGGGTTCCCATGTCATCATATACTCAGATCACACAGCTGTGAGGCATCTCCTTGCGAAGAAGGACGCGAAACCTCGATTGATCCGATGGATCTTGCTGTTGCAAGAATTTGACCTTGAGATTCGCGACAAAGCGAGAAAACAAAACGTGGTAGCTGATCACTTGTCCCGTCTTCCTTCTGAAATAATTGACCCTTCCGGACCCATCACTGAGCATTTTCCCGATGAGCACCTGCTGACTATTGGTACTAGCCTTCCATGGTTTGCTAATATTGTAAATTACTTGGCATCTCATCAGACCCCGTCCGATTGGCCGAAGGCCAAGAAAGACAAATTACGCTCCGATGCCAAGTATTACATTTGGGAAGACCCGTACCTCTTCCGCATAGGTGCCGATCAGATCATCCGGAGATGTGTCCCGGAAGGGGAAGTCAACAATATCCTCTCTTTCTGCCATGACCAGGCATGCGGTGGCCATTTTGCCGGGCATAAAACCGCATCAAAAGTCCTCCAGTGCGGCTTTTACTGGCCCACACTGTTCAAAGACGCATACAGTCATTGCCAGACTTTGGGCAACATGAGCCATCGCGACATGATGCCTATGCAACCGATTCTAGTATGCGAAATCTTTGATGTTTGGGGGATTGATTTTATGGGCCCCTTTCCTGTTTCGGATGGTTTCGAATACATTCTGTTGGCTGTGGACTACGTGTCCAAATGGATCGAAGCCATACCGACCCGAACCAGTGATCACAAAATCGTTCTCAAATTCATTCATCAACACATTTTCTCAAGGTTCGGGATTCCTCGTGCAATAATCTCTGATGGGGGGACCCATTTCACAAATGCTCAGTTTAGGTCACTGATGACCAAATACGGGGTGTCTCACCGAATCTCTACTCCTTACCACCCCCAAACTAATGGTCTAGCTGAGCTGTCTAATCGGGAGATCAAGAAAATCCTGCAAGTCACTGTTCGACCTGACAGGAAGGACTGGTCGTCCCGACTTCCGGAAGCATTGTGGACCTATAGGACCGCCCACAAGACCCAATTGGGCATGTCTCCCTTTAGATTGGTGTACGGAAAGGCATGCCACCTTCCCGTCGAACTGGAGCATAAAGCCTATTGGGCAGTACGGAACTGTAATCTAGATCTTTCCAAGGCTGGGACCCACAGAAAACTCCAAATCAGCGAGATCGATGAATTACGCATAGACGCGTACGAGAACTCGCAAATCTACAAGGAGCGGGTTAAAGCCTTCCACGACAAACACATCTCGAGAAAGATCTTTCATCCTGGTCAAAAGGTCCTACTCTTTGATGCCCGACTCAAACTCTTCCCAGGAAAACTGAGATCTAAGTGGGTCGGACCATATTTGGTCCGACAGGTTTTTGGAAATGGAGCAATCGAAATCAGCCCACTCAGCCACGATTCTGAACCTTTCATCGTGAACGGTCAGAGACTCAAGCCGTTCATTGATGTAACTTCTACTAATTTGGCTGAGGCATCTTATACCCTCCTTTCCCCTTGAGCTTATTGCGCCCAGCCGATGGCGTAAAACTCAGCGCTTAACGGGAGGCAGCCCGTCATTCTCTTTACCTGAAACTTGTTCTGACACCTTTTAGCACTCGAACTTCACCCTTGTAGACAGCCGACCCCAACTCAGATGTTTGCATCAGGGATTTGAAATCGTCCGCAAAAATTCAACCCGACCCATCCACTCATCCAAATTTCTGTCTTAAGGAATGAACTAAGACCCCCTAGGTTACAATGAGGACATTGCAAATCTTAGGCATGGGGGGGTATGAAAGTGCAAAACTTGTAAGAAAAGGTTTCAAACAAAAAATTCACATATGCCAAAAACACCATAAAAATTAAAAAAAAAAAAAAAAATTTCGAAAAAGAATAAGAGGAAAAGAGGAGAAGGAAATTTTGTGAAGGAGAAAAGAAACAAAATGAAAAAGGAGCACAAAATTATGAGAAAAAGTGATAGTCATTAGTAAGGAACTAAGGAATTAACTTAAGTTCTAGACCTCATTCAAGAAAAGTGCACAATGAGATTAGTAAAGAATGCAAACCTTAGGCATTCTTGAATAGACTCTTAGTACCCATTAAGATCCGGACACTCCTCAAGAGGTTGAGGAAAATGAAAAGCTGAAGTATTAGGTCTAAGGCTTAGGGAGTATTCGGCCTCGTTAACTAATTTTTGGTTTACGGGACTCAGTAACCTAAGCACCCTAACCTCACACACAGCCTGGTTCAGTAAGCGTAAAAATCAGAATCACGCAGAAGCGTCGCAAAAATCTGAAAAGATCACCTAGAATAGGAGCGGCCGATCAACACAAGATTGATTTGGACGAGTTCCCAGTGCGGAGAGGCGGAAAATCCCCTCGAAGATGCGTAACAAAATATCATCTCCTCGGTGCTTGTCTCTTAGGATATTTACATATCCTACTGGGGGCATGTAAGCACTCTGCTGGTTCAGATTCCATGGATGGCATTATCTCGAAGTGTCAATTGCCAGGGTCTGGATTCGGCCACGGAATACCATGGATGGGATTATCTCGAAATCTCAATAGCCAGGGTTCCGGGGGTTGCCATGGGCGGTGCTATCTCGAAGCATCGATCGCCAGGAACCCTTGAGGATTGATGATGGGAGCAAGGAATCTGATACAGACCGTGTTGAAAAGCCAATCCTAGGCTAGAACTAAAAAGAAAAAGAGAGAGAAAACTCTCCAAACAGAAAAACTTTCTATCTCTCTCTTACAAAACGCACTGCGAACTGAGCCAGGGCTAAAATCATTTCAAGCACGGGTGCTTTAACCACGAAGTCCAATAAACCTTAGGTTAGTTCTTGTGGGCCTTAAAAACCTTTGCTAAAAGACTGAGGCTAAGGCTAGACAGATTTGGATCTTGATTGGTACTAGAGTACCTTTTTGGCCTATGGTCAGCATTCTAACCTAATCTATGCTCAAATAAAAAAGGCACTTATCTAAAACTATTAAAAACTTCATGGTCTAGAACAAGGGTTGAAACCGTAAGTTTTTGCTAAGGGACTAGCAAAAGCTAGGCATGGGGGTATGATGAGAACCTCATCATGAGCCATAACTAGCTCATTTTGACCTAATACAAAGGATAAAAGCTCCTACATATCTCAAGGAAAGGCTTAACTCAGAGAATCCTGAGTTTGAGAAGAAAATAAGTCATAAGGGGTAAAAATGCAATTTTACCAGTATAATCTGCATACAGGGTAATTCAGGGCCCAAACATAGGTCAAAGAAGTTTAATAAGAATAAGAGTGGGATGAAATGATCTAGCAAGGGCTACAGCAATTCCAAGAAACTAAATGATAATCTGTAACCCTAAAACAACCCACTTCAATTCACAAGGTTCGAGGCAAAGTAAAAATAGAATAAACCCTCTAAAATTCATATAAAAATAATCTCTAGGGTTTAGAACCTTCAATTTGGCCTTCAGAACCCATTTTGACCTACATTGAGAACCATGCCCAACTAATAACTTAATTTGGGTTTTTGCATAAATTGACCGGTCAAACAAGGTTTAATATAGAAATGAAATTCACCATCAGATTCCTTAGGTCCTAATTAGTCATGTATAAAAACTTGAGCCTAAGAAGAAACCTCCTTGACCGACTTTACACTTTGGTCCTCATATATTTACTCTTTGGCCCTCAACTTTTGAACCCTCGCATTTTGGCCCCTAACTCTCCTTCGTTCTTTGCGATCAGGTCCCCCCTGCAAAACCTGCCAGCACCATGCTCCGGCGACCTTGCGCGGAGCATGGCGCCGCGCAGGGTGAGGTGGGGGACCTGGCAAGTAAACCGGGGGTGCCCTGCGTCGTCAGCCGTCGCAGGGACACCCCCCTGGTCGTTGTAACCCACCATACCGGCCGTGCGAACGCACGGACGGTATGGGTTCTTGTTTCCGGCCATCCTCCGGCGAGGGAGACACGTCGTCTCCCTCCGCCTTCCTCCCTGTTTGATCCCTATAAATACCCCCCGTTGCTCCACCGACCGGGGCAGCCTGGATCTGACGGAGAAAATCCCCAACTTTCCTCTCTTCTTCCTCCGGCAGACGCTCACCAGCTCCGGCGGTTTCCTCCCCCTCCACCTCTTCGCTCTGCCGCAATACCAGCAGCAGAGACTTCCTCCCCTGCTCTTCCCGCGCCACGCCGCACCCAGCTGGCGCCTCTCCGGCTCTCTGCTCGCCGCCGCCCCTTTCCCTGAGCATCGTCTTCTCCGGCGACAGTCGATACGACTGTCGCCCTGTTCCTCCCCCTTCGTCCCTGCAAGTAAGCTAGAGCTACTCCCCTTCTTCTCCTCTTTCTTTCCCCGCTTTCAATTTATTCAATTAAGCCCTCGACCGACCCTGACCATCGTCACCCCCTTCGTCTCCGACCACCCTCCGGCGAGCCGCTCCCATCACCTCAGCGACCCACACGGCTCGCCGACCACCGCAGGACCTCCGCCTCCTCACCCTGATCAACCCCCGCCCTGCCACTTCCCCCACATCACCCTCTGCAACCCCACCGAACAGACCCATCCTCCGACCCACAGTCCGACCTAGGGCAGCCCTCGCATGCCGCCCCGCGCCTCGCCACCACCCACACGAGCTTCGCCGCACCCTGGCGAAGCTCCTGGCACTTTCTGATTAGGCCGAGAGGCCGTTTTCTTGTGAACAGACCACCCGACCTCCGCCGCCATTGCCGCGCGGGAGGAACTGCTTCCGCCTGCAGCTACAGGAGCGCCACGCCCAGATTCAACTCCCAGGCCTTGCGAGGCATTTTGGCAAAACACCAGGCTCGCAGCTAAGGAAGAAAGCTTCGCGTGACGCCGCAATCTCCCGCTGATTTCCCCGCTGCGGGCGGGCAATTGAGGTGGGACATTTAGTCCCACCTCGGAAAAGCCTGAAGAGTCGCAGCGACATAAGATGCAAAAGTGCTGGAGGCTTACTGCCTCAGCACACGGGGTGAGGTCCCCTTCACCCGCCCGGTTACCCGGTCTCGTCCGCGCTCACGCCCCGCGGACCTGACCTGACCCGACCCGACCCGACTTAAGACTGACCTGCACTCCTCGCCCACCACGCACGCCGGTGGGCCTGGACCCGGGCCTGACCCGAACCCGGTTACCCAGCAGCTCTGGGAGAGCTTTCCCAATAGTGGTTTCAGAGAGAGAGAGAGACGCGGGGGGGGGAGGGTAGAGTAGGTTTTGCCTCTGACGAAAAAATTCTGAAGTGTGCAGGCACAGGCGAAGAAGAAGACCCGCGGAAGAAGAAGGAAGCTGACTGTAGCAACAGGTAGTTAAGTCGTCTGATTTGGAAATCAGACGACGGCCTGAAGGGAAAAGAAGAAAGGAGGGGTGACGTCCCTGGCTGAAAAAGAAAAGAAGAAGCTGACACTTAGCCGCAGGGAGGAGAAACAAGAAGAAACCTTCACAGAAGAGACTGCAGAAAAAGAAGAAGAGAGACCAAGACAGAAACCAAGGAAGAAGAAGAAGGAGATCTGAAGAAAGAAAGAGGAGCATCACCTCTGCAGAACAAAGAAGAAGTAGGAGATCTGAAGAAAGAAAGAAGAACATCACGAGGAGAAAACAAAGAGAACAACAAATTCTTTCCCTCTCTCTTTCTTTATTTTGTAAAAGAAACATGTATATTTCTAGAATACAACTTGCTCCCTGAGTTCGACCTCGGGAACTCTTTTATTTTCCGAGTAAAAAATTTATATATTTGAAATGTTGGTAATAACTGGCTATACTACAACGTTATAACAATAAAACCCGGTTGTCCCGAACCAGCCATTTCAGAAGGCAAGCTTCCAAGCATGGCAACCTTGTCAGAGTAGGAAATCTGTGAGATACCCGTATCTCTCGAGCATTTGCACGAGAGATTGGGTGCGAATCGAATCCTGGGATCATGTTCAGATGGTAGGGAATTCCTCAGAGAATCTCCCTTCCAAATCTGGGAGATCTTTGAGGATTCAGGGAGAAATCCTCCTCAAATCCTCGTCGAAGTAGGATTCCTTCGCTGTAATGGTGGAGGGAAATGAATGAAAAGAGTGGTGAGGAAGATAGGGGATCTGCGCAAGGGTTTTCAAAAGTTAGGGGCCAGAATGTAATTGGGTGGACCATTTTGCAAAGTAGGTCAAGGTGACCTTTCCCTAGGCTTAAATATTGGTACAAACCTAATTTGTACCTAGAAAATCCAATGGTGAAGTTGGCTTTCAGGTTTGACCACGTTTGACTAGACATTTTGCATAAAAACCCAAATTAGGTCAAATACTGAGTTAGGACCCCTATCTAGGTCAAAATAGGTTCCAAAGGCCAAATTGAAGATTCTAGACCCTAGGGGATATTTTTCCATGAATTTGAGAGGGTTGAGTTGATTTTTATCCTGACCATAACCTTGTGAAATTAAGTGAGTTTGTTTTAGGGTTATAGAATATCATTTAATTCTTAAATCTTACAATAACCCTTTTTCTGACTGAACCATCCCACTTTTTCCTCTTATTAAGTCCAATTAACCTATGTTTAGACCCTAAGAAATCCCGTTGGTGCCTTGCAATGGTAAAATTACATTTTTACCCTTTGTTTCATGTTTTCTTCCCAGAATAGTAATCCCTTGAATTAGGCTTTCCTTTAGGTTATGTAGGAGCTTTTGTTCACTTTCTCAGGTCAAAATGAGCTAGTTAGGGCTCATGATGAGGTTCTCATCATACCCCCAAGCATAGGTTTTGCTAGTCCCTTAGCAAAATTTCAAGGTTTTAACATTTGTTTTAGACCATCAATTTTCTTCATTAGTTATGATAGGCGCCTTTTCTTTTTCTTTTGTGACTAGATCAACATGCCGACAAGAGGCCTAGAGGTACTCAAGTACCAACCAAAATCCGGACCTGACCAGCTTTAGCCTCGGTCCTCCGCAAAGGTTTTTAAGGATGGTAGAAACTATCCTAGGGTTCGTTGGACTCTGCGGTTAAAGCACCCGTGCTTGAGACATTTTTAGCCTTGGTTCAATTTACAATGCATTTTTGTAAGAGAAAGACAAAGATTTATTTGTTTAGAGAGTTTTCTCTCTCTTTTCTTTTTACTTCTAGCTTCGGATTGGCTTCTCAACATGGTCTGTATCGGATTCCTCGTCCCCATCATCAATCCTCAAAGGTCCCTAGCAATCGATGCTTTGTGATAGCACCACCCATGGCAACCCCCAGAACCCTGGCTTTCTAGATTTTGAGATAATTCCGCCCATGGCGTTCCATGGCCGAATCCAAATCCTGGTAATCGACATTTTGTGATAATGCCGCCCATGGTATCTGAACCAGCAGAGTGCTTACATGCCCGCGGTAGGATATGTAAATATCCTAAGAGACAAGCACCGAGGAGACGATATGTTGTTACGCATCTTCGAGGGGAATTTCCCACCTCTCCACGTCGAGAACTCATCCAAATCACCTTGTGTTGATCGGCCGCTCCTAATGTAAGCAACTTTTTCATAACATTAAAACGTTTTTGCATGATTTCAATAGTTATGCGCACTGAACCAGACTATGTGTGGATTAGGGTGCTTAGGTTACCAAGTCCCGCAAATTGAAGGTCAGTTAACAAGGCCGAATACTTCCTAAGCCTTAGACTTAATACTTAAGCTTCACATTTTCCCTAACCTCTTGAGGAATATCCAGATCTTAGCGGATACTTGAATTTTTAAGCCTAAGAGTCTAGCCCAAAAGGCCTAACGTTAGCATTCCTACTAATCTCTTCTTGTGTCCCCTTAGCACTTTTTTTCATTTTTCTTTTATCTTTATGTGGTTTAGAACTTCAATTAGTCCCTTAATCTTTTACTAATGACTTTCAATTTTTCCATTTCATTTTGTGCTCCTTTTTGGCATTTTTCTCTTTTTCCTCCACATGTTTTGTATAGCCCAAAAATTTTTTTCCCCCTCAGTTTTGTTTGTTCTTTTTCAAGATTTTTCAATTTTTTTGTGTTTTTTGTGATATGTGATTTTTTTGCTTTAACCTTTTCTTGATATGAGTTTTTATAACATTTTGCACTTTCTTATCCCCCATGCCTACGATTTGCAATGTCCCCATTGTAAATTAGGTGGGTTCGAATTTAGCTTAGTTCATTCATTAAGGCAGGCGTTGGGTGGGCAAACGGGTCGAGGTCACTATTACAAACGATTTCTAGACTCAGGTATGGGTACCTGAGGTGGAGTCGGATGTTTTAATGGATGAACCCTAAAGTGCAATATGAACTCAGCATAGAAATGTCAGGAAAGGTTTCAGGTTTTTCAAAGAATGACGGGTTACCTCCCATTAAGTGCTGAGTTTTATGCCATCGACTGGGAGCAATGAGCTCAGGGAGAATGGAGGATAAAGGATGTCTCAGCTAAATCTGTATTGGTCATGTTAATGAATGATTTGAGTCTTTGACTATTCATGATGAAGGGCTCGAAATTGTGGCTGAGTGGGCTGATCTCAACGGCTCCATTTCCAAAGATTTATCGGACTAGGTAGGGTCTGATCCACTTAGATCGTAGTTTCCTGGGGATAATTTGAGTTAGCATTAAAGAGTAGAACCTTTTGACCAGGATGAAAGATCTTTCTAGAAATGTGCTTGTCATGAAAGGCTTTAACCAAGTTCTCATATGCATCATGGCATAATTCATCGATCTCACTCATTTGAAGCTTTTTATGGGTTCCAGCCTTAGAAAGATCTAAGTTGCAATTCCATACTTCCCAATAGGCTTTATGCTCCAATTCGGCAGGGAGGTGACATGCCTTCCCATACACCAGTCTGAAGGGAGACATACCTAATTGGGTCTTGTGGGTGTCTTATAAACCCACAAGGCTTCCAGAAGTCGGGATGACCAATCCTTCCTGTTAAGTCGAACAGTAACCTGGAGTATTTTCTTGATCTCCGGTTTGATAGCTCAGCTAGACCATTAGTTTGGGGTTGGTAAGGAGTAGAGATTTGGTGTGACACCCCGTATTTGGTAATCAGTGACATGAACTGAGCATTTGTGAAATGGGTCCCTCCATCGAAAATTATTGCGTGTGGAATCCCGAACCTTGAGAAGATGTTTTGATGAATGAATTTGATAACAACTTTGTGATCATTGGTTCGGGTCGAAATGGCTTCGATCCACTTGGACACGTAGTCAATAGCGAGTAAGATGTATTCGAAGCTGTCCAAAATAGGGAAAGGTCTCATAAAATTAATCCCCCAAATGTCAAAAATCTCGCATACCAGAATCGGCTGTAAGGGCATCATGTCTCGATGACTCATGTTGCCCAAGGTCTAGCAACGGTTACATGACTGACAGTTATTGTATGCATCCTTGAAAATTGTGGGCAAGTAAAAGCCACACTGGAGGACTTTTGATGCGGTTTTGTGTCCTAAAAAATGTCCACCGCATGCCTGGTCATGGCAGAAAGAGAGTATGTCTTTGATTTCCACTTCCGCAACACATCGTCGGATAATTTGATCAGCACCAATGCGGAATAGATACAGGTATTCCCAATGTCATACTTGGCATCGGAACACAATTTGTCCTTCTTAGCCTTCGGCCAATCGGACAAGATCTGATGTGATGCCAAGTAGTTTACTATGTTAGCAAACCATGGAAGCCCCATATCGATAGTCAGGAGGTGCCCATCATGAAAATATTCCATGATGGGTCTGGAAGGGTCAATGATCTCAGAAGGAAGGCAGAATAAGTAATTAGCTACCAGGTTCTATTTTCCCACTTTGTCGCGAATCTCGAGGTCAAATTCTTGCAACAGTAAGATCCATTGGATTAATCGAGGTTTCACATCCTTCTTTGCAAGGAGATGCCTCACAGCTGTGTGATCTGAGTAGCTAATAACATGGGAACCCAGGAGGTATGATCTGAATTTTTCTAGGGAAAATACTACGGCTAGTAGCTCTTTCTCAGTAACTGTGTAGTTACACTGAGCCTCGTCAAGTGTTTTGCTAGCATAGTAAATGACCAGGGGTTTCCCGTCAATTTTCTGCCCCAAAATCGATCCTATAGAAAAGTCAGATGCATCGCACATGATCTCAAAGGGTTGAGACCAATCAAGGGACTGTAGGATTGGGGCTTGGGTAACTCAGTCACAAAGGATCTCAAATGCTTGAGTGCATTCCTTGAAGATTTCGAAAGGTACATCCTTGGAGAAAAGAGTAGTCAGGGGGCGTGCGATTTTTGAAAAATAGAGGATAAATCGACAGTAGAAATCGACGTGCCCCAGAAAAGATCGAATGTCCTTGATCGAGCTAGGCATAGGGAGTTTGGAAATCAAGCTAACCTTGGCTCGATCGACTTGGATGCCTTTCTCCAAAATCAGATGTCCCAGGATGATTCCCTCAGGTACCATGAAGTGGATCTCTTCCCAGGAAAGAACCAGATTCACATCGATGCACCGCTTGAGTATTCGGACCAAGTGCTGGAGGCAGTCGTCAAATGATGCTCCAAATACTGAAAAATCATCCATGAAGACTTCCAGATAATCACCTACCATATCTGAGAATATGGCAAGCATACACCGTTGAAAAGTTGCAGGTGCATTGCAGAGACCGAACGACATCCTTCGGAATGCGTACGTCCCGAAGGGGCAAGTGAACGTGATCTTTTCTTGGTCCTCTGGATGGATTGCCACTTAGTTATAACCGAAGTACCTATCAAGAAAGCAGAAGAACCTATTTCCCACTAGTTTCTCGAGGATCTGATCAATAAATGGTAGTGGGAAATGGTCCTTCTTCATGGAGGAATTGAGTCTTCTGTAATCAATGCAGACTCTCCACTAGTTAGCTATTCGGGTCGGTATGACCTCTCCGGCTTCAGTTGTGATGATGGTGAGTCCGGCCTTCTTAGGCACAACCTAGATTGGACTCACCCAGTGACTGTTGGAGATCGGGTAGATGATCCCTGCATCTAACCACTTAATGATCTCCTTTTTCATGACCTCTTGTAGATTAGGGTTTAAACATCTCTGCATTTCTCGTGAAGGTCGTGCGCCCTCTTCTGTGTAGATTCGATGTGTGCAATAAGAGGGGCTTATGCCAGTCAAGTCATCGAGAATCCATCCAATGGCTCTATGATGTTGCTGGAGAACATTAATCAGACGGGATTCCTGGACAAATGTGAGTCGGGAGTTGATAATCACAAGAAACATCTGATTGGAACCCAAAAAGACGTACTTCAAATGATCGGGAAGTGGCTTGAGTTCCAGAACGGGGTTATCAAAAGCAGCGGGTGGTTCAGGGTGTGTATCAGGGACAAGGGTATGAGTCATGGGTGTGTCTAGATCAGGTTCAGATTCCTCTATTTGCGTGTTTTGATCTTCTGTTGGTTGATTAGGGATAATCAGGTTGTCCTTGACATGCAATTCGTCAACCACAGCTTTGATATCACATATTTGCTCTATAACACCGTAATTAATCCCTTGTTAGGCCTTAAAGATGTCAATCTTTAGAGTTTGATTCCCAAATTTTAATTCTATTTGGCCCTCCTCGCAGTTTAGGTTGGCCCTAGTAGTGGCCAGAAAAGGTCTCCCTAATATAACTAATGTATCCCTTGGGTTCTCAGGTGCATCCATATCTAGAACTATAAAATCCACCAGGAAGTAGAAATCCCGTACCCTAACAATGACATCCTCGAGTATTCCTTTAGGTGACTTGATGGATCGATCGGCTAACTGCAATGTCACCTTAGTTGGTTTAAGCTCGGACTCTTCAAGGTGGTCAAGGAGGGATGTAGGTATTAGGTTTATGGAGGCACCTAAGTCTAACAAGGCTCTGTCGAATTGGGTTTCACCAAATTTACACGAAATCACGGGAGTACCTGGGTCTTTAGCCTTGGGTGGGAGTTTACTCAAGATTACAGAGCTAGCTTGCTCTAACAATACGATCGGACTCCCACTTTTGGTTCACTACTTACGCTTGGGTGTACACACATCTTTCAGAAATTGTGCGTAAGCCAGTACATGGCAGATTGCATCCATCAAGGGGATGTTTATCTAGACCTGTTCAAAGAGCTTGACCAGATCCTCCTTAGGAGCCACGGGTTTGGTTATCCTCTTTCCCTTGGTCAAGGCCTCGAGAAATGGAACCCTAGTTGGTTCCTCTAGAATAGGTCCAGGTTATTGATCTGGGCTAGGGGTATCTTGGATAACTATCCTAAGGCTTGGGTTACTACCAGGCTTAGAGTGGTTTGGATAATGTGGCTCTTGGGTTGCTTTACCACTACGAGTTGTTACAGAGTTTAATCCTGCCTGGTTTTGGTTTGGGTTTGGTAAGATGGGTGGCTGCTACTGAAATCCCGCATAAGATGTCGAAGCTTCCATCCCGTCGAGTGATGGAATGGAAGAGGCCTGATAAATCTTATGTGCGTGGCCTAGATTTGGGCTCATAACGCACCTCTAGGTCGACACGTTATTTGGGTTTAGCAGAGGTTGCGAAGGAAGGGTGCCAGGTTGGCAGGAATTCACCATCTAGGCAAGTTGATTGTGAACCTCTGTGTGTTGTTTCTACATTGCCGCATTCATCTTCTGAACGTCAGCCAGTGCTTGAAGGATAAGAGTTATTTGATCCTGGTTTGGCCCAAATTGATAGGTGGGATTGGGCTGAGGCTGAGGTGGCTGATATGGACGAGGAGCTTGTGGACGAGGTTGATAAAGTGGTCTTTGAGTTTGAGAATTTCCCATCCACTGAAAGTTGGGATGATTTCACCATCCAGGGTTGTAGGTATTGGAGAATGGATCATTCTAGATGGCATTGAGGTCCTCACAGGTCTGAGGGGCCTCAGGAAAGTCAAAATACGAGGGTTCAGAGTTCCCCCAACTAGAATAGAGTGGATTGGAGGTCTCTCCGATCTGAGAGTCAAACGGGGGTGGATACGAGTCCATCCCCTGAGAAGATCGGTGATAGATGTTTTGCATAGTTTTCCTTGTGAGAGGTGGCTGTGCAAAAGGGTTCTGCGCAAGGGTGGCTCGCTGTAGATTCTGAGTCAGCTCATCCACCTTCTTCTCTATGATGGAGACCTTATCTAACCGACTGGTCATCAGTTCCAAGTCGACGAATGTGGATAGGTCCTACGTTTGATGTGCTCCCCTAAGATTCGTCGATGAGTAGGCATTTGTTCTGTCGAATAAACCCATGGAGTCATTATTGATGGAGTTCTCACACATATTTTCGATAATCTCCCACACCGTGTCCTCATGTTGACCTATGATGTTTCCTCCGTAGGTTGCATTGACGAATAATCAAATATCTTCATGGAGTCCCTGGTAAAAAGACTAGACTTGTTCCCATTTAGGAACTCCGTGATGGGGGCAGTTTCGCATGAGATCTAAGAATTGATCCCATGCCTCATGAAGAGGTTCTCCCGATTGTTGAGTGAAATGAGTGATCTAATGGCGCAAGGCATTTGTCCAGCCAACGAGGAAGAACTTCTTCAAGAATTCAGACTAAAGTTCATCCCATGTGTTGATCGGACGAGTCTGACTTTGATACCAATGAGCAGCCTTGTCCATGAGGGAGAAAGAAAACATCTTCATGAGTAGAATATCCCGATTTTGTGCATTTGACCTGAAGGTCTGGGCCAGATGTTTGAGCTGCTTAATGTGCTGGAATGGATACTCGGAGTTAAGGCCATGGAATTTTGGTGTAGGATGAATCATATTGGGCTTGAGTTCAGAATCAGGACCTCCAACCAGTATTTAGACTCGAGGCTCGACTGCCACCACAATGGGATTATAGTGATCTCGCATCATAGGATGCTACGGCGGGTTTACAAAGTTTTGGAAGAGATCATTTAGGTGCTGAAGTTGGTACTCAAGGTTGTTCTCTTCTTCAATGGTTTGTGCCATGGTGAAAGAAGAAGGAGAACTTGGTTCTAAATCAGAGGAAAGATCTATGTGATGGGGTTTCTGCAAAAACAAGGGCATCGAGGCTTGGCCTCGGTGGGAGTGAATTTCTAAAGGAGGTCTTAAGGACCTCCTACCAAACATGCATCGAAGGATTTGATGAGATCAGAATGTGCTAGACCCAATTGAGACACCTAAAAAAATGTTGGATGACTATAGAGGTTCGGGGTGGATGATACCCCTTAGTTAGAAAGGCCGTCCACTTGAGAAATACCTGGGCAGCCAAAGAGGGAGAGTGCCGCAAAGACTCCTACACGATAGAGCATCCCCACGAGTTACAGGGTTTCAACCACCCGACCTCTCTTGTCATTGAGATTCTAGGTAGACCAGAATGGGGACCTTGACCTCTTAGGTCTACCTTTTTTAGTTAAGATCAAGGTGCTTAGGATTCCACTTGAACTTTAAGTTTTTTTGAGTGCAAAAAGTAACCAAATTTTAAGGTTGGTTGACCCAAAGGATCAACTTCACCTCTTTGTTCCTTTGAGAGCTTTTAGGTCCTTTCTTTTAGGGTTCAAGTGGATTAAGAGACTGATTTGCTTAGGGTTTCTCTGGGATAGATCATTTCAAACAAGGCTTAGGCACACCTCCCTTTGAAATTTTTGATTCTTTGCTTAAGAGAAGATGTGTCTCTAAAATCCTATATTGAAATCCTTAGGTTGGCTCTATTTGGTTCAATTTAGTTGCCTCAAAGATGGTAGCTAGGGCTCAATCAAGAAGGTGTTAGCCCTAGTTACATTAAATGGATGTGCAATTCAAAATGTGTTGAAAGTAAAAATCAGGCAACTTTTGTGACTTAATAAATATGGAAGCAGGAAGCCCTAGATTGAATTTTCCTTATTTTCCTTTTCAGATTTTTAGGGGATTAAGAGAGAGGGCAATGAAGATTTACCTGTTCCTAGTATGGTGTGACTATTTTTTTTATTTTTCTTCCCCTGAAATAAACATAGCAAAAGAGAGAGATTAAGTCAGTACTGAATCAGAGGTTGTGATCAAAGTTTCTAAAATGTCCGTTGCTCCTCGGCAACTACGCTAAAATGTTAACGGGGCGAAATCAATTTTTAAAAAGATGTTCGTTGCAGTATAAATGAAACTGCCTTGAAAACAGATAAGAATTTATTACTCGAAAACCTAGGTATCCAAGGTCGAACACATGGAGCAAATTGGTATTTAAAAACTAGAATCACAACTTTCAATTTTATAAAATGCAATGACCAATCCACTCAAAGTTATGAAGTAAAAATGAGGTCAATGTATATAGAAGCTCAAAAATATCAAGATGGATGTCTGATGTAAAACTCTGATGTCTTAAATAATTAATGCTACAGTGCTTTCTCTATTCTTCTTCTAATTTCTTATTTCTCCTTTCTTTGCTTCTGATTTTGTCTTTTTCTTTCTTCTTTTTCTTCTCTTGTTTCCTTAGCTTTCTTCTGCCTTTGATTCTCTACTTGGCCGCACCTCTGCTTCCTTCTTCCTTCTACTTTCAGCCCTTGGCTTCTTCTTTCTTTCCTCTCTTTGGCCTCCTTTTCTTCTTCTACCTCTGCTTCTGCCTTCAAATCTTTCTTCCTTCTTCAACCTCAGCTTCTGTGGCTACAATGCTTCTTCTCTCCTTCTTTAGCTGTTCCTACCTTCAACTTCTAAGTCCTTCGTTCTTCAGCAGCACCTTCTTCTTTCTTCCACGCTCCTGCCTTTAGCTTTCTTCCTTAGCCTCTTCTTCCTTCTCCTTCTTTCCCTGCACAGCACAGAGCAAAACCTACCCCTACTCTCCCCCCCGTCGTTCTCTCTCTATTTCTCTCATCGCTCTCCCAGAGCCAGCCAATCGGGTATACAGGTCGGGATACGCGTGCCCGGGTCCAGGCGCACTGGCATGGGTCGTGTGCGAGGAGTGCAGGGTAAATAGGTCGGCCAGGCCCACATAGGTGTGGGTCATGGACGAGGCAGGGGTGTGGGTGAGGGACCTCACCCTATGTTACTTGAGGCACTAAGAGAGAAACACAAAAACAATAAAAAGCATGCACCTGTGCCAAGCATTTCTGAGGTGGGGCTAAAGTCCCACCAGCTTCTTCGCGCACCTGCAGGAAGGAGTCTCGTCCAATTGAGGAGATGCAGTCACTGATGCCTCTGATTTCCAGGTGCAAAAGGTTTGTAGGAGGGTTCCACGCATTTGGGATGCTGCTGTATGGAGTGGGATGACCTGGAGCATGCAAGCTTGCTGCTTCATGCCTTCGCTAATGGCGGCTAAGGCTCAAACCTGAAATGCACGAATATGGACTTGTAGCCCTGTTAAATGCCTTGGGAAGCTTTGTCGTGTCACGGTGAAGGTGAGACGGTGCTTGGCTGGCCGCGGGATGGCCTAGGCGTGCGTGCCTAGGTCGCTCTGTGGCCATGAAGGTGCATGTGTAGGGTGAGGGTGTAGGGCATGTGTGGCGATTGGTGAAGGGGCGGAGGATGATCAATGAGTGATGGCGAAGGTGATGAGGTAGGTGGCAAGGCGTGTGGAGTGGGGGAGGGATGGATTCGCCTCGCCAATGGTCGGCCGGAGATGAGGGAGACGGAGGTGGACAGTGGCTATCGAGGGGTATTTTATGAAATTGAATGAGGGAAAATGAAGAGTAGGAGAAGGGGACTTATCTGTGAGTAGCTAGATGAAAGGGAGGCAGAGGTGACGAGTGGCGCGTATGTGCCGTCGTTGGGGAAAAAGACCTTGAGGTGAGGATGACGACGAGGAGGAAGGGGTTGGAGAGGCACGCGCTGGTACGGTGCAATGCGGAAGAGCGAGACGAAGATAACTCTGCCATTGGTTTTTTGGTAGAGCGACGAGAGGAGGGATAGCCGGAGCTTGCTGGAAGTTGGCCGGAGACGAGGAAGGAAGAAATTTGGGGGAATTCTCAGGCCAATTCAAGCTTGAGATGGCCAGGAGGATTTGGGGAATCTTTTATAGGCACCGGCGGAGGGCCATGTGCTTGGAAGGCAACCTTCCAAGCATGGCAACCACATCAGAGTAGGAAATCTGTGAGATACCCATATCTCTTGAGCGTTCGCACGAGAGATTGGTGCGAATCGAATCCTGGGATCATGTTCAGATGGTAGGGAATTTCTCAAAGAATCTCCCTTCCAAATCTGGGAGATCACTAAGGATTCGGGGAGAAATCCTCCTCAAATCCTTGCCAGAGTAGGATTCCTCCACTGTAATGGCGAAGGGACCTGAATGTAAATAGTGGCGAGAAAGATAGGGGGTCTGCGCAAGGGTTTTCAAAAGTTAGGGGCCAGAATGTAATTGGGTGGACCATTTTGCAAAGTTGGTCAAGGTGACCTTCCCTTAGGCCTAAATTTTATAGAAACCTAATTTGGAACTAAGGAATCCAATGGTAAAGTTGGATTTTAGGTTTGACCATGTTTGACTGGATATTTTACAGAAAAACCCAAATTAGGTTAAATACTAAGCTCGGACCCCTATCTAGGTCAAAATAGGTTCCCAAGGCTAAATTGAAGGCTCTAAACCTTAAGGGATATTTTTTCATAAATTTTAGAGGGTTTATTTGATTTTTATTCTGACCAGAACCTTGTGAAATTAAGTGGGTTTGTTTTAGGGTTACAGAATATCATTTAATTCTTAAATCTCATAATAACACTTTTCTAACTGAACCATCCCACTTTTTTCACTTATTAATTCCAATTGACATATGTTTAAACCCTGAGAAATCCCATTGATGCACTGCAATGGTAAAATTGCAGTTTTACCCTTTATTTCATGTTTTCTTCCTAGAATAGTAATCCCTTGAATTAGGCCTTCCTTTAAGTTATGTAGGAGCTTTTGTTCACTTTCTCAGGTCAAAATGAGATAGTTAGGGCTCATGATGAGGTTCTCATCAGGGGTTTTGCTCTTTGTGACACATAGCCGTTGGAGGGATTGCCTCCCTCTATGAGTAAAGCAAGAAGAAGTAGAGAGGTAGAAGAGGCAAGAAGAGGAAGAGAAAAGAAGAGCTAAGGCCTGAATAGGACAATAGAAAGAAGGAGAAGAGAAGAATAAAAGAGAAAGAAATGGAGGCTAAAGAAGAAGCATAGTGCCCTCTTGACACTGTAGCAAGGCTGACTTAAGACATCTGACTTAGGAAAAGGCAGTTGATACTATTGATATATTTGGGTACCTAAGTTCAATGGTTTATGACACTGTTGCATTATTTGAACTCAATGCTTATATGGTTAAATTGAATAATTGGTGACCTAAATCACCATTCTTTTTGCCTTGAGATTCTTTTTGCCATGGACAACTATTGTTAAACTCATGCTTTACATTGATTATCATTTCTGAGTAATTATTATTCATTTCTTGATATCATTTAGCTTGAATCTTATGCTCAATTATATTTTATTGAGATTAGTGGTTGAATTCCTATTTTCTCCCTGTGTTCGACCTCGGACTTCCATTCGAGTTTTAATTCTATTTATTTTTCGTGCTGATTCAATTTATGCTGCAATGCATCTATTTTAAAATCCTATTTAGAGTGACTAACAACAAGGCATTCGATTTTCTTAAAACGGCAGTCACTTGTGCTCTGGTGTTGCAACCACCAATCTGGACAGCCCCATTTGAGATCATGACCGACGATTCTGATTACATGGTCGGGGCTATTTTGGGGCAAAAGATCGACATAAAGCCCTCTGTTATCTACTACGCTAGTAAAACTCTAGACGAGGCCCAGTGGAATTACACTGTTACTAAGAAGGAATTGCTAGCTGTATATTTTCTTTAGAGAAATTCAGGGCTTATCTCTTAGGGTCTCACGTCATAATTTTCACCAACCACTCGACCTTGAGATATCTCTTGGTCAAAAAGGATGCTAAACCCTGGCTCATTCGTTGGATTCTTCTGCTTCAAGAATTCGATCTTGAAATCAAAGATAAGTGATTCTTCTCATTCGGATATTTTGATTACTGATACCTTTCCAAATGAGATTATTCTGGTAGTTTCAGGTGTCCAAACCCCTTGCTTTGCAGACATAGTAAATTATTTGGCAGTTGGTTAAATCCCCTAAGATTGGACCAAGCAACAATGAGATAGACTCAAATCTGAAGCCAAATATTACTTCTGGGATGACCCTGAATTATATCGCATCGGTTCTAATCAGATTATTTGCCGATGTGTACCAGAGAATGAGTCTCAAAGCATACTTGAGTTTCACCATGCATCTGCATTTGGTGAACATTTCTCCAGGAAAAAGATAGCTACAAAAATAATTCAATTTGGATTCTATTGGTCATCTTTATTCAAGGATGCCCAGGAATTCTCAAGGCCGTGTTCCTGATTCCATGCTGTTGGGAACATAACCAAGAGAGATATGATGCCTCTAAACCCAATCCTTCCCATCGAAATCTTCGATGTTTGGAGCATCGATTTCTTGGGACCCTTCCTCCCTTCATTTGGACACCAGTACATACTCGTTGCTGTTGATCGAGGCTATTCCCACCTAAACCAATGACCATAAAGTGGTCATCGACTTTGTCAGTAAGAAAATCTTCAGTCAGTTCGGGATTCCGAGGGCCATCATCAGGGATGGTGGTACTCACTTCACAAATGCCTAGTTTCATAGTTTACTGGCAAAATGCAGTGTAAATCACAGAATCTCCACACCTTACCACCATCAAATGAATAGACTGGCCGAGATCTCTAATCGGGAGATCATGAACATCCTATAAAAGACGGTTAGGCCTGATCGAAAAGATTGGACTCAAAAGCTTGAGGACACTCATTGGGCCTACTGTATGGTGTACAAAATGCTTATCGGCATGTCACCGTTTCGTCTGGTGTATAGAAAGGTGAGCCATTACCCATAGAGAATGAACATTGGGCATTCTAGGTGATCAAGAAATGCAACTTTGATTTAAGTTTAGCTTGAAAGACCAGGAACCTCCAACTATCTAATTTGGAGGAGCTTAGAAATGATGTGTACGAGAATTCCATGATCTATAAGGCTCGAACTAAAGCTCTTCATGACCAACTGATTTCCTGCAAGAGCTTTGAGCTGAATCAGAAGGTCTGGCTGTTTGATTCTTGACTTAAGCTCTTTCCCAGCAAGCTTAGGTTAAAGTGCGACAACCCGTTCATCATCGATCGATTATTTCCCAACGGAGCCATTGAGATCTCTGACCCAAAGATGGGTAATTCTTTTAAGGTTAGTGGACAATGTCTAAAACCTTATGTTGACTGTGTTATTCCAGAACCCATCTCCGATAAGGTTGCTTTAACCTTAATGTGACTTCTTTGGCTGAGCTTTGCCTAGCTGATGGCATTAAATTCAGCACTTGTATAGTCTGACTCAGAGCTGACCCAAGCATCATGGAATACTGGTGATATTTTCTTCATTCTACCTTGCTTCTCATGCATTTTATTTTCAATGAGGACATTACATCAGCTAGGCATGAGGGGGTGGATTCATTTCTGAATCATTTTGTTAGCTCTATGGAATTCTTGTAAATTCTTCTTATTTTTCTCTTTATTTATTAATAAAAAAATGAATTAGGAAAGAATAATTAGGCATTAGGAATTTTCAACCTTAGGGAATAATATAGTAGGATCTGAACACTTAAACCCTTCAGGCCTTCGGGCATAATCAGCCTGAGTGTCCACTAAAATGTGAATTTTTTTATCGAGTCCTCGCCATTCTGAGTTTACTTCAATTTGATTAAATAAGTTGGGATGGTAAGTACAGGACTTATCAACCCGCCCTCTGATTTGAGGGGATTTTAAGTCTAAGCATCTAAATACTATTTGCACTGACTCACTTTTTGGTGGCTTTAACAGAAATTGGGTAGCTAATGAACCTTTTAGGGTGGTATGGCTAGCAAGTTATCATGGGTAACAGCCCATTAGTAGGTTGTCGAGAGCCCAATCACACAACCATTCTTTTCCTACTGCCTTTAGGTAAATCTTAGATCAGATAAGACACCTACTTAAAAAAAAAGAAAAATATACAAAAACATACAAAAAAAAGAAAAGGAGAAAAGAAAAGAAAAAAAGAAATAAGCCACACTTCACCATACGAGTATGGCTGGCAAGTTATCGTGGGTAACAAGCCATTAGTAGGTTGTCCAGAACCCAGCTCAAGAAATGCACATATAATTCCAAAACACTTAGGAAGAAGCGGAGAAGCAAAATAAGCCGGAGAAATATATACTAGGTTCGTGCTTGTGTTGACCCCATAAAAATAAAAGTAGGAAGAAAGCTACCGATCGAATAGATACACCTTTAGGCATAATTTCTTTTCAAAGTCACCTAGGGGCGTAGAAACCCAGAGTATGTTCTAGTTGTCGATTAGTGAGTCTATCACATTTCAGACATAAAGATGCTTGAACTTAGAGTTCTCTTCCAGTGTTGGGTGGGTTGAGTGGCAGTAAAAAGCTATTTCAAAACCCTAAACTCAAAAATAAAAAAAAATTAGAAAAGAAGAAAAAGATCCTTGTTTGAATAAGGCGAGGGCTTGAGGTGGTCTGCATTTTGGTAGACACTCGAGCACTGTTGTGTCTCTGTTGTTCAGGTCATAGTTGAAATTCATAAGAGTTGAATAATAACTATTGGCCAAGAAATCTGACCTAATTCTCTTATAAATAGCATGTAGTTTTGCAAGGGACTAGCAAAAGATAGGCATGGGGGTGTGATGTAAACACGTTTATATCACATAAGCCGTCTGTTTTTGCATGTTCTTAGGCATATAGTTGCATTATACATTATAAATATTGCATAACATGCATCATCTTGCATTTAAGTTAGGTTGTATAAATTTTAGGTTAATTTCTCCTTTTTATGGTCAGATGATAGGGTGACATTTAATCGGGGCCTTAGATTGAAGATCCAACCATACAGATCTGATCAAGGGGACGATTGGAGTTTAATGACTCTAAGATCGCCTCAATCGGACTTTCGTAGCATCGGATGCAGTCTGAGAAAGATCATAGGTCAAGGGGCCAAGATGGTGTAAATCCGTACATCTGATGATAAATCCGATCGCACGGATGGGTTCGGATCGACGATTGTGGCCCAATGGCATGAAAATTGATCCAATCCGACATCTGTGGCACCATCTACAAGACATAGAAGATGGACAGCTAAGATGGCATCACGTGGTGCCATCCCAATTGCCCAATCGACCTAAGGACCTGCCGCTGCTCTTTCTCTCCTCAACTGGCCATCAGATTTGGGTCGTTGGATCACCATCCAGTGGCCATGGTTCCGTGTGCTCAAAAATACCCACGTGCCTCAAATGCAGATGCAGCGCAGTGGACAAATGTCCTCATGTGAAGAGGAAGGTGCGGGTTTGAGCCCCACCTCGCCTTAAATCAATCACAGGCGCGGGCGCAGCCAAATTCGCCTATGCCATGGCGATCGAGCAGCTCCAAAGGGCGCTACATGGCGCTATCTGATGTGTGAGGGGATGCACAGGCAATCACAGGCCGAGATGCACGTGTGATTGTATGCGCATGCGTTGAGGTGCTGAAGTGGAAGTGGGTACGCGTGTCTCTCGACCGTCCAATCACTGAGATTATTTGGTCGTGGGAGTGCATTTTGAGCGCAAAAGAGGAAGAGGCGGCGAGCACGCGTCACTAAGCCCATGTTCAAGCCTTTAGTGATGCTTAAATCCGTCACTAAAGGCCCTTGCATTAATGTTTTTAACTTGAAGTGACCTATTTGCCCCCAACCTCTACACCTATAAAATGGCTTATGCCCCCTACATTTCATTCATCCCTTCCTTCATCTTTCTCCCTCTCCAAAGCTCTAAAGAAGCATGTCCTAAACCTGAGATGCACCTCTAGAGCTAAAATAAAAAATTTTGTCCCCTTCTCATCTCGTTCGTCAAGCTCCCGTGGTCGTCTTCTCGCCCCCATTTCGGAAGTGGATCCTATGATGATGATGTCCTGCCTTGCCCCCAGTTCTTCCCATCTCATTCTTCGTCTTCCGTCTCCGCTCTCTATCTTCCAAGTGTCGCCCATTCTAGCTCGTCCTCCAAGTAGCCGATGAGGAGAGAAACTTCTCTCCACCTTCTCTTTTACTACTTTCTAGAATAGATTTTACTGCTTTCTAGTTGTAATATTTCCTACTTTCTAGTTGTAAAAACATTATCCATTTTATAAAAGTGTTTTGTTCTCTCTCGCTCTCTTAAGTTTAGTATCGATTCATTGTGATTATCTCTCCTTTAAACAAAAATTACCAAAAAATATAATCATGGATTTCAAATCGATGTAGCCTCCCTGTACTCGACCTGAAATTCTTCTTGAGTTTTGGTAAAATTTATTTACTGGTGCATTTCTTCGCAAATCACACTACAACGATGGGTTTTCAAAACTCAAACCTTTTTGCATAGAATTTCTGACTTAACAGCCAACGTGAGTTGAATCACACGATCGGTGATTTAGAATTGAATGTCAGATAATGTGGATACACTAATATGGTTAGGTGGGTCCCTTAGTACAATTTGGATAATGTATTATGTTGGTGCAATGATGGGAGCATTATCATGAGCCCTAACTAGCTCATTTTGACCCAAAGAATAGAACAAAAGTTCCTACATAACCAATTGGGAGTCCTAAGTCACAGAATAATCATTCTGAGAGAAAAAGCAAGAAACAAGGGGTAAAATTGCAATTTTACCATTGCAGTACAACAATGGGTTTTCTCATGGACTAAACATAGGTCAAATGGTCATAACAAGATAAAAAGTGGGTTGGTTCAAATAAAAAGGGTTCATGTGAATTCTGGGAATTAAATGACTTCTTGTAATCCTAAAATAGACCCACTTGATTTAACAAGGTTTTGGTCAGGATAAAATTCACCTAAACCCTTTAAAAATCATAGAAAAATATTCTCTTGGGTTTAGAACCTTCAATTTGGCCCTTGGAACCTATTTTGACCTAAATTGGGATCTTAGACAAATATTTACCCTAAATTAGGTTTTTGCATAAATTGCATAGTCAAATGTGGTCAAACCCAAAATCCAACTTCACCATTGGATTCCTTAGGTTCAAATTAGGTTTGTACCAAAATTTGGACCTAAGAGAAACTCATCTTGACCCACTTTGCAAATAGGTTTAGCCCAATTACATTTCTACCCCTATCTTTTGAAAACCTCTACAAAAACCCCCTAGCTTCCTCGTCATTCTTTGCAATTAGGTCCCTCCACCATTATAGCAGAGGAAATCCTACTCCAGCAAGCTTTAGAAGGAGGATTCTCCTTGATTGCTCAGAGAATCCCTCCCAAAATTGGAAGAGAGATTCTTTGAGTAATCCTCTTCAATCTAAACCCACTAATGAGCCCTAATTTGTACCTAATCTCTCATGCGAATGCATGAGAGATTTGGGTCTTTTTGATCTTCCAACTCCGACAAGCTTCCAGGACCTATTTAAGAAATCCTAATGCATTCTGCACCTCCTCAGCTTGGAATTGGGCCGGTTCCCCCACTTTCTTCTCTCCTTGCCAGCCACAACACCTTCGCAAGCTCCGACGGTTCCGTACCCTCTCTCTCGTCGTCCAACCACAATACCAGTGGTTGAGTTACCTTCTTCTCATTCATCCACGTCGACTGCACCAGCCCAGACGCCGCCTCTGCCCCTGTCGTCGCCGCCGCCTCACCTACGGAGATCTTCATCTCCGGTGTTAGCTGCACCAGCCTAGATGCCTCTCCTGCCTCCTTCGTCCTTAGGTTAGGTCAGATAACTTCTCTCTCCTCCTACTCCTGTTTCCCCTCTTTATTTCTTGAAAATACCCCTCGACGCCACCGATCACCCTCACCTTCTCCACCTCCGGCTAAACCTCCGGTGAGGTGTCCCCATTGCTCTACACCTCCATCTGCCTCGCCGACGACCCATAAGTTCTGCAACACTCCACTGATCATCTCCCACTACTCCAATCACTCCGCCACTCACCCATAAAGGCCCCCGAACACACCCACTCACGCGACCACAGTACACCCTAGATCCACCCTTACAACCGCTCCCACGCCACGTCGACCACCGTCACCTATTCGTCGTGCCCTGGTGAAGTTCCTTGAGTGCTTTGATGTGGTTGCAAGGTCGTTTTGGTGTGTGCAGGTATCCAGCCTCTAGTTGCCATTACTGACGACCTTGAAGCAAGGTTCAAGCAGTCCCAGGCTTCGCGCAGCTCCAGGTGAGACTCCTAGGCTGCACGGATTTGAAGCCCACACATGTCCTGGCTGCCAATTGGAGTCATTAGTCTGTGCAGCCTCACCAATCAAGCCCGCCATCTGCTGCTGTGCGCGCAACAGGAAGGTGGGATGTTTAGTCCCACATCGGAAGTGGGTGAGCGAGCGTAGCGGCATAAATTGATTTTCTGCATATGCCTTATCACCTCCAAAGCAAGGGGTGAGGTCCCACTCCCCCTCTCACCGCCTCGTCCGTGGCACTGCCCACACGGACCTGACTTGACCCGTTTACCTGACCTTGCACTCGCCCACCACCACACGCCTATGGGCTTGGTCCCGGATGCATACCCGACCTGATTACCCGAGACGGTGGCTCCGGGAAAGCGAACCTAAGAGAGAAAGAGGAGGAGCATGCACAGGTAGGGTTAGGTTTTGCTCTTGTAAGGAAAGGAGAAGAAGAAGGAGCCAAGGGCTAAAGCCAAGGAAGAAGAAGGTAAAGGTTGCAGAGGAAGCTAAGGAAGGAGAAGAAAAGGCTGAGGAGGAAGAAGCTGAAGTCAGAGGTTGAAGAATTGAAGAAGAAAGGGAAAGAAAGAGAAGGAGAAGCTGAAGGCAAAGAAAGACTAAGGGATGAGACCAAAAGAAGAGAAAGAAAGAAGAAGAAGAAAGAGAGTAGCCAGAGACAGAGAAGAGAAGAGAAAGAGAAGAAAGGAGAAACCAAGGCAGGAAGGAGCTAAAGGTAAAGAAAGAAGAAAGAAGAAGCCAAGGCAAGGAGAGGCCACAGAAGAAAGAAATCAGAGGAATCATTTTTTTGAGACATCTGATTACAAAATCAGACGTTCAATTCTTCACAAATCCTCCATTATATTTCTTACTACATTTATTCTTAATATCCATATACTCATGCTCTATATGTTTCATTAGATTTTTGAGTAATATTATGTGTTCAAATTGCATTCATTGAGCTTAGTGCATGAATTCTATTTGCTCCCTGTGTTCGACCTTGTACTTAAACTTCGAGTAATAAAATCTATTTGTTTTCAAAGCAATTTCAACTATATTACAACGCTTTGCTTTAAAACTCGATTTCGCCTTGACAACATGCAAGTACATCATGATCTTTGATTTTGACGATAAAGAAACAAATGTTATTTGACAATTGTATTTGAGTGCCTAGATCTCAGGTAAAATGTAATTAGTTGAAGGTTGATCAAAGCTCAAGCTCAAGACCCTTGGAATAATGGAGGATCTTGATGGAGAAAAAGCATTAAGGAGCATTGAAGGAAGGAGTTGAGGAGGAAAAGATGAAGAGAAATGAAGAATGGGACTAGCTTTATTTTATGTAATTTGATGTAATTTATGTTGCACTTTTCATTTCCTACATACTTGTAAAAGAGCCCCAAAATAGAGTTAAGAACCCTAGATAGTCGTTAGAAAGCCTTGGAGAACAAACTGTGGTTCCTATGGATCTTAATGGTATACTAGAGAGGAGGGGTGAATAGTATCGCTTTGAAAAATTTTAAGATGACCATAGAGAAAATAATTCAAACAACAAAATAGCACGACAGATGACACCTGTATTTATAGTGGAAACCCTTCCTGGGTAAAAACCACTACCTAGGCCTCCCAGCTTAGGATTTTATCGACTAGGCGAGGCTAGTCAATCCACTATCGCAGTACTTAAAGGAGGGTGGCACAACCTCTTATAATAATCCTTTCTCTTTTCAACCTAAAGAGAAGCACAACAACAAGGAATCTTTCCAACAACTTGGGATCCGTAATCAAAGCAATAATATAGAGATAAAAATAGTATAATCCTATAAAACCTCAAGGAAAGTCAAACTAGATTTTTCGTAGAGGTTTGGATCAACGTGCTTTGAAAAGCATTGAAGCAGAAGCATAGAAGCACTTGAAAGAAAGCACAAGAGCTCTTTTTCTAGAGAGATTTCTTCTTTGAATATGTGTTGAAAAAGGGCTATCTTGGACCTCTATTTATATTAGAGAATTGACCTGAAAAGGAATTAATCCAAATTCAATTAGTCGATCAATTAAGGTAGTTTGGTCGATCAAAATGAGATTTGGTCCGTCAAAGTAGTTATTTGATCGATCGATGGTTGGTCGATTAATTAAGCTAAATGGTAGATCAGGGGTGTATTAATCAACTTCCTAAAATGAGATAATTTGATCGATTAATTAAGCTGGTTCCTTACAAAATATTCTAAACTTAATAAAAGAAAATTGACTCTGAGAGGGAAACAACAATCTTCTCACTTTATTCCATGAATCCAGAAAGAGAGTCATGAAAGATTAGTCTAGCAAATAGCATAATTTTGGTACATCAAATAGAGGTACTTACATTCCCTTTCTTTTTGATGACAACAAAATTATAATTATGTAGAGAGATAAAAACCTTAAAGATTTATGTATAATATCTCCCCCTTTTTCTTTCAAAAAAAAGTAAACATATAGCTATCAATTTTTATCTATCTCCCCCTTAAACATGTAATTGTAGCAAGTTAATTTTAACGTGCAACTTAATTTTTGGAATAGAAATAAATATGTAGCTAATATAAGAGAAGATAGCCATGCATCTAATATATAGAAAGCAAATAAAATAGTCCACATAATATATAAAAAGTACTATAGACCAGAAAGCTATAAAATACTATCAGTGAAAAAAAGAAACTAATGTCAAACTACTCTAAGGAAGCCATGAAAGCATCCATGGTGCTCTAGAGGTCTGTATTTAACTCAAGGTTCATTGAGTAAAATGTGCCTGAGGAGGTCGGGCGGGTAAGATAGAGGTGTTGCTGAGTTGATGAGAATAGTGTCAACTGCTTGACTGTCTAGCAAGGAAGAGTAATCTGCTGATCTGGTGATGCTGGAGGAGGAAGAGGTGCTATTGATAATGGAGGAACTGTAGTAGACTAGCGAGGACGAGGAAGCCTGTGAAGCTGCTGTTAAATCCCATGATTAGACTCTCCAAGTCTATCCAGAAATTAACCTTGAGCATTCAGGTAGTCGGATACCTGATGCCCATGTCTCATCATCACAAGGTTTGTCTCACGCTGTTGGTGCATCATCAATGAAATCCCATCAGTAACATTTTGAATATTGACATAGTCCCTACCTAAAAGTGGTCTGTCAAGAAGGCCCCACTCCTTGTCATAGAAAGATGGAGATGGTCGCACTAGAGGAGGACAGGTCGCTATGATGTGCTCAAATGGCAGGAAGGCTAGAGGTACTGCAGAAGTGGGTCCCTGAGAAGAGGGTGTGTCTAGCTCTTGAGGCTATTGCTGTTGCTATGGATCTGCTTCCTCACCACGAGCCCCCTAAGGTTGCTCCATTTTGATATAAGTGAGCATATCAAAGATGGAGACTCTCGTGATAAACTGTTTATGGTCTATATCCATTGGGACATTAAAATGTTGGAAGATGTGAGATAGGAGTGCTCCAAACTGGAAGGAGCTAGTGGGTTACTTGTTCATCAAATAAAGAATTAAGTGGTTCCAGTTGAACCTCTTGTTCTTAAGAAAGGCATAGAGGGTGATGAGCATGATCCTAAGGCAATTCTCAAAGGAGGTAGATTTACACATGAATTCCTCAGAAGGGCTTTATTAAGAAAGCGAGGAAGGTAAAAAAAATATGGTGACTTGGGAGGACGACCCAAGTCATAATGTGTGGGAGTAAGGAGGTGTTTGGCATGAAATCACGATTTAACGATAGACAAGTCGTGGTATAGCGCAAAAATATATCGAAACAAATAAAATATAATGAGATTGTGAGTCCTGGTCGAACTCGGAGAGGCAGAAAATGACTTGATTATAATACTAATTTAGAACTAGAACTTGAATAATCATTTATATATGAAGCAAATTTATTCAGATGACAAATAGGTTGTTCAGATACTTAAAACTAGAACTAAAAGAAATAGTACAATACTAGAAATAAAATAGCTATCTAATCTCCAAGAACAAGGGCACCAAGGGTGGTCCTTGGTGGCCTTTGGAAAGGTTAGGGAGAGCAGCAGCAGTGAACGAAAGTGGTCTTGATGTATGCTTCAGAGAAAGAGGGAGCCTAAAGGGAGAGATGGAGGTAGCAATGTGTTGACTGGATGATTAGATCCATCAAATGGGGGCTCTAGGGTCCTTTTTATAGCCAAATTGAGGGGCAACGTAGGTATTTGGTGCTCGAACTCGTGCAATGGTCTTGGATTAATCAAATCCGTCGATCGGGAGATCGACGGCTCTGATTTCGCCTCAAAATAGCCTTCATAATTCCTTCAACGCACGTAACACATAAGATTGCACCACATGGCACTCCCAGTGCCTTTAGATCCTGATCGTACAGTTGTGCGCTTGTGCTTCGTTGCCGCCTTTGCTGAAATCCCATGCACATGCACGTTTAAATCTAGTCGCCTGATCTAAACGATCGACGGCTTAAACGCACGCTCACGACCACCTCTACTGATCTACATACAACAACGCGCATATACGTGTATGCATCCCCGCATTCACTCGACCGCCTGATTAGACGCACCTCTACTTGCCACGCATCCGCTTTCGCACCATCCATGGCCATTACACAGCTTAATTTCACTTGCACACACCACCTTTCTAATTTTCCCCTCCGTGCATCTCGACACTGCATCTCACACTCGTTTTCAAATGCGCTAACCACCATGATACACATGCAGATGGTTGCACATTTGCTTTCCCGCTTGGTTGTGCTTATCCATTGGATGGAGATCCAATGGCTAGGATGGACTTCTCTTTGATGAAGGCACGGTGACGAGGGTGACGTGGTGTTCTTATGGCCATTGGATGACGATCCAATGACCCACAAAGCACATATCATATGCTTCAATGGATGGGGGCGGCTATGATGGTGTCACGTGATGCCATCATGGCCGTCCATCTTCTTTGCTTTGTAGATGGTGCTGTAGGGCTCCGATCGAGTTGATTTTTACACCATTGGATTGCAATCGTTGGTCCAGATTCATCCTTGTGGTCAAATTTGATATCTGAGGTTCAAATTTTCACCACCTTGCTTCTTGGCCTTTGCTCATCCACAGGCTTCATAAGATGCTACGATGTCCGATCAAGTTGATCTAGGAAGCATTGGACTCCCATCGTCGTCCTGAATAAATCTGTATGGTCGAATTCATCATCCGCGGCCTTAAATTACCTGCAATTATTATTACCTCTCAAATAGCACATAATATCACATTATTATTTACAAAGCTAATAAATCAACTATGATGTAAATTATGCTTCTTATGCATGCATTATTCCTAAGTTAAGCTAGGATCTAACTTCATTCAGGTAGATTAGGACCTATTATTGCTGCACAATCATACCCCAATCCTAAATCTTATTAGTCCCTAGCAAATGTAAGACTAAATGTATTTTACCAAGAGTTTGACTAGTGATCTATTTCTTTTGTTTTCATCCAAAAATTTAGAAATCTAGATAATCGTGAAAGTGTAGTGTTGTAGCCTATGCAACAGATCCAAGCAAAAAGTCAATTCACATCTAAGGCTAGTACTTGACCCTTAGTAAAACTCTATTGGGATAGGAAAACTTCTTTTCTCAGGGATATAAAATAATCTCTAATTTAGCCCCAACTTTTGGCTTAGGTAGAAGATGTTTGAGTCAAATGGATTTGTATTTGGTGGCTCACTCTCTTCTAGTGCTACATATAGACTAGTACTACAGAGTTTAGAATTCCAAACTATCAAATAAATCAACTTAGAGAGAGGTGAAAAAACTGTGCTCTCTTTAGTTCCTTGTACTCATTCTCTCTCTCCCTTTTCTCCTCTTTTCTTTTTCTTTTTTTTTTCTTTTCTTTTTTTCTTCTTGAGCTCACAATCTTACCAGATTTGTAAATATATTTAATGGTCTCTCATGGCATTAACACTTCAATTAAGTTCTGATAACCCTATAACTAAGTCAGAAATCCTCAACAAGTATTCATGCAGTCAGAAATATAGGAAAAGTAGGTCAAGGTTGTATCTGGTGGATCATGAGGGTAATAGGTATTGTTGCCTCAATGTGCACGAACTAAATACAACTCAACGCTCTCTTTTTTTACACGGATTATTTTTCCTTTTTTCTTTCTTTCTTTCTTCTTGTTTATTTTTTCACATATATATCTACCAACACAGTGCATCATATCATGACATACACACTTTTATTCATGAGGCATTATTTAGGATTGATGATGTTTAAGAGGATATCAGGTGGCTTATTTGGTGGAGGTGCCTATTCTCAGCATTGGGAAAGGAATGGATGGGACAGCATATTTCTGACCTTGACATTAACACCCTCCTACAGCTAAGGATTTTGCAAAAGACAGTCGTAACCATCCACATTAGTCCTAGTTTTATTAGAACCCATTGTCTGTGTATTTGGCTTATTTGGTGGCTCTAACAAAATTTCACACAAAGAAATTGCATGAAAAAAATGAGAGTGAAAACTATGCCTAACTCCATGTATCATTCTCCAATTATCAAAAAATTAAGATTGACTTAGAGCACCAGTAGACTCTCTACTCTCACCTTGCAATTGTTTGATGGATCTACTAGAAGATGGTTTGCCTGACTCCCTAATTACTATCCAAGGGTTTAAGAAAAGATGCAATGCTTCTTCTCGACAAACTAAAGATGTCTATCGATCTTCACAGTGGATCCATTGCAAATTCTATGTACAAGTGTGAAATTATACTGGATTCTAATTTTAGGAATCAACTAAAGAATAAATCCCTAATAAAACCTATTGATAAAAATATGCTTCCTAAGGTGTTGGTAGAATTTCTTTTTTCAATTTATACGTACTACCCCCCCATGCCTAAGTTCTTGCATGTCGTCATGCATGAATAAGAGAAGATGACTTAAGATAAAGAGTAAGTGGATGGAAAATCACCTGAAATTGCTCCTAATTCATTATTCAACAAATGCCAACATTACAATGATAATCACAATATGCAGACTAATATGCCAAAATTGAAATATGCTAAAAATGGAAAGCAGATGTTATGCATAAATGCTGCATTTAACACCTCCAGCTAGGCGAAACTCCATCAGATGGATCAATGAATGTAGAAGAGCGGGTCAACATCAAAAGGAAGATGAGTTCGTACTCTCCAAGAATCAGTGGTCCATAGATGCAAACTAGTTGATGGTGCAACCCTATTCCAAAGAGTCTCAATAGTAAATTATGGAACAGGGACGAAGAATGGAGGAAGATTGGGATGAGGGTCATGATGCTAATATTGCTCATTGATTCTAATCCAAAAATCCATGAGCAACTACTGAGGGAGTGGATTGATATGAAAATCGAAATGCCAGTCAGCATCAGAGTCTGGATCATAAGGGTCTTCATAATGGTGATTAATGAAAGAGCGATCTTCATTTTCGATGAAATTCATAACATAAAATGTAGTGTCGTTGTATTTAATCGCGTGGTAGAAAATCTCTTTCAAAAATATTTAATACTCAAAATCTAACCACAAAAATAGTTAGGTCATCTCCACAGGGAGGAATTAGCCTATTACACTAGTGAATGGTGCTTCTTTTGTTCGGGAATATCAACAGATGTGCATACTAATTAGTGTAATACATTTTCAACATAAGTTAGCATTCTAAATAATTAATAAAAAATGTAGGTGTTCACATGCAAAATCACCATAATATAATATTTTGTTAACAAGTGAATAGTAATCTTGGCATATAGCAATCAGTGCAAATATTAATCTCCAATAGAATAGACCCTATTCACTATAATAATATCTCATGCTTTATATCCTTCTTGAGAGTAATTCAAATAGACTAGAGGTATATCCATGCAAATTGCTCTTGATAAATTAATCCATTAAATAAAAGAATAGGAATGTGGCAATGGCATTCACCATAATTATTAATACCCTCTTTCACTATTGCAAAACAGGGGAATGGGGAATGTGGCAAGCATGCGTAGCTGGTGCGATGGCCGACGTCATGGGTGCTAGCAGAGATGCACTATAGGAGGAGCTTCGAGATGGTGGCGAAGGCGTGGCCGATGGTCGCCGGGGGTGGCTGGTCAGCGGGGAAGAAGCCGCCAGAGATGGGTTCCCTGGCCGTAAGCATGGAACGTGGTTGGCTCATCGAAGGGTACGGTTGTGCTCGTGGTGGCATGGCGAGTCCAATGGAGTTCTCGACGCAAAGGATCGAGGCCGCTATAGTGGCTGCATGAGGCGAGAAGGTGGTTGTGGTTTGGCTTCCTTTGTAGTTGTAGGTCTAAAGAAGAATAGAGGAGGATGGTAGAAGATGAAGATAATGAGGGCGACAAAGAGTAGGAGGGTTGTGGGTTCTGGTGAGGGAGGTTGAGAGGTTAGCGGTGGTGTGCGTATGCTACAGCTGACGGCAGGGATTGGCGGTGTGGAGTTGGCAGTGGTGTTGGTGGAGGTGAGCTAGGAGGCAACAGGTTGAAGAAGAAGGGATGGCTGGAGCAGCGATGGAGTGGGTTGATGGGCACACACACACACTGTCACCGTGTGTGCGACGGTGGTGGGGGCGAGTGTGATGTTGCGGAAGCGAAGGCCACGGTGCATGCTATAAGCAGAGGAAACGCTTGAGCCACGGTGGTGATGGAAGACGCTAGGAAGAAGATGAACTCCTGTAGATGGTTGGCCCTGCCATTATAAACTCCTATTTTCCTTCGGCCGCATGGTTCTCCAACCACTTGGCGAAGATCGCGAGTGGTTGGAATGGCAAAATAATCCTGGTGGTAACATCATCAGATGTCCATACCAAGTCCTGGACATCTTAAAAAGTGTATACATTAGGGAGTCTATGAGGCCAGTTTCCAGATGTCTTATATTAGTAGAATGAATGTCTAACTCTTGCACCTAGCCTACATCCAACCATAAAGATTATCATAATCTTATGTTGTGAAATTGGCGCATAAAATTATATGCAAACTAAGGTGAATTATCATTTAACTCCTAACTAGTTAGAAACTAAGAATAGATAATTAAAGAGTACTTAAGCCAAATAATGGTCCACTAAAGTGGACTTATCAAATGTCCTCATACGTAAGTTTTGTTGGTCTTAAGCAAAAAATGAATGCAAGGTGAATGATGTATCAAAAAGATTTCTTCTTTTCTTATTCCAAACATTTAGAGGTCCAGACAAATGTGAAGTGATAGCAGCCTAGGTAACGAATCTAAGTGAAAAACCAAATTACATTTACAGTTTGTGCTTGACTCTTGGTAAAGATTCTATTATGATAGGCAACTACTCCCCTCGGGGATAAAGCAGAAAATAATCTATGTTTTGACCCCAGCTTTGTGGCTTAGGTAGAAGATACTAAGTCAAATGAATTCATATTTTGGAGCTCACGCTCATCTGGTGCTACATGTAGTTTAGTACTACAAGCTCTAGATCTCTAGACTATCAAACAAGTCAACCCAGAGAGAGGCTAAAAACTGTGCTCTCCTTACGTTCCTTTATGCTCACTCTTCTTATCTTTTTTCCTTTCCTTTTTGAGATCACACATCTAACCAAATTCTGCAAATGTACTTAATATTTGGTGGCCTCACATAGCATTCACACTTAAATTATAGTCTTAATAATCTTACAACTAAGTTAGAAGTCGTCAGCTTGTATTCAGGTGATCAGAAATACTGTAAAGTAGGTATGGGTCATATTTGGTGGATCGCAATGGGACTTTTTGTTGCCTCAAAGACATTGACATAAGATGAAAAATGACACAAAGACAAAGCTATAAACTTGAACTTTTTTTTTTCTTCTTTTTATCTTATTTTTCATATTTTTTTATATGTATATATGTATATATATGTTTTTCTCTTTTCCTTTCTTTGTTTTCTTTAATTTTTTTTATAACTACCAACACAACACGGTAAAAACTTTTATTCATGAGGCATTATTGGGAATGATGATGTTCAAGAGGATATTGTGCGGCTTATTTAGTGGAAGTGCCTACTCTCGGCACCAGGAAGGAATGGATAGCTGTTCAGTGAAGCTATCTATCAGGGATTTAAATCAAAGTATTGTCATCGAAGTTTGAAATCCACAATAAATCGAACAACAAATAAAATTTATAAGCTCAGAATGTCAGAAATGAAGTTAGAGGTCGTTCGCTAGGAGCAAGTATTGCATTCACATGCTGATCTCAATAGATAATATAAATGATCACAATTAATTACTCAAAAACTAATATGAAATGTCTAACATGAGTATATGAGGAGATAAAAAGAATTATAGATAAAATAATGGTGGTTTGGATCACCAATTATTAGCCTAACATATATAGCAATTACTCAAATAGAATCAAATGAACAAACACTAAATCAGATGTCTTAAAGGTTCAATTGCTACAGTGCTTGAACACTTGGTCTTTCTTGATTCTTCTTCTCTTCTCCCTCTCTCAACTCCTCTTCTTCTTCCTTCTTTCTCTACTTTTTCTTCGCTGGCTTTTCTTCTTTCTCTTCTTTTTCTACAATCCTCCTCTTCTACCTTGCCTCTTTTCATCCTTCTTCTTTCCTTTCTTTCTTTGGCTCTGCCTCTTTTCCTCTTCTCGTGACTAAGTGTCGCACAGCTGCCTGCAAGAGAGAAACCCCCCAACCCCTCTCTCTCTCCCTTCTCTTTCCCGCCTTTACAAGGCCAATGCACAGTATCAGGTAATCAAGTTTTTAGGGGATTTGTGTACCCGAGTCCAAGCTCACCAGCAGTGGGTGGTGAGTGAGGAGTGAGATCGGATTAGGTAGGTTAGTGTGAGCGAGAGGGCTAATGGGACCTCACCCCTTGTTCTAAGGCGATAAGCCCAAAACATGTTTTCCTTTTGTACTGCTTCAGCTGCTTGCCCACTTTAGATGTGGGACTAAAAGTCCCTATTTCGTTCACGCACAGCATAAGTAGCTTCGTCTGTCAATTGGTGGCCAACGTGCAGTCAACAGGTCCAATTGATGAACTGGTTGTGACAATGGTTCAGTTCTGTGTTACCTGGGACCTGCACTTGAAGCATGCAAGCGCTTAAACAAGCCTCAAATGAGCTTGAAACTTTGATGTCAATGGCAGGGTTGACTTGAGTACCTAAAATTCATAAAACGGTCTATCAACCTCATTAAAATCACTCAGAAGCGTCACTGGTTGACGTGGAGTGTAACAGTGGTGGTGGCATGTTGAGGCGAGGCGTATGGCAGCCTGATAGAGGTGGAGATGGCCAGAGGAAGTGGGTTTGTTTGGTGGGTGTTTTGGGTGGATGGGAAGGCGAATAGATAGAGGGCTTTTGATGAGTGGAGTTTGGCGGAGGTTATGGGCATGTCGGCGAAGGATTTGGAGTTGTTTAGCGGATGGAGGTCCTCATTGGAGGTGGGAACGAAGGTGGTAGGTGGTGTAGTCGAGGGGTAGAAACAAGAGTTAAGAGGGGAAGAATTAACCTATGAGTCTAAGGGAATTATTCTAATCCTTATCTAATGGAAGAATGGGGGAGAACGACTTGCCGAGGGTACGTTGGCGTCGGGGAAGAAAGTGGCTCTGGTGGGTGTAGGACAGCGATGAAGATGTGGGAGAGATGTCAGCTAGTACGACGTGACGTGGAGGAAGATAAGGAAGGAGAATCCACCGCCAGTATTGTGAGCAGACGACGAGGGAGGTCAGAGAAGATTGCTAGAGGTCGAGGAGCTATTCAACCGTAGAGGAGGGAGGAATGTGGGGGGATTTCCGGCCAAATCCAGCGTGGGGAAAACAGTTTACCATGGGGATCCTTATATAGGCCTCAGGGTGTCGGTTTAAGCTTGGGAATCAAGCTTTGTATGCTTGGAAGGTTCATCGGAGTTGGAAACCCAAATCTCTCATGCGTTCGTATGAGAGATTGGGAAAGAGTTGAAGCTCAAGAATCGTTCTGATTGGAAGAGGATTTCAAGAGGGATCTCCGGTTCAAATTTGAGGAAGTTTCATCAATCAGTCAAGGAGAAATCCTTGATTGATTATCACTGGAGCTTTAGGATTAGGCGTTTTGTGAGGCGAGGACATTTTTGAAGAAGATGATAAAGTTGGGGGTTTTGTGTAAGAAATTTGAAAGTTAGGGGCATGTGTGTGAGAGAACAGAGTCAGACAGGACCAAATTGCAAACTAGGTCAAGATGATCTCTGATTCGGCCCAAATTTTGGTACAAACCTAATTTGGACCCAAGGAATTTGATGGTAAACTTGGATAGGTTTTGACCAAGTTTGACTGGATAAATTGTGTAGAAACCCAGATTACGGCAATTGTCTGTGTGAGACTCTATTTTAGGTCACAACAGGTGCTGATGGTCAAATCAAGCATACCAAACCCTTGAGAATATTTTTATATGACTTTTAGAGGGTTTATGTGAATTTTATCTTGATCAAAACCTCATTTAATTAAGCAATTCTATTTTTATGGTTTTAGATGTCATTTAATTCTCGAAACTCAGAAAAACCTGTTTCTATCTGCATTGACCCACATGTTTGACATTTAAGACCATTTAACCTTTGATTAAACCCTAAGAAACCCTATGATTGTTCTGCAATTGAGATGTGCTGTTAAAACTGCATTTCTACCCCTATTTTACTTTATTTCTCTCAGAATGATTATGCAATGAATTATGGTTCTCTGAGGTTATGGAGGACCATTTAATGATCGAATATACTAAATAAAGTTAGACAAGGCTAATGATGATGTTATCATCATACCCCCATGCCTAACTTTTGCTAGTCCCTTAGCAAAATCTCATGGAACCAACTCAAATTCTAGACCATGACATTTTATGCTCAGATTTCTGATGTGTGCTTTCTTTTGTAGATTAAGTTAGAATGCTAATAATAGACCTAGATGTACTTAAGTACCAACCAAGATCTGGACCTGACCAACTTTAGCCTCAGTCTACCGCGAAGGTTTCTAAGGCTCACAAGAACTAACCTAAGGTTCGTTGAACTCCATAGTTGAAGCACCCGTGCTTAAAACATGCTTAGTCTTGGTTCAGTTTGCAGTGTGTTTTTGTAAGAGAGATAGAGGAATTTTTTCTTTTGCATTTCTGGAGAGTTTTGCCTCTCTTTTTCTTTCTTTAGTTCTAACTTCGGATTGACCTCAAAACACATTCTATATCAGATTCCTAGCTCCCACCATCAATCCTCACAGGGTTCCTAGCTTTCGATACTTCAAGATAGCATCGCCCATGGCAACCCCTAGAACCTTGGCTTTCGGTACTTCTAGATAGTGTCACCCATGTCATTCTGTAGCTAAATTCAGGCCTTGGCAATAGACATTTTGGGATAATCCCACCCATGTCACCTGAATCAGCATAACGTGCTTACATGCCCCCAGTAAGATATTTAGATATCCTAGGAGACAAGCACCGAGGAGATAGCATGTTATTGTACTTCTTTGAGGGGTATTTCCCTACCTTTCTACGTCGAGAACTCATCCAAATTAACTTGTGTTGATAAGTCGCTCCTAATCTAGGTAACTTTTTCAGAATATAATTAACGCTTTGCGTGATTTTGAAAATTAAGCGCACTGAACCTAACTGTGTGTGGATTAGGGTGCTTAGATTACCGAGTCCCATAAACCATACGTCAGTTAATGAGGTCGAATACTCCCTAAGACTTAGACTTAATACTTAAGCTTTGTATTTTCGTCAACCTCTTGGGGACTTTCCAGATCTTAATGGATACGTTAATTTTTAGGCCTAAAACAAGCCCAAGAGTCCTAAGATCAGCACTCATACTAATCTCTATATCTCTTAGCACTTTTTGACATTATATCTTCTCTTTGATTTGGCCTATAACGTAAATAGATTCCATAATATTTTACTAATGACTATCTCTTTTTATTCAAAATGTTGCTCCTTTTTGACATTTTAAATCACCTCCTCTCTTCCTCTCAAGAATGATTTGCAGTTAATTCTCAAAATTTCCTCCCCCTTCTCCATTTTTTTGTTCTTTTAAATTTATTTATTTATTTATTTATTTGGAATATATATTTTTTTGTGAGAACCCTTCAGAACTTTGAATTTTTATATGTTTGCACTTTAACACACCCCCATGCCTAAGTTTTGCAATGTCCTCATTATAAACTGGAGGGTATGAAATTAGTTTGGGTTTAGGGATTAGAATAGGATAATTGGGTGGATGAATGGGTCGAGATGACTATTGCGGATGATTTTAAGCTCTGGTACGAGTACCATAGGTGGAGTCTACTGTTCTAAAACTGAACTCGAAGTGCAATAGATGTGAGTACAAAAGGATAACCAAAAGGATTTTAGGTTTTTGGAATGACCGGTTGCCTCCTGTTAAGCACTAAATTCAATGCCTCCAGCTGAGTAGAAAATGGTATGGAGGAGTGACGGGAGTGGAAATCGTAGTATAGTTGCAAAAACCACTCGTTAAAGATATTTGTCATAACGAAACTCTCGTAGATCTTTATTCTTTTTAGAACTTGAGTCCCGGTCGTTCGTCTCTGGGAGGCGTGAAAATGAATCGAGATTTGGATCGGCTTTTATAACCTAAATCTAACCTAAGCTACTATTTTTGTCTTTTTGTGTTTTTGATTTTTTTTATTTCGAAAAGCGAATTGAAACCTAGATCTAGATAAACTAGCAAAAACCTAAGTGACTATGTGCATCTAAATGAGGCCATGGTGGCCGTGCATGGTGTGAACAAACCAAAGTGTCATATAAGCAAGCAAACATGAGGACAATCAATCACAGAAACATTATTTATGCATAGAAATTTATCACACATCATCTACACTAGAAAGCATATAAATAGAAGAAAATCCCTCACGCTGGAAAGATGCCACTAGGGCCATCGGCCTTGTGTGAGGGTGTAGGCTAGACCTTGGGTATGCAAACCCGTCTACACGCCTACCAAAAGAGATGGCCGGCCATAAGAGGCTATGGGTGAGCCTTCATGGCCATCCAAAAAGAAGAAGAAGATGGGCTAGTGCACCCAAGTGGAGAGAGGAGGCTGTTGCTCCCTTTCTCTACCAATGGCCGTCCTTGAAGCTTTGGAGAGAAGCTTCTCTAGCTAGCTATCCATGGAGCCTTGGAGGAGGATGAGGAGGACAGCCTTTGAGTTTTGGAGGGTGGAAGAAAGTTTAGAGTGGAGAGGATGGATGGGAGAGTGTATGGAGAGATGGTCCAATTTCGTAGCTCTCTCTTTGCCCTTATGGAAGGCTCCATTTGGTTGCCACTTTTGGTGGCTCCAAAAATAGCAAATGCCACAATTTTTGGATCTAAGTTTGACACAAGTTTTTAGGGTTTCCAAGAGAGTGTGCATGGATTTGGTGGGAGTAAAATGGGAAGGTGTGCGTGTGTGTGTGGGTGTGTGTTTTTCGTAGGACTAGGTTGTGGGTTTTGGTAGGATTAGGTGCTAAATAGGTTGGGTCAATCTAGATTAAGTGGGTGTGGACCTAATTAGGCTTAGGAAAGTCTAATTGGGTAGGAGTGAACCTAATTAGGTCTAGGTCAAGTCTAATTAAATGTGTGCATGTGATTAGGCTAGGGTAACCCTAATAGGTATGAGTTAATTAGATCTTGGGTGGATCTAATTGGGCTCGGGTGCAGCCAATCAACTGTAGATGCACCCAATTAGGTATGGGATGGTTCAATTGGGTTAGGGATAGGATAAGTAGGGCTATGGATAGTGGACTAGGCTTAGGAGGTCTCTACTTAGGTTTCCTAGGGTGTCCGGTGGGGTTCCTAGGTCAAAATAGGCAAGCTAGGGCTTCCAACACCAAAATCAGGAACCAGACAGCAGTATCAGACGTCCAGGACAATGGTCTGACGTCTTATACCACAAAATTGGACGTCTGGACACTAAATTAGATGTCCAATTCTGTGTCAGTATGAGTTTAGACTTCTTGGATTATTATTCTGCAGAAATCAGACGTCCAGCCAGATGTCTGGACATCCCAAAAGGTGCTGGAGAGTGGGTTTTATGTTTTCTAAGGTTGGTTTTGGTTCCTAAGTGTTTGGGAGAGGGATAGGAACATGGATAGTGCTATCCATGTTTGGGTTTTGAGGCTAAGGTGCCCTAATGGAGGTTGTTTTGGGTTTGGGAAGGCTATCCTAGGGTTTCTAAGGGTAGGGATAAGGCTATCCTCCTCACTCCTCTTATCTGGATCAGTCTTCTTCTTCCTTTATTGCTTTATTCCACTATCTCCATCCTGGATCACTTTATTATCTGTAAATAGCAATAAAAACCATTAACTAGTAGGATATCTCATCTTATTCTAAATAGACTAATGCAATGCATGATATGCAAGATATGAGTGCAATATCCACAATTTAAGATAGGTTCAGACATTATTTAGGTTGATTAGGACCCATGACTGCTGTGCAATCAAGGAGTGGTCAAATCAGATGAATTTTGTAGAACAAGCACCTTGATCAATAGCCTGGTTGGTCTAACTAGGTGCTTGTTCAAGTCAATAGGCTGATGATGTAGCCTAAACCCAATCAATCTGATCGGTTGATTGATGTGAATCAGTAGATGCGGACCCACCATATGTTGTGGAGCCTAAATAGATGTGGAAGTGAAAAGCTAGGGTTTGGCTGAGTCCAGTCAACCTTGTCAGAGTAGGGATACTTTAAAGAGAATGGATCTGTGTAGGATGTGCGGTCCCTACGAGGGTGATCAAAGAAAGATAGCAAGTAATTTGGAGTTTGATCGATAACCGAAACCCAATTAAAAGATGGAGGTGAATCATCTGCAACTAGCTCATCAAGAGGATAATCAGAGTAAAAATTGAGACCGGTTGCTGGTCGGGGTTGAGAACGGGTTTTGGAAGGCTCTATATGTGTAGAAGAGGTGGCATCAATAAAAATTGTGTGTGAGGTCTCCTCTAGGAAGGATTTCAAGGTTGGTTCATCCAGAGAGTCCTCATAATGGCCATCAAAATCAAATGTAAATGCCTGAAGAGTTGATGTAGTCACAATTATTGAGGGTAAAATGCCTATTCATGCATGTTCCTAGGCTTAGATTTGCATTTCATGTTATAAATATTGCATAGCATGCATCATTCTACATTTAGAATAGCTGTATATATTTTAGGTTAATTAGGTCAGTTTTATGGTCAGGAGAGAAGAGGACTTATTTCAGGGCCACGAATGGATGATCAGATCGTATGGATCTAATCAGGATGATTATCGGAGTCTAACGCCTACAAAATCGTCTAGATAGGAGTCCCGTAACATCATATGATGTCCGAGGAAGATCAATGACGAAGGACTAGGTGATGAGAGCCTCATCATGAGCCATAACTAGCTCATTTTGACCTAATAAAGAGAACAAAAGCTCCTACATAACAAAGAGAAAGGCCTAATTCAAGGGATCACTAATCTGGGAAGAGAACATGAAACAAAAGGTAAAACTGCAATTTTACCAATGCATCTCATCAACGGGATTTTCCACGGGTTAACATAGGTCAATTGGGCTTAATAAGAGGAAAAGTGGGATGATTCAGTCAGAAAAGGGTTATTGTGAAATTTAAGAATTAAATGACACTCTGTAACCCTAAAACAAACATACTTAATTTCACAAGGTTCTAGTCCGGATAAAAATTAACTAAACCCACTAAAATTCATGAAAAATATCCCCTAGGGTTTAGAACCTTTAATTTGGCCTTTGGAACCTGTTTTGACCGAGATTGGGGTCTAAGCTCAATATTTGACCTAATTTGGATTTTTACGCAAAATATCTAATCAAACGTGGTCAAACCTGAAAGCCAACTTCACCATTGGATTCCTTAGGTCCAAATTAGGTTTGTACCAAAATTTGGACCTAAGGGAAGGACATCTTGACCTACTTTGCAAAATAGTCCACCCAATTACATTCTGACCCCTAACTTTTGAAAACCCTTGCGAAAACCCCCCAACTTTTCTTGTCACTTTCTGCATTCCGGTCCCTCTGCCAATGCAACAGAAGACCCATACTCCTACAAAGTTTCGAGGAGGATTTCTCCTCGCTTCCTTAGGGAGCTGCTCTCAGATGTGAAAGGGGGGTTCCCTGAGAAGTCCCCTACTGCCTGAGTAGCTCCCCATGCCCTGATTCGCACCATACCGCTCGTGCGAATGCTCGAGAGGTTTGGGTGTTGTACCTGCGGCGACCTCCGGTGAGAGCCTTGCTCACCCTCCGTGCATCTGACCCTTTGCTTGTGCCTTTAAAAGAAACCCTAGGACCAGCCACTTGAGGCAAGCTTGTCTTGGCGGAGAATCTCTCAAAATTTCCTCAATTCCTTCTCCGACAGGAAACCCGCAAGCTCCGACGGCCACTCCTCCTCGTCGCTCTGCTGCCATACCAGCAGCAGAGTTTGCTTCATCTAGTCTTCCTTCGTCACGCAGCACCAAGCGCACGTTTCCCTGCCCACTTCCTCGTCGCCGCTCTCTCCCTCTGGGTGCTTCTTCTCTGGCGACAGTCGATACGACTGCCTGCCTCTCCAGCCCCCTTCATCCCTACAAGTAAGTTAGAACTACTCCCCATTTTCCCCTCTTTCTTTTCCCACATTACTTCATTAAAACCGACCCTCGACCACGCCTGACCACCATCACCTTCCTCGCCTCCGGCCAACCTCCGTCGAGTTGCCCCCGTCAATCCGCAGCTCCATACAACTCGCCGACCGACCCAGAAGCTTTGCCTCATCCCACTGAATATGCTCTGCCCCTCCACAGTCCCTCCATACTCACACAACTCACCCTCGAACACACCCAACTTTCCGGTCATAGGTAGACCTAGGCACACACGCCTAGGTCGCCCCGCAGCCTGCTGCACATCGCACCACTTTCGCCGTTCCACGGTGAAGGTTTCTCGGTAGTTTGATTAGGCTGTGAGGCCATATTCGTGCATGACAGTTCTGCTACCCCGGCCTCCATTGTTGACGATTCGAGAAGCTCCCGAGCAGGCACCAGGCTTCAAGACAGCTGCACTCCAGGTGCTGTGGATTGGGGAGACTTCTGTAAAGACTTTTGCATCAGCACTTGACACCAACAGCGGCTGTAGCTGAGGAGATTGCGAAGAGGTCTGCTATGGGTGCACGCGAGAAGAAGTAATAGGATAGTCCCACATCGTGAGTTCATAGAGCGCCGCCCTGGTTTAAATTGATTTTGTGAATAAGGCTTTTCACCTCCAACACACCTTGGGTGAGGTCTCGTGCCCCACGCCCGCCTCTTTCGCGGATTCATCACACGGACCTGGCGGATCCGACCCGACACTACCCACGCACACCTCGCGCACCATATCACGCCGGTGCACGTGGTCCAGGGTACGCAACTTGACTCGTTAACTTGGCTCTGGGAGAGCTTCCTGTGAGCGGTTTGCAGAGAGAGGGAGAAATGCGTGGATAGAAGGAAGGGATAGGTTTTGCAGCCATGTGTGCAGACTGACAGAGCGCCAAAGAGAAGAAGCTCAGCACTTGGCCGCAGGAAGGAGAAGAGAAGAAGCTGAAGAAGAAAAGCTGAGTAGAGGGAAAGGCTTGCCAAGGCAGAAGAAGAAGAACAGAGAAGAAGAAGAGAAGCCTTAGCAGAAGTGAAGACTGCAGAGAAAGAAAGAGGACGCAGAAGGACTCAGAAGAAGAAGAAGGCAGACAGAATCAGAAGACCCGCCAAGGAGAAGAAGAAGAAGAAGGACTAACAGAAGACAAAATCAAAAGAAGAAGAATAGCAAGAGAGAAGAAGACTTACATTTAAGACATCTGATACAAAAATCAGACATCCAATTCTGTCCTTTTTAGCAATTCATTTTTTATAATTCTCTCGTTAAACCAATTGTTTTTCATTTAAATGAAGTTGTATTCTCAATTTTTTAAAAGTACTTAGATTGCTCCATGTGTTTGACCTCGAATACTTCGATTTTCGAGTAATAAAAATCTTTATTTGTTTTGAACGTTTTCCGGCTATATTACAACGTGACATCCTTTAATAACCCGATAAAACGTCCCGAAACATTTTGGCGCCGTTGTCGGGGAGCAATGAGCGCTTTTAAAGCTTTTGATCATAACTTTTGATCCAATATTTGATCTAATTCATCTCTTTTATTGTGCTTATCTCAGGGAAAGCAGAGAAAAGAAGAGCAGCTGCACAACAGACACTCCAAGGAATAGGTAATCTTCATTAGCCCTCTCTTAACTCCCTCAAAGTCTGAAAAGGAACAAAAGAAGAATCAACTTAGGGCTACTTGTTTCATACTTAGTAATTCATCAAAGTTGCCTAATTTTTCATTTCAACACATTTTTAACTGCTCATCCAACTAAGGTAACTTGGGCTAAAACTTTCTTGATTGAGCCCTAGATACTAAATTTTGGGGCAACTAAATTGGGCCAACTAGAGCCAACTCAAGGATTGAAAAGCTAGTGTTTCTAGAGACACACCTTCTCTTAAAAAAGAAAAACATTTTTTCAAAAAGAGGTGTGCCTAAACCTTATTTGAAAAGATCTATACAAGAGGAACCCTAAGAAAATCAGGCTTTTAAATCCATTTGAACCCTAAAAGACAAGACCTAATAAGTTCTCAAAGGAATCAAGAGGTGAAGTTGATCCCTTGGGTCAACCAACCTTAAAATTAGGTCACTTTTTCACTCAAAAAGCTAAAAGTTCAAGTGAAAACTTAAGCACCCTGGTCTTAACCTAAAATTGGTAGACTTAAGAGGTCAAGATCCCCATTCTGGTCTACCTAGATTCTCAGTGACAAGAGAGGTCGGGTGGGGGAAACCCTGTAACCTGTGGGGACGCTCTACCGTGTAGGGGTCTTCGCGGGACTCACCCTCTCTGGCTGCCCAGGTAATTCTCAGGTGGCCGATCTTTCGATCAAGGGGTCCATCTGCCCCGCACCTCTATAGTCACCCGACATTTTGGGTGCCTCGATTGGGTCCAGCACCTTCTAATCTCATCACATCCTTCGGTGCATGTTCGGTAGGAGGTCCATAAGACCACCTTTGAAACCTCCTTTAGAAATCCACTCTCCCTGAGGCTAGGCCTCGGTTCCCTTATTTATGCAACCCCACCACATTAGTCCTTTCCTCTGATACTGAACCAAGTCTCCCTTCTTCCATCTTGGCACAACATGAGTCTACATCGAAGTTTTTGATTCTACATTTTGATTTCACCGCCTGATCCAAATATGCAGCCTAATTACTTAGCATCACCCTTCAAGAGACCTGAATCTCAAAGATCCATGAGAGATAGGATGATTGAGGAAACCCTTGAGTTCTATGAAATCAAATATAAACCAATAGAAAACATTCAGGTTGATGTCCCAACAACCACAGCCTTCATCATAAACTATGCCCAAACTCTATTAATAGAAGCCATAAAAGGATCAACCCAAGAAATGCTCCTAACATGATACATCAAGATAGAAAAATTACACAAATCTGAATACCTTCAATGCTTGACAAATCCTATACTTTGGGAACAAAACCAATATGCTCTTGAAAAATGGGTAGAGATGATGAGATTACTGGAACAAACTATCAACCAAAAATACCCTTATACACCAGAAACAGAGGATGAATCATCTTGGAACAATACTAAAGATCAATCCGGTTTCCCAGACCTTGAAACTGAGGCATAGGGTGGTTGTAGATTCCAACCTAGATAGAAGACAACATTAAATTAGGTTGGAAAGTTGCAGAACACAATGCTGAGCCAACCCTAGACCATGAATCGCCAAGCTTAGAATTCCAAGACTCCTGCAATAATAAGATTAGAACTGAACCTCTTTAGGGTATAAATTCCGCCCCTTATTTTGATAAGGTAACCTTCGAAAGGTTATTCGGACTTTGATTCTAGTAATTCTACCCACATCCTAAACCTAGAATCTAGATCCGAAGCTTATTGGGAAGATTATGAGGCCCCATATGAGAAAGATCAAATTTTTAAAGAATATGATTCCAGGCCTCTATTTGATGAATGTCCTTCTCCAACATCCTCAGGAAATCTGATTGATTTTCCAGAAGATATGCCAATTTAAGATACATAAACCGAGGAGTTGGATGAGTGGGGTTTCAATTGGGTCTCTCCTACTAGCTTGGAACTTGAGCCTAGACAGAACATCTTTTTAAACCCAGAATTGACATATAAGCTAGACCCCAGCTAGGCTACTGATTCCACATCAGATGATTTATACTACGGTGGAATTCATGGTTGTGAATCTCATTTAGAACTGAATCTTTGCAAACTCTCTGACAACTTCGAAGAGACTCCCCTTCCTAAACACATTGGGTCAATCTACGACCTCAGCCCACATGACTCATTCTCTGACTTTGACTCTGAGGTCCCGCTTCCTGGGATCATGGAAGAAATTCTTTTTGATCCTCAGAAACCAAAACCACAAAATGCCGAGAGTGATTGCAACCCAGAATTCAAATCTTTTCTCAAATTAGATTTTCTGCATCCTATAGACACTCTTCAGGCATTTGATAACTACCCAGAGGAATCTCTACAAGAAACCACCTATCATTTGTTTCTAGAAGAGCCCTCATACACAATTCTCATTCAAGCCACCTCTTCCACACTCACAGAACTAATCAAAACCTCTTCTCAACCCCGACCCCCAACCGGACTCAATTTCTATTCAGATTCACCTATCACCGAGCCGATTGCAATTCCACATCTATATCGGGTTGCGAACACTGATCAGACAAAAGTCCTTGCTCCATCATTCTCTGATCACCCCTGTAGGGTTTCCGCGTCATTCACTGATTATGATACGGGTCCCTGCCCTGACCGGGCTGACTTGACTCAGCCAAACCCCGCATTCACATTTCCACATCCATTTGAGCTTCATAGTAAATGGTGGGTTCCTCACCTCTTGATCTACATCTATCAACCCACCAGATTGATTGGGTTTGGGCTGTATCATCAGCCTGTTGATCTGAACAAGCACCTGGTTGGACCAACCAGGCTCTTGATCAAGGTGCTTGTTATGCAAAACTCCACTGATTTGACCATTCCCTCTCCATTCCAATTTTCGCTTGGCTGAAGGCATCAAATTTAGCGCTCAACGGGAGGCAGCCCGTCATTCTCTTTGAAAACCTGAAACCTTTTTTGACACCTTTGTGCACTTAAGGTTCACCCTTTAAGACAGCCGACTCCACCTTAGATGCTTGCATCTGAGATTAGAAATCATCCGCAACAGCCACCCCGACCCATTCACTCACCAAAATATTTGTCCTAAGGAATGAACTAAGTTGAATAAAAACCCCCTAAGTCACAATGAGGACATTGCAAATCTTAGTCATGGGGGGGTATGGAAGTGCAAAACTTGTAATAAAAGGTTTTAAACAAAAAAAATCACATTCGCCAAAAACACCATAAAAATTAAAAAATTTTTTGAAAAAAAAAAAAAGACTTGAAGGAGGGGAGAAACAATTCAGGCTCATACAAAATGAGAGGAGGAAAAGAGTAAAATGCCAAAAAAGGATCACAAAATGAAAAAGAAAAAAATAGTCATTAGTAAAAGATTAAGGGATTAACGGAAGTTCTAGACCAGATCAAGAAAAGAGAAAAAGTGCTAAGGTAACATAACAAGAGATTAGCGGGAACGCTGATTTTAGGCCTCTTGGGCTAGATTCTTTAGCTTAAAAATTCATGTATCCATTAAAAACTGGATAATCCTCAAGAGGTTGGGGAAAATGCGAAGCTTAAGTATTAGGTCTAACGCTTAGGAAGTATTTGGCCTCGGTAACTGACCTTTGGTTTGCGGGATTCGGTAACCTAAGCACCCTAAATTCACACATAGTCTGGTTCAATGCGCATAAATATCCAAATCACGCAAAAGCATTTAATGTTCTGCAAAAGTCACCTAGATTAGGAGCAGCCAATCAACACAAGTTGATTTGGACGAGTTCCCGGTGCGGAGAGGCAGGAAATTCCCCTCGAAGATGCGTAACAACATATCGTCTCCTCGGTGCTTGTATCTTAGGTTATTTAAATATTTTACTGGGGGCATGTAAGCACTCTACTGGTTCAGATACCATGGGTGGCATTATCACGAAATGTCGATTGCCAGGGTCAGAATTCGGCCACGGAATGCCATGGGCGGGATTATCTCGAAATCTCGATAGCCAGGGACCCTTGAGGATTGATGATGGGGACGAGGAATCCGATACAGACCGTGTTGAGAAGCTAATCCGAAGCTAGAAATAAAAAAGAAAAGAGAGAAAAGCTCTCCAAACAAATAAATCTTCTATCTCTCTCTTACAAAAATGCACTGCAAACTGAACCTAGGCTGAAAATGTCTCAAGCACGGGTGCTTTAACGGCGGAGTCCAACAAACCCTAGGTTAGTTTCTGTGGGCCTTAGAAACCTTTGCCGAGGACTGAGCTAAAGTGGGTCAGGTCTGGATTTTGGTTGGTACTTGAGTACCTCTAGGCCTATTGTCGGCATTCTGACCTAATCACAAAAGAAAAGGAGAAGCACTTATAATAATTGTCGACAAACACTCAGGGTCTAGAATGGAAGTTAAAACCTTGAAATTTTGCTAAGGGACTAGCAAAAACTAGGCATGGGGGTATGATGAGAGCCTCATCATGAGCCATAACTAGCTCATTTTGACCTAATAAAGAGAATAAAAGCTCCTACATAACCAAGAGAAAGGCCTAATTCAAGGGATCACTAATCTGGGAAGAGAACATGAAATAAAAGGTAAAACTGCAATTTTACCAATGCATCTCATCAACGGGATTTTCCAGGGGCTAAACATAGGTCAATTGGGCTTAATAAGAGGAAAAGTGGGATGATTCAGTCAGAAAAGGGTTATTTTGAAATTTAAGAATTAAATGACACTCTATAACCCTAAAACAAACCTCCTTAATTTCACAAGGTTCCAGTCAGGATAAAAATTAACTAAACCCACTAAAATTCATGAAAAATATCCCCTAGGGTTTAGAACCTTCAATTTGGCCTTTGGAACCTATTTTGACCTAGATAGGGGTCCAAGCTCAATATTTGACCTAATTTGGATTTTTGAGCAAAATGTCCAGTCAAACGTGGTAAAATCTAAAATCCAACTTCACCATTGGATTCCTTAGGTCCAAATTAGGTTTGTACCAAAATTTCGACCTAAGGAAACGACATCTTGACCTACTTTGCAAAATAGTCCACCTAATTACATTTTGGCCCCTAACTTTTGAAAACCCTTGCGAAAACCCCCCCAACTTTTCTTGTCACTTTCTGCATAACAGGCCCTCTGCCAATGCAGTAGAAGACCCATACTCCGGCAAAGTTTCGAGGAGGATTTCTCCTCGCTTCCCTAGGGAGCTGCTCCCAGATGTGAAAGGGGGGTTCCCTGAGAAGTCCCCTACTGCCTGAGCAGCTCCCCATGCCCTGATTCACACCATAACTCTTGTGCGAATGCTCGAGAGGTATGGGTGTTGTACCTACGGCGACCTCTGGTGAGAGCCTTGCTCACCCTCCGTGCATCTGACCCTCTGCTTGTGCCTTTAAACGAAACCCCAGGACCAGCTGCTTGAGGCAAGCTTATCTTGGTGGAGAATCTCTCAAAATTTCCTCTCTTCCTTCTCCGACAGGAAACCTGCAAGCTCCGGCAGCCACTCCTCCTCCATCTCGTCGCCCTGCTGCCATACCAGCAGCAGAGTTTGCTTCGTCTAGTCTTCCTGTGTCGCGCAGCACCAAGCGCACGTTTCCCTGCCCACTTCCTCGTCACCGCTCTCTCCCTCTGGGTGCTTCTTCTCCGGCGACAGTCGATACGACTGCCCGCCTCTCCTGCCCCCTTCATCCCTACAAGTAAGTTAGAACTACTCCCCATTTTCCCCACTTTCTTTTCCCACATTACTTCATTCAAACCGACCCTCGACCACGCCTGACCACCGTCACTTTCCTCCCATCCGGCCAACCTCCGGCGAGTTGCCCCCGTCGATCCGCAGCTCCATACAACTCGCCGACCGACCCAGAAGCTTCGTCTCATCCCACTGAATACGCTGTGCCCCTCCACAGTCCCTCCATACTCACACAACTCATCCCCGAACACACCCAACTTTCCGATCACAGGTCGACCTAGGCAGGCACACCTAGGCTGCCCTGCGGCCTGCTGCACATCGCACCACCTTTGCCGTGCCATGGTGAAGGTTTCCCGGTAGTTTGATTAGGCCGTGAGGCCGTATTCGTGCATGACAGTTCTGCTGCCCCGGCCGCCTTTGTAGACGATTCGCGAAACTCCTGAGCAGGCAGCAGGCTTCAAGACAGCTGCTCTCCAGGTGCTGTGGATTGGGGAGACTTCTGTAAAGACTTTTGCCTCAACACTTGACACCAACAGCGGCTGCAGCTGAGGAGATTGCGAAGAGGTCAGCTGCGGGCGCACGCGAGAAGAAGTAACAGGATAGTCCCACATCGTGTGTTCACAGAGCGCCGCCCTGGTTTAAATTGATTTTGTGAATAAGGCTTTTCTCCTCCAACACACCTGGGGTGAGGTCCCGCGCTCCACGCCAGCCTCGTTCACGGATTCATCACGCGGACTTGGCGGATCCGACCCGACACTACCCACGCACCCCTCGCGCACCATATCACGCCAGTGCGCCTGGTCCCGGGTACGCAACCCGACCCGTTAACCCGGCTCTGGGAGAGCTTCCTGTGAGCGATTTGCAGAGAGAGAGAGAAACGCGCGGATAGAAGGAAGGGATAGGTTTTGCTGCCTTGCGTGCAGGCAGATAGAGCGCCGAAGAGAAGAAGCTCAGCACTTGGCCGCAGGAAGGAGAAGGGAAGAAGTTGAAGAAGAAAAGCTGAGCAAAGGGAAAGGCTTGCCAAGGCAGAAGAAGAAGAAGAACAGAGAAGAAGAAGAGAAGCCTTAGTAGAAGTGAAGACTGCAGAGAAAGAAAGAGGACCCAGAAGGACTCAGAAGAAGAAGAAGGCAGACAGAATCAGAAGACCCACCAAGGAGAAGAAGAAGAAGGGCTAACAGAAGACAGAATCAAAAGAAGAAGAACAGCAAGACAGAAGAAGACTTACATTTAAGACGTCTGATACAAAAATCAGACGTCCAATTCTGTCCTTTTTAGCAATTCATTTTTTATAATTCTCTAATTAAACCAATTGTTTTTCATTTAAATGAAGTTGTATTCTCAAGTTTTTAAAAGTACTTAGATTGCTCCCTGTGTTCGACCTCGGATACTCCGATTTTCGAGTAATAAAAATCTTTATTTGTTTTGAATGTTTTTTCGGCTATATTACAATGTGACATCCTTTAAAAACCCGATAAAACGTCCCGAAACACTAGGTGACGCAATCCGAAGCATCAAACGACAAATCCAACTATATAGATAGATTCGAGTCGATGCCTCTGTAGGATCCCCTACAAAGAAAAGAATATGGATGGCCCAGATTGCGTCATGTTGTGCAACCTAGGTCACTCATGCGCAAGTACGAGCCACCGCACGTGCACAGCAACACGGTTGCGTGCAAGCTCATGGAGGCAGTGGCAGTAGAGGCTCGTATCGCGTGTGCGCATGCGACAAGGGCGCATACAACATGTGCCAGTAGTGCGGCAACAGGGGCACGTGAGTGGGATCTTTAGCAACGTTTGCCGTGGATCTTCGACGATGTTTATGACTGTCACTAAATGTCTTGTATATGAATTTGATTCTTTCCTCCACTATAGAAGGACCCCTACCCCTCCCATTTTTCTTCATCTCTTCTTTCTTCCTCTCACCACCTGAAAGGCTCTAGAGAGAGCTTGTCCCAAGCCTGGGATGCTCCTCTAGAGTAGAAAATAAATATTTGATCCCGCCTCTCATCCCCCTTCGTGGAGCATCCTGTGGCATCCTCTCACCGCCCTTTGGGAAGAAGATCCTCGCCGTGACACCGTCCTGCCCCGCCCTCTGTCCTCCGGCTCCGTCCTCGTTCGTCTCGCTACTCACCACCTTCCTCAAGGCGACGTTAAAGCGAGTCGTCCTCCGAGCAACCGTCCAGGGGGATTCACTCACCTTTTTCTATCTTTTTCACTTTTGTATTGTAGTTTTTCCACTTTCGTAGTTGTAACAAACATTTATTCATAAATAGATCATTGTTCTTCTCTTTCTCTCTCTTTCCTTTATATTTTGCAAGTAGATTAGCTAGAATTCATCAACCTGATCTTTTACCCTATTCAAATGCCAAAAAAAATTATAAAAGATAAAAACGTCAAAAAAAAAAAAAGCGAAACGTGGATTTTTCAAAACCAAATGTTCGCCTCCCCATGTTTGACCCAGGACTCACTTTTTGAGTTTTGGTTATAAATTTTATTTGATCGACTCATTTTGCGAGCTACGACAATGGGTCCTCTGAACCCTAATTTTAATGCGCGAAACATGCCTCCATCATTTTGTCGCTGTTGCCGGGGAGGTAATGCTATTTGGTTTTTCTCATGTTTTTCCACCTTACTTAACTTTTTAGCTCACTTTGCTCCTTTCTTTCTGTGATTACAGGTACCCTTCCAAGGTGAGCCAAAGTGGATAGATCGAAGTAAAGTGTGGTTAAAGAGTTTCATAAGTTTATCCCTACCACCCCCACCCTAGATTTCATTTCGCCATACAAATAACTCAAACCCAAATCAACTTAGGTGTTTTTTCATAAACCCTAGGATAGATCTGATTGTTTGTTTGCCACCTCCACTCATCTTACCTCTGCATATATAAAAAGCAAAAAAAATATACTCTTCTCTTGTGGGATTTTCTGAAAGAGACATATATTAACACCCACAACTCTTGACGTAAGGCGCACCACTCTACTTTGATTCTACCACTTAACCGGGATCTAATATGTGGACTTGGTACACTTCAACTCAAAACACATAAGTGAGTAGAAATTTGATTAGGCTAAGACATTGTGTGCCTTAATCTGTGGTGCGAATAGGCCAATTGATTGATTTGTTTGGGCCACACCACTCAAATTAAAAGCGATTCCTCAGTAGCTTGCCACTTAGGGTTGATTTTTAGGGTTGAACCAGGCACTCCACATTTTTTCTAATTTCTAAAGGAGTACATCATCACTAGTGTTTGTAAAACCTGGAGTGTTCTACTGAACCCAAATTGAACCAACCTAAGCATTAAACCCTAAAAGCTACTAAACAAGGTTAAACCCTAAAAGACACATCATCAAATAACCTTGTTTGCAGACCCTGGTTGTGCACGTACACACATTTGAATTGAACATTAAGGGCACAACCCATCTAAAGGGCCCATCACATTCCAATAGCATAATCATCCCAAGCCTAATTAAAACTGAGTAGACGTTGGCCTTAAGGATTGATTTGCTCTTCAGGGCTCAAACTGAAATTGTTTTCGATTAGTCTACTTCTGCTGGTCCATCTGATGTCTAGCTAGGGCAGTAGCATCAAACAACTGAGGCTGGGGGGTACATTAGGAACTAGACGCGCAAGCCAAAGGAAGAACCTTCTCCCCAGCCCCTCCTTGTAACTGGTTGGATTGACCAGATAAAAATAGGCCAAATCAGTTATAATCTCAAGACGGGTCCTGGAAGTCAGTAGGTCATTAGGCTAACCCACCTAAGGACAGAGTTGATTGCTTGTATTGCAGGGCTCCTTCCTTTCTTCTGATTTCCCCTCTTATTCTACCATGTATCCTTCCACATCCTACACTCGTTTTCCATCCTATCCTCCTACCACCACTTATCCCCAAGATGATTACTATTCTGACTTAACTTGTAATTGCCTATCCACTTGTCAGGATAACTTTGATTGGCGAAATGAATACGGACCTCGGTGTCCAGGGCCTAACCCTGGATAACAAGACTATGATTACTATCCTTCCCAGAGCTACAATGATTATAGATCTTCATCCTTTGATCACCAAACCAATGTGATCTATAATCAGGAAGGATATAATGATTATAACACCTACCCTCCCCAGTATTCCACTGAATATAGGTTGCCACCATCCTTTAAACAACCTAAAATGACCTACTATCAGGGAGGGACCCAAGAGCCTCGATATCTTGACTACCCTAGATTTAACTCAAACCCACCCAAACTTGAACCGAACCATTCGGTTCGGGTGAACCAGATCCAAGATAGGATGTTGGCTAACTTGAGGAATACCATACAATCTTTAGAAGCCCAACCAACACCATGCACTGAAGCATTGGAACCTATGATAAAAAATGATTGATGAGTTGAATAGCTCTTTATTGTATTTGCTCCAAAATGTTAGGGATAGGGACCTGTGTGAGTTTCTACTTGGGAAATTGTCGAGGTTGAGGATGAAATTTGTGGTTGCCCTAGTCCAATCTTGGGATGATTCTCAAGATGAACCCCCTTCAGGAGAGCCAATGTCTGAACCTACTTAGGTGCTTGTCGGGTGGGATACATTTTCTGAGATCAAGGATGACTAGGTTGGGCTAGAGTAAGCCATTGAGGATGAGCTGATTGATTCACTCGAGATCCCTGAGCTAGGGAGCAAGTAAAAATATATCTCTTTGATCCAGGAAATGACAATCAATTTTGAGACATATAAATGTGGATCATGAATTCTTTGACTCTGAGGGTGAAGAATCTCTTAGTGAAGTCTCACTTGAGCATAAGGAAGATGATTTTAGTGAGATAAGCAGGCTTGAGGAATCTGATGAACCATTTGATAGCCCATTCATTGAAGATTTGGATTCGGTTGGGGCTAACTTGGAGGATTCGAATCCTCATTTACTAGAAGATTCAATCAGTAGCCCATCCCTCAACCACACCCTGAAGGGATTGATTATGATTTGGAAATCATTGTACCCAAGTCAATTCTGATTCAGCCATGATTTCTGGACTTGGGTAAATCATATGGGGTGAACGATATGCTAGAGGTCCTAGAGCCCAAACACTTGATGTTGGAGGATACGAAGTGGGAAATAAAAATATGGGAAGCTACTTCTAAGGGAACTATGAGTTTGGATTTAAGGGTTCTTGTTGACCTGAAACCACCTACTTTCTACCAGGACCCTTATGATATCTTTCACGTACAACCCAAGCTCGAAATAACTGATTATCTTTTTGAGATGAACTTTAAGAGGACATTCTGACCTATTGAACCATCTTTACCCATTGTCTGACACTTTGGTCTTGGGTTGCACACCACCAAATCGCAAGCCTAGCCCCGTAAATATAGCAATCTTCAATTTTGGGTGATTTTCATCCAGAACCTTAGAACCACTCGACCCTGGGGCATGGGTCTACACCATAATCTGGTCCACATTTATGGACTCCTACTAGCAGGTCCTGTGACCAATATTTTTATTTTGATTCTGACCTGCACTTGTGAATTCCTAATTTCTTCTTTGTATGTATGTTATGCCTAGCCGAAGGAATTAAATTTAGCACGTGTTTATATTCCACGTTCTCTACGACGCTGATCGGATTTTCATGTTATTCAGGTGATATTCTATTTACTTTGCCTTTTCATGTCTTTATTTTTATAGTGAGGACATTGCACCATTTAGGCATGGGGTGGGGTGGATATATCCTGAAATCATTTTGTTAACTTCGTAGAATTTCTTTTAATTTCTTTAAAAAAAAATTAAGAGAAGAGAACTTAGTCATGTAGAAGTTATTAACTTTAGGAAAGGATACGAAAGGACCTAAATACTTGGACTCTTTAGGTCTTTGGGCTTAATTAGCCCGGGTGTCCACTCGAATGTGGACTTAGTTCTGAGTCCTTGCCAAGTGATTCTATTTTGAACTGGTCAATAAATTGGGGTGATAAGTATATGACTTATCAACCCGCCCTCTGATTTGAGGGGACTTTAAGCCTAAGCATCTACACACCTTTTGCACTAACTCACTTTTCGGTAGTTTCTTCAAAAATTCGGTAGCTACTGAACCGTCTAGGGTGGTATGGCTGGCAAGTTGTCAGTGGTAACAACTCATCTACCGGTTATCTAGAGCCCAGCCACAAGACCATTTTCTTTGTACTACCTTTAGGTAAATCTTAGATCAGGAAAGCCACCTACTTAAAAAAAAGAAAAAAAATAGAAAAAGAAGAGAAAAAAAAAAATAAATCCACACTTCACCATACAAGTATGGCTGGCAAGTTGCCGTAGGAAACAACCCATTGGCTGGTTGTCCAGAGTCCAACTCACAAAAATGCACAATAATTCCCAAAACACTTAGGGAAGAAGTGGGTAAGTAGAATAAACTGGGTAGATATACACTGGGTTCGCCCTTTTGTTGACCCCATTAATAAAAGAAGTAGGGAGAAATCTACCGTTCAAAAAGACAAACCTCTAGGCAAGGTCACATTGGGTCGTAGAAACCCGAAGTCTGTTTTGACGGTTGCCTAGTGAGTCTCTCACTTTTTTCACTAGATGCTTAGCACTTAGAGTCCTTTTTGAGTCTTGGGTGGGTCGGGTAGCCGTAAAAATTTATCCCGAAACTCTCAAACTCCAAAAGTCCAAAAAAATTAGAAAAGAAGAAAAGACAAAAAAATGTATCTTCCCTTTTCAAATAAGGCGAGGACTTGGGCGGTCTGCACTCTAACGAACACCCAGGTACTATTGAGTCTTCGTAGTTTAAGACCATAGTGGAAATTTTCTATTATTAATAAACAACTTAGGCCTAAGCGATTGAGTCCTAATTCTATTTTTATACATAGCAAGTAGTTTGATTTTGCTAGGGACTAACAAAAGATAGGCATGGGGGTATGATGTAGTCACAATTATTGAGGGTAAAATGCCTTTACATGCATGTTCCTAGGCTTAGATTTGCATTTCATGTTATAAATATTGCATAGCATGCATCTTTCTGCATTTAGAGTAGTTGTATATAATTTAGGTTAATTGCATCCTTTTTATGGTCAATAGAGAAGGATATTTATTTCTAAGACTTGGATTGACGATCTGACCGTACGTATTTGATTAAGATGATGATCGGAGTCCGATGCCTCCGAAATCATCTCAATTGGAGTACCGTAGCACCATATGCAATCTAAGGAAGATCAACGATCGAGGGACTAGGTGATGTAATTAGTAGCATCAAATGACAAATCCAACCGCACAAATGGATTCGGGTGGACGCCTGTGTAGAATTCCCTACAAAGGAAAGAAGATGGATGACCCAGATTGCGCCATGTGGCGCAACCCATGCCGCCTTTGCGCATGCATGCACCACCTCACACGCATAGCAGTGTGGGTGCGCGCATGTGTGCAGAGGCACACACGCTCAAGCGTAGCACGCGTGCGGAGGTAGCGGCAGGTATCGCGCATGCACACACTACAAGGGCGCGTACAGCTCGTGCCAGTGGCACGACAGCAGAGGTGCGTGAGTGGGATCTTCAATGGCATTTGCCGCAGATCTTCAGCAATGTTTACGGCCATTAGTAAATGTACTGTTTATGAAGTTGATTCTTTCCTCCATGGTAAAATGACCCCTACCCCTCCCATTTTTCTTCATCAATTCCTTTCTTCCTCTCACCACCTCCAAGGCTCTAGAGAGAGCTTGTCCCAAGCCCTAAATGCTCCTCTAGAGTAGAAAGCAAATATTTGTTTTTGCCTCTCATCCCCCTTCGTGTAGCATCTTGTGGCCATCCTCTCCTCGCCCTTCAGGAAGAAGATGCTCGTTGCGATGCCGTCCTACCCCGCCCTCCATTCTTCTACTTCATCCTCATTCGTCTCGCTCCTTACCAACTTCCTCAAGGCGACGTCAGAGTGAGTCATCCTCCGAGCAACCGTCGAGTGGGATTCTCTCACCTCTTTCTATCTTTTTCACTTTCGTAGTGTAGTTTTTCTGCTTTTGTAGTTGTAACAAACATTTATTCATAAATAGATGATTGTTCTTCTCTCTCTCTTTCCTTTATATGTTGCAAGTAGATTAGCTAGAATTCATCAAACTGATCTCCTACCCTATTCAAATACCAAAATATATTATAAAAGATAAAAACATCAAAAACAAATAAAAGCGAAATGTGGAATTTTCAAAACCAAACATTCACCTCCCTGTATTCGACTCGGGACTCACTTTTCGAGTTTTGGTTATAAATTTTGTCTGATTGACGTGTTTTGCGAGCTACGACGATGAATCCTCCAAACCCTAATTTTAATTCGCGAAACTTGCCTCCATCAAGAGGGTTTAGAGGGTTATGGAAATCTGAGTCAAGGAAAGATTCGAACTCTGGATTGCAAACACTCTTGGCAATTATTGTTTCTGATTCCTGAGGATCAAAAAGGAACGATTCCATCTCAGTGGAACATAATTTTGAATTAATGATCTCGGGACCAAGAACCTCAAGGTCAGAGTCAAAGAATGGGTAATGTATGCTGAGGTTATAGATTGGCTTAGAGTTGTTAGGAAACAACAGCTCGCCGAAATCAGGGTAAGATTCAAAATTGTCGAAGAATTTGCAAGAATCATGTTCTGAATTTAATTCGGGATCAGTGGTTCCACCACTAAGTAAATCAAGATGTGGAGAAGCAACAACCTGACATGGATCTAACCTATTTTCATATTCCGAGCTCAAAAAGGTGTCCTTATTAGGCATAGGCTTAGGTTCCTTGCTCATAAGGTAGACCCAATCGATTCCTAACTCTTCCAACTCCTCGATTTCTATATCATAGATTGGCATGACTTCTAAAAAATTGATCTATGTCTCTGATGAGAACCTCATCAAAAACCCTAAACTAGCACCATCTAACCTAGATTTACAAGAAAAAGCTCCTACATAACCATAGAAAGGCTTGACTTAGAGAAATTCTGAGTTTGTGAAGAAAATAGGAACTAAGGGGTAAAAATGCAATTTCACCAACTCAATCTGGAAACAGGGTAACTCAGGGTCCAAACATAGGTCAAACTAACCTAATAAGAAGAAAAGTGGGATGAGTTGATCCAATAAGGGCTACAACAACTCCAAGGAATTAAATGACATCCTATAACCCTAAAATCAAACCCACTTCAATTCACGAGGTTTGAGGCAAATAAAAAATTGAATAAACCATCCAAAATTCATACAAAAATAATCTCTAGGGTTTAGAACCTTCAATTTGGCCTTAGGAACCCATTTTGACCTACATTGAGAACCATGCCCAATTAATGACTTAATTTGGGTTTTTATGAAAATTGATCCGGCAAACAAGGTCTAATCTAGAAATAAAATTCACCATTAGAATCCTTAGATCCTAGTTAGTCATGTATAAAAACTTGAGCCTAAGGAAAGACCTTCTTGATCGACTTTACATTTTGATCCTCATCCATTACTTTTTGACCCTCAACTTTTGAAACCCTTGCATTTTGGCCCCTAAGTATTCTTCATTCTTTGCATTTGGGTCCTCCCTGCAAAACCCTGAGCAGCGCCATGCTCCGGCGACTTTGCGCGGAGCATGGCACCGCACAGGGTGAGGGAGACCCTCTGCCAAGACAACCGGGGGTTCCCTGCGACGTCTGCTGTCGCAGGGACACCTCCATGGTCTCTGCGGATGCCCATACCTCCCATGCGAACGCACGGAAGGTATGGGTCTCCATCTCCGACCGTCCTCCGGCGAGGGAGGTACGTCACCTCCCTCCACCCTCCTCTCTGATTTCACCTCTATAAAAGCTACCACCGTCTGTCGCACTCAGTAGCTCGGTTCTGACGGAGAAACACCCCCCTCCTTCCTCTCTTCCCACTCCGATAGAAGCCCTCCAGCTCCGGCGGTTCTTCCTCCTCCTCCTCATCGCTCTGCCGCAATACCAGCGGCAGAGCCGCCTTCGCCTGCTCTTCCCGCGTCGTGCTGTACCCAGCGCGTGCTCTCTCGCTCTCTCTTCACCGCCACCCCCTCTCTCTGGGCACCTTCTTCTCTGGCGACAGTCGAAACGACTGCCGCCCTGCTCCGTCCCCCTCTCGTCCCACCAAGTAGGTACAGTTCCTTCCTTTCCTCCCCTCTTTCTTTTCCCTACTTCAATTTGCTCAACCACCCTTCGACCGCTCCTGATCACCCTCACCTTCTCCGTCTCCGGCCAACCTCCGGCAACTCGCTCCCATCATTCCACCACCCCACACGACTCGCCGACCAACCCAAAACCTCTGCCTCATCATGCTGAACCATTTCCGCCCCTTCATTTCTTGCCATTCGCCACCTGAAGACCCCCCGAACCAACCCATTCCCCCAGCCACAGTCCGACCTAGGGCAGCCCCTGCACGCCGCCCCACGACCTGCCAGACCCCGCACCACCTTCGCCGTGCCACGGCGAAGGTCCCCCGCTTGTCTGATTAGGCCGAAGGGCCATATTTCTATGAACAGGTCACCCGTCCTCCGCCGCCATTGCTGAATAGGTGGAGCTTCTTCTGCCGGCAGCTGCAGCGCCGCCTCACCCAGGCTTGCGCTCCAAGACGCACGCCTCGCCCTTACACGCCTGCCCAGGTCTGCAGCTGGGGTGAAAGCCCTGCACACAGCTGCGATTGCCTGCAGCTTTCTCAGCTGTAGGTGCCAAATTGGGATGGGACATTTAGTCCCACCTCGGTAGTTCTGAAGGCTGCGCACCCGCATAAATGCAAAAAGTGCTATAGGCTTATCACCTCAGCACACGGGGTGAGGTCCCTCTCACCCGCTTACCCGGCCTCGTCCGTGACCACCCCCCGCGGACATGGCCCGACCCGCTTACCCGACCTGCACTCCTCGCCCACCACTGCACGCCGGTGGGCCTGGACCCAGGCGCGACCCGTACCCGAATACTCGGTAGCTCTGGGAGAGCTATCCTACGAGCGAAATCTGAGAGAGAAAGACGCAGGGGAGGGTAGGATTAGGTTTTTCCCTCTGACCAATCTGTGAGTGTGCAGGCAAAAAGCAGAGAAGAAGAAGAAGAAGCACAGCCAACGCTGTGGCTGCTTGAAGCAAAGCAGAAGAAGAAGGACTGCGAGAAGAAGAAGAAGAAAGAAAGAAGAAAGGAGGATGCACTGTAGCAGAGGCTACTTAAGTTGTCTGATTGAAAAATCAGACGACGCTCTTAAGAGAAGAAAAAGAAGAAGGAAAGAAGAGCAGGCGCCGCAAGGAAGAAAGAAAGAAGAAGACAAAGAGCTGAAGGAGAAAGAAGAGAGAAGCAGAACACGAAGAGAGAAGAAAAGCTTGGAAGCAAAAGAAAGAAAAGGAAGAAAAAGAACAGAAGAGAAACAAGAAGAAGAGAGAAGACTGAGGAACTGAATAGAAGAGAAGAGAAGAAGAAGACAAAGACTAGAGAAAGAAGAGAAGAAGAAAAAGCCAACAAGACAAATCTCTCTCTCTCTCTCTCTCTCAATTTTTTGTAATAGAAACATTATACTTCTAGAATACAGTTTGCTCCCTGAGTTCGACCTCGGGAAAACTTTTATTTCCGAGTAACAAATTGTATTAAACTAGTAACCGCTCCTCTACACTATACTACAACGAAATATTAGAAATATTAGAACTGTAGACGAGAGTAGCAGCCAGTTTTTGGCGCCGTTGCCAGGGAGCAATGGCTATTCTAGAAGTTATAAAAAGTTCTATTCATAAGTTCCTAATAAACTCTCTCTTTGGTGCAGGTACAGGAAGAAAAAAAAGATGCAGCCACACCACAGTCACTCCAAGGACAGGTAACTTACTGTTAAACCCTAAAATTGAAAGAGGAAAAACAAATAAAAACTAGGAGTAACCTATCTTTTCATACATAGTAATAGCTGCATGTTCTCAGAACCACTAGTCCTGCACACAATTTTAAAGGTAATTAAGGGCTAACACCTCCTTGCTTGAGCCCTAATTACCCAAACAAGGAGTTAAATGGACCACGTAGAGCCGACATAAGGTCAAACATTAGGATTTCAGAGACACACCCCTTAATCAAGAATTGAGGAAATCCAAAAGAGGTGTGCCTAAGCCATTGATTGAAAATAATTAATAAGGAAAATCCTAAATAATTGGCTCTCTCTAAACACTTGAACCCTAAAAAAACAAGGCCTAAATTCTCAAGGGAACCACTGGGTGAAGTTGACCCCTAGGGTCAACCAACCTTCAAATTAGGCCACCTTGTTCACAAAAACACCTAAGAGTTCAAGTGAAACCATAAGCACCTTGATCTTAAAGTAAAAGAGGTAGACTTAAGAGGTCAAGATCCCCATTCTGGTCTACCTTGAACCGCAGTGACAAGAGAGGTCGGGTGGGGGAAACCCTGTAACCTGTGGGGACGCTCTACCATGTAGGGGTCTTCGTAGGACTCACCCTCTTTGGCTGCCCAGGTAATTCTCAGGTGGACGATCTTTTTGATCAAGGGGTCCATCTGCCCCGCACCTCTATAGTCACCCAACACATTTTTGGGTGTCTTGATTGGGTCCAGCACCTTCTAAACTCCACTATTCCAACAGTGCATGAACGGTAGGAGATCCTTAAGACCACCCTTAAGATCTCCTTTAGGAATTCACTCTTGGCAAGGCTAAGCCTCGACGCCTGTGTTTGAACAGCAACCTTACCCCATCATTCTCTCATCTGATTCTGAATCAAGCTCTTCTTCTTCCCCCATCATGGCTGATGAGAACCTCATCATGAGCCATAACTAGCTCATTTTGACCTAATACAGAGAATAAAAGCTCCTACATAACCTTAGAAAGGCTTGGCTCAGAGAGATTGTGAGTTTGCAAAAACTGAGGAGTAAAAATGCAATTTCACCAATCCGATCTGAAAATAGGGTAACTCAGGGTCCAAACATAGGTCAAAACAACCTAATAAGAAGAAAAGTGGGATGAAATGACTCAATAAGGGCTACAGCAACTCCAAGGAATTAAATAACAGCCTGTAACCCTAAAAACAAACCCACTTCAATTCACGTGGTTCAAGGAAAGGTAAAAATCAAATAAACCCTCTAAAATTCATATAAAAATAATCTCTAGGGTTTAGGACTTTCAATTTGGCCTTAGGAACCCATTTTGACCTACATTGAGAACCATGTCCAATTAACAACTCAATTTGGGTTTTTGCGTAAATTGACCAGTCAAACAAGGTTTAATCTAAAAATAAAATTCACCATCAGAATCCTTAGGTCCTAATTAGTCATGTATAAAAACTTGGGCCTAAGAAGAAACCTTCTTGACCAACTTTTCATTTTGGTCCTCATCCATCACTTTTTGACCCTCAACTTTTGAAACCCTCGCATTTTGGCCCCTAATTCTTCATCGTTTTCTGCATTTTGGTCCTCCCTGCAAAACCCTGCGCAGCGCCATACTCCGGCGAGGCATGGCGCCACGCAGGGTGAGGGCGACCCCCTGCCAAGACAACGGGGTGTTCCCTGAGATGTCTGCTGTCGTAGGGACACCTCCACGATCTCTGCCATCGCCCACACCTTCCGTGCGAACGTGCGGAAGGTATGGGTCGCGATCCGGCCATCCTCCGGCAAGGGAGGCACGTTGTCTCCCTCCGCCCTCCTCTCTGATTTCGCCTCTATAAAAGCCACCACCGTCTGCCGCTTTCGGCAGCTCGGATCTGACGGAGACACCCCCCTAAATTCCTCCCTTCCCACTCCGACAGACGCCCCCTTGCTCCGGCGACCTCTCCTCCTCCTCCTCATCGCCCTGCCGCACTACCAGCAGCAGGGTTACCTTCCCTCGATCTTTCCGCGTCACGCCGCACCCAGCTGGTGCCTCTCCGGTCCCTTCCTCGCCGCCGCTCCTTCCTCTGGGCAATTTCTTCTCCGGCGACAGTCGATACGACTGTTGCCTGCGCCAACCCCTCCTCGTCCAGCTTAGCAGGTAGAACTTCTCCTCTTCCTCCCCTCTTTCTTTTCTATACTGAAAACCCTTACTGTCGCCACCTATTTCCCACAGATCACCCTCACCTTCTCCACCTCCGACCAAACTCCGGCGAACCACTCCCATCGCTCCAGCACCCCGCACGGCTCGCCCGTTCCGCCAGTTGGCACCGTTGCCGGGGAGCAACGGCTATTCTAGAGGTAAACATTCTTTTTTTAGTTCTAATAATCTCCTCTCTTTTTTGCAGCTACAGGAAATCAAGAAGACAAGCAACCGCACGACAACCACTCCGAGGACAGGTAATTTTCTATCCTCTCAACCCCTAAATTCTAAAGAGGAAGAAAAGAAAAGAACAAGCAATATAGGGCTAACCTGTCTTCTATACTTAGTAAACCATAAAAAGTTGCATGTTTCCAACCCATTATTCCTACACACTATTAAGGGTATTTAAGGGCTAACACATTCTTGCTTGAGCCCTAATTACCCAACAAAGAACTAACTGGACCAAATAGAGCCAACATATGATTCAACATTAGGGTTTTAGAGATACACTACTTAAATCAAGAATGGAGAAAATCCAAAAGAAGTGTGCCTAAACCATTGATTGAACATACTTATTCAGAGAAACCCTAAACAATTGGCTCTCTAAACACTCGAACCCAAAAAGAAAGGACCCCAAAGCTCTCAAAGGAACAAGAGGTAAAGTTGACCCCTTGGGTCAACCAAACATTAAAATTAGGTCACTTTCTCACTCAAAAATACCTAAAAGTTCAAGTGTAACTTTAAGCACCCTGATCTTAAACTAAAATTGGTAGACTTAAGAGGTCAAGATCCCCATCCTGGTCTACCTGGAATCTCAGTGACAAGAGAGGTCGGGTGGGGGAAACCCTGTAACCCGTGGGGACGCTCTACCGTATAGGGGTCTTCGCGGGACTCACCCTCTCTGGCTGCCCAGGTAATTCTCAGGTGGTCGATCTTTCTGATCAAGGGGTCCATCTGCCCCGCACCTCTATAGTCACCCAACACATTTTTGGGTGTCTTGATTGGGTCCAGCACCTTCTAAACTCATCTCTTCCAATAGTGCATGTACGGTAGGAGGTCCTTAAGACCACCCTTAAGACCTCCTTTACAAATTCACTCTCGTCAAGGCCAAGCCTCGACGCCCGTGTTTGTACAGCAAGCCCCTCACATTATTCTCTCTTCTGATTCAGAACCAAGTTCTTCTTCTTCCCCCATCATGGCTCAGCCAGTTGAGGAAGAAAACAATCTAGAGCACCAGCTCCAGCGACTCAACGACCTCTTCCAAAACTTTGTGCACCCACCGCAGTGCCCCATGATGCGGGACCACTACAATCCTGCTGCAGTGGCCGTTGAGCCTCGAGTCAGAATCCCGATTGGAGGACCTGATTCTGAATTGAAGCCCAATATGATTCATGCTATACCTAAATTCCATGGGCTTAATTCTGAAGATCCCTTCCAGTACATCAAACAACTAAAGCATCTGGCCCAAACTTTTGGGTCAGACGCACAAAATCGGGATATTCTTCTCATGAAGATGTTCTCCTTTTCTCTTATGGACAAGGCTGCCCATTGGTACCAAACTCAGACCTGGCCGATCAACAATTGGGAAGAACTTCAGTCCGAGTTCCTAAAAAAGTTCTTCCCTGTTGGACGGACCAACGCCTTGCGCTATCAGATTACACACTTCACCCAACAAACAGGGGAACCTCTCCATGAGGCATGGGATCATTTTCAGGATCTCATGAGAAAGTGCCCCCATCACGGAGTTCCTAAATGGGAACAAGTCTAATCTTTTTACCAGGGACTCTGTGAGGACATCCGTCTTTTCGTCAATGCAACCTGCAGAGGAAATATCATGGGTCAACATGAAGACACCGTGTGGGAGATTCTCGAAAACATGTGCGAGAACTCCATCAACAATGACTCCATGGGATTATTCGACAGGACGAATACCCGCACAGCGACGAATCTCAGGGGAGCACACGAGACGCAGGGCCTGTCCACATCAGTCGACTTGGAGTTAATGGCCAGTCGATTGGACAAGGTCTCGATTATCGAAAAGAAGGTGGATGAGCTGACTCAGCATCTGCAGCGAGCCACCTCTGCACATAACCCTTTCGCACAGCCTCCTTCCACAAGGGAAACTGTGCAAAACATTCTCCATCGATCTTCTCCTAGGATGGACCCATCATCCGAATCTTTGCCCGGAGGTCCTTCCGATCCCTTCTACACCTGCCAGGGAAATTCCATTCCCTCTTTCTATAACTCTCTGGAGGTTCCTCAGACCAACGAGGACCTCAACGCCATCCAGAACGACCCGTTCTCCAACACCTATAATCCTGGATGGCGTAACCATCCTAACTTTCAGTGGGCGGGAAATTCCCAAACCCAAAGACCATCCTTCCAACCCCGCCCACAACCTCCTCGTCCTTACCAGCCGCCTCAGCCTCGGCCCAACCCTACTTATCCATCTGGGACAAATCAAGATCAAATGTCCCTTATCCTTTAGACCCTGGCCGACATTCAAAGAAAAAATGCGGCTATTCAGAAACAACACAAGGACGAACTTACAGAGGTCCGAAACCAATTGACCCAGTTGGCAAACTCTCGCCAGCCAGGTACTCTTCCTTCCCAACCTCTGCCTAATCCTAATAACGTGCCAACCCAGCGGCATGTTATGAACCCAAACCCGGGCCAAGCCCATATGATTTATCAGGCCCCCTCTGTTCCTTCACCTGATGGGATAGAGGCCTCCACTTCTTTTGCAGGTTACCAGCAGCAAGCTATCTTACCCAATCCCAACCAAAACCAGGCAGGACTTAATTCCGTAACGACCCGTAGTGGTAAGGAAACCCAAGACCCACCTCATCCAAACCACTCCAAGCTTGGTAGTGATCCCAAGCCTAGGACAGTAATCCAGGACGTCCCCACCCCTATCCCAGATCCAAGACCTGGACCTATCCTAGAAGAACCAACCAAGATCCCGTTTCCCGAGGCCTTGACCAAGGGAAAGAAGACCACCAAGCCCGTGGCACCTGAGGAGGACCTGGTCAAGCTCTTTGAGCAGGTCCACATAAACATTCCCTTGATGGATGCAATCCGCCACGTACCAGCTTACGCACGATTTTTAAAGAATGTGTGTATACCCCAGTGTAAGCCGCGAACCAAGGGTGGGAGCCCAATTGTTCTGTCAGAGCAAGCCAGCTCTGTAATCCTCAGTAAACTCCCACCCAAGGCAAAAGATCTTGGTACTCCCTTGATTTCCTGCAAGATAGGTGCTACCCAATTTGGTAGAGCTTTGCTAGACTTAGGTGCATCCATAAACCTGATACCCACATCCTTACTTGACCATCTAGAAGAATCTGAGCTAAAACCAACCGAGGTGACATTACAATTAGCAGATCGATCTATAAAGTCACCAAAAGGGATTCTCGAGGATGTTATCGTAAGAGTGCAGGATTTCTATTTCCCAGTGGACTTTATAGTCTTAGATATGGACGCGCCTAAAAACCCTAAGGATACACCAATCATTCTAGGGAGACCTTTCTTGGCCACTGCTAGAGCCAACATCAGCTGTGAGGAGGGCCAAATAGAGCTTAAATTTGGAGATCAAACCTTAAAAATTGATATATTTAAGGCCCAACAAGGAATTAATTACGGTGTCATCGAACAGATTTATGACGTCAGGACTTTGGTTGATGAATCACACTTCCAGAATGACTCGATTATGCCTCATCAATCACAGAAAGATCTTGACCCACAAACAGAGGAGTCGAATCCAGACATACACAACCTAGTAACTCCTACCCTTGAACCTCACATCTACACTGAACCACCCGCTGCTGCTGATAACCCTATCCTCGAGTTAAAGCCTCTTCCTGCTCACTTGAAATACATCTTTTTGGGTTCCAATCAGACCCTCCCTGTGATTATCAATTCCAACCTCAATCCCGAACAGGAATCCCATCTGATTGCTGTCCTCCAGCAACATCGCAGAGCCATCGGGTGGACTCTCGATGATTTGACTGGAATAAGCCCCTCCTTTTGTACTCATCATATCTATTCAGAAGAGGGCGCACGACCTTATCGTGAAATGCAGAGACGTTTGAACCCTAATCTGCAGGAGGTCGTGAAAAAGGAGATCATTAAGTGGTTAGATGCCGGGATCATCTACCCGATCTCCGATAGTCGTTGGGTGAGCCCAATTCAGGTTGTGCCTAAGAAGGCAGGACTCACCACCATAATGACTGAAATCGGAGAAATCATTCCTACCCGAGTAGCCAATGCGTGGAGAGTCTGTATAGATTACCGCCGACTCAATTCCTCCACGAAGAAGGATCATTTCCCACTACCCTTCATTGATTAAATTCTCGAGAAACTAGCGGGAAATAGGTTCTTCTGCTTTCTTGACGGGTACTCCGGTTATAACCAGGTGGCAATCCATCCTGAGGACCAAGAAAAGACCACATTCACCTACCCCTTCGGAATGTATGCTTTCCAAAGGATGCCTTTCGGTCTTTGCAATGCACCTGCTACCTTTCAGCGGTGCATGCTTGCCATATTCTCCGATATGGTAGGTGATTTCCTGGAAGTCTTCATGGATGACTTTTCAGTCTTTGGAGAATCTTTTGATGATTGCCTCCAACACTTGGTCTAGATACTCAGGCGATGCATTGAGGTGAACTTGGTTCTTTCCTGGGAAAAGAGCCATTTCATGGTGCCTGAGGGAATTGTCCTGGGACACTCAATTTCGGAAAAAGGCATCCAGGTGGATTGAGCTAAGGTTGATCTGATTTCTCGCCTTCCCGTACCTAGCTCGATCAGGGACATCCGTTCCTTTTTAGGGCACGTCGGTTTTTACCGCCGTTTCATTCCAGATTTCTCGAAAATCGTGCGCCCCTTGACTTCTCTCCAAGGATGTACCTTTTGAAATCTCCAAGGAATGCACGCTAGCCTTTGAAAACTTGTGTGACCGAGTCACCCAGGCACCTATCCTACAATCCCCTGACTGGTCTCAACCCTTTGAGATCATGTGCGATGCGTCTGACTTCGCTGTAGGAGCGATCCTGGGGCAAAAAGCTGACGGGAAACCCGTGGTCATCTACTACGCTAGCAAGACACTTGACGAGGCTCAGCGTAACTACACGGTTACGAAGAAAGAGCTGCTAGCCGTAGTATTTGCCCTTGAAAAATTCTGATCGTATCTTCTGGGTTCCCATGTCATCATTTACTCAGATCACACGGCTGTAAGGCATCTCCTTGCCAAGAAGGACGCGAAGCCTCGACCAATCTGTTGGATCTTGTTGTTGCAAGAATTCGATCTTGAGATTCGCGACAAGGCGAGAAGGTAGAATGTGGTAGCCGACCATTTGTCCCGTCTTCCTTCTGAGATCATCAACCCTTCCGGACCCATCATGGAACATTTTCCTGATGAGCACCTGCTTTCTGTTGGTACTAGACTTCCATGGTTTGCTGATATAGTAAACTACTTGGCATCTCATCAGACACCGTCTGATTGGCCGAAGGCCAAGAAAGACAAATTACGTTCTGATTCCAAGTATTACATTTGGGAAGACCCGTACCTTTTCTGCATAGGTGCTGATCAAATTATTCGGAGATGCATCCCGGAAGAGGAAATCAGCAATATCCTATCTTTCTGCCATGACCAGGCATGCGGTGGCCATTTCTCAGGGCATAAAACCGCATCCAAAGTCCTCCAGTGTGGCTTCTACTTGCCTACACTTTTCAAAGACGCATACAGTCACTGCAAGGCATGTAGTCATTGCTAGACTTTGGGCAACATGAACCATCGTGACATGATGCCTTTGCAGCCAATTCTTGTATGCGAAATTTTCGATGTATGGGGGATTGATTTTATGGGCCCCTTTCTTGTTTCGGATGGTTTCGAGTACATTCTGCTTGCGGTGGACTACGTGTCCAAATGGATCGAAACCATACCGACCCGAACCTGCAATCACAAGATTGTCCTTAAATTCATACATCAAAACATTTTCTCAAGGTTCGGGATTCCCCGTGCTATTATCTCTGATGGGGGGACCCATTTTACAAATGTTCAGTTTAGGTCACTGATGGCCAAATTTGGGGTGTCTCACCGAATCTCTACTCCTTACCAGCCCCAAACAAATGGTCTAGCTGAGCTATCAAATCGGGAGATCAAGAAAATCCTGCAAGTCAATGTTCGGCCTGACAGGAAGGACTGGTCGTCCCGACTTCCGGAAGCATTGTGGGCCTATAGGACCGCCCACAAGACCCAATTGGGCATGTCTCCCTTTAGACTGGTGTACGGAAAGGCATGTCACCTTCCCGTGGAACTGGAGCATAAAGCCTATTGGGCAGTACGGAACTGTAATCTAGATCTTTCCAAGGCTGGAACCCACAGAAAACTCCAAATCAGCGAGATTGATGAATTACGCCTAGACGCGTACGAGAACTCGCGAATCTACAAGGAGCAGGTGAAAGCCTTCCACGATAAGCACATCTCGAGAAAGATCTTTCATCCTGGTCAAAAAGTCCTACTCTTTGATGCCCGACTCAAACTTTTCCTGGGAAAACTGAGGTCCAAGTGGGTCGGACCGTATTTAGTCCGACAGGTTTTTGGAAATGGAGCCATTGAAATCAGTCCACTCAGCCATGATTCCGAACCTTTCATCGTGAACGGTCAGAGACTCAAACCGTTCATTGATGTAACTTCTAGTGATTCGGCTGAATCATCCCTCATCCTCCATTTCCCTTGAACTTACTGTGCCCGGCCGATGGCGTAAAACTCAGCGCTTAACGGGAGGCAGCCCGTCATTTCTTGAAAATCTAAAACCTTTTTTTCTGACACCATTGTGCACTTAAGGTTCACCCTTTAAGACAGCCGACTCCACCTCAGATGCTTGCATCTGAGATTAGAAATCATCTGCAGAATTCATCCCGACCCATTCACTCACAAAAATATCTGTCTTAAGGAATAAATTAAGTAAATAAAAACCCCTAAATCACAATGAGGACATTGCAAGTTTTAGGCATGGGGGGGTATAAGTGCAAACTTGTAGAAAAAAAAAGAGGGGGTTTTAAACAAAAATTCACATATGCCAAAAACACCATAAAAATTAAAATTTTTTTCAAAATAAAAAGAATAAGAGGAGAAAGGAAATTTTGAGGAGAAGGAAAAGAAACAAAATGAAAAGGAGCACAAAAAGATGAAAGAAAAGAGTAATAGTCATTAGTAAAAAGCTAAGGAATTAACCTTAGTCTAGACCATTTTTCAAGAAAAGAAATGAAAAGTGCTTGGTAAGATTAGTAAGAACGCAAACCGTAGGCATTCTTGATAGACTCTTAGTACCCATTAAGATCTAGACAATCCTCAAGAGGTTGAGGAAAATGAAAAGCTTGAGTACTAGGTCCAAGGCTTAGTGAAACGTCGCGGCAACCGGGTTTGAGGGTTTTGTTATAACGTTGTAGTAAAGCCGGTTATTACCAACATTTCAAATATAAATTTTTTTTACTCGGAAAATGAAAGAGTTCCCGAGGTCGAACTCAGGGAGCAAGTCGTATTCTAGTGATATACATGTTTCTTTTACAAAAAGAAAGAGAGAGGGAAAGAATTTGTTGTTTTCTCTTTGTTCTGCAGAGGGGGATGCTCTTCTTTCTCTCTTTCTTTAGATCTCCTTCTTTTCTCTGTTCTGCAGAGGTGATATTCTTCTTCTGCAATGGTGATGCTCTTCTTCTTCTTCCTGCTGTTCCTGCGTTGGTGATGTTCTTCTTTCTTCAGAGCTCCTTGTTCTTCTTCTTCTTTGGTTTTCTGCCTTGACCTCTCTTCTTCTTCTTCTGCAATCGTGGTGACCCTTTCTCTTTTCCCCTTTTTTTTTCTTATGGCTGCAGAGCTTCTGCCTTCAGCTACTAAGTCTTCCTTTCTTCTTCTTCTGCTTTGGCCGTTGCTCTTCCTTCTTCTTCAGCCTGCCTTCTTTCCTGCTCTGGCTGCTGACTTTCCGTCGTCTGACCCGGTGCTTCGACGACTTAACTATGCATGTGCTACAGTGCAGCTCCTTCTTCTTCTTCTTTGGCCTGCACACTTCAGAGTTTTTCGTCAAGAGGCAAAACCTACTCTACCCCCCCCCCCCCCCGCGTCTCTCTTTCTCTCTGAAACCACTCTTGGGAAAGCTCTCCCAGAGCTACCGGGTAATCGGGTTCGGGTCAGGCCCGGGTCCAGGCCCACCGGCGTGTGTGGTGGGCGAGGAGTGCAGTCAGTCTAAGTCGGGTCGGGTCAGGTCCGCGAGACGTGAGCGCGGACGAGACCGGGTAACCGGGCGGGTGTAAGGGGACCTCACCCCGTGTACTGAGGCAATGAGGCTAGTGCACGAAATCAATTTAAACAGTGGAACGTGTGTGAGGCTTACCGATGTGGGACTAAACGCAGACCGTTCCTCGCGTGCGCCTGCTGGGAGACCGCGGCTTGGCTTCTGCAGCTGCGGCTTCTATCTGCATAAGTTGCTGGCTGGCTGCCTTCGCACGACGCCCCGTACCCCGCAGCAGCTGGAGACCTGGCGTCCTCAAGCCTGGAGCGCGGGAGAAGCTGCCTTAATGTGCGTCAATGGCGGTCGGACCTCAAAACCTGTCGGACACGAATATGGCCTCGCGGCCTAATCAAACCACTGGGGAACCTTCGCCGTGGCACGGCGAAGGTGAGGAGCTGCATGGCAGGCCGCAAGGAGGTGTCTGGTGGCAGCCCTGGGTCGGACTGCAACCGGAGGAATGGGTTTGTTCGGGGGAGTGTTACGGAGGTGTGGAGTGGCAGTGGAGGGGTGGGGGGTGCTCAGTGTGATGAGGCGGAGGCGCGGTGAGGGTCGGCGAGCCGTGTGGGTTGCTGAGGTGATGGGAACGGCTCGCCGGAGGGTGGTTGGAGGCGAAGGGGGTGAAGGTGGTCAGGGTCGGTAGAGGGCTTAATTGAATAAATTGAAAGCGGGGAAAGAAAGTGGAGGAGAAGGGGAGTAGCTCTCGCTTACTTGCAGGGACGAAGGGGGAGGAACAGGGCGACAGTCGTATCTACTGTCGCCGGAGAAGACGATGCTCAGGGAGAGGGGCGGCGGCGAGCAGAGAGCCGGAGAGGCGCCAGCTGGGTGCGGCGTGGCGCGGGAAGAGCAGGGGAGGAAGTCTCTGCTGCTGGTATTGCGGCAGAGCGAAGAGGTGGAGGGGGAGGAAGCCGCCGGAGCTGGTGAGCGTCTGCCGGAGGAAGAAGAGAAGAAAGTTGGGGATTTTCTCCGTCAGATCCAGGCTGCCCTGGTCGGTGGAGCAGCGGGGGGTATTTATAGGGATGAAACAGGGAGGAAGGCGGAGGGAGACGACGTGTCTCCCTCGCCGGAGAATGGTCGGAACACGAACCCATACCGTCCGTGCGTTCGCACGGCCGGTATGGTGGGCTACAATGACCAGGGGGGTGCCCCTGCGACGGCTGACGACGCAGGGCACCCCCGGTTTACTTGCCAGGTCCCCCACCTCACCCTGCGCGGCGCCATGCTCCGCGCAAGGTCGCCGGAGCATGGTGCTGGCAGGGTTTTGCAAGAGGGACCTGATTGAAAAGAACGAAGGAGAGTTAGGGGCCAAAATGCGAGGGTTCAAAAGTTGAGGGCCAAAGAGTAAATATATGAGGACCAAAGTGTGAAGTCGGTCAAGGGGGTTTCTTCTTAGGCTCAAGTTTTTATACATGACTAATTAAGACCTAAGGAATCTGATGGTGAATTTCATTTTCATATTAAACCTTGTTTGACCGGTCAATTTGCGCAAAAACCCAAATTAAGTTATTAATTGGGCATGGTTCTCAATGTAGGTCAAAATGGGTTCTAAAGGCCAAATTGAAGGTTCTAAACCCTAGAGATTATTTTTCTATGAATTTTAGAGGGTTTATTCTATTTTTACTTTGCCTCGAACCTTGTGAATTGAAGTGGGTTATTTTAGGGTTACAGATTATCATTTGGTTCCTTGGAAGTGCTGTAGCCCTTGCTAGATCATCTCATCCCACTTTTATTCTTATTAAGCTGTTTTGACCTGTGTTTGGGCCCTGAATTACCCTGTATGCAGATTATACTGGTAAAATTGCACTTTTACCCCTTATGACTGGTTTTCTTCTCAAACTCAGAATTCTCTGAGTTAAGCCTTTCCTTGAGATATGTAGGAGCTTTTATCCTTTGTATTGGGTCAAAATGAGCTAGTTATGGCTCATGATGAGGTTCTCATCATACCCCCATGCCTAGCTTTTGCTAGTCCCTCAGCAAAAACTTAAGGTTTCAACCCTTGTTCTAGACCATGAAGTTTTTAATGGTTTTAGATAAGTGCCTTTTTTATTTGAGCATAGATTAGGTTAGAATGCTGACCATAGGCCTAAAAGGTACTCTAGTACCAATCAAGATCCAAATCTGTCTAGCCTTAGCCTCAGTCTTTTAGCAAAGGTTTTTAAGGCCCGCAAGAACTAACCTAAGGTTTATTGGACTTCGTGGTTAAAGCACCCGTGCTTGAAATGATTTTAGCCCTGGCTCAGTTCGCAGTGCGTTTTGTAAGAGAGAGATAGAAAGTTTTTCTGTTTGGAGAGTTTTCTCTCTCTTTTTCTTTTTAGTTCTAGCCTAGGATTGGCTTTTCAACACGGTCTGTATCAGATTCCTTGCTCCCATCATCAATCCTCAAGGGTTCCTGGCGATCGATGCTTCGAGATAGCACCGCCCATGGCAACCCCCGGAACCCTGGCTATTGAGATTTCGAGATAATCCCATCCATGGTATTCCGTGGCCGAATCCAGACCCTGGCAATTGACACTTCGAGATAATGCCATCCATGGAATCTGAATCAGCAGAGTGCTTACATGCCCCCCGTAGGATATGTAAATATCCTAAGAGACAAGCACCGAGGAGATGATATTTTGTTACGCATCTTCGAGGGGATTTCCCGCCTCTCTGCGCTGGGAACTCGTCCAAATCAACTTGTGTTGATCGGCCGCTCCTATTCTAGGTGTTCTTTTCAGATTTTTGCGACGCTTCTGCGTGATTCTGATTTTTACGCTTACTAAACCAGGCTGTGTGTGAGATTAGGGTGCTTAGGTTACTGAGTCCCGTAAACCAAAAATTAGTTAACGAGGCCGAATACTCCCTAAGCCTTAGACCTAATACTTCAGCTTTTCATTTTCCTCAACCACTTGAGGAGTGTCCAGATCTTAATGGGTACTAAGAGTCTATTCAAGAATGCCTAAGGTTTGCATTCTTACTAATCTCATTGTGCACTTTTCAGTTATTTTCTTGAATGAGGTCTAGAACTTAGGTTAATTCCTTAGTTCCTTATTAATGACTATCACTTTTTCTCATAATTTTGTGCTCCTTTTTCATTTTGTTTCTTTTCTCCTTCACAAAATTTTCCTTCTCCTCTTTTCCTCTTATTCTTTTTCGAAAAATTTTTTAATTTTTATGGTATTTTTGGCATATGTGAATTTTTTGTTTGAAACCTTTTCTTACAAGTTTTTGCACTTTCCTACCCCCCCATGCATAAGATTTGCAATGTCCTCATTGTAACCTAGGGGGTCTTAGTTCATTCCTTAAGACAGAAATTTGGATGAGTGAATGGGTCGGGTTGAATTTTTGCGGACGATTTCAAATCTCAGATGCGAACATCTGAGTTGGGGTCGACTGTCTACAAGGGTGAACTTCGAGTGCTGAAAGGTGTCAGAACAAGTTTCAGGTTTTCAAAGAGAATGACGGGCTGCCTCCCGTTAAGCGCTGAGTTTTACGCCATCGGCTGGGCGCAATAAGCTCAAGGGGAACAGAGGATATAAGATGCCTCAGCCAAATCAGTAGAAGTTACATCAATGAACGGCTTGAGTCTCTGACCATTCACGATGAAAGGTTCAGAATCGTGGCTGAGTGGACTGATTTCGATTGCTCCATTTCCAAAAACCTGTCGGACCAAATATGGTCCGACCCACTTAGATCTCAGTTTTCCTGGGAAGAGTTTGAGTCGGGCATCAAAGAGTATGACCTTTTGACCAGGATGAAAGATCTTTCTCGAGATGTGTTTGTCGTGGAAGGCTTTAACCCGCACCTTGTAGATTTGCGAGTTCTCGTACGCGTCTATGCGTAATTCATCGATCTCGCTGATTTGGAGTTTTCTGTGGGTCCCAGCCTTAGAAAGATCCAGATTACAGTTCCGTACTGCCCAATAGGCTTTATGCTCCAGTTCGACGGGAAGGTGGCATGCCTTTCCGTACACCAATCTAAAGGGAGACATGCCCAATTGGGTCTTGTGGGCGGTCCTATAGGCCCACAATGCTTCCGGAAGTCGGGACGACCAGTCCTTCCTGTCAGGTCGAACAGTGACTTGCAGGATTTTCTTGATCTCCCGATTAGACAGCTCAGCTAGACCATTAGTTTGGGGGTGGTAAGGAGTAGAGATTCGGTGAGACACCCCATATTTGGTCATCAGTGACCTAAACTGAGCATTTGTGAAATGGGTTCCCCCATCAGAGATTATTGCACGAGGAATCCCGAACCTTGAGAAAATGTGTTGATGAATGAATTTGAGAACGATTTTGTGATCACAGGTTCGGGTCGGTATGGCTTCGATCCATTTGGACACGTAGTCCACAGCCAATAGAATGTATTCGAAACCATCCGAAACAGGAAAGGGGCCCATAAAATCAATCCCCCAAACATCAAAGATTTCGCATACTAGAATCGGTTGCATAGGCATCATGTCGCGATGGCTCATGTTGCCCAAAGTCTGGCAACGACTGCATGCCTTGCAATGACTGTATGCGTCTTTGAACAGTGTGGGCCAGTAAAAGCCGCACTGGAGGACTTTTGATGCGGTTTTATGCCCGGCAAAATGGCCACCGCATGCCTGGTCATGGCAGAAAGAGAGGATATTGTTGACTTCCCCTTCCGGGACACATCTCCGGATGATCTGATCGGCACCTATGCGGAAGAGGTACGGGTCTTCCCAAATGTAATACTTGGCATCGGAGCGTAATTTGTCTTTCTTGGCCTTCGGCCAATCGGACGGGGTCTGATGAGATGCCAAGTAATTTACAATATTAGCAAACCATGGAAGGCTAGTACCAATAGTCAGCAGGTGCTCATCGGGAAAATGCTCAGTGATGGGTATGGAAGGGTCTATTATTTCAGAAGGAAGACGGGACAAGTGATCAGCTACCACGTTTTGTTTTCCCGCTTTATCGCGAATCTCGAGGTCAAATTCTTGCAACAGCAAGATCCATCGGATCAATCGAGGCTTCGCGTCCTTCTTTGCAAGGAGATGCCTCACAGCCGTGTGATCCGAGTATATGATGACATGGGAACCCAGAAGGTACGATCTGAACTTCTCTAGGGCAAATACTACAGCTAGCAGCTCTTTCTCAGTAACTGTATAGTTACGCTGAGCCTCATCGAGTGTTTTGCTGGCGTAGTAAATGACCACAGGTTTCTTGTCATTTTTCTGCCCCAAAACCGCTCCTACAGCGAAGTCGGATGCATCACACATGATCTCAAAGAGTTGAGACCAATCAGGGGACTGTAGGATCGGGGCTTGGGTGACTCGGTCACGCAGGATTTCAAATGCTTGAGTGCATTCCTTGGAGATTTCGAAGGGAACATCCTTGGAGAGAAGAGTGGTCAGGGGGCGTGCGATTTTTGAAAAATCAGGGATAAATCGTCGATAAAAACCGACATGCCCTAAAAAGGATCGGATGTCCCTGATCGAGCTAGGCATAGGAAGGTGAGAAATCAGATTAACCTTAGCTCGATCCACTTGGATACCTTTCTCCGAAATTGAGTGTCCCAGGACAATTCCCTCAGGCACCATGAAATGGCTCTTCTCCCAGGAAAGAACCAAATTCACGTCGATGCACCGCCTGAGTATCTGGACCAAGTGTTGGAGGCAATCGTCGAATGATGCTCCGAAAACTGAAAAGTCATCCATGAAGACTTCCAGATAATCACCTACCATATCTGAGAATATGGCAAGCATGCATCGCTGAAAAGTAGCGGGTGCATTGCAAAGACCGAAAGGCATCCTTCGGAAAGCGTATGTTCCGAAGGGGCAGGTGAACGTGGTCTTTTCTTGGTCCTCAGGATGGATTGCCACCTGGTTATAACCGGAGTACCCGCCAAGAAAGCAGAAGAACCTATTTCCTGCTAGTTTTTCGAGAATTTGATCAATGAAGGGTAGTGGGAAATGATCCTTCTTCGTGGAGGAATTGAGTCGACGGTAATCTATACAGACTCTCCACGAGTTGGCTAATCGGGTAGGAATGATTTCTCCGGTCTCAGTCGTTATAGTGGTGAGTCCTGCCTTCTTAGGCACGACCTGAATTGGGCTCACCCAACGACTATCGGAGATCGGGTAGATGATCCCGGCATCTAACCACTTGATGATCTCCTTTTTCACGACCTCCTGCAGATTGGGGTTTAAGCGTCTCTGCATTTCACGAGAAGGTCGTGTGCCCTCTTCTGAATAGATATGATGAGTACAATAAGAGGGACTTATTCCAGTCAAATCATCGATAGTCCATCCGATGGCTCTGCGATGTTGCTGGAGGACAACAATCAGACGGGATTCCTGTTCAGGACTGAGGTTGGAATTGATGATCACAGGAAGGGTCTGATTAGAACCCAAAAAGATGTATTTTAAATGAGCAGGAAGGGGTTTCAGTTCGAGGGTGGGGTTTTCAGTAGCAGCGGGTGGTTCAGTATAGATGTGAGGTTCAAGGGTGGGAGTTACTGGGTTGTTCACATCTGGATTTGACTCCTCTGTTTGCGGGTCAAGATCCTTCTGTGGTTGATGAGGCATACTCAAGTCATTCTGGAGGTGTGATTCATCAACCAAAGTCTTGATGTCACAAATTTGCTCGATGACGCCGCAATTAATTCCTTGTTGGGCCTTAAATATATCAATTTTCAGTGTTTGATCTCCAAACTTAAGCTCTATTTGGCCCTCCTCACAGCTGATGTTGGCTCTAGCAGTAGCCAAGAAAGGTCTCCCTAGAATGATTGGTGTATCCCTAGGGTTCTCAGGTGCATCCATGTCTAAGACTATAAAGTCCACTGGAAAATAGAAATCCCGCACTCTCACGATAACATCCTCGAGAATCCCTTTTGGTGACTTTATAGATCGATCTGCTAATTGTAATGTCACCTCGGTTGGTTTCAGCTCAGATTCTTCCAGATGGTCAAGTAAGGATGTGGGTATCAGATTTATAGATGCACCTAAGTCTAACAATGCTCTATCAAATTGGGTACCACCTATCTTACAGGAGATCAGGGGAGTTCCAGGATCTTTTGCCTTGGGTGGGAGTCTACTAAGGATTACAGAGCTGGCTTGCTCTGACAGAACAATTGGGCTCCCTCCCTTGGTTCGCGGCTTACGCTGGGGTGTACATATATTCTTTAGAAATTGTGCGTAAGCTGGTACGTGGCGGATTGCATCCATCAAGGGGATGTTTATGTGGACCTGCTCAAAGAGCTTGACCAGGTCCTCCTCAGGGGCCACGGGTTTGGTGGTCTTCTTTCCCTTGGTCAGGGCCTCGGGAAACGGGATCTTGGTTGGTTCCTCTAGGATAGGTCCAGGTTGTGGGTCTGGAACAGCGGTACCTTGGATAACTATCCTAGGGTCATGGTTATCAGGCTGGGAGTGGTTTGGATAATGCGGGTCCTGAGTTGTCTTACCACTACGTGTTGTTACAGAATTTAATCCGGCCTGATTTTGGTTTGGGTTTGGTAGGAGGGGTGGCTGCTGCTGAAATCCCGCACGCGAAGTTGAGGCTTCCATCTCGTCTGGAGATGGGGCAGTAGGGGCCTGATAAATCCATTGAGCGTGGCCTAAATTTGGATTCATAACGCGCTTCTGGGTTGGCACGTTATTTGGGTTAGGAAGAGGTTGGGAAGGGAGTGTGCCTGGCTGGCGAGAATTTGCCAACTGGGCCAGTTGAGTTTTAACTTCAGTAAGCTCGTCCTTGTGCTGTTTTTGAATGGCCGCATTCGATTTTTGAATGTCAGCCAGAGTCTGAAGGATTAAGGACATTTGATCTTGATTTGGCCCTGATGGATAAGTAGGGTTGGGCCGAGGCTGAGGCGGCTGGTAGTGATGAGAGGGCTGTGGGCGGGACTGAAAAGGTGGTCTTTGGGTTTGGGAATTTCCCGCCCACTGAAAATTGGGATGGTTTCGCCATCTAGGGTTGTAAGTGTTGGAGAATGGGTCATTCTGGATGGCGTTGAGGTCCTCGCAGGTCTGAGGAACCTCCTGAGAATCAGGGAAAGGAGGAATGGAGTTCCCCCGGCTGGTGAAGAAAGGATCGGATGATCTTCCAGTCCAAGAATCAGATGGGGATGGATATGGATCCATCCCAAGGGAAGATCGGTGGAGGATGTTTTGCACAGTCTCCTGTGTGGAAGGAGGTTGTGCAAAGGAGTTACGCGCAGAGGTGGCTCGCTGCAAGTGCTGAGTCAGCTCATCCACCTTCTTTTCAATGATTGAGACCTTGTCCAATCGACTGGCCATTAATTCCAGGTCGACTGATGCGGACAGGTCCTGCGTCTCATGTGCTCCCTTAAGATTCGTCGCTGCGCGGGTATTCGTCCTGTCGAATAATCCCATGGAGTCATTGTTGATGGAGTTCTCGCACATGTTTTCGAGAATCTCCCATACGGTGTCTTCATGTTGACCCATGATGTTTCCTCCGCAGGTTGCATTGACGAAAAGGCGGATGTCCTCACGGAGTCCCTGGTAAAAAGATTGGACTTGTTCCCATTTAGGAACTCCGTGATGGGGGCACTTCCTCATGAGATCCTGAAAACGATCCCATGCCTCATGGAGAGGTTCTCCTGATTGTTGAGTGAAGTGTGTAATCTGATGGCGCAAGGCGTTGGTCCGACCAACGGGAAAGAACTTTTTCAAAAACTCGGATTGAAGTTCTTCCCAAGTGTTGATCGGCCGGGTCTGAGTTTGATACCAATGGGCGGCCTTGTCCATAAGAGAAAAGGAGAACATCTTCATGAGAAGAATATCCCGATTTTGCGCATCTGATCCAAAAGTGTGGGCCAGATGCTTTAGCTGTTTGATGTGCTGGAAGGGATCTTCAGAATTAAGCCCATGGAATTTAGGTATAGCATGAATCATGTTGGGCTTTAGTTCGGAATCAGGTCCTCCAATCGGGATTCTAACTCGAGGCTCAATGGCCACCGCAGCAGGATTGTAGTGGTCCCGCATCATAGGACGCTGTGGTGGGTGTACGAAGTTTTGGAAGAGGTCATTGAGTCGCTGGAGCTGGTGTTCCAGATTATTTTCTTCCCCAACTGGCTGAGCCATGATGGGGGAAGAAGAAGAACTTGGTTCTGAATCAGAAGAGAGAATAATGTGAGGGTGTTGCTGCACAAATACGGGCGTCGAGGCTTGGCCTTGACGAGAGCGAATTTCTAATGGAGGTCTTAAGGGTGGTCTTAGAGACCTCCTTCCGTACATGCACAGTTGGGAGAGGTAAGTTTAGAAGGTGCTGGACCCAATCAAGACACCCAAAAATGTGTTGGGTGACTATAGAGGTGCGGGGCAGATGGACCCCTTGATCAGAAAGATCGTCCACTTGAGAATTACCTGGGCAGCCAGAGAGGGAGAGTCCCGCGAAGACCCCTACACGGTAGAGCGTCCCCACGGGTTACAGGGTTTCCCCCACCCGACCTCTCTTGTCACTGCGGTTCCAGGTAGACCAGAATGGGGATCTTGACCTCTTAAGTCTACCAATTTTAAGATCAGGGTGCTTAAGGTTTCACTTGAACTTTAGTCTTTTTAAGTGCAAAGAGTGACCTAATTTAAGGTTGGTTGACCCAAGGGGTCAACTTTACCTATTGTTTTCTTTAAGAGCTTTTAGGTCCTGTCTTTTAGGGTTCAAGTGTTTAGAGAGAGCCAATTGTTTAGGATTTTTCTTGTTAATTATTTTCAATCAATGGCTTGGGCACACCTCTTTTAGATTTCCTCAATTCTTGATTAAGGGGTGTGTCTCTACTGAAATCCTAATGTTTGACCTTATGTTGGCTCTACTTGGTCCATTTAACTCTTTGTTGGGCAATTAGGGCTCAAGCAAGAATGTGTTAGCCCTTAAATACCCTTAATAGTGTGCAGGAGTGATGAGTTGAAAACATGCAACTTTTTATGGTTACTAAGTATGGAAGACAGGTTAGCCCTATATTGCTTGTTCTTTTCTTTTCTTCCTCTTTAGAGTGTAGGGGTTAATAGTGAGAGAAAAGATTTACCTGTCTTCGGAGTGGTTGTGTGGTTTCTTGTCTTCTTGAGTTCCTGTAGCTGCACAAAAGAGAAGAGATTATCAGAACTTAAAAGAAACAGGAATGTTTACCTCTAGAATAGCCGTTGCTCCCCGGCAGCGGCGCCAAAATGAAACGTCGCGGCAACCGGGTTTGAGGGTTTTGTTATAACGTTGTAGTAAAGCCGGTTATTACCAACATTTCAAATATAAATTTTTTTTACTCGGAAAATGAAAGAGTTCCCGAGGTCGAACTCAGGGAGCAAGTCGTATTCTAGAGATATACATGTTTCTTTTACAAAAAGAAAGAGAGAGGGAAAGAATTTGTTGTTTTCTCTTTGTTCTGCAGAGGGGGATGCTCTTCTTTCTCTCTTTCTTTAGATCTCCTTCTTTTCTCTGTTCTGCAGAGGTGATATTCTTCTTCTGCAATGGTGATGCTCTTCTTCTTCTTCCTGCTGTTCCTGCGTTGGTGATGTTCTTCTTTCTTCAGAGCTCCTTGTTCTTCTTCTTCTTTGGTTTTCTGCCTTGACCTCTCTTCTTCTTCTTCTGCAATCGTGGTGACCCTTTCTCTTTTCCCCTTTTTTTTTTTTTATGGCTGCAGAGCTTCTGCCTTCAGCTACTAAGTCTTCCTTTCTTCTTCTTCTGCTTTGGCCGTTGCTCTTCCTTCTTCTTCAGCCTGCCTTCTTTCCTGCTCTGGCTGCTGACTTTCCGTCGTCTGACCCGGTGCTTCGACGACTTAACTATGCATGTGCTACAGTGCAGCTCCTTCTTCTTCTTCTTTGGCCTGCACACTTCAGAGTTTTTCGTCAAGAGGCAAAACCTACTCTACCCCCCCCCCCCCCCCCCCCACGTCTCTCTTTCTCTCTGAAACCACTCTTGGGAAAGCTCTCCCAGAGCTACCGGGTAATCGGGTTCGGGTCAGGCCCGGGTCCAGGCCCACCGGCGTGTGTGGTGGGCGAGGAGTGCAGTCAGTCTAAGTCGGGTCGGGTCAGGTCCGCGAGGCGTGAGCGCGGACGAGACCGGGTAACCGGGCGGGTGTAAGGGGACCTCACCCCGTGTACTGAGGCAATGAGGCTAGTGCACGAAATCAATTTAAACAGTGGAACGTGTGTGAGGCTTACCGATGTGGGACTAAACGCAGACCGTTCCTCGCGTGCACCTGCTGGGAGACCGCGGCTTGGCTTCTGCAGCTGCGGCTTCTATCTGCATAAGTTGCTGGCTGGCTGCCTTCGCACGACGCCCCGTACCCCGCAGCAGCTGGAGACCTGGTGTCCTCAAGCCTGGAGCGCGGGAGAAGCTGCCTTAATGTGCGTCAATGGCGGTCGGACCTCAAAACCTGTCGGACACGAATATGGCCTCGCGGCCTAATCAAACCACTGGGGAACCTTCGCCGTGGCACGGCGAAGGTGAGGAGCTGCGCGGCAGGCCGCAAGGAGGTGTCTGGTGGCAGCCCTGGGTCGGACTGCAACCGGAGGAATGGGTTTGTTCGGGGGAGTGTTACGGAGGTGTGGAGTGGCAGTGGAGGGGTGGGGGGTGCTCAGTGTGATGGGGCGGAGGTGCGGTGAGGGTCGGCGAGCCGTGTGGGTTGCTGAGGTGATGGGAACGGCTCGCCGGAGGGTGGTCGGAGGCGAAGGGGGTGAAGGTGGTCAGGGTCGGTAGAGGGCTTAATTGAATAAATTGAAAGCGGGGAAAGAAAGAGGAGGAGAAGGGGAGTAGCTCTCGCTTACTTGCAGGGACGAAGGGGGAGGAACAGGGCGACAGTCGTATCGACTGTCGCCGGAGAAGACGATGCTCAGGGAGAGGGGCGGCGGCGAGCAGAGAGCCGGAGAGGCGCCAGCTGGGTGCGGCGTGGCGCGGGAAGAGCAGGGGAGGAAGTCTCTGCTGCTGGTATTGCGGCAGAGCGAAGAGGTGGAGGGGGAGGAAGCCGCCGGAGCTGGTGAGCGTCTGCCGGAGGAAGAAGAGAAGAAAGTTGGGGATTTTCTCCGTCAGATCCAGGCTGCCCTGGTCGGTGGAGCAGCGGGGGGTATTTATAGGGATGAAACAGGGAGGAAGGCGGAGGGAGACGACGTGTCTCCCTCGCCGGAGAATGGTCGGAACACGAACCCATACCGTCCGTGCGTTCGCACGGCCGGTATGGTGGGCTACAATGACCAGGGGGGTGCCCCTGCGACGGCTGACGACGCAGGGCACCACAGACGACGCAGGGCACCCCCGGTTTACTTGCCAGGTCCCCCACCTCACCCTGCGCGGCGCCATGCTCCGCGCAAGGTCGCCGGAGCATGGTGCTGGCAGGGTTTTGCAGGAGGGACCTGATTGCAAAGAACGAAGGAGAGTTAGGGGCCAAAATGCGAGGGTTCAAAAGTTGAGGGCCAAAGAGTAAATATATGAGGACCAAAGTGTGAAGTCGGTCAAGGGGGTTTCTTCTTAGGCTCAAGTTTTTATACATGACTAATTAAGACCTAAGGAATCTGATGGTGAATTTCATTTTCATATTAAACCTTGTTTGACCGGTCAATTTGCGCAAAAACCCAAATTAAGTTATTAATTGGGCATGGTTCTCAATGTAGGTCAAAATGGGTTCTAAAGGCCAAATTGAAGGTTCTAAACCCTAGAGATTATTTTTCTATGAATTTTAGAGGGTTTATTCTATTTTTACTTTGCCTCAAACCTTGTGAATTGAAGTGGGTTGTTTTAGGGTTACAGATTATCATTTGGTTCCTTGGAAGTGCTGTAGCCCTTGCTAGATCATCTCATCCCACTTTTATTCTTATTAAGCTGTTTTGACCTGTGTTTGGGCCCTGAATTACCCTGTATGCAGATTATACTGGTAAAATTGCACTTTTACACCTTATGACTGGTTTTCTTCTCAAACTCAGAATTCTCTGAGTTAAGCCTTTCCTTGAGATATGTAGGAGCTTTTATCCTTTGTATTGGGTCAAAATGAGATAGTTATGGCTCATGATGAGGTTCTCATCACTTAGGGAGTATTTAACCTCGCTAACTAACTTCTGGTTTACGGGACTCAGTAACCTAAGCACCCTAACCTCACACACAGCCTGGTTCAACAAGCGTAAAAATCAAAATCACGCAGAAGCGTCGAAAAAAGTCTGAAAAGTACACCTAGAATAGGAGCGGGCAATTAACACAAGTTGATTTGGACGAGTTCCCAGCGCAGAGAGGTGGGAAATCCCCTCAAAGATGCGTAACAAAATATCATCTCCTCGGTGCTTGTCTCTTAGGATATTCACATATCCTACTGGGGGCATGTAAGCACCCTGCTGGTTCAGATTCCATGGATGGCATTATCACGAAGTGTCAACTGCCAGGGTCTGAACGTGGCCACGGAACACAATGGATGGGATTATCTCGAAATCTCAATAGCCAGGGTTCTGGGGGTTGCCATGGGCAGTGCTATCTCGAAGCATCGATCGCCAGGAACCCTTGAGGATTGATGATGGGGGCAAGGAATCTGATACAGACCATGTTAAAAAGCCAATCCTAAGCTAGAATTAAAAAGAAAAAGAGAGAGAAAACTCTTCAAAACAGAAAAATTTTCTACCTCTCTCTTTTACAAAACGCACTGCGAATTGAACCAGGGCTAAAATCATTTCAAGCATGGGTGCTTTAACTACAAAGTCCAATAAACCTTAGGTTAGTTCTTGTGGGTCTTAAAAACCTTTGCTAAGGACTGAGGCTGAGGCTAGACAGATTTGGATCTTGATTGGTACTAGAGTACCTTTTAAGCCTATGGTCAGCATTCTAACCTAATCTAGGTTTAAATGACAAAGCACTTATCTGAAGCTATTAAAGAACTTCATGGTCTAGAACAAGGGTTGAAACCTTAAGCTTTTGCTAAGGGACTAGCAAAAGCTAGGCATGGGGGTATGATGAGAACCTCATCATGAGCCATAACTAGCTCATTTTGACCTAATACAGAGAATAAAAGCTCCTACATAACCTTAGAAAGGCTTGGCTCAGAGAGATTCTGAGTTTGCAAAAACTGAGGGTAAAAATGCAATTTCACCAATCCGATCTGAAAATAGGGTAACTCAGGGTCCAAACATAGGTCAAAATAACCTAATAAGAAGAAAAGTGGGATGAAATGACTCAATAAGGGCTACAGCAACTCCAAGGAATTAAATAACAGCCTGTAACCCTAAAAACAAATCCACTTCAATTCACGTGGTTCAGGGAAAGGTAAAAATCAAATAAACCCTCTAAAATTCATATAAAAATAATCTCTAGGGTTTAGGACTTTCAATTTGGCCTTAGGAACCCATTTTGACCTACATTGAGAACCATGTCCAATTAACAACTCAATTTGGGTTTTTGCGTAAATTGACCAGTCAAACAAGGTTTAATCTAAAAATAAAATTCACCATCAGAATCCTTAGGTCCTAATTAGTCATGTATAAAAACTTGGGCCTAAGAAGAAACCTTCTTGACCAACTTTTCATTTTGGTCCTCATCCATCACTTTTTGACCCTCAACTTTTGAAACCCTCGCATTTTGGCCCCTAATTCTTCATCGTTTTCTGCATTTTGGTCCTCCCTACAAAACCCTGCGCAGCACCATACTCCGGCGAGGCATGGCGCCGCGCAGGGTGAGGGCGACCCCCTGCCATGACAACGGGGTGTTCCCTGCGACGTCTGCTGTCGCAGGGACACCTCCACGATCTCTGCCATCGCCACACCTTCCGTGCGAACGCGCGGAAGGTATGGGTCGCGATCTGACCATCCTCCGGCGAGGGAGGCACGTTGTCTCCCTCTGCCCTCCTCTCTGATTTCGCCTCTATAAAAGCCGCCACCGTCTGCCGCTTTTTGCAGCTCGGATCTGACGGAGACACCCCCCTAAATTCCTCCCTTCCCACTCCGACAGACGCCCCCTTGCTCCGGCGACCTCTCCTCCTCCTCCTCATCGCCCTGCCGCACTACCAGCAGCAGGGTTACCTTCCCTCGATCTTTCCGCGTCACGCCGCACCCAGCTGGCGCCTCTCCGGTCCCTTCCTCGCCGCCGCTCCTTCCTCTGGGCAATTTCTTCTCCGGTGACAGTCGATACGACTGTCGCCTATGCCAACCCCTCCTCGTCCAGCTTAGCAGGTAGAACTTCTCCTCTTCCTCCCCTCTTTCTTTTCTATACTGAAAACCCTTACTGTTGCCACCTATTTCCCACCGATCACCCTCACCTTCTCCACCTCCGGCCAAACTCCGGCGAACCACTCCCATCGCTCCAGCACCCCGCACGGTTCGCCGACCTGTGCATAACCTCCGCCTCCTCACCCTGATCCTCCTCCGCCCTTCCACTGTCCACCAAACGCCCTCTGCAGACCCACCGAACACACCCACTTCTTCGCTCACAGTTTGACCTAGGGCGACTTGTTTGCTCCACCATGCCCCCTGCAGACCCTCTGACCACCTTCGTCGTGCCATGGTGAAGGTCCCTCGCCTGTCTGATTTGGCCAAGAGGTCGTTCTTCTGTGACCAGGTGACTCGCCCGCCGTCGCCATTACTGAGCAGGCAGAGCTCCTTCGCCTGCAGGTGCAGGCACACCTTCGCCCAGGTTCGACTCCTAGGTTGCGCGGGGCATCTCCGCGAAACGTCCCAGGTTTGCAGTTGGGGCGAAGGCCGCGCGTGAAGCCACGATCGCCCGCTGCTCCCTCCGCGACGGGCGCTCAATTGGGGTGGGACATTTAGTCCCACCTCGGAACTTTTCAGAGGTGCGCGGGCGCATAAAGGCAAAAAGTGCCTTATGCTGTCTGCCTCCTGACCACGGGGTGAGGTCCCTCTCACCCGACCCGGCCTCGTCCGTGATCACGCTCCACGGACCTGGCCCGACCCGATTAACCCGACCTGCACTCCTCGCCCACCACCGCACGCCGGTGGGCCTGGACCGAGGTGCGACTCGTGGCCGATTACCCGGTTGCTCTGGGAGAGCTATCCTAAGAGCGAACTTAGAGAGAAAGAGACGTGCGGGGGAGGGGGGTAGAGTAGGTTTTGCCCTCTGACTCTAAATTCTTGAGCGTGCAGGCACAGGTGAAGAAGGAAGCTATGGGAGACACTATAGCAACAAGCGGTTTAAGTCGTCTGATTGAGAAATCACACGACGTCCTGAAGATAGGTGAAGGCAAAGAAGAAGAAGAAGGAAGGCGAAGCAGAGGAAAGAGAGGAACACAGAGCAGCCAAGTGAAGAAACAGAAAGAAGAAGAAGAGAAGCAAGAAGAAAAGAAGAAGAAGAGCACGGGAGGAAGATCTGAGGCAAGAAAAAGAAGAAACAAAGAAAATAAAAAGAAGAAAAAGACAGGATCGTCCAACCAAGAAATAGAAGAAGAACACGAAGAACAAAAGCCAAAGAGGAAGAAAGAAGAAAAGAAGAGCCAAACTTTCATCTCTCTCTCTCTTTATTTTTGTAATAGAACATGTATATCTCTAGAATACGACTTGCTCCCTGAGTTCGACCTCGGGAGAACTGTATTTTCCGAGTAACAAATATTAGCAAATGATGGCAATAACTATCTGTACTACGACTTAAGAAAAGCTAGTTGCTGCCACCGTTCTGCCAATGGCTCAGCTAGTTGAGGAAGAAAACAATCTGGAGCACCAGCTCCAACGACTCAATGCCTCTTCCAAAACTTTGTGCACCCACCGCAGCGTCCTATGATGCAGGACCATTATAATCCTATTGCGGTGGCCATCAAGCCTCGAGTTAGAATCCCAACTAGAGGACCTGATTCCAAATTGAAGCCCAACATGATTCATGCTATACCTAAATTCCATGGGCTTAATTCCGAAGATCCCTTCCAGCACATCAAACAGCTAAAGCATTTGGCCCAAACTTTTGGATCAGACGCACAAAATCAGGATATTCTTCTCATGAAGATGTTCTCCTTCTCTCTTATGGACAAGGCCGCTCATTGGTATCAAACTCAGACCCGGCCGATCAACACTTGGGAAGAACTTCAATCCGAGTTTTTGAAAAAGTTCTTTCCCGTTGGTCGGACCAATGCCTTGTGCCATCAGATTACGCACTTCACTCAACAAGTAGGGGAACCTCTCCATGAGGCATGGGATCATTTTCAGGATCTCATGAGAAAGTGCCCCCATCACGGAGTTCCTAAATGGGAACGGTCCAATCTTTTTACCAGGGACTCAGTGAGGATATCCGTCTTTTTGTCAATGCAACCTGCGGAGGAAATATCATGGGTCAACATGAGGACACCGTGTGGGAGATTCTCGAAAACATGTGCGAGAACTCCATCAACAATGCCTCCATGGGATTATTCGACAGGACGAATACCCGCGCATTGACGAATCTTAGGGGAGCACATGAGACGTAGGGCCTGTCCACATCAGTCGACCTGGAATTAATGGCCAGTCGATTGAACAAGGTCTCGATTATTGAAAAGAAGGTGGATGAGCAGACTCAGCACCTGCAGCGAGCCACCTCTGCACATAACCTCTTTACACAACCTCCTTCCACAAGGGAAACTGTGCAAAACATTCTCCATCTATCCTCTCCTAGGATGGATCCATCATCTGAATCTTTGACCAGAGGTCCTTCCGATTCTTTCTACACCAGCCCAGGGAATTCCATCCCTTCTTTCTCTGACTCTCTGGAGGTTCCTCTGACCTGTGAGGACCTCAACGCCATCCAGAATGACCCGTTCTCCAACACCTATAACCCTGGATGGCGAAACCATCCCAACTTTCAGTGGGCGGGAAATTCCCTTTCAGCCCCACCCACAACCCCCTCGTCCTTACCAGCCACCTCAGCCTCGACCCAACCCTACTTGTCCATCAGGGCCAAATCAGGATCAAATGTCCCTTATCCTTCAGACTCTGGCTTACATTCAAAGAACAAAAGCGGCTATTCAAAAACAACACAAGGACGAACTTACAGAGGTCCGAAACCAATTGGCCCAGTTGGCAAACTCTCGCCAGCCAGGCACGCTTCCTTCCCAACCTCTTCCTAACCGAAATAACGTGCCAACCCAGTGGCGCGTTATGAACCCAAACCTGGGCCATGCCCATATGATTTATCAGGCCCCCTCTGTTCCTTCACCTGACGGGATAGAGGCCTCCACTTCTTTTGCAGGTTACCAGCAGCAACCTATCCTACCCAATCCCAACCAAAACTAGGTAGGACTTAATTCTGTAACATCCCGTAGTGGTAAGGAAACCCAAGACCTACCTCATCCAAACCACTCCAAGCCTGGTAGTGATCCCAAGCCCAGGACAGTAATCCAGGACATTCCTACCCCTATCCCAGATCCAAGACCTGGACCTATCCTAGAAGAACCAACCAAGATTTCGTTTCCCGAGGCCTTGACGAAGGGAAAGAAGACCACCAAGCCCGTGGCACCTGAGGAGGACCTGGTCAAGCTCTTTGAGCAGGTTCACATAAATATCCCCTTGATGGATGCAATCCGCCATGTACTGGCTTACACACGATTTTTAAAGAATGTGTGTACACCCCAGCGTAAGCCGCGAACCAAGGGTGGGAGCCCAATTGTTCTGTCAGAGTAAGCCAGCTCTGTTATCCTAAGTAGACTCCCGCCCAAGGCAAAAGATCCTGGTACTCCCCTGATTTCCTGCAAGATAGGTGATACCCAATTTGATAGAGCTTTGCTAGACTTGGGTGCATCCATAAATCTGATACCCACATCCTTACTTGAACATCTAGAAGAATCGGAGCTAAAACCAACTGAGGTGACGTTACAATTAGCGGATCGATCTATAAAGTCACCAAAAGGGATTCTCGAGGATGTTATTGTAAGAGTGAGGTATTTCTATTTCCCTGTGGACTTCATAGTCTTGGATATGGACGCACCTGAGAACCCTAGGGAAACACCAATCATTTTAGGGAGACCTTTCTTGGCTACTGCTCGAGCCAACATTAGCTGTGAGGAGGTCCAAATAGAGCTCAAATTTGTGGATCAAACCTTGAAAATTGATATATTTAAGGCCCAACAAGGAATTAATTGCGGTGTCATCGAACAAATTTGTGACATTAGGGCTTTGGTTGATGAAACACACTTCCAGAATGACCTGATTATGCCTCATCAACCACAGAAAGATCTTGACCCACAAACAGAGGAGTCAAATCCAGACATAAACAACCCAATAACTCCTACCCTTGAACCTCAGGTCTATGCTGAACCACCCGCTGCTGCTGATAACCCTATCCTCTAACTGAAGCCTCTTCCTGCTCACTTAAAATACATCTTTCTGGGTTCTAATCAGACCCTCCCTGTGATTATTAATTCCAACCTCAATCCCGAACAGGAATCCCATCTGATTACTGTCCTCCAGCAACATCGCAGAGCCATCGGGTGGACTCTCGATGATTTGACTAGAATAAGTCCCTCTTATTGTACTCATCATATCTATTCAGAAGAGGGCGCACAACCTTCTCGTGAAATGCAGAGACGTTTGAACCCTAATCTGCAGGAGGTCGTGAAGAAGGAGATCATCAAGTGGTTAGATGCCGGAATCATCTACCCGATCTCCGATAGTCGTTGGGTGAGCCCGATTCAGGTTGTGCCTAAGAAGGCAGGACTCACGACTATAACGACTGAGACCGGAGAAATCATTCCTACCCGATTAGCCAACATGAGGAGAGTCTGTATAGATTACCGCCGACTAAATTCCTCCACGAAGAAAGATCATTTCCCACTACCTTTCATTGACCAAATTCTCGAGAAACTAGCAGGAAATAGGTTCTTCCGCTTTCTTGACTGGTACTCCGGTTATAACCAAGTGGAAATCCATCCTGAGGACCAAGAAAAGACCACATTCACCTGCCCCTTTGGAACATATGCTTTCCGAAGGATGCCCTTCAGTCTTTGCAATGCACCCACTACCTTTCAGCGGTGCATGCTTGCCACATTCTCAGATATGGTAGGTGATTTTCTGGAAATCTTCATGGATGACTTTTCAGTTTTTGTAGAATCATTTGACGATTGGCTCTAACACTTGGTCCAAATACTCAGGCGGTGCATCGAGGTGAATTTGGTTCTTTCTTGGGAAAAGAGCCATTTCATGGTGCCTGAGGGAATTGTCCTGGGACACTTAATTTCAGAAAAAGGCATCCAGGTGGATCGAGCTAAGGTTGATCTGATCTCTCGCCTTCCTATCCCTAGCTCGGTCAGGGACATACGTTCTTTTTTGGGGCACGTCGATTTTTACCGTCGTTTCATTCCGGATTTCTCGAAAATTGCGCGCCCCTTGACTTCTCTTCTCTCTAAGGATGTACCCTTTGAAATCTCCAAGGAATGCACACTAGCCTTTGAAAACCTGCGTGACCGAGTCACCCAGGCACCTATCCTACAATCCCCTGATTGGTCTCAACCATTTGAGATCATGTGCGATGCATCTGATTTCGCTGTAGGAGCGGTCCTGGGTCAGAAAGCTGACGGGAAACCTGTGGTAATCTACTACGCTAGCAAGACACTTGACGAGGCTCAGCGTAACTATATAGTTACGGAGAAAGAGCTGCTAGCCGTAGTATTTGCCCTTGAAAAGTTCCGATCGTATCTTCTGGGTTCCCATGTCATCATTTACTCGGATCACATGGCTGTAAGGCATCTCCTTGCCAAGAAGGACGAGAAGCCCCAACTAATTCGTTGGATCTTGCTGTTGCAAGAATTCGATCTTGAGATTTGTGACAAGGCGGGAAGGCAGAATGTGGTAGCCGACCATCTGTCCCGTCTTCCTTCTGGGATTATCAACCCTTCCGGACCCATCACAGAACATTTTCCTGATGAGCACCTGCTTACTGTCGGTACTAGACTTCCATGGTTTGCTGATATAGTAAACTACTTGGCATCTCATCAGACCCCATCTTATTGGCCGAAGGCCAAGAAAGACAAGTTGTTTTCTGATACCAAGTATTACATCTGGGAAGACCCGTACCTTTTCCCCATAGGTGCTGATCAAATCATTCGGAGATGTGTCCTGGAAGAGGAATTCAACAATATCCTCTCTTTCTGCCATAACCAGGCATGCGGTGGCCATTTCTCTGGGCATAAAACCACATCAAAAGTCCTCCAGTGTGGTTTTTACTGGCCTACACTATTCAAAGACGCATACAGTCACTGCAAGGCATGCAGTCGTTGCCAGACCTTGGGCAACATGAGCCGTCGCAACATGATGCCTTTGCAGCCAATTCTCGTATGCGAAATCTTTGATGTTTGGGGGATGGATTTTATGGGCCCCTTTCCTGTTTCGGATGGTTTCGAGTACATTCTGCTTGCTGTGGACTACGTGTCCAAATGGATTGAAGCCATACCGACCTGAACCTGTGATCACAAAATTATTCTCAAATTCATTCATCAAAACATTTTCTCAAGGTTCGGAATTCCCCGTGCTATAATCTCTGATGGAGGGACCCACTTTACAAACGCTCAGTTTAGGTCACTGATGACAAATACGGGGTGTCTCACCGAATCTCTACTCCTTACCAACCCCAGACTAATGGTCTAGCTGAGCTGTCAAATCGAGAGATCAAGATCCTGCAGGTCACTGTTCGGCTTGACAGGAAGGACTGGTCGTCCCGACTTCCAGAAGCATTGTGGGCCTATAGGACCGTCCACAAAACCCAATTAGGCATGTCTCCCTTTAGACTGGTGTACGAAAAGGTGTGTCACCTTCCCGTAGAACTGGAACATAAAGCCTATTGGGCAGTACGGAACTGTAATCTAGATCTTTCGAAGGCTGGCACCCACAGAAAACTCCAAATTAGCGAGATCGATGAATTACGCCTAGACGCGTATGAGAAATCGTGAATCTACAAGGAGCGGGTTAAAGCCTTCCATGACAAGCATATCTCGAGAAAGATCTTTCATCCTAGTCAGAAGGTCCTACTCTTTGATGCCCGACTCAAACCTTTCCCCGGAAAGCTGCGATCCAAGTGGGTCGGACCATATTTAGTCTGACAGGTTTTTGGTAATGGAGCTATCGAAATCAGTCTGCTCAGCCACGATTCCGAACCTTTCATCGTAAATGGTCAGAGACTCAAGCCGTTCATTGATGTAACCTCTACTGATTTGGCTGAATCATCTCTTATCCTCCATTCCCCTTGAGCTTATTGCACCCAGCCGATGGCGTAAAACTCAGCGATTAACGGGAGGCAGCCCGTCATTTTTTTGAAAATCTAAAACCCTTTTCACACTTTTGTGCACTTAAAGTTCACCCTTATAGACAACCGACTCCACCTCAGATGCGTGAATCTGAGATTAGAAATCGTCCGCAGAATTCATCCCGACCCATTCACTCATTAAAACATCTGTCTTAACGAATGAACTAAGTAAATAAAAACCCCTAAGTCACAATGAGGACATTGCAGACCTTAGGCATGGGGGGGTATAAAAGTGCAAAACTTGTAAAAAAAAGGGGTTTTAAAACAAAAAAATTCACATATGCCAAAAACACCATAAAAATTAAAAATTTTTCAAAAAAAGAATAAGTGGAGAAAGGAAATTTTGTGGGAGAAGGGAAAAGAAACAAAATGAAAAGGAGCACAAAAAAATGAAAGAAAGGAGTGATAGTCCTTAGTAAGAAACTAAGGAATTGACCTAAGTTCTAGACCTTATTCAAGAAAAGAAATGAAAAGTGCATGGTGAGATTAGTAAGAATGCAAACTTTAGGCATTCTTAGATAGACTCTTAGTACCCATTAAGATCTAGATAATCCTCAAGAGGTTGAGGAAAATGAAAAGCCTAAGTATTAGGTCAAAGGCTTAGGGAGTATTTGACCTCATTAACTAACTTATGGTTTACAAGACTCAGTAACCTAAGCACCCCAACCTCACGCACAGCCTGGTTCAGTAAGCATAAAAATCAAAATCACGTAGAAGCGTCACAAAATTCTGAAAAATACACCTAGAATAGGAGCGGCCGATCAACACAAGTTGATTTGGATGAGTTCCCAGTGCAGTATTTGACCTCATTAACTAACTTATGGTTTACAGGACTCAGTAACCTAAGCACCCCAACCTCACGCACAGCCTAGTTCAGTAAGCATAAAAATCAAAATCACGTAGAAGCGTCACAAAATTCTGAAAAATACACCTAGAATAGGAGCGGCCGATCAACACAAGTTGATTTGGACGAGTTCCCAGCGCGGAGAGGCAGGAAATCCCCTTGAAGATGCGTAACAAAATATCATCTCCTCGGTGCTAGTCTCTTAGGATATTTACATATCCTACTGGGGGCATGTAAGCACTCTGCTGGTTCAGATTCCATGGATGGCATTATCACGAAGTGTCAATTGCCAGGGTCTGGATTCGGCCACGGAACACCATGGATGGGATTATCTCAAAATCTCAATAGCCAGGGTTCCAGGGGTTGCCATGGGCAGTGCTATCTCGAAGCATCGATTGCCAGGAACCTTTGACGATTGATGATGGGAGCAAGGAATCTAATACAGACCGTGTTGAAAAGCCAATCCTAGGCTAGAAATAAAAAGAAAAAGAGAGAGAAAAACTCTCCAAACAGTAAAACTTTCTATCCCTCTCTCTTACAAAAATGCACTGCGAACTGAACCAGGGCTACAATCATTTCAAGCATGGGTGCTTTAACCACAAAGTCCAATAAACCTTAGGTTAGTTCTTGTGGGCCTTAAAAACCTTTGCCAAAGACTAAGGCTGAGACTAGACAGATCTGGATCTTGATTGGTACTAGAGTACCATTTAGGCCTATGGTCAGCATTCTGACCTAATCTAAGTTCAAATGAAAAAGCACTTATCTTAAGTTGTTAAAAACATCGTGGTCTAGAACAAAGGTTAAAACCTTAGGTTTTTGCTAAGGGACTAGCAAAAGCTAGGCATGGGGGTATGATGAGAACCTTGTCATAAACCCTAAACTAGCACCATCTAACCTAGATTTGCAAGAAAAAGCTCCTACATAACCATAAAAAGGCTTGACTCAGAGAAATTCTGAGTTTGTGAAGAAAATAGGAACTAAGGGGTAAAAATACAATTTCACCAACTCAATTTGGAAATAGGGTAACTCAGGGTCCAAACATAGGTCAAACTAACCTAATAAGAAGAAAAGTAGGATGAGTTGATCCAATAAGGGCTACAGCAACTCCAAGGAATTAAATGACATCCTGTAACCCTAAAAACAAACCCACTTCAATTTACGTGGTTCGAGGCAAAGAAAAAATCGAATAAACCCTATAAAATTCATAGAAAAATAATCTCTACGGTTTAGAACCTTCAATTTGGCCTTAGGAACCCATTTTGACCTACATTTAGAACCATGCCCAATAATGACTTAATTTGGGTTTTATGCAAATTGACAGGGCAAACAAGGTCTGATCTAGAAATAAAATTCACCATTAGAATCTTTAGATCCTAGTTAGTCATGTATAAAAACTTGAGCCTAAGGAAAGACCTTCTTGACCGACTTTACATTTTGGTCCTCATCCATTACTTTTTGACCCTCAACTTTTGAAACCCTTGCATTTTGGCCCCTAAGTCTTCTTCGTTCTTTGCATTTGGGTCCTCCCTGCAAAACCCTGAGCAGCGCCATGCTACGGCGACTTTGCGTGGAGCATGGCACCGCGCAGGGTGAGGGAGACCCTCTGCCAAGACAACTGGGGGTTCCCCACGACGTCTACTGTCGCAAGGACACCTCCATGGTCTCTGCGGATGCCCATACATGGGTCTCCATCTCCGACCATCCTCCGGCGACGCAGCCACGTCGCCTCCCTCTGCCCCCCTCTCTGATTTCACCTCTATAAAAGCCGCCACCGTCTGCCGCACTCAGTAGCTCGGTTCTGACGGAGAAACACCCCCTCCTTCCTCTCTTCCCACTCCGGCAGAAGCCCTCCAGCTCCGGTGGTTCTTCCTCCTCCTCCTCGTCGCTCTACCGCAATACCAGCAGCAGAGCCGCCTTCGCCCGCTCTTCCCGCGTCGCGCCGTACCCAGCGCGTGCTCTCTCGCTCTCTCTTCGCCGCTGCCCCCTCTCTCTGGGAACCTTCTTCTCCGGCGACAGTCGAAACGACTGCCGCCCTGCTCCATCCCCTTCTCATCCCTCCAAGTAGGTACAATTCCTTCCTTTCCTCCCCTCTTTCTTTTCCCTACTTCAATTTGCTCAACCACCCTTCGACCGCGCCTGATCACCCTCACCTTCTCGATCTCCGGCCAACCTCCGGTGACTCGCTCCCATCATTTCACCACCCCACACGACTCGCCGACCGACCCAAAACCTCCGCCTCATCACACTGAACCATTTCCGCCCCTTCATTTCCTGCCATTCGCCACCTGAAGACCCCCTGAACAAACCCATTCCCCCAGCCGCAATCCGACCTAGGGCAGCCCCTGCACGCTGCCACACGACTTGCCAGACCCCGCACCACCTTCGCCGTGCCACGGCGAAGGTCCCTCGCTTGTCTGATTAGGCTGAAGGGCCGTATTTCTGTGAACAGGTCACCCGTCCTCCGCTGCCATTGCTGAACAGGTGGAGCTTCTTCCGCCTGCAGCTGTAGCGTCTCCTCACCCAGGCTTGCGCTCCAGGACGAGCACCTCACCCTCACGCGCCTGCCCAGGTCTGTAGCTGAGGTGAAAGCCCCACACACTGCCGCGATTGCCTGCAGCTTTCTCAGCTGTAGGTGCCAAATTGGGGTGGGACATTTAGTCCCACCTCGGTAGTTCTGAAGGTCGCGCACCCGCATAAATGCAAAAAGTGCTATAGGCTTATCGCCTAAGCACATGAGGTGAGGCCCCTCTCACCCGCTTACCCGGCCTCGTCCGCGACCACCCCCCGCGGACCTGGCCCGACCTGCTTACTTGACCTGCACTCCTCGCCCACCACCGCACGCAGGTGGGCCTGGACCCGGGTGTGACCCGTACTCGAATACCCGGCAGCTCTGGGAGAGCTATCCTACGAGCGAAATCTGAGTGAGAGAGACGCGGGGGAGGGTAGGATTAGGTTTTGCCCTCTGACCAATCTGTGAGTGTGCAGGCAAAAAGTAGAGAAGAAGAAGAAGAAGAGAAAGAAGGAAGAAGCACAGCCAACGCCATGGCTACTTGAAGCAAAGCAGAAGAAGGACTGCGAGAAGAAGAAGAAGAAGGAAAGAAGAAAGGAGGACGCACTGTAGCAGAGGCTAGTTAAGTCGTCTGATTGAAAAATCAGACGACGCTCTGAAGAGAAGAAGAAGAAGGAAAGAAGAGCAGGCACCGCAGGGAAGAAAGAAAGAAGAAGACAAAGAGCTGAAGGAGAAAGAAGAGAGAAGCAGAACACGAAGAGAGAAGAAAAGCTTGGAAGCAAAAGAAAGAAAAGGAAGAAAAAGAACAGAAGAGAAACAAGAAGAAGAGAGAAGACTGAGGAACTGAAGAGAAGAGAAGAGAAGAAGATAAAGATGAGAGAAAGAAGAGAAGAAGAAAAAGCCAACAAGACAAATCTCTCTCTCTCTCTCTCTCTCTCAATTTTTTGTAATAGAAACATTGTACTTCTAGAATATAGTTTGCTCCCTAAGTTTGACCTTGGGAAAACTTTTATTTCCGAGTAACAAATTGTATTAAACTGGTAACCGCTCCTCTACACTATACTACAACGAAATATTAGAAATATTAGAACTGTAGAAGAGAGTAGCAGCCAGTCTCTGAGGAGCATGAAGAGGTGTAATCATCAAATATAGGCTTTGAATCGTAATCTAGGTTCAAAATCTGATTTCCATCACACAGGGCCTTGTAATCATCCCAATAAGGCTTAGATCCAGATTCTAGGTTAAGGGTGTGGGTTGGATCACTAGAATCTAGGTTGGGCTCTATAGGGATGTCAGAACATCTCTCGAGCATCACCTTATCAGAATAAGGGATGGAATTTACACCCTCGAAAGGTTTTGATTCAATCTTATTAGCATAGGTGTCTGGGAAATCTAAGCTCGGTGAACCAGGCTTATGATTTTCTAGGGTTGGCTCAAAATTGTGAGCACTTGTAATCGGATCCTCTCAACCTATCTCAAGATCAGGAATGTCAATTTGTCCGTAATTTGAATCAGATTCCCTTTGGGTTGGGGGTCCATAACAAGCTTGATCATCAAACCTAGGATTTGGGAAATTACATGGATTACTGGAATTACTGCAAGATGTCATCTTAACTTCTGACGAGTATTTTTGATCGATGGATCTATACAAATTATTTAGCAATTCTCCCGTCTTCCCAAAAAATTCTCAAGTACTTCTGGAACTGAAGGATTTGACTATTATTGTCGACAATCATTGTTGTGTAATATCACCAATTCCATGTGTTCTACTAAGAGATCATCTCAGGTTGAACTGTGGTTTAGTTGTATCCATATCATCTCCATACGTTTCAAAATGTGGTCCATTATTTTATTGAATTTATCCTGAATGTCCCTTTGACAATATTCGTTATGGTATCTATAAGCATTCTCAAGTATCTTTTCTTTCATGCTCATTTGGACTAAGGTTTCTCAAACAGTCTTGCTATATAGCCAGGCTACATTTTTGAATCAAGTGGTGGAATTAGGATGCAGAATTAAATTCAAGATTAGATTTGAAGTTGATCAGATCAAATTAGAAATTCCCAAGAAAATCTAAATAGGTCTCTTAGGTTAAAAACCTAAGGACCTTCCTTTGTGTGTGCTCTGATAGAAAAAATGAGGGACTGAATGTGAAATTTGACCCAATTAAGGCACCCAAATATTTTTAGATGACTAAGGTAGTTTCAAGGCAGATGATACCTTCGAATTAGAAATTCGCACACCCGAGAAGTACCTGGGTAGCCAGGAAGAGAGAGCCTCGCAAAGAACCCTACATAGTAGAGCATCCCCATGGGTTACAGGGTTTCTCTCACCCGACCTTCCTTGTCACTACGGTTCCAAGTAGATCGGAATGTATGAACTTAAGACCTTAGGTCTACCAATTTTAAGTCTTAATTTGTGCCTTGAGTTTCACTTGATTGGAAGTTGATTTGACTTGTGACCTAATTTGGAGGTTAGTTGGCCCACATTGTAGGTCAACTTCACTTTACTTGCCCTAAAGATGGCAGAATGAAATCTAGGTCAAGACCTAGAAATCACACTGAATTAACTCTCAAGTTATTAGGTCCAAGGGTTTTAGGGTTCAAGTGAATTTAGAGCTTGATTTTTAGGGTTTTTGTTGATTAGATTTTTTAAAACAGGGTTTGGGTGGCACACAAATGTGGGTGGGTTTGTTTCCTTTTATGCAGGCAAGTGTGAACTAGCACTTCCAAAACCCTAAAGTTGAAATCCTAATTAGCTCTAATCCAAGTCTGGTTGATCTCCAATTGTTCACCTTGGGATCCAAGTAAGAAGATGTGTGAGCCCAAAGTGATTTAGGAATTAAGCGTGATCACTAATAGGTACAAGCAATTAAGGATGGGAATCTCTAACAGAATCACCTCAAGCTTCAATCAGATATGAAATTTGATTAGGAAACTTGCCTTTTTAAATGATGATTACCATAAAAATAAGGCAGGTGATTCCCAATTGATTGTTTCCTTTTTTTGTCTTCCCAAGATTAAGAGGTTGATTAGGAAAGAATAGAAAAGTTACCTGCCCTGGAGTGGTTGTTTTGCGTGGAAGATCGCCTCATGATATACCTCGCAAAATTGCAAGAAATCAAACAGGGAAAGTTAGTACTCAAACATAATCAAAATATAGCAAGATGATAGCAGTGAATTGCACGTTGCTCCCCAATAATGGCTCCAAAATGCTGAGTGAAGCGATCTATCGGGGATTTAAATCAAAGTATTGTCATCGTAGTTTGAAATCCATAATAAATCGAATAACAAATAAAATTTATAAGCTCAGAATGTCAGAAATGAAGTCTGAGGTTGATCGGTGGGAGCAAGTACTGCATTCACGTGCTAATTCGATCGATAATATAAATGAGCACAATTAATTACTCAGAAACTAATATGCAATGTATAACATGAGTATATGAGGATATAAAAAGAATTTTAGACAAAATAATGGTGATTTGGATCACCAATTATTAGCCTAACATATATAGCAATTACTCAAATAGAATCAAATGAACAAATAGTGAATCAGACGTCTTAAATGTTCAATTGCTACAGTGCTTGAGCACTTGGTCTTCCTTGATTCTTCTTCTCTTCTTCCTTTCTCAACTCCTCTTCTTCTTCTTTCTTTCTCTACCTTTTCTTCATTGGCTTTTCTTCTTTCTCTTCTTCTACAGTCCTCCTCTTCTTCTGCCTTGCCTCTTTTCTTCCTTCCTTCTTCTTTCCTTTCTTTCTTTGGCTCTATCTCTTTTCCTCTTCTCACGACTGCCTACAAGAGCAAAACCCCCCAACCCCTTTCTCTCTCTCTCTCTCTCCCTTCTCCTTCCTGCCTTTATGAGGGTAACGCATAGTATTGGGTAATCGGGTTTTCAGGTGATCCACGTACTTAGGCCCAGGCTCACTGGCAGTGGGTGGTGAGAGAGGAGTGAGAGTGGATTTGGTAGGTTAGTGTGAGTAAGAGGGCTAATGGGACCTCACCTCGTGTTCTGAGGCAATAAGCCCAGAACATGTTTTACTTTTGTATCGCTTAAGCTGCTTGCCCACTTCTGATGTGGGACTAAAAGTCCCTGTTTCGTTCACACATGGCAAAAGCAGCTTCGTCTCTCAATTGGGGGCAAAGGTGCAGTTAATAGGTCCAATTGACCTGCACCTGAAGCAAGCGAGCGTTGAAATAAGCTTGAAACGACCTTGAAACTTCGGTGTCAATGGTGGGTTCGACTTGAGTTCTTGAAATTCATAAATGGTCTGTCGACCTTGTTAAAACTGCTCTGAATCATTGTTGGACGATGTGGAGTGTAACGGTGGTGGTGGCGTGTTGAGGTGAGGTGTATGGCGACCTGATGGAGGCAAAGATGGCAGAGAGAAGTGGGTTTGTTCCATGGGAGTTTTGGGTGGATGGGAAGGTGAATAGATAGAGGGCTTTTGATGAGTGGAGTACGGCGGAGCTTATGGGCATGTCGGTGAAGGATTTGGAATTGTGTAGTGGATGGAGGTCCTCGCTAGAGGGGTCGCCGGAGGTGGGAACGAAGGTATGGGTGGTGTAGTCGAGGGGTAGAAACAAGAGTTAAGAGGGGAAGAATTAACCTATGAGTCTAAAGGAATTATTCTAATCCTAATCTAATGGATGAATGGGGGAGAACGACTTGCTGAGGGTACGTCGGCATCGGGGAAGAAAGTGGCTCTGGTGGGTGTAGGACAGTGATGAAGATGTGGGAGAGACGTCGGCTGTACGGCGCGACGCGGAGGAAGACAAGGAAGGAGAATCCACGACCGATATTGCGAGTAGACGATGAGGGAGGTCAGAGAAGATCATCAGACGTCGAGGAGTTATTCGGCTGTAGAGGAGGGAGGAATGTGGGGGGATTTCTAGCCAAATTCAAGTATGGGGAAAACAGTTTGCCATGGGCATCTTTATATAGGCCTCAAGCAGTCAGTTTAAGCTTGGGAATCAAGCTTTTTGAAATTGGAAGGTTCGCCAAAGTTGGAAACCCAAATCTCTCGTGCATTCGCATGAGAGATTGGGAAAGAGTTGAAGCTCAAGAATCAGCCTGATTGGAAGAGGATTTCAAGAGGGATCTCCTATTCAAATTTGAGGAAGTTTCATCAATCAATCAAGGAGAAATCCTTGATTGATTATCGTCGGAGCTTTAGGAATAGGAGTTCTGCTAGGCGAGAACCTTTTTGAAGAAGATGATAAAGTTGGGGGGTTTTGTGTAAGAAATTTGAAAGTTAGGGGCATGTGTGTGAGAGAAAGGAGTCAGATAGGATCAAATTGCAAACTAGGTCAAAATGATCTCTGATTCAGCCCAAATTTTGGTACAAACCTAATTTGGACCCAAGAAATATGATGGTGAAGTTGGATTTAGGTTTTGACCAATTTTGATAGAATAAATTGCACAATAACCTAGATTAGGGCAACTATCTGTTTGAGACTCTGTTTAGGTCATAAGAGGTTCTGATGGTCAAATCAAGCATATCAAACCATAGGGAATATTTTATATTATTTTTAGAGGGTTTATGTGAGTTTTATTTTGATCGGAACCTTAGTTAATTCGGAGGGTCTATTTTTAGGATTTTAGATGTCATTTAATTCTTAAAACTCGTGAAAACCCATTTCTATCTGCACAGACACACTTGTTAGACGTTTATGACCATTTTACTTTTGATTAACCCCTGAGAAACCCATGATTATTCTACAATTGACATGTGATGTTAAAATTGCATTTTTACCCTTATTTTACTGTATTTCTCTTAGAATGATTATGCAATGAATTATGGTTCTCTGGCAATTATGGAGGAGCATTTAATGATCGAATATGACTAAATAAAGATAGATATGGCTGTTGATGAAGTTATCATCAATAGAACAAGCGTATTTATAACCTTTGACACTACTACCCTCCTTCAGCCGAGGATTCTATGAAGGACGATCGTAACCATCCACCATAGTCATAGTTTTATTAGAACTCAATCTCTGTGTATTTGCCTTATTTGGTGACTCTCATGAATTCACACACAATGCTTGCATGCAGGAACAGAGAATGAAAATTTTGCCTAACTCTGAGGTATCATCATTTAATTATCAATAACTTAAGGGTCCTTGCACTGGACTTAGCACACGAATAATCTCTCTACTTTCTCCTTACAAATATTAGGTGGATCTAATAGAAGATAGTTTTCCTGACTCCCTAATAACTATCCAAGGATTCAGTAGACTAAAAATGTTTATTGATTTTCTTAAAAGATCCATTACCCAATCTACGTGCAAGTGTAGTAAATGTACTGGATTCTAAACTTAAGAAACAATTTAAGAAAATATTTAATGAAACCTCCTTGAAAAATATTTTCTACTAGGGATTAACCAATTTAGCTCAAGATTTTTTTTTAAACCAAATCTAAATGCATTAGTACAGCCTAAAAATGCAAAATGCACCCTCCATGCCTAAATCCTACAATGTCCTCATTGTAAACTTAAAATAGAGGGAGAAAGGAAGGAAATCACTTGATGAAGGTGTTATTCTAGACATTGGGTTGCCTCCCAACAGGCACTGCATTTTGGTTCCAAACAAAAAATGCTAGGCCCTAAAAATATGTGTAAAAGCACAACCCTAGAAAATAAGTAGTCGTGGATGTTGGCGAGTTGATAATGCAATGTGATTCCAAATGTTCACCAGAAGACATGAGAACAGAGAACCTCTTAAGATACCTGGAGAGGTCTAGGAATAATAGAAGGAACATGAGAAGGGACCTCCCAAAATAGAATAAGTGGAGGATAACAAGGATCTTCCAAAGTAGGAAGGGTTGTAAAAGATATATTTATAAGTATGTCAGACCCTTGAATGGCAAGAGTAAACATACAAGCATCAATCCAAACTCGCCATTCCACTTGGGGATGTATTGGCCGAATATTCTCCCCAGAAAGAGTGTATGTGAGTAGAGACTTGAGCCAAGGATTGGTTAGCGAGTGTAAGGGTTGTTTGTGGTGTTGGGAGGTAATGATTAAGTTAATGAGGGCTTAGTCTGTGTCAAGTCCAATTCCAACAACAATTTGGATTATGTATTATTCTCCCTAATAGTTGTTGTGGAGAAATTCAAGTCACCATGCCTATCATTAATGATTTCCTCAAGAATGGGAGTCATATTTTTACCTTCAAGTATATGAGAACCAATGGTGGACTCCAAATCACATTCATTTGATGGTAGGGTCGAAGCAACTGAATCATTATCATCAATTTCATCCCCAGATTCTTTTGGTTCATTTTAGTTTTTGTCGGGGTGTATATGTGATTCATCAGTAAGGGGAGGAGTTGCTTTAGTATCTTCAATTATTTTAGAAAGAGGATCAGTCTCAATGTTATGGAGTAAGGCTATATTGCTCAATTCTTTGTTCTCCTCGGGGAATAAATCCTCAATTGATATGTATTGTCCACGAGAGTCATTCCTAGGCTCCTTAGTGTTATGTTAGTCCTCCTCCAACGTAGACTCTATATCATCCAAATTTTGGGGAGGACGATTTTGAAAATCACAAGTAGGGAGGAATCCAAATTTTACCAGATCATTCATATCCTTTGGGGGTAAGTCCTAGAATAACACATAAACCCCCCAAGATTCACTCCAAACTCTTAGTCTGGGTTCCTCCATTGGGTCATCATCCTTTTCTAAAATAGACTCTTTGCATCCTTGAGACCAAAATTGATCCAATTCATCCTCCATTCCCTTAGGGTCACCTACATTAAGCATATGTAAATCCTCATAATGTTGTATGGTAGGTGTTGGTTCCCTATGCGGAGAATCAGGATTAGGCTCACTAAGGGTAGAATGGGATTCCACCACATGATCTATCGGGGAAGTGGTATGACTAGCAGGACCTTGACCTGGGTCATCAGGGGTGAGAAAAATACTATCAGTAGGGTCAAGGTCTTCAAGTGGTACCATCTTCCCTTTCTTTTGACTCCAATATAGCTCAGGTGGATAATCACTAGGATCGTTCTCCTCTAGTGGTCATGTCTCATGGGGATTGTCTAATGAATAGCTACTAATCAAAATGGGATCCCCGTTGTCATTGGTTTCCTCAGAATTTTTTTCATGATCACAATTGTACGGGTAGGGATCAGAATCAATAGTAGGAGGGTAGCTAAGCTGACTAATTTCTTCATTCAGTCATTGACTATTCCTCAACTTCTCTCCCATAGGCTCGATCATTTCTTTTTGTTGTTTTTACATTTCTATCATAAAAGAGGAGAGGCTACAATCAGATTGAGGAGGATAGTCCATCTCAGGCTTAGGCTTCCTAGGGGTATCAATCCAACCTCGATATGAAAAATCATGAAGGGTGGGAGGGTTGGGTGTTTGCATAGTGGTGAGGATTCTAAGGGTGGAAAATCCTGCTCGAAGGCTTTGCTCAAAAGTGGGAGTTATCGGGCCAATACTCCCAACATAGGAATATGATTGATCCCATGAATTGTCATTTTACCCCTCTAAGGAGGGATATGGTCGGGGCATGGGATCCTGGTTAAAAGATGGGAAGTATTGATTTTGATAATCTAAATAATAGGAGTAAGGGTGATCCACTTATTTTAAGCCAAACAGCTTTAACTCTCTTAGGACTTAGAAGAAATCAAAATAAAAACAAAAACTTCCTAGAGAGCTCTACCACTGCCAAATTAAATGCAAACACAGTGGGAATTTATTTTTAGTAGATTGCAGGTCTCCTCAATCCTACTCCACAGGTTAGCCAAAGAAATCAAGTTTTTTTTTTGAGTGCTCCTCTGTTCCCACTTAAGTGGTATAAGAGGTTAGGTGTATCTTGAGTTCCCTAACCAAACTTGTCTAAGAAAGGTTGAGGTCAATAGAGTTACAATAGGTGACCAAACAAGTTTTATAGGAATTACACTTCCTAGGCCAACCTTCGTTGGTGCCTACAACCTACTTGCAAGGGATGGAAGCCTCGAATCGAACCCATGCACGAGGAACTGAAACTTGATGGATAGGCTTGTTGATTTTCGGCTAACCTCCCTTATCGTAAAAAGAGATCTAGAAATTTATCTAGTGACCTTATGTGTGATGTGCATAGTGTCTCAAGTGTGCAACACATGTATGCTTCTTGTATTTTGAAATCTCGCAAACAAGTCCTTTACATGCAATTTAGGTCACTTGATTTTAAAATCAATCTTCTTAACAATCCCAATTTCTTGAAGTGACCACGGAATTAATTAGATTCAAACACTTTAGTGGTCTTGGATTTAGGTCCAATGCAAATGCATGGTAGGAATTTAATGCTAAAGAGAAGACGTACCTTACTCCAACTCTCTTCAATGCAGGGATGTATGCGATGCAATAAGAAACACTAGATGCTGCTCATTCAATCCTAGATGGTTGCCCTATAGATATGTAGCTTCTAGCATGCAGCTCGAAACTTTTTTTTTTTAATAATAAGCAAACAACCCTAATCTAATTTAGCTAGCTAACTAACTAACATGCAGTTCAAAAAAATTCAAATAAACCTATAATCCAAATAAAATGGGAACATGCTCCCAAAAAGATGCTCCCACCTACAAGAGTGATAAGCAATAAAAGAACTGGGCACATGTTCCTAAAAATGCCCAACACGGGTCCACAAGACATAACATAAATTCTAATGTCTATCTAGCCTGATAGGTCTTCAGTCACCAATCCTCCCTCCTTCACATGCATGGGATCAAGGCCCACAAGCACATGTTGCTGTCCTCCAGGGGGCATCAAGGTCCACCAAAAGTATCATCTTCGTCGTACGCAACCATTGCGTTTATTCATTCATTTTTGCATGCAAACAGAACCAAGGTTAGTAATTCAAAAAAGATTCAGAAATAGCATAAAAATAATATAAATTCCTCGAAAAAATTAATAGGAGTGTTTCTTCCTGGCAACGATGCCATTTGAAAGAGCGACCTTTGTTTTCGATGAAATTCGTAACATAAAAAGTAGTGTCGTTGTATTTAATCACATGGTAGAAAATTACTTTTTAAAATATTTAATACTAAAAATCTAACCATGAAAATAGTTAGGTCATCTCCATAGGGAGGAATTAGCCAATAAAACTAGTGAATGGTGCCTCGTTTGTTCAAGAATATCAATGGATGTGCGTACTAATTAGTATAATTCATTTTCAACATAAGTTAGCATTCTAAATAATTAATAAAAAATGTAGGTGTTCACATGCAAAATCACCACAATATAATATTTTGTTAACAAGTGAATAGTGATCTTGGCATATAGCAATCGATGTAAATATTAATCTCCAATAGAATAGACCTATTCACTATAACAATATCTCATGCTCTATATCCTTCTTGAGAGTAATTCAAATATACGAGGTATATCCATGCAAATTGCTGTCAATAAATTAATCTATTAAATAAAAGAATAGGAATGTGGCAATGGAATTCACCATAATTATTAATACCCACATCACTATTGCAAAACAAGGGAAAGGGGAAGGTGGCAAGCATGCGTAGCTAGTGCGATGGCTGGCATCGTGGTTGCTAGTGGAGATGTGCTAGATGAGGAGCTTTGAGATGGCGGCGAAGGTGTGATCGATCATCGCCGGTGGTGGCTGATTGGCAGGGAAGAAGCCGTCGACGATGGGTTCTTCCGACCGTGAGTGTGGGATGTGGTTAGCTCATCGAAGGGTATGGTTGCACTTGTGGTGGCGTGGCAAGTCTGATGGAGTTTCCGATGAAAAGGATTGAGGCTGCTATAGTGGCTGTGTGAGGCGAGAAGGTGGTTGCGGTTTGGGTTCCTTTGTAGTTGCTGGTGGTGAAGAAGAGTAGAGGACGGTAGAAGATGAAGATAATGAGGGAGACGAAGAGTTGGAGGGCTGTGGGTTCTGGTGAGGGCGGTGAAGAGGTTGGTGGTGGTGTGTGTATGTTGTGACTGAAGGTAGGGATCAGCGATGTGGAGTTGGTGGTGGTGTTGGTTGTGGTGCACTAAGAGGTAGGAGGTTGAAGAAGAAGAAGAAAGGGAAGGCAAGAGCAGTTGATGGAGTGGGTTGATGGGCACACACACATGTTGTCACAGTGTGTGCGACAGCAGCGAAGGCAAGGGTGATGTTGGGGAAGCTAAGGCCATGGTGAATGCTACGAGTACAGGGAACGCCTGAGCCATGGTGGTGATGGAAGATGCCAAGATGAAGATGAACTCCTGCGGACGGCCAGCCATCCCTTTAAAATCTCCTATTTCCTTTGGCCGCAAGGTTCTCCAACCACTCGATGAAGATTGCAAGTGGTTAGAATGGCAAAATAATCTTGGTGGTAACATCATCAGACATCCAAACAAAGTTCTGTACATCTTAAAATGTTTACACATCAGGGAGTCTACGAGGGCAATTTTTAGACGTCTGATCTGAGCTCCAGATGTCTTATAGAAGCAAAATGGACGTCTGACTCTTGCACCTAGCCTGCATCCAACCATACAGATTATCACAATCATATGTTGTAAAATTAGTGCATAAAATTATACATAGACTAAGGTGAATTATCATTTAACTCCTAATTAATTAGAAATTATGAACAGATAATTAAAGAGTACTTAAGCTAAATAGTGGTCCACTAAAGTGAACGTATCAATTAACATCGAAAATCAAGTTCTCCCCAGACCCTGGTGATGTAGACACAATTATTGAGGGTAAAATACCTATTCATACATGTTCCTAGGCTTAAATTTGCATTCCATGTTATAAATATTGCATAGCATGCATCATTCTGCAATTAGAGTAGTATATAATTTAGGTTAATTGCATCCTTTTGTGGTTAAGAGAGTAAGATATTTATTTCAGGCACTTAGATTGATGATCTGACCATATGGATCTGATCAAGATGATGATCGGAGTCCAACTCCTCCGAAATCGCCTCGACCGGAGTTTCGTAGCACCATATGCAATCCAAGGAAGATCAACGGCTGAGGGACTAGTTGATGCAATCCGGAGCATCAAATGACAAATCCAACCACACGGATAGATTCGGGTTAACAATTGCAACCCAACGATGCAAAAATCAACTCAATCAGACCTTTGTAGCATCCCCTACAAAGGAAAGAAGATGGATGACACTAATTGTGCCACATGGTGCAACCTAGGCCGCCCATGAGCACGCATGTGCTACCTCACGCACACAGCAGCTTCAGCGCATGCGGAGGCACGCACGTGCAAGCGCAGTGATGAGTCCATTTTAATGGATTAATATTATGCCTATGTAACTTTAATCGTACTGTTTAGGTTTGTTAATAACTACATTAAATTATAGAATGTTTGCATTCATCATGATTTAAGTTTACATCTATTTTATAGTATTCTATAACTTAATATGTAATGATTTACGTTTTTATGATTACAGGAATAATATTTGGAAAGAGGAAGGGGGGAATAATTTCCCCAACACATATCCGGCCAGCCGCAACTCCTTATCTGATCTCCCGCTGCCCTCCTGCAACAAATGAGGCCAGAAATAGCTAAGGGATTTGAAAATCTGTTAACTCATGCACTCACAAAGGAGAGGAGTTAAAAGAGAGGAGGCAAAGAAAGGAGAGGGCAGATCCATCTTCCCCCTGGCGGGGAACTACCCCAGCATGCACTGTGGACCAGGATCTGCATCTTCCCCCCTGCAGAGAATTGCTCCACCGCATACACTGTGCCTATTCCCGCTCCTTCTCCACCTTGCGCGCCTACAGGCATGCGCCCATCTCCAGCACCATGCACAACACTGCAGATCTTCCAGTGCTTCACCCTCTCCTCACTGTACGCCTGCAGCCGTGCCCTAGCAAGCCTCTCCGCAGCCTGCAAGCACTGTTCGTGCCATCACCTCTGCCTGCTCTAGCCCTCCTGCAACCACTAGCACCGTGCCACCCCTGCCTCCCTGCAGCGCGTGCCTGCACCCGCCTTCAAGCACCCGCAGGCACTGCATCCGCCCCTTCCAGGCCGCACCCGCAGGCGCGTCCACCCTCCAGTGCCTCCTTGCAGCACTCCCAGCAAGCACCGCATGCCAAGCACCTCCAGCGCTCCTTTAGGCGCGCCCCACTCTAGCACCTTCACCACTGCCACACCCTCCTTCCTGCAGCACGTCCTCTCTGCAGCGCCCCTGCCAGGCAGCGCATGCCTCCGTGCGCCCCCCTCCTGCAGGTGCACACCACACCCAGCGCCTCCACAGTAGAGACAGCAGTGCCTCCTCCGACGTTCTTCTCCTCTGCCTGCCAACCACCTCTAGCCATCTCCGTCGATGCCGCAACCTCCATTGGATCGGCCTCATCTTCGCCAACCTCCCTTGCATGTGAAAGCTCCACCAGTTCTCTCTCTCTCGTGAGGAGGAGAGAGAGTAAATGCTCTATTTTACATTCCATTAAAAATTACATTCAATGCCATTGCAATCATAAATTGATTTTTGATTTATTATTGTTTTATTGTGGCAAAATTGTGCATGCATACTTATATTTTCGGATAATTACATGTTATTGATATTCACCTGTTTTAAGATTGGTTTTGGGATCAACATGTGTATCGATTCTCTCTTGTATATGACAATTGAAAATTACACAAAATCATCATATATTTATTGAATATTTTAGTGAGGGAAAACTGCACATATATGCTTGTCTTTTTAAGTTATTGTGAATCCACTTTCCATCGCATTTTATGTCAGATTTGAATAGGGATTTCACACTTAACCCAAAGAATATAAAACAATCGAGAGTTTATTGCATAATTGCCTCCCTGTGGACACGACCCGCTCTTCTGTGAGTGGTTATTTTTATTGTTCATTAGTCGATTTTTCCACCACTTAAATACTACAACGCAAAGCGGAAAGTCAACTCGTCAAATTGGCGCCGTTGCTGGGGAGGCAACAGACGTAATGGATTTACTTCATTGTTTTTGAATATTCTGAGTTGTGCAATCATCTAATCATTTTTATTATTGTGCGAGGAATCTGACACGGCGACAGGCATAACAGCGACGACATTAAACCTGAACGACACGCACGGCGGAGACGATCTTTTTGGTGGACCTTGACGCCACCTGGAGGACAGCAACAGGAACACGTGGGCCTTGATCCCATGCACATAGGCTTACGGAGAAGCCTATTTCTGATTTAGTTAGATTTAGTTTAGATAGACATTAGAATTAAATTACTATCTTTTGGACCCTTGTCGAGTATTTTTGGGAACGTGTTCCCAGTGCCACTTTATTTCTTATCGCTCTTGTATGTGAGAGCGTATTTTTAGGAGCATGTTCCCATTTATTTAGATTATAGGATTATTTGAACTGTTTGAACTGAATTTCGGTTAGTTAGTTAGATTAGGTCTGTTTGTTTATTATTAAAAAAAAATCGAACTACCTGCTAGAAGCTGCATATCTATAGGACGATCATATAGGACTGAATGAGCAGCATCTAGTTTATTTTTACTGCATTGCATGCATTGCACGAAGAAAGCTGGAGTAAGGTACATCTTCTCTTGAGCATCAATTACCTGTCATGCAAATGCATTGAACTTAAATCTAAGACCACTAAAGTGCTTGAATCAAATTAATTTAGTGGTCACTTTAAAAATTGGGACTGCTAAGAGGTTGGACCTTAAAATCTGTGATTGAAAATTGTGTGAAAAAGGATCGTGTTTACGAACTTTCAAAAATCAAAACACGATCGTATGTTTGCACACTTGAGACATTGTGCACCTCACACATAAGGTCACTAGATAAATTTCTACCTCTCCTCTTTTGCACCACAAGGGAAGTTAGTCGGAAATCAACAAGCCTATCCACCAAGTTACTTCAGTTCCTCATGTGTGGGCTCAATTCGAGACTTCCATCCCTTGTGAGTAGGTTATAGGCACTAGCGAAGGTTGGCCTAGGAAGCGTAATTTTTTGCAAAACTTGTTTGGCCACCAATTGAACATTTAATTCTAAGACCTACAATCTACTAAAAACAAGATCCCATTGAATTTGCATTTGCTTTGACAGTAGAACTCTCTAGGAAGTTTCTACTTGAATTCTGAATTCTGCTAAATCCTAAGAGAGTTAAAACTATTTTTCTTAAAGAAATGGATTACCCTTACTCCTATCATTTAGATTATCAGAGTCAATACTTCCCATCTTTTAATCAAGATCCCATACCCCGAGCATATCCATCCTTTAATGGGTACATTGACAATTCATGGGATCATTCTTATTCTTATCCTGGGAGTATTGGCTTGAGACTCCCACTTTTGAGCAGAGCCTAGGAGAGGGATTTCCCAACCCTGAAATCCCTACTTCCATGCAAACACCCAACCCTCCCACCCTTCATGATTTTTTGTATCGAGGTTGGACCGATACCCCTAGGCAACCAGAGCCTGAAATTGACTATCCTCCTCAACCTGATAATAGTAGCCTCCCCTCTTTTATGATAGAAATGCGAAAACAACAAAAGCAAATGATGGAATCAATGGGAGATATGTTGAGGAATAGTCAACAGTTAAATGAAGAAATAAGACAACTTACCTACACACTTCGCAATAGTCCTGATCCCTACCCATACGATCATGATCATGAAAATAATTCTGAGGAACTTAATGACAATAGGGATCCAATTTTATGTAGCTATCACTTAGACTCTTCCAATGAGACATGGCCACTAGTGGACAATGATCATAGTGGTTATCCACTTGAACTATATTGGAGTCAAAAGCAAGGGAAGAAGGTACCTCTTGAGGACCTTGACCCCAATGACAGTATTCTCCTTACCCTTACCAACCTGGGTCAAGGTTGTATTGTTCCTATCACTCCCTCCATTGATTATTTGGTGGAATCCCATTCTACACTTAGTGAGCCTACCCATGACCCTCCACTTAGGGAATCAACACCTATCATTCAGTATCCTGAGGATTTAAATACACTCAATGAAGGTGACCCTAACGGAATGGAGGATGAATTAGATCAATTTTGGTCTCAGGGATATGAAGTCTAATTCAGAAAATGAGGATACCCCAATAGAGGAACCTGGACTGAAAATCTGGAGTGAACCACAGGGGAATTATTTATCATTTGAGGATTTACCTCCAGAGGATAGAAATAATATGATTAAATCTAGATTCCTCCTTTCTTTTGAGAGTCATCCTCCAACAAAATAGGAGTTGATATTAGAGGAGGACAAACAAAATAATGAGAAGTCTATGGGAGACTCTCGAGGACAAAACATGTCAATCGAGGATTTATACCCTGAGAAGAATAACAAATTCAGTAATATAGGCTTGCTCCAAAAAATTAAGACTAATCCTCCTTTAGAAATAATTGAGGATACTGATCCAACTCCTAATGAGTCACATATACACCCCAACAAATATTTGAGTGAACCAAATGAATTTGGGGATGAGCTGAATGATAATGATTCTTACATTTTGACCCTGCCATTAAAGTGTTGTAATTTGGAGTCTACCCTTGATTCAAATATGACTCCGATCATTAATGCTAGGTAGGATAACGTGAAGTTGTCTACAACTGTTAGGGAGTGTAGACAATCTGAATCATTGTTGGAATTGGACCTAACACCAACTAAGCCCTCATTGGACTTAACCATTACCTTCCAACACTATAAACAACCCTTATACTCCCTAACCGATCCTCGGCTTAGATCTCTGCTCATGTACATTCTCTCTGGAGAATATATCAGGCCAGTACATCCTCGGGTAGAATGGAAAGTGTTGATTGATGCTTGTACTTTTACTCTCGCCATTCAAGGTTTTCAACTAATAATGTGTATATCTTTTAAAACCCGTCCTGCTCTGGAGGATCCTTGTTATCCTCCACTTGTTCCATTTTGGGAGGTCCCTTTTCATATTCCATTTATTATTCCTAGACCTCCCAAGGTAGCCAACGAGGTTCTTTGCTTTCATATCTTCTGGCGAGCATTTGGTATTACGTTGCATCATCAGCTTGCCAACATCCGTGGCTACCTGTTTTCTAGGCCTGCACTATTATGCATATTTTTAGGGCCTAACTTTTTCTGTTTGGAACCAGACTTATATGTTCCTTCTAAGTTTGGCTGTTGACAGAAAATGCAGCGCTTGTTGGGAGGCAACCCAGCTGTTTGAATAGCACTGTCATCAGGTGATTTCTTTCCTTTCTCTTCCTGTTTTAATTTTACAATGGGGACATTGTAGGATTTAGGCATAGGGGAGTGCATTTGCATGTTAGGAAGTATTCATGCATTTAGGTTAGCATATAAAAAAAAAATTCTTTTCTTGAGCTGAATGGGTTAGTCCCTAGCAAAATACCTTTGTCATTAGAGGTTTTTCTTCCAGAATTATTTCTTAAGTTTAGAATCCAGTACATTTATTTCACGTGCACGTAGACTTGGTAATAGATCCTTGAAGAAAACCAATAAGCACTTGCAGTCTACTAAACCCTTGGACAGTTCATAGGGAGTTAGGCATACTATCTTCTAGTAGATCCACCTCATATTTGTGAGAAGAAAGTAGAGAGATTACTGGTGCGTTAAGTCTAGTGCAAGGACTCTTAAGTTTTGGACAATTAGATGATGATACTTCAGAGTTAGGCATAGTTTTTCACTCTCTGTTCCTGTGTACATACTTTGTGTGAATTCCTGAGAGTCACCAAATAAGGCAGATACACAGAGATGGGGTCTTAATAAAGCTATGACTATGGTGGATGGTTATGACCGTCCTTCATAGAGTCCTCGGCTGAAGGAGGGTAATAGTGTCAAAGGTCAGAAATATGCCTATCTTATCCATTCCTTCCCGGTGTCGAGAATAGACACTTCTACCAAATAAACCACACAACTTCTTCTTGACCATCATCATCCCTAATAATGCCTCGTAAATAAAAGTCTGTATCGTGTTGTGTTGATTGAAAAAGAAATAACCAAAAAAAAAAAGGGAAGAGAGAAAAGAAGAAGAAAAAGAAGAAATAGAAAAAGAAGAAATATTTATATTACAAAATAAAGGGGTCCAAGTTATAATGTAACATTGTTTCTGAGGCAACAGAACACCTTTCGCATTCCACCAAATATGACCCATACCTACCTTTTAGTATTTCTGATCGCCCGAATACTGGTTGAGGACTGTAACTTAGTTGTAGAGTTATTAGGACTTTAATTGAAGTATGGATGCCATGTGAGGCCTGACGAGTCGATTGTTCGCTTTAAAGTCGTTTGTAGTTTTATGTGGTGGAAAAATCGACTAATCAATATTTAAAAAGAAATAACCACTCGCAGAAGAGCCGGTCTTATCTACAGGGAGGCAATGATGTATTTAAATTCGCACTGGTTAAAAACATTTGTTCGTAGTTAGTTTAGACAAGAATCAAGCCAAAATTGCCTTCAGATTAAGGTTGAATCAAGAAATCATGCTGAAATAGCAATTCTTAATAACAAGATATTTGTTGCAATGTAGAATCAATAAAATATCATTAAAAGATGACAATGGTAGAAAATGTAATTATTAATGGCATGGATACTGTAGCAAAACAGGGGATTTATTCCCCTTGGCCGTGTGCGAAGAAGAGTGGACGGCCGGACGCGGGAAGCTCGGAGGAAGTTCTTTGGACCGAGGGCTTCGCAGCGGTGGTGGCGGCGAGTCGCGCGGTGGTCGGAGCCAACTGGACGAAGCTTCGACGAAGGTGGCTACCAACGGTGCTGCAGCTGCTGTTAGCGAAAGGCGCTGTAGGAGGGTGCATATACTGGAGCGAAAGAGGGCTTGACGCTGCTGCAGGCTGCTGGCGGGTGATGTGCATGGCCTGTTGTTACGTGCATAGGTGGGAGGTGCTGCAGGCAATGGAGGTACGGGTGCGCTGGAGGAGGGCGGCTCTGCTGTAGGTGTGCGGGTGAACGCTGCAGCCGGTGCTGCATGCTGGTGGGAGGCATGGGTGCGTGCACGCACTGGTGCGGCACTATAGGCAGCAGCGTGGAGGCTGCAGGCGCGGGAAGGCTGCAGGCGGAAGGCGCGCAGGCTATTGTTGCGTGCACAGGTGGGTGCGCACACTGTTGGTGGTGGGCATGGGTGCGTACGAAGGCTGGAGGGCATGCCGATGAGGGCTAGCGCTTCAAGTGTGTGGACGAGGACAGGCGGTTGGCGGTGAAGTGGGTGAGTGTGGTTGTTGCTGGAGTGGGGAGGTCGAAGCTTTAGACATCCGGGAAACTTCCTGGATGTCTTAACTGGCTGAGGGGTGATTGCAGCAGCTGCGACGGTGTTTGTTGGTGACGACGGTGAGGGAGATGCATGCTGAGGTGCTCACAGTAATGCGGACGATCTTCGGATGGCAATGTGGCTGTCACACCACACGCCCACAGTGGTGGAGGGTCGTCGCCACGGTTGAGGCCGGCGGTTTGAAATGGAAGAGAGAAGAACTCTCTGCAAAGTGGTGGGTCGGTGGTGGAGGCCTTGTGAGCTCGGCTACCTCCTCCTCTCTTTTGAAATCAGCTGCCTGACCAGATCCAACACATCCGCTCCTCCTTGATTGGGTTGTTCACTGCGGCAGCTGGAGGAAGAAATGCAGTCGTTGCACGTAGAAGAAGAATAAAAAAATAATGATAAAATATTATGGTTATTTATATACAAACCCTCAACTTTTATGTTAACCTAAATTAATGCATGCAATGTACCTAATTAGTTAACTAATGCAATTCTAAGTTAATTCTAAATGCATTTAAATATGAATAAGATGCATGAATTATGTAATTGAATTAGAAATATGAATTAATCTATTTACATCCTAATTTTTGCTAAATAATTGTTAGAATTAACCTAATGTCTAGGCACTTAAATACTTAAATAGCCCACAACTATGGCCTAATCTAATACCCCCATGCCTAGTTTTTGCTAGTCCCTAGCAAAATTAAGCAAAACCTAGCACTCCAAGTAGACTAGTCAACTCACATGGTCTTCCTTCAGAATCATATTAAGTTCAGACTCTAGACCCAAGGTTCCTAAGTATTTGCTAAGCTACAGACTAGGTCGGCTAAAGACGAGTTGCAAGCACAAGTTTCCCTGATTTCTGACTCTACCCTAAAGTTTATTGATCCCTGAGATTAAAGCATCTGTGCCTGTGCATTGATCTGAGTCATTTGAGTTAAAGGAAAAAGTTTTTTTTTTATTTATATATTTTTTTATTTGATTCTTCTAAGTCTAACCTCAGATCAGCTATCAACACGGTTTGTGTTGGATTCATTGTCCCCATTACCATACCTCGAAGGGTGCCTGACTTTCGATGCTTCGGGATAGCACTGCCCATAAAGACCCCAAGAATTCCTAGCAATCGACACTTCGAGATAGTATTGCCTATGGATTTCTTAAGAGAATTCAGGCCTATGGCAATTGGCACTTCGAGATAGGGCCGCCCATGGTACCTGAACTGCACAATGCGCTTACATGCCCTCAGTAGGATGGATATCCTAAGAGACAAGTGCCGAGGAGGTAATATGTTATCATCGCATCCTCAAGGTGGGTATATACTCCACCTCTCCTGCGGCGGGAACTCTTCCAATCAAAATGTGTTTTCAAGCCTCTCCTAAATCAAAACTAAGAGAACCAAATCTCTTTTCCGAATGAAAGAAATTAAGTTAATTACCAGACCAAGTGTGTGAAATTTGGATGCTTGGGTTACAAGGACCCGTAAACCAAAAGGTAGAACAAGACTCTAGGTACTACCCCACCTTTTAACTCAAACCCTGGCTTCCCTTCCTCAACCTCTTGAGGAATGGTCCGCAACTTAACTCCTACTTAAGTTTTTAAGTCCACAAAGGACCCTAAAGGTCTAAAGCTAGTAGCTCATTTAGCTTCTAAAGTTTGACCCTAGAATTAACTTAGTCTACCTTGGAGTTCTGATTTGCTTAAGACTGCAAGATCTAGCCAGTTAAGCTCAAAACTCTTTTTTTTTTTTATGCACATGTATGCAATGAATGCACTATGCTATGTATATCCCCAAGTACATCCCCCCATGTCTAAATTCTGCAATGTCCTCATTGCATAGAAGGATATTACCTGAGTCAGAGCTGGACTGAATAGCCAAAGAACCTACAAATCAGGTTCAAGAATTGCAGAAATAGGCCCTAAAAATGAGCAAAGCAATGTTTGCCTAGAAAATAGGTAACCTAAGATGTTGGCGAGCTGATGATGAATCCCGATAGCAAATGCTCGCCCAACTAAAATGGGAAAGAAATCTTCCCAGGTCACCAGAAGAGGTTCTAAAGGATAAATAGGTATAACAACCTCCAAACGGGTAGGGGGAGGATGACAAGGATCCTCCAAAAGGTATGGGGAAGGAATGGTGCAAAGATAAAGCACCAGGGTAATGGACTGACTAAAGAAATCATCAATCCATACCTGATACTCCATTACGGGAAATATTGGTCTGTTAAGCCCCCTGGTTAGAACAAAAGTGAGCAATTCTCTAAGGCAAGGATCGTCTAGGGTGTCCAAGTTATGAGGTTGCGGGATGGCCATAAGATCTAGGTTGGGTTTAATCAGCTCGGTGTCCATCTCAAACACTCTTTCTAAATCCTCAATTTCATCCCTAGCATTCCTTGCACCATCACATGTATCTTCCTACTCTTCATCAGGAGTCACAATTTCGCTTTCAGATATAAGCTAATCAGAGGGTGACTTCGAAATGAATGAAGGCAGGATGGAAGCAACAGATCTAGGGATTATTCTATCAATGTCATCCCTGGGTTTTTGTTCTTTACTCAAATCTTCCCCGGAGTCTATATGTGAATCCACATAAATCTTAGAAATTGCTTCCAAATTTTCCATCATTTCATCATGAGGAGAAATATCATCAATAGTTGTGCTAAGGAAACCTAATTTGGTCAAATTTGTGACATCCTTAGGGGCTAACTCTTCAAATAAGACATAATCACCCTTAGTGTCACTCCAAATCTTGAATGTAGGTTCCTCATATAATTCGTCTTTCTTCTCATCACACAATTCATCATGTACCTGAGGTCTAGAATCATTTAATATCTCAGCAGATCCCCTAGGGTGCTCTATCTGAGGTAAATGGTTTACACTTGTAACATCAGACTCCTTAGATAGGTCAATTTCTTTAGGGTTAGGTTCCCTAAGGGTGGGCTTGAGTTCCATATCGTGATCAGAAGGGAGGGTAGGATTAACAACTTGACTTTGACCCACTTCATCAAATGTCACGAAAATACTATCATCTGGGTCGAGGTCTTCCAATGGTACCATCATTCCCTTGTTTTGACTCCAATATAATTAAGGTGGATACTCAACCTTATCATCATCTTCCTCGGGTTGCCACCTTTCTTCATCCAATGCATAGCTACTTTCATGTGTATCTTCCTCCCACCTAAGGTGTGGATCTCTCAAGGAAGTGTCATCTAATGGGTGGGTTTCAAAATCGATCCTCGAAAAGTAGCTATTCTCCCCAAAATTTCCCACCAACTTAAAGTGTAGCTCTCCCATGGGAGATGCATCTATTGTAGAGGGGTGTACATCATCCTCAATGGGGTAGATTGGGTGGCTAATTTCATCTCTTTCTTGTTGGCCTGCTCTCAAAGATTCTCCTAACAATTCAATCATTTCGTTTTGCATTTTCTGTATTTCCATCTTCAAAGAGGAGAGGTCATTTCTATCATGAGAGAAGTCAGGCTCAGGCTTATAGTACCCAGGAGTGTCTGTCCAACCATAATAATTTTTCAGGGAGGGTGGGTTGGGTATTTCTATGGTGTGTGGGATATTTGGCAAAGCAAATCCCGCTCCTAGGTTCTGCTCATTGATTTGGGGCTTAACCAGGCCAATACTCCTATAATAGGAGTAAAACGGATCCCAATGATTGTCATTATGTCCATCAAGGGATGGACCATCTCAGCGTCTGGGATCGAAGGATGCAGAGTGGGGGTGAGGGTGTGGGCAAGATGTGAAAGGATGAAAATCAATGTGGTCCATTCTAACTCACACCTCAATCAGAATTCCCCAAGCAAAACACAATTCAAAAAGGACCTTTTTGGTCTTTCCCAATTTAGGCTTTTGATTTTAAGTCAGATCGCAGGTGACAATACAATTTGTTCAATCAATTTACGTGCCTATTGTTGACCTACAACTCACATAAGAAAACCTAGTTAGAGCTTAGGTGTTCTTCCCTAAATCTCAAATGGTCAAGTAAATCTAAAGACGGAAGATCGAGGGATGCAAGTAGGCTTAAGCCTTCCTTTGAAGCTGTACTTTCGCGGTGCTTCTCAACTACCCCCAAAAATTCGTGATAGGGTATCCCCCTCTTTGGATTTACAAAACCTTTGATCTCAAGTTCTGGACACTTCAGAATCCAACGATAGGAGGGCTCTTATCCTATTTCCAAACCTAAGGAGAGTCTAAAAGCGTGCCGTGGTGCAAGTGAAATAAGTGTGCATACACCGCAAAAGATTTTGATTTTTGAATCACACGCCAAGTTTGTAAATCAAATCCTTGGTTTTTCAAATGTCCCTCCTTTAATTAGTCCTTTTTCTAGAAAATATGTGACCATTGTTTAATTTATTCAATACAGATTAAGTGGTCTTCGCATTAAGTCCAAATGCAATGCATGATCAAGAATAGGATGCAAAGTAAGAAAATGCATACCTTGCTTCCAGCAATCAACAATGCGAGAATGCACACAATGTAGAGAAATAAATCTAGAGGTTGTTCATATAGACCTAAATGGTTCGTCCTAAGGGCAGGCAGCTTCTAGTAGGCAGCTCATTTATTTTATTTTATTTTTTTTTAAACTACTTATGCACAAGCAAATAAAAGTAATCAATAAACTAAAAACCTAAATCTAAAGAAAAGGGAACAGGCTCCCAAAAATTACCCAACACGAGCCCAAAACAAAATCGAGGAACAAACCCCTCAAAATATACCCCAGAACAAGGGTTTCAAACAAAATGCAATGAAAAATTAAATCTAAAGTCTTAATTCTATTCTAATCAGATTAGTGACTAAATATACAATGATGACCGTCGCGTCCTCATCCTTCTCCTCCTTTTCAAAATAGCTCATCCAATTCTCCTCTAGCGACGTCAAGGGTTGCCTCTCACAATGGCTGATTCTTGCACAAATTTTCTCGCACAGAAAAGAGATAATAAATGGTCAAATCACTGTGCATTTGAGAAATAATCAAAATAAAATCAGGTGAAATTATTGCGTCTTTTTCCTCCCCGGCAACGGTGCCATTTGATGAGTCGATTGTTCGCTTTAAAGTCGTTTGTAGTTTTCTGTGGTGGAAAAATCGACGAATCAATATATAAAAAGAAATAACCACTTGCAGAAGAGCGGGTCGTATCAATAGGGAGGAATGATGTATTTAAATTCGCATCGGTTAAAAATGTTTGTTCGTAGTTAGTTTAGACAAGAATCAAGCCAAAATTGCCTTCAGATTAAGGTTGAATCAAGAAATCATGTTGAAATAGCAATTCCTAATAACTAGAGGATATTTGTTGCAATGCAGAATCAATAAAATATCATTAAAAGATGATAATGGCAGAAAATGTAATTATTAATGGCATGGAAACTGTAGCAAAATAGGGGATTTATTCCCCATGGCCGTGCTCGAAGAAGAGTGGACGGCCGGACGCGGGAAGCTCGGAGGAAGTTCTTTGGACCGAGGGCTTCGTAGCGGTGGTGGTGGTGAGTCGCGTGGTGGTCGGAGCCGGCTGGACGGAGCTCCGGCGAAGGTGGCTGCCAACAGTGCTGCAGCAGGTGTTGGTGGAAGGCGCTGCAGGTGGGTGCGCGCATTGGAGTGGAAGTGGGCTTGACGCTGCTGCAGGCTGCTGGCAGGCGGTGCACGTGGCCTGTTGTTGCATGCATAGGCGGGAGGCACTGCAGGCGTGGGAGGTGCAGGTGCGTTGAGGAGGGCGACTCTGCTACAGGCGTGCAGGTGAACGCTGCAGCCGGTGCTACACGCTGGTGGGAGGCGTGGGTGAGCGCACGCACTAGTGCGGCACGGTAGGTAGCGGCAAGGAGGCTGCAGGCGTGGGAAGGCTGCAGGCGAAAGGCGCGCAGGCTGTTGTTGCGTGCACAGGCGGGTGCACGCACTGTTGGTGGTGGGCGCGGGTGCGCACGAAGGCTGGAGGGCGTGCGGATGAGGGCTGGTGCTTCAGGTGTGCAGACGAGGGCAGGCGGTTGGCGGTGAAGTGGGCGAGTGTGGTTGTTGCTGGAGTGGGGAGGTCGAAGCTTCAAACGTTCAAGAAACTTCCCAAACATCTTAACTGGCTGAGGGGTGATTGCAGTAGCTGTGATGGTGGTTGTTGGTGACGACGGCTAGGGAGATGCACGCTGAGGTGCTCACGGTAATGCGGAGGATCTTTGGATGGCGGTGCGGCCTGTCACACCACACGCCCACGGTGGTGGAGGGTCATTGCCGCGGTTGAGGCCAGCGATGTGAAATGGAAGAGAGAAGAACTGTCTGCATAGTGGTGGGTCGGTGGTGGAGGCCTCGTGAGCTCGACTACCTTCTCCTCTCTTTTGAAATCAGTTGCCCGACCAGATCCAACACATCCGCTCCTCCTTGATTGGGCTGTTCACTGTGGCAGCTGGAGGAAGAAATGCAGCCGTTGCACGTAGAAGAATAAAAAAATAATGATAAAATATTATGGTTATTTATATACAAACCCTCAACTTTTATGTTAACCTAAATTAATGCATGCAATGTACCTAATTAGTTAACTAATGCAATTCTAAGTTAATTCTAAATGCATTTAAATATGAATAAGATGCATGAATTATGTAATTTAATTAGAAATATGAATTAATCTATTTACATCCTAATTTATGCTAAATAAATGTTAAAATTAACCTAATGTCTAGGCACTTAAATACTTAAATAGCCAACAACTATGGGCTACCACCAAATAGTGAGTACAATTTCTAAATCTTGCGAGATTCGTGATCTCAGAAAGAAATAAAAGTGGGAGTGCCCAGGAACATCAAGAGAGCACAATTGTGTAGCCTCTATCAGAGTTGACTTGTCTAATAGTCTAGAGATCTAGAGTCTGCAGTACTAGACTATATGTAGCACTAGATGAGTGTGTGCCACCAAATACAAATCCATTCAACTCGATATCTCCTACCTAAGCCAAACATCGGGGACAAATTACAAATTATCCTCTGCTTTATCCCCAAGGGAAGTAGTTGCCTATCCTGACAGCAATATTTACCAAAGGTGAAGTACAAACTCCCAATGCGAATTGGCTTTTTCACTTGGATCTATTACCTAAGCTATTAACACTTCACATTTGTCTGGATTTCTAAAGTTTTTAAGTAAGAAAGGAAGAAATCTTCTGATTACTTCTATTATTTTTCATTTTTGCTAGGGACTAGCAAATCTTAGGCATGGGGGTATTTGATGAGTCCATTTTAATGGATTAATATTACGCCTAAGTAACTTTAATCGTACCATTTAGGTTTGTTAATAGCTACATTAAGTTATAGAATGTTTGCATTCATCATGATTAAAGTTTATATCTATTTTATAGTATTTTATAACTTAATATGTAATGATTTACGTTTTTATGAATACAGGAATAATATTTGAAAAGAGGAAGGCGGGGAATAATTTCCCCAACACATATCCGGCTAGCTGCAACTCCTTATCTGATCTCCCGCCGCCCTCCTGCAACAAACGAGGCCAGAAATAGCTAAGGGATTTGAAAATCCCTTAAATCATGCACGCACAAAGGAGAGGAGTTAAAAGAGAGGAGGCGAAGAAAGGAGAGGGCAGATCCATCTTCTCCCTGGCTGGGAACTACCCGACCGTGCACTGTGGACCAGGATCTGCATCTTCCCCCCCTGCGGGGAATTACTCCATCTCATGAACTGTGCCTATGCCTGCTCCTTCTCCACCTTGCGTGCCCACAGGCGCACGCCCATCTCCCGCACCAAGCGCAGCACTGCAGACCTTCCAGTGCTTCACCCTCTCCCCATCGCACGCCTGCAGCCGCGCCTTAGCAAGCCTCTCCGCAGCCTGCAAGCACCGCTCGTGCCATCACCTCTGCCTGCTCCAGCCCTCCTGTAGGCGCTAGCACCGCGCCACCCACGCCTCCCTGCAGCGTGCGCCTACAACTGCCTTCAAGCACCCTTAGGTGCTGCGTCCGCCCCTGCTAGGCCACGCCCGCAGGCGTGTCCATCCTCCAGTGCCTCCTTGCAGTGCTCCCAACAGGCACCGCACGCCAAGCACCTCTAGCGCTCCTTTAGGCGTGCCCCACTCCAGTGCCTTCACCACTACCACGCCCTCCTTCCTGCAACGCGTCCTCCTCTCCACAGCGCCCCTACCAGGCCGTGCACACCTCCGCGCACCCCCCTCCTGCAGGCGCACACCTCGCCGCAGTGCCTTCACAGCAGAGACAGTAGCGCCTCCTCCGGTGTTCTCCTCTGCTTGTCGGCCGCCTCAGGCCATCTCCGTCGACGCCGCAACCTCCATCGGATCGGCCTAGTCTTCACCCACCTCCCTTGCATGTGAAAGCCCTGCTAGTGCTCTCTCTCTCGCGAGGAGGAGAGAGAGCAAATGCTTTGTTTTACATTCCATTAAAAATTACATTCACTGCCATTGCAATCAGAAATTGATTTTTGATTTGTTATTATTTTATTATTGCAAAATTGCGCATGCACACATATTTTCTGATAATTGCATGTTATTGATATTCACCCATTTTAAGATTGGTTTTGGGATCAACACGTGCACCGATTCTCTCTAGTATATGATAATTGAAAATTACACAAAATCATCATATTTCATTGAAGATTTAGTGAGGAAAAATTGCACATACACCCTTATCATTTTAAATTATTATGAATCTACTTTCCATCGCATTTTATGTCAGATTTGAATAGAGATTTTGCACTTAACTGAAAGAATATAAAATAATCGAGAGTTTATTGCATAATTGCCTCCCTATGGACACAACCTGCTCTTCTGTGAGTGGTTATTTTTATTGTTGATTAGTCAATTTTTCCATCACTTAAATACTACAATGCAAAGTGGAAAGTTGACTTGTCACGCAGCGCGCACAAGCAAGCACAGCGGTGCGCTCAATGCGCACGAAGAGGCAGCAGTGCATATCGCGCGTGCGCGGGCCACAAGGGCGCATACAGCGGTCACTAGTAATGCGGAAGCAGGGGTGCATGAGTGGGATCTTCAGCGACGTTTGCGATGGATCTTTAGCGACGCTTATGACCATCATTAAATGTCTTGTATATGAATTTGATTCTTTCCTCCACTGTAAAAGGACCCCTACCCCTCCCATTTTTCTTCATCTCTTCATTTCTTCCTCTCACCACCTCTAAGGCTCTAGATAGAGCTTGTCCCAAGCCTGAGGTGCTCCTCTAGAGTAGAAAAGAAAATAGTTTTCCTACCTCTTATCCCTATTCATGGAGCATCTCGTGGCCGCCCTCTCACCGCCCTTCGGGAAGAAGAACCTCGCCACGATGCCGTCCTGCCCCATCCTTCGTCCTCCATCTATGTCCTCCTTCTTCCCACTCCTCACCACCTTCCTCCAGGCTACGTTAGAGTGAGTTGTCCTCTGAGCAACCATTGAGGGGGATTCTCTCACCTCTTTCTATCTTTTTCACTTTCATAGTGTAGGTTTTCCGCTTTCATAGTTGTAACAAACATTTCTTCATAAATAGATGATTGTTTCTTTCTCTCTCTTTTTATTTTGCAAGTAGATTAGCTAGATTTCATCGACCTAATCTCTTGCTCTATTAAAAATACTAAAAAGAATTAGAAACGACAAAAATGACAAAAATAAATAAAAGCAAAACATGGATTTTTCAAAACCAAACGTTCGCCTCCCTGTGTTCAACTTGGGACTCACTTTTCGAGTTTCAATTAGAAATTTTATCTGATAGACGGATTTTCTCGCAAATTGAATAGTGACGACAGATTTTCCAAACTTGAACCTTTCCGCGTCCGAATCCGTCGTGATTGTTTTGGCGTCGTTGCTGGGGAGGTAAGGCTCTTTGGTTTTTTTCCATGTTTTTTTGACTTACCAAACTTTTATCTCACTTTTTCTTTGATCTCACTGTGATTGTAGGTACTCATCCAAGGCAGGCCAGAGTGGTTAGATCAGAGAAAAGTGCAGATGAAGGTTTTGTAAGTTTATCCCCACCACCCCTACCCACTAGTTCATTTCACCACACTAATAACGCAAACCCAAATCAACTTAGGTGCTTTTTATAAACCCTAGGATAGATTTGGTTGTTTGTTTTCCACCTCCACTCATCTCACCCCTGCATTAATAAAAAAAAAAGAAAAAAAATATACTCTTCTCTTGTGGGATTTTCTGAAAGCTACACACTTAACACCCACAACGTCTCACCGTAAGGCGCACAATCACATCGATTCTACCACTTAACCGAGATCTGACCTGTGGACCTAGTACACTTAACACACAAATAAGTGAGTAGAAATCTAATTAGGTCAAGGATTTTTGTATGCCTTAATCAAGTGGTGCAATAGGCCAATTGCTTGAACCGTTTGGGTCGCACCACTCAATCTAAAACTGATCCATCAAGTAGCTTGCCAGTTAGGGTTGATTCTTAGGGATGAACTAGGAACTCCACATTATTTTTTATTTTTAAAGGACCATATCATCACCCATGTTTTCAAAACTTGGAGTGTTCTACAAAACCTTGATTGAACCAACCTAAGAATTAAACCGTAAATGCTACTAAACAAGGTTAAACCCTAAAAGACACATCAACAAATAACCTTGTTCACAAGCCATGGTTGTGCACACACACACATTTTAACTGATCATTAAGGGCACAACCCATCTTAAGGGCCCATCACATTCCAAGAGCACAATCATCCCAAGCCTAACTAAAATTGAGTAGACGTTGGCCTTAAGGATTGATTCACTCTTCAGGGCTCAGACTGAGATTTTTTTCAATTAATCTACTTCTACTAGTCCATCTGATGCCTAGCTAAAGGAGTAGCGTCAAACAACCGCGGTTGAGGGGTACTCTAGGAGCTTGAGGCGTAAGCCAAAGGAAGAACCTTCTCCCCAGTCCCTCCTTCTAACTGGTTGGATTGACTGGATAAAAGTAGACCAATCATTTATAATCTCAAGACGGGTCTTGGGAGTGCGTAGGTCTTAAGGCTACCCACATACGGATAGGTTTGGTTGATTGTATTGCAAGGCACTGTTGAATGACAGAGGACTCAACTATCAGAATTGGTTTGAAAACCTGTCGTTATAGTTCGAGTAGTGAAGAAATCCGTTCAACAAATAAAATTTATACCGAAAAATCTGTAAAGAAATCTCGGGTCGAACTCAAGGAGGCTACGTCGACCAAAAAAGGGCGGAATAATCACAATGAAATGGAATCAATATAGATAATAAGAGAGAGAGGAATCATTCACTTGGTATTGCAAAATTTTTTTACAACTAAGAAGGAGAGAAAAGATTACACTAGAAAGAGAGAAATTATTACAACTAGAAAGTAGGAAAATTCTATTCTAGAAAGCAGGAAAAAGAATGGGAGAGAGAAGTTATCCTCCTCAATGATCGGTTGGAGGACGAGTTAGATGAGACAATGCCTAGAAGACGAGGAATGAAGTGGGAAGAAGGAGGTCGAAGCAGGAGGAACGGGAATGTGGCAACACGTCATCGTCGTCGCGGGATCCGCTTCTGGAACGGGGGTGAAAACTTGATTTTAGCTCTTGAGGAGCATCCCGAGTGTGGGACAAGCTTCTCTTGAGCTTTTGAGAAAGAGAGAAGAGAAGGAAGGGATGTGAAATCCATATGGTAGGGGTCTCCTTTTATAGTTGCAAGGAGTAGGGGCATTTTGGACATTACAACTTGAAAAACATTAATTTAGGACCTTTAGTGACAGATTTATCCGTCACTAAAGGACTGAACATGGCCGACATGCGTGCCGCTCGCGCGCCCCCTCGCCTCCGAGCCCTTCAACACACATGCATGTTCACGCGCTCTCAACCGTCCGATCAAGAGATCGGACGGCTTAAGTTGCCTACGCCCGTGTCGCACGCTCGCGTGCGATCACGCATAAGCACCGCGCGTCTGATTGCACGTGGGTGATATCGCTCAATCTCCGCCACTGGATCTGCATCGCGTGTCTCTAATCGTACGCCCGCTCGCAGTGAATGTGGGCTTGAATGAACGTCGTGCGCTCGCATAGCATGCTCGACTGCTGCGATGGGTGTGCGATTGTGTTGTGCGGAGTGTTTTGTGCACGGCTGATCTCGATCATTGGATCTTCATCCAACGGTCAAGATCAAACGTTGCATGCACCTTCAGAAGAGAAGAGCGTTGGATGAGCAGTGGAGTGGTGCGATCTCGGCCATTGGATGGGCATCAGGTTGAGATTTGTCGAGCGGGTGAAGAAGGAGAGCTGGGCCAGTGTTGGGTGGCTATGATGGCACCACGTGGCACCATCTAGGCTGCCCATCTTCTGAGTGATGTAGATGATGCCACGAGTGTCGAATTGGACCGATTTTTACGCCATTAGGCTGCAATCGTCAATCCGAACCCACCCGTGTGGTAGGATTTATTGTCTGAGGTGTGGAATAACACCATCTTGGCCCTTGCTCTTTAAGGTTCCTCGGTCTCTATCTGGTGCTACAGATGTCCGATTAGGGCGATCTTGGAGTCGTTTAACTCCAATCATCTCCCTGATCAGATCTATATGGTTGGATCTTCGATCCGAGGCCCTGATAAAAAGTCTTCCTCTCCTTGACCATAAAAAGGAGACAATTACTATACAATTTGTACAACTTGATCTAAATGCATGATTATGCATGTTATGAACTGTTTACAATGTATGATGCTAATGTGACCTAAGAACATGCATTCATAGACATTTTAGGTTAATCATATGTATGCACATCACACCCCCGTGCCTATCTTTTGCTAGTCCCTAGCAAAAACTACATGCTATTTATAAAAGAATTAGGTTGGATTTCTTAGGCATAAGTCATTTTCAACACTAAGAAATTTTTACTTAGGATCTGAACTTTCAAAGACACAACAGCGCCTGGGTATCTGCCAAAGTGTAGACCGCCTCAAGCCCTTGCCTTATTTAAAGAAAAGTCACTTTCTCTTTTTCTTCTTTTCTAATTTTTTTTTGGATTTTTGAGTTTAGGGTTAAAGAGTGGCTTTCTACGGCCACTCAACACACCCAAGATTTGATGAGAACACTAAGTTCTAAGCATCTTATTGTGAATGTGATAGACTCATTGATCAGCAATTAGAATGGACTTCGAGTTTCTACGCCTCTAGGTGACCTTAGAAAGAGAGTTCTGCCTAAAAGTGTATCTTTACGACCGGTAGCTTTCTCCCTACTTTTATTTTTATGGGGTCAACATAAGGGTGAGTCCAATGCATATCTCCCCGACTTATTCTACTTCTCCGCTTCTTCCTAAGTGTTTTGGGAATTTATAGTGCATTTCTTGAGCTAGGTCTGGACAACCAATCGATGAGCTATTACCACCGACAACATCCCAGCCATACTCGTGTGGCAAAGTGTGGCTTATTTCCTTTGTTTTCTCTTTTTTTTCTTTCTTTTCTCCTTTTTCTTTTTCTTTTTCTTTTCTTTTTGACTTTCTTTTTCTTTTTAAGTAGGTGGCTTCCCTAGTCTAAGATTTACCTAAAGGCAGCAAGAAGAGAATGGTACGGTGACTGGAATCTGGACAACCTACTTATGGGCTGTTACCTACGATAACTTGCCAGCCATATCACCCTAGAAGATTCATTAGCTACCCAATTTCCATTAAAATCGCCGAACAACGAGTCAGTGACATGATAGTGTGTAGATGCTTAGACTTAAAGTTCCCTCAAATCAGAGGGCAGGTTGATAAGTTGTGTACTTATCACCCAAACTTATTTAATCAAATTAAAATAGAATTCAGGATGGCGGGGACTCGAAAAACAAATCCACATTTTAGTGGATACTTGGCCTGGTTAAGCCCAAAGACCTGAAGGGTCATAGTGTTCAGATCCTATTGTAATATTTCCTAAGATTGAAAGGTCTTAATGTCCAAGTATTCCTTCCTAATTCATTTTTTTATCTATATATAAGAAGAGAAATATAATTTACAAAAATTTCACAGAGCTGACAAAATGATTCAGAAATGAATCTACCCACCCATGCCTAGCTGATACAATGTCCACATTGAGAATAAAAGACATGAAAGGAAGGGTAGAGTACGGAAGATATCACCTGAATATGAAGCTCGAGTCTGCTCTGAGTCAGACTGTACAACTACTGAGTTTAATGCTCTTAGCTAGGCAAAGTCCAGCCAAAGAAGTCACAACATGGCTAGAGCAACCGTGTCTGAGACGGGTTCTAGAATAGTACGGTCAATAATAGGCTTCAGACATTGACCGTTGACTTTGAATGAATTACCTGTCTTCGAGTCAAAAATATGAACAACTTCGTTTGGAAATATCTGGTCGATAATGAACGGGCCGTTCCATTTTGACCTAAGTTTGTTGAGAAAGAGCTTAAGTCAAGAATCGAATAGCCATACCTTCTGGTTCAGCTCAAAGCTCTTGTGGGAAATCAATTGGTCATGTAGAGCTTTGGTTCGAGCCTTGTAGATCTTGCATTCTCATACGCATCATTTCTAAGCTCCTCCAACTTAGATAGTTGGAGTTTCCTGGTCTTCTTGGCTAAACTCAGATCTAAATTGCACTACTTGATTACCCAGAATGCCCTATGTTCAATTTCTATGGATAAATGGCACGCCTTTCCATACACCAGATGAAACAGAGACATGCCGATGGGTGTTTTATATGCCGTACGGTAGGCCCAAAGAGCGTCCTCAAGCTTTTGAGTCCAATCTTTGCGATCAAGCCTAACCATTTTCTGCAGAATATTCTTAATCTCCCGATTGGAGATCTCGGCCTGTCCATTTGTCTGGGGATGGTAAGGTGTGGAGATTCGGTGATTAACCCCATATTTTGCCAGCAAATTACAGAACTGGGCATTAGTGAAATGAGTGCCACCATCACTGATGATGGCCCTCAGAATCCCAAACCTGTTGAAGATGTTCTTCTTGACAAAAGCGATGACCACTTTGTGGTCATTGGTTCGGGTGGGAATCGCCTCGATCCATTTGGACATGTAATCAACAGCGACAAGAATGTACTGATGTCCAAATGAAGGGAGGAAGGGTCTGATCATGTTTCCTCCTCAACACAGTTAATTAAGTTAATTGTGCTTAATTATGTGTAGAAGAAAGTAACTTAGGTTAACTCGAATTTGTGTCGGTTGAGTAGTATAGGGTCAAGTTAACCTAACATTTTAGCTTTTATTTCTTTTAGCTGGTTGAGTCCAGATCGTTCACTAAGAGGTATAATTTATTCAAAATTCACCAATCAGTTTAAATAACTCATAGGAGGTATAATTAAGTTAATTTTGACAACATGAATTTTACCTAATACAACAACAACAACCAAGCCTTTTCCTGCACTAAGTGGGGTCGGCTATATGGATTCTTTGCCTCCACATAGATTGATTTTCAGCCATTTCAGGACTTAAATTAAAGAATTGAGGTAATACTTAATAGTTTCCTTCCAACACTTGTTTGGTCTTCCTTGCCCCCTCTTAGCGGGTTCAACCTCCAACTTCTCGCATCTCCTAACTGGAGCATCTAGTGGCCTTCTTTGTAAATGTCCAAACCATCTCAGACGTGCCTCTCTCATTTTATCCTCTATCAGTGCCACCCTAACCCTTTTTCTAATAAACTCATTTGAAATACGGTCCTTTCTTGTATGACTACACATCCATCTTAACATCTTCATTTCTGCCACTAACATCTTCTGTACATGCCTATAGTTTATAGCCCAGCATGCAGAACTGTACAACATGGCTGGTCTTACCACAGCTCGATAGTATTTTCCTTTGACTTTTAAAGGAACGCTCTTATCACAGAGAACACCAGAAGTGCCCCTCCATTTCAACGACCCTACATTAATTCTATGTGTAACATCTCCATCAATTCCACCATCATGTTGGAAAATGGATCCCAAGTACTTAAAAATATCTTTTATTGGAATGCACTCTTCTCCAATTTTTACATGAATCCCTTCATTGTTCCCTCTACTACTAAACTTGCATTCCATATACTCAGTCTTCGTCCTACTTATGCGTAATCCTTTATCTTCCAGGGCTTCTCTCCAGAGCTCAAGTTTTCTGTTCACTCCATCTCTTATCTAATCAACCAACACAATGTCATCAGCAAAAATCATACACCAAGGCACCTAAACTTGGATTTGCTTTCTCAACTCATCCATGACCAAGGATATGAATTTTGCCTAATGATTTTAAATTTTAGAAATATGAAAAATTCCATAAGAAAACATATTTTTACAAATGATCTTCTTTAATAACAAGTAAACACAATTTCTATTTATTTCAAAGAAATTAAGGCAATAGAAAGTTTTTCTAATTGAAATATGCCTTATTACAACATTAAACTCAAAAAGGAATTAAAAATAATGCAAGAAAGTAAAGCAATTATTCTCTTTGTTTCTTCAGCCTCTCTTTTTCTTCTTCTTTTACCTTTGTTTTTCTCTTTTTACTTATCTTTTAATCTTCTCTTAATCCTTTCCTTTTCTTTCTCTTTATTCTTTCTCTTATTTTCTCAAGCTCGTCTTCTTCCTTTCTTCTTTTCTTTCATCTCTGCCTTGTCTCTTAGTGCCTATTAAGCCTTCTTTCCTTTTATGAATTCTTCCTGTCTTCCCTCTCCTTTCTCTTCCTTTGCTACGCTCCTGGTTTTCCCTTAGCATTTCCTTCTTTTTGAGCCCTGGCCTTTTCCTTAGCCTTTCCTTTGCTTTGCTCCTTCTTCCTCTTTTACCTTAGCATCTTTTCCTTCATTCCTTCTCTTTGTCTTCTCCTTAGCATTTTCCTTAGCTGGGCCTTAGCTTTTCTTCCTTCTAAACCGAACCAGCTTTTTTCTCTTCAATCAGAAATTGGTTTATTTATTGGTGGCTTAGACCATTCGGGGATACACAGCACCCTTCACAGGGTGGGACCAAACCCTACTAGGTTCAAGCCTGATTCATTTAGTTCAATTTATTTTCGATTCATAGATTTGAGCCAAACTGGCTCATAGCCTCCTAGGCCTCGCACATGCCCACCCAGGGCCTACACTCGCAGGCACATATGCACCCACACACACATAATGCTCATTCAATGCTCAATCGGTAACCATGCGTCATGTGCATCATGACTGAAGTGCCTATAGAACAAAAGAGTTTTATACCCAAGTGGCCATCAGAAATACTCGATGTGGGACTATCTTATCCCCTCCCAGAGCACACTTCAAACGTTGATTCCCAATAGCTCAGAGCTCCATTTCAAGCGAATAAAAGCTTGTTGGAAAGCTCTTGAGTTGCTCTACAAGGTTGAAGTGTCAATATAATGTGAAGAGGAAGTTATGCTCTTCGATTTGAAAGGCAAAGATACTGTTCTCTCTACGTTAATTAATGGCCTGGAAATGGAATTATTGTTATAAAGTCCACAGAATGGACTTTAACCCCCAGTTGATCTTCTGAATAGGTCAAGAAGTGAATTCCGCAGCTACTGGTGTGGTTATTATGCTCTCAGGAGCTTCAGGAAGTGTAAAGAAGCTCAAGGCTTCTCTAGAAGCTTCAGGACCTTGAAATCAGACATAAGAAAGTCCTAACAGACAAGTAAAGACCTGTTTAATCATTTAAAGCAACTTCTAAAGGTTGTTACCAATTCATCTGGGCAGAATTTACATCCAAATTTCATCAAAAATCCATTGCCATCAGTTTGGGTTCAAAAATAACCCAAACTGGCAGAAATTAAATCCAATCGAATTATACATCAGAGCTCACTCAAATCACTTTAATATCTTTCACAGACATCTCAAAATCAACTTAAACTCATCAATGCATCAGATTAAATCAATAATCAAGGAATCAAACTCAAGTTTGACTGTAGAACCTCAAATTTTGACTTTCTATTTTAAATCTTTTCTCAGGGAATTAACACCTTAAACATCATCCTTTCAATCTCAGAAACATGCTCAACCCTTAAATAAGTGTTTTAACTGAAGTTCCTAAGGTTTTAAGCTCGTCGCCTGAGCTTCTAAAGTGGTTTGTTCATCAGAACAACCCAGAGGTTGTTACAAAGATTTAAGTATGGAAATTAGTTCAGTGCACAGCACTGAAGCTTCTAGACCTATTAATTGCATCTCAAAACTAACTAACAGACTTCTCCAACTCTATCGAAGTTTGAGAAGATGAAGACCTATCTCAACATCAAGTCATCAAAATCTCAAATAAACAACCTCAGAACAATCAGTGAACCTTAATTCATTGGTCTGGAGCTTCACACCAAGTTTTACAGGCTGAAGATCAGTTTTGACTCGTCGGAGCTCGCCAGAGCTCTGGTGAGTCCAAAAATAGAGAAAATTGTATACAGAGTGAGAATTCGTGCCATCAATGATTTGAAAAGGTTCCTGAGGTCACAAGAAACCTCATGATCAAGTTAATTCCTTCAATTGATCATTAAAATAAAGATTTAATAGTAAATTCATTTTTTAAAGAATCTGAGTTGGTTAAGGTTTTAGACTTGTTTTCCCACTCAATTGAGTGGTTAAAATAGATCAATAGATATTTGTGATCATAAATATATATATAATTAAGGATTTAAGCTACTCCTGAGCTGCCATTAACAGCGAGCTCAGGAGCTTAATTGCATTTAGGAGTTTAAGTTATGTGGTATTTGATCGAATTATAGTGATGGTTAGGATCTTTTAGTGATGAAAAGATGATGGAGGACCCAATGAAGGTAGAGATTAGCTCAACTACTACTACCATGGATAGCAGAAGTAGTCGGTGGAGGTGGAAGTGATTTAGGCGAATTAGTGATCAAATTAGTAATTAATGATGATAGAAATGATCATGGAAGATAGAAGAATGTGGACGGTGATTTAAAAAGATAAAATTAATGCTCCTGACAAGCTCAAGGAGCTCATCGAAGTTAAGGAAGACGAAATCTAAATCTAACATTATGGCTATCTAGGCTACCTAACTAACTAACTAAACTAACATACTCCTACTCCTAGTCTACTGTTACCTGGATGAAGGGGTTAAAGGATCTCCGTCAATGGCTCATAACGAAGGAGGAAATCAGAGGGTTGTTGAAAGATCTCTGGCGGCGATTGTGAGGTGAAGCAGAGGAGAGCTCCTAGTCAGCACTTGTCATAAGACGCGGTTGACTTTGGCGGAGATCTAGAGTTGATAAAAATGGATGGACGAAGTCAGATGAGGTGGTGGAAATTTACGAAAGTTGTGGAGTGAATAGCCTATCGAAGTCTACTTCAGTGAAGAAGAGGGAAGGGAGCCAACTTGGTGGAAATCGAGGGTGTCAGGGGGTATTTGTAGTCGACGGCGACTGAGAAGGAGGTGGAATCTGAACGAATTTGTGGCTAGGAGGAGAATAACCACCGGCGTCTTCTCCGATGCCGGTGAGGTTATCTCCATCCCTAAAATAGGATATTGGCATCATCCAAATTGGTGGATGAAAATGCAATGGTGAGTGCAAGCACGATGAGCTTGGAGAAGAATAGATGACGTCGGATTGGCGGTGATCATGCGATGGCTACACCTTTGGTCGTTAGTCGTCCAGACGAGTGAAGGAGACAAGAAGAAGAATTCCAGGGACTTATTTGTGATGAAACCTAAGGATCTAAGTGGAAAATAAGGACCCGATTGAAATGAAATGTAAGGACCAAAATGTAAACTCAGGTTTTCAAGGTTTATTTTAATTTAAATCTTTTCCAACTTTTTTTATATGATTATAAATAAGACAATTATTATATTTAGACCTTTAATTTACATTTTTGACCCTTTTAGATTAATTTATTTAATTAAGTAATGTTACTTAAGTTATTACATACTTAGTTATATATTATGCTTAAGTTAGTTAACATATTAATTAGTTGAATTATTAATAATATTTCAAGTCCAATTATTAATTAGATTATTAATAATATTAATTGGATGATAATATCGAAATTTAACTTATTTTAAGGTCCTTTACTATTTATCCCTTATTAAATAATTAACCCATATATTCACATATTTCTAGCTAATTATCTAGGAAGACTAGTTAATTAAGGGTAATTAGAGAATTGATGAGCTTCTCATCATGCCCCCAAGCCAAAGTTTTGCTAGCCCATAGCAAAATTAACTAAGAATATGATGATTTAAAGCACTTGGGTTTAAATTAATATAAATAAGAACCAAGTAGAGGAAAGCTTAGGTCTGAGAATTTTTTTTTAGATTTAATATAAATAATTAATATACAGAGCATTCTGTGAAAATTTTCTTACTTAAACTTATACTCAAAACATTTTCAAACCACACTTTATTAAAAACTATGTTGTTAACAAGAATTTTATCAAAAATTTGAATCTCAAAAATCTCTTATTCTTTGTAACCATTCTTACCCATCAAAATTTTGAATAAAAAGTGTTTTAAGAAAGCAAAACCTAAGGGTTGGAAATTAAAGTTTAACTCAAAAACTCAATAGACTTAAGTTAATCCTTTGTTTAAGATATTTGATTTTTATCAATCTAAGTTTAAGCAAATTAGCCAGATATTCATTATTAATCAAACTTAGAGTAGTAAAACTCTAATCTACTAGCTTACAATACTAAGGACAAACTTCTAGACTTAGGATTTTGTCAATTCTTCTCCTTTGGTTCTCAATTGTAAATCCTCAAAACCTGATTTCTTAGGCTTCATTGCCCAATACCAAGGTTCAGTAGCTATGATTTTAAAACATCTGTGCTTTGTGAAGAGAGCTATCCTAAAGGCATACAAATTTGCAAAAATCCAGATCTTAAGACATCAATTTCCAATCCAGATTATTCCAATTCAAGCCTTTGGCTTGGCCTTACTCATGTTTAGTTGCTTTCTCCTCGCTAGTTTTCTATCCCGAAGTCAACACTTTTTTGTGTATATCTCCCCGGTGGATGACTGACTCTCTTATTCCTAATTTTTTTATCTCCATATATTTTTTTCAACTTTTTTCTATAGGTTAGAACACCTATATGTAGTGAGGTGTTCTTTTATTTGATGGAAGGAAGGGTAGCATCTATTTGTACCGAGATGCTTTATTTTTAATGTGGAAAAACTGCATAAGTACCCATTTGTAACAAGACACTTAACTGCAGGGTGTTTTATTTTATTTTATTTATTTTTTTCTCCCTTCTCATTTTTCTTACTAACTTTATTCTCCAAATCCTTTTCCTAGGTGAGTGGCACATCCTTCACCTTTTCAAGAACCACCCTGCGAAAATCCTTGGACTAAAGAGGATTCATAATCGATCTCTTAACCTCTGTGTCTTCGCGGTCTTAGATGCCAACAAGATAATTTTATGTGTGTGAATTTTAGATGTTTAGGTTACTTAGCCCTTAAAACAGAGCTTGGGTAACAAAGCCCTTCACTCTTTGGTTCTTTAAATTTTTCATTTCCTCCTATAGGATCTGTTAAGACAAAAATTACCAAATTTAGTCAAATGTCTATAGTATGAAAGACTTGTAAACTAAAATTCTACTAACTCTCTACTTAATTAACTCTGAATATCTGGCCTTTTTATTTAACTTAATGATAAAATCAAATATTCAAAAGGCAAAAGGATTACTTAATCTAATTGACTAAAAAGTTACAATTTAATTCCAAAACTTAAGTTTAAAACTTAATACACCTTAACTTCTTAATTTCAAGGTAAGAATGGAAAAACAAAGCTTAAAAGTTTAAAGATTCTAATTCAATAAAATCTTATTTTTTAAAATTTTGAAAACAAAAGTGTGTTTTTACAAAATGTTAAAAGTAAAAGTTTAAATAGGAATTTAATGCTCTTATATATATACTCAATATATATTTTTTAATTTCTGTCCTAAAAGAAAAATTCAACTCTCATAAATATATATATATTTTTTCTTCTTTTCTTCTTTATTCTAAATGAATATACCCCTTTTATTATTTTTTATAATTTTTTCAATTTCCAATTTTTTGTATTTATATATTTCTATTTTTATGTTTTATAAAATTTTCCAATTTTTATGAATTTTTCAAAATGTTTCAAATTTTTATGAAATTTTTTATTTTGAAATTTTTATAATTTTTGTATTTCTATTTTTTAAAAATTTTGTGAATATTAAATTTTTATGTTTCTTTTATATATCTTTTCACATACACATACACTTGAAATGAAAATTTCACTTCACACGCCCCCAAGCCAAGATTTTATAATGTCCTCATTGTAAGAAGGGTGAAAAGATATTACACTTCATTTAGTATAGGGTGACGAAGGTAGTCGGATAGTGGAGATCAAAGATCTCTGTGCAGACAATTTCAAGTTTGACCAAAGGTCAGAGTGATCAATCGGACTAAATGAAGGTAATCAGTATAAGATGAAGTGAGAAATCAGAAAAGTGTATAGGAAAATAAAAATGTACAAAGCAGGAAACAACTATGTACAAAATTGCTAAGTTTTATGCCTTCAGCTAGGTGTAAGCCTTAGTGAAGAACTCCTAAAAAGAATATGTATGATAAAAACAAAGGAGTTATGAAAGAATTAGTTCAAAAATAGAAAAATAGATAAGACCACCTGGTAAAAACTCATCCAGAGATTGCCTAAAATAGATCTCGCAAAACCAAAATCAGATAAAAATCTTAGAAAGATAAGAGTGAATCTTGTGAAAATCAGATTTGATTTAGGTTGAGATGTAGAATATTAAAAATTGTGGCAATTCATGAAATGATTCCAACCAAATTTAGAAGATCAGCAAAGTCAATTCTGATTCTCAATAATAGGTGGGTCATTTTGATACAATAAAGGCTGCTGATGCGAGTTTGGTGGATTATTTTCAGGAAGTATAGAGGACGGGTTGTGATTAGAATCAAAGGCCTAATTAAGGAAATGGACTTGGCCTTGATGTTGACTAGGGTTTTGCAGATTCCTAGGATTTAGAATTAGCTGAGATGGAAGAGTACCTGGCTGATGAGACTCAGCCAAAAGTGTGATTTGATTTCGTAAATTAGCCAACTCTACCTTACATTGCCTTTGGTTCTTAGCGAGAGCTTCAGCACTTTGTCGCTGACTCTCTAACATAGCTCTGAAAATCTGGTCAATCTATGTACCTTTATTTGGCCCTACGGGGTTTTGCAAACCCACATAAAATGGCCTTGCATTTGGTAGCTGAGGAGGCAATGGAAACGAGTTTAAATGGGTCTGATTTGGATAATGTGGTCTTTGATTTTGATTTTGATCAGGCCAAGAAAAATTTGGGTGGCTTCTCCATCTAGGATTATAGGTATTAGAATAAGGATTTGATCTTGGAATATTTTCCTAGATGGCATGTAAACCTAAAACATATGGCGTGTTTTCTGCAACAGGAAAGGGTGGGGAAAAGGGTGGAAAAGATTGTGGGACAAAGGTCCCTCCTTGGGTTGGTGCAGGAGTAGATAGAAAACCCAAGGAAGATGGATCTCCAGAATCCAAATTATTCACAAATTCCCTCCCCACAGGGATTTGCGAAACAGGTTAATGCATGGGATTTTGCATAGCAAGTAGAGGTGTAAGAGTTTTCATCGTATTTCGAACCTCGTCGAGATGCTTTGCTACGATATTGACTTTGTCCAGTTTCTTTGCAATAATTTCCAAATCCTTTCAACTAGACGGATTACCGATCTCGTGAATGCCCTTATGTGGATTTTGATGTGCTGTATTCGTTCCCTGCGTAAATTGTGACATAGATGCATTATTGATCAAGTTTTCCACCATCCCTTCAAATAATTCTAAAGCAGTTCTGCATTGCGATTTAGAAATTTCCCCCCACAAGAGGCATTGACTAGATTGCAAATGCCCTCTTACAATCCATAGTAGAAGATATGCATTAGTTGCCAACGAGGGATGTCATGATGTGGGCATTTTCTTTGTAATTCAAGAAAGCATTCCCATGCCTCATGAATTGGTTCTCCTTGATTTTGATTAAATGTTGTGATTGCTCACCTTAAAGCATTTGTTTGACCAATAAGAAAGAATTTCATCAAAAATGCAGATTCGAGTTCAGCCCAGGTTGAGATTGGTCTTGCTATAGTTCTATACCAATAAGCTCCTTTACCTTTAAGGATAAAAGAGAACATTTTTATAAGTAGGATTTCCCTATTTTGATTTCGAGGTTCAAGAGTTTGAGATAAATTCTTAAGATCTTCAATAATTTGGAATGGATCCTCTGATGCAAATCCATGAAAATGAGAGATTAGACCTATAATGTTTGGCTTTAATTCTGGATCATTTTCCCCAATGGGAATCCTAACATTAGGCTCTACTTGTGCATTAGATGGATTGTAGTAATCTCTGAGTAGAGGCCTTCGACGAGGGGTCAGTAAATTAGGAAGATCAAAACTCGCCTCAGGTTGAGGTGGAGGATGGGTTTGAAGATTCTGTAGATTATTCAAGGCTGCTGTTAAAAGATTAATTTGTCTATTTTGTTCAAGCATCCTAAGGTTCTGGTTCAGGAGCGCCTCATGAACATCAAAAGGCAGCATCTCCCCCTGACCAGAAGAAGAAGGGATCTCAAGATTCTGATTTTATAATTGTTCCATATGAATAGATGAATCAGTTGGGAATATAAGTGGTTGCTTATCTGCAACCGGCCTAGGATCACCTGTCAAAGGAGTTACAAGAGACATATGCAAGGATCGCCTCCCGTCCATAAAATGAAAAGAATGTGCAAAGGCATACTCACACCACCAGAAAACAGCGACACAAAAACCCACAAAACAGCATGAAAACACACGAGTTTTGCTCTTCTTTCAAAGGAAAGAAGAGATTCCTAGAATACGCAAAAATACTTTAGATGCAAACAAATATAGTAACAGTATTAAAATACATGTCCTAAGCCCATGTCTATGCAATTGCGTATCCTTAAGGCTCAAAGTTCTAAGGTCTAGGATCGAGACCGCTCACTACTGGCTCCCTTGGGCTCTAGTAGTGAGATAGACTTGTTGATCTTCGGCCAAAGCCCTAAGAGGTGCAAAGAGGAGAGATAGAAAATTCAGACTTGTGTGACTCTAGTGATCGCGCTGTGTGCGCGATAGCATGCAGCAGACAATTGCGATAAAACCCGCATGCATTCTGCAAACAGATTAAGTCACAATTTTTATTATCCTCTTTTTTACTTAATCCTTTCAAAAATATATTGAAAGAATTAAAGTGACCGCTTTTTAAGTATTTTCAAAGAATATGTGTGGTCATGTTATTATTTCCAGGACAGGGATCTATGCGGTTTTTTCACTTGTTTTCCTGCTAATGCAAGAAACATAGTAGAAATTTCTCGAGTCAGATCGAAAAATGCTAGCAGATAAAATGCACTCCTAAGAGTGTATGCCTATATCATGCTGCTGCTAGTCAGAAAGGATGTATTTTTGTATTTTTTTTATTTTTTAGCTAACTAAATGCAACCATTCAAACTAACTAAAGACTAAGAAAAGAAATACTTACAATGGTATTTATAATGGAAAACTAACAAAGAAAACCCACCTTCTTCTTGAGATTACCCACAAAGGTAAACCTGAAAAGAAGATAAAAACAAAACAAAAACACAACTAATTAAAACAAAACACTAAAAATAGTAAAATTGGTGAATATAATTATAGTTACCTCCTATGGCACTTGACGAGTCATCTTTCCCCTATGCATTGTAGTATTTAAGTGGTGGAAAAATCGACTAATCAACAATAAAAAAAAGACCACTCACAAAAGAGTGGGTCGTGTCCATAGGGAGGCAATTATGCAATAAACTCTCAATTATTTCATATTCTTTCGGTTAAGTGCGAAATCCCAAGTCAAATCCGACATAAAATGTGATGGAAAGAAGATTCATAATAACTCAAAAATAAAAGGTTATATGTGCAATTTTCCCTCACTGAAATCTTCAATAAATATATGATGATTTTATGTAATTTTCAATTGACATATACTAGAGAAAATTGGTGCACACGTTAATCCCAAAACCAATCTTGAAATAGGTGAATAACAATAACGTGCAATTATCAGAAAGTATAAGTGTGCATGCGTAATTTTTGCCACAATAAAATAGTAATAAATCAAAAATTAATTTCTGGTGGCAATGGCATTAGATGTAATTTTTAATTGAATGTAAAATAGAGCATTTGCTCTCTCTCCTCGCGAGAGAGAGAGCACCGGCGGGGCTGTTAACTGCAAGGGAGGTTGACCACCGCGTGGGGATCACGATGACGGTGGCAGAACGGCACGAGGTGGCCGGCAGCGGCCGACGGTCAGAGGAGGACTGCCAGTCTGTTGGAGGAGCCCACCTCTGCTGTGAAGGCGCTATGGCGAGGTGGACGGGTGCTGGTGCCTGCAGGAGACGCAGTGCCTGCAGGTGCTTGAAGGCGGGTGCAGGCGCTTGGTGTTGCACCTGAATAGGCTTGCAGGTGAAGGCAAACACGGGTGGGCAGTGTGCTTGGTGCATAGTGCATGTGGTAGAGAAGTTCCCTGTAGGGGGAAGATCCCATTCTCCTGTGCTCCTCCTCCTCCTCTTAACTCCTCTCCTCCGCCCTTTGAGGGATTTTCACAAATCCTTTCTAAATATGGCTTTGTTTGTTGAGGGAGGGTGGCAGAAGATCAGGTAAATGTGCCGGAGGAGTTGCAGCTGGCACCAGATATGTGTTGGGGAAATTTACTCCCCCCCATGTTCATTCTAAATATTATTCTTGCAATCATAAAAATTTAACATCATTACATATTAAGTTATGGAATACTATAAAATAGATGTAAACTTAAATCATGATGAATGCAAACTAGTAGAAAATAGATTCTTCTGCTTTCTGGATGGGTACTCCCGTTATAGTCAGGTTGCAATCCATCTAGAGGACAAAGAGAAGACTACCTTCACCTGCCCCTTCGAAACATACACGTTGCAGAGGATTCCCTTCGGTCTTTGTAATGCACCTGCTACTTTTCAGCGGTGCATGCTTGCCATATTCTCATATATGATAGGTGAATACCTTGAGGTCTTCGTGGATGACTTCTCAGTATTTAGGGAATCATTTGATGATTGCCTCCTGCACCTGGTCTAAATCCTCAGGCGTTGCATCGACGTGAATTTGGTTCTTTCCTAGGAAAAGAGCCATTTCATGGTACCTAAGGGAATTATCCTAGGACATCTTGTCTTTAAGAAAGGCATCCAGGTTGATCGAGCCAAGGTAAATCTGATTTCCAAGCTCCCTATGCCTAGCTCGGTCAAGGACATCCGATCATTTCTGGGGCACGTCGATTTTTACCGTCGATTCATTCTCGATTTCTCAAAAATCATGTGCCCCCTGACTACTCTACATTCAAAAGATGTCCCCTTCGAAATTACCAAGGAGTGCACTCAAGCATTTGAGATCCTACATGATCGAGTTACCCAAGCACCTATCCTGCAGTCCCCTGATTGGTCTCAACCCTTTGAGATCATGTGCGTTGCATCTGATTATGCTGTGGGTGAGGTACTTAGTTAGAAAATAGATGGGAAACCTGTGGTCATCTACTACGCTAGCAAGATACTTGACGAAGCTCAGGTAACTACACAGTTACTGAGAAAGAGATGCTAGCCGTAGCATTTTCCCTGGAGAAATTCTGATCGTATCTTTTGGGATCATATACTTGGATCACACTGCAATGAGGCACCTCCTCGTGAAGGACACTAAACCTAGACTAATCCGCCGAATCTTACTGTTACAAGAATTCGATCTTGAGATTCGCAAAAATATGGGAAAGTAGAATGTGGTAGCTAACCACTTATCCTACCTTCCTTCTGACATTATTGACCCTTTCAGACCCATCACAGAGCACTTTCTTGATGAGCACCTCGCAACTATTAGTACGGGACTTCCTTTGTTTGCTGATTTGGTGAATTACTTGGCATCACACCAGATTTCGTTCGATTGGTCGAAGGACAAGAAAGGCAAACTGCTTTCCGATGCCAAGTACTACATCTAGGAAGAATCGTACCTCTTCCGCTTTGGTGATGATCAGATCATCAGACGGTGCATCCCGAAAGTGGAAATTCAGGACATTTTGTCCTTCTGCCATGACCAGGCCTACACAGGACACTTCTCCGGACATAAAACCACAGCAAAAGTCCTCCAGTACGGCTTTTCCTAGCCCACAATTTTCAAGGACGCATATGATCACTGTAAGGCATACACTCGTTGCTAGACCTTGGTCGACATGAGCCATCGTGATATGATGCCTTTACAATCGATTCTTGTATGCAAAATCTTCGATATTTGGGGGATTGATTTCATGGGACCCTTCCCTATCTCAAACGGCTTCGAGTACATTCTTCTCTCTATAGACTACGAGTCCAAATGGATCGAAGACATCCCAACCCAAACCAACGATCATAAGGTGATAATCAAATTCATTCATCAAAACATCCTTTCTCGGTTCGATATCCCACATGCCATTATCTCTTATGGAGGGACCCATTTAACGAATGCTTAGTTCAGATCACTGATGACAAAGTACGGGGTGTGGATGGGAATACCATCATGAGCCATTATTGGCTCATTTTGATCTGATTAAGTGCATAAATTCTCCTACATAACTGCTAGAGGATTGTAATTCATTGCATAATCATTCTGAAAGAAAGATAAGAAACCAAAGTTAAAACTACAAAATTACCATCATATCTTGAATGCAGAAGAACCATGGGCTTTCTCAATGGTTAATTAAGGGTCAAATGGTCCTAAAAGACTAACAAGTGGGTTAGAACAGACAGAAAAGCGTTTTCGCGTGTTTTGAGAATTAAATGACTTCTGAAATCCTAAAAGCAGAACTCTTAATTAACTAAGGCTCTAGTTAGGATAAAATTCACCTAAACCCTATAAAATTCATATAAAAATATTTTCTAGGGTTTGGTATCTTCAATTGGACCATCAGAACTCGTCCTGACCCAAAATAGAGTCTCAGACTGACATTTGCCCTAATTTGGGTTTTTGCATAAATTACCTAGACAAACGAGGTCAAAACTTAAATCTAACTTCACCATTGGATTCCTTAGGTCTAAATTAAGTTTGTACAAAAATTTGGGCTCAATTTGAGATCATCTTTACCAAGTTTGCATTTTCGTCTAGTTAGACTCTTTCTACCTCATTCAAACCCTTAACTTTTGAATTCTCTTAAAAATAGCCCTAGAACTTCTTTATCTTCTTCACAAGCAGGTCCTCGCACCATTTTTGGAACGTTAAACCTTCGCCGTCGAGTTTCGAGCGAGGATTTCTCGCTCGATTCTCAATCAACCACTTCCAAAATTGATACAGGAATTCCTTGGGAAGTTGCCTTCCATTTGAGCCATTCCTTGGGCTCCAATTCCTTTCCAAAAGGTCATGCGAACCTTTCAAAGGTCTAGGCATCCTATTTCGCAAAAGCCTTTCGAGCTTGGAAGCTTCTTTCCAAGCTTAGAAGGGCTTCCTATGGCCCATAAAAGATCCCATGGTGCATGGCCAAGCTCTTTAGCAAGTTTTTGGGAGCCAAATCACCCTAATCCCCCTCCTCTGGCCACCAAAAATCCCTGCTCCAGCAACCTCTCTGGATCTCCCTCCTCCGGTCATCCAACCATCAAATTGGATGGCCTAAGCTCTTCCTCTCTTCATCGTGACCCTCCCCAACTAAAGGGAGGGTGTTCCTCTGTCAATGTCATCGTCGCTACCTCGCCGCTTCTTCCTCCTTCTCTAGCTTTGGTTGATCAACACCGGAGCCCTACGCCTCCCTACTACCTTGGTAAGTCCCTCTCTTGCTCTCTCTTTCTATTTCACTTTCCCACTCTCTACACACATGCACGACCATCGCTTCTCCCTCAATGCACTTCATCTTCTTCGCCTCTGGCGACGCTGCAGCGACGCCAACTCACCACCACACTACTCGAAACATGCCGCTACCACCCTCACTAGCTCCACCTTGCTCCACTCAACAAAAGCCCTCTACTAGTTCACCCTATTTGCCACCCTACGACTCCACCGAACTCCACCCCCACTGCACTAACATCTTGAGATCATCTGACCTCTTCACTCACTCCTGCACACCACCAAGACCACCGTCACATTCACCGTCCTCAGGTGATCCTCCTGAGCATATTTGATGTGGCCGTGAGGCCATTTTCGTGCTTACAGGTCACCGACCGAAGCTCCACCATTGCCTTGGCTGCACTGACTATGCCTTTAGTCCTCCGACCATGTCTGCAGTAGGTCTCTGCCCCAGTTCGCACAGAGTGAACTCAGGAACTCTCCCAGGTCCTCGACTGGGACCATCAGCCTCCGTAGCATGCCAATTCGAGCCTTCAATAGCTGCAACTATGGACATGCGAAGAAGGGTGGGACTTTAGTCCAACCTCGGATGTTTACAAAATCCTACGGCCGCATAAATTGAAAAAGTGATAGAGGCTTATCACCTCAAATCACTTGGGGGGTGAGGTCCCCCACTTGCTCACATTCCTTGTCTGTGACACGCTCCCCACAGACCTAGCGCAGACTATATTACCCACCTAAGCACTATACACTCCTTGGCTATGACACACAGTCATAGCCCTAGTCCCGGGTGTGCTTAGATCTAAATCCGATTACCCGGTACTATGCAAGGATCTTGGAGAGCATGACCCAAGGAGAGAAAGAGAGGAGAGTTTGCATGGGGTAGGGGAGGGTTTTTCTCTCTAGGAAGTAGGCTAACACTTAGCCAAATCTAAAATCCCTTCCCCAATGCTTGAAAAGAAGAAGGGAAGAAGAAGAGCAGAGAATGAAAAAAAGAAAAGAGGAGTAGGAGGGGAACAGGAGCAGAAAAAGAGAGAAGAGGAAAAGAAGAAGAGTCATAGCAGTAGAAGAGCCTGTGAAGAAGAAGAAGAGTACTGAAAGAAGAGAAAGAAGAAGAAGGAGAGCACTGTTCATCAGACATTAAGATGTCTGATTGTATAATCAGACGGCTGACTTGACTTTATTTCATTCATAGTTATGGAGTTTCATTAGATATTATTGTAGGGAGTAATTGGTGATTCAAATCACCATTTTACTCCATTCTTTTTACAGCCTGACACTTGATATTATTGCCACATCATTCTGAATCAATTTCTGATCATAATTTCTTATCTCTATTATTTAAAATTGCAATCTTGAGAATTGAATTCCTACTTGCTCCTAGAAAACGACCTCAGACTTTTTTGAGTATAAATTTTATATGTTTTTCGCAAGATTTCAACTATACTTCAACACAACGATTTAAAACCCTATTTCGAGCGAACAAGTGTCACACCGAATCTCTACTTATCATCCCCAAACCAATGGTCTAGCTGAGCTATCATTTCGGGTGATCAAGAAAATCCTTCAGGTCACTGTCCGACCTGATAGGAAAGATATGTTGTACCAACTTCCAGAAGCCTTGTGGGCTTATAGGATCGCCCATAAGACCCAATTGGGCATGTCTCCCTTTAGATTGGTGTACGAGAAGGCATGTCACCACCCTGTCGAGTTGGAGCACAAAGCCTATCGGACAGTACGATAGTGTAATCTAGATCTTTCTAAGCCAAGAACCCACAGACAGCTTCAAATGAACGAGATCGATGAACTACGCAATGACGTGTATGAGAACTAGCGAATGTACAAAGAGTAGGTTAAGGCCTTTCATGATAAGCACATATCCAGAAAGATCTTTCATCCTGGTCAGAAAGTCTTATTCTTTGATGCCAAACTAAAACTCTTCCTGGGCAAACTCAAATCAAAATGGATTGGACCATATCTTATCTGATGGATTTTCCGAAATGGAGCCATTGAAATCAGTCAACCCAACCTTGATTTTTAACCATTTATTATGAATGGCCAGCCACTTAAGCCGTTCATTGAACTCACCGATACAAACTTGGATGAGGTATCTTTTGATCTCCATTCTCCCTGAGCATATTGCACCTGGCTGATGGTGTTAAACTCAGTGGTTAACAGGAGGCAACCCGTCCTCTTTTTGAAAAACCCAAAACCCTTGTTGACACATCCCATGTTGAACTCATATTACACTTTAGGGTTCGTCTATTAGAACAGTCGACTCCACCTCTAGTACCCGTACCAGAGCTTGAAATCATCTGCAACAGTCATCCTGACTAGTCCACCCACCTAAACCTATTATAATGTACGATCTAAGCTGAATTCAAACCCACTTAATTTACAATGAGGACATTTCAAATCGTAAGCATGGGGGGGTATTAAAGTGCAAAACACTGTGAGAATCATTTCACAAGAAAGGGTTTCATCAAAAAAAAAGGAGGTTAAGGAAAAAGAAGAGCCATTTTTGAAAAGGAGGAAAGAAAATTGAAATGAAAAAAAGGAGCACAAAGAAAAGAAGAAAATTGAGTCCCTTAGAAACAATTTGGAACCTACCTACCTTCTAGGCTGGATCGAATAATGAACTAAGACCTAAAAGGCTAAAACTTAAGGGTTAGTGACAAATACGGACCTTAGGCCTCTTGGATCTATATTGGATTTAAACATTCATGTACTTGTGAAGATCTAGATTAATCCTCAAGAGGTTGTGGAAAATGCAAAGCTTATGTATTAGGTCTAAGGTTTAGGGAGTATTCGACACCATTAACTGACCTCTGGTTTGTGGGACTCGGTAACTTAACCACCCTAAATCACACAGTCTGGTTCATTATTCTCTATAGGTAAAACCATGCCAAAAGGCATTTAATCTATTCTGAAAAAGGCCCTAAGATCTAGATTAGGAGCGACTCGAAAACACAAGTTGATTTGGACGAGTTCCCGACATAGAGAGGTGGGAAATTCCCCTCTAAGATAAGCAATAACATACCATCTCCTCGGTGCTTGTCTCCTAGGATATCTAAATATCCTACTAGGGGCATGTAAGCACCTTGTGCTGGTTCAAATGCCATGTGCGGCATTATCACAAAATGTTGATTACCAGGGTTTGGATTTAGCTACAAAACACCATGGGCGGGATTATCCCAAAATCTCGAAAGCTAGGGTTATGGGGGTTGCCATGGGTGGTGCTATCTCGAAGCATTGATTACCAGGGACCCTACGAGGATTGATGGTGGCGACAAGGAATCCAATACAGACCATGTTTAGGGCCAATCTGAGGATGGATCTAAGAAAAAAATATAATTAAAAGAAGAGAGAGAGAAAGCTCTCCACAAATCAAATTCTCCTTCTATGTCTCTCTCTACATGCACTGGCAAATTGAACCAGACTAACCATGTTTCAAGCATGGGTGCATTAACCGCGAGGTCTAACGAACCCTAGGATTATTCCTGTGGGCCTTAGAAACCTTCGCGGAAGACTGAGGCAAAAGCTAGTCAGGTCTAGATCTGGGCTGGTACTTGAGTACCTCTAGGCCTATTGTTGGTATTAAGATCAGATTCCTAGAGATGTGGCATAGTAAGGCATCCAGATGGATAAATCTGACCTAGATAACTGGTTCGATTTAAACGGTTTTGCTAAGGGACTAGCAGAAGCTAGGCATGGGGGTATGATGGGAGCACTACCATTAGCCATAACTAGCTCAGTTTGATTTGATTAAGCCAATAAAAGCTCCTACACATCCATCAGAAGGTCTTAAGGGCACAAAAAATTGATTTGAGAAGAAGATAAGAATATAGGGTTATTTACAAAAATTTACCATTCTATCACAAAAGTATAATAACCATGGATTTTCCTAGGGTTTGAAAAAAGGTCAAATGGTCTTAAGAGTCTAATAACTGGGTTAGAACAGATAGAAAAGGGTTTTCGTGCATTTCGAGAATTAAATGACATCTCAAAAACCTAAAAGCAGACCTGCTTAATTAACTAAAGTTCTGGTCAAGATAAAATTCCCCTAAACCCTCTAAAAGTCATAGAAAAATATTCTCTATGGTTTGACACCTTCAATTTGACCATTGGAACCCGCCTTGACCAAAAATAGAGTCTTAGACAGACATTTGCCCTAATTTTGGTAATTATGCAAATTACCCTAGTAAACTAGGTCAAAAAAAATATATAACTTCATCATTAGATTCCTTAACTCCAAATTAGGTTTGTACCAAAATTTGGGCCAAACTTGAAATCACCTTGACCTAATTTGCAATTTGGTCCTGTCTAACTCTTTTATTTCACACACATGCCCCTAACTTTTTAATCATTTACAAATAGGTCCCCAACTTTATCATTTCCTTCTTCAAATAGGTCCCTACCACCATGAAATCCTAATCCTACAACTTCCACAAGCTTGATTTAGCATTTTCTCCTTAATTCCTTGACGAATCTCTCTCAGATTTGAAAGGGATGTTCGTCAAGGAATTCCCTTCCTTTTCAGCTAGATCTGAAGCTCTAGATCTCGCCCAATCTCTCATGCAAATCCTTCAAAGAGATGGGTATCCTATTTCGGTGAACCTTCCAATCTTCCAAGCTCTTTTTGTCTTCTATACCCCAATAAAAGGACCCCCAGACCTCGCCGAGTTCCCCAAGGTTGATTTTGGCCAGAAAATCCCCACATTCCCCCTTCCTATTCAGGCCAAAAGGCTCCTCGAGTTTCGGCTATTCCTCCCTACCTCCCTCGTTGTCTGTCCGTAATACTAGTAGCAAATTCATCTTCCTCATTTTCCTCCACGTCGCGCCATACCAGCAAGCATCTCTCCCTCCGTCTTCCTCGCCGTTTCCTTCTCATTAGAGTTGCCTTCTTCCCCGGCGCTGACCTAATCGCAACCAATGTCACTTCTACTCCCCGTCATCTGCCAACTACCTAGATAAGTTCCCTAACTCCTCTACTTCATTCACACACCAACCACATTCCATTTTGACCGCCATCTCACTTGCACACTCCCCGTCTTCCACCTCACCGAGGTACCTCTGGCAAGTTCGCCTGGCCACTACGCTCCACCAAATTGGCTGCCACTCATCCCTACACCTCTACCTCGATCCCAAGAGCAGATGCCCTAACTTAGTTAGGTCGATTGCCCCTCCTAACTACCCACCGAACTCCACCCTAACCACACCTCTGTTTCGAGGTCGTACGACCTTCTCACACATGCACTTGCCTCACCATGCTCACCATCATGTTCGCCATCCGATGGCAATCCTACTGAGCATATTTGACATGGCTGAAAGGCCTTCTTCATGTTTTCAGGTGTCAATCTCTTCCACGACATTAGCGACAAGTTCGAGCAAGCTTTGAAGCTTGCTTCAGGTCTTGCAAGCCTAGGTGGAAGCCCCAGGCTGTACGGATTGAATATAGGAAGAGTTCTAGGGCATCAATTACAGGAATCATTATCAGTAGCTACGTCAGTTGGGAGTGTTTTCATACCTGCAGCTACACGTAGAAGAACCCTGCCGGATTAGTCCCACATCAGGTGCAGTAGAACTCCAAACAACGCATAAATTGAATATGTGTTGTAGGCTATTCGCCTCAACACACAGGGGTGAGGTCCCCTCTCACCCGACACTGCCTCGCCCGTGACACGTACCCCACAGGCCTAGCGCTGACCTGACCCACCTAACTAATGCACACTCCGATTGTGACTCACGCCTGTAGCCCTGGTCCCGGGTGCACTTACATCCTAATCCGATTGCCCAGTATTGTGCAAGGCTCTGGGAGAGCGGATCCTAGAGAGAGAAAGAAAGAGAGAGCATGGGGGTTAGGGGGTTTTGCTCTGAAGATCAACGGCTGACACTTAGCTGTTTGAAGAAGAAACCCCCCTCCGTGTGTGAAGAGAAGAAGAGAAAGAAAAGAAAAGCCAAGAAAATGAAAGAGAAGAGAAGGAGCTGAAGAAGGAGAAGGAAGAAGAGCAGTGCCTTTGCATTGTAGCAAGAGCGAGTTAAGCTGTTTGATCGACTAAGCAGATGTTCAAGATTCTATAGAAGTGCAGTGCACTTATTGCGTGACATTTGATCATCAGATACTGATTGCTTCATTGAATATCATTGTAAATAGGATAATTTAGTAATTCAAATAACCATTTTATCTTGACATTTTTGCTACATTGATTCTTGCTCTTATATATTCATCTTATTAGTGCTTCAATTTAATATAGTCTTGTTTAGAATTGTGATCTTAAGATTTATATTTGCCACTTGCTCCCATCGAATGACCTTGAATTTTATTTATGATATTCAAGTTATAAATTTTATCTATTTTCCACACTGATTCGACCTATACTGCAACATTACGATTTTAAAACCCATGTCAGAGCAACAAACAGTAGATTGAAAGCCCTTAAGTAGCTTGAATTAAAATCAAAGGTTTGATCTTTCACCAGTAGATTACTTAAGGGCCTTGCCACCTTAGAAAAATCCTTAATGAATCGACAGCAAAACCCCACAAGTCCAAGGAATGATCTTACTTGTTTAACCGTCAAAGGTGGCAGAAGTTTAATGATAGTGTCTACCTTGAATTTATCAACTTCAATTCCTCTTTCAGACACAACATAGCCAAGGACTATGCCTTCCCTAACCATGAGGTGGCAAGGTTTACCTCTATGCATTTTTGAAATGTTTTCTCCAAATTGTTCAAACAAGATTCAAAAGAGTCACCGAACACAGAAAAATCATACATAAAGATTTCCATAAAATCACCCATTATGTCTGAAAAGATTGCAAGCATGAACCTTTGAAAAGTCGCTGGAGCATTACACAATTCAAAAGGCATCCTACGGAAGGCGAATGTTCTTAGGGACATGTGAAGGTTTTTTCTAGATCATCGGGGTGGATAGCTACCTAATTATGGCCATAGTAGCCATCCAAGAAATAGAACTTTGATCGGCTAGTCTTTCAAGAATTTTATCAATGAAGGGAAGTGGAAAGTGGTCTTTCTTAGTTGCATTATTCAGCTTCCTGTAATCGATACAGACTCTCAAAGTGGAAGCTGTGTGGGTTGGAATCAATTCCCCATTATCATTAGTAATCACAGTCAACTGAGCTTTACTAGGAACCACTTGTATAGGACTGATCCATGGGCTGTCAGAGATTGGGTAGATTATTCCCAAATCTAACCACTTAATCATCTCTGTTTTCACAACCTCCTGCATATTAGGATTCAATCGTCTCTGCATTTCTCGAGAGGGTTTGGATCTGTCCTCAACATAAATTCTGTGGGTGCAACAAGTATGATCGATTCCCTTCAGGTCATCTAATGTCCAACCAATTGCACTACTATTTCTTCCCAAAACTTGAATTAATTGATTTTCCTAAGTTTGTGTTACATAAGAGATAATGATCACTAGGTGAGTCTGATCAAATCCCAAGAAAACATATTTTAGATAATCAGGAAGAGGTTTTTGCTCAAGTTTGGGTCCTTAGGATAAAGGGACAAAAGGTGGATCACAGTTATCCTCAAGAGGTCTTGGAATCAAGTCAATGATTGGGTGACAGACCTCTTGATTGGTTTGGGGATCAAGGCCGACATGATCAGATTGGGACACTCCTAACTTCATACAATATTCAACAATATGATCCACATCCTTAGAATCTTCTATCATTCCACAATCCTCAAATTGTTTGTTGTCCTTAAAAATATTAATCTTTGTCTTCTTGTCTTCGAATTTGATTTCCATACTGCCAACTTCATAGTCAATATTAGCCTTGGCAGTAGCCAAAAATGGTCTTCCCAGGATTATTGGGGTGTTCTTCAAATTCTCTGGTACCTCCATGTCAAGAACTAAGAAATCGATTGGAAAATAAAAATCACGAACCTTGGCAATTATATCCTCATTAATTCCACATGGCGTGGGCACAGATCGATCAGCCAGTTGTAGTGTGACCTCAGTTGGTTTTAACTCTCCAAAGTTATAATTTTCAAATAACATTGTGGGGATCAAATTACTAGAGGCACCTAAATCTAACAGAGACATATCAAAGGTAGTATCTCTAATAACACAAGAGATCAGAGGTGCTTCAGGATACTTTTGTTTTCGGGGTAGGTTTCTAAGGATAACTACACTAGCTTGTTCAGATAACACTTCCCTTTGAGATGATTTTGGCTGGCATTTAGGTGTGCACAATTCCTTTAAAAATTTTACATAGGATGGGATATTCTCATTTGCTTCAAAGAGTGGTATGTTCACGTGGAATTGTTTAAAAATATCAAGCCACTCCTGAGATGGATTGGTTTTCTTTTACCTAGGTTTGTTCAAGGTGTCAGGAAAGGGTGCTTGAGAGAAATCATGAGTGTTTAGATCCTAATCCTTGTGTTCTTGATTAGCTTGGTCTCCCAGGTCATGTTCAGGCTTCTTAAGATCTTCACTAGAATTATATTTGGAGGGGTAAGGATCTTGGATTTGTCTCCCACTTCTCAAGGTTATAGCATTGGCAAAGGCATATAGTTAGAAGGTTGAGGTGGGTTCTGTAAAATAGACTGAGCCTGGTTAAGGTTAGGGTTAACAAAGCCAAGTGGGTACTGGGGGGCAGGTTGAACCATATGTGCCTGTTGCTCCCATGTGTTGTTTTGGTTAACCCTTTTGAAGTTCCTTGGGTTCAGGATGGGTTGGGATGGCAACATCCCATGTTGTCTAGCATCTACCAATTAGTCTATTCATCCTGTCAATTCTATCCTTAATTAATTCATTTATCGCATTTCCTTGAGGACCAGACTCAGATTAGAAGGCTAGGTTTCTTGAGTAGGTTGTAGGCAGTATGAGCATGGTTGTGTGTACCTACTGGGTTGCCCATAAGTGTTAAGCTTAGTCAAGTTAGATCCCTGGGTGGGTTTTTGACTTGACCAAGCAAAGTTAGGATGGTTACGCCATCTAGGGTGATTTGCCCATATTTGTGGGCTATTTAATTATTTAAGTGCCTCCAAATTAAGTTAAATTTAACATTTAGATAGCATACATTAGGATGTAATTAAATTACTTCATATTTTTAGCTTAAGTGCATAATTCATGTGTGGCATTCATATCTAAATGCATTTAGAATTAACCTAGGATTGCATACATTTGATTATTTAATTAATTAGGTGCATTACATACAATGTTTTAATTAACATAGAAGTTGAGTTATGTATAAATAATCCAAATTATTTTATTATTCTTCTACTCCTTTCTACAAGTAGCTGCTTCGTCTCCACCTCCTCCTCCTGCGCATTCACTTGACAGTGGCCTATTTGAATTTCAAAATCTTTGTAGCTGTGGCTACAAAGGAGGAGGAATGGCTGCCGTTGAGAGTAGGCCACCACCCCTTTCCTCACTTTACAAAGAACCTAGTTTCTCATCCTTGGCCTCAACTACGGCAGCGCGACTCCACCACCGTGGGCGTGTGGTGTGACAACCCACACCGCCAATCAGAGTCCCTACATCACCATGCTTCTTCTTCATCAGCTCAACCACCAGCACCATCCCCGAGCATGTCCCTCTCCACGTGCAGTCACCTCTTGCAGCACGCACCAAGCATAGGCACCGCCCTCTAGCACCTGCCATTCCCGCATGCCTGCTCCTCATAGCCGCTCTGCCCGCGCGCAGAGCGCGCTGCACCTCCGCTTGTGCCTCCCTTGCTACACCTCTGCCCACAGCAGCTCCAAGGGCTACCGTAGCAGCAATAGCGCACCCACCAGTGCCCCTCAGCACACCCACTTGCCTCCTACACGCGTCCTCCAATAGCTCAGCTGTGGCCTACTGTGATTCAGGGACTCTGATTGAGCCCTCCAATAGCTCAACGCACATACCGTGCTTCTTCTCCTACGCCAAGTCTCACCTCTAGTCGTGGCCTACTGTGCACGCATGCCAAGTTAGAAGCAAATGCTCTATTTCTTATCGTATTAATATTTACATTCACATGCCATTGCTACTCTTCTTATATTGAATTTATTAATTAAATATTATGGCTAATTTATGCAAGTGACCACCCTCTTTCTCATAAATGCCATTTCAGCATGATCCCTTGATGTTTTCTTAATCTGAAGGTAGATTTGACTCAATTTCTCAACGAAATTAATCGTGAACATTTATTTTTAACCTATGCAATTTTAAATAGGTCATTGCCTCCCTATGGACATGACCCACTCTCCTGTGAGTGGTTTAATTTTAATTCTAATTGTTTTGATTATTTGATTTTCTACCACTTAGAAATACAACGATAAATCTTCTTAATCATCATTTTCGAAAGCGAAAATCAGACTCGTCAAATGGCACCATTACCAGGGAGGCAACGAGCTTAATTAAATTGCATTCATCCATTCGTTCACATTGATTTAAATTTTGAATCATATTTAACTCTGGATTTTTTTTATTCTGGTGTGAGTGCAACAATCTGCGAAACACATTCTACGACTCGCCATCACACCAACCATCGTGAGAGGCGACCCTTGACGTCGCTGGAGGAGAAATTGTTCGAGCCACCTTGCAAGGAACTAGATTGCCAGGAGGGGAAGGATAAGGATGTGACGATCGTCTCCGCACATTTAGTTGCTAATTTGATTAGAGTAGGATTAAGACTTTAGACTTAATTTTTCTTGCACGTTTTGGTTTGAGACCCTTGTTCTGGGGTACATTTTTAGGGGTTTGTTCCTCGATTTTATTTTAGGCCCATGTTGGGTGCATAATTTTCAGGATCCTATTCCCTTTTCTTTAAATCTAGATATTTATTTTATTTTGTGGTTGTTTATTATTTTCTTTGCTTGTGCATAAGTAGCTTAAAAAAAAAAAAAAGGAAATGAGCTGCCTACTAGAAGCTGCCTGCCTTAGGACGACCATTTAGGTGTGAATGAGTAACCTCTAGATTTATTTTATTTGCATTTGCATGCATCTTGCTTGCTGATTGCTAGAGGAAAGGTACATCCTCTTTCTTTGCATTCCATATAGTTCACGCATGTGCATTTGGATTTAATTGCAAGACCACCTAATTGAATTGAAAATATCTAACAAGTGGTCACATATTTTCTTGAAAAAGGACTTTAAGTTAAGAAGGAACACTAAAAACCAAGGACTTGAATTGAGACATTGTGCTGCAGTTCAAAATTCAAAATTCAAAATTTTATGGTGTATGCACACTTATATCTCTTTCACCACGGCACGCATTTAGACACTCCTAGGTCTTGGAACTACTAGGACAAGAGCCCTCCTACTGTTGGATTCTGAAGTCTTTAGAACTTGAGATCAAAGGTTTTGTAAATCCAAAGATAGGGATACCCTGTCACGGATTTTTAGGGGTAGTTAAGAAGCACCGCGAAAGCACAGCTTCAAAGGAAGGCTTAGGCCTAGTTGCATCACTCGATCTTCCATCTTTGGAGTTGCTCTACCATTTGAAATTTTGGAAAGAACACCTAAGCTCCAACTAGGTCTTTTTAGGCATTTCGAAGGTCCACAATAGGCTCGTAATTGATTGGGCAACTTGCTTTGTCACCTACAATTTGAACTAAAGTCAAAAGCCTAAATTTGTAAAGTTTGAATAGGTCCTTTTGAATTATGCTTGTAGTGCATGCTTGGTAGGTGATCTCTTAGGAGACAACTTGTGTTTGATCCAGAACCTGAAAGAATCTTAAGAAGGAACCTCCTAAGGAAAGAAATGGCGGGTCAAAGGAGCCTTAAGGAATATTTCATTCCAATCAATCAAGTTGGCCCTACACTACGTAGACCTGGAGGGGACAATCCTTATGAGATCAAAAGCAGTACCATATCCTTGCTGCCCTCCTTTTATGGTACCGCTAGGGAAGACCCTTACAGGCATATAGAAGAATTCACCAAGGTCTATTCCATGGTGAAGCTGTAGGGCATTACTGATGATGCTCAAATGCGGACCCTCTTTCCATTCTCCCACAAGGATAAAGCCAAGTATTGGTATCATACCCTTGATGATATTAACACTTGGGATGCCCTGAAGAAGTTTTTGAAGAAGTACTTCCCCATAAGCAAAACAAATCACTTTAGGAGGGAAATTATGAGTTTTGTTCAAAAGGATAGGGAAGCTTTCCATGATGTGTGGGAGTGCTTCAATGACTTGTTGAGACTTTGCCCACATCACCAAGTGCCTAAGTGGCAACTGGTTGAAAGGTTCTACACTAGACTTAACAATTCGCATAGGCAGAATGTGGATGGTGCCTATGTAGGAACCTTTCTATCTAAGACTAAGGATAAAGCTTGGAACCTTTTTGATACTTTGAGTGAGAATTCTATTCACTTGAATTCTACCTACATGGAAAACCCACTCTCATGCAAAGAAAGTTGGAGGCCAATGAGGCAAGGGACACCCAGAATTTAGCCTATCAGATTCAATTGTTAAATCAAAACAAGGAAAGGCTTATGTTGAGCTCGGGCCAATTTGTATCTAAGACCTCCACATCCCAAGCTTCTGAATGCTCCATTTGCCAAGGCAATAACACACCATTATGGATTGCCACTTGGCCTCCCAATTCCCTATGCTTGTACAGGTGGATATGAATGCCGCTCAAGGGTTCCGCCCTAGACCTCGTAATGACCCTTTTTCCAACACTTTTAATGAGGGATGGAGGAATCATCCGAACTTTTCCTGGAGACAAGGGAATGTTTCAAATTTAGGGAATTATAAACCACAACCCTTTCAAAATCAACAAATGAACCAACCTCAAACCTTTGTCCAACCTAAGACCTTTGAGATGGATGAATTGAAGGCAATGTTGAGAACTATGCAAGAAAGTCAAAGTGCCATCATCCAATCTCATGACAAGGGTACACTTGAAATGAAATCGCATATAAGGCACCTTGTTGAGGCTGTTAGACAGAGGGAAACTGGGAAGCTTTCCAGTGCTACTGAGGAGAATCCTAATGGAAAAGGGATTATCTTTAGGGAGCATGCTCAAGCGATGACTATTCTGAGGAGTGGGAAAGAAATTTCCAAACCCGATGCTCCTATAGTCTCACCCTTTAAAAAACCATCCACCCTGACTTTTACCCCCACCGGAGAAGACTTGCCCAAATCTCCTTGATGTAAACATGTTTACACTACTTAGGATGTCTATTTATGCATGTTCTTAATCATAGGATTACATTGCATGCTATAAATATTGCATAACATGCATCATCTTGCATTTAGAGTAATTTGAATAAAATGAAGGTTAATTGTCTCCTTTTATGTTCATGGACATGGCAAACCTTTTATCGAGGCCTCGGATCGAAGATCCAACCATACAGATGTGATCAGGGCGACGATTGGAGTTCAACGACTCCAAGATCGCCCTAATCAGACATCTGTAGCATCAGATAGTGATCGGGGAACCCTACAAGATCAAGGGTCAAGATGGTGTGAATCCACACTTTAAACGACAAATCCGATAGCATGGATAGATTTGGATCGACGATCACAACCTAACGACGCGAAAATCGACTCAATCCGACACCCGTGACACCATCTACATCATCTAGAAGATGGATGGCCAAGATTTTCTTACAGCCGTCCAACCGGCCCTCAAGACCGCTGCTGCCTCTCCAAAGAGAATAAAACACGCGATCTGGGCCATTGGATCTTGATCCAACGGTCATGAACACGTGTTCAAAAGTTTGGCTGCCTGGTTGTCGGGCCTGGATAGGTGTGTTAATATGGTGATTTTATCATTGATGTGTGTATAGTGGTTAACCTAAATCGAACCTAACCATCTCTTTACAAAATTTTTAACCTGCCCTACTTAATTTTATCTTGGTCACTTTTAGGCCCAGGGTCGAACTCAGGGAAGTGAGGTTACAAGTGAAGTTTCTACGCCTTTCCTAGAATGAATCTCTTCCGTTTGTTTATTGTGTTTTTGGTGTTTTTCTATTTAAGATTTTTTTTTTCTGATAATCTTCGTCCTTGAGGCACACCCTCAAAATTAGGTTCTTGTCTTTGAGCCAAATCACGGTTCCAAAATGAGTCTTGCTATTCTCAAGACGAAGTACCTACAAGTCAAGGATTATCTTTTCTCTTTTATATATTTTTTTATCTTTTTACTGGCATGCAAGGGAAATAGAAATAAAGTAAATATAGTATAGATATATATGTATATACTATATATGTATAAAGGGGTGGGGGTGGAGGCGAAGATGGAGTGTAGCACAGTGTCAAGTCGGTCGTCGTCTAGAAAGATGCAATCAACAGGACGAGGTGCCTCGTGGAGTGTAGGATGGATGGTGGAAGATGTGTGTGACCACGCTTTTTGTACGCGTGTATCGGGGAATATCAGCAACTGGTGCAGATATTCCCGCGATACCACGTATGGTAAGTAATGTGAAAAAAAATATATATGTATATATGTAAATATATCTATATATATATGGATATAAATATATAGGTATATATATGTAGTTATATATGTATATATATATATGTATATGTATATAGTAATATACGTATATAGATATATGTAGATAGATATGTATATATATGTATATATATATATGTATATATAGTTATATAGATGGATATGTATATATGAATGTATATTTATATATATATATATATATATGTATGTATATATATATATAAGTATATAGATGTATATATATATATGTACGTATATAGACTAATACATATTTATATAATTACTAATGTATGTATAGATATATGTATATATATATATATGTATATATATATATGTATATAGATATATATATATGTATAATAATACTTAGTTATATAGGTACTACTATATATAGATATAAGTATATATATATAGATATACCTATATGTATATAAATATATATATGTATATATATATGTATATATTAGTGTAGAGGTGTGTGTACGAGAGTGTGAGTGTGTGCGTGTCTGTGTGCAGAGAGAGAGTGAAAGAGTTCTATGTGTTCGAGAGAGAGAGAGAGAGCACCTGCTGTGAAGAAGAGGCGGGTTAAGCTGACTAAGCTTCAAGGTTGACGTCTGAGGCTTCACGTGCGCGCGCAAGCGCGTATGCGTGCAGAGAGGGGCGCGCTGGGAGGGACAGAGCGCGGGGAGAGGAGAGGCCACAGCGGACTGCGCTGCATGAAGAGCTGGAGCGGGTGCACGCAGAGGACCGCACACAGATGCATGGGCGGGCGCTGGAGCGGACTCGGTGCAATGTGCGGGCACAGGTGCTGGCCGGTTACGGTGAGTCGGGTGACCGGATAAGTGAGATGCTTACCGGTCACCCCATTGTAGCCACAGTGTTCCGCAGACTAGTGTGAACAGTGGCTACAGTGTATGGCCAAGACGCATAACTGCTTGTTGCTGGTGCTGTGAGTGCAGGCGGCTTGCGGCTCATGCGTGCTTGAAAGGGTTGCACCGGCTGGTAGCTTGCTGGCGGAATGTCGCGACAGAGCATGCGGAGAGGGCTGGGTTGCGAGCAAGGGAGCGCGATAGGGTGCACGGTGGCCTGCGAATTTTGGCTGGGGTGCGCGGTGAAGCTTGGCTAGCCACTGTAGTGGCGCACGGTGGCCGATTGCGGGCAGACTGGCGAGTGCAGTGCGAAGAAGCGGGAGGCGATGGCACCTGCAGGCATGTGCGGAAGGCCTGCGTGCACTGTTGCCACCTTGCTGGTGCTGCTGTGGGGCTTGGCCGGCTGTTGCAAGGCGTGCGGTGGCCGGTTGAGCTTCACAGCTTGAAGCTTTGGTGTAATGGCGGAATGGCATGGAAAGTGAAATAGGGAAGAAGGCCACCACGCCCACCGGCTCTTTGATGAGCTAGGCAGTGGCGGTTTCACAGTGGTGGCTGTGCACCACAGTGGTGACTCCTGCCCGCAAAGTGGCTCCTCTGAGGAGGAGGTCCTGCATATGGAGGGAGAGGGGAGGGGACGGCCTGGAGAAGAAGTGGAGCTGCTGTGTGGGTTCTTTTCTCAGGGAGGACCAAGCTCCCCATGCAAGAAGGCAGCCGAGATCTTTTAAAGAAGAAGGCATGCACAGCCATGCCCTGGCTGTGCATTCCTCAGCATGGCTGTGTAGGGCAGGCTGCCGCAGGGAAGGGCCTGAGCAGGGAATGGCGAGAAGAAGAAGAGGTTGCCAAGCATGCCTTGCAGCTGTGGGAAGAAAATCAAAAAGAAATAAAAAATGAAGATGGAAATTTTGTAAGGCAGCACTTAAGGAAAATGTGAATTGCGAAGCCATTTTATTCACTCTCCTCTCTCAATTAAATGAATGCATGCATCTATATTCACAAATGTGACTATGTCTATCTAATATGCACTGATAATGCTAGGAAATAGAACAAGATGGCACAATTGTATGTGTATTTTTGCGGTGCAATCATACCCCCATGCCTATCTTTTGCTAGTCCCTAGCAAAACAGCATTTAGAAATGATCGTTAAGCTGAAGATTTTCCTCTGAGGCGACATAGGTGTGTTTATTATTGGATGTTGTGAGAACCAATTGTAGAGAAGACTACCAGTACTTTAAGTCTCACATGACATAGATCATCTCTCAACTAACCAGGACTCTTGATATTTAAACCTTAAGTACCATTTCCAGGACCCAGGAGGTTTTTGTCGTACTCGAGAGCTCAAAAGGTTATGGCTTGTGCTTAGTGAAGGATCAAGACTGACCAGAAGAATATTAAGACTCAAGCCTAGGGTGTCACGAATTTTGAAGTACAAGTTGGTCCAAGTTTCTGCTCGTGTCAACGGATTGACCCTTAAAAAGATGACGGAAAACTCAACTCCCATTTTCTGACATTTGTGGCTCAAAGAAGACAGGGTATTTGCCCTGAAAAACTTTTTTTGTAGGAAGAAGACTTTATAGATATTTGTGAGATATACTGACTTATTTGTATCTTTTTTTTTTTTTTTGAAACACGTGTCAGTATATCTCTTACATCATTATTTGGAGGAGCACACTTTTCTTTTTGGTGGGAGAGTTTCTTTTTGGTGGAAAGAGTTTCTCCTAAACACAAGAGTAAAACCTAGGAAAAAAAGTCAACATACGCGCACAGGTAAGGGCTCCACCTTCCCTAATGAACACTAGGTTTGCATCTTATGTTCACCTGGTCTTTCTTGATATCCGTAGTGTGAACCAAGTTTACTTAAGCTCTCAAGTAGAAGCAAATCAACGGATCCTCTACTGGTGTCTCAGGTACAAGAATACGTCCTTAGTTAGGAGAGATTCCGATCTATTTTGTCAATGCTCAAGTGAATTAAGCCGAGCCTGAGCGAATCAAGCTTCTGTGGCCTGGAAAGTCTTCAAAACAGTAGTTGAATATCCATAAACACTTATTGTATTTTTGTTTCAGCCTTCAGATCATTACTAAACACTATATATATATATATTTTTTTCTTTTTCTTACATATTTATAAATAAGTGGAAACTGCATGATACCATAAAATACCCAGATCCTAAGGATGCCTATCCACCCCCCCATGCCAAACGATGATATGTCCTCATATGCATGTAGGGAAGGGTAGAGAAAGGACGAAAGATCGAGTAACGAGAGCTGAGGTGCAGGGTAGACAGTAGGGTGGTAGGGTGGGTGGATGGTGGGTGGTGAAGTGAAAAGTGAAGTGATCGTGATAGTGGCGTGAAAAGTGATGATGGATGGTGAAAGGTCTGGCATTTCATGGGATGAGAGTGTCCCAGGCGGATCGGAGAACAAGTCGGGAAGAAGAAGTTGGCCCTTAGATTGGCCAAGAAGAGGGGCTTCTTGGATAGATGGATCCAAAAAGGAATAGCCCTAGCGAGAAGTATATGGGCTCAAGGTCCCAGTGTGGAGTTACAAATCCACCTGATTTGGCAGGAAAGAAAGGTCAATCCGATCTTCAAAAGTGTGGACCGGCAGTGAGTAGCTCGGATGTGACTCAGACCACGAGGTATGGGAAGCGGAGAAAACCTCGTCAGAAGTCTGGTCAGGAGAAGGTACGGGAATAGGGAGGGATGGGGGAACGTCACAATATGTGTTGGTCAGGCAGTCATCAGTGTTTACAGGTAATCCGCAGCAGTCAGAACAGGTCCCAATTAGTCCGATACACACGCTGACGGCCATGTCCTCGTCAGACGTGTCATCCTCGATACAATTGCAATCAAAGTTCTTGGCTGCCTTGAAGATGTTAAGCTTCAGCTTTTTAGATCCAACGGCAATCTCAATACAGCCTAACTCACAGTCGATAAATGCGTGGGCTGTAACCAAGAAAGGTCGACCAAGGATGATCGGACAATCAGAAAGTGAGCTAGGAACCTTGAAAGAGGAGTACAACCGGGTTTTATTGTTATAGCGTCGTAGTATAGCCAGTTGTTGCCATCATTTCAAATATAAAATTTTTTTACTCGGAAAAGAGTTCCCGAGGGAGCAAGTTGTATTCTAGAGATATACATGTTTCTTTTACAAAAATAAAGAAACAGAGAGAAAGAATTTGTTGTCTTCTTTTCTCTTTGTTTCTCCTCGTCTCAGATCTTCTTCTTCTTTGTCTGCAGAGGTGATGTTCTTCTTCTGCAGTGGTGATGCTCTTCTTCTTCTTCCAGCTGTTCCTGCTCTTCTGTCTTTCTTCAGATCTTCTTCTTTCTTCTTTGTTTTTCTTCTTTCAGTTCTTCCCTTGTTCTTTTGTGTTCTCCTCTGCCTCGCCTTCTTCTGTTGTTCTTCAGACCTCCTTCTTTCTTCTTTTCTTTTTCCAGTCAGGACGTCGCCCCTCCTTCTTTCTTCTTTTCCCTTCAGGACGTCGTCTGATTTCCAAATCAGACGACTTAAACTGCCTGTTGCTACAGTGTCTCCCTCAGCTTCCTTCTTCTTCCGCGGTCCTTCTTCTTCACCTGTGCCTGCACACTTCAGAGCTTACGTCAGAGGACAAAACCTACTCTACCCTCTTCCCCCCCCCCCCCGCGTCTCTCTCTCTCTGAAACCACTCTTGGGAAAGCTCTCCCAGAGCTGCCGGGTAGTCGGGTACGGGTCAGGTCCGAGTCCAGGCCCACCGGCGTGCGTGGTGGGCGAGGAGTGCAGGTCAGTCTAAGTCGGGTCGGGTCAGGTCCGCGGGGCGTGAGCGCGGACGAGACTGGGTAACCGGGCGGGTGAAGGGGACCTCACCCCGTGTGCTGAGGCAGTAAGGCTAATGCACAAAATCAATTTAAACGGTGAAAAGGTTGTGAGGCTTACCGATGTGGGACTAAACGGAGGCCTCCCCTCGCGTGCGCCTGCTGGGAGACCGCGGCCTAGCTTCTGCAGCTGCGGCTTCGATTTGCGTCGGTTGCTGGCTGGCTGCCTTCGCAAGACTCCCCGTAATCCGCAGCAGCTGGAGACCTGGAGTCCTCAAGCCTGGAGCGCGGGAGAAGCTGCTTCAATGTGCGTTAATGGCAGTCGAACCTCAAAACCTGTCGGACACGAATATGGCCTCTCGGCCTGATCAAACCACTAGGGAACCTTCGCCGTGGCACGGCGAAGGTGTGGAGCTGCGCGGCAAGCCGCAAGGTGGTGTCTGGCGGCAGCCCTAGGTTGGACTGCAACCGGAGGAATGGGTTTGTTCGGGGGAGCGTTACGGAGGTGTGGAGTGGCAGTGGAGGGGTGGGGGGTGCTCAGTGTGATGAGGCGGAGGTTCGGTGAGGGTCGGCGAGGTGTGTGAGGCTGTGGAGCGATGGGAGCATCTCGCCGGAGGGTGGACGGAGACGAAGGGGGTGACGATGGTCAGGGTCGGTCGAGGGCTTAATTGAACAAATTGAAAGCGGGGAAAGAAAGAGGAGAAGAAGGGAAGTAGTTCTAGCTTACTTGCAGGGACGAAGGGGGAGTAGCAGGGCGACAGTTGTATCGACTGTCGCCGGAGAAGAAGATGCTCAGGGAAAGGGGCGGCGGCAAGCAGAGAGCCGGAGAGGCGCTAGCTGGGTGCGGCGTGGCATGGGAAGAGCAGGGGAGGAAGTCTCTGCTGCTGGTATTGCGGCAGAGCGAAGAGGAGGAGGGGGAGGAACCGCTGGAGCTGGTGAGCGTCTGCCGGAGAGAGAAGAGAGGAAAGTTGGGGGTTTTCTCTGTCAGTTCCAAGCTGCCCCGGTCGGTGGAGCAACGGGGGGTATTTATAGGGATCAAAACAGGGAGGAAGGCGGAGGGAGACGACGTGTCTCCCTCGCCGGAGGATGGCCAGAGACGAAAACCCATACCGTCCGTGCTTCGCACGGCCGGTATGGTGGGCTACAGCGACTAGGGGGGTGTCCCTGCGACGGCTGACGACGCAGGGCACCCCCGGTTTACTTGCCAGGCTTTCCCCCTCACCCTGCGCGGCGCCATGCTCCGCGCAAGGTCGCCGGAGCATGGTGCTGGCAGGTTTTGCAGGGGGGACCTGAATGCGAAGAACGAAGGAGAGTTAGGGGCCAAAATGCGATGGTTCAAAAGTTGAGGGCCAAAAAGTAAATATATGAGGACCAAAGTGTAAAGTCGGTCAAGGAGGTTTCTTCTTAGGCTCAAGTTTTTATACATGATTAATTAGGACCTAAGGAATCTGATGGTGAATTTCATTTCTATATTAAACCTTGTTTGACCGATCAATTTATGCAAAAACCCAAATTAAGTTATTAATTGGGCATGGTTCTCAATGTAGGTCAAAATGGGTTCTGAAGGCCAAATTGAAGGTTCTAAACCCTAGAGATTATTTTTCTATGAATTTTAGAGGGTTTATTCTATTTTTACTTTGCCTCGAACCTCGTGAATTGAAGTGGGTTGTTTTAGGGTTACAGATTATCATTTAGTTTCTTGGAAGTGCTGTAGCCCTTGCTAGATCATCTCATCCCACTTTTATTCTTATTAAGCTGCTTTGACCTATGTTTGGGCCCTGAATTACCCTGTATGCAGATTATACTGGTAAAATTGCATTTTTACCCCTTATGACTTATTTTCTTCTCAAACTCAGAATTCTCTGAGTTAAGCCTTTCCTTAAGATATGTAGGAGCTTTTATCCTTTGTATTAGGTCAAAATGAGCTAGTTATGGCTCATGGTGAGGTTCTCATCATACCCCCACGCCTAGCTTTTGCTAGTCCCTTAGCAAAAACTTAAGGTTTCAACCCTTGTTCTAGACCATGAAGTTTTTAATAGTTTTAGATAAGTGCCTTTTTTATTTGAGCATAGATTAGGTTAGAATGCTGACCATAGGCCTAAAAGGTACTCTAGTACCAATCAAGATCCAAATCTGTCTAGCCTTAGCCTCAGTCTTTAGCAAAGGTTTTTAAGGTCCACAAGAACTAACCTAAGGTTTATTGGACTTCGTGGTTAAAGCACCTATGCTTGAAATGATTTTAGCCCTGGCTCAGTTCGCAGTGCGTTTTGTAAGAGAGAGATAGAAAGTTTTTCTGTTTGGAGAGTTTTCCCTCTCTTTTTCTTTTTAGTTCTAGCCTAGGATTGGCTTTTCAACACGGTCTGTATCAGATTCCTTGCTCCCATCATCAATCCTCAAGGGTTCCTGGCGATCGATGCTTCGAGATAGCACCGCCCATGGCAACCCCCGGAACCCTGGCTATTGAGATTTCGAGATAATCCCATCCATGGTGTTCCATGGCCGAATCCAGACCCTGGCAATTGACACTTCGAGATAATGCCATCCATGGAATCTGAACCAGCAGAGTGCTTACATGCCCCCAGTAGGATATGTAAATATCCTAAGAGACAAGCACCGAGGAGATGATATTTTGTTACGCATCTTCGAGGGGATTTCCCGCCTCTCTACGCTGGGAACTCGTCCAAATCAACTTGTGTTGATCGGCCGCTCCTATTCTAGGTGTTCTTTTCAGAATTTTATGACGCTTCTGCGTGATTCTGATTTTTACGCTTACTGAACCAGGCTGTGTGAGGTTAGGGTGCTTAGGTTACTGAGTCCCGTAAACCAAAAATTAGTTAACGAGGCCGAATACTCCCTAAGCCTTAGACCTAATACTTCAGCTTTTCATTTTCCTCAACCTCTTGAGGAGTGTCCAGATCTTAATGGGTACTAAGAGTCTATTCAAGAATGCCTAAGGTTTGCATTCTTTACTAATCTCATTGTGCACTTTTCTTGAATGAGGTCTAGAACTTAGGTTAATTCCTTAGTTCCTTACTAATGACTATCACTTTTTCTCATAATTTTGTGCTCCTTTTTCATTTTGTTTCTTTTCTCCTTCACAAAATTTCCTTCTCCTCTTTTCCTCTTATTCTTTTTCGAAAATTTTTTAATTTTTATGGTGTTTTTGGCATATGTGAATTTTTTTTGTTTGAAACCTTTTCTTACAAGTTTTGCACTTTCATACCCCCCCATGCCTAAGATTTGCAATGTCCTCATTGTAACCTAGGGGGTCTTAGTTCATTCCTTAAGACAGAAATTTGGATGAGTGGATGGGTCGGGTTGAATTTTTGCGGACGATTTCAAATCCCAGATGCAAGCATCTGAGTTGGGGTCGGCTGTCTACAAGGGTGAACTTCGAGTGCTAAAAGGTGTCAGAACAAGTTTCAGGTTTTCAAAGAGAATGACGGGCTACCTCCCGTTAAGCGCTGAGTTTTACGCCATCGGCTGGGCGCAATAAGCTCAAGGGGAAAGGAGGATATAAGATGCCTCAGCCAAATCAGTAGAAGTTACATCAATGAACGGCTTGAGTCTCTGACCGTTCACGATGAAAGGTTCAGAATCGTGGCTGAGTGGACTGATTTCGATTGCTCCATTTCCAAAAACCTGTCGGACCAAATATGGTCCGACCCACTTAGATCTCAGTTTTCCTGGGAAGAGTTTGAGTCGGGCATCAAAGAGTAGGACCTTTTGACCAGGATGAAAGATCTTTCTCGAGATGTGTTTGTCGTGGAAGGCTTTAACCCGCTCCTTGTAGATTTGCGAGTTCTCGTACCCGTCTAGGCGTAATTCATCGATCTCGCTGATTTGGAGTTTTCTGTGGGTCCCAGCCTTGGAAAGATCTAGATTACAGTTCCGTACTGCCCAATAGGCTTTATGCTCCAGTTCTACGGGAAGGTGGCATGCCTTTCCATACACCAGTCTAAAGGGAGACATGCCCAATTGGGTCTTGTGGGCGGTCCTATAGGCCCACAATGCTTCCGGAAGTCGGGACGACCAGTCCTTCCTGTCAGGTCGAACAGTGACTTGCAGGATTTTCTTGATCTCCCGATTAGATAGCTCAGCTAGACCATTAGTTTGGGGGTGGTAAGGAGTAGAGATTCGGTGAGACACCCCGTATTTGGTCATCAGTGACCTAAACTGAGCATTTGTGAAATGGGTCCCCCCATCAGAGATTATTGCACGAGGAATCCCGAACCTTGAGAAAATGTGTTGATGAATGAATTTGAGAACGATTTTGTGATCACAGGTTTGGGTCGGTATGGCTTCGATCCATTTGGACACGTAGTCCACAGCCAATAGAATGTATTCGAAACCATCCGAAACAGGAAAGGGGCCCATAAAATCAATCCCCCAAACATCAAAGATTTCGCATACTAGAATCGGTTGCATAGGCATCATGTCGCGATGGCTCATGTTGCCCAAAGTCTGGCAACGACTGCATGCCTTGCAGTGATTGTATGCGTCTTTGAACAGTGTGGGCCAGTAAAAGCCGCACTGGAGGACTTTTGATGCGGTTTTATGCCCAGCAAAATGGCCACCGCATGCCTGGTCATGGTAGAAAGAGAGGATATTGTTGAATTCCCCTTCCGGGACACATCTCCGGATGATCTGATCGGCACCTATGCGGAAGAGGTACGGGTCTTCCCAAATGTAATACTTGGTATCGGAGCGTAATTTGTCTTTCTTGGCCTTCGGCCAATCAGACGGGATCTGATGAGATGCCAAGTAATTTACTATATTAGCAAACCATGGAAGGCTAGTACCAATAGTCAGCAGGTGCTCATCGGGAAAATGCTCAGTGATGGGTCTGGAAGGGTCAATTATTTCAGAAGGAAGACGGGACAAGTGATCAGCTACCATGTTTTGCTTTCCCGCTTTGTTGCGAATCTCAAGGTCAAATTCTTGCAACAGCAAGATCCATCGGATTAATCGAGGTTTCGCGTCCTTCTTTGCAAGGAGATGCCTCACAGCTGTGTGATCCGAGTATATGATGACACGGGAACCCAGAAGGTACGATCTGAACTTTTCTAGGGCAAATACTACAGCTAGCAGCTCTTTCTCAGTAACCGTATAGTTACGCTGAGCCTCATCGAGTGTTTTGCTGGCGTAGTAAATGACCACAGGTTTCTTGTCAATTTTCTGTCCCAAAACCGCTCCTACAGCGAAGTCGGATGCATCACACATGATCTCAAAGGGTTGAGACCAATCAGGGGACTGTAGGATCGGGGCTTGGGTGACTCGGTCACGCAGGATTTCAAATGCTTGAGTGCATTCCTTGGAAATTTCGAAGGGAACATCCTTGGAGAGAAGGGTGGTCAGGGGGCGTGCGATTTTTGAAAAATCAAGGATAAATCGTCGATAAAAACTGACATGCCCTAAAAAGGATCGGATGTCCCTGATCGAGCTAGGCATAGGAAGGTGAGAAATCAGATTAACCTTAGCTTGATCCACTTGGATACCTTTCTTCGAAATTGAGTGTCCCAGGACAATTCCCTCAGGCACCATGAAATGGCTCTTTTCCCATGAAAGAACCAAATTCACATCGATGCACCGCCTGAGTATCTGGACCAAGTGTTGGAGGCAATCGTCGAATGATGCTCCGAAAATTGAAAAGTCATCCATGAAGACTTCCAGATAATCACCTACCATATCTGAGAATATGGCAAGCATGCATCGCTGAAAAGCAGCGGGTGCATTGCAAAGACCGAAAGGCATCCTTCGAAAAGTGTATGTTCCTAAGGGGCAGGTGAACGTGGTCTTTTCTTGGTCCTCAGGATGGATTGCCACCTGGTTATAACCGGAGTACCCGTCAAGAAAGCAGAAGAACCTATTTCCCGCTAGTTTTTCGAGAATTTGATCAATGAAGGGTAGTAGGAAATGATCCTTCTTCGTGGAGGAATTGAGTCGACGGTAATCTATACAGACTCTCCACGAGTTGGCTAATCGGGTAGGAATGATTTCTCCAGTCTTAGTCGTTATAGTGGTGAGTCCTGCCTTCTTGGGCACGACCTGAATTGGGCTCACCCAACGACTATCGGAGATCGGGTAGATGATTCCGGCATCTAACCATTTGATGATCTCCTTTTTCACGACCTCCTGCAGATTGGGGTTTAAGCGTCTCTGCATTTCATGAGAAGGTCGTGTGCCCTCTTCTGAATAGATATGATGAGTACAATAAGAGGGACTTATTCCAGTCAAATTATCGAGAGTCCATCCGATGGCTCTGCGATGTTGCTGGAGGACAATAATCAGACGGGATTCCTGTTCAGGACTGAGGTTGGAATTGATAATCACAGGAAGGGTCTGATTAGAACCCAAAAAGACGTATTTCAAGTGAGCAGGAAGGGGTTTCAGTTCGAGGATGGGGTTTTCAGCAGCAGCGGGTGGTTCAGTATAGATGTGAGGTTCAAGGGTGGGAATTACTGGGTTGTTCATATCTCGATTCGACTCCTCTGTTTGCGGGTCAAGATCCTTCTGTGGTTGATGAGGCATAATCGAGTCATTCTGGAGGTGTGATTCATCAACCAAAGTCTTGATGTCACAAATTTGTTCGATGACACCGCAATTAATTCCTTGTTGGGCCTTAAATATATCAATTTTTAGTGTTTGATCTCCAAACTTAAGCTCTATTTGGCCCTCCTCACAGCTAATGTTGGCTCTAGCAGTAGCCAAGAAAGGTCTCCCTAGAATGATTGGTGTATCCCTAGGGTTCTCAGATGCATCCATATCTAAGACTATAAAGTCCACTGGGAAATAGAAATCCCGCACTCTTACGATAACATCCTCGAGAATCCCTTTTGGTGACTTTATAGATCGATCTGCTAATTGTAATGTCACCTCGGTTGGTTTCAGCTCAGATTCTTCTAGATGGTCAAGTAAGGATGTGGGTATCAGGTTTATGGATGCACCCAAGTCTAACAATGCTCTATCAAATTGGGTACCACCTATCTTACAGGAAATCAGGGGAGTCCCAGGATCTTTTGCCTTGGGTGGGAGTCTACTAAGGATTACAGAGCTGGCTTGCTCTAACAGAACAATTGGGCTCCCTCCCTTGGTTCGCGGCTTACGCTGGGGTGTACATATATTCTTAAGAAATCGTGCGTAAGCTGGTACGTGGCGGATTGCATCCATCAAGGGGATGTTTATGTGGACCTGCTCAAAGAGCTTGACCAGGTCCTCCTCAGGGGCCACGGGTTTGGTGGTCTTCTTTCCCTTGGTCAGGGCCTCGGGAAACGGGATCTTGGTTGGTTCTTCTAGGATAGGTCCAGGTTGTGGATCTGGAACAGCAGTACCTTGGATAACTATCCTAGGGTCATGGTTATCAGGCTTGGAGTGGTTTGGATAATGCGGGTCTTGAGTTGTTTTACCACTACGTGTTGTTACAGAATTTAATCCGGCCTGATTTTGGTTTGGGTTTGGTAGGAGGGGTGGCTGCTGCTGAAATCCCGCATAAGAAGTTGAGGCTTCCATCTCGTCTGGAGATGGAGCAGTAGGAGCCTGATAAATCCATTGGGCGTGGCCTAAATTTGGATTCATAACGCGCTTCTGGGTTGGCACGTTATTTGGGTTAGGAAGAGGTTGGGAAGGGAGTGTGCCTGGTTGGCGAGAATTTGCCAACTGGGCCAGTTGAGTTTTAACTTCTGTAAGCTCGTCCTTGTGCTGTTTTTGAATAGCCGCATTTGTTTTTTGAATGTCAGCCAGAGTTTGAAGGATTAGGGACATTTGATCCTGATTTGGCCCTACTGGATAAGTAGGGTTGGGCCGAGGCTGAGGCGGCTGGTAATGACGAGAGGGCTGTGGGCGGGACTGAAAAGGTGGTCTTTGGGTTTGGGAATTTCCCGCCCACTGAAAATTGGGATGGTTTCGCCATCCAGGATTGTAAGTGTTGGAGAATGGGTCGTTCTGGATGGCGTTGAGGTCCTCGCAGGTCTGAGGAACCTCCTGAGAATCAGGGAAAGGGGGAATGGAGTTCCCCCGGCTGGTGTAGAAAGGATCGGATGATCCTCCGATCCAAGAATCAGATGGGGATGGATATGGATCCATCCCAGGGGAAGATCGGTGGAGGATGTTTTGCACAGTCTCCTGTGTGGAAGGAGGTTGTGCAAAGGAGTTACGCGCGGAGGTGGCTCGCTGCAAGTGCTGAGTCAGCTCATCCACCTTCTTTTCAATGATTGAGACCTCTTCCAATCGACTGGCCATTAATTCCAGGTCGACTGATGCGGACAGGCCCTGCGTCTCATGTGCTCCCTTAAGATTCGTCGCTGCGCGGGTATTCGTCCTGTCGAATAATCCCATGGAGTCATTGTTGATGGAGTTCTCACACATGTTTTCGAGAATCTCCCATACGGCGTCTTCATGTTGACCCATGATGTTTCCTCCGCAAGTTGCATTGACGAAAAGGCGGATGTCCTCACGGAGTCCCTGGTAAAAGGATTGGACTTGTTCCCATTTAGGAACTCCGTGATGGGGGCACTTCCTCATGAGATCCTGAAAACGATCCCATGCCTCATGGAGAGGTTCTCCTGATTGTTGAGTGAAGTGTGTAATCTGATGGCGCAAGGCGTTGGTCCGACCAACGGGAAAAAACTTTTTCAAAAACTCGGATTGAAGTTCTTCCCAAGTGTTGATCGGCCGGGTCTGAGTTTGATACCAATGGGCGGCCTTGTCCATAAGAGAAAAGGAGAACATCTTCATGAGAAGAATATCCCAATTTTGCGCATCTGATCCAAAAGTGTGGGCCAGATGCTTTAGTTGTTTGATGTGCTGGAAGGGATCTTCAGAATTAAGCCCATGGAATTTAGGTATAGCATGAATCATGTTGGGCTTTAATTCAGAATCAGGTCCTCCAGTCGGGATTCTGACTCGAGGCTCAATGGCCACCGCAGCAGGATTGTAGTGGTCCCGCATCATAGGACGCTGTGGTGGGTGCACGAAGTTTTGGAAGAGGTCATTGAGTCGCTGGAGCTGGTGTTCCAGATTATTTTCTTCCTCAACTGGCTGAGCCATGATGGGGGAAGAAGAAGAACTTGGTTCTGAATCAGAAGAGAGAATAATGTGAGGGTGTTTCTGCACAAACACGGGCGTCGAGGCTTGGCCTTGACGAGAGAGAATTTCTAAAGGAGGTCTTAAGGGTGGTCTTAGGGACCTCCTTCCGTACATGCACTGTTGGAAGAGGTAAGTTTAGAAGGTGTTGGACCCAATCAAGGCACCCAAAAATGTGTTGGGTGACTATAGAGGTGCGGGGCAGATGGACCCCTTGATCAGAAAGATCGTCCACCTGAGAATTACCTGGGCAGCCAGAGAGGGAGAGTCCCACGAAGACCCCTACACGGTAGAGCGTCCCCACGGGTTACAGGGTTTCCCCCACCCGACCTCTCTTGTCACTGCGGTTCCAGGTAGACCAGAATGGGGATCTTGACCTCTTAAGTCTACCAATTTTAAGATCAGGGTGCTTAAGGTTTCACTTGAACTTTAGTCTTTTAAGTGCAAAGAGTGACCTAATTTAAGGTTGGTTGACCCAAGGGGTCAACTTTACCTCTTGTTTTCTTTGAGAGCTTTTAGGTCTTGTCTTTTAGGGTTCAAGTGTTTAGAGAGCCAATTGTTTTAGGTTTTCTTTTGAATAGGTATTTTCAATCAATGGTTTAGGCACACTTCTTTTGGATTTTCTCCATTCTTGATTTAAGTAGTGTGTCTCTAAAGACCCTAATGTTGAATCTTATGTTGGCTCTACTTGGTCCAGTTAGTTCTCTGTTGGGTAATTAGGGCTCAAGCAAGAATGTGTTAGCCCTTAAATACCCTTAATAGTGTGCAGGAATAATGAGTTGAAAACATGCAACTTTTATGGTTACTAAGTATGGAAGACAGGTTAGCCCTATATTGCTTGTTCTTTTCTTTTCTTTCCTCTTTAGAGTTTATGGGTTAATAGCGAGAGGAAAAAATTTACCTGTCCTCGGAGTGGTTGTTTGTCTTCTTGATTTCCTGTAGTTTTCTGCACAAAAGAGAGGAGATTATCAGAAATTAAAAAGAAACAGGAATGTTTACCTCTAGAATAGCCGTTGCTCCCCGGCAACGGCGCCAAAAATGAAAGAGGAGTACAACCGGGTTTTATTGTTATAGCGTCGTAGTATAGCCAGTTGTTGCCATCATTTCAAATATAAAATTTTTTTACTCGGAAAAGAGTTCCCGAGGTCGAACTCAGGGAGCAAGTTGTATTCTAGAGATATACATGTTTCTTTTACAAAAATAAAGAAAGAGAGAGAAAGAATTTGTTGTCTTCTTTTCTCTTTGTTTCTCCTCGTCTCAGATCTTCTTCTTCTTTGTCTGCAGAGGTGATGTTCTTCTTCTGCAGTGGTGATGCTCTTCTTCTTCTTCCAGCTATTCCTGCTCTTCTGTCTTTCTTCAGATCTTCTTCTTTCTTCTTTGTTTTTCTTCTTTCAGTTCTTCCCTTGTTCTTTTGTGTTCTCCTCTGCCTCGCCTTCTTCTGTTGTTCTTCAGACCTCCTTCTTTCTTCTTTTCTTTTTCCAGTCAGGACGTCGCCCCTCCTTCTTTCTTCTTTTCCCTTCAGGACGTCGTCTGATTTCCAAATCAGACGACTTAAACTGCCTGTTGCTACAGTGTCTCCCTCAGCTTCCTTCTTCTTCCGCGGTCCTTCTTCTTCACCTGTGCCTGCACACTTCAGAGCTTACGTCAGAGGACAAAACCTACTCTACCCTCTTCCCCCCCCCCCCGTCTCTCTCTCTCTGAAACCACTCTTGGGAAAGCTCTCCCAGAGCTGCCGGGTAGTCGGGTACGGGTCAGGTCCGGGTCCAGGCCCACCGGCGTGCGTGGTGGGCGAGGAGTGCAGGTCAGTCTAAGTCGGGTCGGGTCAGGTCCGCGGGGCGTGAGCGCGGACGAGACCGGGTAACCGGGCGGGTGAAGGGGACCTCACCCCGTGTGCTGAGGCAGTAAGGCTAATGCACAAAATCAATTTAAACGGTGAAAAGGTTGTGAGGCCTACCGATGTGGGACTAAACGGGGGCCTCTCCTCGCGTGCGCCTGCTGGGAGACCGCGGCCTAGCTTCTGCAGCTGCGGCTTCGATTTGCGTCGGTTGCTGGCTGGCTGCCTTCGCAAGACTCCCCGTAATCCGCAGCAGTTGGAGACCTGGAGTCCTCAAGCCTGGAGCGCGGGAGAAGCTGCTTCAATGTGCGTTAATGGCGGTCGAACCTCAAAACCTGTCGGACACGAATGTGGCCTCTCGGCCTAATCAAACCACTGGGGAACCTTCGCCGTGGCACGGCAAAGGTGTGGAGCTGCGCGGCAAGCCGCAAGGTGGTGTCTGGCGGCAGCCCTAGGTTGGACTGCAACCGGAGGAATGGGTTTGTTCGGGGGAGCGTTATGGAGGTGTGGAGTGGCAGTGGAGGGGTGGGGGGTGCTCAGTGTGATGAGGCGGAGGTTCGGTGAGGGTCGGCGAGGTGTGTGAGGCTGTCGAGCGATGGGAGCATCTCGCCGGAGGGTGGCTGGAGACGAAGGGGGTGACGATGGTCAGGGTCGGTCGAGGGCTTAATTGAACAAATTGAAAGCGGGGAAAGAAAGAGGAGAAGAAGGGAAGTAGTTCTAGCTTACTTGCAGGGACGAAGGGGGAGCAGCAGGGCAACAGTCGTATCGACTGTCGCCGGAGAAGAAGATGCTCAGGGAAAGGGGCGGCGGCGAGCCGAGAGCCGGAGAGGCGCCAGCTGGGTGCGGCGTGGCACGGGAAGAGCAGGCGAGGAAGTCTCTGCTGCTGGTATTGCGGCAGAGCGAAGAGGAGGAGGGGGAGGAACCGCCGGAGCTGGTGAGCGTCTGCCGGAGAGAGAAGAGAGGAAAGTTGGGGGTTTTCTCCGTCAGTTCCAAGCTACCCCAGTCGGTGGAGCAACGGGGGGTATTTATAGGGATCAAAACAGGGAGGAAGGCGGAGGGAGACGACGTGTCTCCCTCGCCAGAGGATGGCCGGAGATGAAAACCCATACCGTCCGTGCTTCGCACGGCCGGTATGGTGGGCTACAGCGACCAGGGGGGTGTCCCTGCGACGGCTGACGACGTAGGGCACCCCCGGTTTACTTGCCAGGCTTTCCCCCTCACCCTGCGCAGCGCCATGCTCCGCGCAAGGTCGCCGGAGCATGGTGCTGGCAGGTTTTGCAGGGGGGACCTGAATGCGAAGAACGAAGGAGAGTTAGGGGCCAAAATGCGATGGTTCAAAAGTTGAGGGCCAAAAAGTAAATATATGAGGACCAAAGTGTAAAGTCGGTTAAGGAGGTTTCTTCTTAGGCTCAAGTTTTTATACATGATTAATTAGGACCTAAGGAATCTGATGGTGAATTTAATTTCTATATTAAACCTTGTTTGACCGGTCAATTTATGCAAAAACCCAAATTAAGTTATTAATTGGGCATGGTTCTCAATGTAGGTCAAAATGGGTTCTGAAGGCCAAATTGAAGGTTCTAAACCCTAGAGATTATTTTTCTATGAATTTTAGAGGGTTTATTCTATTTTTACTTTGCCTCGAACCTCATGAATTGAAGTGGGTTGTTTTAGGGTTACAGATTATCATTTAGTTTCTTGGAAGTGCTGTAGCCCTTGCTAGATCATCTCATCCCACTTTTATTCTTATTAAGCTGCTTTGACCTATGTTTGGGCCCTGAATTACCCTGTATGCAGATTATACTGGTAAAATTGCATTTTTACCCCTTATGACTTGTTTTCTTCTCAAACTCAGAATTCTCTGAGTTAAGCCTTTCCTTAAGATATGTAGGAGCTTTTATCCTTTGTATTAGGTCAAAATGAGCTAGTTATGGCTCATGGTGAGGTTCTCATCAAACCTCCATATCTAAAACAAGAAAGTCAACAGGAAAACAAAGACTGTTGAGCATAACCACCACATCTTCCACCACACCCTTTGGGATTTTGACAGAACGATCTGCCAATTGTAACGTGATAGGGGTGGGTTTTAGATTTCGCAAAGAAAATTTTTCGAGCATGATGGTTGGTATAAGATTTATTGAAGATCCTAGATCAAGCAGGGCACGGTTAAAATTGCAACCTTGGATGCTATAGGAAATAAGCGGTGTGCCCGGATCTTTCTGCTTCGATGGTAGATTTGACAGAATGGCACAACTCACATAAGGCGAGAGAACCACCGGATTCTTAGTTTTCTTTGACTGTCTCCTGGGTGGTGTGTAGTCTTTGAAAAATCAGGCGACAGTAGGTATGTGGTCGATAGCCTCGAGTAGGGGTACCTTGATTTCTACATCCCTGAACAAATTACGCAAGTTATCAAAGGCCTGCGTATCTTTATTTTTGCCTTTTGGTTCCCTCAGTAGAGCCTCAGGGAATGGAACTGATTCTGGCACCAATTTGGGTGTATCATCCTCTTGCGATTGCGATGCGCATCCCGAATGAGAGGGTGATGAAGAAGACGAGCCAAGATCAGGTCTAGGCAGATTGACGGCCTGCTTACCACTCCTCGTAGTGATAGCATTGGACGATGTGGGTCTAGTGGGATCATATGGCAGAGGAGGGTTCGCAATAGGGACATATGAGTGCGGTGCTGCAGTGGTATTAGCCTGAAATCCTGGTGGAATGCTTAGAGCCTGCAGAATCTAATTAACCTACCCCTGAGAAGGTCGTACTTGTGGTTGAGGACCACAGGGTACGAAATATTACAGGTTTGGAACAGGTTGGGTGGGAAGAGTGCCTTGAGATCGAGTTGCCATGCATAGTTGACTGATCTCTGCATTCTGCTGCACCAATTGGTGCTGAAGAGAGGTCATGTTCTCTTCATGGGGCTTTGACATTTCCGTCATCATCCGCATCAATTTATCAAGAGGACTTGATGCGTGTTCTCCTTGTGGTACGCAAGGGCCTGATGGCGGATTCGCCATAGGATTAGACTGGGCCCTTGGGATGATGGGTGCAAACGGTCGTATTGGTCTACCCACGGGGTTTTGGCGCTGAGGGTTGTTGGACCATGCGAAATTTGGATGATTAGCCCACCCTGGGTTATAAGTGGCAGAGAATGGGTTGTTCCCCAAGGAGCAAGCGTCTTCTATGCCAGAAGATGCGTCTGCATGTAAATATGCATCCGAGCACATAGAGGCTTGGTCCACCGTGTCGAAATACTGGCTCGCAGAAGCCAGATCCACATGACTTACCGAGTCGCTTGGCGCGACACTCGATACGGAAGGTCTTACGGGGTTTCTCAGGATAAGCCTGGTGTTGGAAGAATTGGGATTGTGATGAAGTGGTAAGGTAGGGGTGTTTGCCATAGAACGGGAGGGATTGTCCAGAAGCTCGTCCAGCTTCTTGTGCACGATGGAGACTTCATCCAATTTCTGTGCTATAAGGCTGAGATTAGTGGATGAATGGAAGGGTCCTGTGTCAACTTCGTAGACATTTCAGGGTTGGCTAGTACGATTAAAGGTGACAATGGAGGCATTGTTCATTGAGTTTCACTCATATTTTCAAATAATTCGAATGCTCCATTCTCGTCTTTATTCATAAAGTTCCCTCCGCAGGAAGCGTCCGCAATCTGCTTCAAAGTCTCATTTAGCCCGTAGTAGAAAATTTGGGCTATATGTAGACCGTGGTGTGGACACTTCCTGAGGAGGTCGTTATACCTCTCCCATGCCTCATGAAATTGTTCGTCGTTTTGTTGCGTAAATGAGGTGATAGCACGGCGAAGCACATTGGTTCGCCCGATTGGGAAGAACTTCTTGAGAAACGTTGTTCGCATCTCTTCCCAAGAGTGGATGGTCCTCCGAAGGGTGCATAACCACTGCGACGCTTTATCCCGCAATGAAAACGGGAACATTTTCATGAGGACTATAGGTAACCCGATATTTCTAGGTTTAACAGTTTCAGCTAATTGGGGTAGGTCTTCCAAGTGGAGAAAAGGATCTTCACTTGCAAGACCATGGAAGTGAAAATTTATCAGGCCAATTATGTTAGGTTTTAGTTCAAAGTCATCCCTGCCCATGGGGACCCGAATTTATCCTATGGTCTCTGTAGCAGCGGGATTCTGATAAGAGCTAAGAGACCTAGGCTCCTCCCATTCGGGAGGGTTCTACATTTCCTCCAATGTTTCCCGAATGTCTTCCATTTGCTCATTATACATTTCCATTTGGGCTTGGAGGCAGGCTATGGGATCTAAGGCTCCACCACCTGGTGGGTTTTGAGGGTGGTTTCCTCCCTCGGGATTTGGGGGTGGGCATGCAGCCATGTTTGTGGAAAAGGAGGACGATTCGGCTTCTTTTCTAGATTTATCAGGCAATTCAAACAGTTATGGGTTTTGTGACCTCCTCTTAAACATGCACAACCGTAGGAAGAATTGGGGAGATCAGAAGGGAAAAGAGATGAGAGAAATGACACCGCAAAGGTACACTTGATGACAAATCAATTCAATCAAATTCCTAACCTCTATTGTGTGCCCTTAGACCTAAAGATCTAAGTTACCTACTATCACGGACTACGAAATCGAATGCGAGCACTGTGGAGCCACCGAGCCAAATTGAAAGGCCATTTGCCCTAGTCTTAGACATCTGATAGCACGCGGGAACCCTCACCAGCACGTAGGTGCTACACATAGGTAGTTAGACCTTCAATCCTTAATAAGGGTCAAGTTACTACCAATTTTAGTTAAAGTCTTAGGATCAAGTGCTTTTGGAATGTGAAGGGCGTTGTTTACGGGTAATGCCCAAGTGATTGATTTTTCAAGTGTGTAAAACAAGCATGCAACAGGAAAATCTCCCCGAATTGAAGTTTTAATTGGTGAATGGTTTTTAGAGTTCAGCCTTAAGTAGTATGGATTTTAGGATTTCGCTGAAATACCAATTCAACCAATCTCCGGGTTTTGAGAGAATACAAGTTTGCTTCTAAACCCAACAAACCCTTCTTCAATGTCAATTGGTTAGTGCATGCTACAATGCAATGGGCTACCCTAGATGGAGATTTCTATGTGTCGATGCACGAATCATTTTTAGATTAACGTGAAAGGGAGCCAAAGCACTTCAATTCAAGTGCTCCCAATCACCAAAAATGATTTCCACACAAGGTTCAACTAAAAGATAAAGCAAATCAAATTGTTGGTGTTGAAATATTCAGGATCGAATCTTAGGCAAGTTGAAAAGTAATCGTTGGGTTGGAATCAACTCAATTCCAAGTCTCCCCACCAAAAATGTGATCCCGAATTTGCAGATAAGTGAGGCAAAGAGGGGTGCAATCAATCTTTTTGTGTTTGCCTCATAGAATACTTCACATAGCGAAAAATTCAAGAATCAAGATTCTTGGATTTTCGCTATGCGAAGTAAGGTAGGAAATCCCAGGGCGGTGGGAGTAAAGGCAATCAATCAAACAAGTGAATTTTAATCCACTTGCCCCAAGAGATGAGAAGAAGTTTTTCTAGTTTTTAGTTTTTTTTTTTATTAAGGTTACAAGTTAACCTAGGTTGCTAAGAAAGAAAGACCTACTTGTGCAGCAATGTGTGCGGAGCTCTAGTGCGGTTTCGACGTCTTCACGCTCTCGTTCCCTCGTTGGATCTGCCCACATCTCCGACCTCGTCTGCCTGTCTTCTCCTCGCAAGAGGTTTACCTGCACACCAAAAACAGAGACACCCATGAAGAGAGAAGAGAAAAAAAATGAAAGGAATGGAATAGAAACTTACTTGGAGGCGCACTTCCCTGACAACGGCACCAGAAAAGATGGTGGTCGGGCCTGGATAGGTGTGTTAGAATGGTGATTTTATCGTTGAAGTGTGTATAGTGGTTAGCCTAAATCGGACCTAACCATCTCTTTACAAAATTTTTAACCTGGCCTACTTGATTTTATCTTGGTCACTTTTAGGCCCAGGGTCGAACTCAGGGAAGTGGGGTTACAAGTCAAGTTTCTACGCCTTTCCTACAACGAACCTCTTCCGTTCGTTTATTGTATTTTTGGTGTTTTTCTATTTAAGAATTTTTTTTTCTGATAATCTTGGTCCTTGAGGCACACCCTCAAAATTACGTTCTTGGCTTTGAGCTAAATCAGGGTTCCAAAACAGGTCTTGCTATTCGCAAGATGGAGTACCTGCAAGTTAAGGACTATCTTTTCTCTTTTATATATTTTTTTATCTTTTTATTTGCATGCAAGAGAAATATAAATACAGTAAATATAGTATAGATATATATATGTATATACTATATATGTATATACTATATATGTATAAAGGGGTGGGGGTGGAGGTGGAGATGAAGTGTAGCATGGTGTCGAGTCGGTCATCATCTAGAAAGACGCAACCAACAGGACGAGGTGCCGCGTGGAGTGTAGGATGGAAGGTGGAAGATATGTGTGACCACGCTTTTTGTACGCATGTATCAAGGAATATCAGCAACTAGTGTAGATTTTCCCGCGATACCATGTATGATAAGTAATGTGAAAAAATATATATATATATGGTTATAAATATATAGGTATATATATGTAGTTATATATGTATATATATATGTATATGTATATATATGTATATGTATAGATATATATATATGTATATATATATGTATAAGTATGTATATATAAGTATGTATATATATAACTATAGAGCTGGAGTGGGCACATGCAGAGGACCGCATGTAGATGCGCGGGCGGGCGCTGGAGCGGACTCGGTACGAGACGCGGGCGCGGGTGCTGGCCAGTTGCGGCGCGTCGAGTAACCCGATAAGTGAGAAGCTTACCGGTCACCCCACTGTAGCCACAGTGTTCCGCAGATTGGCGTGAACAGTGGCTATAGTGTATGGCCGAGCTGCGTGACCGCTTGCTGCAGGTGTTGTGAGTGCGGGCGGCTTGCGGTTGGCGCGCGAGTTCTGGCGCACACGTGGAAGTGTTGCGCCGGCCGGTGACTTGCGGGCGGAACGTCGCGACAGAGAATGTGGAGAGGGCTGGGTTGCGGGCGAAGGAGTGCGACAGGGTGAGCGGTGGCTTGCGGATGTTGGCTGGAGTACTCGGTGAAGCTTGGTCGGCCGCTGCAGTGGCGCGTGGTGGTTAGTTGCGGGTAGACAGGCGAGTGTAGTGTGAAGAAGCGGGAGGCGATGGCACTTACAGGCACGTGTGGAAGGCCTGCGTGCGCCGCTACCACCTTGCTGCTGCTGTGGGGCTTGGCCGGCTGCTGCAAGGCGTGTGGTGGCTGGTTGAGCTTCACAGCTTGAAGCTTTGGTTAATGGCAGAAATGGCATGGAAAGTGAAATAGGGAAGAAGGCCACCACACCCACCGGCTCTTTGATGAGCTGGGCGGTGGTGGTTTCATGGTGGTGGGTGTGCACCACAGTCATGACTCCTACCCATAGAGTGGCTCCTCTGACGAGGAGGTCCTACGTATGGAGGGAGAGGGGAGGGGATGGCCTGGAGAAGAAGTGGAGCTGTTGTGTGGGTTCTTTTCGTGGGGAGGACCAGGCTCCCCCTACAAGAATGCGGCCAAGCTCTTTTAAAGAAGAAGAAGGCATGCACAGCCATGCTGCAGGGCATGCATGGCAACCTCTTCTTCTTCGCACCATTCCCTGCTCAGGCCCTTCCCTGCTGCAGCCTGCCCTGCACAGCCATGTTGAGGCATGCACAGCCATGCCCTGGCTGTGCATGCCACAACATGGCTGTGCAGGGCAGGCTGCAGCAGGGAAGGACCTGAGTAGGGAATGGCGCGAAGAAGCGGTTGCCATGCATGCCTTGCAGCTGCGGGAAGAAAATAAAAAAGAAATAAAAAATGAAGATGGAAATTTTGCATGGCAGCACTTAAGGAAAATGTGAATTGAGAGGCCATTTTATTCACTCTCCTTCCCTCTCAATTAAATGCATGCATGCATCTATATTCACAAATGCGACTATGTCTACCTAATATGCACTGATAATGCTAGGAAATAGCACAAGACGGCGCAATTGCAGGTGTATTTTTGCGGTGCAATCACCGCCCGACCATCCACATGCACAGCACAGTGGATAAGGTGCTCGGCCGCCTTCAGACGCGTGTTCGATTCGCAGGGCGCAGGCGAGCGGGCGAGGGCGAGCAGGTGCGAGGAGAGTCAGATTGTCATCGAACGGTTGTGCGAGCCCGATAGCACTCATGCACTATTAGACACACGGCGAAGACGCGGCATCACACGCGATCGGGTGCACAGAGGAGGCGGGAGGAGGCGGGTGGAGGGTGAAGGTGCAAAGGAGGCACAAAGAAGACACTCGCGATCGGACGGCTGAGAGCGGCTGGACGTGCACGTGCGTTGAGTGCATGAGCAAGCGAGCGGGCACGCGCGCGTCGCCCACTATGCCCACGTTCGGACCTTTAGCGACGATTTTATCCATCACTAAAGGTCCAGAATTAATGTTTTAAGAGTTGTAATGACCAAATTGCCCCCACTCCTTGCAACTATAAAAGGAGACCCCCTCCACACAAAATTCTCATCCCTTCTCTTCTCTCCCTCTCCAAAGCTCAAGAGAAGCTTGTCCCACACCCTGGATGCTTCTTGTGAGTTAAAGTCAATTTTTCATCCCCCTTTCGCAAGCGGATCCCGCAACGACGACGATGTGCTGCCCCGTTCCCGTTCTTCCTGCTTCACCCTCCTTCGTCCTACTTCATCTTTCTTCGTTCAGGAGTCGTCCCATCCAGCTTGTCCTCCAAGAGACCATCAAGGAGGATATCTCTCTCCCCATTCTTTTTACTGCTTTCTAGAATAGATTTACTACTTTCTAAAGTAGATTTACCTCTTTCTAGTGTAATCATTTTCCCTCTTTCTCGTTGGGATATTTAGTGTAATGAACAATCCTTTTGATAATGAATTCCATGTGCATTCTACGTCTCTTTTTGACTTTTGTTTGTAATATTCTCTCTCTTTCTCTCTCTCTCTCTTCTATTTATTGTAAATAGTTAGATAGTTCAAATCAATTGAATTACTTCATGACAAATAAAACAAACATGAATTTTTTAAATCAAACGTCTGCCTCCCTGTGTTCGACCCGAGATTTCCATTCCAGTATAAATTTTATTTGTTGAACACGAGTTCTTCGCTTTCATACTACGACGACAGGTCTTTCAAAACCAAACACGTTAGCATAGCAACTCGTACATTCAACATTTTGGCACCGTTGCCGAGGATTCAACATTTTGGCGCCGTTGCCGGGGAGGCGACACTCTTTGATTTTTTCTTTGCCTTTTTAGAACTTACAAATCATTTACCTCACTTCTCTCCTTTCTTATTATGATTGCGGGTACTCTTTTGAGACGAGCAAAAGTGATAGATTGGAGTAAAGTGTTGTGGAAGGTTTTGTAAGTTACCCCCACCTCCCACCCATTAGATTTCATTTCACCACATAATAACACAAACATCAATCAACCTAGGTGTTCTTATAAACTCTAAGATTAGATTGTTTGTTGTTTGACACCCACACCCGCCCCAACCTCCACATTTAAAAAAAGGAAATAAAAAAAAATCTCACAGAGGTACACAACCTCATCTGATTTTCAAACTCAACCGGTAAATTGATCTTTGGAGCCGGTACACACATCCAAACACCTAATTGAGTAGAAATAAGATTAGGTAATCACTTGTGTGCCTAATTAAGTGGTGCAACAAGCCAATTGTTTGAGTTGATTGGGCCGCACCACTTCAATTAAAATCAACTCATCAAGTAGCTGCCACTTAGGTTCAACTATTAGGGATTTACCAGGCACTCCACATTCTTATAAGTTTTAAAGGAAAACATCTCCACCTGTGCTTTCAAAACCTGGTGTGCCAACAAAACTTGTTTGAAAACACCTAAAGTAGAATCCTAAAAGCTACTAAGCAAGATTTGAACTCTAAATTTCACCACATCAAAAATAATCTTGCTTGAAAACCACTGGTTGTGCACGCGCACACAAATCAATCAATCATTAAGGGCACAACCCAAATAAAGGGCCCATCACATTCCAAAGAACATTCAAACCTAGCCCTAAATAAAATAGAGTAGATGTTGGCCTTAAGTATTTGACTCGCTCTTCAAAGCCTAGAATGAGATTATTTTCGATTAGTTTGTTTCTACTGTTCAATCTGATGTCTAGCTAGGGGAGCAGAATCAAATGATCGCGGCTGGGCGGTACATTAGGAACCGGAGGTGCAATTCGAAGGAAGAACCTTCTCCCCAGTCCCTCCTTCTAACTGGTTGGATTGAACAGACAGAAGTAGATCAAATCATTTCGTTATCTCAAGACAGGTTTTGGGAGTCTGTAGGTCATTAGGCTAGCCCACTTAAGGACTGGTTTGATTGTTTGTATTGCAGGTCGCCTTTCTTCCTCCCATCTCTCATGAATCCTTCCACATATTACATGCATTCCTGCTTTTTCCCTCCTGTTTTGAATTATCCTCAACATGATGATTATCCCAACTCATACTGTAATCAACCATTAGTTAGTTGGGATAACTCGGATTGGGGATACAGTTTCAGACCTCTATGTTTAGGGTCTAACCCTGAGCACTTTGATTGTGATTTCTATCCTTCTCAGAGCCACATCGATTATAGATCGTCAACCTTTCATGAACAACCTAATACGATCTATAATCAAGAAGGATACTCTGATCCTTACCCAACCTTTGATTACACTGCCTTTAGGTCATCACCACCTTTTGAACAATCTGAAATGACCTATTATCAGGAAAGGTATAACAAATCTCAATTCGTTAATTCCCTGCTTTGACCCCAAACCCGCCCAATCTTGAACCAACTCATTTGGTTCAAGGTAACCAGGTTCAAGATAAGGTTTTCGCTAAATTGAGGAATATGATACAATTAGATTTCAGCCAATACCTTGCATTAAGAGATTGGAGCCACTGATTGAAATGATTGATGATTTGAACAAGTCTTTGCTGGATTGGCTCCAGGATGTTAAGGATAAGAGCCCGGGTGAGTTTCTACTTGGGAAGTTAGTGAAATTGAGGATGAGATTTGTGGTTGCTTTAGTTCAGTCGTGGGATGATTCCCAGGATGAACTCCCTTTAGGAGAGCCAATGACAAAACCTGCTCAGGCACCTGTTAGGGGGGACACGTGTTACGAGGCTGACCAGATTGAATTAGAGCAACAAATTAAGGATGATCTGATTTCTTCACCTGAGATCCCTGAGCTGGGGTACGAGGAAATGTATGTCTCTATGGATTAGAAAGTGATGGATGATTTTAAGACATACATTAATACGGATCTTGATTTCTTTGATTCTGATGGTGAAGATTCACGTTGCAAAGTCTCACGCGAATTTACAGAACATAATTTCTATGAGACGATTGGGCTTGAGGAATCTGATAGATCATTTGATAGCCCAATAATTGAGGAAACTAATCTTATTGGGGCTCACATTATGGATCCAGAATCGCATTTTCTGGAGGATTCAATTCAATGCCCTGATTGTCAGTTACACCCCATTGAGCTTATCAATGATTCTATTTATGAGATAATTCGACCCAAGTCAATTCTAATTCAGCCACATCATTTAGACTTGGAGATTTCAAATGGGGTGATTAATATGTAAGAGGTCCCGAAAACTGACATGCTGAAGGAGGAGGATAGGAGCCAGGAAGTTCTGATTTGGGAAGCTAAATCCAGAGGAAGTAGAAGATTGAGTCAAAGGGTTCCTATTAAGCTGAAACCATCAAACCAGGACCCTTACGACATCTGTTCTGAGGATGTCCAGCCTAAGCATACATTCAATGATTATCCTTTTGAGCTTGATTTCTCTGTAACCCAACCTTTTTGTCTTGGGTTGCATCCTCATAAATCACAGGCCCGACCCCGCTTGCATACTGATTTTAGGTTTTGGGTAATTTTTATCCAGAACCTGAGATATTCTCGATTATGGGGTATGGGTCTGCACCACAATTTGGTCCACATTTATGGACATCTGCTGGCAGGATCGAGGTTTCATCTTTTTATTCTGATTCTAATCTGCACTTGTGAATTCTTTATTTCTCTTCTTTCTATAGTGTGCCTAGCTGAAGGCACTAAATTCAGCACGTATACAATTCTTTTTAGTTTTCATCTCAGAGCAAACCTGACATTTACGCAATTCAGGTGCTTTCTATTCTATTCCACTATGTTTTATGTCTTTTTAATACAATGAGGACATTGCATTAGATAGGCATGGGGGGTGGATATTCATCTCTGAATTTATTCGTCAGCTCTGTAGATTTGTTTTATTTTCTTTTATTATTAAAAAAAAAAAGAAAATTTGAATTAAGAAAGAGAACTTGGGTTTAAGAAAATTTTCAATCTTAGGAAATATTATATTATGATTTGAACACAAAGACCCTTCAGGACTTTGGACTTAATCAGCCCATGTATCCACTAAAATGTGGATTTGTTTGTTGAGTCCTTGCCAACCTAAATTCTATTTTAATTGGAGTAAATAAGTTTGGGTGATAAGAACACGACTTGTCAACCTACCCTTTGATTTGAGGGAATTTTGAGTTTGAAGCATCTACACACGATCTTGTCACTAACTCGTTGTTTGGCGATTCTAACGGAGATTGGGTAGCTAATAAACCTTCTAGGGTGACATGGCTGGCAAGTTATCATGGGTAACAACCCATAGGTAGGTTGTCCAAAGCCCAATTACTGGACCTTTCTCTTTTTGCTACCTTTAGGTAAATCTTAGACCAGGGAAGCCACCTACTTAAAAAAAAAAATCAAAAAGAAAAGGAGAAAAGAAAAAAAAGAAATAAGCCTCACTTCGCCTCACGAGTATGGCTGGCAAGTTATCGGTGGTAACAGCTTATCTACCAGTTGTCCAGAACCCAGCTTAATAAAGCACTGAAAAATCCCAAAACACTTAGGAAGAAGTGGAGAAGTAGAATAAACTTGGGAGATATACACTGGATTCACCCTTGTGTTGACCCCGTAAAAAAATAAAAGTAGGGAGAAAGTTACCGGTTGTAAAGATACACCTTTAGGCAGAATTCTTTTTTTTTAGGTCGCCTAGACTCGTAGAAATTCGAAGTCCGTTTTAACTGCTGGTCAACGAGTCTATCACATTCACAATAAGATGCTTAGAACTTAGGGTTCTCATCAAATCTTGGGTGAGTTGAATGGCTGTAGAAAGCCACTCTTAAACCCTAAAACTTGAAAATTCAAAAAAAAATTAGAAAAGAAGACAAAGAGAAAAATAAATTTTTCTTTGAATAAGGCGAGGGATTGAGGTGGTCTGCATTCTGGTAGATACTCGGGCACTGTTGTGTCTTTGAAAGCTCAGATCCTAAGTAGATATTTTCTTAGTGATTGAAAATAACTCATGCCTAAGTAATGCAACCTGATTCTTTTCTAAATAGCATATAGTTTTTGCTAGGGACTAGCAAAAGATAGGCATGGGGATATGATGTAAACATGTTTACACTACTTAAGATGTCTATTTATGCATGTTCTTATGCATAGGATTGCATTGCATGCTATAAATATTGCATAACATGCATCATTTTGCATTTAGAGTAATTTGAATAAAATGGAGGCTAATTGCCTCCTTTTATGTTCATGGACAAGGCAAACCTTTTATCGGGGCCTCGGATCGAAGATCCAACCATACAGATGTGATCAGGGCGATGATTGGAGTTCAACGACTCTAAGATCGCCCTAATCAAACATCTGTAGCATCAGATAGTGACGGGGAACCCTAGAAGATCAAGGGCAAAGATGGTGTGAATCCACACTTCAAACAACAAATCCGACTGCATGGATGGATTCGGATCGATGATCGTAGCCTAACAGCATGAAAATTGACTCAATCCGACACCCGTGCCACCATCTACATCATCTAGAAGATGGACGGCCAGGATGGCACCACGTGGTGCCATCTCAATCGTCCAACTGGCCCTTAAGATCGCCGCTGCCTCTCCAAAGAGAATCCAACGTGTGATCTGGGCCGTTGGATCTTGATCCAACGGTCCTGAACGAGTGTTCAATAGTTTGGTCGCCCGCCCATCCACGCACGCAGCGCAGTGGATAAGGTGCTCAACTGCCTTCAGACGCACGTTCGATTCGCAGGGCGTGAGGAGCGTAGGATCGTCATCAAATGGTTGTGCATGCCCGATAGCACTCACGCGCTATTAGACGCGCGGCGAAGACGCGGCATCACACGCGATGGGGCACGTAGAGGAGGTGGGCGGAGGCGCGATCTAAGCTGTCTAATCTCGTGATCGGACAACTGAGATCGACTGGACGTGTGCGGGCGTTGAGCACGCGAGCAAGCAAGCGAGCGTGTGCATGCTGCCATCTACGCCCACGTTCGGACCTTTAGCGACGGTTTTATTCATCACTAAATGTCCTTAATTAATGTTTTAAGAGTTGTAATGACCAAATTGCCCCCATTGCTTGCAACTATAAAAGGAGACCCCCTCAACACGAAATTATCATCCCTTCCTTCTCTTCTCTCCCTCTCCAAAGCTCAAGAGAAGCTTGTCCCACACCCGAGATGCTTCTCGCAAGATAAAGTCAATCTTTTGTCCCCCTTTCGGAAGCGGATCCCGCAACGACGATGACGTGCTACCCCATTCCCGTTCTTCCTGCTTCGCCCTCCTTCGTCCTGTTTCATCCAGGCGTCGTCCTATCCGGCTCATCCTCCAAGCAACCGTCGAGGAGGATATCTCTCTCCCCATTCTTTTTACTACTTTCTAGAATAGATTTACTCCTTTCTAGAGTAGATTTACCATTTTCTAGTGTAATCATTTTTCTGCTTTCTCGTCGTGATATTTAGTGTAATGAACAATCCTTTTGATAATGAATTCCATGTGCATTCTACATCTCTTTTTTATTTTTGTTTGTAATATTCTCTCTCATTCTCTCTCTCTCTTCTATTTATTGTAAATAGTTAGATAGTTCTAATCAATTGAATTACTTCGTGACAAATAAAACAAACGTGAATTTTTTAAATCAAACATCCACCTCCCTGTGTTCGACCCGAGATTTCCATTCCAGTATAAATTTTATTTGTTGAACACAACTTCTTCGCTTTCATACTACGACAATTGGTTTTTCAAAACAAAACACGTTAGCGTAGCAGCTCATACATTCAACACTCCACTTGAAATCACCTCACCGGAAGAAGTTGCCCTCGTTCCACCCCTTACTTGACATATCAAGCCTTAATCCCAAAAATTGAGAGTGCCCTTTCCAGAGCGCTTATCCACCTCTGGGTAGACTTTTGCTGGCTCATCTGGAGCCAAAGATAAGATGGATGAGATTATGGAAACTTTCAAGCAAGTGCATATTAACCTGCCTTTGCTTGAAGCTATCAGGCAAATTCTATCATATGCCCACTTCTTAAAGGACCTATGCATGAAAAAGTGGCAATCTAGGAAACAAGCCCAATCAAAAGTTATCCTACCTGATTCTGTTAGCTCAATTGTTCAACATGGCACACCCTCGAAAGTTAAGGACCTAAGAGCCCCGTACATCTCAATGGTTATTGGTGACTTACAGATTGATGAAGCCCTACTTGATCTGGGTGTGGGGGTGAACATCCTTCTGAGCTACGTGTATGAATAATGTAGGGGAGGCAATCTGAAGCCAAGCCTGGTGATGAGTGGCTACTCATCATGGCTAAAAAGCTGAAGTTAAGCTAGACACTAAGTAAAACAACATCAAATTAGCAGATAAACAAGGTTAAGTGTGGGAATTAATGAAAAGACCTAAAACCTTTACTCTGTGTTAAAACGTCATAATTAGGTCACAAAATGAGATATTCTGAAAGCAAAGTACAAATGATGATCCATTCATCAATTGAACACATAAATAAGTTTGAAAGGCCAAATCAGAAGTATAATTAATGTCTTAAATGTTCAATTGAGCACATATAAAAATTTGAAGGCAATTGGACATCATTTAGGTTATGAAATAGGTAGTTTACACTTAGGTCCTTCATGCATTACACTCTTGCCCTTAAAAACTCCCCTTTGGAGCTACTTGTAAGCCGCAGGGACCTTTTTGAAAAGCTGTAGGGCCTTTCCGGTTGTAGTTCTTTTCACTTATGGGCCTACACGCAATTCTTCTACCCCTTCGTTCAAGGGTTTGTCTGCAATTTTCCTTTATTTCAGAGAGAGGCCTATTGCTCTTCACACGCACTGTAGCACGCGAAGAACATGGCCAATCTCAACCGTCTGTCACTCTTCATGATCCTGATCTGCGGTTAGATTTGAATGGAAGCTTCGAGCGATTTGGCGCGTGCAATCACCCCTCTCCCCAGATCTCATCTGACGGTCAGATTTTGTGCTTAACTCGCCGCACGCTCCGCTCCTCTCATCCTCGCCGCTGGTTGCATCTTGATTATCCTCACCTGTGCGGTGATCTCAGCCACTAAGCATGCTACTTAAGCACCTCAGTGGTGTCGCGCGCAAGGGATCGCTCCCTCCTACACCTCTTAGCGATCACTCGTCGACTCCAGTCCCTTCTCCCGATCAAGCCTCTGATTTCACAGCCACCGGCTGTGAAATCATCACCATCTCTCGACCTCCTCGTCACTAAGGACTTCGTAGCACCTGAGGATGACCCTGGAGCCTCACTAGCAGACTCTTCCCTCCACTGGAGTCATCTTCCTCCTTTCTTCCTCCTTAGCCACCGGCTAAGGACCCATAGGTCCCATTCTTCCTGCTAGATAAGGTTTATAATTCTGCAGATTAGTTTTAGCTGCAGTTAAGTAGTTTACAGTAGAATTAATGTAATTGTTAATGTTCAACTTCGTTGCAGGATAAAGTAGCTGTAGTAGTAGAATTAGGCGTAAATTCCCCCCCACCTCCTCTAATCATTCCAGATCAGAGGGGAAGATTTCATATATCCATGTTTTCAAATTCTCTACCTCTCCATACTGTCATATCCAGTTCTGATTTTCCCCGACTTGTTTCTTGCTTTCAACCCATACACTCTGATCCAATTTCAGATTCTATTGGTTTTCAACCTCAGATCTGAAATTGGCGTCAACAAGCACATAAGGGGCTTCCCACTCACCTCACTCTTGATCACAAAAGCCCTTGATTTTGGGTCAAAATTTTCAGTTTGTCAGATTTCTCCTCAATTTGGATTTCTAAGGATTTTTCTTTCAATTTGGTTTTACTGCCTGATCTGACAAATTGGATGAAGTTGATTTGAATTCCTTGTTGGCAAGGAATCTGAGAGGTTTTCTGGTGACAGAAATCATCTCAGAAGAGACATACATAGATCTGATTTGATAATTTCTTGAATGCATTGAATGCAAGTCAGATCTGAGGATAATTACTATAGTAATTTGAAGTCTGACCTCGCATTCATAAGTGTTTTTTGAAAGGCTGTTTGGTGATTTCCTAACCTAAGGAGTTCTCAATACTCCTTAAGGTTTCATAAACTGGAATTTGAACTAAGTGCTTTAATTGACTGAATTAATTCTCCCTTCATGCTTCTATAGCATTAGGAAGAGTTAAATCAGTGATATTTGTGGATTTAATCAGAAATGAAGTTTTTGATAAGGGTTTTTGGCATTTGAATTGGGGTACTTAGTGATTTTAGTGAGAAATTAAACCCTTGTCAGATTGGGGATTGAGAGAGATTTTCTTTTTCAGTTTGGATTTGTGATTCTAATCCCAGTGGACATAGCAAAGTGCTGCATCTTGCAGCTACATTTCTCTTCTCTCCAACTCACATTTCATCTCAAATGGACTAACTACAGCAGCAGTTAGACCATTTGGACAGTAACTTGAGCTGCTACAGGGTCTAGAAGGTCTTGTTGCTGCTATTGTCTAGTTATTATAAGTTGCAGCAGATAGGTTCTAATGTATTTTCCTATAGACTCTATTATGATCTTAGCTGGCAGTTGATTGTATTTCATTTCATATGTATATAAACTTTCTTGTTTCAATGCTTGAACTCTAATTTCTGTGCATACATGTCTATTCTTTCTCAATTGTGTTAGCTTTCTTAGTAAAAAATCACCACCCAAACATGTTTTAAAATTGGAAACCTAACTGAGGATAGGATTAAGATGGGTAAATACATCCTAAATTGCATGCTATATAGAAAGAAGGCAATCATAAACATGATAAAAAGGGTTAAAAACTTTAAAAGACAGTGAAACAAGCCTCTTTCTCTCCTTAGTTAACTCTTCCCTTCTTCTCTCCTAACTCTTTCAAATCTGCAACAACAAAAAAAAAAAAAATTAAAAAGAAACACCCAAAAGACCAGAAATAAAAATATTTATATATCTATATATATATACACATATATATTACTTTGTATATTAAGTATACTTATATAGACATAAGCTATATATTAGGCTACATATGTAAATAGGTAGTGTATATATATATACTGTATACTTAACTATGTAAATATAATGAGTACTATAATTTAGATTTTAGATCTAGTTTAGACAGTAAATACAATAATTATATAACTATCTATAAATTAAACTAATCTATTTTTATTATTAAACTAACTAGATCAGTAAATAGTATAATTAAGAAAGTTAAAATATAAAACTGTATATATATCTTTGTATATGTAGATTATAAGTAAATAAAATCTTTTATCTTAATTTAATCCTTTATAAATAATAAATAATGAATTTATTAAGTTCAAAACTAAGTTGTTAAATTAAATTAGTTAAATTAGTAATTTAGAGTTATAATTAAGTTAAATTGAATCTGTATACTAAGACTAATATACTTTAAGTAATTTAAGCTAATTTAAGTATATTTATACCTAATTATATTAAGTTTAACTTAATTTATAAGCAAAACAATTAAAACTGCTATTTAAATGTAAATAACACATACATTAATTCAGAAAAATATAAAAAAAATGTGTATAAAATACTTATGTATGTATTCTAACTCTGTATGAGGTCAATTAGATCATCTAGTAACTAATTTATAAGCAAGTAACCAATAAAACACCAAAATCAGTGTGTAAAAATAGTCTACTTTAGTGAATTTATTTATATAATAAATATAATTAAAATTTCAAATTAATTGAACAATTATATAGTATTATGTAAATACTTTATTTTCCATAATTTATTTTTATTTTTAAATAAATTATGGCCCACGAATTGAGGGCAAAAATCTCTTCCAGCCCACAACTGCATGCGGTTTTCAGCGCAGATGTGGCGCTCAAATAGCACCACATCGTGCGCTGCAAACTGCACGTAGTGATTTATATGGAATTTGTGTTTAAGCTGTGTAGTTGTCACGGGCACCGAGCGCCCGAAACTACACTGACCTTGCATTGGGCGTATACTGAGCATTCTGAGCTTGATCTGTGTGGGGCCGAGGGCTCGGAGAGAGGCGTGTGTGCGTGGGGCTGAGAAGGCCTTGTGCTGAGTTATGAAAGACAATTAAGTGGCCTAATGAGAATTAGGGTGCACTTAGTAGAGGTTTGGTCCCACCCTCTGGGTGATGTGTATCCCTCGAAAAGCACGCCTGCAAATTAAACACATTTTTAATTAATTAAAGAGAATTAATGACAATTGTTAAACGCCTCGCAGCACGGTGTGTTAAATTCACTAAGGCAAAATGAAAACACAAAAGAAGAACATCTGATAAAGATTAGTGTGAAGGAGAAAAGAGAGAGAGAAGATGTACATACGTAAGTAAAAACAAATACAAGAGAAATATAAATATATATATATGTATACATAGTATAGCCAATTATTTTTATAAATAAACCCATATATTTACTAACAGAATAAAATGTCACCATAAGCGTTGCTACAGACCCCAGTTTCCCTCCTTAGGTTTGTATATAGTGTTTTCTGGGATCTAGCGACGCTTACGTCTGTCACTACAACTGTCGTATGTGCTACTGTAGGTATCAAACTAGTAAGTTAAGTTAATATACTATGTAATCTTAGTCTATTGTATACTTTCATGTAAGTATTAATACTATAACTTGTAACGACATAGTTTAAAGTATAGTGATAAATTGTTTGGTGCTTGTTTGTAGTAGTTTTTGCAAGCATTACAATTAATTCTTAGTAAGTAGGCAAACCATGTCCACATTCATTCATTCTTTAATAAGATGTAAAGCTTCTTTTTGGAATTAGAGGATAATTTTGAGATCAAAAAGCGATGTAATTCAATAATTGCCTCCCAGTGAACGACCTAGAATAAAACCAGTAAAAATTAGATATGTAAATAATAATGGTTGTAATGACTGGTATTCCATACAACTCACCACAATGACACTCATGGTGTTTCAAATCTTTAACAATTACTACTACACATACACATACATCAAATCATCATTATTACCAAACTATTATTATTTTTGGCGCCGTTGCCAGGGAGGCAATGCTCTTTACGCCAAAATTACCCTTTAATTCTTTTGTATATAGAAATCTTCATTTCATTTAAATTCATTGATTGTAATTGCTTTCTTCCATTGATTTATTTGTTAATGTGTTTACATTCTTTTATTCTTTTACTAATCATTTGTTATTTTTCCATAGCACTTGAGGAGGAGGAGAAGCGGTATCATCATCCAGGTAGAGGTCATCTTCCTGGTGGAGTCGCTGCACTCCTGACCCAACATCCAGGCGGAGTTTGCCCTCGGAGTAGCTGTAGGATTAGTAATAATAGTAGTATCGTCTAGATAGATTTAGGTATATTAATTAGGAAGAATTGTTAGTCATAAGTTGTGAGAGCCTGTTCTCACACATTCATTTTAATAATTGTGGACTGTCTGGACTCTTTTTTTCTACTTCTCCCTCATCAATACAGTTTTTCCATTGTGATTTTCCGAATCGATTTCTTTCCTTGTTTTTGCTTGTTGCATACATAAAAATAAAAAATCAAAAAATCAAAAAGATCTCATCCTTATCTAGCAGCAGCATAATCTTAGGCATCCATCTTAGGTTGCATACTTCTCTGCTAGATTTTAATTCAAGTCAAATTTGCATATAGAAGATTGCTGGAGTCAAGTACGCATTCTTTACCTTACTCTAACTCCTGTCATCATTGCATTTGACTTAAAATTAAAGAAGACCATCTCTTCTACTGAACTGAGTAAAAAGTGAGACAAGCAGCATAGAAATCATATCATAATCACTTGAATTAAGTCAAAAAAAAGATATTAACTTTGGGTGAAACCTTGATTGAGATTTTCATCGCCTTGTGTTGATTGGTATCGTGCACACAGCACGATCACTTAAGGTCACAACACACGAGTTTCTACCTCATCCCTTTCTGCAACCACAGGATCTAGATTCGCATGCTAAGTCTTATCCAGATTCCCAGCGGATTTTAGAGGTTTGCACATCGCTAGGTTTATCTTAAGACACGTACAATTGTTTCAAACAATTGCTTACGTACAACATAATTTTGCGTAGCAGCCTCTAGAAAAAAAATTTTTCGATTTATCTCACTTGATTGGTCTTTTGAGTGAATTGAGATTTAATTGGGATTTTTCCGCTTTTTGTGAACTTGGTTAAAATTTTCCCATTGAGTTGGAACGAGTTGTAGTAAACATGTTTTCAAAAAACCAACTCAATGGAAGGTAGGAGATCCTAAAACCCAGAACTTGTACTCCCCTTGGGTACTAGTACCCAAGCTACTGCATCTTTCTCTTTGCCCTCCACTTCTAATCCTTTACCTCCCGAGTCTCAAAATCCTATTCACAATCCCATTCACCAAGAGGATGATCTTGAGTCGTCACAATTCGAGGATTTTGAAGAACTTCCTCCAGACTTAGTTGCACATCCTCCACCACAGCAACCACCTATCCCTAGGTTCCAACCTCCACCTTATCCTAATTTTCCTAATTCACCCCCGGAGAGAGGACCTATGCCTCATCTTCAGCACCTTTTCGATACACAACTACAAATGAATACCCTAACCCAACAGGTACAACAGCTTGCTCAAGCTGTTAATCTTTTAGCTAACCCCCAACCACAACCACTTCAACCTAGAAATCCCCAGGCACAACCCCAACCTCGTAGAACTGAAGCCAAACATTATAGCACTCATTCCTCACTTCCATGGACTTGCTTCTGAGGACCCTTTTCAGCATTTAGAGGAGCTGAAGAATCTTGCCCAAACTTTGGGTCCGCAAGGACATGATCAGCACATGCTTTTAATGAAAATGTTCTCCTTTTCATTGAAAGATAAGGCAGCCTTTTGGTTTCGAACACTTGCACGGACTACACCTACAGATTCCTGGGCTTCTTTAGAACATGAGTTCTTAAAGAAGTATTTTCCTGTAGGCCGCACTAACGCCTTAAGGTGTGCCATCACTACATTCACTCAGAATTCAGGAGAACCAATGCACGAGGCTTAGGAGAGATTCCACGAGCTTCTGAGAAAATGTCCCCACCATGGTGTCCCACGCTGGCAATAGGTCCAGATCTTCTACCATGGGCTCCATGATGACACATGGAATTTTGTAGATGCCGCTTGTGGAGGCAATTTCCTGTGCCGGGACGAGGACTCAGCCATTGAGCTCTTTGAAGGCATGGCCGAAAACTCTATTAATAGTGCTTCAGTGAGCGTGTTTAATAGAAAGTCCTCACATTCCCACTCACATGTTGGGGTACACGAAGCCCAATCCAGTAGCAAAGACTTAGAGATAGTGGCTAGTCAACTGGATAAAGTGGGCTTAATCGAGAAGAAAGTAGATGAAGTATGGAAATTTCTCTCAAAACCCTCATTTTCTTCTTCTCAGTCACCAGCACAAAACACTTCTCAATTTTCCACAGGGAGGGAAACTGTGAATAACCTTTCTGTGACACAAACTGCATTACCAGATTTTCCATCTCCATATCCTTCACCGGTTAGAGGAACCTTTGTTCCTCCCTACACTGACTTCCCTGCACCCTCTGGAGTTTCGGAGGAGCTCCATGCCATTCATAATGACCCTTTCACACAAACCTACAACCCTGGATGGCGTAATCATCCAAATTTCTCATGGTCAGGAAATTCACAGAGACCTCCTTTTCAACAACCTTCTGCACCACCACTGCACAACCCGATCCGAGCACCACCTCCACAATCACACAGATATCCACCGCGTGCCTACCAGCAACCCCAACCCAGGCCCACCCACTACTCTCAATCTGGGCCTATACGAGATGACCAGTTGGGGTCTATCATGAAAGCTCTTGCTGATATGAAACAACAGAATACTGCTTTGCAGCAGAGATAGGACGCGGCCTTAGCTGAGATGAGAGCCCAGCTATCATACTTGACGGAGTCCCGTCAACCACATTCACTCCCATCTCAAGCATAACCCAACCCTAGGAACATACCTGCTTAGAGGTATGTCCAACCTAGACAAGCAATGCAAGACCAAGCACATGTCATTTCACAACCTTTGAACACTGAATTCTTCACTGACTCAAGTTCTTCTCTTGCACAAACACAACCACCTCTGCTACCTAACACTGATTTACCATCTACCTCTAGGGCTGAACTAAATGCCATAGTCACTAGGAGTGGTAAAAGCACACTAGATCCATCTCTTCCAACATCTACCACTTCTAGTTCTACTCCTCCACTTCCTACTTCTCCTCTACTTATGACTGAGCCTCTTATCACCACTCCAGTACCTTTTCCTGAAGCTTTAAAGAATAAGGAGAAAGGAAAGAAAAAGACTTGTGTGGCACCTGAGGAGGATTTGCTTAAGCTCCTTCATCAAGTCCACATAAACATCCCCTTGTTGGATGCAATCCGCCACATTCATCTTTACGCTAAGTTTTTAAAAGAGCTATGCACACCTAAGCATAAAGCAAGAATTCAAAAAGGGAGTAGTCCAATCATCCTCTCGGAACAAGCTAGTTCCATCATCTCTAGTACCCTCCCAACTAAGATGAAAGACCCAGGCACCCCTCTCTTATCCTGCATGATAGGTAACACCACATTTAATAGAGCACTACTTGACCTAGGTGCTTCCATCAATCTTATCCCAACCTCTCTACTGACACATTTTGATGTTGGCAATCTGAAGCCAACCAAGGTGTCCCTGCAATTAGCTGACAGATCAGTTAAGACACCTCAGGGAGTGTTGGAAGATGTCATAGTGCGGGTCAAGGATTTTTACTTTCCTGTAGACTTTGTAGTCCTTGACATGGAAGTACCTGAAGATATCCAGAACACACCTATCATTTTAGGAATACCTTTCTTGGCTACGGCCAAGGCAAACATCAATTGTGAGGAGGGCCTTAAAGAATTGAAGTTCATAGATCAGAAAATAAAAATTGATATTTTTCAGGCCCAAAGAGCATCGACCTGTAGTTTAATTGAAGAAATCTTTTCTCTGGATTCTTTCGACCGGTTGGTTGAGGATACCTTAATCAATTCATTAAATTTAGAACCTCAACACTCTTTGGACTCTGACTTGACTTCCACTGAGATACTGAATTTAGAGACTGAGGACCTACCTCCTATTCCTTTAGTATCTCTAGGATCTCCTAAACTTTCACACCTGCTCCTTCTGATCCAGTACCTGTTGAACTCAAACCTCTTCCTGACTCTCTCAAATATGTTTTCTTAGGACCTGATCAGACCTATCCGGTGATTGTTAACTCTTCCTTATCATCTGATCAAGAATCACGACTCTTATCTGTCCTAAGAGCACATAGACAGGCTATAGGATGGAACCTTTCTAACCTAACTGGCATCAGTCCTTCTTATTGCACACATAGGATTTTCACTGAAGAAGGATCTAGACCTACTAGATAGCCCCATTGTAGTTTGAACCCTATATTACAAGAGGTGGTAAAAAGTGAAATGATTAAGTGGTTGTACAATGGAATTATCTTCCCAATTTCTGACAGTAGATGGGTAAGTCCTGTTCAGGTTGTGCCAAAGAAGGCCGGACTTACCATCATCACCACTAATTCTAGAGAAGTCATCCCTACACTCATTGCTAGTTCATGGCGAGTATGTATAGATTATCGCAAACTCAACCAAGCCACGAAGAAAGATCATTTCCCTTTGCCCTTCATTGATCTGATACTGGAAAGACTGGCGGGGAATAGATTTTTCTGCTTTTTGGATGGCTATTCAGGATATAATCAGGTGGCAATTCACCCAGATGATCAGGAAAAAATGACATTCACCTGCCCCTACGGAACCTTTGCATTCCGTAGGATGTCCTTTGGATTGTGCTACGCACCTGCTACATTTCAACGGTGTATGTTTGTAATCTTTTCCGACTTAGTAGGTGATTGCTTAGAAGTCTTCATGGATGACTTCTCGATCTTCGGGAGCACATTTGATGCATGTTTACACCACCTGACTAAGGTCTTGCAAAGATGCATAAATGTGAATCTCGTACTTTCCTGGGAGAAATCTCATTTCATGGTAACAGAAGAACTAGTATTTGGTCACCTTATCTTTGAGAGAGGAATTGAGGTTGACCGCGTGAAGGTAAAGTTGATTTCTGAATTACCACTACCTTCGTCGGTTAAACAGATTCGATCTTTTCTCGGGCTTGTTGGTTTTTATCGCCACTTTATAGCGGATTTCTCAAAAATAGCCTAACCTCTCACTACTCTCCTCTCTAAAGATGTAGACTTCCAGATCTCTTACGATTGTGTTTATGCCTATACGATACTTCGTGATCTGGTTGCCAAGGCACCCATACTGCAACCCCCAAATTGGTCTCACCCTTTTGAGATCATGTGTGATGCCTCTAATTATGCAGTAGGAGTTGTCCTTGGTCAAAAATTGAATGGGAAACCCACAGTCATCTATTACGCTAGTAAGACCTTAGATGAAGCTCAGAGGAATTACACCATCATGGAAAAGGAATTGCTAGTGTAGTATTTGCACTGGAGAAATTCAGACCTTATCTTTTAGGTTCCCACATTATAATCTACACTGACCATACGGCAGTTCGACATCTTCTCGCCAAGAAGGACGTGAAATCTCATCTGATTAGATGGATCCTGCTTTTACAGGAATTTGAGTTAGAGATTCGTGATAAGGCTGGAAAGCAGAATGTGGTAGCTGACCACTTATCCCGCCTTCCTTCTGAAGCGATTTCTCCTTCACCCATTTCTGACCACTTCCCTAACGAGCAATTGCTCGTCATTCATTATGATCTTCCCTCGTATGCTGACATTGTCAACTACCTGGCTTCTGGAATCCTCCCCACTGATTGGGTTCGACATCAAAAAGACAGACTTAGATCCGAGGCCAAGCACTATTACTGGGAAGAACCCTGGCTTTTCAAGCACTGCAAAGACCAGATCTTTAGGAAGTGTGTTCCAGATAAGGAGATTAGAAGCATCTTATCGTTCTGCCATAACCAGGCATGCGGTGGTCACTTCTCTAGCAAAAAGACTACTGCAAAAATTTTGCAGAGCGATTTTTATTGGCCCACAATCTTTAAAGATGCACACGAATATAGTAGGGCATGTTCACGCTGTTAATCTCTTGGCAGTATTGGCCACCGAGACATGTTGCCCTTGAATCCGATCATGGTGTGCGAAATCTTTGACATTTGGGGCATTGACTTTATGGGACCTTTTCCTAAATCTTATGGCTTCGAGTACATATTGTTGGCATTTGAGTATGTTTCAAAATGGATTGAAGCCATCCCCTCAAGGACTGATGATCATAGAGTTGTGACACAATTCGTTCAAGATTTCATCTTCTCTAGATTTGGGGTACCAAAACCCATCATTAGTGATGGAGGGTCTCATTTTAGAAACACACATTTTCAGTCCCTACTTCAAAAGTATGGGGTGTCACATAGGATTGCTACACCCTATCACCCTCAAACCAATGGACTTGCTGAATTGTCTAATCAGGAGATCAAGAAGATTTTACAGACTACCATCCGACCAGATAGAAAGGATTGGTCTTCCTGCCTTTCTGATGCATTGTGGGCATATAGGACAGCCCACAAAACCCCTTTAGGCATGTCTCCTTTTAGACTTGTGTACGGGAAACACTGTCATCTTCCCGTAGAACTAGAGTACAAAGCCTATTGGGCCATCAGAAAGTGTAACTTGGACTTAGAGAAGGCCAGTGATCTTAGGAAATTACAAATTTCCGAGCTCGAGGAATTAAGGAATGAATCTTATGAAAGCTCAAGGATTTATAAGATAAACTTAACGCCTTCCATGACCATCACATTCTTAGGAAATCATTTCACCCTGGTCAAAAAGTCCTTCTCTTCGACTCTAGACTAAAACTCTTTCCTGGGAAACTAAGATCAAAATGGACTGGACCTTTCAAAATCTTAAGAATATTTGACAATGGAGTCGTTGAGATCACTGAAATTGACAAATCTGAACCTTTTACTGTAAATGGTCAAAGACTGAAACCTTTCATTGAGCCGCATGATGTCAGACTTGTCAATTCCACCATTTCGCTCCTACATTTTGAACTACCAACTAAGTTTTCGCCTAACTGAAGGCGTTAAACTTAGCAAAACCTATCCTTGTATATGACTATTTTTCACCTTTCTTACTTTAGCTTTCATCTGCATTAGATGCCTACCTTGCATTTTGAGCATACTTTCATTGACACATATGTCATGCATTTCACTTCCTAGCCCGACTATTCACTCTGATCCTAGGTCATACTTAAAATCGTCCCCACAGAGATTTTATCTCCTCATTCCGACTTCCTTCCATCACCCAGTCTAGGATAGTGAAAAGCAAAGCATGCATTTGCATGTACCCTATTCATTCAATGAGGACATTGCAACATTTAAGCATGGGGGGTGTAAATGGTGAACCATTTAAACTAAGATGCAATTATAGACACACCAATAGTACATATAGTATTATCAAAAAAACATATATATAAAAAATTGAAAAATTTTGAAAAAAAATTTTTGAAAAAAATTACAAAGCTAAAAATATAAAAAAATAACAAATCATAAAAAAATCCAAAAATACAATAAGGGACATGCACTTTATTGTCAAGGGAGGACATTAATTTTAAGGAGAAAGGGAGAAAAAGATAAAAGATAAGTGTTTAACTATGATCTTCTAGCTGAAAACAAAATTAGAATAAGTGTCTATGGACATTCAACCGTTACTAGTTTGACCTGCCGGGCCATAATAGCTTGATACAAGCTTGGGCTTAATACACTTCGATCCTTGACAAGATAGACCATAGTCTCTCCTAACTTTAGGACATATTCTTGTACTTGAGTCACCAGTACAAGATTCGTTGGTTTGCTTTGACTTAGGAGTCTAAGTAACCTTGGCTTACACTACACAATGTCAGGAAAGGCCACTTGAACCTAAACTTCAACCCTTATGTTCATTAGGGAAGGTGGAGTCGTTACCTGTGCATGCAGGTAGACTCTTTGTCCTAATCTTTAGTCTTGTGTCTAGGAGAAACTCTTTCCACAAAAAAAAAATTCACCCACCAAATACAATGTCCTCTACCAAATAAGTTCCAGAGACATACTGATTCAAAAAAAAAAATTCTTGCAAAGAGTCAAGTATGTTCTCCAAATTCTGGAAACACAATTGTTCCACCAAAATTATTTTCAGGGTTCAAAATAAATACCCTGTTTGTCCACCAAAAAGTTCTCTAAGCCACAAACACAATAAGAGTTGGGTTTGAATAGTCATCAATTCTTGAGAGTCATCCGAAAACATGAGCTGAAGTTAGGACCAACCTGGACTTAAAAAGAAGTGAAACCTCGGGAGTGAACTTTAGAATTCACTTGGTTAGTCCTGACTTATCACAAAGCATAGCCATAACCTCATAGCATTTTGAGTCTCTGTAAAACCGGCTAAGTCCTGGAATTCGACTTAACGTTTAAATATCAAGACTCCTTGTTGGTTGAGAGATGGTCTATGTCATTTAAGCCTCGAGTTCTGGTAGGTTATCCTCAGTAATAAGGTTCTCACAATGTCCAAAACACAGTTGGTTTATTGAAAAAATCTTTCACCCTGAAGATCATCATCAAACACTTAAAACTTTTTGAAAGAAGAAAAGGATTTCTCTTCACACTTACCTTGCTGATACTCAAATTGCCTTACACTTCAACAGATTGTTTGCTAAGGGACTAGCAAAACGTAAGCATGGGGGTATGATGAGTGGCTACTCATCATGGCTAAAAAACTGAAGTTAAGGTAGACACTAAGTAAAACAACATCAAATTAACAGATAAAAAGGGTTAAGTGCAGGAATTAAAGAAAAAAGTGTTAAAACTTCATAATTAGGTCACAAAATGAGATATTCTGAAAGAAAAGTACAAATGATGATCCATGCGTCAATTGAACACAAATAAGTTTGAAAGGCCAAATCAAAAGTATAATTAATGTCTTAAATGTTCAATTGAGCACATATAAAAATTTGAAGGCAATTAGACATCATTTAGGTTGTGAAATAGGTAGTATACACTTATGTCCTTCATGCATTACACTCTTGCCCTTAAAAACTCCCCTTTGGACCTACTTGTAAGCCGTAGGGACCCTTTTGAAAAGCTGCAGGGCCCTTCCAGTTGTAGTTCTTTTCACGTATGGGCCTGCACGTAATTCTTCTACACCTTCGTTCAAGGCTTTGTCTGAAATTTTCCTTTATTTCAGAGAGAGGCCTGCTGCTCTTCGCACGCACTGTAGCACGTGAAGAACACGGCCAATCTCAGCCGTCCGTCACTCTTCATGATCCTGATCTGCAGATAGATTTGAATGCAAGCTTCATGCGATTCGGCGCGTGCAATCACCCCTCTCCCCAGATCTCATCTGACGGTCAGATTTTGTGCTTAATTCGCCGCGCGCTCCGCTCCTCTCATCCTCGCCACCGGTTGCATCTTGATTATCCTCACCTGCGCGATGATCTCAGCCACTGAGCATGCTACTTAAGCACCTCAGTGGTGTCACGCGCAAGGGATCGCTCCCTCCTACACCTCTTAGCGATCATTCGTCCACTCCAGTCCCTCCTCCCCATCAAGCCTCTGATTTCATAGCCACCAGCTGTGAAATCATCACCTTCTCTCGACCTCCTCGTCGCTAAGGACTTCGCAGCACCTAAGGATGACCCTGGAGCCTCACTAGCAGACTCTTCCCTCCGCTGGAGTCATCTTCCTCCTTTCTTCCTCCTTAGCCACCGGCTAAGGACCCATAGGTCCCATTCTTCCTATTAGATTAGGTTTATAATTCTGCAGATTAGTTTTAGCTGTATTTAAGTAGTTTAGAGTAGAATTAATGTAATTGTTAATGTTCAACTTCGCTGTAGGATAAAGTAGCTGTAGTAGTAGAGTTAGGCTTAAATTCCCCCCCTCACCTCCTCTGATCATTCCAGATCAGAGGGGAAGATTTCATATATCCATGTTTTCAAATTCTCTACCTCTCCATACTGTCATATCCAGTTCTGATTTTCCACGACTTGTTTCTCGCTTTCCACCCATACACTCCGATCCAATTTCAGATCTGATTGGTTTTCAACCTCAGATCTGAAATTGGCGTCAACAAGCACTTAAGGGGCTTCCCACTCACCTCACTCTTGATCACAAAAGCCCTTGATTTTGGGTTGAAATTTTCAGTTTGTCAGATTTCTCCTCAATTTGGATTTTTAAGGATTTTTCTTTCAATTTGGTTTTACTACCTGATCTGGCAAATTGAACGAAGTTGATTTGAATTCCTTATTGGTAAGAAATCTGAGAGGTTTTCTGGTGATAGAAATCATCCCAGAAGAGCCATACATAGATCTGATTTGATAATTTCTTGAATTCATTGAATGCAAGTTAGATCCGAGGATAATGACTGTAGTAATTTGAAGTCTGACCTCGCATTCATAGGTGTTTTTTGAAAGGCTGTTTGGTGATTTCCTAACCTAAGGAGTTCTCAATACTCCTCAAGGTTTCAAAAACTGGGATTTGAACTAAGGGCTTTAATTGACTAAATTAATTCTCCCCTCATGCTGTCTATAGCATTAGGAAGAGTTAAATCAGTGATATTTGTGGATTTAATTTGAAATGAAGTTTTTGATAAGGGTTTTTGGCATTTGAATTGGGGTACTTAGTGATTTTAGTGAGAAATTAAACCCTTGTCAGATTGGGGATTGAGAGAGATTTTCTTTTTCAGTTTGGATTTGTGATTCTAATCCCAATGGACATAGCAAAGTGCTGCATCTTGCAGCTACATTTCTCTTCTCTCCAACTCACATTTCATCTCAAATGGATTAACTGTAGCAGTAGTTAGACGATTTGGACAGTAACTTGAGCTGCTGCAGGGTCTGGAAGGTCTTGTTGCTGCTACTGTCTAGTTATTATAAGTTGCAGTAGATAGGTTCTAGTGTATTTCCCTGTAGACTCTATTATTATCTTAGCTGACAGTAGATTGTATTTCATTTCATATGTATACAAACTTTCTTGTTTCAATACTTGAACTCTAATTTCTGTGCATACATGTCTATTCTTTTTCAATTGTGTCAGCTAGTTTAGTAAAAAATCACCACCCACACATGTTTTAAAATTGGAAACCTAACTGAGGACAGGATTAAGATGGGTAAATACATCCTAAATTTCGTGCTATATAGAAAGAAGGCAATCATAAACATGATAAAAAGGGTTAAAAACTTTAAAAGATAGTGAAACAAGCCTCTTTCTCTCCTCAGTTAACTCTTCCCTTCTTCTCTCCTAACTCTTCCAGATCTGCAACAACAAAAAAAAAAGAAATGCCAAAAAGGACCAGAAATAAAAATATTTATATATATATATATACATATATATATTACTTTGTATATTAAGTATACTTATATAGACATAAGCTATATATTAGGCTACATATGTAAATAGGTAGTGTATATATATATATACTGTATACTTAATTATGTAAATCTAATGAGTACTGTAATTTATATTTTAGATCTAGTTTAGACAGTAAATATAATAATTATATAACTATCTATAAATTAAACTAATTTATTTGTATTATTAAACTAACTAGATCAGTAAATAGTATAATTAAGAAAGTTAAACTATAAAACTGCATATATATCTTTGTATATGTAGATTATAAGTAAATAAAATATTTTATATTAATTTAATCCTTTATAAATAATAAATAATGAATTTATTAAGTTTACAGCTAAGTTGTTAAATTAAATTAGTTAAATTAGTAATTTAGAATTATAATTAAGTTAAATTGAATCTGTATACTAAGACTAATATACTTTTAAGTAATTTAAGCTAATTTAAGTATATTTATACCTGATTATGTTAAGTTTAACTTAATTTATAAGCAAAATAATTAAAACTGCTATTTAAATGTAAATAACACATACATTAATTCAGAAAAATATAATAAAAATGTGTATAAAATACTTATGTATGTATTCTAACTCTGTATGAGGTCAATTAGACCATCTAGTAACTAATTTATAAGCAATTAACCAATAAAACACCAAAATCAGTGTGTAAAAATAGTCTATTTTAGTGAATTTATTTATATAGTAAATATAATTAAAATTTCAAATTAATTGAACAATTATATAGTATTATGTAAATACTTTATTTTCCATAATTTATTTTTATTTTTAAATAAATTTTGGCCCTCAAATTGAGGGCCAAAATCTCTTCCATCCCACAGCTGCACATGGTTTTCAGCGTAGATGTGGCGCTCGAATAGTGCCACATCGTGCACTGCAAACCGCGTGCAGCGATTTATATGGAATTTGTGTTTAAGCTGTGTAGTTGTCACGAGCACCGGGCGCCAGAAACAACATACACTGACCTTACATTGAGCATATACTGAGCATTCTGAGCCTGATCTGTGTGGGGTCGGGGGCCTGGAGAGAGGCGTGTGTGCATGGGGCTGAGAAGGCCTTGTGCTGAGTTATGAAATAATTAAGTGGCATAATGAGAATTAGGGAGTGCTTAGTAGAGGTTTGGTCCCACCCTCTGGGTGCTGTGTATCCCTCGAAAAGCATGCCCACAAATTAAACACATTTTTAATTAATTAAAGAGAGTTAATGACGATTGTTAAACGCCTCGCAGCACGGTGTGTTAAATTCACTAAGGCAAAATGAAAATATAGAAGAAGAAGAAGAACATCTGATGAAGATTAGTGTGAAGGAGAAAAAAGAGAGAGAAGATGTACATACGTAAGTAAAAACAAATACAAGAGAAATATAAATATATATATATGTATATGTAGTATAGCGAATTATTTTTATAAATAAACCCATATATTTACTAACAGAATAAAATGTCACCATAAGCGTCGCTATAGACGCCAGTTTCCCTCCTTAGGTTTGTATATAGTGTTTTCTGGGATCTAGTGATGCTTACGTCTGTCACTATAACTGTTGTATATGTTACTGTAGGTATCAGACTAGTAAGTTAAGTTAATATACTATGTAATCTTAGTCTATTGTATACTTTCGTGTAAGTATTAATACTATAACTTGTAAGGACAGTTTAAAGTATAGTGATAAATTGTTTGGTGCTTGTTTGTAGTAGTTTTTGCAAGCATTACAATTAATTCTTAGTAAGTAGGCAAACCATGTCCACATTCATTCATTCTTTAATAAGATGTAAAGCTTCTTTTTGGAATTAGAGGATAATTTTGAGATCAAAGAGTGATGTAATTCAATAATTGCCTCCCAGTGAACGACCTGGAATAAAACCAGTAAAAATTAGATAAGTAAATAATAATGGTTGTAATGACTGGTATTCCATACAACTCACCACAATGACACTCATGGTGTTTCAAATCATTAACAATTACTAAAACACATACACATACATCAAATCATCATTATTACCAAACTATTATTACCTGGTAATCCTCCAAGTTGCTGATCGATCACTTAAGACACCGCAGGGAATTTTGGAAGATGTCCTCATGAGAGTGGAGGTTTTCTTCTTCCCCATCGACTTCTTGGTTTAGGACACTAACCCTACCAACAAGCCAACCAAACCCTCCATCATTTTGGGCCGCCCCTTCCTTGCAACTTCGCATGCTTCAATTAGTTGCAATACTGGGGCATTGAAAATGGGCTTTGGGAACAGGAAAATCCAGCTTAATGTGTTTGATGCTGATAAACAAGTCTAGCTAGAGGATTGTTCTCAAGTTGAGGTGATAGATGACCTGATTGAAGAGACAACCCCTACAATGTTTTGAGATGACCCCCTTCAGCATGTCATGCTAAATGAGCTTGGAGGAATGTGAAGGGGATATACTAGAACTTGAAGAGTTGCTGGGTGTTTCTGCTAAGTCTCTTTCCCCATCATCTCTGCCCAAGGTAGATCTGGTACCTGAGATGGGGACATCTATTATGAAACTCTCAACCATACAAGCCCCCGACCATGAGTTGAAACCCCTCCCTGACACTCTCAAGTAAGTCTTCCTGGGTGCTAATGATACGCTCCTGTTATCATTTCGACTGTGCTATCTGAGGCACAGGAGGGAGCCCTGATTGAATGCTTGTCTAGTCACAAGGAAGATATTGCTTGGAGCATTACTGACATTAAGGGATAGACTCTACACTCTGCATGCACCACATTTATACTGATGATTCCATCAAGCAATTTAGGGACATGCAGAGATGTCTGAACCTTAATATGAAGGAGGTGGTTAAAAAGGAAATCCTGAAGTGGTTGGGCACTGGGATCGTATATCCCATTGCAGATATTAAATGGGTAAGTCTTATTCACGTGGTGTCAAAGAAAGTAGGCTTTACTGTGGAATTTAATGACCAAGGTGAACAAGTTGTGACCAAACCCTCAACTGGATGGAGGGTTTGTATTGATTACCGCAAGCTGAACACCACTGCCTAGAAGGATCACTTTCCCTTGCCTTTTATTGATCAAATTCTCGAGAAATTGGCGGGGAATAAGTACTATTACTTTCTCGATGGATATTCTGGGTACAACTAGGTTGCAGTCTTCTCTGATGACTAGGAGAAGACAACGTTCGTGAGTCCTTACAGTACCTTTGCATTCAGGCGTATGCCATTTGGATTATGTAATGCCACTGCAACCTTCCAGCGGTGTATGATGTCCATTTTTTCAGAAATGATTGATGAGTGTGTTGAAGTGTTTATGGATGACTTCTCCATTTATGACTTGTCATTCAACTAGTGTCTCCTGCACCTGGAGAATGTGTTGAAGCGATGTAAGGAGACTGGTTTAGTCCTCAATTGGGAGAAAAGCCACTTCATGGTACAGAAAGGAATTGTACTTGGGCATGTTGTGTCTGGGCAAGGCTTGGAAGTAGATAAAGCCAAGATTGATTCTATTTCCAAACTCCCATTGCCCACGAATGTCAAATAGATTAGATTCTTTGTAGGCCATGTCGGCTTTTATAAGCACTTTATTAAAAATTTCAGTAAAATATCTAGGCCATTGTGTGACCTATTGGTAAAGGAATCTTCCATCAATTTTGATTCAAAGTGTGCTGAGGCCTTTCAAACTCTGAAGGAGGCCTTGATCTCTGTGCCTATTCTCCGAACTCCTGATTGACCACTCCCATTTGAGCTAATGTGTGATGCTTTGGATTATGTAGTGGGAGCAGTCCTTGGACAAAGGGTTGAGGGAAGACCTCATGTGCTGCATTATGCTAGCAAGACTTTAACTGAACCACAACAAAACTACATTGTCACTGAAAAGGAATTACTTGCTGTAGTTTTTGCTCTGGAGAAGTTTATGTCTTATCTTCTTAGGTCTAAGGTGGTTATCTTCACTAATCATGCGGTAGTGAAACATCTCATTTCTAAGAAAGATTCTAAGCTATGTTTGATTAGGTGGATCCTACTCCTTCAAGAATTTGACTTGGAGATATGTGAAAAGAAAGGAGTAGAAAATGTTGTGGCTGATCACCTGTCTCACCTTCCACTTAATGACTCTCTATCTAGAGACATCCACGAGACATTTCCTGATGAAACCCTTATGGCAGTAAGACCAACTTCACCTGGATATGCTAATACCGTAAATTACATGGTCACTAGAGAAACTCCTGACACTTAAGATGAGCAGAAAAGAAAGAGATTCATTTCCCAAGCTAGATACTTTCATTGGGAATAGCCTGAATTATTTAAAATTGGACAAGACCATGTATTGAGACGATGTGTACCTAAAGAGGAGCAACAAAGTGTGCTGAGTTTTTGCCATTAACTTCTTTGTGGAGGACACTTTGGTGCTAAGAAAACTTCTTTTAAGGTTCTCCAGTCTAATTTTTGGTGGCCTTCGTTATTTACGGATTCTCATAATTTTGTTAAAGCCTTTATTAGATGTCAATAGACTGGAATGATTGGGAAGAGGAATGAGATGCCTCAACACCCTATTCAATCTGTTGAAATTTTTGATGTGTGGGGAACTGACTTTATGGGCCCCTTCCCTTCGTCCTATGATTATGAATATATCTTGGTGGTAGTTGATTATGTCTCTAAATGGATAGAGGTTTTTCCTACGCACACAAATGACCACTCTGTGGTTTTGAAATTTGTGAAGGCCAATATCATATCTCATTTTGGCTACCCCAAGACCATTACAAGTGATGGGGGACCTCATTTCCGAAACCACCACTTCAATCGGCTACTCAAGAGTCTGGGAGTGACTCACAAGGTCGCTACCCGTTACCATCCTCAGACAAGTGGCTAGGTTGGAGTGTCAAATAGGGAGATAAAGAATATTTTAGAAAAGACCATTAAACCTGATAGGAAAGACTGGTCCCAAAAGCTCGATAATGCTTTGTGGGCATATCAAATGGCCTATAAGACCCCTTTAGGTACATCTCCCTTTCAGATTATGTATGGGAAAGCATGCCATTTGCCCGTTGATCTGAAACATAGGGCACTTTGGGCTATTCGAAGTGTTAACATGGATTTAGAAAAGGTGGGTAAGGCATGACTTCTAGAATTAAGTAAGCTTGAGGAGTTGAGGAATGATGGTTATGACACCTCTCAAGCTTATAAAGAGAGAACCAAGGTCTTGCATGATAAGTATATCCTTAGAAAGACCTTTGAGCCCAACCAATAAGTCTGGCTTTTCAATTCCAAACTTAAGCTTTTTCCAGAGAAATTAAAATCTCTTTGGGATGGGCCTTACATAATCACTAAAGTGTTTCCACATGGAGCTGTGGATATTAAAAGCCCTTCCTCTTTAGTAACTCCCTTTATCATCAACAGTCAACGGTTAAAACCATACATTACTTTGGATGGCCATCTAGTTGACGAAGTCACTCTTGAGGAGCCTTAACTCCTTCCATTCTCTGCCTCAGGTAATATCTTCCTTTAACTGCTTATGGCAAAAGGGGGATGGAGGAGAGGTGGTCTGATAGAAGGGGAACAAAGCTGCTTGGCAAGGTTATGTGTTTCCGTTGCCAGCGGCGGGGACACATGGTCGCCACCTACCGATTCCCTGTGGTCTGTCTGGGATGCGGGGGATTCAGTCACAAAAGGGATTCATGTAGAAGGTGGGGGGGATCGAGGAGTAATCACCCTTTCCCGCGCTCGGGAAATTTGAATTCTAAGGCTGCGCAGATTTTGCCTCTGCCCCCATCTCTGCTTAAACCGAGGGGGCTTGTGGCTGATGTGGAGGTGCCGATGACGGAGAACATCAAAGCTACGGAGATGGCCTTGCGTAGAGCCCTGGTGGGGGAGGTTATGTCTGAAAGACCATCGATGGAGAGTGTTTGCACCCTGGTAACCTCTCTATCCCTTCCAACCAACTCATGGCAGATTTCTTTTCTTTCAAATACACGCTTTGTTCTCTTTGGGTTGGGTATGGGGGATGTCAAGAAGCTGCGATTTCAAACATCTTGAAATGATGGCTACACGGTGATCTGGAGAATGGTTTCTCCTTTTGATGGAGCCTTACCGGAGAGACCACCCCATAGAGTGGGGAACAGGTCGGGAATACTTGAGATCGAGGGTCTGCCTCTGCATTTGAGGTCGAAGGAGGTTGCGTCGATGATGATTTCTGGCTTTGCATCAATGGCAGAGGACACGATCGTCAGACTGCTGGAGGGGAATGGACGTCTGTTGAGTGTGAAGGTTGATGTCTCATCGCTTGTTCTATACCTGACAGTCTGATTTTGAGGTGCGGTGGAAGCTCTTGGATGCTGAGGCTGAAATTTTTGGTGGGTGATACTGTAGCAGAGCAATTTAAGTCATCTAGATCTATAGCTGATGAGGAGGTGACTGTTCAAGGGCTGTGCACGGCTCATGGCGATGAACCTCTAATTGCTGAGGCTGGTAAGGACTACTATGATGGGGAGATGAGGGGGCTTCAGAATGAAGAAAAGGAGGAACTGGGCGGAGGGGAAACGGCAGAACCGTCATCCACGATGGTAGGGGATGCAGTGTTAGTTGGTGTGGAGAATGAGGAGCAGGGGAATCTGGACGTGCAACATGGGTCTGTAAAGGATCAACAGGACCTGCAGGAGAAGGAAGATCATAAATGTGAAGGGGGAGTTCGCGCAAAGAATGGTAAGGGGAGATCACCATATAGCCTGCGACAGAGAAAATAAAAGGCTATTTTACTGATGGATGAAGATGAGGTTGCGAAGGTCATGCAAGTGTGCAAATGCCTTTCCCTCAGGAGAGAGGGATTCAGTGAGGATTGATGAGAATCCTCACTTGGAACGTGTGTGGGTTGCACGATAAAAGCCGGAGGGCATCCTTGATGAGAAATTTGAGAGAATGGGGAATCGATTATGCGCTTATTCAAGAGACGGACATTGAAGGTAATTCTAATAGATTGTGGTCCGACTTGATAGCTTCACGGATGAATGATTGTGTGCAGATTGATGCACATGGGAGGTCGGGGGGCATTGCTATTTGGTGGAGGAAGAGGTGGGCTCAATGTTTGGAGGTTCACAAAGCCAGACATATGCTGACATGAAAATTTCAGATTCAACAGGGGCAGGAATATATTTGGATTATTGGAGTATATGTTCCTTGTAATGCATCTTCCAGGAAGAAGCTGTGGGAGGAGTGGCTACGATGGCTGAGTTGGTGCAGGGGGGAATGTGGCTGACGGGTGGCTACTTTAGTTGTGTGTTGACATGGGTTGACAGGCCAAATGGCTGCACGGACAGTTCGGGTATTGGATTTCAGATGATGGTTCAATCCTTGTAGTTGAGTGGATATTATTCCTTGGGTGTGGAATTTACTTGGCGCAATGGAAATGGGCTGGCTTCCAAGCTTAATAGATTCTTTGGGAATGTGGACGTCCTTGTTAGATTTCAATTGTCGAATGTGAGTGGGCTGAGCCGACCCTTTTCAGATCATACCCCATTGGTATGGGATAGTGGGGAAGAAAACCAGGTTGGATCCTACTTCAAAATGAAACATTTTTGGCTGTATGAACCGGGCTTTTACCAAATGATCAGCTCTTGGTGGAGAGCTAAAGAGATCCAGGGGTCTGCTACTGTCAGGCTGTCAGCCAAGTTGGTTGGTCTGCGCATGGTTTTGAAAGAATATGGATCTACTATTGGCTTGCTGAGGGGGTAGAGGAGAAGGGAAGCTCTGAATAAAATTCAGGAGCTGGACTCCAAGGAAGAAGTTGGTTGTTTGTTTGAAGATGAGGTGGCTAAAAGAAAAATGTGGCAGGGTGTGGTTCTTGATGAAGACTTGAAACAAGAAATCGATTGGAGGGAGAGATCCAGGCAGCTATGGCTTAAGGAGGGGGATGCCAATACAAAGTTTTTTCATCTTGCAGCTAGTTCTTGGAGACGCGCTAATTTTATTTCCTCTGTTCTATGTGGTGGACATAGGGTCTCCTCTGATCAGGAGATTAAATCTAAAGCCATCAAATATTTTAGAGAGGCATCTCAGGCACCTAAGAGGGGGATTTGGAGAATGGCAGGAAATGAGGGTCCTAGGGTGACGAGTGAACAAGCTGAGAGCTTGACGGCACCTATTACTAAATGGGAGACCCTGCAAGCAATTAGCGAATTAAATGTGGAAGGCTCTCTGGGCCCTGATGCAGTACATGTTTTCTTTTACAAGGAGATGTGGAGTGTGGTGGGTAAGGAGGTGATGGATGTTATCAGAGAATTTGAGGTGGGAAATGCGGGTTTTGAAAGGATTAATAAGTCCTACCTGTTTCTTTTGACTAAATCAATGGGAGCAGAGCACTTTTCAGATTTCAGGCCGATTTCCCTCTCAAACTCCATCTACCTTATCATCAGCAAGACCTTGGCTAATAGGCTGAGGGTTGTTCTACATGACCTGATTCATCCAATACAGGCTGCTTTCTTGCCCAACAGATCTCTTCAAGAATCCTTCATATTGGCTCAGGAAATGGCTAATGGATGGCATCGAAGGAAGTGCAAGGCCTTCATGTGGAAAGTGGATTTCCAGAAAGCCTATGATTCGATCTCTTGGTCGTACCTTTGGGAGATATTAGAAGAAGAGGATTTCCCCCCCTCTGGATCCAATGGATGAAATGCTATATCACTACGACTTCTTTTTCTCCTTTGGTCAATGGATAGCCATGTGGAGCATGGATCCAACCTCAGCATGGGGTTAGAAAAGGATGCCCCATAGCCCCATTGATCTTCAACCTTGAGGTGGATGGGCTTGCAAGGTATGCTTGCAAATTGGCTAAAGTGGGTATTATTAAAGGGTTCTCACTGTTTAACAGGGGAAACCTGGCCCCCATTTTACAGTATGCAGATGACATAGTGTTCTTTGTGGAAGGGTCCAAGTCTGAGGCACATGCTCTGGGGTTATTGGTAAAGATTTCTGGTGACATTTCAGGTTTATGTTGGAATAAGGATAAGTCAATTTTGATTTGCTTTCGCATGAGTGAACAGGAGCAGAGGGAGTTGGAGGGTGTATTGGGGTCACCCCATTCTAAATTATTGTTGAGATACCTTGGACTACCTCTGAGGGCCACAAAACTGAAAAAATCAGATTGGAATGCTCTTTTTGAGAGGGTGTCTGGAAAGTGAAGGGTTGGAGTAGTAAATTCCTATCCAAAGGTGGAAGATTAATCCTACTCAATTTAGTCATTACAGCCATACCGATTTTCTATTTCAGCATTTTTAAGGCCCCTAAATGTATTTGGAAGAGATTGGATATTATGAGGAAGAGATTCTTCTGGAAGGGTGCAGGTCATGAGGGCGGATTCATGCAGCCCATCAGATGGAATTGCATCTGCAGACCTAAGGAGATTGGGGGGTTGGGAATTAAAGCACTTAAAGAATTCAATGAAGCCTTGTTGATGAAATGGGCCATCAGGATTCTGGATTGCATGGAGGGGCTGATGGATAATCTGATCAGGGATATCTATGGTGGATATAACAGCAGTTTGCAAAGGCTTCAGCCGAAGAAATCGTCTCCCTTTTGGCGATCAGTGATTTCTGTAGTTACCAGCTACTGGCACCTGCTGCAACCTATGCTCGGAGATGGCAGAAGCTTCAGCTTATGGAATGAGAGATGGTCAGACTTGGGCCTGCTGAAAGAGATCTATCCAAGGGTGTATGACGCTGCTGCAGATAAGGATGCCACAGTTAGCAGTTTGTGGTCCTAGAAAGAGGGTTGCTGGCGGCTGGAAGGGATGCAGCAGTGCAGGCTGGGCACTCGTCTGTGGGAGGAGAGGCAGAAAATGATGGCGAGTCTACAGCGGATGCAACTTGTAAGTAATGAGACAGATACTTACTGCTGGCAGGGCAGTTTTTCAGTGAAGCAAGCATATGAGAAAGTTATTAGAGCTAATAGTGAGGTGGAATGGGACCCTATTGACAGAAAGATTTGGCTTCTGAAAGTTCCTCTAAAGGTTCAGATATTCCTGTGGCTCCGCAGACGAGAAGGGTTGATCACTGGTGATCTGAGACACAGAAGGTTGGGGACTGTTCTAAATTCCTACCCTCTTTATGGGTTACATTCTGATAGTGCATCACACATTTTCTCTTCCTGTTTGATCATGGATAAGATTTGGAGGTTGGTTTGCTTAGAACCCCTCCCCTCTTGGGATTCAATATGGCAGAGGTTCATCACTCCTGGTAGACCCTTGGGGGCTATGGAAGCTATTTTGTGGTGTGTGTGGAGGGCACGTAACGATAAGCTTTTTCAGGAGAGATCGGTGAGATGTGAGAATATTGTTGAGTGCTGGTCTCTCATACATAGTTGGGCTTCTTGCTTGTAATTGTTTTTTGATATCAAATATACTACCCTCCAGATTGCTATCAGCTCATGATAGCAATCCTCAATGTTTCAAAAAAAAAACTATTTTATTTCCAATGGGGACATTATTTGAACTAGGCATGGGGGAGAGGACCTAAGGCATCTGTTTATAGCATGTCTACATTTTGCATTCATTCATGCATATTGCACTCAAAAAAAAAAACACAAAAAAAAAATTATATTATTGAGTTTAACTGGCTGGGCCCTGCATTCTTAAGCAGACAAGAACTTTAGGTTAGACAAAATTGATTCTAGGTGTCTGTAACGAATGTGTGCCCCAGACGTCTTTTAAGACGTCTGGGAGGTGGCCCAGACGTCGTACCAGACGTCTGGGATCACAACCAGACATCTGATAAGACGTCTGGGATCGTTTACAGACGTCTGGAAATCCGTTATTTTCGACACACACGAGTCGCCTGCGCGCCTGAGCGCGCAGACTGCATATTCCCTCTTTTCTCTCTCTGCGGCTGCAGGCGGCCTGCCACCTCCTCTCTCCTCCTCGCGCGGCCTTAAAAGGGCCACGCCTCCCCTCCTGTCTCCACAGTCTCCTCCTTCTTCTCCTTCCTGTGCGCGAGAGCGAGCGGACGCGAGGGCGGCAGCGACGGCCGCAGTGAGCGCGGAGGTGCGGCGTGCGAGGGCGGAGCTCTGCCGTGAGGGCGAGCTCGCCGGAGCGGCTTGGCCGGCTGGCGGAGGGCGCAGGGGGCGCGGAGCGACGCGGAGGGGGACCTGCTGCAGTCTGAGTAGCAGGAGCGCGAGGTGCGACACGGGCAGCGTCGCGAGCGGAGGCCAAGTAGGCTTCTAATTCTGGAAAAATTTCCAGAATCAGACATCTGGGTTGATAGCCAGACGGCAAGGTAGACGTCTGTAAGATCATACAGACGTCTGAAAGGTGAGTTTTCCGCCTTCTTCTTCCTTCTTGTCGATTGACCATACTGATTGAGGGGGGTTGGCTGTGCGCAGGTTCGCTGATTCGCCATCCTTTGCGAATCAGACATCTGGAAGTTGTACCAGACGGCTGGAGTGACCTACAGACGTCCGTATGGACCATCGGACGTCTGGGGTATAGGACAGACGTCCCCGCAGACTTCTGGACGTCTGGGAAACCACGCTGAACAGGTAATTCTCTGATCCACCGTTTAAGACGTCTGATTTTGCACAGTATCGTCTTTTTCGACCCGTTTAGGGCCCGTTCGAGCTCCGTTTTCCACGATTCGAGTTGCGTTCGTTTCAGAATTAATTCCTCTACTCGTCTACAGTAGCTATACACTATTTTGAGACACTCCTTGTGTTTGATCCTTGTGGTAGGACCTCGTTCGGTTGCAGTCTTAAGAGTCACGGAGGCACGCGGGATTCCCGATCACACCCCCATTACTCCCGTTGTACCTGGTAGAGTGGTTTTAAGTATTAATAAAAATTTGTTAAAGTATGGAACTATAACTAGAACCTAGGACATTGCATGAATCCTAGGAATGAGAAATATACGAAATGATAGTTCCTAGGTGTTGCATGAATCCTAGGACCGGAAAAGTAGATTGTATGATAGACCCTAGGATATGGCATGAATCCTAGGATGGAAAAACTAGTGGAATATATAATAATGCAGTCTTGGAAAAATGGAAAGGAATATATGAAGCTGCCTGTAAATTGAATTCACAGCTGCCTGTTATGAATAAAGAAACATGATTGGGATCATGGTTGGTAAGAACGTGAAACTGGAAAGTAAGACATAAGATGTTCTGGAACCCTACGCGGAAGTAGGAGTAGAACTCCTGGAAAGAGAATGGAATAGAATTGGGGAAGTGAGCTGGCCCTTGAGTACGGAGTACCAAGGAGAGCGACTGTCCCCCTGTTTAGTGCAGAGCTGAGCTAGCCACCCCAGGGACCCGGGGGTTAGGACTGGCCACTCTGTACCGACTTGTTGGCCCTTGTGTACGTAGTACCGAGGAGAGCTAGTAGTGTTAGGAGAGTACTAGCTACCCCACGGGCCCCGGGGTTCTGCTAGCCTCCTTCACCGACTTGTTAGGCCCACTAGGGCAAACCAGGGTAGTCAGGCGAGGGTGCGCGGACTGTGGAGGGGCAAGGCCCCGGTTTGGTTACTGTGGAGGGGTTGGACCCCTGTTACTGAGAGGGCTCTGTCCTGGTTCCGTGCTGTGCTTTGGGCGCACCCGTTAACGGAAACGACTGACCGTGTGCCAGTGCGGTCTAGCTACCTGTGCGTTTATCACGCGTGCCGTAGTCACCGTTACGTCTGTCAGTGACCTTGGGGTGGTTGACTGAGGGTAGGATCACCACGGGGGACTCTCCCGGCCAGGAGAGCACCATGTGCTACTTCTACTTTTGGAAAAGACTGCAATCAAGATCGTTCCCACGAGGACATTCGAGATCAAGTAAAGGATCTGAGAAATAAATGAAATAGTGAGAAAAATTGAAAGATGTGAATAAAGGAAGTAATAGAACATAACAGCTACTGTACACTCTACTATTGCCTTTAGTTAGTTTGCCACTCTACTCAGCGTTTGCCTGACGTGTTACACTCGTTACCCTTTTCAGGACCAGGTGTTGAGCAGCCAGGGTCGGCAGCTGCAGAGGACGCTAGGCCAAGTAGGGTCCAGTAGAGTTTACCACAGTCCTTGTAGCTCTTTTGTTTCTGTTTTAGTGAGTAGTTTTTTTTGTTTCCGCTGTACTTCTTTACCTGCAGTTCTTGTTATATGATAAATGTTGTTTTACTGTTGTGGTGGTACCTACTGTAGTAGTTTCTTTCCTTACTGCTGTACTTTCTTACTATTAGTTATATTCATGCTGAATGTGGTTTATTTTACTGTCTTTTGGTTACTTCCTCGTTGGACGACTAGGTCTTGGGATTAGTCGAGTCGGTCCGATTCTCGTGTCTCGTAGGGACTCGGGAACCGGGTCGTTACAAGATGGTATCAGAGCAAGGTCGTCCCGAGAAGTGAATCAACTAACTGGAAAATAACCAATTCACATGTTTATAGCTAGAGTAGCCACCACAACATGTCTCTTGACATGAGCTCTTAGAAGTTTTGTTAGGTACCGTTTGTTTTGACGTTTCCGTTTTGTTTCGCGTCTCCTTGCAGGAGATGCCTCGTCGCGGGACTGGCGAGACTGGCCGCGGGCGCGGCCGAGGGCGAGGTCGGCGAGGTGGACGTGCTGTCGTTGACGTCTCGGTGGACCAGCCACCACTCCCTGGCATCCAGGCCCAGGACCTCGCCAGACTGATACGGGATATTGTACGAGAGGAGCTCCACCCACCGCCCCGAGCACCTCCTCCTGGGGTTGCAGAGGGGGAGTCCTCTGTGGGACCACGCGACGGACGCGACGCTGGACATGAGGGAGGGGATGGGCCCCTGCCACCCCCACCTTCCTCCGACACTTCTGTACACGAGGCACCTTCGCCTGGAGGTGCACCAGCACCTCCCCTACAGCGCCACTTCGAGCTTTTCGGACAGTTTCGGAAGCTGAAGCCCCCCTCCCTGAAGGGGGATGAGGGCCCGACCGAGGCAGAGGACTGGCTTGAGCAGCTGGAGAAGATCTTCGACACCCTTCGCCCCCCGGTGGAGTGCCGCGTGGCCTTTGCCACGTACCAGCTGGAGAGTGCGGCACACCGGTGGTGGAGGGCGGTTCGGGGACAGGAGAGGGATGAGCCGACGTGGGACCAGTTCGTCACCCTCTTCTGCGAGCAGTACTTTCCCCAGACGTGGCAGGACCAGAGGAGGCAGGAGTTACACACTCTCCGCCAAGGGACGATGACCGTGAGCGCGTACCGCACACGTTTCTTGGAGCTGTCCCGCTTTGCAGCGACAGCGGTAGCCACTGAGGTGGAGTGCCTTTGGAGGTTCATCGAGGGGCTCCGGCCTGCGATCCGGGGGTATGTCAAACCCCTGAAGCTGCCGACGTTTTCGAGGGTGGTAGAGGCAGCTATGACTTACGAGGAGACCAACCCGTCCGCGCGAGAGACCGACGGCGGGCGGAAGAGGCACTTTCAGCCAGACTTCTCACAGGGCCAGCGAGAACGGAGACATGTGGCGTCCGCAGGAGAGCCGTCACGTTGTGCAGGGCCATCAGTGGCCTTTAGGGGCCCTCGACAGGGGCCAGTCACCAGCACCGGACCCCCGCCTAGCCGACAGCAGGGACTCACTGAGGGCGGGAGTCGGGTTCCCCTCTGCTACCAGTGTGGCCAGCTGGGCCACGTCAGGAGGGACTGCCCATCTAGGGCAGGAGGTCAGCAGATACTTCCCGCGCAGAGCACTGTAGGGCGCGCAGGAGGCCGCGGTTCCCAAGCGCGAGGAGGAGGACTGCAGTTGCGAGGAGGGTACCGGCCAGCACCTACACGTCCGACGCAGAGTGTGGCCGCTTCGTCCGCACCTAGAGCTGAGGGGCGTATCAACGCCCTAACACACAGGGACGCCAGAGCTTCGGGATCCGTGGTAGCAGGTATGGTTTCAGTTTCTGGCAGACTCGTTTACACGCTTTTCGATTCCGGCGCTACGCACTCGTTTGTCGCAGCCAGTTTCGCAGTTACTTTGGACCAGGATTATACACTGTTAGAGAATTCGTTCGTAATCAGAGGTCCAAGTGGTCAGCTGTTTGTAGCTGAGGAGGTGTACACGGGTTGTGAGGTCAGCATCGGGGGACATAGCCTTCCAGCTGACCTGATTATGATACAGATGGAGGACTTTGGAGTGATTCTGGGGATGGATTGGTTGTTCGCTTACCACGCCTTGGTAGACTGTTTTGAGAGGAAGATTGTCTTCTCCATTCCGTAGTTGCCTTCTTTCGAGTTTCACGGGCAGCCAGTGGACGGAGGTTTCAGGTGCATTTCGGCACTTCGGGCGGCGAGACTTTTGAGCCAGGGGTGTGAGGGCTTCCTAGCTTGTGTGGTGGCAGAGCACAGCCCCGTGGTAGACTTCCAGAGCATCCCAGTGGTCAGAGAGTACCCCGACGTGTTTCCAGATGAGTTACCAGGACTACCGCCCGAGCATGAGATCGAGTTTGAGATCTCACTAGTACCAGGGACCAGCCCCATCTCCACCGTGCCATACAGAATGGCACCGCTTGAGCTGCGAGAGCTCAAGTCCCAGTTGCAGGACCTTTTGGAGAAAGGTTTCGTGAGGCCAAGTGCGTCTCCCTGGGGAGCCCCGGTACTGTCTGTGAAGAAGAAGGATGGGACCCTACGCCTTTGTGTGGACTACCGACAGCTGAATAGGGTCACCATCAAGAATAGATATCAGCTGCCGAGGATTGACGTTTTGTTTGACTAGTTGCGGGGTGCCACGGTGTTTTCCAAGATCGACTTGAGGTCTGGATACCACCAGTTGAGGATCAGGGAGACCGACGTCTCCAAGACAACTTTCCGCACCCGGTATGGACACTACGAGTTTTTGGTCATGCCGTTTGGGCTGACCAATGCCCCCGCTGCTTTCATGGACCTGATGAACCGGGTGTTTAGACCGTACTTGGACCAGTTTGTGGTGGTTTTCATAGATGATGTACTCGTCTATTCTAGAGATCGGACGCAGCACGGACAGCACTTGCGGATGGTTCTGGACACTCTGAGACGACGCAGGCTGTAGGCCAAATACAGCAAGTGCGAGTTCTGGTTGAGGGAGGTGACCTTTTTGGGTCATGTGATCTCTGGAGACAGCCTGGCGGTGGACCCCGCCAAGGTCGAGGCAGTGCTCAGGTGGGAGAGACCGCGTTCAGTCACTGAGATTCGCAGTCTCCTGGGATTGGCAGGTTACTACAGATGGTTCATCAGAGGATTTTCACAGATTGCGCGTCCTATGACACAGTTGACCCGGAAGGATGTGCCTTTCGCTTGGACAGACGCCTGTGAGGCGTGTTTTCTGGAGCTGAAGGAGAGGTTGACCTCGGCTCCCGCTCTCACCATCCCTGATAGTGGTGGCGGGTTCGTTGTGTACACGGACGCTTCCTTGCAGGGGTTAGGAGGTGTGCTCATGCAGAGGGGTCACGTGGTCGCTTACGCTTCGCGGCAACTGAAGCCCCATGAGCATACCTACCCTACCCACGATCTAGAGTTGGTAGCTGTTGTCTTCGCGCTGAAGACATGGAGGCACTACTTGTACGGTGAGACCTTCGAGATTTTTACAGATCACAAGAGCCTCAGATATCTTTTTGACCAGAAGGAGCTCAACATGAGATAGAGACGTTGGTTGGAGCTCCTGAAGGACTACGACTGCAGCATCTCCTACCACCCGGGAAAGGCCAATGTGGTGGCTGACGCCTTGAGTCGTAAGGCGCCCGCACGCTTGGCCAGTCTACAGTTACAGAGTTGGAGCCTTTTGGAGGAGGTAGGCAGTTGGCGACCTCTAGAGTTATGAGGGTACTGTGGGGCAGTGACGGTGACACGGCAGACCAGGCCAGAGTTGATAGACCGCATCATCACGGGACAGATGGCCGATCCGTACTTGCAGTCTTTGCGCGACAGAGTACTATCAGGGGACCCAGGGGACTTCTCTTTCACAGAGCAGGTGTTACGCTTGAGGGGACGGTTGTGCGTCCCCAGAGACGAGGAGCTGTTGAGAGAGCTCCTGACTGAGGCACACGGTTCCAGATTCACCATACATCCCGGAAACACGAAAATGTACCATGACTTGAGACGCGAGTTCTGGTGGAGAGGGATGAAGTGGGATGTGGGTGAGTTCGTGCAGCAGTGCTTAGTGTGCCAGCAGGTGAAAGCCGAGCATCAGAGGCCTGCAGGGCCGCTTCATCCGCTTCCAGTGCCAGAGTGGAAGTGGGAGAGCATCACCATGGACTTGGTGGTGGGCTTACCTGTTACCCAGCGAGGACACGACGCAGTCTGGGTAATAGTGGATAGATTGACAAAGACGGCACGATTCTTGTCGATCCGAGTCACTTTGGGACTAGCACAGTTGGCAGAGAGGTATATCCGTGATGTGGTGAGACTACACGGAGTTTCGCAGGAGATCGTATCCGACCGGGATACCCGCTTTACGTCCCAGTTTTGGGTTGAGTTTCCGCAGGCCTTGGGGACGAGGTTGAGGTTTAGCACGGCTTACCACCCCCAGACGGACGGACAGTCGGAACGCACGATACAGACACTTGAGGACCTTTTGCGTGCCTGTGTACTAGACTGGAGGGGCTCTTGGGAGGAGCACCTGCCCCTGGCGGAGTTTGCATACAACAACAATTATCACTCGAGCATTGGCATGGCTCCCTACGAGGCTCTGTATGGACGGAAATGCATGGCACCCTTGAGTTGGGTTGAGGTGGGGACCAAGTGGGAGGTTGGCCCCAGGTTGATCCGGCAGAGTCAGGAGGTAGTTGAGCAGATCCACAGACGACTCCGCATTGTCAGGAGCAGACAGAAGAGCTACGTAGATCGCAGACGCAGAGAGGTGCAGTTCGAGGTTGGGGACCACGTCTTCCTTCGTGTTTCGCCCATGAAGGGCTTACAGACTTGCCCTTCCCCAGCAGCTTTCTGGTGTGCACGACGTGTTCCACGTGTCCAACCTCAGGAAGTACGTAGCCGATCCCAGCCACATACTGAGTCACGAGAGCGTCGAGGTGAGCGACGACCTGACCTACCCCGAGCGGCCAGTGCAGATCCTAGACCGAGCCGTCCGCAGGTTGAGACGAAAGCAAGTACCCCTGGTAAAGGTTTTGTGGAGGAGCCAGCGGTACGAGGAGGCTACCTGGGAGCCTGAGGCGGCAATGCGGGAGCGGTACCCGGAGCTTTTCGCGGGTACGTCTTTTCAGATCGGCTTCGGTCCTCTTTGAGTTTGTTATGGTTATTTGGACATCTTTTTCCCGCACCCTAGTTGGCGCAAGTTTCGGGGACGAAACTTCCTTTGAGTTTGTTATATTGTAACGAATGTGTGCCCCAGACGTCTTTTAAGACATCTGGGAGGTGGCCCAGACGTCGTACCAGACGTCTGGGATCACAACCAGACGTCTGATAAGACGTCTGGGATCATTTACAGACGTCTGGAAATCCGTTATTTTCGACACACGCGAGTCGCCTGCGCGCCTGAGCGCGCAGACTGCATATTCCCTCTTTTTTCTCTCTGCGGCTGTAGGCGGCCTGCCACCTCCTCTCTCCTCCTCGCGCGGCCTTAAAAGGGCCACGCCTCCCCTCCCGTCTCCACAGTCTCCTCCTTCTTCTCCTTCCTGTGCGCGAGAGCGAGCGGACGTGAGGGCGGCAGCGACGGCCGCAGTGAGTGCGGAGGTGCGGCGTGCGAGGGCAGAGCTCTGCCGTGAGGGCGAGCTCGCCGGAGCGGCTTGGCTGGCTGGCGGAGGGCGCAGGGGGCGCGAAGTGACGCGGAGAGGGACCTGCTGCGGTCTGAGCAGCAGGAGCGCGAGGTGCGATGCGGGCGGCGTCGCGAGCGGAGGCCGAGCAGGGTTCTAATTCTGGAAAAATTTCCAGAATCAGACGTCTGGGTTGATAGCCAGATGGCAAGGTAGACGTCTGTAAGATCATACAGACGTCTGAAAGGTGAGTTTTCCGCCTTCTTCTTCCTTCTTGTCGATTGACCGTACTGAGGGAGGGGGGTTGGCTGTGCGTAGGTTCGCTGATTCGCCATCCTTTGCGAATCAGACGTCTGGAAGTTGTACCAGACGGCTGGAGTGACCTACAGACGTCCGTATGGACCATCGGACGTCTGGGGAATAGGACAGACCTCCCCGCAGACTTCTGGACGTCTGGGAAACCACGCTGAACAGGTAATTCTCTGATCCACCGTTTAAGACGTCTGGAAGGAGTTCCAGACGTCAGATTTTGCACAGTATCGTCTTTTTCGACCCGTTTAGGGCCCGTTCAGGATCCGTTTTCCACGATTCGAGTTGCGTTCATTTCAGAATTAATTCCTCTACCCGTCTACAGTAGCTATACACTATTTTGAGACACTCCTTGTGTTTGATCCTTGTGGTAGGACCTCGTTCGGTTGCAGTCTTGAGAGTCGCGGAGGCACGTGGGATTCCCGATCACGCCCCCATTACTCCCGTTGTACCTGGTAGAGTGGTTTTAAGTATTAATAAAAATTTGTTAAAGTATGGAACCATAACTAGAACCTAGGACATTGCATGAATCCTAGGAATGAGAAATATAGGAAATGATAGATCCTAGGTGTTGCATGAATCCTAGGACCGGAAAAGTAGATTGTATGATAGACCCTAGGATATGGCATGAATCCTAGGATGGAAAAACTAGTGGAATATATAATAATGCAGTCTTGGAAAAATGGAAAGGAATATATGAAGCTGCCTGTAAATTGAATTCACAGCTGCCTGTTATGAATAAAGAAACATGATTGGGATCATGGTTGGTAAGAACGTGAAACTGGAAAGTAAGACATAAGATGTTCTGGAACCCTACGCGGAAGTAGGAGTAGAACTCCTGGAAAGCGAATGGAATAGAATTGGGGAAGTGAGCTGGCCCTTGAGTACGGAGTACCAAGGAGAGCGACTGTCCCCCTGTTTAGTGCAGAGCTGAGCTAGCCACCCCAGGGACCCGGGGGTTAGGACTGGCCACTCTGTACCGACTTGTTGGCCCTTGTGTACGTAGTACCAAGGAGAGCTAGTAGTGTTAGGAGAGTACTAGCTACCCCACGGGCCCCGGGGTTCTGCTAGCCTCCTTCACCGACTTGTTAGGCCCACTAGGGCAAACCAAGGTAGTCAGGCGAGGGTGCGCGGACTGTGGAGGGGCAAGGCCCCGGTTTGGTTACTGTGGAGGGGTTGGACCCCTGTTACTGAGAGGGCTCTGCCCTGGTTCCGTGCTGTGCTTTGGGCGCACCCGTTAACGGAAACGACTGACCGCGTGCCAGTGCGTGCTAGCTACCTGTGCGTTTATCGCGCGTGCCGTAGTCACCGTTACGTCTGTCAGTGACCTTGGGGTGGTTGACTGAGGGTAGGATCACCACGGGGGACTCTCCTGGCCAGGAGAGCACCACGTGCTACTTTTACTTTTGGAAAAGACTGCAATCAAGACCGTTCCCATGAGGACATTCGAGATCAAGTAAAGGATCTGAGAAATAAATGAAATAGTGAGAAAAATTGAAAGATGTGAATAAAGGAAGTAATAGAACATAACAGCTACTGTACACTCTACTGTTGCCTTTAGTTAGTTTGCCACTCTACTCAGCGTTTTGCTGACGTGTTACACTCGTTACCCTTTTCAGGACCAGGTGTTGAGCAGCCAGGGTCGGCAACTGCAGAGGACGCTGGGCCAAGTAGGGTCTAGTAGAGTTTACCACAGTCCTTGTAGCTCTTTTGTTTCTGTTTTAGTGAGTAGCTTTTTTGTTTCCGCTGTACTTCTTTACCTGCAGTTCTTGTTATATGATAAATGTTGTTTTACTGTTGTGGTGGTACCTACTGTAGTAGTTTCTTTCCTTACTGCTGTACTTTCTTACTGTTAGTTATATTCATGCTGAATGTGGTTTATTTTACTGTCTTTTGGTTACTTCCTCGTTGGATGACTAGGTCTTGGGATTAGTCGAGTCGGTCCGGTTCTCGTGTCTCGTAGGGACTCGGGAACCGGGTCGTTACAGTGTCGAACTTTAGAAGCTAAGTGAGCTACTAGCTTTAGACCTTTAGGGTCCTTTACGGACTTAAAAACTTAAGTAAGAGTTAAGTTGTGGACCATTCCTCAAGAGGTTGAGGAAGGAAAGCTAGGGATTGAGTTAAAGGCGGGGTAATGCCAGGAGTCTTGTTCTACCTTTTGGTTTACGGGTCCTTGTAACCTAAGCATCCAAATTTCACGCACACTTGGTCTTGTGTAAGTAAGTGATCACCCTAATTCATTTCTTTAAGAAAAGTTGGTTCTCTTAGTTTCTACTTAGGAGAAACTTGAAAACACAATTTGATTGGAAGAGTTCCTGCCGCAGGAGAGGTGGGGTATATACTCACCTTGAGAATGCGATGATAACATGTTACCTCCTCGGCACTTGTCTCTTAGGATATCCATCCTACTGGGGGCATGTAAGCGTATTGTGCGGTTCAGGTACCATGGGCAGCCCTATCTCGAAGTGTCGATTGCCACAGGCCTGAATTCACTTAAGAAATCCATTGGCAATACTATCTCGAAGTGTCGATTGTCAAGAGTTCTTGGGGTCGCTATGGGTGGTGCTATCTCGAAGCATCGAAAGCCAGGCACCCTTCAAGGTACAGTGATGGGGACAATGAATCCAACACAGACCGTGTTGATAGCTGATCCAAGGTTAGACTTAGAAGAATCAAACAAAATATATATATATTAAAAAAGGAATCCTTTTTCCTCTCTAGGTTGACAATCATTCCAACCTCAAATAACCTAGACCAATGCACATGCACGGATGGTTTAATCTTGGGGATCAATAAACCCTAGGGTAGAGTTAGAAATCAGGGAAACCTGTTCCTACAACTCGTCTTTAGCCGACCTAGTCTGTAACTTAGCAACTACTTGGGAACCTTAGATCTAAAGTTTGAACTTAACATGTTTCTAGAGGAAGATCGATTGGGTTGGCTAGTCTACTTGGAGTGCTAGGTTATTGCTTAGATTTGCTAGGGACTAGCAAAAACTAGGCATGAGGGTATTTGATTAGCCCATATTTGTGGGCTATTTAAGTATTTAAGTGCCTCAACACTAAGTTAATTTTAACATTTAGATAGCATACATTATGATGTAATTACATTAATTCATATGTTTAGCTTAAGTGCATAATTCATGTGCGGCATCTATATCTAAATGCATTTATAATTAACCTAGGATTGCATACATTTGATTAGTTAATTAATTAGGTGCATTACACACATTGTTTTAATTAACATAGAAGTTAAGGAGTTATGTATAAATAATCCTAATTATTTTATTATTCTGCCTCTACTCCTCTTTGCAGGTAGTCGCTCCATCTCTGCCTTCTCCTCCTATGCATTCACTCGACGGTGGCCTATTTGAATTTCGAAATCTTTGTAGCTGTGGCTACAAAGGAGGAGGAATGGCTACCGTTTATAGTAGGCCCCTGGTTTAGGTGTTATTATGAGGTGTTATGGAGGTAACTAGGTTTGTTGAGATATGTTGTGATTTGAAACACCATTAGTGTCATTGTAGTGAGTTGTATGGGATACCAGTCATTATAACCATTATTATTTACTTATCTAATTTTTACTGGTTTTATTCCAGGTCGTTCACTGGGAGGCAATTATTGAATTACATCGCTCTTTGATCTCAAAATTATCCTCTAATTCCAAAAAGAAGCTTTACATCTTAATAAAAAATGAATGAATGTGGACATGGTTTGCCTACTTACTAAAAATTAATTGTAATGCTTGCAAAAACTAACTATAAACAAGTACCAAACAATTCATCACTATACTTTAAACTGTCTTTACAAGTTGTAATATTAATACTTACATGAAAGTATACTATCAACTAAGATTACATAGCATATTAACTTAACTTACTAGTCTGATACCTACAGTAACACATACAATAGTTATAGTGACAAATAAAAGCGTCGCTAGATCCCAGAAAACACTATATACGAACTTAAGGAGGGAAACTGGGGTCTGTAGCAACGATTATGGTGACGTTTGTTCTGTTAGTAAATGTATGAGTTAATTTACATAAAAGTAATTGGCTATACTACGTATATATATATATATATTTATATTTCTCTTGTATGTGTATTTACTTACGTATGTACATCTTCTCTCTCTCTTCTCCTTCACACTAATCTTCATCAGATGTTCTTCTTCTTCTATGTTTTCATTCTGCCTTAGTGAATTTAACACGCCATAGCTAAGAGGCATTTAACTATCGTCATTAGCTCTCTTTAATTAATTAAAAATGTGTTTAATTTGTGGGCACGCATTTCGAGGGATACACAGCACCCAGAGGGTGGGACCAAACCTTTACTAAGCGTGCCCTAATTCTCATTAGGTTGCTTAATTACATGTTTGACAACTCAGCTCAGGGCCTTCTCAGCCCACGCACACACAAACGTCTCTCTCCGGGCCCCCGGCCCCTCACAGATCATGCTCAGTATGCCCTATAGGTATGCTTAGTATGTGTTGTTTCGGGCACCCAGCGCCCGTGGCGACTAAACAGCATAAACACGAATTCAATAAAAACCGCTGCACGCGTTTTGCAGCGCACGATGTGGCGCTATTCGAGCACCACATCTACGCTGAGAAACACGTGCAGCTGTGGGCTAAAGGAGAATTTGGCCCTCAATTCGAGGGCCATAATTTATTTAAAAATAAAAATAAATTATGGTAAATAAAGTATTTACATAATACTATATAATTATTCAATTAATTTGAAATTTTAATTAAATTTACTATATAAATAAATTCATTAAAGTAGACTATTTTTGCACACTGATTTTGGTGTTTTATTGGTTAATTGCTTATAAATTAGTTACTAAATAGTCTAATTGACCTTATACACAGTTAGAATACTTATATAAGTATTTTATAGACATTTTTATTATATTTTTCCGAATTAATGTATGTGTTATTTACATTTAAATAGTAGTTTTAATTATTTTTCTTATAAATTAAGTTAAACTTAATATAATCAGGTATAAATATACTTAAATTAGCTTAAATTACTTCAAGTATATTAGTCTTAGCATACAGATTCAATTAACTTAATTATAATTTTAAACTACTAATTTAACTAATTTAATTTAACAACTTAGCTATAAACATAATAAATTCATTATTTATTATTTATAAAGGATTAAACTAAGGTAAAAGATTTTATTTACTTATAATCTACATATACATAGATATATATACAGTTTTATAGTTTAACTTTCTTAATTATACTATCTACTGATCTAGTTAGTTTAATAATACATATAAATTAGTTCAATTTATAGATAGTGATATAATTATTGTATTTACTGTCTAAACTAAATCAAAAACCTAATTTATAGTATTAATTATATTTACATAGTAAGTTATATAGTATATATATACATACTACCTATTTACATATGTAGCCTAGTATATATCTTATGTCTATATGAATATACCTAATATACAAAGTAATATATATATGTATCTATATATATATATTTATTTATTTTTTTTTTCTTCTTTTGGGTGTTTCATTTTAATTTTTTACTGTTGTTACAGATCTGACAGAAGTAGGAGAGAAGGGAAGAATTGACTGAGGAGAGAAAGAGACTTGTTTAACTGTCTTTTAAAGTTTTAACCCTTTTTATCATGTTTATGATTGCCTTCTTTCTATATAGCATGAAATTTAGGATGTGTTTACCCACCTTAATACTGTCCTCAGTTAAGTTTCCTATTTTAAATCTTGTTTGCATGGTTATTTTTGACTAAACTAGCCAACACAATTGAGAAAGAGTAGACATGTATGCACAGAAATTAGAGTTCAGTTATTTAAACAAGAGAGTTTGTATACACAGGTAATGAAATACAATCAAATGTCAGCTATGTTCAAAATAAAATCTACAGGGTTTTACATTAGAACCTATCTGCGACAACTTAGAACAATTAGATAGCAGCAGTAACATGACATTTCAGACCCTGCAGCAGCTCAGATCAAATGTCCAAATGGTCTAGCTACTGCTGCAGTTAGTCCATTTGGTATGAAATGTGAGTAGGAGAGAAGAAAAATGTAGCTGCAAGATGCAGCACTTTGCTGTGTCCACTGGGATTAGAATAAAAAATCCAAACTGAAAAAGAAAATCTCTCTCAATCCCCAATCTAGCAAGGGTTTAATTTCTCACTAAAATCACTAAATACCCTAATTCAAATGCCAAAAACCCTTATCAAAAACTTCACTTCAGATTAAATCCACAAATATCACTGATTTAACTCTTCCTAATACTATAGACAGCATGAAGGAAGAATTAATTCAGTCAATTAAAGTCCTTAGTTCAAATCCCAGTTTCTGAAACCTTAAGGAGTATTGAGAACTCCTTAGGTTAGGAAATCACCAAACAACCATTCAAAACACACTCATGAATGCAAGATCAGACTTCAAAAAACTACAATGATTATCCTTAGATCTGACTTGCATTCAATGCATTCAAAAAATTATCAAATCAGATCTATGTATGGCTCTTCTGAGATGATTTATGTCACCAGAAAACCTCTCAGATTCCTTGCCAACAATGAATTCATATCAAACTTCATTCAATTTATCAGATCAGAGAGTAAAACAAAATTGAAAGAAAAATCCTTAAAATCCAAATTGAGGAGAAATCTGACAAACTAAAAGTTCCAACACAAATCAGGGGCTTTAGTGACCAAGAGTGAGGTGAATGGGAAGCCCCTTAAGTGCTTGTTGATGCCAACTTCAGATCTGAGGTTGAAAACCAATCAGATATGAAATTGGATCAGAGTGTGTGGGTGAAAAGCGAGAAAACAGGTCATGGAAAATCAGAACTGGATATGAAAGTATGGGGAGGGAGACAATTTGAAACATGGTTATATGACATCTTCCCCTCTGATCTGGAATGATCAGAGGAGGTGAGGGGGGGAAATTTAAGCCTAATTATACTACTACAGCTACTTTATCCTACAGTGAAATTGAACATTAACAATTACATGAATTCTACTCTAAACTACTTAACTATAGCCAAAACTAATCTGCAGAATTATAAACCTAATCTAACAGGAAGAATGGGACCTATGGGTCCTTAGCCGGTGGCTAAGGAGGAAGAAGGGAGGAAGATGACTCCAGCAGATGGAAGAGTCCGCTAGTGAGGCTCCAGGGTCGTCCTCAAGTGCTACGAAGTCCTTAGCGACGAGGAGGTCGAGAGAAGGTGATGATTTCACAGCCGGTGGCTATGAAATCAGAGGCTGGATGGGGAGGAGGAACTGGAGGTGATGAATGATCGCTAGGAGGTGTAGGAGGGCGCGATCCCTTGCGTGCGACACCACTGAGGTGCTTAAGTAGCATACTCAGTGGCTGAGATCACCGTGTAGGTGAGGATAATCAAGATGCAACCGGCAGCGAGGATGAGAGGAGCGGAGCACGCGGCATGTTATACTCAAAATCTGACCATCAGATGAGATCTGTGGAGAGGGGTGATCGCAGTAAGGTCAGAAAGGCTCCATCCTATAGCCTGTCTATGTGCTCTTAGGACAGATAAGAGTCGTGATTCTTGATCAGATGATAAGGAAGGGTTAATAATCACCGGTTAGGTCTGATCAGGTCCTAAGAAAACATATTTGAGAGAGTCAAGAAGAGGTTTGAGTTCAACAGGCATAGGATCAGAAGTAGCAGGTGTGGAGATACTAAAGGAATAGGAGGTAGGTCCTCAGTCTCTAAATTCAGTATCTCAGTGGAAGTCAAGTCAGAGTCCAAAGAGTGTTGAGGTTTTAAATTAATGAATTGATTAAGGTATCCTCAACCAACCAGTCCAAAGAATCCAGAGAAAAGATTTCTTCAATTAAACTACAAGTCGATCCTCTTTGGGCCTGAAAATATCAATTTTTATTTTCAGATCTCCGAACTTCAATTCTATAAGGCCCTCCTTACAGTTGATGTTTGCCTTGGCCGTAGCCAAGAAAGGTCTTCCTAAAATGATAGGTGTGTTTTGGATATCTTCAGGTACTTCCATGTCAAGGACTATAAAGTCTACAGGAAAGTAAAAATCCTTGACCTGCACTATGACATCTTCCAACACTCCCTGAGGTGTCTTAACTGATCTGTCAGCTAATTGCAGGGACACCTCGGTTGGCTTCAGATTGCCAGCCTCAAAATGTGTCAGCAGAGAGGTTGGGATAAGATTGATGGAAGCACCTAGGTCAAGTAGTGCTCTATTAAATGTGGTGTTACCCATCATGCAGGATAAGAGAGGGGTTCCTAGGTCTTTCATCTTAGTTGGGAGGGTACTAGAGATGATGGAACTAGCTTGTTCTGAGAGGATGATTGGACTACTCCCTTTTTGAATTCTTGCTTTACGCTTAGGTGTGCATAGGTCTTTTAAAAACATAGCGTAAAGAGGAATGTGGCGGATTGCATCCAACAAGGGGATGTTTATGTGGACTTGCTCAAAGAGCTTAAGTAAATCCTCCTCAGGTGCCACACAGGTCTTTTTCTTTCCTTTCTCCTTCTTCTTTAAAGCTTCATGAAAAGGTACTAGAGTGGTGATAAGAGGTTCAGTCCTAGGTAGAGGAGAAGTAGAAAGTGGAGGGGCAGAAGTAGAAGTGGTAGGTGTTGGAAGAGATGGATCTAGTGTGCTTTTACCACTCCTAGTGACTATGGCATTTTGTTCAGCCCTAGAGGTAGATGGTAAATTAGTGTTAGGTAACAGAGGTGGTTGTGGTTGTGCAAGGGAAGAACTTGAGTCAGTGAAGAATTCAGTGTTGTGCAAGGGTTGTGAAATGACATGTGCTTGGTCTTGCATTGCAGGTCTAGGTTGGACATACCTCTGAGTAGGTATGTTCCTAGGGTTGGGTTGTGCTTGAGATGGGAGTGAATGTGGTTGACGGGACTCCGTCAAGTGTGATAGCTGGGCTCTCATCTCAGCTAAGGCCGCGTCCTGTCTCTACTGCATAGCAATATTCTGTTGTTGCATATCAGCAAGAGCTTTCATGATAGACCACAACTAGTCATCTCGTGTAGGCCCAGATTGAGAGTATTGGGTGGGCCTGGGTTGGGGTTGCTGGTAGGTACGCGGTGGATATCCGTGTGATTGTGGAGGTGGTGCTCGGATCGTGTTGTGCAGTGGTGGTGCAGAAAGTTGTTGAAAAGGATGTCTCTGTGAATTTCCCGACCATGAGAAATTTGGATGATTATGCCATCCAGGGTTGTAGGTTTGTGCGAAAGGGTCATTATGAATGTCATGGAGCTCCTCCGAAACTCCAGATGGTGCAGGGAAGTCGGTGTAGGGAGGAACAAAGGTTCCTCCAACCGGTAAAGGATACGGAAATGGAAAATCCGGTAATGCAGTTTGTGTCACAGAAAGGTTATTCACAGTTTCCCTCCCTGTGGGAAACTGAGAAGAAGTATTTTGTGCTGGTGACTGAGCAAAAGATGAGGGTTTTGAGAGAAATTTCCATACTTCATCTACTTTCTTCTTGATTAAGCCCACTTTATCCAGTTGACTAGCCACTATCTCTAAGTCTTTGCTTCTGGATTGGGCTTCGTGTACCCCAGTGTGTGAGTGGGAATGTGTGGACTTTCAATTAAACATGCTCATTGAAGCATTATTAATAGAGTTTTCGGCCATGCCTTCAAAGAACTCAAAGGCTGAGTCCTCGTCCCGACATAGGAAATTGCCTCCACAAGAGGCATCTACAAAATTCCGTGTGTCATCATGGAGCCCATGGTAGAAGATCTGGACTTGTTGTCAGTGTGGGACACCATGGTGGAGACATTTTCTCAGAAGCTCGTGGAATCTCTCCCAAGCCTCATGCATTGGTTCTCCTGAATTCTGAGTGAATGTAGTGATGGCACACCTTAAGGCATTAGTGCGGCCTACAGGAAAGTACTTCTTTAAGAACTCATGTTCTAAAGAAGCCTAGGAATCTATAGGTGTAGTCCATGCAAGTGTTCGAAACCAAAAGGCTGCCTTATCTTTTAATGAAAAGGAGAACATTTTCATTAAAAGCGTGTGCTGATCATGTCCTTGCGGACCCAAAGTTTGGGAAAGATTCTTCAACTCCTCTAAATGCTGGAAAGGGTCCTCAGAAGCAAGTCCATGGAAGTGAGGAATGAGTGCTATAATGTTTGGCTTCAGTTCAGCAGCACGAACCCCACTGGGATAACGTACCACAGGCATTGGTTGGGCAACTGCAGGATTATAATAATCCTGTAGTTGAGGTCTACGGGGTTGGGGTGGTGCCTGGGGATTTCTAGGTTGAAGTGGTTGTGGTTGGGGGTTAGCTAAAATATTAACAGCTTGAGCTAGCAGTTGCACCTGTTGGGTTAGGGTATTCATTTGTAGTTGTGTGTCGAAAAGGTGCTGAAGATGAGGCATAGGTCCTCTCTCCGGGGGTGGATTAGGAAAATTAGGATAAGGTGGAGGTTGTAACCTAAGGATAGGTGGTTGCTGTGGTGGAGGATGTGCAACTAAGTGTGGAGGAAGTTCTTCAAAATCCTCAAATTTTACTGACTCAAGATCATCCTCTTAGTGAGTGGGATTGTAGATAGGAGTCTAAGACTCAGGAGGTAAGGGATTAGAAGTGGAAGGCAAAGGGGTAGATGCAAAAACTTGGGTATCAGTACCCAAGGGGAGTACAAGTTCTGGGTTTTGGGATCTCCTACCTTCCATTGAGTTGGTTTTTGAAAACACGTTTACTACAATTTGTTCCAACTCAATGGGAAAATTTTAGGTAAGTTCACAGAAAGCGGAAAAATCCTGATTAAATCTCAATTCACTCAGAAGGCCAATCAAGCGAGATGAATCAAAAAAGAATTTTTCCTAGAGGCTGCTATGCAAAATTATGTTGTACGCAAATAATTGTTCCAAACAATTGTACGTGTCTTAAGGTAAACCTAGCGATGTGCAGACCTCTAAAATCCACTGGGAATCTGGATAAGACTTAGCATGCGAATCCAGATCTTGTGGTTGCAGAAAGAGATATGGTAGAAACCTGTGTGTTGTGACCTTAAGTGATCGTGCTATGTGTACGATAGCAATCAACACAAGGCAATGAAAATCTCAATCATGGTTTCACCCAAAGTTAATATATTCTTTTTGACTTAATGCAATTAATTATGATATGATTTCTATGCTGCTTGTCTCGCTTTTTCCTCAGTTCAATACAAGAGATGGTCTTCTTTAATTTTAAGTCAAATGCAATGACGACAGGAGTTAGATTAAGGTAAAGAATGCGTACCTGACTCCAGCAATCTTCTATATGCAGATTTGACTTGAATTAAAATCTAGCAGAAAAGTATGCAACCTAAGATGGATGCCTAAGATTATGCTGCTGCTAGAAAAGGATGAGATCTTTTTGATTTTTGATTTTTTTTATATGTATGCAACAAGCAAAAACAAGGAAAGAAATCGATTCGGAAAATCGCAATGGGAAAACCACATCGATGAGGGAGAAGTAGAAAATAAAAGTCCAGACAGTCCATAGTTATTACAATGAATGTGTGAGAACAGGTTCTCACAACTTATTACTAACAATTCTTCTAAATTAATATACCTAAATCTATCTAAACTATACTACTATTATTACTCATCCTACGCTACTCCGAGGGCAAACTCCGCCTGGATGTCAGGTCAAGAGCGCAGCGACTCCACCAAGAAGTTGACCTTTACCTGGAAGATGATAGTGCTTCTCTTCCTCCTCAAGTGCTGTGGAAAAATAACAAATGATTAGTAAAAGAATAAAAGAATGTATAGACAATAACAAATAAATCAATGGAAGAAAGCAATTACGATCAATGAATTTGAATGAAACGAAGAATTTCTATATACAAAAAGAATTAAAGGGTAATTTTGCCGTAAAGAGCGTTGCCTCCCCGGCAACGGTGCCAAAAATAATGGTTTAGGTGTTATTATGAGGTGTTATGGTGGTAATTAGGTTTGTTGAGATGTGTTGTGATTTGAAACGCCATTAGTGTCATTGTAGTGAGTTGTATGGGATACCAGTCAATATAACCATTATTATTTACTTACCTAATTTTTACTGGTTTTATTACAGGTCATTCACTAGGAGGCAATTATTGAATTACATCACTCTTTGATCTCAAAATTATCCTCTAATTCCAAAAAGAAGCTTTACATCTTAATAAAAAATGATTGAATGTGGACATGGTTTGCCTACTTACTAAAAATTAATTGTAATGCTTGCAAAAACTAACTATAAACAAGTACCAAACAATTCATTTCTATACTTTAAACTAGGTCTTTACAAGTTATAATATTAATACTTCATGAAAGTATACTATCAACTATGATTACATAGCTTATTAACTTAACTTACTAGTCTGATACCTACAGTAACACATACAATAGTTATAGTGACAGATAAAAGCATCGCTAGATCCCAGAAAACACTATATACAAACTTAAGGAGGGAAATTGGGTTCTGTAGCGACGATTATGGTGACGCTTTGTTCTGTTAGTAAATGTATGAGTTAATTTACATAAAAGTAATTGGCTATACTACATATATATATATATATTTATATTTCTCTTGTATGTGTATTTACTTACGTATGTACATCTTCTCTCTCTCTTCTCCTTCACACTAATCTTCATCAGATGTTCTTCTTCTTCTGTGTTTTCATTCTATCTTAGTGAATTTAACACGTCATAGCTGAGAGGCATTTAACTATCATCATTAGCTCTCTTTAATTAATTAAAAATGTGTTTAATTTGCGGGCACACTTTTCGAGGGATACACAGCACCTAGAGGGTGGGACCAAACCTCTATTAAGCGCGTCCTAATTCTCATTAGGCTGCTTAATTACATGTTTGATAACTCTGCTCAGGGACTTCTCAGCCCACGCACACACAGACCTCTCTCTACGAGCCCCCGGCCCCACACAGATCATGCTCAGTATGCTCAAAAGTATGCTTTGTATGTGTTGTTTTGCGCACCTAGCGCCCGTGACGACTAAACGGCATAAACACGAATTCAATAAAAACCTCTACGTGCATTTTGCAGCGCACGATGTGGAGCTATTCGAGCACCACATCTACGCTGAAAAACGTGTGCCGCTGTGGGTGAAGGAGAATTAGGCCCTCAATTCGAGGGCCATAATTTATTTAAAAATAAAAGTAAATTATTGTAAATAAAGTATTTACATAATACTATATAATTATTCAATTAATTTGAAATTTTAATTAAATTTACTATATAAATAAATTCATTAATGTAGACTATTTTTACACACTGATTTTGGTGATTTATTAGTTAATTGCTTATAAATTAGTTACTAAATGGTCTAATTGACCTCATACACAGTTAGAATACATATATAAGTATTTTATAGATATTTTTATTATATTTTTCCAAATTAATCTATTTTTATTTACATTTAAATAGCAATTTTAATTATTTTGCTTATAAATTAAGGTAAACTTAATATAACCAGGTATAAATATACTTAAACTAGCTTAAATTACTTAAAGTATATTAGTCTTAGTATACAGATTCAATTAACTTAATTATAATTCTACACTACTAATTTAACTAATTTAATTTAACAACTTAGCTATAAACTTAATAAATTCATTATTTATTATTTATAAAGGATTAAATTCAGTAAAACATTTTATTTACTTATAATGTACATATACAGAGATATATATACAGTTTTATAGTTTAACTTTCTTAATTATACTATCTACTAATCTAGTTAGTTTAATAATACATATAAATTAGTTCAATTTATAGATAGTTGTATAATTATTGTATTTACTGTCTAAACTAAATAAAAAACCTAATTTACAGTATTCATTATATTGACATAGTAAGTTATACAATATATATATATATACATACTACCTATTTACATATGTAGCCTAGTATATATCTTATGTCTATTTGAATATACCTAATATACAAAGTAATATATATATGTATCTATATATATATATTTATTTATTTATTATTTCTTCTTTTGGGTGTTTCATTTTAATTTTTTACTGTTGTTACAGATTTGACAGAAGTAGGAGAGAAGGGAAGAATTGACTGAGGAGAGAAAGAGACTTGTTTAACTGTCTTTTAAAGTTTTAACCCTTTTTATCATGTTTATGATTGCCTTCTTTCTATATAGCATGAAATTTAGGATGTGTTTACCCACCTTAAAACTGTCCTCAGTTAAGTTTCCTATTTTAAATCTTGTTTGGATGATTATTTTCGACTAAACTAGCTGACACAATTGAGAAAGAATAGACATGTATGCACAGAAATTAGAGTTCAGTTATTTAAACAAGAGAGTTTGCATACATAGGGAATGAAATACAATCAAATGTCAGCTATGTTCAAAATAATATATACAAGGTTTTACTTTAGAACCTATCTGCTACAACTTAGAACAATTAGACAGTTGCAGCAACATGACATTTCAGACCCTGCAGCAACTCAGATCAAATGTCCATATGGTCTAGTTACTGCTACAGTTAGTCCATTTGGGATGAAATGTGAGTTGGAGAGAAGAAAAATGTAGCTGCAAGATGCAGCACTTTGCTGTGTCCACTGGGATTAGAATAAAAAATCCAAACTGAAAAAGAAACTCTCTCAATCCCCAATCTGACAAGGGTTTAATTTCTCACTAAAAACACTAAATACCCCAATTCAAATGCAAAAAACCCTTATCAAAAACTTCACTTCAGATTAAATCCACAAATATCACTGATTTAACTCTTCCTAATGCTATAGACAGCATGAAGGAAGAATTAATTCAGTCAATTAAAGTCCTTAGTTCAAATCCCAGTTTCTGAAACCTTAAGGAGTATTGAGAACTCCTTAGGTTAGGAAATCACCAAACAACCATTCAAAACACACTCATGCATGCAAGATCAGACTTCAAATCACTACAGTGATTATCCTTAGATCTGACTTGCATTCAATGCATTCAAAAAATTATCAAATCAGATCTATGTATGGCTCTTCTGAGATGATTTTTGTCACTAGAAAACCTCTCAGATTCCTTGCCAACAATGAATTCAAATTAAACTTCTTTCAATTTGTCAGATCAAAAAGTAAAACCAAATTGAAAGAAAAATCCTTAAAATCCAAATTGAGGAGAAATCTGACAAATTAAAAGTTTCAACACAAATCAGGGGCTTTTGTGACTAAGAGTAGGTGAATGGGAAGCCCCTTAAATGCTTGTTGATGCCAACTTCAGATCTGAGGTTGAAAACCAATCAGATCTAAAATTGGATCAGAGTGTCTGGGTGAAAAGCGAGAAAACAGGTCGTGGAAAATCAGAACTGGATATGAAAGTATAGGGAGGGAGATAATTCGAAACATGGTTATATGACATCTTCCCCTCTGATCTGGAATGATCAGAGGAGGTGAGGGGGGGGAATTTAAGCCTAATTCTACTACTATAGCTACTTTATCCTACAGGGAAATTGAACATTAACAATTACATGAATTTTACTCTAAACTACTTAACTATAGCTAAAACTAATCTGCAGAATTATAAGCCTAATCTAACAGGAAGAATGGGACATATGGGTCCTTAGCCGGTGGCTAAGGAGGAAGAAGGGAGGAAGATGACTCCAGCGAAGGGAAGAGTCTGCTAGTGAGGCTCCAGGGTCGTCCTCAAGTGCTATGAAGTCCTTAGCGACGAGGAGGTCGAGAGAATGTGATCATTTCATAGCCGGTGGCTGTGAAATCAGAGGCTGGATGGGGAGGAGGAACTGGAGTGGATGAATGATCACTAAGAGGTGTAGGAGGGAGCGATCCCTTGCGCGTGACACCACTGAGGTGCTTAAGTAGCATACTTAGTGGCTGAGATCATCACGCAAGTGAGGATAATCAAGATGCAACTGGCGGCGAGGATGAGAGGAGCGGAGCGCGCGACGAGTTATACTCAAAATCTGACCATCAGATGAGATCTAGGGAGAGGGGTGATCGCACGTGCCGAATCGCTCAAAGCTTCCATTCAAATCTAACCGCAGATCAGGATCATGAAGAGCAACGGACGGCTGAGATTGGCTGTGTTCTTTGCACGCTACAGTGCGTGCGAAGAGCAGTAGGCCATTCTCTCAAATAACGAAAAATTGCAGACAGACCCTTATACGAAGGGATAGAAGAATTGCGTGCGGGCCCATAAGTGAAAATAACTACAACAAGAAGGACCCTGCAGCCTTTAAAAAGGGTCCCTGCGCTTACAAGTAGGTCCAAAGAGGAATTCTTAAGGGTAAGAGTGTAATGCCTGAAGGACCTAAGTGTAAACTACCTATTTCATAGCCTAAATGACGTCCAAATGCCTTCAAATTTTTATATGTACTTAATTGAACATTTAAGACATTAATTATACTTCTGATTTGGCCTTTCAAACTTATTTATGTGTTCAATTGATGCATGGATCATCATTTGTGCTTTGCTTTCAGAATATCTCATTTTGTGACCTAATTATGAAGTTTTCACACAGAGTAAAGGTTTTAGGTCTTTTTCTTTAATTCCCACACTTAACCTTTTTTATCTGTTAATTTGATGTTATTTTACTTAGTGTCTAGCTTAACTTCAGCTTTTTAGCCATGATGAGTAGCCACTCATCAGCCCCCACCCCTTTCCTCACTGTGCAGAGAACCCAGTTTCTCATTCGCTCCTCACCACCAGCCTCAACTGCGGTGGCACGACTCCACCACCATGGGCATGTGGTGTGACAACCCACACCACCAATCAGAGTCCCTGCATCACCGTGCTTCTTCATCATCAGCTCCTCAACTGCTAGCACCATCCTCGAGCATGTCCCTCTCCATGCACAGGCACCTCCTACAGCACGCACCAAGCGCTGGCACCACCCTCCATCACCCACTATTCCCACACGCCTGCCCCTCACAGCCCCTCCGCCCACATGGAGAGTGTACCGCACCTCCGCCTGCACCTCCCTTGCTACACCTTTGCTCACAACACCTCCAATCGTTGCCCCAACAGCAACAGCGGGCCCACCACCGCCCCTCAGCGCACCCACTCGCCTCCTGCGCACGTCCACATAATGCATAAGATGGATGGGATGATGTATGGTTGGAAGAAGGTTGATTGTGTATATAATTGATGAAAAAATCATTAGTGTCATTGTAGTGGATTGTATGGAATACCAACCATCATTACGACCATTATTATTGAATTAACTAATTTTTACTGATTTTATTCCAGGTCGTTTACTGGGAGGCAGTTATTGATTTACATCACTCTCTAAGTCCAAAATTATCATTTAATTCTAAAAAGAAGTTTTATGTCTAATAATGAATGAATGAATGAATACTTGGTTTGATTGCTTACAAAGAATTAATTAAAATGCTTGCAAAAACTAATTATAAACAAGCACCAAACACTTCATCATTATACTCTAAACTATCTCTTTATAAGTTATATTACTAATACTTACGTAAAAGTACAATACCAACTAAGATTACATAGTATACTAATTTAACTTACTAAGCTGACACCTACAGTAACATATACAATAGCTATAGTGACAAATGCAAACGTTGCTAGACCCCAGAAAAAGCTATATACAAACTAAAAGAAGGAAAGCAGGGTCAGTAGCGATGGTTATAGCTATGTCTTATTTTGTTAGTAAAGGTACGAAGTTATTTACATAAAAGTAAATGGCTGTACTATTTATGTATATATTATATAATTATTTGTATCTATATTTTCACTCTGTCTTCACCATACGTATTTCTTCTTTCACTCTCTCTTTCAATGCTACCCTTCTTCTGCCTTTCTTCTTCTTCTTCTTTGTTTTATTCTGCGTTAAAAGTCTTTGCAACGCTACAACCTACAGGTGATTAACTGCTGTCATTAACCCTCTTAATTAATCAAAAATGTGTTTAGTTTGCAGGCACGCTTTTTGACGGATGCACAGGAACCAGAGGGTGGGACCAGACCTCTACTAAGCGCACCCTAATTGTCATTAGGCCACTTAATTGTGTATTATCAAGCTCAGATCGGAGGGCCACTCAGCCCACACACATGCACACACCCCTGGGCCCCCGGCCCCAAATGCTCAGATTCATATGCTCATGTTTGGATATAAGGTATGGTTGTTTTGGGTGCTCGGCACCCGTGACGACTGCACCTTAGGTTAACAAATTCCATTTATACTGCAGCGCACGCTCTTCAGTGCATGATGTGGCACTATTCGAGCGTCACATCGGCGTTGAAATTGCGTGCGGCTACACGGCAAAGGGCATTTTGGCCCTCAATTTGAGGGCTATAATTTATTTTAAAATAAAAATAAATTATGGGAAAATAAGGTATTTATATAATACTATACAATTATGCACTTAATTTGAAATTTTAATTGTATTTACTATATAGATTATACATACTGATTTTGATGTTTACTTCTTTAATTGCGTATAAATTAATTATTATATGGTCTAATTGACCTTATACAGAGTTAATATACATGTACAAGTATTTTATAGACATTTTCATTGTATTTTACGAATTTAATCTCTGTTCTATTTACATTTAAATAGCAGATTTGAACTGTTTTACTTATAAATTAAATTTAAATAATATAATAAGATACAAATATACTTCAATTAGCTTAAATTACTTAAAGCACATTAGTCTAAATATAAAGAATCAGTTAGCTTAATTCTAACTCTAAATTACTAATTTATCTAATTTAATCTAATAACTTAGCTATTAAATTAACAAATTAATTATTTATTATGTATAAAGAATTAAATTAAGGTACAGGGTCTTATTTATTTATAATCTACATATAAATGTGTATATACAGTTTTATAGCTTAATACTGTTATTTATATTGTCTATTGATTTATTTAGTCTAAGAGTACATATAAGTTAGTTTAATTAATAAGTAGTTATATAATTAATCTATATATAGTATAATCTAACTTAAATACCCAATTTACAGTATACAATACATACATAAGTTATTTGTATAGTTTATATACATATGCTACTTATTTACATATATAACTTAGTATAAAGCTTATATTTACAAGAGTATACTTAATATACAAAGTACTTTTTTTAGGTATTTTTGGAGTTTTTCACTTTTTATGATTTTTATACATATTATAGAGATAAGAGATGAGAAGGGAAGAATTAGACAAGGAGAAAGAGGTGTTTTTTTTTATGTTTTTAGATATCACTTCTATTATTAAGTTTCATGGTATACAAATCCATCGACAGGCAAATTATACCAAGTCGAGGGTTCTGCATACCATGTAACTTGGTATGTAATTAGAAAACCTTTTGATCTTCGATCAAATAGTTTTATTTGAATTTTCTAGAATTTTCACTGATTTTTATTGAATTTCAAATCTCATCCATCCTAAGCCTTTCAAAAGATTTCTAAGGGGTCCTAAAGGCTTAGGATGGATCTTAAGGGATCTGAAAAAGCATTGACTGCCTTAACGACAGTCAGTATGAAATATGAAAGGAATTCTACCCATTTTAACACGTTCTTCAGTTTATCTTTCATTTAGTTCATGTGTTGGACTGTTAGACTGCAAATTGACTAGCTGACAAATGTTTAAAAAAATGATAACAAGCATTCAAATGATTGAAATTCAATTACTTATAGAGGAAAGCTTGTATACAAGGAATACATTACAACTATATGTCAGCTATCTTCATACTACATTCTATAGGGTTTTTAGATCAAAAATTTCTACCGCACATTAAAACTCATAAACAGCAGCAGCAAGGACTCTAAGCTCCAACCCTACAGCAAATCAGATCTGATTCCAGACAGCTTAACTGCAGCTACAGTTATTCCATCTGGAATGAAATCAGACTTATGGAAAGAAGGGGAATGTAGCTGCAATTGTAGCAATCTTGCTGTGACTCTGGGATTAAAACCATAAATTCAGACTTAGAAATTCCCTAAACCCCATCTGACAAGGGTTTCACTTATCAGAAACACTCAATATTCCAATTCAAATGCAAGAACCCTTGTCAATAAATTCACATCAGATTAAATCAGCAGAAGAACTCATCTAACTCTTCCTAATGCTATAGACAGGTTGTAGAAAGAGTTAAATCAATCAACTAAAATCCACACTTCAAATCCTAGATTCAAGAACCTTAAGGAGTATTGAGAACTCCTTAGGTTAAAAAATTATCAGTGCTCTCAACAAACACAAACTCATGAATACAAGATAAAACTTCAAATCACCACTTGACTTTCCTTAGTTCTATCATATATTCACTGCATTAAAATCCTCATAAAAACTCATATCAGATTATGGCTCTTCTGAGATGAATTTTGACATCAGAAACATCTCAGATTCCTTGCCAAACAATGAATAAGAATTAGAATTCTTCAGTTTGTCAGATCAAAACAGTCAAAACCCAATTAAGTAAAAATCCTTGAAATATGAGTTAAAGAAAAATCTGACAAACTAATCACTTTTTAGCTCAGATCAGGGGCTTTTGTGAACAAAAATGGGGTGAATGGGAAGCCCCTAATGAGATTTTTGACGCCAATTTAAGATCTGAGGTTAAAACTAATCAGATCTAAAATTAGGTCTAAATGAATGGGTGAATTGTGAGAAACAAATTGTGGAAATTAGAAGCAGATATGGAAACATGGAGAGGGAGAAAATTCGTGATCATGGACTATCTAAAACCATCCCCTCTGATATGGAATGATTAGAGGAGGTGAGGGGGGAAATTCTAGTCTAAATCTACTGCTATAGCTATACTATCAGAACAGTGCAATTAAACACTACAAATTACTTTAATTCTACTCTAAACCTACTTAACTACAGCTACAACTAATTTGCAGAATAATAAATCTACTCTAACAGGAGGAATGGGACCTATGGGTCCTTAGCCGGTGGCTAAGGAGGACGAAGGGAGGAAGATGACTCCAGTGGAGGGAAGAGTCTGCTAGTGAGGCTCCAGGTCCTCCTCAAGTGCTACGTGGTCCTCAGCGATGAAAAGGTCGAGAAGAAGGTAGAGATTTCACAGCTGGTGAGAAACTGGAGTGGACGAATGATCGCTAAGAGATGTAGGAGAGAGTGATCCCTTGCGCGCACGACCACTGAGGTGCTTAAGTAGTAGACTCAGTGGCTCAGATCACCACGTAGGTGTGGATAGCCGATGAGGCAACCGACGGCAGGGATGAGAGGAGAGGAGCGTGCGGCGAGCCAACTCAAAATCTAACCGTCAGATGGGATATGGGGAGAGGGGTGAGTGTACATGCTGATTCATGCGAAGCTTCTATTCAGATCCAACTGCAGATCAAAATCGTGAGAGAAAACAGACGACCGAGATCTGCCGTGTTCTTCGTACGCTACAGTGCATGCAAAGAGCAGTAGACCGATCTCAAAATGTTGGGAAAATTGCAGGGAAAACCCCTATGCCAAGGGGTAGAAAAATTATGTGCAGGCCCATAAGTGAAGAGAATTATAACAGGATGGACCCTGCGAGTTACACTTAGGTCCAAAACGGATTTTTAAAGACAAGAATGTGATGCATGAAGGACCTAAGTGTAAACTCTATACTATAATGCCTAAATGTTGTCTAAATGCCTTCAAATTTTTATATGTGCTCAATTGAACATTTAAGAAATTAATTGTACTTCTGATTTGGCCTTTTAAACTTATTTATGTGTTCAATTAACTCATGGATCACCATTTATCCTTTATCTTCAGAATATCTCGTTTTGTGACCTAATTATACAATTTTAACACAGAATAAAGATTTTACGTCTTTTTCTTTGATTCCCACACTTAACCCATTTTATCTGTTAATTTGATGTTGTCTAACCCAGTGACTAGCTTAACCTCAACTTTTTAGCTATGATGAGTAGCCACTCATCATACCCCCATGCTTAAGTTTTGCCAGTCCCTTAGCAAACAATTCATTGAAGTGTATAGCAATTTGAGTATCAGCAAGGCAAGTGTGAAGAGATATCTTTTTCTTCTTCCAATTTTTTCTCAAAAGTCTTAAGTGTTTGATGATGATCTTCAAGCTAAAAGAGTTTTCCAATAAACCAACTGTGTTTATGTTTGGACATTGTGAGAACCTTATTACTGAGGATAACCTGCCAGAACTCAAGACTTAAATGACATAGACCATCCCTCAACCAACAAGGACTCTTGACATTTAAACCTTAAGTTGAATTCCAGGACTCAGGGGGTTTTACAGAGACTCAGGATGCTATGAGGTTATGGCTGTGCTTTGTGATAAGTCAGGACTAACCAAGCGAATTCTAAAACTCAATCCTGGGGTTTCACCTCTTTTTAAGTCCAGGTTGGTCCTAACTTCAGCTCATGTTTTCGGATAACTCTCAAGGATTGACAAGTATTCAAACCCAACACTTATTGTGTTTGTGGCTCAAAGAATTTTTGGTGGAAAAATAGGGTATTTGTATTGAATCCAGAAAACACTTTTGGTGGAACTTTTGTATTTACAGACTTTGGAGAACATACTTTACTTATTTGTAAGAACTTTCTTTTTGGACTTTTCTGATTTTTTTTTTTAGTATGTCTCCGGCAACTTTATTTTGTGGGGCACACTTTATTTGGTGGGTGAACTATTTGTGGAAAGAGTTTCTTCCTAGACACAAGACTAAAGGTTAGGACAAAGAGTCTACCTGCACGCACAAGTAATGACTCCACCTTCCCTAATGAACACTAGGGTTGAATTTTAGGTTCAAGTGATTTTTCCTGACATTGTGTAGTGTAAGCCAAGGTTACTTAGACTCCTAAGTCAAAGCAAACCAGCGAATCCTGTACTGATGACTCAGGTACAAGAATATGCCCTAAAGTTAGGAGAGACTATGGTCTATCTTGTCAAAGCTCAAAGTGTATTAAGCCCAAGCTTGAATCAAGCTATAATGGCCCGGCAAGTCAAACTAGTAAAGGTTGAATGTCCATAAACACTTATTCTATTTTTGTTCTTAGCTAGAAGATCATAGTTAAACACTTATTTTTCATTTTTGACAACTTTTTCTCCCTCTCTCCTTAAAAATTAATGTCCTCCCTTGACAATAGAGTGCATGTCCCTTATTGTATTTTTGGAAATTTTGTGATTTGTTATTTTTTTGTATTTTTGGCTTTGTAATTTATTTTCAAAATTTTTCAAAATGTTTTTTTTTTAGTATTTTTGATAATACTATACTATATGTACTATAGGTGTGTCTATAATTGTATTTCAGTTTAAATGGTTCACCATTTACACCCCCCCATTCTTAAATGTTGCAATGTCCTCATTGAAATAATAGGGTTGATGCAAATGCATGCTCTGCTTTTCACTATCCTAGACTGGGTGATGGAAGGAAGTCAGAATGAGGAGATAAAATCTCTATGCAGACAATTTTAAGTCTGATCTAGGATCAGAGTGAACAGTCGGGCTAGGAAGTGAAATGCATGACATGTGTGTCAATGAAAGTATGCTAAAAATGCAAGAGTAGACACCTAATGCAAATAAAGGCAAGAGTAAGAAAGGTGAAAAATAGCTATATACAAGGATAGGTTTTGCTAAGTTTAACACCTTTAGCTAGGCGTAAACCCAGATGGTAATTCAAAATGCATGAGCGAAATAGTGGAATTGAGAAGTCTGAGATCATGTGATTCAATGAAAGGTTTTAATCTTTGTCCATTGACAGTAAAAGGTTCAGATTTGTCAACTTCAGTGATCTCAATGGCTCCATTGTCAAAGATTCTTATGATTTTGAAAGGTCAAGTCCATTTTGATCTTAGTTTCCCAGGAAAGAGTTTTAGTCTAGAGTCGAAGAGGACTTTTTGACCAGGGTGAAATGATTTCCTATGAATGTGACGGTCATGGAAGGCCTTAAGTTTATCCTTATAAATCCTTGAGCTTTCATAAGATTCATTCCTTAACTCATCTAGCTTCGAAATTTGCAATTTTCTAAGATCACCGGCCTTCTCTAGGTCCAAGTTACACTTTCTGATGGCCCGATAAGCTTTGTGCTCGAGTTCTACAGGAAGATGACAATGTTTCCCGTACACATGTCTAAAAGGAGACATGCCTAATGGGGTTTTGTGAGCTATCCTATACGCCCACAACACATCAGAAAGGTGGGAAGACCAATCCTTCCTATCTGGTCGGATGGTAGTCTGTAAAATCTTCTTGATCTCCCGATTGGACAATTCAGCAAGTCCATTGGTTTGAGGGTGATATGGTGTAGCTATCCTATGTGACACCCCATACTTTTGAAGTAGGGACTGAAAATGTGTGTTTCTAAAATGAGACCCTCCATCACTAATGATGGCTTTTGGTACCCCAAATCTTGAGAAGATGAAGTCTTAAACGAATTGTGTCACAACTCTATGATCATTAGTCCTCGAGGGGATGGCTTCTATCCATTTAGAAACATACTTGACTGCCAACAATATATACTCGAAGCCATAAGATTTAGGAAAAGTTCCCACGAAGTCAATGCCCCATACGTCAAAGATCTCGCACACTATGATCGGATTCAATGGCATCATGTCTCGGCGGCCAAAACTACGGAGAGACTGACAGCGTGAACATGCCCTGCTATATTCGTGTGCATCTTTAAAGATTGTGGGCCAATAAAAATCTCTCTGCAAAATCTTTGCAGCAGTCTTTTTGCCAGAGAAGTGACCGCCGCACGCCTGGTCATGGCAGAACAACAAGATGCTTTCTCTCTCCTTATCTAGAACACACTTCCTAAGGATCTGGTCTTTGCAATGCTTGAAAAGCCAAGGTTCTTCCCAGTAATAGTGTTTGGCCTCTGATCTAAGTATGTCTTTTTGATGTCGAACCCAATCAGTGGGGAGGATTCTAGAAGCCAGGTAGTTGACAATGTCAGCATACCAGGGAAGATCAGAATGAATGACCAGTAATTGCTCATCAAGGAAGTGGTCAGAAATAGGTAAAGGAGGAAATATCGCTTCAGAAGGAAGGTGGGATAAGTGGTCAGCTACCACATTCTATTTTCCAGCCTTATCGCGAATCTCTAAATCAAATTCCTATAAAAGTAGGATCCATCTAATCAGAAGAGATTTCGCATCCTTCTTGGCGAGAAGATGTTGAACTGCAATGTGGTCGGTGTAGACTATAATGTGGGAACCTAAAAGATAAGGTCTGAATTTCTCCAGTGCAAATACTACAGCTAGCAATTCCTTTTCCATGACGGTGCAATTCCTCTGAACTTCATCTAAGGTCTTGCTAGCGTAATAGATGACTGTGGGTTTCCCGTTCAGTTTTTGACCAAGGACAGCTCCTACTGCATAATCAGAGGCATCATACATGATCTCAAAAGGGTGAGACTAATCCGGAGGTTGTAGTATTGGTGCCTTGGTGACCAGATCATGAAGTGTCGTATAGGCACGAACACAATCATTAGAGATCTGGAAGTCTACATCTTTAGAGACTAGATTAGTGAGAGGTCGGGCTATTTTGAGAAATCCACTATAAAGCGATGATAGAAACCAACATGCCCGAGAAAAGATCTAATCTATTTAACCGACGAAGGTAGTGGTAATTCAGAAATCAACTTTACCTTCGTGCGGTCAACCTCTATTCTTCTCTCCGAGATAATGTGACCTAATACTAGTCCTTCTGGTACCATGAAATGTGATTTCTCCCAAGAAAGTACTAGATTCACATTTATGCATCTTTGCAGGACCTTAGTCAGGTGGTCTAAGCATGCATCAAATGTGCTCCCGAAGATCGAGAAGTCATCCATGAAGACTTCTAAGCAATCACCTACCAAGTCAGAAAAGATTGCAAACATACACCGCTGAAATGTAGTAGGTGCGTTGCACAATCCAAAAGGCATCCTACGAAATGCAAAGGTTCCGTAGGGGCAGGTGAATGTCATTTTTTCCTGATCATCGGGGTGAATTGCCACCTGATTATATCCTGAATAGCCATCCAAAAAGCAGAAAAATCTATTCCCCGCCAATCTTTCCAATATCTGATCAATGAAGGGCAAAGGGAAATGATATTTCTTCGTGGCTTGGTTGAGTTTCCAGTAATCTATACATACTCACCACGAACTAGCAATGCTTGTAGGGATGACTTCTCCAGAATTAGTGGTGATGATGGTAAGTCCAGCCTTCTTTGGCACAACCTGAACAGGACTTACCCATCTGCTGTCAGAAATGGGGAAGATAATTCCATTGTCTAACCACTTAATCATTTCATTTTTCATCACCTCTTGCAATGTAGGGTTCAATCTACGCTGGGGCTGTCTCTTAGGTCTAGATCCTTCTTCAGTGAAAATCCTATGTGTGCAGTAAGAAGGACTAATGCCAGTCAGGTCAGAAAGGATCCATCCAATAGCCTGTCTATGTGCTATCAGGATAGATAAGAGTCGTGATTCTTGATTAGATGATAAGGAAGAGTTAACAATCACCGGATAGGTCTGATCAGGTCCTAAGAAAATATATTTGAGAGAGTCAGGAAGAGGTTTGAGTTCAACAGGTATAGGATCAGAAGGAGCAGGTGTCTAAGTTTCAGGAAATCCTAGAGATACTAGAGGAATAGGAGGTAGGTCCTCAATCTCTAAAATGGGTATCTCAGTGGAAGTCAAGTCAGAGTGCAAAGAGTGTTGAGGTTCTAAATTTAATGAATCGTTTAAGGTATCCTCAACCAACCGGTCCAAAGAATCCAAAGAAAAGATTTCCTCAATTAAACTACAAGTCGGTCCTCTTTGGGCCTAAAAAATATCAATCTTTATTTTCTAATCTCCGAACTTCAATTCTATATGGCCCTCCTCACAATTGATGTTTGCCTTGGTCGTAGCCAAGAAAGGTCTTCCTAAGATGATAGGTGTGTTCTGGATATCCTCAGGTACTTCCATGTCAAGGACTATAAAGTCTACAGGAAAGTAAAAATCCTTGACCCGCACTATAACATCTTCCAACACTCCCTGAGATGTCTTAACTGATGTGTCAGCTAATTGTAGGGACACCTCGGTTGGCTTCAGATTGCCAACCTCGAAATGTGTCAGCAGAGAGGGTGGGATAAGATTGATGGAAGCACCTAGGTCAAGTAGTGCTCTATTAAATGTGGTGTTGCCTATCATGCAGGATAGGAGAGGGGTGCCTGGGTCTTTCATCTTAGTAGGGAGGGTACTGGAGATAATGGAACTAGCTTGTTCCGAGAGGATGATTGGACTACTCCCTTTTTGAATCCTTGCTTTACGCTTAGGTGTGCATAGGTCTTTTAAAAACTTAGCGTAAAGAGGTATGTGGCGAATCGCATCCAACAAGGGGATGTTTATGTGAACTTGCTCAAAGAGCTTAAGCAAATCCTCCTCAGGTGCCACACAGGTCTTTTTCTTTCCTTTCTCCTTCTTCTTTAAAGCTTCAAGAAAAGGTACAGGAGTGGTGACAAGAGATTCAGTCCTAGGTAAAGGAGAAGTAGGAAGTGGAGGAGTAGAAGTAGAAGCAGTAGTAGGAAGAGGTGGATCTAGTGTGCTTTTACCACTCCTAGTGACTATGGCATTTTGTTCGGCCCTAGAGGTAGATGGTAAATCGATGTTAGGTAGCAAAGGTGGTTGTGTTTGTACAAAAGAAGAACTTGGGTCTGTGAAAAATTCAGTGTCGTGCAAGGGTTGTGAAATGACATGTGCTTGACCTTGCACTGTCGGTCTAGGTTGAACATACTTCTGGGCAAGTATGTTCCTAGGGTTGGGTTATGCTTGAGATGGGAGTGAATGTGGTTGACGAGACTCCATCAAGTGTGATAGCTGGGCTCTCATCTCAGCTAAGGCCTCGTCCTGTCTCTGCTGCATAGAAATATTCTGTTTTTGCATATAAGCTAAAGCTTTCATGATAGACCCCAACTGGTCATCTCGTGTAGGCCCAGATTGAGAGTATTGGGTGGGCCTGGGTTGGGGTTGCTGGTAGGCACACGGTGGATATCCGTGTGATTGTGGAGGTGGTTCTCGGATTGGGTTGTGCTATGGTGGTGCAGAAGGTTGTTGAAAAGCAGGTCTCTGTGAATTTCCCAACCACGAGAAAATTGGATGATTACACCATCCATGGTTGTAGGTTTGTGCGAAAGGGTCATTATGAATGGCATGGAGCTCCTCTAAAGCTCTAGAAGGTGCAGGGAAGTCAGTGTAGGGAGGGACAAAGGTTCCTCCAATCGGTGAAGGATATGGAAATGGGAAATCCAGTAATGCAGTTTGTGTCATAGAGAGATTATTCACAATTTCCCTCCCCGTGGGAAATTGAGAAGAAATGTTTTGTGCTGGTGACTGAGAAGAAGATGATGAAGGTTTTGAGAGAAATTTCCATACTTCATCTACTTTCTTCTCGATTAAGCCCACTTTATCCAATTGACTAGCCACTATCTCTAAGTCTCTGCTACTAGATTGGGTTTCGTGTACCCCAGTATGTGAGTGGGAATGTGTGGACTTTCTATTAAACATGCTCATTGAAGCATTATTAATAGAGTTTTCGGCCATGCCTTCAAAGAGCTCAAAGGCTGAGTCCTCGTCCCGACACAGGAAATTGCCTCCACAAGCGGCATCTACAAAATTCCGTGTGTCATCATGGAGCCCATGGTAGAATATCTGGACCTGTTGCCAGCATGGGACACCATGGTGGGGACATTTTCTCAAAAGCTCGTGGAATCTCTCCCAAGCCTCGTGCATTTGTTCTCCTGAATTCTGAGTGAATGTAGTGATGGCACACCTTAAGGCATTAGTGCAGCCTACAGGAAAGTACTTCTTTAAGAACTCATGTTCTAAAGAAGCCCAGGAATCTATAGGTGTAGTCCGTGCAAGTGTTTGAAACCAAAAGGCTGCCTTATCTTTCAATGAAAAGGAAAACATTTTCATTAAAAGTGTATGCTGATCATGTCCTTGCGAACCCAGAGTTTGGGCAAGATTCTTCAGCTCCTCTAAATGCTTAAAAGGGTCCTCAGAAGCAAGTCCATGGAAGTGAGAAATGAGTGCTATGATGTTTGGCTTCAGTTCAGCAACACTACCCCCATTGGATAATGTACCACAGGCATTGGTTAAGTAACTGCGGGATTATAGTAATCCCGTAGTTGAGGTCTACGGAGTTGGGGTGGTGCCTGAGGATTTCTAGGTTGAGGTGGTTGTGGTTGGGGGTTAGCTAAAAGATTAACAGCTTGATAAAGCTGTTGCACCTGTTGGGTAAAGGTATTCATTTGTAGTTGTGTTTCGAGAAGGTGCTGAAGATGAAGCATAGGTCCTCTCTCCGGGGGTGGGTTAGGAAGATTAGGATAAGGTGGAGGTTGGAACCTAAGGATAGGTGGTTGTGGTGGTGGAGGATGTGGAATTAAGTGTGGAGGAAGTTCTTCAAAATCCTCAAATTGTGACGACTCAAGATCATCCTCTTGGAGAGTGGAATAGTGAATAGGAGTTTGAGACTCGGGAGGTAAGGGATTAGAAGTGGAAGGCAAAGAGGAAGATGTAATAGCTTGGGTATTAGTACCCAAGGGGAGTACTAGTTCTGGGTTCTGGGATCTCCTACCTTCTATTGAGTTGGTTTTTGAAAACACGTTTACTTCAATTAGTCACAACTCAATGGGAAAATTTTAGCCAAGTTCACAAAAAGTGAAAAATCCCAATTGAATCTCAATCAATTCAGAAGACCAAGCAAGCGAGATGAATCGAAAATTTTTTTACCTAGAGGCTGCTACACAAAATTATGTTGTACGCAAGCAATTGTTTCAAACAATTGTACATGTCCTAAGATAAACTTAGTGATGTGCAGACCGCTAAAATCCACTGGGAGTCTGGATAAGACTTAGCATGCGAATCCAGATCCTGTGGTTGCAGAAGGAGATGAGGTAGAAACCCATGTGTTGTGACCTTAAGTGATCGTGCTGTGTGCACGATAGCAATCAACACAAGGCGATAAAATCTCAATCAAGGTTTCACACAAAGTTAATATCTCCTTTTGATTTAGTTCAAGTGATTATGAGGTGATTTCTATGCTGCTTGTCTCGCTTTTTACTCTGCTCACTGCAAAAGATGGTCTTCTTTAATTTTAAGTCAAATGCACTGATGACAGGAGTTGGAGAAAAAGTAAAGAATGCATACCTGACTCCAGCAATCTTCAATATGCAAATTTGACTTGAATTGAAATCTAGCAGAAAAGTATGCAACCTAAAATGGATGCCTAAGGATATGCTGCTGCTAGATAAGGATGAGATCTTTTTTTTCATTTTTGATTTTTAAATTTTTTTTCTTTTATATTCAACAAGCAAAAACAAAGAAAGAAATCGATTTGGAAAATCGTAACGGAGAAACTGTATCGATGAGATAAGAGTAGAAGAATAAAGTCCAGAAAGTCCACAGTTATTACAATGAATGTGTGAGAACAGGCTCTCACAACTTATGACTAACAATTGGTCCTAGTTAATATACCTAAATCTAACTAAACTATACAACTATTACTACTCCTACAACTACTCTAAGGACAAACTCTGCCTGGACGTCGGGTCAGGAGCGCAGCGATGCCACCAGGAAGACGACCTCCACCTGGTAGATGATACTGCTCCCCCTCCTCCTCAAGTGCTGTGGAAAAATAACAAATGATTAATAAAAGAATAAAAGAATGTATACACAATAACAAATTAATCAATGGAGGAAAATAATTACAATCAATGAATTTGAATGAAATTAAAAATTTCTATATACAAAAAGAATCAAAAAGGTAATTTTGGCATAAAGAGAGTTGCCTCCCTGGCAACGGCGCCAAAAATAATCCATAAGATGGATGGGATGATGTATGGTTGGAAGAAGGTTGATTGTGTATATAATTGATGAAAAAATCATTAGTGTCATTGTAGTGGATTGTATGGAATACCAACCATCATTACGTCCATTATTATTTAATTAAATAATTTTTACAGGTTTTATTCCAGGTCGTTCACTGGGAGGCAGTTATTGATTTACATCACTCTCTAAGTCCAAAATTATCCTTTAATTCCAAAAAGAAGTTTTATGTCTAATAAAGAAAGAATAAATGAATACTTGGTTTGATTGCTTACAAAGAATTAATTAAAATGCTTGCAAAAACTAATTATAAACAAGTACCAAACACTTCATCATTATACTATAAACTCTCTTTATAAGTTATATTACTAATACTTACATAAAAGTACACTACCAACAAAGATTACAAAGTACACTAATTTAACTTACTAAGCTGACACCTATAGTAACATATATAATAGCTATAGTGACAGATGCAAACGTCGCTAGACCCCAGAAAAAGCTATATACAAACTAAAAGAAGGAAACCAGGGTCTGTAGTGACGTCTTATTCTGTTAGTAAAGGTACGAAGTTATCTACATAAAAGTAAATGGCGGTACTATTTATATATATTTTATATAATTATTTATATCTATATTTTCACTCTGTCTTCACCATACGTATTTCTTCTTTCACTCTCTTTCCATGCTACCCTTCTACCTTTCTTCTTCTTCTTTGTTTTATTCTGCATTAAAAGTCTTTGCAACACTGCGGCCTACAGGTGATTAACTACTGTCATTAACCCTCTTAATTAATCAAAAATGTGTTTAGTTTGCGGGCACGCTTTTCGAGGGATACACAGGAACTAGAAGGTGGGACCAGACCTCTACTAAGCGCACCCTAATTGTCATTAGGCCACTTAATTGTGTATTATCAAGCTCAAATCGGAGGGCCACTTAGTCCACACACATGCACACACCCCCGAGCCCCCAGCCCCAAATGCTCAGATTCATATGCTCATGTTTGGATATAAGGTATGGTTGTTTCGGGTGCCCGGCACCTGTGACGACTGCGCCTTAGGATAACAAATTCCATTTATACTGCAGCGCGTGCTCTTCAGCGCACGATGTGGCACTATTCGAGCGTCACATCTGCGTTGAAATTGCGTGTGGCTGCACGACAAAGGGCATTTTGGCCCTCAATTCGAGGGCTATAATTTATTTTAAAATAACAATAAATTATGGGAAAATAAGGTATTTATATAATACTATACAATTGTGCACTTGATTTGAAATTTTAATTGTATTTACTATATAAATAAATTAACTAAAGTATACAGATTTTACATACTGATTTTGATGTTTACTTCTTTAATTGCGTATAAATTAATTATTATATGGTCTAATTGACCTCATACAGAGTTAATATACATGTACAAGTATTTTATAGATATTTTTATTGTATTTTACGGATTTAATCTCTATTCTATTTACATTTAAATAACAGATTTGAACTGTTTTACTTATAAATTAAATTTAAATAATATAATAAGATACAAATATACTTCAATTAGCTTAAATTACTTAAAGCACATTAGTCTAAATATACAGAATCAGTTAACTTAATTCTAACTCTAAATTACTAATTTATCTAATTTAATCTAATAACTTAGCTATTAAATTAACAAATTAATCATTTATTATGTATAAAGAATTAAATTAAGGTATAGGGTCTTATTTATTTATAATCTACATATAAATATGTATATACAGCTTTATAGCTTAATACTGTTATTTATAATGTCTATTGATTTATTTAGCCAAGAGTACATATAAGTTAGTTTAATTAATAAGTAGTTATATAATTAATCTATATATAGTATAATCTAACTTAAATACCCAATTTACAGTATACAATATATACATAAGTTATTTGTACAATTTATATACATATGCTACTTATTTACATATATAACTTAGTATAAAGCTTATATTTACAAGAATATACTTAATATACAAAGTACTTTTTTCAGGTATTTTTGGAGTTTTTCACTTTTTATGATTTTTATACATATTATAGAGATAAGAGATGAGAAGGGAAGAATTAGACGAGGAGAAAGAGGTGTTTTTTTTTATATTTTTAGATATCACTTCTATTATTAAGTTTCATGGTATATAAATCCATCGATAGACAAATTATACCAAGTTGAGGGTTCTGCATACCATGTAACTTTGTATGTAATTAGAAAACCATTTGATCTTCGATCAAAAAGTTTTATTTTAATTTTCTTGAATTTTCGTTTATTTTTATTGAATTTCAAATCTCATCCATCCTAAGCCTTTCAAAAGATTTCTAAGGGGTCCTAAAGGCTTAGGATGGATCTTAAGGGATCTGAAAAAGCATTGACTGCCTTAACGACAGTTAGTTTGAAATCTGAAAGGAATTCTACCCATTTTAACACGTTCTTTAGTTTATCTTTCATTTAGTTCATGTGTTGGACAGTTAGACTGCAAATTGACTAGCAGACAAATGTTTAAAAAAAGGATAACAAGCATTCAAATGATTGAAATTCAATTACTTATAGCGTAAAGCTTGTATACAAGGAATACATTACAACTACATGTCAGCTATCTTCATACTACATTCTATAGTGTTTTTAGATCAAAAATTTCTACTGCACATTAAAACTCAGAAACAACAGCAGTAAGGACTCTAAGCTCCCACCCTGCAGCAAATCAGATCTGGTTCCAGATGGCTTAACTGCAGCTGCAGTTAGCCCATCTGGAATGAAATCAGACTTATGGAAAGAGGGGGAATGTAGCTTCAATTGCAGCAATCTTGCTGTGACTCTGGGATTAAAACCATAAATTCAGACATAGAAATTCCCCAAACCACATCTGACAAGGGTTTCACTTTTCAGAAACACTCAATATTCCAATTCAAATGCAAGAACCCTTGTCAATAAATTCGCATCAGATTAAATCAGCAGAAGAACTCATCTTACTCTTCCTAATGCTATCGACAACATGTAGAAAGAGTTAAATCAATCAGCTAAAATCCACACTTCAAATCCTGGATTCAGGAGCCTTAAGGAGTATTGAGAACTCCTTAGGTTAAAAAATTATCAGTGCTCTCAACAAACACAAACTCATGAATACAAGATAAAACTTCAAATCACCACAGTGATTTTCCTTAGTTCTATCATGCATTCACTGCATTAAAATCATCATAAAACTCAGATCAAATTATGGCTCTTCTGAGATGAATTCTGACATCAGAAACATCTCAGATTCCTTGCCAAACAATGAATAAGAATCAGAATTCTTCAGTTTGTCAGATCAAAACAGTCAAAACCCAATTAAGTAAAAATCCTTGAAATCTGAGTTAAAAAAAATCTGACAAACTGATCACTTTTTAGCTTAGATGAGGGGCTTTTGTGAACAAAAATGTGGTGAATGGGAATCCCCTAATGATATTTTTGATGCCAATTTCAGATCTGAGGTTAAAACCAATCAGATCTGAAATTAGGTCTAAATGAATGGGTGAATTGCGAGAAACAAATCATGGAAATCAGAAGCGAATATGGAAACATGGAGAGGGAGAAAGTTCGTGATCATGGACTGTGTGAAACCATCCCCTCTGATCTGGAATGATCAGAGGAGGTGAGGGGGGAAATTCAAGTCTAAATCAACTGCTACAGCTATACTATCAGAACTTTGCAATTAAACACTACAAATTACTTTAATTCTACTCTAAACCTACTTAACTACAGCTACAACTAATTTGCAGAATAATAAATCCACTCTTACAGGAGGAATGGGACCTATGGGTCCTTAGCCGGTAGCTAAGGAGGACGAAGGGAGGAAGATGACTCCAGCGGAGGGAAGAGTCTGCTAGTGAGGCTCCAGGGTCATCCTCAGGTGCTACGTGGTCCTTAGCGACGAGGAGGTCGAGAAGATGGTAGAGATTTCACAGCCGGTGGCTGTGAAATCAGAGAATTGGTGGGGAGGAGAAACTGGAGTGGACGAATGATAGCTAAGAGATGTAGGAGAGAGCGATCCCTTGCGCGTGCGACCACTGAGGTGCTTATGTAGTAGACTCAGTGGCTCAGATCATTGCACGGGTGAGGATAGCCGATGAGGCAATCGGCAGCAGGGATGAGAGGAGAGGAGTGCTTGGCGAGCTAACTCAAAATCTGACCGTCAGATGGGATCTGGGGAGAGGGGTGAGCATATGCACCGATTCGCGCGAAGCTTCTATTCAGATCCAACCGCAGATCAAAATCACGAGAGAAAATAGATGGCCAAGATTTAATGTGTTCTTTGCGCGCTACAGTGCGTGCGAAGAGCAGCAGGCCGATCTCGAAATGTCGGGAAAATTGCAGGGAAAACCCCTGTGCGAAGTGGTATAAAAATTATGTGCAGGCCCATAAGTGAAGAGAATTATAACAGGGTGGACCTTGCAGCCTTTCAAAGGGGTCCTTACGGGTTACAAGTAGGTCCAAAAAGGATTTTTAAAGACAAGAATGTGATGCATGAAGGACCTAAGTGTAAACTTTATACTACAAGGCCTAAATGATGTCCAAATGCCTTCAAATTTTTATATGTGCTCATTTGAACATTTAAGAAATTAATTGTACTTCTGATTTGGCCTTTTAAACTTATTTATGTGTTCAATTAATGCATGGATCACCATTTGTCCTATATCTTCAGAATATCTCATTTGTGACCTAATTATGCAATTTTAGCACAGAATAAAGGTTTTAGGTCTTTTTCTTTGATTCCCACACTTAACCCTTTTTATCTGTTAATTTGATGTTGTTTAACCTAGTGACTAGCTTAACTTCAACTTTTTAGCTATGATGTGTAGCCACTCATCACCACACCTCCACCCGCACACCCTCTACCAGCTTAGCTAGCAGCACCTCCAAGCCGCTTCGGCCGCATGCAGAGTGCATCACACCTTTGCCCTCTAGTGAGCAGCACCTCTAATGGCCTCCCGCACCACTCGTGAGCATCCCCCTACGCTCCTCCTTGCCTCCAGCCATGTGTTGAGCTGCTTTACAGTAGCAGCAACCAACCCATTGTCGCCGCCATTCTCTATTCCGTCAGGAAACCTTGGGCAACCCCGTACTTCGCCGCGACCACCATCACGAAGCCCTTGCCTCACTCATCTCCTTTGCCAAGTCTCACCTCCAGCCGTGGGCTGCCGTGCACGCACACCAAGCTCGAAGCAAATGCTCTCTATCTTATCATATTAATATTTACATTCACATGCCATTTCCACTCTTTCTATTTTGAATTTATTAATTAAATATTGTGGCTAATTTATGCAAGTGTTCTCCCTCTTTCTCATAAATTCCATTTCAGTAAGATCCTTTGATGTTTTCTTAATCTAAAGTAGATTTGACTCGATTTCTCAACAAAATTAATCGTGAACATCTGTTTTTAACTTGTGCAAGTTTAAATATGTAATTGCCTCCCTGTGGACACGACCTGCTCTCTTGTAAGTGGTTTAATTTTAATTCTAATTATTTTGATTTGTCGGTTTTCCACCACTTAGAAATACAAGATAAATCTTCTTAATCATCATTTTCGAAAGCAAAAATCTAACTCTTCACAAGGTTGTAGGTGTTTGAATATGGGTCATTTCTAGTGTATCCCTAGAGTGCATTAACATCCTTTGGATAATTAGGCATCGGGAAGCCTAATTCAAAATTTGAGGGCATCAAGGTCCCTCCTTGGTACCCAAGAAGAGATGGGTCCAAGTAAATTCGGCTCATGGGTGGAGCCATGGTCAGGTCAATAATATTATGCACTATTTCCTGACTTAGATGGTTAGGGAGTTGGTTGTGGGTTATCATAGAAACTCGGGTAGGCACAGGATTTATTCTGGAATTAGTACCTAAGGAAGTCCAGCCCATTAGAAAGTTGTCCAATTTCTTATCCAAACTCTTTATATTTCCCAACGAGTTCCACCCTATCCAATTGTTGTGCAACCAATTCTAAATCAACTGAGTTTGAATTATCTTTAACTTCATAGACTCCACTCCCTGGTTGACTTGATCTATTGAAGGCGAACATTGAGGCATTGTTGAGGGAATTCTCACTCATATTCCTGAATAATTGAAAGGCTCCCTCAGCATCTCTGCATAGGAAATTACCCCACATGCTACATCAACAAAATTCTTCAAATTGTCACTTAACCCATAATAGAAAATATGGGCCAAGTGCCACTTTGGAATCCCATGATGAGGGCATTTCCTAGCTAAGTCATTAAATCTCTCCCAAGCCTCATGTAGTTGCTCCCTAGGGTTTTGCTTAAAGGTTGTAATGACACATCTAAGACCATTAGTTTTTCCTATGGGAAAGAATTTCTTCAGAAAAGTGCTTCTTAAATCTTCCCATGTTTGGAATGGTCTACCAATTGTCTTCAACCATTGAGCAGCTTTATCTTTTAAAGAAAAAGAGGACACTTTCATCATTAGGGTATCCTCATTCATGTTCCTAGGGCTAAAGGTCCTTCCTATGTCTAAAAGTTCTTCAAGGTGGTGGAAGGGGTCATTAGAATTATGGCCATGGAAGTGGGGAATCAAATTGATGATTTATGGTTTGAGTTCAAAATCATCCCCATCCTAAGGTACCCTAACAAAAGGTTCAGGTTGGGCATTAGGAGGATTATAAAAGTCTTAGAGAGGCTGATCTTCTCTCCCATTTTGGAGTCGGGTAATGACTTGCACTATGACCTCCATCTATCTATCATGATGTCGGCCCTGCTTAGTAATCTACCTTTGTAAGAGAGCCATTGGATCCAGATTTTGTTCCTTCTCTTCGATCTCATCTTCCTCGTGGTGACTAGCCATTGAAGAGGGTTTATAGTCAGTTCCTGGACAATCAGGTCTTCTCCTAGGATATCTTTCTAAAGGTGGTAGCAAATAAGGATGTAGAGATCTTCTACCTTGCTTGCACTAGAAGAATGTGTGTAGATGAGAGGGAAAAGACAGATGCAAGAATACCCCACCCTCTCAATACAAGAAATCAAGCTAGTCCTTAGAGTGTAAACCCTAAATGGACCTAATCCTGGCTCCCCAAAACACGACTAGGTTAGATCAAACCTTGAATTACTTGGCTGACAAGAAGGGTGGGACCCCCTAGGACAACCCGCTCGGCGGGACACCACTAAGGGTTAATGCAATTATCACACCGACCTTTCTTGTCACCAGTGGGTCCAAGAAGATAAGGCCTTGACCTTAGCCCAATCTAATTTCAAGTCCCCAAGAAGATTAGTCCTGCCTAGAGCATGCCTGCTCAGTTTTAGGCTTAGGCTCAATGTGCTTTTGGAATATGATGGGTGTTAGGGGTGTTGCCCTTAAAATTGATTTTCAAAGTGTGAAGTGCATAGGCATGTGGTTCACAAGCAATTTTTTTATGATGAAGTGAATTTTAAGTTTCAATTGCTTGTATAGTTGTATTTTAAGGTTCACTTGGAGTAAATATCTTCAAGCAATGGTTCTAATGAGGCACACAGGAGGTTTTGCAAGTCCTAATTATTTGATAGATTTCCTTTAAGTATGGGAATGCATGTGTGCTCTACCTTAATGTGAAACCCCATTAGTAGATAGTTCTAAATAATCCTTTCAAGTTTAAAATTATGGAAGTGGTGCGACCCAAACAATGCAATCAATTGGGCTTGTTGTACCACTAACTGTCACTCAGAAAATATTTTTTCAAGAATTATTTGCACATTTTCTATTTTTTTCAGATTTAAAGTTTACTAAGGGTTCTATAATCTGTTTTGACCTTCAGTTAGTGCTTGAATAATCCGTGCAATCAAACATGTGGGAAATTTTTTTCCAGATTTTTTCCTAAATTCATTATTTTTAGAGAAATTCAGTGACACAAATCTCAAGTCAATCAAAGTTGTATAAAAATTCCTATGATATTTTGAACTCCGAATCAGGAACAAATACCAATTTGATAATAGTTTAGTGCATGAATTTTTTAATTTTTTTTATCACTCAGATTAGCACAAAATTTGGATATGTTTTTCCCAATTTCAAAACCCACGTCCAGTAAAAAGTTTAGAATTTTTAGACATGCATATTTTCAGGAATTGAATTTTTAAGATGAGAGTTTTTTTCAACCTGGAAATTGATTCCCATAAACAAGAGATATATTTTCTTCTCTTTTTTGTTTTTCGAAAAGCAAGCAAATGCTTACTAATCCTAAGGTTCAAGCAAGCACATAATTTCTTTTGGATTTTTTTTCAAAATAAAATCTAACCTAATCTAAGATATGAGTACTTACCTGAGATTCAAACCCATTCTTTTCTATTGTTACGCATGTCTTCTCGTAATTTTGTGATTCGAATGCACACGCAACCAAAATGAATAGCAAGTTAGAATCTCAAATAAGCACTAGGAAGGAAACCTTCAAAAATTTCCATTACCTCCCTGGCAACGGTGCCAACTTGTTCGACCAGCAAATGTGTTAAAATATTTTGTATTGTTGTAATACAAATCATGATGAAACAAATAACATTTATAGAGTTTCGGTAAGTATCGTGTCATTCACAGGAAGGAAAAACTTGATTCTCAAAAGCTTTTCATACTAACTACTAATGCGAAATATAAATCAAATATCTAGAGAATCATAATTTTATTGCTACTTGTAATCAGTTTTCAAACTAAAAATAACTATGCTAAAGAGTAGAGAGAGAGAGAAAGAGAGAAAGAGAGAGAAAGTAGATGAAGGATGACGTCGCTTGTAGGATGCTTATGCGAAGTGCGGCAGCACTTCAGATCCAGAGCATAGGGAGGAAGACTAGAGAGAAGTTGGAGAGAGAGAAAGGCTAGAGATCTATCTGGTGGGAGTTGTTTCTCAACTAGGGGACCTGGGGCTCTTTTTATTGCTTTATTAAGGGGCAAAGTAGGTATTTAAGACCCTAAAATCATGCAAGACCCTCAAATTAATCAGGCTCATCGATCGGGAGATCAACAGACCAAGTCGGACTTCAGGAAACCATCCCAAACACCTTATACGCATGGATTGCTCCTCTGGTAGAGATGTAGTGCGCATTCATCCTTCAGATCGCCATCGCACAGCTATCACTACACGCTCGCCCGCACAACCTTCGTGCCTCAACCACATATGCTGAAATTGTGCAAAAGCTCTGCGCTCGATCCTCAACAGTCCGATCTCATGATCGGACGACTTTAATGCACCTCGTCCATCACCTTTGAAATCCTAACGGGCATGCACGTGCATTTGGTTACGTGTGATCACTCTTCAACGCACCATGCCTCTACTCAATCACCATCTGATGAAGATCCAACAGTTGAATTTCATCCGTGCTCGCTGCCATCGTAATTTTTTACCGATTGCAAATCAATCGCACATCTTATGCTATTGATTGAGCATGATAACCAACGCGTTAAGGGCGTGGATGGTCATGCTTCCCATTTCTCATGTGGTTGCTCTCAGCCATTGGATGGAGATCAAATTGCTGAGCGTGACCCTTCCATGATGAAGTGTGTTTGGAGCAGTGACGTGGTGCTCCTATGGCTGTTGGATGATGATCCAATGGCCCATAAGGCGTGGGGAGAACTCCTTCAGAGGTTGGGTGGCACTCTTGGGCAATTGTGATGGCACCATGTGGCACCATCATGGCTATCCATCTTCTCCCCTTTGTAGATGAAGAGTCGATTGTTCGCTTTAAAGTCGTTTGTAGTTTTATGTGGTGGAAAAATCGACTAATCAATAATTAAAAATAACCACTCGCAGAAGAGCGAGTCATGTCAACAGGGAGGCAATGACGTATGTAAGTTCGTACCAATTAAAAATGTATGTTCGTAGTTAGTTTAGACGAGAATCGAGCCAAATCTGCCTTCAGATTAAGGTAATATCAAGAAAACATGCTAAAATGGCAATTTTTAACAACTAGAGGATATTTTTTGCAATGCAGATTCAATAAAATATCAATAAAAGTTGGCAATGGTAGAAAATGTAAATATTAATGGCCCTTTTACTGTAGCAAAACAGGGGATTTCTTCCCCTTGGCCGTGCGTGAAGAGGAAGGAACGGTCGAAGGCGTGAAGCTCGGAGGAAGTTCTTTGGACCGAGGGCTTTGCAGTGGTGGTGGCAGCGAGTCGCGAGGTGGATGGAGCCAGCCGGACGGAGCTCCGGCGAAGGTGGCTGCACCTGCTGGAGGAGGGGCGGCTGTGCGCGCACGAAGGCTGTTGTAGGTGGTGCGCGTGGGCGCCGCTATTGCGTGCACTGAGTCCACATGCACTGTTGGAGGCACTGCAGGTGGCGGCGTGGGGCACTGCAGATGGCGGAGATGCTCTGCAGGTGGAAGGTGATGGTCGGCCTGGATAGGTTGTTAATATGATATTTTTATCGTTGAAATGTGTATAGTGGTTAACCTAATTCAGACCTAACCATCTCTTTACAAAATTTTTAACCTGGCCTAATTGATTTTATCTTGTCACTTTTAAGCCTAGGGTCGAACTCAGGGAAGTGGGGTTCAAGTCGAGTTTCTACGTTTTCCTTAAAACGCGTCTCTTCCGTTCGTTTATTCTGTTTTTGGTATTTTTCTTATTTAGGTTTTTTTCTGGTAATCCTTGTTCTTGAGGCACACCCTCAAAATTGTGTCCTTGGCTTTTAGCCAAAACAGAGTTTCAAAACACGTCTTGCTACTTGCAAGACGGGGGTACCTGCAAATCAAAGATTATCTTTTCACTTTTATACCTTTTTTTATCTTTTTACTAAGAAGGAAGCTATCAGATAGAAAGTAAATATAGTAGCTATAGATATATATTTATATGTAGTATATATATAAAGGGGTGGGGGTGGAGGTGACGATGGAGTGTAGCACTATGTCGAGTCAGCCGACGTCTAGAGAGACGCAACCAACACGACTAGGTGCCGCGTGGAGTGTGGATGGAGGATGGATGATGTATGGGACCACGCTTTTTTTGTACGCGTGTATCAGGGAATATCAGCAACTGGTGCAGATATCCCCGCGATACAGCGTATAATAAATAACGTGAAAATATATGTACATATGTATGTATATAAATGTATAAGTATATATGTATAGATATATATAGATATATATATATATATATATAGGTGTATATATATATATATATATATGTATGTATATATGTATATAGCTATGTATATATGTATATAAGTATATATATATATAATACTATATAGATATATATATATATGTATATAGGTATATATGTATCTAGATATATATGTATATATATATGTGTATATGTATAAGTATATAGATATGTATATATATATATATATGTATATGAGTATGTGTATATATATATATATATATATATATTATATATGTATATGTATATATATATTATACTATATGTATGTATACATAACTATATAGATATACTATGTATATATAAGTATATATATATAGATATATGTATATGTATATATATATATATATATATATATATGTATGTATATAAGTTACTATTAGTGTGTGAGTGTGTGTGTCGGTGAATGGGTGTGTGTGTGTTGCTGTAAGTGAAAAAAAGAGAGAGAGAGAGAGAGAGAGAGAGAGATCGGCAGAAGGAGAGAATGCAGCCGCTCTACAGGAGGCACGATACGTCATCTGCAGATGGCGGCCGACGTCTGGAGGTCGCGGGCGCACGGGGGCGTACTCGCGCAGAGGAGATGAGGAGTCTGCGTCGACCTGCTGCGAGCGCGGAGGCTCGCGACAGAGCGTACTAACGGAAGCGGGGAAGGTCTGCAGGCACTTGCAGACGCTCGCGGAAGCTGCGGGGGCCGCTGCCGCTGCTGCTGCTGCTGCCGCCGCTTAGCTGCTGCTGCTGCTTCCGCTTAGCTGCTGCTGCTGCTTCAAGCTTCAGACCTTGAAGCGGCAGCAATGGCTAGAAGTGCGAGAACGGAAAACAAATGAAAACAGAGAGCCACCACGCCCACCGGCTCTTTGAAGAGCTGGGCGGTGATGGTCTCACTGTGGTGGTGTGCACCACAGTGAGCTCCTGCCCGCCGGGTTTCTCCTCGGAGGAGGACCGACGTATGGAGGGGAGAGGGAGGAGAGGAAGGTGGTGGCCTGCTGGTGGTGTTTCTTTCTTGCTGCCGCCAGCCCTTGAAGAAGAAGAACCAGTGGCTTCTTATAGAAGAAGAGAGCATGGTCATGCAGCATGCGGGAAATGGGAGGAATGGCAGCCGCAGGGAATGGCTTGGGCAGGGAGAGGGCGCGGGAAGTTGCAGCAGCGGGAAGGACAGCAGGGAGAGGCAGCGGAGAAGAAGTTGCAGCAGCGGGAGAAAAAATAGAAATCAAGAGGAAATAAAAATAGAGAAGGGAATTTTTGCAAATATGCACTCGAGGAAAAAAGTGAATTATGAAGTCATTTATTTCAATCTTCCCTCCTCTTAATTAAATGCATGAATGCAAGTATTTTTACAGATGCGACTATAGGATTATAATATACATAGTTAATGCTAGAAAATAGCATAAGAAGGCGTCCTTATAGGCGTGTTTTGAGGTGCAAACATATACCCCCATGCCTATCTTTTGCTAGTCCCTAGCAAAACCGTATTTAGAAATGTTCTTAAGCTGAAGATTTTCTTCTGAGATGATATCGGTGTGTTTATTATCGGATATTGTGAGAACCAATTGTAAAGAAGACTACCAGTACTTTAAGTCTTACATGACAAAGATTATCTCTCAACTAACCAGGACTCTTGATTTTTAAACCTTAAGTACGATTTCCAGGACCCAGGAGGTTTTTCCATACTCGAGAGCTCAAGAGGTTATGGTTTGTGCATAGTGAAGGATCAAGACTGACCAGATGAACCTTAAGACTCACTCCCAGGGTTTCACAAATTTTTAAGTATAGGTTGGTCCCAATTTCAGCTCGTGTTTTCGGATTGACCCTTAAGATGATTACGGAAAACTCAACTCCCATTTTCGAAAAACAAATTATACCGACATTTATGAGATATACTGACTCTTTTGCAACATCTTTTTTTTTTTTTTTTTTTTTTTTTTCTGGTGGGAGAGTTTCTTTTTGTTGGAAAGAGCCACTCCTAAACACAAGACTAAAGCTTGGGATAAAAAGTCTACCTGCACGCACAGGTAAGGACTCCACCTTTCCTAATGAACACTAGGGTTGGATCTTATGTTCACCTGATCTTTCCTGATATGTGTAGTGTGAACCAAGTTTACTTAAGCTCTCAAGAAAAAACAAACCAACGAATCCTGTACTGGTGTCTCAGGTACAAGAAACGTTCTTAGTTAGGAGAGATTTTGATCTATTTCGTCAATGCTTTAAGTGAATTAAGCCGAGCCTGAGCGAATCAAGCTTCTGTGGCCTGGAAATTCTTCAAAACAGAGGTTGAATATCCATAAACACTTATTGTATTTTTGTTTCAGCTTTTAGATCATTACTAAACACCATTTATTACTAATATATATATATATATATTTTTTTTTTCTTTTCTTTTTTCTTTTTCTTGCATATTTATAAATAGGTGGTAATTGTCTGATACCATAAAATACCCGGATCCTATGGATGCCTATCCACCCCCCCATGCCAAACAATGCTATGTCCTCATATGCATGCAAGGAAAGGCAGAGAACGGACGACAGATCGGGTAACAGGAGCTGAGGTTTAGGGTATAAATCAGGGTGGAAGGGTGGGTGGATGGTGGGTGGTGAAGAGAAAAGCGAAGTAATCGCGATAGAGGCGTGAAAAGTAATGGTGGATGGTGAGAGATTTGGCGTTTTCTGGGACGAGAATGTCCCAGGCGGATCAGAAAACAGATCAGGAAGAGGAAGTTGGCCCTTAGATTGGCCAAGAAGGGGGGCTTTTTGGATAGATGGATCCAAAAGGGAATAGCCCCGGTGAGTAAGCTGTGGGCTCAAGGTCCCAGTGTGGATTTGCAAATCCGCCTGATTTAGCGGGAAAGAAAGGGCAATCCGGTCTTCCATAGTGTGGACCGGCGGTGAGCAGCCCGGCAATGACTCAGACCACGAGGTATGGGAAGCGGAGAAAACCTCGTCAGAAGTCTGGTCAGGAGAAGGTACAGGAATAGGGAGGGATTGGGGAACGTCACAGTTTGTGTTGGTCAGGCAGTCGTCAGGTAATTTGCAGCAGTCTGAATCGGCTCCAATTAGTTCGATACACGTACTGACAGTCACGTCCTCGTCAGACGTGTCATCCTTGATGTGATCACTATCATCATAAGAGTGCGGTGCTGCAGCGGGATTAACCTGAAATCCCGAAGGAATACTCGGAGCTTGCAGAATTTGATGAACCTGTTCCTGAGAAGGTTGTACCTGTGGTTGCGGACCACAGGGTACAAAGTTTTGCGGGTTTGGAACAGGTTGGGCGGGAAAAGTGCCCTGAGATCGAGTCACCATGCTTAGTTGACTGATCTCAGCATTCTGCTGCGCCAAATGCTGAAGAGAGGTCATGTTTTCTTTATGGCGCTTTGACATTTCCGTCATCATTCGCATCAATTTATCAAGAGGTTTTGATGCGTGTTTGGTTTTCTGTACATAAGGGCCTGATGGCAGATTTGCCATAGGATTAGACTGGGCCCTTGGGATGACGGGTGCGGACGATCGCATTGGTCCACCAGCGGGGTTTCGACGCTGCGGGTTGTTGGACCATGCAAAATTGGGATGATTGTGCCACCCTGGGTTATACGTGGCAGAAAACGGGTTATTCCCCAGGGTGCAGGCATCTTCTATGCCAGAAGACGTGTCCGCATATGTGTCCGAGTACACGGAGGCTTGGTCCTCCGTGTTGAAATACTGGCTCACAGAAGCCAGTTCCACATGACTTACCGAGTCGCTTGGCGCGACACTCGATAAGGAAGGTCTTGCAGGGTTTCCAGGGATAAGCCTGGTGTTGAAAGAATTGAAATTGTGACGAAGTGGTGAGGCGGGGGTGTGTGCCATGTTTGTGGAGGAGGAGGATGATTCGGCTCTTTTTCTAGATTTATCAGTCAATACAAGCAATTCAGGGTTTTGTGACCTCCTCCCAAACATGCACTACCGCAGGAAGAATTGGGGAGATGAGAAGGGAAAAGGGATGAGAGAAATGACGCCGCAAAGGTACACTTGATTACAAATCAATACAGTCAAGTTCCTAACCTCTACAGTGTGCCCTTAGACCTAAAGATCTAAGTTACCTACTATCACGAACTACGGAACCGAATGCGAGCACCGCGGAACCACCGGGCCAGATTGAAAGGCCGTTTGCCCCAGTCTTAGACACCCGATAGCACGCGGGAACTCTCACCAGCACGTAGTCGCTACACACAGGTAGTTAGACCTCCAATCCTTAGTAAGGGTCAAGTTACTACCAGTTTTAATTAGAGGCTTAGGGTCAAGTGCTTTTGGAATGTGAAGGGCGTTGTTTACGGGTAATGCCCAAGTGATTGATTTTAAGAGTGTGTAAGAACAAGCATGCAACGGGGAAATCTCCCCGAATTGAAGTTTTAATTGGTGAATGGTTTTTAGAGTTCAACCTTAAGTAGTATGAATTTTAGGATTTTGCTGAATTACCAATTCAACCAATCTCCGGGTTTTGCAAGAATACAGGTTTTCTTTCTAAAGCCCAAGAAACCCTTCTTCAATTATCAGTTAGTTAATGCATGCTAAAATGCAATGGGCTACCCTAAATGGAGATTTCTATGTGTGGATGCGCGAATCAATTTTATATCAATGTGAAAGGGAGCCAAAACACTTCAATTCAAGTGCTCCCAATCACCAGAAAGATATCCACACACAAGGCTTCAACCAACAGATAAAGAAAGTAAAACTGTTGGGGTTGAAGTATTCAGGATCGAATCACAGGCAAGTTTGAAAAGTCGTGGTGGGGTTGGAATCAACGCAATTCCAAATCTCCCCACCAAAAATGTAATCCTGAATTAAAGATAATTGAGGCAAAAGAGGGATACAAGCAATCTTTTTCTTTGCCTCAAAGAATACTTCCCATGGCGAAAAATCTAAGAATCAAGATTCTAGAATTTTCGCTATGCGAAGTAAGGCGGGAAATCCCGGGGCAGTGGGAGTGAAGACAACCAATCAATCAAGTGAATTTTAATCCACTTGCCCTCAAGAAATCCCAAGAAGTTTTTCTAATTTTTAGTTTTAAATTTTTTTTTTTTTTTTTTTTTTTTTTTGTGTGGTGGCAAGTTAACCCTAATTTGATGAGAAAAGAAAACCTACTTGTTCGGCAACGTGTGCGAAGTTCCAATGCGATGTCGGCGTCTTCACGCTCTCGTTCCCGCCTTGGATCTGCTCACGTCCTCGACTTCGTCAGCCTTCTTCTCCTTCCACCAGGTTCACCTGCACACCAAAAACAACAATACCCGTGAAGAGAGAAGAGACAAATTTAAAGGAATTGGATAGAAACTTACTCGAAAGCGCACCTCCCCGGCAACGGCGCCAGAAAAGTTATGATGGTCGGCCTGGATAGGTTGTTAATATGATATTTTTATCGTTGAAATGTGTATAGTGGTTAACCTAATTCAGACCTAACCATCTCTTTACAAAATTTTTAACCTGGCCTAATTGATTTTATCTTGTCACTTTAAGCCCAGGGTCGAACTCAGGGAAGTGGGGTTCAAGTCGAGTTTCTACGTTTTCCTTAAAACGCGTCTCTTCCGTTCGTTTATTCTGTTTTTGGTATTTTTCTTATTTAGGTTTTTTTCTGGTAATCCTTGTTCTTGAGGCACACCCTCAAAATTGTGTCCTTGGCTTTTAGCCAAAACAGAGTTTCAAAACACGTCTTGCTACTTGCAAGACGGGGGTACCTGCAAATCAAAGATTATCTTTTCACTTTTATACCTTTTTTTATCTTTTTACTAAGAAGGAAGCTATCAGATAGAAAGTAAATATAGTAGCTATAGATATATATTTATATGTAGTATATATATAAAGGGGTGGGGGTGGAGGTGACGATGGAGTGTAGCACTATGTCGAGTCAGCCGACGTCTAGAGAGACGCAACCAACACGACTAGGTGCCGCGTGGAGTGTGGATGGAGGATGGATGATGTATGGGACCACGCTTTTTTTGTACGCGTGTATCAGGGAATATCAGCAACTGGTGCAGATATCCCCGCGATACAGCGTATAATAAATAACGTGAAAATATATGTACATATGTATGTATATAAATGTATAAGTATATATGTATAGATATATATAGATATATATATATATATATATATAGGTGTATATATATATATATATATGTATGTATATATGTATATAGCTATGTATATATGTATATAAGTATATATATATATAATACTATATAGATATATATATATATATGTATATAGGTATATATGTATCTAGATATATATGTATATATATATGTGTATATGTATAAGTATATAGATATGTATATATATATATATGTATATGAGTATGTGTATATATATATATATATATATATATATATATATATATATATATATATTATATATGTATATGTATATATATATTATACTATATGTATGTATACATAACTATATAGATATACTATGTATATATAAGTATATATATATAGATATATGTATATGTATATATATATATATATATATATATGTATGTATATAAGTTACTATTAGTGTGTGAGTGTGTGTGTCGGTGAATGGGTGTGTGTGTGTTGCTGTAAGTGAAAAAAAAGAGAGAGAGAGAGAGAGAGAGAGATCGGCAGAAGGAGAGAATGCAGCCGCTCTGCAGGAGGCACGATACGTCGTCTGCAGATGGCGGCCGACGTCTGGAGGTCGCGGGCGCACGGGGGCGTACTCGCGCAGAGGAGATGAGGAGTCTGCGTCGACCTGCTGCGAGCGCGGAGGCTCGCGACAGAGCGTACTAACGGAAGCGGGGAAGGTCTGCAGGCACGCGCGGAGTGGCTGGGGCGCTTGCAGACGCTCGTGGAAGCTGCGGGGGCCGCTGCCGCTGCTGCTGCTGCTGCCGCCGCTTAGCTGCTGCTGCTGCTTCCGCTTAGCTGCTGCTGCTGCTTCAAGCTTCAGACCTTGAAGCGGCAGCAATGGCTAGAAGTGCGAGAACGGAAAACAAATGAAAACAGAGAGCCACCACGCCCACCGGCTCTTTGAAGAGCTGGGCGGTGATGGTCTCACTGTGGTGGTGTGCACCACAGTGAGCTCCTGTCCGCCGGGTTTCTCCTCGGAGGAGGACCGACGTATGGAGGGGAGAGGGAGGAGAGGAAGGTGGTGGCCTGCTGGTGGTGTTTCTTTCTTGCTGCCGCCAGCCCTTGAAGAAGAAGAACCAGTGGCTTCTTATAGAAGAAGAGAGCATGGTCATGCAGCATGCGGGAAATGGGAGGAATGGCAGCCGCAGGGAATGGCTTGGGCAGGGAGAGGGCGCGGGAAGTTGCAGCAGCGGGAAGGACAGCAGGGAGAGGCAGCGGAGAAGAAGTTGCAGCAGCGGGAGAAAAAATAGAAATCAAGAGGAAATAAAAATAGAGAAGGGAATTTTTGCAAATATGCACTCGAGGAAAAAAGTGAATTATGAAGTCATTTATTTCAATCTTCCCTCCTCTTAATTAAATGCATGAATGCAAGTATTTTTACAGATGCGACTATAGGATTATAATATACATAGTTAATGCTAGAAAATAGCATAAGAAGGCGTCCTTATAGGCGTGTTTTGAGGTGCAAACAGAAGGCGCAGGCGTGCTGGAGCGGGCGCGTGGAGTTGAGAGTGCTAAAGGTGAGGAGACGCACGCACTGGTCTGCATGTGCACCGAGGGTGGTGCTGCTGCAGGTGGTGGTGTGCGAGCGCTGTTGTATGCCACTGGCGGAAGCTACAAGGAAGGCGTGCTGGAGTAGATGTAGCGCGACAATGTTCAAGGGAAGGCACGCGGTAGGGAGTGAGCGGGCGCACTGCAGGCTGGAGATGGCATGAAGGCGGTCTTGCGTAGCAGGATGTGCGTGAGGCTTCAAGGCGGTTGGCGCTGGAGGTGATGTGCAGTAAGGGTGGTTTCTATTGGAGTAGGGGGCGTCGAAGCTTCAGACGTCCGGGAAACTTCCCGGACATCTTAACTGACTGAGGAGTGAAATTGTAGTAGCGGTTGTGGAGGTTGTTGGTGATGACGGCGAGGGTGGTGCACGGTGAGGTGCTCACAGTAATGCGGACGATCTCTGGAGGGCGTTGTGGCCTGTCACACCACACGCCCACGGTGGTGGAGGCTCGTCGTCGCGGTTGAGGCTGGAGGTCATGAAATGGATGAGATGAACTCTCTGCATAGTGTGAATTGTTGGGATGGAGGACTCCACTCGGCGGCCTCTCCTCTTTTTGTAGTTGCCTGCATGAATTTGAATGGAGAGGCGGGAGTAGATCCACCTTCTCTGCTAATCCATGAATGTAGGCTTTAGTGCGGTAGCTGGTGGCGTTGCAGCGGCAGCCGAGCCGTTGCTGAAAAGAAGAAGAATAAAAGATAATTTTAAAATATTATGGTTATTTATATACAAACCCTCAACTTTTATGTTAGCTTAAATTAATGCATGCAATGCACCTAATTAGTTAACTAATTAAATGAATGCAATTCTAAGTTAATTCTAAATGCATTTAAATATGAATGCAATGCATGAATTTTATAATTAAATTAGAAATATGAATTAATCTATTTACATCCTAATTTATGCTAAATAAATGTTAGAATTAACCTAATGTCTAGGCACTTAAATACTTAAATCACCCACAAATATGGGCTAATCAAATACCCCCATGCTTAGTTTTTTTGCTAGTCCCTAGCAAAATTAAGCGAAACCTAGCACTCCAAATAGATTAGTCAACCCAATCGGTCTTCCTTTAGAAACATATTAAGTTCAGACTCTAGACCTAAGGTTCGCAAGTAGTTGCTAAGTTACAGACTAGGTCGGCTAAAGATGAGTTGCAGGCACAAGTTTCTCTGATTTTTGACTCTGCCCTAAGGTTTATTGATCCCTGAGATTAAAGCATCTGTGCATGTGCGATAGTCTGAGTTATTTATGTTCAAGGAAAAAATATTTTTTTTTTGTTTTATATATATATATTTTTATTCTTGTTTGATTCCCCTAAGTCTAACCTCGGATCAGCTATCAACAAGGTCTGTGTTGGATTCATTGTCCCCATTACCGTACCTGGAAGGGTGCCTGGCTTTCGATGCTTCGAGATAGCACCGCCCATAATGACCCCAAGAACTCCTGGCAATCGACACTTCGAGATAGTATCGCCCATGAATTTCTTAAGCGAATTCAGGCCTATGGCAATCGACACTTCGAGATAGGGCTGCCCATGGTACCTGAACCGCACAATGCGCTTACATGCCCCCAGTAGGATGGATATCCTAAGAGACAAGCACCGAGGAGGTAATATGTTATCATCACATCCTCAAGGTGAGTATATACTCCACCTCGCCTGCGGCAGGAACTCTTCCAATCAAATTGTGTTTTCAAGCCTCTCCTAAGTCAAAACTAAGAGAACCAAATCTCTTTTAAAAAAGAAAGAAATTAAGTTGGTTACCAGACCAAGTGTGTGAAATTTGGATGCTTGGGTTACAAGGACCTGTAAACCAAAAGGTAGAACAAGACTCCAGGTACTACCTCACCTTTTAACTCAAACCCTAGCTTTCCTTCCTCAACCTCTTGAGGAATGGTCCGCAACTTAACTCCTACTTAAGTTTTTAAGTCTACAAAGGACCCTAAAGGTCTAAAGCTAGTAGCTCATTTAGCTTCTAAAGTTTGACCCTAGAATTAACTTAGTCTACCCTAGAGTTCTGATTTGCTTAAGAATGCAGGACCTAGACAGTTAAGCTCAAAACTTTTTTATTATATATATATATATATTAAATGCAAATGTATGCATGCTATAAACAAAATGCCTCCGGTCCTCTCCCCCATTCCTGGTTCAAACAATGTCCTCATTGAAAACAAAAATAGCTAAAGGAAGATATTACTTGAGGCGGAGAATGGTAGGAGCTAAGGCTCCTCAAGAGTGACTTCATCAACTAGATGGCCTCTAAAGTTATGTACGGTTTTAACCGTTGACCGTTGACGATAAAGGGAGTTGCTGAAGAGGAAGGATTTTTAATCTCCACAGCTCCATGCGGAAATACTTTGGTGATTATGTAAGGCCCATCCCAACGAGATTTTAACTTCCCAGGAAAAAGCTTAAGTCTGGAATTGAAAAGCCAGACTTGTTGGTTGGGCTCAAAGATCTTTCGAAGTATAAACTTATCATGCAAGACCTTAGTTTTTTCTTTATAAGCTTGAGAGGTGTTATAAGCATCATTCCTCAGCTCCTCAAGCTCACTTAATTCTAAAAATCGTGCCTTACTTGCCTTCTCTAAATCCTTATTAACACTTCGAATAGCCCAAAGTGTCTTATGTTCCAACTCAACAGGTAAATGGCACGCTTTTCCATACACAATCCGAAAGGGAGAAGTACCCAAAGGGGTCTTATAGGCCGTTTGATATGCCCACAAAGCATCATCAAGCTTTTGGGAATAGTCTTTCCTATCAGGTCTAACAGACTTTTCCAAAATATCTTTTATCTCCCTATTCGACACTTCAACCTGACCACTTGTCTGAGGATGGTAAGGGTTAGTGACCATGTGAGTCACTCCCAGACTCCTGATTAGCCGTTTGAAGTGGTGGTTTCGGAAATGAGGTCCCCCATCACTTATAATAGTCTTGGGGCAGCCAAAACGGGATATGATATTGGTCTTCGCAAATTTCAAAACCACGGAGTGGTCATTTGTGCACGTAGGAATGGCCTCTATCCATTTAGAGACATAATCAACTGCCACCAAGATATATTCATAACCATGGGACAATGGGAAGGGGCCCATAAAGTCAATTCCCCACACATCAAAAATTTCAACATATTGAATAGGATGTTGAGGCATTTCATTCCTCTTCCCAATCGTTCCACTCCGTTGACATCTAATATAGGCCTTAACAAAATTATAAGAATCCTTAAATAAGGAAGTCCACCAAAAATCAGACTGGAGAACCTTAAAAGCAGTTTTCTTAGCACCAAAGTGTCCTCCACAATGAAGTTCATGGCAAATACTCAGCACACTTTGTTGTTTCTCTTTAGGTACCAATGTCTCAATACTTGGTCTTGTCCAATTCTAAATAATTTTGGCTCTTCCCAATGAAAATATCTTTCTTGAGAAATGAATCTCTTTCTTTTCTGCTCATCCCAAGAGCCAGGAGTTTGTCCAGTGACCAAGTAATTTACAGTGTCTGCATACCGAGGTAAAGTTGGTGTTACCGCCATCAGAGTTTCATCGGGAAATGTCTCACGAATGTCTCCAGAAAGAGAGTCATTAAGAGGAAGGCGAGACCAGTGGTCAGCCACAGCATTTTCTACTCCTTTCTTTTCAAGTATTTCCAAGTCAAATTCTTGAAGGAGTAGGATCCACCTAATCAGACGTGGCTTAGAATCTTTCTTAGCAATGAGATGTTTCACTGCTGCATGATCAGTAAAAATAACCACCTTAGACCCAAGCAGATAAGACCTAAACTTTTCCAGAGCAAAAACTAGAGCAAGTAATTCTTTTTCAGTGACGGTGTAGCTTTGCTAAGGTTTAGTTAAAGTCTTGCTTGCATAATGCAGTACATGAGGTCTTCCCTCAACCCTTTGTCCAAGGACTGCTCCCACTGCATAATTCGAAGCATCACACATAAGCTCAAATGGGAGTGTCCAATCAGGAGCTTGGAGAATAGGCATAGAGATCAAGGCCTCCTTTAGAGTTTGAAATGCCTCGACACACTTTGAATCAAAACTGAAGGAAGATTCCTTCGCCAACAAGTCACAAATTTGCCTAGAAATTTTACTAAAATTTTTAATAAAGCGCTTATAAAAGCCAGCATGGCCTAGAAAGGATCTAATCTATTTGACATTCATAGGCAATGGAAGTTTGGAAATAGAATCAATCTTGGCTTTATCTACTTCCAAACCTTGCTCGGATACAACATGCCCAAGTACAATTCCTTTCTGTACCATGAAGTGACTTTTCTCCCAGCTGAGGACTAAACCAGTCTCCTTACATCGCTTCAACATATTCTCCAAGTGCAGGAGACACTGGTCGAAAGATGAGCCATAAATGGAGAAGTCATCCATAAACACTTCAACACACTCGTCAATCATGTCCGAAAAGATAGACATCATACACCACTAGAAAGTTGCAGGGGCATTACATAATCCAAACGGCATACGCCTGAATGCAAAAGTACCGTAAGGACTCATGAATGTTGTCTTTTCCTGGTCATCAAGAAAGACTGCCACCTGATTGTACCCAGAATATCCATCGAGAAAGTAATAGTACTTATTCCTAGCCAATTTTTCAAGAATTTGATCAATAAAAGGCAGAGGAAAGTGATCCTTCTGGGTAGCGATTTTCAGCTTGTGGTAATCAATATAGACCCTCCATCCAGTTGAGGGTCTAGTGACAACTTGTTCACTTTAGTCGTTGAGTTCTACAGTAAAGCCTGCCTTCTTTGGCACCACATGACTAGGACTGACCCATTTACTATCAGCAATGGGATAAATGATTTCAGTGTCCAACCACTTCAGGATTTCCTTTTTTACCACCTCCCTTATATTAGGGTTCAGATGTCTCTGCATGTCCCTAAATGGCTTGATGGAATCATCAGTATAAATGTGGTGCATGCAAAGTGTAGAGTCTATACCTTTAATGTTAGCAATGCTCCAAGCAATAGCTTCCTTGTGCCTAGATAGGCATTCAATCAAGGCTCCCTCCTGTGCCTCAAATAGCATAGCCGAAATGATAACGGGGAGCGTATCATTGGCACCTAGGAAAACATACTTGAGAGTGTCAAGGAGGGGTTTCAACTCAAGGTCGGGGGCTTGTATGGTTGAGGGTTTCATAATAGATGTCCCCATCTCAGGTAACAGATCTACCTTCGGCGAAAATGATGGGGGAAGAGACTCAGCAGAAACACCTAGCAATTCCTTAAGTTCTAATATATCCCCTTCACATTCCTCCACGAGATGGGAATGCTTATTTAGCATGACATGCTGAAGGGGGTCATCACATAACATTGCAGGAGTTGCCTCTTCAATCAGGTCATCTATCACCTCAACTTGAGAACAATCCTCAAGTCCGGCTTGTTTGTAAGCATCAAACACATTAAGCCACATTTTCGTATTCCCAAAGCCCATTTTGAATGCCCCAGTATTGCAATTGATTGAAGCATCCATTGTTGCAAGTAATGGGTGGCTCAAAATGATGGAGGGTTTGGTTGGCTTGTTGGTAGGGTCATTGTCAAAAACTAAGAAGTCAACGGGAAAGAAGAAATCCTCCACTCTTATGAGGACATCTTCCAAAATTCCCCTTGGTGTCTTAAGTGATCAATCAACAACTTGAAGGATTACAGGGCTAGGCTTCAAATTGCCTCCCCCAAGTTGTTCATATACGTAGCTCGGAAGGATGTTCACCCCCGCACCCAGATCAAGTAGAGCCTCATCAATTTGTAAGTCACCAATAACTACAGAGATGTATGGGGCTCTTGGGTCCTTAAGTTTCGAGGGTGTGCCATGTTGAAAAATTGAGCTAACAGAATCAGGCAGGACAACTTTTGATTGGACCTATTTTCTAGATTGCCACTTTTTCGTGCATAGGTCATTTAAGAAGCGGGCATAAGGCGAAATCTTCCTGATAGCTTCAAGCAAAGGTAGGTTAATTTGCACTTGCTTGAAAGTTTCCATAATCTCGTCTGTCTTATCTTTGGCTCCAGATGAGCCAACAAAAGTCTGCCCAGAGGTGGATGATGAGAACCTCATCATGAGCCATAACTAGCTCATTTTGACCCAATACAAATGATAAAAGCTCCTACATAACTTAAGGAAAGGCTTAACTCAGAGAATTCTGAGTTTGAGAAGAAAACAAGTCATAAGGGGTAAAAATGCAATTTTACCAGTATAATCTGCATACAGGGTAATTCAGGGCCCAAACATAGGTCAAAGCAGCTTAATAAGAATAAAAGTGGGATGAAATGATCTAGCAAGAGCTACAGCAATTCTAAGAAACTAAATGATAATCTGTAACCCTAAAACAACCCACTTCAATTCACGAGGTTCAAGGCAAAGTTAAAATAGAATAAACCCTCTAAAATTCATATAAAAATAATCTCTAGGGTTTAGAACCTTCAATTTGGCCTTCAGAACCCATTTTGACCTACATTGAGAACCATGCCCAATTAATAACTTAATTTGGGTTTTTGCATAAATTGACCGGTCAAACAAGGTTTAATATAGAAATGAAATTCACCATCAGATTCCTTAGGTCCTAATTAGTCATGTATAAAAACTTGAGCCTAAGAAGAAACCTCCTTGACCGACTTTACACTTTGGTCCTCATATATTTACTCTTTGGCCCTCAACTTTTGAACCCTCGTATTTTGGCCCCTAACTCTCCTTCGTTCCTTGCGATCAGGTCCCCCCTACAAAACCTGCCAGCACCATGCTCCGGCGACCTTGCGCGAAGCATGGCGCCGCACAGGGTGAGGTGGGGGACCTGGCAAGTAAACCGGGGGTGCCCTGCGTCGTCAGCCGTCGCAGGGACACCCCCTGGTCGTTATAACCCACCATACCGGCCGTGCGAACGCACGGACGGTATGGGTTGTTGTTTCCGGCCATCCTCCGGCGAGGGAGACACGTCGTCTCCCTCCGCCTTCCTCCCTGTTTTGATCCCTATAAATACCCCCCGTTGCTCCACCGACCGGGGCAGCTCGGGTCTGACGGAGAAAACCCCCAACTTTCCTCTCTTCTCTCTCCGGCAGACGCTCACCAGCTCCGGCGGTTCCTCCCCCTTCTCCTCTTCGCTCTACTGCAATACCAGCAACAGAGACTTCCTCCCCTGCTATTTCCGCGCCATGCCGCACCCAGCTGGTGCCTCGCCGGCTCTTTACTCGCCGCCGCCCCTTTCCCTGAGCATCGTCTTCTCCGGCGACAGTCGATACGACTGTCGCCCTGTTCCTCCCACTTCGTCCCTGCAAGTAAGCTAGAACTACTCCCCTTCTTCTCCTCTTTCTTTCCCCGCCTTCAATTTATTCAATTAAGCCCTCGACCGACCCTGACCATCGTCACCCCCTTCGTCTCCGGCCACCCTCCGGCGAGATGCTCCCATCGCTCCACAGCCTCACACACCTCGCCGACCCTCACCGAACCTCCACCTCATCACACTGAGCACCCCCCACCCCTTCACTGCCACTCCACACCTCTGTAACGCTTCCCCCAACAAACCCATCCTCCGACCCACAGTCCGACCTAGGGCAGCCCTTGCATGCCGCCCCGCGCCTCGCCACCACCCACACGAGCTTCGCCGCACCCTGGCGAAGCTCCCGGCACTTTCTGATTAGGCCGAGAGGCCGTTTTTCTGTGAACAGGCCACCCGACCTCCGCCGCCATTGCCGTGCAGAAGGAGCTGCTTCCGCTTGCAGCTACAGGCGCGCCACGCTCAGCGCCACGCCCAGATTCGACTCCCAGGCCTTGCGAGGCGTTTCGACAAAACACCAAGCTCGCAGCTAAGGCAGAATGCTTCGCGTGACGCCGCGATCTCCCGCTGCTTTCCCCGCTGCGGGCGCGCAATTGAGGTGGGACATTTAGTCCCACCTCGGAAAAGTCCGAAGAGGCGCAGCGATATAAGACGCAAAAGTGCTGGAGGCTTACTTCCTCAGCACACGGGGTGAGGTCCCCTTCACCCGCCCGGTTACCCGGTCTCGTCCGCGCTCACGCCCCGCGGACTTGACCCGACCCGACCCGACTTAGACTGACCTGCACTCCTCGCCCACCACGCACGCCGGTGGGCCTGGACCCGGGCACGACCCGTACCCGATTACCCGGCAGCTCTGGGAGAGCTTTCCCAAGAGTGGTTTCAGAGAGAGAGAGACGCGGGGGAGAGGGTAGAGTAGGTTTTGTCCTCTGACGTAAGCTCTGAAGTGTGCAGGAACAGGTGAAGAAGGAAGCTGAGGAAGACACTGTAGCAACAGGCAGTTTAAGTCGTCTGATTGGAAAATCAGACGACATCCTGAAGGGAAAAGAAGTAAGAAGGAGAGACGACGTCCTGACAGGTAAAAGAAAAGAAGAAAGAAGAAGATCTGAAGAACAAAAGAACAAGGAAGAACAGCAGAAGAAGAAGAGGAAAGAACAAGGAAGAACAACACAGGTGAAGAAGAGGACCACAAGGAGATAAACACAAAAGAAGAACAGGAAGAACAAAAGCTAAAGAGGAGAAAGACAGAGAAAGAAAAGAAGAAGAACTCAAACTTTCATCTCTCTCCCTCTCTCTCTCTCTCTTTATTCTTTTTGTAATAGAACATGTATATCTCTAGAATACAACTTGCTCCCTGAGTTCGACCTCGGGAACTCTTTTATTTTTCCAAGTAAAAAAATTTATATATTTGAAATGATGGCAATAACTGGCTATACTACAATGCTATAACAATCAAACTCGGTTATCTCTCGAAGTCATCATCCTCGTATCAGTGGATAAGCGCTCTGGAAAAGGCACTCTCGATCTCTGGGTGGAAGGGTTCTCATGTCGAGTAAGGGGTGGAACGGGGGCAACTTCTTCTGGTGAGGTGATTTCAAGCAGAGAAGATTTGGGCAAGTCTTCTCCGGTGGGGATGAAAGTCGGGGTGGATGGTTTTTTAGGGGGTGAGACTATAGGAGCATCGGGTTTGGAAATTTCTTTCCCACTCCTCAGAATAGTCATCGCCTGAGCATGCTCCCTAAGGACAATCCCTTTTCCTTTAGGATTTTCCTCAGCAACACTGGGGAGCTTCCCAGTCTCCCTCTGTCTAACGGCCTCAACAAGGTGTCCAATTTGTGATTTCATCTAATGTATAGCCTTGTCATGAGATTGGATGATGGCACTTTGACTTTCTTGCATAGTTTTCAACTTCGCCTTCAATTCATCCATCTTAGAGGTCTTAGGTTGGGCAAAGGTCTGAGGTTGGTTCATTTGATGGTTTTGAAAGGATTGTGCTTTGTAATTCCCTGAATTTGAGACATTTCCTTGTCTCCATGAAAAGTTTGGGTGGTTCCTCCATCCCTCATTATAAGTGTTGGAGAAAGGGTCATTATGAGGTCTAGGACAGAACCATTGAGCGGCATTCAAATCCGCTTGTACAAGCTCAAGGAATTGGGAGGCCAAGTGGCAATCCACAGTGGCATGTGTATTGCCTTGACAAATTAAGCATTCAGAAGCTTGGGATGTGGAGGTGTTAGATACGAATGAACTCGGGTTCGACATTGGCCTTTCCATGTTTTGGTTCAATAATTGAATCTGATAGGCTAAATTCTGGGTGTCCCTTGCCTCATTCGCCTCCAACTTTCTTTGCATGAGAGTGGGCTTTCTATCCATGTAGGCAGAATTCAAGTGAATAGAATTCTCACTCAAAGTATCAAATAAGTTCCAAGCTTCATCCTCAATCTTAGATAGAAAGGTTCCTGCACAGGCACCATCCACAGTTTGCCTATGCGAATCATTAAGTCCGATGTGGAACCTTTCAACCAATTGCCATTTAGGCACCTGGTGATGTGGGCAAAGTCTCAGCAAGTCGTTAAAGTGCTCCCACGCATCATGGAATGCTTCCCCATCCTTTTGGACAAAACTCATAATTTCCCTCATAAAAGTAATTGGTTTTGCTCATGGGGAAGTACTTCTTCAAAAACTCCTTCAGGGCATCCCAAGTATTAATATTATCAAGGGTGTGAGATACCAATACTTGGCTTTGTCCTTAAGGGAGAAGGGAAAGAGGGTCCGCATTTGAGCGTCATCAGTAACGCCTTACAGCTTCACCGTGGAACAGACCTCAGTGAATTCCTCTATATGCCTGTAAGGGTCTTCCCTAGTATTACCATAAAAGGAGGGCAACAAGGATATGGTACTACTTTTGATCTCATACGGATTATCCCCTCCAGGTCTACGTAGTGAAGGGCTAGCTTGATAGGTTGGGATGAAATATTCCTTAAGGCTCCTTTGACCGGCCATTTCTACCCTTGGAAGGTCTCTTCTTAAGATTCTTTCAGGTTCAGGATCAAACACAAGTTGTCTCCTAAGAGAACGCCTACCAAGCATGCACTGCAAACACAATTCAAAAGGACTTGTTTGGTCTTTACAAATTTAGGCTTTTGACTTTAGTTCAAATTGTAGGTGACAAAGCAAGTTGCCCAATCAATTACACCCCTATTGTCAACCTTCGAAATGCCTAAAAAGACCTAGTTGGACCTTAGGTATTCTTCCCTAAATCTCAAATGGTCAAGTAAATCCAAAGACGGAAGATCGAGGGATGCAAGTAGGCCTAAGCCTTCCTTTGAAGCTGTGCTTTTGCGGTGCTTCTCAACTAACCCCGAAAATCCGTGACAGGGTATCCCCCTTTGGATTTACAAAACCTTTGATCTCAAGTTCCGAACACTTCAGAATCCAATGGTAGGAGGGCTCTTGTCCTAGTTGTTTCAAGACTTAGGAGTGTCTAAATGAGTGCTGTGGTGAAAAAGATATAAGTGTGCATTCACCACAAAAAGATTTTGAATTTTGAATCGCACACCACGTTTGAAAATCAAATCCTTGGTTTTTTTAGATGACCCTCCTTTAATTAGTCCTTTTTCTAGAAAATATGTGACCACTTGTTAGATTGCTTCAAGACAAATTTTGTGGTCTTCAAATTAAATCCAAATGCAATGCGTGATCAAGAATAGGATGCAAAGTAAGAGAATGCGTACCTTGCTTCCAGCAATCAATGATGAGAAAATGCACGCAATGTAGAGAAGTAAATCTAGAGGCTGCTCATACAGACCTAAATGGTTTGTCCTAGGGGCAAGTAGCTTCTAGCAGGCAGCTCATTTATTTATTTATTTATTTTTTTTTTAAACTACTTATGCACAAGCAAATAAAAGTAAACAATCCACAAAATAAACTAAAAACCTAAATCTAAAGAAAAGGGGACATGCTCCCAAAAATTACCCAACATGGGCCTAAAAAAAAATCAGGGAACAAACCCCTCAAAATATACCCCAGAACAAGGGTTTCAAACCAAATGCAATGAAAAATTAAATCTAAAGTATTAATCCTACTCTAATTAAATCAGCGATTAAATCTACGTCATGTCCTCGTCCTTCTCCTCCTCTGCAAGGTAGCTCGACCAATCTCTCCTCTGGAGACGTCAAGGGTCACCTCTCACGACGACTGATTCCTCGCACAAAATTTCTCGCACAGGAAAGAAAATAATAAATGGTCAAATCACTGTGCAGTTGAGAAATAATAAAAAATGAAATAGGTGAAATTATTGCGTCTATTGCCTCCCTGGCAACGGTGCCATTTGACGAGTTGATTGTTTGCTTTAAAGTCGTTTGTAGTTTTATGTGGTGGAAAAATCGACTAATCAATAATTAAAAATAACCACTCGCAGAAGAGCGGGTCTTGTCCACAGGGAGGCAATGACATATTTAAGTTCACACCAATTAAAAACGTATGGTCATAGTTAGTTTAGATGAGAATCCAGCCAAATCTGCCTTCAGATTAAGGTAATATCAAGAAAACATGCTGAAATGGCAATTTTTAACTAGACGATATTTTTTGCAATGCAAATTCAATAAAATATCAATAAAAGTTACCAATGGCAGAAAATGTAAATATTAATGGCCCTTTTTCTGTAGCAAAACAGGGGATTTCTTCCCCTTGGCCGTGCGCGAAGAGGAAGGAACGGCCGGAGGCGTGAAGCTCCGAGGAAGTTCTTTGGACCGAGGGCTTCGCAGTGGTGGTGGCGGTGAGTTGCGAGGTGGTCGAAGCCAGCCAGATGGAGCTCCGGCGAAGGTGGCTTTTGACAGTGGCTGCACCTATTGGAGAAGGGGTGGCTATGCGCGTGCAAAGGCTGTTGCAGGTGGTGCATGCGGGTGCTGCTGTTGCATGCACTAAGTCCGCATGCACTGCTAGAGGTGCTGCAGGTGGCGGCATGGGGCACTACAGATGGTAGAGAGGCTCTACAGGCGGAAGGCGTAGGCGCGCTGGAGTGGGCACGCGGGAGTTGACCACGCTGAAGGTGAGGAGGCGCACACACTAGTCTGTGCGCACACCGAGGGTGGTGCTGCTGCAGGTGGTGGTGTGCGGGCACTGTTGTATGCTGCTGGCGGAAGCTGCAGGGAAGGCATGCTAGAGTAGATGCAGCGTGCCAAAGTTCAAAGGAAGGTGTGCACCAGGGAGTGAGCGGGCATACTGCAGGCTGGAGATGGCGTGAAGGTGGTCTTGTGCAGCAAGATGTGATTGAGGCTGCAAGGCGGTTGGCGCTGGAGGTGATGTGCATTAAGAGTGGTTGCTGTTGGAGTGGGGAGGGTCGAAGCTTCAGACGTCCAGGAAACTTCCCAGACGTCTTAACAGACTGAGGAGTGAAATTGCAGTAGCGATTGTGGAGGTTGCTGGTGATGATGGCGAGGGTGGTTCACGGCGAGTTACTCACGGTAATGTGGACGATCTCTAGATGGCGGTGTGGCCTATCACACCACACGCCCATGATGGTGGAGTCCCGTCGCTGCGGTTGAGGCCAGCAATGGTGAAATGGACGAGATGAACTCTCTACACAGTGTGGATTGTTGCGATGGAGGCCTCCTCCGCTCGACAGCCTCTCTCCTCTTTTTGTAGCTGCCTGCATGAATTTGAATGGAGAGGCGGGAGCAGATCCACCTTCTCCGCTAATCCATGAATGTAGGCTTTAGTGCTGCAGCTGGTGGCGTTGCAACGGCAGCTGAGCCGTTGCTGAAAAGAAGAAGAATAAAAGATAATGTTAAAATATTATGGTTATTTATATACAAACCCTCAACTTTTATGTTAACTTAAATTAATGCATGCAATGCACCTAATTAGTTAACTAATTAAATGAATGCAATTCTAAGTTAATTCTAAATGCATTTAAATATTAATGCAATGCATGAATTTTATAATTAAATTAGAAATATGAATTAATCTATTTACATCCTAATTTATGCTAAATAAATGTTAGAATTAACCTAATGTCTAGACACTTAAATACTTAAATAGCCCACAAATATGGGCTAATCAGTAGATCATGCTGTAGGTCTCCAATCGAGATGATTTTTGCGTCGTTGGACTATGATCGTTGATCTAGATCCATCCGTGTGGTTGGAATTGGAATATGAAGCTTGGATCTTTGCCATCTTGCTCCTTGTCCTCCATTCTTCTATGGTTTGTATGTGCTACAATGGTCATCTGATCAAGATGATTTTAGAAGTGTTGAGCACTCATTGTTGTCCTAATTAGATCTATATGGTCTAATCCGCCATCTGTGGCCTCAAATCATCTCCAATAGATACCATCCCTCTTTTAGAGCATAAAATAGCAGTATTATCTATAAAGCTACCAAGCTAACTACTTTGCAAATTATGATGCTTATGCATGCATTATTCCTAAGTTATGTTAGAATCTAACTTAATTCATGTAGATTAGGTCATATGATGTTGTGTAATCATCTCCCTACATCACAAGCTTGTCACTTTCATAGATCATCTCTTTGGTACGCCCACTTTCACCCTTCAGGACCCATATCTTGTGACCCGAAAACTTTTCTCTTGCAGCCTTAGTGTACATAATTTTTGCTTGAGGACTGTACCTGCCTGAAGGCAATAAACTCAGCTTTTGTACAATTTGTTTTGGAATTGACCTGACTTTCATGGAATACAGGTGATATTTTTCTATTCTATCCTATTTCATACCTTTATTTTACAATGAGGACATTGGATTAGCTAGGCATGGGGGGTGGATACATTATGATTATTTTGTCAAATCTGTAATAGTAGTTTCTTGTTATTTAAAAAAAAAATAGAATTAGGAGAAGAGAACTTAGGCATTAGGGGTTATTAACTTTAGGAAATGATACTTTAGGACTTAAACACTTAAACTCTTCAGGTCTTCAAGCTTAATCAGCCTGGGTGTCCACTATGAACCTGCCCTCTGATTTGAGGGAAATTTATGTCAAGCATCTACACATTATTTATAGTGACTCACTTTTCGGTGATGTTTATAGAAATTAGGTAGCTAATGAACTTTGTTAGGTAGTATGGCTGGCAAGTTGTCGTGGGTAATAGCCCATTGACTGGTTGTCCAGAGCCCAACTACATGACCATACTCTTTTTATAGCCTTTAGGTAAATCATAGATCAGGGAAGCCACCTACTTAGGAAAAGAAAAGAAAAGAAATGATACTCAAAAAGAAAAATAAAAAATAGAAAAATAGAAAAAGGAGAAAGAAAAATAAAATAAGCCATACCTCATTGCACGAGTATGGTTAGCAAGTTATCGTAGGTAACAGCCTATTGGCCGATTGTCCAGAACCCAGCTCACAAGAATGCATAAATAATCCCAAAACACTTAGGGAAGAAGTGGCGAAATAGAATAAATCGAAGAGATATACACTGGGTTCCCTATTGTGTTGACCCCATAAAAAGTAAAAGAACTAGGGAGAAAGCTACCGATCAGAAAGATAAACCTCTAGGCAGAAACTCTTAAGGTCACCTAGGGTCGTAAAAACTTGAAATCTATTTTAACGGCCACTTAGTGAGTCTATCACTTTTCATAAGATGCTTAGAACTTGAAATTCTTTTCGAGTCTTGGGTGGGTTGGGTAGCTGTAAAAAGCTGCCTTGAAACTCTAAACTCAAAAGTCCAAAGTAATTAGAAAAGAATAAAAAAATAGAAAAATGTATCTTCCCTTGTCAAAAAAAGGCGAAAACTTGGGCGGTCTGCATTTTAGCAAGCACCTGGGCATTGTTGAGTTTTCGTAGTTTAGGACCTTAGTTGAAATTTCCTTATGTTAATAAACAACTAATGCATTAAGCGATCGAGTACTAATTTTGTTTCTATACATAGCATTTAGTTTGATTTTGCTAGGGACTAGCAAAAGATAGGCATGGGGGTATGATGTAGACACATCCATTTAGGTTAAAATGCCTATTTATGCATGTCCTAAATTTAGATATGCTTTCCATATTACAACTATTGCATAACATGCATCATTCTGCATTTAGTGTAGTCTGTATAAACTATTGGTTAATTCATGTCCTTTTGTGATCAGGAGAGAAGGTGATTTATTTTGGGTCCTCAGATTGATGATTTGACCGTACAAATCTGATTAGGACGACAATCAGAGTCCAATGCCTCCAAAATCGTCTTAATCAGAATCCCGTAGCAGCTTATGCAGTCCAAGGAAGATCAATGGATAAGTGGAAATGTGACATCTTTATGGGCTTTAAATGAAAAATCCAACCATACGGATGGATCCAAAGTGACGATCGCAGTATGCCAATGTGAAAATCATCTTGATTCGAGCACCGTGTCATCCTCTGCAAACAAAAGAAGATGGACGTTCCAGATGGCGCCAAGTGCATCATCCAGACCCTCCAAGCTAGCCAACAGTACTCACAATACCTTCTCATCTACACTATCAAATCCCAGCCATTGGATCTCAGTCTAATGTCTGTAACCATGCCACATCGCCCACTTCATTTGAAGAGCTCACCAACTTTGAATCTCAACCATTGGATCAACATCCAATGGTTGAGAGCTCGTGCCAGCTAATCTCACCACTCGACCATCCAACGCAACAGCATAGCGAACGCGAAGAGAGCTCTTAAGCCACCGACACGAGTTCGAAACCCACCGAGCTCTCTCGATTCGCAAGTTTACGCTTTAACCAAATTCGACTTTTGGATCTTCATCTAGCACCGATGTGGCATGATGAGCGTCGTGCGATCACACCCTATCTGACTCACTATCTAAGCACGTGATCATCGCGTGATCATGGCCGCTAATCTTGGATCCAACAGTGGATATTCATAATCGTACGACGACAGCTGCCAGTGTGCTGCACGTGTGTGCATGAGCGTGAGCTAGGTTCTATATTGACATTTACAACAAAGCTACAGCGACATCTTTGAAGTCGCTATTGACTCTTGAATAACCGAAACCTTTCTCCTCCACTATAAAAGGACCCCTACCCCTCCCATTCTTCTTCATCTCTTCCTCTCTCCCTCACCACCTCTAAGGCTCTAGAGAGAGCTTGTCCCAAGCCCAAGATTCTCCTTTCGAGTAGAAAATCAAAAAGCTTTCCCACCTCTCACCCCCATTCGTGGAGCATCCCATGGCCATCCTCTCACCACTTCGTGAAGATCATCGCCACGATGCCGTCCTATCCCACCCTCCATCCCCTGATACCGTTCTCCTTCATCCAACCTCTCACCACCTTTGTCCAGGCATCGTCAAAGCTGGTCGTCCTCCAAGCGACCGTCGAGGGGGGCTCTTCTCATCTTTCTCTATCTTTACCACTTTCTAGTGTAGTTGTTTAGCTGTAGCAAACTTTGATTAGCAATATATTGATTTTTCTCTCTCTTATTCTTTTAGAGTAGCTTAGAATAGATAACAAATATTTTGCTTGATATTCTATATTATGAAATACCAAAAGAAAATATAAAAGATAAAAACAACGAAAACAAATAAAATAGAAGTGTGGATTTCTCAAAACCAAATGTTCACCTCCTTGTGTTCGACCCGGGGCTCATCTTAAGTTTAGAAATAAATTATTTTTGGTAGCAATTTTTGTGACTACGACGATGAGTTTTCCGAAACCTTGATTTTCACTAGCGAATTCATGCTCACCATTTTGGCAGCGTTGCTGGGGAGGCAACGAACTTTGATTCGATTTTCCGTGTATTTCGCATTATTTACATATTTTTCTAATCTATCTTTCTTCCTCGATTTACTATCTTGCAGGAACCCAATCAAGGAGCCAAAGGCAGTAGATTGGAGTATAGTGTAGGTAGAGATATTTGTAAGTATTCCCCCAGTCCCCGACCTACTAGTTCATTTCGCCACCTTAATAATCAAGACATAATCTATTTAGGTGTTTTCACAAACCCTAGGATAGGAATTGCTTGTCTTGTTTGTCACCTTCACCTACTTCATCTTCATATAAAGAGAAAATTAAAAAAATATATCTAATCTGATTGTGGGACGAAAGTAACACACATACTATACATACCCATACTTGAGGCACATAACCTCTTTTGATTTTTACTCAACTGGGATTCTGACCTATGGAAACAGTACATGAACAAATCAACACATAAAAGAGTATAAATGAGATTAAGTTAATCACTTCTATGTGCCTTAATTGGTAGTTCACTGGGTCACTTGTTTGAGCTGTTTGGGCCACACCACCTAATCAATTTAAAATTGATTCATCTTGTAGCTACCCCATAGGATTCAAATAATTAGGTCAAGGCAGGCACTCCATATTTTCTTGATTTATAAAGGAAAATAGTTGAATTCGTGCTTCCAAACTTTGTTTGCCTCGCGAAACTTGGTTGAATACACCTAATATTTGAATCCTAAAAGCTACTAAGCAAGATTCGAACCTTAAAATTCACCTCACAAAAATTTAATCTTACTTGAAAAACCATTGGTTGTGCACATACACACTCATGAATTTATCGTTATGGGCATAACCTAATTAAGGGCCCATCACATTTCAAAAGCACTATTATCCCAGGCCTTAAATAAAATTTGGTAGACATTGGCCCTACGATTCATTGAGTCCATTTCAAGGTATTCTCGTGAACACATTTCGAATTAGTGACATCTGCTTGCCTCAAAAGGTGCTAAGTTGGGAGGCTCGATTGTTAAACAACTTAAGTATGTAGGGGTTTAGCATAATTAGCGGCCCTTGGGACATACTCCCCTTGTTTCGTAGGCCCAACTTTACCACCTTCGAGAGTAAGGACAACACAAAATTCGTTATGTGGTCAGAGTTTATTTCTGAAGCATAGGTCTTTAAGCTACCCAATTTAAGGACAGGCCTGTATTTTTTGTGCTGTAGGGTTCCTTTTTCCCAATCCTTTTGACTTCCTTCCAGTGCATGCTTTGAAGGAGGCCATTGAATCCTTGCTTGGAAGGACCTTTAGACCATTCCAAGAGGCAGAGGTTGAGTTATAGCCAAGCAGATCCCATGGCTGATCAACAACCACCTCCCCCACCCCTGAACTAGCAGGAGCTAATTCAAAGACAGTTGGAAGAGCTGTAGTAGATGCACCAATGTTTCCATCAGATGAATGGTCAGGGCACTCGGCCCTTGAAGGAATTTTATGATCCTTAAAATTACGAGGATCGTCCCGACGTTGTGATCCCCGCTGGTGATGTTGAGATCAATCCCTAGGTTTTGAGTTTAATTAAGCACTTTCACGGGCTTGGATCAGAAGACCCATTCCAACATTTGGAGGATCTAATCACTCTGGTTTAGACCACCAAATCACGGAATGTCGATGAAGAACAGATGCTCATGAGGCTTTTACCCCATTTACTCATGGATAAAGCTACACATTGGTACTGTACCATTGGAAGACCGATTGCTAACTAGACAGCTTTGAAATCAGCCTTCCTAAAGAAATTCTTCCAAATTGGTTGAACCAATGCTTTGCGACTAGCAATTACCACTTTTGCCTAGTGGCCAGGGGAACCGTTTCATGGAGCCTAGAAGCAATTCTATGATCTATTGCGGAAGTCTCCACACCACGAGGTGCCTAAATGGCAACTTGTGCAAATTTTCTATCACGGGTTGAATGATCAACTCCATCATCATGTAGATGCTTCTTGCAAAGGCAATTTCCTCAACAAAGACACAGATAGTGAGTATGATTTATTCGAGGAAATGAGCGAAAAGTCTATAAACCACACCTCCATGGAAACCTTCAATCAATCCCAACAAACTAGATCAAATTCCAATGAGGTCCAAGATTCCCACACATTTGAATGAAATTGATATGCAAAAAACTAGATAAGGTGGATCTGGTTGCTAAACGAATGGAAGAGTGGATGTCCAGAAACTCTAATACTTCTAGATCCATTCAATCCCAATGCTCGGGATTCCATTCTTCGCAAGCTCCTATGGGATGGGAGTTTGTAAACCAACTAGAGTTGGCTCGACCTTCGAGCTAGCACCTCTCGGAACCTTCTGGGTTTCAAACTGGGGCCCTTGATCCTAGTTTTTCTGATCCTTCTTACTCTTCATCGTCATCTTATGAGGATGTTTATGCTATACAAGAGAATACTAGGTCCAACCCTTACACGAACTCCTATAATTCTAGTTGGAAAAATCTCCCTAACTTCTCTTTGTAAGATCAGGGGCAGTAGACCCAATATTGACTCAGCAACTATGTACCACAAAAACCAATAGGTCAGGGTCATGTATGTACTCGTTGAAACTGCGAAGATAAAAACACGCTCATTGAAGTGTGATTTTTTGAGACAGAAATAAAATAACCGAGACCTTGGTGAATCATGAGTCGAACATGGGGAGGCATAGGATCATTCTAATCTAAATGTAAGAAAACATGAAACTGATTCTTTTGGTATTTTTTAATAAAAAGATGGAGGTAAGAAGATGGAATACCAATCACAAGAAATAATAAGAAGGAGGTGAGAAGTACGGATTGCAAATAAAATAACTAGAACTACAGCTTTAACGCTACTGGAATAAATGTCAAATTAACAACCAGAATTAACTAGAACATGAACTAGAAAAATAACAAGAACTAAAAATAGAGAATCAGAACATGAGTCAAAGCGTAGTTCATTGTTCCAGCAGAGATGAAGGTGGAAGCAGAGTTGAGGTGGAGACGTTAATGCGGAGGAGAGATGCCGAGAAGGTGAGAGTTGAGAGAAGAGATTACGGTTGTGAGAATTGATGTGGATTCGTAGGTGATGGGCTTTATTTATAATTAAAGATGAAAAATTGTTGGAGGGGGAGGGGCGAATATTATTGCAGCTAGAGGGGATTGGATTTTTTGGGATAATTGGAGGGTACTGGCGGTTGAGAAAAATAGAGAGGGATTCGTAAATTCAAATTAATTGAGAGGGAATCCAACTCATATGAGGAGATAGGATAAGGTCATTGCATGGGTTTTGGGTTTTGTCCATGGGATAAAATAGGTGGTTGTTTACATGGGAATTGGTTTAGTTTGCATGGGATGAAGAACACGAGTGGTGGACGTGTGTTGTATTTCCAGTGGGTTATGTAGGATATGATGGATTGAGCATGTAGGGTAGTTGGTGCACGTATGGTGAGGAGATGTGTTTGCCTGGGAAAGGCAATGGTATTTTTTATTGCATATAATTGGTTACGTAGGATATAAGAGTATTTGGTGGGTGAGGTGTTCACTGAAGGCTTGCATGGGAATTTGTTTCGTAGTTTGCCTAAATGTAGGTGGGTATGGAAATTAGGTTTTCAAATAGGTTAAGGCTAAGGACTAAGTGGAACTAGGTTTTGAAAATAGCTCAACCAATCCATACATTTGAGCTCAAAATAATTTTCCTCTTTGTAAAACTCTAATCAAATTTATACTCAGAACCTGTACACCTATAAGCAATGACATCAAGGTACCAGATATAAGTAGTAATAAAATTACAACTAAATCCCTTAAAAAAATGCAATATTTATAAAATAATGCCAAGTGACTGCTCTATCCTAATATGGTGCAATGTGAACTAATTTACACGTAAACTAACAATAGTTAGGCATAAATTCTGTAAATAAATATGGATATATCACACCCCCTTGCCTATCTTTTGCTAGTCCTCGAGCAAATGCAAGAATGAAAGAAATGAATGCAAAATGTATGATCCATGCTAATTACAACTCGACCCCCAAGGGACTGATTCTTTACTTTTATAAAAAAGATTTCTTCTTATCTTTTTCCAAAAATTTAGAGATCCAGACAATGTGAAAATGATGTGATAGTAGCCTAAGTAATAAATCCAAGTGAAAAACCAACACATACTTAAAGTTCGTACTTGATCCCTAGGAAAATTCTATCGAGATAGGTAATCTTCTTCCCTCAAGGTTATAAAATAATCTGTAATTTCAACCCCAGCTTTTTAGCTTAGGTAGAAGATGTTTAAATCAAAAGGTTTCATATTTGGTGGCTTACACTCATCTGGTACTAACGTAGCCTAGTACTATAGACTCTAGATCTTTAGATTATCAAACAAGTCAACCCAAAGAGAGGCACAAAATTGTGCTCCCTTTGAGTTCCTTTATGCTCACTCTGTGTTCGTTTCTTTTTTTTGAGCTTTCCTTTAGAGAGCTCACGATCTCACTAGGTTTGTAGAGGCACTCAATATTTGGTGGCTTTACATGGCATTAACACTTTAATACAATTTTGATAACCTTACAACTAAGTCAAAATTCCTCGACCAGTATTTAGACTATCAAAAATATTGAAAAAGTAGGTATGATCATGTTTGGTGGATCACTATGACAGTGGATATTGTTGCCTCAATGAAATTGACTCATAACACATAAACACAATTATGAACTCAAACACTTTTTTTTCCAGAATTTTTTTCTTTTTTCTATTTTTTCTCTCTCTTCTTTTCACTTTTTTTTATATATCTATCAACTCAACACACATCACACAAACTTTTATTGACGAGGCATTGTTGGGGAATGATGTTGTTTAAGATGATTTTGTTTGGCTTATTTGGTAGAAGTACCTACTCTAGGAACCAGGAAGGGATAGATAGGACAAGTGTACTTCTAACCTTTGGTATGAATACCACCCTTTAGTTGAGGATTCCATGAAGATGGATGAACCATCCACAATAGTCATAGTTTTATTAGAACTCAATCTTTGTGTATCTACCTTATTTGGTAGCTCTCAAGAATTCACACACAATATCCGCACGTAGGAACTAAAAGTGAACTATGTCTAATACTGAGGTATCATCATCCAATTATCCGAAATGTTAGAGTCTTCGCACTATACTTAGAGCACCAGTAGACACTCTACTCTCACCTCATAAATGCTTGATGGATCTAATGAAAGATAGCTTTCCTAACACCCTAACTGATTGAGGCGCAATTCGCAAAATGAAATTAGGGTTTGGAGGGCCAGTCATCGTAGCTTGCAAAATGCGTCAATCAGATAAAATTTATAACCAAAACTCAAAAAGTGAGTCTCGAGTCGAACATGGGGAGGCGAACGTTTGGTTTTGAAAATCCACATTTGTCTTTTATTTGTCTTTGGTTGTTTTTATCTTTTCTATCTTTTTTTAGAGTTTTTTAGGAAGCAAGAGATCAGACTGACAAATGCTTATCTAGCTAATCTACTTGCAAATATAAAGAGAGAGAGAGAAAGAGAGGGAGAAAAAAATCATCTATTTATCAACGAATGTTTGTTACACTACGAAAGTGTAAAAAGATAGAATGAGGTGAGAGAAATCCCCCTCGATGATTGCTCAGAGGATGACTCACTCTAACGTCACTTAGAGGAAGGTGGTGAGGAGCAGGACAAACGAGGACAAAGCTGGCGGACAGAGGATGGGGCAGGACGGCGTCGCGGCAAGGATCTTCTTCTCGAAGGGTGGTGAGAGGATGCCCATGGGATGCTCCACAAATGGGGATGAGAAGTGGGAAAACTATTTTCTTTTGTACTCTAGAGGAGCATCCTGGGCTTGGGACAAGCTCTCTCTAGAGCCTTGGATGTGGTGAGAGGAAGAAAGGAAGAGATGAAGAAAAATGGGAGGGGTAGGGGTCCTTTTATAGTGGAGGAAAGAATCAAATTCATATACAGGACATTTAGTGACGGTCATAAATGTCGTTGAAGATCTACTGTAAACGTCACTAAAAACAGCACACGCACCCACGCTGCTGTTCTGTTGGCTCGCGCTTCGCATGCCGTGTCGCACTCCACCGCATGCTACGCACCTATGAGCACTACCGCTACATGCGAGTGCATGCCTACGCTGCTATTCTCATACTGTGGCATGTGCGTGCGCATGGGCAACATGGGTTGCACCACGTGGCGTGATCTGGGCCGTCCATCTTCTTTTCGTTGTAGGGGCTACTACAGAGGTTGGATTGAGTCGATTTTCACATCGTTGGGCTGCGATCATCAATCCAAATCCATCCGTGCAGTTAGATTTTCCATTTGAAGCTCCAAATTATGTCACCTAGTCCCTTGGTCGTTGATCTTCCTCGGATTGCATATGGTGCTATGGGACTCTGATCAAGGCAATTTCGGAGGTGTTGGACTTCGATCGTCGTCTTGATCAGATTCATACTGTCAGATCGTCAATCCGAGGCTCCAAAAATAAATATCCTTCTCTCCTAACCACAAAAAAAATGCAATTAAACCAAATTATATACAAGTACTCTAAATGTAGAATGATGCATGCTATGTAATATTTATAACATGAAATGCAAATCTAAGCCTTGGAACATGCATGAATAGTCATTTTACCCTCAATAATTGGGTCTACATCATACCCCCATGCCTATCTTTTACTAGTCCCTAGCAGAATTAAACTACATGCTATGTATAAAAATAGAATTAGGATTTGATTGCTTAGGCCTAAGTCGTTTATTAACAATGGAAAATTTCAACTAAGGTCCTAAGCAATGAAAACTCAATAGTACCCAGGTGCTTACCAAAATGCAGATTGCCTAAGTCCTCACCTTATTTGAAAAGGGAAGATACATTCTTTTATTTTTCTACTTTTATAATTTTTTGTACTTTCGGAGTTTGAGAGTTTCGAGATAACTTTTTACGGCTACCCGACCCGCTTAAGACTCGAAAAGGACTCTAAAGAGTGAAAGACTCACTAGGCGACCGTTGAAACAGACTTCAGGTTTTTATGACCCTAGCTGACCTTGCCTAAAGGTTTATCTTTTCGAACGGTAGCTTTCTCCATACTTCTTTTATTTATGGGATGGACACAATGGCGAACCCAGTGTATATCTCCCCAATTTATTCTACTTACCGCTTCTTCCATAAGTGTTTTGGGAATTATTGTGCATTTTTGTAAGCTGAGCTCTGGACAACCAGCCAACGGGCTGTTACACATGACAATTTGCCAGCCATACTCGTGCAGTGAAGTGTGGTTTTATTTTTTTTCTCCTTTTTCCATTTTTTTCTTTTTTCTTTTCTTTTTTTCTTAAGTAGGTGGCTTCCCTGCTCTAAGATTTACCTAAAGGCAGTACAACGAAAATGGTCTTGTGGCTGGGCTCTAGACAACTGGCCAATGAGCTATTACCACCGACAACTTGCCAATCATACCACCCTTGATAGTTCATTAGCTACCTAATTTCCGAAGAAATTGCCGAAAAGTGAGTCAGGGCAAAAAGTGTGTAGATGCTTAGGCTCAAAGTCCCCCTAAATCAGAGGGTGGGTTGATAAGTCGTATACTTATCACCCCAATTTATTGACCAAATTAAAAATTAATTTGAATTGGCAGGGACTCGAGACTTAGTCCACATTCTAGTGGACACCTGGGCTAATTAAACCCGAAGACCTGAAGAGTCTAAGCATTTAGGTCCTATCATATCATTTCCTAAAGTTAATAACTTCCAAAAGCCTAAGTTATCTTCTCTTAATTCTTTTTCTTTTTCCAAATTTTTTTTAAAGAAAATAAAAGAAATTCTACAAAGCTAACAAAATAATTTCAAGATTAAGTATCCATCCCCAAGCCTAAATGATGCAATGTCCTCATTGTAAAAATAAAGACATGAAAAGGGTGGAGTAAACAGAATATCACCTGAATACCGTGAGAAATCAGGTCAGCTCTGCAGATAACGTGAAATATAAACACGTGCTAAATTTAATGCCTTCAACTAGGCATAACATACATACAAGGAAGAAATTGAGAATTCATAAGTGCGAGTTAGAATCAAAATCTAAAGGTTGATCCTGAAACCCGTCAACAGACGATGTCCACAGATGTGGACCAAGTTATGGTGTTGACCCATGTCCCAGGGTCGAGTGGTTCTAAGGTTCTAGATGAAAATCACCCAGAACCGAAGATTATTGTATTTACGGGGTCGGACCTGTGGTTTGGTGGTGTGCAACCCAAGACTAAAGTGTCGTACAAAAGGTAGATTTGATTTACAAGGTTCAGATGTCCACTTAATGATCAGCTCAGAAAAATAATCAGTTATTTCGAGCATGGGTTGCATGTGAAAGATAGCGTAAGGGTCCTGGTAGAAAGTAGGTGGTTTTTGGTCAACAGGAACTCGTAGATCCAAAATCATAGTTCCCTCAGAATTAACCTCCCAAATTTTTATTTCAACAATTCTATCCTCCAACATTAAGAGCTCAAGCTCTGGGACCTCTACCATATCATTCACCCCATATGATTCGCCCAAGTACAGAAATCGTGGCTAAATCAAGATTGACTTGGGCACAATGATATCAGAAGTTAGCTCTTCAGGGTGCAGATGAGGAATGGGGCTATTGATTGAATCTTCTAGTAAATGAGGATTCGAATCCTCCAAGTTAGCCCCAACCGAATCCAAATCTTCAATAATTGGGCTATCAACTGGTTCGTCAGATTCCTCAAGCCCATTTGTCTCACTAAAATCCTCTTCATGAAGTTCAAGTGAGACTTCACCAAAAGATTCTTCACCCTCAGAGTCAAAGAATTCATGATCCTCATTTATATGTCTCAAAATCGATTGTCATTTCTTGGTTCAAAGAGACATATCTTTCCTCGCTCCCTGGCTTGAGGATCTCAGGTGAATCAATCAGTTCATCCTCAATGGGTTGCTCTATCCCAACCTAGTCATCTCCAATCTCAGAATATGTATCCCCCCTAACAAGCACCTGAGCGGGTTCTGACATTGGCTCTCCTGAAGGGGGTTCATCTTGAGAATCATCCCAAGATTTGATTAGGGCAACCACAAATTCCATCCTCAACCTTGATAATTTCCCAAGAAGAAAATCACCTAGGTCCCTATCCCTATCATTTTGGAACAAATCCAATAGAGAACTATTAAGTTCATCAATCATTTTTATCATAGGCTCCAATGCTTCAGTGCATGGTGTTGGCTGGGCTTCTAAAGATTGTATGGTGTTCCTCAAGTTAGCCAACACCCTATCTTGTATCTGGTTTACCTGAACCAACTGGTTCGATTTAGGTTTAGGTGGGTTTGGGTTAAATCTATGGGAGTCAAGATGTCGAGGTTCTCGGGTCCCTCCCTGATAATAAGTCGTTTCAGGTTGTTTAAAGGATAGTGGCGACCTATATTTAGTGGAATACTAGGGAGGGTAGGTGTTATAACCATTACATCCTTCCTGATTGTAGATCGGGTTGGTTGGGTGATTAAAAGATGAAGATCAATAATCATTGTAGCTCTAGGAAGGATAGTAATCATAGTTTTGTTGTCTAGGGTTAGGCCCTGGACATTGAGGTCCGTATTCGTATCCCCAATCAAAGTTATCCCAGTTAGTGGATGGGTAATTACAAGTGAAGTCGGGATAGTAATCATCTTGGGGATAAGCGGTGATAGGAGGATCGGATGGGAAATGCGTGTAAGAAGTGGAAGGATACATGGTAGAATAGGAGGGAAAACAAAAGAGACAAAGGTGCCCTGTAGTACAAGCAATCAACCCTGTCCTTAGGTGGGTTATCCTAAAGACCTACAGACTTTCAAGACCCATCTTGAGATTATAAACAATTCAATCTACTTTTATCCTGTCAATCTAACCAGTTAGAAGGAGGGACTGGGGAGAAGGTTCTTCCTTTGACTTGCACCTCCGATTTCTAGTGTACCCCCTAGCTGCGATCGTTTGATGCTACTCCCCTAGCTAGACATTAGATGGACTAGCAGAAGCAGATTAATTGAAAAGAATCTTAGTCTGAGCCCTGAAGAGAGAATCAATCCATAAGGACAACGTCTACTTAGTTTTAATTAGGCTTGGGAAGGCTGTGTTCTTGGAATGTAATGGGCCCTTTAGATGGGTTGTGCCCTTAACGATCAGTTAAAATGTGCGCGCGTGCACAACCAGGGTTTGCAGACAAGGTTATTTGATGTTGTGTCTTTTAGGGTTTAACCTTGTTTAGTAGCTTTTACGGTTTACTCTTAGGTATATTCAATCAAGTTTAGGAGAACACTCCAAGTTTTGAAAGCACGGGTGTAGATATGTTCCTATAAAAATCAAAAATAATGTGGAGTGTATGGTTCATCCCTAGGAATCAACCCTAAGTGGCAACCTACTTGATGGATCGCTTTTATCTTAAGTGGTGCAGCCCAAACAATTCAATGATTGGCCTATTGCACCACTTAGTTAAGGCACAAAGAAATGTTTGACCTATTCAGATTTCTACTCACTTATTTGTGCGTTGAGTTAAGTGCACTGGGTCCACAGATTAGATCCTAGTTAAGTGGTAGAATTGATGTGATTGTGCTCCTTAGGGTGAGAAGTTGTGGGTGTTAAGTGTGTAGCTTTCAGAAAATCCCACAAGAGAAGAGTAATTATTTTTGTTTTTTTATTTATGTGGGGCTGAGATGAGTGGAGGTGGCAAACAAATAACCAAATCTATCCTAGGGTTTATGAAAAGCACCTACGTTGATTTGGGTTTGAGTTATTAGTGTGGTGAAATGCACTAGTTGGTAGGGGTGGTAGGGATAAACATACAAAACCTTCATCTTCATTTTTCTCTAATCTAACTGCTTTGGCCTGCTGCGGAAGAGTACCTGCAATCACAGTAAGATCGAGAAAAAGTGAGATAAAAGTTAGGTAAGGCAGAAAATATGCAAGAAAAACCAAAGAGCATTGCCTCCCTGGAAATGGTGCCAAAATGATCGAGGCGTGCTTCGGAAAATGAAATCGGGGTTTTGAAGACCTGTCGTCATAGCTTACAAAATGCGTCTATCAGATAAAATTTATAACTGAAACTCAAAAAGTTAGTCCCAAGTCGAACACGAGGAGGCGAACATTTGGTTTTGAAAATCCACGTTTCTCTTTTATTTGTTTTTCGTCATTTTTATCTTTTCTGTTTTTTTTGGAATTTTTTAGGAAGTAAGGGATCAGATCGACAAATGCTTATCTAGCTAATCTACTTGCAAATATAAAAGAGAGAGAGAGAAACAATCATCTATTTATCAATGAATGTTTGTTACACTACGAAAGCGGGAAAAATCTTTACTACGAAAGCATAAAAAGATAGAATGAGGTAAGAGAAATCCCCCTCGATGGTTGCTCGAAGGATGACTTGCTGTGAAATCGCTTGCAGGAAGGTGGTGAGGAGTGGGACAAACGGGGTCAGAGCTGGAGGACGGAGGATGGGGTAGGATGGTGTCGCGGCAAGGATCTTCTTCCCCAAGGCCGGTGAGAGGACGGCCATGGGATGCTCCACAAATGGGGATGAGAAGTGGGAAAACTATTTTCTTTTGTACTCTAGAGGAGCATCCCGAGCTTGGGACAAGCTTTCTTTAGAGCCTTGGAGGTGGTGAGAGGAAGAAAGGAAGAGATGAAGAAAAATGGGAGGGGTAGGGGTCCTTTTATAGTGGAGGAAAGAATCAAATTCGTATACAGGACATTTAGTGATGGTAATAAATGTTGCCAAAAATCCACCACAAATGTCACTGTAGACAGCCCACATGCCCACACTACCGCTATGCTGGCACGTGCTTTGTGCGCCATGTCGTGCGCCTTCATGTGAAACGCACCTGCGTGCGCTGTCGCTACGCGCGCACATGCCCACGCTGCTGTGTGCTTGCGGTGGCGCGTGCGTGTGCATGGGCAGCCTAGGTTACACCAGTGGTGCGATCTGGGCTGTCCATCTTCTTTTCGTTGTAGGGTCTACTACAGAGGTCGGATTGAGTCAATTTTCATGTTGTTGGGCTGCGATCATCAACTTGAATCCATCCACGCAATTGGATTTCTCATTTGAAGCTCTAAATGATGTCACCTAGTCTCTTGGCCGTTGATCTTCCTCGGACTGCATATGGTGCTATGGGACTTTGATCAAGGTGATTTTGGAGGCATTAGACTTAGATCGTCGTCTTGATTAGATTCGTATAGTCGGATCGTCAATCCGAGGCTTTGAAATAAATATCCTTCTCTCCTAACCTCAAAAAAGACGCAATTAACCTAAATTATATACAACTACTCTAAGTACAGAATGATGCATGCTATGCAATATTTATAACATGAAATACAAATCTAACCCTACGAACATGCATGAATCGGCATTTTATCGTCAATAATTTTGTCTACATCACTAACTAATTGCCCAAGGGTTCAGAAAAAGAAGCAAATGCTTCTCCTCGACAATCTAAAAATGTTTATTGGTTTTCATAAGGGATCCATTACAAAGTCTATATGCAAGTGAAATAATTGTACTAGATTCTAAACTAAGAAATAATTTAGGAAGATACTTAAGAAAAGCTCCTTGATAAAAATGCTTTATGCATGAATGCAGTATGTATAAATGGTATGTATAAATGCTTTTTATTTTTATTTTTTGACTAGAAATGTAAACATGCAAGAGCAGCCAGCAAATGGTATTTTAGAGACTAGTATAAAGGTGACTCAATTAAAATATGTAGATCGACCCCCCTCCCATGCCTATTTCATGCAAAGTCCTCATTGTATGCTATAAACATAAAGAAAAGAGTAGAAATCACCTGGAAATATCTAAGTCGACATGACATAATTGACTAGCTCTGATTCTGCAAACCAAGCTAAAATTCATTTATATAAGTGATATGCTATGTATATGCATATATAAATGCTAAGTTTAGTGCCTTCAGCTAGGCACAGATTAGCTCTATCAGTTATCCAAAAGTGCAACCATCTCAGCAATAGGTCTAGGTAAATAGTGATCTATATAAGGTTTAAGTCTCTGCCCATTAACTTTAAGGGCTAGTTTGCTTGGAGGGTTAGGAAAGTAGTGTTAAAAATTATGAAATTAGTGTTAACCCGCAATTGTGTTTACTTATAGAGTGGTGTTAACACTAGTTTGTGTTTACTTGAATTGGTGTTAAGTTGTCGTGTTAACCCTTGTGACGTTTTCTTGATAGTGGTGTTAAGTATATAAAATAGAAGGGATGGCAGAGATACGTGTGGTGTATAATTTTAACATGGGTTTGGCTAACACCAATTGAAACTGGTGTTAGACAAACCCATGTTCAAGTGGGTAAACCTAGATTAGCAAATTGGGGGTTAAGTAGTCAACCAGGTTAACTAGGCCTAAAATTCTATCCTATTTTAGGATCAGAAATCTCAACGGGTCCATGTGGAAAGGTGTGGGTTATTATCTAAGGGCCATTCCATTTAGACGTTAATTTCCTAGGGAACAATCGCAATCTAGCATCGAAAAGCCAAACATTTTGATTAGGCTCAAAGCTCTTTCAGAATATAGATGTCATGTAGAGCTTTGGTTCTATTCTTATAAATTCTAGCATTATCGTAAGCATCATTCCTAATTTCATCCAACTCAAACAATTGGAGATTGATGTTTCCCAACTTGACCTAGATCCAAATTAAACTACCTAATTGCCCAATAAGCCTTATGCTCAAGTTCTACAGGTAAGTGACATGCCTTTCCAAACACATGGAGATAAGATGAGGTGCCTATGGGAGTCTTAAAAGTTGTACAGTAAGCCCAAAGTGCATCATCTAACTTGATGGCCTAGTCTTTCCTATCTAGCTTAACTATTTTCTGCAATATGGGTTTAATTTCTCTACTGGAAACTTCAGTCAGACCATTGGTGTGGATATCTTGTGTGTGACCCCGTATTTAGCCAGTAAGTTCCTAAAAAGGGCATGGGTAAAATGGGAACCTCCATCACTAACTATGGCTCTTGGCAACCCAAACCTTCTAAAGATGTTCTTTTTGATGAAATCAATCACAACTTTATGATCATTGGCCTGAGTTGGGATTGCCTCTATCCACTTGGAAACATAGTCAATAGCTACTAAGATGTAATGGTATCCAAATGAAGGAATAAAAGGTCCCATAAAATCGATCCCCCAAACATCAAAAATTTCAACTACTAGGATCACGTTCAAGGGCATCATGTCTCTGCAGGTCATAGTTCTCATAGATTGACAACTTGTACATGCTCAAGAGAATTGGTAGGCATCTTTGAAGATGGATGACCAATAAAATTCAGATTGCAAAATCCTTGCTGCCATTTTCTTTCCTGAAAAGTGACAACCACAAGTAGCAGTGTGGCAAAAGGTTAAGATGCTGTGGTGCACACTTCCAGGAACACACCTTCCTATGATTTGGTTAGAGTAAATCTTAAAGAGGTTAGGATCATCCCAAAAGTAATACTTGGCCTCAGCATAAAATCTATCTCTATGTTGTTTAGACCAATCATTAGGTACCCTCCCTGAGGCCAAATAATGCACAATATCTGCATACTAAGGGGGTTTAACTCTTGAGATTTTCAGGATAGACTCATTTGGGAAAGAATCAGAGATGGGCAGCTCTGGATGAGGGTCGTTAACTAGAATTCTAGATAAGTGGTCAGCCACAATGATAAACGCCAGCTTATCATCATTTTTATGCATTAAAACAAACCTAGCTCTTAGGATTTTGCTCCGCAAATGGGTTTTTGGGCTGCACTTAGGCATCAATTAGGTTAGGCATGCATTACACTTTTGATTGCCTTTTTAATGTATTTTTGTGAGTGTTAGGGATATACAGATTGTCAGAACTCCAAAACCCTAACACTCTGGAAGGAAATTGGTAAAGAGGAAGCTTAGACTAGCTGGAACTCAGCTTAATTCAGCTCACCATAGCTGGATTCTAGCTCACTTGAACTATGGTTAGCTCATCTTAGCTCCATTCATCTCATCTCAGCTGAATGGCAGCTCAAGAGAGCTCATCTTAGCTCACCCTATCTCAGGTCAACTCAGATCTAGCTCAACTTAGCTGAATCTAGCTCATCTCAGCTCCTATTAGTTCACAGGGAGCTCTAGCAAGCTCAGCTGAGTTGACTAGAGTTCACCTCAACTCAGGACCAGCTACATCTAGCTCCACTCAACTCCAGCCAGTTGAAGATGACTTCATCTTAGCTCAGGAAGCTCAAGTCCAGCTCCCGGGGACTCATCTTAGCTCAACATAGCTGACCTAAGCCACCTTATCTACCTAAACTAGGTAGGTCCTCCACGGGAGCATTAGACCTAGCTCACCTCAGCTCCTTTCAGCAGAAGCTAGCTTGCTTTAGCTTGGCTTAGTAGCTAGCAAAGAACTAGCAAGCTAAGCGCTCTAAGGTAGCTCCTTGCAGCTCTGTTCAGTAGTCACTAGCTCCAGTGCAGCTCAAGATGACTAACTCAAGCTCTTCTCCCAGAAAACCCTAGTTCCAAATGCCTCCAACCCTACTCCCTACTAGCTAAGCTAGCTAAGCTGCTTAGCTTAGCTAGTCCACCTCCATGGCACCAAAACCAACCACCCTACTACCTAAGCTCCAGCAAAAAACACCTACTCCAACTTTATTTTGGTGCCAACTATCCCTTCCATCACCACCCTACATCAACCATCAAAACCCAACTCCACCCTCCATTTTTTCCCTCCAAAATCAATACCTTCTAGAAGGTATTTTTGGAGGGAAAACCAAGGCACCTCTTCATTTCCCTCCCATTTTTCCCTCCAAAAATATCCAAGCACCCCTTCATTTCCCTCCAAAAAAAACCATAACCACCCCCTTCCCGTCCTATAAATACCCTACCTTATCACCACGCAATTCCCATCCTTCATTAGTTTAGTCTACCATATACCCACCATAATTCAAGGCCAAGGAAGAAGAAGAAAAGAAGATTAAGGGGGCATCCTACCCGCCCCCATGGTGCCTTCTTCCCCTTTTTCTTCTCCCTTGAGCAATGCCAAGGAGGAGGAGCACTCCCCCACTAGGAGGACGGCCAGGCAAGGAGGAGCAAGGGTGGTGCATGCCCACCCTTGGAGGAAGAAAGTTAAGGTGGAAGCTTCCACCTTGGAGGACACCATCTTGGAGGCGCATAGCAAGGAAGGAGTTGGAGGTCTCTTTTCAAGCTCGGGAGCTACCATGCTTGGAGCAAGAAGCCATCATCTTCTTCACCATTTCATTTAGAGGATTGGTGTTTTAATCTTGTATTTCAAGTAGATTAGAAGCTTTCCTCTATGTGTTTTGTGTAAAACAAGTTCAATTCAATTCAAGTTGCCTTCTTTTAAATTCCTGTCGCATTTGTTTTTTTTATCTTGATCTAGCACTTTTTCACTTCCTCTCCCTAATTACTTTAGGCCCCCACATGCCTAAAGTGAGCTTAAGGAGAGGCCTTTCTTGTCACTCTAGCAAAAGTTTAGTGGATTAGGTTTAGATTGCCTTTTTCTTCGTCAATAGACTTGCGAATGCTCATTATTTCAAAACCCTAAAAAAATGATATAGTTGAAAAGACCAAAAAGAAATGTGATTTCTATTTCCAAGCAAGAGACTTGAATTTTGCAAACATATTGCCTCCTTGGATGACCCTAGATACCCCACTATCTAGGTTATAAATTTTAAAAACATATGCGATTTTGCGTGTTACAATGACTCTAAAAACCATAATTACAAATCATACTAAATTTTGCATCACTTTTTGGCACCGTTGCCGGGGAGGCAACGACTTTACTTGATTAATTCTCTTGCTTGAAGTGGATCTCATCCCCTTGTCTCTCTTTTCTCTTGTGTGTGCAGGAATCAAATGCAGAAAGAAAGCAGGAAATTTTTAGAAGCTTGAAGTATCTTGTCTTCCCACGGAATTTCAGGGTGGTTCTCCCTTTCTTGTCACATTTATCCTTAAAAACTTCCAAAAAAATATTAAACTTGGCTTTCAGGATCTTAAATATCTTAATTATGTAAAGTGGTGCAATTTAAAAATGATTGTTTGCTTGTTTGCACCATTAAACACCACTCCATTTCAAGTGCAGGTATTTTATTTTTCAGATCCTGACTTCTATTTGGAATTAAAAAATTTATTTCGAACACCACAAGCCTCTTAAAATCTTGTAATTTCTCCTAGTGATTTTAAATCAATTTAGGAACATATGTTCCAAATTTCAAATCAATTGACTGTGTATTTAAATTTTAAAAAATCGTGGACTACAGAGGGGTCACACCCTTTATTATTCCTATTTTGTTACTATCCACAAATTTTTAGATTTTTTATGCTTAGGAAATTTTTATGAAATTTAGCTTTTTGGAATCCTTGTGAAATTCTATACATCGCATAAATTTATAAAAATGTTTGGAGGCCGGTGGTGATACATAAAGTCCAAAATACCCACAAGTATCATTTCTGGACTTTGATACCAGCACAAATAAAGATTCAAAACAAATACCAAACAAATTCCTAAAATATTAAAAAAATCTTTTCTAGAATCATGGTTTGATTTTCTTCGAAATAGTGGTGTTGGTTGATTTGTTTGGACCACTACTTAATATAGAAAGCCTAAAAATAATTCATTGGTAGTAATTTTCTGTCTTAGGAACAATTGGCTTAGGGTTTCTTTCTTTCTTTTTAGAGGCTCACATTGAAGGAAATTAACTATCACCAATACAACTTGCTTTTCCTTTTATTGTGGAGTTTCAAACTTATTTGAAAATATAAAAAGAGAAACCCTAAAACATATTGAATTAAATCAAATCCTAAAAGACAAAAAATACAAGAAATTATGTAATAACTTGTTTGAAATTGGAACTACTTTCCAATTCTTGTGCACACTATAAAATCTGAAATAACAGGGTAATAACCCAATCAATGCACTCCACATTCTGTGTACACTTTAGTATCCTAGACCTAAATAAAATCTATAAAAACTTGACCCCTAAGGTTTCGTCAACTTAGGCTTGCTATCTAGGTCTTAAGTTTTCTTTAGTTAATATCAATTCTGTGATCTATATCTAGTGTTTAGGCTGAGGGGCCATGTCAAACGGGTAGGTGTGGGTTTGTACAAGCACTTAGGGATTTCCTAGGAAATGCTTGGGGCCAAACCTCCCCTTAAACAACTTGGCTAGACTTGTTGGCAGAACGGGTATTCACTAGTGATTACTTATTTCCTAAGTAGATCAAGTCTTAGGTTAATTTTTAGGGAGTCACATTTAAGTTAGGTCTATAATTTTGATTGATTGATTACACACTTTCTCTCATCTCCATATCTTCTCCTCCCCTACCATATCTTCTATTTTTCACAGGCGGCGGTCCAAAACTCCATACTTGGAGGGACCACTTGATTTTGCCTCCCCAAAAAGACTTTTCCTGCATTCTTCCTCTTCTTTAAAAATGGAAAATAAAAATTGGTCCTCTAACTTGCATGCTAATTATTCTTTCCCCAATCTTTCCACAGAGGAGCTTCTTAATCAGGCCCCCCCACCTAATTTCTACTCCATAATGGCTCAGCTACAAATTAAGCAACAATAGTTTCATAAGGATTTAACAAACCTAGCCAACCAAGGGAGTCCTGCCACACCTACCCAAGCTCCACACATTCCACATCTCACCCCTTCTCACATCCCAAAGAGGTAAAATTTGCATACAATGCATGCTGAGTATAACAATTATTTTGAGGCTTTCTATGCTTCAACGGGGAATTATACTTATCCAAATCATTACCCCACTCAAAATGTCTCCACCTTCCAGGAGAAATTGCAAAATTTCTCTAATTTGAGGAATTATTCGAGTCACTCCTGGACCAATCCAGTTCCTCACCAACAACAAAATCCATTTGGAGGGTATGGTTCAAATCAAACTTATCAATCTGGGTCATCTCAAGAAGACATCAATGCCCAAATGATGAAAACCCTACAGGCGATGCAAAGAAAAACTATGGAAATCATCCATGTTATTAACGATCTCAATGATCAAATTGGGGTTATTTCGACTCAAGGACCTGCAGAAGATTCACCATCCCAACCCACACCAAACTTTGTCAATCAAAGGAACCAACACCCGTGTGGACACGAACATCAAAACCACACTGTTCATCCTCCTATTAACCCAATATCTCAGCACCAACCTGGTTTCTATCAACATCAATCCCCCCCACCTCCTCCCAGTGATAACCAAACTGCATATGCAAATATGTTGAGGAGTGGGAACACCACCACTGATTTAGCAACTTCAAATCAAATTGATGAAACCTACTCTCAGCCTATGCAAATCAACACTCCTAACCCCTCTCAGGAAGAAGAAAAAGAAATCCCAGAAACACTTGATTCAAATCCTACTTCTCACTCTCAAACACTGCAATCTAATCTTTTTGATCAAAAATCAGAGCCCTCTCACCACGATCTTTGGGACTTATTTGAGCAAGTCGAGAGGAATATCCCCCTCTTAGATGCCACTCCTACCTTTGCAAAATTTTTGAAAGAAAAGTTTACTCCAACAAGGGAGGCTCAGAGTCTAGGAAGGGTGGTCCTTTATAAGATAGCAAGCTTAGTTATCCAGAGCAAGCTGCCTCTCACAAAAAAGGACTCGGGAGCATCTCTCATCTCAGTTGTCATAAATGACACCACCTTTTTTCATGGTCCTCTCAACTTATGTACCTCCATTAATATCATTCCCTCGATCATATTCGAGGAATCTCGATTCGATGATTTTAAAGCAACTAAGGTTCAATTTCAATTGGGAGATCGATCTACCATTCAACCGCGGGGAATCATTGAGGATCATATTGTCAAGGTTTGGAATTATCTAAATCCAGTAAATTTTTTGGTCCTTGACATAGAGGTACCTACAGCTATCACTAACACCATTCTTGGAAGACCCCTTCTGATTACCACAATAGCTAATATGAACTGTCACTCTGGGAAAATGTATATAAGTTGAGGTATCCAGATTTTCTCATTAGATTTATTTTAAGCTTCCAAGAGGTCCATTTATCATAAAATTTTTTAGGACACTGATAATACAATCGAAGCAATTTGCGAGAAATCTTTGTTGATTAAATCCTACTCAGCTTTGACCACCATGGATCTAGATTTTATTGATTCCTATTCTAAAGATGATTTTGTGGTCCAAAACTTTTCAGATCAAATAGGGTTTGATTTTCACTCTTTCAATCTTCCTGAATTTTTCACCCAAAACTTCCACACTAACTTCACCCACCCTACATCTCATTGACTCCTTTCCCCCTCCCTTTCCATTGGACCTATCACCCGACCCACCTGAGTCTGCCATTTTACATGCACTTAAACCATGGCTAGATCCGAGTCATTCTTCCATTTTTCCATTTCATTTTGATCCTGATTTCTTTACCATTCATCTTTTCAAGGATCTTGAGGAAAACACATTTCTTGAGGACATCCAAGTGTCCAATTATTTACAAGATTGTCATTTTGCGTGCATACCTTCACGCCCAGCTGAATCGCATAAAAGATAGCACTGGATGGGAGGTAACCCATCATTTTTCCTACTTTCCTTTTTCCTTTCTTTTTCCTAGTTTTGACCATCCTAAACCCAACTGCCCTTCACTAAGGTGATCCCTTTTCCCTCCTAATGAATGAGGACATTGCATATCATAAGCATGGGGGGTGTTTTTAGAATTCTGACGATCGATTTAGGATTTTCAAAATCTAAAAACATGCATTTTTCTTTGGACTTTTTTATTTTCTTGCATGCATACCAGAAAAAATAAAAATACTAAAAAAAACTTTTTGAGGAAAATTTTGAAATCAGGACTAAGGTTGACAACTCACTTTTTGTACAATGGGATTTTATCTTTAACAAACTAGGGACGAAGATACGGATCTAATCATTTTTCAAGGTCTATTTTTGGACTAGATCAGATATCCTTCTCTAAAATTCCACCTGAACTCATGATAGTTCAGGTGACTTGATCCTCTTTTGTAATATGGAAAGTATCTGGCTTAGTTTCTGATTCGAAAACTTGCTTTTCTTACAGAACTTCCTGTGTCAAATTTCACGCACAAGCCAACACCAAAAGAATTACTAAAAATCAGAAAAATCCCTTGTTTGGCCTTAGTAAAAGTCTAAAGTAGATCATTGCTTTGAGTTCCCACCACTGAGAAGGAGGAAAATGACTCCTTTGAGGATGCGATGTCAACATGTTATCGCCTCAACACTGCTCCATATCTATATTTCATATCTTTAGACAAAGCATTAAAGCACATTTTAGCAGCACAAGTGTCTTGGATGGTGTTCTACCTATAGTGTTAGAGCAAGAGCTTGAGTTTACTTGGAGCACCCCTCTACACCGCATTGTGTTTTGGGGTTGTGAGCTCCTGGGTGGTGTCAAGGACAATGCTATCTCGAAGTACTGGTGCCAAAGCCCCCTCAAGGATTGGTAATGGGAATAATGATCCCGACACATATATTGTAAGACTAAGCTAGAAATAAGCATGGGGGACAAAAAAAAAGGGTTTCAAACCAAAAGCACACCCTTATAAATGTTGGCTTTTCTCAAGCATGGACACAAGGTTTCAAAGGTTATTGCAAGTTGCAAATCAGATTGAAGAGCAGGAAAAATCCTAAAAATAGAAATTTCAAGTCATCTGAAATAACATGGGTTAATCTGAGAAATTTCTGGAGGATATATTGATCCTGTTTTGTCTAATTTTTTGATCCAAAAATAAATCCCAATGTTTATCTTTAGCAAATCCCATACCTCCTGTGTTTAAACCAACCAAGGTTCCTTAATCTTTTTCTCCTTAAAAGGCAACAAAATTAGATTTCCCAAAATTTCTATTTTGTAAAAATTTTAGTTTTGCTAAGAGACTAGCAAAAGATAAGCATGGGGGTGTGATAAATGCCAGTTTATCATCATTTTTATGCATTAAAACAAACCTAGCTCTTAGGATTTTACTCCGTAAATGGGTTTTTGGGCTGCATTTAGGCATCAATTAGGTTAGGCATGCATTGCACTTTTTATTATCTTTTTAATGTGTTTTTGCGAGTGTTAGGGATATACAGATGGTTAGAACTCCAAAACCCTAACACTTAGGAAGGCAACCTGTGAAGAAGAAGCTCAGAGTATCTAGAACTCAACTTGATCCAGCTCACCATAGCTGGATTCCAGCTCACTTGAACTAGGGTTAGCTCATCTTAGCTCACCTATCTCAAGTCAGGTCAGATCCAGCTCAACTTAGCTGAATCTAGCTCATCTCAGCTCCCATTAGTTCACAGGGAGCTCTAGCTAGCTTAGGTGAGTTGACTAGAGTTCACCTCTACTCAGGACCAGTTACATCCGGCTCCACTCAACTCCAGCCAGCTGAAGATGACTTCATCTTAGCTCAGGAAGCTCAAGTCTAGCTCCCGGGGACTCAGCTTAGCTCAACTTAGTTGACTTAAGCTACCTTAGCTACCTCAACTAGCTAGGTCCTCCCCGAGAGCATTAGACCCAGCTCACCTCAGCTCCTTTCAGCAGAAGCCAACTTGCTTTAGCTTGGCTTAGTAGCTAGCAAAAAATTAGCAAGCTAAGCCAGCTAAGGTGGCACCTTGCAACTCTCTTTAGTAGCCACCAGCTCCAGTGCAGCTCAAGATGACTACCTCCAGCTCTTCTCCCTGAAAACCCTAACTCCAAATGCCTCCAACCCACCTCCATGGCACCAAAACCTACTACCCTACTACCTAATCTCCAGTAAAAAGACCACCTACTCCTACTTTATTTTGGTGCCAACTATCCCTTCCATCACCACCCTACATCCACCATCAAAGTCCATCTCCACCCTCCATTTTTTCCCTCCAAAATCAATACCTTGTAGAAGGTATTTTTGGAAAGAAAACCAAGGCACCTCTTCATTTCCCTCCCATTTTTCCCTCCAAAAATATCCAAGCACCCCTTCATTTCCCTCCAAAAAAGCACCATAACCACCCCCTTCCCATCCTATAAATACCCTACCCTACCACTACACAATTCCCATCCTCCATTAGTTTAGTATACCATATACCCACCATAATTCAAGAATAAGGAAGAAGTAGAAGAAAAGAAGACTAAGGGGACGTCCTACCTACCCCTTTGGTGCCTTCTTCCCCTTTTTCTTCTCCCTTGTGCCACGCCAAGGAGGAGGAGCACTCCCCCACTAGGAGGATAGCCAAGCAAGGAGGAGCAAGGGTGGCGCACACCCACCTTTAGGGTAGGAAAGTTAACGTGGAAGCTTCCACCTTGGAGGACACCATCTTAGAGAAGCATAGCAAGGAAGGAGTTGGAGGACTCTTTTCAAGCTCGGGAGCTACCAGGCTTGGAGCAAGAAGCCATCATCTTCTTCACCATTTCATTTATAGGATTTGCGTTTTTATCTTCTTGCATTTCAAGTAGATTAGAAGCTTTCCTCTATGTGTTTTGTGTAGAACAAGTTCAATTCAATTCAAGTTGCCTTCTTTTAAATTCTTGTCACATTTGGTTTTTTTTAATCTTGATCTAGCACTTTTTCACTGCCTCTCGCTAATTACTCTTGGCCCCCACATGCCTAATGTGAGCTTAGTGAAAGGCCTTTCTTATCACTCTAGCAATAGTTTAGTGGATTAGGTTTAGATCACCTTTTTCTTCGTCAACAACTTTGCGAATGGTCGTTATTTCAAAATCCTAAAAAAATGATATAGTTGAAAAACTCAAAAAGAAAGGTGATTTCTATTTCCAAGCAAGAGACCAAAATTTTGCAAACATATTTCCTCCTTGGACGACCCTAGATAACCCACTATCTAAGTTATAAATTTTAAAAGCGTATGCAATTTTGCGTGTTACAACGACTCTAAAAACCAAATTAAAAATCACGCTAAATTTCGCATCACACAACATTATGAGAACTAGCTTTATCTTTGATTTCAAAATCAAATTCCAGTAATAATAGTATCCACCGAATAAGTCGGGGTTGAGCATCCTTTTTGGCCAAAAGGTGCCTAAGTGTAGTTTGGTCTGAGTAGATAGTCACATGTGATCCTAGTAAATAAGCCTGAAATTTTTCCAATGCAAGAACTACTGCCAGTAATTCTTTCTCAGTGGTAGTATAATTTCTCTATGCCTCATCAATTGTTTTACTGGCATAATAAATCACTGTCGATTTTTTATCTAATTTTGGACCCAGGATAGCTCCTATGGAAAAATTAGAAGCATCACACATTCTCTCAAAAGGAGCTTCCCAATTAGGTGATTGCAGGATTGGAGAACAGGTAATTGCAGATTTCAGAAGATCAAAGGCCTTGAGACAAGAATCATAAAAATCAAAAGCTTGCTCCTTAGATAGGAGGTTGCTCAAAGGCCTAGCGATTTGGTAGAAATTCTTAATAAACCTCCTATAGAATCTGACATGACCTGAAAGGGATCTCACTTGCTTAACAGATGTTGGAGGAGGTAATCTAGATATAGTGTCCACCTTAACTTTATTCACTTCAATTCCTCTTCAAGAGACCACATGACCAGGTACAATCCCTTCAGTGACCATAAAGTGGCTCTTCTCCCAACTAAGAACCAAATTAACTTCTCTGTACCTTCTAATGATCTTATGCATGTTTGATAGGCAAGAATCAAAGGATTCCCCGAAGATCAAAAAATCATCCATAAATATCTCCATAAAATCACCTACCATCTCAGAAAATACTACCAGCATACACCTGTACAATGTAGCTGGTGCATTACATAGTCCAAAAGGCATCTTAAGAAATGCAAAGGTTTCATTGGGGCAAGTGAAAGTGATCTTCTCCTATTCCTCGGGGTTGATTGCTACTTGATTATAACCAAAGTAACCATTCAGAAAGCAATAGTAAGATTGTCTTGCCAATCTTTCTAAAATCTGATCAATAAAAGGGAGAGGAAAGTGATCTTTCTTAGTGGTTGTATTAAGCTTCCTATAGTCAACACATACTCTCCATGAGGAAGCTGTCCTTGTAGGCACCAATTCTCCCTATTCATTAGCCACTACAGTCAATCCTACTTTCTTTCAAACGATCTAGACTATCCTAACCTAAGGACTATCAGAAATTTGATAAATTATTCCAGCGTCTAGCCATTTAATTATTTCTTTATTTACTACTTCTCGCATATGCGGATTCAATCTTCTTTGCATCTCACGAGAAGTCTTAGATCCTTCTTCCAAAAATATTTTATCAATACAGTAAGCAGGATTAATTCCTTTTAAATCCTTAATGGTCCATCCAATTACCTCTTTATTCTCTTTTAGGACCCAAATCAGCTTATCTTCTTGTTCTTAAGTCAAATAGGCATTAGTAATCATAGGTAAAGTTTGATTTGGACCTAGAAAATTATACTTTATATTAGAAGGAAAAGGTTTCAAATCAAGCTGGGCTGAGTCAGGATTAATAGGTTGAGTAGGTTCAATCATATGATCAATCCCAGGAGGTTGGACAAAAGCAAGGGTATAGAGCAAATCATCACTCTCCTTAGTTGATCCAGTCAAATTGCCTTCTAAAGGGTTCTCAATCAAATTTATAGCCATCAATTCATCAGCATCACCTTGGTCATCAATAAATTCACAATCCTCAAATTTCTTGCTGGCTTTAAAGATATCTAGTTGTTATTTTCTGTTTCCAAAAGATATTTCCATACATCCATTCTCACAATCGATATGTGCCTTGGCTGTACAAGAAAAGGTCTCCAAAGAATTATTGTGGTGTTTTTAAATTCGTCAGGTATATTTATGTCAAGGACTAGAAAATCCACTAGGAAATAAAAATCTCTAACCTTGACAATAATATCCTCTAGGACTCTAGGTTTGGTAATAGATCTATCAGCAAGTTGAAGAGTCATAGAGGTAGGTTTTAGCTCACCAAATCCAAATTTTTCATACAAGGTAGTTGGGATTAGGATGATTGAAGCTCCCAAGTCAAGGAGTGCCCGATTAAAGATAAAATCTCCAATAGTGCAAGAAATCAGGGGTGCTTTTGGGTCTCTTCTTTTGCGAGGAAGGTTTTCTAAGATAACACAACTAGCTTGCTCAGATAGGACTACCTTCTGAGCGGAGATTTAGGCCTACACTTCTGAGTGTAAAGATCCTTTTGGAAGTTGGAATAGGCAGGGATATGCTTGATAGCCTCAAGGAGTGGGATATTAATTTAAACTAGTTTAAAGATATCCAACAACTCCTCGTTACTAGCAAGTGGCTTCTTCTTCCTGGAATTTTCTAAGGTGTCAGGGTAAGAGACATTGTCAAAATGAAGAGTACGTAATAGGTTCCTGGGCCTTTCCAAAATCATCTTCAGATTGGTCAACCAAGTTAGGTTCACCAGTGTCCTTGTGATTATTAGATGTAGGCCAAATTGGGTCCTAGGTCCTAGTTCTACTTCTCAGGGTAATAGCACTAGCAAAGGCATTATAATCAGGGGCTGATCTCTGAGGTGCATTTTGGAAAATAGGTGGGACTTGATTAACTAGATTAGGGATATGAGCGAATCCAGGGGAGTAGGGGGGTAGGGCTAATCACTTAGGCTTGAGGTTGTGACTCACTATTTTGGCTCATGTTCCTAGGATAGTTCCTAGGGTTAGGGATTGGTTGGGATGGAAGCATCCCGTGCTATCTAAAATCTACCAACTGATCCATTCATCACGTTAATTCAGTCCTGAACTGATTCATTTCCTCTTTACATCGCAGATTCATTTCCTGCATTTCTTTGAGGACTAGACTCAGATAAGAAGGATGGGTTTCCTAAGTAAGTTGTGGCTAGTATGTGCATGGTTGTATGTACCTATTGGGTTTCCCATAAGTGGTAGGCTTAATCAAGTTAGGACCCTAGGTAGGTTTTTGACTTGACCAAGCAAAGTTAGGATGGTTACACCATCCAGAGTTGTAAGTGTTTGAATATGGATCATTTCTAGTGTATCCTTGAATTGCATTAACATCCTTAGAATAATTAGGCATAGGGATGCCTAATTTAGAATTTGAGAGCATCAAGGTCTCTCCTTGATACCTAGCAAGAGACGGGTCTAAGTAAAATTGGCTCATGAGTGGAGCCATGGTCAGGTCATTAATATTGTGCACTATTGCCTGACTTAGAGGGTTGGGGAGTTAGGTGCAATTAACATAGAAATTCCTTGGGTAAGCATATGGTTTACTCTAGAACATGTACCTAAGGAACTCTTGCCCTTCAGAAGGTTGTCCAATTTTTTATCCAAACTCTCTACATTTTTCCCAATGAGTTATACCTTATCTAATTGTTGTGCAATCTATTCTAAATCAACCAAATTTGAATTATCCTTAACTTCATAGACTTCGCTCCTTGGTTTATTTGATCTATTGATGGTAGACATCGAGGTATTGTAGAGGGAATTTTCACTTATATTCTCTAATAATTAAAAGGCTCCCTCAGCATCTCTGCTTAGGAAATTGCCCCCACATGCTACATCAACAAATTTCTTCAAATTGTCACTTAACCCATAATAGAAAATATATGTCAAGTGCCACTTGGGAATCCCATGATGAGGGCATTTCCTAGCTAAGTCATTAAATCTCTCCTAGGCCTCATGCAGTTGTTCTCCAGGGTTCTGTTTGAAGGTTGTAGTGGCACATCTAAGGGCATTTGTTTTTCCTATGTGAAAGAATTTTTTCAGAAATGTACTTCTCAAATCTTCCCAAGTTAGGATTGGTCTAGCAATGGTCTCAACCATTGAACAGCTTTATTTTTTAAGGAAATGGGAACATTTTCATCATTAAGGTACCTTCATTCATGTTCCTAGGGCCAAAGGTTCTTCCTATGTGTAGAAGTTCTTCAAGGTGGTGGAAGGGTTCATGGGAATCATAGACATGGAAGTGGGAATAAGATTGATGATTTGTGGTTTGAGCTCAAAATCATCCCCATCCTCATGTACCTTAATAAATGGTTCAGGTTGGGCCTCAGGAGGATTTTAAAAGTCTCTGAGAGTTTGGTCAACTCTCCCATTTTGGAGTTGGGTAATGGCCTGTATTATGACTGCATCTGTCTATCATGATGCTGGCCTTGTCTATCAATTGGCCTTTGTAACAAAGACATTGGATCTAGATTTTGTTCCTCCTCTTCACCCTCATCTTCCTTGTGGTGACTAGCCATTGAAGAAGGTTTAGATTCAGATCTTGGACAATCAAGTCTTCTCCTATGGTTTCTCTCTAAAGGTGGTAGCAAATCAGGGTTTAGAAATCTTCTACTTTGCATGCAACAAAAGAATGTCTTTGGATGAGAGAGAGAAGATAGATACAAGAATACCCACCCTTATAGTAGTACAAGAAATCAAGCTAATCCTTTGAGTGTAAACCCTAATGAGACCTAATCTTGGCTACCCAAAACATGACTAGGTTAGATCAACCCTTGAATTACTTAGCTAGCCAGAGGGGTGGAACACCCTAGGACACCCCGCATGGTGGGACACCACAAAGGGTTAATGCGGTTACTGCACTGACCTTTCTTGTCACCAATGGGTTCAAGTAGACAAGGCCTTGATCTTAGCCCAATATAATTTCAAGTCACCATGCAAATTAATCCTAACTAGGGCATGTCTACTCAATTTTAGAGTTAGGCTTGAAGTGCTTTTGAAATATGATGGGCGTTAGGGAGGTGTTGCCCTTAAAATTGATTTCAAAAAGTAAAGTGCTTAATCAAGGGGTTCACAATACAAGCTTAGTTGATGTGGTTGCTGTTAAGGTTCTCGTGCTTGTATTAGTGAATTTTAAGGTCACTTAGTTAAATATTTTAAAACAATGGTTTTGATGAGGCACACAAGTGGTTTTGCAAGTCCCAATTGTTTGATAGATTTCCCTTAAGTATCGAAATGCAAGTGTGCTTAACCTTAATGTGAAACCCTAAAAGCAGATAGTACTAAATGATGGAATTTACATCCTAAGAAAGGAAGTGCAACACAATCAATGCAATCAATTGGTCCTATTGCACCACCAACTAGGCACACAGTAAATATTTTTTCAAGAATTTTAATGCACATTTTCTATTTTTCTTCAAATTTAAAGTGTACTGGGGGTTTTGTAGTATGTTTTGACCCCTAGTTAGTGATCGAATATTTCGTGTAATCAAGCGTGCACTAAATATTTTTTCAGATTTTTTCAGAATTCTATATTATCAAAGAAATCCAACATAATAAATTTCAGATAAGTTGGAGTTGTATAAAAATTTCCATGATTTTTTGAAGTTGAAATATCAGGAGCAACAATAAACTTGAAAGTAGTTAAGTTCATGAATTTTTAAATTTTTGTGTAAATCAGAATTGCATGAAATTTGGTTATGTTGTTGCTTACTTCAATACCCACATCCAGTAGAAATTTCAGAATTTTTAGACAAGTAAAATTTTGGGAATTGAATTTTGAAAATAAAGTTCGTTGTAGCCTGAAAATGTAGGAGGTGGTTTTGTTGATTTCCAAAAGATAATACCCACCAACAAGGGTTTTTTTTCTTTAATGTAAACAACTCAAGCAAATGACTAACCTAAGGATCAAAATAGACACCTAATCTAAATAGACAAATGGCATTTTTTTAATGCAAAGACTCTAATGCAACTTAGGAAAATAAACCTAAACTAAGAGATAAGGACTACCTTGATCTCTACCCGCACTCTACTCCATTTCTACCGGTTGTCACAAGATCTCGTGTCACCACAAAATCTTGCACATAATTAGAAGAACAGAGAAAAATGAGTTAGAAACACGAATGCAAAGACGAAAGCAAATATGAAAACGAACTCCATTGCCTCCTAGGCAATGGTGCCAAAATCTGATCACGTTGAAACCGCGATGATGAAAACACATTTGTTATAGTGCAACCTTTCGAGACAAAAATAAAATAATCGAGACCTTGGTGAATCCTGAGTCGAACACGAGGAGGTGTAGGATTGTTCTAATCTAAATGCAAGAAAACATGAAACTAATTTTTTTGGTATTTTTGAATAAAACGATGGAGGTGAGAAGATGGAATATCAATCACAAGAAATAATAAGGGGGTGAAAAGTACGGATTGCAAATAAAATGACTAGAACTACAGCTTTATTGCTACTAGAATAAATATCAAATTAACAACTAGAACTTACTAGAACATGAAATAGAAAAATATCAAGAACTAAAAATAGAGATGTAGAAGATGGGTCGAATTCACTACAACAAAAATATTTTTTACCGACAAAATAGATATGTCGCTAAAGCATTAATATTTGTCGCTATAGATATTTTCCAACACTTTTTGGATTCATCGCTTGTCTGTCGGTATAACTAGTGTCGCTAAAGATTTATCGACAGTTTTAGACTGTCAGTATTTTTTGAATCTTTAGCGGCAATTACTCTTATTGATACTTTCGTTGGTAAATGTTACTTTTAATGACTATCTTTTTGTTGCTACAATTGATGCTATTGTAAAAAAAAATAGCAACAAAAATAATTGTCACAACAAATTGACGATATAAGATGCTTTAGAGGCAATCACTTTTTGTTACTAATTAATCTCAAAATTCTTTTAATTCTTGTTACAACAAAATTTGATGTCGGTAATGGAGATTATTAAGGGTAGTAAAATCTGTTGCTAATTTTAAGAAATAAACATTTTGTTCAATGTCATAAGTTTATCACTAATAGCATCGTTGTTTTATATTCTTGATAAATTAACTTTGATTGCCACCTAATGCTATATCTTAAGGGTCATTATTACACTTTATGTTACATTAACTTTAATTATGAAGTATATAACTCCTAAATTTAAATGAATAAATATTTAAACAACGGAACAATATTATAAAGATCTATTGTGATAAAAATAAATATTTTCAATTTAAAATTAAATAATGAAAAGGTGGTAAGACTTCTAAACCAACTGCACGTTTTTATAATTTAATGGTAGTAAAAAAGAGGAAACATCCAAAATGACACGTCGATCATATACAATATTCATTCTTCAACCAATAGTCTTTTATTAGAAGAAAAAAAATTCATAAACAAGTCAAAGCTATAGAGTAACATAACTAAAGAAGATACATGTCCAAGATAAAGACAAAAAAAGTCTAAAAAAGTATTTTGACTAAATTAAAAGAATGTAAAAAATTTTTGCTGATAACTCGAGTGCATCTTTTATTAGCAACATGAAAAGATCCTAAAAAAAGAAGAAAGATGTTGTTAGAAAATAATTCTAAGATACATTAAATGAAGGAAGAGTTACATTTAAATACCATGGTTCAAAATAATTTTATCACTATACCTATTGTGAAATAACAAACATCTTAGGTCATGATAGCTCCAATTGTGTCACCTAAATCTTCATATTTGCCATATGGCCTGATCAACATCTCTTTCTCATCAATGGCAACTTCAACATAAACCCCTACACAAATGGAACCAATGGCAGCTCCTCCAGTAATTGTACTAGCTAGGATCAATAGTATGCACTCGTGCAAGTGCAACTTTCCTTTTCATGTCTACCATGCTTAGTAGATACACATCTTACATGTGAAATAATATAGCAATAAAATGATAGTATGAAGATCAATTTAGTTATAGTTTTTATCAAAAGTTTAATATTGAATTTAAAATTTTAATGTACTTGTACATAAAAGTTTACTTGGCCTTCAACCAACATAGATTGAGTCCCATCCTTATGCTGATTCTTTGTCATCTTTAAACTTGCACAAATGTTGCTTGATAGCGATTTCACGCGGTTTGTTAAAATACGTCGTTGTAACGCATAAAACTGATCAACTCTTAAATTTATATTCCTAGATAGGGGAGTATCTAGGGTCGTCCAAGGAGGCCAAATGTTTGCAATGGTGATTCTTTTGCTTGGAATACAATCTCAACTTTCTTTTTGGTATTTTTCAATATATCATTTTTTTGTTTTAAATTAAGACAACATGCGGAATGGTGACGGGAAGGTGATTTGCACTTCAATTTAAAATACTACTTCTAAGTGGCAAGTAGAGCCTCTCCCTAAGCTCACTCTAGGCAAGTGGAGGCCTAGAATAATTAGGGAGAGGGAGTGAGGAATGCTAAAAACAAGCAAATAGAAATGCAAACAAGAAATTGCAAAGAAGGCAACTAGATAATTAAAAAAAAGTGTTTAACAAAAATGCCTAGTAGAGGAATGCTTCTACTACTAGAAAATTGACATAAAGAAAGGAAAACACAAATCCTCTAGATAGATGGTGAAGAAGAGGGCTTCTTGCTCCAAGGTTGGTGGCTCCCAATCTTGAAAAGAGTCCTTCAACTCCTTCCTTGTAGTGCTCCGCCAAAGTGATGTCCTCCAAGGCAAGCCCTAAGGGGGCGTGCCCTAAGCTTCTCTCCAAGGGTGGACGTCCACCCTAGGTCCTTCTCCCTTGCCTGGCCATCCTTCTTGAAGTGGAAGAGTCCTCCTCCTTGGCGTGGCCCAAGTTGAAGAGAGTGGGGAGAAGAAGGCACCAAAAGGGCTGGTGATGTGCCCCTTTAATCTCCTTCTCTACTCCTTCTCCTTGGGCGTAGGTATAGGTGGATGTAGGTAGAAAAATACACTAATGGAGGATGGGAATTATGTGGTGGTAGGGTATGGTATTTATAGGATGGGAAGGGGGGTGGTTATGGTGTTTTTTTGGAGGGAAATGAAGGGGTGCTTGGTTATTTTTGGAGGGAAATGAAGAGGTGCCTTGGTTTTCCCTCCAAAAATACCTTCTAGAAGGCAATTTTGGAGGGAAAAAAATTGAGGGTGGAGATGGGTTTTGATGGTGGATGTAGGGTGGTGATGGAAGGGATAGTTGGCACCAAAATAAAGTAGGAGTAGGTGGTCTTTTTGCTGGAGCTTAGGTAGTAGGGTAGTAGGTTTTGGTGCCATGGAGGTGGACTAGCTAAGTTAAACAGCTTAGCTAGCTTACCTAGTAGGGAGTAGAGTTGGAGGCATTTGGAACTAAGGTTTTCAAGGAGAAGAGTTGGAGGTATTTATCTTAAGCTGCACTAGAGCTGGTGGCTGCTGAAGAGAGCTGGAAGGAGCTACCTTAGCTAGCTTAGCTTGCTAGTTCTTTGCTAGCTACTAAGCCAAGCTAAAGCAAGCTGGCTTCTGCTAAAAGGAGCTGAGGTGAGCTGGGTCTAATGCTCCCGGGGAGGATCAAGCTGGGTGAGGCAGCTAAGGTATCTTAGCTCAACTGAGTTGAGCTAAGTTGAGTCCCCGGGAGATGGACTTGAGCTTCCTAAGCTGGAATGAAGTCATCTTTAGCTGGCCGGAGTTGAGTAGAGCTGGATGTAGCTAGACCTGAGCTGGGGTGAACTCCAGTCAACTCAGCTGAGCTAGCTAGAGCTCCCTGTGGACTAATGGGAGCTGAGATGAGCTGGACTTAGCTAAGTTGAGCTGGATCTGAGCTGACCTGAGCTAGGGTGAGCTAAGATGAGCTCTCTTGAGCTGCCATTCAGCTGAGATGAGCTGAATGGAGCTAAGATGAGCTAACCCTAGTTCAAGTGAGCTGGAATCCAGCTATGGTGAGCTGGATCAAGCTGAGTTCCAATTAGTTTGAGCTTCTTCTTCACCAGTTGCCTTCCTGAGTGCTAGGGTTTTGGAGTTCTGACAATCTGCATATCCCTAACACTCACAAAAATACATTAAAAAGATAATAAAAAGTGCAATGCATGCCTAACCTAATTGATGCCTAAATGCAGCCCAAAAACCCATTTGTGGAGCAAAATCCTAAGAGCTAAGTTTGTTTTAAAGCATAAAAATGATGATAAACTGGAGTTTATCATTGCCTTGTTGCATAACCACATCTTGAGTGCCCTGATTGTAGATGATATGATTAGTTTATTAACTTAAATATAATCAATTATATAACTAAAAATCATAGTACCTGTGACCTCTTTAATCATGGGGAAGCCTGCAAATCTGCTCTTCCTAAAGACTGGAGTAGCATTTCTTGAAAGTTTGCTTGGGTTTCTTTCATTTCCTTTATCTCTTTCATAAATCACATCTCAATTTGTCTTTCTCACTCTTTTCTTTGTTCTCATTCCTCAATTTCTTTTTGCCTCCACAAATCGGAATGTGGCGATATTAATCCATATCCCTTAGCATGACCACATTTTATCTTTTCCACCAACTTTTGCATACATTTCATCAACCAATGAAGGGTCTTTTGAACCATCCATCTCAGTTGCCTTATTAAATTGTTCCAATAGGAAAAAACTTCTCATCATATAATCCTCTATGCTATTAAAATAGTTATGAAGAAATTGAAGCTAATAAAAATCTCAACTAAAATGGCATAAAGAAAGGTCAAATTAAAAAGTTTATTCTTGATCAAAAGCATACATTAAAGTAAACAAAATTACCATTTATTTAAAAGCATTATAATTTTATGCTATTTAATATTTCAAGTATCTTACATATAAAAAATTAGTATTTGTTCTCCTAATTGCATGAAAAGGTTGAAACTACAAATGAAAATAGATGTAAACAAAGATCAAAGATAAATTGCACATCAAGAATAGGCTATGTAATGTGTTTATCTTACAATCATAGAAGTTGTTCTTTCATCTGTTGGTTTGCCATCCTTTTTATAAACATTTACAAATAAATCAATCTTGTTTACTTTTCTTCCCATTTATTTCTCCATCTAAAAGTAATAAAAATTATAACACTTAAACCATCAACTTAAAAAGTAAAAATTTTGAGAATAAAGAATGTACCTCATCCCTTATGCATGCATAGCTTTTTGTCCCCACAGAATGATGAAGCATTAATTTTTCTCTATTTTCTTTATTTTTAGAACAACATAACTGCAAGAATCATAATTTTTTAGAATTATTTTCTAAGTTAACGTAAAGAAAAAAAATACAATTTTAATTACCTTTGACTTCTCTGAATCCCAATGCTCATTAAGGAACTTCCACGGTTCCTTAGTTACTCGTGAATCACGATACTCTAATCTTTCTTCCATGGAGAGTTGCGGTAGATAATATTTCTCCTTAAGGTAACACTTAAATTCTCTCCATTTCTTAGTTATGCTTAGAAGCACCCATGGTCACATCTCCTCATTATATTGAAATTTGCACTACATCATAAAAAATGTTAAATCATCAAAACTTAAATATAATTAACAAAATTATTATAGTTAAGAATTTACCTCCACAAATTCTATCATTTTATTCTTGTATTCTATAGGCATCTTCCTCCAATCATCATAATCCAATGGGGCCAAATCTGAATTGCGTGCAACAATTCCACAAAAATTTTTCAAATGATTTTGATTTTCTCCAATTGGTTGGTATGAATCATTCATCTCAAAAAATATCTTATTCCCATCTTGATTGTTCCATACTTTCAGGTACACGGTAGGTCCCCCCTTACCCTTTCCTTTTGAATTAGAATCTAGATTTTTATTAGCAAAAGGACACTATTAAATGAATTCAAATTTAATCTATGTATGACATATAAATCTCTTAAACTAACTTGTAAGAAAGCAGTAAAAGCTATATTATAGAAATAAATTTTCACACATGAAATATCTTACCAATTTCCTGAAGGTCAATTTCATCAGTTTATCCAATTGCAGAAGGTGTACAACTTGCTATGTTACCTTGATATTCTTCATTGAACATTTCAATGACAGCATTCTTTGCCTTTCTTGTTTTCCTAAGCATGGAATGATGTTTCCTTACAATTTGCTTTTCCTTAGATTATTTCTTCAGTACAATGGATTATTCTTCAATGTAGAAGTTGTAGCTCTAGTTCCATTATCATTACGTGTTGGCTCAACATTTTCTTGGTTTATGGCTGCCAAAATTTTCTTTGACAGATATCCTCCTAGAACTGTAATAACTTGAAAATCAAATTGTGGTTGCTTTGACATCCTATATGAATCATAATAAGGAAATAAGTTAAATAATCAACAAAACAAAGTCAAAAGATATAACAATGAAAAAAATGACTTATGAAAAAATTATCTTCATACCAAATAACAATAAATAACTTACATCAATCTAGTTGTCATCATCAGACTTGCTTTCATTGTTATCTTCTCTACTAATATCAGTAATATGTTGTTTCTAGTTCTCTCTAGAAAAAGAAACATAGTCAATGTCTGTGCGTACAACATCAATGTCATCATCGTTGTCATTTGTATCCATCTCACTTTCATTCAAATAATAGGAGTAGCCATCTACTGTATTATCATTATCTAAGTCATTGACTTTTTCCTCCATAGCAAATAAATATCTAGGTCTTGTTCTAACAATGAAATGCCAATCCCTGCATATCGGATGTTGGACATAAAACACTTGTTGTACTTGAGTTGTTAATACAAATGAATCATTTTCATGTCTTAAACAAGATAAATTCACTGATGTTAATCCATTTGCTTTCCCAATTACAATTTTTGGCTTAGTATTTATCCACTGGCTTTTGAATAATACTATCTTAAACTTTTCATAATAACTCAACTCAATTATGGCTTTGATCACTCCATAATAATCAATTTCACCAACTTAAGGATTTTTATCTAATGCTTTGGAAAAGCTCTCAGTCTAGGCATTAACAACAACACCATTATTTTGTGTTTGTCGATTCTTCTCTCCATCTTTTGTATGAAATCCAAATCCATTAACAATATAGCCACTATAATACATCGCTACTTCATGAGGGCCTCCAACAAGCACTCGAAGATCTTTTGATACAAATTCCTTTTTTGCCTTTTCTTCAATCTGAATCACAAAAAGTAATAATAAGTGTCTCAAGATATTAAAACTACTAGATTGGTGGATATTTATGAAACATACATAACTCTTGAACCATTCGCTAAAAGTGTCATTATGTTTGTTACTAAGTTCCTTCTGTGATAATCGACGATATGAGTTCCTAAGTACATGACGATGTTCTCTACAAATTTACAATAATTATTAAAATGTTATGATCGAACATGTAACATGAATATTTCAAAGGATAAGAGTTTCAAGTGCTTACTCTTTAAATGGAAGGATAGCATCACAATTGGATAAGATATATCCATGTTCCTGTTTTATCGTAATGAAATTTAATTTCTTGGGAGTCCTCTTTCTTATTACATGACCAGATTGTGAAAATATAGAAAACCCTTAATCCACAACATGGAATTCATCTGGAAAGTTTCTTGATGTAAACCTTGCTTCCACTCCTAATAAATATCTTGAACAAAATATCAAGCATGCATCTACTATATACCCTTCCGCAATAGAGCCTTCTGGATGATTCTTATTACTAACATACCTTTTTAGTTTAAGAAGATACCTATTAAGTAACCATGTAAGGGTTAAGGAATATGTTAAAAAGCATTTATATTGACTTTTTAAAAATACTGTAGGAGTATACCTTTCTATGGGATACATCCATCAATATTGAACTGGTCTAGCTATCTTTGCTTCTGTGGCCAAATGCATTCCTAAATGTATCATAATATCAAAAAGTGATGGTGGGAATATTTTCTCCAATTGATAAATCAATATGACAATCTTCTGTTCTAACTATTCAAGATATTCTAGATCAAGCTCTTTTAAACATATATCTTGAAAAAAGCTGCAAAAATCTATAAATATTGATCGAACAGTATCATTTGATATGGCAACATGTAATGATATAGGAAGTAGTTGATTCCTCAGTATATGACAATCATGACTTTTCAAGCCTGAAATCTTGCGATCACGTAGATTTACCCATCTTGATATATTAGATGCATAACCATCTGGAGCTTTGACACTCTTAAAGATCTCACATAGATTTGACTTCTCATTCTTGTCTAAGTTATAACGTGCTGGAGGCAAGATAGTCTTATTTCCAACCTTTTTGGGATGAAGTGCATGTCTAATGTTCAACTTTTGCAAGTCAATATGACTCTTTATACCATCTTTGTTTTTCTTTTCCAATTGTAATAAAGTTCCTCTTATACTGTCACATACATTTTTCTCAATATCCCTGACATCGGGATTATGATGTATAGCATTCTCTCTCCAATATGGCAACTGGAAAAATAAACTTAATTTTATCCAATTAGGCCAATACTTACACCTCTTTTTGGGATCTGTGGCAATAATACTAGAAACTTTTTCTAATTATGTCATTATCAACATGTTTGATAATCTTTGTGGTATACACCTCAAATCTTACTTTCCATTGAAGGGTGTTGATTGCCTTCTAAATCTATGATTCATTGGAAGAAAATGACGATGGCCCATGTAGCATACCTTGTTACTACCTTCCAAGTATTGTGAATCATTATCTTTATTATAAGAAGGGCATGCAAGATATCCTTTTGTGGCCCATCTTGAAATATCAGCATATGTCAGAAAGTCAATGATAGTCCACATTATTGCAACATGCAACTACAACATTTCTTTGCAATCAACATCAAATGTTAGAATTCCAATGTTGGGTGAGAAAGATCATCGCAAATAGATTTGAGTTTTGAAAACCCATCATTGTAGGGCAAGTTGTGAGAAAAACCATCAATAGATAAATTTTACCGAAACTCAAAAGGAATTCTGGGTTGAACACAGGGAGGCAGACGTTTGATTAAAAATCGTGTTTGTTTTATTGTCACGAAGCAGATTAGCTGGTCGAATTGAATTTAAACTGGCTATCTACTTAAAGAATAATGAATAGAAAAGAGAGAGAGAATATTACAAATAAAGATAAAATAGAGAGAATGAACAAGAATTTCATAACCACAATATCATGTCTATTACAACTAACCACTACAGTAGAAAGCACGAAATCTACACTAGAAAGTGGTAAATCTACTCTATAAAGTGGTAAAGAGAAGGTAGAGAGAAGTTATCCTCCTCAACAGCTGCTTGTAGGATGGGCCATGTTGACGGAGCACCTGGTCGAAGGTGGTGAGATGTGGGACGAAGGAGAACGGTGACGGATGATAATGGACAGGGCAGGGAAATGTCATAGTGGGATCTGCATCCCAAACGACGGTAAGAGGACCACCACGAAATACTCCATGAACAGGATGAGAAGGTGGAAAAATTATATTTTTAACTCTAGCTGAGCATCCTGGGTTTGGGACAAGATCTTAGAGCATTGGAGGGGGTAAGAGAAGAGAGGAAGGGATGAAGAAAGCGTGGGGGTTGTAGGGCTTTGTTGAACGATTTTGCGAATCGCTACGCTTACATGTTCGATTTTAGAAAACCTGTCGTTGTAGTTCGAAAGCGAAGAATTCATGTTCAACAAATAAATTTTATACCGAAATTAAAATTCCGGGTCGAACACAGGGAGGCGGACGTTTGATTTAAAAACTTCACGTTTCTTTTTATTTGTCACAAAGTAATTCAATTTAAACTATCTAATTATTTACAATTAATAAAAGAGAGAGAGAGGGTAGGAGAGAGAGAGTATTACACATGAAAATCAGAATGAGATGTAGAATAAACAAAGAATTTATCATAGAAGAGATTGTTCATTACAATTAGAAGGCATAAAACAATTACACGAGAAAGCGATAAATTCACTCTAGAAAGCATTAAAAGAATGGAGGGAGAAACGTCCTCCTCGACGGTCGCTTGGAGGACGAGTGATTAATCTAGAAAGCAGTAAATCTATACTAGAAAGCAGTAAAAAGAATAGGGAGAGAGAAATCCTCCTCGACGGTTGCTTGGAGGACGAGCCTGACGAGACGATGCCTGGACGAAGGAGAACGAAGCTGGATGAAGGAGGACGAAGCTGGACGAAGGAGGACGAAGCAGAAGAATGTGAACGAAGTAGCACGCCGTCGTCATCGCGGGATCCACTTCCGAAGGGGAACGAAAATTGGACTTTATCTCGCGAGAAGCATCCCGGGTGTGGGACAAGCTTCTCTTGAGCTTTGGAGGGGTAGAGAGGAGAAAGAAGGGATGAGAATTTCGTATGGAGGGGGTCTCCTTTTATAGTTGCAAGGAGTGGGGGCAAAATGGACATTACAACTTCAAAAAAATAAAAGAGGGGTCTTTAGTGACGGATAAATCCGTCACTAAAGCCCCGACGTGGGCGTAGCCTCCGCGCCCACGCGTGCCACTTTAGCTGCCCGCACGCCTAATGTACATGCACGTCCAGTGATCCTCAGCCGTCCGATCGCGAGATCGGATGGCTTAAGTCGCGCCCTCTCCTGCTGCATTGCGTGCCCGCTCGCGCGTCCGATTGCACGTCTGTGCCACGTGTTCAATCGTGCGTCGGCGCTATTGGGTGAGCGCGGCCATTGGATTGCGATTTGACAATTGATGAAGGCATGCCCGCTCGCCTCAGAAATCGCTTGGCGAGGCTCGAACGCACGCCAGCGCCTCACGATAAGGCGCTGGACTGCTACGCTACCTCGCCCATAAGGTCGCGCGGACAACTTTAAAGAGCCACGTCCACAGCCGTTGGATCGAGATCCAACAGCGGAGAAGGGACGAGTGCGCGATCTTCATAAAATGCAAGCGGCCGTTTGGGCGGCTGAGATGGCGCCACGTGGTGCCATCTTGGCCGTCCATCTTCTGGAAGTTGTAGATGGTGCCACGGATGTCGGATTGACTCGATTTTTGTGTCGTTGGGCTGCGATCGTCAATCCAAATTTATCTGTGCGGTCGAATTTGTCATCTGATGTGCGGATTTACACCATCCTAGCCCTTGATCTTCTAGGGTTCCCCATTCACTATCTGATGCTACGGATGTCTGATTAGGGCGATCTTGGGGTCGTTGAGCTCCAATCGTCGCCCTGATCACATCCATACGGTTCGATCTTTGATCCGAGGTCCCGATAAAATGTTTGCCCTATCCAAGCACATAAAAGGAGACAATTAACCTCCATTTTATTCAAACTACTCTAAATGCAAGATGATGCATGTTATGCAATATTTATATCATGAAATGCAATCCTATGCTTAAGAACATGCATAAATAGACATCTTAAGTAGTGTAAATGTGTTTACATCATACCCCCATGCCTATCTTTTGCTAATCCCTAGCAAAAACTATATGCTATTTATAAAAGAATTAGGTTGGATTATTTGGACTTGAGTTATTTTCAATCATTAAGAAATTGTCTACTTAGGAACTGAACTTTCAAAGACACAATAGTGCCCGGGTATCAGCCAAAATGTAGACTGCCTCAAGCCCTCGCCATATTCAAAGAAAAATTTCTTTTTCTCTTTTTACTCTTTTCTAATTTTTTTGGATTTTCAAATTTTAGGGTTTAAGAGTGGCTTTCTACGACCATTCAACTCACCCAAGATTTGATGAGAACCCTAAGTTTTAAGTATCTTATTGTGATTGTGATAGACTCGTTGACCGGCAATTAAAATGGACTTCGGATTTCTACGCCTCTAGGTGACCTCAAAAAGACTTCTGCCTAAAGGTGTATCTTTACAACCGGTAGCTTTCTCCCTACTTTTATTTTTTACGGGGTCAACACAAGGGTGAATCCAGTGTATATCTCCCCGATTTATTCTACTTCTCCGCTTCTTCCTAAGTGTTTTGGTAATTTTTTAGTGCTTTTACTGAGCTGGGTTCTGGACAACCGGTCGATGAGCTGTTACCACCGACTTGCCAGCCATACTCGTGCGGCGAAGTATGGCTTATTTCTTTTTGTTCTTTTCTCCTTTACTTTTTGATTTTTTTTTTTTTTAAATAGGTGGCTTCCTGGTCTAAGATTTACCTAAGGGCAAGAAAAAGAGAAAGGTCCAGTGACTGGGCTCGGGACAACCTACCTATGGGCTGTTACCCACGATAACTTGCCAGCCATATCACCCTAGAAGGTTCATTAGCTACCCAATTTCCGTTAAAATCGCCTAACAACTAGTTAGTGCAAAGAAAGTGTTGTAGATGCTTAAGACTCAAAATTCCCTCAAATCAGAGGGCGGGTTGATAAGTCGTGTACTTATCACCCAAACTTTATTTACTCTAATTAAAATAAAATTCAAGTTGGCGAGAACTCGAAAAACAAATCCACATTTTAGTGGATACATGGGCTGATTAAGTTCAAAGACCTGAAGGGTCTTTGTGTTCAGATCTTAATGTAGTTTTTCCTAAGATTGAAAATTTTCTTAAACCCAAAATCTCTTTCCTAATTTCAATTTTTTTTTTAATCAAAATAAAACAAATCTACGGAACTGACGAATGAATTCAGAGATAAATATCCACCCTCCCATGCCTATCTAATGCAATGTCCTCATTGTATTAAAAAGACATAAAACAGAGTGGAAAAGCGAAGAAAGCACCTGAATTGCATGAATGTCAGGTCCGCTCCGAGACGAAAAATTAAAAAGAACTATATATGTGCTGAGTTTAGTGCCTTCAACTAGGCACACTATACAAGGAAAAGAAATGAAGAATTCACAAGTGCAGGTCAGAATTAGAATGAATAGAAGAATCATCTGACCTGTCAGCAGAGGTCCACAGATGTGGACCAGATTGTGATGCAGACCCACACCCCATAATCGAGAATATCTTAGGTTCTGGATAAAAATTACCCAAAACCTAAAATCAGAATGCAAGCGGGGTCGGGCCTGCGATTTATGAGGATGCAACCCAAGACCAAAAAGTTGGGTTACAGAGAATTGAAGCTCAAAAGGATAATCGTTGAATGTGTGCTTGAGTTGAACATCCTCGAAACAAATGTCGTAAGGGTTCTGATTTGATTTTTTCAGCTTAAAAGGAACCCTTCGACTCAATCTTCTATTTCCTCCAAAATTAACTTCCCAAATCAGAACTTCCTAGCTCCTATCCTCCTCATTCAGCATATCAAATTCCAGGACCTCTTGTATATTCATCACCCCGTCTAAAATCTCCAAGTATAAATGATGTGGCAGAATCAAAATTGACTTGGGTCTAATTATCTTAGAATTAGAATCATCAATAAGCTCAACAGGGTGTAACTGATAACCAGGGCATTGAAATGATTCCTCCAGAAAATACGATTCTGGATCCGTAATGTGTGCCCTAATAAGATTAGTGTCCTCAGTTATTGGGCTATCAAATGATCTATCAGATTCCTCAGGCCCAATCGTCTCACAGAAATTGTGTTCAGAAAACTCGCGTGAGACTTCGCAACTTGAATCTTCACCATCAGGATCCGTATCATTGTATGTCCCAAAATCATTTGTCACTTTTTGTTCCAAGGAGACATACGTTTCCTCATAACCCGGCTTAGGGATCTCAGGTGAAGAAATCAGATCATCCTTAATTGGTTATTTTAATTCAATCTGGTCAGCCTCGTAACACATGTCCCCCAACAGGTGCCTGAGCAAGTTCTGTCATTGGCTTTCTTGAAGAGGGTTCATCCTGGGAATTACTCCAAGATTGAATCAAAGCAACCACGAATCTCATCCTCAATTTCGCTAATTTCCCAAGTAGAAACTCACTTGGGCTCTTATCCTTAACGTCCTGGAGCCAATCCAACAAAGACTTGTTTAAATCATCAATCATTTCAATCGGGGGCTCCAATCTCTCAATGCAAGGTATTGGCTGAACATCTAAAGATTGAATGATATTCCTCAAGTTAGCCAGAACCTTATCTTGAACCTGGTTAACCTGAACCAAATGAGTTGGTTCAGGGTTGGGCGGGTTTGACATCAATGCAGAGGAATTAACGAATTGAGATTCGTTATACCCTTCCTGATAATAGGTCATTTCAGATTGTTGAAAAGATGGTGATGACCTAAAGGTAGTGAAATCAGAGGATAGGTAAGGATTGGTGTATCCTTCTTGATTGTAGATCGTATTAGGTTTTGCATGAAAGGAATACGATCTATAATCGATGTAGCTCTGAGAAGGATAGAAATCAAAATCAAAGTGTTCAGGGTTAGACCCTAAACACGGGGGTCCGGAATTGTATCCCCAATCCGAATTATCCTAACTAACTGATGGTTGATTACAATACGAGTTGGGATAATCATCATGTTGAGGGTAATTCACAACAGGAGGGAAAGAGAGGGAATGCGTGAAATATGTGGAAGGATTCACGGGACACGGGAGGAAGAAAGGTGCCCTACAATACAAACAATCAAACCTGTCCTTAAATGGGTTAGCCTACAGACCTACAGACTCCCAAAACCCATCTTGAGATAAAGGAACGATTTGATCTACTTCTGTCTATTCAATCCAACCAGTTAGAAGGAGGGACTGGGGAGAAGGTTCTTCCCTCGGCTTGCGCCTCCGGCTCCTAGTGTACCCCCCAGCCACGATCGTTTGACTTTGCTCCCCTAGCTAGACATCAGATTGAACAGTAGAAATAGACTAATCGAAAATAATCTCGTTCTGAGTTCTGAAGAGCGAGTTCAATCCTTAAGGCCAACGTCTACTCTGTTTTATTTAGGGCTAGGTTTGAATGTGCTTTGGAATGTGATGGGCTCTTTAAATGGGTTGTGCCCTTAATAATTGATTGATTTGTGTGTGCGTGCACAACCAGTGGTTTTCAAGCAAGATTACTTTTTTGATGTGGTGAATTTTAAGGTTCAAATCTTGCTTAGTAGCTTTTAGGATACAACTTTAGCTGTTTTCAAACAGGTTTCGTTGGCACACCAGGTTTTGCAAGAACAGGTGAAGATGTTTTCCTTTAAATCTTAAAAAGAATGTGGAGTGCCTGGTAAATCCCTAAGTGTTGAACCTAATAGGAAGCTACTTGATGAGTTTATTTTATTTGAAGTGGTGCGGCCCAAACAACTCAAACAACTGGCCTGATGCACTACTTAATTAGGCACACAAATGATTACCTAATTTGATTTCTACTCAATTATGTGTTTGAATGTGTGTACCGGTTCCTGAGGTCGGTTTACCAGTTGAGTTTGAAAATCAGATGAGGTTGTGTACCTCTTTGAGATTTTTTTAATTTTTTTCTTTTTTTTAATATGGGGGTTGGGGTGAGTATGGGTGTCAAACAACAAACAATCTAACCTTAGAGTTTATAAAAACACCTAGGTTGATTGATGTTTGAATTATTATGTTGTGGAATGAAATCTAATGGGTGGGGGATAACTCACAAAACCTTCTACAGCATTTTACTCCGATCTACCGCTTTTGACTGTCTAGAAAGAGTACCTGCAATCACAATAAGAAAGGAGAAAAGTGAGGTAAATGATTTGTAAGTTAGAAAATGCAAAGAGAAACCAAAGAGCGTTGCCTCCCCGGCAACGGCGCCAAAATGTTGAAACATTTTTGCGAATTGCTATGCTTACGTGTTCGATTTTAGAAAACCTGTCGTTGAATTTCGAAAGCGAAGAATTCGTGTTCAACAAATAAAATTTATATCGAAATTAAAATTCCGGGTCGAACACAGGGAGGTGGATGTTTGATTTAAAAACTTCGTGTTTCTTTTTTATTTGTCATGAAGTAATTCAATTTAAACTATCTAATTATTTACAATTAATAAAAGAGAGAGAGAGAGGGTAAGAGAGAGAGAGAGTATTACACATGGAAATCAAAATGAGATGTAGAATAAACAAAGAATTTATCATAGAAGAGACTGTTCAATACAATTAGAAGGAATAAAACAATTACACTAGAAAGCAATAAATTTACTCTAGAAAGCATTAAAAGAATGGGGGGAGAAATGTCCTCCTCGACGGTTGCTTGGAGGACGAGTAGATTAATCTAGAAAGTAGTAAATCTATACTAGAAAGCAGTAAAAAGAATAAGGAGAGAGAAATCCTCCTCGATAGTTGCTTGGAGGGCGAGCCGGATGGGACGACGCCTAGACAAAGGAGAACGAAGCTGGACGAAGGAGGACGAAGCAGAAGAACGGGAACGAAGCAGCACGCCATCGTCATCGCGGGATCCACTTCCGAAGGGGAACGAAAATTGGACTTTATCTCGCGAGAAGCATCCTGGGTGTGGGACAAGCTTCTCTTAAACTTTGGAGGGTTAGAGAGGAGAAAGAAGGGATGAGAATTTCGTATGGAGGGTGTCTCCTTTTATAGTTGCAAGGAGTGGGGGCAAAATGGACATTACAACTTCAAAATAATAAAAGAGGGGTCTTTAGTGACGGATAAATCCATCACTAAAGCCCCGACGTGGGAGTAGCTTCCGCGCCCACGCATCGCTTCAGCTGTCCGTGCGCCCAATGTACACGCTCCTGCAGCTGATCGCGATCGGACGGCTTAAGTCGCACCCTCTCTCACTGCATTGTGCGCTCGCCCGCACGTTCGATTGCGCGTCTGCACCGCGCGTTCAATCGCGGTCAGCGCTATTGGGCACGCGAGGCCGTTAGATTGTGATCTGATGGTTGATGAAGGCGTGACCGCTCGCCTCAGAAATCGCTTGGCGAGGCTCGAACGTGCGCCAGTGCCTCGCGATAAGGCGTTGGACCGCTGCGCTGCCTCGCCCAAAAGGTCGCGCGGACGACTTTAAAGAGCCACATCCACAGCCGTTGGATCGAGATCCAACGGCGGAGAGGGGGCGAGTGCGCGATCTTCATAGAATGCAAGCAGCCATTTGGGCGGCTGAGATGGCGCCACATGGCACCATCTTGGTCGTCCATCTTCTAGAAGTTGTAGATGGTGCCACGGATGTCGGATTGACTCGATTTTTGTGTCGTTGGGTAGTGATCATCGATCCGAATTCATCTGTGCGGTCGAATTTGTCATCTAATGTGTGGATTTACACCATCCTGACCCTTGATCTTCTAGGGTTCCCCGGTTACTAGCTGATGCTACAGATGTCTGATTAGGGCGATCTTGGAGTCGTTGAACTCCAATCGTCACCCTGATCACATCCATACGGTTGGATCTTTGATCCGAGGTCCCGATAAAATGTTTTCCCTGTCTAAGCACATAAAAGGAGACAATTAACCTCCATTTTATTCAAACTACTCTAAATGCAAGATGATGCATGTTATGCAATATTTATATCATGAAATGCAATCCTATGCTTAAGAACATGTATAAATAGACATCTTATGTAGTGTAAATGTGTTTACATCAGGCTTTTTATAGGTGAAGATTGGAGGGGGTAAAAAGGTCATTTCATCTTAAACATTAAATGCATAGGTCTTTAGTGATGAATTTACTCATCACTAAAGCCTAAACGCAGGTAAAGGTCCGTGCACATGCGCCACCCATTGAACTTTAGTGCACGCAATACTTCATCATGATAACATGATCTAAGCCATCCGATCGTGACATTGGACGACTTAGATCATGCATTGTCACTTCTCCAGTGCCTTCACCCGCCCGCGTGTGATGGCACATTGGATCGCGCATCATCACCTGTGCACGTGCGCCAAAGGATCCCGACGCGCCACATCACACCCTCCAGAGCCACTCGATCACCATCGCACGGGTGAATTTGGCAGCGCCTGTAGTTGCTCTTGATTTGAGGTGAGCAAGGCTTGAACCCACGCCTCCCTTTCCACGTGAAGGCGTTCGCCCACTATGCTATGGCCTCTGTTAAGCGAGCTTCGGATTTAAGGCACGGGCATCTATGGCCGTTGGATCAAGATCCAACGGCCTTGTTTAGAGGAGCGCATGAGGAGAGAAAGAGCAGCAGGCATTCTTGGGCCGGTGTAGGCAGCTAAGATGATGCCACGTGAGGCCATAAGGCCATCCATTTTCCAACGCTTGTAAATGGTGCCACGGATGTCAGATTGGATCGATTTTCACACCATTGGGCTGCAATCGTCGATCTGAACCCATTCGTGCAGTCAGATTTGTCATCTGAAGTATGGGTTTACACCATCTTGGTGCTTGACCTATGAACTTTCTCAAACTACATCTGATGCTAAGCCTAATCAGGGAGATCTTGGAGTCGTTGAACTCCAATCATTGCTCTGATCAGATCCATAAGATTGGATCTTCAATCCGAGGCCCTAATAAGATATTGCCCTATTTCCTCTCCATAAAAGAAAAAAATTAACCTAAGATTTATACAACCTAATCTAAATGCATGATGATGCATGTTATGCAATATGTATGATGTGATCTTAATGCCTAAGAACACAAAAATAGACGGTTTATGTGATAGAAACGTGTTTACATCACACCCCCATGCCAATCTGTTGCTAGTACCTAGCAAAACTACATGCTATTTATATGAGAATTAGGTCAAATTTCTTATGCAAAAGTTATTTTTCAACACTTCGAGATTTCAACTAAGACCTTAACTACATAGACACAACAGTGCCCGGGTGTCTGCCAAAATGTAGACCTTCTCAAGTCCTCACCTTATCCAAAGAAGGATCTTTTTCTTCTTTTCTAAGTTTTTTTTTTGGATTTTTGAGTTTAGGAATTCAGAGCAGCTTTCTACAGCCACTCAACCCACCCAAGACTTGAAGAGAACCCTAAGTTCTAAGCATTTTTATATCTGAAATGTGATAGACTCACTGATCAGTGATTAGAAAGAACTTCGGGTTTCTACGCCCCTAGGTGACCTTAAAAAAAATTCTACCTAAAGGTGCATCTATTCGACCGATAGCTTTCTCCCTAATTATATTTTTATGGGGTCAACACAAGAGCAAACCCAGTGTATATCTCCCTAGCTTATTCTACTTCTCCGCTTCTTCCTAAGTGTTTTGGAATTATACGTGCATTTCTTGAGCTGGGATCTAGACAACCTACCATTGGGCTGTTACCCGTGATAACTTGCCAACCATGCTTGTGCGATGAAGTGTAGTTTATTTCTTTTTTTCTTTTCTTTTCTCCTTTTCTTTTTTTTTGCTTTTCTTTCTTAAAGTAGGTGGCTTCCCTGATCTAAGATTTACCTAAAAGCAGTAGGAAAAGAATGGTCATGTGACTGGGCTCTGGACAATCGACCAATGGGTTGTTACCCATGATAACTTGGCATTCATACCACCATAGAAGGTTCATTAGCTACCTAATTTCTGTAAAAACTGCTAAAAAGCAAGTCAGTGCAAATAGTGTGTAGATGCTTGGACTTAAAATCCCCTCAAATTAGAGGGCGGGTTGATATGTGATATAAACACATCTATTTAGGTTAAAATACCTAATCATGCATGTTCCAAGGCTTAGATTTGCATTTCCTATTATAAATATTGCATAGCATGCATCATTTTGCATTTAGAGTAGTATATATTTTAGGTCAATTAGGCCCTTTTTTTGGTCAAGAGAGGAGAGGATTTATTTCAAGGCCTCGAATAGGCGATCAGATCGTACGGATTTGATCAGGACGACGATCGGAGTCTAATACCTTCAAAATTGTCTAGATCAGAGTCCCGCAGCATCATATGAAGTCTGAGGAAGATCATCAGCCAGGAGGGCAATGCGACATCCTTATGGGCTTCGGATGAGAAATCCGACCATATAGATGGATTCGGAGCAACGATCGCAGTTCGATAGCATGGAAATCAAATCAATCCGAGCACCATGGCACCCTTTACAATAGAAAGAAGATGGACAGCCAAGATAGCGCCACGTGGTGCCATCTCGGCTGCCCAACAGCGGCAGCAACAGTTGGAAGGTGTCCTCTCATCTACATTCTCAGCCGTTGGATTAAGATCTAATGGCTAAGGAGATCTCTCCACTGCATGCCCATAAGATGTTTTCGTGTCACAAAAGTCGGCTTAGCGCAACGTTGAAGCTCTTGGCTTGTAAAAAAGGAGTGCGGGTTTGAGACATGCAGATTCCCCAAATCAGAAAATGGAAGCATGCACACCAGCGCGCACATGGCCGGCCGTAGCATAATGCAAGCACGTATAGGCAACGGCGCATGCACAGCCAACCGCAACGCTAACGTAGCGCCAGTGCGCAAGCGCGCACGTGCGACCAGGGGTGCGTGATGCACAGGCTAGCTGCGGGCGTGTGCTTGGTTGGTGCGACCTTCAGTGACAGCCTAGCGGGCCTTTAGTGACGCTTGCAGCCATCACTAATTGCCTGTAGGTGCGAGGACAGCTACGGTCGTAAGCCGTGGGGGTGCGATCTTCAGCAATAGCTGCAAGGGGTCTTTAGTAACGCTTGCGGCTGTCACTACAGCCCTCTACATGAATTTCTTCTTCTTCCCTCCACTATATAAACACCCCTACACCCCCCATTCCTCTTCATCTCTACCTACTCCTAAGTTCTAGCAAGCCTACCAATGCTCTGTTAGAGCTTACTCTCAAGCACCCAAAGCTCCTATTAGTGTAGCGAACCTCTGCCTCACCAAAATTCCTCCATCTTCCCATCCCCATTCATAGGTCACCTTGGAGTCATCCTCCCACCTCCATTTCGGTAGTAGATCATCTTCGCCTTACCTTCTCACCTCCATTCTGGAACCATGCTAAAGGTTTCCTCTACTCGACATCCTCCTGCTTCTCACCTCCTTCGTCCGAGCTTCGACCAGGCGCCGTCGTCTCGCCGAATAGCCAATTTAGGAGATTTCGTCTCACCTCCCTCTCTTTTTATGCTTTCGTAGATTATTGTAATAGACATTCATGCAATATATCATATTTGATTCCATCTCTCCCTTGTGATTGCTTGTCTTTTTATTTGAAAAATAAGAAAAATAATAAAACCCTCAAACACCAAAAAGAAACAAATCGAAGCATGATTTTCATATAAAATAAGCGTCGTCTCCCTGTGTTCGACTAGGAAATCCCTCGAAATTTTGGTATAAATTATATCTGATCACGAGTTTTGCAACTATGACGACGGGTTACTTGTAACCCTGATTTCAAACACGTGAAACCCGTGCGATCATTTTGGCGCCGTTGCCAGGGAGGTAATGGAATTTATTTTATTAGTTTCTATCATTCTTTGCATTTACATAGCACTAACCCTACTTATCTCTGATTTATTATCTTGCAAGTACCCTAGCATGGAGATCCAAGTGCGGCAGACTGGAGTAAAGTGTGGGTAGAGTGCTTTGTAAGTGTCCCCTACTTCCCCACCCACTAGTTCATTTCACCACACTAATAGCTCAAACCCAAATCAACTTAGGTGCTTTTTATAAACCTTAGGATAGATTTGGTTGTTTGTTTTCCACCTCCACTCATCTCACCCCTGCATATATAAAAAAAAAAGAAAAAAGAATACTATTCTCTTGTGAGATTTTCTAAAAGCTACACACTTAACACCCACAACCTCTCACCATAAAGCACACAATTACATCGATTCTACCACTTAATTGGGATCTAACCTGTAGACTCGGTACACTTAACTCAACATACAAATAAGCAAGTAGAAATCTGATTAGGTTAGGAGTTTTTGTGTGCCTTAATCAAGTGGTGAAATAGGCCAATTACTTGAACAGTTTGGGCAGCACCACTCAATCTAAAAGTGATTCATTAGTAGCTTGCAACTTAGGGTTGATTTTAAGGTTGAACCAGGCACTCCACATTTTTTCTAATTTCTGAAGGAATACATCATCACCAATGTTTATAAAACCTGGAGTGTTCTACTGAACCCTGATTTAACAAACCTAAAGATTAAACCCTAAAAGCGACTAAACAAGTTTAAACCCTAAAAGGCACATCATCAAATAACCTTGTTTGAAAACCATGGTTATGCACGCACACACATTTTAATTGATCATTAAGGGAACAACCCATCTAAAGGGCCCATCACATTCCAAGAGCACAATCATCCCAAGCCTAATTAAAACTGAGTAAACGTTGGCCTTAAGTATTTTTCGCTCTTTAAGTCTCTGACTGAGATTTTTTTCGATTAATCTGTTTCTGCTAGTCCATTTGATGTCTAGCTAGGGGAGTAGCGTCAAATGACCATGGCTTGGGGGTACACTAGGAATCAAAGGCGTAAGCCAAAGGGAGAACCTTCTCCCCAATCCCTCCTAACTAGTTGAATTGACCAGATAAAAGTAGACTAAATTGTTTATAATCTCAAGATGGGTCCTAGGAGTATGTAGGTCTTTAGGCTACCCACATAAGGATAGGCTTGGTTGATTGTACTACATGGCACCTTTCTCTCTTCTATTTTCCCTCCTACTCCACAATGTATCCTTCCACATCTCTCACACATTTCCAATCCTACCCTCCTACCACCACTTATCCCCAAGATGATTACTATCCCAACATGACTTGTAATTACCCATCCACTAGCTGGGATAACTTTGACTGGGATACGAATTTGGACCTCAGTGTCCAAGGCCTAACCGTGGACAACAAGACTATGATTACTATCTTTTCCAGAGCTACAATGATTATAGATCTCCACCCTTTGACGATCAACCCAACCCTATCTACAATCAAGAAGGATATGTTGATTATAACACCTACCCTCCCTAGAATTATGCTAAACATAGGTCACCTCCATTCTTTGAACAACCTGAAACGACCTGCTATTAGGGAGAAACCCTAGAACCTCGATATCTTGACTCCCCTACACCTAACTCAAACCCACCCAAGCTTGAATCGAACCATTCAGTTCAGGTGAACAAGATCCAGGATAGGGTGTTGGCTAATTTGAGGAACACTATACAATCTATAGAAGCTCAGCCAACACCATGTACTGAAGCATTGGACCCTATGATCAAAATGATTGATGAACTTAATAGTTCTCTATTGGATTTGCTCCAAAGTGTTAGGGATATGGGTTGGGTGAGTTTCTTCTTGGGAAATTATTGAGGTTGAGAATGAAATTTGTGGTTACCCTAGTCAAATCTTGGGATGATTCTCAAGATGAACCCTCTTCAGGAGAGCCAATGTCTGAACCTACTCAGGCACCTGTCGAGGGGGATACATTTTCTACGATTGAGGATGACCAGGTTGCACTGGGGCAACCAATTGAGGATGATGAACTAATTAATTCACCCAAGATCCCTGACACAGGGAACGACGAAAAATATGTCTCCATGGACCATGAAATAACATTTGATTTTGAGACATATATAAATGAGGATCAAGAATTCTTTTATTCTGAGGTTGAGGAATCTCTGAGTGAAGTCTCACGTGAAGTTAAGGAAAATGATTTTAGGGAGACAAACAGGCTCGAGGAGTATGACAAACCCTTTGATAGCCCAACCATTGAAGATTCTGATTCACTTGGGGCTAACTTGGAGGATCTGAATCCTGATGATTCAATCAGTAGTACCATTGTTCAACCACACCCTGAAGAACTGAATTATGATATTCTTGAGATTACTAGACCCAAGTCAATCCTGATTGAGCCATAATTGTTGAACTTGGGTACTTTAGATGGGGTGTACAATGATTTGGAGGTCCCAGAAATATTGATTTTACAGGATAGGAATTTGGCAATGAAAATCTGGGAGGTTAATTATGAAGGAACTACAATTTTGGATCTGAGGGTTCCTATTGACCTGAAACCACCTACCTTCGATCAGGACCCTTATGACATCTTTCACGTGAGACCCAAGCCTAGAATGATTGACTATCTTCTTGAGTTGAACTATAAATGGATACTTGATTTTAATGAATCAAATCAACCCATTGTTCGACACTTTGGTCTTGGGTTGCACACCACAAAACCACAGGCCTGGCCCCGCAAACTTAACAACCTTTGATTCTGGGTGATTTTCATCCAAAACCTTAGAACCACTCAACCCTAGGGCATGGGTCTGCACCATAACTTGGTCCACATCTATGGACATATTCTGCTGGCGGGTCTGAGGTTCAATATTTTTATTTTTATTCTGACCTACACTTGTGAATTCTCAATTTCTTCCTTGTATGTATTTTATGCCTAGCTGAAGGCATTAAATTTAGCACTTGTTTATATTTCACATTCTCTACAGAGCTGACCGGATTTCTCACGATGTTCAGGTGGTAATTTGTTTACTCTGCCCTTTTCTTGTCTTTGTTTTTACAATGAGGACATTGCATCATTTAGGCATGGGGGGGTGGATAATCAATTCTTGAGATCATTTTATTAATTTCATAGAATTTCTTTTAGTTTCTTATAAAAAAATGAAAATTCAAAAAGATTAAAAAAAGAAGAATTTGGAGAAGAGAACTTAGGCATTTGGAAGTTATTAACTTTAGGAAATGATACGATAAGACCTAAATACTTGGACTCTTCAGGTCTTCAGGCTTAATTAGCTTGGGTGTCCACTCGAATGTGGACTTAATCTTGAGTCATCACCAATTAAAATTCATTTTAATTTGTTAAATAAATTGAGATGATAAGTATGTGACTTATCAACCCACCCTCTAATTTGGGGGTACTTTAAGCCTAAGCATCTACATACTTTTTTGCATTGACTCACTTTTTGGTGGTTTCTTTAGAAATTGGGTAGCTAATGAACTATCTAGGGTGGTATGGTTGGCAAGTTGTCGGTGGTAACAGCTCATCGACCGGTTGTCCAAATCCTAGTCATAAGACCATTTTCATTATACTGCCTTTAGTTAAATCTTAGATCAGGGAAGCCAGCTACTTAAAAAAAAAGTGAAAGAAAAAAAAAAGAAAAATAAAATAAAACCACACTTTACTGCATGAGTATGGCTGGCAAGTTGTCATGGGTAACAGCCCATTGGCTGGTTGTCCAGGGCCCAGCTCACAAAAATGCACAATAATTCCCAAAACACTTAAGGAAGAAGCGGGGAAGTAGAATAAACCAGGGAGATATACAATGGGTTCGCCCTTGTGTTGACCTCATAAATAAATGAAGTAGGGAGAAAGCTACCGTTCGAAAAGATAAACCTCTAGGAAAGGTTACCTAGGGTCGTGGAAACCCGAAGTCCATTTTAATGACCGCGTAGTGAGTCTTTCACTCTTTTCACTAGATGCTTAGCACTTAGAGTCCCTTTCGAGTCTTGGACGGGTCATATAGACATAAAAAGTTATCCTGGAACTCTCAAACTCCAAAGGTATAAAAAAATTAGAAAAGAAGAAAAAAAAAGCAAAAGAAGTGTATCTTCCCTTTTCAAATAAGGCGAGGACTTGGGTGGTCTGCATTCAAGCAGACACCTGGGTACTATTGAGTCTTTGTAGTTTAGTATAATAGTTGAAATTTTCTATTGTTAATAAACAACTTAGGCCTAAGTGATCGAATCCTAATTCTGTTTTTATACATAGCATGTAATTTAATTTTTCTAGGGACTAGCAAAAGATAGGCATGGGGGTATGATATAGACACATCTATTTAGGTTAAAATGCCTAATCATGAATGTTCGTAGGCTTCGATTTGCATTTCATGTAATAAATATTACATAGCATGCATCATTCTGCATTTAGAGTAGTATATATTTTAGGTTAATTGGGTCCTTTTTATGATCAGGAGAGAAGAGGATTTATTTCAGGGCCTCGGATTGACGATCAGACCATAAGGATTTAATCAGGATGATGACCGAAGTCTAACGCATCCAAAATCATCTAGATCAAAGTCCCATAGCATCATATGAAGTCTAAGGAAGATCAATGGCTAGGAAGGCAATGCAACATCCTTACGGGCTTTGGATGAGAAATCCGACCGTGCGAATGGATTTGGAGCAATGATTGTAGTCCGATAACGTGGAAATCAAATCAATCTGAGCACCGTGGCACCCTCTGCAATAGAATGAAGATGGACGACCCAGATGGAATCACGTGGCACCATCTAGGCTGCCCAACATCGGCCAACAACAGCTAGAAGGTGCCCCCTCATCACCATTCATAGCTGTTGGATAAAGATCCAACGGTTGAGGAGATCTCTCCACCACATGCCCATAAGATGTCTTCGCGTCACAAAAGTCGGCTTGGCACAACAGTAAAGCTCTTGGCTTGCAAAGAAGGAGTGCGGGTTGGAGACCCACAGATACCCTAAATCAGAAATTGGAAGCACATGTACTGGCATGCGCATGGTCGGCCGCAGCGTAGCGCAAGCACGCACGTGCATAGGCGCATGTGTAGCCAACCACAGTTCCAGTGCGCGAGCATGCACGTGCGACCAGGGGTGCATGAAGCGTGGGCCAGCTGCGGGCATGTGCTTGGTTGGCGCGACCTTCAATGATAGCCTAGCAGGTCTTTAGTGACGCTTGCAACCGTTACTAATTGCTTGTAGGCGAGAGGACAACTACAAAAGTGTGTGGTAGGGGCGCGATCTTCATTGAAAGCTGCAAGGGGTCTTTAGTGACACTTGCAGTTGTCACTATAGCCCTCTACACGAATTTCTTCTCCTTTCCCACCACTATATAAACACCCCTACACCCCCCATTCCTCTTCATCTCTACCTACTCTACTCCCACCTACTCCTAAGCTCTAGGAAGCCTACCAATGCTCTGTTAGAGCTTACTCTCAAGCTCCCAAGGCTCCTATTACTGTAGTGAACCTCTGCCTCACCAAATATTCCTCCATCTTCCCATCCCCATTCATAGGTCACCTTGGAGTCATCCTTCCACCTCCATTCCAGTAGCAGATCATCTTTGCCTTCTCAACTTCATTCCAGAGCCATGCTGAAGCTTTCCTCTAGTCGACGTCCTCCTGCATCTCACCTCCATTGTCTTGCTCCTTACCTCCTTCGTCCGAGCTTCCGCCAGGTGCCATCGTCTTATCGAACAGTCGATTTGGGAGATTTCTTTTCACCTCCCTCTCTTTTTATGCTTTTGTAGATTATTGTAATAAACATTTAAGCAATATATCATATTTGATTCCATCTCTCTCTTATGGTTGCTTTTCTTTTTATTTCAAAAATAAAAAAATAAAAATAAAACCCTAAAACACCAAAAAGAAACAAATCGAAGAGCAGTTTTCATACAAAGTAAATGTCGCCTCCCTATGTTCGACCCAGGACTCCCTCAAAGTTTCATATAAATTATATCTGATCACGAGTTTTGCAACTATGACGATGGGTTACTCGTAACCTTGATTTCAAACACGCGAAACTCGTGCGATGAATAAGTCGTGTACTTATCACCTCAACTTATTTAATCAAATTAGAAATATATTTAGACTTGTAAGGACTCGAGAAATAAATCCACATTTTAGTGGACACCTGGGCTGATTAAGCCCCAAGACTTGGCGGGTCTAAGTGTTTAAGTCAAACAGTTTTATTCTCTAAGATTGAAAATTTTCTAAAGCCCAAGTTCTCTTTCCTAATTCCATAATTTCCTTTAAATAAATAAAAAGAAAAGAATATATGGAGCTAACGAAATAATTGAGAGATGAAATCCACCCCCCATGCCTATCTAATGCAATGTCCTTATTGTATTAAAAAGACATGAAACTTAGTGGAGTAGAGTAGAAAGCACCGGAATTGTGTGAATAACAGGTCAGCTATGAGATGAAAAGAAACTATATACATGCTGAATTCAGTGTCTTCAGCTAGGCATACTATACAAAGAAGAAGAAATAAAGAATTCACAGGTGCAGGTTAGAATCAGAATAAAAAGATTCACCTCAGGACCTGCCAATAGATGCCCACAGATGTGGACCAGATTGTGGTGTAGACCCATACCCCATGGTCGAGTATATCTAAGGTTCTGAAGAAAAATTACCTAAAACTTAAGATCAGTATGCAAATGGGGCCGGGCCTACAATTTGTGACGATGCAACCAAGTCAAAAAAGTCGGATAACATAGAAATCAAGCTCAAAAGGATAATCAATGAATTTATGCTTGGGTTGGACATCCTCTGAGTCAAAGCTGTCATAAGGGTCCTAGTAGAAGGTTGGTGGTTTAAGACAAATCGGAACCCTTAGACTCGTTCTTTTGCTTCATCTGAAATTAGCTTCCCAAATCTTCATTTCCCAACTCCTATCTTCGCTAATCAGAATTTTGAATTTTGGGACCTCTTGTATATTAATCACGGCATCTAAAATGTCCAAGTCCATGATTTGTTGCTAAATCAGAATTGACTTGGGTCTTGTGATCTCAAAATCAAAATCATCAATATACTCAAAGGGGTGTAACTGAGGAATGTGGCTTTAATTGTATTCTTCATGAAATCTAGATCTGAATCCACCATGTGAGCCCCAACAGGATCAAGTTCCTCAATTTTAGGACCATCAAATTATTTATTAAATTCCTCAGGCCCAGTCATCTCACTAAAATTGTGTGTTGTAAACTCAGGTGAGACTTCACATAATGATTCTTCAGCTTCAAAGTTAAAGAATTCTAAATCCGCATTAATGTATGCCTCAAAATCATCGATCACTTTCTGTTCCATGGAGGCATACATTTCCTCATACCCCATCAAAGGGATCTAAAGTGAAGAAATCAGTTCATCCTTATTTGATTACTCTAGAACAACTTGGTCAACCTTGGTCTCATAAAACATGTCCCCCCTATAAGTGCCTAAGCGGATTCTTACATTAGCTCTCCTGTCAGGGGTTCATCCTGGGAATCCTACAATGATTGGACTAGAGTAATCACAAATCTCATCCTTAATTTTGATAACTTCCTTAGTAAAAACTCACCAGGGCCCTCATCCTTAACATCCTAGAGCAAATCCAACAAATACTTAAGATCATCAATCATTTTAATCAGGGGCTCCAATTCTTCAGTCCAAGGTGTTGGCTGAGATTCTACAGATTGTATAGTATTCCTTAAGTTAGCCAACACCTTATCTTGGACCTAGTTAACCTGAACCAAATGGTTTGGTTCAGGGTTGGCCAGGTTTATGTTCAGTGCAGGGGAGTCAATGAATTGAGGTTCTTGATACCCACATTGATAATAGGTCATCTCAGGTTGTCCATAAGGAGGTGATGGCCTATAAGCAGTGTAATCTGAGGAAGGGTAAGGATCAACATATCCTTCATGATTGTAGATCATATTAGGTTGTCCAAATGAAGGAAGTGATCTATAATCGACGTAGCTCGGAGAAGGATAAGAATCAAGATTATGGTGTCCAGGGTTAGACCTTAAACACAGAGGTCTGGAACTATATCCCCAATCATGATTATCCCAACTAGAAGATGGATGAGAATAAGTCTGGTTGGAATAATAATCATTTTGGGAATAAGTAGTGGTAGGAGGGTAGGAGTGGAACTGCGAAAAGGGATTGGAAGGATCCATGATAGACAAGCGGAACAAAGGTGCCCTGCAAAACAAACAACCAAACCTATGCTTAAGTGGGCTAGCCTAAAGACCTACAAACTCCCAGAACCCGTCTTGAGATAAAGAAATGATTTGATCTACTTCTTTCCAGTCAATCCAACTAGCTAGAGGGAGGGGTTGGGAAGAATGCTCTTCCTTTGGCTTGTGCCTCCCATTCCAAATGTACCCTCCAGCCGCAATTGTTTGATTCTACTCCCCTAGCTAGACAACAGATTGAAGAGTAGAAACAGACTAATAAAAAATATTCTCAATCTGGGCTCCGAAGAGCGAGTATAATCCTTAAGGCCAACATCTACTCTTTTAATTAGGGTTAGGTTTGAATGTGCTTTGGAATGTGATGGGCCCTTTATCTGGGTTGTGCCCTTAATGATTGATTGATATGTGTGTGCATGCACAACCAATGATTTTCAAGCAAGATTATTTTTTTGGATGAGGTGAATTTTAAGGTTTAAATCTTACTTAGTAGCTTTTAGGTTTCAACTTTAGGTGTATTCAATCAAGTTCTATTGGCACAGCAGGTTTTGAAAGTACAGGTGAAGATGTTTTCCTTTAAAGCTTAAAAGAATGTGAAGTGCCTGATAAATCCCTAAAAGTTGAACCTATGTTACAGCTACTTGCTGAGTTATTTTTAGTTGAAGTGGTGCAGCCCAAACAACTCAAACAATTGGTCTGATGCACCAGTTAATTAGGCACACAAGTGATTACCTAATCTTATTTCTACTCAATTATGTGTTGGTGAGTGTACCGATCCAAAAGATCGAGTTACCGATTGAGTATGAAGAATCAGAAGAGGTTGTGTACCTCTACAGGATTTTTTTAATATTTTTCTTTATATGCAGAGGGTAAGGCGAGTAGAGGTGACAAACAAATAATCAAAACTAACCTTAGGGTTTATGAGAACTTCTAGGCTAATTAGCATTTGTGTTATTAGGTGACGGAATGAAATCTAGTGGGTGGGGAGGTGGGGGGTAAACTTACGGACCCTTCAACAACACTTTACTCCAATCTACCACTTTTCCTTGCCTCTTAAGAGTACCTGCAATCACAATAAGAAAGGAGAGAAGTGAGGTAAATGGTAAGTGAGTCGGGAAAATGCAAAAAATCAAAGAGCATCGCCTCCTCGGCAACGACACCAAAATGTTGGGTCAGAAATATCGTCACAAATAGATTTGAGTTTTGAAAATTGCAAGAAAAATAGTCAACAGATAAATTTTGCCAAAACTCAAAAGGAATTCTAGGACGAACATAGGGAGGTAGACGTTTGATTAAAAATAGCATTTGTTTTATTGTCACGAACCAGATTAGCTGGTGGAATTGAATCTAACTAGCTATCTACTTAATGAATAATGAATAGAAGTGAGAGATAGAATATTAGAAATAAAGATAAAATAGAGATAGAATGAACAAGAATTTCATAACCACAATATCATGTCTATTACAACTAACTACTACAGTAGAAAGTGGGAAACCTACACTAGAAAGCGGTAAATCTACTCTATAAAGAGGTAAAGAGAAGGTAGAGAGAAGTTATCCTCCTCAATGGCTACTTGGAGGATGAGCTGCGTTGATGGAGTGCCTGGCCAAAGGTGTTGAGATGTGGGATGAAGGAGAACGGCAATGGATGATGAAGGATGGGGCAGGGCGACGACACAGCAGGATCTGCTTCCCGAATGGCGATGCTAGGACCACTGCAGAATGCTCCATGAATGGGATGAGGTGGAAAAATTATATTTTTAAATCTAGAGGAGCATCTCAGGTTTGGGACAAGCTCCTAAAGCTTTGAAGGGGGTGAAAGAAGAGAGGAAGGGATGAAGAAAGTGTAGCGGTCGTAGGGCTTTCTATAGGTGAAGATTGGAGGGGGCAAAAAGGTCATTTCATCTTAATCATTAAATGCACAAGTCTTTAGTGACAAATTTATTCGTCACTAAATTCTAAACGTGGGTAAAGTTCCATGCGCATGCACCGCCCGTTCAACTTTAGTGCACGCAACGCCTCATCATGATCATGTGATCGCAATCGGACGACTTAGATCACGCATCGTTGCTTCTTCTTCAACACCTTCCCTCGCTCGCATGTGATGGCACGTTGGATCGCACATCATCGCGTGCGTGCATGTGCCAAAGCATCTCCGCATGCCACGTCGTGCCCTCTAGAGCACTTGATCGCCATCACACGAGCGAATTTGGCCACGCCCGTGCTTGCCCTTGATTTGAGGTGAGGCAGGGCTCGAACCCGCGCCTCCCTTTTCACGTGAAGGCATTCGCCCACTATGCTGCGGCCACTTTTCAGAAGAGCTTTGGATTTAAGGCACGCGCATTTATGGCTGTTGGATCAAGATCCAACGGCCCTGATCAGATGAGCTCATGAGGAGAGAGAGCAGCGGGCATTCTTGGGCCGGTGTGGGCAGCTAAGATGGCACCACGTGATGCCATCTAGGCCATCCATTTTCCAATGCTTGTAAATGGTGCCACGGATGTCAGATTAGATCAATTTTCATGCCATTGGGCTATAACCCATCCGTGCAAATGGATTTGTCATCTGAAGTATGGGTTTACACCATCTTGGCCCTTGACTTATGATCTTTCTTGGACTGCATCTGATGCTGCAGAAGTCTATCCATGGCGATCTTGGAGTCATTGAACTCCAATCGTCTACTTGATCTGATCTGTATGTTTAGATCTTCAATCAGAGGCCCTGATAAGATATTGCTCTATTTCCTGACCACAAAAAGAGAAAATTAACCTAAAATTTATACAACCTAATCTAAATGCATGATGATGCATGTTATGCAATATTTATAATGTATGATGCAATCTTAATGTCTAAGAACACGTAAAAATAAATAGTTTATGTTATATAAACATGTTTACATCACACCCCCATGCTTATCTTTTGCTTGTCCCTAGCAAAACTACATGCTATTTATAAGAGAATTTGGTCGGATTTCTTGGGAAAAAGTTTTTTTTCAACACTTAAAGATTTCAACTAAGACCTGAACAACAGAGACACAATAGTGCCCGGGTGTCTGCCAAAAGGCAGACCTCCTCAAGGCCTCACCTTATTCAAAGAAGGATCTTTTTCTCGTTTTCTACTTTCCTAATTTTTTTCTTTTTGGATTTTTAAGTTTAGGATTTCCAAGCAGCTTTCTATGGCCACTCAACCCACCCAAGACTCGAAGAGAACCCTAAGTTCTAAGCATCTTTATATGTGAAATGTGATAGACTCACTGATCAACGATTAGAATGGACTTTGAGTTTCTACGCCTCTAGGTGACCTTAAAAAAAAATTCTGCCTAAAGGTGTATCTATTCGACCGGTAGCTTTCTCCCTACTTTTATTTTTATTGGGTCAATGATTGCATAGCAATCAAGCAACCGAAATCACCTAAATTAAGCTAAAACTTAGCATCACTTACAATTAATGCATTCATAGGCATCGTAATTCGCACAATAGCTAGTTTATTAGTCATATGGATAATATCGTCATTCTATGACCTAAAGAGAGATGATTTTAATCGCAGTTGATTCGAAGCCGTGGATGTCAGATCAGACTGGACAGATTTGAATAGAATGACAATGGGAGTCTAACAGTTTCGAAATCATCCAGATCAGACAACCAGAGCATCGTGTGTAGTCCATAGAAGAACCGAGATGATGGAGCCAAAGGACAAAGATCTGAGTCTCAGATGAAGAATCCAACCACACGTATGAATCCAGATCGACGATCCTTGTCCAATGGCACAAAAATCAACTCGATCAGAGGTCTACATCACCAGATACAAAGAAATGAAGATGGACGGCCATGAAGGCACCACGTGGTGCCATCACAACCACTCCCTCACCACCACCCCATCTAGGAAGGCTGCACTGCTTGCTGTAGGCTGTTGGATCTTCATCCAACCACCTCGAGCACCCCACGTCACCCGCCTAGACTGGATAAGCATAAATACAAACAAACAAGTATATATAGCAAAAGATTTGTGCAGTGCATTGGCTCGTGCACCCGCGTGCAAGCACGAGATGCGGGTTCGAGCCCTGTGCTACGCGAAATTGAAGCTAGCACGCACGAGTGCAATTGCACGATTAGAGCATGTAGCTGGTACGTGTGATCTCATGCAGTTGCTTCGACTCTAACGTAATGGTGCTTGTTATGATCGGACGGCTGATGTTGAGGCAGGTTTTGAAGGCGAGTGGTGGGCGAAGAAGATAAGCACGCGCGTGAGGAGGAATCAGAGCCACGCGATTGAAGATCGACAATGCAGTGGCTGCCAGGTGTTGCCACTAGGTTGAATTCGAGCATTTAAGGCACAAATGAATGTATTTTGAGGCCAAATTAAAGCCGTTGATCTCTTGATCAACGGATATGATCAAATAAGAGTTGTTGGACGATTTTAAGGCCAAAATACCCTTTTTGCCCTCCATCAAAACTATAAAAGAAAACCTAAAGCCCCCAATTGAGGCATCTCACTCTCCCATCAACTCCAGATCTCTTCACCGTCTTCTCTGCAATTTTCTGTCCCTATACAACTCTGTCCTGGTGCTCTGGATCTGAGGTGCTGCTACATCTCGCACAAGTGTCCCACAAGCAACATAGTTTCTCTGCCACTTTCTTCTCTCTCTATCTGTCTCTATTAGCATTTTCTACTGTGAGAAAGTTTATCTAATTGCAATAAAATTCTGATTCTCTGGATATCTACTTTATACATATATACATATATATATCTAGTTAGAGTTAGTTTTATTGAAATGCTTCTACATAAATTGAGATTGCCTTCTTGTGAACAACCCAGTATTCACCAGAGTTTTATAGATTTATTCGTCAACATGTTTTTGCGCTATACAATGAAATAACTTTTAAAATGTGAATTACGCGTCGAACAAGTTGGCACTGTTGCCAGGGAGGCAAGGGAAATTTTTGAAGCTTTCTTTGATGCTTATTTTTTCTTTTTTAACTCGCTAATTCTTTCATTGATTTCGTGTGTGTAGGAAACGAAGAAATCTGAACCAAACACGTTAGCGGAGGAAGTTCAGGTTAGAATCTCAAGTACCCATTGGTTAGATTAGTTAGATTTAGAAAGTTTAGGATTTGCTTTAACCCTAGGATTAGTTAGAATTTGCTTGTTTGAAAAAAAAAATCTCTCTTGATTTTCAGGCTGAAGTAAAGTTTTATCTTAAAATTCAATTCCCGAAGTTCTGCATGTCCAAAAATTCTCAAATTTTGACTGGACATGGATTTCTAAGTCAGGAATAACATATCCAAAATTTGCACAAATAGAAGTTACAAAAGATTTTTAAAAATTATCAGACTAATCTATTATCAATTTGGTTATTATTCCTAATTTTTCAAAGTTCAAAATATCATAAGAATTTTTATATAACTCCAATTGAAGTAAAATTTGTTACACTGAATTTATGAGAAAGTAAAAAATTTTAGAAAAATCTGAGAAAAATATATCTTGCTTGTTTGATTATACGAATTATCTGATCATTAACTAGGGGTCAAAACAGACTACAAAACCCCTAGTACAATTTAAATCAGAAAAAAATAAGAAATGTGCATTAAAATTCTTGAAAAAATATTTTTTAGGTGCCTAGTAAGTGGTGCAATAAGGACCAATTGATTTCATTGCTTGGGTAGCACGACTCATCATTTTGGACCTAAAAGAATCATTTAAAACTATCAGTGCTTAGGGTTTCACGTTAAGGACAGAGCACACTTTCATTTCAATACTTAAATGAAATCTATCAAACAAATTCAGATTTGCAAAGCTCTGTGTGTGCCTCGTCAGAACCTTGATTGAAATTATCTAACTAAGTGAACCTTAAAATTCATTAACACAAGCATTTGAATCTTAAAAGATACTTCATCACAAGAAATTGCTTGTGAACCCAGTTTTCCTGAACACTTCACACATTTCAAAATCAACTTTATGGGCAAACACCCATCATATTCGGAAAGCACGTCAAACCCCAACCTAAAATTGAGTAGACATGCCCTAGGTAGGACTAATAAACATGGGGACTTGAAACTAGATTGAGCTAAGGTCAAAGCCTTGTCTACTTGGACCTACTGGTGACAAGAAAGGTCGGTGCAGTAACCATGTTAACCTCTAGTGGTGTCCCATCGTGCGGGGTGTCTTAAGGGGTCCCACCCTTCTGGCCAGCCAAGTAATTTAAGGGTTGATCAAACTCAATTGTGTTTTGGGGAGCCAGGATCAGGTCTAATTAGGGTTGACACTCTAAGGACCAGTTTGATTGCTTGCATTGAGTGGGCGGGGTTTCTCTCATCTGTCTTCTCTCTCATCTACAGACATTCTTCTGGTGAATGCAAGGTAGATCTCAAAATCCTGATTTGCTACCACCATTAGAAAGAAATCCTAAGAGAAGACATTTATCAAAGATCTGAATCTAAACCCTCTGCAATGGCTAGTCATCACGAGGAAGAAGAGATCAATGAATAAAATCTGGATCCTATCACTCTCTTACAAAGGCAGATCACTAAGTAGGGCCAACATCATGACCGACAGATGGAAGTCATAGTGTAGGCCATCACTCAACTTCAAAACGAAAGGGCAAACCAGCCCCTCAGTGACTTTTACAACCCTCCTAATGCCCAACTTGAACCCTTTGTTAGGGTACCTCAGGATGTGGAAGATTTTAAACTCAAACCATAGATCATTAACTTGATTTCCCACTTCCATGGCCATGAATCAGATGACCCCTTCCACCACCTTGAAGAGCTCCTACACATAGGAAGAACCTTTGGCCCTAGGAACATGAATGAAGGTACCCTAATGATCAAGATGTTCCCATTCTCCTTGAAAGATAGAGCTGCACATTGGTTGAGAACAATTGGTAGACCAATCCTAACTTGGGAAGACCTGAGAAGTGATTGCACAGGAATCATAGGTCTTAATTGAACAAAATTAAGCTAGGATTTAGCATACGTTAGGGTAATTCATGCATGCATAAGCATTATTTGCATCTTTACTGCTTTCTTTTAGCTATGCATAAAATAATGCTATAATGTACTGATTAGGTGCATTATATCAATTGCAGGTAATAAGCTGATCAGAAGCTAGATCTGAAGCTGGATTAGAATCTCGATCTAAAGAATAACTGGTGTCGTAGCAAAGTTGGAGCAAAAGACCTAGAATAAGATGTCGAAGACAATAATGTAAAGGGTTGAGGCATGCTATTCTATTTAAGTAGGAATAAAGCAGTAAATTATGAAGAACTTAGGACCATCCAAGCCCTAGGATAGCTTAGAAGCTTCCCCAAGCTTTATCCACCCTTAGATTAGGCCACCACACCCTAGGAAACCTTAAAACCCTAATTCAAACCTCTATTTGAATGTCCAGATAAGTTATAGATGTCTATAACCCTTAGCCAACTCCTGCACACCTTAAGCCCACTTCTGTAGTGTTATTGGACGTCCAGACATTAGGTCAAACATCCAATTTTTGCAAAATAGTCAAGACAGAACCTAGAATCCCTCCTAACTCTGATTGGACATCTAGACAACAAGTTTGGACTTCTAATTTTACACCATAAGATGTCTGACACTATTATTGGATGTCCAGAACCACCCTCCAAATCCTGTTTTAACATTGAAGCCTTGATCTTGGATCTCTAGGTCCCTAAACCCAAATCCAACCCCCTAAGAAACTAAATTAAGGTGCCTTAACCCTAGTACATCACCATTAGACCTCCCTAACAACCTAATTAGGTCCTCACTAAACCTAATTGACTTGGATCTTAGTCAATTTCATCAGGCTATTCAATTGGACTCATTGAGTCGAATTGAGCCCTGATCTCAGCACACACTATCCAATTGCACTCGGTGAGAGTCCAATTGACCTAAGCCTGACTTAATTGAGTTATTTTACTCTCAATTAAGTTTTATCACACCCAATTAAACTTGTATTAAGTTTAATTACACTTTACCTTAGTGAATTAGGGTCTACAACCCTAATTTGAGACCTACCTTGACCTAAGCCTACTAGAACCTAACCTAATCAACCTAGACACCTAAGTTTCGACCCACACACACCTACACACACCATCCACATGAAATTATCTAGCCTAGAGTTCTCTAGAACTCTCTACCATTTGTTGTTGCCTTGGATGCTAAAATTGGCAACCGAGAGTCATTCAATTTTTAGATCCACATTTGTTGATCTAAAAACCACCATCCATCCTCTCTCTCTTACTCTCCCACGAGCTCCCACCATAGGCCTCTCTAGAGAATTCCATAATTCTCTAGAGAGCTTCCCTTAGGTTTATAAAAGGGCCTAAGCAGTGGCCATTTGCACCCATCCATCTCTTGGCATTATTCACTTCCATTTAGGTTAGCTACATTCACTTCCACTCCACCTCCATGAGTTGCTCACCATGGCTACCACCATCTCCATGCTAGGATGCTGGATCACTACTCCAACCTCTCTCCAAGGGTCGGCCTGAGCACCATTGGCCACCCCTCCTCCTCTCAACCATTCAAAGGCCATCGGAGCCTACCTACGAATGCCCTTATTTCTGCTAGATTAGTAGCTAGTTCTTCATAGTTTACATGCTTTTATTACTGCTTAGTAGTGTAGCTCTTTATTCTCCCTCAATGATGCATGCGAAATCCCCCCATAGATTCATGTATGCGATCATTTTCTGTTAGCTAGATTTATGTTTTCAAGCTTTCCTCTTATTCCATGTTGCAAACACCCTCCTGAATGAATGAAGGAAATATTATATATATATATATCTATGTTGAGAATCACCATAAGCTTATTCATTGCAATATATTTTGTGTGATTAAAGTTGCGTACTTTTAATTCTTGATATTCTTGCAACTAAGCATGTCGTGCTTAAATACGTAATAACCATAAACCACCATGAGATTTTAAGCAAGTAGAGCAAAAAAGATCGATTTCAGATTTGCATAAATGCTTCCCAGAGACGAGCGACCGAGACTCAAAGTCTCGTTATTTTTATGAATATTTTTGACGAGCATTTTTGCGCACTATACTACAACGAGATCTTTATTTTCAAAACACACGTAAGAATTGCCCTCTGTAAAATGGCACCGTTGCCGAGGAGGCAACGTCCTTTTTTGATTTCGATCTTTCGGGCTATCACTAGAAAATCTTCCTCTGTGTGTCTTTGGATGTGCAGGAAAAATAGGAAAAAAATGGGATCTACGTACACGAGAGTGGAAAAAAATTCCAGGTGCACATCATATCTGCCTTAGTCTAGGTTTTTTCTTTTTTGAACCCTAGGTTGGATTTGCTTCTAGAAATTTCATTTGAAAAAGAAAAATAACTTATTCATTTTTGTCAAAATGAAAAGAAAATCAAAGAAAAGAAATCTAGGTAGTTAGATCAGGTTTTTTTAATCCTAGGTTAGTTTTGAAAAAGCAGAAAAAAAAAGTTGAAAATCCTTTGAAAAAAAAAAAGATCCTTCTTGAAAAAAAAATTTCAAAATTTTTTGGAAGAGAAAAAAATTTTGGTGGAAAGTTGATGAGACACTCATCATGATCTCTAATTACCCCTAATTACCTAGTCTTCCTAGTTAATTAGCTAAGATTATGAATTTATAAGGGTTAATTATAGAATAATGGATATTTGGTAAAGGACTTTAAAATAAGATAAAAATAACATTTTATCATTCAAATAACATTATTAGTAACTTAGATAATAATTGGACTCGAAATTCTATTAATCATTCCCTTAATTAATAAGTTAAGTAACTTAAACATAATGTATATCTAAGTATATAATAACTTAAGTGATTTTACTTAATCTAATAAATTAATCTAAAAAGGTCAAAAATGTAAATTCAAGGTGAAAACATAATATTTACCTTATTTACTAACATATATAAAAAGTTGAAAAAGATCTAAGTTAAAATATACCTTCAAAACCTGAGTTTACATTTTGGTCCTTAAAACTTATTACAATCGAGTCCTTATTTCTCACACAGGTCCTTAAGTTTTATTACATTTAAGTCCCTTTCCTTCTTCTTCTTCATCTTCAGCCGAATGAACAACTGGCGACGGAGAGTCACGCCATCGCATGATCACTGCCCTATCGACATCAATCTTCTTTGTCTAAGCTCTTGCAGCTTGTGCTCACCACCTCCACTTCATCCACCGGTCTGGATTAACCAGGAATCCTAATTTTCAGTGGGAGATATCCTCACCGTCGTCAGAGACGACGTCGGAGGTTAAGCTCCTCAAGCTCCTTCTTCGGCCAGACCCAACAATTCTCTTCGCCGCCAACTACTTTAAATACCCCTTAACCCCTCTGATTTCACTCAAGTTGGCTCCCTTCCCTCTTCTAACACTGTAGCCGACTTCGATAGGCTATTCATCCAAAACTCTGGTGACTTTCCATTTCACTTTCTAACTTCTTCCATCCGTTTTGATCAGCCGAGGAGATCTGCCGTGGTCTACCACATCTCTAACACAGGCGCCGACTAAAGGAATCCTCTGCTTCACCTCAAGTCCGCTCGCAGGAGATCTTTCTTCCACCCTCTAATTTCGTCATCTGCTATGAACCTTCGGCGGAACCCTATTGACCACTTCGTCTAGGTAACAGTAGATTAGGAGTAGGAGTAGGAGTAGGAGTAGGTTAGCTTAGTTAGCTAGTTTAGGTAGATAGATTAGAGTAATTTTAGAATTTTAGTGTCATCTTCTCCAACTTCGGTGAGCTCCTTGAGCTCGCCAGAGCTTTAATCTTGTCTTTTTAACTCACTATCCACCTTCCTTTAACCCTAACAATCACTTCTAGCACATTTAATCATTTAATTGATCATCTAATTGCCTAATTCACATTCCACCTCCACCGACTCCTGTCACTGTCCATGGTGACAGTAGTTGAGCTAATTCCACCTTCATAGGGTCTTTCATCATCTATCCATCACTTATGGACCCTAATCGACACTGTAATAAGTATAATTGCCACATATAAATTAAATGCCCAAATCTAATTAAGCTCTTGAGCTCGCTATCAATGGCGACTCAGGAGCAGTTCAAATCCTAGATTAAATATATATTTATAATCATAAACACTTGTTGACTTGTTCTAACCACTTAAGTGAGTGGTAAAACAGGTTCTGAGCTTTAACCACTTAGATCCTTTAAGAAATGAATTTCACTGTCAAATATTACATATAAAGAGATAATGAGGAATTAAATGTGATTTTGAGGTTCCTTGCAACCTTAGGATCCTTTTTAGATCAAATATGGCAAGTTTTAACAATCTGTGCACAATTTTCACATTTTTTAGACTCACCAGAGCTCCGGCAAGCTCTGACGAGCCATTTTGTGCTTCAGCCTTTAGAATTTGTTGAAAAGCTCCAGATCAATGATTTAACTATCACTAGTTAATTTGCAGATGTTTAATTGAGGATTTAGCCACTGGAGCTATAGATAGATCTTCATCTTCTCCAACTCCGGTAGAGTTGGAGAAGTCTACTAGTTAGGTTTAAGGAGAATTTAAGGTACCTAGAAGCTTCAGTGTAATGCACTGAAGCTGCTTAAACCCTCAGAATACTATAACAACCTCTGAATGGATCTGACGAACAAACACTTTTTGAAGCTCAGGCGATGAGCCTGTAACCCTAGAAATCTGAGTTAGAACACCTATCTGAGAATCTGAATGAGATTCTGAGGTTAAGAAGATCCTATTCGAGGCTGCGATTTCTGTGGAGAAGCTTTTAACAGAAAGTCAAGTTTTTGTACCTTCATAGTCAAATTGAGTCTGATTATGGAGTTCTGAGCTCAATCTGAGGAATGGATGAGTTTAAGTTGTTTCTGGGATCTTGTTGAATGATCTGAAAGAGAATAAAGTGAGTTCAAATGATTTATTGTGTGAGAATTCAAACCTTGTTAATTTGGGTTATTTTTGAACCCAAACTAACAGCAGTGCCATTTTCTTGAGTTTTGATTTTAAATCCTTCCCAGATAAGTCAATACAACCCTTAGAACTAGTTTAATTCGATCAATAATGTTTCTCTGTGTCTGTATATCTATTTCGAGTCTGAAAATTTGAACTCTAAAGCTTTTAGAGAAGCTTTGAGCTTCTCTACTGTTCCTGAAGGTCTTGAGAGCTTAGAAGTTACTTCAACAGATGCGGAATAATTTGTAGAACCTGTACAGACCTTTAAATGAGTGAGAAAAGTCCATCTGAGGAATCTGTGAAGTTAATTTTCACTTTCAGGCAATAAATAACCTGTAGGAACCCCTTGATTTTACCTTCCAAATTAAAGAGGAAAAAATCCTCTAAACCTTAAATTGACCCTGCAATTGTATAGAGTAATCTTAGAGCTTTCCAGAAAACTTTAAATCACTTGAAACGGAGCTCTGAGCTGGGAGATATGATTGATTGAAGTTGGGTCTGGAAGGGGTTAAGATAATCCCACATCGTCAGTTTCTGAGCGCACGCATGGGAACAAAAGCAATTTGTTACATGGCTTCCTAGTCGTCAGCTCTCGGTGCACCGGTTACCGATTTGATCTGGCATTCTGAATATGTATGTGTGTGTGCGGGCATGTGTGCCTGCGAGTGTGCAACCAAGTGGGTATGAGCGAGTGTGCCCTGGGAGGGTGAGGCCTGGGAGGCTGGTTGAGCCGGATTGGCTCGAATGTATGAACCGAATGAAATAAACTGAAATCGAACCTAATTGAGATTAGGCGAGGACCAAGTAGGGTCTGGTCCCACCCTGGTCTCAGGGTGCTGTGTATCCTTGAAAGGACCTCGCTACAAATAAAATAATTTTTGGTTAAAAAGGAAAATAAACCCAGTTCAACTGATGGTTCAAAAGAAAGCTTAAGGAAAAGAAGAGCCGATGGTTGTTAAATTCTAAGTGTTGAACTGAAGGCTAAGAAAGCAAAGGAAAGAAAGGAGAACAGGCACTACTAAGAGGACTAAGAAGAAGACTAAAGGAAGAGAAGAAGGCAGGAACAAAATAGAAGAAGAGAGGTAAGAAAGAGACCTCGAGATAGAGAATAAAAGGAAAAGAAGAGAAAGAAAGAGAGAAGAAGAGAGAGGCTGAAGAAATAAATGAAGATTTATTTTTCTTGCATCATTTTGATTACTTTTTGTTCTTAAATATTGTAATAAGGCATATTTTAATAGAACAATTTTTATTGCCTTAATTTCTTTTGAAATAAAATTGTAAAACTAACATGTATACTTGTTAATAAAGTAGATCATTTTGAGTAAATATGTTCGCCTATGGGATTTTGCATATTACTTCATTTTAATTAATATTTTGGCAAAATTCATGCTCTTAAAATCAACTTAGTTATACCTCCTAAACTTGTAAAGAAATAAAAGATAATCAATAAATTTAGAAAAAATTATACTTTTCAGCGAATGACCTGGACTCAACCAGTTAAAATTTCTAAAATATTAGGTTAATTCGACCCTATACTACACAACCGACACAATTTGGAGTTAACCTAATTTACTTTTTCTACTCTTAATTAAGCGAAATTAACTTAATTACTAAGTTGAGTGTAAAGTTATGCGATCTTTGAATTTTAAACTCAAACACCTTTTAAAAGCTTCTCCACCACCCTCTAATTTTCGGCTAGACTTTAAATTCTTATTTACAATTCAATTGCCAAAAAATTAGTGAATGAGAAATTCTGAAATTCGGGCTACAACTTCGTTCTCAAACCATCTTTTAGACGCCACCATTCATTTGAAATAATTCCAAGTAAAAAATTCGTGAAGTACAACGAGGTCAGACTGACCCAGATTTGGGATTTTTCAAAATTTGAAAAGAAATTCCGAGCAATCCACAAATCTATCTTGACTAAAAATGGTGGGGTTTGAAAGCTAATCTCATTGGCTTCAGTTTCCATATTTTTTCTAAATTTTTGAAAATCATTTGGTACTATTTCAATTTGAAAAACCGACCAGAGGTCAAAATTCTGGATCTGACCCCTTGACATTTAAAAACCTTTATAAATTTGGTTGAAATAGTAAAAATTACAAAAAAATATTTTCTGGAAATATAATTGAAAAATGAATCTACTCGTCTAATTTCAATTATTTGGATTCCAATTTTGTTTAGAAAACTATTTTATTCTTGTGGTTTGTTGAAGAACAAAAAAACCTTAGAATTACATGAACCATAGGTTACATCTTTTGGGTTACAATCTAGAGACCGCATTTGATCTAGACTAGACTTAATCAAGTCTAGTGCTTAGTCGGTGAGTTGGTCACCTTATGGGCCACTCACCACAAACCCCAACTAAAGAAAAATGGGCTAAAATCAATTCTAAAACACGAAATCAACCCGAATTCGTTGTCATATTACTGGGTGCTTTCAACCTCTTGGCTAGGTTAGCTTGAGAGACAAGAATCACTTTTAGTCGGTCATATGACGAATTTTTCTTCAGGAATTCAAACTTAGAATGAAAAATCTAGTCACCCGATCATAAGGACTATTTGATTGACAGGGCCTTAGCTTTGTCTGGCTTGGCTACACCAACCCAGGGGTTGGGTGGTGTATGCAAGGAAGGAGGTCACTTAGACCTCAATTGGTTGGACCTTGGGAGCTGCTCCCAAGGAGGTGAGTCACCTCACTAGGACCATCTTCTCCCCCCACTTCTTCTACTCCCTTAGCCGCAATGGCTAATCCTGGACTTGGACCAAGACCGGGTCAGGATGCTGGTAATCCAGACCCGATGGCGCGTATCTTGACGACGCTTGACAAAATGCAACATCCACCGTGAGGAGAACAACTTTGGGATTTCTATGATCCAGCCACACTGATTGCCACACCCTTAGTCAAGATTCCCATAGGCGGAGACGTGTTTGAGCTCAAGCCCAATGTAATCGGTTTGATCAGCACTCATTTTTATGGAAACTCAATCAAAGATCCATTCCAGCACTTAAAGGACTTGAGTCGACTCACAAAAATGATTCGACCCACGAATATTGATCTTGGAATTGTTCTAATGAAGCTTTTCCCATTTTCTCTGAGGGACAAAGCTTCATACTGGTTCAAGACCATTGGGAAACTAATTGGAACCTAGCTGGAATTACAGCATGAATTCCTGCAAAAGTTCTTCCCAATCGGTCGAACGAACGCGATGAGGCACACAATCACGACCTTCTCCCAAGGAGCTGGGGAGAAGTTGCATGAAGCCTGGGACCGATTTCACGACCTTCTCCGGAAATGCCTGCACCACGGTATACCCAGATGGCACCTAGTTCAGATCTTTTACCATGGGCTGGATGACACAAATCGGTATTTGGCAGATGCATCTAGTGGTGGGAATTTCCTTGCGAAAGATGAGAACAATGCATTTGAGTTGTTTGAATCTTTGGCGTAGAACTTGATGAATGTTGCATCCATGAACCAGTTCCAGCGGCCTGGTCAGCAATGGGTTGGTGTCCATGAGGCTCAAACCGAGTCTATTTGAACTAACATGGATATCATCATCAAGCAGCTTCATAGAATAAACTTGATCAAGAAAAAGATTGAGCAAATTAGTTAGGGTCAATCTGACTTGAACTCTGCTGCTCCAAGACCCTCCTATGCAGCCTGGGCCCCCCCTGCTCGAGTTAATCTACTCACTCGAGATGGATCTTCTCCTTATTTATGAGATCCTACATATCAGGATCCCGTAAACAATCCCGATCCAGCATCATATGACCAGGGTTACGCACCACCCGCAGACTATAATACGTATCCCCTTGATGGATATACGTCTCAGACGTCTTCGGCCTACGAGGATGTCAGTGTCATTCAAGGATACGGGTGTAATAACCCATATTCAAAGACGTATAACCCTGGTTGGTGCCAGCATCCAAACTTCTCCTGGTCTGGTAACTCACAAAGACCACATCAAGATCCACACTACCAGACCAGGCAATATAGGAATGCGCAAAACACATACCCTAGGCAGCAACCATTCTCGTCTCAGCAATAGTAACTCCATTCTTTCTACCAACTACTGCACCAAGCTGCCAGTCACCCTCCAAAGCAGGCTGACCCTTTGGAGGCAATGAAAGAGGAGCTGCAAGAATCGATGAGGAAATCTAAACAGGATAGCTTGCAAATATTGAAGGTGATGGCTAACCAGATACAGACTATACAGAACATGCAAAACCAGCTGTTGCAGGAGCATAGGACTCAGGGAGCCTTGCCCTACCAACCTATCCCGAACCCTTGGTATGTGCAGAACCAGGGTGCCCCACCTAGGTTTTAGGCACCATAGGGACAGGCACATGCCATATTATAGGTGCCTCCTGCACCACCTGGTTATGCTCAAGGCCAGCCACCTTTGATGCAGAACCTCGCACACTCTGCCTCTTTTGCTCCCCCACCACCTCATGGAGAGTAAGCCAATGCAAATTTTGTCTCATTGAGGAGTGGAAGGAAGACATTCTACCCACCACATAGGCAGGTGGGTCCTGATTTTTCTCACCCTTCACCACAGGCGAGTTTGAATCCTTCATCTCAGGAGCCACCTATGGTAGATAAGGGTAGGAGGCCACTTGACCCTAAGATTCCCATCCCTTTTCCTGAGGCTCTAACACGAAATGTAGTACAGAAAAAGGACACACGAAATTTTGAGGACCTGAAGTCAATGTTCAAGGAAGTACATATTTAGGTCCCCCTCCTCGAGGCAATAAATCACATCCCCACTGTCGCTAGGTTCTTCAAGGACTATTGTATCCTAAAGCGATAGCCTAGAATTGGACGACAAGCGGTACTGTCAAAAGAAGCTAGCGTCATGATTCTAGTCGACTTGCCGCTGAAAAAGAAAGACCCTGGTACCCCACTCATATCCTGCTTCTTGCAGGATTCTCCATTTGATCAGGCCCTTCTAGATCTGGGTTCGCCCATTAACCTAACTCCCACTACTGTATTTGATCGATTTCGATTTGGGGAGTTAAAGCCTACCTCGGTCATGATTCAGCTAGCTAATAGATCAGCAAAAACACTATGGGGGTGGTTGAGAATGTGATCATAAAAGTCCACGGATTGTGCTTTCCCGCAGACTTTTTCATTCTCGATATGGAAGTTCCTCCTAATCTCTGGTATGCACCAATCATTTTGGGTCGCCCATTTCTAGTGATAGCCCGAGCAAACATTGATTGTGCATCCGAGTGTATGGAGATAGCCCTAGGTAATGAGCGACTTCAACTTGACAATTCAGGGCATCAAGGAATTTTGATTGTGATTGCATAGAGGAGGATGGCGAAGACAAAGATTCAGCATACTATGGTAACATTGGGCTCCTTTGTGATGACGAAATGTCTCATTCCTCTGCAGTATCAGGGTTCTTGGACCTCGATCCACACGGGACTGAGACCACTGCACTGCACATATCTCCCTGAGGATCTGATTATTTAGGGTGTGTTTCTGACCACAACACCCCTGACTCTAGCTATCCTGATCCGCACACTACTAAATTGCCCCTGTTGTTGCAGGAAGACGTGACCACAGCTAACGGGTTTTCTGTTGATGCAGTCACAACCTACTATCTCACAAGTAGTGAATTGGCGGGAATTCACACACATTAGGATCATCAGATTTCCACCTTCGAGTTTGCTCCTCCAATCCCCATTTCTGACTCTAACCCACCCATGATTAAATTGAAGCCCTTACCTAACTCACTTAAGTGTGTGTTCTTGGGCGAAAGTGAGACATACCCGATCATTATTAGTGCCCATTTAACCCAAGAACTGGAGCATCAATTGATTTCTACGCTACAAGACCATAGGGCTGCTATAGGGTGGAGCGTTACTGATCTCTACGGTATTTGCCCCTCATATCGCACTCTTCACATTTACATGGATGAGGAGGTGAAATCTTCGAGACAACATCGAAGAAGGCTAAACCTGAATATGCTAGAGGTTGCTAAGAAGGAGATCATCAAATGGCTGGATGCAGGTATTGTATACCTAATCTCTAACAGCCAATGTGTAAGTCCGATCCAGATAGTGTCCATGAAAGTAGGACTCACCATAGTAAAAAATGATAAAGGCGAATCCATCCCAACCCGCACTGTGACATCTTGGTGGGTCTGCATCGACTATAGGAAACTAAACATGGCTACCTAGAAGGATCACTTTCCTTTGCCTTTCATTGGTCAGATCTTGGAACGGTTAGTCGAACGTAGTTTCTTTTGCTTTCTGGATGGATACTCCAGGTATAATCAAGTAGCGATTAGCTCAGAAGAGCAAGACAAAACCACATTCACATGCCCCTTTTGAATATTCACTTTCAAGAGGATGCCCTTTGGCCTCTGCAATGCACCAGCAACATTTCAGCGTTGTATGATGGCCATCTTCTCTAACATGATTGGGGACTATGTGGAGGTGTTCATGGATGACTTCTCCATTTTTGGAGATGATTTCGCATCTTGTCTTGATAACCTCACCAAGATCCTAAAACAGTGTATTGAGGTAAACCTAGTACTATCCTGGGAGAAAAGCCATTTCATGGTGAGGGATGGCATAGTACTAGGACATAGGATCTCTAAAAATGGACTCGAGGTTGATCAAGCAAAATCTGAGATTATTTCCCACTTACCACCACCTAGCTCAGTCAAGCAGATCATATCATTCTTGGGTCACGTCCTCTTCTACTGGAGATTTATATGCAATTTCTCAAAAATTGCACGACCTTTGACGAATCTTCTCGTTGCCAATGCCCCATTTGAATTCGACACCTCATGTCTCAACGCCTTCGAGACTTTACGAAGCACTGTCGCTGATTCCCCGATTCTCCAACCACCCGACTAGTCACTTGATTTCGAGATGATGTGTGATGCTTCTAATTTTGCTGTCAGTGCTACTTTAGGCCAACATCGGGAAAAATAGCCTTTTGTCATATACTATGCTAGCAAGACGCTGAATGAGGCCCAGCGCAATTATACTGTCATCGAAAAAGAAATGCTAGCAATAGTATTCGGGTTGGAGAAATTTAGATCTTATTTATTAGGGTCCAAAGTCATCATCTTCACTGACCACTCCTCCCTCTGGCATTTGTTGGCAAAGAAGGATGCCAAGCCCTGACTGATCAGATGGATCCTTCTATTGCAAGAATTTGATATTGAAATCCACGACAAAGTCAGAAAGCAGAATGTTGTGGCGGATCACCTATCCAGACGAGACCCAGCCCACATTCCTTATTCCCTGCCTATCCATGACCAATTTCCAGATGAATCCCTTTTGGCAGTTCACTCTGTTGAGTTCCCCTAGTATGCGGATATCGCAAACTATCTTGCCATAGGCAAGATTCCTGCGAACCTATCCAAGGACCAGAAACTCAAATTCACTGTGGAGGCTAGATTCTACCTCTAGGATGACCCACTACTCCTCCGCATTGGAGCGGATCAGATTATTCGAAGATGCATCCCAGATTTTGAGATCCCTAGTGTGTTATCTTTTTGCCACAATGATGCTTGTGGTGGTCATTTCTCAGGATGGAAAACCGTTGCAAAAATTTTGTAATCGGGATTTTTCTGGCCAACCATTTTCAGAGATACACATGAATACGCCCAACATTGCAAACGATGCCAGTTGGTCGGTTCTATGTCCAGGAGAGACATGATGCCACTCCAGCCTATCATGGTTGTAGAAGTGTTCGATGTCTGGGGCATCGATTTTATGGGCCCTTTTCCGAACATGCATGGCTTTGAGTATATATTACTAGCTGTTGACTATTTCTCGAAGTGGGTCGAGGCCATCCCGGCAAGACGGGCTGATCATAAGACCGTCATTTCTTTCGTACGACAATACATCTTCGTGAGATTTGGAATACCCCGCACTCTGATAGGCGATGGGGAAAGCCACTTCATCCATGCCCACTTCAGGACATTATTAAAGAAATATGGGGTACATTACTGTATAGCCACCCCGTATCAACCGTATACCAATGGGCAGGCTGAAGTGTCTAACCATCAGATCAAGATGATTCTCCAGAAGACGATGAAACCAGACAGGAAGGACTGGTCTGATAAATTAGTTGATGCACTCTGGGCATATTGGACCACGTACAAGGCCCTACTCAGAATGTCACCATAACGTACGGTATATGACAAGGCCTATCACCTTCCTGTAGAGCTGGAACACCATGCCTTTTGGGCGGTGCAAAAATGTAACCTTGACCTTGATGTAGGAGGTCAAGAATGGAAACTCCAACTTAGAAAATTAGAAGAGATCCAGCGGAAGGCCTATGAGAATGCATTGATATACAAGGACATGACCAAGGCCTTTCATGACCGCCACATCTAGAGAAAAGCATTCACACCCAACCAGCAAGTCTAGTTGTTCAATTCACGATTAAAACTTTTTGCAAGGAAGCTCAAGTCCAAGTGGACTGGCCCACATGTTATGATTCACCCGAACCCTAATGGGGCGGTCTAGATCAGGGACCCAAAATCTGGGCATATATCTTCGGTAAATGGCCAGCGCCTTAAGCCATTTTTTGCCCAGGAACCTCCTCCAACTGACGAGATCCTTCATCTTATTGAGGATGTGTGATTAAATTCTCGCCTAGCTAGAGGCATTAAACTCAGCACGTATAGATAGCATATCCCACATTCCACCATCATTTATACATAACCATTTTTATACATAGCATATTTTTTCTTTTAAGCATATTTCTCTTGCATATTGCATACTGTCAGGTAGGCTGGTGCTAAATGTATAATTTCAAGAGCAATTACAGGTGATTTCTACCCATTTACTCCCTGTTGTATTTATTTTATATTCATGCATAAGGACATGCAAGAACTTAGGCATGGGGGGGTAGATACAACAAAACTAAAAAAACTTTTATGCCAACATTTAGGAAAACCTCGAAGCTGCATGTTACACGTACTTTAGGATCCTAAATAAAAGAACAACCGACTCCACCTCCATTGCTTGCATTGGAGCTAGAAATCGTCTGCAACAGCCATTTCCGACTCACTCGCTCACCTTTTGTTCTAAATTTAGGGTCAAGCTGAATGTAACCCGAAAGGAAAATTTCATGAAATATGAATATAAGAGGTTACTTGTTTATAGCATATATACATATTACATTCATGAATAAGATTTTTATCATGGGAATGCATTAGGGATTTTATCCTCTGGTTGATTCCTGTAATCTGGAATCTAGTACAATTTTTCACACACATGTAGAATTTGCAATGGATTCACGGTGAAGGTTGATAAACATCTTCAGTCTGTCAAGAAAAAGTAGTGCCTCTTCTCTTGAACCCTTGGATAGTGTTTTGGGTGCTAGGCAGATTTTCCTCAAAAAATCCATCAAATAGTGTAAGATGAGAGTAGAGTGTACCGGTGCTCTAAGATTAGTGCAAGGAATCCGGAATGCTAGATAATTAGGTGATGATACTCAGAGATTAAGCATAGTTTTCACTCTCGGTTCCTGTGTATACATTTTGTGTGAAATTTCAAGAGCCACCAAATAAGGCAAATATGCAGAGAGCGAGTTTTCAAAAAACTAGGGCTAAGGTGGATGGTTATGACCATTCTTTATGGAATCCTTGGCTGAAGGAGGGTATTGATGTCAAGGTCAGAAATACACCGTCCGATCCATCTTTCCCAGTGTTGTGAGTAGGCACTTCTACCAAATAAGCCACCTAATATCTCTTGAGTACCACCAATCCCTAATAATGTCTCCTCAATAAAGTTCATGGATGTGTGATAGTTGTGTTGTGTTGGAAAAGAAAAAAAATAAAAAAAGTGAAGAAAAAAAAATGAAAAAGAAAATGATGAAAAGAAAGAAAAATTGAAAAAGAAAAAAATTAGAAAAAGAAGAAAAAGCAAAGAAAAAGTGCGTATGAATATTTAGTGTTTAATTCAATTGTATTGAGGCAATACCACCAAATAAATTTGAGACCTAACAAATAAGGCCTTAACCTATCTTTCTGTGCTTCTAACCACTCGAATATTGGCTGTGAAATTCTGACCTAGTGTTAGGGTTATGGAACTCAATTAAAGTGTTAATGCTAAGTGAGACAACCAAATACAAGTCATATGTGTGAATCTGGTGAGATTGTGAGCTTTAAGAAAACGAAAGAAAAGAAAAGAAAAAGAAAAAGAGTAAGAGAGGATGAATAGAAAGGAATCAAAAGAGAGCATAGTTTTTCTCGTCTTTCTCAGAGTTGGGTTACGTAATAATTTGGGAATTTAAATTCCATAGTACTAATCTCTATGTAGCACCAAGTGAGAGTGAACCACCAAATATGTAATCTTTTCCCTCTAAGATTCTCTACCTAAGCTTAAAGTCGGGTGGAATTCATAGAATATCTTGAATACTCTGAGGGAAGAAGTCCGCCTATCCTGCTAGAATTTTTACTAGGGTCAAGTACAGGTTTTAGAGGTGAATTAGTTTTTCACTCGAATCTATTGCAAAAGCTACATAGCTACACTTTCACGATTGTCTAGACTTCTTGAGCATAGGATGAAAACAAAAAGGCGAAAAATCTCTAGGCATACACTTGATAAAATAATCAATCCCTTTGGGACCCTTATGTGAAAAATTTAGTCTTGCATTTGCTAGGAACTAGTAAGATTTAGGCATGGGGTATGATTGTGCGGCAATCATAGGTCTTAATTAACCAAAATTAAGCTAGGACTTAGCATAAGTTAAGGTAATTCATGCATGCATAAGCATTACTTGCATCTTTACTGCTTTCTTTTAGCTATTCATAAAATAATGCTATAATGTACTGATTAGGTGCATTATGTCAATTGCAGGTAATAAGCTGATCAAAAGCTAGACCTGTAGTTGGATCAGAAGTTGGATCTGAAGAATAACTGGTGTTGCAGCAGAGTTGGAGCAAAAGACCTTGAATAAGATGTAGCAGACAATAATGTAAGGGGTTGAGGTATGCTATTTTATTTAAGTAGGAAAAAAGTAGTAAATTATAAACTTAGGACCATCCTAGCCCTAGGATAGCCTAGAAGCTTCCCCAAGCCTTAGACACCCTTAGATTAGGTCACCACACCCTAAGAAACCTTAAAACCCTAATTCCAACCTCTATCTGGACATCCAGATAAGTTACAGGATGTCTAGAACCCTTAGCCAACTCCCGCACACCTTAAACCCACTTCTATAGTGTTATTGGACGTCCAGACACTTGGTCAGACATCCAATTTCTGCAGAATAGCCAAGACAGAACCTAAAATCCCTCTTGACTCTAATTAGACATCCAAACAACAAGTCTGGAATTCTGATTTTACACTATAAGACGTCTGACACTATTATTGGACATCCAGAACTGCCCTCCAGACCCTGTTTTGAGATTCAAGCCTTGATCTTGGATCTCGAGGTCCCTAAACCCAATTCCAACCCCTTAGGAACCTAAATTAAGGTGCCCTAACCTTAGTACATCACCACTAGACCCCCCTAAGGACCTAATTGGGTCCTCACTAAACCTAATTGACTTGGATCTTAGTCAATTCCATCAACTTATTCAATTAGACTCATTGAGTCCAATTGAGCCCTAATCTTAGCACACACTATCCAATTGGACTCAATGAGAGTCCAATTGACCTAGACCTGACTTAATTGAGTTATTTTACTCTCAATTAAGTTTTCACACACCCAATTAAACTTGTATTAAGTTTAATTGCACTTTACCTTAGTGAATTACGGTCTACAACCCTAATTTGAGACCTACCTTGACCTAAACCCACTAGACCTAACCTAATCAACCTAGCCACCTAAGTTTTGACCCATACACACCCACACACACCATCCACATGAAAATACCTAGCCTAGAGTTCTCTAGAACTCTCTACCATTTGTTGTTGCCTTGGTTGCTAAAATTAGTAACCAAGAGCCATTTAATTTTTAGATCCACATTTGGTGGATCAAAAAACCACCATCCATCCTCTCTTTCTCACTCTCCCACGAGCTCCCACCATAGGCCACTCTAGATAATTCCATAATTCTCTAGAGAGCTTCCTTAAGGTCTATAAAAGGACCTAAAGGGTGGCCATTTGCACCCATCCATCTCTTGGCATTATTCACTTCCATTTAGGTTAGCTACATTCACTTCCATTTAGGTTAGCTACATTCACTTCCACTCAACCTCAATGAGTTGCTCACCATGGGTACCACCATCTCCTTGACAGGATGCTGGATCACCTCTCCAACCTCTCTCCAAGGGCCAGCCTAAGCACCATTGGCCACCCCTCCTCCTCTCAACCATTCAAAGGCCATCACAGCCCACCTCCGAATGCCCTTATTTCTTCTAGATTAGTAGCTAGTTATTCATAGTTTACATGCTTTTATTACAGCTTAGTAGTGTAGCTCTTTATTCTCCCCCAATGATGCATGCAGAATCCCCCCATAGATTCATGTATGTGATCATTTTCTGTTAGCTAGATTTATATTTTCAAGCTTTCCTCTATAAGCTTTCCTCTAATTCCATGTTGCAAACACCCTCCTGAATGAATGAAAGAAATATTATATATATATATATATATTGTGAGAATCATCATGAGCTTATTGATTGCAATATATTTTGTGTAATTAAAGTTGCCTGCTTTTAGTTGCTGATATTCTTGTAACTAAGAATGTCATGCTTAAATACATAATAACCATAAATCGCCATGTGATTTTAAGCAAGTAGAGTGAAAAAGATTGATTTCAGATTTGCATAAACGCATCCTAGAGACGAACGACCGGGACTCAAAGTCTCGTTATTTTTACAAAATCATTTTTTGACGAACATTTTAGTGCGACTATACTATGATTTCCGATGACTTTAAAATGCGCGAAAATGACTTCTGTAAAGAAGCACATTCCTAAAGAAATTCTTCCCCATAGGAAAAACTAATGCCCTTAGATGTGCCATAACAACCTTTAAGCAAAACCTTGAGGAACAACTACATGAGGCTTAGGAGAGGTTCAATGATTTAGCTAGGAAATGCCCTCATCATGGAATTCCAAAGTGGCACTTGGCCCATATTTTCTATTATGTGTTGAGTGATAATCTAAAGAATTTTGTCGATGTGACATGTTTGGGTAATTTCCTAAGTTGAGATGTTGAGGGAGGTTTCAATTGCTTGAGAATATGAGTGAAAATTCCTTCAACAATACCTCAATGTCCACCTTTAATAGAGCTAATCAACCAAGAAGCGAGTTTATGAAGTTGACAACAATTCAAACTTGGTTGATTTAGAGCTAATTGCACAACGATTAGACAAGGGAAAGAATGTGGAGAAGGATAAGAAACTGGATAATCTTCTAAAAGGTGGGAGTTCCTTAGGTATACAATCTAGATTAAACCCTATGCCTACCGAAGAAATGAATATGTTAACCCACAACCAACTCCCCAACCCACTAGGTCAAGAATCAGTGCACAACATCAATGACCTAACAAGCCAACTGTACTTGGACCCATCTCTTTCTGGGTGCCAAGGAGGGACCTTGATGCCCTCGAATTCTAAACTAGGCAGCTCGATGCCTAGTTATCCTAAGGATGTGAATGCACTCTAGGGTTACACTAGAAATGAGCCTTATTCAAACACTTCTAACCTTGGATGGCGCAACCGTCCTAACTTTGCTTGGTCAAGTTAGAAACTTGCCAAAGGTCCTAACTTGACTAAGACAAACACTTATGGGCAACCTAGTAGGTATACACAACCATGCACATATCAACCACAACCTACTCAGGAAAACCAGCCCTCTGATTTGAGTCTGATCCTCAAAGAAATGAGAGAGATGAATCTGAGACATAAGGAAGAAATGAATCAATTGAGAACATAATTGACGAGACGACTGGACCAACTAGTAGATGATAGACAACACGGGATGCTGCCATCGCAACCTATCCCAAATCCAAGAAACTTCAATAGGGTTAATTAGCACAACACACAAGAGCAATAAGCATACCTAATTCAGTCTGCTCCCCTTCACCCACCAGGTTTTGTTAACCCTAACCCAACCTAGGCTCAACCCATTTTGCAAAACCCACCTTACCCTTCTAAACCTAATGCACATGCCTATGCTATCACTTTGAGAAGAGGGAAACAAATCCAAGATCCTTCTACATCAAAATCTTTCCAAGATCTTGAGGAGCCTGAATCCGACCTGGGAAACAAAACTAATTTAGAAAATAAGACTCAAGATTTGAATACTCATGATTTTTCTCAAGCACCTTTTCCTGAATTCTTGATTAAACCCAAGGAAAAGAAAACTGATCAATCAAAAGAGTGGCTTGACATTCCAAAGCAAGTCCAGGTAAATATACCACTCCTTGAGGCTATTGAGAACATCCTGGCCTATGTGAAATTTCTAAAGGAAATATGCACACTGAAATGCCAGGCTAAATCATCAAAAAGAGTAGTGATTCCTGAATAAGCCAGCGCCATTATCCTCAACAAGCTCCCTCCTAAAAGGAAAGATCCAGGGACCCCCTTAATTTCATGTGAAATAGATGGATTCATCCTGGATTGAGCCTTATTGGACCCTGGTGCCTCCATCAACTTAGTCCCCACAAAATTGTATGAAGAATTAAATTTAGGCCCCTTGCGACAGACTGATGTGAGCCTTCAGCTTGCTGATAAGTCAACCAAAATTCCAGAGGGCCTTTTACAAAATGTGATTATAAAGGTGAGGGATTTTGAGTACCCTGTGGACTTCCTTGTTCTAGAAATGGAGGCATCAGAAAACCTAAACCACACCCCGATAATCTTAGGGACACCTTTCTTGGCCATGGCCAAGGCCCTAATCAACTGTGAGACGGGGATTATGCACATTACCTCTGGAAGGAAAATTTGTCAACTCAATATCTTTGAAACTTCCGAAAAGAATAAGGTGAATTGTGGTTCCATAGAGGTTGTAGGAACAATTGAACAACTGTTGTCAATCCATACTAAAGATAATCCAAATCCTGCCAAAGCTCAGGACCAGCACGGAGGGAAAGAAGGGGATGTACTTGTGGATAATTCTGATCTACCATCTCCCATGGAAAATCAAATTGAACAGGACATTAGTGAGATTGAGAAACTCCTGGGAGTAACTTATGATGAATTAGATTATAATATAAATAATCCTTAATACATCTTGAAATTCAAGAACTTTGGAATTCTGAGGGAGTTTAAGAAAATAGACAATCTAAGGACATGAACCAGGAAGTAACCCCAGAAGAAGAAGTTCAACACATAATGAACTGGGGAAGAACTTATAAGCCAACTGGTTCAAATGGATGGCTTGACTTAGAAGAAGTGACTTTGGATGAAGGGAAAATTTTGAATGAAGATTTTGATGAATTCCACACAGCTCTACCCCTATCTTCATATGACCTAGAGCCTAAAGAACTCATGATTTTCGATATCAACTACAATTATGAAAATTCTTATGATTTTGATTTGGAACCAGATCTAAATCCCAATCATGATCTCGATCCAGACCATCTTCCACCTCTTCTTGATCTATGGAACTGGATTAACGAATAGGCTCTACATCTTCAACCTCATCCACCTGGCCCTATTTCATATTCCAAATCAGAAAGGCTTTGAAATAGGGTTGCATCATTAGCTGGTCCACATTTGTGGATCACTGATTCTGGGACCAAATGATCATATCTTTCTACTAATCTTAAATTCCCCTGCAACTGTTATTACTTCTATTAACCCACAGTATTGAACTGCATATTTTTGGGTTTAAGTCTGGCAAATGACATTAAACTTAGCGCTGGTCGGGAGGCAACCCAGTATTCATTACAATAGCTCTGCATCTTCTACATCCACGTTGACCTGGATCAACAAGAAAAGTTAGGTGATATCCCCTCCTCTTGCTTATTATATTTTGATTTTTATGCATACATTTCAAAGAGGACATTGTAATGAATAGGCTTGGGGGGGTGGACATTGCATGTTTAATTTTTACGTAAAAAAAAAAATTGCATTTAGGCATAAAGAATATTTATTAAGGTTTTATTAGGGAATTATTCTTAAATTGATTCATGAGTTTAGAATCCAGTACAATTTCACACTTACACGTAGAATTTGCAATGGATCCTCTATAAAGTACAATAAACATCTTAGTTTGTTGAGAAGAAGAAATGCTTCTTCTCCTAAACCCTTGGACAGTAATTAGGGAGTCAGGAAAACTATCTTCTAACAGATCCACCAAATAAGTGTGTGGTGAGAGTAGAAAGTCTACTGGTGCTCTAAGGCTAGTATGAGGAATATTAACTTCTGAATAATGAGATAATGATAATCGGAGTTAGGCATAGTTTTTGCTCTCAGTTTCTGTGTACAAGTTCTTGGTGCAAATCTCTTGAGAGTCACCAAATAAGGCAAATATGCAAAGAATGGGTTCTGATAAAACTAGGACTGAGGTGGATGGTCATGACCATCCTTTACAGAACCCTCGTCTAAAGGAGGGTTTTGATATCAATGTCAGAAATACACTGTCCTATCCATTCCTTTCCCGATGCCGAGAATAGGCACTTCCACCAAATAAGCCACCTAATATGCTCTTGAACACCCATAATCCCCAAATAATGCCTCATGAATAAAAGTCGTACGTGTTACTGTGTTGCGTTAGTAGATGTCTGAATGCAAAAGAAAAAGAAAAAAAAGAGGTATATATGTCTATGCATATAGATGAAAAATAATATACATATAGAAAAAAGAGCAGAAAAGAGAAAGGAAAAGCAAAAAAGAATTGAAAAGAAAAAAAAAGACTTTATAAGTGTTTTTAGAGTTTATTTCAAGTGTATTGAGGCAACAACACCCATCACCCTCACAATCCACCAAATATAGCCTTGACCAACTTTTTTATATTTATGGCCGCCTGAATACAGGCTGAGGAATTCTGACTGAGTCATAGATTTATCAGAACCTAATCAATGTTTTAGTGCCAAGAGAGACCACCAAATATATTGATAAATTTGGTGACATTATGAGCTCAAAAAGAAAGAAAAGAAAAAGAAAAAGAAAAAGGAAGAGAAAGAAAGAGGGAGAATGAGTACAAAGGAACTAAAGAGAGCACAACTTCTTGCCTCTCTCTAAGTTGAATTATTTAATAATTTGGAAATCTAGGTTCTGAAGTACTAGTCTATACATAGCACCAGATGAGTGTGAGCCACCAAAAATAAATCCACTTGACTCAAAAATCTTCTACCTAACCCAAAAGCAGGGGTTGAATATACAAGTTACCTTAGAACCCCAAGGGGAGAAGTTTGCTTATCCCAATAGATTTTTACTAAGGGTCAAGTATAAGCTTTAGATGTGGATTGACTTTTCACTTGGATCCATTGCATACACTACAACAAAATACATTCATGATTATCTGGATTACTAAAGCTTCAGATGAAAAACAAAAGATATAAACCTCCAGTAAAACCCTTAATAAAAATTAGTCATATAGGATGATTTTGCATTCAGTCATGCATTTGCTAGGGACTAGCAAGATTTAGGCATGGGAGTGTGATTGCACAGCAATCATGCAACCTAAATCACCTGAATTAAATTAGAACCTACCATAACTTTGGATTAATGCATTCATAGGCATTGTAAATCACATAATAGCTAGTTTATTAGTCATATAGATAATATCATTATTTTATGACCTAAAAGAGAGATGATTTTAATCGCAGGTGATTCAAAGGCGTGGATGTCAGATCAGATCAGACAAATCTGATCAAAACGATAATGGGAGTCCAACGGTTCTAAAATCATCCCAATCAGACAACCAGAGCAACGTGTGCAGTCCATAGAAGAACAGAGATGATGGAGCCAAAGGATAAAGATCCGAGCCTTAGATGAAGAATCCAACTGCATGGATGAATCTGGATCGACGATCATAGTCCAACGACGCAAAAATAACCCGATCGAGGTCAACATCACCAGATACAAAGAAAAGAAAATAGACAGCCATGATGGTGTCATCATATCAGCTCCCGCACCATTGTCCCATCTAGGAAGGCCGCACCACATGCTGTGGAACATTGGATCTTCATCCAACGGCAACGAGCGTGCCACGTTGACTGCCCAGATTGGATAAGCATAAATACAAATAAACAAGTACATATAGCGAAAGGTTTCCGTAGTGCATTGGCTCACGTGCATGTGTGCAAGCGTGGGATGAGGATTCGAGCACTGCACTATGCGAAATTGAAGCGGGTGCACGTGAGCGCAATTGCGCGATTAGAGTGCGTAGCGAGTATGCGTAATCTCACGCGGTTACTTCGACAATAAGGCAATGATGCTCGTTACAATCAAACAGCTGACGTTGAGGTGAGTTTTGAAGGCGAGCGGTGGGCGAAGAAGATAAGTGTGTGCGTGAGGAGAAATCAGAGCCACACGATCGAAGATCGACGATGCAACAACTGCCACGTGTCGTCACCAGGTTGAATCCAAGCATTTTAGGCGCAGATGAAGGTATTTTGAGGCCAAATCAGAGCCGTTGAGATCAACGGATCTGATTAAATAAGAGTTGTTGGATGATTTTAAGGCCAAAATATCCTTTTTGTCCTCCATCAAAACTATAAAAGAAGACCCAGGGCCCCCTAGTTGAAGCATCTCTCTCTCTCATCAACTCCAAATCTCTTCACCATCTTCTCTGCAATTCTTCATCCCTCTGCAACTCTATCCCGATGCTCTAGATCTAAGGTGTTGCCACATATCGCGCAAGCATCCCACAAGTGGCGTCGTTTCTCTACCACTTTCTTCTCTCTCTCTATCTATCTATCTGTCTCTATTAGCATTTTCTACTGTGAAAGAATTTATCTAATTGCAATAAAATTCTGATTCCCTGGATATCTACTTTATACATGTATACATATATATATCTCTAGTGAGAATTAGTTTTATTGAAACGCTTCTACGTAAATTGAGATTGCCTCCCTGCGAATGACCCAGTACTCACCAGAGTTTTATAAATTTATTTGTCGACATGTTTTCGCACTATACTACAACAAAATAACTTTTAAAACACGAATTACACGCCGAACAATTAACACAAGAGTGGACCCAGTGTATATCTGCCTGGCTTATTCTACTTCTCTGCTTCTTCCTATGAGTTTTGGAATTATTCATGCATTTCTTAAGTTGGGATCTGGACAACCTACCATTGGGCTGTTACCCATGATAACTTGCTAGCCATACTCGTGCGATGAAGTGTGGTTTATTTTTTTTTCTTTTCTTTTCTCCTTTTCTTTTTTTTTTCTTTTCTTTTTTAAGTAGGTGGCTTCCCTGATCTAAGATTTACCTAAAAGCAGCAAGAAAAGAATGGTCGTGCCACTAGGTTCTGGACAACCTACCAATGGGCTATTAACCATGATAAATTGCCAGCCATACCACCCTAGAAGGTTCATTAGCTACCCAATTTCCGTAAAAATCATCGAAAAATGAGTCAGTGCAAATAGTGTGTAGATGCTTACACTTAAAATCCCCTCAAATTAGAGGACAGGTTGATAAGTCGTGTACTTATCACCCTAACTTATTTAATCAAATTAGAAATATATTTAGATTGGCAAGGACTCGAGAAACAAAACCACATTTTAGTGGACACCCGGGCTGAATAAGCCTGGAGACCTGAAGGGTCTAAGTGTTCAAGTCATTCAATTTTATTCTCTAAGATTGAAAATTTTCTAAAGCATAAGTTCTCTTTACTAATTCCACAATTCTTTTCTAATAAATAAAAAGAAAAGAATATACAGAGCTAACGAAATAATTCAGAGATGAATATCCACTTCCCATGCCTATCTAATGCAATGTCCTCATTGTATTAAAAAGACATGAAACTGAGTAGAGTAGAAAGCACTTGAATTGCATGAATAACAGGTCGGCTCCGAGATGAAATGAAACTATATACGTGCTGAATTCAGTGCCTTCAACTAGGCACACTATACAAAGAAGAAGAAATAAAGAATTCACAGGTGTAGGTTAGAATCAAAATAAAAAGATTCACCTCAGGACCTACCAGTAGATGTCCATAGATGTGGACCAGATTGTGGTGTAGACCCATAACCCATGGTCGAGTATATCTAAGGTTATGGATAAAAATTACCCAAAACCTATGATCAGTATGCAATTGGGGTCAGGCTTGCAATTTATGAGGATGCAACCAAAGTCCAAAAAGTCAGATAGCAGAGAAATCAAGCTCAAAAGGATAATCAATGAATTTAAGCTTGGGTTGGACATCCTCTGAGTCAAAGATGTCATAAGTGTCCTGGCAGAAGGTTGGTTGTTTCAAACAAATGAGAATGCTTGGACCTGGTCTTTTGATTCATCCAGAATTAGTCTCCCAAATCTTCATTTCCCTACTCCTGTCTTCCATAATCAGAATTTTGAATTTCGGGACCTCTTGCATATTAATGCCCAAGTTCAAGATTTGTTGCTGAATCATATTTGACTTCGGTCTGGTGACCTCAAAATCAAAATCATCAATATGCTCAAAGGGGTGTAACTGAGGAATGGGGCTTTGAATTGAATCCCTCATGAAATCAGGATCTGAATCCATCATGAGAGCCCCAACAGGATCAAGCTCCTCAATTTTAAGGCCATCAAATAATTTATCGAATACCTCAGGCCCAGTCGTCTAACTGAAATTGTGTTCTATAAACTCATGTGAGACTTCGCATAATGATTCTTCACCTTCAGAATCAAAGAATTCTAAATCTACATTAATGTATGCCTCAAAATCATCCATCACTTTCTGATCCATGGAGACATACGTTTCCTCGTACCTCGGCTCAGGGATCTCAGGTGAAGAAATTAGTTCATCCTTGCTTGATTGCTCTAGAACTTGGTCAACCCTGGTCTTATAAAACATGTCCCCCTACAGGTGCCTGAGCGGATTCTGACAATGGCTCTCCTATCAGGGGTTTATCATGGGAATCCTCCAAAGATTGGACTAGAGCAATCACAAATCTCATCCTCAATTTCGATAGCATCCCAAGTAAAAACTCACTTGGGTCTTTATCCTTAACATCCTGAAGCTAATCCAACAAATACCTATTAAGATCGTCAATCATTTTAATCAGGGGCTCCAATTCTTCAGTGCAAGGTATTGGCTGAGCTTCTAAAGATTGTATGGTATTCCTTAAGTTAGCCAACACCTTATCTTGGACCAGGTTAACCTAAGCCAAATGGTTTGGTTCAAGGTTGGGCTGGTTTGGGTTCAGTGCAGGGGAGTCAATGAATTGAGGTTCTTGATACCCTCCCTGATAATAGGTCATTTTAGGTTGTCCATAAGGAGATGATGACCTATAAGCAGTGTAATCTGAGGAAGGGTAAGGATCAACATATCCTTCATGATTGTAGATCATATTAAGTTGTCCAAATGAGGGTGGTGATCTATAATCGATGTAGCTAGGAGAAGGATAAGAATCAAGATTATGGTGTCCAGGGTTAGACCCTGAACACGGAGGTCCGAAATTGTATCCCCAATCAGGATTATCCCAACTAGAAGATGGATGAGAATAAGTCTGGTTGGAATAATAATCATTTTGGGAATAAGTAGTGGTAGGACGATAGGAGTGGAAGTGCGAATAGGATGTGGAAGGATCCATGACAGACGGGAGGAACAAAGGCACCCTGCAATACACACAAATAAACCAATCCTTAATTGGGCTAGCCTAAAGACCTACAGACTCCCAGAACCCATCTTGAGATAAAGAAACGATTTGATCTACTTATTTCCCGTCAATCCAACTAGTTAGAGGAAGAGGTTGGGGAGAAGGTTCTTCCTTTCACTTGAGCCTTCGGTTCCTAGTGTACCCATCAGCTGCGATCGTTTAATTCTGCTCCCCTAACTAGACATCAGATTGAACGGTAGAAATGGACTAATTAAAAATAATCTTGATCTGGGCTCCGAAGAGCGAGTCTGATCCTTAAGTCCAACGTCTACTCTATTTTAATTAGGGTTAGGTTTGAATGTGCTTTAGAATGTGATGGGCCCTTTATCTGGATTGTGCCCTTAATGATTGATTGATATGTGTGTGCGTGCATAACCAATGGTTTTCAAGCAAGATTATTTTTTTGGATGTGGTGAATTTAAGGGTTTAAATCTTGCTTAATAGCTTTTAGGATTCAACTTTAGGTGTACTCAATCAAGTTATATTGGCACACCAGCTTTTGAAAGCATAGGTGAAGTTGTTTTCCTTTAAAGCGTAAAAGAATGTGGAGTGCCTGGTAAATCCATAAAAGTTGAACCTAAGTGGCAGCTACTTGATGAGTTATTTTTAGTTGAAGTGGTGCAGCCCAAATAACTCAAACAATTGGCCTGATGCACCACTTAATTAGGCACACATGTGATTACCTAATCTGATTTCTACTCAATTATGTGTTGGTGAGTGTACTGATCGCGAAAATATGCATTTTGTTAAAATTGTGTTTTAGTCGTTGTAACGCATAAATCCGCTTTTGCTTTTAAAATTTATAGCCTAGATTGTAGGATATCTAGGGTCATCCAATGAGGCCAAATGTTTGCAAAATCAATCTCTTGCTTGAAAAGCAGAAATCAACTTTCTTTTTGTTATTTTCAATATGCAATTTTTATAGTTTGAAATAACTAAAGCAACACGGATTTGACGGCAGGGAGATAACTAACACCTAAAATTGCTAAACTAAAACCTATGTGACATTTAATTCCTCTCTCTAAGCTCACCCTAGGTAGGTAGAAACCTAGAGTAATTAGAGTGAGGGGGTGATTACACCAAGGTAAAAGTAAAATTGTGAAAGGCACAATTATGAAATAGACAACTTTACTAGAGGAGAAAAATGTTTTACAAAACCTTAGTGGAGGAATGCTTCTACAATTAGAAATCAAAAAACATAAAAAGTTAAAACACTAGTCCTCTTGGTGATGATGATGGTGAAGAGATAGAGGCTTCTTGATCCAAGCCTAGTAGTTCCTAGGCTTGAAAGGAAGTCCTCTAACTCCTTCCTTGTAAAGCTCCTTCAAGGTAAAGACCTCCAAGACAAGCCCTCAAAGGGGGCGTGCCCTATGCTCCTCCTCCTATGCCTGACCATCCTCCAAGTTGTAGAAGTCCTCCTCCTTGGCATGGGACAAGGGAGAAGAAAGAAGGGGAAGAAGGCACCAAGGGGGCGGGTGGAATGCCCCCTTAATCTTCTTTTCTTCTTCTTATTCCTTCGCCTTGAATTATGGTGGGTATATGGTTGACTAAACTAAAATGGAGGATGAATTTTTTGGTGATAGGTGATGGGTTTTTATAGAGGTGGAAGGTGGTGGTTGGCGTGGAGATGAAGTGTAGGGCCAGGATGGCTTTTAGGAGGTGGTTAGGTGATCTTATGGTGGAGGATGATTGGCACCAAGTGGGGGGATGTGAAGGTGCTAGTTGTGGTGGTGGAGAGGCACCTAAAGGTGGCACCAACTGTGAAGGGTTGCCGTGGTTTTGGTGCCACCATGAGGGCTTCTAGAAGGGGGGGTTAGGTGGATGGTGGAGATGGATTTAAGGGGAGATATGTGGTGGAGATGAAGGGGATTTTGGAGGGAAAAAGTGGCACCAATTGTGGGATGGTTATGGGTGGTTTTGGCACCACTTTGTGGTGGCTTTTGGAGGTAGTGGGTAGGCTAGGTTGGCACCAAGGTGAATTGGACTTAGGGTTAGCTTATGTGGAGCTTAGGTAGACTTGGAGTGGAAGGTCATGTAGGTGGAGTTGGGGTTAGGTTTTTGGTGCCATGGAGGTGGATTCAGCTAAGCTTAGCTAGTTGTCGAGTACAGGAGTAGAGGAGGAGGAATAAGGAAGCTAGGGTTTGAGGAAAGGAGCTAGATAGAGGAAGTCTGGAGCTGAATCGGAGCTAGCAGCTGCTGAAGAGGGTGGTATGCAGCTACTTCAGCTAGCTTAGCTTGCTAATTCTTTGCTAGCTGCAAAGCCAAGCTAGAGTAAGCTAGCTTCTACCACAAGCAGTTGAGGTGAGCTAGGTTTGGTGCTCCCGGGGAGGATCAAGTTGGTTGAGGCAGCTAAGGTAGCTTAGCTCAACTATGTTGAGCTAAGCTAAGTCCCCGGGAGCTGGGCTTGAGCTTCCTGAGCTGAAATTAAGTCATCTTTAGCTGGATGGAGTTGAGTGGAGCTGGATGTAGCTGGTGCTGAGCTGAAGTGAACTCTAGTCAACTCAGCTAAGCTAGCTAGAGCTCTTAGTAAACTGATGGGTGATTAGCCCATAGTTGTGGGCTATTTAAGTATTTAAGTACCTACACATTAGGTTAATTCTAACATTTATTTAGCATAAATTAGGATGAAAATAGATTAATTCATAGTTTTAATTTAATTACATAATCCATGCATTGCATTCATATCTTAAGTGCATTTAGAATTAGCTTAGAATATCATTCATCTAATTAGACAACCAATTAGGTACATTGTTTTCATTAACCTAGAAGTTGAGGGTCTATATATAAATGACCCTAATATTTTAACATTATTTTCTTTATTCTTCTTCTTTCAGGAACGGCTGGCTGTCGCTCCAACACCCGGCTGCTGCAGTGAAGAACCCATTCAAGGGGGAGCAGATGTGGTGGATCTGGTCGGGCGGCTGATTTCAAACTTGTGCAGGCCACTACAAAAGGAGCAGGGAGGCAGCCGAGCTCGGGAGGCCTCCACCACCGACCCACCACTGTGCAAAGAGAACTTCTCTCTTCCACTCCATACTGCCGGCCTCTACTGTGGCGGCGAGTCTCCACCATCGTGGGCGTGTGGTGTGACAGGCCACACCGCCATCCGGAGCTCGTCCGCATCACCGTGAGCACCTTAGCGTGCATCTCCCTTGCCGTCGTCGCCAACCACCACCGCCGCAACAACCGTCAACCACCCCTTTCAGTAACTTAAGACGTCCGAGAAATTTCCCAGACGTCTGAAGTCCACCTCCAATCTTCCTGCACCTGCAGACCCGCACAATTGCAGACACCCTCGCCCGCGCACCCGCCACCAGCAGCAGCCACCCGCGCACAGCTGCAGTCCAACCACGCACGCCCTCCTCAACCGCGCCTGCACCCTCCAACCGCACCCATCTCCATGCGCTCACCGGCTACAGCGCTCTCCAGGCGCTTGCAGACCCGCGCACAGTTGCAGACCAGCGGACGCCATCCTCCAATGCCTGCAGACCCGTCCAACCATGCCCGCGCTTGCAGAATCGCCTGCAGCGCCCTCTTCCCTGCTCCTGCAGACCAGCGCTCACCATGCTTGCGCTCCCGTGCCCACGCCAGCAGCAGCAGCCACCCCCGCAGCAGCAGCGCGTGGCAGACTTCACGCCAACAGGCCGCGCATGCTCACCGGCTGCAGCACCTCCGCCGGAGCTCGTCCAGCCACCTCCGACCGCCGCGTGACTCGCCGCCACCACCGATTCGAAGCTCTTGGTCCAAGGGACTTCCTCCGAGCTTCCCGCACCCAGCCATCCGCTCCTCGTCGCGTAAGACAAAGGGGAAAAATTCCCCTGTTTTGCTACAGGAAACCGTCAATTAGAAATTACATTTTCTGCCATTGTCATTTTTTAATGATATTTTATTGATTCTGCATTGCGGAAAATATCCTCTAGTTTCTCATAATTTTCATTTCAGCATTGTTTCTTGCTTAAACCTTAATCTAAATGTAATCTTGGCTTGATTCTTGTCCAAACTAACTATGAACGAATGATTTTAATTGGTGCAAATTTTAATACGTCATTGCCTCCCTGTGTATATGACCCACTCCTCTGCGAGTAGTTATTTCTTCTTAAATATTGATCAGTCGATTTTTCCACCACATTAAACTGCAATCGACTTAAAAGTGAAAGGTCGGCGAGTCAAATGGCACCGTTGCCTAGGAGGCAACAGATGCAATAATTTTGCCTAATTTTATTTTGATTATTTGTCAATTGCACAGAGATTTGACCATTTATTATTTTCTTTTCTATGCGAGAAAAATTGTGCAAGAATCAGCCAGTGTGAGAGGCGACCCTTGACGTCGCCAGACGAGAAGTGGAAGAGCAATTTTGAAAGGAGGAGAAGGACGAGGACACGACGAACACCATTGTATTTAGTCGCTAGTTTAATTAGAATAGAATTAAGATTGTAGACTTAATTTTTCATTGCAGTTAGTTTGAAACCCTTGTTCTGGGGCATATTTTGAGGGGTTTGTTCCTCGATTTTGTTTTGGGCCCGTGTTTGGTAATTTTGGGAGCCTGTTCCCTTTTCTTTAGATTTAGGTTTTTTTTTCCTTATTACTTTTATTTGCTTGTGCATAAGTAGTTCTAAAAAAAAAATAGAAAAAAAAAATGAGCTGCCTACTAGAAGCTGCCTGCCCTAGGACGAACCATTTAGGTCTGTATGAGCAGCCTCTAGATTTACTTCTCTGCATTGCGTGCATTCTTGCATCGTTGATTGCTGGAAGCAAGGTACGCATTCTCTTACTTTGCATCCTATTCTCGATCACGCATTGCATTTGGGATTTAATGCGAAGACCACCTAATCTGTACTGAATAAATCTAACAAGTGGTAACATTTTTTTAGAAAAAGGACTAATTAAACGAAGGACATTTTAAAAACCAAGGATTTGATTTTCAAACTTGGCGTGCGATTCAAAGTTCAAAATCTTTGACGGTGTATGCACACTTATTTCACTTGCACCACGGCACGCTTCTAGACACTCCTAAGTCTTGAAATGACTAGGACAAGAGCCCTCCTATTGTTGGATTCTGAAGTGTTTGGAACTTGAGATCAAAGGTTTTGTAAATCCAAAGAGGGGGATACCCTATCACGGATTTTTGGGGGTAGTTGAGAAGAACCGCGAAAGCACAGCTTCAAAGGAAGGCTTAGGCCTACTTGCATCCCTCGATCTTCCGTCTTTGGATTTACTTGACCATTTGAGATTTAGGGAAGAATACCTAAGCTCCAACTAGGTCTTCTTAGGCGAGCCGTAGGTCGACAATAGGCACGTAAATTGATTGAACAAATTGTATTGTCACCTGCAATCTGACTTAAAATCAAATGCCTAAATTGGGAAAGACCTAAAAGGTCCTTTTTGAATTGTGTTTTGCTTGGGGAATTCTGACTGAAGTGTGAGTTAGAATGGACCACATTGATTTTCATCCTTTCACATCTTGCCCACACCCTCACCCCCACTCTGCATCCTTCGATCCCAGATGCCGAGATGGTCCATTCCTTGATGGACATATTGACAATCATTGGGATCTGTTTTACTCCTATTATAGGAGTATTGGCCTAGTTAAGCCCCAAATCAGTGAGCAGAACTCAGGAGAGGGATTTGCTTTGCCCAGTATCCCACATACTAAAGAAATACCCAACCCACCCTCCCTGAAAAGGTATAATGGTTGGACAAACATTCCTGGGTACTATAAGCCTGAGCCTGACTTCTCTCATGATAGAAATGACCTCTCCTCTTTGAAGATGGAAATACAGAAAATGCAAAACGAAATGAGTGAATTGTTAGGAGAATCTTTGAGAGCAGGCCAACAGGAAAGAGATGAAATTAACCACTCAATCTACCCCATTGAGGATGACGTACACCCCTCTACAATAGATGCATCTCCCGTGGGAGAGCTACACTTTAAGTTGGAGGGAAATTCTGGGGAGAATAGCTACTTTTCGAGGATTGATTTTGAAACCTCCCCATTAGATGACACTTCCTTGAGAGATCTACACTTTAGGTGGGAGGAAAATACACATGACAGTAGCTATGCATTGGATGAAGAAAGGTGGCAACCCGAGGAAGATGATGATAAGGTTGAGTATCCACCTGAATTATATTGGAGTCAAAAGAAGGGAATGATGGTACCATTGGAAGACCTCGACCGAGATGATAGTATTTTCATGACATTTAATGAAGTGGGCCAAAGTCAAGTTGTTAATCCTACCCTCCCTTCTGATCACGATATGGAACTCAAACCCACCCTTAGGGAACCTAACCCTAAAGAAATTGACCTATCTAAGGAGTCTGATGTAACCAGTGTAAACCATTTACCTCAGATAGAGCATCCTAGGGGATCTACTGAGATATTAAATGATTCTAGACCTCGGGTACATGATGAATTGTGTGATGAGGAGGAAGACGAATTATATGAGGAACCTACATTCAAGATTTGGAGTGACACTAAGGGTGATTATGTCTTATTTGAAGAGTTAGCCCCTGAGGATGTCACAAATTTGACCAAATTAGGTTTCCTTAGCACACCCATTGATGATATTTCTCCTCATGATAAAATGATGGAAAATTTGCAAGCAATTTCTAAGATTTATGTGGATTCACATATAGACTCCGGGGAAGATTTGAGTAAAGAACAAAAACCCAGGGATGACATTGATAGGATAATCCCTAGATTTGTTGCTTCCAACCTGCCTTCATTCACTTTGAAGTCACCCTCTGATTCGCTTATATCTAAAAGTGAAATTGTGACTCCTGATGAAGAGCAGGAAGATCCATGTGATGGTGCAAGGAATGATAGGGTTGAAATTGAGGATTTAGAAAGAGTGTTTGGGATGGACACCGAGCTGATTAAACCCAACCTAGATCTTATAGCCATTCCACAACCTCGTAACTTGGACACCCTAGACGATCCTTGCCTTAGAGAATTGCTCACTTTTGTTCTGACTAGGGGGCTTAACAGACCAATATTCCCTGTAATGGAGTATCGGGTATGGATTGATGATTTCTCTAGTCAATCCATTACCCTGGGGGTTTATCTGTGCACCATTCCTTCCCCATTCTTTTTGGAGGATCCATATTATCCTCCCCCTACCCCTTTGGAGGTTGTTTTACCTGTTTATCCTTTAGAACCTCTTCTGGTGACCTGGGAAGATTTCATTCCCATTTTAGTTGGGCGAGCATTTGCTATCGGGATTCATCATCAGCTCGCCAACATCCTAGGTTACCTATTTTCTAGGCCAACATTGCTTTGCTCATTTTTAGGGCCTATTTCGGTAATTCTTGAACCTGATTTGCAGGTTCTTTGGCTATTCAGCCCAGCTCTAACCCAGGTAATATCCTTCTATGCAATGAGGACATTGTAGATTCTAGGCATGGGGGGGTGTACTTGGGGATATATATAGCATAATTGCATACATTTGTACATATAAAAAAAAAAGAAGAGAGAAAAAGAGAGAAAATGAAAAAAAAAAAGGTTTTGAGCTTAACTGGCTAGATCTTGCATTCTTAAGCAAATCAGAACTCTAGGGTAGACTAAATTAATTCTAGGGTCAAACTTTAGAAGCTAAATGAGTTGCTAGCGTTAGACCTTTAGGGTCCTTTGTGGACTTAAAAACTTAAGTAGGAGTTAAGTTGCGGACCATTCCTCAAGAGGTTGAGGAAGGGAAGCTAGGGTTTGAGTTAAAAGGTGGGGTAGTACCTGGAGTCTTATTCTACCTTTTGGTTTACGAGTCCTTGTAACCCAAGCATCCAAATTTCACACACTTGGTCTGGTAATCAACTTAATTTCTGTCTTTCTGAAAAGAGATTTGGTTCTCTTAGTTTTGACTTAAGAGAGGCTTGAAAACACATTTTGATTGGAAGAGTTCCCGCCGCAGGAGAGGTCGAGTATATACTCACCTTGAGGATGCGATGATAACATATTACCTCCTCGGCACTTGTCTCTTAGGATATCCATCCTACTGGGGGCATGTAAGCGCATTGCGCGGTTCAGGTACCATGGGCGGCCCTATCTCGAAGTGCTGATTGCCATAGGCCTGAATTCGCTTAAGAAATCCATGGGTGATACTATCTAGAAGTGTCGATTACCAGGAGTTCTTGGGGTCGTTATGGGTGGTGCTATCTCGAAGCATCGAAAGCCAGGCACCCTTCGAGGTATGGTAATGGGGACAATGAATCCGACACAAACCGTCTTGATAGCTGATCTGAGGTTAGACTTAGAAGAATCAAACAAAAAAAAAAGTAAATAAAAAAAAAACCTTTAACTCAAATAAGTCAGACCAATACACAGGCACGAATGCTTTAATCTCAAGGATCATTAAACTTTAGGGTAGAGTCAGAAATCAGGGAAACTTGTGCCTGCAACTCATCTTTAACCGACCTAGTCTGTAACTTAGCAACTACTTAGGAACCTTGGGTCTAGATCCTAAACTTAATATGCTTCTGAAGGAAGACTAAGTTAGTTGACTAGTCTACTTGTAGTGCTAGGTTTCGCTTAATTTTGCTAGGGACTAGCAAAAACTAGGCATGGGGGTATTTGATTAGCCCATAGTTGTGGGCTATTTAAGTATTTAAGTGCCTACACATTAGGTTAATTCTAACATTTATTTAGCATAAATTAGGATGTAAATAGAATAATTCATAGTTTTAATTTAATTACATAATCCATGCATTGCATTCATATCTTAAGTGCATTTAGAATTAGCTTAGAATAGCATTCATCTAATTAGACAACCAATTAGGTACATTATTTTCATTAACCTAGAAGTTGAGGGTCTATACATAAATGACCCTAATATTTTAACATTATTTTATTTATTCCTCTTCTTTCAGGAATGGCTGGCTTCCGTTCCAACGCCCGGCTGCTACAGTGAAGAACCCATTCAAGGGGGAGCGGATGTGGTGGATCTGGTCGGGCGGCTGATTTCACACTTATGCAGGCTACTACAAAAGGAGCAGGGAGGCAGCCGAGCTCGGGAGGCCTCCACCACCGACCCACCACTGTGTAGAGATAACTTCTCTCTTCCACTCCATACTGCCAGCCTCTACTATGGCGGCGAGTCTCCACCACCGTGGGCGTGTGGTGTGACAGGCCACACCACCATCCGGAGCTTGTCCGCATCACCGTGAGCACCTTAGCGTGCATCTCCCTCGCCGTCGTCGCCAGCCACCACCGCCGCAACAACCGTCAACCACCCCTTTCAGTAACTTAAGACGTCCGGGAAATTTCTCGGACGTCTGAAGTCCACCTCCAATCTTCCCGCACCTGCAGACCCGCACAACTGCAGACACCTTCTGTCGCGCACCCGCCACCAGCAGCAGCCACCCGCGCACAGCTGCAGTCCAACCACGCACGCCCTCCTCTACTGTGCCTGCACCCTCCAACCACGTCCATCTCCACGTGCTCACCGGCTACAGCGCTCTCCACGCGCTTGTATACCCGCCTATGCCATCCTCCAACGCCTGCAAACCCATCCAACCACGCCCGCGCTTGCGGAATCGCCTGCAGCGCCCTCTTCCCCATGCCTGCAGACTAGCGCTCACCACGCCTACGCTCTTGTGCCCACGCTAGCCGCAGCAGCGCCCACACCAACAGCAGCAGCCACCCCTGCAGGAGCAGCGTGCGGCAGACTTCATGCCAACAGGCCGCGCACGCTCACCGGCTGCAGCACCTCCGCCGGAGCTCGTCCGGCCACCTCTGGCCACCGCGCGACTCGTCGCCACCACCGATTCAAAGCTCTTGGTCCAAGGGACTTCCTCCGAGCTTCCCGCACCCAGCCATCCGCTCCTCGTCGCACAAGACAAAGGGGAAAAATTCCCCTGTTTTGCTACAGTAAACCATCAATTAGAAATTACATTTTCTGCCATTGTCACTTTTTAATGATATTTTATTGATTCTACATTGCAGAAAATATCCTCTAGTTTCTCATAATTGCCATTTCAGCACTGTTTCTTGCTTAAACCTTAATCTAAAGGCAATCTTGGCTTGATTCTTGTCCAAACTAACTACGAACGAACGTTTTTAATTGGTACGAATTTTAATACGTCATTGCCTCCCTGTGGATACGACCCATTCCTCTGCGAGTGGTTATTTCTTCTTAAATATTGATCAGTCGATTTTTCCACCACATTAAACTACAACTGACTTAAAAGCGAAAGATCGGCGAGTCAATGGGAGCTGAGACGAGCTAAAATCAACTAAGTTGAGCTGGATCTGAGCTGACTTAATCTAAGGTAAGCTAAGATGAGCTCTCTTGAGCTGCCATTTTGATGAGATGAGCTGAATGGAGTTGGGATGAGCTAACCCTAGTTCAAGTGAGTTGGATTCTAGCTATGGTGAGTTGGATCAAGCTGGATTCCAATTGGTTTGAGCTTCTCCTTAACCAATTGCCTTCCTAAGTGCTAGGGTTTTGGGAATCTGACTCTCTGTCTATCCCTAACACTCACAGAAACATATCAAAAAGACAATAAAGGGTAAAATGCATGCGTATCCTAATTTATGCCTAAATGCAACCCAAAAATCCATTTGCGAATCAAAATCCTAAGAGCTAGGTTTGTTTTAATGCATAAAAATGATTATAAATTGGCGTTTATCATATACCGATCCCAAAGATTGGGTTACCAGTTGAGTACGAAGAATTAGAAGAGGTTGTGTACCTCTGTGAGATTTTTTTTTAAATCTTTCTTTATATGCAGAGGGTGAGGTAGGTGGAGGTGACAAACAAACAATCAAAACTAACCTTAGGGTTTATGGGAACTCCTAGGTTAATTAGGGTTTGTGTTATTTGGTGATGGAATGAAATCCAGTGGGTGGGTAGGTGAGGGTAAACTTACGGACCCTTCAATAGCACTTTACTCCAATCTACCACTTTTGCTCACCTCGTAAGAGTACCTACAATCACAATAAGAAAGGAGGGAAGTGAGGTAAATGATAAGTGAGTCGAGAAAACGTGAAAAATCAAAGAGTGTCACCTCCTCGGCAACGACAGCAAAATGTTGGGTCGGAAAGATCATCTCAAATAGATTTGAGTTTTGGAAAACTCATCGTTGTACAATTTGCGAGAAAAATCGTCAATAGATAAATTTTACCAAAACTCAAAAGGAATTATGGGTCGAGCATAGGGAGGCGGTCGTTTGATTAAAAATCATGTTTGTTTTATTGTGATGAAGTAGATTAGCTAGTCGAATTGAATCTAAACTAGCTATCTACTTAAAGAATAATGAATAGAATAGAGCGAGAATATTACAAATAAGGATAAAATAGAGATATAATGAACAAGAATTTCATAACCACAACTAACCACTATAGTAGAAAGTGGGAAATCTACACTAGAAAGTAGTAAATCTACTCTATAAAGCGGTAAAGAGAAGGTGGAGAGAAGTTATCCCCCTTGACAGCTGCTTGGAGTACAAGCTGCGTTGATGGAGCACCTGGCCAAAGGTGGTGACATGTGGGATGAAGGAGAACAGTGATGGACGATGAAGGACGAGGCAGGGCAATGTCACTTGGGATCCGCTTCCCGAATGGCGGTAAGAGGACCACTGTGGAATGCTCCACAAACGGGATGAGAAGGTGGGAAAATTATATGTTTAACTCTAGAGGAGCATCCCGGGTTTGGGACAAGCTCTTAGAGCTTAGGACGGGGTGAGAGGAGGAAGGGATGCAGAAAATGTGGGGTCGTAGGGCCTTTTATAGGTGAAGATTGGAGGAGGCATAAAGGTCATTTCATGTTAATCATTAAATGCATAGGTCTTTAGTGACGAATTTATTCGTCACTAAAACCTAAACATGGGTAAAGGTCTGTGCGCATGCACCATCTGTTCAACTTCAGTGCATGCAACGTGATGAGTTCATTTTAATGGAATATTGTTATGCCTAAGTTAACTTTATTCTTGTATTTTATATTCGTTAATAACTACATTAGGTCATAAAATAATTGCATGCATCACTACTTAGGTTTCCATATATTTAATGCATTTTATAACTTATTGTATATAAATAATTATTTTATATTTTGAATAAACCAAACCTCCTCTCACGCATGCACGTGGCAGCACACACACAGGCCAGCAGCGTGCCCCCTCATCACCACCACCTTCCCCCTCGCAACAACTCCCATCCCTTATCCTAACGCACCGCCCACTCCACGCCGCTCCTTTCTCCAACGAGATATCTTCTCCCCCTGGCGGGGACTATCTCTCCATCTTCTCCACTGTGAAGGAGGCGAGCACCATGGATCCTGCATGCACCGTGGACTTGGGATACACCATGGATTAGGCATACTACACCTTTGCTCCTCCTTCTCGCCGGTCTCATGGTGATGGCGTGTGGCCTCAACACCTTCCACATCATGAAACCACCCCCTTCCCCCCTGCCGGCCATCTCCACCCACAGAGCAAACCCACTTCACCACCTTCCCCAACACAACCCAATGCCATCAGCCACACAATGACAGCATGTGGCCCTGTCCATGCCTCATCCATCATCCTCTTCCACCACTCCCTCCCCTGTTAACTCTCTTCTTCTCCCCATAAGAACAAACACCCAACCTTAACCCACCACGTCCTCGCTCCTCATCTCTCAGACGTAGCACCAATGCACCCTCTCAAGCAAAGGACCGCGACCACTGCGACCCTACTGCGATAGCCACCATGAACCACCATGCCACCACGCCACTTCTTCTTCTTCAACACGCCTACAGCTCTGCGAGAAGGAACCCAAAGCCGCCGCCCCCCTCCGCACAACCACCCCACATCAGCACTTGCACACCCCTTATGGCCAGAAGTTGTGCACCCTTGTGCACGCACATTGACAGAAACCATTTTTGCGCATTTGAAAGTCGTCGAAAATTGTAGTATAGTCGCGTAAAAACGTTCGTCAAAAATTGATTTCTAAAGATAACGAGACTTGAGTCCCGGTCGTTCGTCTCTGGGAGGCATTGCTTTTACTTTTGAAATTGATCTTTTTGCCACTCTACTTTGTTTAGAATCGCATGCCAGTTCGTGACTATTACGTATTTACGTACGACATGCTTAGTTGCAAGAATATTAAGAGCTAGAAACAGGCAACATTAATCCCGCAAAAGATAATAGCAATCATTAAGCTCATGGTGATTTCAAACAGATAGATATATATATATATATAAAAATGTGTTTTCATTCATTCATTTGGGAGTTGTTGCACAAGGAATCTAGAGGAAAGATTGTACATAGATGCTTGAAAATTAAATCTAGCTACCAGAAAATGATCGCATACAAGAATCGATGGGGGGATTTCGCATGCATCATTGGGGCAGAAATAAGACTACACTACTAAGCAGTAAATAAACGTAGTAAATATACGAAGAGCATAATCTAAATCTAGCAGAATGGAAAGGCATTCAGGGGTTGTCCCCGATGGTCTTTGAATGGTTGAGGGAAGGAGGGGCGGCCAATGGAACTTAGGTCGGCCCTTGGAGAGAGGTTGGGGAGCTGATCCAGCTTCCTGGTGTGGAGATGATGACCTCCATGGTGGTGCTCAACTCGTGGAGGTGGAGTGGAGATGGAAGTGGCTATTTTAAGTGGAATGGATGCCAAGGAAGTGAATGGGTGCAAATGGCCACCCAAGGGGTCTTTTTATAGACCTAAGGGAAGCTCTCTAGAGAATTATGGAATTCTCCAAAGAGGCCTATGGTGGGAGCTCGTGGGAGAGTGAGAGAGAGAGGGTGGATGGTGGTTTTTAGATCCACCAAAAGTGGATCTAAAAATTGAATGGCTCTTGGTTGCTATTTCTGGCAGCCAAGGCAACTACACATGGTAGAGAGTTCTAGAGAACTCTAGGCTAGATATTTTCGTGTGGATGGTGTGTGTGGGTGTGTGTAGGTGTGCGTGGGTCGAAACATAGGTGGCTAGGTTGATTAGGTTGGGTTCTAGTGGGTTTAGGTCAAGGTAGGTCTCAAATTAGGCTTATAAACCCTAATTCACTAAGGTAAATTGCAATTAAACTTAATACAAGTTTAATTAGGTGTGTGGAAACTTAATTGAGAGTATAACAACTCAATTAAGTCAGGTCTAGGTCAATTGGACTCTCACTGAGTCCAATTGGACAGTGTTTGCTGAGATCGGGGCTCAATTGGACTCAATGAGTCCAATTGAATGGGCAGATGGAATTGACTAAGATCCAAGTCAATTAGGTTTAGTGAGGACCTAATTAGGTCCTTAGGGAGGTCTAGAGGTGGTGTACTAGGGTTAGGGCACCTTAATTTAGGTTCCTATGGGGTTGGAATTGGGTTTAGGGACCTAAAGATCCAAGATCAAGGCTTAAATCTCAAAATAGGAATTGGAGAGAAGTATCAGACGTCTAATAATATAATAAGACGTCTTATAATCAAAAATCAGAAGTCCAGAATTGTTTTCTGGACGTCCAATCAGGGTCAGGAAGGATTTCGAGTTCTGTTTTGGGTATTCTGCAGAAATTAGACGTCTGACAAAGTGTCTGGACGTCCAATAACACTGCAGAAGTAGGTTTGAAGTGTGTGGGAGTTGGCTAAGGGTCCTGGATGTCTTAAAACTTATCTGAACGTCGAGAAAAGGGTTGGAACTAGGGTTTTAGGGCTTCCTAGGGTGTTGTGACCTAATCTAAGGGTGGCTAAGGCTTGGGGAAGTCTCTAGGCTATCCTAGGGCTAGGATGGACCTACACTCTTCACATTTTATTGCGTTATTACTACTTAATAGAATAGAAAACCTTTAACTCCCTTACATCATTATTCCTACATCTAATCTAAGCCTTCTGCTCTAGCTCTACTGCAACTCCTGTTATTCCTGATCCAGCTTCAGATCCAGTTCCTGATCAACTTATTCCCTGCAATCGACATAGTGCACTTAATCAGTACATTATAACATTATTTTATGCAGAGCTAAAGGAAAGCAGTAAAGATGCAGATAATGCGTATGCATGCATGAATAACCCTAGCTTATGCTAAGTCCTAGCCTAATTTAGGTCAATTAAGACCTATGATTGCTGCGCAATCATACCCCCATGCCTATATCTTGCTAGTCCCTAGAAAATGCAAGACTAAATTATTTATAGCAAGGGTCCCTAAGGGGCTTGTTATTTTGTCAAGTGTTTGCATAGAGATTTTTCTCCTTTTTGTTTTCTTCCTATGCTCTAGAAATCGAGACAATCATGAAGGTGCAGCTCTGTAGCTTTTGCAACGGATTTTAGTGAAAACTAATACACCTCTAAAGCATGTACTTGACCCCTAATAAAAATTCTAGCAAGATAGGCGGATTTCTTCCCTCAGGGTATTCAAGATATTCTATGAATTTCACCCCAGCTTTGGGCTTAGGTAGAGAATCTTTGAGGGAAAGGATTGTATATTTGGTGGCTCAATCTCACTTGGTGCTACATAGAGACTAGTACTACAGAATCTAGATTCCCGAATTACTAAGTAACTTAACTTAGAGAAAGACGAGAAAAACTATGCTCTCTTTGATTCCTTTGTATTCATTTTCTCTTGCTCTTTTTCTTTCTTTTTCTTAGAGCTCACAATCTCACCAGATTCACACATATGTTCTGTATTTGGTGGTCTCACTAGGCATTAACACTTTAATTGAGTTCTCATAACCCTAGCACTAAGTCAGAATTCCTCAGCCATTATTCAGGCGGTCAGAAACACAAGAAAAATTGGTTAAGGCCATATTTGGTGGAGCTCAATTTTATTTGGTGGTATTGCCTCGATGAAATAAACACTAAATATTCGTTCTTTTCTTTGCTTTTTCTTCTTTTTCTAATTTTTTTTTTCAGTTTTTCTTTCTTTTCATCATTCTTATTATTTTTCTCATTTTTTTTTAATTTTTTTTTCAGCATAACACAACTGGCATACATCCATTAACTTTATTAAGGAGGCATTATTGGGGATTGGTGGAACTCAAGAGACATTGGGTGACTTATTCGGTGGAAGTGCATACTCACGGCACCGGGAGAGATGGATAGGACGGTGTATTTCTAACCTTAACATCAATACCCTCCTTCAGCTGAGGATTCTTTAAAGAATGGTCGTAACCATCCACCTTAGCCCTAGTTTTATGAAAACTCGCTCTCCGCGTATTTGCCTTATTCGGTGGCTCTCATAATTTCGCACAAAAATGTATATGCAGAAACCGAGAGTGAAAACTATGTCTAATCTCAGAGTATCATTACCTAATTATCTAGGATTCCTGATTCCTTGCACTAATCTTAGAGCACCAATACACTCTACTCTCTCACACTATTTAGTGGATTTTTGGAAGAAAATCAGCCCGACTCCCAAAACACTGTCCAGGGGTTCAGGAAAAGAAGCACTACTTCTCGACAGTCTGAAGACGTTTATCAACCTTCACCGTGAATCCATTGCAAATTCTACGTGTGTGTGAAAAGTTGTACTGGATTCCAAATTACAGGAATCAACTAAAGGATAAAATCCCTAACGCATTCTCTTAATAAAATAATCTTATTCATGAATGCAATATCTATATATGCTATAAACATGTAACCTCATATAATTTGTACTTCGTGAAATTCCCATATCGGGTTACAATCAGCTTGACCCTAAATTTAGAACAAAAGGTGGGCAGGTGAGTCAGAATTGGTTGTTGCGAACGATTTCTAGCTCCAATGAGAGTACTGGAGGTGGAGTCAGTTGTTCTTTTATTTAAGGTCCTAAAGTACATTTTGTATGCAGCTCCGAGGTTTTCCTAAGTGTTGGCATAAAATTTTTTCAGTTTTTTCTGTATCTACCCCCCCATGCCTAAGTTCTTGCATGTCCTCATGCATGAATGTAAAAGAAAATAAATGCTGCAGGGAGAGAATGGGTAGAAATCACCTGTAATTGCTCCTGAAATTATATTCAGCACCGGCCAACCTGTTAATATGCAATATAAAAGGGAAATATGCTAAAACAAAACTATGCTATGTATAAAAATGATGGTGGAATGTGGGGCGAATGGTATCTATATGTGCTGAGTTTAACGCCTCCAGCTGGGCAAGCACTCAATCAGATGTGTCATTTCTAGCATAGGAGCCGGCTAAGATTAAGAGAAAGATATGCTCGTATGCTCCCAGAATCAGTGGTCCGGAGATGTGAACCAGCTGATTGTGCACCCCTACTCCAAAAAGTCTAGCTATAAGAACGTGTGTAGTGGTAGTGGAAAATAGAGGATAATCAGAGGTGGGATCATGATGTTGATTCAGCTGATTTATCATGTCCCACAATTCAGTAGGAAGTTGCTGAGGGAGTAGATCAAAATGTACCTTAGAACCAGAATCTGAGTCGTAGGGATCCTCATAATGATAATTGACATCAAAGATCATTCCCTCTCTAGGCTCTGGGTCATACGGGGGTATTCGTGAAAGTAGAAAATATGTGGGGAGGTCACTGAAATCCTCATCAGAAATTACTTCATCCTCATCAGTACCCATCTCTGATTCATCAGAGGCTATCTCCTCAGGCTCAAAGTCGAGCCATCTACTAGGATGATAGGTGCATCCCCAGCTCCTTCTGCTCAAAGCTTCACCCTCATATGCATTGGGTTCCTCAGTAATTCCTACCTTAGGTAGCATAGTTATTTCTTCAGTTAAGTCGTCCAGAGCTACTCCTGGTTTTCGGATGTCAGGATCAGGGATAGAAAGTGTCATCTTAAAATTTCTAACATACGAATTAGGGATGTAGGTGAAAGAAGAAGAGTGCAGATCAGAAGATGTTGGCTCTAGCACAGGTTCACCTACAATGGGAAGTGGCCTAGATTGATCAGTAGTGTCACATGTAATGCTTGCCTCAAGATCCATATCCTCAATTGGATCTACTTCCCTTATCTCGATTGGGTTATCTAACCCAAGAGGTGTCTCCCAGGATTCAGGATAATCTAATTGCTGCTCAGTCCTGGAGATATCAGTCCTTTCCTCCTCAATTTCAGATGAACCCATTTGGCATACTTCCTGCTCCTGTCTCATATTCATGCTAGATTCTTTTTCCCCTAAGTGATCTTCGGGCATCTGCTCTTGAGAATCTTCTGTGTGTTCTTCCGGCATAGTTGTTTCAGATTCTTCGAGGTCTTCAATGTTTTTTCCACTTGATATCTCAAAAGCAATAGTTCTTGAGTTTCCTGATTTTGTCCAATCCGCCTTGTTATCTCTGCTATTTCCTGAAGGAGCTCCATCACAGCTTGTTGATGCGGAATCTGGCTTTGTCTTTGGTTCGGCTCAATGATAGCCTGGATTTCGAGTAGATAGGATGCAGCCTTTTCCTTAGCGCTCGCTATAGCTCTCTGTATTCTATAATGTGGCTACATATGCACCAGTAGCTCTTCAGGGGTTCCACGGGGTGAATCAGGTCTACCCATGTTCCATGGGTGAGAAGCAGGAGTATGAAATCCATATCCTGGGTTATAAGATGTGATCCTTTGAGGGACCGACTGGTATGGGTCATAATATCCAGGGTTAGGATATGGGTTAACCATTTCGGTAACCCAAGGAGAAGGATCAGGCGAAGTGAAAAGTCGTCTTCACTGCCTTGGGTTCTGATCCCAAGGTTGAGCTGATTCAATGACCTGAGCTCTCAAATAAGCTCATGGATCCAGCTCTTCTGGATCCTGATTAGGTCCAGATCCAATGTTAGCCATTGCGGCTTAGCAGATAGAAGAAATGGGGCGAGAAGATGGTCCGGGAGAGGTGACTCACCTCCTTGGGAGTGGCTCCCAAGGTCCAACCAAGTGAGGTCGAAGTGACCTCCTTAGCCACGCAGAACAAGGCTAAGGCCCTGTCAATCAAGTGGTCCTTATAGATCAGGTGGCCAGATTTTTCATTAGGGATTTAAATTCCTGAAGCTAAGCTCGTCGTACAACCGACTGAACGTGAATCCCGCCTCTCAAGCTAACCCAGCCAGTCTGCTTACGAGGGGACTAAGGGGAAGGTTCTTCCTTTGGCTTACGCCTTCGGTTCCGTTGACCCCCGAGCCGCGGTTGTTTGACACTACCCCGCAGACTTACTCACCAGGTTTGGCAAGAGAGATTAAACTCATTCAGTAGTACGACAACAAACTCGGGTTGATTTCATGTTTTAAAATCAGTTTTTAACCCGTTTTCTTCAGTGGGGTTTGTGGTGAGTGGCCACAAGGTGACCAAGCTCATCGGCTAACTAGACTTGATTAAGTCTAGGTTAGCCAAAAGTGTGGCCTCTATTTGTGATCCTAAAGGTTCAACCTAAGTTGCATGCACTTCTAGGGTTTTTTCTTCATTTAAACAGACAACAAAAATAATATTAATTCTCTAATAGTAATTGGAATCCAATTAATTTAAATTTTGTGAGTAGATTCATTTTTCAATTATTTTTTCATAGAATATTTTTTTGGAATTTTTACTATTTCAACCGAATTTTTAGGAAATTTTAAATATCAGGGGGTCAGATTTGGAATTTTGACCCCTGGTCAATTTTTCACCTTGAAATAGTATCAAATGATCTTCAAAAATTCGTGAAAAATATGGAAAATAAAGCCAATTAGATCAAATTTCAAACTCTACCATTTTTAGTCAAAATAGATTCGCATGTTTCTCGAAATATCTTTTTGAAATTTGAAAATTTTTGAATCTAGGTCAATCTGACCCCCGTGCACTTCGTGAATTGTTAAAAATTTTATATTTGGAGTTTTTTTCAAAGTAATGGTGGAATTTGAAAGATGGTTTGAAATTGAAGGTATTTCCCGAATTTCTGAATTTTTTGCTAACATATTTTTCGGCAATCGAATTTTCAAGTGAGATTTGAAATCTGGCCGAAAATCAGAAGGTGGTGGAAAAGCTTTTGAAGAGGTAGAAAATTTGAAATTCAAGCCTTCCACCAAAAATGCTTTTTTTTTTTTAAATCTTTTGCACTTTTTACTTTATTTTATTTTTTTTTAAAATAATTTTTCAAAAGATTCAAACGGAAATATCTCTTTTTTTTCTTTTTTCTTTTTTCTTTTTTCTAACCTAAATTCAAAAGGAAACCTAAAGAGATTTTTTTTCAAAATTTTTGATTTTTTTAAATTTTTTTTCACGAAAATAAGAAAAATCTGTTTTTTTTTCAAAAGAAATTGCAGGAAGTTGATCTAATCCTAGGGTTCAGAAAATAAACCTACTCTAAGAGAATGTGATGTGCACCTGACTTTCTTCGCCGCGCTCGATGTGTGCGCAGATCCCGTTTTTCTTCCGTGTTCCTACACATCAACAACGAAGTAGTGGCAGATTTGTCAATGATAAGTAAAAGATCGAAATCAATAAAAATGACATTGCCTCCCCGGCAACGGCGCCATTTGACGGAAAGTCATTTTCGCGCATTTGAAAGTCGTTGAAAATCGTAGTATAGTCACGCAAAAACGTTCGTCAAAGATTTGATTTTTAAAGATAACGAGACTTGAGTCCCGGTCATTCGTCTCTGGGAGGCGTTGTTTTTGTTTTTGAAATCGATCTTCAAGCCGCTCTACTTTATTTAAACGACATGTTGGTGTGTAATATATAGGCAATTAAAAACAGGCACTTAAATCACGCAAATATGATAATCATTTAGCTCAAGGTGATTTCAAACACATAAGAGATATATATATATAAAATGAAATTTCATTCATCGTGGGAGAGTTGTTGCACAAGGAAATCTAGAGGAAAGCTTATATATGAATGCTTAAAATTAAATCTAACTACCAGAAAACGATTGCATACAAGAATCAGCGGGGGGCTTTCGCATGCATCATTGGGGAAGAAGTAAGACTACTATACTAAGTAGTAAATGAAAGCAATAAAAATAATGAAGAGCATGATCTAGAGCTAGAAGAATAGAGGGCATTCAGGGGTGGTCCCCGATGGCCTTGGAGTGGTCGAGAGGAGAATGAGGGGCAGCCAATGTAGCTTAGGCCGACCCTTGGAGAGAAGTAGGGTTGATCCAGCATCCCAGCATGGTGTCCTTCATGGTGGTGGTAGTGAGCTCGTGAAGGTGGAGTGAGTGGCTAAGTGGAGGTGGCGTGAATGGCACCAATGGAGAGCAATTGCCAAGGGAGTGAATGGGTGCCAATGGCCACCCATGGGGTCTTTTTACAGACCCAATGGAAGCTCTCTAGAGAATTATGGAATTCTCTAGAGAGGCCTATGGTGGGAGCTCGTGGGATAGTGAGAGAGAGAGGGTGGATGGTGGTTTTTAGATCCACCAAATGTGGATCTAAAAATTGAATGGCTCTTGGTTGCTATTTTTGGCAACCAAGGCAACCACACATGGTAGAGAGTTCTAGATAACTCTAGGCTAGATATTTTCGTGTGGATGGTGTGTGTGGGTGTGTGTGGGTCGAAACTTAGGTGGCTAGGTTGATTAGGTTGGGTTCTAGTGGGTTTAGGTCAAGGTAGGTCTCAAATTAGGGTTATAAACCCTAATTCACTAAGGTAAAGTGCAATTAAACTTAATACAAGTTCAATTGGGTGTGTGGAAACTTAATTGAGAGTAAAAGAACTCAATTAAGTCAGGTCTAGGTCAATTGGACTCTCACTGAGTCCAATTGGATAGTGTGTGCTGAGATCAGGGCTCAATTGGACTCAATGAGTTCAATTGAATAGGTTGATGGAATTGACTAAGATCCAAGTCAATCAGGTTTAGTGAGGACCTAATTAAGTCCTTAGGGAGGTCTAGAGGTGGTGTACTAGGGTTAGGGTACCTTAATTTAGGTTCCTATGGGGTTGGAATTGGGTTTAGGGACCTAGAGATCCAAGATCAAGGCTTAAATCTCAAAACAGGAATTGGAGAGCAGTATCAGACGTCTAATTATAGAATCAGACATCTTATACTCAAAAATCAGATGTCTAGACTTGTTGTCTGGACGTCCAATCAGAGTCAGGAAGGGTTTCGGGTTCTGTTTTGGGTATTCTACAGAAATTGGATGTCTGACAAAGTGTTTGGATGTCCAATAACAATGCAAAAATGGGTTTGAAGTGTGCGGGAGTTGGCTAAGGGTCCTGGACGTCTTAAAACTTATCTGGATGTCCAGAGAAGGGTTGGAACTAGGGTTTTAGGGCTTCCTAGGGTGTTGTGACCTAATCTAAGGGTGGCTAATGCTTGGGGAAGTTTCTAGGCTATCTTAGGGCTAGGATGGACCTAAGCTCTTCACATTTTACTGCTTTATTTCTACTTAATAGAATAGAAAACCTTTAACGCCATTACATTATTATTCCTACATCTAAACTAGGCCTTCTGCTCCAGCTCTGCTACAACTCCCATTATTTCAGATCCAGCTTCAGATCCTATTCTAGATCCAGCTCCAGATCTGCTTATTGTATTATTATTCCTACATCTAAACTAGGCCTTCTGCTCCAGCTCTACTACAACTCCCGTTATTTCAGATCCAGCTTCAGATCCTGCTCCAGATCCAGCTCCAGATCTGCTTATTGCCTGCAATCGACATAATACACTTAATCAACACATTATAACATTATTTTATGCATAGCTAAGGGGAAGCAGTAAAGATGCAGATAATGCATTTGCATGCATGAATAACCCTAACTTATGCTAAGTCTTAGCTTAATCTAGGCCAATTAAGACCTATGATTGCTGCGCAATCAGTGCCCTCCGAAGCTGCTCAATCACCATCACACGGGCAAATTTGGTGGCGCCTGTGCTTGCTCTTGATTTGAGGCGAGGCTGGGCTCGAACCTGCACCTCCCTCTTCGCGTGAAGGCATTCGCCCACTACGGTGCGGCCTTTCTTGAGGCAAGCTTCAGATTTAAGGCACGTGCATCTATGGCCGTTGGATCAAGATCCAATGGCCCAGATCAGACGAGTGCATGAGGAGAGAAAGAGCAATGGGCATTCTTAGGCCAGTGTGGCCAGCTAAGATGGTGCCACATGGTGCCATCTAAGCCCTCCATTTTCCAATGCTTGTAGATGGTGAAATGAATGTCAGATTGGATCGATTTTCACGCTGTTGGGCTGCGATCGTCAACCCGAACCCATCCGTGTGATTGGATTTGTCATCTAAAGTATGGGTTTACACCATCTTGACACTTGACCTATGATCTTTCTTGGACTGCATCTGATGCTATGGAAGTCTGATCAGGGCGATCTTAGAGTCGTTGAACTCCAATCGTCGCCCTGATCAGATTCATATAATTGGACCTTCAATCCGAGGCCTCGATAAGGTATTGCCCTATTTCCTAATCACAAACAAAGAAAATTAACCTAAAATTTATACAACCTAATCTAAATGCATGATGATGCATGTTATGAAATATTTATAATGCATGATGTTTATAAACGTCTAAGAACATGCAAAAATAGATGGTTTATGTGATATAAACATCTTTACATCAACCAGTCTCCCATAAATCTTTCAATTCCTCAATTAATGATTGCAAAAAAAAAATCTATATGAGGTTTTGGACTAGATGGACTGGGAATTAATATTGATAATATGAAATTTGATTGCTTTATGCATAACTATGGAGGTAAATTGTAGGGAATTAGTATAACAGGCCAAGTGCCATGTTGTGTTGTCATTGTCCTAAAGGATTGGACACATCAATAAGTAAACCAAGGCAAACATTTTGAGGCTCTAGAGCAAAATAAGGATATTTACTATCAAATGTCTTCCATGATGGGGAATCTGCAGATGTCTAAGCATTTTATCTTTTAATCGACCTTCAAAATGCCATCTCATCACGTGTGTTGTCTTCGATGACATGAATAGTCTTTGTAACCTTGGTTTCAATGGAAAGTTGCACATAACATGAGAAGCAATTCCCTTATCTGATTCAAGTTGAAGAGTTTCATCAACTTTAGATTGTGATGTTCCTTGTCTCCATCTTGAAGTACCACATATATGGCATGAATTATCATTTGCAAGGCCAAGTTTAGCTATAATTTTCTTGGTTTGATAGAAAGAATTAGGAAGGGTTTCTCCCTCTGGCAATGCATCTTTAAGAAGCTCAAGCAACATGGTAAAAGATTTGTTTGTCCATCCACTAAGGCAATTTATGTGATAAAGTTGAACCAAAAGAGAACTTACTAAACTTCTTGCATCCTAGATATAGCTCTTGCTTGGCATCCTCCAATAATTCAAAAAACATATTTGAATCTTTATTAATATTATTTGGCAAATTACATTCCATGTAGGATTCATCCTTGTCCATATCTTGAAACCCAAAGGCTTCATCTAGCAAATCATGCACATCATCCCCAACTTCTTGATTGTCACTAACTTCTTCTTCTTGGATGTTTTCAAGCTCTTCACCATGTAAAACCCACTTAATATAACCTTTGGAAAACCCTCTCTATAATAAATGTTCAACAACTGTTTCTCAATTAACTCGAATAGCGCTAGTGCAGTCTCGGCAAGGGCAAGCAATGGTTCCTTCCTTGGCCACTTTATTAAACACAAATTCAACGAGATTTGCAACACCCACCAAATATTTACTATTTGACCTATCTTCATATATCCAACTTTTATCCATTGACTTTATTTGGTAGAAGAATATGATATCCTGAAAAAGATATTTATTATTAATGATACATTTAAGTGAAAATCAAAGGAAAAGTTTAGTGTGTAAAGCACTAACACCTAGAAAAATGAAAATCAAAACCAATTAACGTGTAGATGAAGTGCGTAAGAATGAAAAAAAACACAAATAGATTTTCTTGGGGGAAAATGCAGTGGCAGACATCTTGTTTTCAAGCAATTCTGAATAGGGTTGGATCTATAATTGACAATCCAAGTTTGGGGAATCTAAATAACTAAAGGGCTAAATTCTACCAAAAATTCGGTAGAGTTTCCCTTGTTTTATTGTGTTTTTCCCAAAAACCTATACTTGTAAAGAAGTGATTTACGCAAGAATATAAAATAATAAGGTGGGCACACCCCACAATCACATTCACAAACCACGAGAAACATAAAAAAAATATTTACAAGTGCAGGCACACCTACCCACATACTATTTGTTACAAAATAAAGGTTCGTCCAAACAAAATATTACATCACATTTTTATAGTATTATACAAAATCTAAGGGCCTAAATCAAGGAGTCATTAGACAAAAAACATGCAACATGATCAAGTTGAAGTCCTATTCTAAAGTAAGCTAACCCCATTTTTTTAGAACTTTCATAAAAAGAAAAGCAAACATAACTTATATTTCCCCAACTCTAGGCACACATTTGGGTCATGGATTTAGAGGAGGTGTTAAGTTGACGGTATGCGATCGCATTGCAAAGGGGGCAGAGCAGGGGGCATCACCTTCTCCTCCTGTGCCTCCCCTCCTTTTCTCCTCCCCAGCAGGGGGGTTAAAGGCCATTCAAAAGTGAAAGCTATAACTACTAGTTGTAATAAGGGCTAAATTCTACCCAAAATCTGACAAAATTTCCCCTATTTTATTACATTTTTTTCCAAAAATCTATACTTGTAAAGAAGTGGCTTATGCAAGAACATATAATAATAAGGTGGGTACACCCCACAATCACATTCACAAACCACAAGAAACATAAAAAAAAAAACATTCACATGTAGAGGCACACTAATCATGTATATGTAAGAATATCCTATAGCTGATGAATCTGTCAAAACCTAATTACTTTTTTGATGCTTACTTTTGCTTGAAAGTAGCTTGTTATTAGGACCTTCGTATTTCTCCTTGCATATATTATAAAATTTATTTTGTTATTCAGTTATGGAGTCTTTATTGGAGTCTGATAACTCCACATTTAATGATGATAATTCCATCAACTAGGGTGAGTTTTGAGGACATATACACACTAATAACATGTCATGATAGGCATAGGTGCACTGCATGCATTCCAAGTTAAGATTTCTTGTGAATCAATGTTTAATGGCCATATGTACAAGTGTATATTGAAATAGGCCTCACATGACCAATCAAACTGCACAGATGGACTCAGATCAACGAATCAAGTCCAACGGACTGGAAATCACTCAAATCCGGCATCTGGAGCTCCCTCGATCGGCCCAAGAAGCTCTGGCTATTGATCATCATATCAACGGCCCTTAGGCAGCCACATGGTAGCATCCGACGTGCCCTCACCCGCAGTGCACGACCTCTTCATCGTGCTCAGCAACTTTAAGCCATCCGATCTGCCGATCAAACGATTGAGAATTCACAACCTTCACCTACACAAAATCCTCACCTGCACGCCCTCGTGGTTTCAACTTCAGATCCTGACCATTGGATTTCCAACCAACTGTTGACACCTCCCCACACCTGACCTCACTTCCGCATAAACCAGCAGAGGCAGCACAGCGATCTGTGCCTCATCTGCGAGCAAAGAGTGCTTGTATGAGCCGCAGTGGGGCTCCAATTGGCGGCTGAATCATGCATGGACAAAAATTAAGCCGCTAATGCAAGATTCGACGGCAGGGATTGCGCCACGCAGCGCAGCGAATGCTTGTGGATGATCATGCATGTGATAATAAGCGAGGCACACGCTCCGCAAGCGCAATCTAAACCAATTTCGCAGGCGAAATCTCGACCATCCGATCTTTGATTGGACAAATCACAGCGTCAGTACACGGATCGCAGGCAAGGCTTGAGAAGAAGAAGCACGCATGCCTTCGTCAGATCGGCGATCATAGGGCTTCAACGACAGTTTTGGAAGGGGTGACGTCCTGGACGTTGCTAAACTCCCTTACCTCAATTAGAAGCCCTTTTCTCCTATTTAAACCCCTTCAACCACCCTATTCAAGGGCATCAATTCACACTCCCTCTCCATACAACACTAGCCTTCTCCTAGCTCCACCAAGAATTCCACATACACCTTGGAGTTGTCAAGCCGCTGACGGAGCCCCCTCCACCGCCGTGGCTACCTTGCCTCCTCCTCTCTCTCTCTCTTTACCCTAGTTTTATATTGCTTTTGTTTATGCTTTTAACTATTGTTGTATTTGCGAACAAACTCAAGTTGCATGCTAAATGTTAATGTTGATGTTGTTTCTTATATAGCTCCCATCTTATTCGAATGATTGTTGTGATTTAAAGATAAACTCTAACCCTGCTCTCTCTCTCGCTTTCTCATTTTCTCGCGAGCAAACCAAATTTCCTGTGACAACTAAAAGCAAGAAGGTAATCTGATTTCACGCCTCCTCGTGTTCGACACTTGGACTCACTAAATCCAATCTTTAATTAAAATCGACGTCGCGAACACATGCTACAATGACATAATTAAACAAACACGTCCCACGCCCGACAGTTTTGGCACTGTTGCTGGGGAGGCAATGGATTCCTTTTGTTGCTTTCATCTCGCATTCGTATTCACATCATCTATCTCATTTTTCTCCCTCTACTTCATTGATTGCAGGAACTTGATGCATGGGCAGCGAAGGAGCGTGATTCGCGACGATAGAGATGGAGTAAAGTGCGGTGAAGTCTAGTTGTGAGTATTACTCCACCCTTTGGTTGTTTGCGTGCTTAAAAAAAAAGAAAAGTACAAAAAAATATAAATCAAAAATTGGCGTGGTGAATGACTACTTGACCCACATTCCAAACTCATCACCCAACAAGAAAATACACCTTAACATTCTTAAAGAGATAATCTTTTGAGTGTTCTTTCTTTCGAGTGGTGCTTGCGAAGCTACCATAATTTTACTTGGGCCTCACCTCTCACCATAAATAAAATCAACTCACCTGGTAGAACTGCATGAACACTAGGGTGAACTCATTAGGGTTGCTTTTCAAGGGCCACATCACTCTAAAGGAAATCGACTCTCGCTTGCTGTATGCAAAACTTTGTGTGCCCACTTGAACCTTATTTGAAAACATTAAGGCACTTCAACCCCAAAAAAAACTAAAGCAAGGACAAATCATTAAAATACACCGCATCTTAAAATCCTCGCTTGAGAACCATGTCTTATTAAGTGCACTCACACTCAAATCAGTTAACTAAGAGGCACAACCCCAATCAACGCCTCATGACATATCTTGAGCACAAGCACTAGCCTAGCCCGTCATTAGAATGGAGTAGACGTGACTTAGGCAGGATTGGTTTAAGTCTTGGAGGTGTGATTTGGTTTGCTGGGCACTTGGCCTTCATTCCCTTTGTAGAATCTGGTGTCTAGACTGTGGGGAAGTGTCAAATGACCGCGGTTGTGGGGTCTACGAAACCGGTGGCGAAAGCCAAAGGAAAAACCTTCCCCTTAATCCCCTCGTAATCAACCTAGCCAGAATAACATTGGGAAGGGCGGTTAAGTGCTTACAGGGTTGATCATTCCCTTTGAGGATTCTAGGTCACCTAAGGTATACACTGTACGGAGTAGATTTGTCTGCTTGTTTGCGAACACACTTCTCACATCTATTTCTCTCCGCATCCCTCTCTGTTCTTCCCTAGTGTATGCACGGGAGATGATCACTGCATCCCGACTTGTTTGTTTTAAATAGGGAAATCAAGAGGAGACTTGATTTTACACAAGAAATGGCTAAACCAAGAATTGATGAGGTTGAGGACCAACCCCCACCCAATGCTATGGCCATCATTCAGGCTCAGATCTCTACCAACCACCAACTACACAATGACAAATCCAAACCATCATACAAGCCATACACAGATTGTAAAACCCTCAAGGGCAACCCCCACTGAACCAACCTAACCCACCACAACCTCCGGAGGGCCAACCTAGGCCCCTCCACGACTTTTACGATCCGTCTACTATTCAGATCGAACCCCATCATAGGGTCCTCAAAGGGGGAGATGATTTTGAGCTAAAACTAATGTCTTGAGCCTGATTCAGAGCCACTTTAATGGGAGCTTAAATGAGGACCCCTTCCAACACCTAGAGGACCTTAACTGGATCGCCCAAACTATGAAACCTAGGAACATCAGCTTGGACATTATTCTAATTAAGATGTGCCCTTTCTCCCTAAAAGACAAGGCATCTCACTAGCTTAGAACCTTAGGGAGACCCATCTCCACTTGGGAGGAATTGAGGCATGCATTTTTGAAGAAATTCTTCCCCATAGTTAAAACCAATGCCCTCAAGAGAGCCATTACCACATTTACACTCTGAGGTGGAGAAAAATTCCATGAGGCATGCGAAAGATTTAATGAGCTATTGAGGAAATGCCCACACCATGAGGTTCCAAGGTGGCAATTGGTCCAGATCTTCTACCACAATCGGGACAACAACCTTAGGAACTTTATTGATGCCTCATGTGGAGGTATCTTTTCGAACAAAGATGAGGAGAGCACATTCAAACTCTTTGAGTCCATGAGTGAGAATTCGCTCAATAATGCCTCCATGACCCAGTTTAATCGATCTAGTCAACCTCGTGGTGGGATCTATGAGGTGCAAGCAAATTCTGGAATGGTTGACATGGACACTATAGCCAAAAAGTTGGATCGAGTTAAATTGGTGGGCAAAAAGATCAATGAGCTACTAAACCAGACCAGAAACCCACTATAGACCCTCTTCCTAGCAAAGGGAGCTCACAATGTAGACTTGGTGCAGCCAATGAACCAAATACACCAAAAACAACCCTTGACCATGTTCCACAGATGGACCTTCGCTCCCTCAACCCTTGATTACTCACTTCCCTCCCCCTCGACACTTTCTATCTTTGAAGATGTCCAAGCTATCCAAGGTTACTCCAAACCTGACCCCTTCTATAACACCTATAATGTTGGATGGCGTAATCACCTAAATTTCACCTGGACGAACCAAAAACCAAACCAATTCCAGAACTAACCCATGCTAAATCCCCCTTTTATCAGCAAGGTCCACTAATTAGACCACCCTATAATCAGAATAGGGTAGCCCCTCCCCCTCAAAACCAACTGGACACATTGATAAAAATGATGGCTGACATGAATCAAAAACAACAGGAAGAAATGGTCTTAGTGAAGGGATAGTTGAGCCAGCTGTTGGATTGTAAACAACAGGGATCCCTTCCTTCTCAGCCACAACCGAACCTATGAAATGTGATTAACAGAGGCCCCAATTTGCAAGGGTTCCAATCCAATCATGGACATGCCCACATGGTCCAGTAAACCCCACAAACACCCCCTAGGTTTGGCTCTTCTTCTTCCTCTTCTTCTCAAGGATCTACTGATGGTCCCAATGCCTCTGCCAACGCGGTTACCTTGTGAAACCGCAGTAAAACCCAGGATCCCAAGTGGCCGACCCCTCCCATGACCTCGCTGATTACACAGCAGAAATACACCAATAATTGTGCCATCTTATGCTATTTCCAACCATTGCCAATGTATATTAGGTTGACATAGTCGCATTTGTGAAAATACGCGCATGCATGCATTTAATTGAGAGGGGAGGAGAGTGAATAAAATGGCCTTGTAATTTACAAATTCTTCAAGTGTTGGCTCGCAAAATCACCATCCTCATTTTTTATTTAACTTTGAATTTCTTCTTCTCTGCGGCTGCAAGGCATGGCCTCTTCCTCCTCACGCCATGATCTGCAGCAAGCCACTCCCTGCCAAGCCATGCACAGCCATGCATAGCTAGGGCATGGCTGTGCTTACTTTCTTCCTCTTTAAAAAGGGCACGACTTTCTTTTTTGAGCCAAGCCTAATCCACACACACGAACATCACCTTCCTTTCCAGGCATTCTCCTCCCCTCTCCCCTCCATACGCAGCCTCTCCTCCTTCTGACGAGCCACTCTGCAAGCAGGAGTAGCTCACAGTGGTGCACAACCACCACTGTGAGTCCCACCACCGCCTAGATCATCAAAGAGCCGGTGGGCGTGGTGGTCTTCTCTCTCTGTTTTGACGTTGAGCCACTTCCGCCATTGCCACAGGCTTCAAGGTTTGAAGCTCCGCGGCAGCAGCAGCAGTGCAGCCATCCAGCATGCGCCTGCAGGCCACCCTCGCCTCTAGCATGCGCCTGCAGGCCGTCCTCACCTCCTGCTTCTTTGCACCCCTCTCCGCGCACTTGTTGCAAAGCTTCTCCGCGCAAGCCAGCAGTCGGCGCAGACCTTCCGCGCGCTCACCAGCTCACGCAGCGACTCCCGCACTGACAGCACCGGGCACAGGTGGTCGCGCGAGCCGATCGCTCACTGTAGCCACTGTTCACAAGTTTCAGCGAAACACTGTGGCTATAGTGCAGTGACCGGTAAGTTTCTCACTTATCCAGTCACCCGGCGCGTCGCTACCGGCCCCAGCCCGCGCCCGCATCTCTCCCCGTGCCTGCTCCAGCGCCTGCATCCCCATCTCTCTCCTCTTCCGCGCCCTCTTCAGCATCCTCTCAGCGCATAGCACCTTCGCCCGAACCTGCCTCACCGCGCAGCGCAATGTGCTGCGGTCTCTCCCCCACGCCCACTCTCTCCTATGAGCGCGCCTCTTCGCGCGCCTACGCACCTACGCGTGCGTGTGAAGCACTAAACAACGCTTGGAGGCTGTAGACGACTTAAACTTGCCTCCTTCACTCCAGCAGTCTCTCGATCTCTCTCTCTCACAGCACTCTCTCACTCTCACTGCAGACACATACGCACACACACACTCTCTCTCGTACACACACACCTGCTGACTTATACACTATTATAGACTTATATATATACATATACATATATATATTAATATATATACATATATATATTTATATCTATATATAATTGTATACATATATATATATACATATATATACATACGTATATACATATACCTATAACTATAAATACACATATATATATATATATTTGTATATCTATCTACATATATCTACATACATAAATACTTATACTAATATACATATATATATACATATACATACATCTATCTATACATATATTTACATATCTATATATATACTTATAGATATATATTTACATATATATACATATATTTTCATATCACCTACCATACATTGTATCGTGGGAATATCTGCACCAGTTGCTGATATTCCCCGATACACGCGTACAGAAAGCGTGTTCGCACTCATCTTCCACCAATCCACCTTACACTCCACGCAGCACTTCGTCCTGTTGGTTGTGTCTTTCTATACGACGACTGACTTGACACCATGCTGCACGCCATCTCCACCTCCACCCCCACCCCTTTATACATATATGATATGTACATATATATATATACTATATTTAATTTATTTCTGCTTCTCTTTCCTGCCAGTAAAAAGATAAAAAAAATATATAAAAGAGAAAAGATAATCCTTGACTTGTAGGTACTCAGTCTTGCGAAGACCAGTTTTGAACCATAATTTGGCTCAAGGCCAAGAACCTGATTTTGAGGGTGTACCTCAAGGGAAAAAATTATCAGAAAAAAATATTAAATAGAAAAACACCAAAAACGTAATAAAGCGAATGAAAGAGATTCGTTGTAGGAAAGGCATAGAAACTCATTCACTTTTAATCCCACTTCCCTGAGTTCAACCTTAGGCCTAAAAGTGATCAAGATAAAATTAAGTAGGCCAGGAAAAAATTTTTGTAAAGATTTGGTTAGGCTCAATTTAGGTTAACCACTATACTCATTACAATAATAAAATCACCATATTAACACAACCTATCCGGGTCTACACCATAATCTTTCATGGTGCCGTTGCTGGGGAAGTGCGCATTCAAGTAAGTTTCTATTCCATTCCTTTAATTTTTCTCTTCTCACACCCTTCTCTTCATAGGTGTTTTGTTTGATGGTGTGCAGGTGAACCTATTGCAAGAAGGTAGGCAGACGAAGTCGGAAACGTGGGCAGATCCACAGAAGGAATGAGAGCGTGAAGTCGCCGGCACCGCACTGGAGCTCCGCACACGTTGCTGAACAAGTAGGTCTTTCTTTCTTAGCAACTTCGGTTAACTTGTCACCTCAATAAAAAAAAACTAAAACTAAAAAAAAAAATACTTCTTGGGATCTCCTGGGGCAACTGGATTAAAAATCACTTGTTTACTTGTTTGTCATCACTCCCACCTTCCCGAGATTTCCTGCCAAACTTCACATAGCTAATATCCAAGAATCTTGATTCTTGAATCTTTCGTTGTGTGAAGTATTCTTTGAGGCAAATAAAAAGATTGACTGCTACCCCTCTTTGCCTCATTTATCTACAAATTCGGGATCACATTTTTGGTGGGGAGACTTGGAATTGAGTTAATTCCAACCCTACCATGACTCTTCACGTGCCTAAGATTTGATCCCGAATACTTCAACCCCAACAATTTGATTTTCTTTATCTTTTGGTTGAGCCTTGTGTGTGGAAATCATTCTGGTGATTGGCAGCACTTGAATTGAAGTGCTTTGGCTCCCTTTCACACTAATCTAAAATTGATTCGTGTATCCACACATAGAAATCTCCATCTATGGAAGCCCATTGCATTTTAGAATGCATTAACCAACTGACATTGAAGAAGGGTTTGTTGGGCTTAGAAGAAAACTTGTATTCTCCCAAAACCCGGAGATTGGTTGAATTGGTAATTCAGCGAAGTTCTCAAATCCATACTACTTAAGGCTGAATTCTAAAAACCATTCACCAATTAAAACTTCAATTCGGGGAGATTTCCCCGTTGCATGCTTGGATTACACACTCTCTAAAAATCAATCACTTGGGCATTACCCGTAAATAATGCCCTTCACATTCTAGAAGCACTTGATCCTAAGCCTCTAACTAAAATTGGTAGCAACTTGACCCTTATTAAGGATTGGAGGTCTAACTACCTGCGTGTAGCGCCTACGTGCTGGTGAGGGTTCCCGCGTGCTATCGGGTGTCTAAGACTAGGGCAAACGGCCTTTCAATCTGGCCCGATGGTTCCACGGTGCTTGCATTCGGTTCCGTAGGTCGTGATAGTAGGTAACCTAGATCTTTAGGTCTAAGAGCACACTGTAGAGGTTAGGAATTTGATTGTATTGATTTATCATCAAGTGTACCTTTGCGGTGTCATTTCTCTCATCTCTTTTCCCTTCGTATCGCCCCCAATTCTTCCTGCGGTAGTGCATGTTTGGGAGGAGGTCACAAAATCCTGAACTGTGTGAATTGTATGATAAATTTAGAAAAGAAGCCACATCGTCCTCCTCCACAAACATGGCTGCACGCTCACCCCCAAATCCCGAGGGAGGAAACCGCCCTCAAAACCCGCCAGGTGGTGGAGCCTTAGATCCCATAACTCGCCTCCAAGCCCAAATGGAAATGTATAATGAACAAATTGAGGCCATTAGGGAAACATTGGAGGAAATGTAGAACCCTCCCGAATGGGAGGAGCCTAGGTCTCTTAGCTCCTATCAGAATCCCGGTACTACAAAGACCATAGGACAAATTCGGGTCCCCATGGGCGGGGATGACTTTGAACTGAAACCTAACATAATTGGCCTGATAAATTTTCACTTCCATGGTCTTGCAAGTGAAGATCCTTTTCTCCACTTGGAAGACCTAACCCGATTGGCTAAAACAGTTAAACCAAGAAATATCAGGTTACCTATAGTCCTCATGAAAATGTTCCCGTTCTCATTGTGGGATAAAGCGTCGCAGTGGTTATGCACCCTTGGTAGAACCATCCACTCTTGGGAAGAGATGCGAACAACGTTTCTGAAGAAGTTCTTCCCAATCAGGCGAACCAATGCACTTCGTCGTGCTATCACTTCATTTACGCAACGAAACAGCGAATAGTTTCATGAGGCATGGGAGAGATATAATGACCTCCTCAAGAAGTGTCCACACCACGGTCTGCCTAAGTGGCATATAGCCCAGATTTTCTACTATGGGCTAAATGAGACTTTGAAGCAGATTGCAGACACTTTCTGCAGAGGGAATTTTATGAATAAAGATGAGAATGGAGCATTCAAATTATTTTAAAATATGAGCGAAAACTCATTGAACAATGCCTCCGTTGTCTCCTTTAATCGTACCAGCCTGCCCCGTAATGTCCACGAAGTTGACACGGGACCCTCCCATTCATCCACAGATCTCAACCTTATCGCACAAAAATTGGATGAAGTCTCCATCGTGCACAAGAAGCTAGATGAGCTTCTGGCCAACCTCGCCCGTTCTATGGCAAACACCCCGACCTCACCACTTCGTCACAATCCCAATTCTTCCAATACCAGGCTTATCCCAAGAAACCTCGCAAGACCTTCCTTACCGAGTGTCGCGCCGAGCGACTTGGTAAGTCATGTGGATCGGGCTTCTACGAGCCAGTATTTCGACACGGAGGACCAAGCCTCCATGTGCTCGGATGCATATTTACATGTGGACACATCTTCTGGCATAGAAGACGCTTGCACCCTAGGGAACAACCCGATCTCTGCCACTTCTAACCCAGTATGGCGAAATCATCCGAACTTCGCATGGTCCAGCAACCCGCTGCGCCAAAACCTCGCAGGTGGACCAATGTGACCATCCGCACCCGTCATCCCAAGGGCCCAATCTAATCCTATGGTGAATCCGCCATCGGGTCCTTGCGTACCGTAAACAGAACACGCATCAAGTCCTCTTGATAAATGGATGCGAATGATGATGGAAATGTCAAAGCGCCATGAAGAGAACATGACCTCTCTTCAGCACCAATTGGCGTAGCAGAATGCTGAGATCAGTCAACTACGCATGGTGACTCGATCTCAGGGCACTCTTCCCGCCCAACCTGTTCCTAACCCACGAAATTTCATACCCGGTGGTCCTCAACAACAGGTACGCCTTCTCAGGGGCAGGTTCATCAAATTCTGCAGGCTCCGAGCATTCCACCGGGATTTCAGGCTAATCCCACTGTAGCACCTCACTCTTATGTCCCCATTACGAACCCTCCTCTGCCTTATGATCCCACTAGATCGGCATCGTCCAATGCGATCACCACGAGGAGAGGTAAGCAGACTGTCAATCCGCCTTGACCTGATCTTGGCCCGTCTTCTTCATCACCCTCTCATTCAAGATGCGCACCACATTCGCGAGAGGACGATACACTCAAATTGGTGCCAGAATCAGTCCCATTCCCTGAGGCTCTACTGAGGGAGCCAAAAGGCAAGAAGAAGGATACGCAGGCCTTTGATAACCAGCATAATTTGTTCAGGGATGTTGAAATCAATGTACCCCTGCTGGAGGCTATCGACCACATACCTACTGTCACCCGATTTTTGAAAGACTACACAACACCCAGGCGACAGTCAAAGAAAACAAAGAATCCGGTGGTTCTCTCGCCTCATGCGAGTTGTGCTATACTGTCAAATCTACCACCGAAGTAGAAAGATCCGGGCACACTGCTTATTTCCTGTAGCATCCAAGGCTGCAATTTTAACCGTGCCCTGCTTGATCTAGGATCTTCCATCAATCTTATACCAACCATCATGCTCGAAAAATTTTCCTTGGGAAATCTGAAACCCAGCCCTGTCACATTACAATTAGCAGATCGTTCTGTCAAAATTTCGAAGGGTGTGGTGAAGGACGTGGTGGTTAGGATCAACAGTCTCTATTTTCCTATTGACTTTCTTGTTTTAGATATGGAAGTTCCTAGCTCACTTTCTGATTGTCTAATCATCCTTGGTTAACCATTCTTAGCCGCAGCCCTCACCCATATCGACTGTGAGTCAGCCTGTATTGAGATTACCGTTGGATCTGAAAAGCTCAAGCTTAACATCTTCAAGGCAGCCAAGAACTTTGATTGCGATTGCATCGAGGATGACACGTCTGACGAGGACATGACCATCAGCACGTGTATTGGACTAATTGGGACCTATTCTGACTGCTGCGAATTACTTATAAACACTAATGATTGCCTGACCAACACCAATTGTGACATTCCCCCATCCCTCCCTATTCCTGTACCTTCTCATGACCAGACTTCTGACGAGGTTTTCTCCACTTCCCATACCTCGTGGTCTGAGTCATATCCAGGCTACTCACCGTCGATCCACACTCTTGAAGACCAGATTGCCCCTTCTTTCCTGCCAAATCAGATGGATTTGCAACTCCACACTGGGACCTTGAGCCCATATACTACTCACTGGGGCTATTTCTTTTTGGATCCATCTATCCAAGAAGCCCCTCTTCTTGGCCAATCTGAGGGCCAACTTCTTCCTCCTAACTTGTTTTTTGATTCGCCTGGGACACTCTCATCCCAAGAAATGCTAGATCTCTCACCATCCACTCCCGAGCTAAAAGTGCTGCCTAGTATACTTAAGTATGTTTTCCTGGGACCAAATGAAATGCTCCCCGTAATCATCAACTCAACATTGACCAGGAAGTAAGAGTGCAAACTAACTAAGGTCCTTATGGAACACAAGGCAACCATTGGATGGTCTTTATCAGACTTATCTGGCATTAGCCCCTCCTACTGCACTCACCGTATATATACGGAGGAGGAGGCTCGACCTTCCCACGAGATACAGTGACGTCTCAATCCTAACATGCGGGAGGTCGTTAAGAAGGAAATCATTAAGTGGTTGGATGCGGGTATAATCTACCCGATCAACGATAGCCCTGGGTGAGTTCGATTCACGTTGTGCCCAAAAAGGCGGGACTCAGCATCCGTGTCAATGACAGGGGAGAATCCATCCCTACACACACTCCTACATCTTGGAGAGTGTGTAGAGTATAGGAAACTCAATGCTGCAACTAAGAAAGATCACTTTCCGCTACCTTTCATTGACCAAATCTTGGAGCGGTTAGTGGGAAATAAATTTTTCTATTTCCTGGATGGATTCTCAGGATATAACCAGGTGGAAATTGACCTTCGGGACCAAGAGAAAACCACTTTTACATGCCCCTTCGGCACCTTTGCATTTAGAAGGATGCCGTTTGGACTTTGTAACGCGCCAGCAACTTTCCAGAGATGTATGCTGGCGATATTCCATGACATGGTGGGTGACTTTCTTGAGGTCTTCATGGATGACTTTTCGATCTTTGGACCATCTTTCGACGAATGTCTTGCCAACCTGACCCGTATCCTTAGGAGATGTATAGATGTAAACCTCGTGCTTTCTTGGGAAAAAAGTCATTTTATGGTACACAAGGAAATTATTCTTGGACATATCATCTTTGATAGGGGTATCGAGGTTGACAGAGCTTGACGTAATTACTGATTTACCTGTGCTTGGCTTTGTCAAACAAATCCACTCCTTCCTGGGACACATCGGTTTCTATAGGTGATTCATCAAAGATTTCTCTAAGATTTCTCGACCTTTAACTCATCTCCTATCAACCGACGTACCCTTTGACATGGGCCCCGACTGCATACAAGCATTCACGCATGTTGAATGCACAAATTGCTACGCTAACGTGTTTGGTGTTAAAACCTTATCGTTGTAGCTTGAAAGCAAAGAATTCGTGTTCAAAAACTAAAATTTATACTGAAATTTGAATTTCGGGTCGAATACAGGGAGGCTACATCGATCTATATTCGCAATTATATTTTTTAGAATTTTTGAAAAGTGAGGCGATATAATTATAATGAAGCTATCAGACTAAAAGGAAGAGAGAGAGAGAGAGAAAGAGAACATGCATTCAATATTTCAAAATGTTTATACAATCAAACCAAATAAAAATTACATTAGAAAGCGGGAAATCAGCTACACTGGAAAGTAGAAAAATTCTACACTACAAAAGCTGTAGAGAAGAATGGGAGAGAGAAGTTATCCTCCTCGACGATTGCTTGGAGGATGAGCCGAACGGGACGACGCCTTGACGAAGGAGGATGAAGCAGGACGAAGGAGGACGAAGTAGAAGAACGGGAACGGAGCAGCACATTATCGTCGTTGTGGGATCCACTTCCAAAGGGGGATGAAAATTTAGACTTTATCTCATGAGGAGCATCCTGGGTGTGGGACAAGGTTCTCTTGAGCTTTGAAGAGGTAGAGAAGAGAAGGAAGGGATGAGAATTTTGTGTGGAGGGGGTCTCCTTTTATAGTTGCAAGGAGTGGGGGCAAATTGGTCATTACATGTTTAAAACATTAAATAAGGGGTCTTTAGTGACAGATAAAACCGTCACTAAAGCCCCAACGTGGGCATAGTGGCCGCTGCCCACGCGCTCCTGCTCAGCTGCTCTCTCTCTCAACGCATCCGCATGTTCAACAAATCTTAGCCATTCGATGGCGAGATCGGACGGCTTAAGATGCGCCTCCCCTGCTCCTCGCTGCGCGCCTGCCCGCATTCGATGGCGCATCCTTACCTCGCGTGAAGTAGAGCGTGGGCGCTATTAGAAGATCTAAGCTACCCATAGTCGATCGAGCAGTCACCTTTAATTACGCGTGCCCGCAGATCGCGATTCAAACCTGCGTCTTTTGAACGTGGAGCACCTCACGACCGCTGCACTATGGAGCGCGGATGGTCGAGTGGACGTTTTGAGGTGTAGCTGTTCACAGCCGTTGGATCGAGATCCAACGGCGGAAAGGGGGCGGATGCGAAGGCTTCAGTGGTTGCATGCGGGTGTTTGAGCGGCTGAGATGGCACCACGTGGCACCATCTCAGCCGCCCAAACACCCGCATGCAACCACTGAAGCCTCTGCATCCACACCCTCTTCGCCTTGGATCTCGATCCAACGGCTGTGAATGACGTGGCGCCATCTTGGTCGTCCATCTTCTGGATGTTGTAGATGTTGCCACGGGAGTCGGATTGACTCAATTTTTGCGTCATTAGGCTGCGATCGTCGATCCAAATTCATCCGTGCAATCGGATTTGTCATTTGAAGTGCAGATTTACACCATCCTGGCCCTTGATCTTCAAGGGTTCCCCGATCACTATTTGATGCTACAGATGCCTGATTAGGGAGATCTTAGAATCGTTGAACTCCAATCGTCGCCCTGATCACATTTGTATGGTTGGATCTTCAATCTGAGGCCCTGATAAATCGTTTGCCCTATCCAAGCACATAAAAGGAGACAATTAACCTCCATTTTATTCAAACTACTCTAAATGCAAGATGATGCATGTTATGCAATATTTATATCATGCAATGCAATCCTATGGTTAACAACATGCATAAATAAACATCTTAAGTAGTGTAAATGTGTTTAGATCATACCCCCATGCCTATCTTTTGCTAGTCCCTAACAAAAACTATATGCTATTTATAAAAGAATTAGGTTAGATTATTTGGGCATGAGTTATTTTCAATCATTAAGAAACTATCTACTTAGGATCTAAACTTTCAAAGACACAATAGTGCCCGAGTATCTGCCAAAATGTTGACCACCTCAAGCCCTCGCCTTATTCAAAGAAAAATTTCTTTTTCTCTTTTTCCTCTTTTCCAATTTTTTTTTTTTGGATTTTCAAGTTTTAGGGTTTAAGAGTGGCTTTCTACAGCCATTCAACTCACCCAAGATTTGATGAGAACTCTAAGTTCTAAGCATCTCATTGTGAATGTGATAGACTCATTGACCGGCAATTAAAACAAACTTCAGATTTCTACGCCTCTAGGTGACCTGAAAAAGAAATTCTGCCTAAAGGTGTATCTTTACAACCGGTAGCTTTCTCCCTACTTTTATTTTTTTACGAGGTCAACACAAGGGTGAATCCAGTGTATATCTCCCTGGTTTATTCTACTTCTCCACTTCTTCCTAAGTGTTTTGGGAATTTTTAGTGCATTTATTGAGCTGGGTTTTGGACAACCAGTCTATGAGCTGTTACCACCAACAACTTGCCAGCCATACTCGTGCGGGAAGTGTGGTTTATTTCTTTTTTTTCTTTTCTCCTTTTCTTTTTGATTTTTTTTATTTTTTTTTCTTTGCTTTTTTTTTAAGTAGGTGGCTTCCCTGGTCTAAGATTTACCTAAGGGCAGGAAAAAGAGAAAGGTCCAGTGACTAGGCTTTGGACAACCTACCTATGGCCTGTTACCCATGATAACTTGCCTGCCATATAACCCTAAAAGGTTCATTAGCTACCCAATTTTCGTTAAAATCGCCAAACAATGAGTCAGTGACAAGATAGTGTGTAGATGCTAGAAACTCAAAATTCCCTCAAATCAGAGGGCGGGTTGATAAGTCATGTACTTATCACCCAAACTTATTTACTCCAATTAAAATAAAATTCAGGTTGGCGAGAACTTGAAAAACAAATCCACATTTTAATGGATACACGGGTTGATTAAGTCCAAAGACCTGAAGGGTCTTTGTGTTCAAATCATAATGTAGTATTTCCTAAGATTGAAAATTTTCTTAAACGCAAGTTCTCTTTGCTAATTCCAAATTTTTTTTTAATAAAGAAAATAAAATAAGTCTACAGAGCTGACGAATGAATTCAGAGATGAATATCCAACCCCCCATGCCTATCTAATGCAATGTCCTCATTGTATTAAAAAGACATAAAATAGAGTGGAAAAGCATAGAAAGCACCTGAATTGCGTGAATGTCAGGTCCGCTCCGAGATGAAAACTACAAAGAACTGTATAAGTGCTGAATTTGGTTCCTTCAGCTAGGCACACTATACAAAGAAGAGAAATGAAGAATTCACAGGTGCAGGTCAGAATCAGAATAAACAGAAGAAACCTCCGACCTATCAGCAGAGGTCCACAGATGTGGACCAGATTGTGGTGCAGACCCATACCCCATAATCGAGAATATCTTAGGTTCTGGATAAAAATTACCCAAAACCTAAAATCAGTATGCAAACAGGGTCAGGCCTATGATTTATAAGGATGCAACCCAAGACCAAAAAGTCAAGCTACAAAGAATTGAAGCTCAAAAGGATAATCATTGAATGCGTACTTGGGTTGGACATCCTCAGAACAGATGTCGTAAGGGTTCTGGTTTGATGGTTTCAGCTTAAAAGGAACCCTTCGACTCAATCTTCTACTTCCTCCATAGTTAGCTTCCCAAATCAGAACTTCCCAACTCCTATCCTCAATCAGAATGTTAAATTCCAAGACCTCTTGCATGTTAATCACCCTGTCTGAAATCTCCAAGTCTAAATGATGTGGCTGAATCAGAATTGACTTGGGTCTAATTATCTCAGAAATAGAATCATCTATAAACTCAATGGGGTGTAACTGACAATCAGGGCATTTGATTGAATCCTCCAGAAAATGCAATTCTGGATCCATAATGTGAGCCCTAATAAAATCAGTTTCCTCAATTATTGGGCTATCAAATGATCTATCAGATTCCTCAGGCCCAATCATCTCACAGAAATTGTGTTCAGAAAACTTGCGTGAGACTTCGCAACTCGAATCTTCACCATCAAAATCGAAGAAATCAAGATCCATATTAATGTTTGTCTCAAAATCATCTGTCACTTTCTACTCCAAGGAGACATACGTGTCTTCGTGCCCCGACTCAGGGATCTTCGGTGAAGAAATCAATTCATCCTAAATTTGTTGGTCTAATTCAATCTGGTCAGCCTCGTAACGCGTGTCCCCCCAACAGGTGTCTGAGCGGGTTCTGTCATTGGCTTTCCTGAAGAGGGTTCATCCTGGGAATCATCCCATGATTGAATCAAAGCAACCACGAATCTCATCCTTAATTTCATTAATTTCTCAAGTAGAAACTCACTTGGGTTCTTATCCTTAACATCCTGAAGCCAATCCAAGAACAACTTGTTCAAATCATCAATCATTTCAATCAGAGGCTCCAATCTCTCAATGCAAGGTATTGGCTGAACTTCTAATGATATATGATATTCCTCAAGTTAGCCAGAACCTTATCTTGAACCTGGTTAACCGGAACCAAATGAGTTGGTTCAGGGTTGGGCGGGTTTTGTATCAATGCAGGGGAATTAACTAATTGAGATTCGTTATACCCTTCCTGATAATAGGTCATTTCAGATTGTTCAAAAGGTGGTGATGACCTAAAGGCAGTGAAATCAGAGGATGGGTAAGGACCAGTGTATCCTTCTTGATTGTAGATCGTATTAGGTTGTTCATGAAAGGATGATGATCTATAATCGATGTGGCTCTGAGAAGGACAGAAATCACAATCAAAGTGTTCAGGGTTAGACCCTAAACACGGAGGTCTGGAACTATATCCCCAATCTGAGTTATCCCAACTAACTGATGGTTGATTAGAATATGAGTCGGGATAATTGTCATGTTGAGGATAATTCACAATAGGAGGAAAAGAGCGAGAATGCGTGTAATATGTGGAAAGATTCATGAGAACTGGGAGGAAGAAAGGTGACCTGCAATACAAACAATCAAACCTATCCTTAAGTAGGTTAGCCTATAGGCCTACAGACTCCCAAAACCCATCTTGAGATAGAGAAACGATTTGATCTACTTCTATCTGTTCAATCCAACCAGTTAGAAGGAGAGACTAGGGAGAAGGTTCTTCCTTCGGCTTGCACCTCCGGTTCCTAGTGTACCCCCTAGCCACGATCGTTTGATTATGCTCCCCTAGCTAGACATCAGATTGAACAGTAGAAACAGACTAATAAAAAATAATCTCGTTCTGGGCTCTGAAGAGTGAGTCCAATCCTTAAGGCCAACGTCTACTCTATTTTATTTAGGGCTAGGTTTGAATGTGCTTTGGAATGTGATGGGCCCTTTAAATGGGTTGTGCCTTTAATTATTGATTGATTTGTGTGTGCGTGCACAACCAATGGTTTTCAAGCAAGATTATTTTTTTGATGTGGTGAATTTTAAAGTTCAAATCTTGCTTAGTACCTTTTAGGATTCAACTTTAGGTATTTTCAAACAAGTTTCGTTGGCACGCCAGGTTTTGCAAGCACAGGTAAAGATGTTTTCCATTAAAATTTAAAAGAATGTGGAGTGCCTGGTAAATCCCTAAGAGTTGAACCCAAGTGGCAGCTACTTGATGCGTTAATTTTAATTGAAATGGTGCGGCCCAATCAACTCAAACAACTGGCCTGTTGTACCACTTAATTAGGCACACAAGTGATTACCTAATCTGATTTCTACTCAATTATGTGTTCGAATGTGTGTACCGGCTCCAAAGTTTGGCTTACCAGTTCAGTTTGAAAATCAGATGAGGTTGTGTACCTCTGTGAAATTTTTTTTTTTTAATTTTCTTCTTTTAATGTGGGGGTTGGGGTGGGTGTGGGTGTCAAACAACAAACAATCTAACCTTATAGTTTATAAGAACACCTAGGTTGATTGATGTTTGAATTATTATGTTGTGGAATGAAATCTAATGGGTGGGAGGTGGGGGATAACTCACAGAACTTTCTACAGCACTTTCCTCCGATCTACCGCTTTTGCCTGTCTCGAAAGAGTACCTGCAATTACAATAAGAAAGGAGAAAAGTGTGGTAAATGATTTGTAAGTTACAAAATGCGAATAGAAATCAAACATCGTCGCCTCCCTGGCAATGGCGCCAAAATGTTGAATGCACGAATTGCTACGCTAACGTGTTTGGTGTTAAAACCTTGTCGCTGTAGATTGAAAGCGAAGAATTCGTGTTCAATAAATAAAATTTATACCAAAATTTGAATTCCGGCTCGAACACAGGGAGGCTACGTCGATCTATATTTGCAATTATATTTTTTAGAATTTTTGAAAAGCGAGGCGATATAATTACAATGAAGCTATCAGACTAAACAAAAGAGAGAGAGAGAGAACATGCAGTCAATATTTCAAAATGTTTATACAATCAAACCAAATAAAAATTACACTAGAAAGCGGGAAATCAGCCACACTAGAAAAGCTATAAAGAAGAATGGGGGAGAGAAGTTATCCTCCTCGACGATCGCTTGGAGGATGAGCCGGACGGGACCACACCTGGACGAAGGAGGACGAAGCAGGATGAAGGAGGACGAACCAGAAGAACGGGAATGGAGTAGCATGTCGTCGTCGTCACAGGATCGACTTCCGAAGGGGGACGAAAATTTGGACTTTATCTCGTGAGGAGCATCCCTAGTGTGGGACAAGCTTCTCTTGAGCTTTGGGGAGGTAGAGAAGAGAAGGAAGGGATGAAAATTTTGCGTGGAGGGGGTCTCCTTTTATAGTTGCAAGGAGTGGGGGCAAATTAGACATTACATCTTTAAAACATTAAATAGGTGGTTTTAGTGACGGATAAAACCATCACTAAATCCCCAACGTGGGCGTAGTGGCCGCTGCCCACACGCGCCCGCTCAGCTGCTCTCTCTCTCAACGCATCCGCACATTCAACAAATCTCAGCCATCCGATGGCGACATCGGACGGCTTAAGATGCGCCTCCCCAACTCCTCGCTGTGTGCCCACCCGCGTTCGATGGTGCATCCTCGCCTCGCATGAAATAGCGTGGGCGCTATTGGAAGATCTGAGCCGCCTGCAGCCGATCGGGCGGTCACCTTGAATCACACGCGCCCGCAGATCGTGATTCGAACCTGCGTCTTGTGAACGTGGAGTCCTCACGACCACTGCGCTACGGAGCGTGGATGGTTGAGCAAACGTTTTGAGGTGCAGTCATTGGATCGAGATCCAACGGCAGAGAGGGGGCGAATGCAGACGCTTCAGTGGTTGCATGCGAGTGTTTGGGCGGCCGAGATGGTGCCACGTGGCTCCATCTTGGCCATCCATCTTCTGGATGTTGTAGATCATGCCACGGGTGTCGGATTGACTCAATTTTTGCGTCGTTAGGATGCGATCGTCGATCCGAATTCATTCGTGCGGCCAGATTTGTCATTTGAAGTGCGGATTTACACCATCCTAGCCCTTGATCTTCTAGGGTTCCTAGGTCACTATTTGATGCTGCAGATGCTTGATTAGGGCGATCTTGGAATCATTGAACTCCAATCGTCGCCCTGATCACATCTATACGATTGGATCTTCGATCCGAGGCCCTGATAAAATGTTTGCCCTATCCAAGCACATAAAAGGAGATAATTAACCTCCATTTTATTCGAACTACTTTAAATGCAAGATGATGCATGTTATGCAATATTTATATCATGCAATGCAATCCTATGCTTAAGAACATGCATAAATAGACATCTTAAGTAGTGTAAATGTATTTACATCAACGTAGCTGCGTAATGCTGTCACCAAGGCCCCTGTTCTCCAGCCACCAGATTAATCCCTCGACTTTGAGCTCATGTGTGACGCTTCCGACCTTGCTGTCAGAGCCATCCTGAGACAAAGACGCGATAGACACCCCTTCGTGGTGTACTACGCCAATAAGACGTTGGACGAGGCCCAGCGTAATTATACTACCACTAAAAAAGAACTACTGGCAGTCGTCTTTGGGCTGGAGAAATTCCGCTCTTACCTTCTGGGCTCACATGCTATTGTTTTCACTGATCACACGGCCATTCGCCATCTCATGCACAAGAAGGATGCCAAGCCTAGACTGATTCATTGGATCCTTCTACTTCAAGAATTTGACATTGAGAACCGCGATAAGGCCAGAGCACAGAATGTTGTGGGTGATCATCTTTCCAGACTGGACCCTGACCATATTGGACTTACTCTGCCGATCAATGAGATTTTTCCTGATGAGCACCTCTTGGCAATTAATGTGTCAAGTTGACCTTGGTATGCCGACATTACCAATTACCTTACTTCTGGATCCCTTCCACATGGCTGGACTAAAAACCAGCGCGAGCATCTCATGGCAGAAACAAAGTATTATTTCTGGGATAATGCACTTCTTTTTCGAATAGGTGCTGATCAAGTCATCCGTCGCTGTATTCCTGACAGCGAATTCCCCAGTGTGCTATCCTTCTGCCACGATTAGGCCTGCAGAGGCCATTTCTCTGGGAGGAAAACTGCAGCCAAGGTGTTGCAGTGTGGTTTCTTTTGGCCCTCCCTTCACTAGGATGCACACAATTATGCCAAACATTGCACTAGGTGCCAGTCGTTAGGGTCAATGTCACGTCTTGACATGATGCCCTTAAAACCCATCCTAGCTGTGGAAATCTTCGACATTTGGGGAATTGATTTCATGGGTCCCTTTCTTCCTTCCAACAGCTTCGAATTCATTCTCGTGGCCGTTGATTATGTTTCGAAATGGATCAAGGCTATTCCCACGCACCGTGCTGACCATGTTATATCCACTCGATTTGTCAAAGACCACATCTTTGCGCGCTTTGGGATCCCTCGAGCCATTATCTCGGATGGAGGAAGCCACTTCACCCATGCTTCTTTTCTGGCACTTTTGAGGAAATACGTAGTTCACCATCTTATCGCATCCCCGTATCATCCACAGATGAACGGCCAGGCAGAGGTGTCGAACCAGTAAATCAAGCAAATTCTCCAGAAAACGGTTTGGCCTGACCGTAAGGATTGGTCCGACAAGCTGATTGACGCACTTTGGGTGTATCGGACCGCCTTCAAGGCTCCCCTTGGTATGTCTTCTTATAGAATCATTTATGGGAAGCCTTATCATTTGCTTGTCTAGTTGGAGCACCACGCTTATTGGGCGGTTCGCTAATGTAACCTCGACCCATACTTGCGTGGTCGAGAAAGGAAACTCCAACTCCAGGAGCTAGAAGAGCTCTGTCGTGAAGCCTATGATTCTGCTTTAACTTTCAAACAACGCACTAAGGCTTTTCACGACAGCCGTATTCGGCGGAAAGAATTTGAGCCATCTCAGCAAGTTTGGCTCTATAATGCCTGGCTCAAATTCTTTCCAGGGAAACTGAAGTACAAATGGACTGGTCCTTTCCTGGTCTCGAGACCATTTCCCAATGAGGCCGTTGAAATTGAAGATTCCAAATCTGGGCAGAAATTTAGAATCAATGGGTAGCGTTTGAAACCCTATCTCACACATGAACCTACCCTCGTTGGAGAAACTGTTGCCCTGCTGGAGGGTAACTAATTTTGTGCCTCATTCTGAGTCCAGCAGGGGACGTTAAATTCAGCGCTCTTTGGGAGGCACCCCAACAACACTCACCATTCATCATCACTTTTCACGCCACTGTCACACTCACTTCACTTTTCACTTCACCACCCACCATCCACCCACCCTACCACCCTGCTGTATATCCTACACCTCAGCTCTCGTTACCCGATCTTTCGTCCTTCCTCTACCCTTCCCTTCATGCATATGAGGACGTAGCATCGTTTGGCATGGGGGGTGGATAAAAATCCATAGGATCTGGGTATTTTATTGTATCATGCAGTATCCATTTATCTATAAATATGTAAAAAAAAAAAGGGTGTTTAGTAATGATCTGAAGGCTAAAACAAAAATACAATAAGTGTTTATGGATATTCAACCACTGTTTTGAAGGCTTTCCAGGCCACCGAAGCTTGATTCGCTCAGGCTAGGCTTAATTCACTTAAGCATTGACAAGATAGATCGGAATCTCTCCTAACTAAGGACGTATTCTTATACCTGAGACACCAGTACAGGATCCGTTGGTTTGGTTCTACTCGAGAGTCTAAGTAATCTTGGTTCACACTACACATATCAAGAAAGACCAGGTGAACATAAGATCCAACCATAGTGTTCATTAGGGAAGGTGGAGTCCTTACCTGTGTGTGCAGGTAGACTTTTTATCCCAGGCTTTAGTCTTGTGTTTAAGAGAGACTCTTTCCACCAAAAAGGAACTCTCCCACCAAAAGAAAAGTGTGCTCCTCCAAATAATGTTGTAAGAGATATACTGACATGTGTTTCAAAAAAAAAAAAAGCAAATAAGTCAGTATATCTTGCAAATGTCTGTAAAGTCCTACAAAAATTCTTCAGGGCAAGTTACGAATACCCTATTTTCTTTGAGCCACAAATGTTATAAAATGGGAGTTGAGTTTTCCGTCATCTTTTTAAGTGTCAATCCAAAGACATGAGCTGAAACTGGGACCAACCTATACTTAAAAATTCGTGAAACCCTGGGCTTGAGTCTTAATGTTCATCTGGTCAGTCTTGATCCTTCACTATGCACAAGCCATAATCTCTTGAGCTCTCGAGTATGGCAAAAACCTCCTGGGTCCTGGAAATCATACTTAAGGTTTAAATATCAAGAGTCCAGGTTAGTCGAGAGATGATCTATGTCATGTGAGACTTAAAGTACTGGTAGTTTTCTCTGCAATTGATTCTCACAATATCCAACAATAAACACACCTATGTCACCTTAGAAGAAAATCTTCAGCTTAAGATCATTTCTAAATACAACCAAAAAAAAATGTTTTGCTAGGGACTAGCAAAAGATAGGCACTCGCTCCTTGAGATACCTGATTCTGAGGATGAGCAGGAAAAACCCAAGGACTTGGAGATTGACAAAATTCAAATGCAAACACCATACCCTATGGCCTTGGAGAAAAGGAAGGAAAAGAAAGTTGTAGTTGAGAATGAGGAGCTATTGGAGATTTTCAAACAAGTCCAGATTAATATTCCGCTCCTCGAAGTAATTAAACATATCCCGGCTTATGCTAAGTTCTTGAAGGATGTCTATACGCTGTAGCATAAGCCGAAAACCCAAGCACCTAGGAAGGTAGTGCTCTTAGAACAAGCTAGTGCTCTTAGAATAAGCTAGTTTAGTGATATTGAGCAGCCTGCCTCTCAAATGAACTAACCCAAGAGTGCCTCTAATTTCTTGTAATATCGAGGACATGACATTTGATAGAGGGCTCTTGGACTTAGGTGCTTCGATCAACCTCATCCCTATGACCCTGTATCACTAGTTTGGATTTGGAGAATTGAAACCCACACCTGTGACCATCCAATTGGCAATAGATCTTTGAAAACCCCGAAGGGGGTAGTCGAGGACGTAATTGTTTGGGTCAAGGACTTTTACTTCCCAGTCAGCTTTTTGGTCGACATGGAAGTCCCCAAACAATTACAAAACACACCCATCATCCTAGGCAGACCCTTCTTAGCTACAGCTAAAGAAAACAATGATTGCGACACGGGATGTACGAAAATCACCTTTTGAGACAAGAAGATGCAATTGGATAACTTCAGGGCAGCCAAGTCTTTTGATTGTGACTGGATCGAGGAGCACGATCCCATGGAACCTCTAGTTGAAGAATGCCTCACTCTCAGCTCTTCAGCAGACCATCTGACTCAACCGGCCAATGATATCCTGACCCATCCCAACCTGTGGAGATTGACATTTGTAGAGCTGATTACCTTCCACAATCACCAGTTGAGGAGATTGATGTTGATCAACTCCCACCTTTCCCTTACCCGTTGAATATTGTCCCACCTACACTCGAACTGAAGCCTTTGCTCGATAATCTCAAGTATGTCTTCCTTGGACCTAACCAAACCTTTCCTATGATTATCAATGCCCATTTAACTAGGGAACAAGAGCTTAGATTGACTACAACCCTCTCTGAACATCGGGCAGCCATTGGATGGACAATATCTAACTTGTGGGGAATTAGCCCCACCTATTTCACTCACAAGATCTATTTGGAAGATGGGGCTCGACCTTCTCGCCAGATGCAGAGACGATTGAACCCAAATATGCGAGAGGTCACTAAAAAAGAAATAATCAAGTGGCTTGACACTGATATCATTTACCTAATCTCTGATAGCCCTTCAGTGAGCCCCACACAAGTGGTACTGAAGAAAGTCGGGCTTACCGTTGTCACCAATGATCAATGCGAATCCATCCCCACCTGCACCGCTACTGCATGGTAGGTGTGCATCAACTATAGGAAGCTTAATAAGGCCACCAAGAAAGATCATTTCCTTCTGCCATTCATTGACCAGATTCTCGAGCAATTGGTAGGGTAGAAATATTTTTGCTTCCTGGATGGATATTTACAATACAACCAAGTTGCTATTGCACTGGAAGATCAAGAGCGGACCACATTTACTTGTCCATGTGGCATGTTTGTATTCTATCATATGCCATTCTAGTTATGCAACACACCCTCTACCTTTCAATGTTGCATGCTAGCCATCTTTTCAGAGATGGTGGGTGAATACCTCGAGGTCTTTATGGATGATTTCTCCATGTTTGGGAATTCATTTGACCATTGTCTTAGCAATTTGGAGAAGATCTTGAAGTGATGTATCGAGGTCAACCTAGTTTTAAGATGGGAAAAGAGCCACTTCATGGTTCAGGAAGGGATTGTCCTCGGTCACATCGTCTTGCATAGGGGCATTGAAGTAGATTGAGCTAAGGTTGATCTAATTTCCAAACTTCCACTTCCTAGCTCGGTCCGACAAATCCGATCTTTCCTATGACATGTTGGCTTCTATAGAAGGTTCATTAAAAATTTCTCCAAACTCTCTAAACCCTTGACTGACCTTCTAGCCAACGACATCCTTTTTCACATGACACCTGATTGCATCAAGGCTTATAACACTCTCAAGGAAACAGTCCCCACTGCACCTTATTACAACCCCCGGACAGGTCCCAGGACTTTGATATTATGTGAAATGCATTAGATTTTGCCATCGACGTTGTTCTAGGAGAAGGAAGAGAAAAGAAACCCATGGTGATCTACTACTGAGCAAGACGTTGGATGAGGTTCAACGAAATTATACTATCACTGAAAAAGAACTGCTCGCCGTATTCTTTGGATTAGAAAAGTTCCGATCATATCTTCTAGGATCCCACGTGACAATTTACACTGACCACTTGCTATCCGGCATTTGTTGGCCAAAAAGGATGCTAAACCCAGGCTCATCAAATGGATCTTGCTCTTGCAGGAATTTGACCTGGAAATATGCAACAAAGCTGGATCCAACAACATCGTAGCCGATCACCAGTCCAGACTCCACCCAAACCACATCAGACCATCATTACCCTTGACTAAGACCTTTCCTGATGAACAACTTCTAGCTATGCAAGGAAGAAAGCTACCCTGGTATGCAAACTTCGTCAACTATTTGGTGGTAAGACAGAATCCGCACAGCTGGTCTAGACAGCAACGGGATAAGTTCTTTGCTGAAGCCAAGCACTATTTCTGGGATGATCCCATGCTATTTAGACTCTATGCTGACCAGATCATTAGGAGGTGTATTCCTAAGGAAGAAGTCCAAAGTGTGCTATCCTTTTATCATGACCAAGCCTGTGGTGGCCACTTTTCAGGGAAGAAAATGGCTGCAAAGGTTTTGCAGTCCGGATTTTACTGGCCCTTCTTATTGAAGGACACACACAACTTCACTAAGACTTGCTCTCACTGCCAGACATTAGGGACTATGACTAGAAAGGACATGATGCCCCTCTAGCCCATTCTAATTGTTGAAATCTTCAATGTTTGGGGCATCGATTTTATGAGTCCCTTCCCACCATCCAATAGCTTTGAGTACATACTAGTCTCAGTAGACTATGTCTCGAAATGGATCAAAGCCGTCACCACCCGAAGATGTGTTAATAAGGATGTCATGGACTTTGTTAAGGAAAACATCTTATCTCGATTTCGGATGCCAAAGGCCATGATCAGTGATGGTGGGAGTCACTTTATTCATGCCCAATTCCATGCCTTGCTTAGAAAATACGGGCTTACTTACCGCATTGCCACCCCGTATCACTCATAAACAAATGGGCAAACTGAGGTCTCCAACAAGCAGATCAAGAATATTCTGCAAAAGATTGTGAGACCTAATCGGAAGGATTGGTCCACAAGACTGGATGATGCCCTTTAGGCATATAGGAAAGCTTTTAAGACCCCAATAGGCTTGTCACCTTATCGCCTGGTCTTTGGCAAAGCTTACCACCTTCCAATCGAGTTGGAACACTCGGCTTACTGGGCTATTAAGCAGTGCAACATGGATTCTCAGTTAGTCGAAGCATAGAGGACACTCCAACTCTGTAAGCTTGAGGAAATCAACGGGATGCATATGAGAACAGTTGATTTTACAAAGAAAAGATGAAAGCTATCCATGACTGACATATCCATAGAAAAACCTTCGAGCCCAACCAGCAAGTCTGGCATTTTGATGCCCAACTTAATCTTTTCCCTGGGAAGCTGAGATCAAAGTGGACAGGACCATATCAGGTGGTCAAGCCTTATCCCAATGGGGCGTTTGAAATTGCATATCCTAACACTGGGCAAACCTTCACAGTAAACGGTCAGAGATTAAAATATTTTCTTGCTTAGGCTCCCCCAAAGGAAGTCGTCACCCTCATTGAGGGTTGACATGGAGCTTCGCCCAGCTAGAGGCAACCCAGAAGATTCAGACTGATTAGGTAAACTATGACGCACAGGTGATTTCTTGTTGTATCCCCATTGCATGCATTTATTTGCCAATGAGGACATTGTCCAACTTAAGCATGGGTGGGTGGTAATTCGCATTCTTTGAGTTTATATTATCAGCCTGAATTCTAAATTAAAAAAAAATTAATTAGGAAGAACTTAGGCGTTATGAGTTTGTCAACTATGGGAAATAATACGAGAAGAACCTAGACACTTAGACTTTTCCGACCTTCAGGCTTAATCAGCCCAGGTGTCCACTACAATGCGGATTTAGCCTCGAATCCTCGCAACCTTAATTTACATTAATCTGATCAATAAAGTAGGGTGATAAGTATACGACTTATCAACCTGCCCTCTAACTCGGAGGAACTTTTAGTCTAAGCATTTGCACACATTTTTGCACTGACTCACTCCTCGAAGATTCTAATAGAAATTGGGTAGCTAATGAACCTTCTAGGGTGGTATGGCTAGCAAGTTGTCGTGGGTAACAACCCATTAGCCGATTATCCAGAGCCCAGCCATAGGACCATTTTCTTTTATTGCCTCTAAGTAAATCTGAGATCAGGGAAGCCAGCTACTAAACAACAAAAGAAAAAGAAAAGAAAGACAAAAAGAAAAAGGGAGAAATAGAAAATTAGAAAAAAAAAGCCACACTTTACCGCACGAGTATGGCTGGCAAGTGGTCGTAGGTAATAGCCCATTGGCTGGTTGTCCAGAACCCAGCTCACTAAATGCACAAAAATTCCAAAATAAATAAAGAAGAAGCAGGGAAGTAGAGCAATTTGGGGAGACATACATTGGAAACACCCTTGTGTTGACCTCAAGAAAAATAAAAGTATGGAGAAAGCTACCAATCGGACAAATACACCTTCAGGCAAGCATTTCCTTTTTCGGTCACCTAGGGGCATAGAAACCCAAAGTCTATTTAATTACCATTGAGTGAGTATATAATAATATTCACACCAAGATGCTTAGCTCTTAGAGTCTTTTCTGAGTTATGGGTGGGTTGGGTAGCTGTACAAAGTTATTGACACACTCTAAACTCCAAAAATCCAAAAAAATGAGGAAAGATGGAAATGAAAAATATATATATGTATCTGTAAAGCGAGGATTTGGGTGGTTCGTATTTTGGTAGACACACGGGCACTATTTAGTCTCTGTAGATTAGGCTCTTAGTATATTTCCTCCCGTTGACAAGCAACAAATGTCTAAGTAATCAATTCCTAATTCTGACTAAAAATAATGGCTACGATAAACCATGCTAGGGACTAGCAAGGGATGAGCATGGGGGTATGATAACTCCACATTCAATGATGATAATTTCATCAACTAGGGTGAGTTTTGAGGATATATGCACACTAATAACACATCATGCTAAGCATAGGAGCACTACATGCATTCCAAGTTAAGATTGCTTATGAATCAATGTTTAATGGCCATATGTACAAGTGTATATTGAAACAAGCCTCAGATGAGCAATCGGATTGCACAGATAGACTCAGATCAATGAATCGAGTCCAACGGAGTAGAAATCACTCAAATCCGGCATTCAATGCTCCCACATCGGCCCAAGAAGCTCTGGATGTTGATCATCAGATCAACAACCCACAAGTGACCACATGGTAGCATCCTACGCACCCTCACCCACAGCGCACCACCTCTTCATTGCACTCAGCAACTTTAAGCCGTTCGATTCGTCGATCGGACGATTGAGAATTCACAACCTTCGCCTGCACGAACTCCTCAACCGTGTGCCCTCGCAGCCTCAGCTTCAGATCCTGACCATTGGATTTCCATCCAACGGTCGACTCCTCCCCATGCCCGACCTCACTTCCGCACAAACCAGCAGAGGCAAAGCAGAGGTCCACGCCTTATCCACGAGCAAAGAGCGCCCATTCAAACTGTAGCGGAGCGCCAATTGGTAGTAGAATCATGCACAGACAAAAATTAAGCCGCTAATGCAAGATCCAATGGCAGGGATCGTGCCACGCAGTGTAACGGATGCACACGGATGATCATGCACGTGAAAACATGTGAGGCATGTGCTCCGTAAGCACGATCTAAACCAGCGTCGCGGGTGAAATCTCGACTGTCCGATCTTCAATTGGACGGCTCACAGTGCGAGCACATGGATCACGGGAGAAGCTTGAGAACAAAAAGCATGCGTGCCTTCATCGGACTGGCAACCAGAGGGCTTTAGCGATGTTTTTGGAAGAGGTTTAGCGACGTCCTAGACTTTTCTAAACCCCGTTACCTCAATTGGAAGCCGATTTCTCCTATTTAAACCCCTTTGACCACCCCATTCAAGGGCATTTAATTCACACACCGTCTCCATACAACACTAGCCTTCTCTTAGCTCCACCAAGCATTCCACATACACCTTGGAGTTGTCAAGCCACCAACAGAGCCCCCCTCCACCACCGTGGCCACCTTGCCTCCTCCTCTCTCTCTCTTTACCCTAGTTTTATATTGCTTTTGTTTAAGCTTTTAGCTATTGTTGTATTTTCGAACAAACTCAAGTTGCATGCTAAATGTTAATGTTGATGTTGTTTCTTATGTAGTTCCCATCTTGTTCAAATGAATGTCGTGATTTAAAGATAAACTCTAACCCTACTCTCTCTCTCTCTCTCTCTCTTTCTCTCTTTCTCATTTTCTCGCGAGCAAACCAAATTTCCTATGACAACTAAAAGCAACAAAGTAATCCGATTTCACACCTCCTCATGTTTGACACTTGGACTCACCAAATCCAATCTTTAATTAAAATCAACATCGCGAACGCATGCTACAATGACATAATTAAACAAATGCATCCTACGCCCGACAGAGTCTTTATTTGTTGCTTTTATAATTTCTGATAGTTGCTCCTCTTACCTTCATAATGGAGATAATTCCTTATAGTTTTTGGTAGCTCCATGTAATTTTCCTTCACCTACTTTACAATAAATAAACAACCTTTAGCCAATCTCTATAAAAGAGAGGTAAGGAATTTGTAATGATGTATCTCACTTCCTTCTACAGATCTACTAATTTTTCTTACAACTATTTATTGGTTAGTGGCAACAACAGTCTTCACATAGCGAGTTTCTCTACTCTCATATAATAGACTCATCTCATAGAGAATCTTGTTTAGATAGTGGCGACTATTTTGCTAGAAATGAAGTCCTTTGATATCCAACTTTTCAAAATATTGATAATTTCCCTGATCTTGATAGCTCATATTCTGAGGATCCTGTTTATTTGCCACCTCAAAAAATGTTCCTTTAATGAGACGTCAAGACCTTCCTAAGTCCCAACATTGTCAAGGCTTCCACATGGTTGGTTGATTTTAGCATGAAGAGATACCTTCTAGTGTCAGAGTGAGCATTCCCCTACATGATCTTGCAAATGTTCCTAAAAATAATAGTTGTATTGAACCTCTTTCTTCGGAAAAATTTTATAAGAGTAATTAGATGCAAGAACCACTGTCTCTGGCAGTTACTTGCCAATAGACAATTCTAGAAGCTTGGAAGTTTACAAGGGTTGGATCATCTGCAATCAGGGGCTGACCAATCTTTTGACATCTTCATCTACCATTCACGATAATGCAGAGATTTCGAGAAACCCTCATGGTCAAGGTGTTTTTGATCCGTACTTCCTGCTTCCAATCTCCAATTGAAACTAGAAAGTAACACAGGCTTGTAGAAAGTAGGCAAAATTCAAGCAAGCATCAACGTTGGTCCTTCTTATCATTAACCTTCTAAATTTTTGTAGTCTGGTGGTGGTTCTAGTCCACTCCAATATCAGGACCATGACTTCTTGAATTCGCTAGGGATTGAATGTAATGATGATATGCTGGTATCAAGCCATTCACCAAATAAACCAATGGGATGAACAATGCTGCTATACAGCTGAGTATGAAGACTGTTACAATAATAAAGAATGGGAAATGGATTCTCGAATTCATTTTGATAAATGCCCTGCAAACTATTACAAAAAGGGTAGAAAAGGGCAGAGGAATAGCATTTTTGCTCGCATATCCAATGCCCCAAAGGTGGATGAATAAGACTTAGATGAAGATTCGTCACTAGAAAAAGTGCAAATTTGGTTCAAGTAAAACAATTGGAGAACAAACCTATTTCCAAAATCTTGTTGCTACAGTGTAAAAGCAAAAATGCAACAGTGCTCCTGATTATGAAAAATAAAAGTATAGTTCTGTTGTTCATGAAAAGTAAACAAACAGTAATATTGCTGCTTATGAAAAGTCAAATCCCATTGATCTTGTTTCGGGATCATGCGCGCACCACTACTAAAGTTGAACTAGGACAAAATTCAAGTATTAAAACTGATGGATTATCTTGCAATGGTGATGCCATTGAAGTATTTAGTAGCCATGAATTTGTAAATTTTAAATATAGGTGTGTAGCCCATATGGACAGTACAAGTGCTGACATGGCTGCTTTTGTTGAAGACATTTCTAAATCATCTTTAGGTAAGCTAAAGAGATGGAAGTTGGTTAGGACAACCTTCACTAATGGTTTTGTTGAAAATAGTAGTTGCGGCCAGAATGAGAATAGAAATGGTCAGGAGGATGTTCAAGATTCCATGTTGGGAGTAGAAGTTAGTGTGGAGCTTGGAACCTAGAGTGTTCAAAAGGGAAATTACACTAGTCATGATGATGCAAAAGTGCATATTGTTGGAGCAAGAATTGTGGAAAATGACACCAATGGTCAAGGTGAAGTTAGTGCTAAACTTGGTAGTAGAAGCATACCAGTTGGAAGTCACTCTAATCGGGATGATGCAAGAAAAGATATTGTTTGCACAAGAATTTAGGAAGATGCCATCATCAAGACATCTGCTAAAGCAAGTGCATAGATGAGCTCAAAATATACATTGGAAAATGCTGATATTGGTATTGGAGATACTAATATCATTGGTCCTAGTCTTGTGTGTGGCCTGTGAACACAAGAGATGGAAGTTGGTTAGGCCAACCTTCACTAGTGGTTTTGTTGAAAATAGTAGTTGTGGTCAGAAGGGGAACACAAATGGTTAGGAGGATGTTCAAGATTCCATGTTGGGAGGAGAAGTTAGTGTGGAACTTTGAACCTATAGTGTTCTAATGGGAAATTACACTAGTCAAGATGATGCAAAAGTGCATACTGTTGGAGCAAGAATTGTGGAAAATGAAACCAATGGTCAGGATGAAGTTAGTGCTGAAGATTCAAGTAGAAGTGTGCCAGTTGGAAGTCACTCTGATCAAGATGATGGAGAAAAGGATTTGTTTGCACAAGAATTCAGGAAGATGCCATCATCAAGATAGCTGTTAAAGCAAGTGTGCAGATGAGCTCAGAATATGCATCAGAAAATGCTAATATTAGTATTGGAGATATAAAGGTTGACTTCATTGGTCCTGGTCTTGTGTGTGGTCTATAAACACAAGAACCCAAGCCCTGAAAAGGGGATATTGACTGGTGCATATGTTTTGGGGTTTTTGGAGTTTGAAGTTTCAAAATGTATAGTAGTTTACAGATAGACACCAAGTGTTAGTTAATTCACATTCGGTGGTCTTTGAAAGGCATGTGCCAAGTGCTAGTTGGTTAACTCACAAGCAAAGATAGGAATGGGTTTGCTTTTGTAGTTTCCAGAAGGCATTTGTTCATCTTTTAACCCCTTTCGTACATCAAGATAGTCCATGTGCATCACTACTGATGAGTTTATTTTAATGGACTATTGTTACAACTAAGTTAACTTTATTCTTACATTTTATGTTTGTTAATAACTACATTAGGTCATAGAATTATTGCATACATCATTAGTTAAGTTTACATATATTCTATTGCATTTTATAACTTATTGTATATAAATAATTATTTTATAAAATAAAACCTCCTCTCGCGCATGCATGCAGCCAGCCGCCACCCCCCCTTCCTCATGCACTGCCTTCCACCACGCAACAATCCCCATCCCTTATCCTAACGCACTACCCACTCCATGCCTATCTTTTCTCCAACCGTAGAACAACCCTCAGGAGATATCTTCTCTCTCTCAGTGGGGGGATGGTCTCTCATTCTCATTCTCCACCGTGAAGGAGGAGAGCACCATACACCGAGGGCATACACTGTGGCTATGGCATGCACTGTGGCATAGACGATCTCCACCATTCCCTTCAACCCATCGCGCCTTCATCAACTCTATGGCATGCATGATGACAGCATGCATGCCTTCACCACTACCAACACCATCGCCTAAAACCATTGTCATCCTCTCCTTCCTTCTTCCCTTTTCCACCCTCGATGTGAACCCAACTCCACTTCCACCACCACCACTTCCTCTTCTCCATCTTCTTCATTTTCTTCATCCTATTCTTCTCCACCAACAGAGGAGAGGAGAAACCCATAGCCACCATCATCGCGTGCAACCACCCCTCCTCAATGCACTGCCTACAGCCACGTGACTAGCACACCTCCCACCTACCATCCACATGCTACTTTGTGTAGGCTGCGCTTTCGCTCCTCACGCCTGTGCACCACAGCAGCCCACGGCCGCCTGCAACCTTCAAAAAGAACCCAAAGCATGCCGCACACCCACCATCGGTAGGGGAGCTTCCCAGCTGCCAAACTCACTGTCAACCTCGCCGTTGTCTTCACCTCACGCCCATGACCGTCGTTTGCCCACCAGCTACCCTCCAAGATGCCTGCAAGCACCACCTGCCATCGCCGTCACCGACGTTCTCCTCCACCGTCCAGCCACATCTGGCTTCCTTCAGCTACCCCATCACCCCCATCGTGACCGTCTCTCTCCCACACACTGCCACCGGGCTTCAATCGGTCGGCCGCCACGTCTCCACGCGCACGAGTAAGAGAGAAGGGAAATCCCCTGTTTCCACTCCTATAAATAATTACATTAAATGCCATTGTAGAGAATACTATTCATTTATTTATCTCCTTATTATATTAAGATGGAATTGCATGAATGCCCCTCAGGTTTAATTGAATGACGAATAGTGCATTAATCTCTTAACTAATCAAGTATGGGATATTGATTATAGGGAATGGGTTCAGTTTTGATTTATATTGATGATATTTATCAGTACTATGATTATGATTGGCGTATGCTATAGTGGTGATTTTGCATATAACCTCCCTATATTCTTAAGTAATTACATAAATGCTAAACTTATGTTGAAAATGAAGTGCAATAACTAGTATGCATGCCCACTAAGATTCCCGAATAAACGAAGCACAACGCACTACTTTAATAGGCTAATTCCTCCTTGTGGAGATGACTTAACTATTTTCGTGATTAGATTCTGAGAATTAAAATGTTTTGAAAAGTGATTTTCTACCACGTGATTAAATACAACGACACGTCATTTTATGTTAAAGTTCTCAACGAAAATGAGGATCGCACTTTCAAATGGTGCCGTTGCCGAGGAGGAAATATGCCAATTAATTTTTTCAGGAATTTTATGTTATTTTTATGATATTTTGAAAGCTTTCCTAAATTACTAACTGTGGATCTTTTTCTGTGCAAAAACATGTAATGACCGCGGCAGGCACGCACGACGGAGGTGATCTTTTTGGTGGACCTTGACACCACCTGGAGGTTAGTAACGGGTGCTTGTGGGCTTTAATCCCATGCACGTAGGCATACAGAGGAACCTTTTTCTGATTTAGTCATTAGATCTTAGTTTAGATTTAGTTTAGATAGACATTAGAACTTAATTTCTATCTTGTGGACCCTTGTTGGGCATTTTTGGGAACGTGTTCCCAGTGCTTCTTTATTTCTTATCGCTCTTGTATGTGGGAGCGTATTTTCAGGAGTGTGTTCCCATTTTATTTAGATTATAGGATTATTCGAATTGTTTGAACTGCATTTTGGTTAGTTAGTTAGATTAGGTTTGTTTGCTTATTATTATTAACAAAAAAAATTTTCGAACTGCCTGCCAGAAGATGCATATCTATAGGGTGACCATCTAGGATTGAATGAGCAGCATCTAGCTTTTCTTTTTACATTGAAAACATCAGACATTGAAGAAAGCTGGAGTAAAGTACGTCTTTTTCTTTAGCATCAATTACCTGTCATACATCTGCATTGAAACTAAATCTAAGACCACTAAAGTGCTTGAATCAAATTAATTCAGTGGTCACTTTAAAAATTGGGACTGCTAAGAGGTTGGACCTTAAAATTTGTGACTTAAAATTATGTGCAAAAGGATCTTGTTTGTGAGATTTCAAAACTCAAAATATGAACATATGATTGCACACCTGAGACACTGTGTACCTCACACATAAGGTCACTAGATAAATTTCTACCTCTCCGCTTTGCACCACAAGGGAAGTTAGTTAGAAATCAACAAGCCTATCTACCAAGTTACTTCGGTTCCTCGTGCGTGGGCTCGATTCGAGACTTCCATCCCTTGCGAGTAGGTTGTAGGCACCAACAAAGGTTAGCCTAGGAAGCGCAATTCTTGCAAAACTTGTTTGTCCACCAATTGAACACCTAAGACCTAGAATCTACTAAAAATGGATCCCAATGTATTTGCATTTGTTTTGACAATGGTAGAACTCTCTAGGAAGTTTCTGCTTGTGTTCTGATTTCCTCTAAATCCTAAGAGAGTTAAACTTGTTTGGCTTAAAGAAATGGATCATCTTTACTCCTATCAATTAGATTATTAGAGTCAATACTTCCCACCTTTTAACTAGGATGACATGCCCCGAGCGTATCCATCCTTTGATGGGTACATTGACAATTCATGGGATCATTCATATTCCTATCCTAGTAATACTGGCCTGATAACTCCCACTTTTGAGAAAGCCTAGGAGCGGGATTTTCCAACCTAGGAATCCCTACTACTATGCAAACACCCAACCCTCCCACCCTTCATGATATTCTGTATCATGGTTGGATCGATATCCCTAGGCAACTAGAGCCTGAGATTGACTATCCTCCCCAATCTGATAGTAGTAGCCTCTCCTCTTTTATGATAGAAATGCAAAAACAACAAAAGGAAATGATGGAATCTATGGAAGAGATGTTGAGGAATAGTCAACAATTGAACAAAGAAATTAGACAGCTTAGCTACACTCTTCCTAGTAATTCTGATCCCTACCCATATGACTGTGATTATGAAAATAATTCTGAGGAAACCAATGACAATAGGGATCCCATTTTACGTAGCTATCACTTAGACTCTCCCAATGAGACACGGCCATTAGTGGAGAACGATTCTAGTAATTATCCACCCAAGCTATATTGTAGTCAAAAGAAAGGGAAGATGGTACCTCTTGAGGACCATGACCCCAATGACATTATTTTCCTTACCCCTGATAACCTGGGTCAATGTCATATTGTTCATATCACTTCCCCTATTAATTATTTGGTGGAATCCCACTCTACCCTTAGTGAGCCTAATCCTGACCCTCCACTAAGGGAATCAACACCTACCATTAAGCATCCTGAGGATTTAAATGCACCCAATGAAGTTGATCCTAAGGGAATGGAGGATAAATTAGATCAATTTTGGTCTTAGGAATATAGAGTCTATTTCAGAGGAAGAGGATGACCCAATGGAGGAACTTGGACAAAAAATCTGCAGTGAATCACAGGGGGATTATTTGTTATTTGAGGACTTACCCTAGAGGATATAAATAATATGGTGGAATCCTGATTCCTCCCTTCTTTTGAGAGTCATCCTCCACCAAACCAGGAGTTGATATTAGAGGAGGACAAACACAATAGTGAGAAGCCTAGGGGAGACTCTCGGGGACAAAACACGTCAATTGAGGATTTATGCCCTGAGAAGAACAAAGAATTGAGTGATATAGGCTTACTCCAAAACATTAAGATAGATCCTCCGTCAAAAATAATTGATGATACTAAAGCAACTCCTTTCTTTACTAATGAATCACATATACACCCCGACAAAAACTCAAGTGAACCAAATGAATCTGGGGATGAAATTAATGATAATGATTCTGTTGTTTTGACCCTGCCATCAAAGGAATGTAATTTTGAGTCCACCATTTATTCACATATACTGGAAGGTGAAAATATGACTCCGATCATTAATGCTAAGCAGGGTGACATGAATTTTTCTATAATTGGTAGGGAGAATACACAATTTGAATCGTTGTTGGAATTGGACCTAACACAAATTAAGCCCTCATCGGACTTAATCATTACCTTCCAACACCACAAACAATCCTTACACTCCCTAACCGATCCTTGGCTCAAGTTTCTACTCACTTACATTCTTTCTGGGGAGAATATCAGGCCAGTAGGTCCTCAGGTAGAATGGTAAGTTTTGATTGATGCTTGTACATTTAGTCTCACCATTCAAGGGTTTGAAAGAATAATGTTTATATCTTTTAAAACCCATCCTACATTGGAGGATCCTTGTTATCCTCCACTTATTCTACTTCGGGAGGTCCCTTTTCATATTCCTTTTGTTATCTCTAGACCTCCCTAGGTATCCTACAAGGTTCTCTACTTTTATAACTTTTGGAGAGCATTTGGAATCATGCTACATCATTAGCTCACCAACATCTATGGCTACCTATTTTCTAGGCCCGCGCTGTTACACATATTTTTAGGGCCTAGTTTTTTCTGTTTGGAACTAGACTTACAAGTTCCCTATAAGTCTGGCTGCTGACAAAAAATGCAGCGCTTGTTGGGAGGCAACCCAGCATTCTGAATAACACCATCATCAGGTGGTTTCCTTCCTCCCTTTGTTTTAATTTTACAATGAGGACATTGTAGGATTTAAGCATGGGAGGGTGCATTTTGCATTTTAGGAAATATTCATGCATTTAGGTTAGCATATATATATATATAATTTCTTGAGCTGAATTGGTTAGTCCCTAGAAAAACATCTTTGTCATGGAGGTGTCATTAAAGATTTTTCTTCTTAAATTGTTTCTTAAGTTTAGAATCTAGTACATTTACTTCACTTGCACGTAGACTGGGTAATGGATCTTTGAAGAAAACCAATAAGCATTTTTAGTCTATTGAACCCTTGGATAGTTAATAAGGAGTCAGACATACTATCTTCTAGTAGATCCACCTCATATTTGTGAGAAGAAAGTAGAGAGATTACTGGTGCGCTAAGTCTAGTGCAAGGACTCTTAAGTTTTGGACAATTAGATGATGATACTTTAGAGTTAGGCATAGTTTTCGCTCTTTGTTCCTATGTGCATACATTATGTGAATTCCTAAGAGTCACCAAATAAGGCAGATACATAGAGATTTAGTCTTAATAAATCTATGACTATGGTGGATGTTACAACCATCCTTCATAGAGTTCTCGGCTGAAGGAGGGTAGTAACATCAAAGGTCAAAAATACGCTTGTCCTATGCATTCCTTCCTGGTGCTGAGAGTAGGTACTTCCACCAAATAAGCCACACAATATCCTCTTGATGATCATCATCCTTAATAATGTCTCATAGGTAAAAGTCTGTGTCAAAAGTATGTGTCATGTTATGTTGATTTATAAAGAAAAAGAAAAAAGAAAGAAACAATTATATTAAAAAAAAGAGAGAAAAGAGTGAAAGAAAAGAAAAAGAAAAGAGTCCAAGTTTATAGTTTTGAGTTTATTGTTGCAATGTTACAGTATGGTTTTACGTTTATTGCTGATAAAGAGCATTTATTGTTGATGATGTATTGATAAGAGGCAGCAAGGGTGAGAGAAATATCTAGGAGTGTAGTTGAGATCGAAGGAGCATCAAGTGCTTGCCAATCTCTAGGTTGTTGCAAAAGCTGGAGAGAGTGGGGTTCTAAGATAGGAAACAAATGGGTGACATTCACTATAAGAAATTAGGGTTTTGATCACGGTTAAACATCGTGACTAAATGACTCATAACCGTCACCAATTAGCGACAGCAAAAGTTGCGTTGCGAAAGAGTCTTTGGTGACGGTTCCACGCAAAACCATTACCAAAGGCTTTAGTAACGGTTCCACCCAAAACCATCACCAAAGCCGTAGGGTGATTTTGGGTGGAACCGGCACCAAATCCCTAAGCTTCGGTGACGGTTCCACCCAAAACCATCACCGAAGCCTGCCGCTAGCTACGTTCTACAACTTCTATCACGGGCCTTTGGTTTCGGTTTTAGGTGGAACCATCACCGAAGCATAGGGATTTGGTGCCAGTTCCACCCAAAATCATCATCGAAGCACACCGTTAGATAGGCTTAGTAGCTTTGTTCACGAACCTTTGGTGACCCAAAACCATCACCAAAGCCCACCGTTAGCTACGTTCTTCAACTTTAGTGATGGTTATAAACTATGACCAAAGACTTTTAGTCATAGATGTAGAACCCTAACCGAAGAAAGAGCTTTGGTCACGGTTAATAACCATGACTAGAGGTTGGTGTGGAAGAAAGAAGGTTCCTTTGGTCATGGTTCCCTAACCATCACCAAAGGGTCATCGTGACCAAAGGAATTACCTTTTGTGATAGCTAACCAACCATCAAGAAAGATTCTCTTTGGTAAGGCTAGTAAATTTAGCTTTCTTACTAAAAATGGGCTGGTTATTGTGCACCAAGGAGGGTTTTTAACAAAATCAGATAAGAAGCAAGTATTTCCCAGATGATAATTTTTGGGAATATATGCCCGTCACCAGATTCTTCCTTCATGAAGGTGCTTAATTTAGCTTTCTTACTAAAAATGGGCTGGTTATTGTGCACCAAGGAGGGTTTTTAACAAAATCAGATAAGAAGCAAGTATTTCCCAGATGATAATTTTTGGGAATATATGCCCGTCACCAGATTCTTCTTTCATGAAGGTGCTTCCAGCTATAAAAAGTATGCTTTTCAACAATGTGTTATGGTTAGTTGGAGATGGGGAGAATATAAATATTTGGAGTGATCCATGGTTGAAGGCTGAAGAGTACAAGTCAATTAGATAGAGTATACTCCAGGAACTAAAGGCAGTAGATTTGATAAATGAACAAAATTAGAACTGTAATGAAGAAAAAATTTCCAGTAGTTTGGCTATATGACTGTAGAAAAAATTTTAGTACACCAATAGACATGGGACAAGACTTACTAATATGGAAACCACATCCTAATGGGAAGTTCTCAGTTAAGTCTGGATATATGACCTTAATAAATGAAGAGGAAATCAACTCTAGTCTTATAGAGAAACAAATAGCCTATTGTAAAAGGGTTTGGAATATGAAGGATATAGCTCTGAAAACAAAGTTATTCCTCTTGGAGAGCAGTGACTGATGTGCTGCCTTTAAAGGGAACATTATTGAAAAAATTTCAGATTGAAGACTCATTGTGCCCCTTTTGTCGAATTGATAAAGAGGATTGGGTGCATATGATTAAAAATTGCCCCTTTGCAAAGGCAATTTGGTTTTATTAAGGTATAACAGCATGGCCTGAGTAAGATGGCTGGATGGATGAGATGGAAAAATTGATAGAGCTATTCCAACTGGCAGGGCTCAGAAAAGAGCTGATAGTATATTTGTTGCACCCCTTATGGATACATAGATGCAAAGTTGTGAGAGAAGGGGAGACTATTTCATTAATGGCAGTATAATTCTTAGTGTGTAGGGTATTTTATCATGTCCCTAAATCAATGCAAGATGTCACATAAACAATCAATATAATGCAAAGGGCATTTCAAAGGAAATGTTTTTTTTCTTGAACAGGGCACTTCAAATAAAATTCAGAAATCCAAAAATATATCAGGGAAATATATCCTTTTCTATCTTGAACTAAAAATCAACATCGAATTAAGAATAAAATTTCATGCTAACCATTGCAGCATCAAATACATAATGTTTCTCCCCTGAAAGAATGTGAATTGTCTTTGGTCCTACTTCACCCTTTAGCAGCTTGTTAACAAGGCGAATATTGGAAAATGTAAGTTGACTTCGGATCCCATGAGTATAGCTTTGACTCTGGAACTTGTACCTGATTCCACATTGGGTTGCCCTTTGTGATGGCCTCATAGGTGCTTCTGAACATGTCTGGCAGGACGCTGGACTGAACTGCCTGCAATTAGAGATATCATGCAAAGAATGATCCTTTCAAAAAACCTCATGCCAAGAACGAGCTCCATCCCAAAAAATAGAACTTAAGATTTGGGTGAATTACTACTGGAGCTTCCACTTCCAGCTGCATCTGCTACTGCTATTGTTGCATCTAGTGCTGCATCTACATCTGCTATTGCTATTGCTACATTTGCTACTACTGCTGTTGCATCTACATTTGTTACTGCTACTGCTGCATCTGAAAAGGTGACTCTTTATGGAATAAGGATGGAAAAGAAGAAAATATATATAATACCTATTAAGCTCCAAAATCTATCTATCTACCTAGGAAATAGACCACTGAAAAGGAGGAGCATCTCTGCTGCATTTCTACTACTACATTGCTGAGTTAAATGCTATGAAGGGGGGACTGAAGGCTGCAAATGAGCACTTTGTTGATCTGGAAAAGGAGCAGGTCCAGCAGCATCAGCTGGTCCAGCAGCAGCAACAACAAACTTACTTGAGTCCTGCATCATCATGTAATATGTTTGATTAACCAGGAAAGTTAATTTGCAGCCTACTGTTTAGCAAATCTACTTCTCATACCTTTATTGGCTAGCCTAGCAAATCTACTTGAAAATATCTTGTTGCAGTCCCTATTATACAAACTGAACCAGTCCTGACAATGGTCCCAGGATGAAGACATTGAGCAGGTCAAGAACTGCCAAAGGCTCTCTCCCCCTACAGCAATAGTATATCACTCCTTCTAGGGGAGCAAGAGCACCTCCTAGTGGCCCCATCTACCCCTCCTCTAGACCAAAAACCACCTTTCTCCTCCCTCACCACTTGCATTCTCTCTAAATCCCTCCAAATGTACAATATCATAAGTTGAGCAAACAATATACATCTTTTACATATTGAACTTGGATTCAGCCCCAATGTGGAGTTATGCAAGGGTGTCCACTTGCCCCTCTGATTTTTAATCTTGTAGTGGATACATTGGCAAGATATGCATGCAAACTGGCAGCGGATGGATTTATAAGGGGGTATACAATGTCTAATAACAAGGCCTTAGCTCCCATCCTCCAATATGCAGATGACACTATTTTTTTTGTGGAAGGGGTGAAGAGGGAAGCGCAAGTGCTTTTTCATATGGTTAAGATTTTTGGTCTTAGACTTAATGAAAACAAATCTTCCTAGGTCTGTTTTGGGATGAATGGAATGACCCAGAATGACATCTCTACCACTTTGGGTACGCCTGTGGTCTATTACCTGTCAAATATCTGGGATTGCCTCTGAAATGCACTAAAATGAGGAAAGCAGATTGGTCGTTCCTATATGAAAAGGTGGCTACGAAATTGGAGGGTTGGAGTAGTCGCTACCTATCAAAAGGGGGGAGGTATATATTACTGAATTCGATCATTACATCGATTCCAATTTTTTTCTTCTCTATTATCAAAGCCTCGAAGTCAATTTGGAAAAAACTTGATGTGATGTGCAAAAGATTCTTTTGGAAATGGGCCTCTCACCAAAGGTCTTTTCTTCAACCATTAAAATTGGATTCGATTTGCAAGCCAAAAAGGATTGGTGGCATGGGTGTTAGATCCCTCAAGGAATTTAATGATGCTTTGCTATTGAAGTGGGTTGTTCGACTGCTGCAGGGGAAAAGAAAATGTGGATAGAAATAGTTTGAGATAGCTATGGGGCTGCCAATGATGAGAAAAACCACCTAAACCCACATAAACCATCTCCTTTTTGGTCTTCGGTGGTGTGTGCCTTGAGGGATAATTGGATTTTGTTCAAATCCATGTTAGGTGATGGGAAAATATTCAAATTCTGGCTGGAGAATTGCGTACCTAGGGGGTGATTAAAGATAGGTACCCCCTTGCTTATGCAGCGGCTTCGAATAAAAATGCTGTGGTTTCTGATTATTGGGATGTGGAGTCTGAGCAGTGGTCTTTGAATAATGCTATGTGGAATATTCATGAAACAAGAAAACGAGCAGAGAATGAGCGCCTCATGCAAGAACTTGCTGCCTTCAAACCCACGCCTCATGAATATGACACATACAAGTGGGAGGGTAAGTTTTCTTCAGTAGCTGCCTATGACAAACTAATTAACTCTTCCAGGATGGCAGAACTTGATGAGGAGGGGAAAAAGTTATGGAAATTAAAAATACCATTGAAGGTGCAAATTTTTTTGTGGCTTTATAGAAGGGACAGTCTGATTACTGGAGATCTGAGACACAGGAGAATGGGAACTCCCACTCAGTTTTGCCACTTATGTGGGATGCATAATGATTCTAGCACTCATATTTTTTCTTCGTGTGTGATCACAGATTATGTCTGGAGGAGAGTTTGTAATGATTCTCTTCCCACATTGGAGAATCTTTGGAGTTATCTTGTGGGTAAGAATAAGCCATGTTTACCTATGGTGGCTATGTTATGGTCTGTGTGGAGGGCTAGGAATGAGTGTGTTTTTCAGGAGACTCCACTGAATGTGGATAAGATTGTAAATTGTTGCTGGAATCTTATATAGCAATGGGGTTCGAATATGTAATTGTGTTCATTTTTTTATTAATAAAAGCTCTCCTGATTTGCTATCGGTGACTCGATAACATTCCTTTCCTTCTCAAAAAAAAAAAATGCATCTTTTACTCCATGTGGACAAGGAGGAGACATTGTCATATTCTTAAAATATGGGGGATCATGGATGTAAGTTGAGTTGGGATCCCATGAGTATAGCTTCGGCTCTGGAACTTGTAGTGTGACTCAAGAAAGGGAGAAAGAGGTAGGCAAGGCATGCTTAAGGTGATGATGCAATCGCCTAGGTAAAGAGCCTCACCTTTGAGGCAATGGGTTTGTTCCTTGCCTCACGCAGTTGCTTGGTTGCCTTGGGAGACAACCTCAACAACACTGACAGGTCAATTAGACTTCAGGAACTAGAAAATGATAGTGATGAATCCATTCACAAACTACTCAATCATCTGATTAACATTTAGCTTGCTATTTTCTTAAAGGAGTAAGCATATCTAAGGTTGACAACCTGTTACAGATAGGTAGGTATTGCACAAAGAAATATGTTTTGGAAACATAAATTTTATCAAAAACTAGCAAAGCATTTACCAGACAGTTCCAAAGCCATCTCCTTTTCCTTGAATTATCTTAGGAGGTAAAAAATATGCTACCCTGCATACAGTAAAAGTCCTATCCTTGGCCAATTTCTTTGCAAATCTAAAGTCTATAAGCTACATTTTAGGATAGAAACATGATCAGAGGAGAAAAACTAGTTCCTGTTGCAATACCAAAGTAAGTTTGTTAAATATAATTGAAATACAGACCTATAGATGTCCACCTTGGTCAAGCATTAAGATATCAGGAGAAACACCTCTGTAAAGAACTGAATTCTGAATTGAAAAAATGTAGCCATAAGTGTATTTCACCATAACACTACAACTCCATCAAACCAGTGAACCAAATGTCTAAAGCATATGGAAGTCAGAAAATGTCAATAACCTTGTGTAATTCTTCCAATGCAATTACAATTGATGCTACACAAAATCGTGCAGATGATTCATCAAGAGGAGAAGTGAGTATTGAAGCTAGTGAGCAAGCCAGACAAGTGCTTAGCAAAATGCCAGCATGAAACTTATCAGAACATGTGTGCAATACTTGTGGCACACAAGATGGGCTCAAGCACTTAAACAGATCTCTCTCTTTCAAAACCTATGCTTCTTTTCAAAGCTGCTTGACTTTCTTCTTGGAATATCTTTTCAGGGTATGCAACTTTTCTGCTTAGCGATCAAGGAGAAGCCACGAACATGTCAATACCATTCACTAGATCATATTCCGTATATTTTTTGAAAAAGGAAAGGGTGATCATATTCCATATAGGTGGTAGTCTTTTTGGAAGAAAATATAAAGTCAATTATAAGCTATTTCTCAAAGGAGAAGATGGATATCTACCTGATCCTTTGGGCAGCTCGATGCCTGTCTCTGAATAGTTCGTTGAATACAAAACCATTTTCCATTCCTTGGCAGAATAATAACTAGATTAATGTGCTAGCAATTCTAAACATAAGAAGATACATGATTGAAACCACTGAAAACATACCAACTCAGACAATTCAATGTTGGTGAATCTGTAAGCATCATCCTTGATGGCCTGCCCCCCAGAAGGAGGTGCTAAAGAATCTTTCGACCTAATAAGCAAATACAGAACACAAACAAGTGAGAGGAACATTTTAATACTAGACCCTTCTCTCAAAGTACCAACACTACATGGTAGATGCTTCTAATTTCCACTGCATAAGTAGTTACATCATGTACATACTTTCTGTCATCTGCTGCAGCTTGGACAACATGCTGACAGCTAAATCAAACTTCTCCTTTATAATGACTATACAAGTTACATTGCCAAGAGCAACTGCACATATCGAATGAATCTGTTCACCAAGAAGTGCCCACTTCTCAAAACTGCTCCCTTCTGAAAGCTCTAGCTCACACTCATTACTATCTTAGGAATGACCATATTCAATAGCAATGGATGAAAGGCTGCTAAGATGCGAAACTCCTATGAAATCTGCATTGTAAGTCAGTCACACCTGTCCCTTTTGGATGATATACAAGGCGGCTATAATGTCATTCTGCAGCAGTCAACAAACATGAGAACATGAGAACATCAATGAGTGGAACATTTGAACTCTTATTGTCAAAACCTTAAACAGTTTATGGATCTAAATCCCTCCAAATGTACAATATCCTCAATGCATCTGTATTTCTTTTTTTTAAAAAAAAAGAGGATCAATGCATCTGTAATTTAACAGGGGTAACATGTTAGGCTACCATTTGTTATTGACCTGGAATCTTTGACAGAGAAGCAAACTAAGGGGAATGGACAAGGTAGAGCAGTATGGAATGGTGAGACCAAAAAGGTGAAGACACCATAATGGCAAGAAATCTCCATAATAGCGGAAACATGATGGCAATAATAGCTATAGCTTGCAATTGGGGGCAAACCACTCCACTGCTAGTGTTGCCAAGAGGTCACTAAAATAGTCAAAACATGACTGTTACATGGTTTTACCGCTTACCCTACAAACATAAAGATATAAATATCCAAAACTTAAAGTGGTAACAGTTTCATTTGTTTCTTACTTGTTCAACAAAAAGCTCAGGATTCACCATATTTGCTCGCGCGTCAAAATTCTACAATAAACCACATAAGGTACTGATTGGCAGAGGTGCACACTCTTGGTCAACTTTGAACCATACCTGACAATAATAAAGCTACATGAGTTTACAGGTTATTATCTCAAATTATGATCAAACAACAAATGCTACAACTAGTACATGAGAAAATGACAGATTAAATGTCTTTCCTGCATGCATTGGAAAATCATTCGACCACAGAATCAGTCATTTTCTCAAGGAACTAACCCCATTTATATTCATACATTCCAAATGTGGGGATCAGTAAATACCAAGATTAAAAGCTAATATACCAAGCTATGGCCCTATAACGAATTTAGTTGTTTTCGAACAACAAATTCAACAAGATATCAAATATAAGTTGGATAGATTAACAAGTAGTTTTATAGTGTTCAGTGCACGTGACAGGAGAAATTAGGATGAACCGAAAGCTCCAAATCCAAAATTGGACAGAACACAAGTTGGAAGGTGCATTACAATTCTCATGTATGCATACTTTCTTAGGTAGAATATGGCCTGCTTTGCAATGTGCAGATGCAGTTAACAAACTAATAAGAGTTCTATATAATAACACCTATGCTGGAAAACCCCCATTGAAAGCTGCAGGTTCAAGTCTCATGCCCCTTGTTGATACTGCCTTGTAAATTTAGTGTAGAACCTTAAAATGAAAGTCATAAAGGAAGAGTTTTAAATCAGGCTTTATTGACATCAAAAGCTCTATCCTACTATCTGGAAAGCCCAAAACCATGTAACGGAACTAATCTGGTTTTGTCTTTGCACTACACAGGAAAGTCACGCCACCAAGCTCCTTGAATTTCTGATGATTTGTCTGGCTATTGTTGTCCATAGTATACTGCCCTCTTGTTGACGTGGCTAAATCATGTTTTAACAATTAGTTACGTCATAGTATAGGTGATCAAGCGTTGTCAACGAATATAAGTTTTATTACTCGAAAACCTAAGTATCCAAAGTCGAACACAGGAAGCAATTGGAATTTATTACTAATCTCAAGAATGTAATTGAACACTTTAATTGCTCAAAACTTAATTCAAATATAAATGCATGAGTTTAAAAAGTAATTGTGACAAAAATAAAGAATTTGGACGTCTGATCATTGGATCAGACGTCTTAAAAGATGTTTTCTCCTATCTTATTCTTCTTCTTCTGATTTTCTACCTTTCTTCTTCTTTGTGCTTCTTCTTTCTTCTCTGCAGTTGCCTTGCTTCTTTCTCCTTTTCTCTGTAGGTTCTTTATCTCTGCGGTTCTTCTTCTTCTTCCTTAGCTCTGCTTCCTTTGCTTCCTTCTCTTCTTCTACTTGTCTTTACCTTTCTCTATTTCTTCTTTCTTCTTCAGTTCCTCTTCTCTTTTTCCTTCGCCTCTGCCTTTCCTTCTCTTTTTCCTCTGTAATGGCTTCCTTCCTTCTTCTTCTTTTCCTTTGCTAGTAGAGGCTAAGTGTTAGCTTCTTTTCTCCCTTTTGCCTTCCCTGCACAAACCAAAGAAAAGCAAAACCTATCCCTCTACCCACACCCGCGTGTCTCTCTCTCTGTGTAAACCACTCTCAGCACGCTCTCCCAGAGCTGGGTAAACGGGTTGGGTCGTGCGCCCGGGTCCAGGCGCACCGGTGTGAGGGTGGTGCGCGAGGAGTGCTCAGGGTAGTGTTGGGTCGGGTCGCCAGATCCGTGTGGTGAACTTATGGACGAGGCGGTGAGAATAGGTGAGCGGCCTCACCCCATGTGCGTTCGGAGGCAATGAGCTCATATCACAAAAATAACATAACTCACTCCAGCTCTTTGTGACTTAACGATGTGGGACTAATGCCCACCGCTTTCTCTCGCTCGCCCGCAGCAGACCGTGCCTTCAATTCCCACAACTGCAAGCTCTATGGCGTCACTCGCTGGGTCGACTATCTTCGAAAGACCAGCCCAAGTTTGCAGCACCTGGAATCCTGCAGTCCTGCGACCTGGAGCAAGCAAGAAGCTTCCTCGAGTCACCGCTAATGGCGGCCGGGGCATGAAACCTGTCGGACATGAAAAGAGCCTTGCGGCTTAATCAGATCATCGGGGGACCTTTGCCATGTCACGGCGAAGGTGAGGGGCTAGGTGGCAGGCCGCGGGGTGGCCTAGGCATGCGTGCCTAGGTCACTCTGTGGCCGGACGGATAGGTGTGTTTGGGGGGGTGTTGCGGTTATGTAGAGGGACTGTGGATGAGTGGAGGGTACTCAGTGAGGTGAGGCAGAGGTTATGCGATGGTTGGCGAGACTTGTGGGGCTGCGGAGTGATGGGGGTGTCTCACCAAAGGATGGCCAGAGATGAAGAAGGTGGCGGTGAATAGCGGCGGTCGAGCGATGTTTAGTGAAATAAGATGAGGGAAATGAAAGAGGGGATAGAGAAGAATAGTTTTAACCTAAATAAAGGGATGAAGGGGGCGAGAAGGCGGCCGGTAGTACCTACTGTCACCGGAGAAGAAAGTGTCCAGTGGAGGAAGATGGCAGCGATGACGGGGCTAGGGTAGCTCGCACGGGTGTTGCGCGACGTGGAGGAGGATGAGGAGGATGGCTCTACCACTGGTTTTGTGGCAGAGTGGCGAGGAAGAGGAGGGGGGCTCGCCGGAGCTTGCTAGACCCCTTGGCTGGAGAAGAAGGAGAGGAATTTGAGGTGGAATTCCGGCCAAGTCGAGCTGAGGATGTGCGGCTAGAGTTGGGGTTTAATTTATAGGTGCTGGCCATGCTTCTGGTGCATGGAGGGCATGCCTTCTGCCACCGACGTCTCACCGGAGATGGAAGGTAGTTAGATACCCAAATCTCTCGTGCGTTCGCATGAGAGATTGGGTGCAAATCTGGGATCATGATTGAGTTCAGATGGAAGGGCATTCCTCAGAGAATCTCCCTTCCAAATCTGGGAGGAGATCTCTGAGGAATCAGAGAGTATTCGCTCTGTCTTCCTTGCCGAAGAGGGATTCTCTCCCCAATAATGGTGTAGGGACCTGATTGTAAGATTTGCGAGGAAGCTAGGGGGGTTTATGTGACGGGTTTCAAAAGATAGGGACCAAAATGTGATTGGGTGTACTAAATTGCAAAGTAGGTCAAGATGACCTCCCCTTAGGTCCAAATTTTTGTACAAACCTCATTTGGACCTAAGGAATCCAATGGCGAAGTTGGATTTTAGGTTTGACCACGTTTGACTAGACATTTTGCGTAAAAACCCAAATTAGGTCAATTGATGAGCTAGGACCCTAATCTAGGTCAAACTAGGTTTCAAAGGCCAAATTGAATATTCTAAACCCTAGGGGATATTTCTCCATGAATTTTAGAGGATTTACTTGATTTTTATCCTGATCGAAACCTTGTTGAATTAAGCGGGTCTGTATTAGGGTTACAAGATGTCATTTAATTCCTGAATTGTACATGAACCTATTTCTGATTGAATCAACCCACTTTTTATCTTATTCAAACTATTTGACCTATGTTTTTCCTCTGAGAAATCCTATTTATGTACTACAATGGTAAAATTGTAGTTTTAACCTTTATTTCATGTTTTCTTCTCAAAACACTTATTCCTTCAAATAAGCCCTCTTCTAGGTTATGTAAGAGCTTTTATTCTCTTTATTAGGTCAAAATGAGCTAGTTATGGCTCATGATGAGGCTCTCATCACCTTTGCTTTGTTGACCAAGCTGCTATTGATTGCTCATGATTCCATTGCTATTTTCTTTAAATTGGTTGTTGATGCTTTTCTTCACCTCTTCACTTTGATCTGTGGGTTGTTTCCCTAAATTTTGTTCCTTGGGTATCCCCTCAACATCAGGATTTTCTACAAGCTATTCTTCCTTTTTGCTCTTCGCTGCAACTGAAACTTTGATTACTTTTGCTACAGAGTTGAGTGTATTTACCGGATTTATTTTGGAATGTAAGTTTTTCGATTCCCCAAAATCATTCTTGGCAGCCTCTTTCTCTTCCTTCCCATAAGTCAGACTCATGAATCAGAATAATGAAACCTAAACAGATGAACATGGTAGCAGACAAGTCAAATTCCTGATGGATAAATAGATATTTTACCTAAAAAGGGAAACAAGAAGAATACAATAAAAGAACGTGAAAATTATATGTTTCAAAACCTAAAAGTAACCAACAAGACTCCAAAAACAAAACTTGATAGCTACTTATTCCTTAGTAGCAAATGCTGAAGTTAATCTAAAATCATGATCAAATTTGAATGCATTAGAATGTAAATTTTGGAAATGGGGTCAATATCTGGATACAAGGTAGGTTCTAATTACCCTTCCAGTAGGATTATCTGGAACTGTTGCTTTACCCTTCTAGCTTGCATGATCTGGAAGGTAAGTTTCATAAAATCCAAAGTCATCAAGTAATGATGTCTTGCTATCATGATCCTTAAACAACTTGAGAATTTGATTACCATGTTAAAGGACTCCATCAGGCATAATTATTAGTTAATTACTGTATGAATGTAGTTGTTGAAAGTAGAACCCTTCTTTTAACAAAGAAGAAGAAGCAGCAGCTACATTAAAGATAAACATTTTAGTGGTATTGGAACGAGATGCATAACTTTTTAATTTTTTTAACAAAGGATAGGGTATATAATCAACACAATGCGAGTTCTAACCTTTTCATCCCCAACACGTATTAGATCTCCAGCCAAGGCAACCTGAGTAGGTACCTAAATGCATAAAGAAAAATGTCATATAACCACATGAGTAGGTTTATAGTTAAGCATTTCTTTATCAAACAGATCAAGCATGAATATTACTTTAGCACTACTTGAGAGTGAACTAATGCATAATATGACTAATCAACATACACAACTACTGGAAAATATGAACAAAAGGGCAATGGAAAGTACCGAGCCTAGAGAGTTGGCTTCCTTGTCATGCAAATAAGCAAGCCCTCAACTCATCCCAGGAATTATGTTGAATTTTTGTTTCCAGTTAGGGGTCCATGTTGTTCACCAATTAGGTAACCGCTAGAAAAAGTACAACACCACAAATCAGAGTTAAACAAAAAAGGGTGAACAAAGGAAAAAATGATAGGTAGATCTAATACTTGAGCTCTTTATATCATTATTATGGTACCTGTCTCATACATTCACCACAAATGCAAATATATTGATATTATTATTTCCCAAATTCATATACTACAAATGCAAACATACTCATATCATTATTTTCCACATTCATATACCACAAGTTCAAGTATATATTCTGCCATTCATATATATATTCGATCATTCACCACAAACATGATACTCATTCATAAATAAAACACATGTATATATCACATGTTTTGAAATGTATACATAAAACTAGACATGAAAAAAAAAATCCAAGCAACTATGTAGTGGCTTCTATGCCGCCTGTTCCAGAACCTCCACAGTCATCATCAGGTGGATGAGGTGGGAAGTGAAAAGAAGCATGATCTGCACCACCTCATCCCAATGCACTTAAGATTGCTTGAAACTGTGCCTACATTTGTGCCTGCATCTTCTCCCGTTCTTGTTGTGCTTCATGTCTCTGTTGTTCTAGTATATCATTTGTCTTGTCCAATTTCGACGTAACATCATTTAGTTTCTCTTGAAACGTCTCCACATGTGTCTGTAACTGTTGCAACCTCTCTGAACCCCCCCATCCCTTCCTTCCATACCAACTAGTAACAGTCTCACTTGCACCAGCACTACGAACAAAACCAACATGCTCGGGGGGCATAACTATCCTAAATGCTTGCTCTGCTATCATAGGATGTAATGGGCCAGTCTTTGATTGCTCATCCATATCATCCCTAGAAGGATGCATCAACTCCATCATGCAACCCTACACATAGTTGAGCTTATGGTAAGTTCTCCTAAATGTTTATCACTAAGTTATTCATTACTTGTTTGAACGAGCTTACATGTCTCTCTTGATATAATTGGTCAATCCAAACACGGGGGCCATCAGCATTAGACTTGCAATGACTCCTCTCATAGATTGAAACACGATCAAGTTATACACCATTATGGGTATCTGACTCATATTTTAGATGTGGTTATGAATTAAGTTATCCTAAATTTAAGCTTCTCTTATTTAAATCTCTTAACTTGTAAGTTTTATAATAGATATTATAATCAATAATCTTTCTATCATCAATTAACCCGATGAAAATGTACTTACATAAGTATCCCTCAAGGTATATATGCTCATCCGTCCCAAGCAGTGGGTTGCAGTCGGAGCTTTCGCCCTATTAGCTTTATCTTTCTTAGCTTGCTCCTATAACAGCAAATTATGGAAATTGGTACTTAATCATTTTGCTCTTAGAATAGAAGTTATTAATATAAAATATTAATTACCTTCTTGTTTTCCTGAACCCAATATTCGTAGCACTCCACCCAGTGACCAGCTTGTATTCCTGATGGCACATCTCTCAGTTCATCCTCATAATTCTTACCAATAAAGAACTATTTATATATACAGAAAAGTCAGCAACACCTAAAAGTAAATTATGTTATTATGAATTCAAAATCTATGCTTATGTCTTACTTCGCTTTTAAGCTCTTCTCTCTAGCTATGAAGTGCCCTCCCTGTTGCTTGGAGAATATATGCAGTTGTCATTGGATTTGTTCCACAATCATACATCAACTGCATTTTATATTATAATGAATAAATAGATAAAGGATTTTAAGTAAAACAAATGAATGATATAACAGCAATATCATATTAATACCCCTAGCTCACGAATGAGCTCATCCTTATGTTGCTAAGGGACCTGCCTCCAATCAAAAGAACATAGGGGTATCAACAGTCTTACAAGTGTAGGGATCCTCCTATTAAAGGGTGCATAACGTGAACATCTTTTGCTACAATTTACATCAACCGTTATTCTAGTCCCTTCAGTTAATTTTCTCAATTCCAAATGCTTTGTCTTTCCCCTTGGCTTTGATTTTATACCTTCAGTAAACAAATAGTCAAAATAGAATTATTATAAAGAATTAATATCAAAGAAAATTAACGTGAGAATTTATATCCATTAGACCCTGCTTGACTCTGCTCCTGAGATTGGCTCCGTGACTGACTCTGTGGCTGACTATTCTACTGAGATTGGCCATATAATTGGATCTGAGGAGGGTCTACAAGCTGAGATGGCGTCGGCTGCTAGGATCGACTCTGGGGAGGGTGTAGGGGTTGCGATAGTGCTTGCTGCTTGGATCGACTCTGGAGAGGGTGTAGGGGCTGAGCTGGTGTCAGCATCTGGGACTGGCTCCGGGGAGGGTGTAGGGGCTGAGCTGGTGTCAGCTGCTGGGACTGGCTCCGGGGAGGGTGTAGGGGCTGAGCTGGTGTTTGTAGCTGGGACTGGCTCCGAGGAGGGTGTAGGGGCTGAGCTGGTGTCGATTATTGGGACTGGCACAAGGGAGGGTGTAGGGGCTGAGTTGGTGGCCGCTGCTGCGACTAGCTCTGGGGAGGGTGTAGGGGCTGAGCTAGTTCGGCTGCTGGGACTGGCTCTGGGGAGGGTGTAGGGGCTGAGCTGGTGTCCGTAGCTGGGACTGGCTGCGGGGAAGGTGTAGGGGCTAATCTAGTGTCCGCTGCTGGGATTGGCTCTGGGGAGGGTGTAGGGGCTAAGCTGGTGTCCGCTGTTGGGACTGGCTCTGGGGAGGGTGTAGGGGCTGAGCTGGTGTTTGCAGCTGGGATTGGCTCCAGGGAGGGTGTAGGGGCTGAGCTGGTGTCTGCTGCTGGGACTGGCTTAGGGGAGGGTCTAAGGGCTGAGTGTATGCCTAGGTGGAAGTTGAATGTGAGGCTGTGTGTTTTGTTGAGGTTTATACTAAGGCCTAGATTTTGTAAAAGTATGAGGTGGGATCATAGCATGTCGAGTATGCGATCGAAGTCAAGTATGAGGTAGTGGCATGGGGGAAGGCAACTGGAGTTGATTTTCATGCTATGAGTGGCATTGAGGTTCATGTTAGGGCTCAAGTTGGGTGTCGATGCCATCCTCATGTCCTTGGACTTGGTCATCTGGCTCAAATGAAGAGTCATCACATCTGGAATCAAGATGATGCTTTTTGTATGCCATCAACTTCTTAGGTGCCATTTACAGATAAAAATAAATTATTAATTAAAAAAAATACAATAGAAAATTTACTACTGAATGTGACCAACTTATTTACTCCAACTTGATCCCACTTTGTATTAAATTTTACTTTGATTATTCCAATACAATAATTTCAATTTGATATACTTCATGCCACTATGTATAGAAAACATAAACTTGAAAATAGAAAGCTTGCTCTTATATGATTCATTCAAAAAAAATCATAACATTGGTTACATGAAATAAGAGAGGAGGTACAAATTATAAAAGGATGATGTCATACTTTTTATATATTCAACTATAATGAAAGAAGTATGCCAAAGTAAGTAAAAGACAACCCAATACAATAAGAAAACCTACAAGGGAGAAAATATATGAAAAAAATTTTAAAAAGTAATTACACTCTACAAAATAGCTTAATTGAAAATGTTTACCTTAAATATCAATATCCATTGCACCATGACCTATTCGTTCATATTGTAGCACATCTTGGTATGCTTCAGAATCAGAGTCATGATCCTTATCATGTTCTATATCATAATAATCATGCGGCATTGTTCTTATTGGTACTATCCAGCTATTTCTACTATTATCAGGCATGTAAAAAACTTATTCAACTTGACAAGCTAATGTAAACGGTTTAGATGCTTGAAGAATTGTACAATCCTTATTCAAACTTATGAAACTAGTTTCTTTGTTAACTTTAACAGCATATCTGTTGTTAAAAATATCAAACCAGTCACACTTAAATAAGACGACTTGGCAATCATGACTATAGCTAACTTACACAATCTCTTTGATTTTCTCATAGTAACCATCACAACTAGTTTGTATGCCATCACATTTCATAATTACGCCTGAATGTTGTGTAGCCTTCACATCATCAACTGATTGTACTTTAAATTTGAATCCATTTATTATATATCCAGAGTGATAATGTGCATTACATAAAGGTATGTTCATCATTACATCAAAATCTTCTATCCATTGCGGATCATTGTTCTGTTTCATTTCTTGTACATGAGTTCTGAACCAGTCAATGAAGTCTTCTTCACATTTAGAAATTTGCGAAGATTGTCGAAATTCATCGTAAAAATCTAAAATCTGCTTTAATATATATATGAGTTAATCGTCGATCATGTTCAGACATTGGTTTAAATTTCGTTCGTATGATTGGCCTTCCTCAAATATCAAATATAGAAAAATAATCTTCAAAATTTTCACCGTTTTGTCTATCATCATTCCTTTCCAATTGATTGAATCGATTATCTAGACCATCCATATATATCACACAAAAGTTGATGCATTCTTCTACAAGATACCCTTCGACAATTGAACCTTCTGGCTTAGCCTTATTGAAGATGTAGTTTTTCAATTTTTTAAGAAGTGCTCAACTTGAAACATCCACCTATACTGAATTGGTTCAGCAATCCTTGCCTCATTGGCTAGGTGGAGTATAAGATGTAGCATGACATCGAAAAATGCAGGAGGGAAAAGTTGTTCCATCTTGCATGGTGTGATCACAATTTGCTTGTCCTAATAGTCTAATAATTGAGAATCCAATGTCTTTGAACATATAACCTTGAAGAATCGTCTTATATCCGTCATAGAGTCAACCACTAGTCGAGGAAGCACTCCACGGATTGCTAATGGAAACAAGATCTGCATGTAAACATGGCAATCATGACTCTTTAACCTACTTACCTTCTTCAATGCTTCATTTACACATGTAGAAAGTTGTGATGAGAATCCATCTGGAACCTTGATATTTCTAAGAAAAGATAATATCTTCAGTCGTTGCTCATCCTTCAAAGTACATAATGCCTGAGGAAAGTCATAACTGCCATCATCTTTATGATTTACGTGCAACTCAGGATGAATGCTCAACATCTTCAAATCAGTACGAGTCTTCAATCGGTTAAGTTTAGCATATCTAAAATATTATCCATAACATTCTTCTCAATATGCATCATGTCAAGATTGTGATGAACTGTGAGATCTTGTCAATAACGGAGCTCCATGAAGAATATGCTTTTCTTTTTAAATCCAGAATTACGCAAGTCTTTAAGAACTTCCTAAAATAGATGACCCAATCCGATATTATCAATCTGTTGTAACTTCTCCTTTATCTTGTATCCTGACAACTTGATTGTATCTGTTCTTTGAAAATTTTTTGGATTTTTAGATGAATAGTGGCATGGTTTCCCATCAAATTTGTCTTTAAACCTCGATTGTCACCATTTATGTTTAATTGGTAGGAATCTATGATGCCCTAAATAACATAATTTTTTGCTTTTAGATAAATGCAAGTAATGAGTATCATCCATACATATAGGACATGCCAACTTGCCTTTAGTACTCCAATTAGATAAATTTGCATAAGCTAGGAAATCATTAATAGTCCACAACAATGCTGCATGCATCTTAAAAAATTATTCTCTAGCTGCTCATATGTTTCAACCTCGTTATACCATAGCAATTTCAACTCATTGATGAGTGGTTGCAAGTAAACATCAATTGCATTTCCTGGTACCTTCTTCCCAAGGATGAGAAGCGTCAGCATCATAAATGAAGATCTCATACACATCCATGGCGGCAAATTATATGTAAATATTACCACTGTCCATATTGAATATGATGGATGCATATTTTTGAAAGGATTGAATCCATCACTTGCAAGACCAAGCCTAACATTACATGTTTCCTCTGCAAATAGAGCATGTTTGTTATCAAATGCAGCCCACTCGCCAGAATCTGTCGGATGACGCATAAGTCCATCTCATGATTTGCTATTATGATGCCATGTCATTTACTTTGCAGTCTTACTGGACATAAAAAGACATTGTAGCCTACGAATCAAAGCAAAGTAACGCAGTACCTTCCTTGATCATTTCTTCCCTCATGCATTTGAACTGGTATTTTCTTCATATCTTCCTTCTCCACATTGCAGGCAACTATTCAAGCATGCATTTTCTTCAGTGTATAGCATACAATCATTCTTACAAGCATTAATCTTTTCACACTTCAAGACAAGTACGCAAAACTGTTTCTTTGCATCATACCACGACTGAGGAAAATCTTTGGGATTATCTAACAACTCTTCTATGAACTTAAAGATATCAGACATTAACTTAGATGTTGCCTTATTCATCACTTTAATTTGAAACATTCTCAAAAGAAATGACAACCTTAACATGGAATTAATTCCAGGAGCAATTGGTTCCTCTACTGCCTTTAGTGCATCATAAAAATTATTACAATCTCTAAACATATTAGCATTATCATGACTATCAGCATTTGTAGCTCTCATCTCATGTAACATCTCTGCAACATTATCACCTCCAATATCTTCAATGTGATTCTCAACATCATTATCAATAGAAGGATAAGTGATTTCTTCTCCATGCGAGATCCAGACTATGTAGTGAGGCCACCAACCAGTATAAATTAGATGCTCAAGTACTGTGTTATGATCATACATAAATTAATTCAAACAACTTTTCCATGGACAACAAATTCTCTCATAGAAGTCTCCTCTTCTATATTGCTTCCTATCTTCATGGAATGCCCAGTCTAAGAATGAAATCACTCTGCTCTTATATCAAAAATAATCAGAAATCCTCAAACCAATCCAAGACTTATCCATGGAAACCTATAATCAAATAAACCCACAAACAATGAAAGTAAGTTACATAAAGAAACATCAGATATTTAACACCTAAGTTGTGTTCAAATTTAAGGTGCTTCTCCAGTATATCCCCAAGACTAACCTCAACTAGATTCCTTTAACACCCAATTTAAGGTGCTTAAAAAACCTAGGTAAGTTTAGTTAGTATACAAAAGAAAAGCATAAGGACGTCACCGACATTTCTCCAAACACAGATTACATGTAACAAGTAACACCTAAGTTGTGATCAAATCTTCAAGAACCCTCCTTAGTTCTGAACTTTACCAAACTAAGGATGAACAAGACTTATGACATATTATAAAGAAAACACATCATGCATGTATGTGAGATACACATACATTAACGCATTGTTCGTATGACATGATTATAAGTCTTGAATGACCAAGTATATTAATAGAATTTTGCCTACTCTTTCAACTTGTACCCTAAGGGTTATATTTGTTATTGTTTGTCATCGAGTGCATCTAAGATTGTGCAAGTGTGGATATCTACAAATTTCATAAATAAATACTAACAAAGAAAAGAACAGTAACAACATAAGTCAGCATAATAAACGTACTACTACCAAGAATGGAATATCTTCTTAGTCAATTTGAAGTAGATTCGATCAAGATCTACTTGTTAAAAGTATGATTATATGGATTCTTATTTAGAATAATATGGCAACTGGACCTAAATTAAAACATCAAAGATTGGTTAACCCTCTCATGCGTAACACCTCCCATGCCAATTTGCCCATCCATGTTGAGCCACCAGTTTACCTAACTCAACCTATCCTACTCAACCTGGATAATGATGCTCCTCTCTTCCACCCCCTCTTCCCAACATTTACGATTCTATCGGGATAATATAAATGTAGCAATAACATTCATAAACTTTCAAAAGTTCATGATGTACATTACGGAAAGAAAACAAAGGAAACAAGTTGTTTTGTTTTAATTGACCAAAAAAACCCAACCAAATCAAGAAGTATTTGAATTGTATCAAATGATAGGATAAGTTTTTTAGAATAGTGGACACTTGAATCATATTATGTGAACTTCAGGATAAATTGTATTCAGACATTATAGGTAAGACCAATTTTTCATTTGCATCCAATACATGATTGCATGATAGATACCCTTTACCCATAGAATATTAGATGCGTGGTCCACCCTAATGCATATCAAATGATCCAAGTCAATTTGTCTTTTTTCTTCTGGTGTCTAGATGCTCTTCCATAACCTTATCGATGCGGCCAAGGGATGTTGCCTAGAACCAAGCTTGGAATTACATGAAGGGCCACACTTTAAAGGATCTAAGCTTGAAAATAATTACAAGCCTCTCCAATTGGGTCACATTTATGTAAACTCAACTCTTATCAAATGCAGCAGTGAAAAACCTTAAAGCCTCACTTAATAAAGGATTAAAGTTCAAAACTAGACAAACTTAAGAAAGATGTAGGGCTTAAAAGTGATGAAGTATGTGATGGATTAGTAAACAATAGAAGTGATGATTAAATTCTTATATTATTCTTTCTTTTTGTTTTCATTTGTATTACGAGTACATTAACGAAAATAGATACAATATATAAGTGGATATGATGCAAGTAATTTTTGTTTTCATTTGTAATAAAAATTTGTCAAGGTAGATGTAAAGTATACTTTGAGATGATGAAAGTAAGAATAAAAAAAAATTATATGATGTCCTTTAATACCATATATTATTCATTTATGCAGTAACTACCCTTGAGGTGAAAGATAATGCCTCATTTTTAATTCTATGACAAATGGACCCGTAGGAGCAAACCAACAACGCCTGCATCTTCCTTCAATCCCCAAGTTAAATGAATAGAATAAGTATCCAAGCTTGAAATCATATTCCTTACATGCAGCTCCTTGCTACCAACCAACTTAACAGCCATTCATGGAGACATCACACCATGACACCCACCTCTTAGCACACAGTAACCATGCATATGATTATCAACTCACAGGAGATGGTCAAAAAGGCCACTGACAATTTTAATTAGTTCTTTGTAGAATGTTCCATTTCTCATGACTAACACATTTTTTTGTAGGTTGTAAGCTTCGATTCCTGTCTCTCCATGGATCAATGGCATAACATTTTAAGTAGACTGCATGTTTGACTCTTCCATTAACAGCGTTGGAGGTACCATCCAGATTCCTCCCCTCGGGGATCAGCTCCAACCAATGGAGATCTCCCCTCCTCCCATCACAATCTCCCTTAGCCTTTCAGCCCCCCTCGACCCTCCACCACCCGCACATTGCAGTTGATCTGGAACTTTATTCCCCTATACTTTACACCACACTAATTACATGATACATCCATCCACCATGTCCACCAATCAACAACCCCCCTTGGAGATATTTCAAAGCACACACAAACCACCAAATAGCAGCAATAAATGAATCAAACACACAAAGCCTTATAAAGACCTAAGATTGGAAACTCATCATGTGACCTCAAGAAAACTAGAAGAGAAAAAAAATAAAGAAGGCAACAAGAGGATTTCCTTTTGGTCATGAGCAACAAACACCCTCCTCTTCTTCATCTCCACACTAACAAAACACATCATGGGTAGAGGGATTAACCATCTAATAATGGTTTGGTCTGTGGCAAAACTACCATGATGTAGATAAGATTATCTAAGAAGCTTCCTAGATGCATGTTGTTTAATTATGACCAAAAAAAGCTTCCTAGTTTCAAAACTTATTCTCATACCATCAAACACCTGGCGTGCGTGTAAACCCTTAAGCCAATCCAAGGTCAATAGATCTCATTGAGCCACCCCGCAGCCAATAAATCCACCAAGTACTGCAACAACAATAATAACAGATCAAGAGAAATGGAGTTGGAGGAGGAGGTATGAAATAAGCGAATAAATAAAATGAAGGAAGAGTGGTGGATTAACCCTACTTGTAGCAGCAGCTGTGGTAATGGAGGTGCTGCTGGGGAAGATGAGGGAGGGAGAGAGGTAGCGGTCTTGAGGAGGAGGAGACATGTGCTGGGGAGGGGATGGTCAGGGGAGGCACCTTCGTTAGGAGAGGGAAGGGGGATGGGGATGGTCTAGGGAGGTGACATCGTTGGGGATTTAGTCTGAGAGTCAAGGGAGGGGGAAGGTAAGGCAGCAGGAGTTGGTTTTCAGTGGTGATCTTGAGGGGTAGGCGAGGTGCTGTTGGCGATCTTGAGGGGTAGTCAAGACAAGCACCATCGTCGGGAGAGGGAAGGGGGCAGGCGATGGTTGATTGCTTAGCAATCATAGGTCATAATTGACCTAAATTAGGCTAGGACTTAGCATAAGTTAGGGTAATTCATGAATGCATAAGCATTACTAGCACCTTTACTGCTTTCTTTTAGCTATGCATAAAATAATGCTATAATGTACTAATTAGGTGCATTATGTCAATTGTAGGTAATAAGCTGATTTGAAGCTAGATCTAAAGCTGGATCTGAAGAATAAAGAATAACTGGTGTTGCAGCAGAGCTGGAGTGGAAGACCAAAATTAGATGTAGTAGATAATAATGTAAGGGAGTTAAGGTATGCTATTCTATTAAGTAGAAATAAAGCAATAAATTATGATGAACTTAGGTCCATCCTAGCCCTAGGATAGCCTAGAAGATTCCCCAAGCCTTAGCCACCAGTAGATTAGGTCACCACACCCTAGTAAACCATAAAACCCTAATTTTAACCTCTATGTGGATGTCCAGATAAGTTATAGGACATCCAGAACCCTTAGCCAACTCTCGCACACCTTAAACCCACTTCTGCAGTGTTATTGGACATCCAGACACTTGATCAGACGTCCAATTTATGTAGAATATCCAAAACAGAACCCAAAATCCCTTTTGACTCTAATTGGACATCCAGAAAATAAGTTTGGACTTCTGATTTTTCTCTATAAGGTGTCTGGCACTATTATTAGACATCCAGAACTGCCCTCTAGACCCTGTTTTGAGATTTAAGCCTTGATCTTGGATCTCTAGCTCCCTAAACCCAATTCTAACCCCCTAAGAACCTAAATTAAGGTGCCATAACCCTAGTACATCACTTATAGACCTCCATAAGGACCTAATTAGGTCCTCACTAAACCTAATTGACTTGGATCTTAGTCAATTCCATCAACCTATTCAATTGGACTCATTGAGTCCAATTGAGCCCTAATTTTAGCATGCACTATCCAATTGGACTCAGTGAGAGTCAAATTAACCTATACCTGACTTAGTTGAGTTATTTTACTCTCAATTAAGTTTCCACACACCCAATTAAACTTGTATTAAGTTTAATTGCACTTTACCTTAGTGAATTAGGGTTTGCAGCCCTAATTTGAGACCTACCTTAACCTAAATCGACTAGAACCTAACCTAATCAACTTGTGCCCCTAAGTTTTGACCCACACACACCCTCACACACCATCCACACTAAAATACCTAGCCTAGAGTTCTCTAGAACTCTCTACCATGTGTGGATGCCTTGGTTGCTAAAATTAGCAACCAAGAGCCATTCAATTTTTAGATCCACATTTGGTGGATCTAGAAACCACCAACCATCGTCTCTCTCTCACTCTCCCACGAGCTCCCACCATAGGCCTCTGTAGAGAATTCCATAATTCTCTAGAGAGCTTCCCTTAGGTCTATAAAAGACCTAAGGGGTGGCCATTTGCACTTTTTGATCTCGTCCTTCGAGTTTTAATGATGTATTCGTTGCAGTATTATGAAAGATGATTATCACTTTAATTTATTTATTACTCGAGATTTTAAAATATCCCGAGGTCGAACTCAGGGAGCACACGTCATTCTAGAAACATATGAATTCACAATTGACTATATACTGTTTTACAAAAAATTAAGAGAGAGAGAATGAGAAAAAACTCCTTTTCTTTTTCTTCTTCTTCTTCTCTTTTCCTTCCCTTCCTTCTCTTGGCTTCTTCTTCTTCTCTTTCTCTTACTGTGCCTTCTCTTTCTTCTTCTCCTATGCTGTAGCTTTTCCTTCTTTCTTCTCCTCTCCTCTCCTTCAGCTGCTCCCACCACCCGCTCTTTCTTCACTTCTTCAGCTGCTCCCTGCACACATGCAAAACCAACCCCCACCCTTTCCCGCATCTCTCTCTCTGAATCTCTCTTTGGTACGCTCTCCCAGAGCCGGGTAATCGGGTCGGGTCGCGCGCCCGGGTCCAGGCGCACCAGCGTGGGTGTGGTGCACGAGTAGTGCTCAGGAGTGGGGGTAGTCGGGTCGGGGCACTAGATCTGCGTGATGAGCTCACAAATGAGGCACTGTGAATAGGTGAGGAAAGACCTCACCCCAGTGTATTTGAGGCAACATAGCAATAGCACAAAATCAATATAAAGTGCTCACGTGCTTTGTGACTTACTGAGGTGGGACTAATGCTCACCATGCCCGCAGCAGACTGTGCCTCCTGATTACAGCAGCTATGTGGGGTGGCAATGCCAATTGCTTGGCTAAGGCTGTACGCGAAGAGATTCCGTGCGACCTGGGACCCGTTGCCTGGAATGAGGATACTTGGGTGAAGCTCCAGAGCAAGCTTCACTCGCTCGACAATGGCGACGAGCACCTGGGTCCTGAAAACATTAAAAAGGCCTCGCGGCCACATCAAAACACTTGATAAGCTTCGCCAGAGCATGGCGAAGACAGTGCGGAGGTCGACGTGGCGTGGGAAGGCCGGAGTGCGCGTGCCTAGGGCACACCGTGTGCGTGAGAGTGGGTGTGTTCGAGGGGTGTTCTGGAGGCGTGGTGTGGTGAGTGGAGTGTAGATTTAGAGTCAGTGCAGTGTCATGGTGCTTAAGGTGTGATTGGCGAGGCGGATGGAGGCATGGAACGGCGGGAACGCCTCGCCAGAGGGCGGTTGGAGATGGAGAAGGTGGTGATGGACAATGGTGGTCGATGGGTGGAAATAGCAAATAAAAAAGGGGAAAATAAAAAAGAGAGTAAGGGGAAGAGTTTCACCTACTTAACTGACGAAGGGGGGGGAGGAGGCGCTCGGCGTGTGCCTGCCGACGCCGGAGACGAAGATGCCCAGAGGGGGGTAACGACGACGAGGAGGGGATCTAGAAGGTGCCAGCTGGTGTGGCCTGGCGTGAGAATATGAGGCGAAGTGAACTGTGCTGCAGGTGTGGCAGCAGAGCAACGAGGGGGAGGGGGAAGGGTTGCTAGAAGCGTCGAGCTATCTGGCCGGAGTGAGAAGGGACGAGTTTGGGGGAATTCTCTGGCCAAAATGAGCTTGAGACGACCGAAGAGCCCTGCCATCCCTTTTATAGTAGCAGGCGAGAGGAGAATCTCGAGGAGAGATCGTGGAGAGCTTGCTGGAGTTGGTCAGATATGGAGACCCATTCCTCTCTCATGTTCGCACGAGAGGAGTGGGCGATGGCAGGACATGGGAGGGGGTCCCTACGAAAGAGGACGACGCAAGGAACCCCCCTCTTGTTTCTGAGAGCGGCCCCCATACCCTGCGCGGCACCATCCTCCGCACAAGGTTGTCGGAGGTATGGGCGGCTGTGTGGGGTGACAGAGGGATCATTCTGCAAAGAATGAAAGAGAATCTGGGGGGCAAAATGCTAGGGTTCAGAAAGATAAGGGTCAAAAAATAATTCAAGAGGACCAATTTGTAAAGTAGGTCAAGATGGCCTTCCCTTAGGTCCAAATTTTCGTACAAACCTAATTTGAACCTAAGGAATCCAATGGTGAAGTTTGATTTTTGGTTTGACCACGTTTGAATGGTAAATTTGCATAAAAACCTAAATTAGGTTAAAAATTGGGTATGGTTCTCAGTTTAGGTCAAGATAGGTTCTAAAGGCCAAATTGAAGGTTCTAAACCCTAGGAAATATTTTTCCATGAATTTTAGGGGGTTTAGTTGATTTTTATCCTACCTGGAATCTCATGAATTAAAGCGAGTTTGTTTCAGGATTATAGAATGTCATTTAATTTCTAGAAGTTGCTATAACCCTTTTCGGATCAAGTCATCCCACTTTATTTCTTATTAAGACCATTTGACCCGTGTTTAGACCCTTGGACACCCCATCTGTGTACTATATTGGTAAAATTACAGTTTTACTCCTTGTAAATTATTTTATTCTTAAATTTGGAATTCTCTGATTTAGGCTTTTCCTTAGGTTTTGTAGGAGCTTTTGTACACTTATTTAGATCAAAATGTTCTAGTTAGGGTTCATGATGAGGCTCTCATCATACCCCCATGCCTAGCTTTTGCTAGTCCCTCAGCAAAATTTTAAGGTTTTAGCCCTTATTCTAGACCATGAATTTCTTATCAAGTTTAGATAAGTGCTTCTCCTCTTATATCCTTGATTAGGTCAGAATGCCAATCATAAGCCTAAAAGGTACTCTAGTACCAACCAAGATCCAAATCTGTCTAGCTTTAGCCTCAGTCTTTAGCAAAGGTTTTTAAGGCCTACAGGAACTAACCTAAGGTTTATTGGACTTCTTGGTTAAGTACCTGTGCTTGAGATAATTTTAGCCTTGGTTCAGTTCACAATGCATTTTGTAAGAGAGAGAGACAGAAGATTTATTTGTTTGGAGAGTTTTCTCTCTCTTTTCTTTTTAATTCTAGGTTAGGATTGGCTTCCTAACACGATATGTATCGGATTCCTTGTCCCCATCATCAATCCTCAAGGGTCCCTGGCAGTCGATGCTTCAAGATAGCACCGCCCATGGTAACTCCCAGAACCCTAGCTTTCGAGATTTCGAGATAATCCTGTCCATGGTGTTCCGTGGCCGAATTCAGACCCTGGCAATTGACACTTCGTGATAATGCCATCCATGGAATCTGAACAGATAGAGTGCTTACATGCCCCCAGTAGGATATGTAAATATCCTAAGAGACAAGCACCAAGGAGATGATATGTTGTTACGCATCTTCGAGGGGAATTTCCCACCTCTTTGCGCCGGGAACTCGTCTAAATCAACTTGTGTTGATCGACTGCTCCTAATCTTGGTGACTTTTTGGAATATTTGAAACGCTTCTGCACGATTTTGATACTTATGCTTACTGAACCAGACTGTGTGTGTGAATTTGGGTGCTTAGGTTACTAAGTCCAGTAAACCAAAAGTCAATTAACGAGGCCAAATACTTCCTAAGCCTTGGACCTAATCCTTAAGCTTTTAATTTTCCTCAACCTCTTGAGGAGTATCTCGATCTTAATGGGTACTAAGAGTCTATCCAAGAATGCCTAAGGTTAGCGTTCTTACTAGTCTTGTTGTGCACTTTCCTTTTTCTTTTCCTTAATGTGGTCTAGAACTTAGGTTAAATTCCTTAATTTCTTACTAATAACTATCTTTTTTTCTTTTCCATTTTGTGCTTCTTTTTATCATTTAGCTCTTTTTCTCCTCCTTTTGTAAAATCCACAAGAATCCTTCCTCCTTTCAATATATATATATTTTTTATGTTGAAACCTTTTCTTATGAGTTTTTATTCATTTTGCACTTTCATACCCCCCCATGCCTAAGATTTGCAATGTCCTCATTGTAAATTAGGAGGGTTTTTATTTAGCTTGGTTCATGCAATAGGACAGGTATTTTGGTGAGTGGATGGGTTGGAGTGACTGTTGCAGACGATTTCTAATCGCAGATGCGAGCACCTGAGGTGGAGTCAGCTGTCCTAAAGGATGAACCTAAAGTGCAAAGAGGTGTTAGAAAAGGTTTCTGGTTTTTCAGAAAGAATGACGAGCTGCCTCCCATTAACTGCTGAGTTTTATGCCATCAGCTGGGCGCAATAAGCTCAGGGAGAATGGAGGATAAATGATGACTCAGCCAAATCTGTAGAGGTTACATCAATGAACGGTTTGAGTCTCTGACCGTTCACGATGAAAGGTTCGGAATCGTGGCTGAGAGGACTGATTTTGACGGCTCCATTTCCAAAAATCTGTCGGACAAGATATGGTCCGACCCACTTGGATCGCAATTTCCTATGGAAGAGTTTGAGTCGGCCATCAAAGAGAAGGACCTTCTGACCAAGGTGGAAGATCTTTCTAGATATGTGCTTGTCATGGAAGGCTTTAACCCACTCTTTGTAGATTCGTGAGTTCTCATACGCATCAAGGCGTAATTCATCGATCTCGCTTATCTGAAGCTTTCTGTGGGTTCCAGCCTTAGAAAGATCTAAGTTGCAGCTCCATACTACCGAATAGGCTTTGTGCTCCAGTTCGACGGGAAGGTGACATGCCTTCCCATACACCAGTTTGAAAGGAGACATGCCTAGTTGGGTCTTGTGGGTGGTCCAATAAGCCCACAAAGCTTCTGGAAGTCGAGATGACCAATCCTTCCTATCAGGTTGAACAGTAACCTGCAGTATTTTCTTGATCTTTTGATTTGATAGCTCAACTAGACCATTGGTTTGGGGGTGGTAAGGAGTAGAGATTCAGTGAGACAACCCATATTTGGTCATCAATGACCTGAATGAGCATTGGTGAAATGGGTCCCTCCATCAGAGATGATTGCATGAGGAATCCTAAATCGCGAGAAGATATTCTGATGAATGAATTTGATGACAATCTTGTGATCACAGGTTCGGGTCGGAATGGCTTCGATCAATTTGGACACGTAGTCTACTGCAAGTAAAATGTACTCGAAGCCGTCCGAAATAGGAAAGGGACCCATAAAATCAATCCCCCAAATATCGAAGATCTTGCATACGAGAATTGGCTGCAAAGGCATCATGTCGCGGTGGCTCAGTTGCCCAAAGTTTGGCAACGATAGCATGCCCGGGGGTGGAGGATTTTTGATGCGATTTTGTGCCTAGAGAAATGGCCACCGCATGCTTGGTCATGGTAGAAGGAGAGAATGTCATTGACTTCGCCCTCCGGGATACATCTCCGGATGATTTGGTCAGCACTTATGCGAAAAAGGTACGGGCCTTCCCAGATGTAGTACTTGGCATCAGAGCGCAACTTGTCTTTCTTGGCCTTTGGCCAATCAGACGGGATCTGACGAGATGCCAGGTAGTTTACTATATCAGCAAACCATGGAAGCCTAGTACCGATAGTCAATAGGTGCTCATCAGGAAAATACTCCGTGATGGGTCCAGAAGGGTCGATGATCTCAGAAGGAAGGCGAGACAAGTGTTCAGCTACCACATTCTACCTTCCTGCCTTGTCGTGAATCTCGAGGTCGAATTCTTGCAACAGCATGATCCATTGGATTAATCGAGGCTTCGCATAATTCTTAGCAAGGAGATGCGTCACAGCTGTGTGATCCGAGTAGATGATGACATGGGAACCCAGGAGATAAGATCAGAATTTTTTGAGGGTAAATACTACAGCTAGTAGCTCTTTCTCCGTAACTGTGTAGTTACGCTGAGCCTCATCAAGTGTCTTGCTAGCGTAGTAGATGACCACAGGTTTCCCGTCAATCTTCTGCCCCAGAATCTCTCCTACAGCGAAATCAGATGAATCGCACATGATCTCAAAGGGTTGAGATCAATTAGGGGACTGTAGGATCGAGGCTTAGGTTACTCGACCACGAAGGCTCTCAAAAGCTTGAGTGCATTCCTTGGAAATTTCAAAGGGTACATCCTTGGAGAGAAGAGTAGTCAGGGGGCGTGCGATTTTCGAGAAATCAGGGATGAAATGTTGGTAAAAATCGACATGCCCAGAAAAGAACGGATGTCCCTGATTGAGCTAGGCATAGGAAGTCAAGAAATCAGATCAACCTTGGCTCAATCCACCCAGATGCCTTTCCCAGAAATTAAATGTCCTAGGACGATCCCCTCTGGCACCATAAAGTGGCTCTTTTCCCAGGAAAGAACCAGATTTACATCGATGCAATGCCTGAGTATATGAACCAAGTGCTGGAGGCAATCATCAAATGATGCCCCGAAAATTGAGAAGTCATCCATGAAGACTTCCAGAAAATCACCTACCATATCAAAGAATATGGCAAGCATGCACCACTGAAAAGTCGCGGGTGCATTGCAGAGACCGAAAGGCATCCTTCGGAATGCGTACATCCCGAAGGGGTAGGTGAATGTGGTCTTCTCTTGGTCCTCTGGATGAATAGCCACATGGTTATAACCGGAGTACCCATCAAGGAAGCAGAAGAATCTATTTCCCGCTAATTTCTCGAGAATCTGATCAATGAATGGTAGTAGGAAATGATCCTTCTTTGTGGAGGAATTGAGTCTTCAGTAATCTATGCAGACTCTCCACGAGTTGGCTATACAGGTAGGTATGACTTCTCCGGTTTCAGTCATAATAATGGTGAGCCCTGCCTTCTTAGGCACAACCTGGATTGGGCTCATCCAACGACTGTCGGAGATCGGGTAGATGATCCCTGCATCTAACCACTTAATGATCTCCTTTTTCACAACCTCCTACAGATTGGGATTCAAGCGTCTCTGTATCTCACAGGAAGGTTGTGCACCCTCTTCGGAATAAATACGGTGTGTGCAATAAGAGGGACTTATTCCAGTCAAATCATCGAGAGTTCAACCAATGGCCTGCGATGTTGCTGGAGAACAGTAATCAAACGGGATTCCTGATCAGGTGTGAGTCTAGAGTTTATAATCACAGGAAATGTCTGATTAGAACCCAAGAAGACATTTTAAATGGTTAGGAAGGGGTTTGAGTTCAAGAATGGGGTTATCAGTAGCAGCGGGAGGTTCAAGGTTACTGTGAGGTAGATGGGTAGGAGTTATGGGTTTGTCTATCTCAATGTCTGCCTCCTCTAATTGCGGTGCAAGATCCTCTTGTGGTTGATGAGGAATGATCATGTTGTCCTCAAGTTGTGGTTCATCAACCAAAGCTCTAACATCACAGATTTGTTCAATGACACCGCAATTAATTCCTTGTTGGGCCATAAAGACATCAATTTTGAGAGTCTGGTTCCCAAATTTCAGTTCTATTTAGCCCTCCTCACAACTTATGTTGGCCCTTGCAGTGGCCAGAAAAGGTCTCCCTAGTATGATTGGTGTATCCCTTGGATTTTCAGGTGCATCCATATCTAAGACTATAAAGTCTACAGGGAAATAGAAATCCCGCACCCTCACAATAACATCCTCAAGAATTCTTTTAGGGGACTTGATAGATCGGTCTGCTAACTGTAGTGTTACCTCGGTTGGTTTTAACTCAGATTCTTCTAGATGGTTGAGTAAGGATGTGGGTATCAAGTTTATGGAGGCACCTAAGTCTAACAATGCTCTGTTGAATTGGATTTCATCGATCTTACTTGAAATTAGGAGAGTGCTTAGGTCTTTTGCCTTGGGTGGGAGTTTGCTCAGGATTACAAAGCTAGCTTGCTCTGACAGTACAATTGGACCCCCACTCTTGGTTCTCGGCTTATGCTGAGGTGTACACACGTTCTTCAAAAATCGTGCATAAGCCAGTACGTGGCGGATCGCATCCATCAAGGGGATGTTTATTTGGACCTAATCAAAGAGCTTGACCAGATCCTCCTCAGGAGCCACGAATTTGGTTGTCTTCTTTCCCTTGGTCAAGGCATCAGGAAATTGAACCTTGGTTGGTTCCTCCAGAATAGGTCCAGGTCTTTGACCTGAGACAGGGATAGGAACATCCTGGATGACTACCCTAGGAATTGGGTCACTACCAGGCTTGGAGTGGTCTGGATAAGGTGGATCTTGGGTCGCCTTACCACCACGGGTTGTTACAGAGTTAAGTCTTGCCTGGTTCTGGTTGGGGGTTGGTAGAATGGGCAACTGTTGTTGATAACCCGCATAAGAAGTTGAAGCTTCCATCCCGTCAGGTGAAGGAATAGAAGGGGCTTGATAAACCATGTGTGCTTGGCCTGGGTTTGGGTTCATAACGCACCGCTAGGTCAGCACGCTATTAGGGTTAGGTAGAGGCTGAGAAGAAAGCATGCCTGGTTGGCGAGAGTTTGCCAACTGGGCCAGTTGATTTCGAACCTCTATGATTTCATCCTTGTGTTACTTTTGAATAGCCGCATTCCTTCTCTGAATGTCAGCCAAAGTCTAGAGGATGAGGGACATTTGGTCTTGGTTTGGCCCAGATGGATAAGTGGGGTTGGGCCTAGGTTGAGGCGGCTGATAAGGACGAGGTGCTGGTGGACGGGGCTGAAAGGGTGGTCTCGGATGCTGGGAATTCCCCGCCCAGTGGAAGTTGGGATGGTTTCGCCATCCAGTATTGTAGGTATTGGAGAATGGGTCATTCTGGATGGCGTTGAGGTCCTCACAGGTCTGAGGAGCCTCAGAAAAGTCAGAGAATGGAGGAGTAGAGCTCCCCCAGCTAGAATAGAAAGGATCGAAGGTTCCTCCGATCCGAGAGTCAGATGGGGGTGGATACGAATCCAACCCGGGAGAAGGTCGGTGGAAAATGTTCTGCACAATCTCCCGTGAGGGAGGGGGCTATGCGAAGGAGTTTTGCGCAGAGGTGGCTCGCTACAAATGCTGAGTCAGCTCATCCACCTTCTTCTCAATAATAAAGACCTTGTCCAATCAACTGGCAATTAATTCCAGGTCGACTGATGCGGACAGGCCCTGCGTCTCATGTGCTCCCCTTAGTTTCGTCGCTGCGTGGGTATTCGTCCTGTCGAATAGTCCCATGGAGTCATTATTGATGGAGTTCTCGCACATATTCTCAAGAATCTCCCACACGGTGTCCTCATGTTGACCCATGATATTCCCTCAACAAGTTGCATTGACGAATAGTCTAATATCCTCATGGAGTCTGTGGTAAAAAGACTGGACTTGTTCCCATTTAGGAACTCCGTGATGGGGACACTTTCTCATGAGATCCTGAAAACGATCCCATGCCTCATGAAGAGGTTCTCCCGTCTGTTGCGTGAAGTGAGTAATTTGATGGTGCAAGGCATTGGTCCGACCAACGGGGAAGAACTTTTTCAAGAACTTGGACTGAAGTTCCTCCCAAGTGTTGATCGAATGGGTCTGAATCTGATACCAATGGGTTGCCTTGTCCATAAGGGAGAAAGAAAACATCTTCATGAGTAAGATATCCCGATTATGCGCATCTGACCCAAAAGTCTGGGTCAGATGCTTTAGTTGTTTGATGTGCTGGAAGGGGTCTTTAGAATTAAGCCCATGGAATTTAGGTATGGCATGAATCATGTTGGGCTTCAGTTCAAAATCAGGTCCTCCAGTCGGGATTCTGACTCGAGGCTTAATTGCCACCGCAGCGGGATTATAGTGATCTCGCATCATGGGACGTTGCGGTGGGTTCATGAAGTCCTGGAAGAGGCCATTGAGTCGCTGGAGTTGGTGCTCAAGATTATTCTCTTCCTCAACTGGCTGAGCCATTGTGGAAAAAGAAGGTGAGTTGGGTTCAGAATCAGAGGAGAGGTCTATGTGAAGAGTTGGTTGCACAAACAAGGGTACCGAGGCTCGGCCTCGGGGAGAGTGAATTTCTAGAGGAGGTTTCAAGGACCTCCTACCAAAAATGCACTGATGGATTAGACGAGTTTAGCAGGTGTTGGACCCAATCAAGACACCCAAAATGTTGGGTGACTATAGAGGTTTGAGGCGGATGGTACCCCTTAATCAGAAGGTCGTCCACCTGAGAATTACCTGAGAAGCCAGAGAGGGTGAGTCTCGCGAAGACCCCTATATGGTAGAGTGCCCCCACGGGTGACAGGGTTTCCCCCACTCGACCTCTCTTGTCATTGAGATTCCAGGTAGACCAGAATAGGGGCCTTGACCTCTTAAGTCTACCACTTTTAATTAGGATCAAGGTGCTTTATGGTTTCACTTGAACTTTAACCTTTTGAGTGCAAAGAGTGACCTAAGTTAAAGGTTGGTTGATCCAAGGGATCAAATTCACCTATTAGTTCCTTTGAGAGCTTATTGGGTCTTGTCTTTTAAGGTTCAAGTGAATTAAGAGCCGAATTGCTTAGGGTTTCTCTTGATAAATGTTTTCAAGCAATGACTTAGGCACACTTCTTTTGGGAATTCTCAATTCTTGATTAGAAAGTATGCCTCTAAAACCCTAACGTTGAGTCTTAAATTAGGTCTAATTGGTCCAGTTAGTTGCCTCAAGATTAGGTAATTAGGGCTCAAGCAAGAAGGTTTTAGCCCTAAATACCTTTAGTAGATGTACAGATAGAATGTGTTGAAATTTGAAAACAGGCAACTTTTGTGATTTACTAGGTATGGATGACAGGTTATTCTTAAATTCCTCTTTCTTTTTTTTCTTCCTCTTTAGAATTTTGAGGGGCTTAAAAGCAAGGATAGAAAATTACCTGTCCCTTGGTGTGGTTGTTGTGCGGCTGCTTGTTTCCTTCTTGTTTTCCTGTGCCTTCACAACAAAAGAGAAGAGCTTAAGTCAGTAGTAAATCCAAAAATTATGAATAAATAGCTTCTAGAATGGCCGTTGCTCCCCGGCAACGGCGCCAAAAAGTATTTGGTCTCGTCCTTCGAGTTTTAATGATGTATTCGTTGCAGTATTATGAAAGATGATTATCACTTTAATTTATTTATTACTTGAGATTTTAAAATATCCTGAGGTCGAACTCAGGGACCACATGTCATTCTAGAAACATATGAATTCACAATTGACTATATACTGTTTCACAAAAAATTAAGAGAGAGAGAATGAGCAAAAACTCCTTTTCTTTTTCTTCTTCTTCTTCTCTTTTCCTTCCCTTCCTTCTCCTGGCTTCTTCTTCTTCTCTTTCTCTTACTATGCCTTCTCTTTCTTCTTCTCCTCTGCTCTGGCTTTTCCATCTTTCTTCTCCTCCCCTCTCCTACAGCTCTATTTCTACAGTGCTTTGGCTTCTTCTTTTCCTTCCTTGGCTCTACTTGGCTTTAGCTTTTCTTCTTCTGCTTGTCTTCTCTTCTTCCTCTTCTTTCTTCAGCAGCTCCTTCCTTCTTCATCTTCCCTTTCACTCTTTCCCTATTCCAGACGTCTGCTCTTAGAGTCGGATGCCGTATTGGCGCTGTTGCTACAGTGCCTCCCCCTTCTTCTTCAGCAGCTCTTCCTTGGCTTCCTTTTTCTTCCTTGCTGTGGCTTCTCCTTCACCTTCTTCGCTTTTGTGGCTAAGTTCTCACCGCCTGCTCTTTCTTCTCTTCTTCAGCTGCTCCCTGTACACATGCAAAACCTACCCCTACCCTTTCCCGTGTCTCTCTCTCTCTGAATCTCTCTTTGGTACGCTCTCCCAGAGCCAGGTAATCGGGTCGGGTCGTGTGCCTGGGTCCAGGCGCACTGACATGGGTGTGGTGCGCATGGAGTGCTCAGGAGTGGGGGTAGTCGGGTCGGGGCACTAGATTCGAGTGATGAGCTCACGGACGAGGCGCTGTGAATAGGTGAGGAGGGACCTCACCCCAGTGTATCCGAGGCAACACAGCAATAGCACAAAATCAATATAAAGCACTCACACGCTTTGTGACTTACCGAGGTGGGACTAATGCTCACTGCTCCTTCTCGCATGCTCGTAGCAGACCGTGCCTCCTGATTACAACAGCTATGTGGGGCAGCAGTGCCAATTGCTTGGCTAAGGCTGTACGCGAAGAGATTTCGCGCGACCTGGGACTTGTTGCCTAGAGCGAGGAGACCTGGGTGAAGCTCCAGAGCAAGCTTCACTCGCTCGACAATGGCGGCGAGCACTTGGGTCTTGAAAACATTAAAACAACCTTGCAGCCACGTCAAAACACTTGGTGAGCTTCGCCAGAGCATGGCAAACACAGTGCGGAGGTCGGCGTGGCGTGGGAAGGCTGGAGTGCGCACGTGCCTATGGCACACTGTGTGCGTGAGAATGGGTGTGTTCGAGGGATGTTCTAGAGGTGTGGCATGGTGAGTGGAGTGCGGATTTAGTGCCAGTGCGCTGTCGCGGTGCTTAAGGCATGATTGGCGAGGCGGATGAAGGCGTGGAACGACGGGAATGCCTCGCTGGAGGGCGGCTGGAGATGGAGAAGCTGGTGATGGACAGTGGTGATCGGTGGGTGGAAATAGAAAATAAAAAAGGGGAAAATAAAAAAGAGAGTAAGGGGAAGAGTTTCACCTACTTAACTGACGAAGGGGGGGAGGAGGCGCTCGGCGTGTGCCTACCAATGCCGGAGACGAAGATGCCCAGAGGGGGGTAACGACGATGAAGAGGGGATCTAGAAGGTGCCAGCTGGTGTGGCCTGGCATGAGAGGATGAGGCAAAGTGAACTCTGCTGCAGGTGTGGCAGCAGAGCGACGAAGGGGAGGGGGAAGGGTCTCCCAAAGCATCGTGCTGTCTGGCCGGAGTGAGAAGGGATGAGTTTGGGGAAATTCTCTGGCCAAAATGAGCTTGAGACAACCGGAGAGCCCTACCATCCCTTTTATAGTAGTAGGCGAAAGGAGAATCTCGAAGAGAGATCGTGGAGAGCTTGCCTGAGTCAGCCGGAGATGGAGACCCATTCCTCTCGCTCGTTCGCACGAGAGGAGTAGGCAATGGCAAGACATGGGAGGGGGTCCCTGCGAAAGAGGACAATGCAGGGAATCCCCCTCTCATTTCTGAGAGCGGGCCCCATACCCTGCGCGGCGCCATCCTGCGCGCAAGGTCACCAGAGGTATGGGCGGCTGCGTGGGGTGGCAGAGGGATCGTTTTGCAAAGAACGAAAGAGAAGTTGGGGGCAAAATGCAAGGGTTCAGAAAGATAAGGGTCGAAAAGTAATTCAAGAGGACAAATTTTGGTACAAACCTAATTTGAACCTAAGGAATCCAATGGTGAAGTTTTATTTTTGGTTTGACCACATTTGATCAGTCAATTTGTACAAAAACCTAAATTAGGTCAAAAATTGGGTATGGTTCTCAATTTAGGTCAAGATAGGTTGCAAAGGCTAAATTGAAGGTTCTAAACCATAGGGAATATTTTTCCATGTATTTTAATGTGTTTAGTTGATTTTTATCCTACCTGAAACCTCGTGAATTAAAGCGGATTTATTTCAGGGTTACAGAATGTCATTTAATTCCTAGAAGTTACTATAACCCTTTTCAGATCAGGTCATCCCTCTTTCTTTCTTATTAAGCCCGTTTGACCTGTGTTTAGACCCTTAGACACCCTGTCTGTGTACTGCATCGGTAAAATTGCAATTTTACCCCTTGTGAATTATTTTATTCTTAAATTTTGAATTCTCTGATTTAGGCTTTTCCTTAGGTTTTGTAGGAGCTTTTGTACACTTATTTGGATCAAAATGTGCTAGTTAGGGTTCATGATGAGGCTCTCATCATGTACGCATCCACTCTTGGCTTGATCCACTCTTAGTTCCATTTAGCCTAGTTTCATTCCACATCCACTCCACCTCCATGCCCATAAGTAGCTTCACCATGGCAACCACCACCTCCATGCCAAGATGATGGATCACCTCTCCAACCTCTCTCCAAGGGTTTACCTAAGCACCATTGGCTACCCCTCCTTCTCCTCTCAACCAACTCAAAGGCCATCGGAGCCACCTCCAAATGGCCTTATTTCTACTCGATTAGATTATAGTTCTTCTTAGATTTACATGCTTTTATTTACTATTTAGTTGTATAGCTCTTTATTCTCCTCCAATGATGCATGCAAAATCCCTCCATAGATTCCTGTATGCGATCATTTTCTATTAGCTAGATTTATGTTTTCAAGCTTTCCTCTATAAGCTTTCCACTAGTTCCATGTTGAAAACACCCTGTTGAATCAATGAAAGATCTTTTTCTATATATATATATATATCTATGTGTTGAGAATCACCATAAGCTTATTGCAATATATTTTTTGTGATTAATGTTGCGTACTTTTAATTTCTGATATTCTGGCAACTAAGCATGTCGTGCATAAATATATCTATAACCATAAACCGCCATGCGATTTTAAGCAAGTAGAGAAAAGAAGGTCGATTTCAAATTTGCATGAACACCTCCCAGAGACGAACGACCGAGACTCAAGTCTCGTTATCTTTATAAATATTTTTGTTTGATCGTAATGTGCAACTGTACTACAACACCTTTTCTAACCAAAACACGCTATACGAGTCACAACAAAATGGCACCATTGCCTGGGAGGCAATGTCATTTTTAATTTCAATCTCTACAATTCTCACTCACAAATCTTCCTCTACTTTGTTTTTGGATGTGTTGGACAACATGAGAAAATGGGAATCTACGCACACATCGAGTGCGGGAAAAAAATCAGGTGCACATCTCCTCTTATATTAGGATTTTCCTTTTTGAACCCTAGGTTAGATTTATTTGAAAAAAAGAAAAGAAAAAAAAGCCTATTTATTTTCATGAAAAGAAAATCAAAAAAAAATCTAGGTAATTAGATTAGGTTTCTTTTCGAATCCTAGGTTAGTTTTGAAAAAGTAAAAAAAAAAAATTGAAAATCCTTTGAAAAAAAAAATCCTTCTTGAAAAAAAAATTCAAAATTTTTTGAAAAGAAAAAAAAATTTTGTGGAAAGTTTGAATTTTAGACTAAAACACCTTTTAAAAGCTTTATCACCACAATCTGATTTTCGGCTAAACTTCAAATCTCGATTTAAAAGTTAAATTGCTGAAAAATTGCTGAGCGAAAAATTTTAAAATTTGGGCTAGACCTTCATTTTTAAATCACCTTTCAAATGGCACTGTTCATTTAAAAAAATTCTAAGTATAAAATTTTTAAAAGTTTTTGAAGTGCAAGGGGTCAGGCTGACCTAGATTTGAAAATTTTCAAAATGCCAAAAGCAATTTCGAGCAATCCGCAAATTTGTTTTGACTAAAAATAGTGGAGTTGGAAATTTGATCTCATTAGCTTTAATGTCCATATTTTTCCCGAATTTTTGAAAGTCATTTGATTCTGGTTCAATTTGAAAAATCGATCAGGGGTCAAAATCTTAAATCTGACCCTTTAACATTCAAAAATCTTTAGAAATTCAATTGAAATAGTAAAAATTGCAAAAAAATATTTCCTAAAAAGAAAATTAAAAAATAAATCTACTTGTAAAATTTCAATTTATTTGGATTCCAATTTTTTCCAGAGAAGTATTTTTATTTCATGGTCTACTGAGAAAAAAAAGCCCTAGAATTGCATGAACCCTAGGTTACATCTTTAGGGTTACACTCTAGAGACCATACATTTGGGATAACCTAGACTTGATCAAGTCTACGGTTTAGCCGGTGAGCTTGGTCACCTTGTGAGCAACTCACCATAAACCCCAATTGAAGAAAAAAGGTCTAAACTTAATTCTAAAACACGAAATCAACCCGAATTCGTTGTCATACTACTGGGTGTCTTCAACCTCTCGTGCCGAACCTGGTGAATAAGTCTATGGGGCAGTGTCAAACGACTGCGGCTAAGGGGTAACGGAACCAGAGGCATAAGCCAAAGGAAGAACCTTCCCCTTAGTCCCCTCGTAACTAAACTGGCTGGGTTAGCTTAAGAGGCGGAAATCACTTTCAGTCGGTTGCACGATGAATTTTTCTTCAAGACTTCAAACTTAAAATAAAAAAATCTAGTCATCCAATCATAAAGACCATCTGATTGACAGGGCCTTAGCCTTGTCTGGCTTGGCTACAGCAACCTAGGGGTTGGGTGGTGTATGCAAGGAAGGAGGTCACTTAGACCTCAACTGGTTGGACCTTGGGAGCTGCTCCAAAGGAGGCGAGTCACCTCTCTAGGACCATCTTCTCCCCCACCCTCTTCTTCTATCTGCTTAGCTGCAATGGCTAACCCTGGATCTGGACCTAATCAGGATCCAGAAGAGCTGGACCCATGAGCTTATCTGAGAGCCTGGGTTACTGAATCAACTCAACCTTGGGATCAGAACCCAAGGTGGTGAAGATGACTTTTAGCTTCGCCTGATCCTTCTCCTCAGGTTACCGAAATGGTTAACCCATATCCTAACCCTGGATATTATGATCCATACTAGTCGGTCCCTCAAAGGATCGCATCTTATAACCTAGGATATGGATATCATACTCCTACTTCTCACCCATGGAATATGGGTAGACCTAATTCACCCCCTGGAACCCTTGAAGAAGTACCGGTGCATACGCGATCGCATTACAGAATACAAAGAGCTATAGCTAGCACTAAGGAGAAGGCCAGATTCTACCTACACGAAATCCAAGCTATCACTGAGCGAAACAAAAGACAAAGCTGGATTCCGTTTCAACAAGCTGTGATGGAGCTCCTTCAAGGAACAGCAGGGATAATAAGGCTAATTGGACAAAATCGAGAAACTCAAGAACTACTGCTTTTGAGATATCAAGTGGAAAATAGCCTTTAAGACCTCAAAGAATTTGAAATGAATACGCCGAAAGGACACACAGAAGATTCTCGAGAGTAGATGTCAGAAGATAATTCAGGGAAAGAAGATCTAGCTTGGATATGAGACAGGAGCAGGAAATGTTCCGAATGGGTTCATCTGAGAACTCCATTCAAGAAATTGAGGAAAGGACTGATATCTCCAGGTCTGAGCCACAATCGGATTATCCTAAATCCTGGGAGATACCTCATGGGTTAGAAAACCCAACTGAGATAAGGGAAGTAGATCCAATTGAGTATATGGATCTTGAGGCAAACATTACATGTGACACTACTGATCAATCTAGGCCACTTCCTATTGTAGGTGAACCTGTGCTAGAGCCAACATCTTCTGATCTGCACTCTTCTTTCACCTACATCCCTAATTCGGATGTTAGAGATTTTGAGATGACACTATCTATCCCTGATCCTAGCATTCGAAGACCAGAAATAGCTATGGATGATTTGACCGAAGAAATAAATATGCTACCTGAGGCAAGAATTACTGAGGAACCCAATGCATATGAGGGTGAAGCTTTGAGAAGAATGAGCTAGGGACGCACCTATCATTCTAGTCAATCTAATGGATGGCTCGACTCAGATCCTAAAGAATCAGCTTTTGATGAATCAAATATGAGTATGGACGAGGATGAAGTAATTTCTGACGAGGACTTTAATGACCTCCCCACAGATCTTCTACTTTCATGGATACCCCCATATGATCCAGAGCCTGGAGAGGGCATGATCTTTGATGTCAATTATCGCTATGAGGATCCCTATGACTCAGATTTTGGTTCTGAGATACATGTTGATCTACTCCCTCAGCAACTTCCTACTGAATTGTGGGACATGATAAATCAGCTGAATCAACATCATGATCACCCCTCTAATTATCCTCTATTTTCCACCACTACTCTACACCTTATAGCTAGAATTTTTGGAGTAGGGGTGCACAATCAGTTGGTTCGCATCTCCATACCACTGATTCTAGGAGCATATGAGCACATCTTTCTCTTAATCTTGACTGGTTCCTATGTAGGAACTGATACATCTGATTGAGTTCTCACCCAACTAGAGGCATTAAACTCAGTACATATAGATAGCATTCTACCAACATCTATACATAACCATTTTTATACATAGCATACTTTTCTTTTAAGCATATTTCTCTTGCATGTTGCATATTGTCAAGTTGGCTAATGTTGAAAGTTAAAATTTTAGGAGCAATTCCAGGTGATTTCTACCCATTTACTCCCAGTTGTACTTATGTTCTTTTATATTCATGCATGAGGAAATGCAAGAACTTAGGCATGGGGGGTAGATACGACAAAACTGAAAATTTTTATACCAACATTTAGGAAAACCTCAGAGCTACATGTCAAACATACTTTAGGACCCTAAATAAAAGAACAATCAACTCCACCTCTAGTGTTCGCATTGGAGCTAGAAATCATCCACAATAGCCATTTCCGACTCACTCGCTCACCTTTTGTTCTAAATTTAGGGTCAAGCTGAATGTAACCCGAAAGGGAAATTTCATGAAGTATGAATATAAGAGGTTACTTGTTTATAGCATACATACATAGTGCATTCATGAATAAGATTATGTTATTAAGAGAATGCATTAGGGATTTTATCCTCTAGTTGATTCCTGTAATCTGTAATCAAGTACAATTTTTCACACACGTAGAATTTGCAATGGATTCACAGTGAAGGCTAATAAATGTCTTTAGTCTGTTGAGAAGTAGGAGTGCTTCTTCTCCTGAACCCTTAGACAGTGTTTTGGGAGTCAGGCAGATTTTCTTCTAAAAATCCACCAAATAATGTGAGATGAGAGTAGAGTGTACTGGTGCTCTAAGATTAGTGCAACGAATCTGGAACCCTAGATAATTAGGTGATGATACTCAGAGATGAGGCATAGTTTTCGCTCTCGGTTCCTGCTTATATATTTTTACGTGAAATTTTGAGAGCCACCAAATAAGGCAAATACGCGTAGAGCAAGTTTTCATAAAACTAAGGCTAAGGTGGATGGTTACGACCATTCTTTACGGAATCCTCGGTTGAAGGAGGGTATTGATGTCAAGGTCAGAAATACACCGTCCTATCCATCTCTCCTAGTGTCATGAGTAGGCACTTCCACCAAATAAGCCACCCAATGTCTCTTGAGTACCACCAATCCCTAATAATGCCTCCTTAATAAAGTTCATGAATGCATGCTAGCATGTGTTGTGTTGAAAAAATTTCTTAGAAAAAAAAAGAAAAAGAAAAAAAAGAGAAAAAAAATTAGAAAAGGAAGAAAAGAAAGAAAAAAAAGAGTTTGTGAATATTTAGTGTTTATTTCATTTGCATTGAGGCAATGCCACCGAATAAATTTGAGATCTATCAAATATGGCCTTAACCTATTTTTCCTGTGCTTTTAACTGTCCGAATACTGGCTAAGGAATTACGACTTAGTGTTAGGGTTATGGAAACTCAATTAAAGTGTTAATGCTAAGTGAGACCACCAAATATAGGTCATATGTGTGAATCTGGTGAGATTGTGAGCTCTAAGAAAAAGAAAGAAAAGAAAAAAAAAAGAAAAAGACTAAGAGAGAATGAATACAAAGGAATCAAAAGAGAGCACATTTTTTCTCGTCTTTCTCTGAGTTGAGTTAAGTAATAATTTGGGAATCTAGAATCTATAGTACTAATCTCTATGTAGCACAAGTTGAGAGTGAACCACCAAATATATAATCTTTTCCCTCTAAGAATCTCTACCTAAGCTTAAAGCCAGGTGGAATTCATAGAATATCTTGAATACCCCGAGGGAAGAAGTCCACCTATCCCGCTAGAATTTTTACTAGGGGTCAAGTACAGGCTTTAGAGGTGAATTAGTTTTTCACTCGAATCCGTTGCAAAAGCTACATAGCTGCACTTTCACGATTGTCTGGATTTCTAGAGCATAGGATGAAAACTAAAGGAGAAAAATCTCCAGGCATACAATTGATAAAATAATCAATCCTTTAGGGACCCTTCTGTGAATAACTTAGTCTTCCATTTGCTAGGGACTAGCAAGATTTAGGCATGGGGGCATGATTGTGCAGCAATCATAGGTCTTAATTGACCTAAATTAGGCTAGGACTTAGCATAAGTTAGGGTAATTCATGCATGCATAAGCATTACTAGCACCTTTATTACTTTCATTTAGCTATGCATTAAATAATGCTATAATGTACTAATTAGGTGCGTTATGTCAATTGCAGGTAATAAGCTAATCAGAAGCTAGATCTGAAGCTGGATCTGAAGAATAAAGAATAACTGGTGTTACAGCAGAGTTGGAGCGGAAGACCTAGATTAGATGTAGTAGATAATAATATAAGGGAGTTAAGGTATGCTATTCTATTAAGTAGAAATAAAGCAATAAATTTTGAAGAACTTAGGTCCATCCCAACCCTAGGACAGCCTAGAAGATTCCCCATGCCTTAGCCACCCTTAGATTAGGTCACCACACCCTAGGAAACCTTAAAACCCTAATTCTAGCCTCTATATGGACGTCCAGATAATTTATAGGACATCCAAAACCCTTAACCAACTCCTGCACACCTTAAACCCACTTCTACAGTGTTATTGGACGTCCATACACTTGGTCAGACATCCAATTTTTGCAGAATACCCAAAATAGAACCCAAAATCCCTCCTAACTCTGATTGGAATTCCAGAAGACAAGTCTGGACTTCTGATTTTTCACTATAAGACGTCTGACACTATTATTAGACATCCAGAACAGCCCTCCAGACCCTGTTTTGAGATTCAAGCCTTGATCTTGGATCTCTAGCTCTCTAAACCCAATTCTAATCCCGTAGGTACCTAAATTAAGGTGCCTTAACCCTAGTACATCACCTCTAGACCTTCCTAAGAACCTAATTAGGTCCTCACTAAACCTAATTGACTTGGATCTTAGTAAATTCCATCAGGCTATTCTATTGAACCCATTGAGTCCAATTAAGCCATGATCTCAGCACACACTATCCAATTAAACTCAGTAAGAGTCCAATTGACCTAGACCTGAATTAATTAAGTTATTTTAGTCTCAATTAAGTTTCCACACACCCAATTAAACTTGTATTAAGTTTAATTGCACTTTACCTTAATGAATTAGAGTTTACAACCCTAATTTGAGACCTACCTTGACCTAAACCCACTAGAACCTAACTTAATCAACCGAGCCACATAGGTTTCACACTAAATACCCAGGCTAGAGTTCTCTATAACTCTCTACCATGTGTGGATGCCTTGGTTGCTAAAATTAACAACCAAGAGCCATTCAATTTTTAGATCCACATTTGGTGAATCTAAAAACCACCATCCATCCTCTCTCTCATTCTCCCACGAGCTCCCACCATAGGCCTCTCTAGAGAATTCCATAATTCTCTAGAGAGCTTCTCTTAGGTCTATGAAAAGACCTACAGGGTAGCCATTTGCACCCATCCACTCTTGGCTTGATCCACTCTTAGTTCCATTTAGCTAAGTTTCATTCCACATCCACAACACCTCCATGCCCACAGGTAGCTTCACCATGGAAACCACCACCTCCACGCGAAGATGATGGATCACCTCTCCAACCTCTCTCCAAGGGCCGGCCTAAGCACCATTGGCTGCCCCTCCTTCTCCTCTCAACCAACTCAAAGGCCATCGGAGCTTACCTCCGAATGCCCTTATTTCTGCTAGATTAGTAGCTTAGTTCTTCATAGTTTACATGCTTTATTTACTGCTTAGTAGTGTAGCTCTATATTCTCCCCCAATGATGCATGCATAATCCCCCTTTAGATTCATGTATGCGATCATTTTCTGTTAGCTAGATTTATGTTTTCAAGCTTTCCTCTATAAGCTTTCCATGAGTTCCATGTTGCAAACACCATGATGAGTTAATGAAAGATCTTTTTCTATTTATATATATATATCTATGTGTTGAGAATCACCATGAGCTTATTGCAATCTATTTTATGTGATTATAGTTGCCCACTTTTAATTTCTGATATTCTGGCAACTAAGCATGTTGTGCATAAATATATCTATAACCATACATTGCCATTTGATTTTAAGTAAGTAGAGCGAAAAAGATTGATGCGATGTTTGCTGTGATTTGTAATTAGGGTTTTAATGTCATTGTAACACGCAAATTCACATACGCTTTTAAATTTCTATTCCTAGATAGGGAGTATCTAGGGTCATCCAAAGAAGCCAATTATTTGGAAAATTAAATCCCTTGCTTGGAAATCGAGCTCAACTTTCTTTTTAATGTTTTTGAATATATAGTTTTTATGATTTTGAAATAACGGCAACACGCGAATCTTTGTTGATAGTAGGAAAATAACTAAAACCTATTTCAATAAAGCTAACCCTATGGTAACAGGTAGAGCCTCTCCCTAAGCTGACCCTAGGCACGTGGAGGCCTAGAGTAATTAGGGAGAGGGAGTGAACCAAATGCTAGGCAAAAATTGTAAAAAAGCTAGCAACAAAAATTGAAAGAAGGCAACTTGAATTAAAATGAACTTGTTCTACACAAAACTCATAGAGGAAAGCTTCTAATATACTTGAAATGCAAGAAGATAAAAACACAAATCCTCTAAATGAAATGGTGAAGAAGATGATGGCTTCTTGCTCCAAGCTTGGTAGCTCCCGGGCTTGAAAAGAGTCCTCCAACTCCTTCCTTGCTATGCTTCTCCAAGATGGTGTCCTCCAAGGTGGAAGCTACCACCTTCAATTCTCCTCCTCCAAGGGTGGACATCCACCCTAGGTTCTTCTCCTTTGCATGGCTGTCCTCCTTGAAGTAGAATGATTGTCCTCCTTGGCATGGCCCAAGTTGAAGAGAGTGGGGAGAAGAAGGCACCAAAGGGGTGGGTGATGTGCCCCCTTAATCTTCTTCTGTACTCCTTCTTCTTGGCCGTAGGTGTAGGTGGGTATAGGTAGAATAATACACTAATGGAGGATGATTTTTACGTGGTGATATGGTCGGTTTACATAGAGGTGGAGAGAGGGGTAGTTGGCATGAATAGGTGGAGGACTAGAATGGAGTTTGGTGGTGGTTATGGGTGGTTAGAATGATCCTAGGGCTAAGGTTAGTTGGCGCCAACTAAAGGGTTGCCATGGGGTGGTTATGGTGGTGAAAGGGCACCTATATTTGGCGCCAACAATGGGGCTTCTAGAAAGTAGGTGAGGTGGATGGTGGAGATGATTTTAAGGAGAGGTGTATGGTGGAGATGAAGGGAATTTTGGAGGGAAAGTAGGTGGCTTTTGGTAGTGGTGATGGGGTGAAGGGGTGTGATGGTGGTGGCGCCAACTTGGAGTAGGATAGATAGCTTAGGTGAGCTTAGTAGATGGAGCTAGCTAGGGTTGAGTTGAAGGTGGTGGATGGCCAAGGAGCTGGATGCTAGCTGAGCTAAGCTAAGCTAAGCTAGCTTAGCTGGCTATGGAGTAGAGGAGGAGGTATTAGAGCTAGGATTTGAAGTGAGGAGCTGAGGAGGAGAAGCATGGAGCTTGAACTGGAGTTGGCAGCTGCTGAAGAGGGTGGCATGGACCTACTTTAGCAGGCTTAGCTTGCTAGTTCTTTGCTAGCTGCTAAGCCAAGCTAAAGTGAGTTGGCTTCTACCATAATCAGTTGAGGTGAGCTGGGTCTGGTACTCCTGGGGAGGATTAAGCTGGTTGAGGCATCTAAGGTAGCTTAGCTCAACTGAGTTGAGCTAAGTTGAGTCCCCTTGAGTTGGACTTGAGCTTCCTGAGCTGGAATGAAGTCATCTTCAGCTGGCTAGAGTTGAGTGGAGCTGGATGTAGCTAGAACTGAGCTAGGGTGAACTCCAGTTAACTCAGCCGAGCTAGCTAGAGCTCCCTATCGACTAATGGGAGCTGAGATGAGCTAGACTCAACTATGTTGAGCTGGATCTGAGCTGCCCTGAGCTAGGGTGAGCTAAGATGAGCTCTCTTGAGCTGCCATTTAGCTAAGAGGAGCTTAATGGAGCTAGGATGAGTTGACCCTAATTCAGGTGAGCTAAATTCCAACTATGGTGAGCTGGATCAAGCTAAGTTGCAGCTGGTGAGAGCTTCTCCTTCACCAGTTGACTTCCTGAGTGCTAGGGTACTAGGGATCTAGCAATCTATTTATCCCTGACACACAAAAATACATTAAAAACATAATAAAAAATGCAATGCATGCTTAACCTAATTTATGCCTAAATGCAACCCAAAAACCCATTTGCGGAGCATAATCCTAAGAGCTAGGTTTGTTTTAATGCATAAGAATAATGATAAACTGGCATTTATCAAAGATCAATTTCAAATTTGCATAAACGCCTCCTAGAGACGAATGACCGGGACTCAAGTCTCGTTATCTTTACAAATCATTTTTTACGAGCATTTTAGCTGCGTGACTATACTACGATTTTCGATGATTTCAAAATGCACGAAAATGGGTTTGTCAATGGTCAGGGGGTTGATGCCGTTGGGGGGGGCGGGGAGTCAGGGGAGGGGGAAGGTGATGGGGGCAGGACTGGGTTTTCAGGGAAGTCAGCAGCGAGGAATTTTAGAGGAGGGTATGCGGGAGGAATGTGAAAATTTTGAAACCGTCGCCAAAGGGAAATGCGGGAGAGGGCGAGCAGGCGAGGGAAGGCTATGGTGACGGTTTCACTTGAAATCGTCACCAAAGGGATATGCCGAAGAGGGCACGCTCACGAGGGAAGGCTATGGTGACGGTTTCAAGTGGAATTGTCACCAAAGGGAAGGATATGGTCACGGTTCAACTTGGAACTGTCTCTAAAGGTATCGTATGGTCATGGTCCCACTTGGAACCATCACCAAAGCAGAAAGCAAATCTTACTCTCCCTCTATGGTCACGATTTTCAGTGGAATTGTCACCATAGGTTACTTTTGGTGACAGTTCCCAAAATCGTCACCAAATATCCATCACCAATTCTCCCTTTCCTAGTAGTGATTTTTTGGTAAGCTTTGGAGTAAAAAAGAAAAATAACTGAATGGATGGCCAGAAGACACACATAGTTTTAAAGATCCTTCCATCAATTCACTAAATATTCCTTACCTATTCACTTATTGTTGCATATTCTTGTCTCCATCTAATCAAACATCCCTATCTAATCAGGCATCTTGTTCTTTTGTTGAAGCTGATGAAGAAGATTTAGCACACTTGTTCCTTAGATGCAATTTTGCAAGAGAGGAATGGTTGCAGCTTCATCACTACCTTTGAAACTAGAGTTTTATGAGATTTTGGAAGTGCATTAGCAGTGGATCTCAAAATGATTTGAATTTGTGGGTTAACTTTTGAGCTAGTTTCTTAACTCTTTGGCTTGAAAGAAATAAAGTGTTGTTTGGGGGCACCCCAGTGCATGTGGATAATGTTGTGAGGGAGGATTTTTCATTAGGTAATTTATAGCGAAATGTGATGCGATTCCTATTTTTTCAGGAAATGAAGCAGATGGCTATCGATAACCAATAACCATCAGTTACCTTTTTTAAAAAAAGCAAGTTGATTTTGTATCAGCTTTGTTGTAACTTGTGAATGCATCCAACATAAATGAAGTAACCACATATTAAGTTAATCTACAAGAACTACATATCAGAAACTACTAGTTAAAATCCAATGAAAAAGAAGGTTGTATTTTACAACTCAAGAAGTGAAAAAAATCTTCCCACCTTTAACTCCAAAATTTACAAATTATTCGCCAAAAATGCATGTAATTCATGATTTTTTTCTCTACAAAGAATATGACATGTAGTTTAATTTAGGTGTGGAAGGCATCTACTAAACAATTGGATCATTTGGGTGGTTCAATCGCTAGCATTTTAAATGCAATTACTATTGAAACTTTTACAATATTGATTAATTTCATTACTGTAAACCCTAAACCCAGGTATTATTGGATCCTTGTATCCCACTGATTTTAGTTTTACCCTCCATGGTATCTGTCTAGATTTTTTAATAAATATGAATCAGTTCGCAGATCAAGAGTTGATGGGTGGTTTAATATTCTTATGCTATCTTACTCATACAAGTCATTATCTTGAAGACATTCCTAATCTAAATATTTTGACTTAACTTGGTTAAGAGAATGTTTAGTGACAATTGATCAGAGACCATTCCTCCAAAAACCATCCTCTCTAAGAATTTAACCCCAACATCTACAACATTACACTTGCATAGTACAACAAACATTGCATAATATGTTACATCATCAGGTGTCAAACCTTCCCTAATCATGTTCTCATAGGGAAAGTGTCCAAGATTTTTTAACGTTGTCTTGAGGGAATTCTAATGCCAGGAAAGTATCTAAGATTTATCCTCATTGAAGCTAGAAATGTGAATGAGGTTGGCTTTACTTAGATGCGGTGCATATTTTGTATATGTAAGAATATCCTATCATGTTGCGAGGGCTAAAAGGGGAAGGTGGAAATTTTTTTCACCATTACAAAAGCAAAAAATAAAAATGAATCTGACATTTTAGTTCACAATTTTGATCCCTCCTCGAATTTCAATTCACATTTCAGTTAATAGTTAATTGATCCATGATCCTTACTCCCAAAATTGAGTTCCATTACTAACCAAGGTCCATCCACTCTTTCAAACATGGAAAATGGGCAACATATTGGAATGGAGGAGACCAAACATGGATGTAAACTACTCATTAACTTGGTTTCTAAATGCAGCTAAACTAATTGAATGTTGCAAACCATATCTAAAAAATCCCAATTACAAACTCTCATGCATCAAATAACACTTGTACTTGATGGTAATAAGGAAGGAAAAATCAAATACTTTGCGAATGTCAAGAGTCATGAGAGAACACAAGGCACAACTGAAAAGCATAATCATCTCAAACCACAATTGGTATACCAACAAACCACACTTCATCTTCAATGTAGATTATCATAAATACAGTATCTGCAATTTCTAATCTCTTTAAAAAAGTACTTGCAAATGATGCTTTCAGCAATATTAATATTTTTCACTAGTCCAAATAAAGTAGGTATCATAACTAGTTTTTGACAGTATCTTAATTATTTTCCAACTAAATTGATTAAAACATGCAAACCATATCTAAGCAATCCCAATTACTAACTAACATGCATCAAATAACAACTTATACTTGACAATAATAACCAAGGAAAAAATGAATACATTACAAATCTCAATAGGCAAGCAAGACCAACACAAGGCACAACTAGAAAGCTGAAATCATCTCAAACCACAACTAGAATGCCTACAACCACACTTTTGCTTTTAATTGTTACCCTTATCACATAAGAAAATTTCCCTGTTTATCCTAAATGCCATTGTCCTACTAATCAATTATGTGGATAGGATGCCCACTCCATTATGATCACCAATTTGATTTAAGCAAATATGAAATATATCACATCAAATTGCATGACAATGTAAATCTTGTTGAAGAGCTGGTTGAGCATAAGGATGAAAACAAAATATCAAGGTGCAACTGGCATTGAACAAATAAGCTCTATTATGAAGGACATGACACCTCTAAATGATTGCTATAACAACACTATTTATTGGTAGGACTTCTATATGTGGCCAACCTTTTATCTTGAACATTAGCAAGTGCACAAGAGTCAATGGAATACCTGTGAGAACCAATTTTATCCTACTGCCCATGAATATGCCTACCCTGTTGATTAGAGACTTCAATACATACCCTTTAAAATTATAACTCTAGGCTATCCATATGATTATTAGTTTCAAGAATTTCAATATTTCGTAGTTATGGATTTTTACCATGTAGATAGACCAAATATTTTTACCGACTCATTCAGTCCAAAATGTTATTCCATTTGAGATAGAAAATAGTTGCTAAGGTGAACTACTCATATTGATAAGTGAGACAAATAGTCACCATACTTGACCAAACAAATAGAAATGTAAGGTAAATATGATATTAGAAGTTATAATGAGATTGTTAGTACCATGGTTTGCTACTTTATAAGTGGTTTTAGGTTTACATCTCATCTTTAACACATTGGCACTAATAGAACATGGACTCTATTTTGCCTCTATTTTTTCATTTCTCCAAGTTATGCTAAACATAGCCAGAAAACACATACTTGAGTAGAAAAAAATTACTTTCAACTCCTAAGTTTAAACCAAGCCTAACACATACTGCATATTCATCATTTATCATGCAATAAATAGATGGTCACATATACAACACACATCCCACATCCCACATTTTTTATTGGACCAAATTTCCATTTTACCACTTTTAGCTTTCGAAATTACATAATCTACTCAAAATACGTAGAGGGAAAAAGGTACATTGAAATCTAGAGCATTAAGCATATTTAGAGATATTGGTCCATGGAAAGCTATCATAGAACAGACCACAAATCCAAACCTGCAAGACAAGGGTCTGGAACCTGGGTAAGATGATGACAAGTGAGCTTGCGACATTGACGAGAGCATTCGGTCGACTGCATTCAGTGACGAGCAAGATTGTGAGGAAGAATAGGCTTAGGGGAGGGGAGGCTGAGGTTAGCAATGAGTATCTGGATCAGGGTAGGCACTGAAGGATTTTGTGTAGCAAACACCGTTGGGGAAGAGAATGGTGGCAGAGGTTTTGATTGGGGGAGTTGGATGGATAGGCGGAGATGAGGTTGATGGTGAAGGGGATTAGGGAAGGGAGGGAGCATGAAGATGAACTGGTGGTTGTGGGCCTTGGGAGCATAATGAGATTCACGAGGGGATTTCGAGGAGTTGCCAAAGACCGTCGGGTGGTCGCACGCGAGCACGAGGGGAATTAGAGGCGGAAGGGGTGGTGGAGATATGGTGATGACATGATTGATGGAAGATTTCATGAGGGGAAGATGACGGTGGAGATCGTGGGATGGAAGTGGAGATCATGGGATGGTAGGATCTAAGGGGAGATTCATGAGGGTTTAGAGCGCGATGGAGGTGCGAGCGGACTAAGGAGGAGTGGTGCTAGCGGATTAAGGGGGAGGGTCGGGTGGCAGATCGCAGGGTTTTGGAGGTGTGAGGAGGTTGGATTTTGCGGGGTTTCATGGTGGAAATTTTAGTTTTTCTCAGCTGCGAGGTGAATTTTTGTGTATGCAAAGTTTTTGTAGATGTACAGTGGATTTTGTCGAAGGTAAGGGTAGAATTTTATGATAAAGTTTTAGGATTTCGTGATGGAGTAGCAAAAAGAAATTAAGTAATTATGAGAAATTTTTAAATAAGGTGCATAGAAAAAGTTGCTATAATTTTTTTATCTGTGAAAGTATATTTTAAAATTATATTACAATAATTTGTTTTATTAATATATACCATGAAGATGACCAATACATCTTTTCCTAAATTATAATAATATTGATATTTATATTCACCAATATAGTGGCAAATAAATGAATATATCCTTAACTCATAAAAATACCAATGAATAAAATTTGTTGTTAAAAGTATTTTTCAATTAAGATATTTACATAGCGGCAAATGATATAGTTATGTCGCTAATGCATGACTTTACGAACATAAAAATTGTCACTAAAAAATTATGTTAGCTAATAACTTTTTTTAGCGACGAATTATTTGGATATGTCACTAGAGGTACTATTAGTGACATATATTTTATTCATTCAAAGGTGAAATGTCGCTAAATCTATATTTTGTTGTAGCGAAAAGTAGTTCGTTGTTGTAGCAAAGATGAAGGTGGAAGCAGAGTTGAGGTGGAGATGTAGATGCGAAGGAGAGATGTGGAGAGGAGGTGAGAGTTGTGAGAAGAGACTAAGGCTGTGGATTCATAGGTGATGGGCTTTATTTATAATTAAAGATGGAAAATTGTTGGAGGGGGAGGGGCGAATATTGTTGCCACCAAAGGGATTGGATTTATTGGGATAATTGGAGGGTGTTGGCGGTTGAGAAAAATAGAGAGGGATTAGTAAATTCAAATTAATTGAGAGGGAGTCCAACTCATGTGAGGAGACAAGATAAGGTCGTTGCATGGATTGTGGGTTTTGTCCATGGGATAAAATAGGTGGTTGTTTACGTGGGAATAGGTTTAGTTTGCATGGGATAGAGAAAACGAGTGGTCGGAACATGTTGTATTTCCAGTGGGTTACGTAGGATATGATGGATTGAGCACGTAGGTACTTGGTGCACGTAAGGCGAGGAGATATGTTTGCATGAGGAAGGCAACGGTATTTGTTATTGCATGAGAATAGCGGGTTTGGTTCACGTGGGTGAGGCCGGGATGTTGCGTGGGGGGGTTGCATGGACAGGTTTACATGTTTGGTGGAAATTGTTTGTTGATGGTTCGGAGGAGATATTTGGTTACGTAGGATACAAGGGCATTTGGTGGGTGAGGTGTTGAGTAAAGGCTTGCATGGGAATTTATTTGGTAGTTTGGGTAAACGTAGGTGGGTATGGGAATTGGATTTTGAAACAGGTTAAGGCTAAGGTCTAAGCGAATCTAGGTTTGAAAAATAGCTCAACCTCTTCATATATTTATATTCAAAATAATTTCTCCTCTATGTAAAGCTTCAATCAAATTTATACCCTGAACACATATAAGCAATGACTTCAAGGTACCAGATATAAGTAGTAATAAAATTACAATTAAATCCCTTAAAAAAATGCAATATTTATAAAATGATGCCAAGTGACTATTCTATCCTAATATGATGCAATGTGAACTAATTTACCATTAAACTAACAATAGTTAGGCATAAATTCTGTAAATAAATATGGATATATCACGGGGGCAGTGCACAAGCAAAGCGTGCTCCTTGCGAGGCATTTACTGCCTACATGCATTTCTGGCCGAGAAAACCCTTGTTTTTCACCCTATACATGCCCTACACATCCCCTCCACCTTCATCCCTTCCTAGTCTCTCAACCCCTCTAAATCTCTACGAGCTTGTCCTAAGCCCGGGATGCTCCACTAGAGTTAGAAAATAATTTTTACTTCCTGCTTCTCACCTACATTTCTGGAGCGCTTGTGGCCATCCTCTCACCTCTGTTTCCAAAGTAGATCTCTTTGTGATGCCGTCCTATCCCATTCCCCTTTGTCTGGCTGGATTTTTCTTCCCCCCATTTCTCACTACCATCATCCGAGAAGTCGTTAGAGCAGCTCATCCATGAAGTAGCCGTCGAGGATGATTTCTCTCTTCCCTATCCTTTTACAGCTTTCCTAGCATAGATTTATATTATGCAATTAGTTGTAATAAACATTGCACTGCTCTTATAAAATAGTTATTTCCTCTCTCTCTCTCACTCTATCTAATATTCTACAAGTAGATTAGAGTAGTTAGATATAATTTCCTGACTTGATTTCTGTCTTATCAAAAATACCAAAAAAATATAAAAGTATAAAATCTCAAAAAAGAAATAAAAATAAATGCGTATTTCTAAATCAAACGTTCACCTCCCTGTGTATGACCCAAGACTAACCTGAGTTTTGGTAATTTTATTTGATAAGTTGATTTTCATGACTGCAATGATCTGATTTTCCTAACTCAATTTTTCTCACGCAAAATCTCGCCCCATCAATAACACCACAATTAATTCCTCTATGGACCTTAAATATATCAATTTTCATCATCTTGTCCCCGAATTTATTTTCCATCTAGCCTTGCTTACAATTAATATTCTACCTAGCTATCGCTAGAAACAGTCTCCCCAAGATAATGGGTGTCTCTTTAGGTTCTTTAGTGTATCCATATCTAAGATAATAAAATCAATTGGGAAATAGAAATCATGGATTCTGACAACTACATCCTCTAAAATTCCCTAGGGTGACTTAATAGATCGATCTGTTAACTGCAAAGTCACCTCTATGTGCTTAAGCTCAGAATCCTCAAAACAATCAAGGGGGGAAGTAGGGATAAGGTTAATGAATGCACCTAAATCTGAAAGAGCCCTATCAAATTCTGAGTCTTCGATCTTGTAGGAGATCAGAGGTGTGCCAAGATCTTTTAATTTCTAAAGAAGTTTGCTCAAAATAATGGAGCTAACATGCTCCAATAGCAAAATATGACTTCCTTTAGAATTTCTCGGATTACACTTTGGTGTACATAAATTCTTCAGAAATTGAGTGTAAGCTGGTACATGACGAATAGCATCCATCAAGGGAATGCTAATTTGGACTTGCTCAAAGAGCTTACCATGTCCTCATCAATTTGTGGTTGTTTCCTACCCTTATTTCCCTTGGTCAAGGCCTTAGGAAACGATGTAGCTCTAGGTTCTTCAAGGATGATTTTGGGTGATTCTTGGTTATCGTTGATAATAACCTTGGGTTGAGAAGTACTAGGACTAGGTTTAGTGCATTTATTGGGTTCTGGGTCCTTAGTACTTTTACCACTGTAGGTTGTTACAGAATGTAATCCTGCAGGGTATAGAGGAGAGGGTAGGATTGGTGGTGCTGTAAATCAAGGTTTGAAGTTGATGCTCCTAACATAGTCTAGTATATAGGTGCATACGAGCCTGCATGCACATAATGGATTTGGCTTGGATTTAGGTTCGTAACGTACCTCTAGTTCGGTATGTTGTTAGGGTTTGGTAGAGGTTGAGAGGGGTAATGCTCCTAGTTGGCGAGTCTCAGCCATTTGCATAATTTGGTTGCACTCATCTACCATATCCTCAGTATGCTGCCTCTGCATAGCAGCATCGACCTTCTGCATATCAGCCAAGGTCAGCAAAATTATGCTCATTTGATCATCCTTGTTAGGCCTCGATTGAAAATCTATGTTGGGACTAAGTTGAGCTAGTTGATATGAGTGCAGATTTTGTGATCGGGGTTGATATTGAGCTCTAGGATTTTAAGGATTAGAGTTCCCCAACCATGCGAAGTTAGGATGATTTCACCTCTAGAATTGTAGGAATTGGAATAATGGTTGTTCTGGATGGTGTGGAGTTCCTCATAGGGTTAAGCAACACCAGAAAAATTAGAAAATCAAGGTTCAGAGATCCCCCAACTAGTGTAAGACGGGTCAGAGTCTCCTTCAAAAATTGAATCAGAAGTGGATGGTTAAGCATCCATCCCAAAGTGGTGGTGAATATTATGCACAACCTCCCTCCCCGTGGGCGGTCGTGCATACGTGCTTTGTTGAGAATAAGTGGCCTTCCACAGTTAGCGAGTCAAATCGTCCAACTTCTTCTCGATAATTGAGACCTTATCAAATTGACTGGCCACCAATTCTAGATTGATGGAAGAGGATAGGTCTTGTGCCTCATGTGCCCCTCATAGGTTCATTGATGTGTAGGTAGTCATCCAGTTGAACATACCCATGGACTCTTTGTTTATGGAGTTCTCACAAATATTCTCAAGAATCTCCCAAAGGGTGTCCTCATCTTTACCCATGAAGTTACCTCCACAGGCTGCATTAATGAAAAGACGGATGTCTTCATGGAGTCCCCGGTAAAAAGACAAGACTTATTCCCATTTAGGAACTTCGTAATGGTGGCATTTCCGCATGAGATCCTGAAATCAATCCCATGCCTCATGAAGAGGTCCCCCCGCATTTTGCGTGAAATGAGTGATTTGGTGCCTCAGGGTGTTAGTACGCCCTACTGGGAAGAATTTCTTGAAAAATTCAGCTTATAATTCATCCCAACTGTTGGTCGGCCGAGCTAAGGACCGATACCAACAGACAGCCTTATCCTTCACGAAGAAGGGGAACATTTTCATGAGCAGAGTGGTCTAGTTTTGAACATTCATCCTGAGGGTCTAGAACAACTATTTCAGTTCCTAAATATGTTGGAATGGGTCTTCAGAACCCATTCCATGAAAATGGGGATTAAGCCAATAATATTCGGCTTTAGTTGAGTCTCAGGTCCCCCAACCAGAATTCGTACCCTGGGCTTAATAGGAACAACTGTAGGATTGCAATGATCCAACAATTGTGGATGTTGTTGGGGGTTAGCCAGTGAATTAAGCAAGTCAGTTAGAGTCTGCAGCTAGTTTTGAAGGTGTTGGATATCACCTCCATCCTCTTGGTTCTCCATAGAATCAAAAGATGGAGAACCGAAATCAGATGTAGAAGAGATGTGGATAGGATCAGAAGTGGACCCAAACAAGTTAGTCAGAGCTTGACCACAACAAGAGTTAACTATTAATGGAGGTCTTAAATCAAGTCTTAAGGCCCTCCTCCCATGCATACATTATAGAAAAGACAAGGGAAGTCAAAGCACTCAAATCAATTAGATGACTAAGGCAAGTTCGAGGCAAATGGACCTCTAAATCAAAAAATCACCCGCCCGAGAATTACCTGGGCAGCCAGGAAAGAAGAGTCCTGTAAAGACCCCTATACTATAAAGCATCCCCACAGGTTACAAGGCTTCCCCCACCTGACTTTCCTTGTCACTACGAGTTCAAGTAGACTAAAAATGTGTGAATTAGGACCTAAGTCTACCAATTTTAGAGTTAATTATGCTTGTGCCTTGGGTTATCATTTGATTTAGAAGTTACTTCAATTTGTGACCAAATTTCTAGGTTTGTTGATTCACAATGTGAACCAACTTCACCTGACCTATCCTAAGGTTCAAGGATGAAATCCAGGTTAACTCACTCGACCCACCCTATTTTTATTTGCAAACAGGCTATTAGGCATCAATTTTACGATTCAAGTGATCTTAGAGCCTATTGGTGTAGACCCGGACAGGTTGTGTTAATATGGTGATTTTATCGTTGAAATGTATATAGCGGTTAACCTAAATCTAGCCTCACCATCTCTTTACAAAATTTTTTACCTAACCTACTTGATTTTATCTTGGTCACTTTTAGGCCAAGGGTCGAACTCAAGGAAGTGGGATTAGAAGTGAATCAGTTTCTACGCCTTTCCTACAACGAATCTCTTTCGTTCGTTTATTATGTTTTTGGTGTTTTTCTATTTAGATTTTTTTTTGATAATTCTTGTCCTTGATGCACACCCTCAAAATCAAGTTCTTGGCTTTGAGCCAAATTAGGGTTCCAAAACTAGTCTTGCTATTCGCAAGACTGAGTACCTGTGAGTCAAGAATTATCTTTTCTCTTTTATATATTTTTTTATCTTTTTACTGGCATGAAAGAGAAATAGAAATAAAGTAAGTATAGTATATATATATGTATATATTATATATGTATAAGGGGTGGGAGTGGAGGCGGAGATGGTGTGTAGCACGGTGTCGGGTCGGTCGTCGTCTAGAAAGACGCAACCAACAGGACAAAGTGCCACGTGGAGTGCAGGATGGATGGTGGAAGATGAGTGCGAACATGCTTTCTGTACGTGTGTATCGGGGAATATCAGCAACTGGTGTGGATATTCCCACGATACAACGTATGGTAAGTAATATGAAAATATATATATATGTATATATGTAAATATATCTATATGTATATATATATGTAAATATATATATATATGTATATATATATATATACGTATATATATATATATATATGTATATATATAGATATGGAAATATATGTATAGATAGATATACGTATAGATGTATATATATATATATGTATATGTATATGTATGTATATATAACTATATAGATGTATATATATGTATGTATGTATATATAATAATATATGTATATAGATATATATGTATTAATGTATGTATATATATATATATGTATAAGTATATGTGTATATATGTGTATATATATATATATATGTATGTATCTGTACTTATACTTAGTTATATAGGTATATATATAGATGTATATATATATATTTATTTATTTATTTATACGTATATAAGTATATGTATATATGTAAATATGTCTGTATATATATATATATATATATATATGTAAGTATGTATATAGACTAATACATAGTTATATAAGTACTAATATATGTATAGATATATGTATATATATATATGTATATAAATAAATATATATATGTACGTATATATATATGTATAAAGTAGAGTATAGGTGTGTGTGTGTGTGTGTATGAGAGTGTGAGTGTGTGTGTGTAAGTGTTGGCAGAGAGAGTGAGAGAGTGCAGTGAGAGAGAGAGAGAGAGAGCGAGACTGCTGGAGTGAAGGCTGGGAGAGTTAAGCCGACTGGAGCTTCAGGGCCGATGTTTGGTGGTTCACGCACGTGCACAGGTGCGTAGGCATGTGGAGAGGTGAGTGCTGGGAGGGAGTGAGCGCGAGGGAGAGAGGCCGTAGCGCACCACGCTGCGCAGACAGGCAAAGGGAGAGGGCAAAGACGCTAAAGCGGGTGGGCGTTGGCAAACGCGGGCGCACGCAGGCGCGCGGGTGGGCACTGGAGCGGGCGCGGGGTTGGACGCGGGCGTGGGCTGGGGTCGGTTGCGACGCACCGGGTGACCGGTTATGTGAGAAACTTACCAATCACTACACTGTAGCCACAGTGTTCCGCTGACTGGCGTGAACAGTGGCTACAGTGCATGGCTGAGCCGCACGATCGGGCGTGCCCGGTTCCGTGAGTGCGGGGAGCCGATGCACAAGCTGGCACGCGTGTGGACAGGGTGCGCCGGCTGGTGGCCTGCGTGGAGAGGAGGGCGTACGCGAAGAAGCTGAAGGCAAGGGCAGCCTACAGGTGCGTGTAATGGCCTGCTGGTTTACGCGGTGGCTTGCACGCACGGAAGAGCGGTGCGGGTGGCCTGTTGCTGCTGCCGCGGAGCTTCAGACCTTGAAGCCTGCGGCAATGGCGGAAGTGTTTTAATAGAGAATACGACCACGCCCACCGGCTCTCTGATGAGCTGGGCGGTGGTGGACTCACAGTGGTGGTTGTGCACCATTGTAAGGTGCTCCTACCCGCAGAGTGGCTCCTCAAAGGAGGAGAGGCTGTGTATGGAGGGAGAGGGGAGGAGGCGGACTGGAAGGAGAAGCTGCTGTTTGTGTGGGTGGACCAGGCTCCTCTTGCAAGAAGAAGCTGTGCCTTTTTTTATAGAGGAAGAAGGCATGCACAGCCATGCCCTGGCTGTGCATGCAGCTGTGTATGGCTTAGCAGGGAGTGGCTGCAGGGCAAGCTTGCCGCAGAGCATGCTGAGCAGGACATGGCGCGAGGAAGAGGCTGCCATGCATGGTAGCTACGCGGAGAAGAATTTCAAAGTCAAATAGAAATAGAAAATAAAGAGGGAGATTTTGCAAGGCAGCACTTGAGGAAAACGTGAATTGCAAGGCCATTTTATTCACTCTCCTCCCCTCTCAATTAAATGCATGCATGCATGTACTTTTACAAATGCGACTATGGATACCTAATACGCGCTGGTAATGCTAGGAAATAGCACAAGATGGCACAATTGCAGGCGTATTTTTGCAGTGCAATCACCTATATTTTAGGGTTAAGTGATTAGATCAATTCACACAGGGGCTTAGGTTGTACACAATGCGGGAAAGTATTCCATTATAATTAGCAAGTGCGATCTTGCACCCCTGAAATTCAAACCCTAAATAGCTTTAGATGGAGTCTAATTTAACTTAATTCGCAACTTTCTGAGGTTGGATCCACATGTCAGTGGGCCTTCCATTGAGGAGAGGTGAAAAAGATGCACTCGTCACTCATCTTTTGACCTAAGTTTCGGGAAATCCTCTCCATCGTAGGATCTCCCAGAGATAGGCCCAAGACAGTGATGAGAGCCTCATCATGAGCCATAACTAGCTCATTTTGACCCAATAAAGAAGATAAAAGCTCCTACATAACCTAGAACAAGGCCTAACTGAAGGAACAAGTGCTCTGAGAAGAAAATATGAAATAAAGGTTAAAACTGCAATTTTACCATTGCAGTAGATAAACGGGATTTCTCAGAGGCAAAACATAGGTCAAATGGTCTAAATGAGATAAAAAGTGGGTTGAGTCAATCAGAAATGGGTTCATGTGCAATCTAAGAACTAAAAGACACTTGGTAACCCTAAAACAGACCCGCTTAAATTAACAAGGTTCCGGTCAGAACAAAAAGCAAGTAAACCCTCTAAAAATCATGGAAAAACATACTCTAGGGTTTAGAACACTTAATTTGGCCTTTGGAACCTAGTTTGACCGAGATGAGGGTAATAGCTCTTCAATTAACCTAATTTGGGTTTTTACGCAAAATATCCAGTCAAACGAGGTCAAACCTGAAATCTAACTTCTCCATTGGATTCCTTAGGTCCAAATTAGGTTTATACCAAAATTTGGACCTAAGGAGAGGTCATCTTGACCTACTTTGCAATTTAGTACACCCAAATCACAAATTGGTCCCTATCTTTTGAATACCGTTGCAGAGAACCCCCTAGGTTCTTCGCCTCCTTTGCAAACCGGTCCTGCCGCCATTTCTAGGGCAGAACCAAGCTCCGGCGAGGTTCGGAGAGGGATTTCTCTCTAATCCCTCAGAGATTCCCTCCCAGAAATGGAAGGAGAATTCTCTGAAGAATTCCCTTCCATTTAAGACCGATATCGATCCCTGGTGTGAACCCAATCTCTCGTGCGTACGCACGAGAGATTTGGGTATCCTAACTCCTTTCCATCTCCGGCGACCAACCTCAGGCAATTACGTGCCCTTCACGCCCTGCACACCAAGTCCAGCGCCTATATAAGAACCCACAACTCCGGCCGAAGAGGCTGAGCTTGGTTTGGCCGAGGTTCCACCCCCAATTCCTCTCCTCCTGCCCGGCCAAACTCCCAGCAGGCTCCGGAGAGGCCCCCTCCCCTCCCTCTTCGCTCTGCCACAAAACCAGTGGCAGAGTTAACTTCCTGACCTTCCTCCGCGTAGCGCAGTATCAGCGCATGCCGCCTCAGCCCCGTCGTCGCCGTCGTCCTCCCCCACTGGGCGTCATCTTCTCCGGCGACAGCAGGTACTGCTGTTCGCCCTCCATCCCCTTTCGTCCTTACAGTTAGGTTAGAACTCCTCTCCATCCTCTCCTCTCTCTTTTCCCCCTATTATCTCCCTTGATCGACCCTCGACAGACGCTAACCACCTCCATCGTCTTCGCCTCCGACCGCACTCCGGCGAGCCGCCCACACCACTCCAGCCCTCCACACGGCTCGCCAACCACCTCGAAAGCTCCGCCTCACCTCCAGGAACACACTCCACCCTACCACTGCCACTCCAGCCCTCCACAATCACCCCCCGACCAACCCACCATCTCCGACCACAGGTTGACCTAGGCACGCACGCCTAGGCCGACCTGCGGCCTGCAGCACTGCCCACTGCCTTCGCCGTGCCACGGCGAAGGTCTCTAGCTATTCTGATTGGGCCGAGAGGCGCGTTTTGTGTATGACAGGGTTCAAGCCGCTGCCGCCATGGACGACCTCTGATGAAGCTCCCACGAAGCTCCAGGCATCCGGTCTTCCAGGCTACAGGTGCTGCATACTAGCGCGAGTGTCGCGAGGTGAACGAGTCCAGCCAAGGAGCGCTAGCAGAGCCAGCAGCTGCAGGGCAATCGCACGACGAGGCTTCTGTAGGCGCGCGTGAAGGCGAGACCACATAGTCCCACATCGTGGGATTGCAACCCTCAGGTACCATATAAGTTGTTTTTGTGTTTTACTCTTATCGCCTCAGTAAGCGCAGGGGTGAGGTCCCTCACTGACCCCACCCGCCTCGTCCGCGGCCTGACAACGCGGACCCGGCGGATCCGACCCGACCTAGACCTACGCACTCCTCGCGCATCACACACCTGCAGGTGCGCCTGGTCCCGGGCACGATCCGCGACCCGATTAATGCCTGTGGCTCTGGGAGAGCAGCTCTGAGTGAATCTCTTGAGAGAGAGAGACGCGCGGGTAGAGGGAGAAGGGTTAGGTTTTGCTCCTGTGCAAGCAGGCTGAACGCAGGAGGACTTGGCCGCTACAGAAGAAGAAGAAGGAAAGGCAAGGCGAAGAAGAGAAGAAAGAAGGAGCAAGACAGGGAAGAAGAAGGAAAGAAGCCTTCGCACGAGAAGAAGGAAAAATAGGAAGGAAAGAGAGACTTCGCCAAGGCATAGAAAGAAGAAGAAAATCAAGAAGGGAAAATACTTTTAAGACGTCTGATCACAAGATCAGACGTCCAATTTCATATTTTTGTCCTAATTATTTTTAATTGCACACATTCACACTTGAATTGATATTTTGAGTAAATTAGAGTGTTCAATTACATTTTGACTAGTAGTAAATTCCATTTGCTCCCTGTGTTCGACCTCGGATACTCCGGTCTTCGAGTAATAAAAACTTTGTATTTGTTCGAATGTTTTGTCGGTTATACTACAACATAATACGCTTTAAATCCACACAAAAACGTTGACAACAGACAGCATGTCATAGACCTTGGAAAAATCTACCTTTCAAAGGAAGTCCTTTGTACGTCACCGTGTCCATGTCGATACCATCTCCTGTTCCACCACAAAAGATTCGTATAGTGAACAACCCTTCAAGAAGGCTAACTACACTAGACTGATTAGATTGAGAAGCACATCCCTAAATCTATTTGCCATCACCTTGATAATGATCAAGTAAATGGAGTTGGAGATGATTATGGGTCTGTAGTGACCCAAACTCTCAGCACCTAGTCTCTTCATCATGAGATCCTACCTCTCAATGCTCGAGCTCCCCTCCTGGAACTCCTCCACCACTCCAAGGACATCCTCACTGACAATAGACCAAAAATCTCTATAGAAGAGTGACTGAAGGGAAGTTAACATTTAAATTTTTAATCCCAAATTAAAAGTAATCCGATGTCGTCTCTGGGAGCAATTATGACTGCAAATACCACTATCCAAACTATTTATAAATGTTTTTGGTGAGCATGTAGTACGGGATAAGTTTCACAAATTAAGCAAGTTCAATGTTTTGCACCTTGCTCTACAAATAAGGATATTAAATACAAACTCAATAGCAGGGGATGAATAATTATTTAATGCTCAGTAAAATAGAATAATCAAGTCTTACTAAGATTAAGCACTAAATAATCATTAACAATAATGTTTGAATAGGCTATAACAGTAAAAACCACTTCAAAAATAAATCATGAATCGATTGATAAAAGTTGCAAATTAGTCCTTGAATGATGCGATTAGGTCCCTATACTCTTGCTTTTAAGTCCATATGAAAGTATTTTCTTCATATTCTGACCCTCGCCCTATAAAAGTTGCTTGCAGGAATTGCCAGAGCTTGGCTGGAGTCGAGCACCAATGGTCGTGGGGCTCTGATGATCTGTGGAGGGGCATCGTTCAAAGATGGTTGACGTGGTGGCGATATTGGATCGATGGTCGATGAGGAGGAGAGCGATGAACAAGGGCACTGAAGTCGTGGCCGACGGTGAGGCTCCGACGACACCTAACAACACAAATATGGGTCATTTGACGCTCATTAGATTCCTAGAAGCTCCAGCGTGATGCGCTAGAGAAAAGCACTAAGGTTATGGGCAGTGGCGATGGTTGATGAGAGCTCGTAGAGGAGCTCATCGCCGGTGTCAATAGAGGCATGACGAAGAGGGGCGAGGTACGGTCAGGTGGATCTCTAAAGCTCTAGAAATGTAATTGGTACCTAAATCTACTAAAGCCCTAATCTAATTTGTGAAATGAGGGAGTAGAGTTACCAGCCGAATGCAAGGAAGAAGGAGGAGGTCGACAGAGTGGAGGAGGGAGAGGCTCAAAACTTGTGTGGAGCTCGAGCAGACAACGGAGGAGAAGAGACCTCAACCAATTTCATTGGAGGAGCGATAGATGAAGAGGATGAAGGAGCTATAAGGTGCTTCAATGGTCTATGAAGGAGGAAGGGAAGGAAGGGGTTTCCATGCCTAATTTTTGCACGAAGCTGAACCTTGGAGGATGGTCGATCTTTATAGAGTTCTTGTAGAGCGAATTGAGTAAGATGTTGCAGGGAGGAGCTCATTCGAAGGTGAGGAAATTATAGACCTTTGACAGTGAATTTCGTGCTCATGAGAGGTTCTTCGGTGACATGATCTTTGCCAATCAATGCGGGTTAGGTTGAGGAACAATTTCCCCGAGTTTCATGGAGTTCCAACGAGCGAGTCAAGGGGAATTCATCCTCAAAGCTTTCTTGGAAGCTCAGGTTGCATCCATGGCTACTGGAGAGAGGAGGAAGATGAGGTGACATCAACATGACATCACCCGAGGACCTAGAAGATATGCTTTTGGACCAGATTGAGAGAATTGAAAATTGAGGGCTAAAATGCAAAGTTGATGAAGATGAAGTCGAATGAGTCCAAATTTTTTTGGTAATCTAATTGAGACTCAAGAAAGTTAATGGTGACTTCAATTTGGGGTTTTGATAAAGTTTGAATGGTCAATTTATAATTTAACCCAAAATGTATTAAGTATTTGCCTAGGTCTCTATTTTAGGTAAAATAGGTTCCTTTTGTCAAATTAATTATTCTAAATCTTATGGAATATTTTAAAATAATTTTTATAAGGTTTGTATTACATTTATGTTTATTGAAACCTTTTAATTAAAGTAAAGCTGATTTTTAATTAAGAGATGGTGCTCAATTTGAAAAGAAATCCTAAATTACTCAATATGAACCTACTTTTCAAAATTTAAGCTTATTTGACCTTTAATTAATCATAAGTTTATCCCTTAGTTATTCTGCACTTGAATTTCTCTATTAAAATGGTAGAATTAACCAAATTTAGCACAAGTCGTCTTGATTTAGACTTGACTGAACTATACACTTTAATGTATCAGTTAACTGAATTTAGCTATAGAATTTTGTTAAATTAAGTTAGATATAGATGATGATGGAGATGCCATCAAAGAGGACTTGAAAGCCATCTGGTCTAGAAGACCTTTCAGTTTTCAATCTCCTGATAGTAGCCAAAACCTCTAAGTCACTGATCTGACTAGTCAATCGCAGTCCATCGTCTACAGCAATAGAAGGCATGTCACTGCCAGAAAGGCACCAGTCCCTAGTTGGAGCGACTCTAGTAATATCCTGGAAGTAGGAATCCACCATCTACTTAATCTCATAAAGTATGCTAATATGTTTATTGATAGCGAAAATATGCAGTTTGTTAATGAAGCAATTTAGTGTCATTGTAATGTGTTAATCTACTTTCGCTTTTAAATTTATAAACCTAGATAGTAGGGTATCTAGGGTCATCCAAAGAGGCAATTTGTTTGCAAAATTATGTCTCTCAATTGCAAGTCGAAAATCAACTTTCTTTTTGGTGTTTTAAATATATATTTTTTAGGGTTTTTAAATAACAAGGCAATGCCATTTTGATGGTGGGAAAAGACTAACACCTAATGACTAAAATCAAAATGGAAAAATTAGATATCTTTCTAATCTCACCCTAGGCACGTGGAGGCCTAGGGTAATTAGAAAGAAAGAGCATAAAGAACTCAAGAAAAAGTAAAAAGAATTTCAACAAAGATTAATTGAGAAAGGCAACTTTGACTGATAGAAAAAGTGTTTTACACAAAACCTAGTAGAGGAATGCTTCTACTACTAGCAGATAAAGAAAATAAGCAGAATGAAAAACACTAATCCTCTTAATGGAGAAGAAGAGATGCTCTTGCTCTAGCTACGACTACTCCATCAGTCAAAAAGAGCTCCTTCTTCTCCTCCTCACAAAGCTCCTCCACTGGTGTGGTCTCCTGGCAAGCCCAAGGGGGGGCATGCTTGATCTCCTCAAGGGTGGTTGTGTACCACCCTCAAATGCTTCCCCAAACATGGTGTGGACCACCTTTAATTCCTCCTACAAGGGTGGTTGTGTACCACCCTCAAATCCTCCTCTAAAGGAAGGCGTGTACCCTAGGTCTCCTTCCAATGCCTGGCTTCTTCCCTTGGCTGGCATGGGCTCAAGAAAGAAGAGAATAGGGGAAGGCACCAAGGGGATAGAGTGTCCCCTTAATCTTCTTCTTCTTCTTCTCTTGGCCTTCTATGTAGGTGGAAGTATAGGTATAAAAATATGTAGCCAAAGGCGATCCTTAATGGTGGTGGTAGGGGGTTTATATAGGAGTGGTGATAGGGTTGTAGGTGTAGGTGAGGTGTAGGGTTAGAATGGGCTTATGAGGGTGGTTAGATGATCCTAGGGCTAGGGCTGGCACCAAGGGAGAGGTTGTGTAGGTGGTAGTTATGTTGGTGGAGAGGCACCATTAATGGTGCCAACCATAGGACAGTTAAGGTGCTGGTGGTTGGGTTGGAGAATGGAAGGCTAGGATGAAGTTTTGAAGTAGATGGAGGGTGGATGTCTGGTTGTAAGTTGGAACCAACTTAGATGTGGGTTAGGTGGATTTTTGGCACCAACTTAAGGAGAGTTAGGATCAGTTTTATTGGTTAAGGGGTTGGCACCACTATTGGATGGTGGTGATGATCTTATGAGGGTAGGTGTAAGGTGGACATTAGGGTCAATGTTGGTGCCAATTTCTTGGGGTGTGGGTAGGTTATTTTGGCACCAACTAGGGTTGGTTAGGAGGTGGTTGTGGTGGTGGAAGGATGCTTTAAGTTGGCACCAAGGGTAGGTGTTCTAGAAGGGGTTAGGTGGGTGGTAGGGATGACCTAGGTGGTGATGTGTAGGGCTAGGATTTAAGGATATGTTGGTGCCAAAATGAAGGGGTGTATGAAGGGTTTTTGGAGCCAACATGAAGGGGTGTGAGTGGTTGGTGGTTGTTGTGGGTTGGTGCCACTTTTAGGTAGGCTAGGTTTGGGTTTGGTTAGGGTTAGGGGCTATGGAGTGGACAACTATATAGGCGAAGATTGTTGGGAGCTTAGCTAAGCTAGCTTAGCTAGTAGAGTAGAGGTGGTGGAGCTAGGGTTTCATGAAGGAGGACTGGAAAAAGTAAGTCTAGAGCTGGTGGTTGCTGCAATTGGAGTTGGATCTAATGAGGCAGTTTCATGGGGAGCTCAACTACTTAGCTAAGCTAGCTAGTTCTTATGCTAGTAGCTAGGCTTGGGTAGTTGAGCTAAGTTGAGTTGGCCTCAACCTAGCTGGTGCTAGTTTGGGCTGGAATTGCCTCAAATGAGAACTCTAGAGCTAGCTAAGCTACTAGTTGACAAGTAATAGCTTAGCTAGCATGGAGTCTAGCTACCATGAGCTAGGTGGAGCTGGAATGAGCAGGGGTTGAGCTGAGATGGACTCCTATCAACTAAGTTGAGCTAGCTACAACTCCTTGTGAACTGATGGGAGCTGAGATGAGCTAGACTCAACTAAGTTGAGCAGGATCTAAGTTGGCTTGAGCTAGGTTGAGCTGAGATGAGCTTCCATGAGCTACCATTTAGCTAATGTGAGCTGAATGGAGCTAAATGGAGCTAACCCTAGTCCAAGGGAGCTGGTATCCAGCCATGATTAGCTGGAATTAGCTGAGTCCTACCATGATTGAGCTTGCTCTTCACCAGTTCCCTTCAAGACTATTAGGGTTTTAGGGATCTGTCAATCTGTTTATCCCTAACACTCCAAGAAACACATTAAAAACACAATGAAAAATGCAATGCATGTCTGACCTAATTGCTGCCTAAATGCAACACAAAAACCCATTTGCGGAGCAAATTCCTATGTGCTAGGTTTGTTTTAATGTATAAGAATGATGATAAACTGGCGTTTATCACACTCCTATGCTTTTCTTTTGCAAGTCTCTTAGCAAAACTTTAATTTCTACAAAATGGAATTATAGGAAAATCTAATTTTTTTCGACTTTTGAGGATAAAAAGATTACGGGACATTGGTTGGTCTAAACACAAGAGGTACGTGATTTGTTAAAGATAAACATCAAGATTTATTTTCGGATCAAAAAATTAGACAAAAATGGGATAATATATCCTCCAAAAAATTCACAGATTAACCCCTTGTTAATTCAGATGATTTGAAATTTCTATTTTTAGGATTTTTCTGGCTCTTAAATCTGATTCACAACTTGCAATAACCTTTAAAACCTTCTGTCCATGCTTGTGAAAAGCCAACATTTATAAGGGTGTGCTTTTGGTTTAAAACTTTTTTCTTCTCCCCCCTTATGCTTATTTTTAGCTTAGTCTTACAACAGATGTGTCAGGATCATCATTCCTGTTACCAATCCTTGAGGGGACTCTGGTGCCAGTACTTTGAGATAACACTGTCCATGACACCACCCAGGAGCTCACAACCCCAAAACACAATGTGGTGTAAATGGGAGCTCAAAGTAAACTCAGGCTCTTGCTCCGACACTATAGGTAGAGCACCATCCAAGACACTCGAGTTGCAAAAATGCACTTTACTACTTCATCTAAAGATATGAAATATAGATATGAAGTAGTGCCAAGGCAGTAACATGTTGACATCACGTCCTCAAAGGAGGCATTTTCCTTCTTCTCAACGTTGGGAACTTAAACCAATGATGTTCTTCAAACTTTTACTAAGGCCAAACAAGGGGGTTTTCTAATTTTTAGTTGTTTTTAGGTGTTGGCTTGTGTGTGAAATTTGACATAGGTTGTTTCGCATGAAATACAAGTTTTTGAATCAGAAACTAAGCCAGGTACTTTCCATATTACAAAAGAGGATGAAGTCACCTGAATTATAATGAGTTCAGGTGGAATTTTGGAGAATGATATCTAATCTAGTCTAAAGATAAACCTTGAAATTCTAATGATCAGATCCGTATTCTCATCCCTAGTTTGATAAAGATTGAATCCCATTGTACCAAAAGTGAGTTTTCAACCTTAGTCCCGATTTTCAAAATTTTCCTCAAAATGTTTTCAACATTTTTTTTTAGGTATGCAAGCAAAAAAATAAAAAAAAAATGACTAAAGAAAAAATGCATGCTTTTAGGTTTTGAAAATCCTAAATCGATCGTTAAAATTTTAGAAACATCCCCCCATCTTAAGATATGCAATGCCCTCATACAATAGGAGGGAAAGAGGGTTCACCTTAGTGAAAGGCAGTCGGGTTTAGGATAGTCGAAACCTAGAGACAAGAAAGAAAAAAGAAAGCAAGAAAAATGATGGGTTACCTCCCATCTAGTGCTATCTTTTATGCCATTCAGCTGGGCGTAGTGTGCATCAGTGATCAGCTGTGGTCGGGTGGGTTAAATAGAAAGATTCTAAAGGAAGATTCGGGGCATGATCCGAATAGGGCTTTAAACGTTGACCATTGACTTGAAATCTCGTATTAGTTTTGGGATCAAAAAGATCAACAATGCCGTAAGGATATGTTTGTAAGAAAATAAAGGGGATGGTCCATTTTGATTTTAACTTTCCAGGAAAAATATGTAATCTTGCATCAAAAAGCCAAACGCATTGATTGACATCAAAATGTTTCCAAACAGTGTATTTATCATGAAAATTCTTTCTTCAGTCTTTATAAATCTGCATGTTTTCATAAGAAAAATTACGTAATTCCTCCAGTTCAGTTAATTGTAATTCTCTATAGATATCGGCGTCAGATAAATCCATATTCAATTGCTTTATTGCCTAGAAAGCCCTATGTTCAAGTTCTACTGAAAGATGGCATGCCTTTCGGAAAATCAGACGTAAGGGAGACATGCTGAGCGGGGTTTTGAAAGTGGTACAGTAGGCCCATAAAGCATAGTCCAGCTTGGTGGACCAGTCATTACAATCGAGCCTAACCATCTTTTGTAAAATATTTCTGATTTCCCGGTTAGAAACTTCGGCTTGGCCATTTATTTGGGGATGATAAGGTGTAGAAATTTTGTGATTAACCCTATATTTAGAAAGAAGGTGTAACGACCTGGTTCCCCAGTCCCAACGAGACACGAGAACCGGACCGACTCGACTAATCCCAAGACCTAGTCGTCCAATGAGGAAGTAACCAAAAGAGCAGTAAAATAAACCACATTCAGCATGAATATAACTAACAGTAAGAAAGTACAACAGGAAGGAAAGAAACTACTACAGTATATACCACCACAACAGTAGAACAACATTTATCATATAACATGAACTGCAGGTAAAGAAAAGTACAGCGGAAACAAGAACTACTCACTATAACGGAAAAAAAGAGGTACAAAAGACAGTGGTAACTCTACTAGACCTTACTCGGCCCAACGTCCTCTGTAGCTGCTGACCCTGGCTGCTCAACACCTGGTCTTGAAAAAGGTAACGAGTGTAACACGTCAGCAAAACGATGAGTAGAGTGGCAACTAAAACTAAAGACAACAGTAGAGTGTACAGTAACTGTTATGTTCTATTACTTTCTTTATTCACATCTTTCAATTGTCTCACTATTTCATTTATTCCTCAGATCTTTTACTTGATCTCGAATGTTCCTCGTGGGAACGATCTTGATTGCAGTCTTTTCCAAAAAGTAGAAGTAGCACGCGGTGCTCTCCTGGCCGACAGAGTCCCCCGTGGTGATCCTACCCTCAGTCAACCACCCCAAGGTCACTGACAGATGTAACGGTGACTACGGCACGCGTGATAAATGCATAGGTAGCTAACCCGTACTGGCACGCGGTCAGTCGTTTCCGTTAACGGGTGCGCCCAAAGCACAGCACGGAACCAGTCCAGGGCAGAGCCCTCACAGTAACAGGGGTCCAACCCCTCCACAGTAACCAAACCGGGGCCTTGCCCCTCCACAGTCTGGGCACCCTCGCCTAACTACCCTGGTTTGCCCTAGTGGGCCTAACAAGTCGGTGAAGGAGGCTAGCAGAACCCTGGGGCCCGTGGGGTAGCTAGTGCTCTCCTAACGCTAGTAGCTCTCCTCGGTACTACGTACACGAGTGCCAGCAAGTCCGTACAGAGTGGCCGGTCCTAACCCCGGGTCCCTGGGGTGGCTGGCCCCACTCTGCACTAAACAGGTACAGGTACTTCCCTTGGTACTACGTACCCAAGAGATAGTACAAAACTACATCTCAGTTCCATTCCTTTCTCTTTCCAAGAGTTCCACTCCTAATTCCCCGAAGGGTTCCAGCTCTTTAATCTCAGAACATCTTATGTTTCACTTTCCAGTTTCACGTTCTTACAAACCATGATCTCAATCATGTTTCTTTATTCATAACAGGCAGCTGTTAATTCAATTTACAGGTAGCTTTATATTCCTTTCCATTTTCCAAGACTACAGTAATATACATTCCACTAGTTTTTCCATCCTAGGATTCATGTCATATCCTAGGATCTATCATACAATCTAGTTTTCCAGCCCTAGGATTCATGCAACACTTAGGAGCTATCATTCAATATATTGCTCATTCCTAGGATTCATGCAATGTCCTAGGTTCTAGTTATGGTTCCATACTTCAACAGATTTTATTAATAACTTAAAGCCACTCTACCAGGTACAACGGGAGTAATGCGGGCGTGATCGGGAATCCCGCGTGCCTCCGCGACTCCCAAGACTGCAACTGAACGAGGTCCTATCACAAGGATCAAACACAAGGAGTGTCTCAAAACAGTGTATAGCTACTGTAGACGGGTAGAGGAATTAATTCTAAAAAGAATGCAACTCGAATCACGGAAAACGGAACCCGAACGGGCCCTAAACGGGTCGAAAACGACGACACTGTGCAAAATCAGACGTCTGGAACTTCTTCCAGACGTCTTAAAAAGTGGATCAAAGAATTACCTGTTCAGCGTGGTTTCCCAGACATCCAAAAGTCTGCGAGGACGTCTGGCCTAGCTCCCAGACGTCCGATGGTCACCTCGGACGTCTGGAGGTCGCTCTCGCCGTCTGGTACAACAACCCGACGTCTGATTCGCGTTGGATGGCGAATCACCAAGCCTACGCACACCCATCTCCCTCCCTCAGTACGGTCAGTCGACAGGAAGGAAGAAGAAGACGAAAAACTCACCTTTCAGACGTCTGGATTGTCTTCCAGACGTCGCCCTCGCCGTCTATCTATCAACCCAGACATCTGATTCTGTAAATTCTTCCAGAATCAGGGCGCCACTCGGCCTCCGCTCGCGATGCCTCCCGCGTCGCACCTCGCGCGCCTGCTGCTCAGATCGCAGCAGTCCCCCCTCCGCGTCACTCCGCGCCCCCGCGCCCTCCGCCGGCCGGCCCTAGCAGCCCCGGCGAGCTCGCCCTCACGGCAGAGCTCCGCTCTCACACGCCGCACCTCCTCCGCGCTCACTGCGGCCGCCCTCGCGCTCGCACTCATGCTCGCTGGCTGAAAGAGAAGAGGTAGGAGACGGTGGAGACGACGGGAGGGAGTGCGTGGCCTTTTAAGGCCGTGCGAGGAGGAGAGAGAGGATGCAGCAGGTGTCTGCAGCCGCAAAGAAAGAGGGAATAAGCGAATATCCGATCTGCGCGCTCAGGTGCACAGACGACCCGCACTTGTCGAAATTAATGGATTTCCAGACATCTGGTACGACGTTTGGGACACCTCCCAGACGTCTTAAAAGACGTCTGGGGCACGCATTCGTTACAGAAGGTGACGGAATTCTGAGTGAGTGAAGTGTGATCCTCCATCACTAATAGTGTCCTTTGGAATGACGAATCTTGAGAAAATATTTTTCTTAATAAACTCGACAACCACACGGTGATCATTGGTGGGAGTGGGTATTGCTTCAATCCATTTAGATACATAGTTGAGTGTGACTAGTATATACAAATACCCACCAGAGTTGATGAATTGTCCCATGAAGTCAATGCCCCATACATTGAAAATTTCAACCTCTAAAATTGGATTAAGGGGCATCATATCCTTTCGAGTCATGTTGCCAATGCTCTGGCAATGCATACAGGACCAAACGAAAGAGCGAGCATCTTTGTGCAAGGTGGACCAGAAGAAACCAAAATTAAGTATCTTAACTGCAGTTTTCTTGCCTGAAAGATGTCCGCCATAGGCCATTGAATGATAATGTGTCAGAATATCTTGGATTTCTGAATCAGGGACACATCATCTAATGACTTGATCGGTACAAATGCAGAAAAGGCCAAGCTCCTCCCAAAAATAGTATTTAATGTTAGCAAAGAACTTATCACGCTTGCTTTTTAGCCAATCAGAGGTGATTCATTCTATTGCTAGGTAGTTTGCAATGGGTGTAAACTAAGGGAGGGTGTTGGCAGCTAGGATGCTTTCATCAGGGAATTAATCTGGGGGGGTCATCATGTCATTCGCCATAAGACGAGAGAGATGGTTAGCCACTACATTTCGCGATCTCACCTTATCCTTGATTTTCAGGTCAAATTCCTGGAGTAGCAAGATCCAATGGATAAGGCGGGGTTTCGAATCTTTTTTGGTCAGCAAATATTTGAGTGCTGAGTGGTTGGTATATACAGTGAAATGTGACCCCAAAAGATAAGATCAAAATTTTTCTTGGGTAAATATAATGGCAAGAAGTTCTTTTTCAATAATAGTGTAATTCCATTGTGCATCATCAAGGGTTTTGCTAGCATAATAGATCACAACGGGCTTCTTGTCAACTCTTTGCCCTCAAACTGCCCCCATAGCAAAATCTGAGGCATCAGTCATGAGTTCAAAGGGATAATTCCAATTAGGTCCCTGTAAAATTGGTGTCTCAGTAAAATCCTTATTTAAGCTCATTAGACTCTCTAGGCATTTAGCATTGAAATCGAATGGCTAGTGTTTAGTAAGTAACTGACTTAAGGGCTTGGAGATTTAGGAAAAATTTTTAATGAAACAGCGGTAGAAATCACATGCCCTAAAAAGGAGTGAATTTGTTTCACCTTAGTGGGCGGTGGGAGCTTAGAGATGGCATCAATTTTAGCTCAATCTATCGTAATTCCATTTTTAGAAATAACATGGCCCAGACAATACCTTCTTGGACCATGAACTAACTTTTTTCTCAACTGAGGATGAGATTAACTTCTATGCATTCTTGGAGGGTTCTTTCAAGATTCCGAAGACAAATGTCAAAAGAATCTCCAGAAATAGAGAAGTCATCCACAAAGAGTTCCGGACATTCACCTACCAAGTTTGAAAATACTGCAAGCATACACCATTGAGAAGTCGTCGATGCATTGCAAAGACCGAAGGGCATTCTTTGGAAAGCAAAGGTTTTGAAGGGGCAGGTGAATGTAGCTTTGTCATTGGTCCTCAGGATGGACCGCTACTTAATTATTGCCAAAGTACCCATCAAGAAAACAATAGTATTCACGTCCGGCTAACCACTAAAAAAATTGATCAATAAAAGCGAGTCGAAAATGGTCCTTCTTGGTGGCGGTGTTTAATTTTCTATGATCAATACACACACCAAGAAGAAGCGGTCCTAGTGGTTATGTTTTCCCCATTTTCATTAGTAGCAACTGTTAGTCCATCCTTTTTAGGAACGACTTGAGTAAGACTAACCCAGGAGCTATCAGAAATGGGGTAGATGATATCAGTATCAAGCCACTTGATAATCTCCTTTTTTACCACCTACTGCATAGTAGGGTTCACGTGCCTCTATGGTTAGCAGGAAGGGTGAGAATCATCCTCTAGATAGATGCGATGAGTGAAATAGGACGAATGAATACCCTTAAGGTCAAAAAGGGTTCAGCCAATAGCTTTTCGATTTTTACTTAAAACCTGGAGAAGTTTTTCCTCATGTGCCCCAGTAAGTCCAAAATTTATGATCAGGGGTAGGGTCTGATTTGGACCCAGGAAAACATATTTAAGTGAGTCAGACAAAGGTTTTAACTCTACTTGTGGACCCAGCTCTGAAAGAATTTCTGCCTTAGAAGTTAGTGGTGAAGTGAGAGTGAAGGGATCAGCTAGAGTGTTAGCTGAAAAATGTGCAGTTAGGGTGGGAGCATGGGATGAAGTGGATTGTTCAGGAACCGTGTTAGTGGCAAAATAGGAACCCAAGTATGAAATCTACAAAGTTTCCTCCACTATATTTTTCATTTCTGAATCTGAGTTATCAAAGAAATTAGGTTCTTGGAACCGCCTAGAAGCTTCGAAAATATCTAAGGTTACAAATTCACCACCACACATGATCTTCATCTTGCCAGAATCACAATCAATATTAGCATAGGTGGTGGCTAAGAATGGTCTTCAAAGAATTATAAGAGCAAACTTTAAAGCTTCCGATACCTCTATGTCCAGGACTAAAAAGTCTACTACAAATAGACAATATTTGACCTGGACAAGGACATCCTCAATAATTCCCCTTGGTTTAATTGTAGATCGGTCTACTAATTGAAGAGTAACCTCAATAGGTTTTAATTTGCCAATCTTAAATTCCTCAAAAAAAATTGTGGGGATAAGATTAATCGAGGCACCGAGATCCAGTAAAGCGCGATCAAAAGAAGTGTCATTAATGACAGCTTGAATCAGGGGTGCGCCTGAATCTTTCTTCTTAAGAGGCAGTTTGCTCTACACAACTGAGCTAATTGTCTCTGGAAGGATCACCTTTCCTAGATTTCGAGGCTACCTTTTATGAGTACACAAATCTTTCAAAAATTTTACATAGGCAAGAATATATGTTATGGCATCTAGGAGAGGGATATTAATCTCTACTTGCCCGAAAAGATTCATTAATTCCTTATCAGTGGGCTCAGATTTCTTCTTCTTTGTGTGTGAAGAGTGAAGGGCTTGTGGAAAGGGTACAAGGTTTTCCAATTTTGCAGTATTAGGTTCCTGAATAGGGTTAGAGGAAGAGGGAGAAGAGTTGAACTATTTTTCATTAAAATGGGTTTCTTTAAGAGGTAGGGGATCTTGAGTAGTTTTCCCGTTCCTCAAAGTAACTGCATTTGTAGTATGGTTATTTCTAGGATGAGGACAGGAAGCCTGATTGTTATTGAAACTCGGAGGATGCTGAGGTGCTAGGTGAATGGGATGACTGGGATATCCACCTTGGAACTGATTCCGTTGATTATTCGGGTTCGGCATGGGTTAGGAAGGTAAATTCCTAGTAGGTTGATGATTAGGAGTAACCTTAACTTGATGTTGCAAGTTAGTGATCATGTATGTTATCTCTGTCATGTGATCTTGCATACCTTGTAGAGTCTTCATGACCTGGGTATTGATATCTTCCTGGGATGGTCTAGGTTGATTTGCGAGCTGCCCATAATTCCTAAATTGATTTTGTTTGGGAAATGGAATTGGGTTCGAGGCTTTCCAGGAGTGATTCGGGTTGGTCCCCTAGTTTTGATTGTAAGTGTTGGAGGGGTTTCTAAATTGCTCCTAGAATGCATAAATATTTTCCATGGTGGAATCAAGAATATTCCGATTCAAATAATCAAAATTCCCAGTCAAATCTGGTGTAAAATTAGTAGAAGACTACTAACCAGCTAGTGTGGCATCAATGTTGTGCAGATTTTCTCTTTGAAGAAGGTGAGTGTTAATGTGTGGAGAATTAAGGTGTGGAGAGTTAAGGTGTGGAGCTTGTTTGTGAATGAGCTTTTCTTCCATTTTTTTCTGATGAATTTGCATCTGGTCCAATCGTTGAGCTATCAAATATAGATCATCTTGAGTGACTGGAACAGAGGTGGGTTTGGAGTCAATTTCGTTGACTCCATGTCTTGGGTTTTGAGTTCTACCAAAAGTGTCCATTGAAGTCATATTAAATGAGTTTTCACTCATTTCTTCAAAAAGGAGGTAGGCACTTTCGGATTCTTTATTAAGGAAATTGCCCCCACATGAGGCATCCACAAATCTCTTTAATTATTCTTCTAATCCATGATAGAAGATCTGTACTAACTGCCATTGTGGAATTTCATGGTGGGGACAACTTCTTAGAAGTTCTTGGAATCTTTACTAAGATTCATGGAGGGGTTCACCATTTTTTTGTTGAAACGTTGTTATGGATCTTCTTAAAGCATTAGTTCGACCGATCGAAAATTGTTTTTTAAGAAAAGCACTCTTTAATTGGAGCCAGGTGGCGATAGGGCGTCCAACCGTTCTAAACCAGTGTGAAGCTTTATCTTTTAAAAAGGGAGGAAAATGTCTCATTAGCCACATGTCTTCCTGCACATTGCGAGAATGAGTGGTTTGAGTGAGTACAATTAATTTCTCGAGATGACAAAAAGGGTCCTCTCTCAGAAGACCATGGAAATGCTTGATTAGGTTCAAAATTGCTGGTTTGATCTCAAAATCTCCTTGTGGTATGACCACCCCAAGTCTTTCCTCATAGTTGGAAGGATCATAAAAATTCTTAAGAGAAACGACAGGCTACCGATAGGGTGGCGAGTTTTGTCCTTGGTTGGCTAGGTTTGCCACAGTCCTAGACAAATTTTCTTGGTTTTGTTGTAATCGAACCAGATGGTCGACCATAAAGGCAAAGGGGTTTGTATTTTGAGTTTGGATTTGAGGGCCACCTGGTCCTATAGGATTTTCTGGTTGCTCTAGATGAGGGAGGTTAGGGATGGAGAAGTTAGCTTGTGGGTAGGCTGACGGGTTAGAGGTGGCAGCAGAATTTTTTTGTTGGTTTCCTGGGTTTTCCATATTACTAGAAGAGGAAGAAGAAAACAAAGATTTTCTAGTGCGAGGGGCAAAATCAGATCGTTCCTCAAGATGTGGGTTCTGGGACCTTCGCATGTGCAAGCACTTTTTTGGAGGAATTGGAGGGGAGGAGAAGAGAGAGAGATGGGAGAAAGTGTGCAATTCAAACAACAAAATTCTAGACCTAACTTAAATGTGACTCCCTAAAAATTAACCTAAGACTTGATCTACTTAGGAAATAAGAAATCAATAGTAAATACCCATTCTATCAACAAAACTAGCCAAGTTGCATAAGAGGAGGTTTGGGCCCAAGCATTTCCTAGGAAAATCTCCAGGGGCTTGTGTAAACCCACACCTGGTCGTTTGACACGGCTCCTTAGCCTGACACCAGATATAGATGACAGAATTGATATTAACTAAAGAAAACTTAAAACCTATATAGCAAGCCTAAGCTGATGAAACCTTAGGGGTCAAATTGCTACAATTTTTAGTTAGGTCTAGGAGACTAGGGTGCACACAGAATGTGGAGGGTATTGATTTGGGTAATGCCCTGTTATTTCAATTTTTAGTGTGTGCAAGATTGGAAAGTGATTCCAATAGCAAACAAGTTGTCACATAATTTTGAATGAATTTCTATACTTTAGGATGTGATTTAGGTTAATGTGTTTTAGGGTTTCCTTTTTAAGGCTTCAAACAAGTTTGGGATTCAACAAACAAAGGAAAAACATGTTGTGTTGGTGAAGATCAGTTTCCTTTAAGTTATTAGTCTCTAGAAATAAAAAGAAAACCTTAATCACTTGAATCCTAGTATAGAATTAAGTAGTGGTCCAAACAATGCAAGCAACACTACTACTGTGAGGAAAATTAAACAAGGATTCCAAAAAATATTTTTTTGTGATTTTAGAAATTTGTTTGATTTTTTTTTGGAATTTTTCTTTAAGCTAGTGTCAAAGTCCAAAAATGATACCCAAGAGTATTTTGGACTTTTTAGTACCACAACCAACCTTAGAAAATTTTTGTGATTTTATATGATTGTAGAATTTCACAAGGATTCAAGAAAGCTAAATTTCACAAGAATTGGATGAGTATAAAAATTCTTAAAATTCATAGATGGTAGCAAAATAGGAAGATTAGAAGAGATGACCCCTCTGCAGTCCTCGAATTTGTAAAAATTAAATACAAATCCAATTAATTTGAAATTTGGCACAAATGTTCTCTACTTGATTTGGACTCATTGGGTGAAATTTCAGGATTTTTGGAAGCTTGTGGTGTTAGGAATTAATTTTTGAAGTCTAGAAAGAAGTTTGGACCTGAAAATCAAAACACCCACACTTAAGGTAAAGTGGTGTTTAATGGAGTAATCAAGCAAACAATGAATTTTAAATGGAACCACTCTGCATAAAATTAATGTTTAAGATACTGAAAGCCAAGTTTAATGTATTTTTGGTAGTTTTTTAAAGGTTTATGTGACAAGGAAAGAGAAAACAACCTAAAATTGTTGGAAGAAAAGGATCTTTGAGCTCTCCCTTCCAAAATCCCATCTTCCTGTTGTTCCTATACACACGAGAGAAAGAGAGAAAAGGGGATGAGATCCACTTCAAGCAAGAGAACAAATGATTGCAAAGTCGTGCCTCCCTGGCAATAGCGCCAAAAAGTTAAAGTGAAAATACACGATTTGTTAATTAAGGAATTTAGTGTCGTTGTAACGCGTAAATCCACTTTCGCATTTAAATTTATAAACCTAGATAGTGGGGTTCTAGGGTCGTCCAAAGAGGTAATTTGTTTGCAAAATTATGTCTCACACTTGAAGTCGAAAATCAAATTTCTTTTTGGAGTTTTTCAATATATAATTTTTAGGGTTTTTAAATAACAAGGTGATGCGGTTTTGATGGCAGGAAAAGACTAAGACCTAATGACTAAAATCTAAGTGGAAAAATAGATTTCTTTCTAAGCTCACCCTCGGCATGTGGAGGCCTAGGGTAATTAGAAAGAAAGAGTGTAAAGAACTAAAGAAAAATTAAAAAGAATTGCAACAAAGATTAATTGAGAAAGGCAACTTTGATTGATAGAAAAAGTGTTTTACACAAAACCTAGTAGAGGAATGCTTCTACAACTAGCAAATAAAAAAAATAAAGAGATGTAAAACACTAATCCTCTAAATGGTGAAGAAGAGATGCACTTGCTCCAACTGCGGCTGCTCACACAGTCAAAAAGGCTCCTTCTCCTTCTCCTTACAAAGCTCCTCCACTGGTGTGGTCTCCTAGCAAGCCCAAGGGGGTGCGTGCTTGATCTCCCCCAAGGGTGGTTGTATGCCACCCTTAGATGCTTCTCCAAATGTGGCATGGACCACCTTTAATTCCTCCTCCAAGGGTGGTTGTGTACCACCCTCAAATCCTCCTCTAAGGGTAGGCATGTACCCTAGGTCTCCTTCCAATGCCTGGCTTCTTCCCTTGGCTGGTGTGGGCTCAAGAAAGAAGAGAAGAGGGGAAGGCACCAAGGGGACAGAGTGTCCCCTTAATCTTCTTCTTCTTCTCTTGGCCTTCTATGTAGGTGGAAGTATAGGTACAAAAATATGTAGCTAAAGGTGATCCTTAATGGTGGTGGTAGGGGGTTTATATAGGAGTGGTGATGGGTTTGTAGGTGTATGTGAGGTGTAGGGTTAGAATGGGCTTATGAGGGTGGTTAAATGAACCTGTGGATAGGGTTATTTGGCACCAAGGGAGAGGTTGTGTAGGTGGTAGTTATGTTCGTGGAGAGGCACCATTAATGGTGCCAACCATAGGACAGTTAAGGTGTTGGTGGTTGGGTTGGAGAATGGAAGGATAGGATGAAGTTATGAAGTAGATGGAGGGTGGATGTGTGGTTGTAAGTTGGCGCCAACTTAGATGTGGGTTAGGTGGATTTTTGGCACCAACTTAAGGAGAGTTAGGATCGGTTTTATAGGTTAAGGGGTTGGCACCACTATTGGATGGTGGTGATGATCTTATGAGGGTAGGTGTAAGGTGGACATTAGGGTAGATGTTGGTGCCAATTGGTAGGGGTGTGGGTAGGATATTTTGGCACCAACTAGGATTGGTTGGGAGGTGGAAGGATGCTTTAAGTTGGCACCAAGGGTAGGTGTTCTAGAAGGGGTTAGGTGGGTGGTAGGGATGACCTTAGGTGGTGATGTGTAGGGCTAGGATTTAAGGATATGTTGGTGCCAAAATGAAGGGGTGTATGAAGGGTTTTTGGAGCCAACATGAAGGGGTGTGAGTACTTGGTGGTTGATGTGGGCTGGCGCCACTTTTAGGTAGGTTAGGTTGGGAATTTGTTAGGGTTAAGGGCTAAGGAGTGGACGGGTATATAGGTGGAGATTGTTGGGAGCTTAGATAAGCTAGCTTAGCCAGTAGAGTAGAGGTGGTGGGGCTACGGTTTGATGAAGGAGGAGCTAGAGAAAGTAAATCTGGAGCTGGTGGTTGCTGCATCTGGAGCTGGATCTGATGAGGCAGCTTTGTGGGGAGCTCAACTGCCTAGTTCTTATGGTAGTAGCTAGTCTTGGGTAGTTGAGCTAAGTTGATCTGGCCTCAACCTAGCTAGTGCTAGGTTGAGCTAGAACTGCCTCAAGTGAGAACTCTAGAGCAAGCTAAGCAACTAGTTGACAAGTAGTAGCTCAGCTAGAATGAAGTCCAGCTGCCATGAGCTGGGTGGAGCTGGAATGAGCTGGGGCTGAGTTGAGATGCACTCCTGTAAACTCAGTTGAGCTACCTAAAGCTCCCAGTGAACTAATGCGAGTTGAGATGAGCTAGACTCAACTAAGTTGAGCGGAAACTGAGCTGGGTTGAGCTAAGATGAGCTCTTTTGAGCTACCATTCAGCTAAGGTGAGCTGAATGGAGTTGAATGGAGCTATCCCTAGTCCAAGGGAGCTGGTATCCAACCATGATGAGCTGGAATTAGTTGAGTCCTACCCTGACTGAGCTTCCTCTTCACCAATTACCTTCAAGAGTGCTAGGGTTTTAGGGATCTGTCAATCTGTTTATCCCTAACACTCCAAGAAACACATTAAAAATAGAGTAAAATATGCAATGCTTGTCTAACCTAATTGTTGCCTAAATGCAACCGAAAAGCCCATTTGTGGAGCAAATTCCTAAGTGATAGGTTTGTTATAATGCATAAGAATGATGATAAACTGGCATTTATCATCTATCACCATCTCTCATCTGTGAAATGTGATTTGCCTACCTCCTAGTAGTTGCCATGGCATGAAAGAAAAGGGTATTGGCATCCCCTTCTTTCAACTATAGCATCGGGACCCTCATTTTAAGCAGTGTGTTAATGGTTTGATCGACTTGATCGATTGGAAAATCCTAAGTTGGGAAACTTATGTGGTGGTTTTTACCAAGATTGGGTTTCCACATAAAAAAATTGGTTGTCCATGTGGTAAATGCTTTGTATGATTGTTTTTATTCTATTTGATTATCATTTTATTATAACACACTATGCACTCTCATCTCTAGTGCAAATTCACACACTATGCCTTGTTGGATATACCGATGATAGGTATCGAAGGATCCAAATAGTTTGGAGCGATGATTTTGATAAGTAATTAAGAACCGTCATGATATCCAACTTACGATCTCCAGTTTGAGAAGAGGCAATCTTCTCTAGAGACTGTTGCCTAACTATTGTCCTTATTACACATCCTCTACACGGGAATACAGATTTGGGCCTATCACTACAAAAAAAATGGCATTTATTGGTGAATTAAATAGTGGCATATAATACATTTGCCATTAATTCATTAGATTTAGTGGCAAATTTTTTGCATTTGCCACTATAACATTTTGTCAAGCGACAATTAGTAATAGTGGCAAATATATTTTGCCACTATTGACTTTAATTTAGTGGAAATTGTTATTTATACCACTATAATATTTTTGTCAAAGGATAATTTGCATTAGTGGCAAATATATTTACCACTATAGCCTTTGATTAAGTGGCAATTCTTACTTATGCCACTATAATATTTTTATAAAATGACAATTAGCATTAGTGGCAAATATATTTGCCACTATGGTCTTTGAGTTAGTGGCAACTATTACTTATACCACTATAATATCTTTTTCAAATGACAAATCGGTGTAAATGAAATGAGGCTACTATTTCATCTTCAACATTTTTTTAATAACGTAGAGCAAAGTTAAATTGGAACTTATACTACAACAAGATTTAAGGTGACGTTTAATTAAACATAAAGTCGCTATATTTAACAATGTTAATAAATTAATATAGCTAAAATAACAAGAGTAACTATTAGTCACTTTGAATCGAATTTTAAAATTGATGTGTTACAGTAAAGATTGAATCAGCATGAAAAACAAATAGAATTTATACTCGAATGAAAGTCCGAGGTCTAACATAAGGAGAAAATAGGAATTCAATCGCTAATCTCAATAAATAATGTAAATGAGTATAATTAATTACTCAAAAACTAATAATCAATGTAGCACATGACTATATTAAGAATCTATTGAGGCAAAAAGTCATCTAAGATAAAATAATGGTGATTTGAATCACCAATTGTTAGCTTAGATACAGATATAATAATTACTTAATCATCTAAATAAATGAACAGTTTAACCATGCAAATCTTTAGTGCACAGTGCACTTTATCAGATGACAGGGCACTCAATCAGACAGTTTAAGTCAGCCCTGCTACAGTGCCAAGAAGACACTATACTTCTTCCTCTTCTCTTCTTTCGATCCTTCTACTTCTACTCTTTTCCTTTCTTTTTCTCCTGTCAAGGCCTTGTTCCTTCTCCTCTTGGCTTTCCTTCTTCACGCATAGAGGGAGGCAATCCCTCAAGTAGCTAAGTGTTAGCTGATGTACAACAGAGCAACACCCCCCTTCCCACGTGCTCTCTCTCCTTTCTCTCTTTGGGTTTTCTCTTCCTCACCATCGCAAAGCCATAGTACCGGGTAATCGAATCTTCGGGTAGACCACACCTGGGACTAAGGCTGTGTGAGTGGGTCACAGCCGAGGTGTGCTTAGCTTAGGCAGGTATATCAGTCATACCAGGCACGTATGAGCAATGTCATCGGCGAGGCGTGTGTGTGGATGCGGGGACCTCACCCACTATGTGTTAGTTGAGGTAATATGGCTAAGGCAGAAAATCAATTTATTCTGCTACGTTGCTTCATGCGCTTCCGAGGTGGGACTAAATGTCCCACCTTCCTCGTGTGAGCATCTGCAGGTGGGACTCCATCGAATTGCAGTGGCTGCTGGGGTATTGCATGACATGGACGAAGCTGAGGGACATAAATCTGTCGTCAGTATTGCAAACGGAAGAGGAATGGAGATAGAGGATGTCACCGAAGCTCGCGGAGCTTTTCGGCAGGAGACGAGGGAAGAAACTGGGGTAATTCCATCCAAAAATGAGTCTGAGGAGAATGACGAGGTCTGTGGAGTCTTATATAGGCCGTGAGAGGGTGATTAGAGCTTGGGAAGCAAGCTTCCGAAGCTTAGAAGGTCGTCGAAGTTGGAAACTTGAAGGATACCCAAATCTCTCATGCGTTCGCATGAGAGATTGGGAAGGTTGTTAGGTTCATGGATGGGTGCATTGGAAAGAGGACTCCTCAAGGAATCTCCCTTCCAATTTTGGAAGGGATTGATTGATCAGAGAAGGAGTTCTCTTCAATCAAAGGTTGCCGGAGTTTTTGGATTAGGAGTTGAGGACGGAAAGGGCCTATTTGTGAATAAGATGACAAAATTGGGGGGTAATTTGTAGGAAATTCAAAATTTAGGGGCATGAGTGTGAGATAAAAGAATCAAATAGGACCAAATTGCAAACTAGGTCAAGATGATCTCAGATTGGGCCTAAATTTTGGTACAAAGCTAATTTGGACATAAGGAATCCAATGGTGAAGTTGGATTTTGGTTTTGACCTAGTTTGACTGGGTAATTTATGAAAATAAATTAAATTAGCGTAAAAATCTATCTGTAGCTCTATTTTGGGTCAAGACAGGTTCTGATGGTCAAATTGAAGGTACTAAACCCTGGATAATACTTTTATATGAATTTTAGAAGGTTTAGATGAATTTTATCCTGACCAGAACCTCAATAAATTAAGCGGGTCTATTTTTAGGGTTTCGAAAGTCATTTAATTCTCAAAACACACGAAAACCCTTTTCTATCTGTACTAACCCACTTGTTAGACTCTTATGATCATTTGACCCTTAATTAACCCCTGAGAAAACCCGTGATTGTATTGCAATTGAGATATACTATTAAAACTGTAATTTTCTCCTGTTTTATTGTATTTCCCTCAAAATGGATTTGCAGTGAATTAAGGCTCTCAAGCAGTTATGTAGGAGCATTTAATGACTTAATGTGATCAAATTGAGCTAGTTATGGCTCATGATGGTGTTCCCATCATACCCCCATGCCTAGCTTTTGTTGGTCCCTTAGCAAAATCTCATGGAATTAGCTCAAATTCGAGACCATGCCATTTTATGCTTAGATTTCTGATGTGTGCTTTCTTTTGTAGATTAGGTCAGAATGCCAATGGTAGGCCTAGAGGTACTCAAGTACCAACCAAAATCCGGACCTGACCAACTCTAGCCTTAGCCTGCCGTGAAGGTTTCCATGGCCCACAGGAACTATCCTAAGGTTCGTTGAACTGCACAGTTAAAGAACTCATGCCTAAAACATGTTTTAGTCCCAGTTCAGTTTGTAGTGCATTTTTTGTAAGAGAGAGACAGAATATTTTTTTGTATTTTTGGAGAGTTTTCTCTCTCTTTTCTTTGTTCTTTTATGTCTTGATTCGAATTGGCTTTACAACATGGTCTGTATCAGATTCCTTACTCCCACCGTCAATCCTTGTAGGGTCCCTAGCTTTTGATGCTTCGAGATAGCACTACCCAAGGGAACCCCCAAAACCCTGGCTTTCAACGCTTCGAGATAGTGCTGCCCATGGCATTCTCTAGCTAAATTCAGGCCCAGGCAATCAACATTTTGGGATAATCCTGCCAATGGCACCTGTATCAGCACATGATGCTTACATGCCCCTAGTAGAACATTTAGATATCCTAAGAGACAAGCACCGAGGAGATGGTATGTTATTGCACATCTTCGAGGGGAATTTCTTGCCTCTCCGCGTCGGGAACTCTTCCAAATCAACTTGTGTTTATAAGCCGCTCCTAATCTAGGTGGCTTTGCAGAATAGAATTAACGCATTGGCATGATTTTGATAATTAAGCACACTAAACCAGATTGAGTGTGGATTAGGGTGCTTAGGTTATCGAGTTCCACAAATTAAAGGTTAGTTAACAAGGTTGAATAATTCCTAAGCCTTAGATCTAATACTTAAGCTTCGCATTTTCCTCAACCTCTTGAGGATTATGCAAATTTTAACGAATACTTGAAGTTTTAAGCCTAAAACACAGCCTAAGAGGCCTAAGATTAGTGTTCATACTAATCTCTTTTATCTCTTAGCACTTTTGACTTTTATTTCTTTCTTTTAATTTGGTCTAGAACTAAGTAGATTCTTTAATCTTTTACTAATGACTATCTCTTTTTGTTTCAAATTGTTGCTCCTTTTTGACATTTAAATCACCTCCTCTCTTTTCCTTCTCAAGAATGATATGCAATTAATTCACTCAAAATTTCCTCCCTTCTCCATTTTTTTTCAATTTTCAATTTTTTTGGTTTTTTGGAATATGTATATTCTTTTGTGAGAACCCTTCAGAATTGTGAATTTTTATGTATTTACACTTTAACACCCCCCCATGCCTAAGTTTTGCAATGTCCTCATTGTAAATCGAGGGTAAGAAATAGTTAGGGTTCACATATTAGAACAAGATTATCGAGTAGGTGAATGGATTGGGAATGACTATTGCAGATAATTTTAAGCCCTAGTGCAAGTACCAAAGGTAGGATCGACTATTCTAAAAACTAAACTCAGAGTGTAATAGATATAAAGTACAAAAAGGATAATAAGAAGGATCTTGGGATTTTGGAATGATGGGTTGCCTCCCATTAACTGCTAAATTTAATGGCTTCAGCTAAGCGGAAAATGGTATGGAAGAGTGGTCAAATCAGATGAATTTTGTAAAATAAGTACCTTGATCAATAGCCTGGTTGGTCCAACCAGGTGCTTGTTCAGATCAGTAGGCTGATGATGCAGCCTAAACCCAATCAATCTAGTAGGTTGAAGATGTGGATCAAAAGATGTGGTACTCACCGAATGCTGTGGAGCTCAAAAGGATGTGGAAGTGTATAGCTAGGGTTTGGCTGAATCGGATCAACTTAATCAGAGTAGGGATCCTGAAATGAAAAAAAATCAGTGCAGGATGTAGGAGCCCAACGAGAGTGATCAGAGAAGGATGGGGCGTGATTTATAGCCTGATTGATGTCTAAAACTCGATAAAGATGTGGAGGAGAATCATGTGCAACTAGCTCATTGAGAGGAGAATCAGAGTAGAAATTGATTCCGGTAGCAGGTTAGGGTTGAAAACAGGTTTGGGAAGGTTCTGCATGTGTAGAAGAGGTGTTTTCCTTCAAATCAATAACCTCAGTTTCAGAATCAAAAGATGACTCATGGATGCTAAGGTCGTAGATTGGCTCGTAATCATTAGGAAACAATAGTTCTCTAAAATCAGGGTAAGATTCAAAATCGTCGGAGAACTTGCGAGACTTGAGTTCTGAATCTGATTTGAGATTAGAGGTTCCACCACTGAGTAAATCAAGATGTGGAGAAGCAACAACTTGACTTGGGTCTAACCTATACTCAGGGTTTGAGCTCAAAGAGGTGTCTCTAGTAGGCATGGGCTCGGTTTCTTGGCCTATAGGTAAGACCCAATCAAAACCCAACTCTTCCAACTCCTCGATTTCTATATCATAGATTGGCATGTCTTCCAAAAAATTAATCTGTATCTCTAAGGAGGTTGGAGAGGTGCACTCATCAAATACAGGTCTAGAATCGTAGTCCAAATTCAAAATCTGATTTTCATCACATAGGGCCTTGTAATCATCCCAAGAAGGCTCAGATCCGAATTCTAGGTTAAGGGTGTGGGTTGGATCACTAGAATCTAGGTTGAGCTTTACAGGGATGTCAGAATTACTCTCGAGAGTCACCTTATCAGAATAAGGAGCGGAATTTACACCCTCAAGAGGTTCTGACTTAATCTCATTATCATAGGTGTCTGGGAAATCTAAGCTTGGCGAACCAGGGTTTTGTATCTCTAGGGCAGGCTCAAAATTGTGATCACTTGTAATCGGATCCTCCCAACCTTCATCAAGATTAGGAATGTCAATTGCTATAAAATTTGAATCTGAATTTATTTGGGCTGTGGATCCACAATTTTCATCATTGAACCCAGGATTTGGGAAACTATGTTGATCACTAGTCTCACTCCAAGATGTTTTGTTAGTTTCTAATGGGTATTTTTGATCAATTGTTTTATATAACTTATTCAGTAGTTCTCCCCGTTCTAAAAATTCCTAGAATTTTTCTGGAAGTGAAGGGTTTGACCAACATTACAGACAATAATTGTTGTGTAATTTCACCAATTAACTATGTTTTGCTAATTGGTGATCCCGGGCCGAACTATGTTTCATTTGTGTCCATATTATCCCTACACAGATTGTGATGATTTCTATTGTTTTTGCAAATCTTTTTGGAATGTCCCTTGTATAATATTCTTCATGGTTTCTATAGGCATTCTAAGTATCTTTTCTTTCGTGCTCATTTGGGACTTAAGTTTCCTAAATAGTTTTCCTAACATGTCAGGCTGCATTTTTGAATCAAAATGGTTGAATCAAGATGTAGAAACAAAACTCAGGTTAGATTGAAATTGATCAAATCTGAAAGAGATTCCCAGGAAGATCTAGTGAAGCTTCTTAGGCTAAAAACCTAATAGCCTTCTTGTGTATGTGCTATAATAGAGGAGATGAGCAACTGGATGTGAGATTTGACCCAATCAAGGCACCTAAAGATTTTTGGATGACTAAGGTAACTTCGAGGCAGATGATCCCTCTGAATCAGAAATTCACACACCCAAGAATTACTTGGGCAGCCAGGAAGGGAGAGCCCAGCAAAGACCCCTACTCAGTAGAGCATCCCCATGGGTTACAAGGTTTCCCCCACCTGACCTTCCTTGTCTCTGAGGGTCCACGTAGACCGGAATGTACAAGCTTAAAACCTTAAGTCTACTAATTTTATGTCCTAATTTGTGCCTTTGATTTCACTTGATTAGAAGTTAATTCAACTTGTGACCTAATTTGGAGGTTGGTTGGCCTACAATGTAGACCAACTTCATTTGACCTACCCTAAAGATGGTAGAATGAGATCTAGGTCAAGACCTAGAAATCACCCTGATTGACTCTCAGGTTATTAGGTCCAAGGATTTTATGGTTCAAGTGAATTTAGAGCCTAATTTTAGGGTTTTTGTTGATTAAATCTTTTTAACCAAGGTCTTGGGTAGCACACACATGCGGGTGGGATTGTTTCCTTTTATGCAGGCAAGTGTGAACTAGCACTCCAAAACCCTAGAATTGAAACCCTAATTGGCTCTATTTTGCATCCAATTTGATCTTAAAATGTTCTCCTTGGACTTCAAACAAGAGGTGCGTAGTCCAAGAACATTAGAAATTAATCGTAGTCCCTAATAAGCACAGAAAATTTGGGGTAGGGAATTCTAAACAAAATCGTCTCACTCTTCAATCATATTTGAAAAATCTTTTGCAAATCAGGAAACTTGCCATTTTAAATGGTATTTACTATAAAAATAAGGCAGGTGATTCCTAATTGATTGTTTCCTATTTGGTATTCCCAAGATTAGGAGGTTGAGTAGGGAAGAATAGAGAAGTTACCTACCCAGGAGTGGTTGATTTGTGTGGAAGATCTCCTCGTGAAGTATCTCGCATGATAACAATAAAGCAAATATGGCAAGTTAGTGCTCAAATATAAAAAATATATAGGATAATAGCGGTGAATTGTGCTTTGCTCCCCGGCAATGGCGCCAAATGTTAGTCACTCTAAATCGGATTTTAAAATCGATGCGTTGCAATATAGATTGAATCAGCACAAAAAATAAATAGAATTTATACTCGAATGGAAGTCCGAGGTTGAACATAAGAAGCAAATAGGAATTCAATCTCTAACTCAATAAATAATGTAAATGAGCATAATTAATTACTCAAAAACTAATAATCAATGTAGCACATGAGTACATCAAGAATCTATTGAGATAAAAAGTCATTTAAGACAAAATAATGGTGATTTGAATCACCAATTATTAGCTTAGATATACATATAATAATTACTTAATCATCTAAATAAATGAACAGTTTAACCATGCAAATCTTTAGTGCACAATGCACTTTATCAGACGATAGGGCACTCAATCAGACGGCTTAGGTTAGCCCTGCTACAGTGCCAAGAGGACACTATACTTCTTCCTCTTCTCTTCTTTCTCTCCTTTTGCTTTTGCTTTTTTCCTTTCCTTTTCTTCTATCAAGGCCTTCTTCCATCTCCTCTTGTCTTTCCTTCTTCACGCACAGAGGGAGGCAATCCCTCCAGTGGCTAAGTGTCAGCCGATGTACAACACAGCAAAAGCCCCCTTCCCTCGCGCTCTCTCTTTTTTCTCTCTCTGTGTTTTCTCTTCATCTCCTTCCCAACACCACAGTACCGGGTAATCGGATATTTGGGTAGAGCACACTTGGGACCAAGGCTGTGTGCGTGGGTCACAGTCAAGGTGTGCTTAGCTTAGGCAGGTATACGGGTCGGACTAGGCCCATGTGAGAAATGTCACGGGTGATACTCATGTGAGGGTGCAGGGACCTCACCCCCTGTGTGTTAGTTGAGGTGATAAGCCTAAGGAAGAAAATCAATTTATTCTGCTGCGCTGCTTCATCCACTTCTGAGGTGGGACTAAATGTCCCACCTTCCTCGCACGAGCATCTGTAGGTGGGACTTCATCGAATTGTAGTGGCTGCTAGGGTTCACACCCCCAATCAAGGACCTCGAAGGGTGCTTGGGGATATTCCGCATAGCCTGGGATTGAGAACTAGGGATATCGTGGCCTCGAACATGAAGAACAAGGTTGAAGATGGTAACGGTGGCAGAGCGTGACGGCAAGAACCTGAAACACTGAATAAGGCCTTACGGCCACGTTAGAATACCTCAGGAGCTTAGCCAAGTGTTGGCGAAGGTGATGGTGGTGTTCGTGTGGTGTGGGAATGGGTGAGGTGGCTAGACGATGACGAAGAAGACGACGTGAAGGTGGGTTGTTCAACAGAGGGTTTGAAGGGGCAATAGACCTAACTAGGTTAGGGCTTTTGCTCCTGTGGTCAAGGCAGAGGTCATGGGCTAGTCGGCAAAGTGTTTGGAGCAGTGGAGTGAGCGGAGGGCCTCGCTAGAGTGGCCGGAGCGGACAAAGATGACGGTGTTCATAGAGTGCGAGGGGTCAAATTAAGGGATAGGGAGAGGGAAACTAATCTACGATGCTAACTAAACCTAACTAGCTACTCTAATGGATAGAAGGGGAAGATCCACGTCGATTTTGGTATGTCGGTGATGGAGAAGACGAACTCTTCAGTAGAGGGGGACTGCGACGACAGAGGTAGAGCAACAGCGGCTAGTATTGCACGACGTGGAGGAAGCTGAGGGTGATAAATCCATTGTCAGTGCGAACGGATGAGGAATGGAGATGAAGGATGTCACCGAAGCTCGTGGAGCTTTTCGACCAGATAGGAGGATAGAAACTAGGGTAATTGTTGAACGTCGAAGTTGCTACGCTAACGTGTTTGGTTTTTAAAACCTTGTTGTTGTAGCTTGAAAGTGAAGAACTCGTGTTCAACAAATAAAATTTATACCGAAATGGAAATTCCGGGTCGAACACAGGGAGGCGGACATTTGATTTAAAAACTGCACGTTTGCTTTTATTTGTCACGAAATAATTCAATTGATTAGAACTACTTACAATAAATAAAAGAGAGAGAGAGAGAGAATAAGAGAGAGAGAATAATACAAACAAAAATCAAAAGAGATATCGAATGCACATGGAATTCATTATCAACAGGGATTGTTCATTACACTAAATATTACTACTAGAAAGTGGGAAAATGATTACACTAGAAAGCAATAAATCTATTCTAGGAAGCAGTAAATCTATTCTACAAAGCAGTGAAAAGAATGGGGAGAGAAATATCCTCCTCGACGGTCGCTTGGAGGACGAGCCGGATAGGACGATGCCTGGGCGAAGGAGGATGAAGCAGGAAGAAGGAGGACGAAGCAGAAGAATGGGAACGGGGCAGCACATCGTTGTCGACGTGGGATCCACTTCCGAAGGGGGACGAAAAATTGACTTTATCTCGCGAGAAGCATCCCGGGTGTGGGACAAGCTTCTCTTGAGCTTTGGAGAGGTAGAGAAGAGAAGGAAGGGATGATAATTTCATGTGGAGGGGGTCTCCTTTTATAGTTGCAAGGAGTGAGGGCAATTTGGTCGTTACATCTTTAAAAGCATTAATTCAGGACCTTTAGCGACAGATAAAACCGTCGCTAAAGGTCTGAACGTGGGCATAGTGGGCGGCGCGCGAGCACCCACTCGCTTGCCCATGCGCTCAATGCTCACGCACATTCAGCCATCCTCAATTGTCCGATCGCGAGATCGGACGGCTCAGATCGCGCTACGCCCACCTCCTCAGCGCGTGCCCGAATGCGTGCGATGCCACGTTACCACTGCGCGTGAAATAGCGTGTGGGCGTTATCGGGCGCACATGACCGTTTGATCACGATCCGACGCTTCACGCGCCCGCTCGCCCGTGCCTGATTTGAGGCTCGCGGGGGCTCAACCCCGAGACCTCTGCTTCTCTCGCAGCGCCATCTCTGCAATGCTACGCAGTCAAGAAGGTCGCACAGATGATTTAAGGTGCCGCATCCACAGCCGTTGGATGAAGATCCAACGGCCCAGATCCTGCACTAGATGTCCTTTGGAGAGGTAGCGACGGTCTTGAGGGCCGGTTGGACGGCTGAGATGGCACCACGTGGCACCATCTTGGCCGTCCATCTTCTAGATGATGTAGATGGTGCCACGGTTGTCGGATTGAGTAGATTTTCAAGTCGCTAGACTGCGATCATCGATTTGAATCCATCCGTGCGGTGGGATTTGTTGTTTGAAGTGTGGATTCACACCATCTTGGCCCTTGATCTCTATCTGATGCTACAGATGCCTGATTAGGGCAATCTTAGAGTCGTTGAACTCCAATCGTCACCCTGATCATATCTGTACGATTGGATCTTCGATCCGAGGCCCTGATAAAAAGTTTGCCCTATCCAAGCACATAAAAGGAGACAATTAACCCCCATTTTATTCAAACTACTCTAAATGCACGATGATGCATGTTATGCAATATTTATAGCATGCAATGCAATCCTATGCTTAAGAACATGCATAAATAGACATCTTAAGTAGTGTAAACGTGTTTACATCATACCCCCATGACTATCTTTTGCTAGTCCCTAGCAAAAGCTTTATGCTATTTATAAAAGAATTAGGTTGGATTATTTGGGCTTGAGTTATTTTCAATCACTAAGAAAATGGCTACTTAGCATCTGAACTTTCAAAGACACAACAGTGCTCGAGTATCTGTCAAAATGCAGACCACCTCAAGCCCTTGCCTTATTCAAAGAAATTTTTTTTTTCACTTTTTCCTCTTTTCTAATTTTTTTTTTTGGATTTTCAAGTTTTAGGGTTTAAGAGTGGCTTTCTACAGTCATTCAACTCACCCAAGATTTGATGAGAACCCTAAGTTATAAGCATCTTATTGTGAATGTGATAGACTCGTTGACCGGCAGTTAAAACGGACTTCGGATTTCTACGCCTCTAGGTGACCTAAAAAAAAAATTCTACCTAAAGGTGTATCTTTACAACCGGTAGCTTTCTCCCTACTTTTATTTTTTACGGGGTCAACACAAGGGTGAATCCAGTGTATATCTCCTCAGTTTATTCTACTTCTCCGCTTCTTCCTAAGTGTTTTGGGAATTTTCAGTGCATTTATTAAGCTGGGTTCTAGACAACCAGTCGATGAGTTGTTACCACCGACAACTTACCAGCCATACTCGTGGGGCGAAGTGTGGCTTATTTCTTTTTTTCTTTTCTCCTTTTCTTTTTGATTTTTTTTTTTTAGGTAGGTGGCTTCCCTGGTCTAAGATTTACCTAAAGGCAGCAAAAAGAGAAAGGTCCAGTGACTGGGCTCTGGACAACCTACCTATGGGCTGTTACCCACGATAACTTGCCAGCCATATCACCCTAGAAGGTTCATTAGCTACCCAATTTCCATTAGAATCACCGAGCAACGAGTCAGTGACAAGAAAGTGTGTAGATGCTTAAAACTCAAAATTCCTTCAAATCAGAGGGTGGGTTGATAAGACATGTACTTATCACCCAACTTATTTACTCCAATTACGATAGAATTAAGATGGCGAGGACTCAAAAAATAAATCCACATTTTAGTGGATACATGGGCTGATTAAGTCCAAAGACCTGAAGGGTCTTTGTGTTCAAATCATAATGTAGTATTTCCTAAGATTGAAAATTTTCTTAAACCCAAGTTCTCGTTCCTAATTCCACATTTTTTTTAATAAAATAAAATAAATCTACAGAGCTGACGAATAAATTCAGATATAAATATCCACCCCCCTATGGCTATTAATGCAATATCCTCATTGCATTAAAAAGGTATAAAACAGAGTGAAATAGCATAGAAAGCACCTGAATTGCGTGAATGTCAGGTTCACTCTGAGATAGAAACTAAAAAGACCTGTATATGTGCTGAATTTAGTGCCTTCAGCTAGGCACTCTATACAAAGAAGAGAAATGAAGAATTCACAGGTGCAGGTCAGAATCAGAATAAACAGAAGAAACCTTCGACCTGTCAGAAGAGGTCCACAAATGTGGACCAGATTGTGGTGCAGACCCATACCCCATAATCGAGAATATCTTAGGTTCTGGATAAAAATTACCCAAAACTTAAAATCGGTTGCAAGCGGGGTCGGGCCTGCGATTTGTGAGGATGCAACCCAAGACCAAAAAGTCAGGTTACAGAGAATTGTAGCTCAAAAGGATAATCATTGAATGCTTGCTTAGGTTGGACATCCTCAGAACAGGTGTCGTAAGGGTCCTGGTTTGATGGTTTCAGCTTAATAGGCACCCTTCGACTCAGTCTTGTACTTCCTCCAGAACTTACTTCCCAAATCAAAATTTCTCAGCTCCTATCCTCCTCATTCAGAATGTCAAATTCCAGAACCTCTTGCATATTAATCACCCCATCTGAAATCTCCAAGTCTAAATGATGTTGCAGAATCAGAATTGACTTGGATCAAATTATCTCAGAAACAGAATCATCGATAAGCTCAATGGGGTGTAACTGATAATCAGGGCATTGAATTGAATCTTCTAGGAAATGCGATTCTGGATCCGTAATGTGAGCCCTAAAATCAGTTTCCTCAGTTATTGGGCTATCAAATGATCTTTCAGATTCCTCAGGTCCAATAGTCTCACAAAAATTATGCTATGTAAACTCGTGTGAGACTTCGCAACTTAAATATTCACAATCAGAATCAAAGAAATCAAGATCCATATTAATGTATGTCTCAAAATCATCTGTCACTCTCTATTCCAAGAAGACATACGTTTCCTCGTACCCCGACTCAGGGATCTCAGGTGAAGAAATCAGATCTTCCTTAATTGGTTGCTCTAATTCAATCTAGTCAGCCTCGTAACATGTGCCCCCCTCAACAGGTGCCTGAACGAGTTCTGAAATTGGCTCTCCTGAAGAGGGTTCATCCTGGGAATCATCCCACGATTGAATCAAAGCAACCATAAATCTCATCCTCAATTTCGCTAACTTCCCAAGTAAAAACTCACCCGGGTTCTTATCCTTAACATCCTGGAGCCAATCCAACAAAGACTTGTTCAAATCATCAATCATTTCAATCAAGGGCTCCAATCTCTCAATGCAAGGTATTAGCTGAACTTCTAAAGATTGTATGATATTCCTCAAGTTGGCAAAAATCTTATCTTGAACCTGGTTACCCTTAACTAAATGAGTTGGTGCAGGGTTGGGCGAGTTTGGGGTCAAAGCAAGGGAATTAACGAATTGAGATTCGTTATACCCTTCCTGATAATAGGTCATTTCATATTGTTCAAAAGGTGGTGATGACCTAAAGGCAGTGTAATCAGAGGATGGGTAAGAATCAGTGTATCCTTCTTGATTGTAGATCGTACTAGGTTGTCCATAAAAGGTTGATGATCTATAATCGATGTGGCTTTGAGAAAGATAGAAATCGCAATCAAAGTGTTCAGGGTTAGACCCTAAACATGGATGTCTGGAACTGTATCCCCAATCTGAGTTATCCCAACTAACTGATGGTTGATTACAGTACAAGTTAGAATAATCGTCATGTTGAGGATAATTCAAAACAGGAGGGAAAGAGCGGGAATGCATGTAATATGTGGAAGGATTCATAGAGATGGGAGGAAGAAAGGCACCCTGCAATACAAACAATCAAACCTGTCCTTAAGTGGGCTAGCCTAAAGACCTAGAGACTCCCAAAACCCGTCTTGAGATAAAGGAACGATTTGATCTACTTCTGTCTGTTCAATCCAACCAGTTAGAAGGAGGGACTGGGGAGAAGGTTATTCCTTTGGCTTGCGCCTCCAGTTCCTAGTGTACCCCCTAGCCACGATTGTTTGATTCTACACCCCTAGCTAGACATTAGATTGAATAATAGAAACAGACTAATCGAAAATAATCTCATTCTGGGCTCTGAAGAGCGAGTCGACTCCTTAAGGCCAACGTCTACTCTGTTTTATTTAGGGCTAGGTTTGAATGTGCTTTGGAATGTGATGGGCCCTTTATATGGGTTGTGTCCTTAATGATTGATTGATTTGTGTGTGCGTGCACAACAAGTGATTTTCAAGCAAGATTATTTTTTATGTGGTGAATTTTAAAGGTCAAATCTTGCTTAGTAGCTTTTAGGATTTAACTTTAGGTGTTTTCAGACAAGTTTTTGTTGGCATGCCAGGTTTTGAAAGCACAGGTGAAGATGTTTTCCTTTGAATCTTAATGAGAATGTGGAGTGCTTGGTAAATCCCTAATAGTTGAACCTAAGTGGTAGCTACTTAATGAGATGATTTTAATTGAAGTGGTGCAGTCCAATCAACTCAAATAATTGGCCTGTTGCACCACTTAATTAGGCACACAAGTGATTACCTAATCTGATTTCTACTCAATTATGTGTTTGGATGTGTGTACTGGCTCCAAAGATCGGTTTACCAGTTGAGTTTGAAAATCAGATGAGGTTGTGTACCTCTGTAAGATTTTTTTTATTTTTCTTTTTTAATGTGGGGGTTGGGGCAGGTGTAGGTGTCAAACAACAAACAATCTAACCATAGAGTCTATAAGAGCACCTAGGTTGATTGATGTTTGTGTTATTATGTAGTGAAATGAGATCTAATGGGTGGGAGGTGGGGGTAACTTACAAAACCTTCCACGGCACTTTTCTCCAATCTACCGCTTTTGCTCATCTCGAAAGAGTTCCTGCAATTACAATAAGAAAGGAGAGAAGTGAGGTAAAGGATTTGTAAGTTAGAAAAAGTGAAGAAAAATCAAAGAGTGTCGCCTCCCCGGCAACGGCGTCAAAATGTTGAACATCGGAGTTGCTACGCTAACGTGTTTGGTTTTTAAAACCTTGTCGTTGTAGTTTGAAAGCGAAGAACTCGTGTTCAACAAATAAAATTTATATCGAAGTGGAAATTCCGGGTCGAACACAGGGAGGCAGATGTTTGATTTAAAAACTACGCGTTTGTTTTTATTTGTCATGAAATAATTCAATTGATTAGAACTACTTACATTAATAAAAGAGAGAGAGAATAATACAAACAAAAATCAAAAGAGATATAGAATGCACATGGAATTCATTATCAAAAGGGATTGTTCATTACACTAAATATTACAACTAGAAAGCGGGAAAATGATTACACTAGAAAGTAGTAAATCTATTCTAAAAAGCAGTAAATCTCTTCTAGAAAGCAGTGAAAAGAATGGGGAGAGAAATATCCTCCTCGACGGTCGCTTGGAGGATGAGTCGGACGGGATGACCCCTGGATGAAGGAGGACAAAGTAGGACAAAGTAGGACGAAGCAGAAGACGGGAATGGTGCAGCATGTCATCGTCGTCGTGTGATCCACTTCCGAAGGGGGACGAAAAATTGATTTTATCTCGCAAGAAGCATCCCAGGTGTGGGACAAGCTTCTCTTGAGCTTTGGAGAGGTAGAGAAGAGAAGGAAGGGATGAGAATTTCGTGTGGAGGGGGTCTCCTTTTATAGTTGCAAGGAGTGGGGGCAATTTGGTCATTACATGTTAAAAAACATTAATTCAGGACCTTTAGTGATGGATAAAATCGTCGCTAAAGGTCTAAACATGGGCATAGTGGGCAGCACACGCGCGCCTGCTCGCTTGCCCGCACGCTCAACGCTCGTGCAAGTTCAGCCATCCTCAGTCGTCCGATCGCGAGATCGGACGGCTCAGATCGTGCTACGCCCGCCTCCTCAGCGCGTGCCCGAACGCATGCGATGCCGCATTACCGCTGTGTGTGAAATAGCACGTGGGCGTTATCGGGTGTGCATGATCGTTCGATCGCGATCCAACGCTCCACGCGCCCGCTCGCCCGCACCTGATTTGAGGCTCGCGGGGGCTCGACCCCGCGACCTCTGCTTCGCCCGCAGCGTCGTCTCCACTAAGCTACACAGTTGAGAAGGTCACGCGGACGATTTAAGGCACCACATCCACAGTTGTTGGATGAAGATCCAACGGCCCAGATCATGCGCTGGATGTCCTTTGGAGAGATAGTGGCGGTCTTAAGGGCCGGTTGGACGACTGAGATGGCGCCACGTGGCACCATCTTGGCTGTCCATCTTCTGCATGATGTAGATGGTGCCACGGTTATCGGATTGAGTCGATTTTCATGTCGTTAGGCTGCGATCGTTGATCCGAATCCATCCGTGCAGTCGGATTTGTCATTTGAAGTATGGATTCACATCATCTTGGCCCTTGATCTTCTAAGGTTCCCCGATCTCTATCTGATGCTACAGATGCCTGATTAGGGCGATCTTGGAGTTGTTGAACTCCAATCGTTACCCTGATCACATCTGTACAGTTGGATCTTTGATCCAAGGCCCTGATAAAAAGTTTTCCCTATTTAAGCACATAAAAGGAGACAATTAACCTCCATTTTATTCAAACTACTCTAAATGCAAGTTATTGCATGTTATGCAATATTTATAGTATGCAATGCAATCCTATGCTTAAGAACATGTATAAATAGACATCGTAAGTAGTGTAAACATGTTTACATCAGTAATTCCAGCCAAAAATGAGTCTAAGGAGAATAATAAGGTCTAGGGAGTCTTATATAGGCCGTGAGAGGGTGATTAGAGCTTGGGAAGCAAGCTTCCCAAGCTTGAAAGGTTGCCGGAGTTGGAAACTTGAAGGATACTCGAATCTATCATGCATTTGCATGAGAGATTGGGAAGGTTGTTAGGTTCATGGATGGGTGCATTGGAAAGAGGAATCCTCAAGGAATCTCCCTTCCAATTTTGGAAAGGTATGATTGATCAGAGAAGGATCTGTCTTCAATTAAAGGTTGCTAAAGTTTTACAATTAGGAGTTGAGGGAAGTAGGCACCTATTTTTGAAGAAGATGACAAAGTTGGGGGGCAATTTGTATGAAATTCAAAAGTTAGGAGCATGAGTGTGAGATAAAAGAATCAGACAGGACTAAATTACAAATTAGGTCAAGATGATCTCTGATTGGATCCAAATTTTGGTACAAACATAATTTGAACCTAAGGAAGTCAATGGTGAAGTTGGATTTTGGGTTTGACCTAGTTTGACTGGATAATTTATGAGAAAAACCAAATTAGGGTAAAAGTCTAGCTGTGGCTCTATTTTGGGTCAAGATGGGTTCTGATGGTCAAATTGAAGATACCAAAGGCTAGAGAATATTTTTCTATGAATTTTAGAGGGTTTAGGTGAATTTTATCCTAACCAAAATCTCAGTAGATTAAGCGAGTCTATTTTAGGGTTTCGAAAGTCATTTAATTATCAAAACATGCAAAAACCCTTTTCTGTCTGTACTCACCCACTTGTTAGACTCTTAAGACCATTTAACCCTTAATTAACTCCTGAGAAAACTCGTGATTGTACTACAATTGAGATATACTATTAAAACTGCAGTTTCGCCCCTATTTTACTGTATTTCCCTCAAAATGGATTTGTGGTGAATTAGGGCTCTCTGGCAGTTATGTAGGAGCATTTAATGACAAATCAAATTGAGTTAGTTATGGCTCATGATGGTGTTCCCATTAGTAACATGGATTTCACTTATGTTAACATTCTAAAAAAACATCATCAAATTTATTCCCGTCGCACCCTTTTCCTTCCCTTAAAACCTTGTCAAAGAAACATAAAAATACCAGTATCCCCTTCTCTTCCGTACACCCTCGATCCCGACACAAAAGAAAACCCACCATAAACCCTCCATTTGACAAAAATTTACTTTTCCCCTATGTGATTCCTTCACCTACCCTTGCTAGGCAAACATAAAACCCTCTGCCAACCCTCACCATCGATCTTACTTCTCTCAACATCGTCCTCTTCCTCGATCTCCTCGTCTCGATAACCTCCTCATCAGCGTCGTCGTCAGTACCCTCCACCTCCCTTGCCTCACCTAATTTCCTCTCCGGCAACTTCAACTCTGCCACCCTGTGCGAGGCCTTTGAGGTGGCTTCCTTCAACTCCTCTGATGACCCCTCCTCACCCTCATTCCCTCCCTCAATTTCAATCCTCGATGACCCCTTTTCTCCCCTCTCTTCACATTCCCTCATTCCCTCCCTCCTAAAGTTGCGGTGGAGAGGTTTTTAAAATGGTGAAGAGAAAGGAAGTGGCAAAGCTTAAGAATGAAGGAATATGAAAGAAAGGAGGAAGGGATTTAACACATGAGAGGGGCCTCATCGACTATGTGCCATGGACGATGGTGGTGGCTGTGGAGCTTCTTCATAGGAGGATGAGCTCACAAGCTTCCTCGATCCCTTGCCTCTGGAGTTAGTGGAGGACTCCACCACTGGCTTGGCGGCTCCCATTGCGGCAGCTTCTTCCTCGATGGAAGGCGATTACTTGCACTATCACATTCCATAGGATTCCCCCTCAGTCCCCCCCACCCCACCCCCTCTTTTTTTTTTTTTGAAGAGTTTTGTTGAGAAGACAACTTTTACTAGATTATGATACTTCACATTTCAACCATGGGTGCAGGTGATTGATCCATAATGATTTATTTTGGATTACATCAATTTAATCTATACAAACTTCCCTATCCTTATACAATATGATAATAACAAAATGAAAATTAGAAATGCTCATAAGGGCATGTAGAAATATCCGGTCCCTTGGACCTCACTACCTTACCATCGAGAGGCTTCATAGCTGCAACACTAAATTAGGTTGCTGAGGATCAACCCCCATTCCTGAAAGAGGTGAGGTTGGTGAATTGAACCCAACATTTATATCAGGAGTACAATCTCACTTTTGAGGCAATGATAATTCCTGCCAACATGCTTGAGAACCTCTTGGCGATTCTGGCATTGTTCTGCAAGAATTTATCATGCTTGGATTGCTTGGCCAAGTTTTGTTTGTTTTAGAATTGCTTGTAGATGTTGAATCAAGGAATTGTTGCCGACTAATGATGTACTGGGATTACCAAGTTTCTATCTCTCTAATTCAGCATTGCTTGGAGGTGGTGTGTGGGTAAAGACATTCCTTGAGTTTATTGCATTTGAGTTCCTGGTCTCTACTCTCTTAAATGCTAAGGGACTCATTGCTATAGCATGGCAAAAATCCTTTGCTTAGTTTATAGGATTTGTGATAAACACCAGTTGAACATCATTCTTATGCCCCAAAACTAACCTAGCTCTTAAGGTTTTAACTTCGCAAATGGGTTTTTGGGCTGCATTTAGCCATTTACCTAGGATAAGCATGCATTGCATTTTAATGTATTTTTGATGCATTTATCTGAGTGTCAGGATTAGGCAGAATGTTAGATCCCACACATCTTGGCACTCAGGAAGGTAGAAGATGAAGAAGCCCCTATCAACTGGATTGTAGCTTGATCCAACTCATTTCAGCTAGATCCCAGCTTGATCCAGCTCATTTCAGCTACATCCTAGCAAGATCCAGCTCATCCCAGCTGGATCCTAGCTCCTTCTAGTTGGATCAACTCACCCTTAGCTCCATTGAGCTCATCTCAGCTGAATGGTAGCTCTATCTAGTTTATGTTAGCTCCATTTAGCTCACCTCAGCTAATGGCAGCTCAAACTAGCTAAAGACAGTTGATCCCAGCTCCATTCCAGCTCTTCCAACTTAGAAGAGTTCACTGAAAGTTCAACCTGACTAGGACTAGCTACTGACATCAACTAGCTAGACCTGTTTAGCTGAAGATGACCTTAAATAGCTCAAGCCAGCTCAAGTCCAGCTCTCGGGACTCCATTTAGCTCAACTTAGTTGAGCTAAGCTACCTTATCTACTCTAGCTAGCTAGGTCCTTCGGGAATATCAGACCCAGCTCACCTCAGCTCACATCAGCAGAAGCCGGCTCATCTTAGCTTGGCTTAGCATCTATCAAGGAACTAGCAAGCTAATCCAGCTAAGGTAGTTCCTTGTAGCTCTCTTCAACACCCACCAACTCCAGTGCAGCTCAAGATGACTACCACCAGCTCTTCTCCCTCAAAACCCTAGCTCTAAATGCCTCCAACCCTACTCCCTACTAGCTAAGCTAGCTAGCTTAGCTAGTCCACCTCCATGGCACCAAAACCTACTACCCTACTACCTAAGCTCCACCAAAGAGACCACGTACTCCTACTTTATTTTGGTGCCAACTATCCCTTCCATCACCAGCCTACATCCACCATGAAAACCCATCTCCACCATCCATTTTTTCCCTACAAAATCAATACCTTCTAGAAGGTATTTTTGGAGGGAAAACCAAGTCACCTCTTCATTTCCCTCCCATTTTTCCCTCCAAAAATATCCAAGCACCCCTTCATTTCCCTCCAAAAAACACCATAACCACCCCCCTTCCCATCCTATAAATACCCTACCCTACCACCACATAATTCCCATCTCTTTCATTAGTTAGGTTCCAACCATACCACCTTCATCCACGCGAAGGAAGAAGAAGGAGAGAAGAACATCATGGGGGCCACCTACCCATCCCCTTGGTGCCTTCTTCCTCTCTCTCTTCTCCCATAGCCATGCCAAGGAGGAGATCTTCTTCACAAGGGGAGACAGCCAGGCATTAAGGAGGAGCAAGGTGGTTGACGTCCACCTTGGAGGAGAAAGCTTGGAGGACTACTTGAAGAAGCCAAGGAGAAGCATTTTTAAGTGCAGGAGCAATCGCACTTGGTGCAAGGCTATCCAAAGCTCTGCCAAAGGATCCCTTCTCTTCTTTATCTTTATATGTTTCTTGTATTAGCTAGTGTGTTTTTATTTTTCATGTAACAAGCATTCTGTTACATTCCATCTAGTTGTTAGTAATACAAGTTGCAAATTTCCTTCCAAGTTCATGTCTTTGTCTTAGTGTGTTTCTCATGTTATTCTAGTGTAGTGCACACCACACTCTCCTCTTCTAATTACCCTAGGTGCATTTGCCTAGGGTGAGCTTAGAAGAGAGGGTTTCATTATTGTCACATAGGCATAGCTTTAGTGCAGTTAATCTTCACATCAAAAACTTGATTGTTTCTGAAAACCCTAAAAACAACAAAATGAAAAATACAAAAATACATGTGTTGATTTGAGAGGTGAGAGAGAGCATCATTTCCTTGATTAATAAATTAGCCTCCTTGGACGACCCTAGATACTCCACTATCTAGGAATATAAATTGTAAAAGTTGATTGCAAAGATACGCGTTACAACGACATCAAAACCCTCTTTTAACAAACCGCATATTTCCCACATCAATTTGGATGCACCATCTTTAACATTTCAGCATGGCTTATCCTAACATTATTTGCATGAATGGTACCATTTCCAACATTTGGCATGCTAGGATTCTTTGATCATTCAAGCAAACCTAGATGGGGAAAACTACTCCCTGAACCTAAGGCACCTAAACTACGTAAGGGAACCCTGTCTACTTCAACGCAACTCACTGATGCAAGATGGACAGGGTCAGCAGAACTACCAGAATTCTACAGACTCACTATCTCCACTACTCGGTCACCACTACTGAGAGGATGGAAAAAACTGTGGAAAGAGTTAACACTGAGGATGCCTTTTCTCTTATGCATCTTTGTTTGATAAAATTTGGACAAACTCTAGATTTTTGCTATAGAAAGAACTTTAAAATAGTGATGTTGGTTCTCTCAGAAGGATGGTCCTCCCAAAGAAGGAAGTAGAGGTCCACCTACCTACAATTAAATCTCATGAAGGAATGCTTATAAGTACGGATGATATGTTGACTTCACATGTATGGACTTTTAGATATAGGTTTTGGCCCAACAATAGAAGTAGAATGCACGTACTTGAAAACATTGCTGAATTTGTTAAATCAAATGGTCTATGATCTAGGGACTTTATGACGCTATACAAAGATGATTTTGAAGAGAGATATATGATTAAAGCTTGGAAAGCCTATTTGGAATCATCAGAAGTAGCTCCAAAGGAGAGTAGTTGACAATTTAGTATGTCAGACTAGATTGCATCTGGAACCGAGACTATTATGCTGGCTGAAGCTGAAGTAACACCAGAAACTACTCAAGCAATGGATTACGGTAGCTGCAATGCACATCTCCCCATGTCTAGTAATGAAACAAGCTTGGTAATATGCACCAGTAATCAAGGACTGCTAGAGAGGGAGAGAGTGAGTGATGGGGGAGAGCTCGAATCATTCTTGAATTTTGATTTTTTGGATGATGGGTTTCTTAATGACTTGTAAGATATTTAAAGGGATTACACTTGAAATAAGATTAAGTGAGTTGTTCTCATAAAGAGAAAAGGTCTCCGTGGGTACAACCCAGCGGTATTTATGTAGCAAGAAAGACATCTCATAAGCTTATTTGGCCTTTGGTTGGACGCTAGTTGGATGGGAGAGGGATCTTTTTTTCTATAGCTTTGGAGTCATGTTATGGTAGGAAATTGGATTTTTTGAAAGGAGATTATGGGAGTTCTGTCGTTGGTGAGGCACTTCTTTGTGGAGCTCTATTATTGAGATACTTTCAAATTTTTGCTTAACAATTAGTTGACGCATAGTGCTCTAGCTGATAGACTTCTCTAATAGTTTGCTTTGGCCCTGGCCTTGTTGACAAGGGTGGTAGATTATTGAAATCAAGAGTAGGATATTGGAACCCTGTTGCTTGTGGGAAGGTTATTAGATCAAGGAGTAGAGGATTTCTTGAGTCTTCAGATGGAGCTATCCTACAATAGATGTTTGCCAGGGGTGCTTGATGGTTGGTGATACAAACGGAGAGCTTTCACTATTAAATTGTCCTATTGTTCCCTTTAGAGACATTGGATTGATTTGGTAGGCTAAAATGCCTTTGAAACTAAAGATTTCCACTTGGAAGGTGTTTTGAGGGCAATTTAATTGTTAGGTGTGTAGAAAGAACCTAATGACAAAGTTCCACAGATGGAACATTAAACCTACTAAGGATGCTACTTGTGTGGGGAAGAAAAGGAGGACATAAAATATTTATTCCTTTCTTACTCCTTTGATTTAGGGGCTTAGATACTATCATTACTAGTTTCTGAAGATTTTTTGGGCCCAGGTATACTCATAGGCAAATGGAGACTTAGAACTGCCAAAGAAAACCTTAACTAATGGTGTCACTGATTTTCATTTTTTTTCCTCTTTAGGATGAAATGCAGAAGGAAGTGGGAGTACCTATGATTTTAAATAATAGTTGACTTCAGTGAAATGGAAAAACTAATCACATGGTTTGACATCCTTGTCCAGAGTGTGCCACGAAACATTATTCAAACTAATTGATTCCTCCTTCACAAAGTTAAAGTATTCTGCAATTTATATCTATTGATTCCTTCATGATGCTAAAACATTCTTTTTGTGGCAACAATTTACGATGTTTGACTTTTTCTATCCAAAAATTTGATAGGTTGTTGCCAACTTTTCTATGTCTTGCGGAGTCCTCGAAAGAGAATTGTCCCTTATTGTTGTGAGCACTATGAGAAGTACTCATTCATGTTCTTTGCAATGGATTCAGATATATGAATCAAGTGTAAGTCATAATCCAATTTATTTGACATGCTTCATTTTATTTCATAATTCATGACAGATCGGCCTATATTTTTATCATCTATCTTTGTCATATCAACAATCATGGTTAATATTTTAGAATCATTTCTGCATCAATAAGTTCATGATGACTGCATGTTGTGATTATTAGTCCTCTCTAAACTCAAGTATGGGAATGATTTAAATAAGCTTAAACTATGAAGTTAATTTAGTAACTTAGTTTATGTTGAATTTTGCCATTTTTTAAAAGATTTTTCAAATGGAATGAAGTGCATGGGGGTGACCTAGACCCCTATGTAGCTAAAAAATAGAAGATGGGGATTGCAGGAAAAAGATGGGGGGAATTAGGGTGATGTTAGCTCTTGCATTAAAAAGAAATGGAGGAATTGTAGTATGTTTGCTCCTTTATACTTGTCAAATACTTGGATAAAGGAAATTATCAAAACTATGTGTCCCCTAAACTAAAAGAAGGTTGAGATCATACACTTGTCATTTTCCAACTCTTAGCCATTTAATCAAGCTAATGTAAGGCTGAAAACTCTTATTGGTTTAAAACCAAATGTTATATGATAGACCTTGGATTTTACCTAGTTGTTAAATTGAAAATGTTGGATATTAAGATAAAGGTGCCTATTCTCTCTTCATCATTGGTGATAAATACTCATGCTTTGAGAGAGTTTAAGATGGAAAAAACTCTTTCTTAAGTCAATGCTAATCCTATGTTTTTAGGAGGACCAAGTATTTTGAGTATAAAATGGGTTTCTTTACTAGATAGATGAGTTGAATAGGTCTCGAATCTATCAACAAAAAGTGCGCATCTCGAGCTGGAGTCACACAGCTACCTAGGATTTTGAATGGTTGTTCTTATTTTTTTGTCTCATGCAAATATCAAGGACCATCTATGCTACCGATGACAGAATACCTTGCATGTACTTGGTAGCTCACTTTTAATTCCCTTCTCTAATGATAGGATAACATAATTCTCAAAAGCAACTTAACTACCAATTTATTAATTTGTTCTACTGTTTCAGCATTAGACATAAATTTGTAGCATTTGGTGTCTCATGTTCCTATTTTCCTATGAATCCAATATGAATGACTAAGTTATTTCATAACTATCAAACCTTAATGGCTTAGAGTAACCCTTTGAGTTACTATTTGAGAACTAACATTTGGCATGGTTTTCTAGGTTCTTTGTTTACCAAAGAACCAAAAGGAAAATAGGGAGGTTTGTGACAAGGCAAAAGCTATGGATAACATGTGCATCTAGTATGGATCAAAATATATCAGCAATGGAGAATAGTTGCTCAAAATGTTGACAAGTCAACCATTCTCACGGGGAAAGTTTTTTGACTTGTTAAGGTGAATATCAATAAATATCTCTAATGCAATATTTTGGGTAGTGTTTTTTTTTATCTTTTCAATAACTGGTTTCAGCTCAAAATGGAAATGAGACAAAGTATCCAGCTTCACACAAAGGGTCTTGAACAATAATCTAGCCACCTTCTTTTGTTCATCAAATATTGATGAAGGAATAGTTCCAACGCTAGCCTTTTGAACATAATCTTCTTCATATATTTCAACAAGCCCTTTCTGACTCTTCTTATCATCCAATTCTTTGAGTTCTTTCGATGCCTTTGTTTCTACCAAGGCCAACCCTTGAACTTCATCTAGATGGCCTAGACCCTCATGTAGTATTTTTAATAGTATCTCCTAAATGGTAACAGTTCATCTGCCATAATTGGTGGATGAATCCTATTATGCTGGAAATCAAGATCAACCTCAAGTGTGCTATTTTTTGGCCTCTTGGAGGTAGTCACCTCTCCAATCATTATCCAGGCCTTAGGTGCTATCAGTTCCTTCTCAATTTTTTTATCTTAGCTTGATTCTTCTTTGAATGCTTCTCAAAGTTGGAGAGAGTCTCACTGTTCTCATCCTAAATGAGCCTATCTTCATGTCGCTCATCCACATCAAAATCTTCTGATTCTTCTGAAGACTCTTCTCCCATCCCTAGCATGTCCAATCCATCTTCATCTTCACCCATGTTTGACTTCTTTCTTGACCTCTATCTTTTCTTTCCATCCTTGTGTTAATAGGGCTTTTTGTCAATGTTAGGAAAATATGTTGTAGTATAACTGACAAATCACTCTTCAACAAATATAATTTATAACTCGAATATCTAGAAATGAAGTATGAGGTCGAACACAGGGAGCAAGTAGGAATTCACACACTAATCTCACCTAAAATATAAATGAGCACAGAAATAAGCCAGGAATAATGATATTTCAATGAATAATTACTACTCAAATCTAATATTCAATAAGAACATGAGGATATCAAGGGTTAAGTATGATAAAAATACACCTATAACAAAATAATGGTGAATTAGATCACCAATTATTAGTCTGAGCACATGTATATCAACTACTAAATGAATATCAAATAAATGAACAGTGATCAAACATCTGATTTGAGAATCAGATGACTTAACTGTCACCTGCTACAGTACTTCAAGAGCCTTCTTCTTTCTTCTGCCAAGCTTCAACCTCTTGTTATTCTTTCTTTCCTTTCTCTTCTCTAGTACGGCCTATCTATTCTTCTTCTCTGCCTTAACTTCTTTTCTCTTCACAGCAACCTTCTCCTTCTTCTCCCTTGGCTTTTCTACTCTTCTCTCACGGCTAAGTGTTGGCCAACGCACAAAGGAGCAAAACCCACCCCTCCCCCACTCTCACTTTCCTTCCTTCCTCCTCTCCCCTTTGATATCTAGTTTAATTAGGTATTCGATTTTGCGTAACTGGGTCCAGGGCTGCAGGCGTGGGGTCGGAACCGAGGAGTGTTATGTCTAGGTGGGTCGGGTCGAGTGCGTGGGTGAGCGGGGACCTCACCCCCGAGTGTTGAGGCGATAAGCCGTAAACACGAAATCAACTTATGCCACTATAGTGGTATGCAAATCCATGATGTGGGACTATTTAGTCCCCTTTCTATTCGTGTAAAGCCTGCAGCAGCTGCTGTGAGGACCTTCATTCAATTGGGTGGCTACAGCTGATGGAATTTTCAATTGAAGACTTGGAGGTCTTCCTAGGCCTTGTCCGCAGTGGCTAAAAGAGTCGCGTGACTAGAACACGAAGAACGGGGCCGGAGGTGATGGCGGCGATGGTGGAGACCGATGACATATGAAACTCATGAAAATGGTCTTACAGCCACATTAAAAGAACTCAAAACCTTTGCCAGTCGTTGGCGAATGTGATGGGGGTGGTCTCATGGAAGATGGCGGCATATGGTGGAGACCGATGGATCTTTTGCGAGGTTTGGTGAGGTGGGTGGACTTGTGTAGTGTGCGGATGACGTCGCCAGAGGGTGGCCGGAGATGAGGAAGAAGGTGGCTTGCGTATGCATCGAGGGGTGTTTTTTTGGGTTTTGAATAGGGGAAACTAACATAAGACTCTAAAGGGACCTAACTACACTAACCTAATTGGATGAAAGGGGAGGAAGGCGCTGGTTGTGGTATGGTCAACGTCGTGCAAGGTGAAACCTCTGATGAGGGAGAACGGTGAGGAAGAGAGGGGAAGACGATCCTGGCTAGTATTACGAGTGGCAGAGGAGCTTGGGGAAGAGAAACTGGCCGACTATAGTCTGTGACAGTCGGCGAAGAATGTAGACGGGGAAGCTCGCCGAAGCTTGTAGAGCTTTTAACCGGAGAGTGGAGAAGAAGGTGGAGACAGTGGCCAAAATGAGCTAAGGAGGTGAGGTTGTGCATGACCTGGCTTTATAAAGCTTCAAGGAGAGCTCTAGATCAAGAAAGAAGTATTCCATGGCTTGGGCTTGAAGGAAAAGAACCCACGATTCTCATGTGTTCGCAAAAGCAATCTATGGAGACTTGGAACTCCACAATTATCTTAGATAATTCATCTTCTGTGAACATCAATCCCACCAATTTTGGTGGGATTTGATTGCCATTAGAGTAGGATTTAGGTCAGTCAAAGTTTCTTGGAGGTCGGGTTTGACCTCAATGGTAGAAAGGGCCTTTGTGTTAAAATGATGACAAAGTTGGGAGGTTATTTGCAAAGAATTTGAAAGTTAGGGGCATGTGTGTGAGAGAAAATAAATAGACTAGACCAAAATGCAAACTCGATTAAGATGATCTCTGATTGGACCCAAATTTTGGTACAAACCGAATTTGGACACAAGAAATCTGATGGTGAATTCGGATTTAGGTTTTGACCAAATTTGACTAGGTAATTTGTCAAAAAATTCAAATTAGGGCAACTATCTGTTTGAGACTTTATTTTAGGTTAAATTGGGTTCCAATGGTAAAATCAAAGATACCAAACCTTAGGAAATATTTTTATAAGAAATTTTTAAGATTTAGGTGAATTTTATCCTAACCACAACCTTAGTTTATTAAGTAGGCTTGTTTTTAGGGTTTCAGATGTCCATTAATTCTCTAAATACATGAAAACCTATTTCCTTTGCATGAACCCACTTAATAGACATTTATGAATATCTGACCTTTAATTAACCCCTTGGAAAGTTAAATCTTTAGTTTTACCCCCATTTTAATGTTAATCTCTCAGAATGAATATGCAGTGAATTACAGTCTTCTGGCGGCTATATAGAAGCATTTATCAATGGATTATGAATAATTAAAGCTAGATATGGCTGATGATGACGTTATCATCATACCCACATGCCTAACTTTTTGCTAGTCCCTTAGAAAAATCTTATCAAATGAACTTGAATTCTAGATCATGCCTTGAAGTTCAGTGTCTTGATTCTTTCTTCATTTTAGAAATTAGGTCAGAATGCTAATAATAGGCCTAGAGGTACTCAAGTACCAATCAAGATCTAGACCTGACCAGCTCTAGCCTCAGTCTACCGCGAAGGTTTCTAAGGCCCACAGAAGCTGTCCTAAGGTTCATTGAACCTAGCAATTAAAGCACCCATGCTTGTAACATGGTTAATCCAGGTCCAGTTTACAGTGTATTTTTGTAAGAGAGAAGGATAGAAGAATTTTTTCATTTTTGGGGAGTTTTCTCTCTCTTTTTCTTTTCTTTATTTCTAGCTTTGGATTGGCTCAAAAACATGATCTGTATCGGATTCTTGGTTCCCACTATCAATCGTCGAATGGTCCCTGGTAATCAATGCTTCAAGATAGCATCGCCCATGGCAACCCCCAGAACCCTGGCTTTCGGCACTTCAAGATAGTGCCACCCATGGCGTTCTGTAGCTAAATTCAAGCCCTGGCGATCGACATTTCAGGATAATCCCACCCATGGCACCTGAACCAGCACGAGGTGCTTACATGCCCCTAGTAAGATATTTAGATATCCTAGGAGACAAGCACCAAGGAGATGGTATGTTATTGCGCATCTTCGAGGAGAGGAATCTTCCCGCCTCTCCGCACCGGGAACTCATCCAAATCAACTTGTGTTTATAAACTGCTCCTAATCTAGGTAGCTTTTTTTCATAACAGAATAAATGCTTTTGCGCGATTTTGATTATTAAGAACACTGAACTAGACTTGTGTGTAGATTAGGGAGCTTAGGTTATCAAGTCCCACAAACCAGAGGTTAGTTAACGAAGCCAAATAATCCCTAAGCCTTAGACCTAATACATAAGCTTCATATTTTCCTCAACCTCTTGAGGACTATCTGGATCTTAACGAATATGTGAATTTTTAAGCCTAAAATAAGCCTAAGAGGCCTAAGATCAGCACTCATACTAATCTCTGTATTTCTTTTTTATTTTAGGACTTAATTTTTTCTTTTGATTTGGTATAGAACTAAAGTAGATTCCATAATCATTTACTAATGACTATCTCTTTTTTGTTTCAAATTATAGCTCCTTTTTGACATTTAAATCACCTCCTCTTTTCCTTCCTCAAAAATGATATCCAATTTAAGCTCACAAAATTTTCAACCCCTTTCTCCAGTTTTTTTGTTCTTTTTCAATTTCTTTTTGGTTTTCTGAATATGTATTTTTTTGTGAGAACCCTTCAGAAGTTTTAATTTCTATGTGTTCACACTTCAACACCATCCCATGCCTAAGTTTTGCAATATCCTCATTGTAAACCACAGGGTATGAAATCAGTTGGGTTCAAGGATTAGAACAAGGTCGTTGCAGATGATTTCAAGCTTTGATATGAGTACCAAAGGTGGAGTCGACTATTCTATGACTGAACTCTCAGTGCAATAGTGCTTGCACGTGTTTCGCGTGTTAGAAATCGAGGTTACAAGTAACCCATCGTCGTAGTTGCAATACACATCGATCAGATAAAATTTATATCAAAACTCCAAGGGAGTCCCAGGTCGAGCACAGGGAGGCAACGTTTACTTTATTTGAAAATCGCGCTTCGATTTGTTTCTTTTTGGTATTTTAGAGTTTTATTTTTTTTTGTATTTTTGTAAGAAGAAAATAAGCAAACGAATCACAAGATAGAGATGGAACGAAAATGGTATAGATATCACTTCAATGTCTATTACAATCTACTATGAAATCATAAAAAGAGAAGGGGGTGAGAGGAAATCTCTCGAATCAGCTATTCAGCAAGACGATGACGCCTGGTGGAAGCTCGAATGAAGGAGGTGAGGAGTAGGATGGTGGAGGTGAGATGTAGGAGGACGTTGGGTTGAGGAAACCTTCAGCGTGGCTCCGGAATGGAGGTGAGAAGACGGAGATGATCTACTACCAGAATGGAGGTGGGAGGATAGCTACAAACCAACCTATGAAGGGGGATGGGAAGTTGGAGGAGTGTTTGGTGGGGGCAGAGGTTCGTTATACTAATAACCACCTTGGGAGCTTGAGAATAAGCTCTAATGGAGCATTGGTAGGCTTGCAAGAGCTTGGGAGTAGGTGGGAGTAGAGTAGGTAGAGATGGATTGAAAGGGAGGGTGTGTAGTCCTTTTATAGTGGAGAAGAGGCAAAAATAGGTATGGGAGCATTAGTGACATCCAGATCGTCACTGGAAGCGTCGCTATTGGTAGCTCATGCCTGCTCATGCCCACAGCTGGCTTTACTGGCACGCAAAGAATTAGTGATGGCTGTAAGCGTCGCTGTAGGTCAGCTCATGCGCCGCTGTAGGCCGGCTCTTGCGTCGCTTGCGCGTGACGTCCCCACCTTTATCGCACACATGCATGCTCACATGCTAGCGCGGCATTATGTGCACGCATGCCTCTGCACGTGCACACGCACCCACACTGCTGCATGCGTGTGGTGGCATGTGCATGTGCATGTGTGGCCTGGGCTGCACCACGTGGCGTAATCTGGGCCGTCTATCTTCTTTTCATTATAGGAGTTACTACAGAGGTCGAATTGAGTCGATTTTTGCACCGTTAGGCTGCGATCGTCGACCCAAATCCATCCGCGCAGTCAGATTTGTCATTTGAAGCTCTGAATTATGTCACCTAGTCCCTTGGCCATTGATCTTCCTCAGACTGCATATGGTGCTACGAGACTCCGATCAATGCGATTTTGGAGGCATTGGACTCCGATCATCGTCTTGATCAGATCCGTACAATCGAATTGTCAATCTAAGGCTCTGAAATAAATATGCTTCTCTCCTAACCATCAAAAGGATGCAATTAACCTAAATTATATACAACTACTCTAAATGCAGAATGATGCATGCTATGCAATATTTATAACATGAAATGCAAATCTAAGCCTAGGAACATGCATGAATAGGCATTTTACCCTCAATAAATGTGTTTACAGCATACCCCCATTCCTAGCTTTTGCTAGTCCTAGCAAAATTAAACTACATGCTATGTATAACATCAAAACTAGGATTAGATCACTTAGGCCTAAGTCATTTATTAATAATAGAAAATTTCAACTAAGGTCCTAAACTACAAAACTCAACAGTACTCGGGTGCCTGGTAGAATGCAGATCGCCCAAGTCCTCGCCTTATTTGAAAAGGGATGATACATTTTTCTATTTTTCATCTTTTCTAATTTTTTTTGTACTTTTGGACTTCGAGAGTTCTGGGATAACCTTTTACGACTACCCGACCTACCAAGACTGGAAAAGGACTCTAAGTACTAAGCATCTTGTGAAAATAGTGAAAGACTCACTAAGCGACCGTTAAAACAGACTTCGGATTTCTACGACCCTAGGTGACCTTGCCTAGAGGTTTATATTTTCGAACGGCAGCTTTCCCCCTACTTTTATTTATGGGGTCAACACAAGGGTGAACCCAGTGTATATCTCCCCAATTTATTGTACTCCCCCGCTTCTTCCCTAAGTGTTTTGGGAGTTATTGTGCATTTTTTTTTGTGAGCTGGGTTCTGGACAACCGGCCGATGAGCTGTTACCATCGACAACTTGCCAGCCATACTCGTGCGGTGAAGTGTGATTTTATTTATTTTTTTTATTTTCTCCTTTTTCTTTTTTTTTTAAGTAGGTGGCTTTCCTGATCTAAGATTTACCTAAAGGCAGTACAATGAAAATGGTCTTGTGACTGGGCTATGGACAATCGGCTGATGAGCTGTTACCACCAACAACTTGTCAGTCATACCACCTTAGATAGTTCATTAGCTACCCAATTTCCAAAGAAACTGCCGAAAAGTAAGTGCAAAAAAAATGTGTGTACATGCTTAAGGATAAAGTCCCCTCAAATCAGAGGGTGGGTTGATAAGTCCCATACTTATCATCCCAATTTATTAGCTAAATTAAAAATGAATTTGAATTGGAGAGGACTCAAGACTAAGTCCACATTCGAGTGGACACCCAGGCTAATTAAGCCCGAAGACTTGAAGAGTCTAAATGTTTAGGTCCTCTCATATCATTTCCTAAAGTTAACTTCCAAATGCCTAAGTTCTCATTTCCTAATTTCTTTCTTTTTATATCTTTTTCAAATTTTCAATTTTTTTTTCTTTTAAAATTTTATAAGAAACTAAAAGAAATTCTACGAAGTTAACATAATAATTTCAGGAATTGATTATCCACCCCACCATGCCTAAATGATGCAATGTCCTCATTGTAAAAATAAGGACATGAAAAGGGCAGAGTAAACATAATATCACTTGAGTGTCGTGAAAATCTAGTCAGCTCCATAGAGAGAAGAGTGTATACACACGCGCTAAGTTTAATACCTTCAGCTAGGCATAACATACATACAAAGAAGAAATTGAGAATTCACAAGTGCGGGTTAGAATCAAAATCAAAAGGTTGATCCTGAAACCTATCTGCAGAAGATGTCCACAGATGTGGACCAGATTATGGTGTAGACCCATGCCCCAGGGTCGAGTGGTTCTAAGGTTCTAGATGAAAATCACCAAGAACCGAAGGTTGTTGTGTTTGCAAGGCTGGGCCTGCAGTTTAGTGGTGTGTAACCCAAGACCAAAGTGTCGGACAAAGGGTAAAGATGGTTCAATAGGTGTGGTTGTCCACTTAACATCTAGCTCAGAAAAATAATTAGTTATTTCAAGTTGGGGTTGCACGTGAAAGATATCGTAATGGTCCTAGTAGAAAGTAGGTGGTTTCAGGTCAATAGGAACCCTTAGATCTGAAATCAAAGTTCCCTCAGAAGTAGCTACCCAGATTTTTAATTCCAACTTCCTATCCTTTGAAATCAATGTTTGCGGGACCTTCAAATCGTTGTACACCCCATCTAAAGTACCCAAGTCCAACAATTGTGGCTGAATCAGGATTGACTTGGATTTGGTGATCTCGAAAATATCATCATTCGATTCTTTATGGTGTGTTTGAGGAATGAGGCTACTGATTGAATCATCAGGATTCGAATCGTCCCAATTTGCCCCAACATGATCATAATCTTCAATGATCGGGCTATTAAATAGTTTGTCGTACTCCTCGAGCCCGATTGTCTCACTAGAATCCTCTTCCTTGTGTTCAAATGAGACTTCACCAAAAGATTCTTCACCCTCAAAATCAAAGAATTCATGATCCTCATTTATATATGTCTCAAAATCATATGTCATTTCATGGTTCATGGAGACATATTTTTCGTCATTCCTTGGCTCTAGGCTCTCGAGTGAGAAACTCAATTCATCCTCAAAGGGTTGCTCTAGCCCAACCTGGTCATCTCCAATCTCAGAATATGTATCCCACCCGACAGGTGCCTGAGTGGGTTCAGACAATGGCTCTCCTGAAGGGGGTTCATCTTGAGAATCATCCCAAGATTTGACTAGGGCAACCACAAATTTCATCCTCAACCTCGACAATTTCCCAAGAAGAAGCTCACCCAAGTTCCTATCCCTAACACTTTGGAGCAAATCCAATAAAGAACTATTAAGTTCATCGATCATTTTGATCATAGGTTCCAATGCTTCAGTGCATGGTGTTGGCTGAGCTTCTAAAGATTGTATAGTGTTCCTCAAATTAGCCAACACCCTATCCTGGATCTAGTTCACATGAACCGACTAGTTCGATTCAGGTTTGGGTGGGTTTGGGTTAAATCTAGGGGAGTCAAGATGTCAAGGTTCTCAAGTCCCTCCTTGATAGTAGGTCATTTCAGGTTGTTTAAAGGTTGGTGGCAACCTATATTCAGCATAATTCTACGGAGGGTAAGTGTTATAATCAGCATATCCTTCATGGTTGTAGATCTAGTTAGGTTGATCATCAAAGGGTGGAGATCTATAATCATTGTAGCTCTAGGAAGGATAATAATCATAGTCTTGTTGTCCAGGGTTAGACCCTGGACACTGAGGTCCGGATTCGTATCCCCAATCAAAGTCATCTCGACTAGTGGATGGGTAATTACAAGTCAAGTCAGAATAGTAATCATCTTGGGGATAAGTGGTGGTAGGAGGATAGGATGGGAAATGCGTGTAAGAAGTGGAAGGATACATTGTGGAGTAGGAGGAAAAATAGAATAGAGAAAGGTGCCTTGCAGTACAATCAACCAAACCTATCCTTATGTGGGTAGCCTAAAGACCTACAGACTCCCAGGACCCGTCTTGAGATTATAAATGATTTGGTCTACTTTTATCCGATCAATCTAACCTATTAGAAGGAGGGACTGAGGAGAAGGTTGTTCCTTTGGCTTATGCCTCTGGTTCCTAGTGTACCCCCTAGCCACAGTCGTTTGACGCTACTCCCCTAGATGGACATCAAATGGACCAGCAAAAGCAGATTAATCGAAAAAAAATATCAGTTTGAGCCCCGAAGAGCGAATCAATCCTTATGGCCAACGTCTACTCAATTTTAGTTAGGCTTGGGATGATCATGCTCTTGGAATGTGATGGGCCCTTTAGATGGGTTGTGCCCTTAATGATCAGTTAAAATGTGTGTGCATGCACAACCAAGGTTCTCAAACAAGGTTATTTGATGATGTGTCTTTTAGGATTTAACCTTGTTTAGTAGCTTTTAGGATTTAATTATTAGGTTGGTTCAATCAAGGTTTAGTAGAACACTACAAGTTCTGAAAGTACGGGTGATGATATATTCCTTTAAAAATAAAAAATAATGTGGAGTGCCCGGTTCAGCCCTAAGAATCAACACTAAGTGGCAAGCTACTTGATGGATCAATTTTAGATTGAGTGGTGCAGCCCTAACAGCTCAATCAATTGGTCTGTTGCACCACTTAGTTAAGGCACACAAGAATGTTTAACCTATTCAGATTTCTACTCACTTATGTGTATTGAGTTGAAGTGTACCAGGTCCACAGGTCAGATCCCAGTTAAGTGATAGAATCAAAGTGATTATGCGCTTTATGATAAGAAGTTGTGGGTGTTAAGTGTGTAGCTTTCAGTTAAATCCCAGAAGAGAAGAATATCTTTTTTTATTTTTTTTATATATGTGGGTGGGTAAGGTGAGTGGAGTGATAATCAAACAACCAAAATCTACCCTAGGGTTTATGCAAAGCACCTAAGTTGATTTAGGTTTGAGTTATTAGGTTATGGAATGAAAACTAAGGTGGCCATGGTATGGGGGACACTTACAAAACACTCTACCTGCACTTTACTCCGGTCTACCGCACTTGGATCTCCATGCTAGGGTACCTGCAAGGCAATAGATCAGAGATAAGCAGGATTAGTGCTATGTAAATGCAAAGAAGTACAATAAATGATGAAGTAAATTCCGTTGTCTCCCCCTCTGCAACGGCACCAAAATGGTCGCATGTGTTTCACGTGTTACAAATCGAGGTTACAAGTAACCCATCATCGTAGTTAAAAAACACGTCGATCAGATAAAATTTATACCGAAACTCCAAGGGAGTCCCAGGTCGAACACAGGGAGGTGACCTTTACTTTAACTAAAAACCACGCTTCGATTTGTTTCTTTTTCGTATTTTAGGGTTTTGTTATTTTTTTGTATTTTTGTAAGAAGAAAACAAGAAAACGAATCACAAGATAGAGATGGAATGAAAATGGTATAGATATCACTTTAATGTCTATTACAATCTACCATGAAAGCATAAAAAGAGAGGGGGGTGAGAGGAAATCTCCCGAATCGGCTGTTCGACGAGACGTCGATGTCGGGTGGAAGCTCGGACGAAGGAGGTGAGGAGCATGACGACGGAGGTGAGATGCAGGAGGACATTGGGTTTAGGAAAGCTTCGACATGGCTCCGAAATGGAGGTGAGAAGATGGAGATGATCTGCTACTGGAGTGGAGGTGGGAGGACAGCTCCAAGGTGACCTATGAAGGGGGATGGGAAGTTGGAGGAGTATTTGGTGGGCCAGAGGTTCGCTATACTAATAGGTACCTTGGGAGCTTGAGAACAAGCTCTAATGGAGCATTGGTAGGCTTGCTAGAGCTTGGGAGTAGGTGGGAGTAGAGTAGGTAGAGATGGCTTGGAAGTGAGGGGGTGTAGGTCTTTTTATAATGAAGAGGCAAAAATAGGTATGGGACCATTGTGACATCCAGGCCGTCACTGGAAGCGTCGTTGTAGGTAGCTCATGTCCGCTCATGCTCGCTCACGCCCACAGCTTGCTTTGCTAACATGCGAAGAATTAGCAACGGCTATAAGCGTCGCTGTAGGTTAGCTCATGTGCCGCTGTAGGCCATCTCATGCGTCGTAGGCGCACGCAGTCCCCGCCTTTGCTGCATGCGTGCACGCTCATGCACTGGCGCTGTGCTATGCACATGCGCACCTTCACGCGGACGCGTGCACCTGCTCTACTACATGTGTGCAGTGGCGCGTGCGTGTGCATGGGTGGCCTAGGCTGTAACATGTGGCGCAATCTAGGCCATCCATCTTCTTTTCGTAGTAGGGGCTTCTACAGAGGTTGGATTGAGTCAATTTTCATGCTATTAGGCTGCGATCGTCAACCCGAATCCATCTGCATGGTCAGATTTGTCATTTGAAGCTCCAAATTATGTCACCCAGTCCCTTGGCCGTTGATCTTCCTCGGACTGCATATGGTGCTACGAGACTCCGATCGAGGCGATTTCGGAAGCATTAGACTCCGATCGTCACCTTGATCAGATCCATTTGGTTGGATCATCAATCCGAGGCTCCAAAATAAATATCCTTCTCTCCTGACCATAAAAAGGATGCAATTAACCTAAATTATATATAACTACTCTAAATGCAGAATGATGCATTCTATGCAATATTTATAACATGAAATGCAAATCTAAGCCTAGGAACATTCATGAATAGGAATTTTAGCCTCAATAAATGTGTTTACATGAAGTAGACATGAATCTCAAAAGGATAATCAGAAGGGTCACGGGTTTTTGGAATGACGGGTTGCCTCCTGCTAAGTGCTAATTTTAATGCCTTCAACCGAGCACAAGGTGGTCATAGAGGAGTGGTTAAATCAGATGAATTTTGTAAAACAAGCACCATGATCAATAGCCTGGTTGGTTCAACCAGGTGCTTTTTTAGATCAACAGGCTGATGGTGCAACCTAAACCCAATCAATCTAGTGGTTTAATGGATGTGTATCAGTAGATGCGAAACCCACCAGATACTTTGAAGATCAAATGGATGTGGGAGTGCGAATCGTGGGTTTGGTGATTCCAATCAGCCTGATCAGAGTAAAGATCCCCAAATAAAAAAGAGTCTATTGAGGATATAGGAACCCTACAAGAGTGATCAGAGAAAAATGGGACATGATTAGTAGTCTAATCAAAGTCCGAAACCCAATCAAAATGTGGAGAAGAATCATGTGCAATCAGATCATTGAGAGGAGAATCAGAATAAAAATTGATTCCAGTGGTGGGTTGAGGTTGGGATCAGATTTGAGAAGGTTCAGTATGTGCTGCAGAAGAGGTGGTTTCCTTCAAATCATTGACCTCAGCATCAGTATCAAAGGACGGGACATAGTCGCAGAGGTCGTAAACAGTTTTAGAGTCATTAGGAAACAATAGTTCTTTGAAATCGTCAGAGAACTTGCGAAGGTTGTGTTCTAAACTTGATTCCAGGTCAGAGGTTCCAACACAGAAAGGATCAAGGTATGTAGAAGCAACAACCTGATTTGAATCTAACCTATTTTTAGATTCCGAGCTCAGAAAGGTGTCCTAAATAGACATGGACTCAAGTTCTTGGCTTTTAGGGTAGACCCAATCAATTCCCAACCCATCCAACTCCTCAGTTACTATATCATAGATTGGCGTGACTTTCGAAAGATCAATTTGTGTCTCTGAGGAGGTTGGACAGGTGTATTCATCAAATATAGGCCCAGAATCATAATTCAAATTCAAAATCTGATTTTCATCATTTTAGGCCTCATGATTATCCCAAATAGGCTCAAATCCAAATTCTGGGTTAAAGGTAAGGGTTGGATCACTAGAATCTAAATTGAGCTCTATTGGGATGTTAGAGTTGATGGGAACAGCATCACGAGCCATAACTAGCTCAATTTGATCTGATAAAGTCAATAAAATCTCCTACATATCAGGAAAAAGGTCTCTTGGGCAGGTTGAGTTGTTTTGAGAAGAAAAGAAGAATAAAAGGTTATTTCTATAATTTTACCAGTAATCCACAAATACAGACTAAACCACGAGGCTTTTTAGGGGTTACTAAAGGTCAAATATACATTTAAGTCTAATAAAGGGGTCCATGCAAATAGAAACAGGTTTTCATGTATTTCAAGAATTAAATGGCATCTAAAATCCTAAAAGTTGACCTACTTAATCTACTGAGGTTCTGGTCAGGATAAAATTTACATAAACCCTCTAAAATTCATAGAAAAATATTCTCTAGGGCTTAGCATCTTTGAATTGACCATCAGAATCTATTTTGACCCAAAACAGAGTCACAAACAGACTATTGCCTGAATTTGAGTTTCTTCAAAAATTACCTAGTCAAACTAGGTCAAAACCAAAATTCAACTTCACCATTGGATTCCTTCGGTCCAAATGAGGTTTGTATCAAAATTTGGGCCCAATCAAAAATCATCTTGACCTAGTTTACATTTTGGTCCAGTCTAACTCTTTCTCACTCAACCCCTCAGCTTTTGAAATTCCTTACAAATACCCACTATCTTTGTCGTCACTCTTTACAAAAATGTCCTTCCGCCATTTTCATGAAGAAGTCCTACTCTGGCGAGCTTCATTTGGCAAGAACTCTATGATTACTTGACGAATCCCACTCAAAATTGAAAGGGAGATTCATCAGGTAATCTCCTTCCTATTGAGCCATATCCAAGTCTCCAAATCTCTCTAAAAAGCTCATGAGAATCCTTCAAAGATTCGGGTCTCCTATTTTATGAAGCTTGGGAAATTCCAAGCTTAGTTTCCAAGCTTGAAAGCTCGGCCCCTAGCCTATAAAAGACCCCCATGGCATTCCTTACCTCCTTTGCGAGAAATTGGTCCAAATCTAGCCCTATTTCCTCTCCTCTTCTGCTCGCTCCTCACTCTGGAAAGCCCTTCCCCCGAGCTTCTTCACCGGCCGTCACGGACTATAGTCGGTCGGTCTCAACTCCCCAGCTTCTTTTAAGCCTCGACATACCCCTGATGCGCTTCCTCCCCCTTCGTCGTCGCCTTTCTCTCCCATCGGAGCTCCTTCGTCTTCGGCATCGGCCATACCAGACCCAGCGTCACTCTTCCTCCTCGTCTTCCGCTACCTACTCAGATCAACTCCCTAGCTCCGCTACTTCACAACTTCGTCTTCGCCACTCCAACTCAACCACCGCATTGCCTCCTGCAAATTCGTCTTCCATCTCACCGGTGTACCTCTAGCGAAGCATTCCCACCACCACAGATCATCTTTCCGCTTGCCACCGGTCCCTACACCTTCATCGGAACCTCGTGAGCAAAACCCTCAAGAAATTGAGGCGATTGCTCTTCCAAACAACCCACCAAACTCCACCACCTGCACTAACCTTCTCTGACTTCACTACTTACTCACAAGCATCCTCACTACACACAACACCCACCAGTACATCCACTATGCACATACGATCCTCTTAAGTATTTTTGATAGGGTCGAGAGGCCATATTTTCTATTTCAGGTAGATCGTCGAACCTCCACTGCTGCACCACTGTTTTCGACATTGTTCGTGGTGTTCTAGCCATGATACCTCCAGGTGACACCTCCAGGGTGCGCGGAAGGCTTCTAGGTCATGTGAGGAGAACTGTAGGACATTTAGTCCCACATTGTGCGTGACTGAGCCCTCAGTGTGAGATAGAAGGAATTTATCACCACGACCCCTCACCCAAGACACCGGGATCGGGTGAGGGAGCAAGTATTGCATTCACGTGCTAATCTCAATAGATAATTTAAACGAGCACAATTAATTACTCAAAAACTAATATGTAATGTATAACATGAGTATATGAGGAGATAGAAAGAAATCTAGACAAAATAATGGTGATTTGCATCACCAATTATTAGCCTAACACATATATAGAAATTACTCAAACAGAATCAAATGAACAAACAGTGAATCGGACGTCTGATTGTGAAATCTGACGACTTAAAGTGTGTTGCTACAGTGCTTCTTCCTTGATTTTCTTCTGATGTTCTTCTTTTTTGGCTTTCTTCTGCATGGCTCCTTCTTTCTCTGGCTTTCCTTCCTTTCTTTGGCACTGTCACTTTTCCTCTTCTCGCGACTAAGTGTCGCACAATTGACTACAAGAGCAAAACCCCCCTAACCCCACGCTCTCTCTCTCTCCCTCCTCTTCTCTTCCTCAAGGGTAAACAGGTATTTGGGTATTGGATCAGAGCATACCTGGGACCAGGGCTGCCTATAGTGGGTAGCAGCCGAGGTGTGAGGCTTGTGCGAGTAACCGGACTAGACTCGGATAGTGGTCTCATGGGCGAGGCATGAAGGGGTACGGGGAACCTCACCCCCCAGGTGTCTTGAGGCACTAAGGCCCAATCACAAATTCTCTTTATGCACTACAGGGGGCATTGTGCTCCACGATGTGGGACTAAATCCCATAGCTCTGTCTTGCGTGCACCTGCTGTTGGGGTGTTCTTCCAATCAAGGCAGCTGCTGAGGGTGCGACCTCCAATTGAGACCTTGGATCGCTACCTGGGAGGTGTCCACATCGCCTGGAGGTGTAACCTGGAACGAGCGAGATCTGGAGCAAGCTTCTAGAAAGCTTGAAGCTTCCGTCAATGGCGACGAAGGAGCGGGTACCTGGAATCAAAAGATGGCCTCTCGGCCACGTCAAAAAAACTCAGGAAGCATCGTCGGACAACATGGAGTGTAATGGTAGTGGTGGCATGTTGTGAGAGGTCGTGGGTGAGCGTGGCAAAGGCGGATCAGGTCAGAAGAGGTGGGTCGGATGAGGTGGGTCTGTTTGGTGAGTACTTTGGGAGGTGGAATTGGTGAAATAAGTGAGGGGTTTGGTTCGTAGAGTCTAGGCGGAAGTGATGGGCGTGGTGGCGAGGCATGTGGATGTGTGTAGCGATGGAAGCGCCTCACCGGAGTTGTGGCCAGATGCGGAGAAGACGGGGGTGAATGGTTCTATTGAGGACTTGTGTTTGGGTTTTTGATAAGGGAAGTTAATCTAAAGAACTAGAGAGACCTAACTACCTACTCTAAAGGTCATAAAGGATAAGGAGGATGCCAGGTATGGTGTGGCCGTCGCCGTGGAAGAGAACTGCTCTGGTGAGGTAGAAGCGGTGACGACGATGGGAAGGGGGCTCCTACTGGTACAACCAAGAGTGGAAGAAGTTGAGGAAGGTAGATCCATTGTCGATATTGCGAACGGATGAGGAATGGAGCCAGAGGAGGTTGCCAAATGTTGAGGAGCTATTCAGCCAGAGAGGAGGGAGGAATTGAGGGTGATTCTAATCGTATTCGAGCATGGAAGGATCGGTGTGCACTGGGGATCCTTTTATAGGCTTTTAGAGGGCAGTTGAAGCCTGGAAACCAAGCTTTCAAGCTTGGAAAGCTTGCTGGAGTTGGAAACCCAAGAGATACCCAAATCTCTCATGCGTTCGCATGAGAGATTGGGAAGGTTATAGGATTCAAGGTCGGGTGCATTGTAAAGCGAACTCCATAAGGAATCTCCCTTCTAATTTTGGATGGGATTTGTTGATCAGAGAAGCAGTTCTCTTCAATCAAAGGTCGTTGGAGAAGGATTCCTCCATGATAATGGCAAAGGAACCTATTCGCAAAGAATGATGGCAAAGATAGGGGCCTATTTGTAAGGATTTTGAAAGTTAGGGACATGTGTGTGAGAGAAAAGAGTCATATAAGACTAAATTGCAAACTAGGTCAAGATGATCTTAGATTGGGTCCAAATTTTGGTACAAACCTACTTTGAACCTAAGGAATCCAATGGTGAAGTTAGATTTAGGTTTTAACCAAGTTTGACTAGGTAAATCACGTAGTTACTCAAATTAGGGCAACTGTTCATCTATGGCTCTATTTTAGGTCAAATTGGGTTCCAATGGTCAAATCAAGCATAACAAACTTAGAGAATATTTTTCTATGATTTTTAGAAGGTTTAGGTGAATTTTAACCTGACCAAAACCTCAGTGAATCAAGCGGATCTATTTTTAGGGTTTCAAATGTCATTTAGTTCTCAGAACACGTGAAAACCCATCTCTGTCTGCACGGACCTTCTTGTTAGACAATTATGACCACTTGACCTTTGATTAACCCCTAAAAAATCCTGTGATTGTTCTGCAGTTGAGATATACTGTTAAAACTGCAGTTTTACCCTTATTTTCTAATTATTCTCTCATAATGGATGTGCAGTGAATTAAGGCTCTTCTGGTAGTTATGTAGGAGCATTTATTCCTTGATTGTGACTAATTAAAGCTAGCTTTAGCTGATGATGATGTTATCATCATACCCCCATGCCTACCTTTTACTAGTTCCTTAGCAAAATCTCATGAAATTAACTCAAATTCTAGACGGTGCCTTTAATGCTCAAATCTCTGATGTGTGCTTTCTTCTATTGATTAGGTTAGAATGCTAACAATAGGCTTAGAGGTACTCAAGTACCAACCAAGATCCGAACCTGACCAGCTTTAGCCTCAGTTTGTTGCGAAGGTTTCTAAGGCCCACAGGAACAAACCTAAGGTTTGTTTAACACCGTGGTTAAAGCACCTGATGTAAGCACATTTGTTGAGGGTAAAATGCCTATTCATGCATATTCCTAGGCTTAGATTTGCATTTCATGTTATAAATATTGCATAGCATGCGTCATTCTGCATTTAGAATAGTTGTATATAATTTAGGTTAATTACATTTTTTTGTGGTTAGGAGAGAAGCATATTTATTTAGGAGCCTCGAATTGATGATCCAACTATACGGATTTGATCGAGACAACGATCGGAGTCCAACACCTCTGAAATCGCCTCGATCGGAGTCCCATAGCACCATATGCAGTCCGAGGAAGATCAATGGCCAAGGGACTAGGAGACATAATTCAAAGCTTCAAATGATAAATCCGATCGCGCGGATGGATTCGGGTCGACGATCGTAGCCTAACGACGTGAAAATCGACTCAATCCGACCTTCGTAGCAGCCCCTACAATAAGAAGAAGATGGACGGCCTAGACTACGCCACGTGGTGCAACCAAGGCTGCCAACACACGCACTTAGCACCGCACGCACGTAGCAGCACAGGTGCACGCGCGAGCGCGCAAGCGCGCAGGCGTGCAATGCCAGCGCTTTGGCACGTGCATGTGCGGCAAGGCAGGAGCGGTGCCAGCGTAGCATGAGGTGGACTACAACGATGCATGAGCTGGACTTACAACAACGCTTACAGCCGTCGGTAATTCATCATATGCCAACAAAGCCAGTTGTCGGCGCCAGCAGGCATGAGCTACCTGCAACAATGTTTCTAGCTACGGCCTGGATGTCACTAATGTCCCATACCTATTTTTGCCTCTTCTCCTCCACTATAAAAGGACCTACACCCCCTCCCTTCCAAGCCATCTCTACCTACTCTACTCCCACCTACTCCCAAGATCTAGCAAACCTACCAACGCTCCATTAGAGCTTGTTCTCAAGCTCCCAAGGTGCCTATTAGTGTAGTGAACCTCTACCCCACCAAATACTCCTCCAACTTCCCATCTCCCTTCGTAGGCACCTTGGAGCTGTCCTCTCACCTCCATTCTGGTAGCAGATCAGCTCCATCTTCTCACCTCCATTCCAGAGCTACGCTGAAGCTTTCCTCAACCCGACGTTCTCCAGCATCTCACCTTCATCATCCCGCTCCTCACCTCCTTCGTCTGAGCTTCCGCCAGGCGCCGTTGTCTCACTGAGCAGCCGATTTGGGAGATTTCCTGTCACCTCCCTCTCTTTATATACTTTCATAGTTTCTTGTAATTGACATTTGAAGTAATATATATCATATTTGTTTCACATCTCTATCTTGTGATACATTTGCTTATTTTCTTTTATTTCAAAAATACAAAAAAATAACAAAACCCCAAAATACCAAAATGAAACAAAATGAAGCGCGATTTTCAAGTAAAGTAAATGTCACCTCCCTATGTTTGACTCGGAACTCCCTTGGAGTTTTGGTATAAATTATCTGATCGACGTGTTTTGCAACTACGATGACAGGTTACTTGTAACCCTAATTTCTAAACACGTGAAACATGCATGACCATTTTGGCGTTGTTGTCGGGGACAACTCGACCATTTTGGCACCGTTGCTAGGGAGGCAACGGAATTTACTTTATTGTTTATTACGTTTCTTTGCATTTACATAGCACTAACCCTACTTGTCTTTGATCTACTGTCTTGTAGGTACCCTAGCAAGGAGATCCAAGTGCGGTAGACCGGGGTAAAGTGCGGGTAGAGTGTTTTGTAAGTGTTCCCCACACCACCCCCACCTTAGTTTTCATTCCATAACTGAATAACTCAAACCCAAATCAACTTAGGTGCTTTTTATAAACCCTAGGATAGATTTGGTTGTTTGTTTGCCACCTCCACTCACCTCGCCATCCACATAAATAAAAAATAATAAAAAAAAAAGTGTTATCTGATTGTGGGATTTTTTGAAAGCTACACACTTAACACCCACAACTTCTTATCCTAAGGCACACAAACACTTTGATTCTACCACTTAACCGGGATCTGACCTGTGGACCCGGTACACTTCAACTAAATACACATAAGTGAGTACAAATCTGAATAGGTTAAGCAGTCTTGTGTGCCTTAACTAAGTGGTGCAATTGGCCAATTGATTGAGCTATTTAGGATACACCACTCAATCTAAAACTAATCCATCAAGTAGCTTGCCACTTAGGGTTGATTCTTAGGGCTGAACCAGGCACTCAACATTATTTTTTATTTTTAAAGGAACATATCATCACCCGTGTTTTCAAAACTTGGAGTGTTCTACTAAACCTTGATTGAACCAACCTAAGAATTAAACCCTAAAAGCTACTAAACAAGGTTAAATTCTAAAAGACACATCATCAAATAACCTAGTTTGAGAACCCTAGTTGTGCACGCACACACATTTTAACTGATCATTAAGGGCACAACTCATCTAAAGGGCCCATCACATTCCTGAAGCACCATTGTCCCAAGCCTAACTAAAATTGATTAGACGTTGGCCCTAAGGACTGGTTCGCCCGTCGGGATCCAAATTGAGATTGTTCATGATTAACCTGCTTATACTAGTCAATCTGATGTCTAGCTAGGGGAGTAGGGTCAAACGACTGCGGTCGGGGGGTACACTAGGAACCGGAGGCGTAAGCCAATGGAAGAACCTTCTCCCTAGTCCCTCCTTCTAACTGGTTGGATTGCCTGGACATAAGTAGAGTAAATCGTCCATAATCTTCGGACAGATTCTGAGAGTCTATAGACCTTTAGGCTATCCAACCTAAGGACAGGCTTGTATTTTTGTATTGCAGGGCTCCTTTCTCTTCTGATTTCCCTCCTTACTTCACCATGTACCTTCCACATCCTACACGCATTTCACAGCCTATCCTCCTACCACCACTTACCCCCAAGATGATTACCATCCCGACTTAACTTGTAATTATCTGGTCATGCGTGTTTCGCATGTTAGAAACTGGGGTTACAAGGAACCCATCGTTGTAGTTGCAAAACATGTCGATCAGATAAAATTTATATCGAAACTCCAAGGGAGTCCCAGGTCGAACACAGGGAGACGACGTTTACTTTACTTGAAAACCGTGCTTTGATTCGTTTCTTTTTTTGTATTTTGGGGTTTTGTTATCTTTTTGTATTTTTGAAATAAAAGAAATCAAGCAAACGTATCACAAGATAGAGATCTGGATCAAATCTGATATATATTACTTCTAATGTCAATTACAAGAAACTATGAAAACATATAAAGAGAGGGAGGTGAGAGAAAATCTCCTGAATTTGCTATTCGGTGAGACAACGGCCCCTAGCGGAAGCTCAGACGAAGGAGGTGAGGAGCGGGACGACGGAGGTGAGATGCTGGAGGACGTCGAGTTGAGGAAAGCTTCGACGTAGCTCCGGAATGGAGGTGAGAAGACGGAGTTGATCTGCTACCAGAATAGAGGTGAGAGGACGACTCCAAGGTGACCTATGAAGGGAGATGGGAAGTTGGAGGAGTATTTGGTGGGGTAGAGGTTTGCTACACTAATAGGCACCTTGGGAGCTTGAGAACAAGCTCTAATGGAGCATTGGTAGGCTTGCTAGAGCTTGGGAGTAGGTGGGAGTAGAGTAGGTAGAGATGGCTTGGAAGGGAGGCGGTGTAGGTTCTTTTATAGTGGTGGAGAAAAGGAAAAAATCCTATCTGGGTCTTTACTGACATCCACGAATGTCGTTGCAGCTATCGCTGAAGATTTAGCCTTCAATTATTCTTGCTGGCGCGCATGGGCCTTTAGTGACGTCCATAAATGTCACTACAGCTGTCGCTGAAGATCTGCCTATCAAATCCTCTTGCTGGCGTGCATAGACCATTAGTGACAGCTGCAAGCGTCACTAAAGGTGCACCGCTGAAGATCCGTGCCCCTTCCTGCTGGCGTGCGCTCCGCTGGCGCTATGCGCTTCGCGCACCCGTGTCGTGCTAGTTGGGCCCGGATAGGTTGTGTTAATATGGTGATTTTATCATTGAAATGAGTATAGTGGTTAACCTAAATCGAGCCTAACCATCTCTTTACAAAATTTTTCACCAGGCCTACTTGATTTTATCTTGGTCACTTTTAGGCCCAGGGTCAAACTCAGGGAAGTGGGATTAGAGGTGAAGAAGTTTCTACGCCTTTCCTACAATGAATCTCTTCCATTCGTTTATTATGTTTTTGGTATTTTCCTATTTAATATTTTTTTCTGATAATTTTTTTCCTTGAGGTACACCCTCGAAATCGGGTTCTTGGCTTTGATCCAAATTCGGGTTTCAAAACTAGTCTTCGTAAGACTGAGTACCTGCAAGTCAAGGATTATCTTTTCTCTTTTATATTTTTTTTTATCTTTTTAATTGGAGAAAAGAGAAATAGAAATAAGATAAATATAGTATATATATATGTATATATTATATATGTATATAGGGGTGGGGTTGGAGGTGGAGATGGCGTGTAGCATGGTGTCGAGCCGGTTGTCGTCTAGGAAGACGCAACCAATAGAACGAAGTACCGTGTGGAGTGTAGAATGGATGATGGAAGATGTGTGCGAAAATGCTTTCTGTGCACGTGTATCGGGGAATATCAGCAACTGGTGCAGATATTCCCGTGATACAATGTATGGTAGGTGATATAAAAATATATATATGCGTATATGTATTTATGTAAATATATATATATCTATATGTAAATATATATGGTTATAATTATATAAGTGTATATGTAGCTATATGTGTGTGTGTGTATATATATATATATATATATATAGATATGTAAATATATGTATAGATAGATGTATAGATATGTGTGTATATATATATATATTTATAATTTGATAAATATGTATGTATATATAACTATATATATAGATATAGATTTATATATATATATGTATATATATACTAAAATATGTATATGTTATATATATTTGTATATGTATATATATATATGTATAAGTATCTATGTATATATATATATTTATAATTATAGATATATGTATATATGTATGTATATTTGTATATATATATTTATAAATATATGTGTATATATATATGTATATACATCTATATATATATATATATGTATATATACTTATACTTAGTTATTTAGGTACTAATATATGTATAGATATATGTATATATATATGTATATATGTATATAAATATATATATGTACATATATATATAAGTATATAGTAGTGTATAAGTGAGAGTGTGTGTATGCGAGAGTGCGAGTGTGTGTGTGTATGTGTCTGCAGAGAGAGTGAGAGAGTGCTGAGAAAGAGAGAGAGAGACAGAGATCGTCTGCTGAGGAAGAAGGTGCGGGTGAGTTAAGTTGTCCGCACGCAGCTGCCGTCGTCTGATGCCACGTGCAGGCGCAGGTGCGTAGGCACACGAAGACAAGCATGCATGCAGGAGGTAATGAGCACGAGGGAGGGAGGACCACAGCGCACCACGCTGCGTGAAGAGGCGGGCGCTGAAGCGGGTGTGGGCGAAGGCAGGTGTAGGCGCTGGCGTATGCGGGAGCGAGTACTGGCATACGCGGGAGCGGGCACAGGAGTGCGCGGACGGGCTGGCACTAGTAGTGGTGCGAAGAGAGAGCACCGAGTGACCGGATAAGTGAGAAACCTACCGGTCACCACACTGTAGCCACAATGTTCTGCTGAAACACGTGAATAGTGGCTACAGTGCACTCTCGGCTCGCACGACCGGGTGCTGGCGGTTCCGTGAGTGCGGACGCCACTGAGCGAGCTGGCGCGCACGTGGAAGGACTGCACCGGCTGGGTAGCGGGCGGAGCTTTGCAACAGAGCATGCGGAGAGGGGCGAAGGCAGCCTGCTAGCACGCACAGAGGCCGCGGAACCGACGCCTGTGGCGAGTGGTGGCCTGCGCTACTACTGGCTGCCGCTACTGACGCCTTGCTGCTGCTGCGGAGCTTCAGACCTTGACTCTGCGGCAATGGTGAAGATGCTTGGAACGATGAAATCAGAGAAGAGAACCACCACGCCTACCGGCTCTTTGATGAGCTGGGCTGTGGTGGGACTCACAGTGGTGGTTGTGCACCACTGTGAGGTGCTCCTCCCTACAGAGTAACTCCTCAGAGGGAGGAGAGGCTTCGTATGGAGCGGTGAGGGGAAGAGACGACCTGGAGGAAGCTGCTGTGTGTTTTTTTTGGTGTTGGACCAGGCTCCCTCAAAGAAGAAAGCCGTGCCCTTTTTAAAGAAGGAAGAAGCATGCATAGCCATGCCCTGGCTGTGTATGGCTGTGCATGCGGCTGCAGGGAAAGTTTGCTGCTGAGCATGGCGCGAAGAGGAAGAGGCCATGCCTTGCAGCCACGGAGAGAAATTCAAAGCCAAATAGAAATAACAAATAAAGTTGGAAATTTTACGAGACTGCACTTGAAGAATTTGTTAATTACAAGGCCATTTTACTCACTCTCCTCCCCTCTCAAATAAATGCATGCATGCGTGTATTTTCGCAAATGCGACTATGGCTACCTAATATGCACTGGCAATGCTAGGAAATAGCACAAGATGTCACAAATGTTGGTGTATTTTTGCTATGCAATCATACCCCCATGCCTATCTTTTGCTAGTCCCTAGCAAAATATTTTTTTTGTGTTGTATTTAGAAATGATCTTAAGTTGAAGATTTTCTTCTGAGGCGACATAAGTGTGTTTATTTGTTGGATATTGTGAGAACCAATTGCAGAGAAGACTGCCAGTACATTAAGTCTTATGTGACATAGATCATCTCTTAACTAACCAGGACTCTTGATATTTAAGCCTTAAGTACGATTTCCAGGACCCAGGAGGTTTTTGCCATACTCGAGAGCTTAAGAGATTATGGCTTGTGCTTAGTGAAGGATCAAGACTGACCAGATGAACATTAAGACTCAAGCCCAGGGTTTCACGAATTTTTAAGTATGGGTTGGTCCCAGTTTCAGCTCATTCTTCGGATTGGCCCTTAAAAAGATGACGGAAAACTCAACTCCCATTTTATAACATTTGTGGCTCAAAGAAAACAGGGTATTTGTAATTTGCCCTGAAGAATTTTTTGTAGGGGAAAGACTTTACAAATATTTGCGAGACATACTGACTTATTTGCATCTTTTTTTTTTTTTGAAACACATGTCAGTATATCCCTTACAACATAATTTGGAGGAGCACACTTTTCTTTTTGGTGGGAGAGTTCCTTTTTGGTGGAAAGAGTCTCTCCTAAACACAAGACTAAAGCCTGGGATAAAAAGTCTACCTGCGCGCACAGGTAAGGACTCCACCTTCCCTAATGAACACTAGGGTTGGATCTTATGTTCACCTGGTCTTTCTTGATATGTGTAGTGTTGAACCAAGATTATTTAGGCTCTCGAGTAGAAGCAAACCAACGGATCCTGTACTGGTGTCTCAGGTACAAGAATACATCCTTAGTTAGGAGAGATTATGATCTATCTTGTCAATGCTCAAGTGAATTAAGCCTGAGCCTGAGTGAATCAAGCTTCTGTGGCTTGGAAAGTCTTCAAAACAGTGGTTAAATATCCATAAACACTTATTATATTTTTGTTTCATCCTTCAGATCATTACTAAACACCATTTTATATATATATACATAGATGGAAACTGCATGATACCATAAAATACCCAGATCCTATGGATGCCTATCCACCCCCCCATGCCAAATGATGCTATGTCCTCATGTACATGCAGGGTAGGGTAGAGGAAGGACCAAAGATCAGGTAACGAGAGCTGAGGTGCAGGGAAAACAGCAGGGTGGTAGGGTGGGTGGATGGTGGGTGGTGAGGTGAAGAGTGAAGTGAGCGTGACAGTGAAGTGAAAAGTGATGGTGGATGGTGAGTGTTGTTGGGGTGCCTCCCAACGAGCGCTGAATTTAACGTCCCCAGCTGGGCTCAGAATGAGGCACAAAATTAGTTACCCTCCAGCAAGGCAACAGTTACTCCAACGGGGGCAGGTTCATGAGTAAGATAAGGTTTCAAACGCTGCCCATTGACTGTAAATTTATTCCCAGATTTGGGATCTTCAATCTCAACGGCCCCATTGGGAAATGGTACTCGAGACCAGGAAAAGACCAGTCCATTTGGACTTCAGTTTCCTAGGAAAGAATTTGAGCCTGGCGTTGTAGAGCCAAACTTGCTGAGATGGCTCAAATTCCTTCCGCCGAATACGGCTGTCGTGACAAGCCTTAGTGCGTTGCTTGAAAGTTAAGGTAGAATCATAGGCTTCACGATGGAGCTCTTCCAGCTCTTGGAGTTGGAGTTTCCTTTCTCGACCACACAGGTCTGGGTCAAGGTTACATTGGTGAACTGCCAAATAAACGCGGTGTTCCAACTCCACGGGCAAATGACAAGGCTTTCCGTAAACAATTCTATAAGGAGACATACCAAGGGAAGCCTTGAAGGCGGTCCGATACACCCAAAGTGCGTCAATCATCTTATCAGACCAGTCCTTATGGTCAAGCCGAACCATTTTCTGCAGAATTTGCTTGATTTGCCGGTTCGACACCTCTGCTTGGCCGTTCGTCTGAGGATGATACGGGGATGCGATACGATGGTGGACTCCGTATTTCCTCAGAAGTGCTCGAAAAGAAGCATAGGTAAATTGGCTTCCTCCATCCGAGATGATGGCTCGAGGGATCCCAAAGCGAGCAAAGATGTGGTCTTTCACAAATCGAGTAGATATAACATGGTCAGCACATCACGTGGGAATAGCCTCGATCCATTTTGAAACATAATCAACAGCTACGAGGATGAATTCGAAGCCGTTGGAAGGAGGAAAGAGACCCATGAAATCAATTCCCCAAATGTCGAAGATTTCCACAGCTAGGATGGGTTGTAAGGGCATCATGTCACGACGTGACATTGACCCTAACGACTGGCACCTAGTGCAATGTTTGGCATAATTGTGTGCATCCTGGTGAAGGGAGAGCCAAAAGAAATCGTACTGCAACACCTTGGCTACAATTTTCCTCCCAGAGAAATGGCCTCCGCAGGCCTGATCGTGGCAGAAGGATAGCACACTAGGGAATTCGTTGTCAGGAATACAGCGACGGATGATTTGATCAGCACCTATTCGAAAAAGAAGTGGATTATCCCGAAAATAATACTTTGCTTCTGCCATGAGGCCCTCGCAATGGTTTTTAGGCCAGCCACGTGGAAGGGATCCAGAAGCAAGGTAATTGGCAATGTCAGCATACCAAGTCCACTTGCCACATTAATTGCCAATAGGTGCTCATCAGGAAAAATCTCATTAATAGGTAGAGTAAGTCCAATATGGTCAGGGTCCAGTCTGGAAAGATGATCAACCACAACATTCTGGGCTTCGACCTTATCGCGGATCTCAATGTCAAATTCCTGGAGCAGAATGATCCAACGAATCAGTCTAGGCTTGGCATCCATCTTGTGCATGAGATGGCGAATGGCTGCGTGATCAGTGAAAACAATAACATGTGAGCCCAGAAGGTAAGAGCGGAATTTCTCCAGCCTAAAGACGACCACCAGTAGTTCTTTCTCAGTGGTAGTATAATTACGCTGGGCCTCGTCCAACATCTTACTAGCATAGTATACCACGAAGGGGTGTCTATCACATCTTTGTCCCAGGATGGCTCTGACTGCAAGGTCGGAAGCGTCACACATCAGTTCAAAGTCGAGGGACCAATCAGGTGGCTGGAGAACAAGGGCCTTGGTGATAGCATTACGTAGCTGCATGAATGAATGTATGCAATCGGGGCCCATATCGAAGGGTACTTCGTCCGATAGGAGATGAGTTAAAGGTCAAGAAATCTTGGAGAAATCTTTGATAAATCTCCTATAGAAACTGACGTGTCCCAGGAAGGGGTGGATTTTTTTGACAGAGCCAGGCATAGGTAAATCAGCAATTACATCAAGCTTAGCTCTGTCAACCTCGATGCCCCTATCGGAGATGATATGTCCGAGAACAATTCCCTCGTGTACCATAAAATGACTTTTTTCCTAGGAAAGCATGAGGTTTACATCAATACATCTCCTAAGGATACAGGTCAGGTTGGCGAGACAGTCATCAAAAGATGGTCCAAAGACCGAAAAGTTATCCATGAAGACCTCGAGAAAGTCACCCACCATGTCATGAAATATCACCAGCATACATCTCTGGAAAGTTGCTGGCCCGTTACAAAGTCTGAACGGCATCCTTCTAAATGCAAAGGTGCTGAAGGGGTAGGTTAAAGTGGTTTTCTCTTGGTCCCGGGGGTCAATTGCCACCTGGTTATATCCTGAGAATCCATCCAGGAAATAGAAAAATTTATTTCCCACTAACCACTCCAGGATTTGGTCAATGAAAGGTAGCGGAAAGTGATCTTTCTTAGTTGCAGCATTGAGTTTCCTATAATCTACACACACTCTCCAAAATGTAGGCGTGCGTGTAGGGATGGATTCGCCCTTGTCATTGACACGGATGGTGAGTCCCGCCATTTTGGGCACAATGTAAATCGGACTCACCCAGGGGCTATCGCTGATCGGGTAGATTATACCCGCATCCAGCCACTTAATGATTTCCTTCTTAACGACCTCCCACATGTTATTGTTGAGACGTCGCTGCATCTCGCGGGAAGGTCGAGCCTCCTCCTCCATATATATATGGTGAGTGCAGTAGGAGGGGCTAATGCCAGATAAGTCTGATAACGACCATCCAATGGCTGCCTTGTGTTCCATGAGGACCTTCGTTAGTTTGCACTCTTGCTCCCTGGTCAATTTTGAACTAATGATTATGGGGAGAGTTTCATTTGGTCCCAAGAAAACATACTTAAGTGTACAAGGCAGCTCTTTCAGCTCGGGAGTGGATGGTGAAAGATCTGCCATTTCCTGGGACGAGAGTGTCCCAGGCGGATCAGAAAACAAGTCAAGAGGAAGAAGTTGGCCCTCAGATTGGCCAAGAAAAGGGGCTTCTTGGATAGATGGATCCAAATGGATCCAAAAAGGAATAGCCCCAATGAGAAGTATGTGGACACAAGGTCCCAGTGTGGAGTTGTAACTCTGCCTGATTTGGTGGGAAAGAAAGGGCAATCCAGTCTTCAAGAGTGTGGACCGGCGGTGAGTAGCCCAGAAATGACTCAGACCACGAGGTATGGGAAGCGGAGAAAATCTCATCAGAAGTCTGGTCAGGAGAAGGTACAAGAATTGGGAGGGATAGGGGAATGTCACTATATGTGTTGGTCAGGCAATCGTCAGTGTTTACAGGTAATCTATAGCAGTCAGAATAGGTTCCAATTAGTCCGATACACACGCTGACGGCCATGTCCTCATCAGACGTGTCATCCTCGATGCAATCGCAATCAAAGTTCTTGTTTGCCTTGAAGATGTTAAGCTTGAGCTTCTCAGATCCAACGGCAATCTCAATATAGCCTGACTCGCAGTCGATATGGGCACGGGCTGTGGCCAAGAAAGATCAACCAAGGATGATCGGACAATCAGAAAGTGAGATAGGAACTTCCATATCTAGAACAAGAAAGTCAACAGGAAAACAGAGACTATTGACCCTAACCACCACGTCTTCCAGCACACCCTTCGGAATTTTGACAGAACGATCTGCCAACTGTAATGTGACAGGGGTGGGTTTCAGATTTCCCAAGAAAAATTTTTTGAGCATGATGATTGGTATAAGATTGATGGAAGATCCTAGATCAATTAGGGCACGATTAAAATTACAGCCTTGGATGCTACAGGAAATAAGCGGTGTGCCCGGATCTTTCTGCTTCGGTGGTAGATTTGACAGTATAGCACAACTTGCATGAGGCGAGAGAACCACCAGATTCTTAGTTTTCTTTGACTGTCGCCTGGGTGTTGTGTAGTCTTTGAAAAATTAGGCGACAATAGGTATGTGGTCGATAGCCTCGAGCAAGGGTACCTTGATTTCAACATCCCTGAATAAGTTACGTAGGTTATCAAAGGCCTGCATATCTTTCTTCTTGCCTTTTGGCTCCCTCAGTAGAGCCTCAGGGAATGGGACTGATTCTGGCACCAATTTGGGTGTATCGTCCTCTCGCGAATGCGGTGCGCATCCCGAATGAGAGGGCGATGAAGAAGATGGGCCAGGATCAGGTCGAGGCGGATCTACGGTCTGCTTTCCACTCCTCGTAGTGATCGCATTGGACGATGCAGGTCCAGTCAGATCATAAGGCAGAGGAGGGTTCGCAATAGGGGCATAAGAGTGAGGTGCTGCAGCGGGATTAGCCTGAAATCTTTGTGGAATGCTCGGAGCTTGCAAAATTTGATGAACCTACCCCTGAGAAGGTCGTACCTATGGTTGGGGACCACGGGGTATGAAATTTCGTGGGTTGGGAATAGGTTGGGCTGGAAGAGTGCCTTGAGATCGAGTCGCCATGCGTAGTTGACTGATCTCAGCATTCAGCTGTGCCAATTGGTGCTGAAGAGAGGTCATGTTCTCTTCATGGTGCTTTGACATTTCCGTCATCATTCGCATCAATTTGTCAAGAGGACTTGATGAGTGTTCTGTTTGCGATACACAAGGACCCGATGGCGGATTCGCCATAGGATTAGACTGAGCCCTTGGGATGACGAGTGCGGATGGTCGCATTGGTCCATCCGTGGGGTTTTGGCGCTGCGGGTTGTTGGACCATGCGAAGTTTGGATGATTTTGCCACCCAAGGTTATAAGTGGCAGAGTACGGGTTGTTCCCCAGGGCACAAGCGTCTTCTATGCCAGAAGACGCGTCCGCATGTAAATATGCATCCGAGCACACGGAGGCTTGGTCCTCCATGTCGAAATACTGGCTCGCAGAAGCCAGATCCACATGACTTACCGAATCGCTCTGCACGACACTTGGTAAGGAAGGTCTTATGGGGTTTCTCAGGATAAGCCTAGTGTTGGAAGAATTGGGATTGTGACGAAGTGGTGAGGTGGGGTTGTTTGCCATAGAACTGGCGGGGTTTGCCAAAAGCTCGTCCAGCTTCTTGTGTATGACGAAGACTTCATCCAATTTCTGTGCGATAAGGCTGAGATCTGTGGATGAATGGGAGGGTCCCGTGTCAACTTCGTGGACATTACGAGGCAGGCTGGTACGATTAAAGGTGACAATGGAGGCATTGTTCATTGAGTTTTCGCTCATATTTTCAAATAATTCGAATGCTCCATTCTCATCTTTATTCATGAAATTCCCACCGCAGGAAGCATTTGCAATATGCTTCAAAGTCTCATTTAGCCCATAATAAAAAATCCGGGCTATATGCCACTTAAGCAGACCATGGTGCGGACACTTCCTAAGGAGGTCATTATATCTCTCCCATGCCTCATGAAACTGTTCGCCGTTTTGTTGCGTAAATGAAGTGATAGGACGGCGAAGCGCATTGGTTCACCCGATTGGGAAGACTTCTTGAGAAATGCTGTTCTCATCTCTTCCCAAGAGTGGATGGTTCTCCCAAGGGTGCGTAACCACTGCGACGCTTTATCCAGCAATGAAAACGGGAACATTTTCATGAGGACTATAGGTAACCCGATATTTCTTGGTTTAACTGTTTCAGCCAATCAGGTTAAGTCTTCCAAGTGGAGAAAAGGATCTTCACTTGCAAGACCATGGAAGTGAAAATTTATCAGGCCAATTATGTTAGGTTTCAGTTCAAAGTCGTTCCCACCCATGGGGACCCGAATTTGTCGTATGGTCTCTGTAGCAGCGGGATTCTGAGAGGAGCTAAGAGACCTAGGCTCCTCCCGTTCGGGTTCTGCATTTCCTCCAATGTTTCCCTAATGGCCTCAATTTGTTCATTATACATTTCCATTTGGGCTTGGAGGCGTGTAATGGGATCCAAGGCTCCACCACCTGGTGGGTTTTGAGGGTGGTTTCCTCCCTCAGGATTTGGGGGTGGGCGTGCAGCCATGTTTGTGGAGGAGGATGATTCGGCTTCTTTTCTAAAATTATCAGGCAATTCACACAGTTCAGGGTTTTGTGACCTCCTCCCAAACATGCACTACCGCAGGAAGAATTGGGGGGATACAAAGGGAAAAGAGATGAGAGAAATGACACCGCAAAGGTACACTTGATGACAAATCAATACAATTAAATTCCTAACCTCTACAGTGTGCCCTTAGACCTAAAGATCTAAGTTACCTACTATCACGACCTACGGAACCTAATGCGAGCACCGCGGAATCACCAGGCCAGATTGAAAGGCCGTTTGCCCCAGTCTTAGACACCCGATAGCACGAGGGAACCCTCACTAGCACGTAGGCGCTACACGCAGGTAGTTAGACCTCCAATCCTTAATAAAGGTCAAGTTGCTACTAGTTTTAGTTAGAGGCTTAAGATTAAGTGCTTCTGGAATGTGAAGGGCATTATTTACGAGTAATGCCCAAGTGATTGATTTTACAAAGTGTGTAAACCAAGCATGCAATGGGGAAATCTCCCCGAATTGAAGTTTTAATTGGTGAATGGTTTGCAGAGTTTCAGCTTTAAGTAGTACGGATTTTAGGATTTCTCTGAATTACCAATTCAACCAATCTTCGGGTTTTGAGAGAATACAAGTTTTCTTTTAAGCACAACAAACCCTTCTTCAATGTCAGTTGGTTAATGCATGCTAAAATGCAATGGGCTTCCCTAGATGGAGATTTCTATGTGTGGATGCACGAGTCAATTTTAGATAAGTGTGAAAGGGAGCCAAAGCACTTCAATTCAAGTGCTCCCAATCACCAAAATGATTTCCACACACAAGGCTCAATCATAAGATAAAGAAAATCAATTTGTTGGGGTTGAAGTATTTGGGATCAAATCTTAGGCACGTGAAAGGTCATGGTGGGATTGGAATCAACTCAATTCCAAGTCTCCCCACTAAAGAGGTGATCCCGAATTGCAGATAAATGAGGCAAAGAGAGATGACAATCAATCTATTTATTTTTGCCTCAAAGAATACTTCACACGGCGAAAGATTCATGAATCAAGATTCTTGGATCTTCGCTATGCGAAGTTTGGCGGGAAATCTTGGGGCGGTGGGAGTGAAGGCAAACAATCAAACAAGTGATTTTTAATCTACTTGCCCCAAGAGATCCCAAGAAGTGTTCTTTTAGTTTTTTTTTTTTATTAAGGTGACAAGTTAACCTAAGTTGCTAAGAAAGAAAGACCTACTTGTTCAGCAACGTGTGCGAAGCTCCAATGAGGTGCCAGTGACTTCACGCTCTTGTTCCCGCCTTGGATCTGCCCACGTCTCTGACTTTGTCTGCCTGTCTTCTCCTTGCAATAGGTTCACCTGCACATCAACAAACAAAAACACCCGTGAAGAGAAGGGTGTGAGAAGAGAAAAATTAAAGGAATGGAGTAAAAACTTACTTGAATGCGCACTTCCCCGTCAACGACGCCAGAAAAGATGTATGGTCGGGCCCGGATAGATTGTGTTAATATGGTGATTTTATCGTTGAAATGAGTATAGTGGTTAACCTAAATCGAGCCTAACCATCTCTTTACAAAATTTTTTACCTAGCCTACTTGATTTTATCTTGGTCACTTTTAGGCCCAGGGTCGAACTCAGGGAAGTGGGATTAGAGGTGAAGAAGTTTCTACGCCTTTCCTACAATGAATCTCTTCCGTTCGTGTATTATGTATTTGGTGTTTTTCTATTTAATATTTTTTTCTGATAATTTTTGTCCTTGAGGTACACCCTCAAAATCGGGTTCTTGGCTTTGAGCCAAATTAGGGTTTCAAAACTAATCTTCGCAAGACTGAGTACCTGCAAGTCAAGGATTATCTTTTCTCTTTTATATATATTCTTTTTATCTTTTTAATTGTATAAAAGAGAAATAGAAATAAGATAAATATAGTATATATATATGTATATATTATATATGTATATAGGGGTGTGGGTGCAAGTGGAGATGGCGTGTAGCACGGTGTCGAGTTGGTCGTCATCTAGGAAGACACAACCAATAGGACGAAGTGCCATGTGGAGTGTAGGATGGATGATGGAAGATGTGTGCGAAAACGCTTTCTGTACACGTGTATCGGGGAATATCAGCAACTGGTGCAGATATTCTCGTGATACAACGTATGGTAGGTGATAGGAAAATATATATATGTGTATATGTATATATGTAAATATATATATCTATATGTGTATATATATGGTTATAATTATATAAGTGTATATGTAGCTATATATGTAAATATATATAGATATGTGTGTATATATATATATATTTATAATTAGATAAATATGTATGTATATATAACTATATATATTGACATAGATATATATATATATATGTATATATATAGTAATATATTTATATAGTTATATATATATGTATATGTATATATATATATGTATATGTGTATATATATATGTATAAGTATCTATGTATATAGATATATGTAGATAGATAGATATATATATATTTATAATTATAGATATATGTATATATGTATGTATATTTGTATAAATGTATCTATATATATGTATATATACTTATACTTAGTTATATAGGTACTAATATATCTATAGATATATGTATATATATATGTATATATGTATATAAATATATATAGATATAAATATATATATATGTATATATATATATAAGTATATAGTCGTGTATAAGTGAGAGTGTGTGTGTGTGTGTGTCTGCAGAGAGAGTGAGAGAGTGCTGTCAGAGAGAGAGAGAGAGAGATCATCTGCTAAGGAAGAAGGCATGGGCGAGTTAAGTCCTCCGCACGCAGCTGCCGTCGTCTAATGCCACACGCAGGCGCAGGAGCGTAGGCGCACGAAGACGCGCGTGTACGCAGGAGGCAATGAGTGCGAGGGAGGGAGGACCACAGTGCACCGCACTGCACGAAGAGGCGGGCGCTGAAGCTAGGCAGGTGCAGGTGCTGCCGTACATGGGAGAAGACGCGGGCGTGCATTGACAGGCTGGCGCCGGTAGCGGCGCGGAGAGAGAGTGCCGAGTGACCGGATAAGTGAGAAACTTACCGGTCACCACACTGTAGCCACCGTGTTCTGCTAAAACGCGTGAACAGTGGCTACAGTGCGCGCTCGGCTCATGCGACCGTGTGCTGGCGGTTCCGTGAGTGCAGGTGCTGCTGAGCGAGTTGGCACGTGCGTGGAAGGACTGCGCTGGCTAGGGCGAAGGTGGAGCTTTGCGATAGAGCACACGGAGAGGGGCAATGGCGGCCTGCTGGCGCTCGCAGAGGCCATGGAACCGGCGCTTGAGGCGCGTGCTGGCCTGTGCTACTGACGCCTTGCTGCTGCTGCGAAGCTTCAGACCTTGACTCTGCGGCAATGGCGGAGATGCTTGGAACGATGAAATCAGAGAAGAGAACCACCACACCCACCGGCTCTTTGATGAGCTGGGCGATGGTGGGACTCACGGTGGTGGTTGTGCACCACTGTGAGGTGCTCCTGCCCGCAGAGTAGCTCCTCAGAAGGAGGAGAGGCTGCGTATGGAGGGGAGAGGGGAGGAGACGGCTTGGAGGAAGCTGTTGTGTGTTTTTTTTGGTGTTGGACCAGGCTCCCTCAAAGAAGAAAGTCGTGCCCCTTTTTAAGAGGGAAGAAGAATGCATAGCCATGCCCTAGCTATGCATGGCTATGCACGCGGCTGCAGGGCAAGCTTGCTGCAGAGCATGGTGCGAAGAGGAAGAGGCCATGCCTTGCAACCGCGCGGAGAAATTCAAAGCCAAATAGAAATAAAAAATAAAGATGGAAATTTTTCAAGGCAGCACTTAAAGAATTTGTTAATTACAAGGCCATTTTACTCACTCTCCTCCCCTCTCAAATAAATGCATGCGTGTATTTTCACAAATGCGGCTATGGATACCTGATATGCACTGGCAATGCTAGGAAATAGAACAAGATGCCACAATTATTGGTGTATTTTTGCTATGCAATCACGCGTGCGCGTACGCGTACACTGCGCTGCTACTACTACGCGCTGCGCGACTGCGCAGCTGCTGCTGAGCGACCGGCCAAATTGGAAATTGGGGGGGCTGCGGGGATTCGAACTCGCACCCCTCCTTTGCAAGCCAACGCTACCACCATTGCAGTAACCCCTCCCTTGTGTCGTGTGGAGCGGCTTGGTGTGTTCGCTTCCCCCCGTTGGATCTTGATCCAACGGCTAGGATTGAAGGGCACGGATGAAGGAGTTGGGCGGTGCTGCTGGTCGGTGTTGGGTAGTCTAAATGGCGCCACACTATGCCATCTGGGCTGTCCATCTTCTTCTTCTTGTAGAGGGTGCTACGGTGCTCAGATCAAGATGATTCCTGCGATGCCGAACTGCGATCATCGTTCTGGATCCATCCGTACGGTCGGATTTTCCATCCGAAACCCATATGGATGTCGCATTGTCCCCTGGCCATTGATCTTCCTCGAGCTTAATGTGATGCTACGGGACTCTGATCTAGATGATTTCGAAGGCGTTAGTCTCCGATCGTCATCTCGATCAAATCCGTATGGTCTGATCGTCCATTCGAGACCCTGAAATAAATCCTCTTTTCTCCTGATCATAAAAAGGACCTAATTAACCTAAAATATAAACAACTACTCTAAATGTAGAATGATGCATGCTATGCGATATTTATATCATGATATGCAATGCTAAGCCTAGGAACTATCACAAATAAGCATTTTACAATGAATTTATACGTGTTTATCATACCCCAGTGCTTACTTTTTGCTAGTCCCTAGCAAAATTAAACTAGATGCTATGTATAACAATAGAATCAGGGTTCGAGTATTTAGGCAAAATTCATTGATTACTTTAGAAAATCTCATCTCCATGACCTAATTACAAAAACTCAACAGTGCCTAGGTGCCTATCAGAATGCAGTTCGTCCGAGCCCTTGCCTTATTTGAGAAGATAATTTTTTTTTCTTTTCTAATTTTTTTGTACTTTTGGAGTTTAAGAGTTACGGGATAACTTTTTACAGCTACCCAACTCACCCAAGACTCGAAAAGGACTCAAAGTGCTAAGCATCCTTGTGAAAAAGTGATAGACTCACAAAAAGGCCGTTAAGACGGACTTCGGGTTTCTACGACCCTAGGTGACCTTGCCTAAAGGTTTATCTTTACGATTGGTAGCTTTCTCCTTACTTCTTTTATTTATGGGGTCAACACAAGGGTGAATCCAGTGTATATCTCCCTGATTTATTCTACTTCCCCGCTTCTTCCCTAAGTGTTTTGGGAATTATGGTGCATTTTTTGTGAACTAGGTTCTGGACAACCGGCCGATGAGCTGTTACCACCGACAACTTGCCAACCATACTCGTGCGGTGAAGTGTGGTTTTATTTATTTTTTTTTATTTTCTCCTTTTTTCTCTTTTTTTTTGAGTGTTTCTTTTTTTTTGTTTTAAGTAGGTGGCTTCCCTGATCTAAGATTTACCTAAAGGCAGTACAACGAAAATGATCTTGTGGCTGGGCTCTGGACAACCGACCGATGAGCTGTTACCACCGACAACTTGCCAGCCATACCACCCAAGTCAATCCATTAGCTACACAATTTCTGTAAAAACCACCGAAAAGTGAGTCAGTGCAAAATAATGTGTGTAGATGCTTCAGAGAGTGGGTTGATAAGTCGCATACTTATCATCCCAAATTATTTACCAAATAAAAATAAATTTTAATTGGCAAGGACTCAAGACTAAATCCACATTCGAGTGGACACCCAGGCTAATTAAGCCTGAAGACCTGAAGAGTCTAAGTATTCAGGTCTCAAAGAATCAATTCCTAAAGTTTACAACTCCTAATGCCTAAGTTCTCATCTCCTAATTCTAATTTTTTTTTTGTTAACAAGAATCAAATAACAGGAAATTACTATTACAGCTGACAAAAAGGTTATAAAATATGTCCACCCCCCCATGCTTAGCTTTTGCAATGTCCTCATTGTGAAAAGAAATGAAAGCATGCAAGAGAGTAGAAGTGGAAGAATAGCACCTGGTTTCTGTGAGACACTGGTTAGCTTGGAATAGTCTTTACATGTGCTAAGTTTAGTGCCTTTAGCTAGGCGAGGTTCTCAATCAACAATAACTAAACATTGAGGCTACAACAACACAGTTTCCAGGCCCCCAGGTATAAGTCTCGGAGAGTGAAAATGGGCTTACCAAAGAGATGAATAATGAAAGTGGTAAGATGGTGGTGCAGGGAGAGCCCAAATGGTCTCCAATAGGAGTTTTGTTGATTATTACAGAGGAAGTGTAGTTGCGTATAGAATTTATGCAATGGTTGGGTGAAAAAGGACAATGAGGGTTTTGTGATGTGCTGGGGATTTGTGGGTACTCTAGAATACCTAATGTTTGAAGAGTTCTTCCCCAATGTCCAATTTCATCCTCACACTCTAGGTTCTTAAACCAACCATCCTGATCCTCAGAATTCCCACCCACAAGTTGGACCTCAAACTCTAAGCATTCAGGATAAGGATATTGTTGGATTTTATCTTGATCACGTGAATCATCCAACAATTTTTTGATTTCATGTATATCTTCTTCATCCCGTGTTGCTACAATTGGTCGCATTTTTGCTTTGTCCTCAATTATTTCAGCAACTGTGTGATCTTCTTCCTGAGTTTGGGTTGAGTTGGCCATTGAAAGGTTGTCTAAGGTATGTATAGCCATTACTTCCTCTATTCTACCAAGCTCGAACCACACTTAGTTTTATTCTTCTTTGAGACCTCAAAAATATTGAATCGATTTGTCTTATCCCCTGAGGCCATTTCTATATTTCCCGATTCACAATCAATCCTCGCCTTGGCAGTAGCCAGGAAAGGTCTTCCCAAAATAATCGGTGTGTGGTTGAGCTGTTTTGGGGCTTCCATGTCTAGGACCATGAAATCAGCAAGGTAACGTAAATCATTAACCTTGACTACAACATCCTCCGAAATGCCCCTTGGTTTTGTAATGGATCTATTGGCTAACTGCAAGGTTATGTCAGTGTGTTTTAGGTATCCTAGACCCAATTCCATGTGCAGTGAGGTGGGGATCACATTAATGGAAGCGCCTAAGTCGAGGAGGGCCCGGTCAAAAGTAACGTTTCCTATTGTGCAGGAAATCAGCGGGGCTCCCAGGTCCTGCTTCTTAGGAGGTAGCTTGTTTATGATCAATGTGCTTGTGTTATCGGACAAAACTACTCTCCTATTGATTTCAGATTTTGCTCTATGCCTTTCTTTATATGCATTCAGTAAACCTATGGCGTAGGCAGGGATTGATCTGATAGCCGCGAGGAGTAAAATGATTGTTAATTTGAAAGCCTAAATTAAGGACATCCTTTAATCCAATTTCTCCTCCAACTTTCTCTGTTTGCCTATACAACAACAACATACTCCCGAATTAGACCCTGATGTTTTGTTGATCACATTCTTAGTTTGGAGTTTGGAATTCTTGCTATGCGGCCTAATGGGGTTGACATGGGGTTGGGTAGGTCCCTTGCGTTTACTACCACTCCTAAAGGTGATGGTGTTTGCTGTGGCAAAATGCTATTGGTTAGTGCCTTGGGGAGGGTTGGGCAAAGCAGGAGGCTCCCGGTTAATTATGGTAGGAACTTGGTTAGCTTCGGGAGGGGCTGGGGTAGCCTGATAGATAGCATGAGCTTGAGCATGCGACTCCCCATCATTACCAAAACCTTGAGACCCAGGGCCTCGGTTCTAAACATTCCTCGGGTTTGGTATAGAATGTGATGGTAGAGATCCGAGCTACTGGTTGTTTGTACTAAGTCCAAATTGCAAGGTGTCCAGTGAAGTTTTCATCTGTTGCATGAGCTGGAGCATTGACCCTTGCATTTCTAACATTTTCAGGTTCAAGTCAGCCTGCTCGGTGGGTTATTGAGCATTCCACGTGGGTCGATTAACCTAATTTAGGGGCAACTAAATATATACATGACCTTGACCCATTAGTTTTTGTGGTACATAGTTGTTGGGTCGATATTGGGTTTGCTGCCCTTAATCTTTCCAAGAGAAGTTAGGATGATTTTTCCAACCAGAATTGTAGGAATTCGAATAAGGGTTGGACCTAACATTCTCTTACACAGCATGAACCTCCTCATAAGATGAGGATGAAGAAGGATCAGAAAGACTGGGATCAAAGGCCCCAGTTTGGAACCCATAAGGTTTCGAGAAAAGTTGGCTCAAAAGTCGAGCCGTCTCTAGTTGGTTCACAAACTCCCGTCCCGTAGGAGTTTGCGAAGAATGGAATCCCGATCCCTGGGATTGAGCGGATCTAGAAAAATTAGAGTTTCCAGACATCCACTCTTCCATTCGTTTAGTAACCAGATCCATCTTATCTAATCTATTACAGATCAATTCCATATCAAATGTATGAGAATCTTGGACCTCATTGGCATTTGATCTAATTTGTTGGGATTGGTTGAAGGTTTCCATGGAGGCGTGGTTTAAAGAATTTTTGCTCATTTCCTCAAACAAATCATACGCGCTATCTACATCCTTGTTGAGGAAATTGCCTCCGCAAGAAGAGTCCACATGATTACGAAGTTGATCATCCAACCCATGATAAAAAATCTGCACAAGCTGCCATTTAGGCACCTCATGGTGTGGACACTTCCGCAACAAATCCTGGAATCTCTCCCAGGCCTCATGAAATGGTTCCCCCTACCGCTGGGCAAAAGTGGTAATTGCCCGTCGCAATGCATTGGTTCGCCCAATTAGGAAGAATTTCTTCAGGAAGGCCAATTTCAAAGTTGTCCAAGTAGTAATCGGTCTTCCAATGGTACGATACCAATGTGCAGCCTTATCCCTGAGTGAATGGGGGAAAAGCCTCATGAGCATCTGTTCTTCATCAACATTCCGTGATTTGGTAGTCTAAACCAGAGTGATCAGGTCTTCCAAATGTTGGAATGGATCATCTGAGCCAAGCCCATGAAAGTGTTTAATTAGACTCAAAACCAAGGGATTGATCTCAACATCTCCGGCGGGGATCACAACACCGGGATGATCCTCATAATTTGAAGGATCATAAAAATCCTTCAAGGGCCGAGTGCCCTGACCATTCATTTGTTGGAACCATTACTGCATTTGCTGCAATTCTTCCAACTGCCTCTGAATTAGCTCTTGCAGGTTTGGAGGTGAGGGAGGTGGTTGTTGATCAGCCATGGGATCTACTTGGCTAAAGCTCAACCTCCGCCTTCGAGAATGGTCTAAAGGTCCTTCCAAACGAGGGTTCAATGACCTCCGTCCAAGCATACACTGGAAGGAAGTCGGAAGGACGAGGAAAAGAAGGGACCCTGCAACACAAAAAATACATGCCTGTCCTTAGGTTAGGTAGCCTAAAGGTCTACAAACTCTCAGAATCCATCCTAAGATTATGGATGATTTACTTTACTTATGTCTAAGCAATCCAACCAGTTAGAAGGAGGGACTGGGGAGAAGGTTCTTCCTTTGGCTTGTGCCTCCGGTTCCTAGTGTACCCCCCAGCCGCGGTCGTTTGACTCTACTCCCCTAGCTAGACATCAGATTGACTAGTATAAGTAGGTTAATCGTGAATAATCTCAATATGGATCCCGTAGAGCGAACCATTCCTTATGGCCAACGTCTACTCAATTTTAGTTAGGCTTGGGCTATTGGTGCTTTTGGAATGTGATGGGCCCCTAATGGGTTGTGCCCTTAATGATTCATTTGATAATGTGTGAATGTGCACAACCAAGAGGTTTTCAAGCAAGATTATTAACGATGAGGTTAGTTTTAGGATTCAAATCTTGCTTAATAGCTTTTAGGATTCAAATATTAGCTATTTTCAAACAAAGTTTGTGAGGCAATCCAAGTTTTGAAAGCACGAGTTCAACTATTTTTCCTTTGTAAATAAAGAAAATATGGAGTGCCTGGCTTCACCTAAGTATGGAATCCTATGGGGCAGCTACATAATGAACCTCTTTTAGATTAGGTGGTGCAGCCCAAACAATTCAATCAATTGGCTCAAATGCACCACCGATTAAGGCACACAAAAAGGTGATTAACCTAATATGATTTCTACTCTTTTATGTGTTGAATTTGTATACTGGGTCTACAGGTCGGAAGCCTGGTTGAGTAGATGAAAATCAAATCCGATTATGTGCCTCAAATGTGGGTGTATAGAGTGTGTATATTGATTCGTCCCACAGCAAGTATCTCTTTTTTTTTATTTTCTTTTTTAAATGTGGGGGTGAGGTGGATAAAGGCGGCAAACAAGACAAACAATTCTATCATAGGGTTTATACAAACTCCTAAGTAGATTAGGTCTTGGATATGAGTGTGGCGAAATGAGCTAGTGGGAGGGATGTGGGGGACACTTACAGAGTACTCCACCCACACTTTACTCCGATGTACCACACTTGGATCTCCATGCTAGGGCACCTGCAAGACAGTAGATCAAAGACAAGTAGGGTTGGTGCTATGTAAATGCAAAGAAGTGCAATAAATAATAAAGTAAATTCTGTTGCCTCCCCGGCAACGGCGCCAAAATGGTCGCGCGTGTTTCATGTGTTAGAAATTGGGGTTACAAGTAACCCATCATTACAGTTGCAAAACACGTTGATCAAATAAAATTTATACCAAAACTCCAAGGGAGTCCCGGGTCGAACACAAGGAGGCGACGTTTACGTTACGTGAAAATCGTGCTTCGATTCATTTTTTTTTTGCATTTTGGGGTTTTGTTATCTTTTTGTATTTTAGAAATAAAAGAAATCAAGCAAACATATCACAAGATAGAGATCTAGAACAAATCCGATATATATTACTTCTAATGTCAATTACAAGAAATTATGAAAGCATATAAAGAGAGGAAGGTGAGAGGAAATCTTCTGAATCGGCTGTTTGGCGAGACAACGGTGCCTAGCAGAAGCTCGGACGAAGGAGGTGAGGAGCGGGACGATAGTGGTGAGATGCTGGAGGATGTCGGGTTGAGGAAAGCTTCGGCATAGCTTCGGAATGGAGGTGAGAAGATGGAGTTGATCTGCTACCGGAATGGAGGTGAGAGGACGGCTCCAAGGTGACCTATGAAGGGAGATGGGAAGTTGGAGTATTTGGTGGGGCAGAGGTTCACTACACTAATAGGCACCTTGGGAGCTTAAGAACAAGCTCTAATGGAGCGTTGGTAGGTTTGCTAGAGCTTGGGAGTAGGTGGGAGTAGAGTAGGTAGAAATGGCTTGGAAGGGAGGGGATGTAGGTCCTTTTATAGTGGTGGAGAAGAGGCAAAAATCTTATCTGGGTCTTTACTGACATCCTCAAACGTCGCTGCAGCTGCCGCTGAAGATCCGACCTTCACGGGCCTTTAGTGACGTCCATAAACGTCGCTGCAGGTGTTGCTGAAGATCCGCCTAATCAAATCCTCTTGTTGGCTTGCGTAGACCATTACTGATAGCTGCAAGCGTCACTAAAGGTGCGTCGCTGAAGATTTGCATGCCTCCCTGCTGGCATGCGCTCCACTAGCACTACACGCTTCGCGCACCCGTGTCGCGTGCGCACTGGCATGCGCGTACGCGTACGCTGCGCTGCTGCGCGCTGTGCGGCTACTGCTGAGCGGCCGGCCAAATTGGAAATTGGGGGGGCTGCGGGGATTCGAACCCGCACCCCTCCTTTGCAAGCCAGTGCTACCACCATTGCAGCAACCCCTCCCTTGTGTCGTGTGGAGCAGCTTGGTGCGTCCACTTCCCAGCCATTGGATCTTGATCCAACGGCTAGGATTGAAGGGTGCGAATGAAGAAGGAGTTGGGTGGTGCTGCTGGCCGGTGTTGGGCGGTCTAGATGGTGCCACGTGGCACCATCTGGGCTGTCCATCTTCTTCTTGTAGAGGGTGCTACAGTGCTCAGATCAAGATGATTCCCGCGATGCCGAACTGCGATCGTCGCTTTGAATCCATCCGTATAGTCAGATTTTCCATCCGAAACCCATATGGATGCCACATTGCCCCCTAGCCGTTTATCTTCCTCGGGCTTAATGTGATGCTAAGGGACTCCGATCTGGACAATTTCAGAGGTGTTAGTCTCCTATCACCATCCTGATCAGATTCGTATGGTCCGATCGTCCATCTGAGGCCTTGAAATAAATCCTCTTTTCTCCTGACCATAAAAAGGACCTAATTAACCTAAAATATAAACTACTCTAAATGCAGAATGATGCATGCTATGCGATATTTATATCATGATATGTAGTGCTAAGCCTAGGAACTATCACAAATAAGCATTTTACGATGAATTTATACGTGTTTATCATTATCCATCCACTAGCCGGGATGACTTTGATTCGAGATATGAATCCGGACCTTAGTGTCCAGGGCCTAACCTTAGACAACAAGACTATGATTATTATCCTTCCCAGAGCTATAATGATTATGGATCTCCATCTTTTCATGACCAAACCAACCCAATCTGCAATCAGGAAGGATATCATGATTATAACACCTACCCTCCCCAGTATTCCACTGAATATAGGTCCCCACCATCCTTTGAATAACCTAAAATGACCTACTTTCAGGGAGGGGCCCGAGAACCTCGACATCTTGACTCCTCTAGATTGAACCCAAACCCACCCAAACCTGAATCAAACCAGTCGGTTTAGGTGAACCAGATCCAAGATAGAGTGTTAGCTAATTTGAGGAACACCATACAATCTTTAGAAGCCCAGCCAACACCATGCACTGAAGCACTGGAGCCTATGATCAAAATGATTGATGAACTTAATAGTTCTCTATTGGATTTGCTCCAAAGTGTTAAGGATAGGGACCTGGGTGAGTTTCTACTAGGGAAGTTGTCGAGGTTAAGGATGAAATTTGTGGTTGCCCTAGTGAAATCTTGGGATGATTCTCAAGACGAACCCCTTCAGGAGAGCCAATGTCTGAACCTGCTTAGGCACCTATCGGGGGGGATACATTTTCTAAGATCGGGGATAACTAGGTTGGGCTAGAGCAACCATTCGAGGATGAACCGATTGATTCACCCGAGATCCCCAAGTCAAGAAACGAAGAAAATTATGTCTCCTTGGATCAAGAAATGATTTATGATTTTGAGACATATATAAATGAAAATCATCAATTCTTTGACTCTGAGGGTGAAGAATCTTTACGTGAGGTCTCACTTGAACATAAGGAAAATGATTTTAGTGAGACAAACGGGCATGAGGAATCTGATGAACCATTTGATAGCCCGTTCAGTGAAGATTTGGATTTGGTTCGGGTTAACTTGGAGGATCCAAATCTTGATGATTCAATCAGTGACCCCAGTCCTCATCTGCACTCAAAGAGCTGACTTCTGAGATCTTTGTGCCCAAGTCAATCTTGATTCAGCCATGATTTCTGGACTTGGGAGAATCGTATGGGGTGCATAATATGCTAGAGGTCCCGAAGCCTGAGCCCTTAATGTTGGAGGATAGAATTGTTGAAATAAAGATTTAGGAGGCTAATTCTGAGGGAAGTTTGATTTTGGATCTATGGGTACCTATTGACCAAAACCACCTACTTTCTACCAGGACCCTTACAATATCTTTCACGTGCAACCCAAACTCGAAATAACTAATTATTTTTCTGAGCTAGATGTTAAGTGGACAACCGCACCTATTGAACCATCTTTACCCATTGTCCAATACTTTGGTCTTGGGTTGCACACCACTAAACCGTTGGCCCAGCCTCGTAAACACAACAACCTTTAGTTCTGGGTGATTTTCATCCATAACCTGAGAACCACTCTACCCTAGGGCATGGGTCTGCACCATAATCTGGTCCACGTCTGTGGACATATTCTGTTGGTGGGCTTCTGGATCAATATTTTTATTTTGATTCTGACCCGCACTTGTGAATTCCCAATTTCTTCTTTGTATGTATGTTATTCCTAGTTGAAGGCATTAAACTTAGCATGTGTGTATACACTCTTCTCTCTGCGGAGCTGACCGAATTTTTAGAACACTTAGGTGATGTTCTATTTACTTTGCCCTTTTCATGCCTTTATTTTTACAATGAGGACATTGCATCATTTAGGCATGGGGGGGTGGATAATCAATTCCTGAAATCATTATGTTAACTCCATAGAATTTCTTTTAGTTTCTTATAAAATTTAAAAAAAATTGAAAATTTGAAAAAAGATAAAAAAAGAAATTAGGAAAAGAGAACTTAAGCATTTGGAAGTTATTAACTTTAGGAAATGATACGAGAGGACCTAAACATCTAGACTCTTCAGGTCTTCGGGCTTAATTAACCCGGGTGTCCACTCGAATGTGGATTTAGTCTCAAGTCTTGGGATGGTAAATATGCGACTTATCAACCCGCCCTCTGATTTGGGGGGACTTTAAGCCTAAGCATCTACGCACATTTTTTTTGCACTGACTCACTTTCCGGTGATTTTTATGGAAATTGGGTAGCTAATGGACCGACTTAGGTGGTATGGCTAGCAAGTTGTCGGTGGTAACAGCTCATCGACCGGTTGTCCAGAGCCCAGCCACAAGACCATTTTCGTTGTATTGCCTTTAGCTAAATCTTAGATCAGGGAAGCCACCTACATAAAGAAAAAAAAAAGGAGAAAATAAAAAAACAAATAAAACCACACTTCACGGCACGAGTATGGCTGGCAAGTTGTTGATGGTAACAGCTCATCGGCCGGCTGTCTAGAACCCAGCTCACAAAACCAAATGCACAATAATTCCCAAAATACTTAGGGAAGAAGCAAGGAAGTAGAATAAACCGGGGAGCTATACGCTGGGTTCGCCCTTGTGTTGACCCCATAAATAAAAGTAGGGAGAAAGCTACCGATCGTAAAGATAAACCTTTAGGCAAGGTCACCTAGGGTCATAGAAACCCGAAGTCCATCTTAACGGCCGTTTTGTGAGTCTATCACATTTTCACAAAGATGCTTTGTACTTAGAGTCCTTTTCAAGTCTTGGGCGGGTCGGGTAGCCGTAAAAAGTTATCCCGAAACTCTCAAACTGCAAAAGTACAAAAAAATTAGAAAAGAAGAAAAAATATATATATATCTTCCCTTCTCAAATAAGGTGAGAACTTGGGCGGTCTGCATTTTGGTAGACACCCAGGTACTGTTGAGTTTTCATAGTTTAGGACCTTAGTTGAAATTTTCTATTATTAATAAATGACTTAGGCGTAAGTGATCTAATCCTAATTCTACTTGTATACAAAGCATATAGTTTAATTTTGCTAGGGACTAGCAAAAGATAGGCATGGAGGTATGATGTAAACACATTTGTTGAGGGTAAAATGCCTATTCATGCATATTCTTTGTCTTAGAATTGCATTTCATGTTATAAATATTGCATAGCATGCATCATTCTACATTTAGAGTAGTTGTATATAATTTAGGTTAATTGCATTTTTTTGTGGTTAGGAGAGAAGCATATTTATTTCAAAGCTTCGAATTGATGATCTAACTATACGGATCTGATCGAGATGATGATCAAAGTCCAATGCCTTTGAAATTGCCTCGATCGGAGTCCCATAGTACCATATGCAATCCAAGGAAGATCAATGGCCAACGGACTAGGAGACATAATTTGAAGCTTCAAATGATAAATTCGATCGCGTGGATGGATTCGGGTTGACGATCGTAGCCTAACAGCGCAAAAATCGACTCAATCCGACCTCTGTAGCAGCCCCTATAACAAGAAGAAGATGGACAACCCAGACTGCGCCATGTGGCGCAGCCCAGGCCGCCAACACATGCACACAGCACCGCACGCACGCAGCAGCGCAGGTGCGTGCGCGAACGCGTAGGCACGCATGCATGCAACGCCAGCGTGCACGTGTGGCAAGGCAGGAGTGGCGCAGCGCATCGTGAGGTGGACTACAGCGATGCATGATCTGGACTTACAACAACGCTTATAGCCATCGGTAATTCATCGCATGCCAGCAAAGCCAGCTGTGGGCGCCAGCGGGCATGAGCTGCCTACAACGACGTTTCCAACGACGGGCTAGATGTCACTAATGGTCCCATACCTATTTTTGCCTCTTCTCCTCCAATATAAAAGGACCTACACCCCCTCCCTTCCAAGCCATCTCTACCTATTCTACTCCCACCTACTCCTAAGCTCTAGCAAGCCTACCAACGCTCCATTAGAGATTGTTCGCAAGCTCCCAAGGTGCCTATTAGTGTAGCGAACCTCTGCCCCAACAAATACTCCTCCAACTTCCCATCTCCCTTCATATGTCACCTTGGAGCCGTCCTCCCACCTCCATTCCAGTAGCAGATCAACTACATCTTCTAACCATCATTCTGGAGCTACGCTGAAGCTTTCCTTAACTCAACATCCTCCAGCATCTCTCCTCTGTCATCTCGCTCCTTACCTCCTTCATTCAAGCTTCCGCCAGGCACCGTCGTCTCACCGAACAGCCAATTCGGGAGATTTCCTCTCACCTCCCTCTCTTTATATGCTTTCATAGTTTCTTGTAATTGACATTGGAAGTAATATATATCATATTTGTTCCACATCTCTATCTTGTGATACATTTGCTTATTTTCTTTTATTTCAAAAATACAAAAAAAAAACAAAATCCCAAAATACCAAAAAGAAGCAAAACTAAGCGCGATTTTCAAGTAAAGTAAACGTCACTTCCCTATGTTCGACCCGGGACTCCCTTGGAGTTTCAGTATAAATTATCTGATCGACGTGTTTTACAACTATGACAATAGGTTACTTGTAACCCTGATTTCTAAGCACGCGAAACACGCATGACCAGCACCCGTGCTTAAAACATTGTTAGTCTTGATTCAGTTTGCAGTGCGTTTTTGTAAGAGAGAGACAGAAGAATTTTTGCATTTTTGGAGAGTTTTCTCTCTTTTTCTTTTCTTTAGTTCTATCTTCGGATTGGCCTACAAACACGTTCTGTATCGGATTCCTAGCACCCACTATCAATCCTCGTAGGGTTCCTGGCTTTCAATGCTTCGAGATAGCACCGCCCATGGCAACCCCCAAAACCCTGGCTTTTGACACTTCGAGATAGTGCCGCCCATGGCATTTTGTAGCTAAATTCAGGCCCTAGCAATCAACATTTCGAGATAATCCCACCCATGGCACCTGGATCAGCATAAGGTGCTTACGTGCCCCCGGTAGGATATTGATATCTTAGGAGACAAGCACCAGGGAGACAATATGTTATTGCACATCTTCGAGGGGAATTTCCCGCTTCTCCGCACCGAAAACTCATCCAAATCAACTTGTGTTGATAAGTTGCTCCTAATCTAGGTGGATTTTTAGAGCAAAATTAACACTTTACGTGATTTTGATAATTAAGCACACTGAACCAGACTGTGTGTGGATTAGGGTGCTTAGGTTACCGAGTCCCACAAACCAAAGGTCAGTTAATGAGGCTGAATAATCCCTAAGCCTTAGACCTAATACTTAAACTTCATATTTTCCTCAACCTCTTGAGGACTATCTAGATTTTAATGGATACTTGAATTTTTAAGCCTAAACACAGCCTAAGAGGCCTAAGATCAGCACTCATGATAATCTCTATGTCTCTTAACGCTTTCGACTTTATTTCTTCTTTTTTATTTGGTCTAAAACTAAGTAGATCCCATAATCTTTTACTAATGACTAACTTTTTTTGTTTCAAATTGTTGCTCCTTTCTAACATTTTAAATCTCCTCCTCTCTTCCTCCTCAAGAATGATATGCAATTAATTTTTTGAAAATTTCCTTCTCTTTCTCTAGTTTTTTTGTTCTTTTTCAATTTCTATTTTATTTTTTTGGTTTTTTGGAATATGTTTTTTTTTTATGAGAACCCTTCAGAACTTTGAATTTTTGTGTTTGCACTTTAACACCTCCCCATGCCTAAGTTTTGTAATGTCCTCATTGTAAACCAGAGGATATGAAATCAGTTTGGGTTAAGGGATTAGAATAGGATAATCTGGTAAGCGAACAAGTCGGGATGACTATTGCGAACGATTTCAAGCTCTGGTATGAGTACCAAAGGTGGAGTCGACTAATCTAAAACTGAACTCAGAGCGCAATAGACGTGAAGTACAAAAGGATAATCAGAAGGATCTTGGGTTTTTGGAATGACGGGTTGCCTCTATGGTTTCCTACTTGGAGGGGGTGAGATCAGCGTGACGTAAAAAATGTGGAATTGAAAATATACCAATCTCACAAAATAAACAATCACACAATGTGCACAATTATTTTTAGGTGGAAACCCAAATCGGGTGAAATCACCACCTAACCCTCTCGAGTTAGGATTTTCCGATCAACCAAGTTGATCAAATCCACTAAACGAATCACTTAAACGAGGGTGATTCAACCTCAATTACAACCATGCTACAAGTGCGAGGGTAGCGTTCCTCAACCCCTTCTCTTCACGAGAAGGATTTTGTCCCACGAAGGAGATGGGAATTCGCAAAGCGAATACCCAACCAAATAACAAAGTAAAATAAGAAATATAGTCCTATAGCGCTAATAAAGATTTAAACCTAGCTTCTATAGGAATTAGGAAACTCCCCTTTGCAAGGAGTGCGTCGAATCGATGACGTGGGTGCGTGAGCCACGCGACGGCACGACGGTGCAACGTCGCTCTCGTGAACTACGGTGGGAGAGCGAGTGCGCAAAGGCTTGATGCTCTCAAGATGTAGAACTTGAGCTTGGAGAGCAAGAGCTTCTTTTTGGACACAAAAGAGTAGAAATGCTTGTTCTTGGTGTGTCTAGGTGTCTCTAGGTGTGTGTTGTGTGCAAGAGGTTCCTCTCTATTTATAGAGGCCTTAGGAAAGCTTTGGAAGGCTTTCGAAAGCTTCTATAGCCGTTGGGAGCAAAGCCCAAGAGAATCAAGCTGAAATCAGGAACAATGATTGCACTGACAGGGTTATCAGACGTCTGATCCTAGCATCAGACATCTGGGAAACCAGTTTAAGACGTCTGAAAATAAGGTCAGACGTCTGATTTTATGCAGGTTTCTTCCTGACTTGAATCAGATCTAAACAGGGTTCTAGTACAAGTCCATCAGACGACATATAGGATGTCTGGCACTATGTCTGGACGTCTGGAAACCTACTTTTCTGCGAGAATGGATTTCCAAGAGTTGCAACGGCTAGAAAATCTTTGAGAAGAGATTTTAGGTCAACCGAGGCAGAACGGTCATTTATCAGACGTCTGGAAAGGCTTAAGGACGTCTGATATGGCTCTAACGGGCATATCCTCTGGTGTTTGCTAGGGTAGCCAACAGTCCACTAATTGGACATCTGGCAAGTCCATCAGACGTCTTCTAAGACGTCTAGACTAAGGTTTGGACGTCTGATTTCATCAGACAGAGCTAACAAGTCTAGCCTAAATGTTATCAGACGTCTGAATCAATAATCAGACATCTTAAAACACATTATCAAACGTCTGATTTTGGAATTAGACGTCTGGAAAAGTTGTTTGAACCCTATATTGGTTTTCTAAGTTCTCTACAGAAAACCTAAGTATCCTAGGGTTGTGCTGGTGTTCCTAGGACTACTGTTAGGGTACTTTGAGTCTCTTTAACATGAATCTAAGTAACAAAAATAAAGAGCAACAAAAGAAACTTAAAAAATAAAGAGTACAAGAGAAGGAAATCTATCCTATTCTTCATCTCCTTCCTTCTTCAAGCCATTGCTCCTCGCGAATCTCCTCTGTTCTCCATCAAGCTCCTCCAATCCATCATGGATGCGAGCTCGAACTCCGTCTAATCACATCTCCATTTACAATTGACCTGAAATCTAAGACTCCAAGTGCAAATGTTAAATGACACGTGTTTTGTTATCATCAAAACAAATGATCGTGGTGCTCTGGCACCAACAATCTCCCCCTTTTTGATGATGACAAAATCATAAATAATAATACAAAAAATCCTCCCCTTTTTGACATTATCAAAAGGGTTTGATTGATTTTAAATTTCCTATAACTCCCCCTTAAAACATGCTCTTCTATGAATTTCAAAAGTAATGTCCTCCCCCTTTTTGTCACAACATGATAGCTATTATTTTTCTCCCCCTTACTAAAGCAAATTTAGCTAACTTACATCTCCCCCTTAAAAATTGACAATTAGCTCATAATTTTTTTTAACTCCCCCTATCTAAATGCTAATGATAAGAGGATAGGGTAAAGGGTTTTACCTCACCTACCATGGCCAATAAAATGGCCCAAATGGAGGTGGTGGATGCCACATTGGATGGGGCTCCCATCCATAGCTTGGAGGTCCAGGCATTAGCGCCGGTCTCTAGTCTGGTGGTCGACGTGCGGCGGGTCCATCGTTTGTTCGCCATCTCGTCGATCTTCTTGTTCTCCTCCTTGGTCTACTCCTTAGTTCTCCCAACTCAAGTTGACCAGCCTGGAGCTTGTAGGTCCAGTCCTTCGTGTTATAGTTATCCCTGAAACCTACAAAACAAGATTCCAATTCTTTTTTCGGTATCCAAGTGGGCTTGGATCTGGATCTATTAGCGGGTCTCCTTGATGGAGATCATTTCCCAACCTTAGGCTATAAAAATTATCTACTTTGTTGATTAATTTGTTAGAGTTTTCCCTAAGACATGCAATTTCTTTTTCTATAATATGAATCTTAGTCTTTACATCAGAAATTTCTATTTTTAGATTAACATTTTCCTCAATCAATTTATTATTTTCATTGATGAGGTTATGATTTTCTAATAATAGGTTATCATTTTTAGGACTATTTTCTTTGTCCTTGAGTTGTTTTTCTAACCTATCATTTTCATTTTTAAGAAAACTAAGGTTCTTTTTGATGTTTTTATTTTCTATCTTAAGTGCTTTACTAACTTCAAAAAGTTCATTAAAAGCTTCTTGTAAATTGTAACTTACCTCGTTGTCTGAGTCGCTTCTGCTTTCGCTGTCGCTATCACTTCCTCTGGCCATGAAACCAAAGCAAGCAGTTTCTTCTACAGACTTTTCTTCTTCCTCTTCCTCCGAGCTTGAATCGTCCCAAGTGGCTTGGAATGCCTTCTTCTTAGATTTCTTCCCCTTTTCCTTCTTTTTGAGAAGAGGGCATTCTGGTCGCAGATGCCCTTTCTCGTTGCAGTGGTAGCAACGTCTAGGGCTCTCCTTCTTCTCCTTCTTCAATTCCCTACACAACTTGGAAAACTTTTTAAGTAAAATTTTAAAGTCTTCATCGTCAGAACTTACCTCGCTATCCGACGCAGCTTTGAAGGCAAGAGTCTTCTTCGGTTTAGGCTCCGGTGTATCCTTCTTCTTCTGCTTCAACTTAGTCTCGTACGTCATTAGATTGCCTAGGAGATCTTCCATGTTGAGCTCCTCCACTTCGTTTGCCTCCTCGATGGCGGTGACTTTCTGTTCCCACTCCGGTCCAAGGGAACGAAGAAGCTTCCCTTGAAACTCCCCCTTGATGAAAGTCTTCCATAAAGCTTTCAAATTATTTACAATGAGAGTGAACCTAGTGTTCATCTCACTTAAAGATTCGTTAGGCTTCATAGAAAAAGATTCAAATTCTTGAGAAAGTAAACTTATTTTAGAAGTTTTTACCTTAGAGGTACCTTCGTGAGTTACCTCAAGTGTGTGCCAAATCTCGTATGCGGTGGCACATTGCGAGATTCTGTTGAACTCCTCCAGGCTTAGCGCGTAGTACAATGAGTTCATTGTTTTCACGTTGAGCGAGAGTTCCTAGATCTGTTGCTGTGAGTATCCTGCGGCAGATTTTTCTGGGATGTCGAAGGGGGTCTCGCACCTAGCCCAAATTGTGAAGTCGGTGGCTTGAAGCCATGTCTTCATCCGCAGCTTCCAGTAGGGGTAGTTGCTCCCATCGAAGAATGGCGGACGGGACGTGGACTGCCCCTTGGAGATTCGGATTGTAGATATGCTCCCCTCCATGATCTTCTTGCCAGGTGTTACTCCGATCTCGCAAGAACCTGCTCTGATACCAATTATGGTTTCCTACTTGGAGGGGGTGAGATCAGCGTGACGTAAAAAATGTGGAATTGAAAATATACCAATCTCACAAAATAAACAATCACACAATGTGCACAATTATTTTTAGGTGGAAACCCAAATCGGGTGAAAACCACCACCTAACCCTCTCGAGTTAGGATTTTCCGATCAACCAAGTTGATCAAATCCACTAAATGAATCACTTAAACGAGGGTGATTCAACCTCAATTACAACCACGCTACAAGTGCGAGGGTAGCGTTCCTCAACCCCTTCTCTTCACAAGAAGGATTTTGTCCCACGAAGGAGACGAGAATTCGCAAAGCGAATACCCAACCAAATAACAAAGTAAAATAACAAATATAGTCCTATAGAGCCAACAAAGATTTAAACCTAGCTTCTATAGGAATTAGGAAACTCCCCATTGCAAGGAGTGCGTCGAATCGATGATGCAGGTGCGTGAGCCACATGATGGCACAACGTCGCTCTCGTGAACTACAGCGGGAGAGCGGGTGCGCAAAGGCTTGATGCTCTCAAGATGTAGAACTTGAACTTGGAGAGCAAGAGCTTCTTTTTGGACACAAAAGGGTGGAAATGCTTGTTCTTGGTGTGTCTAGGTGTGTCTAGGTGTCTCTAGGTGTGTGTTATGTGCAAGAGTTTCCTCTCTATTTATAGAGGCCTTAGGAAAGCTTTGGAAGGCTTTCGAAAGCTTCCATAGCCATTGGGAGCAAAGCCCAAGAGAATCAAGCGGAAATCAGGAACAATGATTGCGCTGACAGGGTTATCAGACGTCTGATCCTAGCATCAGACATCTGGGAAACCAGTTTAAGACGTCTGAAAATAAGGTCAGACGTCTGATTTTATGCAGGTTTCTTCCTAACTTGAATCAGATCTAAACAGGGTTCTAGTACAAGTCCATCAGACGACATATAGGATGTCTGGCACTATGTCTGGACGTCTGGAAACCTACTTTTCTGCGAGAATGGATTTCCAAGTGTTGCAACAACTAGAAAATCTCTGAGAAGAGATTTTGGGTCAGCCGAGGCAGAACATTCATTTATCAAACGTCTGGAAAGGCTTAAGGACATCTGAGATGGCTCTAATGGTCATATCCTCTAGTGTTTGCTAGGGCAGCCAATGGTCCACTAATTGGACGTCTGGCAAGTCCATCAGACGTCTTCTAAGACGTCTGGACTAAGGTCTGGACGTCTGATTTCATCAGACAGAGCTAACAAGTCCAGCCTAAATGTTATCAGACGTCTTAAAGCACATTATCAGGCATCTAATTTTGGAATTAGACATCTGGAAAAGCTGTTTGAATCCTATATTGGTTTTCTAAGTTCTCTACAGAAAACCTAAGTATCCTAGGGTTGTGCCGGTGTTCCTAGGACTACTGTTAGGGTACTTTGAGGCTCTTTAACATGAATCTAAGTAACAAAAATAAAGAGCAACAAAAGAAACAAAAAAAACAAAGAGTACAAGAGAAGGAAATCTATCCTATTCTTCATCTCCTTCCTTCTTCAAGCCATCGCTCCTCGTGAATCTCCTCTGTTCTCCATCAAGCTCCTCCAATCCATCATGGATGCGAGCTCGAACTCCGTCTAATCACGTCTCCATTTGCAATTGACCTGAAATCTAAGACTCCAAGTGCAAATGTTAAATGACACGTGTTTTGTTATCATCAAAACAAATGATCGTGGTGCTCTGGCACCAACAGCCTCCCGTTAAGTGCTAAATTCAATGCCTTTAACTAAGCAGAAATGGTCATGGAGAAGGAGTGGTCAAATCAGATGAATTTTGTAGAATAAGCACCTTGATCAATTGCCTGGTTGGTCCAACCAGGTGCTTGTTCATATCCATAGGCTAGTGATGCAACCCAAATCCAATCAATCTAGTAGGTTGATAGATGTGAATCAATAGATGTGGTGTCCACAAGGTATTCTGTGACTCAAATAGATGTGGAAGTGAAAAGCTAGAGTTTGGCTGAATCGAATCAGCCTGGTCAAAGTAGGGATCCTCAAATGAAAAAGGGTCGATGGAGGATGTAGGAACCCTACGAGAGTGATTAGAGAAGGATGGGGCATGACTATCAGTCTGATCAAAGTCCAAAACCCGATTGAAATGTGGAGGAGAATCATGTGCACCTGACACATTGAGAGGAGAATCAAAGTAGAAATTGAGTTCGGTTGCAGGTCGGGGTTGGAAACGGGTTTTGGAAGGCTCTGTATATGCTATGGAAGAAGTGGTTTCTTTCAAATCATTGACCTCAGTGTCAGAATCAAAGAATGGGTTATAGTCGCCGAGGTCATAAATTGGTTTGGATTTGTCAGGAAACAACAGTTCTATGAAATCAGGGTAAGATTTGAAATCGTCGGAGAACTTGCGAGAATCGTGTTTTGAATCTGATTTGGGATTAGAGGTTCCACCACTAAGTAAATCAAGATGTGGAGAAACAGCAACCTGACTTGGATCTAACCTATTTTCAAATTTGAGCTCAAAAAGGTGTCCCTATTAGGCATAGGCTCGAGTTCGTTGCTCATAGAGTAGACCCAATCGATTCCTAGCTCTTCTAACTCCTAGATTTTTGTATCATAGATTGGCGTGACTTTCGAAAAATCAATCTATATCTCTGAGGAGGTTGGAGAGGTGCACTCATCAAATGCAGGCCCAAAATCATAATCCAAATTCAAAATCTAAATTTCATATATTGGGCCTCATGATCATCCTAAATAGGCTTGAATCCAAATTCTAGGTTAAGGGTGTGGGTTGGATCACTAGAATCTAGATTGGGCTCTATAGGGATGTCAGAATAGCTCTTGAACGACACCTTATCAGAATAAGGGACGAAATTCACACCCTCGAGAGGTTCTGACTCAATCTTATTATCATAGGTGTCTGAGAAATCTAAGCTTGGTGAACCAGGCTCTTGATTTTCTAGGGCTGGCTCAAAATTGTGAACACCTGAATCAAATCCTCCCAACCCATCTCAAGATCAGGAATGTCAATTTGTTCGTAATTTGAATCAGATTCCATTTCTGTTGGGTGTCCATAACAAGCTTGATCTTCAAACCTGGGATTTAGGAAATTACATGGATTACTGGAATTACTCCAAGATGTCTTCATAACTTCTGATGGGTATTTTTGATCGATGGATCTATACAAATTATTTAGAAATTCTCCCCATTTTTCCAAAAAAATTTGGAGTTCATCCGGAACTGAAGGATTTGATCAATATTGCGGACAATCATTATTGTGTAATTTCACCAATTCCATGTGTTCTGCTAAGAGATTATCCCGGGTTGAGCTGTGGTTTAGTTGTATCCATATCATCTCCATACGGTTCAAAATGTGGTCCATTGCTTTCTTGAATTTATCCTAAATGTCCCTTTTAGAATATTTGTTATGGTGTCTATAAGCATTCTCAAATATCTTTCCTTTCATGCTCATTTGGGACTCAGGTTTCTTAAACAGTCCTCCTATATAGCCAGGCTACATTTTTTAATCAAGTGGTGGAATCAAGATGCAAAATCAAACTCAAGATTAGATTTGAAGTTGATCAGATCAAATTAGAAATTCCCAAGAAGATCTAAAGAGGTCACTTAGGTTAAACTAAGGACCTTCTTGTGTGTGTGCTCTAATAGAAATGATAAGGGACTGGATGTGAAATTTGACTCAATCAAGGCACCCAAAGATTTTTGGATGACTAAGGTAGATTCGAGGTGGATGATACCTTCGAATCAGAAATTCGTACACCTGAGACGTACCTGGGAAGCTAGGAAGGGAGAGCCCCGCAGAGACCCCTACATGGTAGATCATCCCCATGAGTTACAAGGTTTCCCCCACTCGACCTTCCTTGTCACTACGGTTCCAGGTAGACCGGAATGTACGAACTTATGACCTTAGGTCTACCAATTTTAAGTCTTAATTTGTGCCTTGAGTTTCCCCTGATTGGAAGTTGATTTGACTTGTGACCTAATTGGGAAGTTGGTTGGCCCACAATGTAGGTCAACTTCACCTGACTTGCCCTAAAGATGGTAGAATGAAATCTAGGTCAAGACCTAGAAATCACCTTGAATTGACTCTCAAGTTACTAGGTCCAAGGGTTTTAGGGTTCAAGTGAAATTAGAGCCTAATTTTTAGGGTTTTTGTAGATTAGATTTTTTTAAACAGGGTTTGGGTGGCACAAAAATGTGGGTGGGTTTGTTTCCTTTTATGAAGGCAAGTGTGAACTAGTACTCCAAAACCCTAAAATTGAAACCCTAATTAGCTCTAATCTAAGTCCAGTTGATCTCCAATTATTCACCTTGGGCTCCAAGCGAGAAGATGTGTGAGCCCAAAGTGATTTAGGAAATAAGCGTGATCCCTAATAGGTACAGGCAATTAAGGATGGGAATCTCCAACAGAATTGCCTCAAGCTTCAATCAGATATGAAATTTGTTCGCAAACCAGGAAACTTGCATTTTTAAATGATGATTACTATAAAAATAAGGCAGGTGATTCCTAATTGATTGTTTCCTTTTTTTGTCTTCCAATGATTAAGAGGTTGATTAGGGAAGAAAAGAAAAGTTACCTGCCCTAGAGTGACTATTTTGCATGGAAGATCACCTCGTGATATACCTCGCAAAATCACAAGAAATCAAACAGGGCAAGTTAGTGCTCAAATATAATCAAAACATAGCAAGAAAATAGCAGTGAATTGCGCGTTACTCCCCTGTAATGGTGCCAAAATGTTGATCTCTTTGAATTGATGTTTTAAAAGTAATGCATCGTAGTATAGCCAATAAAGCGCGAAAAACAGATACAATTTATACTTGAATAAAATTCAAGGTCATTCACTGGAAGCAAGTATTGCATGCATGCACTAATTTCAATAGATAATATAAATGAGCACAATTAATTACTCAAAAACTAATATGTAATGTATAACATGAGTATATGAGGAGATAAAAAGAACTCTAGACAAAATAATGGTGATTTGGATCACCAATTATTAGCCTAACACATATATAGCAATTACTCAAATAGAATCAAATGAACAAATAGTGAATCAGACATCTAATTGTGAAATCAAACAACTTAAAGTGTGTTGCTATAGTGCTTCTTAGATTTTCTTCTATTGTTCTTCTTCTTTGCCTTTCTTCTGTATGGCTCCTTCTTTCTCTGGCTTTTCCTTCATTTCTTTGGCTCTATCTCTTTTCCTCTTCTCATGACTAAGTGTCGCATAGTAGCCTACAAGAGCAAAACCCCTAAAACCCTACGCTCTCTCTCTCTCTCTCCCTCCTCTTCTCTTCCACAAGGGTAACTGGGTATTTGAGTATTGGATCAGAGTGTACCCGGGACTAGGGTTGCCTGCAGTCGGTAATAGCTGAGGTGTGAGGCTTAGGCGGGCAATCGGACCAGACCCACGTAGTGGTGTCACGGGCGAGGCGTAAATGGGTGCAGGGGACCTCACCCCCCAAGTGCAATCTTAAACCCTAAAAATAGACCCACTTAATCTACTAAGGTTTTGGTCAAGATAAAATTCACATAAACCCTCTAAATTTCATATAAAAATATTCTCTAGGGTTTAGCATCTTTGAATTGACCATCAAAACCCATTTGACCCAAAATAGTCACAGAAAGACTATTGCCCGAATTTAGGTTTTTACATAAATTACCCAGTCAAACTAGGTAAAAATCAAAATCCAACTTCACCATTGGATTCCTTTGGTCCAAATGAGGTTTGTATCAAAATTTGAGCCTAATCATAGATCATCTTGACCTAGTCGCATTTTGATCCAGTCTGACTCTTTCTCTCTCACTCAACCCCTCAGCTTTTGAAATTCCTTGCAAATAACCCCTATCTTTGTCGTCACTCTTTATAAAAAGGTCCTTCCACCATTTTCATGGAGAAGTCCTACTCTAGCAAGCTTCATTTGGCAAGAACTCTATGATTACTTGACGAATTCCTCTCAAAATTGAAAGGGAGATTCGTCAGGTAATCTCCTTCCTATTGAGCCATGAATAAGTCTCCAAATCTCTCTAAAAAGCTCGTGCAAATCCTTTGAAGATTCGGGTCTCCTATTTCATGAAGCTTGGGAGCTTCCAAGCTTGGTTTCCAAGCTTGAAAGCTCAACCCTTGGCCTATAAAAGACTCCTCATGGCATTCCTTACCTCCTTAGCGAGAAATTGAGCCAAATCTAGCCCTATTTCCTCTCCTCGGCTCGCTCCTCCTCGCTCCGGCAACCCCTTCCTCTGAGCTTCTTCACTAGCCATCACGGACTATAGCCAGCCGATCTCGACTCCCGAGCTTCTTATGCACCTCGACATACCTCCGAGGTGCTTCCTAACCCTTCGTCATTGCCATTCTCTCCCGCCGGAGCTCCATTCGCCTCCAGCGTCGGCCATATCAGACCCGGCGTCGCTCTTCCTCCTCGTTGTCCACTACCTACTCAGATCAACTCCCTAGCTCCACTACTTCACAACTTCGTCTTCACCACTTCGACTCAACCACAGCATCGCCTTCCATGAATTCCTTCCATCTTGCTAGTGTACCTCTGACGAAGCATTCTTACTGCCACATGTCATCTTTCCGCTCGCCACCAGTCTCCACACCTTCGCTGTAATCTTGTGAGCAAAATCCCTCAAGAAATTGAGGGGATTGCTCTTCCAAACAACCCACCAAACACCACCACTTAGACTCACCTTCTCCAACTTCACTACTTATGCACTAGCATCCTCACCGCATGCAACACCAACCAGTACATCCACCATGCTCATACGATCCTCTTGAGCATTTTTGACAAGGCCGATATGCCATATTTTCTATTCAGGTGGATTGCCGGACCTCCACCACCACACCACTGTTTTCGACATTGTTCGTGGTGTTCTAGCCACGATACCACCAGGTGACACCTCCAGGGTGCGTGGAAGGCTTCCAGGTTACCCTCTAGGCCTTCAAATGGAAGCCATGAACTCATCTCCGACTGCAATTGGAAGAACCATCGCCAGCAGCTTCTCTAGGAGAACTATGGGACATTTAGTCCCACATCGTGCATGACCAAGCCCTCGATGCGAAATAAAAGGAATTTATCACCCTGACCCCTCGCCCAAGACACGGGGGTTGAGTTCCCATTACCCACTCACTTGCCCGCCTACTCTCTCACTCCTCCGCTGCGACCCATGCCTGCAACCCTGGTCCCAAGTACATGAAAATATGGATATCCGATTACCTGAATATATGCCCGGATAATTGAGAAAGAGGATAACAGGAGAGAGAGCATGCGGGGTTAGGGGGTTTTACTTCAGAGAGATCCTAACACTTAGTGAAATTTGCAAAATGTCCTACCTTTATGCGTGAAGAGAAGAAGGAGGAAGAAGAGAAGCCAAAGCAGAAGAAGAAGAGAAGAAGAAGAAGCAACCAAAGGAGGAACAGTGCTTACGCACTATAGCATCACAGGGAGTGAACTGTGCACTCAAAATTTTTTTTTTGAAATAGAAAGGAAAGCTATCATCTTACGATAGCAATCCAGAGCGGTATATTATATAAATAGGTAAGAGAAATTACAAAAGAGATCCCCAAAAAAGTATGAGGGACCAGCACTCTCTTACAATTCTTTCACAGTACACCGGCCTCTCCAGAAAGAGTCGCTCATTTCTTGCCTTCCACACACACCATAGAGTGACAGCCATGCGTACATGTGGCTTCCCACTCATACCAAACCCATGCCAGATAGAATCCCACTCTGGTAGCGGCTCCTAACATGTTCTTCTCCAAACAGCATCAATGACAAGGCAAGAAGAAAAGAGGTGATTTACATTGTCAGTATTCATTTCACACAAAAAACAAACATGGTGATCAGTTCCCAACCTTCTATGCTGCAGATCACTTGTGATCAATCCATCTCTCCTACAAAGCCAGAGATATCTGTACCTTGAGGGGAATTTTTAAAAGCTAGATCTTCTTGTCAATAAAGTCGCATCTCCACCTACTTTCAAGGCTCAAAATTCTGTTATAGCCTGAATGCACACTATAAATCCCCTCCCAAAGGTACTTTTCCTCCACTCCAGGCCTAAGCTTAAATCTCTCAAGATTTGAAATTAGCCTTCTCCTTTCTTCCCACAACCTGGTAGCTCTCCTGCTGGAATCCTACTTAATTAGATTCCAGCTACTACTATTGCAGGACCAGACCCTGCTAACAGTGGCCTCCTTGTCAGATGTTGTAGCAAAAGCTCTTGGATAGAGCTCCTTCAAGACACCCAACCCTGTTCACCCCTCCTTCCAGAAGCTGAAGGTCCTGCCATCCCCAAGAGTCGACTGCAGCAAGTGGAAGTGATCAGCCAAAGCTCTTATCACTGATTTCCAAAAGGGAGAAGGCTTGCTGGGCTAAAGTCTGGACAGTACACTGTTGATGCACCATAGCTATCTCTAACTAGGACAATCCACGGTTTCATGTCTCCTTGCAAGAGTTTAATAGCCCACTTAAGTAGCAAAGCATCATTAAAGTGTTTCAGGGACTTAATCCCTAGTCCACCCTTATCTTTTGGACAACAAATCTACTCCCATTTGAGTGGCTGCAAGAATCTACCCTCATGTTTAGCTCCCTTCCAAAAGAACCTCTTTCTCAACACATCCAGCCTTTTCCAAATGGAGTTAGGTGCTTTAAATATGGAAAAGTAGAAAACAGGGATGGATGTGATCACAGAGTTGAGCAAGACAAGTCTTCCACCTTTGGAGAGGAAACTGCTATGCCAACCATCCAGCTTCACTGAAATCTTATCAAAGAGGGAACTCCAACCTCTCTTCTTCATTCTAGTGCACCTCAAAGGTAGCCCCAAATATCTAATAGGAAGACTGATGCGGGGAGACATCAAAACATTAGCCAGATCTCCTTGCTCCTCCTCAAATAAGCCAAAGCAAACCAAACTAGATTTATCCCTATTCAACCTCAAGCCAGAGAGCTCACCAAAAATATTAATAATATGATGCAAAGCCATTGCTTCATCCCTAGACCCTTCTACAAAGAAAACAGTATCATCTGCATACTGAAGAATGGGAGCCAGATTACTCCTGCACGACAAAGAGTACCCTCTAATAAGACCTGCTTCAGCAGCCTTACAAGCATACCAATCCAAGTTATCAATGGCCAAGTTGAAAATCAGGGGAGCCAGGGGACATCCTTTCCTGATGCCACATTAGGGTTGAATCCACGAACCACAGGGCTTCCCATTTATCAGGGGGTGAAAGAGGCAGTGGTGATACATCTTTTCACCCAATGGATCCAAGTAGAAGGAAAGCCCCTTCTTTTAAGCACATCCCAAAGGTAAGGCCAACTGATGGAGTCATAAGCTTTGCGGAAGTCAACCTTCCAGAGAAAAGCCTTGCATTTTCTCTTATGCCATCGAAAGATCATCTCTTAGGCCATGATGAAGGATTCTTGTAGAGATCTGCCATGGAGGAAGGCTGATTGAGCAAGATGGATCAAATCTTGCAAAATAGGCCTCAATCTATTGGCCAGGACCTTGCCAATCACCAAGTACAAAGAGTTAGAGAGGGCAATAGGTCTAAACTCCTGAAAAGATTCAGCACCTGGAGTCTTTGGCAAAAGAAATAGATAAGACCTATTTATTCTTTCAAAGCCAAAGTTGCCATTCTCAAACTCTCTGATCACTTCCATAACCTCAGTGCCAACAATGTCCCATAAATCTTTGTAGAAGAGAACTTGGATTCCATCAAGACCAGGCGAACCTTCACAATTGAGATCCTTAATGGCCTTCAAGACTTTAGCTTCAGATATAGGTTCAATCAAGTTGGACCCCTGAGCCTCAGTAATTTTGGGTAGATCACAAGTTGCCATCCTCCAACAGCCCCTACCTGCAGCTCTTGAAGACTCCTTGAAATATCTGATAGCCTCAGCTCTAATATCAGAGATGGAGGTAATTCTCTACCCCTCTTTGACAATAGAAGAGATCAGATTAGCTCTCCTAGAACTGGCAGCCAAGTGGAAGAATTTCGTGTTTGCATCCCCCTCACTTAGCCACAGCTGCCTTGATCATTCCCTCCAATCCATCTCCAGTTTCAGGTCTTCTTCAGTCACCACCCCCTGCCACCTCTTTCTATCAGCAAAGTACATCTCAGATAGCTGAGCCATAGCTTCCTTTGTATCCAATTCCTGAATCCTCAACAAAGCCTCTCGACGTTTCTGATGTCTGAGGACAGAGACAATATCACCATACTCATTCAGCATACCTTTCAGAGCCATAAACTTGGAAGCCAACCTAAAGGTAGTCATGCCTTCAACCTGTTGGGCCCTTCACCATCCAGCAAACATATCTCTGAACCCTGGCTCCCTCAACCATGACTTCCTAAACTTGAAATAGGATCCAGCCAACACCTTTTCACCATTGTCCCAGACCAAAGGTGTATGGTTAGAGAAGGGACGTTCAAGACCACAAACAAAGGACAATTGGAAGAGATCCATCAACCCAGCATTGCCAGAAAACCTATCAATCTTGGACATGTGCCCATTACCATTCCTCCAAGTGAATTCAAAACCTAAAGAGGGAAACTCATACAAGCCCAGAGCCTGGACCATCAACTGGAAGCCAGTGGTAGAGCTATCCACCTCCCTATTGGGTCTGTCACTCCCCACCAAAACACAGTTGAAGTCCCCTCCAACAAGCCAAACCGCCCCATTCACAAAGTTTGTAGCCAAGTTCCAATCCTCCCACTGCTCTTGCCTCCTGCTAGGGTCACTAGGACCATACACACCTGCCACAAAGAGCTCACTGCCCCCCCAGCCTCTTTTGAACCTGCAAGTCAAAAGGTGCCTAGCCACAGAGAACTCCTCCAGACACAGCACATGCTTCCTCCACCAGAAGGTAATTCCCCCAGATCTGCCATTAGAATTGATCACCACAAGGTCATTTGCAAGACCAACTCTCATCTCCACCCATGCCCTGTCAGATTCACTGTCAATATGTGTCTCTTGGAGGATGGCACAATCAATCTCCCATTCTCGCAGATATCTAAGCAAAGACCCCCTCCTACTTCTATCGCGTAGCCCACGCACATCCCAAGTAAAAATCTTCATTTGGGAGTCAGATCTGTCCCCTTCTAGCAGCAGATGCTTTGCCAAACTTCATCACAGCTGCAATGACAGACTCATCAACTTTTTGTGTAGGAGTGTGTCTTCTTAGCCTCAATTTGTATGGAGGTTTCCCAAGCCCAGATGTAGAAGGAGTCTTAGGCTTCAATTGCAATTCATCAGCCACAGGAGAGCAACACTGCAATTCCAAGGAGTTCATAGAGGGAGCTACCAAATCAGAGTCAGTAGGAACCCTATTAGGAGCTTTCAGATCCTCAGCCATAGCTTCATCAATCACATTAACTGCCTCCCCTTCTTTAACCATCACTGCAGATTCATCCTAGATCAGAGGTAATCCAGCCCCATCCTCCAGAGTTTCAGTTCTCATTTCCTTAGCCCTGAAGCTCCCCACCCCATCTACCAAATCCAAACTTTTAGTGTGTTTTGCCACCAACTCCTGACTAGCACAGTTTGTATGTAAGGAAGGAATTCTGGATTGCATCACCTCAGCATAAGAGGGGGGTGTTGACTCACCTCCACATCCCTGTTTGCCACATGAAAATTCAATAGGATCATCCAAGAGCTGCTCCCACATCTAAGAATCAACTTGTCAGGGATAGACCCAGCCCTGGAGACATTCACCCTCACTTTCAGAACACTGGCATCTCCTTCAGTCAGACCAACAATAGTATCCTCAGCCACAAATGCAAACCCAGCGACCATATTCTCCACCACCGTCTTAGATCTCAAATGCAGAGGTAGGCCTCTAATCTCAAGAGAACCAGACCTGGGAGCAGTTCTTTGAGGGGGACGTTCAGGCAAAGAACCATCAAAGGGGGACACTAACTGCCAGATCACTGACAATCCACCCAAATTGCTGGTCTGAAAGCAATATTTCTCGACATCTACCACACCCACATCAAAAAGCACAAACTGCGAAGGAGAGATAGCTGTAATTTTCCAGGCATCAATCGATAAGGAAAGAGAGCTTACCAGTTTTCAAACTCTCTCCAGGGAAAGAGTACCCATCATCACTTCCCCAATCAGGGCCCCACGCGAGACTATCTCTGCCACCTTTACATCCTTAGTCAAGGGAACCTCCACATCCAGAATGTGCCCCCCAAAAGTTGATGGGAGGGGTGGAAGAGGCCGTTGCACCTCACCCTCTGGAAACGAAGATGCATTGTGCAACCTACCCCCCTACCACCGCGAGACATCAAGCAAGAGTCCCGCTTATGACCAGACCCTCCACAAGCAAGATAGAGAAACAGCCAATGACACATCGTCGCCAAGTGCCCCCGAAGTCGACACCTGAAACAAATCACTTCTCTACGGCTTCATCTCCAATCACCCTGAAAGCCCCTCCTATCCAGGGTCCTAGCTCCACCAGACACCTAGGTACCATGCTCATTTCATCGCCAAGACCGCGAGTGCCATACCACCCACCCATCAGAGCCATCGGCGCAGGCGTTGGGCCCCCTCAGGTGGCCATCCATCCTCACCGGAGCTTCCCACCCAAAGGAAAATTTGAATTTCTCCAGACACTGTAGCACTCACCCAAAAGTGCTCCTTAATTATATAACTTAAATGTACAATAAACTACCAACTGTGCACTCAAATTACATGGCATTTGGTTGACTAGTACTATTGCATTATTTAAGTATAATTGTAATAGGGTAATTTAGTGATTCAAATCACCATTTTACCCTAATCTTTTTTGTCACAATGACTCTTGATTTTATATTTACATCATTTGTGCTTGAAATTACTATTACATTGTTATATTCTTACTTTAAATTGTGATCTTGAGATAAATTGCCATATTGCTCCCTGCGTTCGACCTTGGATTTCTTTCGAACTATAGATTTTAAGTGTTCTTCATGATTTATCGGCTATACTACAGCACATTACTCTTAAAACCCTGATTCAGAGCAAGCAACAAGATTCATTCTCAAGAATCACCTTAACAGGATAAGGTTCAGGATTTACATTCTCGACAAGTCTTGTTTTAAACTCATCGTCACAGGCGTCGGGGAAATCTAAGCTCGATGGACCAGCTTCCTAGTTTCCTAGGGCTAGTTCAGAATTGTAAACACCTACAATTGGATCCTCCCAACCCATCTCAAGATCAGGAATGTCAATTATGATGAAATTTGAATCTGAATTCATTTGGGTTAGAGGTCAACAACAACCTTGATTCTTGAACCTAGGATTTGGGAAATTATGTTGATCACTAGAATCACTCCAAGATGTTTAATTAATTTCTGACAGTTGTTTTTGATCAATGGATCGATATAACCTATTTAGCAATTCTCCCCGTATTTCCAAAAATTTCTCGAGGTCTTGTGGAAATAAAGGATTTGACCAACATTGTAGACAATTGTTGTTGTGTAATTTCACCAATTCACTATGTTCTGCTAGGAGATCATCTCAGGTTGAATCGTGGCTCATTTGTATTCATGTTATCTCCACACGATTCGTGATGTGGTCCATTATTTTCTGAAATTTATCCTGAATGTCCATTTTAAAATATTCCTCATGATGTCTATAAGCACCCTTAATATCTTTTGTTTCATGCTCATTTGGGACTCAGGTTTCCTAAACAGTCTTCCTAGATTGCCAGGTTGCATTTTTGAATTAGATGGTGGAATCAAAATGTATAATCAAACTAAGGATCATATTGGAACTTGATTAGGTCTGAAAGAAATTCTCAAGAAGATCTAATGAGGTCTCTTAGGTTAAAAACATAATGACCTTCCTGTGTATGTGCTCTAGAGAAAAGATGAGGGACTGGATATTATTTGGTCCCAATTAAGGCACCCAAAGATTTTTGGATGACTAAGGTAGTTTCGAGGCAGATGATACCTCTAAATCAGAAATCCGCACACCTGAGAAATACCTGAGTATCCAGGAAGGGAGAGCCCCGTAAAGACCCCTACACGATAGAGCGTTGATAAGTCAGTTCTCGCTTTCGAATAATGTGATTAAGATGATCTATAGTTTAGTAACAAAGTAGTGGAAAATCACTTAACAAAATAATTACAATAAGAATTGCCACTCACAAAAGAGCGGGTCGTGTCCACAGGGAGGCAATGATGTAATAAAATCTTGATTATTTCATATTCTTTCAATCAAGTGCGAAATCCATAATCAAATCTGACATGAAATGCGATGAAAAGAAGATGCACAATAACTCAAAAATATAAGGGTATACATGCAATTTTTCCTCACTGAAATATTCAATAAATATGTGATGATTTTATGTAATTTCCAATTGACATGTATTAGAGAAAATTGGTGCACATTTTAATCCCAAAACCAATGTTAAAAATGTGAATATCAATAACCACGCAATTATCAGCAAGTATGAGTATGCAGTCACAATTTCACCATAATAAAATAATCATAAATTAAAATTGATTTTGGTGGAAATGGCATTGAATGTAATTATTAATGGGGAAGAAAACAGAGGATTTCTCCTCTCTCTTCCTCGCGTGTGCAGCCGTGCATGGTTGGCCGCGAGAGTCGACGGGGAGGTGCGCCTCGACGAGGGCTATGCAACTGCGGTAACGCGGTAGCCGGAGGTGGTCGGCGGCGGCCAGGTGGAGGACGATGGCTACCGGCCTGTTGGAGGAGGAGGTGAACAGCCGTGGGAGGATGCGCGAGTGGCTTGCTACTGCAGCGTGCTGGGCGTGCATGTGTCTAAAGGCGCTAGTGGTGGTGATGCAGGGCGCGCAGAGGCGTGGGCGCTGGATAGGTTGATGGCACGATAAGGGCGCGGGAGTGGGTGCTGGACAAGTATTGAAGAGGCTGTAGAGAGCGGTGCAGCACCTGTGGTGAAGGAAGGTGTAACGAATGTGTGCCCCAGACGTATTTTAAGACGTCTGGGAGGTGGCTCAGACGTCGGACAAGACGTCTGGTATCACAACCAGACGTCTGATAAGACGTCTGGGATAGCTTCAAGACGTCTGGAAATCCGTTATTTTCGACACACGCGAGTCGCCTGCGCGCCTGAGCGCGCAGACCTGCGATTTCTCTCTCTCTCTCTGCGGCTGCAGGCGCGCTGCGACCACCTTCTCTCTCCTCCTCGTGCGGCCTTAAAAGGGCGCGCCTCCCCTCCCGTCTCCACCATCTCCTCCTTCTTCTCCTTCCTGTGCGCGAGAGCGAGCGGACGTGAGGGCGGCAGCGGCAGCCGCAGTGAGCGCGGAGGAGGTGCGGCGTGCGAGGGCGGGGCTCTGCCGTGAGGGCGAGCTCGCCGGAGCGGCTTGGCTGGCCGGCGGAGGGCGCAGGGGGCGCGGAGCGACGCGGAGAGGGACCTGCTGCGGGCGGAGCAGCAGACGCGCGAGGTGCGACGCGGGCGGCGTCGCGAGCGGAGGCCGAGCAGGGTTCTGATTCTGGAAAAATTTCCAGAATCAGACGTCTGGGTTGATAGCCAGACGGCAAGGTCGACGTCTGTAAGATCATACAGACGTCTGAAAGGTGAGTTTCCGCTTTCTTCTTCCTTCTTGTCGACTGACCGTACTGAGGGAGGGGGGTTGGCTGTGCGCAGGTTCGCTGATTCGCCATCCTTTGCGAATCAGACGTCTGAAAGTTGTACCAGACGGCGGGAGTGATCTATAGACGTCCGTGTGGACCATCGGACGTCTGGGGTATAGGACAGACGTCCCCGCAGACTTCTGGACGTCCGGGGAACCAAGCTGAATAGGTAATTCTCTGATCCACCGTTTAAGACGTCTGGAAGGAGTTCCAGACGTCTGATTTTGCACAGTATTGTCTTTCTCGACCCGTTTAGGGCCCGTTTGGGCTCCGTTTTCCGCGATTCGAGTTGCGTTCGTTTCAGAATTAATTCCTCTACCCGCCTACAGTAGCTATACACTGTTCTGAGACACTCCTTGTGTTTGATCCTTGTGATAGGACCTCGTTCGGTTGCAGTCTTGAGAGTCGCGGAGGCACGCGGGATTCCCGATCACGCCCCCACTACTCCCGTTGTACCTGGTAGAGTGGCTTAAGTTATTTTTAAAATCTGTTAAAGTATGGAACCATAACTAGAACCTAGGGCATTGCATGAATCCTAGGAATGAGAAATATATTGAATGATAGCTCCTAGGTGTTGCATGAATCCTAGGGCCGGAAAACTAGATTGTATGATAGATCCTAGGATATGGCATGAATCCTAGGGTGGAAAAACTAGTGGAATGTATATTACTGCAGTCTTGGAAAATTGGAAAGGAATATATAAGCTGCCTGTAAATTTAATTAACAGCTGCCTGTTATGAATAAAGAAACATGTTTGAGATCATGGATTTTGAGAATGTGAATCTGGAAAGTGAAACATATGATGTTCTGAGATAAAGAGCTGGAACCCTACGGGGAATTAGGAGTGGAACTCCTGGAAAGAAAAAGGAATGGAACTGAGATGTAGTTTGTACTGTCTCTTGGGTATGCAGTACCAAGGGAAGTACCTGTACCTGTTTAGTGCAGAGTGGGGCCAGCCGCCCCAGGGACCCGGGGTTAGGATTGGCCGCTCTGTACCGACTTGTTGGCCCTCATGTACGTAGTACCGAGGAGAGCTACTAGTGTTAGGAGAGTACTAGCTACCCCACGGGCCCCAGGGTTCTGCTAGCCTCCTTCACCGACTTGTTAGGCCCATTAGGGCAAACCAGGGTATCAGGCGAGGGTGCGCGGACTGTGGAGGGGCAAGGCCTCGGTTTGGTTACTGTGGAGGGGTTGGACCCCTGTTACTGAGAGGGCTCTACCCTGGTTCCATGCTGTGCTTTGGGCGCACCCGTTAACGGAAACGACTGACCGCGTGCCAGTGCGGGCTAGCTACCTGTGCGTTTATCGCGCGTGCCGTAGTCACCGTTACGTCTGTCAGTGACCTTGGGGTGGTTGACTGAGGGTAGGATCACCACGGGGGACTCTCCCGGCCAGGAGAGCACCACGTGCTACTTCTACTTTTGGAAAAGACTGCAATCAAGATCGTTCCCACGAGGACATTCGAGATCAAGTAAAGGATCTGAGAAATAAATGAAATAGTGAGAAAAATTGAAAGATGTGAATAAAGGAAGTAATAGAACATAACAGCAACTGTACACTCTACTGTTGCCTTTAGTTAGTTTGCCACTCTACTCAGCGTTTTGCTGACGTGTTACACTCGTTACCTTTTTCAGGACCAGGTGTTGAGCAGCCAGGGTCGGCGGCTACAGAGGACGCTGGGCCGAGTAGGGTCCAGTAGAGTTACCACAGCTTTTGTACTCCTTTTTGTTTCTGTTCTAGTGAGTAGTTTTTGTTTCCGCTGTACCTTCTTTACCTGCAGTTCTTGTTATATGATAAATGTTGTTTTACTGTTGTGGTGGTACCTACTGTAGTAGTTTCTTTCCTTACTGCTGTACTTTCTTACTGTTAGTTATATTCATGCTGAATGTGGTTTATTTTACTGTCTTTTGGTTACTTCCTCGTTGGACGACTAGGTCTTGGGATTAGTCGAGTCGGTCCGGTTCTCTTGTCTCGTAGGGACTCGGGAACCGGGTCGTTACAGAAGGTTGGCCTACAACGCCTGCAAAGGGCGCGTAAGGCGTTGGAGGTGGAAGGCGACGGTGCGGGCGTTGGGCAGTAGTGGTGGAGAGCACTGAAGGGGCGTAGGCGCCTGCAATGGAGAGGGCGCGATGCTTGCAGGCGTGCAAGGGCAGGTGGTGGTGCAGGTGCGCGATGATGGAGGTGCAGGAGCGGAGATGGTGCTGGAGGTGGGCACACCTGTAGCGATGCGCCTGTGGTGGGCACCTGCAGTGGAGAAGTGCCTGCAGTGGGAGCATGATGATGGCGAGGGTGCTGAAGGGGTGCGGGCACCTACAGAGGTGAGGTGCAGTGCATGCGTGCGCTGGTTGGCAGGTGCGGTGGACTGTGGGTGCGGTGCTAGAGGTGGGGCTCCTGTAGGGAGCGCGAGCGCAGCCCTGCGGGCGCTGCTAGGAATGCTGTGGCTGGGCACTTACGGTGAGGGCAGGCAGAGTGCAGGCTGGAAGGGCATTTACGGTGGAGGGCACGCGGTGCACAGTGCAAGCACGGTTGCATGGTTGATGGCTATCCCCTCAAGGGGGAGGAAGAAGATGACCCTCCTCTCCTGTGCTCCGCCTCCTCTTAACTCCTCTCTTCCGCCCTTCAAGGGATTGTCAAAATCCCCTCCTAATTTTAGCCAGCGCTTGTTGGGTTTGGTGGAGATATTTGTGGGGGGGGAAAATATCTTTCCACCCCCTGTTCTTTTCCACATTTGATCCTCCTCCCTCTTCTTCCCTATATTATTCCTACAACAAAACATAAAATAATTACATACTATAAAATGCAATAAAATAGATAAAAACTCAAGTAATGATGCATGCACTTATTTAATGAACAAATGTGATTATTAACCAACATATAATGTTAGAATTGAATTACTTAGCCTTAATAATAGTCCATTAAAATGGAGTCATCAAGCGTCCCCCTGGGTTATAGGGTTTCCCCCACTCGACCTTCCTTGTCACTATAGCTCCAAGTAGACCGGCATGTACGAATTTAAGACCTTAAGTCTACCAATTTTATTTCTAATTAATTCCTTGAGTTTCACTTATTTTAGAAGTTGATTTGACTTATGACATAATTTGCAGGTTGGTTAGCCTATAATGTGGTTCAACTTCACCTGACCTGCCTTAAAGATGGAAGAATGAAATCTACGTCAAGACCCAGAAATCACCTTAGATTGATTCTTAGATTATTAGGTCGACAAGTTTTAAGATTCAAGTGAAATTAGAGCCTAATTTTTTAGGATTCTTCTTGATTAGATCTTTTCAAATAAGGGCTTGAAAAGCACACAAATGCAGGGGGTTTATTCTCTTTAATGCAGGAAAATGTGAACTAGCACTGCAAAACCCTAGAGTATAACCCTAGTTAGCTCTATTTCAAGTCCAATTTAATCTCAAAATGTTCACCTTGGGCTTGAAGCAAGAAGTGTGTTAGCCCAAAGAGATTTAGAAATTATGCATAGTCCCTAATAGGTACAGGCAATGGTAGGGATTTTATTATCAGAATCGCTTCAAGCTTCAATCAGATAAGAAAATTTTCGCAAATCAGGAAAACTTTGCCTTTAAATGAAAATCACTATGAAAATAAAGCAAATGAATCCTAATTGGTTTTGTTTCCTTCTCTCTCTTCCAAGGATTAGGAGATTAGGGAAGAAAAGAGATTACCTACCCTGGAAGTGGTTGCTTTCATGGAAGATCACCTCGTGATGTACCTCGCAAAATCACAAGAAACAAATAGGGCAAGTTAGTACTCAAATATAATCAAATAAAACAAAGACTAGCAGTGAATTACGTGCTGCTCTCTGGCAACGGTGCCAAAATATTGAAAGGGCTTTTTATCAATGTTAGGAAAATGTGTTGTAGTATAACTGACAAATCACTCTTCAACGAATACAATTTATAACTCAAATATCTAGAAGTGAAGTCTGAGGTCGAACACAGGGAGTAAGTAGGAATTCACCCACTAATCTCACTTAAAATATAAATGAGCGTAGAAATAAGCATAGAATAATGATATTTCAATGAATAATTACTAAATGAATAGTGATCAGACGTCTGATTTGAGAATCAGACGACTTAACTGTCACTTGCTATAGTACTTAGAGGGCCTTCTTCTTTCTTCTACCGATCTTCAACCTCTTGTTCTTCTTTCTTTCCTTTCTCTTCTTTAGTATGGCCCTTTTGTTCTTCTTCTCTACCTTAGCTTCTTCTTTTCTCTTCATGGCAACCTCCTCCTTCTTCCTTGGCACTTCTCCTCTTCTCTTACGGCTATGTGTTGGCCAACGCACAGAGGAGCAAAAACCCACCCATCCCCAGCTCTCTCTTTCCTTCCTTTGTCCTCTCCTCTTTGATATCCAGTTTAATCATATATTTGAGTTTGCATAACCGGGTCCAGGGCTGCGGGCGTGGGGTCGCAACCGAGGAGTGTTTGGTCTAGGCGGGTCTGGTCAAGCACGTGGGTGAGTGGGGACCTCACCCCCGAGTGCTGTGGCGATAAGCCGTAAACACAAAATCAACTTATGCAGCTGTAGTGGTATGTAAATCCATGATGTGGGACTATTGAGTCCCCTTTCTCTTCTGCTGTGAGCACCTTCGTCTAATTAGGTGGCTGCAGCTGATGGAATTCTCAATTGAAGACCTAGAGACCTTCTTGGGCCTTGTTCGCAGTGCCTAGAAGACTCGTGTGACTAGAACACAAAGAATGGGGGCCGAAGGTGATGGCACTGATGGAGGAGTCCGACAAGATCTGAAACTCATGAAAATGGCCTTACGGCCACATTAAAACGCCCTAAAAGCTTTGCCAGTCATTGGCAAATGTGATGGGGGTGGTCTCATGGAAGATGGCGGCATATGGTGGAGACCGATGGATATTTTGGGAGGTTTGGCGAGGTGGGTGGACTTGTGTAGTGTGTAGATGACCTCACCAGAGGGTGGCCGGAGATGAGGAAGAAGGTGGCTTGCGTATGCGTTGAGGGGTGTTTTTTTGGGTTTTGAATAGGGAAAACTAACCTAAGACTCTAAAGGGACCTAACTACACTAACCTAATTGGGTGAAGGGGGAGGATAGCGTCGGTTGTGGTATGGCCGACACCGTGGAAGGTGAAACCTTCAATGAGGGAGAATGGCAAGGAAGAGAGGGGAAGACGGTCCTCATTGGTATTATGAGTTGTGGATGAGCTTGAGGAAGAGCAACCGACCGGCTATAGTCTGTGACGGTCGATGAAGAATGTAGATGGGGAAGCTCGCCAGAGCTCGCAGAGCTTTCGGCTAGAGAGAGGAGAAGAAGGTGGAGACACCGGCCAAAACGAGCTAAGGAGGTGAGGTTGTGCACAGTCGAGCTTTATAGGTCTTCATGGAGAGCTCTAGATCAAGAAAGAAGGATTCCATGGGTTGGGCTTGAAGGAAAAGAACCCACGATTCTCTTGCATTCGCACAAGCAATCTATGGAGACTTGGAACTCCACAATGATTTCAGATGATTCGTCTTCGTATGAACATCAATTCCACCAATTTTGGTGGGATTTGATTGCCATTAGAGTAGGATTCAGGTCAGTCAAAGTTGCTTAGAGGTCGGGTTTGACCTCAATGGTGGTAGGGGCCTTTGTGTGAAGATGATGACAAAGTTGGTGGGTTATTTGCAAAGAATTCGAAAGTTAGGGCATGTGTGTGAGAGAAAAGAAATAGACTTAACCAAAATGCAAACTTGGTTAAGATGATCTTCGATTGGACCCAAATTTTGGCACAAACCTAATTTGGACCCAAGGAATCTGATGGTGAAGTTGGATTTAAGTTTTGACCAATTTTGACTAGGTAATTTCTGCAGAAACCTAAATTAGGGTAAATGTCTATCTGAGACTATTTTAGGTCAAAGTGGATTACAATCGTCAAATCAAAGGTACCAAACCTTAGAGAATATTTTTCAATGATTTTTAGAAGGTTTAGGTGAATTTTATCCTGATCGAAACCTTAGTCAATCAAGTGGGTCTGCTTTTAGGGTTTTAGATGTCCTTTAATTCTCGAAATACGTGAAAACCTATTTCTATCTGCATGAACCAACTTATTAGACATTTATGAACATTTGACCTTTAATTAACCTTTGGAAAACCCTATGATTGCTCTACATTTAAGATATTATGTTAACATTGCAATTTTACCCCTATTTTAATGTTAATTTGAGAATGAATATGCAGTGAATTACAGTCTTCTGGTGGTTATGTAGGAGCATTCATCAATAGATTTCGAGTAATTAAAGCTAGATATGACTAATGATGATGTTATCACCACATTGCTCAATGCCATCCCTCGCCTTTTCCCATAAAAATCTTCAAACTTTGTTTATGTTGCATTGTCATCACTAGCTTTGTCATCATCCCCCATCTCGTCATCCTCCTCGTCCTCCACAATTTGTTGCTACTTGTTAATGATCTACATGTCCTTATCAACCCATCTCCAAAAGGAACCCCTCTTCCTCTTAGTTTACTTCGAAAGGTACATAAACATTTCACTTGGTTAATTTGCTAGTAACATAAACTTGGAGGTTCAATTTAATTGTGTGGAAAATGTGATTATGCAAGGTAAGTTCCTTGTTTCTTTAATGATATTCCTTATTGTTATTCATACCATTTTTTTGTTAAAGATGCAATTAGCATGGTTATTAATTGTCTAAATATGGATGATCAAATGTGTTGGAGGAATTGTGTGGCTTCTAGTATGTTTTTTTATTTTAAATCAGGCCTCAATTCTTGTAGTTGTTAGATCTTATGGCCATTTAAAGTGCTTTGAAGTTTGGAACCCAAAAGATAAGTATTTAAGCCTCATACCTACTATTGCATTGGCTATGTTCTTATTTGCATTATCTTGGTCTTTTTTTCATTTTTTTTTGATAAATAGTCTTCCTTTTTAGAAATATCATGTAAATGGTGAAAGGAAAAATGAGAAAATTCATTTTGTACTATGTTAATCTCCATCACTTTCCTCATGTAATGGAATGCAAATGGTGGAAGGAAAAATGTTGACCACTTCCCAACTTCCCTTTGCATGGCATCTTGTGTTAATTATTTTAGCAGGTTCTTTTTTAGTTACTCATGCCTTCATCTAAATTTATGTGCAGTGAATGCAGAACACTTCTTGAGAGATTGTTACCCAGTTAGATTACAATGATACAAGCCAAGTGAGATTGGGAATTGGATATAGTTTTTGGTTAGTGCCAAATGGTAATATGACCTTGCCTATTTATATCACTTTTTATTTTTAGTTAGTTTTCTACGAGCATGGAGGGTACTTGTTAGTCTTCATCAAATTTCAAATAGGTAGATAAAATTAGTTTAGGAAAGCATTAGGAGAGCCATGTTAGTCGTCATCTGAAAGTTCCTAGATGACAATGCCAATTCCTTGGTTGCATAAGCTAGAAATGAATTACTGCTGGAATTTCAATCCAATTTGGGTTGGCTATTTTGATCCAAATTTGCCCAATTGAAAGCAACCCAAATATGAAAAATTAAAGATATACTACTTCTATCATAATTTCCAATAACATGTTGAATAAAGCTTTCATTTTACAAACCTAACATGCAATTAAAACTGAATATAGGATTTTCAAATGCTTAACTTATTAGGAGACTAGTTTTGCATGCAAACTTGTGTCATATGATAGAGTATAGGTTGAGTCTAAGTTCTTATAAACTAGAGTACTATAACAGACTTGGATTTAATATTCTAATGCAAACATTTTAATTATTGCAGTATCTGTAGCATTATATTGTTTTTCAACAACATTCAAAAGAGTTTTTGTATTACATACATCCAATACACACTTCCTAAAATAGATTGATTAGTAAACAATTTGTGCTTGTTTTCCTAAAATGTATATGTTGTGATTAGGTTTTTGTGGTAGCAAAAGAGAACATTGTTGAGCTCATGTATTTCATTAATTGTGCTGTCAGAGGGAATTAGTACCTGCTGATGTGGCTGTGCTAGCAGAACTGCTGCTGCTGAACTAGCAGAGTTGTTGCTGCTCCTCCTGAACTACCAATTGCTGCTGCTACTCCTCCTGAACCAGCTGTTACTGCTACTGCTGCTACTCCTGAAGTGTTCCTTGCTGCTACTACTCTTGAACCACCTACTGCTGCTGCTCCTGAAGTGTTCATTGATGCTGCTACTACTGAACCATCTACTACTACTGCTGTTGCTGCTACTGAATGGCATGTCACCTCCATGTTCTTTCGGTGTAAGGCCATTATGGTGATGTGAGCTTGAGAATGAATTTGTGACAGAATTATGGAAGGTTCTTCCTTCTGCTCTCAAGGATGTAATCAAGAATGGTGAAGAACATGGATGGAATTTGGTACACAAGCTGGTAATTAGCTTACTATTCTTTTCAATTTGATAAATATGCTAACTATGTTGCCTTTACTTAAATTTCTAGGAATGAAAAGCAACAAAAAAGGGTATCTGAATTGACAACTGTCATGGAATTATACTTGAAGTTGCTCAGATAATAAAATGACAAAACATACTACAAGGATACCAGTTGATGAAAATGTGACCACCTATGCATCCAAAACAAGTTTTTTATCCAATCTTTGGATACAAAACCTGTAAGTATGTTTTAATCTTTCTGGTGGAAAGAAGTGGATGGCTATTGAGCTCAATAAAAGCTCAAAAAATCATCTGTTAGCTTTTTTTTCCTCTTGGTTTGCATAAGTGGTAGGTGTAGGCAACACTTGGTTGATTGTCAAATAGGTTATAAAAAATGAATAGTCAAGATCAGGTAGGGACAAAATCCTCCATTTCAATGACTTTGATTTTGATGTCCTTTTTTGTCTGATGGTTTTTGTGATACAAGATTTGCCTTACTATTATAGATGTCATCTTCAATCTTAGAAAAAGTTGCAATTTCAAACTGAAGTTTCTGTTAAAATTTCTTACCAAGTTCTAAAACATAAAAGGGAAGATAATTTTGGTTAAAGCAGTACAACTATTCATGTGCATATGATTTTGCAGATGATTTTAGTTGGGTTGATGAAGTGCTTCTCCTCATTGTATTTTTATTTTTTCAATATTTTTCTTTTTTTTTCCCTTGTATTACCCTTAAGAGGGGCATATGTACTTTGATGATTTCGGAAGTCAATAAAAAAGGCATTGTACTCATGCTCTTATTTTTACACTTGATAAAAAAATTTATTTCTTAGTAAAGAATAAAATCAAGTCGTATATATAGGCATCATTAAAGTGAATCAAAAGTGGCAATTAAACAGTAAAAGAAAGTGTCAATAAAGTATATAATTAGTGACGATCTAGTTGCATAAGAAAGTGCCATTAAAGTAAATCAATAGTGGAGATTTAAAGACAAATAATTGTTATTAAATAATATCAATAGAGGCAATTAAATGGAAAAAAAGGTGTCACTAATGTAAATAAATAGTGGCAATTTAGTGACAAAAAGAAAAGCCATTAAATGATGGATATAGTGACACTAATAGAGTCAGTTAAATTACTACTAATATAAATCAATAGTGGCGAAATAGTGGAAAATAAATTGCTACTGTAGAAGATTATTAGTGACATTATTTGCTACAATTAAAGTGCCGCTAATACCAATGATTTAGCGACGATTGTATAATTGCTGCTAACCTTTTAGTGACGCTAACGAAGGTAGCAATTAAGCAGCAATTATTTTAACTGTTGCTAATTAATATATAGTGGCAAATAAAAGGCCTATAGTGGCAAATATTAAATACTACTAAAGGTCGAGATAGATATTTGTCTTTGTTTGCAAACACATGCTTTCGGTGGACTAATAGTAGATGCAACCATCTTACTTCTAATACTGGAAAGTTGGTGCATGTGAGAAGGGATAGGAGATACATGATCTCTTAAAGGGATCACAAAGATCCATTGTCGTAGGTGTATGTAGCAAATTGAGAGACTTGAGCTCACACTATGTATATTGGGTTGTACAAAATTCTATGCGCATGCTCATACAGGTTATGATCAGACCCATGCATGAAAGACAAGAAAACAATCCTTTCAGAAATGATCAAGTGTTCATTCTCATCCCAATTGATAGAAGGAAAATGTGAAAAATATGTAACTCATGATAGCATGGAAAGTGAACTTGGGATTTAATTTTAATGGTTATATATATCTTCCAATGAGAAAGATTTATGGGTATTTCAAATACTTAATGGAGGCGTAGCGCTATAATTCCACTAATCCTAAATACTTGATTATTGGCATGATGAAACCAATAATCATTTTGGTGAGTTCCTATTTTATTGGACTGATTTATGTGATTTAAGGAGTTAAACCGCATTTAATTTGTTCATTAATTGCACCTAATTTGATTTGGTACAAAATTTGAGGGTTGGATTATAATTAATTAATATTTTGATACTAGATCAAAACATTACATAAGTTGTTATAGGTCGATCCTATAAAATTGAAATAGGATTAAATCTCAACCCTTAGATGGAGGTATAAGGGTTCCCATCATATTAGGTTTAACTTCTAAACCCTATAAATATCTCCTTAAACCTACTTGGAATGCTTAATTAATTCTATTTTTGTGTGCAACCACCAAATAAAGGATGAATTGCTAGCCTTCTTTTGTTCTTCTTGTTCTTCTTCCTAGAGACTTGATGGAGAAAAAGCCCATCGACCTTGCTTTGCACTAGGCATCCTTCCTTGAAAGAAGCGAGGAGTCATCCAACAAGGACACCATGTAGTGTCCCCCTCTATTGCCCTATTGTAAGGTACCATCCAAGGCCCCCCTGGATGTCTACCCAGTGGTAGATTTTCAAATTTATTCCCTAGGGGCTTGCGGTTTCCTCCCGATCATCGATCCCAAGTGTTGGGTGTCAACTAGGTGAGGACATTGGTTGATTTGCTCATTCATTGCTGTGTGGATTAAATCCACAAGGATGATTTCTTGATGGATTTTGAGGTGAGGGTTGTCTCCTGATTAACAAATGAGTTTGTAGAGCGTGAAGGGCTTGCACTGCACACGAGAATCAAGTTTTCTCGGCACAAAAGGTCCCATCTTCCTACTGTGAAGGAATCCCTGTAGGCAAGACTTATTGTAGGGGGCACAACACGTGGGGTGCTAATGGTGTTTGAAAACACAACGTACATGATGATGGTTGAGGTTGTATTGATTGATGAAAATATCATTAGTGTCATTGTAGTGGATTATATGGAATACCAACCATTATTACGACCATTATTATTTACTTAATTAATTTTTACTGGCTTTATTCCAGGTCGTTCACTGGGAGGTAGCTATTGATTTACATCACTCTCTAATTCCAAAATTACCCTTTAATTCCAAAAAGAAGTTTTACGTCTAATAAAGAATGAATGAATGAATACTTGGATTGATTGCTTACAAAGAATTAATCAACATGCTTGCAAAAACTAACTATAAACAAGCACCAAACATTTCATTACTATACTCTAAACTATCTCTTTATAAGTTATATTACTAATACTTTCATAAAAGTACACTACCAACTAAGATTACATAGTATACTAATTTAACTTACTAAGTTGACACCACAGTAACACATATAATAGCTATAGTGACAGATGCAAGCATCGCTAGACCCCAGAAAAAAGCTATATACAAACTAAAAGAGGGAAACCAGGGTCTGTAGCGACAGTTAAAGCGACGTTTTATTCTGTTAGTAAAGGTATGAATTTATTTACATAAAAGTAATTGGCTATACTACGTATATATATATAATAGTCCTTTGTATCTATATTCACTCTCTCATTTCATTATACGTATTTACATCTTTACTCTCTTTCCACACTACCCTTCCTCTTTCGTTCTTGTTCATCTTCTTCATCTTATTCTGCATTATAAGTCTTCGGAAACACTGTGGCACACAAGTGATTAGCTGCTGTCATTAACACTCTTAATTCATCAAAAATGTGTTTAATTTATGGGCACGCTTTTCGAGGGATACACAGCACCTAGAGGGTAGGACCAGGCCTCTACTAACCATGCCCTAATTATCATTAGGTCGCTTAATTGTGTATTATCAGCTCAGATGAGAGGGCCTCTCAGCCCGCACACACACACACACCCGGGCCCCCAACACCCAAATGCTCAAATCAGTGCTCAAGTATATGCTCAAATGTATAAGGATGGTTGTTTCGGGTGCCCGGCACCCGTGACGACTGCGCCATTAGAGAACAAAATCAATATAAAGAGCAGCACGCTTTTCAGCGCACGATGTGACGCTATTCGAGTGCCACATCTACGTTGAAGATGCGTGCGGCTGCTCGACAAAGGGGATTTTGGCCCTCAATTCGAGGGCCATAATTTATTTTAAAATAAAAATAAATTACAGGAAAATAAAGTATTTATATAATACTATACAATTGTACACTTGATTTGAAATTTTAATTATATTTACTATATAAATAAATTAACTAAAGTATACGATTTTTACATACTGATTTTGATGTTTAATTCTTTAATTACTTATAAATTAGCTACTATATGGTCTAATTGACCTTATACAGAGTTAATATGCATGTATAGTATTTTATAAACATTTTTATTGAATTTTACGAATTTAATTTATGTTCTATTTACATTTAAATAACATATTTGAACTGCTTTACTTATAAATTAAGTTTAAATAATACAATAAGATATAAACATACTTCAATTAGCTTAAATTACTTAAAGTACATTAGTCTAAGTATACAGATTCAGTTAGCTTAATTATAACTCTAAATTACTAATTTATCTAATTTAATCTAATAACTTACCTATTAACTTAATAAGTTAATTGCTTATTATGTATAAAGAATTAAATTAAGGTACAGGGTTTCAGTGGTTTATAATCTACATATACATATGTATATACAGTTTTATAGCTTAATACTATTATTTACACTGTCTATTGATTTATTTAGTCTAATAGTACATATAAGTTAGTTTAATTAATAAATAGTTATATAATTAATATATATATAGTATAATCTAACTTAAATACCCAAATTACAGTGTACAATATATACGTAAGTTATTTGTACAGTTTATATACATATGCTACTTATTTACATATATAACTCAATATAAAGCTTATATTTACAAGAGTGTACCTTATATACAAAGTACTTTTTTTAGGTATTTTTGGAGTTTTTCGCTTTTTATGGTTTTTATACATATTATAGAGATAAGAGATGAGAAGGGAAGAAGTAGATGAGGAGAAAGAGGTGTTTTTGATGTTTGTTAGCTATAACTTTTATTATTAAGTTTCATGGTATACAAATCCATCGACTGGTAAATTCTACCAAGTCGAGGGTTTTGCATACCATGTAACTTGGTATGTGGTTAAAAAAATTTTTTGATCTTTGATCAGACAGTTTTATTTTAACTTTTATTTTAATTTTTTTTTTATTTTTATTGAATTTCAAATCTCATCCATCCTAAGCCTTTCAAGAGGTTTCTAAAGGGTCCTAAAGGCTTAGGATGGGTCTTAAAAGATCTAAAAAGCATTGACTGCCTTATTTGCAGTCAGAGTGAAATCTAACTGGGAGTCAACCCATTTTAGCATGCTAATCATTTTCTTTTCATTTAGTTAATGTGTTTGGACAGTTAAGTGAGATGAAGTAGCTGACAAATAGTGGGGAAGAAAAACAACAAGCATTCATAGAATTGAAATTCAATTTCTTATATAGGAAAGCTTGTATACAAGAAATGCAATACAACTACATGTCAGCTATTTGATCAAAATTTTCTTATACAGGGTTTTTAGATCAAAAAATCATGCTTCACATTAAGACATCAGACAGCAGCAGCAGCAAGAACAATAAACACCAACCCTGCAGCAAATCAGATTTCACTCCAGACGGCTTACTGCAGCTGTAGTAAGTCCATCTGGAATGAAATCAGACTTATGGAAAAGAGAGGAATGTAGTTGCAAGTGCAGCAACTTACTATGGCTCTGGGATCAAAATTAGAAATTCAGACTCAGAAATTCCCTAAACCCCAACTGACAAGGGTTTCACTTATCAAAAATACTCAATATTTCAATTCCAATGCACAAATCCTTGTCAAGAAAATTCTTATTGAATCCAATCAGCAGAAACACTGATCTAACTCTTCCTAATGCTATAGGCAGCATGTAACGAGCGCGTACCCCAGACGTCTTTTAAGACGTCTGGGAGGTGGCCCAGACGTCTGTAAAGACGTCTGGGATCACATCCAGACGTCTGACCAGACGTCCGGGATAGTTTACAGACGTCTGACGAACAGTTATACTCGCACGGGATATTCGTCTGCGCGCCTGTGCGCGCAGACCTGCGATCCGCATCTTCTCTGCGGCTGCAGGCGACTGCGGCCGTCTCTCTCTCCTCTCCGCGCGGCGTTAAAAGGGGGAGGGGGCGCGCCTCCCCTCCCGTCTCCACCATCTTCCTCCTCTCCTGCTGCGGGCGGAGCGAGCGGACGCGAGGGCGCAGCGGCAGCGGCGCAGCAGAAGGCGCGGAGGAGCTGCGGCGTGCGAGGGCAGGGCTCTGCCGTGAGGGCGAGCTCGCCGGGAGCGGCTTGGCCGACCGGCGGAGGGCGCAGGGGGCGCAGAGCGTCGCGAAGAGGGACCTGCTGCGGGCGGAGCAGCGGACGCGCGAGGTGCAACGCGGGCGGCGTCGCGAGCGGAGGCCGAGCGAGGTTCTGATTCTGGAAAAATCTCCAGAATCAGACGTCTGGACTGATATCCAGACGGCAAGGTCGACGTCTGTGTGATCATACAGACGTCTGAAAGGTGAGTTCCGCTTTCTCCTTTTTCTTTTGTCGACTGGCCGTACTGAAGGAGGAGGGTTGGCTGTGCGCAGGTGTTCGGATTCGTCATCCTTTGCGAATCCGACGTCTGGAAGTTGGACCAGACGGCGGGAGTGACCTCCAGACGTCCGGAGAGACCATCGGACGTCTGGGATCTAGGAGAGACGTCGCCACAGACTTCTGGACGTCCGGGGAACCACGCCGAACAGGTAATTCTCTGATCCACCGTTTAAGACGTCTGGAAGGAGTTCCAGACGTCTGATTTTGCACAGTATTGTCTTTCTCGACCCGTTTAGGGCCCGTTTGGGCTCCGTCTTCCACGATTCGAGTTGCGTTCGATTCAGAATTTATTCCTCTACCCGCCTACAGTAGCTATACACTGTTTTGAGACACTCCTTGTGTTTGATCCTTGTGATAGGACCTCGTTCGGTTGCCGTCTTGAGAGTCACGGAGGCGCGCGGGATTCCCGACCACGCCCCCATTACTTCCGTTGTACCTGGTAGAGTGGTTTTATGTATTAATAAAATCTGTTAAAGTATGGAACCATAACTAGAACCTAGGGCATTGCATGAATCCTAGGAATGAGAAATATATGGAATGATAGCTCCTAGGTGTTGCATGAATCCTAGGGCCGGAAAACTAGATTGTATGATAGATCCTAGGATATGGCATGAATCCTAGGATGGAAAAACTAGTGGAATGTACATTACTGCAGTCTTGGAAAAATGGAAAGGAATATATAAAGCTGCCTGTAAATTTAATTAACAGCTGCCTGTTATGCATAGAGAATCATGTTGAGATCATGGAATGTGAGAACGTGAATCTGGAAAGTGAAACATATGATGTTCTGAGATAAAGAGCTGGAACCCTACGGGGAATTAGGAGTGGAACTCCTGGAAAGAAAAGGAATGGAACTGAGATGTAGTTTGTACTGTCTCTTGGGTACGCAGTACCAAGGGAAGTACCTGTACCTGTTTTAGTGCAGAGTGGGGCCAGCCGCCCCAGGGACCCGGGGTTAGGCTTGGCCGCTCTGTACCGACTTGTTGGCCCTCGTGTACGTAGTACCGAGGAGAGCTAGTAGTGTTAGGAGAGTACTAGCTACCCCACGGGCCCCGGGGTTCTGCTAGCCTCCTTCACCGACTTGTTAGGCCCACTAGGGCAAACCAGGGTAGTCAGACGAGGGTGCGCGGACTGTGGAGGGGCAAGGCCCCGGTTTGGTTACTGTGGAGGGGCTGGACCCCTGTTACTGAGAGGGCTCTGCCCTGGTTCCGTGCTGTGCTTTGGGCGCACCCGTTAACGGAAACGACTGACCGCGTGCCAGTACGGGCTAGCTACCTGTGCGTTTATCGCGCGTGCCGTAGTCACCGTTACGTCTGTCAGTGACCTTGGGGTGGTTGACTGAGGGTAGGATCACCACGGGGGACTCTCCCGGCCAGGAGAGCACCACGTGCTACTTCTACTGTTGGAAAAGACTGCAATCAAGATCGTCCCACGAGGACATTCGAGATCAAGTAAAGGATCTGAGAAGTAAATGAAATAGTGAGAAAAATTGAAAGATGTAAATAAAGGAAGTAATAGAACATAACAGCGACTGTACACTCTACTGTTGCCTTTAGTTAGTTTGCCACTCTACTCAGCGTTTTGCTGACGTGTTACACTCGTTACCTTTTTCAGGACCAGGTGTTGAGCAGCCAGGGTCGGCGGCTGCAGAGGACGCTGGGCCGAGTAGGGTCCAGTAGAGTTGCCACAGCTTTGTACCTTCTTTTGTTTCTGTTCTAGTGAGTAGTTTTGTTTCCGCTGTACTTTCCTTACCTGCAGTTTTTGTTATATGATAAATGTTGTTTTACTGTTGTGGTGGTGCCTACTGTAGTAGTTTCTTTCCTTACTGCTGTACTTTTTACTGTTAGTTATATTCATGCTGAATGTGGTTTATTTTACTGTCTTTTGGTTACTTCCTCGTTGGACGACTGGGTCTTGGGATTAGTCGAGTCGGTCCGGTTCTCGCGTCTCGTAGGGACTCGGAAACCGGGTCGTTACACAGCATGTAGAGAGAGTTGAATTAGACAATTGAGATCAACAATGCAAATCCCAGATTCTGGAACCATAAGGAGTATTGAGAACTCCTTAGGTTAAAAAAAAAAATTATCAGTGCTCTCAACAAACCACAAACTCATGAATGCAAGATAGACTTCAAATCACCACAGTGATTTTCCTTAGTTCTATCATGCATTCAATGCATTAAAGTCCTCAAGAAAACTCAGATCAGATTATGGCTCTTCTGAGATGAATTCTGACATCAGAATCATCTCAGATTCCTTGCCACACAATGAATGAAGATCAGAATTCCTCAGTTTGTCAGAATAAGACAGTCAAAACACAATTAAGTAAAAATCCTTGAAATCTGAGTTAAAGAAAAATCCAACAAACTGACCATTTTCAAGCTTAGATCAGGGGCTTTTGTGAACAAAAATGAGGTGAATGGGAAGCCCCTAATGTGCTTTTTGACACCAATTTCAGATCTGAGGTTAAAAACCATTCATATCTGAATGAGTGAATTTGTGAGAAACAAGTCGTGGAAATCAGAAGCGATTATGAAAACATGGAGAGGGAGAAAATTCATAATTATGGATTGTGTGAAACCATCCCCTCTTATCTAGAATGATCAGAGGAGGTGAGGGGGGAATTTGGGTCTAAATCTACTGCTACAGTATAGCTACACTATCACAACAGCGGAATTAAACACTACACATTACTTGAATTCTACTCTAAACCTACTTAACTACAGCTACTACTAATTTGCAGAAAGATAAATTACTCTAATAGGAAGAATGGGACCTATGGGTCCTCAGTCGGTGGCTAAGGAGGAAGAAGGGAGGAAGATGACTCCAGCGGAGGGAAGAGTCTGCTAGTGAGGCTCCAGGGTCATCCTCAGGTGCTACGAGGTCCTTAGCGACGAGGAGGTCGAGAAGAAGGCAGCGATTTCACAGCTGGTGGCTGTGAAATCAGAGAATTGGTGGGGAGGAGAAACTGGAGTGGAAGAACGATCGCTAAGAGATGTAGGAGGGAGCGATCCTTTGCATGCACGATCACTGAGGTGCTTAAGTAGCAAACTCAATGGCTCAGATCACCACACGGGTGAGAATATCCGATGGGGCAACCGGCGGTAGGGATGAGAGGAGAGGAGCATGTGGCGAGCCAACTCAAAATCTGACCGTCAGATGGGATCTGGGGAGAGGGGTGAGCGTACACGTCGATTCGTGCGACTGCAGATCGAAATCACGAGAAGCAATGGATGGTCGAGATCTGCCGTGTTCTTCACGCGCTACAGTGCGTGCGAAGAGTAGCAGGCCGATCTTGAAATGTCAGGAAAATTGCAGGGAAGACCCCTACGCGAAGGGGTAGAAAAGTTGCGTGCAGGCCCATAAGTGAAGAGAATTGCAATAGGATGGACCTTGCAGCCTTTCAAAGGGTTCCCTGCGGTTTACAAGTAGGTCCAAAAAAGATTTTTAAAGACAAGAATGTGATGCATGAAGGACCTAAGTGTAAACTACACATTACAAAGCCTAAATGATGTCCAAATGCCTTCAAATTTTTATATGTGCTTAATTGAACATTCAAGAAATTAATTGTACTTTTGATTTGGCCTTTTAAACTTATTTATGTGTTCAATTACCGCATGGATTACCATTTGTCCTTTGCCTCAGAACATCTCGTTTTGTGACCTAATTATGAAATTTTAACACAGAGTAGAGGTTTTAGGTCTTTTTCTTTGATTCCCACACTTAACCCTTTTTATCTATTAATTTGATGTTGTTTAATTCAGTGTCTAGCTTAACTTCTATTTTTTAGCTATGATGAGTAGCTACTCATCAGGTGTCATGCTACGTTACCCACAAGTACAACTCTTTACTTGTAGGGATCCCAAAATAAAGAGATATTAGATCTTTCCATGTGATTCCAATTACATAGGTCATTGTTTATGTTTCACAATTTTCATTATTTAGATCTCTAGGTATTGACTCGAGTTTCGATTGATAAAATTTTTTTAAATGCCTATGTTTTCACTCTTTCATGATGTCTTGGAAATCGAGGATTCAATTGTTAAAGTCCCTACATCTCTTTGATTGTCAAGCGAGTAGTGGATCATTTCTTAACACAAACACATTGTAGCTGGTTCATGACACATACAACTTAGTTGTGGTTATCCCTTTCTATTTTATTTTTTTTTAATATTATTTTTTTCTAGATTTTTAATGTTTTTATTCAATGATGACTATGAACTCTAATTATTAGACCTGTAATACTTAGAATCCATTTCAATATTAAATTTACTTTTCTTTGATTATCTCGATGTGTAATTAAATTTGCTGTGCATGTATGTATTTTATGATTACTTGTCAAACGTCTATGATCTAAGAAAATATTGAAAAATCTATACCAATTCCTTCAATTCCTTCTAAGGTAGAACTTCGGGTTGTATCATTGGAGAATTAAGTTGGCTTTAACACGCTCTTTACAGCAAGGTTTCCAAAGTTCCAATATAATCAAATACTATAAACACTTCTACCGCACTAACCATCACATCCACCCTACTGCTTCCGTCGGCATACAGCTAAGTACCTTGAGTCTATTTATCTCACGCATCGATTTGTCCTAGTTATAGTTTTTCCCGGTGCAAAAGCCACTTAATAGTGTTTCTTTATAGTTCTATGACAAATCATGCAAATACATGTGACTATATATCCACTGACTCTTGGAGTTCGGAGTGTTCAAAATCGATTTGAGTTAGTTTTCACACCTTTTTTTTTCTGTACTAGACCAAATAGGTTATTCTGTAGAATTTCCAAGCTAAAATCGAACTGGTTCTGTTTCAGTTCAAAGGTGGATTATAACCAGTTCAATTCGTGGTGAACTGCTTCGGTCGAACCCTCTGTTCAACTAGACACAAATTAATGATGAAAAATCCCAGTAATTTATTAGGGTGCTTTTATTGAATAAGTTAAAAATCTGGTTTGGCTTCGTTTGAAGCGATTTTCAAAATAAGAATATTAAGTTCTGGGTTCTTCCTACATCTAGTCCAAAAATTGAATTTCAACCCTTGAAGATCGTACTTTTTTCTTTAGTACAATTTGATTTTACTGTTTGATATTTTTCCTCCCTCCTCCGGCCCTCCTATAGTATTTACAAATAACAACTAATAGAGCAAATTTATGACGGTTGACAGTTTAGCATCGTAGGTTCCTACGGATTTTATTAGTTTGTACTTGGAAGTCTTAAAGGAATAATTATACAATGCATTTGGTTAAGTATCAGGAGGGTGGAACAGGAGACATTGCTGGGATAAAATAAAGAGTGCAAGTGGAGTGAACATGCATGATTTTTTTTAAATTTTTTTCTCTTTGCAAGTCGTCCCAGGTAAGCGGAGAAGATCATTCCATCAAGAACAAGGGGAAGTGATGCAGAGGATGTACCTGACAGGGGAAAAGGAAGATAAGTTTACCCTCAAAGGAGAAGAAAATATATCCCATAGAAATGAGGTAACATCAAAATACAAAAAAGTAAGATAAAAAATAAATAAAAAAGAAAAAAATATATCCAGAGATTAGGAATTAGATGATCTCTAAAAGAAGATCGACCCCATACTAATAGAACCGGTAAAGCGACAACGAGAAAAATCTTGAAGACCACACTAATGGGCAACCTCTGAACCGCATCAGGAAACTTAGCTGGGTAAGCCTGAGGTCACACGTGATTCCCAACAAAATTAACCTATACTAATAAAAAAGAAAAAAAAAGACCTATCATCTCCCACGACACAAAACAACCATGCAACACAACAGATCGCCAAAGATACCTGCAACACCGCGACACTCCCACATAGTCGCTACCAACCGAACACCACCACAGCACGACTACAACCCCGCAGCAGCACGTCAAGGATGATCAGACGGGCACCACAACGACCGTGCGACTGGAAATGACAAGGCCACCCACCAAACACGATCGCAACCCGACACCGAAATGGCACGAACGGGAGCAATGCTGCTGCTAGCCCTAGCGTTAAGACCACCACCACCTCTGTCACACTGTCGGGAGGACCATGGTGACGAACACTGACAAGAAAACCTCCACGACCACAATCAACGCAATTGAGTACTACGAGCTCCAAGGATGATACATGTCAAGTGGAGGCTTAGATCGTAAAAGAGGGAAGGTCTGAGGGGGGTAAGAGGACATCCGAAAGAGGGGGACTCTGATCAGCCACCGGCAACCTATCGAAGCCCCACTCTTTTGGGCTCTTCATCTGCAGGAGAAAGGAGGAAAGCGCAGAAGACAAGGGAAAGCATGAACGTGCCTGATTTCTGGGAGATGTTATCTTGTATCTTCATTTACAAAGTACTGACTCAATTACCATACCCAACTCGTACGTACTTACTCTCTTTCCAACGAAATAAGTATAAAGAGCAACGGAGCATCAAATGCAAAATATCTAAACTACTTCTCCCTCTTTATTAATTATATCAGATCAATTCTTACTTTATTCCACTACCAATACCTCATACAACTTATTCGTTAATATTTTCTAATCTAAGAATTACATCCTAGTCAAATGCAACCATTGAGAAGCACGTTTCAAATTTTTGTTCGTTCTTTGGTTTTTTTTAAAGGCCGTTTCAAATTTCTCTGGTAATCAATCTTTCGATATTTTTGTTCAAATTTTATTTAGTTAATATGAAAAAGTAAATAAAAATATATAGATGAGAGTGATAATTTTAATTAATATATTTTAAATTTTTATTGATGAAATTCTCTTTTTACTGATAAAAAATTACTTTTAATTTTTATTGGTGAGACGGTAAAATATATTGATATATGTTTATTTTTAATTTTAATTTTAATCGATGTATTTAATTTTCAATTAATTAAAAATTTATTTCAACAAATATATTTTAATATATTTAACTTTTAACTGATTAATTTTAAGTTTCAATCAATTAAATTTTTTTGACACGTTAGAAAATATATTACAAACACATTTTCTTGTTGGCACCCTTCGCTATTCACCGACTAAGAGTCCGCCTGTGAAATATTAAACGAAACGAGGACAGGAGCGACAGCTTCATCCGTTGACTGCACATTTCATGATGGTGAAATATGCGAACCGGTCCTAAGCACTGTAGGTGCTCGTTAACGATTTCTCTATAATTAATTAATTTGTCAAGATAAGTCACGTTAGCGACTTCTACTTGTGTTAGCTTATGTGCCGCTAACGATAAACCTTTAGAAAGGTGGAGCTTACCTACTTTTTAACAGGAGAGGTAGGTGATGCAACGCAGAGTAGGTGGGGGGTCCGATTTATGTACTATATTTATGGTTGGTAGGCTATCAAATAATGGAGGTTCCGAAGTAGCAATAATGCTTTTATTATATTTTTCTTCACCGTGACCGACCAAGTATATGCAGTCAATAAGCCATGATGCATATAATGACAAGCAAATTTTGGTATTCTTTGGATTCTCATTTGTTAAAACTGTCCTACCTTTTCATTTATCAACATGAATGACCAAAATAACGTTTTAGCCTTTTTTTTTTTTAGGAACAATTCGATGAAGTGGTTCGTAAGGCTTTACTAAATAATAATTGAACCAAATTAAGTTAATCGATTTATCCATATCAAACAAAAGACGTACGTTGATATATCGGAGGAGGAAGGCTAGAATCAGTTACAAGAGAAAATTCTAATGTGATCTTACCCCTATAGAAGGAAAGAGGAGCCACTCAATTGGAGACATCTTCCTTAAAAAATACCCCTAAAAAGATTTTTGGTGCCTTCTGGTCATCACGGAGTCCCATAATATTAAGGGGAGAAGGAAAGGAGAAATACCCATGTGATCATGATTATTCTTCGTAAATGTGTGTACACCAACAATTTGCTTCGACTCCATCGCACAAAGTCTTCTTTTCCACTTGTTCATCTTTAATGCTAACAATTTCTTATATTAAAGTGAAAATTGAATTAGTCTAAGGGATGTGGCATGATGGATAATTCGTCCATCATAATAATTGATATATGAAATCATGTAATACTTGCTTTGATCATGTGATTTTTGAATAATAGTCGATTTTGATGAATAAATACTTTAATAATGGATCATAAAGGAAATACTTTCATGTAGTATCAAAGCAAGATTCAAGGCTCTTTCGATTCTTCGTATATTTAGAGATAAAAAGAAACTGATTAGAATTGTTTCCATTGATTTTTCATCATGTTTCCTTATCAAAAATCATTTAGGAATCACGTATGAACCAGTTAGGATTGTTATTGACCAGTTAATTCATGATTTGGATGAAAACGTAAAAGATCTGACTAATCATAATTGAACTCTATCAGTCAGACCGTAAAGGGGTGACGTGCGCAGAACGCATTTATTTAATTATGCTATTGTAGTATGCGTTCGCGACATCGATTTTAATTCAAGATGTGGATTTGGTAAGTCTAAGTGTCGAACACGAGGAGGGATGAAATCGGATTAGTTTGTTTCTTTAGTTGTCACAGGAATGTTTAGTTTGCTTGCTTGCGAGGAAACGCGAGAGAGGGAGAGAGAGGGAAAGAGAGAGTAGGGTTAGAGATCATGTTTAAAGCATGACAATTATTTAAGAGGATGTGAGCCATGATATATGAAGCATCATCAATATATAGCATGCAATTAGAGTTTGTTTACAACTATAACAATAGATGATAGCTTAAACAAGTGTAACATAAAACTAAAGTAAAGAGAGTGTGAGGAGGAGGCAAGGCGGCCACAGCGGTGGAGGGGGCTTCATTGGCGGTTTAAGAACTCTGGGGTGGGTATGGAGTGTTTGGTAGAGCTAGGAGAAGGCTAGAGTGGCATGGAGAGTGTGTATGAATTGAATGCTCTTGAATGGGGTGGTTAAAGAGGTTTATATAGAGAAGAGGGGATTCCAAACTAAGTAAGGGTTTTAGCGACGTCCAGGACATCGCTAAACCCATTCCAGAAATGTCAATGAAGCCTCTCACCCGCCGATCCAAGCGAGCACGCGTGCTTCCTTCCCTCGCACAATCCATGTGCGTGCCATGTGGGCTGTCTGATCAAGGATCAGACGATTGAGATCGCGCCCTGAGTGTTGGTTCAGATCGCGCTTCCGAGCTCTGAGTGCACGCCTCGCATGTGATTGCACACGTTCACATCGGGCGCTTGAGGGCGTGTTGTGTAGCCTTCATCCCCATCGTCCACGCACACATCAACGGCTGAATTTTGATTGCGCATGTGGATGCAGCTGGTGGGTCTCGAACGTGCGTCCCTAGCGAGAGTGGAGAGGCACTAACCGCTGCGGCACGCTTGTGCTTTGTCGCGATTTTGCACGAACGCTCAACCATCTGATGGACGATCGGATGGCTGAGATGCATCTTGCATGATGAGCATGGCTGCAATGTGGGTGCGGGTGAGGCGGATGGAGCCACGTGGCCACTTGTGGGCCATTGTTCTGATGATCAACGGCCAGAACTTCTTGGGCTGGTCGAGGGATCTTCGGATGTCGAATTTAAGTGATTTCAAGTCTGTTAGACTCAATTCGTCGATCTGAATCCATCCGTGTGTTCGATTGCTCATCTGAGGCCTGTTTCAACATGCACTTGTACATATGACCATTAAACACTAATTTATAAGCAATCTTAATTCGCGATACATGTAGTGCTCCCATACCCGTTATGGTGTGTTATTAGTGCACATATATCCTCAAGATAAACCCTAGTTGATGGAATTATCATCATCGAATGTAGAGTTATCAAGGGACGAATGCCTAATCGATCAGGCCGTCAACCCATAATGGGGTGGTTAGTTCTACCCAATTGGTGAACACGGTATTCAATTGGTTAGGCAAGATTGAATCGACCATTCACTTATCATTGGGTCTAATCAGTCAATATAGTTTCAAATTGGTCGGACCATAAAGGGTTTATGGTATGGATCCTAAACGACCGGTCAACTATGTACTTAATCGATCGAACATTATAGAAGGTGGTGTATAATATATGTTTTTATTATTTTTTCAAGGATTTGTACTATAGGGGGCTTCGATTGAAAATAAGAAAATTTTGCTAAATTTTCTTGGGGTTTTTGAAGGTTTACTATGATGTGTAATGCTAATGCATTTTTTAGTGTACTTCATGAAAATAATAGTTAACCTAGAAAAATAATAGTAAATTTCTTAGAAATTCAATGAAATTCAATGATGGTATGTGTTTGCTATTAAAGATTACTTAGTCACCAATGTGACCTAATCTTTAGTGACTAATCACATACATACATTCTGATTGCCTATATTTTTACATGCTAATTAAAGATTGATATGATAGATAATTGAGTAATTGGATTTGTATGCCATAGGGCTAGGAGATCACCCAAAGGTTGATCATTGCTTATGGAGATGAACATTAAAGGGGCTAATCAATAAATCTCATCGTTTGTGGTGTACATCCAAAGATGGCATGTATGATTCATTTATGATTTTATTTCCTGATTAAGTATCGTTTATGTTCGCAATATGTCAATATTTTTCCCAAAGGTGAATTTTGATGTATCGTCAAAGATGTTCTAATGCATTTTCACATTACTATAGCTTGAATCTATATTAAATTTTTTCAAAGCTTAATTATTTGAGCACATGCATTATGTTATGCAGTTGAGAACCTATTTGCATTGGACAACTCTATTATTAGGTTCAATGGGCTCAACTACTTAGATTGGTACAAACATACTCAGTTTCATTTGTGAGTGATGGACCTAGATTTGGGGTTAGTTGCTGATGAAAAGTCTGAAGCCATTACAGAGACCTGTACGGATAAAGATAGGCACTATTATGATGCTTGGGAAAGGTTTAACAAACTTTGTTTGAACCTGATGAAGATTACCATAGAGGAGAATGTGAAGGCATCCATGCCCAAAACAAAATAATGCTACAGAATTTATGATGAAAATTAAGGAGGATCCTCAATTAAATATAGGTGATAAGTCCATTGTGGGGACTTTGATGAGCAAACTTACTACAAAAAGGTTTAATTGGTCATGCTCTATTATGGACCATGTGACTGAAATGTCTATCCGTGCAACCAAATTAAAGACCATGGGAATGGATGTCATTGACTTGTTCTTGGTACGGTTCATCATTAATTCCTTTCCTCCTAAGTTTAGGCAGATCTAGGTGAATTATAACACATTAAAGGACAAGTAGAACTTCATGAAACTTAAGGCAATGCTCATTCAAGAGCAAGGGAGACTTATGAATATAAAGGAACACTCTGTGAATCTCATGGCTAATAAAAGGGTTGCTACAGGAGTGAACAATAATAATGGAAGTCTAGTAAAAAAGAATAAAGGAAAGGGAAATGCTTCCATGAAAGCTAAAGGAAGCAAGTCCAAGGAACTGAAATGCTTCTTTTGCAAGAAATCTAGGGACATGAAGAAATATTACCCTAATCAGAAGGTGTGGTTTGAAAGGAAAGGTATATACTATGTTTCTATTTGCCTTGATGCAAACATGATAGACGTTCCTCGTAACACCTGGGGGTTAGTGGTTTGTGTCCCGCTAGTCCTCAAAGCCCAATAGTTTAAATTAACTGACCTTTAAATATCGTAGATAATGATAAGTTTGGTCAAATCCACGAGGAGATGATATTGTTGACTTTTTTGACTAATTAGATGAGTATGTGATTTTTTCTGAGAATTTTAGAGACGATCTAATATTTATTTTAGCATTTTTCTTTTTCAAATAATGTAGAAAGACTATTTCGACCCTACTTGAATGTGACATGTCAAATCTATATCTATTCACGAGAGAGAAATATTTCAATAAGAGAACAAATCCAACTTATTTCACATGATTTGGATTTGTATAAAAATAACTAAAAATCTAAAAAGATCCAAATTTTAGGTCTTGTGAATTAATTCAACCCCAAACTAATGCATGAATTTTATCCTTTTTTATAGAAAAAATTAGATCATGAAATTTGTTAACGTGTTTCTCTAATTGACACCAAACCTAAATATAGACTTTTAGAATTTTATGATAACAAAAAATCACGGAATGAAAATTTTATCCTAAACATAAAAGTCTTAATTGGAAATCAAATGAATTAAAATTGAATTCAACTACTATATTCAAATAGGATCCTAAGATAATTAATATGCTTAGGGTCTCAAAAGATAAAATAGTGATTCAAATATACGAAAATTACGTTATACCAGGTTTGGTTTCCCTAGGCTTGCCTTATCCAATCCACTCCTATTAATGATATAGCCTAACTCTGATATTAGTCTTTGGCTTAGGCTATCCTATAGAGGTAACCTATGGGTATAAGGAAACTCGATTTCTTAACAATAGCCATAGGGGCACCTATCTAATCCTCGTTGTTGAACCTCTCATCTAATTTATTTCCTAACCCCAAGTAAAATCTTTTAGTCTCTCATATGCAAAAGAAGAACGATGGCCATCTCAAAATAAAGAAATTAAACATCAAGCACAAGAAATAGTTACAATAGTGTCACACCCCAAAAAACCCAAGTCCTTAAATGAGGGTTAGAGTTTCGAGGAATGGCAACGAAGAGGTGTTGGTTTATCCAATTCAAGTTGTACTTAACTAAGTCGAGCTATAAAAGAGAATCATTTAATACATAAAATGGAAGAAAGTATGGGAAGGATGGCACATAATTGATGAAGAAAAGTAGAAACTAAACATGTGCTAAATAGGAAGTTACAATGAAAACAAAGCATAAAAGATTACCTACCAGAAATCTCAGCAAAAACCCGTGCAGTGACAAATCCTAAGTGCCAATGACACAAGATAGCAAGCACCTGAAATTAGGTCACAAAGTAGGGATGAGTGAATCGGCTCAGTAGGGAATAAACAACTACTATTTTGCAATAAAAAATACTAGGTAATGTACAGTTTCACTAACAAGCTAGATCCTTAGCACAACTCAACACCCCATGTTTCAACTCCCAAATCCCGATTTAACCTGACCAGTCATCATGGTTCAAAACCCATCAATCCAGTTGCCCCTCCTTCTCTTTATTTAGTAATATGAAATTCATTCTCTCGCTTGCCTCAGTGATCAAATTCTAGGAATCATCCCTCTCTACTAGAGGAGATTAAGATGCATCCTTTCCTTTAGATTCCAACTTGATAGCCTTACCCAGGCCAGGGGAGAGGCTAGCAAGTTTGTTGATCCTCAAGAAAGGCATTCCCATTATCGACGTATCGAGTACATTTCTGACTTCAACCAGAAGAGTCGGGCTTCTTGGGAGCTACCCAAGCTTATACCTTGCGACCATGAAGCGTAAACTCAGTTCTTGTCCAACCAGGACTAGTCAAAGATAAAACCAGATTATCATCATAGGATTAGCCAAAATTGTCAAGCCACACTAATCCTCTCACTAGGAGAGACTTCTCGTAGGAGTGTAGTTTGCGAGTATGCCTTCTCAATCCACCATTGGATAAGGTCTCAGCTAATCCATCACAATACCCTAGTACTTTCGTACTTACGGGTGCTCAGTGAGCCTCTAGCTATGAGTATCACATACCCCAGCATCCCCCGCTATGCATGTGATTGGTTTTTTACGCAGTTTGTAAAATTAGGCTTTTATAAGTCATTGCAACATGTAAAACTATTTCGCTTTTAAATTTATAAACCTAGATAGGGGAGTATCTAGGGTCGTCCAAGGAGGCAATATGTTGCAAAATCGAATCTCTTGCTTTGAAATGGAAATCAACTTTCCTTTTGGTGTTTTTAAATTTATATTTTTTTATGTTTTGAAAGAACTATGAATACACGAGTTGTTGACGGGAAAGCAACTAACACCTACAATCACTAAGCTAAAACCTAAGTGACAATTAATTCCTCTCCCTAAGCTCATCTTAGGCACGTGAAGGCCTAGAGTAATTAGGGAGAGGGAGTGAAGGGTGCTAGAGAGAAAGAAAACAAATGCCACAAAAGAATTGTAAAGAAAGCAACTTGATTTAATAAGGAAGATTGTTTACACGAGAACCCTAGTTGAGGAATGCTTTCTACTACAAGAAAAACTACAAAAAATGATAAAAACACCAATCCTCCTATAATGATGGTGAAGATGAGGGGCTCCTTGCTCCATGCTTAGTGGCTCCTAGGCTTGAAAAGGGGCTTTCCAACTTTTTTCTTGCAAAGCTCTGCCAAGATGATGTCCTCCAGGGAAAGTCCTAAAGGGGGGCATGCCTATGCTTCTCCCAAGGGTGGACATGCACCACCCTTCCTTCTCCAATTGCCTGGCCATCTTCCTAGTGGAATGCTCCTCCTCCTTGGCATGGCACAAGAAGAAGAGAGAAGGGGAAGAAGGCACCAAGGGGGTGGGTAGGATGCCACCTTAATCTCCTTCTCTCCTTCTTCTTCTTGGCCGTGAGATGTGGGCGGATATAGGGTAGAAAATATACTAACTAAGGATGGTAAAATTGGTGGTGGTTTAGGGTCTTTTTATAGAGTAGGATGGGAGGTATAGGTGGCTCTTGGAATGGATGGCTAGGATGGGATTTAAGGGTAGTTAGTAGATCCTAGGGCTAAGGATGATTGGCACCAACCAAAGGGTCACATAGGTGGTAGTTATGGGTGGTTGTGTCCCTTGAAGTTGGCTTCAAAATGGCCTTCTAGAAGGGGGATTAGGTGGCACCAAGGTAGGGCTCTAGAAGGGGGAATGTGGATGGTGGATGTGGCTTGGAGGGGGTAAGTGTAGGGCCATGATGTGAGGGTATTTTAGTGCCAAAAGGGAGCGGTGGTTAGGGTAGTTTTTGGTGCCAAAATTGGTACATTTTGGTGGTGGAGATCAGGTGAAAAGATGGCTAGGTGGTGGCACCAAATGGAGTAGGGTGGAGCTAGCTTAGGTGAGCTTAGGTAGACTTATTTTGTGGAGCTAGATAGGTAGGGTTTTAGGGTATTGGATTGCCAAGGGAGCTGGAGTTTTTCTAAGCTAAGATAGCTAAGCTAGCTTAGCTAGTAGTAGAGTAGGGGAGGAGGCAATTGGAGCTAGGGTTTGAGGGGAGGAGTTGAATAGAAGAAGTCTAGGGCTGAACTATAGTTGACAGCTGCTGAAGAGGGTGGCATGGAGCTACTTTAGCTTGCTTAGCTTGCTAGTTCTTTACTTGCTGCTAAGCCAAGCTAAAGCAAGCTGGCTTCTGCTAAAAGGAGCTAAGGTGATATGGGTCTAATGCTCCCGGGGATGATCTAGCTAGTTGAGGTAGTGATAGACCCATTTTCACATGTTTTGAAATCATCGGAAATCATAGTATAGTCGCGCTAAAATGCTCATCAAAAATTATTTGTAAAGATAATGAGACTTGAGTCCCGGTCGTTCATCTCTAGGAGGCATTTATGCAAATTTGAAATCGATCTTTTTCGTTCTACTTGCTTAAAATCGCATGGCGGTTTATGGTTATAGATATATTTATGCACGACATGCTTAGTTGCTAGAATATCAGAAATTAAAAGTAGGCAACTTTAATCACACAAAATATATTGCAATAAGCTCATGGTGATTCTCAACACATAGATATATATATATATATATATATAGAAAAAGATCTTTCATTGATTCAGCAGGGTGTTTGCAACATGGAACTAGTGGAAGTCTTATGGAGGAAAGCTTGAAAACATAAATCTAGCTAATAGAAAATGATCGCATATAGGAATCTATGGGGGGATTTTGCATGCATCATTAGGGGAGAATAAAGAGCTATACTACTAAGAAGTAAATAAAAGCATGTAAACTATGAAGAACTAAGTTACTAATCTAGCAAAAATAAGGGCATTCAGAGGTGGGCTTCGATGGCCTTTGAGTGGTTGAGAGGAGGAGGGGCAGCCAATGGTTCTTAGGCCAGCCCTTGGAGAGAGGTTAAAGAGGTGATCCAGCATCCTGGCATGGAGATGGTGGTGGCCATGGTGAGGCAACTCGTGGAGGTGGAATGTAGCTAACCTAAATGGAAGTGAATAAAGACAAGAGATGGATGGGTGCAAATGGCCACCCTTTAGGTCTTTTTATAGACCTAAGGGAAGCTCTCAAGAGAATTATGGAATTCTCTAGTGGGGCCTATGGTGGGATCTCATGGGAGAGTGAGAGAGAGAGGATGGATGGTGGTTTTTAGATCCACCAAATGTGGATCTAAAAATTGAATGGCTCTTGGTTGCTAATTTTAGCAACCAAGGAAACAACACATGGTAGAGAGTTCTAGAGAACTCTAGGCTAGGTATTTTTCATGTAGATGGTGTGTGTGGATGTGTGTGGGTGTGTGTGGGTCGAAACTTAGGTGGCTAGGTTGATTAGGTTAAGTTCTAGTGGGTTTAGGTCAAGGTAGGTCTCAAATTAGGGTTGTAAACCCTAATTCACTAAGGTAAAGTGCAATTAAACTTAATACAAGTTTAATTGGGTGTGTGGCAACTTAATTAAGAGTAAAACAACTTAATTAAGTCAGGTCTAGGTCAATTGGACTCTCACTGAGTCCAATTGGATAGTGTGTGCTGAGATTAGGGCTCTATTGGACTCAATGAGTCCAATTGAATAGGCTGATGGAATTGACTAAGATCCAAGTTAATTAGGTTTAGTGAGGACCTAATTAGGTCCTTAGGGAGGTCTAGAGGTGATGTACTAGGGTTAGGGCACCTTAATTTAGGTTTTTATGGGGTTAGAATTAGGTTTAGGGGGCTAGAGATCCAAGATCAAGGCTTGAATTCTAAAACAGGAACTGGAGGACAGTATCAGATGTCTTATAATGAAAAATCAGAAGTCTAGACTTATTGTCTGGATGTCCAATCAGTGTCAGGAGGGATTCTAGGTTCTGTCTTGGGTATTCTGCAAAAATTGGACGTCTGACCAAGTGTCTGGACGTCCAATAACACTGCAGAAGTGGGTTTAAGGTGTGCGGGAGTTGGCTAAGGATTCTGGACATCCTATAACTCATTTGGACATCCAGATAGAGGTTGGAATTACGGTTTTAAGGTTTCCTAGGGTGTGGTGACCTAATCGAAGGGTGGCTAAGACTTGGGGAAGCTTCTAGGCTATCCTAAGGCTAGGATGGTCCTAAGTTCTTCATATTTTACTGCTTTATTCCTACTTAAATAGAATAACATACCTCAACCCCTTACATTATTGTCTACTGCATCTTATTCTAGGTCTTCTGCTCCAACTTTGTTGCAACACCAGTTATCCTTTATTCTTCTAATCCAGCTTTAGATCCAACTTCAGATCTACCTTCTGATCAGCTTATTACATGCAATTGACATAATGCACCTAATCAGTACATTATAGCATTATTTTATGCATAGCTAAAAGAAAGCAGTAAAGATGCAAGTAATGCTTTTGCATGCATGAATTATCCTAACTTATGCTAAGTCCTAGCCTAATTCTGGACAATTAAGACCTATGATAGCTGCGCAATTAGGCAGCTAAGGTAGCTTAGCTCAACTAAGTTGAGCTAAGTTGAGTCCTCGAGAGCTGGACTTGAGCTTCTTGAGCTAAGATGAAGTCATCTTCAGCTGGCTGGAGTTGAGTGGAGCTAGATGTAGCTGGTCCTGAGTTGAGGTGAACTCCAGTCAACTCAGCTGAGCTAGCTAGAGCTCTCAGTGAACTAATGGGAGTTAAGATGAGCTAGACTCACCTAAGTTGAGCTGGATCTGAGCTGACTTGAGGTAAGGTGAGCTAAGATAAGCTCTCTTGAGTTGTCATTCAACTGAGATGAGATGAATGGATCTAGGATGAGCTAACCCTAGTCCAAGTAAGCTGGAATCTAGCTGTGGTAAGTTGAATCAAGCTGAGTCCCAACTGGTTTGAGCTTCTCCTTCAATAGTTGCCTTCTCGAGTGCTAGGGTTCTGGGGATCTGACTATCTGTCTACCCTAACACTCACAAAAATATATCAAAAAGACAATAAAAAGTAAAATGCATGCCTATCCTAATTTATGCCTAAATGCCGCCCAAAAACTCGTTTGCGGAGCAAAATCCTAAGAGCTAGGTTTATTTTAATGCATAAAAATGATGATAAACTGGTGTTTATTACACCCCCAAGCTTCTCTTTTGCTAGTCTCTTAGCAAAACTTTAATTTTTACAAAATGAAATTTTTGGGAAATCTAATTTTTTTGACTTTTGAGAAAGAGATTAAGGGACATTGGATTATCCAACCATAGGAGGTACGGGATTTGTTAAGGATAAACATAGGGATTTATTTTCGGATCCAAAAATTAAACAAAAACGGGATCAATATATCCTCCAAAAAATTCACAGATTAACTCCTTATTAATTCAGATGACTTGTAATTTTTATTTTTAGGATTTTTTCGGCTCTTGAATCTGATTCGCAACTTGCAATAACCTTTAAAACTTTGTGTCCATGCTTGTGAAAAGTCAACATTTATAAGGCCGTGTTTTTGGTTTAAATCTTTTTTTCCCCTCATGCTTATTTTAGCTTAATCTTACAACAGATGTGTCGGGATCATTATTCTCGTTACCAATCCTCGAGGGGGCTCTGGCGCCAATACTTCGAGATAGTACTATCTATGACACCACCGAGGAGCTCACAACCCCAAAACATAAGGTGTAAAGGGGCGCTCCAAATAAACTCAAGCTCTTGCTCCGACACTATAGGTAGAGAATCGTCTAAGACACTTGAGCTGCAAAAATGTACTTTAATGCTCTATCTAAAGATATGAAATATAGATATGGTGCAGCACCGAGGTGGTAACATGTTGACATCGCATCATCAAAGGAGGCATTTTCCTCCTTCTCAGTGGTAGGAACTCAAACCAATGATCTGCTTCAGACTTTTACTAAGGCCAAACAAGGGGTTTTTTCAAATTTTTAGTTTTTAGGTGTTGGCTTGTGTGTGAAATTTGACACAAGAAGTTTTGCATGGAATGCAAGTTTTTGAATCAGAAACTAATCTAGATACTTTCCATATTACAAAAGAGGATCAAGTCACCTGAACTATTATGAGTTCAGGTGGAATTTCGGAGAAGGATATTTGATTTAGTCTAAAGAAAGACCCTGAAATTCTAATGATCAGATCCGTATTCTTATCCCTAGTTGTTAAAGATTAAATCCCATTATACCAAAAGTAAGTTTTCAACCTTAGTCCTGATTTCAAAATTTTCCTAAAAATGTTTCAACATTTTTATTTTCTTGGGTATTGATGTAAACACATTTACACTACTTAAGATGTCTATTTGTGCATGTTCTTAAGCATAGGATTGCATTTCATGATATAAATATTGCATAACATGCATCATCTTGCATTTAGAATAGTTTGAATAAAATGGAGGTTAATTATCTCCTTTTATGTGCTTGGACAGGGCAAACATTTTATCGGGGCCTCGGATCGAAGATCCAACCGTATCGATGTGATCAGGGCGACGATTGGAGTTCAACAGCTCCAAGATCACCCTAATCAAGCATCTGTAGCATCAGATAGTGACTAGGGAACCCTAGAAGATCATGGGACAGGATGGTGTAAATCCGCTCTTCAAATGACAAATCCGACCACACGAATGAATTCGGATCGACGATTACAGCCCAACGATGCAAAAATCAAGTCAATCCGACATCCGTGGCACCATCTACAACTTCCAGAAGATGGACGGCCAAGATGACGCCACGTGGCACCATCCCAGCCGCCCAAACGGCCACACACATTTTCTAAAGACCCCGCACCCGCTCCCTCTTTGCCATTGGATCTCGATCCAACAGCTGTGATCAGCCGCACCTAAAAGCGCCCGCTCGACCATCCGCGCCTCGTAGCGTAGCGGTTGAGCACGCTTACGCTAGCTGCGAGCGCGAGTTCAAGCCGCAGCGAAGGGAGGAAGGCGTGGGCGAGCGAGCGCGGGCGGGCGTTGGATCTTGATCGGACGGCCGTCTGCGCTGAATTGAGATCACACGCTATTGCACTTGCAGCATGGATGCGCGATCGTACTCGCCAGGTGGGAGCAGTAGCGGGCGATCACGCGTCTTAAGCCATCCGATCTCGCGATCGGACAGCTGAGATCTGAAGTACGTGGGCGTAGGCGTTGAAGAAGCGGGCAGTTGAGGAGGCGCGCATGGGCGCGAGAGCTACGCCCATGTTGGGGCATTTAGTGACGGATTTATTCGTCACTAAAGACCCCTCATTTATTATTTTAAAGTTGTAATGACCATTTTGCCCCCACTCCTTGCAATTATAAAAGGAGACCCCCTCCACACGAAATTCTCATCCCTTCCTTCTCTTCTCTACCTTTCCAAAGCTCAAGAGAAGCTTGTCCCACACCCGGGATGCTTCTCGCGAGATAAAGTCCAAATTTTTGTCCCCCTTCGGAAGTGGATCCCGCTACGACGACGGCGTGCTGCTCCGTTCCCGTTCTTTTGCTTCGTCCTCCTTCATCTTGCTTCATCCTCCTTCGTCCCGGCGTCGTCCCGTCTGGCTCGTCCTCCAAGCGACCGTCGAGGAGGATTTCTCTCTCCCTATTCTTTTTACTGCTTTCTAGTATAGATTTACTGCTTTCTAGTGTAGTTCTGCACGTCCTCCAAGCGACCGTAGAGGAGGACATTTCTCCCTCCATTCTTTTAATGCTTTCTAGAGTAAATTTATCGCTTTCTAGTGCAATTGTTTTATGCTTTCTAGTTGTAATGAACAATCTCCTTAATGATAAATTCTCTGTTTATTCTACATCTCATTTTGATTTCTATGTGTAATATTCTCTCTCTCTCTCACCCTCTCTCTCTCTTCTATTTATTGTAAATAATTAGATAGTTTTAAATTGAATTACCCTGTGACAAATAAAAACAAACGTGTAGTTTTTAAATCAAACGTCCGCCTCCCTGTGTTTGACCTGGAATTTTCATTTCGGTATAAATTTTATTTGTTAAACACGAATTCTTCACTTTCAAACTACAACAACAAGTTTTCCAAAACCAAACACGTTAGCATAGCGATTCGTGTGTTTAATAGGTATGCCAGTAGAAAAATAAAATGATAAAAGAAAAATGCATATTTTCAGGTTTTGAAAATCCTAAATCGACCGTCAAAATTGTAAAAACGCCTCCCCATGCTTATGATATGCAATGTGATGTGCATACATCTGATTAACCTAAAATGTCTATTAATGCATGTTCTTAGTGTCACATTAGCATTATACATTGTAAATATTGCATAACATGCATAATCATGCATTTAGGTGAAGTTGTATAAATTGTAGTAATTATCTCCTATTATGGTCAGGGATAGGATGACTTTTTATTGGGGCCTCGGATCAAAGATCCAATTATACGGATCTGATCAGAATGATGATTAGAGTTCAACGACTCCAAGATTGCCCTGATCGAACATCTATAGCACCAGATAGAGATTGAGGAATCCTAAAGATCGATGGCCAAGATGGTGTTAATCTGCACCTCAGACGACAAATCCGACTGCATGGATGGGTTCGAATCGACGATCGCAGCCTAACGACGCAAAAATCGATCCAATCTGACACCCGTAGCACCATCTACAACACTCAGAAGATGGACGGCCAAGATGGCGCCACGTGGTGCCATCCCAGCTACCCAACTGGCCCTCAGGACTGTTGCTGCCTCTCCAACGGCCAAGTGCATGATCTGGGCCGTTGGATCTTAATCCAACGGCCGCAAGCACACACGTGAAAATTCATCCATGTAACACAAGCCTACGTATAGCGCAGTGGTCGAGCACGTTGCACGAGCGCGCGAGGTGAGTTCGATCCCACAACTGTTGCATGCGGGCATGCAATTGGAGCCGCGCGATTCGCATCGAGCGGTGCAAATCGATCGATAGTGCCTACGTGCGATCAGACGCACAATGCAAACGCCCGATCACACGTGAGCACGCGGCGCTGGCGAGGGTGGTTTAAGGCCTTCGATCTCTTGATTGGATGGCTAAGCGCACGTGGTTATGCGAAGGAATTGAGAGCGTGAAGGCGAGGGGGCGCGCATGCGGTGCACGCACGTTGTCCATGTTTAGGCCTTTAGTGACAGATAAATTGGTCACTAATGAATTAATGTTTTTAATGTTGTAATGTCCAAAATGCCCCCACTCCTAACTATAAAAGGAGACCCCTACCATATGAATTTCTCATCCCTTCCTTCTCCTCTCTCTCTCTCTCCAAAGCTTAAGAGAAGCTTGTCCCACACCCAGGATGCTCCTTAAGAGCTAAAATCAAGTTTTTGCCCCCATTCCAGAAGTGGATCTCGCGACGACGATGATGTGTTGCTTTGTTCCCGTTCCTCTTGCTTCGTCCTCCTTTTTCCTACTCCATTCCTTGTCTTCCAGGCGTTGTCCTATCTGGCTCATCCTCCAACCAATCATCCTACTGCTTTCTAGAGTAGAATTTTCATGCTTTCTAGTTGTAATAATTTCTCACTTTCTAGTGTAATCATTTCTTGCTTTCTTAGTTGTAAAAACATTATGCAATATTATGTGATTGTTCTCTCTCTCTCTTATTGTCTATATTGATTCCATTGTGATTATTTCACCCTTTAAACAAAAACACAAAAATATAATTACGAATTTTGATCGATGTAGCCTCCCTGTGTTCGACCCGGAATTTCTTTACAAATTTATCGGTATAAATTTTATTTGTTGAATGGATTTCTTTGTGACTCAAACTACAACGATGGGTTTTCAAATCCAATTGCGAATGCATAGTCATTCGCCATTCAACATTTTGGCGTCGTTGCCTGGGAGGCAATAATTTTGTTCGATCTTCTTTTCGCATTTCATGCACTTTACTGTTTTCTAACTTGCTTTATCTCATGTCTATTATTTTGCAGATACCTCTATCAAGGAATTGTCAAGTGGTAGACTAGAGTAAAGTGCAATTGAAGACGACTGTAAGTGCTCCCCATTCTTCCCCCTCCATAGATTTCATTTCATCACATTAATTCAAACTCCAATTAACCTAAGTGTTTGCATAAATCCTAGGATTAGTTTGGTTGTTTGGATTTCCACCCACATTCATTTCACCCTTGCATATTAAGAAAAAGAACAAAAAGATAACTTCTTGTTTGGTAATTCAACCTACACACAACATACACCCACATTCAAGGCACTTAACCTAATTGGTTTTCTTCTACTCAATCGAATTCTGATCTGTGGAACTGGTACATGTAAATCAACACATAAAAGAGTAGAAATCATTCTAGGTTAATAATTTTTGTGTGCCTAACTTAGTGGTGCAATTGTAGCCAATTGTTTGAGTTGTTTGGGCTACACCACTCAACATAAAATCAACTCACCAAGTAGCTTCCTCTTTGGGTTTTCAATCTAGGTTCATACCAGGCACTCCAATTTACTTCTGATTTAAAAGGGAAACTGATCTTCACCCATTCTTGAAAACTTGGTTTGCCTCAAACTTGATTGGATTAAACTTAATTCTAAACCCTAAAAGCTACTTAAGTAAGATTTGAACTCTAAAATCTACTCATTACAAATAATCTTGCTTGAAAACCCTGATTGTGTATGCACTCACACATACTCAATTAATCATTAAGGGGATAACCCATTTTAAGGGCCCACCACATTCCATAAGCACTACAATCCCAGGCCTCAATAAAATCGAGTAGACGTTGGCCTTAAGGAATGATTCGCTCTTTGGGGCCTAGTCTGAGATTGTTTACGATTAACCTACTTATACCGATCAATCTGATGTCTAGCTAGGGGAGTAGTGTCAAACGACCGTGGCTGGGGGGTACACTAGGAACTGGAGGCGCAAGCCGAAGGAAGAACCTTCTCCCCAGTCCCTCCTTCTAACTGATTGGATTGAGCAGATAAAAGTAGAGTAAATCATTTATAATCTTAAGGCGGGTTCTGAGAGTCTATAGATCCTTAGGCTACCCCACTTAAGGATGGCTTGTTTTGTTGTACTGCAAGGTTCTTATCCCCAGTCCTTCGGACCTTTTCCTAGTTTATGCTGGGAAGAAGGTCATTGAATTCTCGATTGGAAGGACCACTAGAGTATTCTAGGAGGCATAGATTAGATTTTGGCCAAATTGATCCCATGGCCAATCAACAGCCTCCTCTGCCTCAGGATCCACAAAAGGTATTTCGAAGGCAACTAGAACAAATGTAGAGAATACAAGAGTGGTTCCAAAGAATGCAAGGTGCTCAGCCCTTGAAGGATTTTTATGATCCTTCAAATTACAGGGAACGTCCCGGCATCCTGTCGGAGATGTAGAAATCAAGCCCCAAGTGTTAAGCCTGATCAAACATTTCCATGGGCTTGGCTCTGAAGACCCGTTTCAGCACTTGGAGGACTTGACCACTTTGGTCCAGACTACCAAGGCGCGAAACATGAATGAGGAGCAAATGATCATGAGGCTCTTCCCCTATTCTTTTAGGGATAAAGATGCTCATTGGTACATGACTATAGGAAGACCAATTGCAACTTGGAATGAGTTAAAACAGGCCTTCTTGAAGAAATTCTTCCCTGTCGAACGTGCCAATGTGTTGAGACGGGCAATTACTACATTCACCCAGTGGTCGGGGGAGCAGTTTCATGTTGCCTGGGAGCGATTCCAAGACCTATTGCAGAGGTGCCCACACTACGAGGTGCCGAAATGGTAACTCATGCAGATTTTCTACCATGAGTTGACTGAGCAAATTAGAAATCACTTGGATGCTTCTTGCGAAGGCAATTTTCTCAACAATGATGCAGATAGCACGCATGATTTGTTTGAGGAGATGAGCGAGAATTCGATCAATCATGCCTCCATGGATACTTTTAACCAATTCCAGCAGCCCAGATCGAATGTTAATGAAGTCTACGACTCTTACTCATTCGATATGGAATTGATTTGTAATAAACTTGATAAGGTGGACTTGGTTGCTAAGAGAATGGAGGAGTGGATGGCTGGAAACTCAATGAACAACTCTTGATCCACTCAATCCCAGAATTCGAGATTCCATTCATTGCGAGCTCCTTTTGGATGGGAGTTCGTGAATCAACTTGATGCGGCTCAACCTGTGAGCCAGCATTATTCAGAACCCCACGGGTTCCAAACTTGGGCCTTTGATCCCAGTTTCTATGATCCCTCCCTTTCTTTCTCTCCATCCTCACCCTATGAGGATGTCTATGCTATACAAGAGAATGTTAGGTCCAACCCGTACTCCAATGCTTATAATCTGGGTTGGGGGAACCACCCTAACTTCTCCTGGAAAAACCCGAAGCAACATCCCAATTCTGATCCAGCAACTATGCTCCGCAATGACCAATGGGTTAGGGTTATGTTTACACTTAGCTACCCACAAATCAGGTTAACCAGCCATCTTGGAACACCCGTCAACCTGTAGGGCAGGCTGATTTGAACCGACAAATGGTAGAGATGCAAGGATCTATGCTCCAGCTCATGCAGCAAATGAAAACCTCATTGGACAACTTGTAAAACTGGTTCATTGCTAATTCTCATCAACCCAGATATCTACCACCTCAACCCGTACCTAGCCCATGTAATATCTAGAATCCGGGCAATCAAGCCCATGGGTATAGGAATCAGAGGGACCCACATGCACATGCTCAGGTGGTTGAGCAGGGTCCTTCTTCTTCTTCTTCCGCAAATCAACGGTTCTTGGGTAATGAAGACCCTCCAATTTTTCCTAACCCTCCCCATGACCCAAACTCGTATGCATCCGCTAATTCTGTTACCTTGAGGAGTGGTAAACAAACTCAGGATCCACGACCACACTATTCTGATTTATCGAATTCTGAAGAACCTAAGGAGAAAAAGGAGAACTTTGGAGAAGAAATCAAGGCTTAGGAACCTGATTCCGAAGATCCGACTCATGTTCCTTTTCCTGAGGCCTTGATTAGATCAAGGAAGAAGAAGTCTGTTGATAGTAATGAGGAGCTTCTAAATATTTTCAAGAATGTCAAGATCAATATCCTGCTCCTCGACGCTATTAAACATATACCGGCTTATGCAAAATTTTTAAAGGATTTATGTACACAGAAGCGTAAGTTGAGAGAATCTGTTCCGAGGAAGGTGGTACTCTCCGATCAAACTAGTTCTCTTATCTTGCACCACCTCCCTCAGAAAAAGAGAGATCCAAGTGCTCCTTTGATTTCTTATGTCATCGGAGATTACACTTTTGATAGAGCACTGCTGGATCTAGGTGCATCCATCAACCTAATTCCGACTTCTCTTTACGAGAAGTTCGAATTAGGTAAACTTCGATCGACTTTAGTAATGCTGCAATTAGTGGACCGTTCGATCACAAATCCGTGAGGCGTTATTTAGGATGTTATTATTAAGGTTAAGGATTTCTATTTCCTGTAGATTTCCTTGTCCTTAACATGGATGTACCTGAAAATCTGAGGAACACGCCCATCATTCTAGGGCGTCCATTCCTGGCTACCGCTAAGGCCAACATTAACTGTGAAAGCGGTAGCATGGAAATTGCCTTTGGGGATCAAAGAATGAAATTTGATATTTTTAAGGTGATTAATAAATTCGAGGATTGTGGATTTATTGAGGAACTTGAGAACGATAATGTGAATATTGAAACTTGTACGATGGTTTCTACATTTGAAAGTTCCTCTTCCGATAATGATTTAGACTCGCAACCCTCTATGGTAGACCCACCATCTTCTGAAAAGGTTATTGATTTTGTTCACTCTCAACCTCTTCCTCTTGATGAGTCTTCATTAGCATCTTCCTTACCTTCAATCATCAACCCTCCCCAGCTTGAACTGAAACCATTGTCTGAGAATATGAAATATTAGTTTTTAGGACCACATAAGACTCTCCCTATGATTATCAGTTCTAAATTAACAAAGAAGCAGGAGATTAAACTGATTAAGGTCCTAAAGGTACACAAGGAGTCAATTGGTTGGACCATTCATGACCTTAGGGGGATGAAGCCATCTTATTGCAATCACAGAATATTTTTGGAAGATGGATCTCGCCCTTCTTGCTAGATGTAGAAGAGACTAAACCCAAATATGCAAGAAGTGGTCAAGAATGAGATTATTAAGTGTCTCGATGCAGGAATCATTTATCCAATCTCTGATAGTCCTTGGGTAAGTCCCGTGTAGATTGTTCCCAAGAAAGCTGGGATTACCGTTGTGACTAATGAGAAAAGAGAATCTATCACAACTCGTTCAGCTTCCTTTTGGAGGGTATTTATCGATTATAGGAAGCAGAACACGACCATGAAAAAGGATCATTTTCCTTTTCCCTTCATTGATCAAATCTTGGAATGATTAGCTGTGTAGAAGTACTTTTGGTTCTTTGATGGTTACTCAGGATACAATGAAGTTCCTATCCATCCCGAGGATTAGAAAAAAATGACTTTCACCTATCCCTACGGAACCTTTGCTTTCCGTAGGATGCCATTTGGCTTATGCAATGCATCTGCGACTTTTCAAAGGTGTATGTTGGCCATATTCTCTGACATAGTGGGAGAGTTTATGGAAGTCTTCATGGATGATTTCTCTATTTTTGGAGAATTGTTTGACTCTTGTCTAGCTAATCTTGAAATGATTCTTAAACGATGCAGAAAAATAAGACTGGTCCTTAGCTGAGAAAAGAGTCATTTCATGACATAAGAAGGCATCATCTTAGGTCATGTAATCTCTAAATGGGGAATCGAAGTAGGCCAAGCTAAGGTTGATGCTATCGCTAACTTCCTCCTCCCACATCTGTCAAACAAATTTGATCATTTCTTGGTCATGTGGGATTCTACAAGAGATTCATCAAGGACTTTTCGAAGGTTGCTCGTCCTTTGAGCAATCTTCTCGCCAAAGAAATGTCATTTGATTTCAATGAATCATGTCATAAGGCATTTGATTTTCTTAAAATGGCAGTCACTTGTGCTCCAGTGTTGCAACCACCGATTTGGACAACCACTTTTGAGATCATGATCGACGCTTCTGATTATGCGGTCAGGGTTGCTTTGGGTTAGAAAGTTGATAGGAAGCCCTCTATCATCTACTACACTAGTAAAACTTTGGACGAGGCCTAGAGGAATTATACTGTTACTGAGAAGGAATTACTAGTCGTAGTATTTGCTTTGGAGAAATTTAGGGCTTATCTCTTAGGGTCTCATGTCATCATATATACCGACCACTCGGTCTTGAGACATCTCTTGGCCAAAAAGGATGCCAAACCCTAGCTTATTCGTTGGATTCTTCTGCTTCAAGAATTTGATCTTGAAATCAAGGATAAATCCGGGGTACAGAATGTGGTGGCGGATCATCTGTTGAGACTTCTGAGTGATTCTTCTCGTCCGGACATTCCAATTGCTGATACTTTTCCGAATGAAACCATCCTTACAGTTTCAGGTGTCCAAACCTCATGGTTTGCTGACATCGTTAATTATTTGGCTGTTGGTCAAATACCCTAGGATTGGACCAAGAAACAACGGGATAGACTCAAATCTGAGGCCAAATATTACTTTTGGGAGGACTCTGAACTATACCGCTTCGGCTCTGATCAGATTATTTGCCGATGTGTTCCGGAGTACGAATTCAAGAGTATACTCGAGTTCTGCCATACATCTACGTGTGGTGGACACTTCATCGACAAAAAGACAGTTGTAAAAATTTTGCAATCTGGATTCTATTGGCCGTCTTTGTCAAGGATGCCTAGGAATTCTCGAGGTGGTGTTCCCGATGCTAGGCACTTGGGAGCATAACCAAGAGAGATATGATGCCCCTAAACCCGATTCTTCCCATTGAAATCTTCGACGTTTGGGGCATCGATTTCATGGGACCCTTCCTCCCTTCATTTGGACATCAATACATTCTCGTTGCTGTTGATTACGTGTCCAAATGGATCGAGGCAATTCCCACCCAAACCAATGGCCACAAGGTGGTCATCGATTTTGTTAAGAAGAACATCTTCAGCAGGTTCGGGATTTCGAGGGCCATCATCAGCAATGGTGGCACTCATTTCACTAATACCCAACTCCGTAATTTATTGGCAAAATGCAGGGTTAATCACAGAATCTCCACACCTTACCATTCCCGAACGAATGGATAGGTCGAGATCTCCAATCGGGAGATTAAGAATATTCTGCAAAAAACGGTTAGGCCTGATCACAAAGACTGGACTCAGAAGCTTGAGGACACTCTTTGGGCCTACCGTACGTCGTCTAAAATGCCCATCGGCATGTCTTCATTTCATCTGGTGTATGGAAAGGCGTGCCGTTTACCCGCAGAAATTGAACATAGGGCATTTTGGGCAATCAAGCAATGCAATCTAGTTCTGAGTTTAGCTAGGAAGACCAGTAAACTTCAACTATCTGAGTTGGAGGAACTTAGAAATGATGCATATGAGAATGCCTAGATCTACAAGGCTCGAACCAAAGCTCTTCATGACCAATTGATTTCCTGAAAGAGCTTTTAGTCGAACCAGAAGGTCTAGCTATTCGATTCTTGACTTAAGATCTTTCCTAGCAAACTTAGGTCGAAATGGAATGGCCTCATCATTATCCACCAGATATTTCCAAACAGAGCTATTCAGATCTCTGACCTGAAGATGGGTGTTGAACGATTACGAACCTACGCTAACGAGATTGGTTTTGGAAAACCTGTCGTAGTTTGAAAGCGAAGAATTCGTGTTCAACAAATAAAATTTATACCGAAATTAAAATTCCAGGTCGAACACATGGAGGCAGACATTTGATTTAAAAACTACGCGTTTCTTTTTATTTGTTACAAAATAATTCAATTTAGAATCATCTAATTATTTACAATAAATAGAAGAGAGAGAGAGTAAGAGAGAAAGAGAATATTACACAGAGAAATCAAAATGAGATGTAGAATAAACAAGGAATTTTTGTATTGAAGAGATTGTTCATTACAACTAGAAAGCATAAAATAATTACTCTAGAAAGCAATAAATTTACTCTAGAAAGCATTAAAAGAATGGAGAGAGAAATGTCCTCCTCGACGATTGCTTGGAGGACGAGTAGATCAATCTAGAAAGCAGTAAATCTATACTAGAAAGCGGTAAAAAGAATAGGGAGAGAGAAATCCTCCTCGACGGTTGCTTGGAGGATGAGCCGGACGGGACGACGTTTGGACGAACGAGAACGGAGCAGGACGAGGGAGGACGATGCAGAAGAGGGGGAACGAAGCAGCACGCCGTCGTCGTCGCGGGATCCACTTCCGAAGGGGAACGAAAATTTAGACTTTATCTCGCGAGGAGCATCTCGGGTGTGGGACAAGCTTCTCTTGAGCTTTGGAGAGGTAGAGAGGAGAAGGAAGGGATGAGAATTTCGTATGGAGGGGGTCTCCTTTTATAGTTGCAAGGAGTGGGGGCAAAATGGACATTACAAGTTCAAAACAATAAATGAGGTGTCTTTAGTGACGGATGAAACCGTCGCTAAAGCCCCCAGCGCATGCGTCGCTTCCGCGCCCACGCGCGCCCGCGCGTGTAACGCCTACACGCTTCTATTGATTTTCAGCCGTCCGATAGCGAGATCGGACGGCTTAAAATCGCGCCTTCACCGCTGCCGCCCGCCCGCCTGCACGTGCGATCGCGCATCCACGCGGGCATCCAATCGCGCGTCGTTGGATCTCCATCTGACGCTCATCCGCGCCCGCTCAATTGCGCCTTCCGCTCCCTCGCCGTGGCTCGAACTCGCGCCCCGTGCTCGCGTAAGCGCGCTCGACTGCTGCGCTGCGGGGCGCGGATGGTCGAGCGCATGTTTTAAGTGCCGGGAGGCCACAGCCGTTGGATCGAGATCCAACGGCGGAGAGGAGACGGGTGCGCGGTCTTCACAAGATGCATGCGGCCGTTTGGGCGGCTGAGATGGCGCCACGTGGTGCCATCTTGGCCGTCCATCTTCTGGAAGTTGTAGATGATGCCACGGATGTCGGATTGACTCGATTTTTATTTCATTGGGCTGCGATCGTCGATCCGAATTCATTCGTGCGGTCGGATTTGTCATCTGAAGTGTGGTTTTACACCATCCTGGCCCTTGATCTTCTAGGGTTCCCCGATCTCTATCTGATGCTACGGATGCCTGATTAGGGCGATCTTGGAGTCGTTGAACTCCAATCGTCACCCTGATCACATCCATACGGTTGGATCTTTGATCCGAGGCCCCGATAAAATGTTTTCCCTGTCCAAGCACATAAAAGGAGACAATTAACCTCCATTTTATTCAAACTACTCTAAATGCAAGATGATGCATGTTATGCAATATTTATATTATGAAATGCAATCCTATGCTTAAGAACATGCATATATAGACATTTTAAGTAGTGTAAATGTGTTTACATCATACCCCCATGCCTACCTTTTGCTAGTCCCTAGCAAAATTATATGCTATTTATAAAAGAATTAAGTTAGATTATTTGGACCTGAGTTATTTTCAATCGTTAAGAAATTGTCTACTTAGGAACTGAACTTTCAAAGACACAACAGTGCCCGGGTATCAGCCAAAATGCAGACCGCCTCAAGCCTCGCCTTATTCAAAGAAACATTTCTTTTTCTCTTTTTACTCTTTTCTAATAATTTTTTTTTGGATTTTCAAATTTTAGGGTTTAAGAGTGGCTTTCTACGGCCATTCAACTCACCCAAGATTTGATGAGAACCCTAAGTTTTAAGCATCTTATTGTGATTGTGATAGACTCGTTGACCGGCAATTAGAACAGACTTCGGATTTCTACGCCTCTAGGTGACCTCAAAAAGAATTCTGCCTAAAGGTGTATCTTTACAACCGGTAGCTTTCTCCCTACTTTTATTTTTTAACGAGGTCAACACAAGGGTGAATCCAGTGTATATCTCCCCGGTTTATTCTACTTCTCCGCTTCTTCCTAAGTGTTTTGGGAATTTTTAGTGCATTTTCTGAGCTGGGTTCTTGACAACCGGTCGATGAGCTGTTACCACCGACAACTTGCCAGCCATACTCGTGCGGCGAAGTGTGGCTTATTTCTTTTTGTTCTTTTCTCCTTTTTGATTTTTTTTTTTCTTTTTTTTTTAAGTAGGTGGCTTCCCTGGTCTAAGATTTACCTGAAGGCAGCAAAAAGAGAAAGGTCCAGTGACTGGGCTCTGGACAACCTACCTATGGGCTATTACCCACGATAACTTGCTAGCCATATCACCCTAGAAGGTTCATTAGCTATCCAATTTTCGTAAAAATCGCCGAACAACGAGTCAGTGCAAAGAAAGTGTGTAGATGCTTAGGACTTGAAATTCCCTCAAATCAGAGGGCGGGTTGATAAGTCGTGTACTTATCACCCAAACTTATTTATTCCAATTATAATAGAATTAAGATGGCGAGGACTCAAAGACAAATCCACATTTTAGTGGATACACAGGCTAATTAAGTCCAAAGACCTGAGGGGTCTTTGTGTTCAGATCCCAATGTAGTATTTCCTAAGATTGAAAATTTTCTTAAACCCAAATTCTCTTTCCTGATTCTGAAATTTTTATTTATTTTTTTTTATAAAAGAAAATAAACAAATCTACGGAGCTGACGAATGAATTCAGAGATGAATATCCACCCCCCCATGCCTATCTAATGCAATGTCCTCATTGTATTAAAAAGACATAAAATAGAGTGGAAAATTGTAAAAAGCACCTGAATTGCGTGAATATCAGGTCCGCTCCAAGATGAAAACGAAAAAGAACTGTATAAGTGCTGAGTTTAGTGCCTTCAGCTAAGCACACTATACAAAGAAAAGAAATGAAGAATTCACATGTGCAGGTCAGAATTAGAATGAACAGAAGAATCCTCTGACCTGTCAGCAGAGGTCCACAGATGTGGACCAGATTGTGGTGCAGACCCACACCCCATAATCGAGAATATCTTAGGTTCTGGATAAAAATTACCCAAAACCTAAAATCAGAATGTAAGTGGGATCGGGCCTGCGATTTCTGAGGATGCAACCCAAGACCAAAAAGTCGGGTTACAGAAAATTGAAGCTCAAAAGGATAATCGTTGAATGTGTGCTTGAGTTGAACATCCTCGAAACAAATGTCGTAAGGGTTCTGATTTGATGGTTTCAGCTTAAAAGGAACCCTTCGACTCAATCTTCCATTTCCTCCAAAATTAACTTCCCAAATTAGAACTTCCCCGCTCCTGTCCTCCTCATTAAGTGTATCAAATTCCAAGACCTCTTGTATATTCATCACCCCGTCTGGAATCTCCAAGTCTAAATGATGTGGCAGAATCAAAATTGACTTGGGTCTAATTATCTCAGAATTAGAATCATCAATAAGCTCAACAGGGTGTAACTGATAATCAGGGCATTGAATTGATTCCTCCAGAAAGTGTGATTCTGGATCTGTAATGTGTGCCCTAATAAGATCAGTTTCCTCAGTTATTGGGCTATTAAATGATCTATCAGATTCCTCAGGTCCAATTGTCTCACAGAAATCATGTTCAGAAAACTCACGTGAGACTTCGCAACTTGAATCTTCACCATCAGGATTCGTATCAATGTATGTCCCAAAATCAGTTGTCACTTTCTGTTCCAAGGAGACATATGTTTCCTCGTAACCCGGCTTAGGGATATTAGGTGAAGAAATCAAATCATCCTTAATTGGTTGTTTTAATTCAATCTGGTCAGCCTCGTAACACGTGTCCCCCCCAACAGGTGCATGAGCTGGTTCTGTCATTGGCTTTCCTGAAGAGAGTTCATCCTGGGAATTATTCCAAGATTGAATCAAAGCAACCACGAATCTCATCCTCAATTTTGCTAATTTCCCAAGAAGAAACTCACCCAGGTTCTTATCCTTAACATCCTGGAGCCAATCCAACAAAGACTTGTTTAAATCATCAATCATTTCAATCAGGGGCTCCAATCTCTCAATGCAAGGTATTGGCTGAACTTCTAAAGATTGAATGATATTCCTTAAGTTAGCCAGAACCTTATCTTGAACCTGATTAACTTGAACCAAATGAGTTGGTTCAGGGTTGGGCGGGTTTGACATCAATGTAGAGGAATTAACGAATTGAGATTCGTTATACCCATCCTGATAATAGGTCATTTCAGATTGTTCAAAAGATGGTGATGACCTAAAGGCAGTGAAATCAGAGGATGGGTAATGATAAACGCCAGTTTATCATCATTTTTATGCTTTAAAACTAACTTAGCTCTTAGGATTTTACTCCGCAAATGGGTTTTTGGGCTGCATTTAGGCATAAATTAGGATAGGCATGCATTGCATTTTTTATTGTCGTTTTAATGTGTTTTTGTGAGTGTTAGGGATGTACAGATGCACAGATCCCTAAAACCCTAGCACTCAAGAAGGCAAATGGTGAAGGAGAAGCCCAGACTAGCTGGAACTCAGCCTAATCCAGCTCACCTCAGCTTGATCCAGCTCACCTCAGCTTGATCTAGCTCACCGCAGCTGGAACCTAGCTTACCTGAACTAGGGTTAGCTCATCCCAGCTCCATTCAGTTAATCTCAGCTGGATGGCAGCTCAAGAGAGTTCATCCTAGCTCACCCTAGCTCAAGTCAGCTCAGATCCAGCTCAACTTAGCTGAGTCTAGCTCATCTCAGCTCCCACTAGTTCACAGGGAGCTCTAGCTAGCTCAGCTGAGTTGACAGGAGTTCACCCTAGCTCAAATCCAGCTACATTCAGCTCCACTCAACTCCAGCCAGCTGAAGAAGAATTCATCTCAGCTCAGGAAGCTCAAGTCCAGCTCCCGGGGACTCAGCTTAGCTCAACTCAGTTGAGCTAAGCTACCTTAGCTGCCTCAACCAGCTTGATTCTCCCCGGAAGCACCAGACCTAGCTCACCTCAGCTCATTTTGGTAGAAGCTAGCTCACTTTAGCTTGGCTTAGTAGCTAGCAAAGAACTAGCAAGCTAAGCCAGCTAGAGTAGCCCCATGCCAGCCTCTTCAGCAGCAGCCAGCTCCAGCTCCAGCTCCAGACTTCTTCTCCTCAGCTCCTTGCTCCAAACCCTAGCTCCAACACCTTCTCCTCTACTCCACCTTTAGCTAAGCTAGCTTAGCTTATCTTAGCTTAGCTTATCTTAGCTAACAACCAGCTCCTTGGCCATTCATTACCTCCAAAATCAACCCTAGCTAGCTCCACCAACTCAAGCCTACCTAAGCTAGCTACCCTACTCAAGTTGGCACCACCTCCTAGCCATCCCTTCACCCCATTATCTCCACCAAAAGACACTTCAAGTTGGCGCCAAAAAACCACCCCTAACCACCTCTATATTGGCGCCACTTTCAGCCCCTTAATCCACCCTACACCTACCCACATAAGCCATCCTAGCCATCCACCTAACCCCCCTTCTAGAATCCTTCTTGGCGCCAACTTAGACCCTCTTCTAGAAGCCATTTTGGCGCCAATATCAAGGGGTGTCAACACACATAACCACCCCTTAGGTGTCCCTTAAGGTGGCGCCAAACACCCTTGGCCATTGGATCCTTAACCACCTCCCTCCTTCCATCCTAGCCATCCATTTCAAAGGTCACCATAGCCCCCCTCCTATTCTATAAAAGGCCACCACCTACCACCATTTTGGAGGCATCCTCCCTTAGTATATTTTCTACCTAAACCACCTATACCTACGGCCAAGAAGAAGGAGTAGAGAAGGAGATTAAAGGGGCACATCACCAGCCCTTTTGGTGCCTTCTTCTCCCCACTCTCTTCAACTTGAGCCACGCCAAGGAGGAGGACTCTTCCACTTCAAGGAGGACGGCCAGGCAAAGGAGGACTTAGGGTGGACGTCCACCCTTGGAGAAAAACTTAGGGCACGCCCCCCTAAGGCTTGCCTTGGAGGACATCACCTTGGCGGAGTACTGCAAGGAAGGAGTTGAAGGATTCTTTTCAAGCTTGGGAGCCACCAACCTTGGAGCAAGAAGCCCTCTTCTTCACCATCTATCTAGAGGATTTGTGTTTTATTTTCTTATTTGCAATTTTCTAGTAGTACAAGCTTTCCTCTACTAGGCCTTTTGTAAAACACTTTATCAATTATCTAGTTGCCTTCTTTGCAATTTTTTTTTTTTGTTTGCATTTCTATTTGCTTATTTTCAGCATTCTTCACTTCCTCTCCCTAATTATTCTAGGCCTTCACTTGCTTAGAGTGAGCTTAGGGAGAGGCTCTACTTGCCACTTTAGAGTAGTTTACTTAATTGGAAGTGTAAACACTTTTCCCGCCATAATTTCGCATGTTGCCTTAGTTCAAAAATAAAGAAAAATGGTATATTGAAAATTACCAAAAAGAAAGTTGAGATATATTCCAAGCAAGAGAATCAATTTTGCAACCATATTGCCTCCTTGGACGACCCTAGATACTCCCCTATCTAGGATATAAATTTTAAAAGCGAAAGCGGATTCGCGTGTTACAACGACGTTAAAAAACTGCTTTTACAAATCACGCGTATTTCGCTGTCACTTTTTGGCGCCGTTGCCGGGGAGGCACGGCTTTGCATTAACTCATTTTCTCTTGCTTGAAGTGGATCTCATCCCCTTCTCTTTCTTTCTTTTGTGTGTGCAGGAACTACAGCGGGAAAGCGGGAATCTGGAAGCGAGAGCTTAAAGATCCTTTTCTTCCCGCGAAAATTCAGGTTGGTTCCTCTTTCTGGTCACATAAATAATTAAAACTACCAAAAATATATTAAACTTGGCTTTCAGGACCATAAACACTTAAATTAAGTGAAGTGGTGCATTTTAAAATCCATTGTTTGCTTGTATGCTTCTTTAGCACCATTCCATTGCAAGTATTGGTGTTCTGTTTTTCGGGTCTAGATTTCTGTCCAGAATTGAAAAATTGATTCCTAACACCACAGGCCTCCTAAAATCATAAACTTTCATAGAGTGATTCCCAATTAAGTTTGGAACATCTGTTCCAAATTTCAGATCAATTGGATTTGTATTTAATTTTTAAAAATTCGTGGATTACAGAGGGGTCACACCCTCTAATCTTCCTTTTTTGCTGCTGTCCGCGAATTTTCAGAATTTTTATACTCATCCAATTTTTGTGAAATTTATCTTGTTGGAATCCCTGTGAAATTTTACATATCATATAAAATAATAAAAATTTTCTGAGGTCGGTGGTAATACTGAAAAATCTATAATACCCACGGGTATTATTTCTGGACTTTGACACCAGTACAATTAAAAATTCAAAACTATTATCAAACAAATTCCTAAAATCTTACAAAAATCTTTTCTGGAATCCTTGTTTGATTTTCTTCAAAGTAGTGGTGTTGTTTGACTTGTTTGGACCACTACTTAATTCTGAAAGCTAAAAATAATTCATTGGTAGTTAAATTTCTGTCTTAGGGATAATTGGCTTAGGGTTTCTTCTTTCTCTTTAGAGACTCAATTAAAAGGAAATATACAATCACACATACAACTGGTCTTTCCTTTGATTGTGAACTTTCAAACTTGTTTGAAAACTTAACTAAAGAAACCCTAAAATACATTCAATTAAATCAAATCCTAAAAGACAAAAATACAAAAAAAAAAAAAAAAAAAAAATTGTGTGACAACTTGATTTTCATTGGAGCCACTCTCCAATTCCTACACACACACAAAAAAATCAAATAACAGGGCAACAACCCAATAAACGCCCTCCACATTCCGTGTGCACTGTAGAATCCTAGACCTAATTAAAATTTGTAGCAACTTGACCCCTAAGGCTTTATCAACTTAGGCTTGCTATTTAGGTTTTAAGTTTTCTTTAGTTAGTACCAATTCTGTCATCTGTATCTGGTGTTCAGGCTGAGGGGCCGTGTCAAACGACCAGGCGCGGGTTTGTACAAGCACCTAGGGTTTTCCCTGGGAAACGTTTGGGCCCAAACCTCCCCTTAAGCAACCTGGCTAGATTTGTTGATAGAACGGGTATTCACTATTGACTACTTATTTCCTATATAGACCAAGTCTTAGGTTATTATTAGGGAGTCACAATCAAGTTAGGTCTAGTTTTTGTTTGTTTGAATTGCACACTTTCTCTCATCTCTTTCTCTTCTCCTCCCCTCCCCGTTCTTCCATTTTATGCACGGGCGACGGTCTCAAAATCCGCACTTGGAAGGACCATTTGATTTCGCCCCCCACGTAAAAAGACCACTTTTTCTGTCTTCTCCTGAAAAAATGGAAACACAACAAAATAGGTCCACTGACCCTTCCACGTCTACCTCTAACCCCACCTCTAACCCTAATTCTAACCCTTCCACCCAAAACCCAACCACCAGTAACTTTCCACACTTGGAGCTCCCCAATCTTGAGTTGCCCCACACACAACATCAAGACCCCCTACCTGATCTTTTAAAATTGATGGCCGATCAAATTAATAAATTAAATTCCAATCAACAAACATTGACTAGGAACATCCAAAACCTAGCCAATCCAAGGCCAAACCCACCACCCCGTCAGCAGCCTGTTGTTCCTCTAAAAGATTTCTATGATCCATCTTATTATGAGGAACGACCAGGGGTGGTCATACCTGAGGGGGACTTTGAGATCAAGCCAGCCGTCCTGAACCTGATTAAACACTTTCATGGCCTTCCTAGGGAAGACCCTTTCAGCCACCTTGAAGAACTAACTCTTCTTGCACAGACAACCCGTTCCCGAAATGTGCAAGAAGACATATGGCTGATGCGGCTTTTTCCATTATCTCTTAAAGATAAGGCCGCTTATTGGTTCAGGACCATTGGCCGACCCATTACAACATGGCCTCAACTCAAGAGTGCCTTCCTCAAGAAATTCTTTCCCATAGGTCGTACCAATTCCTTACGAAGATCTATTACGACCTTTCACCAAAAATCTGGTGAAACTTTCCATGATTCTTGGGAAAGATTTCAAGACCTTTTAAGAAGTTGCCCGCACCACGAGATTCCTTTATGGCAGCTCGTGCAAATCTTCTATCATGGATTAGATGATCAAATCCGACAGTTTGTCGACGCCTCGTGTGGCGGCAACTTTTTAAATAAAGATGCAGAAAGTGCCTATGACCTGTTCGAAGAAATGAGTGAAAACTCATTTAATCAAGCTTCCATGAACACATTTTGCAGAACCCAAAACCCGCAGTTCGGTGTTCATGAAATAGGCACTCAATCTATCCCTGTCACCCAAGACGATCTTCAATTGATTGCTCAAAAACTCGACCAAATGCATATTAATCAAAAGAAAATTGAGGAAAGACTAGCCACTTCAACTCAAGCTCCACACCCACATCTAACCCAACCTAACTTTCCACGAAGAGAAAATTTGCACAATCTCAACACCACTCCTGCTGATTATTCTGAGGTTGCCCATGATTCACTGGGGAATTTCAATTATCCAGATCTTAACCCCACCGAAAATATTTCTGCCATCCAGGAGCCCTTTAAAAATTCTTCCAATTGGAAAAATTACCCGAACTACTCCTGGAATAATCAAGTTTCCTCCCAACCATATCATTTTAATGGGTATGGGTCGAATCCAAATTTCCATCCTGGGCCATCCCAACAAGATATCAATGCCCAGATGCTACGGACCCTGCAGGATATGCAAACAAAAATGACGGAAGTAACCCGCAACATCACAAATCTGAACAATCAGATTGGGGTTGCTCCCACGCAAAGACCTGTAGGACATCTTCCGTCCCAACCCATACCCAATCCCAATCACCAAGGGAACCATTATATGGGTAGAAATCCACATTATCCAAATCAGCCTCCTCCTAATCCACCTCAGCAGCCGCCCAGGTTCCTGCAATCACAGGCCCCCCCACCTCCTCCAAATAATAATCCGACTGCACATGCAGTTACCTTGAGGAGTGGGAAAACCACCACTGACCCCGAGCCTTCGCACGAACCTGGTAAGATACCTGTGCAAGTTGACTCCCCACCTCCCCATCAGGAAGAAAAAGAACAACAACAATCTCAAGACAAGATTCCTATCCCTTTCCCACAAGCTCTCTACCCTACCACCAACAAAAGAAAGAAATCTGAGCCCACTACAGAAGAACTCATGGAGCTATTTGGGCAAGTTCATATCAATATCCCTCTCCTAGATGCCATCAAATATATACCTGCCTATGCTAAATTTTTGAAGGATATTTGTACTCCTAAAAGGCAGGCTAAAAATCTAGGACAGGTGCATCTTTCAGAGACAGTAAGCTCTGTCATACAGAGTAAGCTGCCTCCTAAGATGAAAGATCCGGGGGCGCCTTTAATTTCTGTAATTATTGATGACACTACATTTAATCGCGCCCTCCTTGATCTTGGTGCCTCTGTAAATATTATTCCCACAAGTTTATTCGAAGAATTTCAGATCGGTGAATTAAAACCCGTCGAGGTTACCCTGCAATTAGCCGACCGATCTACAATCAAACCTCGTGGGATTGTTGAGGATGTATTAGTCAAGGTCCAGAATTGTGTCTTCCCTGCAGACTTTCTGGTTCTTGACATTGAGGCACCCGAATCATTACTGGACTCCCCGATAATCCTTGGACGCCCCTTTTTGGCTACTGCAAAGGCAAATATCAATTGCCACACAGGCAAAATGGATATCAACTGTGCAGGCCAAACTATCACCTTAGATATTTTTAAATCCTCCAGGAGATTCCATGATGATAACTTCTTTGAGGACTCAGATACTGAAATTTCTAATATGGTGGAGGAGACAATGTTAATAGATACCCTTACCGACCACAGTTTTTTTGAGGACTCTGATTCAAACTCAGTGGTCGGCGAGATCTGTGATCCAGAAACTTGTCTTGACTCCAAATTTGTTCCTGATACCCCCCCTGACCCACCCACAATTAACGCACCTAATTTTTCCACACTAACTCACCATTCCTTCCCCGACCCCTTTCTTACGGACCTGCCACCAACCCCGCCCGAGTTTGGCACCCAACCTGAATTAAAACCATGGCCAGACTCGGGCCACACTTATCAATTTCCATCTCACTTTGATCCCAATATTATTTCTAATCAATTTTCTAGGGATCTAGACGAAGACACCTTTTTTGCGGGCATTCAAGTGTCCAATTATTTACATGATTTTCCGTCTTCTGTGCATACCTTCACGCCCGGCTGAATGGCGTAAAAGAGAGCACTGGATGGGAGGTAACCCATCATTTTCTTGCTTTCCTTTTTTCTTCTTTTTCCAGGTTTTATTCATCCTAAACCTGACTGTTCTTCACTAAGGTGATTCCTTTTCCCTCCTAATGCATGAGGACATGGCATATCTTGAGCATGGGGGGGTGTTTTTAAATTTTTACGATCGATTTAGGATGTTTAAAACCTAAAAACATGCAATTTTCTTTAATTTATTTCCTGCTTGCATACCCAAAAAAAAAAAAAAAAAAAAAAAAAAATTGTTGAAAACTTTTTGAGGAAAAATTTTGAAATCAGGACTAAGGTCGAAAAATTCACTTCTGGTACAATGGGATTTAATCCTTAACAAACTAAGGATAAGGATATGGATCTGATCATTAGAATTCCAGGGTCTATTTTAGACTAGATCAGATATCCTTCTCTAAAATTCCACCTGAACTCATGATAGTTCAGGTGACTTGATCCTATTTTGTAATATGGAAAGTATTTGACTTAGTTTTTGATTCAAAAACCTGCGATTCTTGAGAAACTTCTTGTGTCAATTTTTACACACAAGCCAACAACTAAAAATTTGAAAAAACTCCCTTGTTTGGATTTAGTAAAAGTATGAAGCAGATCATTGGTTTGAGTTCCCACCGTCGAGAAGAAGGAAAAAAAACCTTCTTTGAGGACGCGATGTCAACATGTTACCGCCTCGGCGCTGCTCTATATCTATATTTCATATCTTTAGACGGAGCATTAAAGCGCATTTCAGCAGCTCAAGTGTCTTGGACGGTGCTCTACCTATAGCGTCGGAGCAAGAGCTTGAGTTTGCTTGGAGCGCCCCTTTTCACCGCATCGTGTTTTGGGGTTGTGAGCTCCTGGGTGGTGTCATGGACAGTGCTATCCCGAAGTACTGGCGCCAGAGCCCCCTCGAGGAATGGTAATGGGAATGATGATACCGACACATCTGTTGTAAGACTAAGCTAAAAATAAGCATGGGGGAGAAAAAAAAAAAAATAATAATAATAATAATAACACGTCCTTATTAAGGTTGGCTTTTCACAAGCACCGACACAAGGTTTTAAAGGAATTTGCAAGTTGCGAATCAGATTCACGAGCCAGAAAAATCCTAAAAACAAAAATCTCAAGTCATCTGAATTAACAAGGGGTTAATTTGTGAATTTTCTGAGGATATATTGATCCTGTTCTATCTAATGGTTGGATCCAAAAACAAATCCTGATGTTTATCTTCAACAAATCCCGTATCTCCTGTGTTTTAATCTACCAAGGTCCCTTAATCTCTTTTTCTCCTCAAAAGTCAAAAAAAAAAAAAAAAATTAGATTTCCCAAAAATTCCATTTTCCAAAAAAATTAATGTTTTGCTAAGAGACTAGCAAAAGATAAGCATGGGGGTGTGATAAACGCCAGTTTATCATCATTTTTATGCTTTAAAACTAACTTAGCTCTTAGGATTTTACTCCGCAAATGGGTTTTTGGGCTGCATTTAGGCATAAATTAGGATAGGCATGCATTGCATTTTTTATTGTCGTTTTAATGTGTTTTTGTGAGTGTTAGGGATGTACAGATGCACAGATCCCTAAAACCCTAGCACTCAAGAAGGCAAATGGTGAAGGAGAAGCCCAGACTAGCTGGAACTCAGCCTAATCCAGCTCACCTCAGCTTGATCCAGCTCACCTCAGCTTGATCTAGCTCACCGCAGCTGGAACCTAGCTTACCTGAACTAGGGTTAGCTCATCCCAGCTCCATTCAGTTAATCTCAGCTGGATGGCAGCTCAAGAGAGTTCATCCTAGCTCACCCTAGCTCAAGTCAGCTCAGATCCAGCTCAACTTAGCTGAGTCTAGCTCATCTCAGCTCCCACTAGTTCACAGGGAGCTCTAGCTAGCTCAGCTGAGTTGACAGGAGTTCACCCCAGCTCAGATCCAGCTACATTCAGCTCCACTCAACTCCAGCCAGCTGAAGAAGAATTCATCTCAGCTCAGGAAGCTCAAGTCCAGCTCCCGGGGACTCAGCTTAGCTCAACTCAGTTGAGCTAAGCTACCTTAGCTGCCTCAACCAGCTTGATTCTCCCCGGAAGCACCAGACCTAGCTCACCTCAGCTCATTTTGGTAGAAGCTAGCTCACTTTAGCTTGGCTTAGTAGCTAGCAAAGAACTAGCAAGCTAAGCCAACTAGAGTAGCCCCATGCCAGCCTCTTCAGCAGCAGCCAGCTCCAGCTCCAGCTCCAGACTTCTTCTCCTCAGCTCCTTGCTCCAAACCCTAGCTACAACACCTTCTCCTCTACTCCACCTTTAGCTAAGCTAGCTTAGCTTATCTTAGCTTAGCTTATCTTAGCTAACAACCAGCTCCTTGGCCATTCATTACCTCCAAAATCAACCCTAGCTAGCTCCACCAACTCAAGCCTACCTAAGCTAGCTACCCTACTCAAGTTGGCACCACCTCCTAGCCATCCCTTCACCCCATTATCTCCACCAAAAGACACTTCAAGTTGGCGCCAAAAAACCACCCCTAACCACCTCTATATTGGCGCCACTTTCAGCCCCTTAATCCACCCTACACCTACCCACATAAGCCATCCTAGCCATCCACCTAACCCCCCTTCTAGAATCCTTCTTGGCGCCAACTTAGACCCTCTTCTAGAAGCCATTTTGGCGCCAATATCAAGGGGTGTCAACACACATAACCACCCCTTAGGTGTCCCTTAAGGTGGCGCCAAACACCCTTGGCCATTGGATCCTTAACCACCTCCCTCCTTCCATCCTAGCCATCCATTTCAAAGGTCACCATAGCCCCCCTCCTATTCTATAAAAGGCCACCACCTACCACCATTTTGGAGGCATCCTCCCTTAGTATATTTTCTACCTAAACCACCTATACCTACGGCCAAGAAGAAGGAGTAGAGAAGGAGATTAAAGGGGCACATCACCAGCCCTTTTGGTGCCTTCTTCTCCCCACTCTCTTCAACTTGAGCCACGCCAAGGAGGAGGACTCTTCCACTTCAAGGAGGACGGCCAGGCAAAGGAGGACTTAGGGTGGACGTCCACCCTTGGAGAAAAACTTAGGGCACGCCCCCCTAAGGCTTGCCTTGGAGGACATCACCTTGGCGGAGTACTGCAAGGAAGGAGTTGAAGGATTCTTTTCAAGCTTGGGAGCCACCAACCTTGGAGCAAGAAGCCCTCTTCTTCACCATCTATCTATAGGATTTGTGTTTTATTTTCTTATTTGCAATTTTCTAGTAGTACAAGCTTTCCTCTACTAGGCCTTTTGTAAAACACTTTATCAATTATCTAGTTGCCTTCTTTGCAATTTTTTTTTTTTGTTTGCATTTCTATTTGCTTATTTTCAGCATTCTTCACTTCCTCTCCCTAATTATTCTAGGCCTTCACTTGCTTAGAGTGAGCTTAGGGAGAGGCTCTACTTGCCACTTTAGAGTAGTTTACTTAATTGGAAGTGTAAACACTTTTCCCGCCATAATTTCGCATGTTGCCTTAGTTCAAAAATAAAGAAAAATGGTATATTGAAAATTACCAAAAAGAAAGTTGAGATATATTCCAAGCAAGAGAATCAATTTTGCAACCATATTGCCTCCTTGGACGACCCTAGATACTCCCCTATCTAGGATATAAATTTTAAAAGCGAAAGCGGATTCGCGTGTTACAACGACGTTAAAAAACTGCTTTTACAAATCACGCGTATTTCGCTATCAGGTAAGGATCAGTGTATCCTTCTTGATTGTAGATCGTATTAGGTTGTTCATGAAAGGAGGACGATCTATAATCGATGTAACTTTGAGAAGGATAGAAATCAGAATCAAAGTGTTCAGGGTTATACCCTAAACACGGGGGTCCAGAATTGTATCCCCAATCCGAATTATCCCAACTAACTGATGGTCGATTACAATACGAGTTGGGATAATCGTCATGTTGAGGATAATTTACAACAGGAGGGAAAGAGCGGGAATGCGTGAAATATGTGGAAGGATTCATGATACACGGGAGGAAGAAAGGTGCCCTGCAATACAAACAATCAAACCTGTCCTTAAATATGTTAGCCTAAAGACCTACAGACTCTCAAAACCCGTCTTGAGATAAAGGAACGATTTGATCTACTTCCGTCTGTTCAATCCAACCAGTTAGAAGGAGGGACTGGGGAGAAGGTTCTTCCTTCGGCTTGCGCCTCTGGTTCCTAGTGTACCCCCCAGCCGCGATCGTTTGACTCTACTCCCCTAGCTAAACATCAGATTGAACAGTAGAAACAGACTAATCGAAAATAATCTCGTTCTGGGTTCTGAAGAGCGAGTCCAATCCTTAAGGCCAACGTCTACTTTGTTTTATTTAGGGCTAGGTTTGAATGTGCTTTGGAATGTGATGGGCCCTTTAAATGGGTTCTGCCCTTAATGATTGATTGATTTGTGTGTGAGTGCACAACCAGTGGTTTTCAAGCAAGATTGTTTTTGATGTGGTGAATTTTAAGATTCAAATCTTGCTTAGTAGCTTTTAGGATTCAACTTTAGGTGTTTTCAATCAAGTTTCGTTGGCACACCAAGTTTTAAAAGCACAGGTGAAGGTGTTTTCCTTTAAAGTTTAAAAAGGATGTGGAGTGCCTGGTAAATCCCTAAGAGTTGAACCTAATTGGCAGCTACTTGATGAGTTGATTTTATTTGAAGTGGTGCGGCCCAATCAACTCAAATAATTGGCCTGTTGCACCACTTAATTAGGCACACAAATGATTACCTAATCTGATTTCTACTCAAGTATGTGTTTAGATGTGTGTACCGACTCCTAAGATTGGTTTACCGGTTGAGCTTGAAAATCAGATGAGGTTGTGTACCTCTGTGAGATTTTTTTTTTTTAAATGTGGGGGTTGGGGTGAGTATGGGTGTCAAACAACAAACAATCTAACCTTAGAGTTTATAAAAACACATAGGTTGATTGATATTTGAGTTATTATGTGATGAAATGAAATCTAATGGGTGGGAGGTGGGGGGTAACTCACAAAACCTTCTACAGCACTTTACTCCTATCTACCGCTTTTTCCTGCCTCGAAAGAGCACCTGCGATTACAATAAGAAAGGAGAAAAGTGAGGTAAATGATTTGTAAGTTACAAAATGCGAAGAGAAATCAAAGATCGTTGCCTCCCCAGCAATGGCGCCAAAATGTTGAACGATTACGAACCTACGCTAACGAGATTGGTTTTGGAAAACCTGTCGTTGTAGTTCAAAAGCGAAGAATTCGTGTTCAACAAATAAAATTTATACCGAAATTAAAATTCCGGGTCGAACACAGGGAAGCAGACGTTTGATTTAAAAACTACGAGTTTCCTTTTATTTGTTACAAAATAATTCAATTTAGAATCATCTAATTATTTACAATAAATAGAAGAGAGAGAGAGAAAGAGAATATTACACAGAGAAATTAAAATGAGATGTAGAATAAACAAGGAATTTTTGTATTGAAGAGATTGTTCATTACAACTAGAAAGCATAAAACAATTACTCTAGAAAGCAATAAATTTAATCTAGAAAGCATTAAAAGAATGGAGAGAGAAATGTCCTCCTCGACGATTGCTTGGAGGATGAGTAGATTAATCTAGAAAGCAGTAAATCTATACTAGAAAGCGGTAAAAAGAACAGGGAGAGAGAAATCCTCCTCGACGGTTGCTTGGAGGACGAGCCGGACGGGACGACGTCTGGACGAACGAGAACGGAGCAGGATGAGGGAGGACGAAGCAGAAGAGCGGGAATGGAGCAGCACGCTGTCGTCGTCGCGGGATCCACTTCCGAAGGAGGACGAAAATTTAGACTTTATCTCGCGAGGAGCATCCCGGGTGTGGGACAAGCTTCTCTTGAGCTTTGGAGAGGTAGAGAGGAGAAGGAAGGGATGAGAATTTCGTATGGAGGGGGTCTCCTTTTATAGTTGCAAGGAGTGGGGGCAAAATGGACATTACAACTTCAAAACAATAAATGAGGGGTCTTTAGTGACGGATGAAACCGTCGCTAAAGCCCCCAGCGCGCGCGTTGCTTCCGCGCCCACGCGCGCCCGCTCAGCCACCCGCGCATGTAACGCCTACGCGCTTCTATTGATTTTCAGCCGTCCGATCGCGAGATCGGACGGCTTAAAATCATGCCTTCACCGCTGTCGACCGCTCGCCTGCACGTGCGATCGCGCGTCCACGCGGGCATCCAATCGCGTGTCATCCTGATTGAGCATGCGCGGCCGTTGGATCTCCATCTGACGCTCATCCGGCCCGCTCAATCGCGCCTTCCGCTCCTCGCTGCGGCTCGAACTCGCGCCCCGCGCTCGCGTAAGCGTGCTCGACCGCTGCGCTGCGAGGCGCGGATGGTCGAGCGCATGTTTTAAGCGCTGGGCGGCCACAGCCGTTGGATCGAGATCCAACGGCGGAGAGGAGACGGGTGCGCGGTCTTCACAAGATGCATGCGGCCATTTGGGCGGCTGAGATGGTGCCACGTGGCGCCATCTTGGCCGTCCATCTTCTGGAAGTTGTAGATGGTGCCACGGATGTCGGATTGACTCGATTTTTGTGTCGTTGGGCTGCGATCGTCGATCCAAATTCATCCGTGCGGTCAGATTTGTCATCTGAAGTGTGGATTTACACCATCCTGGCCCTTGATCTTCTAGGGTTCCCCGATCTCTATCTGATGCTACGGATGCCTGATTAGGGCGATCTTGGAGTCGTTGAACTCCAATCGTTGCCCTGATCACATCCATATGGTTGGATCTTTGATCCGAGGCCCCGATAAAATGTTTGCCCTGTCCAAGCACATAAAAGGAGACAATTAACCTCCATTTTATTCAAACTACTCTAAATGCAAGATGATGCATGTTATGCAATATTTATATTATGAAATGCAATCCTATGCTTAAGAACATGCATATATAGACATTTTAAGTAGTGTAAATGTGTTTACATCAATGGGTAATTCATTCAAAGTCAACGGCCAACGTCTAAAACCCATTATTGACCGTACTATTCCAGAACCCATCTCAGATACGGTTGCTCTGGCCATGTTGTGACTTCTTTGGCTGGACTTTTCTTAGCTGATGGCATTAAACTCAGTAGTTGTGCAGTCTAACTCAGAGCTGACCTGAGCTTCATATTCAGGTGATATCTTCTGCATTCTACCCTTCCTTTCAGGTCTTTTATTCTCAATGTGGACATTGCATCAGTTAGGCATGGGGGGGTGGATTCATTTCTGAATTATTATGTCAGCTCTGTGAAATTTTTGTAAATTCTACCTATTTTCTTATATATACATAAAAAAAAACTTTTTAGTAAGGAATACTTGGACATTATGACCTTTCAATCTTAGGAAATATTACAGTAGGATCTGAATACTAAGACCCTTCAAGTCTTTGGGCTTAATTAGCCTGGGTATCCATTAAAATGTAGATTTGTTATCGAGTCCTCGTCATCTTGAATTCTATTTTAATTTGATTAAATAAGTTTGGGTGATAAGTACACGACTTATCAACCCGCCCTCTGATTTGAGGGAACTTTAAGTTTAAGCATCTGCACATTATTCATCACTGACTCATTATTCAGCGATTTTACACAAATTAGGTAGCTAATGAACCTTCTAGGGTGATATGGCTGGCAAGTTATCATGGGTAACAACCCATAAGTAGGTTGTCCAGAGCCCAGTCACTAGACCACTCTCTTCTTGCTACCTCTAGGTAAATCTTAGACTAGGGAAGCCACCTACTTGAAAAGAAAAAGAAAGTCAAAAAGAAAAGAAAAAGAAAAAAAAGAAAAAGGAGAAAAGAAAGAAACAAAAGAAATAAGCCACACTTCGCCGCACGAGTATGGTTGATAAGTTGTCGGTGGTAGCAACTCATCAATCGGTTGTCCAGAACCCAGCTCAAGAAATGCACAAAAATATTCCTAAAATAGTTAAGAAGAAGTGGAGAAGTAGAATAAGCCAGGGAAATATACACTGGACTCACCCTTGTGTTGACCCCATAAAAAATAAAAGTAGGGAGAAAGCTACCGGTCGTAAAGATACAACTTTAGGTAGAACTCTCTTTTTAAGGTCACCTAAGGGCGTAGAAACTCGAAGTCCGTTCTAGTTGCCGATTGACGAGTCTATCACATTCAAAAAAAGATGCCTGGAACTTAGGGTTCTCATCAAATCTTAGGTGGGTTGAGTGGCCGTAGAAAGCCACTCTGTAACCCTAAACTTAAAAATCCAAAAAAATTAGAAAAGAAGAAAAAGTGAAAAAGATATTTTTCTTTGAATAAGGCGAGGACTTGAGGTGGTCTGCATTTTGGTAAATACCCGGGTGTTGTTGTGTCTTTGAAAGTTCAGGTCCTACGAAAAAATTTCTTATTGTTGAAAATAATTTTTGCTTGAGTAATCCAACCTAATTCTATTATAAATAACATATAGTTTTTGCTAGGGACTAGCAAAAGATAGGCATGGGCGTGTAATGTGCATACATCTGATTAACCTAAAAAGTCTATTAAGGCATGTTCTTAGCGTCACACTAGCATTATACATTGTAAATATTGCATAACATGCATAATCATGCATTTAGGTCAACTTGTATAAATTGTATAGTAATTGTATCCTTTTATGGTCAGGGATAGAGCAACCTTTTTTTGGGGCCTTGGATTAAAGATCCAACTATACGGATCTGATCAGGACGATGATTAGAGTTCAACGACTCCAAGATCGCCCTGATCGGACATCCATAGCACTATATAGAGACTGAGGAACCCTAAAGATGAAGGGCCAAGATGGTGTTAATCCACACCTTAGATGACAAATTCGATCACACGGATTGGTTCGGATCGACGATCGCAACCTAACAGCATGAAAATCGGTCTAATCCGACACCCGTGGCACCATCTACAACACTCAGAAGATGGACAACCAAGATGGCGCCATGTGGTGCCATCCTAACCGCCCAACCGACCCTCAGGACCGTTGTTGCCTCTCCAAAGAGTCTGTAGCGCATGATCTAGGCCGTTGGATCTTGATCTAACAGTCGTAAGCACACGTGCACAAATTCATTCACACGACACAAGCCCATGCATAGCACAATGGTCGAGCGCGTTGTGCGAGCGCGCAACGTGCGTTCAATCCCACGGCTGTTGCGTGCGTGGGTGCAATTGGAGTCGTGCGATTCGTATCGAGCGATGCAGATCGACCGATAGTGCCTAAGCACGATCAAACGCGCAGCGCAAACGCCCAATCGCACACGGGCACACAACACTGGTGAGGGTAGTTTAAGCCGTCCTATCTCTTGATCAGACGACTGAGTGCATATGGTCATGCGAAGGCATTGAGAGCACGAAGGCAAGGAAGCGGGTGCACGACGCGCGCACATCAGCCATGTTCTGGCCTTTAGTGACAGATAAATTCGTTACTAAAGGTCCTGAATTAATGTTTTTAATGTTGTAATGTCCAAAATTCCCCCACTCCTTGCAACTATAAAAGGAGACCCCTACCGTACGAATTTCTCATCCCTTCCTTCTCCTCTCTCACTCTCCAAAGCTTAAGAGAAGCTTGTCCCACACCTGGGATGCTCCTTAAGAGCTAAAACCAAGTTTCACCCCCATTCCGAAAGTAGATCCCGCGATGACGATGACATGCTGCTTCATTCCCGTTCCTCCTGCTTCGTCCTCCTTCCTACTCCGTTCCTTGTCTTCTAGGCGTTGTCTCAACCAGCTCATCCTTCAAGCGATCATCGAGGAGGATAACTTCTCTCTCCCATTCTTTTTACTACTTTCTAGAGTAGAATTTTCATGCTTTTTAGTTGTAATAATTTCTTGCTTTCTAGTGTAATCATTTCTCACTTTCTTAGTTGTAAAAACATTATGCAATATCAAGTGATTGTTCTTTCTCTCTCTCTCTTATTGTCTATATTGATTCCATTGTGATTATTTCACCCTTTAAACAAAAACACAAAAATATAATTGTGAATTTTGATCGATGTAGCCTCCCAATGTTTGACCCAGAATTTCTTTGTAGATTTCTCGATATAAATTTTATTTGTTGAATGGATTTCTTTGCGACTCGAACTACAACGATGGGTTTTCAAATCCAATTGTGAACGCGTAGTCATCCGCCATTCAACATAATGTGCTCATGCATTAGGAGGGAGAAGGGATCACCTTAGTGAAAGGCGGTCGAGTTTAGGATGGTCAAAGCCTGGAAAAAGAAAGGGAAAAAGAAAGTAGGAAAAAATATGGGTTACCTCCCATCCAGTTCTATCTTTAACGCCATTCAGCTGAGAATGAAGGTATGCACTGAAGACAGATGATCATGTAAATAACTGGACACCTGGATGCCCACAAAAAATGAGTCGTCTTCCGAATCCCTGGAAAATTGATTGGTAGAAAGATAGGGATCAAAGTTCGATGGAAAATGATAAGTGTGGCCCTAGTCTGGCCATGGTTTTAAATTGGGTTGAATGCCAAACTTGGGCAGGTCTGGTGGTAGGTCCATAGGAAAGGGGTCGGGGAAGGGATGGTGAGGATTGGGTGAAGTTAGTGTGGAAAGGTGGGGTGAGGGAAGAGTCGGTGGGTCAGGGTGATCAAGGGGTTCATCAAGAATGGATTTTTGGTCAAGACAAGTTTCCAAATCAAAGATTTTGCTGACCACTGATTCTAAGTCAGATCCCGCAAAAAATTTATGGTCAGGAAGGGTATCTACTAACATTGTCTCCACCAAATTTGAAATTTCAGTATTTGAGTCCTCGAAAAAATCATCATCACAGAATCACTTGGAGGATTAAAAAATATCAAGAGTGATAGTTTGGCCTGCATAGGTGATATCAATTTTGCTTGTGTGGCAATTAATGTTTTCCTTTGCAGTGGCCAAAAAGGGTTGTCCAAGGATTATCAGGGCACTCATCAATGATTCAGGTATCTCAACGTCAAGGACTAGAAAGTCTACAGGGAAGACACAATTCTGGACCTTGACCAAAAGGTGATCGGGTTTTTACGCTGTTTGTAAAATTAGGTTTTTATAAGTCGTTGCAATGCGTAAAACTGTTTCACTTTTAAATTTAAAAACCTAGATAGGGGAGTATCTAGGGTCATCCAAGGAGGCAATATGTTGTAAAATCAAATCTCTTGCTTGGAAATGAAAATCACCTTTCTTTTTGGTGTTTTTAAATTTATATTTTTTTATGTTTTGAAAGAACGGCGAATACACGAGTTGTTGGTGAGAAAGCAACTAATACCTACAATCACTAAGCTAAAACCTAAGTGACAAACAATTCCACTCCTTAAGCTCACCCTAAGCACGTGGAGGCCTCGAGTAATTAGGGAGAGGGAGTGAAGGGTGCTAGAGAGAAGGAAAACAAATGTGACAAACGAATTGTAAAGAAAGCAACCTGATTTAATAAGGAAGATTGTTTACACGATGATTGCACAGCAAAAATACACCTGCAATTGTGTCGTCTTGTGCTATTTCCTAGCATTACCGGTGCATATTAGGTTTTCATAGTCGCATTTGTGAAAATACATGCATGCATGCATTTAATTGAGAGGGGAGGAGAGTGAAATAAATGGCCTTGCAATTCACAAATTCCTCAAGTGCTGCCTTGCAAAATTTCCATCTTCATTTTTTATTTCTTTTTGATTTTTGACTTTCTTCCCACGGCTGCATGGCATGGCTGGACTTTCCTCCTCGCGCCATGCCCAGCTTCTCCCTGCCAAGCCATGCACAAAGCTTGCACAGCCAGGGTATGGCTGTGCATGCTTTCTTCTTCTTTAAAAAGAGCTCGGCTCCTTGCAAAAGGAGCCTAGTCCTCACAAAAAAAGCCAACCCAACGTAGCTCTTCTTCTCCAGGCCACCGTCCCCCCCTTTCTCCCTCCATACGCAGGCCCTCCACATCTGAGGAGACACTCTGCGGGCAGGAGTACCACACAGTGGTGCACAACCACCACCGTGAGTCCACCATCGCCCAGCTCATCAAAGAGCCGGTGGGCGTGGTGGTTCTTTCCCTGTTTCAACATCCAAGCCCCTTCAGCCATTGGAGTAGGACTTCAAGCTTTGAAGCTCAAAGCTCCGCACGCAGCAGCAGCAAGGCGGCAGCAGCCGCAAAGCCCCTTCAGCGTACGCTTGCAGGCCGCCCTCGCCTCCAGCACGCGCCTGCAGGTGGCCTCGCCTCCCACTTCTTCGTGCCACACTCATCTTTCCGCCCGCAACTGGCCACCGCGCGCCCCTGCAACGGCCGGCCAAGCTTCATCGCGCACCCTAGCCAACACCCGCAGGCCACCGCGTGTCCTGCAGCAGCCGCCCCAGCCCTTTTCGCGCACGCCTGCAGGCGACCTCGCCCCTCTCCGTGCACCCTATCGTGAAACGCTCTCCGCAAGCCAGCAGTCGGCGCAGCTTCTCCAGCACGTGCCAGCCACTCCAAACCTCCCCACTCTCACGACACTGGGCGTACCCGGTCGCACGGCTCGGCCATGCACTATAGCCACTGTTCACGCCAGTCAGCGGAACACTGTGGCTACAGTGCGGTGACCAGTAAGTTTCTCACTTAACCGGTCACCCAGTGCGCCGCAACCGCTGATTGCCCGCACCCGCGTCCAACCCCGCGCCCGCTCGCATGTCTACGTGTGCCCGCATCGCCCGCACCCACCCGCTTCTGCATCTGCGCCCGTCCCTTCGCCCACGTATGTCTGCATGTGCCAGCTCCAGCCTCTCCACATAGTGCTATGCACTGCGGTTCCTTCCTCTGCGCCACTCCCTCCTACTAGCGTGTGCCTATGCGCGTGCGCGTACATGCCCTTGCGCACTTGGCATCAGACGACGCTTGGAGGACCTGGCCGTCTTAACTCCCAGACCTCACTCCATCAGGAAGCGTGCGCTCTCTCTCTCTCTCACAGTACTCTCTCACTCTCTCTCTGCACACACTCATACACACACACTCTCACTTATATATTATTATATACTTATATATATATACGTATATATATTGATATATATGCATATATTTATATACATATATATACATATATATTTACATATATGCATATACTTATATACATAAATATATATATATACATCTATATGCTTATATATATATACATATAAATACACATATACTTATACATACATACATATATATATATATACATATCTATCTACATATATCAATATACATATATTACTATATATATATATATTTACATCTATATAGTTATATATACATACTTATACATATATATATATCTATATCTATACATATATCTATCTATACATATACTTATATATATATATACATATATATATACACATATATATATACATATATAACTACATATATATACCTATATATTTATAACCATATATATATATATACATATATATATTTTCATATTACTTACCATATATGGTATCGCGGGAATATCTGCACCAGTTGCTGATATTCCTCGATACACACGTACAAAAAGTGTGCTCACACTCATCTTCCATCAATCCACCTTACAGTCCATGCAGCACCTTGTCCTGTTGGTTGCGTCTTTCTAGACGACGACCGACTCGACATCGTGCTACACTCCATCTCCGCCTCCACCCCACCCCTTTATACATATATAGTATACACATATATATCTATACTATATTTACTTTATTTCTATTTCTCTTGCATGCCAGTAAAAAGATAAAAAAATATATAAAAGAGAAAAGATAATTCTTGACTTGCAGGTACTCAGTCTTGAGAATAGCAAGACCTGTTTTGGAACCCTGATTTGGCTCAAAGCGAAGAACCTAATTGCGAGGGAGTGCCTCAAAGACAAGAATTATCAGAAAAAAAATCTAAATAGAAAAGCACCAAAAACACAATAAACAAACGGAAGAGATTCATTGTAGGAAAGGCGTAAAAACTTGACTTTTAACCCCACTTCCCTGAGTTCGACCCTGGGCCTAAAAGTGACCAAGATAAAATCAAGTAGGCCAGGTAAAAAATTTTTTTGTAAAGAGATGGTTAGGCTCGATTTAGGTTAACCACTATACACATTTCAACGATAAAATCACCATATTAACACACCTAACCAGGTCCCGACCATAATCTTTCAGGCGCCGTTGCCGGGGAAGTGCGTATTCAAGTAAGTTTCTATTTCATTCCTTTCATTTTTCTCTTCTCTCTTGATGGGTGTCTCTGTTTTTGGTGTGTAGGCAAACCTGTTGCAAGGAGAAGATAGGCAGACGAAGTTGGAAACATGGGCAGATCCAAGGTGGGAACGAGTGCGTGAAGACGCCGACATCGCACTAGAGCTCCTCACACATTGCTGAACAAGTAGTTCTTTCTTTCTTAGCAACCTAGGTTAACTTGTAACCTTAATAAAAAAAAAACTAAAAACTAGAAAAACTTCTTGTATCTCTTGGGGCAAGTGGATTAAAATTCACTTGCTTGATTGTTTGCCCTTACTCCCACCGCCCCGGGATTTCCCGCAAAATGTCGCATAGCGAAAATCCAAGAATCTTGATTATTGAATTTTTCACCGTGTGAAGTATTCTTTGAGGTAAATAAAAAGATTGATTGCCACCCCTCTTTGCCTCATTTACCTGCAATTTGGGATCACCTTTTTGGTGGGGAGACTTGGAATTGAGTTGATTCCAACCCCACCACGACTTTTCAACTTGCCTAAGATTCAATCCCGAATATTTCAACCCCAACAATTTAATTTTCTTTATCTTTTGGTTGGGGCTTGTGTGTGGAAATCATTCTGGTGATTGGGAGCACTTGAATTGAAGTGCTTTGGCTCCCTTTCACACTAATCTAAAACTGATTCGTGCATCCACACATAGAAATCTCCAATTAGGGAAGCCTAGTGCATTTTAGGATGCATTAACCAACTGATATTGAAGAAGGGTTTGTTGGGCTTAGAAGCAAACTTGTATTCTCTCAAAACCCGGAGATTGGTTGAATTGGTATTTCAGTGAAAACCTAAAATCCATACTACTAAAGGCTGAACTCTAAAAATCATTCACCAATTAAAACTTTAATTCGGGGAGATTTCCTTGTTGCATGCTTGTTTTACACACTCTAAAAATCAATCACTTGGGAATTACCCGTAAAAAATGCCCTTCACATTCCATAAGCACTTTATGCTAAGCCTCTAACAAAAATTGGTAGCAACTTGACCCTTATTAAGGATTGGAGGTCTAACTACCTGCGTGTAGCGCCTACGTGCTAGTGAGGGTTCCCGTGTGCTATCGGGTGTCTAAGACTGGGGCAAACGGCCTTTTAATCTGGCTCGGTGGTTCCGCGGTGCTCGCATTCGGTTCCGTAGTTCGAGATAGTAGGTAACTTAAATCTTTAGGTCTAAGGGCACATTGTAGAGGTTAGGAATTTGATTGTATTGATTTGTCATCAAGTGTACCTTTGCGACGTCATTTCTCTCATCTCTTTTCTCTTCTCATCTCCCTAATTCTTCCTGCGATAGTGCATGTTTGGGAGGAGGTCACAAAACCTTGAACTGTGTGAATTATCTAATAAATCTAGAAAAGAAACCAAATTGTCCTCCTCCTCCACAAACATGGCTGCACGCCCACCCCTAAATCCTGAGGGAGGAAACCGCCCTCAGAACCCACCAGGTGGTGGAGCCTTAGATCCCATAACCCACCTCCAAGCCCAAATGAAAATGTATAATGAGCAAATTGAAGCCATTTGGGAAACATTGGAGGAAATGCAAAACCCTCTCGAATAGGAGGAGCCTAGGTCTCTTAGCTCTTATTAGAGTCCCGCTGCTATAGAGACCATAGGACAAATTCGGGTCCTCATGGGTGGGGACGACGTTGAATTGAAGCCTAACATAATTGGCCTAATTAATTTTCACTTCCATGGTCTTGCAAGTGAAGATCCTTTTCTCCACTTGGAAGACTTAACCCGATTAGCTGAAACTGTTAAACCTAGAAATATCGGGTTACCTATAGTCCTCATGAAAATGTTCCCATTTTCATTGCGGGATAAAGCATCGCAGTGGTTACGCACCCTTAGGAGAACCATGTACTCTTGGGAAGAGATGAGAACAGCGTTTCTCAAGAAGTTCTCCCCAATCGGGCGAACCAATGCGCTTCGCCGTGCTGTCACTTCATTTATGCAACAAAACGGCGAACAATTTCATGAGGCATGGGAGAGGTATAATGACCTCCTCAGGAAGTGTCCGCACCACTATCTGCCTAAGTGGCATATAGCCTAGATTTTCTACTATGTGCTAAATGAGACTTTGAAGCAGATTGCAGACGCTTCCTACGGAGGGAATTTCATGAATAAAGACAAGAATGGAGCATTCGAATTATTTGAAAATATGAGTGAAAACTCAATGAACAATGCCTCCATTGTTGCCTTTAATCGTACCAGCCAGCCCTGAAATGTCCCCGAAGTTGACACGGGACCCTCCCATTCATCCATAGATCTCAGCCTTATCGCACAGAAATTAGATGAAGTCTCCGTCGTGCACAAGAAGTTGGACGAGCTTCTGGCCAACCCTGCTCGTTCTATGGCAAACACCCCCACTTTACCACTTAGTCACAATCCAAATTCTTCCAACACCAGGCTTATCCCGAGAAACCCCATAAGACCTTCCTTACCGAGTGTCGCACCGAGCGACTCGGTAAGTCATGTGGATCTGGCTTCTGCGAGCCAGTATTTCGACACGGAGGACCAAACCTCCGTGTGCTCGGACACATACTTACATGCGGACGCGTCTTCTGGCATAGAAGACGCTTGCGCCCTGGGGAACAACCCGTTCTCTGCCACTTATAACCCAGGGTGGAAAAATCATCTGAACTTCTCATGGTCCAACAACCCGTAGTGCCAAAACCCCGCAGGTGGACTAATGCGACCGTCCGCACCCGTCATCCCAAGGGCCCAGTCTAATCCTATGGCAAATCCGCCATAAGGCCCTTGATGAGAACCTCATCATGAGCCATAACTAGCTCATTTTGACCCAATACAAAGGATAAAAGCTCCTACATAACTCAAGGAAAGGCTTAACTCAGAGAATTCTGAGTTTGAGAAGAAAACAAGTCATAAGGGGTAAAAGTGCAATTTTACCAGTATAATCTGCATACAGGGTAATTCAGGGCCCAAACATAGGTCAAAGCAGCTTAATAAGAATAAAAGTGGGATGAAATGATCTAGCAAGGGCTACAGCACCTCCAAGAAACCAAATGATAATCTGTAACCCTAAAACAACCCACTCCAATTCACAAGGTTCGAGGCAAAGTAAAAATAGAATAAACCCTCTAAAATTCATATAAAAATAATCTCTAGGGTTTAGAACCTTCAATTTGGCCTTTAGAACCCATTTTGACCTACATTGAGAACCATGCCCAATTAATAACTTAATTTGGGTTTTTGCGCAAATTGATCGGTCAAACAAGGTTTAATATGGAAATGAAATTCACCATCAGATTCCTTAGGTCCTAATTAGTCATGTATAAAAACTTGAGCCTAAGAAGAAACCTCCTTGACCGACTTTACACTTTGGTCCTCATATATTTACTCTTTGGCCCTCAACTTTTGAACCCTCGCATTTTGGCCCCTAACTCTCCTTCGTTCTTTGCAACCAGGTCCCTCCTGCAAAACCCTGCCAGCACCATGCTCCGGCGACCTTGCGCGGAGCATGGCGCCGCGCAGGGTGAGGTGGGGGACCTGGCAAGTAAACCGGGGGTGCCCTGCGTCGTCAGCCGTCGCAGGGGCACCCCCCTGATCATTATAGCCCACCATACCGGCCGTGCGAACGCACGGACGGTATGGGTTCGTGTTTCCGACCATTCTCCGGCGAGGGAGACACGTCGTCTCCCTCCGCCTTCCTCCCTGTTTCATCCCTATAAATACCCCCCGCTGCTCCACCGACCAGGGCAGCTCGGATCTGACGGAAAAAACCCTCAACTTTCCTCTCTTCTCACTCCGGCAGACGCCCACCAGCTCCGGCGGTTCTTCCTCCTCCTCCTCTTCGCTCTGCCGCAATACCAGCAGCAGAGACTTCTTCCCCTGCTCTTCCCGCGTCGCGCAATACCGGCGCGCGCTGTTTCTGCCCCGTCGTCACCGCCGTCCTCCCCCCACTGGGCATCGTCTTCTCCGGCGACAGTCGATACGACTGTCGCCCTGTTCCTCCCCTTTCGTCCCTGCAAGTAAGCTAGAGTCACTCCCCTTCTTCTCCTCTTTCTTTCCCCGCTTTCAATTTAGTCAATTAAGCCCTCGACCGACCCTGACCACCTTCACCCCCTTCGTCTCCGACCACCCTCCGGCGAGCCGCTCCCATCACCTCAGCGACCCACACGGCTCGCCAACCACCGCAGGACCTCTGCCTCCTCACCCTGATCAATCTCCGCCCTACCACTTCCCCCACATCACCCTCTGCAACTCCACCGAACAGACCCATCCTCCGACCCACAGTCCGACCTAGGGCAGCCCTCGCACGCCGCCCCGCGCCTCGCCACCACCCACACGAGCTTCGCCGCACCCTGGCGAAGCTCCTGGCACTCTCTGATTAGGCCGAGAGGCCGTTTTCTTGTGGATAGGCCACCCGACCTCCGCCGCCATTGACGCGCAGGAGGACCTGCTTCCGCCTGCAGCTACAGGCGCGCCACACTCAGCGCCAAGCCCAGATTCACTCCCAGGCCTTGCGAGGAGTTTTGGCAAAACACCAGGTTCGCAGCCGAGGAAGAAAACTCCGCGTGACGCTGCCATCTCCTGCTGAATTCCCCGCTGCGGGCGCGCAATTGAGGTGGGCCGTTTAGTCCCACCTCGGAAACGCCTGAAGAGCCGCAGCGACATAAGATGCAAAAGTGCAGTAGCCTTACTGCCTCAGTACACGATGTGAGGTCCCCTTCACCCGCCCGGTTACCCGGTCTCGTCCGCGCTCACGCCCCGCGGACCTGACCCGAACCGACCCGACCCGACTCGACTGACCTGCACTCCTCGCCCACCACGCACGCCGGTGGGCCTGGACCCGGGCCTGATCCGAACCCGGTTACCCGGTAGCTCTGGGAGAGCTTTCCCAAGAGTGGTTTCAGAGAGAAAGAGAGACGCGGGGGGGGGGGGGGAGGGTAGAGTAGGTTTTGCTTCTGACGAGAAACTCTGAAGTGTGCAGGCGAAGAAGAAGACCCGCGGAAGAAGAAGTGCAGGCGAAGAAGAAGGAGCTGCACTGTAGCAAATGCATAGTTAAGTCGTCGAAGCACCGGGTCAGACGACGGAAGGTCAGCAGCCAGAGCAGGAAAGAAGGCAGGCTGAAGAAAGAAAGAAAAGAAGAGCAACGACCAAAGCAGAAGAAGAAGAAAGGAAGACTTAGTAGCTGAAGGTAGAAGCTCTGCAGCCATAAGGAAGAAGAAGAAGGAGATCTGAAGAAAGAAAGGAAGAAGAAACATTCATAGAAGAGACTGCATAAAAAAAGAAGAAGAGAGGCCAAGACAGAAACCAAGGAAGAAGAAGAAGGAGATCTGAAGAGGAACATCACCTCTGCAGAACAAAGAAGAAGAAGGAGATCTGAAGAAAAGAAAGAAAGAAGAACATCACAACAAATTCTTTCCCTCTCTCTTTATTTTGTAAAAGAAACATGTATATATCTAGAGTACGACTTGCTCCCTGAGTTCGACCTCGGGAACTCTTTCATTTTCCGAGTAAAAAATTTATATTTGAAATGTTGGTAATAACCGGCTTTACTACAACGTTATAACAAAACCAAAACCCTCAAAACCCGGTTGGAACCGACGACGTTTCATTTTTCAGCCCTTGCGTACCGCAAACAGAACATGCATCAAGACCTCTTGATAAATTGATGCGAATGATGACGAAAATGTCAAAGCGCCATGAAGAGAACATGACCTCTCTTCAGCACCAATTGGCATAGCAGAATGCTGAGATCAGTCAACTACGCATGGCAACTCGATCTTAGGGCACTCTTCCCACCCAACCTATTCCAAACCCACGAAACTTCGTACCCCGTGGTCCTCAACCACAGGTACGACCTTCTCAGGGGCAGGTTAATCAGATTCTGCAAGCTCTGAGCATTCCACCGGGATTTCAGGCTAATCCTGCTGCAGCACCACACTCTTATTTCCCCATTGCGAACCCTCCTCCACCTTATGATCCCACTAGACCCGCATCATCCAATGTTATCACTACGAGGAGCGGTAAGCAGACCATCGATCAGCCTCGACCTGATCCTGGCCCGTCTTCTTCATCGCCCTCTCATTCGAGATGCACACCTCATTCGCGAGTGGAAGATACACCTAAATTGGTGCCAGAATCAGTTCCATTCCCTGAGGCTCTACTAAGGGAGCCAAAAGGAAAAAAGAAAGATACGCAGGCCTTTGATAACCTGCGTAATTTGTTCAGGGATGTAGAAATCAAGGTACCCCTGCTCGAGGCTATCGACCACATACCTACTGTCGCCCGATTTTTCAAAGACTAGACAACACCCAGGCGACAGTCAAAGAAAACTAAGAATCTGATGGTTCTCTCACCTCATGCGAGTTGTGCTATACTGTCAAACCTACCACCGAAGCAGAAAGATCCGGGCACACCACTTATTTCCTGTAGCATCCAAGGCTATAGTTTTAATCGTGCCCTACTTGATCTAGGATCTTCCATCAATCTTATATCGACCATCATTCTCGAAAAATTTTCCTTGGGAAATCTGAAACCCACCCCTGTCACATTACAGTTGGCAGATCGTTCTGTCAAAATCCCAAAGGGTGTGGTGGAAGACGTGGTGGTTAGGGTCAACAGTCTCTGTTTTCTTATTGAATTTCTTATTTTAGATATGGAAATTCCTATCTCACTTTTTGATTGTCCGATCATCCTCGATCGACCTTTCTTGGCCATAGCCCTTGCCCATATCGACTGCAAGTCGGGCTGTATTGAGATTGCCGTTGGATCTGAAAAGCTAAGCTTAACATCTTCAAGGCAGCCAAGAATTTTAATTGCGATTGTATCAAGGATGACACGTCTGACGAGGACATGGCCGTCAATGTGTGTATCGGACTAATTGAGACCTATTCTGACTGCTGCGGATTACCTGTAAACACTGACGACTACCTGATCAACACATACTGTGATGTTCCCCCATCCCTCCCTTCTTCCATACCTTCTCCTGACCAGACTTCCGATGAGGTTTTCTCCGCTTCTCATACCTTGTGGTCTGAGTCATATCCGGGCTACTCACTGTCGGTCCACACTCTTGAAGACCGGATTGCCCTTTCTTTCCCGCCAAATCAGGTGGATTTGCAAATCCACACTGGGACCTTGAGCCCACATCCTACTCACTGGGGCTATTCCTTTTTGGATCCATCTATCCAAGAAGCCCCTCTTCTTAGCCAATTTGAGGGCTAATTTCTTCCTCCTAACTAGTGCTTCGATCCGCCTGGGACATTCTCATCCCAAGAAATGCCAGACCTTTCACCATCCACCATCACTTTTCACGCCACTATTACTATCACTTCACTTTTCACTTCACCACCCATCATCCACCCACCCTACCACCCTGCTGTATACCCTACACCTCAGCTCTCGTTACCTGATCTTTCGTCCTTTCTCTACCTTTCTCTTCATGCATATGAGGACATAGCATCGTTTGGCATGGGGGGGTGGATAGGCATCCATAGGATCTGGGTATTTTATGGTATCATGCAGTTTCCACCAATTTATAAATATGTAAGAAAAAGAAAAAGAAAAAGAATATATATATATATATATATAGAGTGTTTAGTAATGATCTGAAGGCTGAAACAAAAATACAATAAGTGTTTATGGATATTCAACCTCTGTTTTGAAGACTTTCCAGGCCATAGAAGATTGATTCGCTCAGGCTCAAGCTTAATTCACTTGAGCATTGACAAAATAGATCAGAATCTCTCCTAACTACGGACGTATTCTTGTACCTGAGACACCAGTATAGGATCCCTTGGTTTGCTTCTACTTGAGAGCCTAAGTAATCTTGGTTCACACTACACATATCAAGAAAGACCAGGTGAACATAAGATCCAACCCTAGTGTTCATTAGGGAAGGTGGAGTCCTTACCTGTGTGCGCAGGTAGACTTTTTATCCTAGGCTTTAGTCTTGTGTTTAGGAGAGACTCTTTCCACCAAAAAGAAAAGTGTGCTCCTCCAAATAATGTTGTAAGAGATATACTGACACATGTTTCAAAAAAAAAAAAAAAGAGATACAAATAAGTCAGTATATCTCGTAAATGTCTGTAAAATCTTCCTACAAAAAAGTTCTTTAGGGCAAATACCCTGTTTTCTTTGAGCCATAAATGTCAGAAAATGGGAATTGAGTTTTCCGTCATCTTTTTAAGGGTCAATCCGAAGACATGAGCTGAAACTGGGACCAACCTGTACTTAAAAATTCGTGAAACCCTGAGCATGAGTCTTAATATTCATCTAGTCAGTCTTGATCCTTCACTAAGCACAAGCCATAATCTCTTGAGCTCTCGAGTACGGCAAAAACCTCCTGGGTCCTGGAAATCGTACTTAAAGTTTAAATACCAAGAGTCCTGGTTAGTCGAGAGATGATCTATGTCATGTGAGACTTAAAGTACTGGCAGTCTTCTCTGCAACTTGTTCTCACAATATCCAACAATAAACACACCTATATCGCCTCAGAAGAAAATCTTCAGCCTAAGATCATTTCTAAATACCGTTTTGCTAGGGACTAGCAAAAGATAGGCATGGGGGTATGATTGCACCGCAAAAATACACATGCAATTATGCCATCTTGAGCTATTTCCTAGCATTACCAGTGCATATTAGGTTTCCATAGTCGCATTTGTGAAAATACATGCATGCATTTAATTGAGAGGGGAGGAGAGTGAAATAAATGGCCTCGCAATTCATAAATTCGTCAAGTGCTGCCTTGCAAAATTTCCATCTTCATTTTTTATTTCTTTTTGATTTTTGACTTTCTTCCCGCGGCTGCATGGCATGGCTGGACTTTCCTCCTTGCGCATGCCCAGCCTCTCCCTGCCAAGCCATGCACAAAGCATGCACAGCCAGGGCATGGCTGTGCATGCTTTCTTCTTCTTTAAAAAGAGCTTAGCTCCTTCTTGTAAAAGGAGCCTGGTCCTCACAAGGAAAGCCAACCCAACACATCTCTTCTTCTCTAGGCCACCGTCCCCTCCTCTCTCCCTCCATACGCAAGCCCTCCACCTCTGAGGAGACACTCTGCAGGTAGGAGTACCTCACGGTGGTGCACAACCACCACTGTGAGTCCACCACTGCCCAGCTCATCAAAGAGCTGGTGGGCGAGGTGGTTCTTTCCCTGTTTCAACATCCATGCCCCTTCAGCCATTGGAGCAGGAGCTTCAAGCATTGAAGCTCAAAGCTCCGCACGCAGTAGCAGCAGCAAGGAGGCAGCAGCCGCAAAGCCCCTTCAGCGCATGCCTGCAAGCCGCCCTCGCCTCCAGCACGCGCCTGCGGGCGGCCTCGCTTCCCGCTTCTTCGCACTGCACTCATCTTTCCACCCGCAACCAGCCACCGTGCGCCCCTGCAGCGGCCGATCAAGCTTCACCGGGCACCCCAGCCAACACCCGCAGGCCACCACGCATCCCTGCAGTAGCCTCCCCTGCCCTTTTCGCGCACGAATGCAGGCGACCTCGCCCCTCTCCACGCACCGTGTCGTGAAACACTCTCCGCAAGCCAGCAGCTGGCACAGCTTCTCCAGCGCGCGCCAGCCTCTCCAGACCTCCTCGCTCTCAAGGCACAGGGCGTACTCGCCCCACGCCCGCTCCAACGCCTACCCGCGTGTCTGTGTGCGCCTGCGTCGCTCGCACCCACCCGCTTCAGCGTTTGCGCCCGCTCCCTTCGCCCGCGTACGTCAGTATGCACCCGCTCCAGCCTCTCCACGTAGTGTTGTGCATTGCGGTTCCTTCCTCCGTGCCACTCCCACCTGCCAGCGTGCGCCTACGCGCGTGTGCGTACACGCCCCTATGCACTTGGCATCAGACAACGCTTGGAGGACCCGTCCATCTTAACTCCCAGACCTCACTCCAGCAGGAAGCACTCTCTCTCTCTTTCTCATAGTACTCTTTCACTCTCTCTTTGCACACACTCATACACACACTCACACTCTCGCACACACACACTCTCACTTATATATTATTATATACTTATATATATATATACATATATATAGTGATATATATACATATATTTATATACATATATATATATACTTATATTTATACATATAGTAGTACCTATATACTTAAGTATTAGTATACATACATACATATATATATATATCTGTATACTTATATATACATATATATTTACATATATAGATATACTTATATACATACATATATATATATATATATACATCTATATACTTATATATATATATATACATACATATACACATATACTTATACATACATACATACATACATATATATATATCTATAAATATACATACATATATACATATCTATCTATATAACTATATATACATATATATATATATATATATACATATCTATCTACATATATCAATATACATATATTACTATATATATATATATTTACATCTATATAGTTATATATACATACTTATACATACATACATATATATATATATATCTATACATATATCTATCTATACATATACTTATATATATATGTATATATATATGTATACATATATATATACACATATATTTATACATATATAACTACATATATATACCTGTATATTTATAACCATATATATATACATATAGATATATTTACATATATACATATATATATATATTTTCACATTACTTACCATACGTGGTATCGCGGGAATATCTGCACCAGTTGCTGATATTCCTCGATACACGTGTACAAAAAGCGTGGTCACACTCATCTTCCATCAATCCACCTTACACTCCACGTAGCACCTCGTCCTATTGGTTGCATCTTTCTAGACGACGACCGACTCGACACCGTGCTACACTCCATCTCTGCCTCCACCCCCACCCCTTTATACATATATAGTATACACATATATATCTATACTATATTTACTTTATTTCTATTTCTCTTGCATGCCAGTAAAAAGAAAAAAAATATATAAAAGAGAAAAGATAATTCTTGACTTGCAGGTACTTAGTCTTGCGAATAGCAAGACTCGTTTTGGAACCCTGATTTGGCTCAAAGCCAAGAACCTAATTTTGAGGGAGTGCCTCAAGGACAAGAATTATCAGAAAAAAAATATAAATAGAAAAACAGCAAAAACATAATAAATGAATGGAAGAGATTCGTTGTAGGAAAGGCGTAAAAACTTGACTTTTAACCCCACTTCCCTGACTTCGACCCTGGGCCTAAAAGTGACCAAGATAAAATCAAGTAGGCTAGGTAAAAAAAAATTTGTAAAGAGATGGCTAGGCTCGATTTAGGTTAACCACTATACACATTTCAACGATAAAATTACCATATTAACACACCTAACCGGGTCTCGACCACACGAGAACCCTAGTACAGGAATGCTTTCTACTGCTAGAAAAACTACAAAAAATAACAAAAACACCAATACTCCTGTAATTATGGTGAAGATGAGAGGCTCCTTGCTCCAAGCTCAGTTTCTCCTGGGCTTGAAAAGGGGCTTTCTGACTCCTTCCTTGCAAAGCTTCGCCAAGATGATTTCCTCCAAGGAAAGCCCTAAAGGGGGGCATGCCTATGCTTCTCCAAAGGGTGGACATGCACCACCCTTCCTCCTCCAATTGCCTGGCCGTCCTCCTAGTGGAATGCTCCTCCTCCTTAGCGTGGCACAAGAAGAAGAGAGAAGGGGAAGAGGGCATCAAGGGGGTGGGTAGGATGCCCCCTTAATCTTCTTCTCTCCTTCCTCTTCTTGGCAGTGAGATGTGGGTGGATATAGGGTAGAAAATAGACTAATTGAGGATGGGAAAAATGGTGGTGGTTAAGGGTCTTTTTATAGAGTAGGATGGGGTTATAGGTGACTCTTGGAATGGATGGCTAGGATGGGATTTAAGGTTAGTTAGTAGATCCTAGGGCTAAGGATGATTGGTGTCAACCCAAAATGGCCTTCTAGAAGGTGGATTAGGTGGTGCCAAGGTAGGGTTCTAGAAGAGAGTATTGGGATGGTGGATGTGGCTTGGAGGGGGTAGGTGTAGGGCCATGATGTAAGGGTATTTTGGCGCCAAAAGGGAGGTGATGGATGCATGTTTCATGAATTAAAATCAGGGTTTGGAGGACCCATTGTCGTAGCTCGCAAGACATGTCTATATGATAAAATTTATAACCAAAACTCCAAGTGAGACCCGAGTTGAACACAAGGAGGCAAATGTTTGGTTTTGTGAAATCTGCGTTTCATTTTTATTTGTTTATTTCATTTTTTCCTTTTCTAATTTCTTTTGTATTTTTATCAGGCAAGAGATTAGGTCGATGAAAACTTTATCTACTTGCAAAAATATAAGAGAGAGAGGGAGAAAGAGAGAGAGAAAAAATCATCTATTCATAAAGAATTGTTTGTTACAACTATGAAAGCGGAAAATCTACACTACGAAAGCAAAAGAAAGATAGAAAAAGGCGAGAGAAATCCCCCTTGACGATCGCTTGGAGGACGACTCGCTCTGACGTCGCCAGGAGGAAGGTGGTATGGAGCTGGACGAACGAGAATGGAGCCAGAGGACTAAGGGTGGGGCAGGATGACGTTGTGGTGAAGATCTTCTTCCCGAAGGGTGGTGAGAGGATGGCCACGAGATGCTCCACGAATGGGGATGAGGGAAGGGAAAACTATTTGGTTTTCTACTCTAGAGGAGCATCTCAAGCTAGGGACAAGCTCTCTCTAGAGCCATGGAGGTGCTGAGAGGAAGAAAGGAAGAGATGAAGAAAAAGGGGAGGGGTAGGGGTCCGTTTATAGTGGTGGAAAGAATCAAATTCGTATACAGGACACTTAGTGATGATCATAAACGTCGTTGAAGATCTGCCACAAATGTCGTTGAAGATCTCGCTCACGTGCCCCAACTACCGCACCGCTGGCGCATGCTGTAGACACCCTTGTCTCATGTGCACGCACGATACATGCCGCTGCTACCACTGCCTCTGCACGCACACGCGCTCGCACTGCTGTATGCATGCGGTGGTGCGTACGTGCGCATGGGCGGCCTGGGTTGCTCCACAAGATGCAATCTGGGCCATCCATCTTTTCTTTGTAGGGGATACTTTAAAGGTTGAATTGAGTCTATTTTTGCACCGTTGGGCAACGATCGTTCACCTGAATCCATCTGTGCGGTCAGATTTGTCATTTGACACTCTAGATTGCGTCACCTAATCCCTCGGCCATTGATCTTCCTTGGATTGCATATGGTGCTACAGGACTCTAATTGAGGGTATTTCGGAGGTGTTGGACTCCAATCATCATCTTGATCAAATCTATATGGTTGGATCGTCAATCCAAGGCTTTGAAATAAATATCCTTCTCTCCTGACCATAAAAAGGGCACAATTAACCTAACTTATATATAAATACTGTAAATGTAGAATGATGCATACTATGTAATATTTATAACATGAAATGCAAATCTAAGCGTAGGAACATGCATGAATAGGCATTTTACCATCAATAATTGTGTCTACATCATACCCTCATGCCTATCTTTTGCTAGTCCCTAGCAAAATTAAACTACATGCTATGTATAAAAATAGAATTAGGATTCGATCTCTTAGGCCTATGTTGTTTATTAACAATAGAAATTATCAACTAAGGTCCTAAACTACGAAGACTCAACAGTACCGGTGTATCTGCCAAAATGCATATCCCCCAAGTCCTTGCCTTATTTGAAAAGGGCAGATACATTTCTTTTTTTGCTTTTCTTCTTTTCTAATTTTTTTGTACTTTTGGAGTTTGAGAGTTCTAGGATAACTTTTTATGGCTACCCAACACACCAAAGACTCGAAAAGGACTCTAAGTGCTAGGCATCTTGTGAAAATAGTGAAAGACTCACCAGGCAGCTGTTAAAACGGACTTCGGGTTTCTACGACCTTAGGTGACCTTGCCAAAAGGTTTATCTTTTTGAATGGTAGCTTTCTGTCTACTTCTTTTATTTATGGGGTGGTTACACGTCTTTCGCTTGTTAGAAATCGGGGTTACAAGTAACCTGTCGTCGTAGTTCCAAAAGACGTTGATCAGATAAAATTTATACTGAAACTCCAAGGGAGTCCCGGGTCAAACATAGGGAGGCGATGTTTACTTTATTTGAAAATTACGCTTCAATTTAATTCTTTTTGGTATTTTACGGTTTTGATATTTTTTTTGTATTTTTGTAAGAAGAAAACAAGCAAACAAATTACAAGATAGACATGGAACAAAAAATGGTATATATATCACTTCAATGTCTATTACAATCTACTATGAAAGCATAAAAGGAGAGGGGGGTGAGAGGAAATCTCTCGAATTGGCTATTCGGCGAGACGACGGCGCCTGGTGGAAACTCGAATGAAGGAGGTGAGGAGTGGGATGACAGAGGTGAGATGCAGGAGGACGTCAGGTAGAGGAAAGCTTCAGCATGGCTCCAGAATGGAGGTGAGAAGATGGAGGTGATCTGCTACCGGAATGGAGGTGTGAGGATAACTTCAAGGCGAAATATGGATGGGGATGGGAAGATGAATGAATATTTGGTAAAGCAGAGGTTTGCTACATTAATTGGAGCCTTGGGAGCATGAGAACAAGCTCTAATGGAGCATTGGTAGGCTTGCTAGAGCTTAGGAGTATGTGGGAGTAGAGTAGGTAGAGATGGCTTGGAAGGGAGGGGGTGTAGGTCCTTTTATAGTGGAGGAGAAGAGGCAAAAATAGGCATGGGACCTTTAGTACCTTTAGGCTGTCGCTGAAAGCGTCACTGTAGACAGCTCACATCCGCTCGCGCCTTTAGCTGGCTTTGCTGGCTTACAATAAAGTAGCAATGGTTGTAAGCATCGCTGTAGGTCAGCCGAGTTGTCACTGAAAGCTGGCACCAACCGCGCACACACTTGCGCTGTGCTGCCGCCCATCACGCACGCTGGTCGCGCGATGTCTTGCTGGTGTACTCGTTGGCGTGAGTTGGCACACGCGCATGCGCTACGCTACCGCTGCTGCTTGCATGCACTGCTTTCCAGCTGATTTGAGAATTAGGGGGGCTACGGGGATTCGAACCCACACCCCTCCCATGAGAACCGCTGCTCCCACCATTGCGCCAAGTCCGCCAATGCGTCGTGAGGAAGAGCCGCAGCTGCATGGTGAGTGCGAGCTCTCAGCCATTGGATTCTCATCCGACAGCTGAGATCACTTGACGATCGATCTTTGGAGAAGTGGCAGGTGGCGTTGGGTGCTCCAGATGGTGCCACGTGGCACCATCTGGACCATCCACACTTCATTGCTTGTAGAGGATGCCACGGTGCTCGAATCGAGGTGATTTCTACGTTGTCGAACTACGATCGATGCTCCAGATCCATCTGTATAGTTGGATTTTCCATTCGAAACCCTTATGGATGTCACATTGCCCCCTGGCCATTGATCTTCCTCAGATTTCGTACGATGCTACGATTATCGGATCTAGACAATTTAAAAGGTGTTAGACTCTGATCATTGTCTTAATCTGATCCGTATGGTCCAATCATCCATCTGAGGCCTTCAAATAAGTCTTCTTCTCCCCTAACCATAAAAAGGACCTAGTTAACCTAAAATATATACAACTACTCTAAATGCAAAATGATCCATGTTGTACAATATTTATAACATAAAATGCAAATCTAAGCCTAGGAACATGCATGAATAGGCATTTTACCCTCAATAAATGTGTTTACATGATACCCCCATGCCTATCTTTTGCTAGTCCCTAGCAAAATTAAACTATATGCTATGTATAAAAGCAGAATTAGGATTAGATCTCTTAGGCCTAATTCGTCTATTAATAATAGAAAATTTCAACTAAGGTCCTAAACTACGAAAACTCAATAGTACCCAGGTGCCTACCAGAATGTAGACCACCCAAGTCCTCACCTTATACATATTTTTATTGTTTTTCTTCTTTTCTAATTTTTTTGTACTTTTTGAGTTTGAGTGTTGCGGGATAACTTTTTACGACTACCCGACCTACCCAAGACTCGAAAAGGATTCTAAGTGCTAAGCATCTTGTGAAAATAGTGATAGACTCACTAGGCGGCCGTTAAAATGGACTTCAGTTTTCTACAACCCAAGGTGACCTTGCCTAGAGGTTTATCTTTTTGAACGGTAGCTTTCTCCCTACTTCTTTTATTTATGGGGTCAACACAAGGGCGAACCTACTGTATATCTCCCCGGTTTATTCTACTCCTCCACTTCTTCCCTAAGTGTTTTGGGAATTATTGTGCATTTTTTTTGTGAGCTGGGTTCTGGACAACTAGCCGATGAGCTGTTACCACCGATAACTTGCCAGCCATACTCGTGTGGTGAAGTGTGGTTTTATTTATTTTTTTATTTTCTCCTTTTTCTATTTTTTTCTCTATATTTTCTTTTCTTTTCTTTTCTTTCTTTTTTTTCTTTCTCTTTTTTTTTAAGTAGGTGGCTTTCCTGATCTAAGATTTACCTAAAGGCAGTACAATGAAAATGGTTTTGTGACTGGGTTCTGGATAACCGACCGATGAGCTTTTACCACTGACAACTTACCAGCCATACCACCCTAGATAGTTCATTAGCTACCCAATTTCTGAAGAAACCATTGAAAAGTGAGTCCGTGCAAAAAAATGAATTTGAATTGGTGAGGACTCAAGACTAAGTCCACATTCGAGTGGACACCTGGGCTAATTAAGCTCGAATACCTGAAGAGTCTAAGTGTTTAGATCCTCTTGTATCATTTCCTAAAGTTAATAACTTCCAAATGCCTAAGTTCTCTTTTCCTAATTTCTTTCTTTTTTTTATCTTTTTCAAATTTTCAAAATTTTTTTTATAAGAATTAAATAATAGGAAATTACTGTTACAACCGACAAAAAGGTTATAAAATATGTCCACCCCCCCATGCTTAGCTATTGCAATGTTCTCATTGTGAAAAATGAAAGCATGCAGGAGAGTAGAAGTGGAAGAAAAACATCTGGTCAGCTTGGAACAATCTTTACAAGTGCTGAGTTTAGTGCCTTCAGCTAGGTGAGGTCCTCAATGAAAAATAACTAAACATTGAGGCCACAACAACACAGTTTCCGGGACTCCAGATATAGGTATCGGAGAGTGAAAATGGGCTTGCCAAAGAGATGAACAATGAAAGTGGCAAGCTGGTGGTGCAGGGAGAGCCCAAATGGTCTCCAAAAGGAGTTTTGTTGATTGATTACAGAGGAAGTGTGGTTGGGTATAAAATTTGTGCAATGGTTGGGTGGAAAAGGACGATGAAGGTTTTGTGATGTGCTGGGGATTTGTGGGTACTCTAGAATACCTAATGTTTGAAGAGTTCTTCCCCAATGTTCAATTTCATCCTCACACTCTGGGTTCTTAAACCAACCATCCTGATCCTCAGAATTCCCACCCACAAGTTGGACCTCAAACTCTAAGCATTGAGGATAAGGATGTTGTTGGGTTTTATCTTGATCATGTGAATCATCCAACAAATTTTTGATTTCATGTATATCTTCCTCATTCTGCATTGCTACAATTGGTCGCATTTTTGTTTTGTCTTCAATTATTTTCTCAACCGTATGATCTTCTTCATGAGTTTAGGTTGAGTTGGCCATTAAAAGGTTGTCTAAGGTATGTATGGCCATTACTTCCTCTATTCTACCAAGCTCCTCCATCAAACCACACTTAATTTTATTCTTCTTTGAGACTTGAAAAATATTGAATCGATTTATCTTATCCCTTGAGGCCATTTCTATATCTCCTGATTCACAATCAATCGTCGCCTTGGCAGCTTCCCAAAATAATCAGGGTGTGGTTGAGCTATTTTGGGGTTTCCATGTCCAGGACCATGAAATTAGCAAGGTAATGCAAGTCATTAACCTTGACTAAAACATCCTCCAAAATACCCCTTGGTTTTGTAATGGATCTTTCGGCTAACTGCAAGGTTATGTCAGTGTGCTTTAGGTAGCCTAGACCCAATTCCATCTGCAGTGAGGTGGGGATCACATTAATGGAAGCACCCAAGTCGAGGAGGGCCCGGTCAGAAGTAATGCTTCCTATTGTGCAGGAAACTAGCGGGGCTCTCGGGTCTTGCTTCTTAGGAGGTAGCTTATTTAGGATCAATGTGCTTGTGTTATCTGACAAAACTACTCTCCTATTATTTTCAGATTTCTCTCTATGCCTTTATATGCATTTAGTAAACCTATGGCGTAGGTGGGGATTGATCCGATAGCCGCGAGGAGTAAAATGATTGTCAATTTGAAAGCCTGAAGTAAGGACATCCTTTCCTCCAATTTCTCCTTTGACTTTTTCTATTTGCCCATACAACAACATGCTCCCAAATCAGACTCTGATGTTTTGTTGATCACATTCTTAGTTGGGAGTTTGGAATTCTTGTTACGGGGCCTAATAGGGTTGACATGGGGTTGGGTAGGTCCCTTGTGTCTACTACCACTCCTCAAGGTGATCGTGTTTGTCATGGCAAAATGCTGTTGGTTAGTGCCTTGGGGAGGGTTGGGCAAAACAGGAGGCTCCCGGTTGATTATGGTAGGAACTTGGTTCACTCCGGGAGGGGCTGGGGTAGCCTGATAGATATCATGAGCTTGAGCATGCGACTCCCCATCATTACCAAACCCTTGAGGCCCAGCACCTCAGTTCTGTACATTCCTTGGGTTTGGTACAGATTGTGATGGTAGAGATCCGGGTTGTCGATTTTTTGTACTAAGTCTGGATTGCAAGGTGTCCAGCGAAGTTTTCATCTGTTGCATGAGCTGGAGCATTGACCCTTGCATTTCTACCATTTTTAGGTTTAAGTCAGCCTACTTGACGAGTTGTTGAGCATTCCACATGGGCTGATTAACCTGATTCAGGAGCAACTGAGTATATACATGACACTTATCCATTGGTTTTTGCGGTACATAGTTATTGGGTCGATATTGGGTCTATTGCCCTTGATCTTTCCAAGAGAAGTTAGGATGATTTTTCCAAATAGAATTGTAGGAATTCGAATAAGGGTTGGACCTAAAATTCTCTTGCACAGCATGAGCATCCTCATAAGATGAGGATGAAGAAGGATCAAAAAGACTGGGATAAAAGGCCCCAGTTTGGAACCCATATGGTTCTGAGAAGAGTTGGCTCGAAGGTCGAGCCGATTCCAGTTGGTTCACAAACTCCTGTCTCGTAGGAGCTTGCGAAAAATGGAATCCCAATCCCTGGGATTGAGTGGATCTAGAAAAGTTAGAGTTTCCGGACATCCACTCTTCCATTTGTTTAGTAACCAGATCCATCTTATCTAATCTATTGTAGATCAATTCCATATCAGATGTATGAGAATCTTGGACCTCATTGGCATTTGACCTAATTTGTTGGGATCGGTTGAAGGATTCCACAGAGGCATGGTTTAAAGAATTTTCGCTCATTTCCTCAGACAAATCATACGCGCTATCTGCATCCTTATCGAGGAAATTGCCTCCCCAAGAAGCATCCACATGATGATGGAGTTGATCATTCAACCCGTGATAGAAAATCTACACAAGTTACCAATTAGGCACGTCGTGGTGTGGGAACTTTCGCAATAAATCCTAGAATCTCTCCCAGGCCTCATGAAGCAGTTCCCCCTACCGCTGGGCAAAAGTGGTAATTGGCCGTCGTAAAGCATTAGTTTACCCAATTGGGAAGAATTTCTTTAGGAAGGCTGATTTCAATACTGTCCAGGTAGCAATTGGTCTTCCAATGGTATGATACCAATGTGCAGCTTTATTTCTGAGTGAATGGGGGAAAAGCCTCATGAGCATCTGTTCTTCATCCACATTCCACGATTTGGTGGTCTGAGCCAGAGTGATCAGGTCATCTAAATGTTGGAATGGGTCCTTTGAGCTAAGCCTGTGAAAGTGTCTAATTAGACTCAAAACCTAGGGCTTGATCTCAACATCTCCGGTGGGAATCACAATGCTGGGACGATCGTCATAATTTGAAGGATATTAAAAACCTTCAAGGGCAGAGTGCCTTGACCATTCAGTCATTGGACCATTGCTTATCTGTTGTAATTCTTCCAACTACTTCTGAATCAGCTCTTGCTGGTTCGTGAGTGGGGGAGGTGGTTGTTGATCAGCCATGGGATCTGCTTGGCTAAAGCTCAACCTCCGCCTCTGGGAATGGTCTAAAGGTCCTTCCAATCTAGGGTTCAATGACCTCCTTCCAAGCATACACTAGAAGGAAGTCGGAAGGATGGGGAATAGAAGGGACCCTGTAGCATAAAAAATACAAGCTTGTCCTTAGGTTGGGTAACCTAAAGGTCTACAGACTCTCAGAATCCATCCTAAGATTATGGACATTTTACTCTACTTATGTCTAGGGAATCCAACTAGTTAGAAGGAGGGCCTGGTGACGTCAAGATTTTCGCTTATTTATGATAGCAATAGAATGATATGTCGTGTTTTATGTGGTGGAAAATCTCTCAATCAAAACTAAATATCAAATTTAACCACAATAAAGATTTTGCATCCACAAGGAGGAATAGACAAATAAATTCACGGGTAGAGGAATATACTGTTTGCAGACACTTTCGCGACTTTAATGCGAGGAATATGCTATTTTAAATGGAGCTTGCTATTTCCTTAAAAGTTTAGCGATATTTATGCAATTTTCACATCAGTAATTAAGCTCCAAAAATATGCATATGATGCATGTGTAATGGCATATCATGTAAATTTAACTTGCATGCAAATCTGATTCGAAATTCAAAGTTAAATGATGCACATAACACAAGTGAAGTAATTTCAGGAAACCATTAGTGTATCAATACAATGTGTCCTGAATAAAATATGAATATCTAAATGGCAATGGAATTAAATGTAAATAGTAATTGAGGAGAAAATAGAGGATTTCTCCTCTCTCTTCCTCTCGTGGATGGCCGTGCATGGTTGGTGGAGAGAGTCGACGGGGTGGTGCGCCTCGATGCATGCTTCACGATGATGGTGATGCAGCAGCTGGACGGTGGAGAAGAGCCATCGGCCTGTTGACACTGTTAGAGGAGGAGCACCCCGCTTGGAGAGGGTGGTGCGGCTGCTGCAACCCGTGCGGCTGCACGCTGGGCATGAGCGCAAGGGCGTGCTAGGGCGCGCACAGCTGTAGCCTGCGACCGTTGTCTTCCTGCAGCAACTACGTTGCCTGCAGGCACTTGGCTTCTGCTTGCAGGCGATCATGGCAGGCGGTGGAGGGCGATGGCACGGTGTGGTGCAGGCTAGAAGGGCACGCCTGTAGCAGTAGTGCTGGTGCTGGGTGCGGTGCCTGCAGGCAGTGCGGGTGCGGGCAGGCGGAGAAGGGCAATGGCGTGGCACCTGCAGGCATGTGGTGCGGTGTCTGCATGCACTGGCAAGGCTGGTGCAGGCTGGCGAGCTTGCAGCATGGTGAGTCTGGGTGCAGCGCCTACAGGGCGCGCACAGCAGTAGTGGCGGAGGGTGATGGCACGGCGCTTATGGTCACTTGGCTGCTGCTACATGCTTGTAGGGCAAGCTTGCAGGCTGCGAGCGCTGATGGGTGGAGCAAGATGAGGTGAGGTTGGTGAAGGCAGCGCACGCTTGGTGAAGGCGCTGGCATGGTTGCAAGGGCATGCACATGCGGTGGACAGGTGGTGGAAGTTGCAGGCGTGGTGAGGGCAAGCTAGCATGGGCTTGGCAGTGGGCAGTGCAAGGGCATGGCTGGATTCACCATGCACACCTTCTCCGCAGTGTATGCTCTCTCCACGGTGGGGAAGGTGGAGAAGAAGGGATATCCCCTCAACTGGGGAAGAAGAAGCCAACCCTTTACCAAGCCTCTCTTTTATCTCCTCTCCCTACTCGAGTTAAGGGATTTTCAAATCCCTTAGTAATTTTTGCCGACGTCTGTTGGGGGGTATTGAGGCCAGCCAGAGGTTGCATGAGGTGAAGTTGAGGCTGTTGTTGGGGGGAATTTATTTCACCCCCTGTTCTTTTCCAACATTATTCCTACAACAACAAAATATAAAATAATTACATACTAAGTTATAGAATGTGATAAAATAGATGTAAACTTAAATAATGTTGCATGCAAACATTCTATAACTTAATGTTGTTATTAGTAAACCTAAGAGGTAAGAATAAAGTTAACTTAGGCGTAACAATAGTCCATTAAAATGGACTCATCAAATACCCCCATGCCTAAGATTTGCTAGTCCCTAGCAAAAAGAAAAAATAATAGAAGTAATCAGAAGATTTCTTCTTTTCTTATTTCAAAACTTTAGAGATGCAGACAAATGTGAAGTGATGATAGCCTAGGTAACAGATCTAAGTGAAAAGCCAATACGCATTTGCAGTTCGTACTTATCCCTTAGTAAATAATTTTATCAGGATAGGCAACTACTTCCCTCGGGGATAAAGCAGAAAATAATATGTAAATTGACCCCGGCTTTAGGCTTAGGTAGGAGATATTGAGTTGAATGGATTTATATTTGGTGTCACACACTCATCTGGTGCTACATGTAGTCTAGTACTACAGACTCTAGATCTCTAGACTATTAGACAAGTCAACTCAGAGAGAGGCTAAACAACTGTGCTCTCTTGATGTTCCTTGGCACTCACTCTTTTCTTTCTTTTCTTTCTGAGATCACAAATCTCGCTAGATTTAGCAATTGTACTCACTGTTTGGTGACCTCACATAGCATGCACACTTTAATTAAAGTCCTAATAACTCTACAACTAAGTTAGAGTCCTCAACCAGTATTTGGGCGATCAGAAATACTGAAAGGTATGTATGGGTCATATTTGGTGGAATGCAATAAGTGTTTTTGTTGCCTCAGAAACAATGTTACAATGATAAAATTATAACCCTAGACTCTTTTCTTTTTTTTTTGTCTCTTTTTTTTTCTTGTTTCTTCTTCTCTTTTTTTGTCCTTTATCAATCAACACAACACGATACAGACTTTTATTTATGAGGCATTATTAGGGATGATGATGGTCAAGAGGATATTGTGTGGCTTATTTGGTGGAAGTGCCTATTCTCGGCACCGAGAAGGAATGGATAGGACAAGTGTATTTTTGACTTTTGACAATATTACCCTCCTTGAGTTGAGGACTCTGTGAAGGACAGTCATAACCATCCACCATAGTCATAGCTTTATTAAGACTCAATCTCTGTGTATCTGCCTTATTTGGTGACTCTCAGGAATTCACACAAAGTACACACATAGGAACAGAGAGCGAAGACTACGCCTAACTTTGAAGTATCATCATCTAATTATCCAAAACTTAAGAGTCCTTACACTAGACTTAGCGCACCAGTAATCTCTCTACTTTCATCTCATAAATATGGGGTGGATGTACTAGAAGATAGTATGCCTGACTCCCTATTAACTGTCCAAGGGTTTAGTAGACTACAAATGCTTATTGGTTTTCTACAAAGATTCATTACCCAGTCTACGTGCATGTGAAGTAAATGTACTGGATTCTAAACTTAAGAAATAATTCAAGAAGAAAAACCTCCAATGACAAAGGTATTCTGCTAGGGACTAACCCATTCAGCTCATGAAAAGAGAAATTTTTTTTTATATGCTAACCTAAATGCATGAATATTTTCTAAAATGCAAAATGCACCCCCTATGCCTAAATCCTACAATGTCCTCATTGTAAAATTAAAATAGGGGGAGAAAGGAAAGAAATCACCTGACAACGGTGTTATTCAGAATGCTGGGTTGCCTCCCAACAAGCGTTACATTTTCTGTCATCAGCCAGACTTAGAAGGAACCTGTAAGTCTGGTTCCAGACAGAAAAGGTTAGGCCCTAAAAATATGCATAATAGCGTGGGCCTAGAAAATAGGTAGCCACGGATGTTGACGAGCTGATGATGCAACGTAATCCCAAATTCTCACTAGAATGTATGAAAGCAGAAAACCTTGTTGGCTACTTGGGGAGGTCTAGGAATAAGAAAAGGAATATGAAAAGAGGCCTTCCGAAACGGAATAAGTGGAGGATAACAAGGATCCTCCAAAACATGATGGGTTTTAAAAGATATAAACATTAATATTGGAAACCCATGAATGGCAAGACTAAAAGTACAAGCATCAATCCACACTCGCCATTCTACCCAAGGGTGTACTGGCCTGATACGTCCTCCAGAAAGGATGTACATGAGCAGAGATCTGAGCTAAGGATCGGTTAAGGAGTATAAGGGTTGTTTGTAGTGTTGGACGGTAATGGTTAAGTCCAATGAGGGCTTAGTCGGTGTCAGGTCCAATTTCAACAATGATTCAGATTGTGTATACTCCTTAACAGTTGTAGACAACTTCACGTTACCCTGCCTAGCATTAATGATCGGAGTCATATTTGAATTAAGGGTAGACTCCAAATTAGAACTCTTTGATGGCAGGGTCAAAATATCAGAATCATTATCATTAAGCTCATCCCCAGATTCATTTTGTTCACTCAAATTTTTATTGGGGTGTATATGTGATTCATTAGTGAAGACAGGAGTTGGATCAGTATCCTTAATTATTCTTAAAGGAGGATCAGTCTTAATATTTTGGAGCAAGCCAATATCACTGAATTCGTTATTCTTTTCGGGCTATAAATCCTCAATTGATGTGTTTTGTCCACGAGAGTCTCCCCTAGGCTTCTCACTATTTTGTTTGTTCTCCTCTAATATCAACTCCTATTTTGATGAAGGATGACTCTCAAAAGAAGGGAGGAATTTGGATTTCACCATATTATTTACATCCTTTGGAGGTAAATTCTCAAATAATAAATAATTCCCCTGTGATTTACTCTAGATTTTCAGTCCAGGTTCCTCTATTGGGGCATCCTCGTCCTCTAAAATAGACTCTTCATATCCCTTAGACAAAAATTGATCTAATTCATTATCCATTCCCTTAGGGTCACCTTCATTGGGTGCATTTAAATCCTCAGGATGCTAAATGGTAGGTGTTGATTCCCTAAGTGGAGGGTCAGGAGTACGCTCACTAAGTGTAGAATGGGATACCACAAGATAATCTATAGGGAAAGTGATAGGAACAATACAACCTTGACCCGGGTTAGTAGGGGTAAGGAGAATACTGTCATTGGGGTCAAGGTCTTCAAGAGGTACCATCTTCCCTTGTTTCTGACTCCAATATAGCTCGGGTGTATAATCACTATGATCATTCTCCTCTAGTGGCCATGTCTCATTGGGAGAGTCTAAGTGATAGCTACATAAAACTGGATCCCTATTGTCAATGGTTTCCTCAGAATTATTTTCATGATCATGGACGTATGGGTAGGGATCAGAATTAATGGGAAGAGCGTAGCTAAGTTGTCTTATTTCTTTGTCTAATTGTTGATTATTCCTCAACATCTCTCCCATAGATTCCATCATTTCCTTTTGTTATTTTTGCATTTCTATCATAAAAGAGGAGAGGCTACTATTATCAGGTTGGGTAGGATAGTCAATTTCAGGCTCTGGTTGCCTAGGGGTATCGGTCCAACCTTGATACGGAAAATCATGAAGGGTAGGATGGTTGGGTGTTTGCATAGAAGTAGGGATTCCAGGGTTGGAAAATCCTGCTCCTAGGCTCTGCTCAAAAGTGGGAATTATCGGACCAGTACTCTCAGGATAAGAATATGAATGATCCCATGAATTATCAATGTACCCATCAAAGGATGGATACGCTCGGGGCATGGGATCCTAGTCAAAAGATGGGAAGCGTTGACTCTAATAATCTAAATGATAGGAATAAGGGTGATCCATTTCTTTAAGCCAACAGTTTTAACTCCCTTAGGATTTAGAAGAATTCAGAACACAAGTAGAAACTTCCTGGAGAGTTCTACTGTCAAAGTAAATGCAAACTCAGTGGGATCTGTTTTTAGTAGATTGTAGGTCTTAGAATTAAATGTTTAGTTGGTGGCCAAACAAGTTTTGCACAAATTATGCTTCCTAGGCCAACCTTCACTGGTGCCTATAACCTACTCGCAAGGGATGGAAGTCTAGAATCGAGCCCACACACGAGGAACCAAAGTAACTTGGTGGATAGGCTTGTTGATTTCCGACTAACTTCCCTTGTGGTGCAAAAAAGGAGAGGTAGAAATTTATCTAGTGACCTTCTGTGTGAGGTGCACAGTGTCTCAGGTGTGCAAACATACGATCATGTTTTGAGATTTGAAATTTTGCAAACAAGATCCTTTTGCACACAATTTTAAGTCACAAATTTTAAGGTCCAACCTTTTAGCAGTCTCAATTTTTAAAGTGACCACTGAATTAATTCGATTCAAGCACTTTAGTGGTCTTAGACTTAGGTTCAATGCAGATGCATGACAAGTAATTGATGCTCAAGAGAAGACGTACCTTACTGCAGCTTTCTTCATGCAATAATGTATGCAATACAGTAAAAATAAACTAGGTGCTATTCATTCAGTCCTAGATGGTCATCCTATAGATATGCAGCTTCTAGCAGGCAGTTCAAATTTTTTTCTCTTTTTTTTTTTTAATAATAATAATAAGCAAACAGACCTAATCTAACTAACTAACAAACATGCAGTTCAAACAATTCGAATAGTCCTATAATCTAAATAAATGGGAAGATGCTCTCGAAAATACGCTCCCGCATACAAGAGCGATAAGAAATAAAGAAACACTGGGAACACATTCCCAAAAATACCCAACAAGGGTCCAAAAGACAGAAATTAAATTCTAATGTCTATCTAAATCAATTCTAAACTAAGCTCTAATGACTAAACCAGGAACAAGCTCCTCTGTAAGACTATGTGCATGGGATCAAGGCCCATGTGTTCCTATTGCTGCTCTCCAGGTGGCGTCAAGGTCCACCAAAATGATTGTCTCTACCATGCACGTCGTTCAAGGTCATTGTCATCGCTCTACTGTGCTTGTCACCCCGTCAGATTCGTCGCACAAAAAAAAAAGATCAGATAACTGTGCAACTCAGAATATTCAAAAATAACGAAGTGAATCTATTGCATCTGTTGCCTACCCGGCAACGGTGCCATTTGACATCGAGATTTTCACTTATTTATGATAGCAATAGAATGATATGTCGTGTTTTATGTGGTAGAAAATCTCTCAATCAAAACTAAATATCAAATTTAACCACAATAAAGATGTCGCATCCACAGGGAGGAGTAAACCAACAAATTCATGAGTAGAGGAATATACTGTTTGCAGACACTTTCGCAACTTTAATGCGAGGAATATGCTATTTTAAATGGAGCTTGCAATTTCCTTAAAAGTTCAGCGGTATTTATGCAATTTTCACATCAGGAATTAAGTTCCAAAAATATGTATATGATGCATGTGTAATTCCATATCATGTAAATTTAACTTGCATGCAAATCTGATTCAAAATTCAAAGTTAAATGATGCACATAACACAAGTGAAGTATTTTTAGGAAACCATAAGTGTATCAATGTAATGTGGCCTGAATAAAATATGAATATCTAAATGGAAATGGCATTGAATGTAAATAGTAATTGAGGAGAAAATAGAGGATTTCTCCTCTCTCTTCCGGTTGGTGGCAAGAGTCGATGGGGTGGTGTGCCTTGACGCGTGCTTCGCGATGATGGTGACGTGGCGGCTGAACGGTGGAGAAGAGCCACCGGCCTGTTGACTCTGCTGGAGGAGGAGCACCGCGCTTGGAGAGGGTGGTGTGGTTGCTACAGCCCGCGAGGCTACGTGCTGGGTGCGTGCACAAGGGCGTGCTAGGGCGCGCATAGCTGCGGCCTGCGGGCGTGGTCTGCCTGTAGCGGCTGCGTTGCCTGCGGGCACTTAGCTGCTGCTTGCGGGCGATGGTGGCAGGCAGTGGAGGGCGATGGCGCGGTCTGGTGCAGGTTGGAAGAGCACACTTGTAGCAGTAGCGTGGTTGCTGGGTGCGGCGCCTGCAGGCAGTGCAGGTGAGGGCAGGCAGAGAAGGGCGATGGCGTAGCACCTACGGGCGTGTGGTGCAGTGCCTGTGGGCGCTTGGTGCGATGTCTGCAAGTGCTGGCGAGGCTGGTGCAGGCTGGCGTGCTTGCAGCATGGTGAGTCTGGGTGCAGTGCCTGCAGGGCATGCAAGGCAGTAACGGCGGAGGGCAATGGCGCGACGCCTGCGGTCACTTGGTTGCTGCTATGCGCTTGCAGTGCATGCTTCCAGGATGCGGGCGCTGATGGGTGGAGCAAGATGAGGTGCGCTTGGTGAAGGCAATGCGCGCTTGGTGAAGGCACTATCGTGGTTGTAAGGGCACGCGCATGCGGTGGACAGGCAGTGGAAGTTGCAGGAGCGATGAGGGTAGGCTGGCATGGGCTCAGTAGTGGGCAGTGCAAGGGCATTGCTGGATTCACCGTGCACACCTTCTCCACAGTGCATGCTCTCCCCACGGTGGGGAAGGTGGAGAAGAAGGGATGTCCCCTCAGCGGGGGAAGAAGAATCCAACCCTTTGCCAAGCCTCTCTTTTATCTCCTCTCCCTGCGCGAGTTAAGGGATTTTCAAATCCCTTACTAATTTTGGTTGGCATCTGTTGGGGGGTGTTGAGGCCGGCCAGAGGTTGCATGAGGTGAAGTTGAGGCAGTTGTTGGGGGAAATTTATTTTACCCCTTGTTCTTTTCAAACATTATTCCTACAGCAACAAAACATAAAATAATTACATACTAAGTTATAGAATGCGATAAAATAGATGTAAACTTAAATAATGATGCATGCAAACATTTTATAACTTAATGTTGTTATTAACTAACCTAAGAGGTAAGAATAAAGTTAACTTAGGCGCAACAATAGTCCATTAAAATGGACTCATCGACTGGGGAGAAGGTTCTTCCTTTGGCTTGCACCTTCTGTTCCTAGTGTACACCCTAGCCATGGTCGTTTGATGCTACTCCCCTTGCTAGACATCAGATTGGCTAATAGAAGTAGGTTAATCGTGAATAATCTCAGTCTGGATCCTGATGAGAGAATGAATCCTTAGTGCCAACGTCTAATTGATTTTATTTAGGCTTGGGAAATTGGTGCTCTGGAATGTGATGGGCCCTTAATGGGTTGTGCCCTTAATGATTTGTTTGAGAATGTGTGAATGTGCATAACCAAGAGGTTTTCAAGCAAGATTATTAATGATGAGGTAAGTTTAGGATTCGAATCTTGCTTAATAGCTTTTAGGATTTAAATATTAGGTGTTTTCAACCATGTTTTGTGAGGCAAACCAAATTTATTTTTGAAAGCACATGTTCAAGTATCTTCCTTTAGAAATCAAGAAAAATATGGAGTGCCTGGGTTGACCTAATTATTGAATCCTATGGGGCAGCTAGAAAATGAACCTCTTTTAGTTTAGGTGGTGCGGCCCAAACAATTCAACCAATTGGCTCAAATGCACCACCGATTAAAGCACACAAAAAGGTGGTTAACCTAATATGATTTCTACCCTTTTATGTGTTGAATTCTTATATTGGGTCCACAGGTCGGAAGCTCGGTTGAATAGATGAAAATCAAGTCCTATTATGTGCCTCAAATGTGGGTGTATAGAGTGTGTATATTGATTTGTCCCACAAAAGTATCTTTTTTTTTTTTTTTTTGAATGCGGGGGTGAGGTGGATGAAGGTGGCAAACAAGACAAACAATTCTATCCTAGGGTTTATGCAAGCACCTAAGTAGATTAGGTCTTGGTTATGAGTGTGGCGAAATTAACTAGTGGGGGGGAATGTGGGAGACACTAAGTACTCTACCCGCACTTTACTCTGATCTACTGCACTTGGATCTCCATGCTAGGGTACCTGCAAGACAGTAGATCAAAGACAAATAGAGTTAGTGCTATGTAAATGCAAAGAAACGCAATAAACAATAAAGTAAATTTCGTTGCCTCCCCAGCAATGGAGTCAAAATGATCGCACGTGTTTCGCGTGTTAGAAATCGGGGTTACAAGTAACTCATCGTCATAGTTCCAAAACACGTCGATTAGATAAAATTTATACCAAAACTCTAAGGGAGTCCCAGGTCGAACACAAGGAGGTGACGTTTACTTTAATTGAAAACCATGCTTTGATTTATTTCTTTCTGGTATTTTAGGGTTTTGTTATTTTTTTGTATTTTTGTAAGAACAAAACAAGCAAATGAATCACAAGATAGAGATGGAATAAAAAATGGTATAGATATCACTTCAATGTCTATTACAATCTACTATGAAAGCATAAAAAGTGAGGGGGGTGAGAGGAAATCTCCCAAATTGGCTGTTTGGCGAGATGACGGCACCTGGTGGAAGCTCGGACGAAGGAGGTGAGGAGCGGGACGACGGAAGTGAGATGTAGGAGGACATCGGGTAGAGGAAAGCTTCGGTGTGGCGCCAGAATGGAGGTGATAAGATAGAGGTGATCTGCTACTGGAATGGAGGTTGGAGGACAGCTCTAAGGTGACCTATGAATGGGGATGGGAAGATGGATGAATATTTGGTGAGGTAGATGTTTGCTACACTAATAGGGGCCTTGGGAGCTTAAGAGCAAGCTCTAATGGAGCATTGGTAGGCTTGCTAGAGCCTGGGAGTAGGTGGGAGTGGAGTAGGTAGAGATGGCTTGGAAGGGAGGGGGTGTAGGTCCTTTTATAGTTGAAGAGAAGAGGCAAAAATAGGCATGGGACCTTTAGTGATCTCCAGGCCATTGCTAGAAGCGTCGCTGTAGATAGCTCACATTCGCTCACGCCCTTAGCTGGCTTTGCTGGCTTGCAATGAAGTAGTGACAACTGTAAACGTCACTGTAGGTTAGCCTAGCTGTCACTGAAAGCTAGCACCAGCCGCGCACGTGCCCGCGCTGTGTTGCCGCCCATCACGCGCACTGATCGCTCGGCGTCCTACAGGTGTGCGCGCTGGCGTGTGCTGGTGTGCGCGTGTGCACGTTGCGCTGCCGCTGCTGCCCCGACTGATTTGAGAATTGGGGGTGCTACGAGGATTCGAACCCATGCCCCTCCCATGCGAACCGTCGCTTCGACCATTATGCCAAGTCCTCCAATGCATCGTGAGGAAGTGCCGCAGCTACGTGGTGAGGGCGAGCTCTCAGCTGTTGGATTCTCATTTAACGGCTGAGATCACTTGATGATCGGCCTTTAAAGAAGTGGTGAGTGGCATTGGATGGTCCATATGGTGCCCATGCAGAGGATGCCACGATGCTCGGATCGAGGTGATTTCTAAGTTGTTAGACTACGATCGACACTCCAGATCCATCCGTACAGTCGAATTTTCCATCTGAAACCCTTATGGATGTTGCATTGCCCCCTGGCCGTTGATCTTCCTTGGATTTCGTACGATGCTACGGTTCTCTGATCTAGACGATTTCAGAGTCATTAGACACTGATAGTTGTCTTAATCAGATCCGTATGGTCTGATCATCCATTCGAGGCCTTGAAATAAGTCTTCTCCCCTGACCATAAAAAGGTCCTAGTTAACCTAAAATATATACAACTACTCTAAATGGAAAATGGTGCATGCTATGCAATATTTATAACATGAAATGCAAATCTAAGCCTAGGAACATGCATGAATAGGTATTTTACCATCAATAAATGTGTTTACATCATGGGGTCAACATAAGGGCAAATCCAGTGTATATCTCCACAGTTTATTCTACTTCCCTACTTCTTCCCTAAGTGTTTTGGGAATTATTGTGCATTTTTTTAAGATGGGCTCTGGACAACTGGCCAATGAGCTGTTACCCATGGCAACTTGCCAGCCATACTCGTGCGGGGAGATGTAGTTTTATTTGCTTTTTTATTTTCTCCTTTTTCTTCTTTTTGTTTCTTTTTTGTTATTTTTTTTTCTTTTTTCTCTTTTAAGTAGGTGGCTTCCATGATCTAAGTTTACCTAAAGGCAGAACAAAGAAAATGGTCTTGTGGCTGGGCTTTGGACAACCAGCTGATGAGCTGTTACCACCAACAACTTGCCAGCCATACCACCATAGATAGTTCATTAGCTACCCAATTTTTGAAGAAACCGTTGAAAAGTGAGTCAGTGAAAAAAATGTGTAGATGCTTAGGCTTAGAGTCCCCTCATATCAGAGGGCTAGTTGATAAGTCGTATACTTATCACCACAACTTATTGACCAATTAAAATATAATTACTTGGCAGGGACTCGAGATTAAGTCTACATTCGAGTGGACACCTGGGCTAATTAAGCCCAAGGACCTAAAAAGTCTAAGTGTTTAGGTCATATCGTATCATTTCCCAAAGTTAATAACTTACAAAAGCCTAAGTTCTCTTCTCCAAATTCTATTTTTTTTAATTATTTTTTTAAAGAAAAGAAAAGGAATTCTATAGAGTAAATGAAATAATTTTAGGATTAAGTATCCACCCCCCCATGACTAAATGATGCAATGTCCTCATTGTAAAAACAAAGATATGAAAGGAGTGGAGTAAGCAGAATATTACCTGAACATCGTGAGAAATCCGATCAGCTCCGCAGAGAACATGAAATATAAACACGTGCTAAATTTAATGGCTTCAGCTAGGCATAATATACATACAAGGAAGAAATTGAGAATTCACAAGTGCAGGTTAGAATCAAAATCAAAAGGTTGATCCTAAAACTCGTCAGCTGAAGATGTCCACAGATGTGAACCAGATTATGATGCAGACCCATGCCCCAGGGTCGAGTGGTTCTCAGGTTCTGGATGAAAATCACCTAGAATCGAAGATTGTTAAGCTACGGGGCCAGGCCTGTGATTTTGTCGTGTGCAACCTAAGACCAGAGTGTCAGACAATGGGTAAAGATGGTTCAATAGGTGCAGATGTCCACTTAACGTTCAGTTCAGAAAGTTAATTAGTTACTTTGAGCTTGGGTTGCACGGGAAAGATATCATAGGGGTCTTGGTAAAAAGTAGGTTGTTTAAGGTAAACAGGAACCCTTAAATCCAAACTCATAGTTCCCTCAGAACTAGCTTCCCATATTTTTATTTCCCACTTCCTATCCTTTAAAATCAATGTTTCCAGGACCTCCAAATCATTGTACACCCCATCTAAAGTACCCAAGTCCAACAATTGTGGCTGAATCAGGATTGACTTGGGTTTGGTGATCTCAAAAATATCATCATTCAATTCTTTAGGGTGTGGTTGAGGAATGGGGCTACTGATTGAATAATCAGGATTCGAATCGTCCAAGTTAGCCCCAACATGATTGAAATGCTTGGTTCGGGACAACCGGGTTTTATTGTTATAATGTTGTAGTATAGCCAGTTATTACCAACATTTCAAATATATAAATTTTTTACTCGGAAAATAAAAGAGTTCCCGAGGTCGAACTCAGGGAGCAAGTTGTATTCTAGAGATATACATGTTTCTTTTACAAAATAAAGAAAGAGAGAGGGAAAGAATTTGTTGTTCTCTTTGTTTTCTCCTCGTGATGTTCTTCTTTCTTTCTTTCTTCAGATCTCCTACTTCTTCTTTGTTCTGCAGAGGTGATTCTCCTCTTTCTTTCTTCAGATCTCCTTCTTCTTCTTCCTTGGTTTCTGTCTTGGTCTCTCTTCTTCTTTTTCTGCAGTCTCTTCTGTGAAGGTTTCTTCTTGTTTCTCCTCCCTGCGGCTAAGTGTCAGCTTCTTCTTTTCTTTTTCAGCCAGGGATGTCACCCCTCCTTTCTTCTTTTCCCTTGAGGCCGTCGTCTGATTTCCAAATCAGACGACTTAACTAACTGTTGCTACAGCCAGCTTCCTTCTTCTTCTGCGGGTCTTCTTCTTCGCCTGTGCCTGCACACTTCAGAGTTTTTCGTCAGAGGCAAAACCTACTCTACCCTCCCCCCCCGCGTCTCTCTCTCTCTCTGAAACCACTCTTGGGAAAGCTCTCCTAGAGCTGCTACCGGGTTCGGGTCAGGCCCGGGTCCAGGCACACCGGCGTGCGTGGTGGGAGAGGAGTGCAGGTCAGTCTTAAGTCGAGTCGGGTCGGGTCAGGTCAGGTCAGGTCGGCGGGGCGTGAGCGCGGACGAGACCGGGTAACCAGGCGGGTGAAGGGGACCTCACCCCGTGTGCTGAGGCAGTAAGCCTCCAGCACTTTTGCATCTTATGTCGCTGCGACTCTTCAGGCTTTTCCGAGGTGGGACTAAATGTCCCACCTCAATTGCGCGCCCGCAGCGGGGAAATCAGCGGGAGATTGCGGCGTCACGCGAAGCTTTCTGCCTTAGCTGTGAGCCTGGTGTTTTGCCAAAACGCCTCGCAAAGCCGGGGAGTTGAATCTGGGCGTGGCGCTGAGCGTGGCGCGCCTGTAGCTGCAGGCGGAAGCAGTTCCTCCCGCGCGGCAATGGCGGCGGAGGTCGGGTGGTCTGTTCACAAGAAAATGGCCTCTCGGCCTAATCAGAAAGTGCCAGGAGGTGCGGCGAAGCTCGTGTGGGTGGTGGCGAGGCGCGGGGCGGCGTGCGAGGGCTGCCCTAGGTCGGACTGTGGGTCGGAGGATGGGTCTGTTCGGTGGGGTTGCAGAGGGTGATGTGGGGGAAGTGGCAGGGCGGAGGTTGATCAGGGTGAGGAGGCGGAGGTCCTACGGTGGTCGGCGAGCCGTGTGGGTCGCTGAGGTGATGGGAGCGGCTCGCCGGAGGGTGGTCGGAGACGAAGGGGGTGACGATGGTCAAGGTCGGTCGAGGGCTTAATTGAATAAATTGAAAGCGGGGAAAGAAAGAGGAGAAGAAGGGGAGTATCTCTAGCTTACTTGTAGGGACGAAGGGGGAGGAACAGGGCGACAGTCGTATCGACTGTCGCCGGAGAAGACGATGCTCAGGGAAAGGGGCGGCGGCGAGCAGAGAGCCGGAGAGGCGCCAGCTGGGTGCGGCGTGGCGCGGGAAGAGCAGGGGGAAGTCTCTGCTGCTGGTATTGCGGCAGAGCGAAGAGGTGGAGGGGGAGGAAACCGCCGGAGCTGGTGAGCGTCTGCCGGAGGAAGAAGAGAGGAAAGTTGGGGATTTTCTCCGTCGGATCCAGGCTGCCCAGGTCGGTGGAGCGACGGGGGTATTTATAGGGATCAAAACAGGGAGGAAGGCGGAGGGAGACGACGTGTCTCCCTCGCCGGAGGACGCCGGAGATGGAGACCCATACCGTCCGTGCGTTCGCACGGCCGGTATGGTGGGTTACAACGACCAGGGGGGTGTCCCTGCGACGGCTGACGACGTAGGGCACCCCAGTTTACTTGCCAGGTTCTCCCCCTCACCCTGCGCGGCGCCATGCTCCGCGCAAGGTCGCCGGAGCATGGTGCTGGCAGGTTTTGCAGGGGGGACCGGATCGCAAAGAACGAAGGAGAGTTAGGGGCCAAAATGCGAGGGTTCAAAAGTTGAGGGCCAAAGAGTAAATATATGAGGACCAAAGTGTAAAGTCGGTCAAGGAGGTTTCTTCTTAGGCTCAAGTTTTTATACATGACTAATTAGGACCTAAGGAATCTGATGGTGAATTTCATTTCTATATTAAACCTTGTTTGACCGATCAATTTACGCAAAAACCCAAATTAAGTTATTAATTGGGCATGGTTCTCAATGTAGGTCAAAATGGGTTCTGAAGGCCAAATTGAAGGTTCTAAACCCTAGAGATTATTTTTCTATGAATTTTAGAGGGTTTATTCTATTTTTACTTTGCCTCGAACCTTGTGAATTGAAGTGGGTTGTTTTAGGGTTACAGATTATCATTTAGTTTCTTGGAATTGCTGTATCCCTTGCTAGATCATTTCATCCTACTCTTATTCTTATTAAGCTGCTTTGACCTATGTTTGGGCCCTGAATTACCCTGTATGCAGATTATACTGGTAAAATTACATTTTTACCCCTTATGACTTGTTTTCTTCTCAAACTCAGGATTCTCTGAGTTAAGCCTTTCCTTGAGATATGTAGGAGCTTTTATCCTTTGTATTAGGTCAAAATGAGCTAGTTATGGCTCATGATGAGGTTCTCATCATACCCCCATGCCTAGCTTTTGCTAGTCCCTTAGCAAAAACTTACGGTTTCAACCCTTGTTCTAGACCATGAAGTTTTTAATAGTTTTAGATAAGTGCCTTTTTTATTTGAGCATAGATTAGGTTAGAATGCTGACCATAGGCCAAAAAGGTACTCTAGTACCAATCAAGATCCAAATCTGTCTAGCCTTAGCCTCAGTCTTTTAGCAAAGGTTTTTAAGGCCCACAAGAACTAACCTAAGGTTTATTGGACTTCGTGGTTAAAGCACCCGTGCTTGAAATGATTTTAGCCCTGGCTCAGTTCGCAGTGCGTTTTGTAAGAGAGAGATAGAAAGTTTTTCTGTTTGGAGAGTTTTCTCTCTCTTTTTCTTTTTAGTTCTAGCCTAGGATTGGCTTTTCAACACGGTCTGTATCAGATTCCTTGCTCCCATCATCAATCCTCAAGGGTTCCTGGCGATCGATGCTTCGAGATAGCACCGCCCATGGCAACCCCCGGAACCCTGGCTATTGAGATTTTGAGATAATCCCATCCATGGTATTCCGTGGCCGAATCCAGACCCTGGCAATTGACACTTCGAGATAATGCCATCCATGGAATCTGAACCAGTAGAGTGCTTACATTCCCCCAGTAGGATATGTAAATATCCTAAGAGACAAGCACCGAGGAGATGATATTTTGTTACGCATCTTCGAGGGGATTTCCCGCCTCTCCGCGCTGGGAACTCGTCCAAATCAATCTTGTGTTGATCGGCCGCTCCTATTCTAGGTGTTCTTTCCAGAATTTTGCGACGCTTCTGCGTGATTTTGATTTTTATGCTTACTGAACCAGGCTGTGTGTGAGGTTAGGGTGCTTAGGTTACTGAGTCCCGTAAACCAAAAATTAGTTAATGAGGCCAAATACTCCCTAAGCCTTAGACCTAATACTTCAGCTTTTCATTTTCCTCAACCTCTTGAGGAATGTCTAGATCTTAATGGGTACTAAGAGTCTATTCAAGAATGCCTAAGGTTTGCGTTCTTACTAATCTCATTATGCACTTTTCAGTTATTTTCTTGAATGAGGTCTAGAACTTAGGTTAATTCCTTAGTTCCTTACTAATGACTATCACTTTTTTCTCATAATTTTGCGCTCCTTTTTCATTTTGTTTCTTTTCTCCTTCTCCTTCACAAAATTTCCTTCTCCTCTTTTCCTCTTATTCTTTTTCGAAAAAATTTTTAATTTTTATGGTGTTTTTGGCATATGTGAATTTTTTGTTTGAAACCTTTTCTTACAAGTTTTGCACTTTCATACCCCCCCCATGCCTAAGATTTGCAATGTCCTCATTGTAACCTAGGGGTTTTTATTCAACTTAGTTCATACATTAGGACAGATGTTTTGATGAGTGAATGGGTCGCGGTGGCTGTTGTGAACGATTTCTAATCTCAGATGCAAGCACCTGAGGTGGAGTCGGCTGTCCTAAAGTGTGAACTTCAAGTGCAAAAAGGTGTCAGAACAAGTTTCAGGTTTTCAAAGAGAATGACGGGCTGCCTCCCGTTGAGCGCTAAATTTGATGCCTTCAGCCAAGCGAGAAATGCGATGGAGAGGGGATGGTGAAATCAGCGGAGTTTTGTAAGACAAACACCTTGATTAAGAGCCTGGTTGGTCCAACCAGGTGCTTGTTCAGATTGACAGGCTGATGATGTAGCCCAAACCCAATCAATCTGGTGGGTTGATAAATGTGGATAAAAAGGTGTGGAACCCACCATATACTATGAAGCTCAGATGGATGAGGAAGTGTAAACACAGGGTTTGGCTGAGTCGAATCAGCCTGGTCAGAGTAGGGACCCGTAGAATAATCAGTGATTGATGCAGGAACCCTACAGGGGTGATCAGAGAATGATAGAGCATGGTATGTAGTCTGATCAATGTTCAAAACCCGATGTGGAAATGCAATCGGCTCGGTGAGAGGTGAATCTGAATAGAAATTGAGTCCGGTTGCGGGTCGGGGTTTGGAAGAGGTTTTGATCCGTTCTGTGTGTGCGGATGAGGTGGCCATTGTGTACGAGGGCTCTTCTAGAAACAGATGATAGGTGGTTTTCTGTAGAGAGTCCTCTGGGTAACTATCAAATGCCGGAAGAGTGTCTGTAGGATGAAAGGAATCAGATTCGAGAAAAAATTTGGATTCTTGGTTGTAATCACTCTTGGCATTTTCTGTTTTTGGTTCCTGAGGATCGAGAAGGAATGATTCTGTGTTATTAGTGATCTCGGGAATCAGGACCTCAGAGTCGGAGTCAGAGTCATGAGAACTAAGGTCGTAGATAGGCCTGGCGTGTTCAGGAAGGGGAATCTCTCCGCAATTATAGTCAGATCTGAAATTGTCGGGTAGTTGGCGAAAATGAGATTCATGATCATGAATTCCACCACAACAAAAATTATCAGATGTGGAATCAGCAGCCTGATTGGGGTCTAGCCTATATGTCAATTCTGGGCTCGAAAAGGTATTCTGTCTAGGCTCAAGCTCCAAGCTGGTGGGATAGACCCAATTAAAATCCAACTCGTCCAACTCCTCAGTTTCTGTATCATAAATTGGCATGTTTTCTGGAAAATCGATCAGATTTTCTGAAGATGTTGGAGAGGGATATTCATCAAATAGAGGCCTGGAATCATATTCTGCAAAAATTTGATCTTTCTCAAAAGGGGCCTCATAATCTTCCCAATAAGTTTCGAATCTAGGTTCTAGGCTTAGGATGTGGGTAGAATTATTAGAACCTAAGTCCGAATAACCTTCGAGGGCCACCTTATCAAAATAAGGGGCGGAATTTATACCCTCAAAAGGTTCAGTTCTGATCTCATTATTGCAGGAGTTTTGAAATTCTAGGCTTGGCAATTCATGGTCTAAGTTTGGCTCATCATTGTGTTCTCCTGCAATATCCCAACCTAATTCAACATTGTCTTCTAGTTGGGTTGGGATTTCACAACCACTTTGTGCCCCAGTCCCGAGATCTAGGAAGCTGGATTGTTCCTTAATACTGTTCCAAGATGGTTCATCCTCTATTTCTGGTATATACGGGTATTTCTGGTTGATAATTTGTTCCACTGATTTCATCATTTCTACCCGTTTTATAAGGGCATCTTGGTGTTGTTCCCAAAGTACAGGATTTGTCAAGCATTGAAGGTATTCAGATTGGTGTAATTTTTCTATCTCAATGTATCCTGTCATGAGCATATCTCGGGTTGATCCTTTTGAAATTTCAGTCAATAGAATTTGGGCACAGTTTATGATGAAAGTTGTGGTTGTTGGAACATCAACCTGAATGTTTCCTATTGGTGTTGAGGGTTTATATTTGATTTCATAGATTTCAAGGGCATCCTCAATCATTTTATCTTTCATGGATCTTCGATATTCAGGTTTTTTACATGGTAGTCTTGCTAGGTAATTAGGCTGCATCTTCGGATCAGGTGGTGGAATCAAGATATAGAATCAGAAGTTTGAATCAAGATGGAAGAAGGGGATTTTGATCAGAATCAGAGGAAAGAGGGGCTATGTGAATGATTTCTGCAAAAACAAGGGAGCCGAGGCTTAGCCTCGGGGAGAGTGAATTTCTATAGGAGGTTTCAAGGACCTCCTGCAAAATACTGAAGGACTGGATGAGATAAGCAGGTGCTGGACCCAATCAAGACACCCAAAAATTGTTGGGTGACTATAGAGGTTCGGGGCAGATGGACCCCTTGATCAGAAAGATCGTCCACCTGAGAATTACCTGGGCAGCCAGAGAGGGAGAGTCCCGCAAAGACCCCTACACGGTAGAGCGTCCCCACGGGTTACAGGGTTTCCCCCACCCGACCTCTCTTGTCACTGCGGTTCCAGGTAGACCAGAATGGGGATCTTGACCTCTTAAGTCTACCAATTTTTATTTTAAGATCAGGGTGCTTAAGGTTTCACTTGAACTTTAGTCTTTTAAGTGTAAAGAGTGACCTAATTTAAGGTTGGTTGACCCAAGGGGTCAACTTTTCCTCTTGTTTCCTTTGAGAGCTTTTAGGTCTTGTCTTTTAGGGTTCAAGTGTTTAGAGAGCCAATTGTTTTAGGTTTTCTTTGAATAGGTATTTTCAGACAAGGGCTTGGGCACACTTCATTTGGTTTTCTCAATTCTTGCTTAAGGAGTGTGTCTCTAAATCCCTAGTGTTGGATCCTAGGTTGGCTCTACTTGGTCCAGTTAATTCTTTGTTGGGTAATTTGGGCTCAAGCAAGAATGTGTTAGCCCTTAAATACCCTTAATAGTGTGCAGGAGTAATGAGTTGAAAACATGCAACTCTTTATGGTTACTAAGTATGGAAGACAGGTTAGCCCTATATTGCTTGTTCTTTTCTTTTCTTCCTCTTTAGAGTTTAGGGGTTAATAGCAAGAGGAAAAAATTTTACCTGTCCTCGGAGTGGTTGTCGTGCGGTTGATTGTTTTCTTGATTTCCTGTAGCTGCACAAAAGAGAGGAGATTATAAGAAACTAAAAAGAAACAGGAATGTTTACCTCTAGAATAGCCGTTGTTCCCCGGCAACGGCGCCAAAATGAAATGCTTGGTTCGGGACAACCGGGTTTTATTGTTATAACGTTGTAGTATAGCCAGTTATTACCAACATTTCAAATATATAAATTTTTTACTCGGAAAATAAAAGAGTTCCCGAGGTCGAACTCAGGGAGCAAGTTGTATTCTAGAGATATACATGTTTCTTTTACAAAATAAAGAAAGAGAGAGGGAAAGAATTTATTGTTCTCTTTGTTTTCTCCTCGTGATGTTCTTCTTTCTTTCTTTCTTCAGATCTCCTACTTCTTCTTTGTTCTGCAGAGGTGATGCTCCTCTTTCTTTCTTCAGATCTCCTTCTTCTTCTTCCTTGGTTTCTGTCTTGGTCTCTCTTCTTCTTTTTCTGCAGTCTCTTCTGTGAAGGTTTCTTCTTGTTTCTCCTCCCTGCGGCTAAGTGTCAGCTTCTTTTTTTCTTTTTCAGCCAGGGACGTCACCCCTCCTTTCTTCTTTTCCCTTCAGGCCGTCGTCTGATTTCCAAATCAGACGACTTAACTACCTGTTGCTACAGCCAGCTTCCTTCTTCTTCCGCGGGTCTTCTTCTTCGCCTGTGCCTGCACACTTCAGAGTTTTTCGTCAGAGGCAAAACCTACTCTACCCTCCCCCCCCCGCGTCTCTCTCTCTCTCTGAAACCACTCTTGGGAAAGCTCTCCCAGAGCTACCGGGTAACCGGGTTCGGGTCAGGCCCGGGTCCAGGCCCACCGGCGTGCGTGGTGGGCGAGGAGTGCAGGTCAGTCTTAAGTCGGGTCGGGTCGGGTCAGGTCAGGTCAGGTCAGGTCCGCGGGGCGTGAGCGCGGACGAGACCGGGTAACCGGGCGGGTGAAGGGGACCTCACCCCGTGTGCTGAGGCAGTAAGCCTCCAGCACTTTTGCATCTTATGTCGCTGCGACTCTTCAGGCTTTTCCGAGGTGGGACTAAATGTCCCACCTCAATTGCGCGCCTGCAGCGAGGAAATCAGCGGGAGATTGCGGCGTCACGCGAAGCTTTCTGCCTTAGCTGCGAGCCTGGTGTTTTGCCAAAACGCCTCGCAAAGCCTGGGAGTTGAATCTGGGCGTGGCGCTGAGCGTGGCGCGCCTGTAGCTGCAGGCGGAAGCAGTTCCTCCCGCGCGGCAATGGCGGCGGAGGTCGGGTGGTCTGTTCACAAGAAAACGGCCTCTCGGCCTAATCAGAAAGTGCCAGGAGCTTCGCCAGGGTGCGGCGAAGCTCGTGTGGGTGGTGGCGAGGCGCGGGGCGGCGTGCGAGGGCTGCCCTAGGTCGGACTGTGGGTCGGAGGATGGGTCTGTTCGGTGGGGTTGTAGAGGGTGATGTGGGGGAAGTGGCAGGGCGGAGGTTGATCAGGGTGAGGAGGCGGAGGTCCTGCGGTGGTCGGCGAGCCGTGTGGGTCGCTGATGTGATGGGAGCGGCTCGCCGGAGGGTGGTCGGAGACGAAGGGGGTGACGATGGTCAGGGTCGGTCGAGGGCTTAATTGAATAAATTGAAAGCGGGGAAAGAAAGAGGAGAAGGGGAGTAGCTCTAGCTTACTTGCAGGGACGAAGGGGGAGGAACAGGGCGACAGTCGTATCGACTGTCGCCGGAGAAGACGATGCTCAGGGAAAGGGGCGACGGCGAGCAGAGAGCCGGAGAGGCGCTAGCTGGGTGCGGCGTGGCGCGGGAAGAGCAGGGGAGGAAGTCTCTGCTGCTGGTATTGCGGCAGAGCGAAGAGGTGGAGGGGGAGGAAACCGCCGGAGCTGGTGAGCGTCTGCTGGAGGAAGAAGAGAGGAAAGTTGGGGATTTTCTCCGTCAGATCCAGGCTGCCCAGGTCGGTGGAGCGACGGGGGTATTTATAGGGATCAAAACAGGGAGGAAGGCGGAGGGAGACGACGTGTCTCCCTCGCCGGAGGACGCCGGAGATGGAGACCCATACCGTCCGTGCGTTCGCACGGCCGGTATGGTGGGTTACAACGACCAGGGGGGTGTCCCTGCGACGGCTGACGACGCAGGGCACCCCCGGTTTACTTGCCAGGTTCTCCCCCTCACCCTGCGCGGCGCCATGCTCCGCGCAAGGTCGCCGGAGCATGGTGCTGGCAGGTTTTGCAGGGGGGACCGGATCGCAAAGAACGAAGGAGAGTTAGGGGCCAAAATGCGAGGGTTCAAAAGTTGAGGGCCAAAGAGTAAATATATGAGGACCAAAGTGTAAAGTCGGTCAAGGAGGTTTCTTCTTAGGCTCAAGTTTTTATACATGACTAATTAGGACCTAAGGAATCTGATGGTGAATTTCATTTCTATATTAAACCTTGTTTGACCGGTCAATTTATGCAAAAACCCAAATTAAGTTATTACTTGGGCATGGTTCTCAATGTAGGTCAAAATGGGTTCTGAAGGCCAAATTGAAGGTTCTAAACCCTAGAGATTATTTTTCTATGAATTTTAGAGGGTTTATTCTATTTTTACTTTGCCTCGAACCTTGTGAATTGAAGTGGGTTGTTTTAGGGTTACAGATTATCATTTAGTTTCTTGGAATTGCTGTAGCCCTTGCTAGATCATTTCATCCCACTCTTATTCTTATTAAGCTGCTTTGACCTATGTTTGGGCCCTGAATTACCCTGTATGCAGATTATACTGGTAAAATTGCATTTTTACCCCTTATGACTTGTTTTCTTCTCAAACTCAGGATTCTCTGAGTTAAGCCTTTCCTTGAGATATGTAGGAGCTTTTATCCTTTGTATTAGGTCAAAATGAGCTAGTTATGGCTCATGATGAGGTTCTCATCAATGATGATAATCTTCAATGATCTTGCTATCAAATAGTTTGTCATGCTCCTCGAGCCCATTTGTCTCACTAAAATCCTTTTCCTTAAGTTCAAGTGAGACTTCACCAAAAGATTCTTCACCCTTAGAGTCAAAAAATTCATGATCCTCATTTATATATGTCTCAAAATCGATTGTCATTTCCTTGTTCAAAGAGACATATTTTTCCTCGCTCCCTGGCTCAGGGATTTTGGGCGAATCAATTAGTTCATCCTCAATGGGTTGCTCTAGCCCATCCTGGTCATCTCTAATCTTAGAATATGTTACCCCCCTGATAGGCACCTGAGCAGGTTCAAACATTGGCTCTCTTGAGGGGGTTCATCTTGAGAATCATCCCAAGATTTGACTAGGGCAACCACAAATTTAATTCTCAACCTCGATAATTTCCCAAGTAGAAACTCGCATAGGTCCCTATCCCTAACAGTTTAGAGGAAATCCAATAGAGAACTATTAAGTTCACTAATCATTTTGATCATAGTCTCTAATGCTTCAGTGCATGGTGTTGGCTGAGCTTCTAAAGATTGTATAGTGTTCCTCAAATTAGCCAACACCCTATCCTGGATCTGGTTCACCTGAACCGACTGGTTAGATTTAGGGTTCGGTGGGTTCAGGTTAAATCTATGGGAGTCAAGATATCGAGTTTCATGGGTCCCTCCCTGATAGTAGGTCGTTTTAGGTTGTTTAACGAATGGTGGTAACCTATATTCAGCAAAATTCTAGGGAGGGTTATAATCAGCATATCCTTCATGGTTGTAGATCTGGTTAGGTTGATCATCAAAGGGTGGAGATCTATAGTATTTGTAGCTCTGGGAAGGATAGGAATCATAGTCTTGTTGTCCAGTGTTAGACCCTAGACACTGAGGTCCGGATTCTTATCCCCAAGCTAAGTTATCCCAGCTAGTGGATGGGTAATCAAAACTCAAGTCAGGATAGTAATCATCTTGAGGATACATGTTGGTAGGAGGGTAGGATTGGAAATGTGTGAAATATGTGGAAGGATACATTGTTGAGTAAGAGGGAAATCAGAAGAGAGAAAGGAGCCCTGCAATATAAGAAATCAACCCTATCCTTTGGTGGGTTAGCCTAAAGACCTACAGACTCTTAGGACCCATCTTGAGGAGTATAGACAATTTGGTCTAGTTTTATCTGGTCAATCAAACCAGTTAGAAGGAGGGACTGGGGAGAAGGTTCTTCCTTTTGCTTGCGCCTCCGGTTCCTAGTGTACCCCCAGCCATGGTTGCTTGACGCTACTCCCCTAACTAAACATTAGATGGACCAGTAGAAGCAGATTAATTGAAAAAAATCTCAGTTTGAGCCCCGAAGAGCGAATCAATCCTCAAGGCCAACGTCTACTCAGTTTTAATTAGGCTTGGGATGATTGTGCTCTTGGAATGTGATGGGCCCTTTAGATGGGTTGTGCCCTTAATGATCAATTAAAATGTGTGTGAGTGCACAACCAGGGTTTACAAACAAGGTTATTATGTTGTCTTTTAGGGTTTAACCTTGTTTAGTAGCTTTTAGGGTTTAATTTTTTAGGTTCGTTCAATCAGGGTTCATTAGAACACTCCAGGTTTTGAAAGCACTGGTGTAGATATATTCCTCTAGAAATCTGAAATAATATGTGGAGTGCCTGGTTCAACCCTAAGAATCAACCCTAAGTGGCAAGCTACTTGATGGATCTCTTTTATCTTAAGTGGTGCGGCCTAAATAGTTCAATCAATTGGCCTATTGCACCACTTAGTTAAGGCACACATAAATGTTTGACCTATTCAGATTTCTACTCACTTATTTGTGTGTTGAGTTAAGTGTACCGGGTCCACAAGTCAGATCCTGGTTAAAAAGTAAAATCAAAGTGATTGTGCACCTTAGGATGAGAATTTGTGGGTGCTAAGTGTGTCTCTTTAATTAAATCCCACATGAGAAGAATGTTTCTTTTTATTTTTCATATATGCAGGTGGGTGAGGTGAATGGAGTGACAATCAAACAACCAGAATCTAGCCTAGGGTTTATGCAAGCACCTAAGTTGATTTTGGCTTTAGTTATTAGGTTATGGAATGAAAACTAGGGTGGGGGTGGTGGGGATAAACTTACAAAACCTTCATCGGCACTTTTCTTCGATCTAATTGCTTTGTCCCACCTCGGATGAGTACCTGCAATCATAGTAAGATCAGAGAAAAAGTGAGATAAAAGCTAGGTGATTGCATAGCAATCATAGGCCTTAATTGACCAAGATTAGGCTAAGACTTAGCATAAGTTAGGGTTATTCATGCATGCATACGCATTATTTGCATCTTTATTGCTCTTCCTTGGCTATGCATAAAATAATGTTATAATGTGCTGATTAAGTATATTATGTCGATTGCAGGCAATAAGCAGATCTAGAGCTGGATCTGGAGCAGGATTTGAAGTTGGATCTGAAATAACGAGAGTTGTAGAAGAGTTGGAGTAGAAGGCTTAGTTTAGATATAGGAACAATAATGTAAGGGGGTTAAAGGTTTTCTATTCTATTAAGTAGAAATAAAGCAGTAAAATGTGAAGAGCATAGGTCCATCCTAGCCCTAGGATAGCCTAGAGACTTCCCCAAGCCTTGGCCACCCTTAGATTAGGTCACAACACCCTAAGAAGCTCGAAAACCCTAGTTCCAACCCTTATCTGGACGTCCAGATAAGTTATAGGATGTCCGGGACCGTTAGCCATCTCCCGCACACCTCAATTCCACTTTTACAGTGTTATTGGACGTCTAGACACTTTGTCTGACGTCCAATTTCTGCAGAGTACCCAAAATAGAACCCAAAATCCCTCCTGACTCTGATTGGACATCCAGACAACAAGTCTGGACTTCTGATTTTTGAGTATAAGACGTCTGATACTGCTCTCTAGTTCCTGTTTTGAGATTTAAGCATTGATCTTGGATCTCTATGTCCCTAAACCTAATTCCAACACCATAGGAACCTAAATTAAGGTGCCCTAACCCTAGTACATCACCTCTAGACCTCCCTAAGGACCTAATTAGGTCCTCACTAAACCTAATTGACTTAGATCTTAGTCAATTCCATCAGCCTATTCAATTGAACTCTATTCAATTAAACTCGTTGAGTCCAATTGAGCCCTGATCTCAGCACACACTATCCAATTGGACTTAGTGAGAGTCTAATTGACCTAGACCTGACTTAATTGAGTTGTTTTACTCTCAATTAAGTTTCACACACCCAATTAAACTTGTATTAAGTTTAATTGCACTTTACCTTAGTGAATTAGGGTTTACAACCCAAATTTGAGACCTACCTTGACCTAAACCCACTAGAACCTAACCTAATCAACCTAGCCACCTAGGTTTCGACCCACACACACCCACACACACCCACACACACCATCCAAATGAAAATATCTAGCCTAGAGTTCTCTAGGATTCTCTACCATGTGTTGTTTCCTTGGTTGCCAAAATTAGCAACCAAGAGCCATTCAATTTTTAGATCCACATTTGGTGGATCTGAAAACCACCATCCACCCTCTCTCTCTCACTCTCCCACGAGCTCCCACCATAGGCCTCTCTAGAGAATTCCATAATTCTCTAGAGAGCTTCCCTTAGGTCTATGAAAAGACCTAAGGGGTGGCCATTTGCACCCATTCACATCCCTTGGCTTCATTGGCACCACTCACCTCATTAGCTCCATACACGCCCACCTTCACTTAGGTTAGCTACTCCACCTCCACGAGCTCACCACCATCATGGAGGACACCATGCTGGGATGCTGGATCAACCCTACCTCTCTGCAAGGGTTGGCTTAAACTACATTGACTACCCCTCATTCTTCTCCTGACCACTCCAAGGCCATCGGGGACCACCCCTGAATGCCTTTTTATTCTTCTAGATTTAATTCATGCTCTTTATAATTTTATTGCTTTTATTTACTTCTTACTAGTGTAGTCTTACTTCTCCCCCAATGATGCATGCGAAATCCTCCCATCGATTCTTGTATGCGATCATTTTCTGGTAGCTAGGTTTAATTTTAAAGCATTTATGTGCAAGCTTTCCCCTACGTTTTATGTTGCAAACAACTCTCTCGCTGAATGAATGAAAAATGCTTTTATATATATATTTGTCTCTATATGTTTGAAATCACCATGAGCTTAATAATTGTCAATCTTTTTGTGTGATACAAGTTGCCTGTTTCCAATTCCTAATATTCTTCCAACTAAGCATGTCATACCTAAATATGTAATAATCACGAACTAGCATGCGATTCTAAACAAAGTAGAGTAAGATCGATTTCAAAAGTAAAAGGATTGCCTCCCAGAGACAAATGACTGGAACTCAAGTCTCGTTATTTTTACATAATTTTTTGACGAACGTTTTTGTGCGACTATACTACAACTCCGACGACTCTCAAAACGCGTGAGAATGCTTCCAGTGAAATGGCACCGTTGCCGGGGAGGCAACGCCATTTTCTGTGATTTTGATCTTTTGAAACTATCACTGACAAATCTCTCTCTACTTTATTTTTGATGTGTAGGAAAAATGGAAAAGAATGGGATCTGCGCACACAATGAGCGTGGAAAACAAATCCAGGTGCACATCATCATATTTTTAGATTAGGTTTTACTTTCTGCAATTTCCTTTAAATTTTTTTTTGCTCATTATCGACAAAAAAGAAATAAAAAAAAATTTCAATAAGATCTAGATTAGGGTTCCTTTCGAATCTTAGGTTAATTTGAAAAAAAAAAGAAAAAAAAGATATTTTCTTTGAATCTTTTGAAAAACTTCTTTTTTTAAAAAAAATGTGCAAAAGTTTTGAAACAAAAAAATCTTTTTGGTGGAAAGCTTAGATTTTAAATTTAAACCTCTTTAAAAAGCTTTTCCATCATCTCCTAATTTTCGACCAGATTTCAAGCTTGATTTAAAAATTCGATTGCTAAAAACTAGTAAGCAAAAAATTCTGAAATTCGAGATAAAATTTCATTCTCAAACTCATTTTCAAACTCCATAGTTATTTTAAAAAAGTTCCAAGTATACAATTTTTAAAAATTCACGAAGTGCACGGGGGTCAGACTGACCCAAATTCAAAACTTTTCAAATTTCAAAAAGCGATTTCGAGCAATTCGTGAATCTTTTTTGACTAAAAATGGTTGGGTTTGAAAGCTGACCTAAATGGCTTTATTTTCCATTTTTTTTCTGAATTTTTAAAGGTCATTTGATACTGTTTCAAAGCAAAAAACAATCAGGGGTCCGAATTGCAGATCTGACCCCATGATATTCAAAATTTTCTAAAAATTCTTTTGAAATAGTAAAAATTCCAAAAAAATAGTATCTGAAAAGCTAATTGAAAAAGGAAACGACTCGCAAAATTTCAAATTAATTGGATTCCAATTATCATTAGAGAACCAACTTTACTTTTGTGGTCAGCTGAAACAAAAAAAACCCTAGAAGTGCATGCAACTTAGGCTGAATCTTTAGGGTTACAACTAGAGACCACACTTTGGGCTAACCTAGACTTAATCAAGTCTAGTTAGCTGGTAAGCTTGGTCACCTTGTGAGCCACTCACCACAAAACCCACTGAAGAAAATGGGTTAAAAATTAATTTTAAAACACGAAATCAACCCGAGTTCATTGTCATACTACTGGGTGTTTTTAGTCTCTCTTGCCATACCTAGTGACTAAGTTTGCAGGGTAGTGTCAAACGACCACGGCTCGGGGATCAACAGAACCTGAGGCGTAAGCCAAAGGAAGAACCTTCCCCTTAGTCCCCTCGTAACTAGGCTGGCTGGTTTATCTTGAGAGGCGGGAATCACCTTCAGTCGGTTGAACGACGAACTTATCTTCAGGAATTCAAATTTCTAACGAAAAATCTGGTCACCTGATCTATAAGGACAATTTGATTGATAGGGCCTTAGCCTTGTCCTGCTTGGCTACACCAACCCAGGGGTTGGGTGGTGTATGCAAGGAAGGAGGTCACTCAGACCTCGGCTGATTGGACCTTGGGAGTCGCTCCCAAGGAGGCGAGTCACTTCTATTTGCTTAGCTGCAATGGCTAACCCTGGATCTGGACCTAATCAGTATCCAGGAGAGTTGGACCCATGAGCTTATCTGAGAGCCCGGGTCACTGAATCAGCTCAACCTTGGGATCAGAACCCAAGGTCGCGAAGATGACTTTTCGCTTCGCCTGATCCTTCTCCTCAGGTTACCGAAATGGTTAACCCATATCCTAACCCTGGATATTATGACCTATACTAGTCGGTCCCTTAAAGGACCGCATCTTATAACCCAGGATATGGATTTCATACTCCTGCTTCTCACCCATGGAACATGGGTAGACCTGATTCACCCCCTAGAACCCCTGAAGAGCTACCGGTGCATATGCAGCTGCATTACAGAATACAGAGAGCTATAGCGAACGCTAAGGAAAAGGCCGCATCCTATCTACATGAAATCCAGGTTATCATTAAGCCGAACCAAAGACAATGCTAGATTCCACATCAACAAGCTGTGATGGAGCTCCTTCGAGAAACAGTAGAGATAACAAGGCTAATGAGACAAAATCGGGAAACTCAAGAACTACTACTTTGGAGATATCAAGTGGAAAATAGCCTTGGAGACCTCGAGGAATCCGAAACAATTACGTCGGAGGGACACACAGAAGATTCTTGGGAGCAGATACTGGAAGATCACTCAGGGGAAAAAGAATCTAGCATGGATATGAGATAGGAGCAGGAAGTATGTCGAATGGGCTCATCTGAAATTGAGGAGGAAAGGACTGATATCTCCAAGACTGAGCTACAATCAGATTATCTTGAATCCTGGGAGACACCTCTTGGGTTAAATAACCCAATCGAGACAAGGGAAGTAGATCCAATTGAGGATATGGATCTTGAGGCAAGCATTACATGTGACACTACAGATCAGCCTAAGCCACTTCCCATTGTAGGTGAACCTATGCTGGAGCCAACATCTTTTGATCTGCACTCTTCTTCTTTCACCTACATCCCTAATTCGAATGCTAGAGACTCTGAGATGACACTTGCTATCCCTGATCCAGACATTCGAAAACTAGGAGTAGCTATGGATAACTCGAACGAAGAAATAAATATGCTACCTGAGGCAGGAATTACTGAGGAGCCTGATGAGAACCTCATCATGAGCCATAACTAGCTCATTTTGACCCAATACAAAGGATAAAAGCTCCTACATAACTCAAGGAAAGGCTTAACTCAGAGAATTCTGAGTTTAAGGAGAAAATAAGTCATAAGGGGTAAAAATGCAATTTTACCAGTATAATCTGCATACAGGGTAATTCAGGGTCCAAACATAGGTCAAAGCAACCTAATAAGAATAAAAGTGGGATGAGATGATCTGGCAAGGGCTACAGCAATTCCAAGGAACTAAATAATAATCTGTAACCCTAAAACAAACCCACTTCAATTCACGAGGTTCAAGGCAAAGAAAAAATTGAATAAACCCTCTAAAATTCATAGAAAAATAATCTCTAGGGTTTAGAACCTTCAATTTGACGTTAGGAACCCATCTTGACCTACATTGAGAACCATACCCAATTAATAACTTAATTTGGGTTTTTGCATAAATTGACCAGTCAAACAAGGTTTAATCTAGAAATAAAATTCACCATCAGATTCCTTAGGTCCTAATTAGTCATGTATAAAAACTTGAGCCTAAGAAGAAACCTTCTTGACCAACTTTACACTTTGGTCCTCATATATTTACTTTTTGGCCCTCAACTTTTGAACCCTCGCATTTTGGCCCCTAACTCTCCTTCATTCTTTGCATTCAGGTCCTCCCTGCAAAACCTGCCAGCACCATGCTCCGGCGACCTTGCGCGGAGCATGGCGCCGCGCAGGGTGAGGGGGAGAGTTTGGCAAGTAAACCGGGGGTGCCCTGCGTCGTCAGCCGTCGCAGGGACACCCCCCTGGTCGCTGTAACCCACCATACCGGCCGTGCGAACGCACGGACGGTATGGGTTTCCATCTCCGGCGTCCTCCGGCGAGGGAGACACGTCGTCTCCCTCCGCCTTCCTCCCTGATTCGGTCCCTATAAATACCCCCGTCGCTCCACCGTTCTTCCCAGCTCGGATCTGACGGAGAAAACCCCCAACTTTCCTCTCTTCTCACTCCGGCAGACGCCCACCAGCTCTGGCGATTCTTCCTCCTCCTCCTCTTCGCTCTGCCGCAATACCAGCAGCAGAGACTTCTTCCCCTGCTCTTCCCGCGCCACGCCGCACCCAGCTGGCGCCTCTCCGGCCCTCTGCTCACCGCCGCCCCTTCCCCCGGGCATCTTCTTCTCCGGCGACAGTAGATACGACTGTCGCCCGCTCCGGCCCCTCCTCCTCCTGCTAAGTAGGTAGAACTCCTCCTCTTCCTCCCCTCTTCCTTTTCCTCACTTTAAACATCTACTGTCGCCCTCGATTCCGACCCCTCACCCTCACCCTCACCTTCTCCGCCTCCGGCCATCCTCCGGCGAGCTGCTCCCATCACTCCAGCAACCCACACGGCTCGCCGACCACCGCAGAACCTCCGCCTCCTCACCCTGATCAACCCTCGCCCTTCCACTTCCCCCACATCACCCTCTGCAACCCCACCGAACAAACCCATCTTCCGACCCACAGTCCGACCTAGGGCAGCCCTTGCACGCCGCCCCACGCCTCGCCACCACCCACACGAGCTTCGCCGCACTCTGGCGAAGCTCCCAGCACCTTCTGATTAGGCCGAGAGGCCGTTTTGCTGTGAACAGGTCACCCGTCCTCCGCCGCCATTGTCGTGCAGAAGGAGCTGCTTCAGCCTGCAGCTGCTGGCGCGCCACGCCCAGATTCGACTCCCAGGCCGTGCGAGGCATTTCGATAAAGCGTCAGGCTGCAGCTGAAGCGAAGCCCTCGCGCGAAGGCCTCGAGTAACGCCACGATTACCAGCTGTTTCCTCCGCGTAGGCGCCAACTCGGGGTGGGACATTTAGTCCCACCTCGGAAAACTCTGAAGAGGCGCAGCGGTATAAAGTGAAAAAGTGCTGGAGGCTTATTGCCTCAGCACACGGGGTGAGGTCCCCTTCACCCACCCGGTTACCCGGTCTCGTCCGCGCTCACGCCCCGCGGACCTGGCCCGACCCGACTTAGACTGACCTGCACTCCTTGTCCACCACGCACGCCGGTGGGCCTGGACCCGGGCGCGACCCGTACCCGGCAACCCGGCAGCTCTGGGAGAGCTTTCCAAGAGTGGCTTCTGTGAGAGAGAGACGCGGGGGGAGGGTAGAGATAGGTTTTGCCCCTCTCTGATCAAGCTGTGTAAGTGTGCAGGCACAGGTGAAGAAGAACTGTGGAAGAAGACGAAGGCTGAAGGAAGGAGGATCACCGAGCGGCACTGTAGCAGCGGCGGTTTAAGTCGTCTGATTGGAAAATCAGACGACGTCCTGAAGGCAAGGAAGGCGAGGCAGAGGAGAACGCAGAGAGGCCAAGACAAGAACTGAAAGAAGAAAAAGAGCACGAGAAGAAGATCTGAAGAAAGGAAAAGAAAAAGAAGAAGAACCGAAAAGAAGAGAGCAGAAGATCTGAGAAGGAAGAAGAGGAGAAGCAAAGAGAAAAGAAGAAAAGCCAACAAATTCTCACTCTCTCTTTCTTTATTTTTGTAAAAGAAACTTGTACCCCTAGAATACAACTTGCTCCCTGAGTTCGACCTCGGGAACTCTTTATTTCCGAGTAACAAATTGTATTAAACTGGTAATCACCTCCCTCTATACTATACTACGACGAAATAATAAAACTATAGAGGAAGGTCGCCCCACCAGTTTTTGGCGCCGTTGCCAGGGAGCAATGGCTATTCTAGAGGTAAACATGCCTGTTTCTTTTTAATTTCTGATAATCTCCCCTCTTTTGTGCAGCTACAAGAAATCAAGAAGACATGCAACCGCACGACAACCACTCCGAGGACAGGTAAATTTTTCCTCTCGCTATTAACCCCTAAACTCTAAAGAGGAAGAAAAGAAAAGAACAAGCAATATAGGGCTAACCTGTCTTCCATACTTAGTAACCATAAAGAGTTGCATGTTTTCAACTCATTAGTCCTGCACACTATTAAGGGTATTTAAGGGCTAACACATTCTTGCTTGAGACCTAATTACCCAACAAAGAACTAACTGAACCAAGTAGAGCCAACATAAGATTCAACATTAGGGTTTTAGAGACACACTACTTAAATCAAGAATGGAGAAAATCCAAAAGAAGTGTGCCTAAACCATTGATTGAAAATACCTATTCAAAAGAAAACCTAAAACAATTGGCTCTCTAAACACTTGAACCCTAAAAGACAAGACCTAAAAGCTCTCAAAGAAAACAAGAGGTAAAGTTGACCCCTTGGGTCAACCAACCTTAAATTAGGTCACTCTTTGCACTTAAAAGACTAAAGTTCAAGTGAAACCTTAAGCACCCTGATCTTAAAATTGGTAGACTTAAGAGGTCAAGATCCCCATTCTGGTCTACCTGGAACCGCAGTGACAAGAGAGGTCGGGTGGGGGAAACCCTGTAACCTGTGGGGACGCTCTACCGTGTAGGGGTCTTCGCGGGACTCTCCCTTTCTGGCTGCCCAGGTAATTCTCAGGTGGACGATCTTTCTGATCAAGGGGTCCATCTGCCCCGCACCTCTATAGTCACCCAACACATTTTTGGGTGTCTTGATTGGGTCCAGCACCTTCTAAACTTACCTCTTCCAACAGTGCATGTACGGAAGGAGGTCCTTAAGACCACCCTTAAGACCTCCTTTAGAAATTCGCTCTCGTCAAGGCCAAGCCTCGACGCCCGTGTTTGTACAGCAACACCCTCACATTATTCTCTCTTCTGATTCAGAACCAAGTTCTTCTTCTTCCCCCATCATGGCTCAGCCAGTTGAGGAAGAAAATAATCTGGAACACCAGCTCCAGCGACTCAATGACCTCTTCCAAAACTTCGTGCACCCACCACAGCATCCTATGATGTGGGACCACCACAATCCTGCTGCGGTGGCCATTGAGCCTCGAGTCAGAATCCCGACTGGAGGACCTGATTCCGAATTAAAGCCCAACATGATCCATGCTATACCTAAATTCCATGGGCTTAATTCTGAAGATTCCTTCCAGCACATCAAACAGCTAAAGCATCTGGCCCACACTTTTGGATCAGATGCGCAAAATCGGGATATTCTTCTCATGAAGATGTTCTCCTTTTCTCTTATGTACAAGGCCGCCCATTGGTATCAAACTCAGACCCGACCGATCAACACTTGGGAAGAACTTCAATCCGAGTTTTTGAAAAAGTTTTTTCCCGTTGGTCGGACCAACGCCTTGCGCCATCAGATTACACACTTCACTCAACAATCAGGAGAACCTCTCCATGAGGCATGGGATCGTTTTCAGGATCTCATGAGAAAGTGCCCCCATCACGGAGTTCCTAAATGGGAACAAGTCCAATCTTTTTACCAGGGACTCCGTGAGGACATCCGCCTTTTCGTCAATGCAACTTGCGGAGGAAACATCATGGGTCAACATGAAGACACCGTATGGGAGATTCTCGAAAACATGTGTGAGAACTCCATCAACAATGACTCCATGGGATTATTCGACAGGACGAATACCCACGCAGCGACGAATCTTAAGGGAGCACATGAGACGCAGGGCCTGTCCGCATCAGTCGACCTGGAATTAATGGCCAGTCGATTGGACAAGGTCTCAATCATTGAGAAGAAGGTGGATGAGCTGACTCAGCACTTGCAGCGAGCCACCTCCGCGCGTAACTCCTTTGCACAACCTCCTTCCACACAGGAGACTGTGCAAAACATCCTCCACCGATCTTCCCCTAGGATGGATCCATATCCATCCCCATCTGATTCTTGGATCGGAGGATCATCCGATCCTTTCTACACCAGCCGGGGGAACTCCATTCCCCCTTTCCCTGATTCTCAGGAGGTTCCTCAGACCTGCGAGGACCTCAACGCCATCCAGAACGACCCATTCTACAACACTTACAACCCTGGATGGCGAAACCATCCCAATTTTCAGTGGGCGGGAAATTCCCAAACCCAAAGTCCACCTTTTCAGTCCCGCCCACAGCCCTCTCGTCATTACCAGCCGCCTCAGCCTCGGCCCAACCCTACTTATCCATCAGGGCCAAATCAGGATCAAATGTCCCTAATCCTTCAGACTCTGGCTGACATTCAAAAAATTAATGCGGCTATTCAAAAATAGCACAAGGATGAACTTACAGAAGTTAAAACTCAACTGGCCCAGTTGGCAAATTCTCGCCAGCCAGGCACACTCCCTTCCCAACCTCTTCCTAACCCGAATAACGTGCCAACCCAGAAGCACGTTATGAATCCAAATTTAGGCCACGCACAATGGATTTATCAGGCCCCTACTGCTCCATCTCCAGACGAGATGGAAGCTTCAACTTCTTATGCGGGATTTCAGCAGCAGCCACCCCTCTTACAAAACCCAAACCAAAATCAGGCCGGATTAAATTCTGTAACAACACGTAGTGGTAAAACAACTCAAGACTCGCATTATCCAAACCACTCCAAGCCTGATAACCATGACCCTAGGATAGTTATCCAAGATACCACTGTCCCAGATCCACAACCTGGACCTATCCTAGAAGAACCAACCAAGATCCCGTTTCCCGAGGCCTTGACCAAGGGAAAGAAGACCACCAAACCCGTGGCCCCTGAGGAGGACCTGGTCAAGCTCTTTGAGCAGGTCCACATAAACATCCCCTTGATGGATGCAATCCGCCACGTACCAGCTTACGCACGATTTCTAAAGAATATATGTACACCCCAGCGTAAGTCGCGAACCAAGGGAGGGAGCCCAATTGTTCTGTCAGAGCAAGCCAGCTCTGTAATCCTCAGTAGACTCCCACCCAAGGCAAAAGATCCTGGTACTCCCCTGATTTCCTGCAAGATAGGTGGTACCCAATTTGATAGAGCATTGTTAGACTTGGGTGCATCCATAAACCTGATACCCACATCCTTACTTGACCATCTAGAAGAATCTGAGCTAAAACCAACCGAGGTGACATTACAATTAGCAGATAGATCTATAAAGTCACCAAAAGGGATTCTCGAGGATGTTATCGTAAGAGTGCGGGATTTCTATTTCCCAGTGGACTTTATAGTCCTAAATATGGACGCACCTGAGAACCCTAGGGATACACTAATCATTCTAGGGAGACCTTTCTTGGCTACTGCTAGAGCCAACATCAGCTGTGAGGAGGGCCAAATAGAGCTTAAGTTTGGAGATCAAACACTGAAAATTGATATATTTAAGGCCCAACAAGGAATTAATTGCGGCGTCATCGAACAAATTTGTGACATCAGGACCTTGGTTGATGAATCACACTTCCAGAATGATGCGATTATGCCTCATCAACCACAGAAGGATCTTGACCCGCAAATAGAGGAGTCGAATCCAGATATGAATAACCCAGTAACTCCCACCCTCGAACCTCACATCTATACTGAACCACCCGCTACTGCTGATAACCCCATCCTCGAACTGAAACCCCTTCCTGCTCACTTGAAATACATCTTTTTGGGTTCTAATCAGACCCTTCCTGTGATTATCAATTCCAACCTCAGTCCTGAACAGGAATCCCGTCTGATTGTTGTCCTCCAGCAACATCGCAGAGCCATCGGGTGGACTCTCGATGATTTGACTGGAATAAGTCCCTCTTATTGTACTCATCATATCTATTCGGAAGAGGGCACACGACCTTCTCGTGAAATGCAGAGACGCTTAAACCCCAATCTGCAGGAGGTCGTGAAAAAGGAGATCATCAAGTGGTTAGATGCCGGAATCATCTACCCGATCTCCGATAGTCGTTGGGTGAGCCCAATTCAGGTCGTGCCCAAGAAGGCAGGACTCACCACTATAACAACTGAGACCGGAGAAATCATTCTTACTCGATTAGCCAACTCGTGGAGAGTCTATATAGATTACCGCCGACTCAATTCCTCCACAAAGGACCATTTCCCACTACCCTTCATTGATCAAATTCTCGAAAAACTTGCGGGAAATAGGTTCTTCTGCTTTCTTGACGGGTACTCCGGTTATAACCAGGTGGCAATCCATCCTGAGGACCAAGAAAAGACCATGTTCGCCTGCCCCTTCGGAACATACGCTTTCCGAAGGATGCCTTTCGGTCTTTGCAATGCACCCGCTACTTTTCAGCGATGCATGCTTGCCATATTCTCAGATATGGTAGGTGATTATCTGGAAGTCTTCATGGATGACTTTTCAGTTTTCGGAGCATCATTCGACGATTGCCTCCAACACTTGGTCCAGATACTCAGGCGGTGCATCGATGTGAATTTGGTTCTTTCCTGGGAAAAGAGCCATTTCATGGTGCCTGAGGGAATTGTCCTGGGACACTCAATTTCGGAGAAAGGTATCCAAGTGGATCGAGCTAAGGTTAATCTAATTTCTCACCTTCCTATGCCTAGCTCGATCAGGGACATCCGTTCCTTTTTAGGGCATGTCGATTTTTATCGACGATTTATCCTTGATTTTTCAAAAATCACGCGCCCCCTGACCACTCTTCTCTCCAAGGATGTTACTTTCAAAATTTCCAAGGAATGCACTCAAGCATTTGAAATCCTGCGTGACCGAGTCACCCAAGCCCCGATCCTACAGTCCCCTGATTGGTCTCAACCCTTTGAGATCATGTGCGATGCATCCGACTTCGCTGTAGGAGCGGTTTTGGGGCAGAAAATTGACGGGAAACCTGTGGTCATTTACTACGCCAGCAAAACACTCGATGAGGCTCAGCGTAACTATACGGTTACTGAGAAAGAGCTGCTAGCTGTAGTATTTGCCCTAGAAAAATTCAGATCGTACCTTCTGGGTTCCCGTGTCTTCATATACTCGGATCACACAGCTGTGAGGCATCTCCTTGCAAAGAAGGACGTGAAACCTCGATTAATCCGATGGATCTTGCTGTTGCAAGAATTTGACCTTGAGATTCGCGACAAAGCGGGAAAGCAAAATGTGGTAGCTGATCACTTGTCCCATCTTCCTTCTGAAATAATTGACCCTCCCGGACCCATCACTGAGCATTTTCCCGATGAGCACCTGCTGACTATTGGTACTAGCCTTCCATGGTTTGCTAATGTAGTAAATTACTTGGCATCTCATCAGATCCCGTCCGATTGGCCGAAGGCCAAGAAGGACAAATTACGCTCCGATGCCAAGTATTACGTTTGGGAAGACCCGTACCTCTTCCGCATAGGTGCCGATCAGATCATCCGGAGATGTGTCCCGGAAGGGGAATTCAACAATATCCTCTCTTTCTGCCATGACCAGGCATGCGGTGGCCATTTCGCCGGGCATAAAACCGCATCAAAAGTCCTCCAGTGCGGCTTTTACTGGCCCACACTGTTCAAAGACGCATACAATCACTGCAAGGCATGCAGTCGTTGCCAGACTTTGGGCAACATGAGCCATCGCGACATGATGCCTATGCAACCGATTCTAGTATGCGAAATCTTTGATGTTTGGGGGATTGATTTTATGGGCCCCTTTCCTGTTTCGGATGGTTTCGAATACATTCTGTTGGCTGTGGACTACGTGTCCAAATGGATCGAAGCCATACCGACCCGAACCTGTGATCACAAAATCGTTCTCAAATTCATTCATCAAAACATTTTCTCAAGGTTCGGGATTCCTCGTGCAATAATCTCTGATGGGGGGACCCATTTCACAAATGCTCAGTTTAGGTCTCTGATGACCAAATACGGGGTGTCTCACCGAATCTCTACTCCTTACCACCCCCAAACTAATGGTCTAGCTGAGCTGTCTAATCGGGAGATCAAGAAAATCCTGCAAGTCACTGTTCGACCTGACAGGAAGGACTGGTCGTCCCGACTTCCGGAAGCATTGTGGGCCTATAGGACCGCCCACAAGACCCAATTGGGCATGTCTCCCTTTAGACTGGTGTATGGAAAGGCATGCCACCTTCCCGTAGAACTGGAGCATAAAGCCTATTGGGCAGTACGGAACTGTAATCTAGATCTTTCCAAGGTTGGGACCCACAGAAAACTCCAAATCAGCGAGATCGATGAATTACGCCTAGACGCGTACGAGAACTCGCAAATCTACAAGGAGCGAGTTAAAGCCTTCCACGACAAACACATCTCGAGAAAGATCTTTCATCCTGGTCAAAAGGTCCTACTCTTTGATGCCCGACTAAAACTCTTCCCAGGAAAACTGAGATCCAAGTGGGTCGGACCATATTTGGTCCGACAGGTTTTTGGAAATGGAGCAATCGAAATCAGTCCACTCAGCCATGATTCTGAACCTTTCATCGTGAACGGTCAGAGACTCAAGCCGTTCATTGATGTAACTTCTATTGATTTGGCTGAAGCATCTTATATCCTCCTTTCCCCTTGAGCTTATTGCGCCTAGCCGATGGCGTAAAACTCAGCGCTTAACGGGAGGCAGCCCGTCATTCTCTTTGAGAACCTGAAACTTGTTCTGACACCTTTTTGCACTTGAGGTTCACCCTTGTAGATAGCCGACCCCACCTCAGATGCTTGCATCTGGGATTAGAAATCGTCCGCAAAAATTCAACCCGACCCATCCACTCATCCAAATTTCTGTCTTAAGGAATGAACTAAGTTAAATAAAAATCCCCTAGGTTACAATGAGGACATTGCAAATCTTAGGTATGGGGGGGTATGAAAGTGCAAAACTTGTAAGAAAAGGTTTCAAACAAAAAAATTCACATATGCCAAAAACACCATAAAAATTAAAAATTTTTTCGAAAAAGAATAAAAGAAGGAAATTTTGTGAGGGAGAAGAAGAGAAACAAAATGAAAAAGGAGCGCAAAATTATAAGAAAAGGTGATAGTCATTAGTAAGGAACTAAGGAATTAACCTAAGTTCTAGACCTCATTCAAGAAAATAACTGAAAAGTGCATAATGAGATTAGTAAGAACGCAAACCTTAGGCATTCTTGAATAGACTCTTAGTACCCATTAAGATCTGGACACTCCTCAAGAGGTTGAGGAAAATGAAAAGCTGAAGTATTAGGTCTAAGGCTTAGGGAGTATTTGGCCTCGTTAACTAATTTTTGGTTTACGGGACTCAGTAACCTAAGCACCCTAACCTCACACACAGCCTGGTTCAGTAAGCGTAAAAATCAAAATCATGCAGAAGCGTCGCAAAATTCTGAAAAGAACACCTAGAATAGGAGCGGCCGATCAACACAAGTTGATTTGGACGAGTTCCCAGCGCGGAGAGGCGGGAAATCCCCTCGAAGATGCGTAACAAAATATCATCTCCTCGGTGCCTGTCTCTTAGGATATTTACATATCCTACTGGGGGCATGTAAGCACTTTGCTGATTCAGATTCCATGGATGGCATTATCTCGAAGTGTCAATTGCCAGGGTCTGGATTCGGCCACGGAACACCATGGATGGGATTATCTCGAAATCTCAATAGCCAGGGTTCCGGGGGTTGCCATGGGCGGTGCTATCTCGAAGCATCGATTGCCAGGAACCCTTAAGGATTGATGATGGGAGCAAGGAATCTGATACATACCGTGTTGAAAAGCCAATCCTAGGCTAGAACTAAAAAAAAAAAAAAAAAAAGAGAGAGAAAACTCTCCAAACAAAATAACTTTCTATCTCTCTCTTACAAAACGCACTGCGAACTGAGCCAGGGCTAAAATCATTTCAAGCACGGGTGCTTTAACCACAAAGTCCAATAAACCTTAGGTTAGTTCTTGTGGGCCTTAAAAACCTTTGCTAAGGACTGAGGCTAAGGCTAGACAGATTTAGATCTTGATTGGTACTAGAGTACCTTTTAGGCCTATGGTCAGCATTCTAACCTAATCTGAGCTCAAATGAAAAAGCACTTATCTAAAGCTATTAAGAACTTCATGGTCTAGAACAAGGGTAGAAACCTTAAGTTTTTGCTAAGGGACTAGCAAAAGCTAGGCATGGGGGTATGATGAGAGCCCAATGCATATGAGGGTGAAGCTTCAAGCAGAATGAGTTGGGGATGCACCTATCATCTTAGTCAATCAAATAGATGGCTCAACCCCGAGCCTGAAGAGTCAGCCTCCGATGAATCAGAGATGAATACTGATGAGGACGAAGTAATTTTTGACGAGGATTTCAGTGACCTCCCCACAGATTTTCTACTTTCACGAATACCCCCGTATGACCTAGAGCCTGGAGAGGCCATGATCTTTGATGTCAATTATCATTATGAGGATCCCTATGACTCAGATTCTGGTTCTGAGATACATTTTGATCTACTCCCTCAGCAACTTCCTGCTAAATTGTGGGACATGATAAATCATCTGAATCAACATCATGATCCCCCCTCTGATTATCCTCTATTTTCCACCACCACTCCACACTTTTTCATAGCTAGACTTTTTGGAGTAGGGGTGCATAATCAGTTGGTTCGCATCTCCAGACCGCTGATTCTGGGAGCATACTAGCATATCTTTCTCTTAATCTTAGTCGGCTCCAATGCTAGAAATGACACATCTGATTGAGTGTTCGCCCAACTGGAGGCATTAAAATCAGCACGTATAGATACCATTCACTCCACATTCCACCATCATTTATATATAACCATTTTTATACATAGCATATTTTTCTTTTAGCATATTTCCTTTGAGTATACTGCATGCTAACAGGTTGGCCGATGCTGAATATAATTTTAGGAGCAATTACCGGTGATTTCTACCCAATGTCCCCCTGAAGTATTTATTTTCTTTTACATTCATGCATGAGGACAAGCGAGAACTTAGGCATGGGGGGGTAGATACAACAAAAAACTAAAAAAAAATTTATGCCAACACTTAGGAAAACCTCAGAGTTGCATGTAAAACATACTTTAGGACCTTAAATAAAAGAACAACCGACTCCACCTCCAGTGCTCGCATTGGAACTAGAAATCGTTCGCAACAGCCACTTCCGACTCACTCGCTCACCTTTTGTTCTAAATTTAGGGTCAAGCTGATTGTAACCCGATACGGGAAATTCACGAAGTACAAATTATATGAGGTTACATGTTTATAGCATATATACATATTGCATTCATGAATAAGATTATTTTATTAAGAGAATGCATTAGGGACTTTATCCTCTAGTTGATTCTTGTAATCTGGAATCCAGTACAACTTTTCACACACACGTAGAATTTGCAATGGATTCACGGTGAAGGCTGATAAACATCTTCAGTCTGTCGAGAAGAAGCAGTGCTTCTTTTCCTGAACCCCTGGATAGTGTTTTGGGAGTCAGGCTGATTTTCTTCCAAAAATCCACCAAATAGTGTGAGATGAGAGTAGAATGTACTGGTGCTCTAAGATTAGTGTGAGGAATCTGCAATCCTAGATAATTAGGTGATGATACTCTGAGATTAGACATAGTTTTCTCTCTCGGTTCCCACGTATACATTTTTGTGCGAAATTTTGAGAGCCACCAAGTAAGGCAAATACGTGGAGAGCGAGTTTTCATAAAACTATGGCTAAGGTGGATGGTTACAACCATTCTCTATGGAATCCTCAACTGAAGGAGGGTATTGATGTCAAGGTCAGAAATACACTGTCCTATCCGTATCTCCTGGTGCCGTGAGTTACCTCCACCAAATAAGCCACCCAATGTCTCTTGAGTACCACCAATCCCTAATAATGCCTCCTTAATAAAGTTCGTGGATGTATGCCAGTTGTGTTATGCTGAAAAAAAAAAATTAAAAAAAAGAGAAAATGAAAAAGAAAAAGAATGATGAAAAGAAAGAAAAATTGAAAAAAAATGGAAAAAGAAGAAAAAACAAAGAAAAGAATGAATATTTAGTGTTTATTTCATCGAAGCAATACCACCAAATAAAATTGAGATCCACCAAATATGGCCTAACCTATTTTTCTTGTGTTTCTGACCGCTTGAATACTGGCTGAGGAATCCCGACTTAGTGTTAGGGTTATGAGAACTCAATTAAAGTGTGAGACCACCAAATATAGGTCATATACGTAAATCTGGTGAAGTTGTGAGCTCTACGAAAGGAAAGAAAAGGAAAAGAAAAAGAGTAAGAGAGAATAGATACAAAGGAATCAAAAGAGGGCATAGTTTTTCTCATCTTTCTTTGAGTTGAGTTACTTAGTAATCCAGGAATCTGGATTCTATAGTACTAGTCTCTATGTAGCACCAAGTGAGAATGAGCCACCAAATATATAATCCTTTCCCTCAGAGATTCTCTACTTAAGCCTAAAGCCAGGGTGAAATTCATAGAATATCTTGAATACCTCGAGGGAAGAAGTCCTCCTATCCTGCTAGAATTTTTACTAGGGGTCAAGTACAAGCTTTAGAGGTATATTAGTTTTCACTCGAATCTGTTGCAAAAGTTAAATAGTCTCACTTTCACGAATGTCTGGATTTCTAGAGCATAGGATGAAAGCAAAAAGGAGAAAAATCCTTATGCATACACTTGATAAAATAATCAGTACCTTAGGGACCCTTTCTGTAATTAAATTAGTCTTGCATTTGCTAGGGACTAGCAAGATTTAGGCATGGGGGTATGATTGTGCAGCAATCATAGGTCTTAATTGACCTAGATTAGGCTAGGACTTAGCATAAGTTTGGGTTATTCATGCATGCATACGCATTATCTACATCTTTATTGCTCTTCCTTAGCTATGCATAAAATAATGTTATAATGTGCTGATTAAGTATATTATGTCGATTGCAAGCAATAAGCAGATCTGGAGCAAGATCTGGAGTAGGATCTGAAGCTGGATCTAAAATAACGGGAGTTCTATCAGAACTGGAGCAAAAGGCTTAGTTTAGATATAGGAACAATAATGTAAGGGGGTTAAAGGTTTTCTATTCTATTAAGTAGAAATAAAGCAGTAAAATGTGAAGAGCATAGGTCCATCCTAGCCCTAGGATAGCCTAGAGACTTCCCCAAGCCTTAGCCACCCTTAGATTAGGTCACAACACCCTAGGAAGCCCGAAAACCTTAGTTCCAACCCTTATCTGGATGTCCAGATAAGTTATAGGATGTCCAGGACCCTTAGCCATCTCCCGCACACTTCAAACCCATTTCTGCAGTGTTATTGGACATCTAGGCACGTTGTCAGATGTCCAATTTCTGCAGAATACCCAAAACAAAACCCAAAAATCCCTCCTGGCTTTGATTGGACGTCCAGAAAACAAGTCTGAACTTATGATTTTTTAGTATAAGATGTCTGACACTATTATTAGACGTCTGATACTGCTCGCCAATTCCTGTTTCGAGATTTAAGCCTTGATCTTGGATCTCTAGGTCCCTAAACCCAATTCCAACCCCATAGAAACCTAAATTAAGGTGCCCAAACCCTAGTACATCACCTCTAGACCTCCCTAAGGACCTAATTAGGTCCTCACTAAACCTAATTGACTTGGATCTTAGTCAATTCCATCAGCCTATTCAATTAGACTCATTGAGTCCAATTGAGCCCTGATCTCAGCATACACTGTCCAATTGGATTTAGTGAGAGTCCAATTGACCTAGACCTGACTTAATTGAGTTGTTTTACTCTCAATTAAGTTTTCACACACCCAATTAAACTTGTATTAAGTTTAATTGCACTTTACCTTAGTGAATTAGGGTTTACAACCCTAATTTGAGACCTACCTTGACCTAAACCCACTAGAACCTAACCTAATCAATCTAGCCACCTAGGTTTCGATCCACACACACCCACACACACCATCCACATGAAAATATCTAGCCTAGAGTTCTCTAGAACTCTCTACCATGTGTTGTTGCCTTGGTTGCCAAAATTAGCAACCAAGGGCCATTCAATTTTTAGATCCACATTTGGTGGGTCTAAAAACCACCATCCACCCTCTCTCTCTCACTGTCCCACGAGCTCCCACCATAGGCCTCTCTAGAGAATTCCATAATTCTCTAGAGAGCTTCCCTTAGGTCTATAAAATGACCTAAGTGGTGGCCATTTGCACCCATTCACATCCCTTGGCTTCATTGGCACCACTCACTTCATTAGCTCCATACATGCCCACCTTCACTTATGTTAGCTACTCCACCTCCATGAGCTCACCACCATCATGGAGGACACCATGCCGGGATGCTGGATCAACCCTACCACTCTCCAAGGGTCAGCCTAAGCTACATTGGCCGCCACTCATGCTTCTCCCGACCACTCCAAGGTCATCGGGGACCACCCCTGAATGCCCTTTTATTCTTGTAGATTCAATTCATGCTCTTTATAATTTTATTTCTTTTATTTATTTCTTAGTAGTGTAGTCTTACTTCTCCCACAATGATGCATGCGAAATCCCCCCATCGATCTTGTATGCGATCATTTTCTGGTAGCTAGGTTTAATTTTCAAGCATTTATGTGCAAGCTTTCCTCTACGTTTTATGTTGCAAACAACTCTCCCGCTGAATGAATTAAAAATGCTTTTATATATATATTTGTCTCTATATGTTTGAAATCACCATGAGCTTAATAATTGTCATTCTTTTTGTGTGATTCAAGTTGCTTGTTTCCAATTCCTAATATTCTTGCAACTATGCATGTCATACCTAAATACATATTAATCACGAACCAGCATGTGATTCTAAACAAAGTAGAGTAAGATCGATTTCAAAAGTAAAAGGAATGCCTCCCAGAGACAAACGACTGGGACTCAAGTCTCGTTATTTTTACAAACTTAATTTTTTTGACGAATAGTTTTTACTTAATTATGCTATGATTCCAACGACTTTCAAGATGCTTGAGAATGGTTCCTGTCACTAGGTATGGTGGAAAAACATGGAAAAAAAACCAAAGAGCGTTGCCTCCCCGGTAACGGAGCCAAAATGATTGAGGGTGTGTTTTGTGAATTAAAATCAGGGTTTGGAGGACCCATCGTCGTAGCTCGCAAAATGCATCTACTTGATAAAATGTATAACCGAAACTCCAAGTGAGTCCCGGGTCGAACACAGGGAGGCGAATGTTTGATTTTATGAAATTCACGTTTCATTTTCATTTGTTTATTTCATTTTTATCTTTTCTAATTTTTTTGTATTTTTATCAAGCAAGAGATTAGGTCGATGAAAACTTTATCTACTTGCAAAAATATAAGAGAGAGAGAGAAACAATCATCTATTCATAAAGAATTGTTTGTTACAACTACGAAAGTGGAAAATCTACACTACAAAAGTAAAAGAAAGATAGAAAGAGCTAAGAGAAATCCCCCTCGACGGTCGCTTGGAGGATGACTCACTCTGACGTCGCCTGGAGGAAGGTGGTGAGGAGCGGGATGAATAGGGACGGAGCCGGAGGACGGAGGGCGGGGTAGAATGGTGTCGCAGCTAGGATCTTCTTCCCGAAGGGTGGTGAGAGGACGGCTACAGGATGCTCCACGAATAGGGATGAGGGGAGGGAAAACTATTTGGTTTTTACTCTAGAGTAGCATCCCAGGCTTGGGACAAGCTTTCTCTAGAGACTTGGAGGTGGTGAGAGGAAGAAAGGAAGAGATGAAGAAAAAGGGGAGGGATAGGGGTCCTTTTATAGAGACAAAAGAATCAAATTTGTATACACAGGATATTTAGTGACGGTTATAAACATCACTAAAGATCTACAGCAAATGTCGCTGAAGATATCGCTCATGTACCCCTACTGCACACGCTATACACGCCCTTGTCGCATGTGCACGCGTGATACGCATCGCTGCTACCACTGCGTCCACGCTTGCACTACACTACTATGTGTGCTGCTTCTGTGCAACGTGGAGTATATTCGTATACGGTGCTGTGCATGTGTGGTGGCACGTGCATCCACATGCATGGCCTAGGTAATTCCACGTGGCGCAATCTGGGCTGTCCATCTTCTTTCCTTTGTAGGGGATGTTATAGAGGTTGGATTGAGTCGATTTTCACACTGTTGGGCTAGATCGTCGATCCAAATCCATCTATGCAGTCGGATCTGTCATTTGATGCTTTGGATTGCATCACCTAATCCCTCGGCCATTGATCTTCCTTGGAATGCACATGGTGCTACGGGATTCCAATCGAGGCAATTTCGTAGGTGTTGGACTCCGATCATCATCTTGATCAGATCCGTATGGTCGAATCGTCAATCCATAGCTTCAAGATAAATATCCTTCTCTCCTGATCACAAAAAGGATACAATTAAGCTAAATTATATACAACTACTCTAAATGTAGAATGATGCATGCTATTCAATAGCTATAACATGAAATGCAAATCTAGGCCTAGGAACATTCATTAATAGTCATTTTACCCTCAATAATTGTGTCTACATTAGGAGGGGTGCTTAGGGTAGTTTTGGCGCAAAAATTGGTACATTTTGGTGGTGGTGATGGGGTGAAAAGGTGGCTAGGTGGTGACACCAAAAGGAGTAGGGTGGAGCTAGCTTAGGTGAGCTTAGGTAGGCTTAGTTGGTGGAGCTAGTTAGGTAGGGTTTTAGGGTATTGGATTGCCAAGGGAGCTGGAGTTTAGCTAAGATAAGCTAGCTAAGCTAACTTAGCTAGTAGTAGAGTAGAGGAGGAGGCAATTGGAGCTAGGGTTTGAGGGGAGGAGCTGAATAGAAGAAGTCTAGAGCTGAACTAGAGCTGGTAGCTGCTGAAGAGGGTGGCATGGAGCTACTTTAGCTGGCTTAGCTTGCTAGCTCTTTGCAAGCTGCTAAGCCAAGCTAAATCAAGCTGGCTTCTACTAAAAGGAGCTGAGGTGAGCTGGGTCTGATGCTCCCGGGGATGATCTAGCTAGTTGACGTAGCTAAGGTTGCTTAGCTCAACTAAGTTGAGTGAAGCTAAGTCCTCAGGAGTTTGACTTGAGCTTCTTGAGCTAAGATGAAGTCATCTTCAGCTGGCTGGAGTTGAGTGGAGTTGGATGTAGCTGATCCTAAGCTGAGGTGAACTCCAGTCAACTCAGCTTAGCTAGCTGGAGGTCCCAATGAACTGATGGGAGTTGAGATGAGTTAGACTCAACTATGTTGAGCAGGATCTGAGCTGACTTGAGCTAAGTTTAGCTAAGATAAGCTCCCTTGAGCTATCAGTCAACTGAGATGAGCTGAATGGAGCTAGGATGAGCTAGCCCTAGTCTAAGTAAGCTGGAATCCAGCAAGGGTAAGCTGGATCAAGCTGAGTCCCAACTAGTTTGAGCTTCTCCTTCACCAGTTGCCTTCCTGAGTGCTAGGGTTCTAGGGATCTGACTATCTATCTGTCCCTAACACTCACTAAAGCATATCAAAAAGACAATAAAAAGTAAAATGCATGCCTATCCTAATTTATGCCTAAATGCATCCCAAAAACTCATTTACGGAGCAAAATCCTAAGATCGAGGTTTGTTTTAAAACATAAGAATGATGATAAACTAGTGTTTATCAGCATGCTGGTGCCGACATAGCCTAGAGTTACAAGTACCTCAGCATCGAGTCAGATTTGGGTACATCTAAGTACCAAACACCAATGAGGGCCTAAGGCCTATCTCCGAACCCGCAAACCTTTCAAGTTCCAAGGAAAAATCCTTGGTAGCCTCTCGTTACTACAACAACTCGAGTTCTCTACCCGAGCAGTGAACTCATGGTTCACCAGGTCCATGGGTGTAGCCTTACGAGCTCACCTAGTTGACCTATTATCATTTAATTTCATTAGGTTTTGTGTCTAGAACAAAACCTTAGAGACCTAGTGGATCACTTGGGGTCTCATTAAAGACCTTAGGATCCAAGCATTCATTTATTAGACTCTGATCGAGTTTATATAGATTCAACATTTTGGATTAAATTCTTTGCTTAGCCAGATTCCATCAACTTTTAATCCTATGTTTAGAGTTCAAGCAAGGTGGAATGAGCATACCAATACCGATCCTAGTCGTAGGTATCAGTGCTGGGCACCCATGGCCCCCACTAGGCTATAACATGATAGTGTCGGCATTGAGCTTGAGTACCAATACTGGGCATCCCAAGACACCATGCTACAATACCACACCAAGGTCCTAGCTATTAGGTGGGTTGAGTTAGAGCTCAAAATCTCATCAATTGTGTACATCATAGGAAAAGTGAATTGTCAATAAATTAGAGGGTCAAGACCTATCAAAAATCGGGCAGAGTTTCCTCTGTTTATCAGATATTTTCTGAAAATTGGTACTTACAACCTGCACCTATGGATGCATACCACAATTTATATAGGTGGGTACTCCCCACCATCACACCAACATGGCAAAAAATAGCGATAAACACAAGAGGGTACACCTCGCATCCAAAAGTGGTAAAAACACGAAAAAACAATGAGAAACAATGCCATGTCTCTGTTAACACAATACCACGACCATCCTTAATTAACTGCAAGACTTTCATATAGTCATATGCAGTAATGCCATCAGTTTCTATGCAAGATAATTTATATGTCAAAATAGATGGAGAGTAGTTACCCTTGTAAATTCTAGCCTCCAATATAGAAATTTGGGTGCAAACTTTGTAGTATTGCTTAAGTAATGAGGAAAATAAGATAAAATACAGAAGAAAATATATGGTATAACACCTCCCTCCCACAATAAAGTAACCACCAGCATCTACTTGCTTAGTTCCCTCATAGAAAAAGAGATAAAAGGCTACATAAGTTAAATGCTAATATTACATAGAATCATGAAAAGAGTAATATGACTCTACTATCGGATAGAAGCTACTTAACCCATGAATGTTTGCAAGCTCTATAGACCACTACTTTATATGCTACTTCAGCACTTAATTTAGTTGTTTCTATATGCTCCACATGAAAGTCCATACTTGCTATGTAGTTAAAGTTTGAAGAGCTTTCACCAAATTTTTGATATAGTTCTCTAGAGGGCACAATATCGTTACAAAGATGATACATAATACAAAGATGTATTCAACATGGATGGATTTCATGACTCTTTAGTGGAATGCATGGTCAGAGAAACAGAGAAGCTCCATATGTAGGTGAGCAGGTGTGAGTCCAGACAAGCATCCTTTCTTTTTGTCACTGATTTGACCAAGCCCATGTTACCCCCTATAGGGTACCTAAAGGTATCTCTAGAACATGAAGAATTTTTATCCTATTATTTATATTAATTTATTTACCTTGAATGTGGAAATGGAAAAGACACTTCCTTTCTATTTTAGACAAATAATGTATTAGGAGGATGTCCACGAAACTGGTTGCTTAGTCATGAGACAACTAACTAGATCTATTTGTCATGTTTTCTATTTGCTATGAAACGATAAAAATTTCAGTTTTAAGCATCATCATGCTTTGTGCTTAAGTTTCTAGGAGTGAGGGATTATCCTAACTATTGGTGTTATGATTTCAACTTTGTCCATCATATTTTCATTTCAATAACCAAGTGTTTGCCCTTGGAATTCTAGGTTTAGAATCGCTATCTTTCGATATGATATGTCTCTGTAGTTTATCCTTGTTTCATGATGTATATTGATCTTATCAAAGAACATAAGCACATCATTGAAGGGAACGAAAAGCTATCGAGTGTTCCGATGCAACATTCACAAAGAATGGGGGTTGTTTTTATGGTGGTGCTCCAACAAAAACACCACAAGTCAACAATCTTGTGAAACATTGATGCCTCAATAGATAAACACATGAGGAAATCACAAATGAAAAGAAAGCATTCCATCTATATATAACATAGCATTAATAGTGGCTTCTAACACTTCAGATTTCAAGTAGTGGATACAAGGGCAATAGTTGTTCAGTTGCAAAGCACACCATCTTCACGTATCTAATCAGATTGCACAAGAAAATATATATGAAAAGACCACTAACTAAAACCCAGATTGAGTAGCAAGTAGAAACCTCATGATTTTCATATTCAAACCACCCATCTATTACACCTAATTATAGGAAATAAGAAGTGGTAAACAAGAGGAAATCCCTACCTACTTCCCAAGATGCCAACTATACCACAACTCACGGAGGGGAGTCCTCCCCTCCTTCCATTCCTCTCTTCTCCTATGCTAGCAATAAAGTAGCAACAACATCAACACCAGTAGCTGTAGTAGTAGCAACAACAGTAGCAACAGCTACCGCAGGAGAAGTGAGAGGAGCAGCAGCAGCAGCTGTCGCAAAAGAAGTGAGAGGAGCAGTAGCCGCAATAGCAGCTACAAGTAGTGCAGTAGTAGCATAGTAGTGTCGAGTGCGGTCGTGACAATGACGATGACGGCTGATGAGGAGTGTTTCGCGAATTAAAATTAGGGTTTGGAGAACCTGTTGTCGTAGCTCACAAAATGCGTCCATCAAATAAAATTTATAACCGAAACTCTAGGGGAGTCCCGGGTCGAACACAGGGAGGCGATGTTTACTTTGGTTGAAAACCACACTTTGTTTTCTTTCTTTTTGGTATTTTGAGGTTTTGTTATTTTTTTGTGTTTTTGAAATAAAAAGAAAAGCAAGATAAGTTCACAAGAGAGATGAAACAACTATGATATATCACACAAATGTTTATTACAATGATCTATGAAAGCATAAAAGAGATAGAGGTGAGAAGAAATCTCCCGAATCGACTGTTCGGTGAGACAACGGTGCCTGATGGAAGCTTGGATGAAGGAGGTGAGATGCAGGACGATGGAGGTGAGATGTAAGAGGATGTTGGGTAGAGGAATGCTTCACCAAGGCTTTGGAATGGAGGTGAGGAGATGGAGGCGATCTTCTATGGGAATGGAGGTTGGAGGATGGCTCCAAGGCTTCTTAGGAAGGTGGTGGGATGAAGGACGAATGTTTGGTGGAGCAAAGGATAATTAAACTAATAAGAGGCCATTGGAGCTTGAGAGTAAGCTCTAATAGAGCTTTGGTAGGCTACTAGAGCATAGGAGTAGGTAGGAGTAGAGTAGGTAGAGGTGAAGAGGAATGGGGGGTGTTTATATAGTGGTGGAATGGAGGTGGTTTGTGCATAATGGCCTTTAGTGATGTTTAAGAAGTCGCTAAAGACCTGCCGGAGATGTTGCTGTGGCATTCATGTGCCTTGGCTGGAGCTTGGAAGCTCGACTGCAGCTGGCGTAGGGCGTGGCGATCGTCAACCATTGGATCATGCATGGATGGCAGAGATCGTGAGGAGGAAGCACGTGCTCGCTTCCATTTGAACTCCGCATCGCTGGCGCGTGCGTTGGCAGCCGTTGGATGAATGATCGTACGACCGAGACTCGCCCGTAGATCACACCTCATTGATTTGAATCGCATGCACCTTGTGCAATTGGGAGGATCAGACGGCGGGCATGGCTCCTGGTCGCCTTAAATGCACGCTCCAGATAGCATTCATGCGATCTGGCATGCGTCCTTGCATTAGAGGGTGGCGTCAAATGGGGCGTGAGGACTCTTGACCAGTCGATCAAGATCGAGCTGTCCTATTGCATCCTGTACTGTAGCGGATGGGGATGGAGTGCGGTTCGAACCCACACCATCGCTTTACGAAGTGGCCACCTCACCATTTGGCTAAGAAGATGGATTGTCACATGGAGGATGATGCGGTCGCCCATCTCGACAGTTGGATGAAGATCCAATGGTCAAGATGACGCCTTTGTTGATGCACTTTGGGGGAAAGAGCTAGTCGATGGAGAATGCATCTTGGTTGTTGGATTGAGATCCAACGGTTGGGATCTCTTCTTGCGGTGAGCTTAGGGCTTGATGGCTCAGATGGGCTGGCGTCTGTCTTCTTTTTCTTGTAGAAAGTGCTACAAAGTTTTGATTGGGGTGATTTCCGTGTTGACGGACTACGATCGTCGCTCTAGATTCATCTGTACAGTCAGATTCTTCATCCGAAACCCATAAAGATGCTGCATTACCTCCTGTCCATAGCTAAATGGAAGAATTAATGTACATAATATACAACTATCCTAAATGCCATGCAATAGACGTTATGCAGTATTTATAACATGATATGAAATGCTAAGCCTAGGAACTATCATAAATAAGCATTTTATCATAAATTCTTGTGTGTTTATCAACGGCCGACGAGGAAGGCAGTGGCTGGCCAGCAACTGATGGTGGTCAGTGAAGCAACAGCGAAGAGACAAGAGGAGGCTCTCCGTTCCCCCTCACTTCTTCCCTCACTTCATTCATTCTTTCTTTCTCATGTTGAAAATGAGGAGGAGGAGGGTGTGGCTTCCCCAACAAGCCAACCAATTAGATAAAAAAAAGGAAAAGGTGGAACAATTGTAAAGGAACCCCCCTCCACTCCTTTCTTGAGCTCGAAGAATGGCCATTAACATAATTTTCTTTTCTTAAATAGCCCCTAACAAATATTAGTAAAGACCATAACATGGGGTTAAGTCCAAGGAGATCTCAATCCCATGAATCATAGGATTGGTAGTGGCATGTTAAGTTTTGAAATGGTTATAAAAATTTTTTGAACCCTTACAAATAGGCCCAAAAAAATATAAAACAATCAAGCACTACGAGAACTAGAATGCAACCATAAAAGAGGCATGTCTTCTTTGTGATGAGATAATTCTGTATGCGTAGGCAAAAAGGATGCAGACTAGGAAGTAGTAGGTGTGAAAGCATAGCATCTAGAGATGATCTCCTCTATGGTGGCTTCTTTAAGATGTCATGGAGAGGATGCTAGCAATGGGGTGGTTGTGTGATGGTGGTGTAAGGACAGTTATGGAGGGTGTAGGGGATTAGTGGGCGTTCATGATGATGGTGGAGGAGGGAGGGTGGTGATCGACAAAGGAGATGGATAGGGAGAGGGATGGGTGGCTAAGGGGTTTATATGGAGAAGTGAGAGGACAAATTGGATTAGTGGGGATTTTTCCTACATGAAAAATCCTTTCAAAAGGATAATCCATGTAGAATAAGTAAAGGATAAGGAGATCTTTTCTTGACATTGTTGATTCAATGACTTCTTTTGAATTCTACGTTCTCATATTAAATCTTTACCCTTAGATCTTCAACCAATTACATCTTATTATTTATTATATCGAGAAAGCATTTCTTGGTATTATATTTAAAGTAGGAAGGATCATAGAACATTGGATTGCTTTAGTTGCATCTACACTCCATATTTCTCCCTAACATTATTTCATGAATTAGAACTTCCAAAATAATGGTGTTTATTAATTTAACCCTCTATAGTAGAAAATAAAGAAATCAACATATTGAGCTTAATGATACTTTATTGACCAAATATGCATGCATTCCTAAATAAATGAACTTGTATATAAATTGTGCTTATTTAACATAATTATGCAATTAATACTACAAAACTAACATAAATTAAGCATGATTTATGTAAACATTCATGTGTTCATCACACCTATAATGACCCAGGTTCTGCTAACCAAAGAGACCCAAGTCGTCGAATGTTAATATCAAGCAAACAAATAATTAAAGGATTGCTGTCACTTAAGAACATCATTGGCTAAACATTCATTCATAATGCATTAAGTAAAAATAAAGTACCGACAATCATAATGAAATCCACCACAGAAACAAGAAAGTAAACTAAGTGCTCAAGTATAAGTATAATCGGGAGAAGACTGAAAAAATAAAAGAGTCTAACAAATTGAAATAAAACCTAAACAGGCAACACACTCAGCATGGTTCTTGCTTATAGAGTAACTTATAGACCCTCGTAGTTGGCAGAGTAGCACATACAAGAGATTGTGGAGTTATATGGTGTGCCCAAAGGGATTATTTCATATAGAGATGCCCTCTTTACTACCTAGCCTAGGGAAGCATTCAACGGGCCTTAGGGACACGATTAAATTTGAGCACGTCATGCCACCCACAGAGTGACAGATAGTCAGAGAGGATGATTCAAACTTTGGAGGACCTATTATGGTTGTTCATACTAGAGCTGAAAGGATCTTGGGAGGAGCACCTACCTCTAGTGGAGTTCACATGCAACAATAGCTATCACACTAGTAATAATATGGTTTTGTATGAGGTGTTATATGGAAGGAAGTGAATGTCGCCCTCACTTGGAATGTGGTTGGTGTAAAGTGGAAGGTACATCCTAGATTGCTTTGCCAGAGCAAGGAAGTCATCGAGTAGATTTGAAGGAAGCTTGCCACGATGTAGAGTCGGTAGAGGAGTTATATGAATTATCAGCGACGAGATGTTCAATTTAAGGTCGATGACTTTGTCTTCCTCAAGGATTCACTGATAAAAGGAGTAGAGAGATTTATGGTGAATGGTAAGCTAGTGTCGAGATTTGTAGGCCTGTTTGAGATATTGGAGCGGGTCGAACTAGTTACTTATAGCCTTGTCTTGCCACCTTAGCTAGCCAGCATCCATAATGTCTTCTACATCTCCAGCTTATGGAAGTATGTATCAGCTCTACACCATATTCTCAACTATGATAATGTGGGGATCGAGGATGACTTGACCAACCAGGAGCAGTCGGTGCAGGTTCTGGATCAAATTGTTCAAAGGCTACAGAACAAAAAGATCACCGTAGTGAAGATCTTGCAGAGGAGTCAGAAGTACGAAGAGGTAACCTAAGAATCGAAGGCAGAAAAGAAGGAGAAATACCCATGCCTTTTTACTAGTGAGACTAGAACACACTGGTTTATTTCTCTTTAAGGTTGTTATGAAATTAGTGTGGTTTTTCTTCCTATAATTTTTCTCGAGTTTTGGGGGAAAAATCTTTTTTAAGGTTGTTATATTTGTAATACCCTAAAATCAAGGCCCCGAGTCATCTTAGACTATTTTAAGTCATTTCGAACCTGTAAAGTGTTGAGTTAGGTGTGAGTGCAAATGCCTTGTAAAAATGTAGAGAAACATGTGTTTTCTGTCAAACCTCATCAAAAGGGTGCCATGTGTTGTATCATTGGATTCCTTTCATCACGAGCATTCCATCAATGTTTATTTGGCACAAATACAATGTGTGTAGCTCAAGTTAGGTCCAAAAAAAGTCGACAGGGACCTAAATGCAAGATGAACCAAACCTATGGTTATTATTGGTAGTTTCCCGACAAAACCCAAACCTAATTCTTGTATTGGGTCTATATAAGAGTGCTTGGGAATTGGAGCCATCATTACATCAATTGTGCTTCCCAAATTAGAGTGAAAGAAAGAGAAAAGGAATTAATTTAGATTAGGTTTTCATGGATCTATTCGTAATAGCGAAGAAGTTGAGTGATGATTGTACAATTACAAGTGTTAATAACATCAATTAGAGTCAATTTCGAGGGTACTTGTGAGATAATGTCAGATTTTAATGGGTTTGGGAGCATTGCATGTATATTGCATGATCTTTACATTTTAATCGCTTCGAATCAATGTTTAATGACCATGTGCACAAGTCCATTTTGAAGCAGGTCTCAGATGAGCGATCGGACTGTACGGATGGATCCGGACTGATGAACGGAGTCCAACAGACTCAAAATCATTTCAATCTGATCTCCATTGCTCCCATAAAAAGCTCAAGAAATCCTGACTGTTGATCCACTAATCAACGACCCTAAACGCGACTTGTGGCACTTGCTCCTACTTCGATCGCACTCACTTCCTCTCTTCATCATGCGCAGATGAGATCTTAATCGCAGATCCACCATCGGATAGCTGTGGTGTGTGGGCGCCAGATGCAAAGGCATGACCAATGCACGGCCTTAGCGCATTGGTTAAGAATTCACGCCTCCACCACATGACGCGAGTTCAAATCCCGCTATACCTCAATTTCGCAATTGAGGCGCAACGCAGTAGGAGCAACAGTAGTGCAAGCAAGCACGCACGCGTGCGGGCAATAGTGTTGGCGAGGCAGCGTGCTGAGACTAACATGCACGCACAACACGGCATGCGAGGCGCACAACATAGCGTAGAGCATTGAAGGCACGAGGGTGAGGGCGGGGGCTATGGCGATGCTTGTAGCAGGTCTTTAGTGACGTATTTGATTGTCACTATTGACTCGGTGACAAATTTGAGCCCTCTCCTCAACTATAAAAAGGGACCTATTGACAGAGACCATTTTCACACATTTTGAAAGTCGTCGGAATCGTAGTAAAGTTGTGCAAAAACGTTCGTCAAAAATTAAGTTTGTAAATATAACAAAACATGAGTCCCGGTCGTTCGTCTCTGAGAGGAGTTGCTTTTACTTTTGAAATCGATCTTACTCTACTTTGTTTAGAATCGCATGCCGGTTCGTGATTATTATGTAGTTAGGTATGACATGCTCAGTTGCAAGAATATTAGGAATTGGAATCAGGCAACTTGAATCACACAAAAAGAATGAAAATTATTAAGCTAATGGTGATTTCAAACATATAGAGACAAATATATATATATAAGCATTTTCCATTCATTCAGTGGGAGAGTTGTTTACAACATGAAACATAGACGAAAGCTTGTACATAAATGCTTGAAAATTAAACCTAGCTACCAGAAAATGACTGCATACAAGAATCAATGGGGGGATTTCGCATGCATCATTGGGGGAGAGGTTAAGACTACGCTACTAAGCAGTAATAAAAGCAGTAAAACTATGGAGAGCATAAACTAAATCTAGTAGAATAAAGGGCATTCAGGGGTGGTCCCCGATGGCCTTGGAGTGGTCGAGAGGAGAATGAGGGGCGGCCAATGCAGCTTAGGCCGACCCTTGGAGAGAGGGAGCATTGATCCAGCATCCTGGCATGATGTCCTCCGTGGTGGTGGTAAGCTCGTGGAGGTGGAGTAGCTGACCTAAGTGAAGGTGGGCGTGTATGGAGCTAATGAGGTGAGTGGTGCCAATGGAAGCCAAGGGATGTGAATGGAGCCAACTGGCCACCCCTTAGGTCTTTTTATAGACCTAAGGGAAGCTCTCTAGAGAATTATGGAATTCTCTAGAGAGGCCTATGGTGGGAGCTCGTGGGAGAGTGAGAGAGAGAGGATGGATGGTGGTTTTTAGATCCACCAAATGTAGATCTAAAAATTGAATGGCTCTTGGTTGCTAATTTTGGCAACCAAGGAAACCACAAGTGGTAGAGAGTTCTAGAGAACTCTAGGCTAGGTATTTTCGTGTGGATGGTGTGTGTGGGTCGAAACTTAGGTTCTAGTGGGTTTAGGTCAAGGTAAGTCTCAAATTAGGGTTATAAACCCTATTTCACTAAGGTAAAGTGCAATTAAACTTAATATAAGTTTAATTGGGTGTGTGGAAACTTAATTGAGAGTAAAACAACTCAATTATTTTACATCTAGGTTAATTGGACTCTCACTGAGTCCAATTGGACAGTGTATGCTGAGATCAGGGCTCAATTGGACTCAATGAGTCCAATTGAATAGGCTGATGGAATTGACTAAGATCCAAGTTAATTATGTTTAGTGAGGACCTAATTAGGTCCTTAGGGAGGTCTATAGGTGATGTACTAGGGTTAGGGCACCTTAATTTAGGTTCCTATGGGGTTGGAATTGGGTTTAGGGACCTAGAGATCCAAGATCAAGGCTTAAATCTCAAAACAGGAACTGGAGAGCAGTATTAGATGTCTAATAATAGTGTCAGACATCTTATACTCAAAGATCAGAAGTTTAAACTTGTTGTCTGGACATCCAATCAGAGTCAGGAGGGATTTTGGGTTCTATTTTGGGTATTTTGCAGAAATTGGATGTCTGACGAAGTATCTGGATGTCCAATAACACTGCAGAAGTGGGTTTGAGGTGTGTGGGAGATGGCTAGGGTCCTGGATGCCCTATAACTTATCTGGACATCCATATTAGGGTTGGAACTTGGGTTTTAGGGCTTTCTAGGGTGTTGTGACCTAATCTAAGGGTGGCTAAGGCTTGGGGAAGTCTCTAGGCTATCCTAGGGCTAGGATGAACCTAAGCTCTTCACATTTTATCGCTTTATTCCTACTTAATAGCATAGAAAACCTTTAACTCCCCTACATTATTATTCCTACATCTAATCTAAGCCTTCTGCTCCAACTCTGCTGCAACTCCGGTTATTCCTGATCTAGCTTCAAATGCAGCTCCCGATCAGCTTATTCCCTGCAATTGACATAATATACTTAATCGACACATTATAACATTATTTCATGCATAGCTAAAGAAGGGCAGTAAAGATGCAGATAATGCGTATGTATGCATGAGTAGCCCTAACTTATGCTATGTCCTAGCTTAATGTATGTCAATTAAGACCTATGATTGATGTGCAATCATACCCCCATGCCTAAATCTTGCTAGTCCCTAGCAAATGCAAGACTAAATTATTTACAACAAAGGTCCTTAAAGGATTGATTATTTTATCAAGTGTATGCGTAGAGATTTTTCTCATTTTTGTTTTCATTTTATGCTGTAGAAATCTAGACAATCGTGAAAGTGCTGCTATGTAGCTTTTGCAACGGATTCGAGTGGAAAACTGATTCACCTCTAAAGGCTGTACTTGACCCCTAGTAAAAATTCTAGCGGGATAGGCGGACTTCTTCCCTCGGGGTATTCAATATATTCTATGAATTCCACCATGGCTTTAGGCTTAGGTAGAGAATCTTTAAGGGCTAAGATTATATATTTGGTGGCTTACTCTCACTTGGTGCTACATAGAGACTAGTACTACAGAATCTAGATTCCCGGATGATGAGAACCTCATCATGAGCCATAACTAGCTCATTTTGACCTAATGCAGAGAATAAAAGCTCCTACATAACCTTAGAAAGGCTTGGCTCAGAGAGATTCTGAGTTTGCAAAGAAAACATAAACTGAGGGGTAAAAATGCAATTTCACCAATCTGATCTGAAAATAGGGTAACTCAGGGTCCAAACATAGGTCAAAACAACCTAATAAGAAGAAAAGTGGGATGAATGACTCAATAAGGGCTACAGCAACTCCAAGGAATTAAATGACAGCCTGTAACCCTAAAAACAAACCCACTTCAATTCACGTGGTTCGAGGCAAGGTAAAAATCAAATAAACCCTCTAAAATTCATAGAAAAATAATCTCTACGGTTTAGGACTTTCAATTTGGCCTTAGGAACCCATTTTGACCTACAATGAGAACCTGCCCAATTAACAACTTAATTTGGGTTTTTGCATAAATTGATCGGTCAAACAAGGTTTAATCTAGAAATAAAATTCACCATCATAATCCTTAGGTCCTAATTAGTCAGATATAAAAACTTGGGCCTAAGAAGAAACCTTCTAGACCAACTTTACACTTTGGTCCTCATATATTTACTTTTTGGCCCTCAACTTTTGAACCCTCACATTTTGGCCCCTAACTCCCTTCGTTCTTTGCATTTAGGTCCCTCCTGCAAAACCTGAGCAGCGCCATGCTCCGGCGACCTTGCGCGGAGCATGGCGCCGCACAGGGTGAGGGAGGGGCCCTGGCAAGTCAATCGGGGGTACCCTGCGTCGTCAGCCACCGCAGGGACACCCCCCTGAGTGCTGCGACCGCCCATATCGCCCGTGCGAATGCACGGACGGTATGGGTCTCCTTCCTCCGGCGTCCTCCGCCGAGGGAGACACGTCGTCTCCCTCCGCCCTCCTCTCTGATTCTGCCCCTATAAATACCCCCGTCGCTCCGCCGTTCTTCGCAGCTCGGATCTGACGGAGACACCCCCTCAATTCCTCCCTTCCCACTCCGACAGACGCCCCCTTGCTCCGGCGGCCTCTCCTCCTCCTCCTCGTCACCCTGCCGCACTACCAGCAGCAGGGTTACCTTCCCTCGATCTTTCCGTGTCACGCTGCACCCAGCTGGCGCCTCTCCAGTCCCTTCCTCGCCGCCGCCCCTTCCCCTGGGTAGTTTCTTCTCCGGCGACAGTCGATACGACTGTCGCCTGCGCCAACCCCTCTTCGTCCAGCTTAATAGGTAAAACTTCTCTTCTTCCTCCCCTCTTTCTTTTCCTTACTGAAAACCCTTACTGTCGACCCCGATTTCCCACCGATCACCCTCACCTTCTCCACCTCCGGCCAAACTCCGGCGAATCGCTCCCATCGCTCCAGCACCCGACACGGCTCGCCGACCTATGCATAACCTCCACCTCCTCACCCTGATCCTCTTCCACCCCTCCACTTCCCACCAAACGCCCTCTGCAGATCCACCGAACACACCCACTTCTCCGCCCGCAGTTTGACCTAGGGCGACCCTGTTGCTCCACCACGCCCACTGCAGACCCTCCGACCACCTTCGCCGTGCCACGGCGAAGGTTCTCCGCATATCTGATTAGGCCGAGAGGCCATGCTTCTGTGAACAGGTGTCGCACCTGCCATCGCCATTGCTGAGCAGCGAAGCTCCTTCGACCTGTTGCTCCAGGCAACACCACGCCCAGGTCAGACTCCCAGGCTTCGCAGGGTAGCTTCGCGAAGTGTCAGGCTGCAGTTCGGGTGAAGCCCTCGCCCGAAGCCCTCACGCGAAGTTCTCGCTGCCGCTGCTTCCTCCGCGCAGGCGCTCACATTGGGGTGGGACATTTAGTCCCACCTCGGAAGACTTCGAAGAGGAGCGCCGATATAAGTTGAAAAAGTTCTGTAGGCTTATCGCCTCAGCACACGGGGTGCGGTCCCTCTCACACCGCTTCACCCGGCCCGTCCGCGAGCTCATCACGCGGATCCGGCCGACCCGACCCGACTTGACTACCACTCCTCGCCCACCACCGCACGCCGGTGAGCCTGGACCCGGGCGCCACTCGTACCCGATTACCCGGTTGCTCTGGGAGAGCTGTCCTAAGAGTGAATTCTGAGAGAGAAAGAGACGCGCGGGGGTGGGGGGTAGAGTAGGTTTTGTCCTCTGACTCTGAACTCTTGAGCGTGCATGCACAGGTGAAGAGGAAGGAAGCTAAGGGAGACACTGTAGCAACAAGCGATTTAAGTCGTCTGATTTTCCAATCAGACGATGTCCTGAAGGCAAAGAAGACGAAGGAAGGCGAGGCAGAGGAAAGAGAGGAACACAGAGAGGCCAAGTGAAGACTCTACCGAGATCAGAAGACAAAGAAGAAGAAGAAAAGAAGAGAGAAGGAGCAGCCAGGTGAAGAAACAGAAAGCAGAAGAAGAGAAGCAAGAAGAAAAGAAGAAGAAGAGCACGGGAGGAAGATCTGAAGCAAGAAAAGAAGAAACAAAGAAAATAAAAAGAAGAAAAAGGTAGGATCGTCCAACCAAGAAATAGAGGAAGAACACGAAGAACAAAAGCCAAAGAGGAGAGAAGACAAAGAGGAAGAAAGAAGAGAAGAAGAAGAGCCAAACTTTCATCTCTCTATCTCTCTCTCTTTATTTTTGTAATAGAACATGTATATCTCTAGAATACGACTTGCTCCCTAAGTTCGACCTCGGGAGAACTGTATTTTCCGAGTAACAAATATTAGCAAATGATGGCAATAACTATCTGTACTACAACGACTTAAGAAAAGCTAGTTGCTGCCACCGTTTGCCAGTTGGCGCCGTTGCCTGGGAGCAACGGCTATTCTAGAGGTAAACATTCCTATTTTTTTTAGTTCTGATAATCTCCTCTCTTTTGTGCAGCTACAGGAAATCAAGAAGACAAGCAACCACACGACAACCACTCCGAGGACAGGTAATTTTTTTCCTCTCGCTATTAACCCCTAAACTCTAAAGAGGAAGAAAAGAAAAGAACAAGCAATATAGGGCTAACCTGTCTTCTATACTTAGTAAACCATAAGAAGTTGCATGTTTTCAACCCATTATTCCTGTACACTATTAAGGGTATTTAGGGGCTAACACATTCTTGCTTGAGCCCTAATTACCCACCAAAGAACTAACTGGACCAAGTAGAGCCAACATAAGATTCAACATTAGGGATTTAGAGACACACTTCTTAAACAAGAATTGAGAAACCTTAAAAGAAGTGTGCCCAAGCCATTATCTGGAAATACCTATCCAAAGAAACCCTAAAATAAGATTGGCTCTTTAAACACTTGAACCCTAAAAGACAAGACCTAATAAGCAAAACTGGCAGGTAAAGTTGACCATTTGGGTCAACTAACCTTCAAATTAGGTCACTCTTTGCACTTAAAAGACTAAATTTCAAGTGGAACCCTAAGCACCTTGCTCTTGAACTAAAATTGGTAGACTTAAGAGGTCAAGATCCCCATTCTGGTCTACCTGGAACCGCAGTGACAAGAGAGGTCGGGTGGGGGAAACCCTGTAACCCGTGGGGACGCTCTACCGTGTAGGGGTCTTCGCGGGACTCACCCTCTCTGGTAGCCCAGGTAATTCTCAGGTGGTCGATCTTTCTGATCAATGGGTCCATCTGCCCCGCACCTCTATAGTCACCCAACACATTTTTGGGTGTCTTGATTGGGTCCAGCACCTTCTAAACTCATCTCTTCCAACAGTGCATGTACGGTAGGAGGTCCTTAAGACCACCCTTAAGACCTCCTTTAGAAATTCACTCTCGTCAAGGCCAAGCCTCGACGCCCGTGTTTATGCAGAAACCCCCTCACATTATTCTCTCTTCTGATTCAGAACCAAGTTCTTCTTCCCCCATCATGGCTCAGCCAGTTGAGGAAGAAAACAATCTGGAGCACCAGCTCCAGCGACTCAACGACCTCTTCGAAAACTTTGTGCACCCACCGCAGCGTCCCATGATGCGGGACCATTATAATTCTGCTGCGGTGGCCATCGAGCCTCAAGTCAGAATCTCGACAGGAGGACCTGATTCTGAATTAAAGCCCAATATGATTCATGCTATACCTAAATTCCATGGGCTTAATTCTGAAGATCCCTTCCAGCACATCAAACAGCTAAAGCATCTGGCCCAAACTTTCGGGTCAGATGCACAAAATCGGGATATTCTTCTCATGAAGATGTTGTCCTTTTCTCTTATGGACAAGGCCGCCCATTGGTATCAAACTCAGACCCGGCCGATCAACAATTGGGAAGAACTTCAGTCCGAGTTCCTGAAAAAGTTCTTCCCTGTTGGACAGACCAACGCCTTGCGCCATCAGATTACACACTTCACCCAACAAACAGGGGAACCTCTCCATGAGGCATGGGATCGTTTTCAGGATCTCATGAGAAAGTGCCCCCATCACGGAGTTCCTAAATGGGAACAGGTCCAATCTTTTTACCAGGGACTCCGTGAGGACATCCGTCTTTTCGTCAATGCAACCTGCGGAGGAAATATCATGGGTCAACATGAAGACACCGTGTGGGAGATTCTCGAAAACATGTGCGAGAACTCCATCAACAATGACTCCATGGGATTATTCGACAGGACGAATACCCGCATAGCGACGAATCTCAGGGGAGCACACGAGACGCAGGGCCTGTTCGCATCAGTCGACTTGGAGTTAATGGCCAGTCGATTGGACAAGGTCTCGATTATCGAAAAGAAGGTGGATGAGCTGACTCAGCATCTACAGCGAGCCACCTCTGCGCATAACCCTTTCGCATAGCCTCCTTCCACAAGGGAAACTGTGCAAAACATTCTCCATCGATCTTCTCCTAGGATGGACCCATCATTCGGATCTTTGCCCGGAGGTCCTTCCTGCCAGGGGAATTCCATTCCCGCTTTCTCTAACTCTGTGGAGATTCCTCAGACCTGCGAGGACCTCAACGCCATCCAGAACGACCCTTTCTCCAACACCTATAATCCTGGATGGCGTAACCATCCTAACTTTCAGTGGGCGGGAAATTCCCAAACCCAAAGACCATCCTTCCAACCCCGCCCACAACCTCCTCGTCCTTACTAGCCGCCTCAGCCTCGACCCAACCCTACTTATCCATCTGGGCCAAATCAAGATCAAATGTCCCTTATCCTTCAGACCCTGGTTGACATTCAAAGAACGAATGCGGCTATCCAGAAACAACACAAGGACGAACTTACAGAGGTCCGAAACCAATTGACCTAGTTGGCAAACTCTCGCCAGCCAGTTACTCTTCCTTCCCAACCTCCGCCTAATCCCAATAACGTGCCCACCCAGCGACGCGTTATCAACCCAAACCCGGGCTATGCCCATATGATTTATCAGGCCCCCTCTGTTCCTTCACCTGACGGGATAGTGGCCTCCACTTCTTTTGCAGATTACCAACAGCAAGCTATCTTACCCAATCCCAACCAAAACCTGGAAGGACTTAATTCCGTAACGACCCGCAGTGGTAAGGAAACCCAAGACCCACCTCATCCGAACCACTCCAAGCCTGGTAGTGATCCCAAGCCTAGGACAGTAATCCAGGACGTCCCCACCCCTATCCCAGATCCACAACCTGGACCTATCTTAGAAGAACCACCCAAGATCCCGTTTCCCAAGGTCTTGACCAAGGGAAAGAAGACCACCAAGCCCGTGGCACCTGGGGAGGACCTGGTCAAGCTCTTTGAGCAGGTCCACATAAACATCCCCTTGATGGATGCAATCCGCCATGTACTAGCTCACGCACGATTTTTAAAGAATGTGTGTACACCCCAGCGTAAGCCGCAAACCAAGGGTGGGAGCCCAATTGTTCTGTCAGAGCAAGCCAGCTCTGTAATCCTCAGTAAACTCCCACCCAAGGCAAAAGATCCTGGTACTCCCCTGATCTCCTGCAAGATAGGTGATACCCAATTTGATAGAGCTCTGCTAGACTTGGGTGCATCCATAAACCTGATACCCACATCCTTACTTGACCATCTAGAAGAATCTGAGCTAAAACCAACTGAGGTGACATTACAATTAGTAGATCGATCTATAAAGTCACCAAAAGGGATTCTCGAGGATGTTATCGTAAGAGTGCGGGATTTCTATTTCCCAGTGGACTTTATAGTCTTAGATATGGACGCACCTAAAAACCCTAGGGATACACCAATCATTCTAGGGAGACCTTTCTTGGCTACTGCTAGAGCCAACATCAGCTGTGAGGAGGGCCAAATAGAGCTTAAATTTGGAGATCAAACCTTAAAAATTGATATATTTAAGGCCCAACAAGGAATTAATTACGGTGTCATCGAACAGATTTGTGACGTTAGGATTTTGGTTGATGAGTCACACCTCCAGAATGACTCGATTATGCCTCATCAACCACAGAAGGATCTTGACCCGCAAGCAGAAGAGTCGAATCCAGACATACTCAACCCAGTAACTCCTACCCTTGAACCTCACATCTACACTAAACCACCTGCTGCTGCCGATAACCCTATCCTCGAGTTAAAGCCTCTTCCTGCTCACTTGAAATACATCTTTTTGGGTTCCAATCAGACCCTTCCTGTGATTATAAATTCCACCCTCAATTCCGAACAGGAATCCCGTCTGATTACTGTTCTCCAGCAACATCGCAGAGCCATCGGGTGGACTCTCGATGATTTGACTGGAATAAGCCCCTCTTATTGTACTCATCATATCTATTCAGAAGAGGGTGCATGACCTTCTCGTGAAATGCAGAGACGTTTGAACCCTAATCTGCAGGAGGTCGTGAAAAAGGAGATCATTAAGTGGTTAGATGCCGGGATCATCTACCCGATCTCCGATAGTTGTTGGGTGAGCCTAATTCAGGTTGTGCCTAAGAAGGCAGGACTCACCACCATAACGACTGAAACTGGGGAAATCATTCCTACCTGATTAGCCAATGCGTGGAGAGTCTGTATAGATTACCGCCGACTCAATTCCTCCACAAAGAAGGACCATTTCCCACTACCCTTCATTGATCAAATTCTCGAGAAACTAGCGGGAAATAGGTTCTTCTGCTTTCTTGACGGGTACTCCGGTTACAACCAGGTGGCAATCCATCCTGAGGACCAAGAAATGACCACATTCACCTGCCCCTTCGGAACGTATGCTTTCGAAGGATGCCTTTTGATCTTTGCAATGCACCCACTACTTTTCAGCGGTACATGCTTGCCATATTCTCAGATATGGTAGGTGATTTCCTGGAAGTCTTCATGGATGACTTTTCAGTCTTTGGAGAATCTTTTGATGATTGCCTCCAACACTTGGTCCAGATACTCAGGCAATGCATTGAGGTGAACTTGGTTCTTTCCTGGGAAAAGAGCCATTTCATGGTTCCTGAGGGAATTGTCTTGGGACACTCAATTTCGAAAAAAGGCATCCAGGTGGATCGAGCCAAGGTTGATCTGATTTCTCGCCTTCCCATACCTAGCTCGATTAGGGACATCCGCTCCTTTTTAGGGCACGTCGATTTTTACCGCCGTTTCATTCCAGATTTCTCGAAATCGCGTGCCCCTTGACTTCTCTTCTCTCTAAGGATGTACCTTTTGAAATCTCCAAGGAATGCACGCTATCCTTTGAAAACCTACGTGACCGAGTCACCCAGGCACCTATCCTATAATCCCCTGACTGGTCTCAACCCTTTGAGATCATGTGCGATGCGTCTGACTTCGCTGTAGGAGCGGTCCTGGGACAGAAAGCTGACGGGAAACCCGTGGTCATCTACTATGCTAGCAAGACACTTGACGAGGCTCAGCGTAACAATACGGTTACGGAAAAAGAGCTGCTAGTTGTAGTATTTGCCCTTGAAAAATTCTGATCGTATCTTCTGGGTTCCCATGTCATCATTTACTCGGATCACACGGCTGTAAGGCATCTCCTTGCCAAGAAGGACGCGAAGCCCCGACTAATCCGTTGGATCTTGCTGTTGCAAGAATTCGATCTTGAGATTCGCGATAAGGCGGGAAGGCAGAATGTGGTAGCCGACCATCTGTCCCGTCTTCCTTCTGTGATCATCAACCCTTCCGGACCCATCGTGGAGCATTTTCCTGATGAACACCTGCTTTCTGTTGGTACTAGACTTCCATGGTTTGCTGATATAGTAAACTACTTGGCATCTCATCAGACACCGTCTGATTGGCCGAAGGCCAAGAAAGACAAATTGCGTTCTGATTCCAAGTATTACATTTGGGAAGACCCGTACCTTTTCCGCATAGGTGCTGATCAAATTATTCCGAGATGCATCCTGGAAGAGGAAATCAGCAATATCCTATCTTTCTGCCATGACCAGGCATGCGGTGGCCATTTCTCAGGGCATAAAATCGCATCCAAAGTCCTCTAGTGTGGCTTCTACTGGCCTACACTTTTCAAAGACGCATACAGTCACTGCAAGGCATGCAGTCGTTGCCAGACTTTGGGCAACATGAACCATCGTGACATGATGCCTTTGCAGCCAATTCTCGTATGCGAAATCTTTGATGTATGGGGGATTGATTTTATGGGCCCCTTTCCTGTTTCGGATGGTTTCGAGTACATTCTGCTTGCGGTGGACTACGTGTCCAAATGGATCGAAGCCATACCGACCCGAACCTGCAATCATAAGATTGTTCTTAAGTTCATACGTCAAAACATTTTCTCAAGGTTCAGGATTCCCCATGCTATTATCTCTGATGGGGGGACCCATTTTACAAACGCTCAGTTTAGGTCACTGATGGCCAAATATGGGGTGTCTCACCGAATCTCTGCTCCTTACCACCCCCAAACAAATGGTCTAGCTGAGCTATCAAATCGGGAGATCAAGAAAATCCTGCAAGTCACTGTTTGGCCTGACAGGAAGGACTGGTCGTCCCGACTTCCGGAAGCATTGTGGGCCTATAGGATCGCCCACAAGACCAAATTGGGCATGTCTCCCTTTAGACTGGTGTATGGAAAGGCATGTCACCTTCCCGTAGAATTGGAGCATAAAGCCGATTGGGCAGTACGGAACTGTAATCTAGATCTTTCCATGGCTGGAACCCACAGAAAACTCCAAATCAGCGAGATCGATGAATTATGCCTAGATGCGTACGAGAACTCGCGAATCTACAAGGAGCGGGTTAAAGCCTTCCACGACAAGCACATCTCGAGAAAGATATTTCATCCTGGTCAAAAGGTCCTACTCTTTGATGCCCGACTCAAACTTTTCCCGGGGAAACTGAGGTCCAAGTGGGTCGGACCGTATTTAGTCTGACAGGTTTTTGAAAATGGAGCAATTGAAATCAGTCCACTCAGCCATGATTTCGAACCTTTCATCGTGAACGGTCAGAGACTCAAACCGTTCATTGATGTGACTTCTACTGATTCGGCTGAATCATCCCTCATCCTCCATTCCCCTTGAACTTACTGCGCCCGGCCGATGGCGTAAAACTCAGTGCTTAACGGGAGGCAGCCCGTCATTTCTTGAAAATCTAAAACCTTTTTTCTGACACCAATGTGCACTTAAGGTTCACCCTTTAAGATAGCTGACTCCACCTCTGCAGACGATTTCTAATCTCAGATGCTTGCATCTGAGATTAGAAATCGTCCGTAGAATTCATCCCGACCCATTCACTCACAAAAATATCTGTTTTAAGGAATAAATTAACTAAATAAAAACCCCTAAATCACAATGAGGACATTGCAAGTTTTAGGCATGGGGGGGTATAAGTGCAAAACTTGTAGAAAAAAAGGTTTTAAACAAAAAATTCACATATGCCAAAAACACCATAAAAATTAAAAATTTTTCAAAATAAAAAGAATAAGAGGAGAAGGAAAAGAAACAAAATGAAAAGGAGCACAAAAAGATGAAAGAAAAGAGTAATAGTCATTAGTAAGAAGCTAAGGAATTAACCTTAGTCTAGACCATTTTTTCAAGAAAAGAAATGAAAAGTGCTTGGTAAGATTAGTAAGAATGCAAACCGTAGGCATTCTTGATAGACTCTTAGTACCCATTAAGATCTAGACAATCCTCAAGAGGTTGAGGAAAATGAAAAGCTTAAGTACTAGGTCCAAGGCTTAGGGGTATTTGACCACGCTAACTAACTTCTGGTGTATGGGACTCAGTAACCTAAGCACCCTAACCTCACACACAGCCTGGTTCAGCAAGCGTAAAAATCAAAATCACACAGAAGCGTTGAAAAAATTCTGAAAAGTACACCTAGAATAGGAGCGGCTGATTAACACAAGTTGATTTGGACGAGTTCCCAGCGTAGAGAGGTGGGAAATCCCCTCAAAGATGCGTAACAAATATCATCTCCTCGGTGCTTGTCTCGTAGGATATTCACATATCCTACTGGGGGCATGTAAGCACCCTGCTGGTTCAGATTCCATGGATGGCATTATCACGAAGTGTCAACTGCCAGGGTCTGAACGCAGCCACGGAACACCATGGATGGGATTATCTCGAAATCTCAATAGCCAGGGTTCTGGGGGTTGCCATGGGCGGTGCTATCTCGAAGCATCGATCGCCAGGAACCCTTGAGGATTGATGATGGGGGCAAGGAATCTGATACAGACCGTGTTGAAAAGCCAATCCTAAGCTAGAATTAAAAAGAAAAAGAGAGAGAAAACTCTCCAAAATAGAAAAATTTTCTACCTCTCTCTCTTACAAAACGCACTGCGAACTGAACCAGGGCTAAAATCATTTCAAGCACGGGTGCTTTAACTACAAAGTCCAATAAACCTTAGGTTAGTTCTTGTGGGTCTTAAAAACCTTTGCTAAGGACTGAGGCTGAGGCTAGACAAATTTGGATCTTGATTGGTACTAGAGTACCTTTTAAGCCTATGGTCAGCATTCTAACCTAATCTAAGTTTAAATGAAAAAGCACTTATCTGAAGCTATTAAAGAACTTCATGGTCTAGAACAAGGGTTGAAACCTTAAGTTTTTGCTAAGGGACTAGCAAAAGCTAGGCATGGGGGTATGATGAGAACCTCATCATGAGCCATAACTAGCTCATTTTGACCTAATGCAGAGAATAAAAGCTCCTACATAACCTTAGAAAGGCTTGGCTCAGAGAGATTCTGAGTTTGCAAAGAAAACATAAACTGAGGGGTAAAAATGCAATTTCACCAATCCGATCTGAAAATAGGGTAACTTATGGTCCAAACATAGGTCAAAACAACCTAATAAGAAGAAAAGTGGGATGAAATGACTCAATAAGGGCTACAGTAACTCGAAGGAATTAAATGACAGCCTGTAACCCTAAAAACAAACCCACTTCAATTCACGTGGTTTGAGGCAAGGTAAAAATCAACTAAAACCTCTAAAATTCATAGAAAAATAATCTCTAGGGTTTAGGATTTTCAATTTGGCGTTTGGAACCCATTTTGACCTACATTGAGAACCATGCCCAATTAACAACTTAATTTGGGTTTTTACGTAAATTGACCGGTCAAACAAGGTTTAATCTAGAAATAAAATTCACCATCAGAATCCTTAGGTCCTAATTAGTCAGATATAAAAACTTGGGCCTAAGAAGAAACCTTCTTGACCAACTTTACACTTTGGTCCTCATATATTTACTTTTTGGCCCTCAACTTTTGAACCCTCACATTTTGGCCCCTAACTCTCCTTCGTTCTTTACGTTTAGGTCCCTCCTGCAAAACCTAAGCAGCACCATGCTCCGGCGACCTTGCGCGGAGCATGGCGCCGCGCAGGGTGAGGGAGGGGCCCTGGCAAGTCAGTGGGGAGTACCCTACGTCGTCAGCCACCGCAGGGACACCCCCCTGAGTGCTGCGACCGCCCATACCGCCCGTGTGAACGCACGGACTGTATGGGTCTCCTTCCTCCGGCGTCCTCCGGCGAGGGATACACGTCGTCTCCCTCTGCCCTCCTCTCTGATTCTGCCCCTATAAATACCCCCGTCGCTCCGTCGTTCTTCGCAGCTCGGATCTGACGGAGACACCCCCTCAATTCCTCCCTTCCCACTCTGACAGACGCCCCCTTGCTCTGACGGCCTCTCCTCCTCCTCCTCGTCGCCCTGCCGCACTACCAGCAGCAGGGTTACCTTCCCTTGATCTTTCTGCGTCATGCCGCACCCAGCTAGCGCCTCTCCGGTCCCTTCCTCACCGTCGCCCCTTCCCCTGGGCAGTTTCTTCTCCGGCGACAGTCGATACGACTGTCGCCTGCGCCAACCCCTCTTCGTCCAGCTTAATAGGTAAGACTTCACTTCTTCCTCCCCTCTTTCTTTTCCTTACTAAAAACCCTTACTGTCGACCCCGATTTCCCACCGATCACCCTCACCTTCTCCACCTCCAGCCAAACTTCGGCGAACCGCTCCCATCGCTCCAGCACCCCACACGGCTCGCCGACCTGTGCAAAACCTCCGCCTCCTCACCCTGATCCTCTTCCACCCCTCCACTTCCCACCAAACGCCCTCTGCAGATCCACCGAACACACCCACTTCTCCGCCCGCAGTTTGACCTAGGGCGACCCTGTTGCTCCACCACGCCCACTGCAGACCCTCCGACCACCTTCGCCGTGCCACGGCGAAGGTTCTCCGCATATCTGATTAGGCCGAGAGGCCGTGCTTCTGTGAACAGGTGTCACGCCCGCCATCGCCATTGCTGAGCAGCGAAGCTCCTTCGACCTGCTGCTCCAGGCAACACCACGCCCAGGTCAGACTCCCAGGCTTCGCAGGGTAGCTTCACGAAGTGTCAGGCTGCAGTTCGGGTGAAGCCCTCGCCCGAAGCCCTCACGCGAAGTTCTCGCTGCTACTGCTTCATCCGCGCAGGCGCTCACATTGAGGTGGGACATTTAGTCCCACCTCGGAAGACTTCGAAGAGGAGCGCCGATATAAGTTGAAAAAGTGCTGTAGGCTTATCGCCTCAGCACATGGGGTGCGGTCCCTCTCACAACGCTTCACCCGGCCCGTCCGCGAGCTCATCACGCGGATCCGGCCGACTCGACCCGACTTGACTACCACTCCTCACCCACCACCGCACGCCGGTGGGCCTGGACCCGGGCGCCACTCGTACCCGATTACCCGGTTGCTCTGGGAGGGCTGTCCTAAGAGCGAATTTTGAGAGAGAAAGAGACGCGTGGGGGAGGGGGGTAGAGTAGGTTTTGCCCTCTGACTCTGAACTCTTGAGCGTGCAGGCATAGGTGAAGAAGAAGGAAGCTAAGGGAGACACTGTAGCAACAAGCGATTTAAGTCGTCTGATTTTCCAATCAGACGATGTCCTGAAGGCAAAGAAGTCGAAGGAAGGCAAGGTAGAGGAAAGAGAGGAACACAGAGAGGCCAAGTGAAGACTCTGCCGAGATCAGAAGACAAAGAAGAAGAATAAAAGAAGAGAGAAGGAGCAGCCAGGTGAAGAAACAGAAAGCAGAAGAAGAAGAGAAGAAGAAGAAGAGCACGGGAGGAAGATCTGAAGCAAGAAAATAAGAAACAAAGAAAATAAAAAGAAGAAAAAGACAGGATCGTCCAACCAAGAAATAGAGGAAGAACACGAAGAACAAAAGCCAAAGTGGAGAGAAGACAAAGAGGAAGAAAGAAGAGAAGAAGAAGAGCCAAACTTTCATCTCTCTCTCTCTCTCTTTATTTTTGTAATAGAACATGTATATCTCTAGAATACGACTTGCTCCCTGAGTTCGACCTCGGGAGAACTGTATTTTCCGAGTAACAAATATTAGCAAATGATGGCAATAACTATCTGTACTACAACGACTTAAGAAAAGCTAGTTGCTGCCACCGTTTGCCACCGGACTACTAAGTAACTCAACTTAGAGAAAGATGAGAAAAACTATGCTCTCTTTGATTCCTTTGTATTCATTCTCTCTTACTCTTTTTCTTTTCCTTTTCTTTTCTTTCGTAGAGCTCACAACTTCACCAGATTCACGTATATGACCTGTATTTGGTGGTCTCACTAGGCATTAACACTTTAATTGAGTTCTCATAACCCTAACACTAAGTCAGAATTCCTCAGCTAGTATTTGGCCAGTCAGAAACACAAGAAAAATAGGTTAGGGTCATATTTGGTGGATCTCAATTTTATTTGGTGGTATTGCCTCGATGAAATAAACAGTAAATATTCATTCTTTCCTTTTCTTTTTCTTCTTTTTCTATTTTTTTTTTCAGTTTTTCTTTCTTTTCATCATTCTTTTTCTTTCTGTTTTTCTTTTTTCTTTAATTTTTTTTTTCAGCATAACACAACTAGCATACATCCATGAACTTTATTGAGGAGGCATTATTAGGGATTGGTGGTACTCAAGAGACATTGGGTGGCTTATTTGGTGGAAGTGCCTACTCACGGCACCGAGAGAGACGGATAGGATGGTGTATTTCTAACCTTGACATCAATACCCTCCTTCAACTGAGGATTTCGTAGAGAATGGTTGTAACCATCCACCTTAGCCCTAGTTTTATGAAAACTCGCTCTCCGCGTATTTGCCTTATTCGGTGGCTCTCAAAATTTCACATAAAAATGTATACGTGGGAACCGAGAGTGAAAACTATGTCTAATCTCAGAGTATCATCACCTAATTATCTTGGATTCCAGATTCCTTGCACTAATCTTAGAGCACCAGTACACTCTACTCTCATCTCACACTATTTGGTGGATTTTTGGAAGAAAATCAGCCTGACTCCCAAAATACTATCCTAGGGTTCAGGAAAAGAAGCACTGCTTCTTCTCAATAGACTGAAGACATTTATCAGCCTTTACCGTAAATCCCTTGCAAATTCTACTTGTGTGTGAAAAGTTGTACTGGATTCCAGATTACAGGAATCAACTAAAGGATAAAATCCCTAATGCATTCTCTTAATAAAATAATCTTATTCATGAATGCAATATGTATATATGCTATAGACATGTAACTTTGCATAATTTGTACTTCATGAATTTCCCGTATCGGGTTATAATCAACTTGACCCTAAATTTAGAACAAAAGGTGAGCGGGTGAGTTGGAAGTGGCTGTTGCGAACGATTTCTATCTCCAATGCGAGCATTGGAGGTGGAGTCGGTAGTTCTTTTATTTAGGGTCCTAAAGTACGTTTTACATGCAGCTCCGAGGTTTTCCTAAGTGTTGGCATGAAAATTTTTTCAGTTTTTATGGTATCTACCCCCCCATGCCTAAGTTCTTGCATGTCCTCATGCATGAATGTAAAAGAAAATAAATACTGCAGGGAGAGAATGGGTAGAAATCACCTATAATTGCTCTTAAAATTATATTCAGCACTGGCCAACCTATTAACTAATACATGCCTTTCACTCAACTCAGTAATTAAGTTAATTTCACTTAATTAAGAGTAGAAGAAATCACTTAGGTTAACTTGAAGTTGTGTCAATTGTGTAGTATAGGGTCGAATTAACCTAATATTGTAGAAATTTTTACTGGTTGAGTCTAGGTTGTTCACTGGGAGGTATAATAATTTTTCTCCAAATTCACTAATTTCCTTTTATCTCTTTAAGTTTAGGAGGTAAAACTAGTTTTACTTTTCAAAACATGAATTTTGTCAAATATTTAAACTATGAAGAACATACAAAATTCCATATGCAAACATATTTACTCAAAATGTTGTACTTTATTAACAAGTAAACATGATATTTTTTTTTCAATTTTATTTCATTAAGGCAATTAGAAAATTATCCAATTAAAGCATGCCTTTTACAATTAAGAAGAAAAAGTAAGTATGCAAGATAAAATTCATTTATCTCTTCATCTCTCTACAGCCTCTAATCTTCTTCTTTCTTTTCTTGTTTCTTCTCTCTCTTATTTACTTCTCTGTCGAGCTCTCTTTCTTCTTATATTGTTCCTGCCTTTTTATCTTCCTTAAGTTCTTTTTCCCTTTAATCTTCTCCTGCCTTCTCTTCTTTCCTTAGTTTTTCTCCTTTGTTCCTTAGTTTTTCCTTAACACTTCTTAGCGTCTGCACTTCTTTCTTCCTTAGCCTTTGCATCCTTCAGCACTTGGCTTTCTTCAGCAGCTTCTCTTTCCCTAAGCTTTCAGCTGAACCGGGTTTTCATTTTTTTTTTAAACCAAAAGTTTTTGTATTTGCGGCAAGGTCCTTTCGAGGATACACAGCACCCTGAGACCAGGGTGGGACTAGACCCTACTCGGTCCTCACCTAATCTCAGTTAGGTTTGTTTTGGTTTATTTCTTAATCGATTAACGATATCGAGCCGCATCGGCTCAACCTAGCCTCCTAGGCCAAACCTCTCGCCCTCCCAGGGCACATATTCACATCCGCATGCACCCATGGGCGCACACACCCGCAAGCTAATCCCCACACTCTCAAAACAATGCTTAGATCAGATCAGAATCAGAACCGGTGTGCTACGTGCTGACGACTGCATAGCCATAGGAACAAAATAATTTTATACCCAGGCGCTCGCTCGTGGATATCCAAGGTGTGACAAAGCTACCCCTTCCAGACCCGAATTCAATCGATCATAACTTTCTGCCTAGAGCTCCAAATTGGATGATTTAAAGTTTGTTGGAAAGCTCTAAGGGTAATCTATTCAATTTTAAGGTCAATTTAATGTTTTATTGATGTTTAACTCTTCAATTTAAGGGATGAAATTAGGGGTTTCTACGGGTTTTATAAAAGCCTGGAAATGTTTTTAACTTAGGGAAGTCCTCAGATGGACTTCTCTCATCTATTAGAAGGTCTGTATACATTATATAAACTATTCCACTTTTGTTAGAATGGATTTTAACCTCTTGAGACCTACAGAACCTACAGAGAAGCTTTTCTCTTCTCTGAAATCTTCAGAGATTAATTTTCAGACATCAATTTGTGCAACAGACACTTTAAAGTGTTCCTAATCTATTTAGATTAATTTTAAGGGTTATAACTAATCAATCTGGGCAGGTTTTAGGTTTGAATTTCAACAGAACATTGCTTCTGTTGGTTTGGGTTCGAGAGTAACCCAAACTGGTAGGAACATAATTTTCACTAATTACATCATCTAAGCTTACTTTACTCTTTCTAAAAACATCAAATAGAATCTCAGAAGCAATTTCCACATCTCAATTCTTCAATCCAAGCTCAGAACACTATAATCAGACTCAGGTTTGACTATAGAAGCTTGAAAATTGACTTTTTGTTTAAAGCTTCTTCCTAAGAAATTAATACATCAATCAGAGTCTCTTCATCATCTGGAACTCACTCAGATCTTCAGATTTGAGTTTTTTCCTTAATTCCTAGGGTTTCAGGCTCGTCGCCTGAACTAAAATAAGTGTGCGTTCGACAGAGTAAATCAGTGTTTGTTACAATGCTTTAAAGATTTAAATAGCTTCAATGCATCGCACTGAAGCTTCTGAGCTCCTTAAGTGTTTCTCAAATCCCATATAACAGACTTCTCCAACTCACCGAAGTTGGGGAAGATGAAGTTACATCTTTAGCTCTAGTGATTGAAACCTCAAACAAATTTCTTAAAAATGATCAACAATCCTTATAATAACATTCTGGAGTCACTTAGCAATTTCAAGAGGCCGTAACTCAACTTTGACTCTCCAGAGCTTGTTGGAGCTCCGGTGAGTCCAGAAAATACAAAATGCATGTACAGATTAACAAAATTAACTATTTTTAATCCAAAAATGATTTTGAGGTTTCAAGAAACCTCTTTATCACATTAAATTCCTCGTTTGTTCATTGAAATAAAAGATTTGACAGTAAGTTCGTTTCTTAAAAATTTAAGTGGTTTAAGCTCAGGACTTGATTTAACTACTAGATTGAGAAGTTAAATGAAGTCATCAGATGTTATTAATCATAAATATATATTTAATTTATAGTTTGAAATGTTCCTGAACCTCCATGGACAGCGAGCTCAGGGACTTAATTAAATTTGGGCGTTTAATTATAGATGATATTAATAGGTAATATAAAGTCGATTAGGGTTCATTAGTGGTGATAGGTGATGAAAGAACCCAATGAAGGTGGAATTAGGCCGACTTCTGTCACCATGGACAGTGAAGTAGTCGGTGAAGGTGAGATTTGAATTAGGCGTTTAGGTGATTTAATTAATCTATTTAGTGATTTAGAAGTGAACATGGAAGATATAAGAAGGTGAACAATGAGTTAAAAGACAAAATTAAGATCTCTGGCGAGCTCAAAGAACTCGCCGAAGTTGGAAGAGATGAAGCTAAATTCTAAAATTACTCTAACCTAACTAACTAAACTAACTAACTAAGCTAGCCTACTCCTACTCCTACTCCTAGTCTATTATTACCTGGACGAAGGGGTCAATAGTGTTCCGCCGAAGTTTCATAGCGAACGACGAAATTAGAGGCTTGAAGAAAGAGCTCCAACGGGCATATTTGAGGTGGAGCAGAGGAATCCTAGGGTCGGTGTCTTTGTCAGAGGTGTGGAAGACCACGGCAAATTTCCTCGGCTACTTAAGATGGACGGAGGAAGTCGGAAGATGAAATAGGGAATCGTCGGAGGTTTGGAAGAATATCCTATCGAAGTCGGCTACGGTGTTAGAAGAGGGAAGGGAGCCAACTTGCTAAAATCAGAGGTGTGAGGGGGTATTTATAGCATTTTGCGGCGAAGAGAGGGGCAGAGTCTGGCCGAAGAAGAAGCTCGAGGAGCTTAACCTCCGTCGTCATCTTCGATGATGGTGAGGTTATATCCCATTGAAAAATAGGATTTTCGGTTAATCCAGATTGATGGATCAAGTGGAAGTGGTGAGCGCAAGCTGCAAGAGCTTGGGCAAAGGGGTATGATGTCGGCAGGGCGGTGATCGCACGATGTGATGACTCTCTGCCACCAGCCGTTCGTTTGGCTGGAGAAGAAGAAGATGAAGAGGGACTTAGAAGTAATAAAACTTAAGGACCTATGTGATAAATAAGGACTCGACTGTAATGAAAATTAAGGACTAAAATGTAAACCCAGGTTTTGAAGATTTATTTTAATTTAAATCTTTTTCAACTTTTTATATATGTTAGTAAATAAGGTAAATATTATGTTTACACCTTGAATTTAAATTTTTGACCATTTTAGATTAATTTATTAGATTAAGTAAAATCACTTAAGTTATTACATACTTAGGTATACATTATATTTAAGTTACTTATCTTATTAATTAAGGGAATGATTAATATGATTTCGAGTCCAATTATTATCTAAATTATTAATAATGTTAATTGAATGATAAAATTCCATTTTTAACTTATTTTAAGGTCCTTAACTGAATATCCCTTATTCTATAACTAATCCTTATATATTCATAACCCTAGTTAATTAACTAGGAAGACTAATTAATTAGGGGTAATTAGAGATCATGATGAGTGTCTCATCATTAACATGCAATATACAAAAGGGAAATATGCTAAAAGAAAAATATGCCTTGTATAAAAATGGTTATATATAAATGATGGTGGAATGTGGAGTGAATGGTATCTATACGTGCTGAGTTTAATGCGTCCAGCTGGGCAAAAACTCAATCAGATGTGTCATTTCTAGCATAGGAGCCGGTTAAGATTAAGCGAGAGATATGCTCGTATGCTCTTGGAGTCAGTGGTCCAGAGATGTGAGCCAGCTGATTGTGCAACCCTACTCCAAAAAGTCTAACTATAAGAAAGTGTGGAGTGGTGGTGGAAAATAGAGGATAATCAGAGGGGGGATCATGATGTTGATTCGGCTGATTTATCATGTCCCACAATTCAGCAGGAAGTTGCTGAGGGAGTAGATCAAAATGTATCTCAGAACCAGAATCTGAGTCATAGGGATCCTCATAATGACAATTGACATCAAAGATCATGCCCTCTCCAGGCTCTGGGTCATATGGGGGTATCCGTAAAAGTAGAAGATCTGTGGGGTGGTCACTGAAATCCTCGTCAGAAATTACTTCGTCCTCATCAGTACCCATCTCTGATTCATCAGAGGCTATCTCCTCAGGCTCAGAGTTGAGCCATCTATTAGATTGACTAGGATGATAGGTGCGTCCCCAGCTCCTTCTGCTCAAAGTTTCACCCTCATATGCATTGGGTTCCTCAGTAATTCCAGCATCCATAACTATTTCTGTTCTTCGGATGTCATGCTCGGGGGTAGAAATCGTCATCTCAAAATCTCTAGCATTCGAATTAGGGATGTAGGTGAAAGAAGAAGAGTGCAGATCAAAAGATGTTGGCTCCAGCACAGGTTCACCTATAATGGGAAGTGGCTTAGGTTGATCAGTAGTGTCGCATGTAATGCTTGCCTCAAGATCCATATCCTCAATTGGATCTACTTCCCTTGTCTCGATTGGGTTATCTAACCTGAGAGGTGTCTCCCAGGATTCAGGATAATCTGATTGCGGCTAAGTCCTAGAGATATCTGTCCTTTCCTCAATTTTAGATGAACCCATTCGGCATACTTCCTGCTCCTGTCTCATATCCACGCTAGATTCTTTTTCCCCTGAGTGATCTTCTAGTATCTGCTCCTGAGAATCTTCTGTGTGTCCTTCTGGCGTAATCGTTTCAGATTCCTCGAGGTCTTCAAGGCTATTTTCCACTTGATATCTCAAAAGTAGTAGTTCTTGAGTTTCCCGATTTTGTCTCATTAGCCTTGTTATCTCTGCTGTTTCCTGAAGAAGCTCCATCACAGCTTGTTGATGCGTAATCGAACTTTGTCCTTGGTTTGGCTCAATGTTAGCCTGAATTTCGTGTAGATAGGATGTGGCCTTTTCCTTAGCACTCGCTATAGCTCTCTGTATTCTGTAATGCGGCCGCATATGCACTGGTAGCTCTTTAGGGGTTCCAAGGGGTGAATCAGGTCTACCCATGTTCCATGGGTGAGAAGCAGGAGTATGAAGTCCATATCCTGGGTTATAAGACGCGGTCCTTTGAGGGACCGACTAGTATGGGTCATAATATCCAGGGTTAGGATATGTGTTAACCATTTCAGTAACCTGAGGAGATGGATTAGGCGAAGCAAAAAGTTGTCTTCACCACCTTGGGTTCTGATCCAAAAATTGAGCTGATTCAGTGACCCAGGTTCTCAGATAAGCTCGTGGGTCCAGCTCTTCTAGATCCTCATTAGGTCCAGATCCAATGTTAGCCATCGCGGCTCAGCAGATAGAAGAAGTGACTCGCCTCCGTGGGAGCGGCTCCGAAGGTCCAATCAGCTGAGGTCTAAGTGACCTCCTTCCTTGCATACACCACCCAACCCTTGGGTTGGTGTAGCCAAGCAGGACAAGGCTAAGGCCCTGTCAATCAAATGGTCCTTATAGATCAGGTGACCATATTTTTCATTAGAAATTTGAATTCCTAAAGATAAGTTCATCGTTCAATTGACTAAAAGTGATTTCCCCCTCTCAAGCTAACCCAGCCAGTCTGGTTACGGGGGGACTAAGGGGAGGGTTCTTCCTTTGGCTTACGCCTCCGGTTCCGTTGACCCTCGAGCCGCGGTCGTTTGACACTACCCTGCAGACTTAGTCACAAGGTTTGGCAAGAGAGATTAAAAACACCCAGTAGTACGACAACGAACTCGGGTTGATTTCGTGATTTAGAATTAATTTTTAACCCGTTTTCTTCAGTGGGGTTTGTGGTGAGTGGCCCACAAGGTGACCAAGCTCACCGGCTAACTAGACTTGATTAAGTCTAGGTTAGCCTAAAGTGTGGTCTCTAGTTGTAACCCTAAAGATTCAACCTAAGTTGCATGCACTTCTAGGGTTTTTTTCTTTTTTTGTTTCAGTAGACCACAAAAGTAAAGTTGGTTCTTTGATGATAATTGGAATCCAATTAATTTGAAATTTTGCAAGTAGATTCCTTTTTCAATTAATTTTTTAGAGACTATTTTTTTGGAATATTTACTGTTTCAACTGAATTTTTAGAGAATTTTGAATATCATGGGGTTAGATTTGGAATTTTGACCCCTGGTCGATTTTTTGCTTTGAAACAGTATCAAATGACCTTCAACAATTCAGGAAAAATATGGAAAATAAAGCCAATGAGATGAACTTTTAAACCCTACCATTTTTAGTCAAAACAGATTTGCGAATTTTTAGTCAAAACAGCTTTTTAAAATTTGAAAAATTTTGAACCTGGGTCAGTCTGACCTCCATGCACTTCATGAAGTTTTAAAAATTATATGCTTATAATTTTTTTAAATAACAGTAGCACTTGAAAGATGGTTTGAAAATGAAAGTTTAACCCAAAATTCAAAATTTTTCACTGACTAGTTTTTCGGCAATAGAATTTTTAAATCGAGCTTGAAATCTGGCCAAAAATTAGGAGAAGGTGGAAAAGTTTTTTAAAGAGGTTTAAATTTAAAATCTAAGCTTTCCACCAAAAAGATTTTTTTTTTTAAAACATTTGCACGTTTTTTTTTTCAGAAAGAAGTTTTTCAGAAGATTCAAAGAAAATATCTTTTTTTTTCAAATTAACCTAAGATTCGAAAGGAACCCTAATCTTGATTTTTTTTGAAATTTTTTTTTGATTTTTTTTCGCGATAATGATTAAAAAAAATTTCAAAGGAAATTGCAAAAAGTAAAACCTAATCTAAAAATACGATGATGTGCACCTAGATTTGTTTTTCGCACTTGCTGTGTGTGTAGATCCCGTTCTTTTTCGTTTTCCTGCACATCAAAAACAAAGTAGAGAGAGATTTTTCAGTGATAGTTTCAAAAGATCAAAATCGCAAAAAATGATGTTGCCTCCCCAGCAATGACACCATTTGACGAGACCATTTTCACACGTTTTGAAAGTTGTCAGAATCGTAGTATAGTCGCGCAAAAACGTTCATCAAAAATTAAGTTTGTAAAAATAACGAGACTTGAGTCCTGGTCGTTCGTCTCTGGGAGGCATTGCTTTTACTTTTGAAATCGATCTTGCTCTACTTTGTTTAGAATTGCATGCTGGTTCGTGATTATTACGTATTTAGGTATGACATGCTTAGTTGCAAGAATATTAGGAATTGGAAACAGGCAACTTGAATCACACTAAAAGAATGACAATTATTAAGCTAATGGTGATTTCAAACATATAGAGACAAATATATATATATATAAGAATTTTTCATTCATTCAACGGGAGAGTTGTTTACAAGATGAAACATAGAGGAAAGCTTGTACATAAATACTTGAAAATTAAACCTAGCTACCAGAAAATGACTGCATACAAGAATCAATGGGGGGATTTCGCATGCATCATTGGGGGAGAGGTTAAGACTACGCTACTAAGCAGTAATAAAAGCAGTAAAACTATGGAGAGCATAAACTAAATCTAGTAGAATAAAGGGCATTCAGGGGTGGTCCCCGATGGCCTTGGAGTGGTCGAGAGGAGAATGAGGGGCGGCCAATGCAGCTTAGGCCGACCCTTGGAGAGAGGGAGCATTGATCCAGCATCCTGGCATGATGTCCTCCGTGGTGGTGGTAAGCTCGTGGAGGTGGAGTAGCTGACCTAAGTGAAGGTGGGCGTGTATGGAGCTAATGAGGTGAGTGGTGCCAATGGAAGCCAAGGGATGTGAATGGAGCCAACTGGCCACCCCTTAGGTCTTTTTATAGACCTAAGGGAAGCTCTCTAGAGAATTATGGAATTGTCTAGGGAGGCCTATGGTGGGAGCTCGTGGGAGAGTGAGAGAGAGAGGATGGATGGTGGTTTTTAGATCCACCAAATGTAGATCTAAAAATTGAATGGCTCTTGGTTGCTAATTTTGGCAACCAAGGCAACCACAAGTGGTAGAGAGTTCTAGAGAACTCTAGGCTAGGTATTTTCGTGTGGATGGTGTGTGTGGGTCGAAATTTAGGTGGCTAGGTTGATTAGGTTAGGTTCTAGTGGGTTTAGGTCAAGGTATGTCTCAAATTAGGGTTATAAACCCTAATTCACTAAGGTAAAGTGCAATTAAACTTAATAGAAGTTTAATTGGGTGTGTGGAAACTTAATTGAGAGTAAAACAACTCAATTAATTTAGGTCTAGGTCAATTGGACTCTCACTGAGTCCAATTGGACAGTGTGTGCTGAGATCAAGGCTCAATTGGACTCAATGAGTCCAATTGAATAGGCTGGTTGAATTGACTAAGATCTAAGTCAATTAGGTTTCGTGAGGACCTAATCAGGTTGTTAGGGAGTTCTTGAGGTGACGTACTAGGGTTAGGGCACCTTAATTTAGATTCCTATGGGTTGGAATTGGGTTTAGGGACCTAGAGATCCAAGATCAAGGCTTAAATCTGAAAATAGGAACTGGAGAGCAGTATTAGACGTCTAATAATATTGTCAGATGTCTTATACTCAAAGAATAGAAGTCTAGACTTGTTGTTTGGACGTCCAATCAGAGTCAGGAGGGATTTTGGATTCTGTTTTGGGTATTTTGCAGAAATTGGACGTCTCACAAAGTGTTTGGATGTCCAATAACACTACAGAAGTGGGTTTGAGGTGTGAGGGAGATGGCTAAGGGTTCTGGACGTCCTATAACTTATCTGGACGTCCAGATTAGGGTTGGAACTAGGGTTTTAGGGCTTTCTAGTGTGTTGTGACCTAATCTAAGGGTGGCTAAGGCTTGGGGAAGTCTCTAGGCTATCCTAGGGCTAGGATGGACCTAAGCTCTTCACATTTTACTGCTTTATTCCTACTTAATAGCATAGCAAACCTTTAACTCCCTTGCAATATTATTCCTACATCTAATCTAAGCTTTCTGCTCCAGCTCTGCTGCAAGTCCAGTTATTCCTGATCCAGCTTCAGATCCAGCTCCTGATCAGCTTATTCCTTGCAATTGACATAATATACTTAATCAGCACATTATAACATTATTTCATGCATAGCTAAAGAAGGGCAGCAAAGATGCAGATAATGCATATGTATGCATGAATAGCCCTAGCTTATGCTAAGTCCTAGCTTAATCTAGGTCAATTAAGACCTATGATTACTACGCAAACACCTATCCCTCCCATTTGCATCCATCATCTACCATAGCAACTCCACCACTCTTGGAGTTCCCAAGCACGGTTTTGAAGACGTCGAGTCACCGACGGAAGCTCCTCCACCGTCGTGGCTACCTTTACGCTTTCTTATTCCTTGTTCTTAATTTAATTTTATGTGATAGCGTAGTTCATTTCTTTCATTTAAGCATTCCTCTATATTTTCTGGATTACAACATTTGATAATTGATAACGGCGTTGTGACTAGGTTTTGTTGTTTTGTTATAGAAATTGCGCTGTAGTACAGATAGTCATTGCCATTATTATAATTTTTACTCAGAAATGAAAGTTCTCCCGAGGTCGAACTTAGGGAGCAAGTTGTATTCTAGAGGTACGAAGTTTCTATTACAAAAAATAAAGAGAGAGAGAGAGATTTGTCTTGTTGGCTTCTTTCTTCTTCTCTTCTTTGTCTTCTTTTCTCTTCTTTTCTTCCTTCTTGTTATTCTTGCTCTGTTCTTCTTTTCTTATTTTCTTCTTGCCTTCTCTTCTGTTCTTCTTCTTTCTTCTCTTTCTTTTTCTTCTTGTTCTTCTTTCTGTCCGTCTCTTTCTTTTTCTTCTCCCTTGCGGTCCTGTTCTTCTCCTTCTTCTTTGCCTTCAGAGCGTCGTCTGATTTTTCAATCTGACGACTTAAGTAGCTGCTGCTACAGTGCATCTTTTCTTCTTCTTTCATCTGTGGCTTTCTTCTTCTTCTTCTCGCAGTCCTTCTTCTTCTTCCTGCCTTCTCTTCTTCTTCACTTCTTTGTCTGCACACTCAAAGTTCGATCAGAGGGTAAAACCTACTCTACCCTCCCCTGCATCTCTCTCTCTCTCAGAATTCACTCATAGGATAGCTCTCCCAGAGCTGCCGGGTAGTCGGGTACGTGGGTCGCGCCCGGGTCCAGGCCCACCGGCGTGCGGTGGTGGGCGAGGAGTGTAGGACAGGTAAACGGGTCGGGGCAGGTCTGCAGGGCGTGGTCGCGGACGAGGCCGGCTCGAGCGGGTGAGAGGGACCTCACCCCGTGCTCAGGAGGCAAAGAGCCTAAGGCACTTTTTGCCTTTATGCGGGTGTGGGCCTCTCAAAAGTTCCGAGGTGGGACTAAATGTCCCACCCCAATTGGGCACCCGCAGCTGAGGGAGCTGCAGGCAGATGCAGCAGCTGCGGGACTTTCTCCCCAACTGTAGGCCTGGGCGACTGCGTGGCTGCGAACCGCGCGTCCTGGCGAGTCGAACCTGGGCGAAGAGCGCCTGCAGCTGCAGGTTGAGGAGCTTCACCAGCTCAGCAATGGCGACGGAGGGCGAGCAACCTGTCCACAGAAGAATGGCCTCTCGGCCTAATCAGACAAGCGGAGAACCTTCGCCATGGCACGGCGAAGGTGGTGTGGGGTCTGGCAAGCCGTGGGGCGGAGAGTAGGGGCCGCCCTAGGTCAAACTGTAGCACGGGAAATGGGTTTGTTCGGGGGCTCTGCAGGTGGCGAGTGGTGGGAAATGGAAGGGCGAAAGTTGATCAGGGTGAGGAGGCAGAGGTTCTGTGAGGGTCGGTGAGTCGTGTGGATTGGTGGAATGACGGGAGCGAGTCGCCGGAGTTTGGCCTGAGATGGGGAAGGTGAGGGCGGTTAGACGCGGTCGAGGGGTGGTTATGCAAATTACAGTAAGGAAAAGAAAGAGCGGAGGAAGAGGAAAGATTGTACCTACTCGGAGGAATGAGGGGGGGGCAGGAGCAGGGCGACAGTCGTATCGACTGTCGCCGGAGAAGAAGGTACCCAGAGAGAGAGTGCGACGGCGAGGAGAGAGCGGGAGAGCGCGCGCTGGGTACGGCGCGGCGCGGGAAGAGTAGGTGAAGGCAGCTCTGCTGCTGGTAGTGCGGCAGAGTGACGAGGAGGAGGAGGAAAAATCGCCTGAGCAAGGGGGCCTCTGTCGGAGTGGGAAGAGAGGAAAGGGGCGGGGGGATTTCTCCGTCAGAACCGAGCTGTCGAGAGCGGCAGAGCGTCGGGGGTTTTTATAGAGGCAGAAACAGAGAGGAGGGCGGAGGGAGACGATGTGCCTCCCTCGCCGGAGGACGTCGGAGATGGAGACCCATATTGTCCCTGCGTTCGCACGGGCGGTATGTGCGATTGCAGCAATCAGGGGGTGTTCCTGCGACGGCTGACGTCGCAGGGAACCCCTGGTTGACTTGGCAGGGGGTCCCCCTCACCCTGCGCGGCGCCATGCCTCATGCAAGGTCGCCGGAGCATGGTGCTGCTTAGGTTTTTGCAGGAAGGACCCAAATGCAAATAACGATGAAGAGTTAGGGGCCAAAATGCGAGGGTTTCAAAAGTTGAGGGCCAAAAAGTAAAGTTGGTCAAGAAGGTTTCTTCTTAGGCTCAAGTTTTTATACATGACTAATTAGGGCCTAAGGATTTTGATGGTGAATTTTATTTCTAGATTAAACCTTGTTTGACCTGTCAATTTATGCAAAAATCCAAATTAAGTTATTAATTGGGCATGGTTCTCAATGTAGGTCAAAATGGGTTCCTAAGGCAAAATTGGAGGTTCTAAACCCTAGAGATTATTTTTATATGAATTTTAGAGGATTTATTCGATTCTTTCTTTGCCTCGAACCTCGTGAATTGAAGTGGGTTTGTTTTTAGGGTTACAGGATGTCATTTAATTCCTTGGAGTTGCTGTAGCCCTCTTTGAGTCATCTCATCCCACTTTTATTCTTATTAGGTTATTTTGACCTATGTTTGGACCCTGAGTTACCCTGTTTTCAGATTGAATTGGTGAAATTGCATTTTTACCCCTTAGTTTCTGTTTTCTTCTTAAACTCAGAATTCTCTGAGTTAAGCCTTTCCTTGAGTTATGTAGGAGCTTTTATCCTTTGTATTAGGTCAAAATGAGCTAGTTATGACTCATGACGAGGTTCTCATCATACCCCCATGCCTAGCTTTTGCTTGTCCCTTAGCAAAAAAAAACTTAAGGTTTCAACCTTTGTTCTAGACCATGGAGTTCTTAATAGCTTTAGATAAGTGCTTTTTCATTTGAACTCAGATTAGGTTAGAATGCTGACCATAGGCCTAAAAGGTACTCTAGTACCAATCAAGATCCAGATCTGTCTAGCCTCAGCCTCAGTCCTTAGCAAAGGTTTTTAAGGCCTACAAGAACTAACTTAAGGTCTATTGGACTTTGTGGTTAAAGCACCCGTGCTTGGAATGATTTTAGCCCTGGATCAGTTCGCAGTGCGTTTTGTAAGAGAGAGAGGTAGAAAATTTTTCTATTTTGGAGAGTTTTCTCTCTCTTTTTCTTTTTAATTCTAGCTTAGGATTGACTTTTCAACACGGTCTGTATCAGATTCCTTACCCCCATCATCAATCCTCAAGGGTTCCTGGCAATCGATACTTCGAGATAGCACCTCCCATGGCAACCCCCGAAACCCTGGCTATTGAGATTTTGAGATAATCCCATCCATGGTGTTCCGTGGCCGAGTCCAGAACCTGGCAATTGACACTTCGTGATAATGCCATCCATGGAATCTGAACCAGCAGAGTACTTACATGCCCCCAGTAGGATATGTAAATATCCTAAGAGACAAGCACCGAGGAGATGATATTTTGTTACGCATCTTCGAGGGGATTTCCCGCCTCTCCGCGCTGGGAACTCGTCTAAATCAACTTGTGTTGATCGGCCGCTCCTACTCTAGGTGTACTTTTCAGAATTTTTTCGACGCTTTTGCGTGATTTTGATTTTTACGCTTACTAAACCAGGCTGTGTGTGAGGTTAGGGTGCGTAGGTTACTGAGTCCCATAGACCAAAAGTTAGTTAATGAGGTCAAATACTCCCTAAGCCTTAGACCTAATACTTCAGCTTTTCATTTTCCTCAACCTCTTGTGGAGTGTCCAGATCTTAATGGGTACTAAGAGTCTATCCAAGAATGCCTAAGGTTTGCGTTCTTACTAATCCCTTTGTGCACTTTTCAGTTCTTTTCTTGAACGAGGTATAGAAATTAGGTTAATTCCTTAGTTTCTTACTAATTACTACTCTTTTTTTTCTCATATTTTTATGCTCCTTTTTCATCCTTTTTTTTTTTAGAAAACTTTTCTTACCAGTTTTGCACTTTTATACTCCCCCCCGTGCCTAGGGTTTGCAATGTCCTCATTGTGACTTAGGGGGTTTTTTATTTACTTAGTTCATTCCTTAAGACAGAATGCAGATGATTTCTAATCCCAGATGCATGCATCTGAGGTGGGGTCGGCTGTCTACAAGGGTGAACCTTAAGTGCAAAAAGGTGTCAGAAAAAGGTTTTGGATTTTTAGGAAAAAGACGGGTTGCCTCCCGTTAAGCGCTGAGTTTTACGCCATCGGCTGGGCACAATAAGCTCAAGGGGAATGGAGGATATAAGATGCTTCAGCCAAATCAATAGAAGTCACATCAATGAACGGCTTGAGTCTCTGACCGTTCACGATGAAAGGTTCGGAATTGTGGCTGAGCAGACTGATTTTGATAGCTCCATTTCTAAAAACTTGTCGGACTAAATATGGTCCGACCAACTTGGATCGCAGCTTTCCCAGGAAAAGTTTGAGTCAGGCATCAAAGAGTAGGACCTTCTGACCAGGATGAAAGATTTTTCTCGAGATATGCTTGTCTTGGAGGGCTTTAACCTGCTCCTTATAGATTCGCGAGCTCTCATACGCGTCTAGGCGTAATTCATCGATCTCGCTGATTTGAAGTTTTCTGTGGGTTCCAGCCTTTGAAAAATCTAGATTACAGTTCCGTACTGCCCAATAGGCTTTATGCTCCAATTCTATAGGAAGGTGACACGCCTTCCCATACACCAGTCTAAAGGGAGACATGCCTAACTGGGCTTTATGGGCGGTCATATAGGCCCACAATGCTTCCGGAAGTTGGGATGACCAGTCCTTTCTGTCAGGCCGAACAGAGACTTGCAGGATTTTCTTGATCTCCCGATTAGACAGCTCAGCTAGACAATTGGTTTGGGGGTGGTAAGGAGTAGAGATTCGGTGAGACACCCCATATTTGGTCATCAGTGACCTAAACTGAGCGTTTGTGAAATGGGTCCCCCCATCAGAGATTATAGCACGAGGAATCCCGAACCTTGAGAAAATGTTTTGATGAATGAATTTGAGAACGATTTTGTGATCACAGGTTTGGGTCGGTATGGCTTCAATCCATTTGGGCACGTAGTCCACAGCCAGCAGAATGTATTCGAAACCATCCGAAGTAGGAAAGGGGCCCATAAAATCAATCCCCCAAACATCAAAGATTTCGCATACGAGAATCAGCTACATAGGCATCATGTCGCGATGGCTCATGTTGCCCAAAGTCTGGCAACAACTGCACGCCTTGCAGTGATTGTACGCATCTTTGAACAGTGTGGGCCAGTAAAAGCCACACTGGAGGACTTTTGATGCAGTTTTATGCCCAGAGAAATGGCCACCGCATGCCTGGTCATGGCAGAAAGAGAGGATATTGTTGAATTCCTCTTCCGGGACACATCTTCGGATGATCTGATCAGCACCTATGCGGAAGAGGTACGGGTCTTCCCAAATGTAATACTTGGCATCAGAGCACAATTTGTCTTTCTTGGCCTTCGGCCAATCAGACGGGATCTAATGAGATGCCAAGTAATTTACTATATTAGCAAACCACGGAAGGCTAGTACCAATAGTCAGCAGGTGCTCATCGGGAAAATGCTCTGTGATGGGTTCGGACGGGTCAATTATTTCAGAAGGAAGGCGGGACAAGTGATCAGCTACCACATTTTGCTTTCCCTCTTTGTCGCGAATCTCAAGGTCAAATTCTTGCAACAGCAAGATCCATTGGATTAATCGAGGTTTCGCGTCCTTCTTTGCAAGGAGATGCCTCACAGCTGTGTGATCCGAGTAAATGATGACATGGGAACCCAGAAGATACGATCGAAACTTTTCAAGGGCAAATACCACGGCTAGCAGCTCTTTCTCCGTAACTGTATAGTTACGCTGAGCCTCGTCAAGTGTCTTGCTAGTGTAGTAGATGACCACGGGTTTCCCATCAGCTTTTTGCCCCAGGACCTCTCCTACAGTGAAATCAGACGCATCGCACATGATCTCAAAGGGTTGAGACCAATCAGGGGACTGTAGGATTGGGGCCTGGGTGACTCGATCACGTAGGGCCTCAAATGCTTGAGTGCATTCCTTGGAAATTTTGAAAGGTACATCCTTGGAGAGAAGAGTGGTCAGGGGACGTGTGATTTTTGAGAAGTCAGGGATAAATCGACGGTAAAAACCGACGTGCCCTAAAAAAGGTCGGATGTCCTTGATCGAGCTAGGCATAGAAAGGCGAGAGATCAGATCAACCTTAGCTCGGTCCACTTGGATGCCTTTTTCCGAGATTGAGTGTCCTAGGACAATTCCCTCAGGCACCATGATATGGCTCTTTTCCCAGGAAAGAACCAAATTCACCTTGATGCATCGCCTGAGTATTTGGACCAAGTGTTGGAGGCAATCATCAAAAGATTCTCCAAAAATTAAAAAGTCATCCATGAAGACTTCCAGAAAATCACCTACCATATTTGAGAATATGGCAAGCATGCACTGCTCAAAGGTAGCGGGTGCATTGCAAAGACCGAAAGGCATCCGTCGGAAAGCGTAAGTTCCGAAGGGGCAGGTGAACGTGGTCTTTTCTCGGTCCTCAGGAAGGATTGCCACCTTGTTGTAATCGGAGTACCCGTCAAGAAAGTAGAAGAACCTATTTCTAGCTAGTTTCTCGAGAATTTGATAAGTGAAAGGTAGTGGGAAATGATCCTTCTTCGTGGAGGCATTGAGTCGGCGGTAATCTATACAGACTCTCCACGCATTGGCTAATCGGGTAGGAATGATTTCTCCGGTCTCAGTCGTTATGGTGGTGAGTCCTGCCTTCTTGGGCACGACCTGAATTGGGCTCACCCAACGATTATCGGAGATCGGGTAGATGATCTCGGCATCTAACCACTTGATGATCTCCTTTTTCACGACCTCCTGTAGATTGGGGTTCAAGCGTCTCTGCATTTCATGAGAAGGTCGTGCGCCCTCTTCTGAATAGATATGATGAGTACAATAAGAGGGACTTATTCCAGTCAAATCATCGAGAGTCCACCCGATGGCTCTGCGATGTTGCTGGAGGACAACAATCAGACGGGATTCCTGTTCAGGATTGAGGTTGGAATTGATAATCACAGGAAGGGTCTGATTAGAACCCAAAAAGATGTATTTCAAGTGAGCAGGAAGTGGCTTCAGTTCGAGGGTGGGGTCATCAGCAGCAGCAGGTGGTTCAGTATAGATGTGAGGTTCAAGGGTGGGAGTTACTGGGTTATTTATATCTGGATTCGAGTCCTTAGTTTGCGGGTCAAGATCTTTTTGCGGTTGATGAGGTATAATCAGGCCATTCTGGAAGTGTGTTTCATCAACCAAAGCCCTAACGTCACAAACTTGTTCAATGACACCGCAATTGATTCCTTGTTGGGCCTTAAATATATCAATTTTCAGAGTTTGATTCCCAAATTTGAGCTCTATTTGGCCCTCCTCACAGCTAATGTTGGCTCTCGCAGTAGCTAAGAAAGGTCTCCCTAAAATGATTGGTGTATCCCTAGGGTTTTCAGGTGCATCCATGTCTAAGACTATAAAGTCTACAGGAAAATAGAAATCCCGCACTCTCACAATAACATCCTCAAGAATCCCTTTTGTTGACTTTATAGATCGATCTGCTAATTGTAATGTTACCTCGGGTTGTTTTAACTCAGGTTCTTCTAGATGGTCAAGTAAGGATGTGGGTATGCGCCCAAGTCTAGCAAAGCTCTATCAAATTGGGTATCACCTATCTTGCAGGAAATCAGGGTAGTACCAGGGTCTTTAGCCTTGGGTGGGAGTCTGCTTAGGATTACAGAGCTGGCTTGCTCTGACAGAACAATTGGACTCCCGCACTTGGTTCGCGGCTTACGCTGGGGTGTACACACATTCTCTAAGAATCGTGCGTAAGCCGGTACGTGGTGGATTGCATCCATCAAGGAGATGTTTATGTGGACCTGCTCAAAGAGCTTGACCAGGTCCTCCTCAGGTGCCACGGGCTTGGTGGTCGTCTTTCCCTTGGTCAAGGCCTCGGGAAACGGGATCTTGGTTGGTTCTTCTAGGATAGGTCCAGGTTTTGGATCTGGGATAGGGGTGGGAATGTCCTGGATTACTGTCCTAGGCTCGGGATCACTACCAGGCTTGGAGTGGTTTGGATGAGGTGGGTCTTGGGTTTCCTTACCACTACGGGTTGTTACGGAATTAAGTCCTGCCTAGTTTTGGTTGGGATTGGGTAAGATGGGTTGCTGCTGGTAACCCGCAAAAGAGGTGGAGGCCTCTATCCTGTCTGGTGAAGGAACAGAGGGGGCTTGATAAATCATATGGGCATGGCCTGGGTTTGGGTTCATAACGTGCCACTGGGTTGGCACATTATTTGGATTAGGAAGAGGTTGGGAAGGAAGTGTGCCTGGCTGGCGAGAATTTGCCAACTGGGCCAGTTGGTTTCGGACCTCTGTAATCTCATCCTTGTGTTGCTTTTGAATAGCCGCATTCGTTCTTTGAATGTCAGCCAGAGTCTGAAGGATTAGGGACATTGGATCCTGATTTGGCCCTGATGGATAAGTAGGGTTGGGCCGAGGCTGAGGCGGCTGGTAAGCACGAGGGGGTTGTGGGCCGGGTTGAAAGAGTGGTCTTTGGGTTTGGGAATTTCCCGCCCACTGAAAGTTGGGATGGTTTCTCCATCCAGGGTTATAGGTGTTGGAGAACGGGTCATTCTGGATGGCGTTGAGGTCCTCGCAGGTCTGAGGAACCTCCAGAGAGTCAGAGAAAGAAGGAATGGAATTCCCCGGGTTGGTATAGAGAGGATCGGATCGACCTCTGGTTAGAGAATCAGATGGTGGATATGGATCCATCCTAGGAGAAGATTGATGGAGAACATTTTGCATAATTTCCCTTGTGGAAGGAGGCTGTGCAAAGGGGTTATGGGCAGAGGTGGCTCGCTGCAGGTGCTGAGTCAGTTCATCAACCTTCTTTTCAATAATCGAGACCTTATCCAATCGACTGGCCATTAATTCCAGGTCGACTGATGCGGATAGGCCCTGCGTCTCATGTGCTCCCCTAAGATTCGTCGATGCGCGGGTATTCGACCTGTCGAATAATCCCATGGAGTCATTGTTGATGGAGTTCTCGCACATGTTTCGAGAATCTCCCACACGGTGTCCTCATGTTGACCCATGATATTTCCTCCGCAGGTTGCATTGACGAAAAGACGGATATCCTCACGGAGTCCCTGGTAAAAAGATTGGACCTGTTCCCATTTAGGAACTCCGTGATGGGGGCACTTTCTCATGAGATCCTGAAAATGATCCCATGCCTCATGGAGAGGTTCCCCTGATTGCTGAGTGAAGTGAGTAATCTGATGGCACAAGGCGTTGGTCCGACCAACGGGAAAGAACTTTTTCAAAAACTCAGATTGAAGTTCTTCCCAAGTGTTGATCTGTCGGGTCTGAGTCTGATACCAATGGGCGGCCTTGTCCATAAGAGAAAAGGAGAACATCTTCATGAGAAGAATATCCCGATTTTGCACATCTGACCCAAAAGTTTGGGCTAGATGCTGTAGTTGTTTGATATGCTGGAAGGGATCTTCGGAATTAAGCCCATGGAATTTAGGTATAGCATGAATCATGTTGGGCTTCAATTCAGAATCAGGTCCTCCAGTCGGGATTCTGACCCGAGGCTCAATGGCCACCGCAACAGGATTGTAGTGGTCTCGCATCATAGGACGCTGCGGTGGGTGCACGAAGTTTTGGAAGACGTCATTGAGTCGCTAGAGCTGATGCTCCAGATTGTTTTCTTCCTCAACTGGCTGAGCTATGATGGGGGAATAAGAAGAACTTGGTGCTGAATCAGAAGAGAGAATAATGTGAGGGGGTTGCTGTACAAACACGGGCGTTGAGGCTTGGCCTTGACGAGAGTGAATTTCTAAAGGAGGTCTTAAGGGTGGTCTTAAGGACCTCCTACCGTACATGCACTACTGGAAGAGATGAGTTCAGAAGGTGCTGGACCCAATCAAGACACCCAAAAATGTGTTGGGTGACTATAGAGGTGCGGGGCAGATGGACCCCTTGATCAGAAAGATCATCCACCTGAGAATTACCTGGGTAGCCAGAGAGGGTGAGTCCCGCAAAGACCCCTACACGGTAGAGCATCCCCACGGGTTACAGGGTTTCCCCCACCCGACCTCTCTTGTCACTGTGGTTCCAGGTAGACCAGAATGGGGATCTTGACCTCTTAAGTCTACCAATTTTAGTTTAATATCAAGGTGCTTAAGGTTTCACTTGAACTCTTAGGTGTTTTTGTGAACAAAGTGGCCCAATTTTAAGGTTGGTTGACCCAAGGGGTCAACTTCACCTCTTGTTCTTTTGAGAGCTTTTGGGTCCTTTCTTTTTAGGGTTCAAATGTTTAGAGAGCCATTTGCTTAGGGTTTCTCTTGTGTAGATTTTTTTTCAAACAAGGTTTAGGTACACCTCTTTTTGGGAAGATCTTTTCTTTGTTAATAGAAGGTGTGCCTCTAAAAACCCTAGCTTTTGACCTTATGTTGGCTCTACTTGGTCCATTTAACTCTTTGTTTGGGTAATTAGGGCTCAGGCAAGGATGTGTTAGCCCCTAATCACCTTAAAAACTATGTGCAGGAATAATAGTTTCTGAGAATATGCAGCTATTACTATGTATAAGGATAGGTTATGCCTATTTCTTTTCTTTTTCTTTAAAATTTTAGGGTTTAATAGGAAGTTACCTGTCCTTGGAGTGGCTGTGGTGTGGTTGCGTCTTTTTGTTTCTTTTTGCACCTGCACAAAAGAGAGAGAAAAAGATTAGCAATCTCTTAAAAGAAATTCAAAGCTTCTAGAATAGCCGTTCGATCCCCGGCAACGGCGCCAAGTGATAACGGCGTTGTGACTAGGTTTTGTTGTTTTGTTATAGAAATTGCGTTGTAGTACAGATAGTCATTGCCATTATTACAATTTTTACTCGGAAATGAAAGTTCTCCCGAGGTCGAACTCAGGGAGGAAGTTGTATTCCAGAGGTATGAAGTTTCTATTACAAAAAATAAAGAGAGAGAGAGAGAGAGATTTGTCTTGTTGGCTTCTTTCTTCTTCTTCTCTTCTTTGTCTTCTTTTCACTTCTTTTCTTCCTTCTTCTTATTCTTGCTCTGTTCTTCTTTTCTTGTTTTCTTCTTGCCTTCTCTTCTATTTTTCTTCTTTCTTCTCTTTCTTTTTCTTCTTGCCTTCTCTTCTGTTCTTCTTCTTTCTTCTCTTTCTTTTTCTTCTTGTTCTTCTTTCTGTCCGTCTCTTTCTTTTTCTTCTCCCTTGTGGTCCTATTCTTCTCCTTCTTCTTTGCCTTCAGAGCGTCGTCTGATTTTTCAATCAGACGACTTAAGTAGCTGCTGCTACAGTGCATCTTTTCTTCTTCTTTCCTCTGTGGCTTTCTTCTTCTTCTTCTCGCAGTCCTTCTTCTTCTTCCTACCTTCTCTTCTTCTTCACTTCTTTGTCTGCACACTCAAAGTTCGATCAGAGGGCAAAACCTACTCTACCCTCCCCCGCGTCTCTCTCTCTCTCAGAATTCACTCATAGGATAGCTCTCCCAGAGCTGCCGGGTAGTCGGGTACGTGGGTCGCGCCCGGGTCCAGGCCCACCGGCATGCGGTGGTGGGCGAGGAGTGCAGGACAGGTAAATGGGTCGGGACAGGTCCGCGGGGCGTGGTCGCGGACGAGGCTGGCTCGAGCGGGTGAGAGGGACCTCACCCCGTGCTCAGGAGGCAAAGAGCCTAAGGCACTTTTTGCCTTTATGCGGGTGTGGGCCTCTCAAAAGTTCCGAGGTGGGACTAAATGTCCCACCCCAATTGGGCACCCGCAGCTGAGGGAGCTGCAGGCAGATGCAGCAGCTGCGGGACTTTCTCCACAACTGCAGGCCTGGGTGACTGCGTGGCTGCGAACCGCGCGTCCTGGCGAGTCGAACTTGGGCGAAGCGCGCCTGCAGCTGCAGGTTGAAGGAGCTTCACCGGCTCAGCAATGGCGACGGAGGGCGAGCAACCTGTCCACAGAAGAACGGCCTCTCGGCCTAATCAGACAAGCGGAGAACCTTCGCCGTGGCACGACGAAGGTGGTGTGGGGTCTGGCAAGTCGTGGGGCGGAGCGTAGGGGCCGTCCTAGGTCAAACTGTAGTGCGGGAAATGGGTTTGTTCGGGGGGTCTGCAGGTGGCGAGTGGTGGGAAATGGAAGGGCGGAAGTTGATTAGGGTGAGGAGGCAGAGGTTCTGTGACGGTCGGCGAGTCGGGTGTGGTGGTGGAATGACGGGAGCGAGTCGCCGGAGTTTGGCCGGAGATGGGGAAGGTGAGGGCGATTAGGCGCGGTCGAGGGGTGGTTATGCAAATTATAGTAAGGAAAAGAAAGAGGGGCGGAAGAGGAAAGATTGTACCTACTCGGAGGGATGAGGGGGGGCAGGAGCAGGGCTACAGTCGTATCGACTGTCGCCGGAGAAGGTGACCAGAGAGAGAGGGCGGCGGCGAGGAGAGAGCGGGAGAGCGCACGCTGGGTACGGCGCGACACGGGAAGAGCAGGTGAAGGCAGCTATGCAGCTGGTAGTGCGGCAGAGCGACGAGGAGGAGGAGGAAAAATCGCTGGAGCAAGGGGGCCTCTGTCGGAGTGGGAAGAGAGGAAAGGGGGGGATTTCTCCGTCAGAACCGAGTTGCCGAGAGCGGCAGAGCGTCGGGGGTTTTTATAGAGGCAGAAACAGAGAGGAGGGCGGAGGGAGATGACGTGCCTCCCTCGCCAGAGGACACCGGAGATGGAGACCCATACCGTCCGTGCGTTCGCACAGGTGGTATGGGCGATTGCAGCGATCAGGGGGGTGTTCCTACGACGGCTGACGTCGCAGGGAACCCCTGGTTGACTTGGCAGGGGGTCCCCCTCACCCTGCGCGGTGCCATGCCTCGCGCAAGGTCGCCGAAGAATGGTGCTGCTCAGGGTTTTGCAGGGAGGACCCAAATGCAAAGAACGATGAAGAGTTAGGGGCCAAAATGCGAGGGTTTCAAAAGTTGAGGGCCAAAAAGTAAAGTTGGTCAAGAAGGTTTCTTCTTAGGCTCAAGTTTTTGTACATGACTAACTAGGGCCTAAGGATTCTGATGGTGAATTTTATTTCTAGATTAAACCTTGTTTGACCGGTCAATTTATGCAAAAACCCAAATTAAGTTATTAATTGGGCATGGTTCTCAATGTAGGTCAAAATGGGTTCCTAAGGACAAATTGGAGCTTCTAAACCCTAGAGATTATTTTTATATGAATTTTAGAGGGTTTATTAGATTCTTTCTTTTCCTTGAACCTCGTGAATTGAAGTGGATTTTTTTTAGGGTTACAGGATGTCATTTAATTCCTTGGAGTTGCTGTAGCCCTCTTTGTGTCATCTCATCCCACTTTTCTTCTTATTAGGTTATTTTGACCTATGTTTGGATCTTGAGTTACCCTGTTTTCAGATTGAATTGGTGAAATTGCATTTTTACCCCTTAGTTTCTGTTTTCTTCTTAAACTCAGAATTCTCTGAGTTAAGCCTTTCCTTGAGTTATGTAGGAGCTTTTATCCTTTGTATTAGGTAAAAATGAGCTAGTTATGGCTCATGATGAGGTTCTCATCAATAATTAATAGACTAGATCTTTTATATATTTTCCTCATATCTTATCATGGATTTCTAACCCTATCTCTCTTTCTTTCTCTCTCTCTCACTCTCTCTCCCTTTCTTTCTCATTCTATCTGGTTTGCAAGTGAAACAAATGATGAATTTTTGTGACACAAAGTGAGTATTTTATCACATTTTTACCCCTTAGTTTCTGTTTTCTTCTTAAACTCAGAATTCTCTGAGTTAAGCCTTTCCTTGAGTTATGTAGGAGCTTTTATCCTTTGTATTAGGTCAAAATGAGCTAGTTATAGCTCATGATGAGGTTCTCATCAATAATTAATAGACTAGATCTTTTATATATTTTCCTCATATCTTATCATAGATTTCTAACCCTATCTCTCTTTCTTTCTCTCTCTCTCACTCTCTCTCCCTTTCTTTCTCATTCTATCTGGTTTGCAAGTGAAACAAATGATGAATTTTTGTGACACAAAGTGAGTATTTGATCCAATTTCATGCCTCCCTATGTTTGACACTCAGACTCACGTCCGTTTATTCTTATTTAAAATTGATCTTGTAAAACATGCTACAATGAATGATTTAACACAAACGTGTCCACGAACGTCATCTGTCTTCCCACAACAATTTTCGTGAAGGCGGCAGCGATGGTGAACACTCATCGTTTGATAATAGCCATCATCGCAACAACCCCATACCTAAATTTTGCTAGTCCTAAGAAAAATGCAAGAAGAAAGAAAATGCAATAAGTTTTGATGTAGGATTTTATAAGCAAAACTTAAATAAAACCTGTCAAATCCTTTTAGCTTCCAATAAACCCTAGTGATTCACCTCTAAAGTAGTTTCTATGACTCACAAGTTCACCTAAAGTTTGTGAGAGAATAAAATTCTAAGCATTTCTACTCATGGTGTTGACTCGACAAGTGGGAAACAAGGTAAAAAACTCTATTTTCTTTGAGACATTACACCACCCTTCACTTTTTCAAACCTTGCCTTCAGATTTGTCTTACTACAGATAGATAGCTATCTCCTTGTCCTTTTCTAGCTTAAGTACCAGAGCAGAGCAGACTTAGTGTATATCTCCTTGGTTGCACCTTTCGGTGTTCTTTATTTTTCTCTTACCTAACATTCTTTCTCTCCTTTTTTCTTTTATGTTTTTCTTTTTCTTTTTCCTTCTTTTTTTTCAATCTTCAAATAATTTATTCAATTCTCTCTTTTTTTTTTTCCTTCTTTTCTCTCATTTTTTTAGGTAGGTGGCTCTTCTAAATCTGGTTCATGAACACCTCCTAACAAAAAGTTGGGAAAGATCAAGATGTATGACTAGGATCTAATTACCCTACATCTTGTAAGCAAACCTAGTGCAACGTAATAGCCATACTGAAAAGTGTCTTAAGATTAGATATGAGATTAGGTTTGATTATTGAACCAGACCCTCAAATTTAAGCCTTGTTGGCAACCTACTTTTCAATGGAGTGTTGCCCATAGGCCAAGTCAGAATGTATGTGTAAGTGTGAGATGCTCAGATTTCAAAGGCTTTCAAAGCAAAGGGTGGATAGATAAGTCACTATTTAGCTTATTAACTTACAACCTTATTTGACAGGACTCCTCAAGAACTTAAAATCAAAGCTCATATTTAAGGAAATACTTTAGCTAGTTGATTAAGTTGTTTACAATGTGAAGAAGGTAAGTGAGAAACTCTCAACACATATTCCTATGGTTGTGACTCCTAAATATCTAATTCTTATCATCCTTTCCTAACTCAAATCTCATATATTATGCACCTTCTTTTTGTTTTTTAAATTTTTTTAACATAAAGCGATATAATGCAAAATAAAATGCAATAATAGTTAAAATATTTTTACTCCCCCCATGCCTAAACATTGCAATGTCCTCATTGCAAGAAAAGGAGGAAACGAGAAGATCATACTAATAATCCAAACTCAAAATGAAGGAAGCTACATTTGTTCAAAGAAATTGATTTTTCATTCCAACCACTAGAATAATGCAATCTGCATGAATCTTTACTTAAATGAAGACTAATGAAAGCAAATAAACCAAGAAAACCTAATCAAATAACAATTCCTATGTTAGGTTGCCTCCAACAAGCATTAAATTTTACATCTTCCCCTAGAGATCTCATTTCATGGACACAGGTGTAAGCCATAACAATGAGCATAACAAAACATGCTTTCAAAAGAGGTAGTCGAGAATATTGGCAAATTGATGATGAAGCGTTATCCCAAATGATCGCTGAAGAGCAAGATTTTGCACGAGAAAAATCGACATTGGGAAAACCCAGTCATTGCAGTTGTGAAAATCCACTTATCAAATAAAATAACTGAAACTTAGGTCAGTCCCATGTTGAACATGGGAAGGCAAATGTTTGATTTATAAAAATATGTGCTTTGTTTTTATTTGTTTTTGGAGATTTTGTGATTATATTTTTTATGATATTTTCAGATAGAGAAAATATCAGGTGGAGAATTACTTAATCTATTCTACTCTACTTGCAAAATAAAAGAGAGAGAAAGAGAGGAAGATAGAGAGAAGAAATATTTAATAAAATCAGGTCAATGTTTATTACAACTAAGTTAGAACTAAAACTGTGCTAGAAAGTGAATAAAAGAGAAGAGAGAGAAGAAATCCTCAACGGTCGCTTGGAGGATGAACCGCATTGATGGAGTGCCCAAAAGTGGGTGGTGAGGAGCCAAAGGAGGGAGAATGAAGCTGGAAGAATTGGGGATGAGATAGGGTGGGTGAGAAGATGGATGTAGGTGCTCCATGAGTGGGGATGAGAGAGAGAGAATAAAATTATTTTCTACACACTAATAGAGCATCTCGAACTTGGGACAAGCTTGTAGAGCTTTAGAGTGGGTGTGGAGAGAGTAGGAAGAGATGGTGGACAAAGAGGGGGTGTATAGCGTATTTATAGGGTGAAAAATGGAGTTTTGTCAGCCAAAATGTGCATCTTGGCACTAAATGCCTTGCGAGGAGCACATACCATACGTGTATTACCCACACGCATATGCACTCGCTGCCAACATCACGCACAACAGCTGTTGTGTGCAAAATCAAAGCGTGATCGTCTGATCTTCATCAAATGCACGAGATTGCATGCCCTTCGTAAGCTAAGATCACACCTTCCGTGATAGCACGCATCCGCTGGTGACATGTGGCACTTCTTGCTGCATTTGATGGCGATCACATAGTCCTCATCATGTGTAGACGAATGCTTAGTGCAAGAGGTGTGCATCCTCAGGATGACATGGCCTCAGGTCATTTGCTTGTAGCCGATCACTCGGTTTGGATTGAAATTGGCACGTGTTGAGGAGTTGCTGCTGGGAATCAAACCTACACCTCCTCGGAGAGAGGGGCACGTGCCATAGTGCTAAGGCTTGAGAGAGCGCATATGGGCTAGTGGATGAAGATCCAACGGTCCATATTTGCTCTGAGGGTTCCATATGAAGATGTGAATGGGGGAGATGATTGGTCGACGTGGCCCATTTCTAGCCCATGGATCATGTTCCAACGGTCCACATCATGTGTTGGGTGATTGCACAGTAAAAATACACCAATAAATATGTCATCTTGTGTTATTTCCTAGCACTGCCATTGCATCTTAGGTAGCTATAGTTGCATTTGTAAAAAGACACATGCATGCATTTTTAAAGAGGGGAGGAGAATGCGAATAATTGGCCATTTAATTAACATCTTCTTCAAGTGCTACCTCGTAATTTCACCTTCCTCATTTCTTTATTTGCTTTGAAATCTTCTCCCTCATGCAGCTGTAGGGCATGGGGCTTGCGCCTCTTTGCACCATTCCTCTGGCAGCAACATGGCTGGGCAGGTGATGCCGGTAGCATGGCTGGGGCAGGCTCCCACTTCTTTAAAAAGCTTGGCCATCTTCCTAGCGAAATGGAGGCTGGAACACAGAGCACCCGCAGCCACTTTCCTCCAGGCCAATCTCCTCCCCTCTCCCTCTCCATACGCAGTCTCTCTTCCCACTGAAGAGACACACTGTGGGTAGGAGAAAGCTCACAGTGGTCCCACAACCACCATTGTGAGTTCCACCACCGCCTAGCTCCTTCGTGAGTAGGTGAGCGTGGTGGTTTCACTCTCTAATTTCATTGCTGGAAGCACTCGCTGCCATTGCCAGAGCTTCAAGCTCGGAAGCTCTAGTAGCAGCAGCGGCCGCCTGAAGCAGCGCAGGCCACCGCGCGCACCTCAGGTGCCTGTTCCGCATGCTCTGCGCATGCCAGCCGGTCGCCCTCTCCCCTCTCTGCATGCCTTGTCGCAAACCCCCGCTCGAGGCCCAACCGGCTTCTTGCGAATCATCCGGTCACCTTTTTGCCCTTGCACTGTAGCCGTGACCTCACGCAGCTACAGTGCGGTGACCGGTTTGTTTCTCACTTATCCGATCATCGTGCCCTCTCTCTCCTCCTCGCGACTACCTCCAGTCAATCACGCACGCGCGTTCCCGTGTCTGCACCCGCACCCATTCCCGCCCGCAGCGCAGTGCGCTGCGTTGCCCGCTCGCTCACACTCCAGCACCTGCCTGTGCGCGAAGACAGCGTGCACATTCCATTTAGCACCCACGCAACCCTTGTACGCCTGTGCGTGCCTTGGCCACCAGACGGCGGACACTCTAGCCAGACGACTTAACTCGCCCGCTCTCTCTCACACTCCTCCAGCGTGCACTCCCACACTCATACACACACACACACTCGTACACATACACACTCGTACATTTACACACTCACTTGTACACACCTATACATACTTATACATATATACATATATATATTTATATATATATATATATACATAGTCATACCTATACAACTATATATAAGTATATATATATATATACATATATATATATTTATATATATGTATATATATATACATATATACATATATACATACATAAATACATATATATCTATATATATAAATACATATATATATAAACATATACACATACATATATTACTATATATATATATCTATATAGTTATAAATATATATATATTCATAAATATATATATACACGTACATATATATATATATACAACTACATGTATACCTATATAGTTATAACCCTATATATATATACATATATATATTTTTTCATACACATCACCTACCTGTATCCATACACCCTTACACTAGTAACACCACCACACATTATATCGTGGGAATATCAGCACCAGTTGCTGATATTCCCTGATACCCGCGTAAAGCAAGCGCCTCCACACGCACTCCCACGCATCTGTCTTACACTCTACGCAGCACTTCATCATGTTGGTTGCGTCTTACTAGACGTGGACCAACTCAACACTGTGCTTCATGCCATTTCCACTTCCACCCCCACCCCTATATATATAATATACATATCCATATATATAGAGACTGTATTTATTTCTCTACAAGCAACCTACCTTGTCTTTATTTCTCTTTTGTTTCTTACTATTAAAAAGATTAAAAAAAAAGTAAAAGAGAAAAGATAATCCTTGTCTTGCAGGTGCTTGGTCTTGTGAATAGCAAGACCAGTTTTTTTGGGAAACCCTAAGTTGGCTCAAAGCCAAGAACAATTTGGCTCAAAGTCAAGAACTTGATTTTTAGGGTGTGCGACAATATTATCAACAAAAAAATCTTAAATAGAAAAGAACCAAAAGCATAATAAATGCACAGAAGGGATACGTTTTAGGAAAGGCATAGAAACTTCTTCACCTTTAATTCCTGCCTCCCTGAGATCGACCCTAGGCCTAAAAGTGACAAAGATAAGATTAAGTAGGCCAGGTTAAAAAATTTTGTGAAAGATGGTTAGGCTCGATTTAGGTTAACCACTATATTAACTTCAACGATAATTTCACCATATTAACACAACCTATTCGAGTTTTGCCATGCTTTTTCTGGCGCCATTGCCAGGGAGATGCGCACTGAGGTAAGTTTCTACTCCATTCCTTTGATTTTCTCTTCTCACACCCTTCTCTTCACGAGTGTTTTTGTTTGCTGGTGTGCAGGTAAACCAGTTGCAAGGAGGAGGCAAGCAGAGGACGACAAAGACATGGGCAGATCCAAGGTGGGAACGAGAGCGTGAAGTCGCCAGCACCACACTGGAGCTTTGCCCACGTTGCTGAAAAGATAGGTCTCTCTCTGTTAGCAACTTAGGTTAACTTGTCACCTAAAAAAAAAAAAAAATCTAAAAACACTTGTTGGGATTTCTTGGGGCAAGTGGATTAAAAGTCACTTGTTTGATTGTCTGCTATCACCCTCACCGCCCTGAGATTTCCCGCCAAACTTCGCATAGCGAAGATCCAAGAATCTTGATTCTTGAATCTTTCGTCGTATGAAGTATTCTTTGAGGCAAGATTAAATAGGTTGACTGCCATCCCTCCTTGCCTCATTTATCCACAATTTGGGATCACATTTTTGGTGGGGAGACTTGGAATTGAGTTGATTCCAACCCCACCACGACCTTTCACGTGCCTTAGATTTGATCCCGAATATTTCAACCCCAACATTTTGATTTTCTCTACATTAACTTGTGGTTGAGCCTTGTGTGTGGAACATCATGTTGGTGATCGGGAGCACTTGAATTGAAGTGCTTTGGCTCCCTTTCACACTAACCTAAAATTGACTCGTGCATCCACACATAGATATGTCCACCTAGGGAAGCCCATTGCATTTTTAGCATGCATTAACCAACTCACATTGAAGAAGGGTTTGTTGGGCATAGAAGAACTTGTATTTTCTCAAAACTTGGAGATTGGTTGAATTGGTAACTCAGTGAAATCTTAAAATCCATACTACTTAAGGCTGGAATTCTAAAAACCATTCACCAACTAAAACTTCAATTTGGGGAGATTTCCCTGTTGCATGCTTGGTTTACACACTTTCTAAAATCAATGCACTTGGGCATTACTCATATACAACGCCCTTCACATTCTTGAAGCACTTGATCCTAAGCCTCTAATTAAAATTGGTCTACTTGACCCTTATTAAGGATTGGAGGTCTAACTACCTACGTGTAGCGCCTACGTACTGGTGCGGGTTCCCACGTGCTATCGGGTGTCTCAAACTGGGGCAAACGGCCTTTCAATCTAGCCCGGTGGTTCCGCGGTGCTCACATTTGGTTCCGTAGGTTGTGATAGTAGGTAACTTAGATGTTTAGGTCTAAGGGGACATTGTAGAGGTTAGGACTTTGATTTCCTTGATTTGTCATCAAGTGTACCTTTGCAGTGTCATTTCTCTCATCCCCTTTTCCCTTCTTATCTCCCCAATTCTTCCTGCGGTAGTGCATGTTTGGGAGGAGATCACAAAACCTTGAATTGTTTGAATTGTTGATAACCGAATCATCATCCTCCTCCACAAACATGGCTGCACGCCCACCCCCAAATCCTGAGGGAGGAAATAGCCCGCTCAAATCCCACCAGGTGGTGGAGCCATGGACCCCATAACCCGCCTCCAAGCCCAAATGGAAATGTATAATGAACAGATTGAAGTCATTAGGGAAACCTTGGAGGAAATGCAGAACCCTCCCGAACGGGAGGAGCTTAGGTCTCTTAGCTCTTATCAAAATCTCGCTGCTACAGAGACCATAGGACAAATTTGGGTCCCCATGGGCGGGGACAATTTTGAACTAAAACCCAATATAATTGGCCTAATTAACTTTCACTTCCATGGTCTTGCAAGTGAAGATCCTTTTCTCCATTTGGAAGACCTAACCCGATTGGTTGAAACAGTTAAACCAAGAAACATCGGGTTATCAATTGTCCTCATGAAAATGTTCCTATTTTCGTTGCGGGATAAAGCGTCGCAATGGTTACGCACCCTTAGGAGAACCATCCATTCTTGGGAAGAGATGCGAACAATATTTCTCAAAAAATTCTTCCCAATCGGGCAAACCAATGCGCTTCGCCATGCTATAACTTCCTTTACGCAACAAAATGGCGAACAGTTTCATGAGGCTTGGGAGAGGTATAATGACCTCCTCCAGAAGTGTCCGCACCACGGTCTGCCTAAGTGGCATATAGCCCAGATTTTCTATTATGGGCTAAATGAGACTTTGAAGCAGATTGCAGATGCTTCTTGCAAAGGGAATTTCATGAATAAAGATGAGAATGGGCAGTCGAATTATTTGAAAACATGAGCGAAAACTCAATGAACAATGCCTTAATTGTCACCTTTAATCATACCAGCCTGCCCCGTAATGTTCACGAGGTTGACACGGGACCCTCCCATTCATCCACAGATCTTAGCCTTATCGCACAAAAATTCGATGAAGTCTCCATCATGCACAAGAAGCTAGACGAGCTTCTGGCCAATCCCGCCCGTTCTATGGAAAACACCCCCACCTCACCACTTCGTCACAATCCTAATCCTTCCAACGCCAGGTTTATCCCCAAAAACCTCGTGAGATCTTCCTTACCAAGTGTCGCACCGAGTGATTAGGTAAGTCATGTGGATTTGGCTTCTGCAAGCCAGTATTTTGGCACGGAGGACCAAGCCTCCATGTGCTCGGATGCATATTTACATGCAGACTCGTCTTTTGGCCTAGAAGACACTTGCGCCCTGGGGAACAACTCGTTCTCTACCACTTATAACCCAGGGTGGAGAAATCATCCGAACTTTGCATGGTCCAATAACCCGTAGCACCAAAACCCCACGGGTGGGCCAATGCGATCGTTCGCACCCATTATCCCAAGGGCCCAGTCTAATCCTGTGGTGAATCCGCCATCGGGTCCTTGCATATTGCAAATAGAACACGCATCGAGTCCTCTTGATAAACTGATGCGAATGATGATGGAAATGTCTAAGTGCCATGAAGAGAACATGACCTCTCTTCAGCACCAATTGGCGCAGCAGAATGCTGAGATCAGTCAACTACGTATGGCAACTCGATCTCAGGGCACTCTTCCAGCCCAACCTATTCCCAACCCACGCAATTTCGTGCCCCGTGGTCCTCAACCATAGGTACGACCTTCTCAGGGGCAGGTTCATCAGATTCTGCAAGCTCCGAGCATTCCACCGGTATTTTAGGCTAATCCCACGGCAGCACCTCACCCTTATGTCCCTATTGTGAACCCTCCTCTGCCTTATGATCCCACTGCACCTGCGACGTCCAATGTGATTACTACGAGGAGCAGTAAACAAACCGTTGATCTGCCTCAACCTGATCCTGGCCCATCTTCTTCATCGCCCTCTCATTCGAGATGTGCACTGCATTCGCGAGAGGACGATACTCCCAAACTAGTGCCAGAATCAGTCCCATTCCCTGAGGCTCTACTGAGGGAGCCAAAAGGCAAGAAAAAGGATACGCAGGCCTTTGATAACCTACAAAATTTATTTAGGGATGTTGAAATCAAGGTACCCCTTTTAGAAGCTATCGACCACATACCTACTGTCGCCCGATTTTTCAAAGACTACACTACACCCAGGAAACAATCAAAGAAAACAAAGAATACGATGGTTCTCTCGCCTCATGAGAGTTGTGCCATACTATTAAATCTACCACCGAAGCAGAAAGATCCAGGAACACTGCTTATTTCTTGTAGCATCCAAGGCTGCAATTTTAACCATGCTCTGCTTGATCTAGGATCTTCCATCAATCTTATACCAACCATCATGCTCGAGAAATTTGCCTTAGGAAATCTGAAACCCACCCCTGTCACATTACAATTGGCAGATCATTCTGTCATAATACCAAAGGGTGTGGTGGAAGACGTGGTGATTAGGATCAACATTCTCTGTTTTCCTGTTGACTTTCTTATTTTGGATGTGGAAGTTCCTAGCTCACTTTCTGATTGTCCGATCATCCTTGGTCGACCTTTCTTGGCCACAGCCCACGCCCATATCGAATTCGAATTGGGCTGTATTGAGATTGCCGCTGGATCTGAGAAGCTCAAGCTTAACATCTTCAAGGCAGCCAAGAACTTCGATTGCGATTGCATCGAGGATGACATGTCTGGCGAGGACATGACTGTCAGCTCGTGTATCGGACTAATAGGGACGTATTATGACTGTTGTAGATTGCCTGACCGACACATATTGTGACATTCCCCCATCCCTCCCTTGTCCCATACCTTCTCCTGACCAGACTTCTGACGAGGTTTCCTCCACTTCCCATACCTCATGGTCTGAGTCATATTCGGGCTACTCACAGTCGGTCCACACTCTTGAAGACCAAATTGCCCTTTCTTTCCCACTAAATCAGGTGGATTTGCAACTCCACACTAGGACCTGGAGCCCAAATACTACTCACTGGGGCTATCCCTTTTTGGATCCATCAGTCCAAGATGCCCCTCTTCTTTGCCAATTTGAGGGCCAACTTTTTCCTCCTGCCCTATTTTCTTCTGATCCGCTTGGGACACTCTCATCCCAAGAAATGCCAGATCTTTCACCATCCTCTCTCGAGCTAAAAGAGCTGCCTAATACGCTTAAGTATGTTTTCTTGGGACCAAATGAAATGCTCCCCTTAATCATTAGTTCAAAATTGACCAGGGAGCAAGAGTGCAAACTAACAAAGGTCCTTATGGAACACAAGGCAGCCATTGGATGGTCCTTATCAGACTTAACTGGCATTAGCCCCTCCTACTGCACTCACCGTATATATACGAAGGAGGAGGCTCAACCTTCCCACGAGATGCAGTGATGTCTCAACCCTAACATGCGGGAGGTCATTAAAAAGGAAATTATTAAGTGGCTGGATGCGGGTATAATATACCCGATCAGCGATAGCCCCTGGGTCAGCCCGATTCATGTCGTGCCCAAAAAGGCAGGGCTCACCATCCGTGTCAATGATAGGGGCGAATCCATCCCTACACGCACTCCTATATCTTGGAGAGTGTGTGTAGATTATAGGAAACTTAATGCTGCAACTAAGAAAGATCACTTTCCACTACCTTTTATTGACCAAATCCTGAAGCGGTTAGTAGGAAATAAATTTTTCTGTTTCCTGGATGGATTCTCTGGATATAACCAGGTGGCAATTGACCCCAGGGACCAAGAGAAAATCACCTTTACCTGCCCCTTCGGCACCTTTGCAATTAGAAGGATGCCGTTTAGACTTTGTAACGCGCCAGCAACTTTCCATTGATGTATGCTGGCGATATTCCATGACATGGTGGGTGACTTTCTCAAGGTTTTCATGGATGACTTTTTGATCTTTGGACCCTCTTTTGATGACTGTCTTGCCAACTTGACCCGTATCCTTCAGAGATGTATTGATGTGAACCTCGTGCTTTCTTGGGAAAAAAGTCATTTTATGGTACACGAGGGAATTGTTCTCAGGCATATCATCTCCGATAGGGGTATCGAGGTTGACAGAGCTAAGCTTGATGTAATTGCTGATTTACCTGTGCCTGGCTCTGTCAAACAAATCCGCTCCTTCTTGGGACATGTCGATTTCTATAGGAGATTCATCAAAGACTTCTCCAAGATTTCTAGACTGGTGGTTAAAATGATTGTTGTAAATGTTTGTTGGTAATAATTGTTGATTATGTCGTTGTAGTATAGGGTGTATAATATAACATTAAGGATGTCGTATAGTGGTGAGTATGGGTGAGTTCCAGTCATTACAACCATTATTATCATTTGCTTATTTATCTAATTTTTACTGGTTTTGTTCCAGGTCGTTCACTGGGAGGCAATTTATTGAATTTAATTCGGTCACTCTTTGATTATCTCAAAATTGTCTTCTTATTCAAAAAAAAGAAACTTTACATTTTATTAAAGAATGAATGAATGTGTTTTATTTACCTAATTACTAAGAAATGCTTGCAAAAATACTAACTATGAACAAGCATCAAACAATCTATTATTATACTCTAAACTATGTATTTACAAGTTATCCTATTAGTACTATCATAATAGTATATAATACATTAGAATGCAATGGTGTAGAAATTTAACTTATTAGTCTGTTATGTATAGTAACATATACAGCAGTTTCAGTGACAGATATAAGCGTCGCTAAATCTCAGAAAACACTATATACAACCTAAAGAGGCAAAACTGAGATCTTTAGCGACGTTTATAGTGTCACTTTATTCTGTTAGTAATTATATAGATTTACTTATACGTATGTATACTACTTATTCTTTTTCTTTGTTTCTCTTTCTTTCTTCATTAAGTCTCTGTTCTTTGTATTCTTAACTCCTGTTCTTCTTGTGTTCATATTTCTGTTTTCTTCTAAGTATTCATCTTCTTCTTTCTCTTTTTATTACTCTTGTTCTTTTCTCTGTTGTTCTTGTACTCTTTTCTTTTTTCTCTCGTGTTAACTCTTTGTTCTTCTCTTTGTTAACTCTTCTGTCTTAGCATATTTCAGAGGCTGCGGTGGGGAGGGGATTAGGCTAATATCATTAGTTTAAAACGTGTTTAGTTTGCGGGCACGCTTTTCGAGGGATACACAGCACCCTAAGGGTGGGACCAGACCTCTACTAAGCGCGCCCTAATCTCAGATTAGGTGGCTTAATTATGTCTTTAATCTCAGCGCCAGGCCTCAGCCCAACGCCATATGCTCGCACACGCTCGGGGCCCCCGGCCACACACACACGTCACATATTTATCGCAAATCAGACAGAGTACTCAGACCAGAGCTCAATGGGTAATCGGGTCATATGTTCAAAGGCAGTGCTTCGGGCGCCTGGCGCCCGTGACGACTGGCCTAACAGTAACACAAATTATATTTATGTGGCTGCGCTTGACTTGCAGCACACGATGTGGTGCTATTCCAGCGCCACATCGTGCGCTGGAAATCAGGCGCAGCTGCGTCTGTTCGTGCTTTTGGCCCTTGATTTGGGGGCCATAAATTATTAAATAAAATATGGTTAATAAAGTATTTACATAATACTACATAATTGATTAATTAATTTTGAATTTTAAATATGTTTACTATACAAATAAATTCGCTAAACTAGGCTGATTGTACAGGTTGATTTAGGTGATTAAATAGTTAATTACTTATAAAATAGTTAGTAAATGGTCTAATTGACCTTATACAGATTTAATTTACATACTTAAGTATTTTATACATATTTTTATTGTATATTTACGAATTTATTTCTATTTTTATTTAAGTTAAACTAGCTGTTCTGGGTGTTTTAAATAAAACTAAGTTACAGTAAGCTATACTAGGTATAATTGTACTTTAACTAACTTAAATTACTTACTATATATGTTAACCTAAGTCTATAGATTTATTTACTTAATTATATCTCTAAATTATTAATTTAGCTAATTTATTCTATAATATAGCTACTAAATATGTAAATATGAATCTGTATATATACATATACATAAATCAGTAAATACATACATAATAGTTCAGTATTTATACATATATTTACATAGATTACATATGTATATAGATTTATGTACAAGTTTATACAGTATTTACAGTATATCTATGTATGTCTACGTACATAATCAGGCTGTATATTATAGTTATAATAGTATGGATATGTATATTTACAGTGTGAAATTAAGTATGTATAATTAGGTTTTAGTAGGAATTTAGGGAATGAGGGTTAATTAAGTTTTTATTTCATTTTAAACAGCAGCTAAGCTACTGTCAGAGAAGATGGAGAGGGAAGAGAATGTGCTGTTCAGGGTGTTTTAGCAGTGTCAGTGGCTTAAGCCACTGTCAAATGGGCTAACTGCTGCTGCAGTTAGTCCATTTGAAGAGGGGGAAAGTATTCACAGATGAGAGGAGAATTTAGAGAAGAGGGGAATGTAGCTGCAATTTGCAGCATTTTACTGTATAACTGGGAATAAGAAAAAATTCAGAACAAACTAAAAATTAAAGAGTTGAAATCCAAATCTGATAAGGGTATAAATCTCACGAAAATCACATAAGAATTCAGTTCAAATACCCACAAGGAAAAGCCCTTATCAAAAGCATCATTTCAGATCAAAACACAAATGGCATTGAGTTAGTCTTCCTAATGCCATAGACAGCATGAAGGAAGACTTAACTCAATCGATTAAAACCAAAAACATACAATCCCAGTTTCTTGCAACCTTAAGGAGTATGGAAAACTCCTTAGGTTAGAGAATCACCATACAAAAATAATTATCAAACAGGTGGTGTATGGCAGTTCTGAAATGACAAATCAGAAAAAGAATGCATTAAAGGAATTTATAAAAGCTAGCGAATGCATTCAGATCAAGGCAGAAGCAAATTCATGAAAGGCTCTTCTGATTTGTTCTCTGTCACCAGAGAACTTCTCAGAATCCTTGCCCTCAAGGAAAACCAAAATCCCTTCAATTTGTCAGATCTGTCAAGACATTTCAGAAAGCAAAATCTCTTCAAAACCCATGTTAAAGTGAATCTGACAAACTGAGGCAATCAATCTAAAATAAAAGGGGCTTTTGTGAACACAAATGGGGTGAGTGAGAAGCCCCAAATGGTGCTTGTGACGCCAATTTCAGATCTGAGGCAGTACACCATCAGATCTGGAATTGGGTCCGGATGTGTGGGTGATTGGTGAAAAATTCGTCGTTAAAAGGAAAAAAAACAAGAATCAGAATCTGGATGATGGGAAAAACAAAACATGAAGAGGGAGATAAATTGAATAGTGAACAGATGATTCTTCCCCTCTGATCTGGACTGATCAGAGGAGGTGAGGGAGGGGATCTAATACTAATTCTACTCCTAAGACTAATCTAACTACAGCTAACATTAAACACTAACAATTAAAACTAAATTTATTCTAAACTACTGCAAACTAAATCTAACACTACTTGTGCAGAATTAAAAACTAAACTAAAAGGAAGAATGGGACCTATGAGTCCTTAGCCGGCGGCTAAGGAGGAAGAAAGGAGGAGGGTGACTCCAGCGGAGGGAAGAGTCTGCTAGTGAGACTCCAGGGTCGTCCTCAGGTGCTACGAGGTCCTTAGCGACGAGGAGGGTCGAGAGCAGGCGATGATTCCACAGCCGGTGGCTGTGAAATCAGGGTCTAGGTGAGGAGGCGAGACTGGAGTGGAAGAATTGATCGCTAAGAGATGTAGGAGGGAGCGATCCCCTGCGCGCGACACCACTGAGGTGCTTAAATAGCAGCTCAGTGACTGAGATCACCGCAAGGGTGAGGTTAATCAGAATCAGGCCGGCGGTGAGGATGAGATGGGTAGAGCACGCGGCGAGTCAAGAGAGAGATCTGACCGTCAGATGAGATCTGGGAAGAGAGGTGAACGCAAGCACCGAATCGCGCGAAGGTTCCATTTGAATCCAGCCACAGATCGAGATCAAAAGTGCGATGGACGGTCGAGAATGGCTGTGTTCTTCGCGCGCTACAGTGCGCGTGAAGAACTCAGCTTCTCGTTGAAATAAAGGGGAAATTTGCAGACGGACCCTTAGAAGAAGGGGTAGAACATTTGCATGCAGGCCCATAAGCGAGAAGAATAGCAACTGGAAGGGCCCTGCAGTCTTACAAAAGGGTCCCTGTGGCTTGCAAATAGGTCCAAAAAGGAGTTTTGAAGGGTAGAAATGTAATGCATGAAGGACCTAATTGTAATCTATTTATTTCTAAGCCTAAATGATGTCCAATTGCTTTCAAATTTTTACATGTGCTTAATTGAACATTTACGACATTGATTTTACTTCTGATTTGGCTTTTCAAACTTGTTTATGTGTTCAATTTATGCATGGATCATCATTTGTTCTTTAGTTTTCAGAATATCTTATTTTTGTGACCTAATTAGGAGATTTTAACACACATTAAAAGTTTTAGGTCTTTTCTTTAATTCCCACACTTAACCCTTTTTATGTGTTAATTTGATATTGTTTTGCTTAGTGTCTAGCTTAATTTCGGCCTTTTAGCTATGATGAGTAGCCACTCATCATAGACCTTTAACTCATCTCCTATCAACCGACGTACCCTTTGATATGGGCCCCGACTGCATACGAGCATTCACGTAGCTGCGTGATGCTGTCACCAAGGCCCCTGTTCTCCAACCACCTGATTGGTCCCTCGACTTTGAACTCATGTGTGACACTTCCGACCTTGCAGTCGGAGCCATCCTGGGACAAAGACGCGATAGACACCCCTTCGTGGTGTACTATGCCAGTAAGACATTGGACGAGGCCCAGCGTAATTATACTACCAATGAGAAAGAACTTCTGGCGGTCGTCTTTGGGCTGGAGAAATTCCGCTCTTACCTTCTGGGCTCGCATGTTATTGTATTCACTGACCACGCGGCCATTCACCATCTCATGCACAAGAAGGATGCCAAGCCTAGATTGATTCGTTGTATCCTTCTGCTCCAAGAATTTGACATTGAGATCCGTGATAAGGTCGAAGCCCAGAATGTTGTAGCTAATCATCTCTCGAGACTGGACCCTGACCACATTGGACTTACCCTGCCGATCACTAAGGTTTTTCCCGATGAGCACCTATTGGCAATTAATGTGGCAAGTGGACCTTGGTATGCCGACATTGCCAATTACCTTGCTTCTGGTTCCCTTCCACGTGGCTGGCCCAAAAACTAGCGCGAGTGTCTCATTGCAGAAGCAAAGTATTATTTCTGGGATAATCAACTACTTTTTCGAATAGGTGCTGACCAGATCACCCATTGCTATATTCTTGACAGCGAATTCCCCAATGTGCTAGCTATCCTTCTCGCATGATTTGGCCTGCGGAGGCCATTTCTCTGGGAGGAAAACTGCAGCCAAGGTGTTGCAGTGCGGTTTCTTTTGGCCCTCCCTTCACCCAGATGCACACAATTATTCCAAACATTGCACTAGGTGCCAGTTGTTAGGGTCAATGTCATGTCATGACATGATGCCCTTGCAACCCATCATAGCTGCTGAAACTTTCGACATTTGGGGAATTGATTTCATGGGTCCCTTTCCTCTTTCCAATGGCTTCGAATACATCCTCGTTGCTGTTGATTATGTTTCGAAATGGATCGAGGCTATTCCCACGCACCATGCTGACCATGTCATATCCACTCGATTTGTCAAAGACCACATTTTTGCACGCTTTGGGATCCCTCGAGCCATTAACTAGGATGGAGGAAGCCATTTTACCCATGCTTTTTTTTGGGCACTTATGAGGAAATATGGAGTCCACCATCGTATCGCATCTCCGTATCATCCTTAGACGAACGGCCAAGTTGAGGTGTCGAACCAGCAAATCAAGCAAATTCTCTAGAAAATAGTTCGGCCTGACCATAAGGATTGGTCCAGCAAGCTGATTGATGCACTTTGGGCGTATTGGACTGCCTTCAAGGCTCCCCTAGGCATGTCTCCTTATAGAATCATTTACGGGAAGCCTTGTCATTTGCCCATGGAGCTGGAGCACCACGCTTATTAGGCGGTTCGCCAATGTAACCTCGACCCAGACCTGTGTGGTCGAGAAAGGAAACTCCAACTCCAAGAGTTGGAAGAGCTCCGTCGTGAAGCCTATGATTCTGCCTTAACTTTCAAGCAATGCACTAAGGCTTTTCATGACAACCTTATTCGGCAGAAGGAATTTAAGCCATCTTAGCAAGTTTGGCTTTACAATGCCTGGCTCAAATTCTTTCCTGGGAAATTGAAGTCCAAATGGACTGGTCCCTTCTTGGTCTCGAGACCATTTCCCAACGGGGCTGTTGAAATTGAAGATCCCAAATATGGGCATAAATTTACGGTCAATGGGCAATGTTTAAAATCTTATCTTACTCATGAACCTACCCCCATTGGAGAAACTGTTGCCCTACTGGAGGGTAACTAATTTCGTGTCTCATTCTAAGTCCAGCTGGGGATGTTAAAATCAGCGCTCGTTGGGAGGCACCCCAGCAACACTCCTCCACTGTCACGTACACTTCACTTCGCACCTTTTCACTTCACCACCCACCATCCAGCCACCCTACCACCCTGCTATATACCTTGCACCTCAGCTCTCGTTTCCCGATGTTTGGACCTTCCTCTACCTTACCCTGCATGCATATGTTTGGCATGGGGGGGTAGATAGGCATCTATAGGATCTAGGTATTATATGGTATCATGCAGCTTCCACCCATCTAGAAATATGTGCAAAAAAAAAAAGTTGTCTAGTAATGATTTGAAGGCTGAAACAAAAATACAATAAGTGTTTATGGATATTCAACCACTGTTTTAAAGACTTTCCAGGCCATAGAAGCTTGATTTGCTCAGGCTCGGCTTAATTCACTTGATCATTGACAAGGTAGATTAGAATCTCTCCTAACTAAGGACGTATTCTTGTACCTAAGACATCAGTACAGGATCCGTTGGTTTGCTTCTACGCGAGAGCCTAAGTAATCTTGGTTCACACTACACATATCAAGAAAGACCAGGTGAACATAAGATCCAACCCTAGTGTTCATTAGGGAAGGTGGAGTCCTTACCTGTGCGTGCAGGTAGACTTTTTATCCCAGGCTTTAGTCTTGTGTCTAGGAGAAACTCTTTCCACCAAAAAGAAACTCTCCCACCAAAAAAGTGTGCTCCAAATAAAGTTGTAAGAGATATACTGACACCTGTTTCAAAAAAAAAAAAAACTGTGCAAATAAGTCAGTATATCTCGCAAATGTCTGTAAATTCTTCTCCCTAAAAAGTTTTTCAGGGCAAGTTACAAATACCCTATTTCTACCATATATTCTTTGAGCCACAAATGTAATAAAATGGGAGTTGAGTTTTTCCGTCATCTTTTTAAGGGTCAATCTGAAGACATAAGCTGAAACTGGGACCAACCTACACTTAAAGATTCATGAAACCCTGGGCTTGAGTCTTAATGTTCATCCGGTCAGTCTTGATCCTTTACTATGCACAAACCATAATCTCTTGAGCTCTCGAGTATGGCAAAAACCTTCTGAGTCCTGGAAATTGTACTTAAGGTTTAAATATCAAGAGTCCAGGTTAGTCGAGAGATGGTCTATGTTATGTAAGACTTAAAGTACCGGTAGTCTTCTCTGCAATTGGTTCTCACAATATCCAACAAATAAACACACCCATGTCGCCTCAGAAGAAAATCTTCAGCTTAAGATCATTTCTAAATACAATACAAAATGTTTTGCTAGGGACTAGCAAAACATTGGCATGGGGGTATGATTGCAGAGCAAAAATACACCAATAAATATGCCATCTTGTGTTATTTCCTAGCAATGCCATTGCATCTTAGGTAGCTATAGTTTCATTTGTAAAAAGACACATGCATGCATTTTTAAAGAGGGGAGGAGAATGCGAATAATTGGTCATTTAATTAACATCTTCTTCAAGTGTGGCCTCGAAATTTCACCTTCTTCATTTCTTCATTTCTTCATTTCACCTTGCTCCTCTACACGCCATTCTTTTGCTAGCAACATGGCTGGGTAGGCGATGCCGGTAGCATGGCTGTGGCAGGCTCCCGCTTCTTTAAAAATCCTGGCCATCTTCCTTGTGAAATGGAGGCTGGAACACACACCACCCGTAGCCACTTTCCTCCAGGCCAATCTCCTCCCCTCTCCCTCTCCATACGTAGTCTCTCTTCCCACTGAAGAGACACACTGCTGGCAGGAGCAAGCTCAGAGTGGTCCCACAACCACCACTGTGAGTACCACCACCGCCCAGCTCCTTCGTGAGTAGGTGGGCGTGGTGGTTTTACTCTCTGATTTCATCACTAGAAGCTCTCGCCGCCATTACCAGAGCTTCAAGGTCCTAAGCTCCAGCAGCAGCGGCGGCCGCTTGAAGCAGCACAGGCCACTACATGCACCTAAGGTGCCTGTTTTGCGTGCTCTGCACACGCCAGCCGGTCGCCCTCACCGCTCTCCGCGTTCTCTGTCGCAAACCCCCACTTGTGGCCCAGCTGGTTTCTCACGAATCAGCCGGTCACCTTTTTACCCTTGCACTGTAGCCGCGACCTCACACGGCTACAGTGCGGTGACCAATTTGTTTCTCACTTATCTGGTCAACGTGCCCTCTCTCTCCTCGCGACCGCCTCCAGCCAGTCATGCGCGCGCGTTCCCACGTCTGCGCCTGTGCCCGCGTCTGTGCCCGCACCCGTTCCCACCCACAATGCAGTGCGCTGTGCTACGCAGTGCACTGCGTTGCCCTCTCGCTCACACTCCAGCACTCGCCTGCATGTGAAGATAGCACGCGCGTTCCCTTCAGCGCACGCATAGCCCTTGTGCACCTGTGCGTGCCTTGGCCACCAGACGGCGGACACTCCAGCCAAACGACTTAACTTGCCCGCTCTCTCTCACACTCCTCCAGCGTGCACTCCCACACTCATACACACACACACTCGTACACATACACACTCGTACACTCATACACTCACTTGTACACACCTATACATATTTATACATATATACATATATATATATATGTATATATATATACATATATACATACATATATACATATATATCTATATATATAAATACATATATATATGTACACGTATACACATACATGTATTACTATATATATATATATCTATATAGTTATAAACATATATATATATATATATATTCATAATTATATATATACGTGTACATATATATATATATATATATACAACTACATATATACCTATATAGTTATAACCCTATATATATATATACATATATATATATATATATTCATACACATCACCTACCTGTATCGATACACCCATACACTAGTAACTCCACCACGCATTATATCGCGGGAATATCTGCATCAGTTGCTGATATTCCTCGATACCCACGTAAAGCAAGCGCCTCCACACACACTCCCACACATCCGTCCTACACTCTATGCAGCAGTTCGTCTTGTTGGTTGCATCTTACTAGACGTGGACTAACTCGATACTATGCTACACGCCATTTCCACTTCAACCCCCACACCTATATATATTATATATATATCTATATATATAGAGAATGTATTTATTTCTCTACAAGCAACCTACCTTGTCTTTATTTCTCTTTTGTTTCCTGCTATTAAAAAGATAAAGGAAAAGAGTAAAAGTGAAAAGATAATCCTTGTCTTGCAGGTACTTGGTCTTTTGAATAGCAAGACCGAGTTTTTTGGGAAACCCTAAGCTGGCTCAAAGCCAAGAACAATTTGGCTCAAAGTCAAGAACTTGATTTTGAGGGTGTGCCTCAAGGACAATATTATCAACAAAAAAATCTTAAATAGAAAAGAACCAAAAACATAATAAATGCACGGAAGAGATACATTTTAGGAAAGGCGTAGAAACTTCACCTTTAATCCCTGCCTCCCTGAGATCGACCCTGGGCCTAAAAGTGACAAAGATAAAATTAACTAGTCCAGGTTAAAAAATTTTGTGAAAGATGGTTAGGCTCGATTTAGGTTAACCACTATATTAACTTCAACAATAATTTCACCATATTAACACAACCTACCATTGGGTATGCCTTTAGCATGGGAGGTTGGCCTTGGGCAACTTTAGGTGACTGTAATGGTGCCATGTGGCCCCATTATGGTCATCCATCTTCAAATGCTTGTAGGTGACTTTATGGATGTCAAAATGGGTCAATTTCCATGTCGTTAGGCTGTGATCGTCAACCTGAATCCATCTGTGTAGTTGGATTCTTCACTTGAAGTCTGAATTGGCGTCATCCTACCCCATGGATGTCGATCTTCTATGGCTTTTAGCAATTGCTACTGATGTCCAATTCGGGTGATTTCAGAGGCAATGGACTCTGATTGTCACCTTAACCACATTTGTATTGTTAGATTCTCCATTTGAAGCCCAAAGATGTATTATTGGTAATTTAAAAATTTTACTGCAAAGAAAATAAACACAAGCCACAAAAATTCAAATATGAATGCATCTGAATTTATAGTGGAAATCCTCTTGGGTAAAAGCCACTACCTAAGCCTCCTAGCTTAGGATTTTCTCGACTACTCAAGCTAGTCAATCAACTAACGCACCACTTGAATAAGGGTGGCACAACCTCTTACAAATTCCCTTCTCTTAACAACTTGAAGAGAAGCACAATAACAGTAGGTCTTCTCAAAATAACTTGGGACCCATATCAAAGTAGTATATTAAAGGAAATATAATCTAATCCTATGGAAATTCAAAGGAAAAATCAACAGATGTTTTTCATAGAGGCTTTTTGATCTGACTGCTTTAGAAAGCGTGGAAGCAGAAGTGTAGAAGCACTACAGAGATGAAAGCATGAAAGCCCTTTTGCTAGAGATATTTCTTTCTGATTGTTGTGTTTGAAAAAGGCTACCAAGGTCCTCTATTTATACTAGAAAATCGACCTAGAAGGGACATTTTTCGAACCATTTTGGTCAATCAATTAAGGTAGTTTGATCGATCAAAATGGTTTTTGGCTGGTCAAACTAGTTATTTGATCGATCACTGATTATTTGATTAATTAAGCCATTGATCGATTAAAAGATAATTTAATGAACTTCCTAATTTGAGTATATTTGATCGATTAACTAAGTTGATTGGTCGATCAAAGCTATTTCGTCAATCATTTACCTAATTGGTCAATCAATTAACCTAAGAACTTGATTTTAGGAAAATTACATTTAGTGAGAAAATCATTTGAGGTTCTATACAAGTAATCTAGACTCAAATAAATGAAAAGGCTCAATGGAAGACTTCGGAGAGCTTTGTTCCTTTTCGTTAGTCAACGAAAGAGTCTTGAAAGATTACTCTTGACAGATACATAATTTTAGTGATCAAAACTGAGGTACTAACATTCTCCCCCTTTTTGATGACAACAAAATTATAATTATGTATAACAAGAGATAGCTATAAAATTGCATAAGTATTTAAGGACGACTGATATGCATAATATCTCTTCCTTTTTATTTTAGCAAAGAGTAATTAAAGCAGATAATTTTAATTTTAATTTCTCCCCCTTAAACAAGAAATTGAAATAGGAAATATAAACATCTCATAAGATAGATATGATAAATGTGTAGCTGAACCATATAATGTAAAAAAGATAAATGAAGTCCACACAAAATAAATTTCTACAGACCACAAATGATAAAAAGTGCTAGCTAAATATCATAAAAGTCCACAGCATATAAAAAGTAGGAAGACTAATCTAGGGATGCAAAGAAGGCATCCAAAATGCTTTAGAGATCTACGTCAAACTCAAGGTCCCTGGAGTCATAAGGGCCTAAGGAGGAGGACAAATGGCCAAGTGATGAGAGCCTCATCATGAGCCCTAACTAGCTTATTTTGACCTAAGAAAGAGAACAAGATCTCCTACATAACCTAGAGAAGGGCTTAATTCAAGGAATAAGTGTTCGGAGAAGAAAATATGAAATAAAGGTTAAAACTGTAATTTTACCATTGCAGTACATAAATGGGATTTCTCAGAAGAAAAACATAGGTCAAATGATCTGAATAAGATAAAAAGTGGGTTGGTTCAAACAGAAATGGGTTAATGTGCAGTCTAGGAATTAAATGACATTCTGCAACCCTAAAACTGACCCACTTAATTCAACAAGGTTCTGGTCAGGTTAAAAATTAACTAAGCCCTCTAAAATTCATGGAAAAATAGCCCTTAGGTTTTAGAACCTTCAATTTGACCTTTGGAACCTATTTTGACCTAGATTAGGGTCCTAACTCATTAATTGACCTAATTTGGGTTTTTGTGCAAAAAGTCCAGTTAAACGTAGTCAAACCTAAAATCCAACTTCACCATTGGATTATTGTTGTCAAAATTAGGTTTGTACCAAAATTTGGACCTAAGGAGAGGTCATCTTGACCTACTTTGCAAAATAGTACACCTAATTATATTTTGGCCCCTATCTTTTGAAAACCATTACACAAACCCCCCTAACTTCTTCTCCACTCTTACAAACTGGTACCTCCGTCATTAATGGGCAGAAATCCTTCTCCGGCAAGGAATGGAGTGGGAGTACTCCTTGATTCCTCAGAAATCTCCTCCCAGATTTAGAAAGGAGATTCTCTGAGGAATTCCCTTCCATCTGAGATCAATTGCAATCTCTGATTTGCATCCAATCTCTCGTGCAAATGCACGAGAGATTTGGATCTCCAACTACCTTCCTTCTCCGGTGAGGAGTCGGTGATAGAAGGCTTGCCCTCCAAGCACCAGAAGCTCGGTTAGCAACCATAAAAGGATTCCCGGTCCTTTGCGAATCTCCCAAGCCTGATTTGGCCGCAGACTCCCTAAGAATTCATCTCCCCTCTCTCCGGTCAAGTAGCCTGCAAGCTCCGGCGATTCTTCCTTCCCCCTCTTGTCGCTCTGCTACCAAACCAGCGGCATGGTTCACTTCGCCTTGTTCTTCCGCATTGTGCCACACCAACGTGCACCTTCCTGATCTCTTCCTCGTCGCCACTATCTCCCCCTTCGGGCCGTCTTCTCTGACAACGGCACAAACGCACCTTTCATCTCCACTGCCTCCCCTTCATCCCAAGTACCCCAGATAAGTTCCTCATCGTCTACTCTCTATTTTCCCTCATTCTATTTTACAAAACACCCCTCGACTGCCACTGTCCACCCTCATCTTCCCCATCTCCTGCTGACCTTCGGCGAGATGCACCCATCACTCCACACCTCCACACGTCTCGCCACCAACCTCAACACCTCCGCCATCGACCACTGAACACTTTCCACCCACTCACAAACTGCCACATGCACTCCACGCTTCCACCGAACACACCCACTCACATGATCTCAGACAGACCTAGTCACGCACGCCTAGGTTGGTCTGAGCCATGCCAACACTCACCTCACCTTCGCCGTGACACAGCGAAGGTTCCCTTGTTGTCTAATAGAGCCACAAGGCTACTTTTGTGTTGTGCTGGGTAGAGCTCCCATTTGCCATTAACAAGCACACGAGCTTGCCTGTTCTCGAGCTTCAGGCTGCAAGCATCAGGTTTCAGGACCCCAGTCTGCGTGGATTGAGGGCGAGAGTGAGTCCAGTCTGATAGCGATTGCCGCGAGACCTGCAGCTGCATCAATTGTGTGAAGACACTCTCCTGCAGTTGCCAGCAAAAGTCGGTGGGACATTTAGTCCCACCTTGGTAAGTTTTGAGCTTCCTGTGTAGTTTAAGTTGATTTTGTGTTCTATGTTGTCTACCTCGAAATCACTGGGGTGAGGTCCCTCGCCCTCACTTATCATGCCTCATCCGCGACACTTTCCTCCATGGACCTGGCACCTGGATCCGACTAGCCTATATCCGTGCACTCCTCACGCACCACACCCACGCCGGTGCGCTTGGACCCGGGCATGCGACCAACCCGATTACCCGGCTCTGGGAGAGCATACCGAAGAGAGATACATAGAGAGAGAGATGCATGGGGAGGGTAGGGGAATAGGTTTTGCTGTGTGGTGATTGTGCAGGAAGAAGAAGATAAGGGAGGAAGAGGCGTAGCAGGAGAAGGAAAGGAAGGACTTAGCCACAGCAAGAGAAGGAGAAGAAGCAGAGAGATGCATTGTAGTAGAGGAGCGGCAGGCCAAGAAGGAAAAAGAAGGAGACTAAGGAAGACAAGAAGAAATGGACCAGGAGTTAGCTACATGAAGAGAATCAAGAAGAGAGAAAGGAAAAAAAGGAAAAAGAAGAGAAGTAGGAGCGGCTAAGGAAGAAAATGAAAAGGAGAAGAAGAAACCATAGCCGCTAGGCAAAGCAAAAAGAAATGACAGAAGGCCAACAAATTTAAAAGCTCTGTAGTCTGAATTTTTAAGATGGCTAATACAATATCAAACGTCCAATTCTGTTTGAACACTTTCTCCATAACATTATTCTGCTAATTTTGTTGAACTAGTTATTGCTTCTTATTAAAAGTTGTGTTCTCAAGTTTCGGAATACCCAAACTGCTCCCAGTGTTTGACCTCGGATATTTTGATTTTCGAGTTATAAATTTTTATTTGTTTTCATGGAGAGTTCATCTATATTACAACGAGATATCTATTAAAACATGATCTAGCTGCGTAAACATTTTCGCGCCATTGCCGGGGTGCAATGGGTAGTTCTGAAGCTTTTAATCACAACTTCTGATTCAATACTGACTTAATTCCTCTGCTTTGTTGTGCTTGTCTCAAGGAAAGCAGAGAAAAGAAGAGTAGCCACGCAACAACCACACCAAGGAACAGGTAACTTTCATTAGCCTTCTCTCTTAATCCCCTCAAAGTCTGAAAAATAAAAAAATACAAAGAAAAATCAACCTAGGAATACCTAGGGGATCTCAGTGACAAGAGAGGTCGGGTAGGGAAAACCCTGTAACTTGTGGGGATGCTTTACTGTGTAGGGGTCTTTGCGAGACTCTCCCTCTCTAGCTGCGCAGGTACTTCTCAAATGGATGACCTTTCTGACTAAGGGGTATCATCCACCCCGAACCTCTATAGTCACCCAACAATTTTTGGGTGTCTCGATTGGGTCCAGCACCTTTTAATCTCATCACATTTTTCGGTGCATGTTCGGTAGGAGGTCCTTAAGACCATCCTTAAGACCTCCTTTAGAAATTCATTCTCGTCGAGGCCAAGACTCAACGCCCTTGTTTGTGCAACAACCTCACTATAGAGACCTTTCCTCTGATTCAGAACCAAGTTCTCCTTCTTCCATCATGGCACAACCCATTGAAGAAGAGAACAACCTTGAACACCAGCTTCAGCACCTGACTGATCTCTTCCAAAACTTTGTAAACCCACTGCAGCAACCAATGATGCGAGATCACTATAATCCCGCTGTGGTGGCAATCGAGCCTCGAGTCCGAATCCCGGTTGGAGGTCTTGATTCTGAACTCAAGCCCAATATGGTTCATGCCATACCAAAATTTCTTGGGCTTAACTCCGAGGATCCATTCCAGTACATTAAACAACTCAAGCATTTGGCCCAGACCTTCGGGTCAGATCCACAAAATCAGGATATTCTGCTCATGAAAATGTTTTCTTTCTCCCTCCTGCACAAGGCTGCTTATTGGTATCAAACTCAAACTCGTCCGATCAACACATGGGATGAACTTTAGTCTGAATTTTTGGAAAAGTTCTTTCCTGTTGGCCGAACGAATGCCTTGCGCCACCAGATCACCCATTTCACTCAACAAACGGGAAAACCTCTTCACGAAGCATGGGACCGATTCTTAGATCTCATGCGAAGGTGCCCCCATCACGGAGTTCCTAAATGGCCAGTCTTTTTACCAGGGACTCCATGAAGACATTCGATTATTCGTCAATGCAACTTGCAGAGGAAACATCATGGGTCAACAAGAGGACACGGTGTGGGAGATTCTCGAAAACATGTGCGAGAACTCTATCAATAATGACTCCATGGGCTTATTCGACCGGACGAATGCTTGCGCATCGACGAATCTGAGGGGAGCACATATGACACAGGACCTGTCCACATCCGTCGACTTGGAACTGATGGCCAGTCGGTTGGACAAGGTTTCTATTATAGAGAAGAAGGTGGACGAGCTAACTCGGCATCTGCAGCGAGCCACCTCTACACAGAACTCTTTTGCACGGCCACCTATGGCATGGGAAATTGTGCAAAACATCTATCACCAATCTTCTAAGGGGATGGACCTGTATCCACCCCCGTCTTACTCTCGAACTGGTGTGACCTCCGATCCACTCTATTCGAGTTGGGGGAACTCTGAACCCTCATATTTTGACTTTTCTGAGGTTCCTCAAACCTACGAGGACCTCAATGCCATCTAGAATGACCCGTTCTCCAATACCTACAACCTTGTATGGTGAAATCATCCCAACTTTCAATGGATGAGAAATTCTCAGACTCAAAGACCACCTTATCAGCCCTGTCCACAAGCTCCTCGTCCATATCAGCCGCCTCAGCCTCGACCCAATCTACCTATCAATCCAGGCCAAACTAGGATCAAATGACTCTCATCCTTCAAGCACAGGCTGACATTCAAAAGGCAAATCCGGCAATGCAAAAATAGCACAAGGATAAGATCACAGAGGTTCACAATCAACTAGCCCAGATGGCAAATTCCCACCAACCTAGCACCCTTCCTTCGCATCCTCTGCCAAACCCAAATAATGTGCCGACCCAGAGGCATGTTATGAACCCAAATTCAGGCCACGTACATTTGATTTATCAGGCCCCTACTACTCCATCACCAGACGAGATGGAAGCTTCGACATCTTATGCGGGATTTCAGCAGCAACCACCCCACTTACCAAACCCAAACCAAAACCAGGCAGGATTAAACTCTGTAACAACTCGTAGTGGTAAAGCAACCCAAGATCCACATTATCCAAATCACTCCAAGCCTGGTTGTAGCCGAAACCCTAGGATAGTTATCCAGGATACCCTTATCCCAGATCATGAACCTGGACCTATTCTAGAGGAACCAACTAGGTTCCATTTCCTGAGGCCTTGACCAAAGGAAAAAGGACAACCAAACCCGTGGCTCCCGAGGAGGATTTGGTCAAGCCCTTTGAACAAGTCTAGATAAACATCCCCTTGATGGATGCAATTCACCATGTACCGGCTTACGCAGGATTCCTGAAAGATGTATTTACTCCTAAACATAAACCATGAACCAAGAGTGGGAATCCGATCGTACTATGAGAGCAAACCAGCTCTGTCATCTTGAGTAAACTCCCACCCAAGGCTAAAGACCCAGGAACTCCCCTGATTTCTTATAAAATTGGTGAAACCCAATTTGTTAGAGCCTTGCTAGACCTAGGTGCCTCCATAAATCTAATACCTACATCCCTTCTTGACCACCTTGAAGAGTCCGGACTTAAACCGACTGAGGTGACGTTGCAGTTAGCCGATCGATCCATCAAGTCACCTAAAGGAATACTCGAGGATGTCATTGTTAGGGTACGGGATTTCTACTTCCCGATGGATTTCATAGTTCTGGATATGGACGCACCTGAGAACCCAAGGGACACACTAATGATATTAGGGAGACCTTTTTTGGCCACTGCCAGGTCCAACATAAACTGCGAAGAGGGCCAAATAGAATTAAAATTTGGGAGTCAAACTCTTAAGATTGACATCTTTAAGGCCCAACAAGGGATTAATTGTGGGGTTATAGAGCAAATATGTGATATTAGAGCCATGGTTGATGAATCGCATATTGAGGACAACTTGATTATCCTTGATCAAGCACTAGAAAATCAAAACCCGCAAACAGAGGAATATGAACCTAATCTAGACACACCCATAACTCTGACCCTTGTTCCTGATACAAACCCCGAAACACCCGCTGTTGCTGATAATCCTGTCATGGAAATCAAGCCCCTTCCTGAGCATTTGAAGTACATCTTTTTGGGTTCCAATCAGGCGTTTCCTGTGATTATCAACTCCCGACTCACACCTGACTAGGAATCCCATCTGATTACTGTTCTATAGCAACATCGTTGAGCCATTGGATGGACTCTCGATGACTTGACTGGCATATGCCCATCATACTACACGCATCGAATCCACACAAAAGAGGGTGCACGACCTTCTCGAGAGATGCAGAGACGTTTAAACCCTAACCTGCAGGAGGTTGTGAAAAAAGTGATCATCAAGTTGTTAGATGCAGGGATCATCTACCCGATCTCCGACAGTCGTTGGGTGAGTCCAATACAGGTTGTGCCTAGGAAGGCCAGACTCATCATCATCACAACTGAAACCGGTGAGGTCATTCCTACCCGAATAGCTAACTCGTGGAGAGTTTGCATTGATTACAGAAGACTCAATTCCTCCACGAAGGACCATTTCCCACTACCATTTATTGATCAGATCCTCGAGAAACTAGCGGGAAATAGGTTCTTCTGCTTTCTTGACGGGTACTTCGATTACAACCAGGTGGCAATCCATCTAGAAGACCAAGAAAAGACCACGTTCACCTGCTCCTTTGGGACGTACACGTTTCGAAGGATGCCTTTCGGTCTCTGCAATGCACCCGCGACCTTTCAACGCTGCATGCTTGCCATATTCTCAGATATGGTAGGTGATTATCTAGAAGTCTGCATGGATGACTTTTCAATTTTTGGAGCATCATTTGACGATTGCCTCCAGCACTTGGTCCAAATACTCAGGCGGTGCATCGATGTGAATTTGGTTCTTTCCTGGGAAAAGAGCTACATCATGGTGCCTGAGGGAATCATCCTGGGACATCTAATCTTGGAGAAAGGCATCCAAGTCGATCGAGCCAAGGTTAACCTGATTTCCAAGCTCCCTATGCCTAGCTCGATTAAGGACATCCGATCTTTTTTTGGGGCACGTCGGCTTTTACCGTCAATTTATCCCTGATTTTTCAAAAATCATGCGCTCCCTGACTACTCTTCTCTCTAAGGATGTGCCTTTCAAAATTTCTAAGGAATGCACTCATGCATTTGAGATCCTTCATGACAGAGTCACCCAAGCTTCGATCCTACAGTCCCCTGATTGGTCTCAACCCTTCGAGATAATGTGCGATGCATATGACTTTGCTGTAGGTGCGGTTCTAGGCCAGAAAATTGATGGGAAACCCGTGGTCATTTACTATGCTAGCAAAACACTAGACGAGGCTCAGCGTAACTACATGGTTACTTAGAAAGAGCTGCTAGCAGTAGTATTCGCCCTAGAAAAATTCAGATCATACCTCCTGGGTTCCCGTGTTATCATATACTCGGATCACACAGCTGTAAGGCATCTCCTTGAAAAGAAGGACGCGAAGCCTCGATTAATCCGATGGATCTTGCTGTTGCAAGAATTTGACCTCGAGATTCACGACAAAGCGGGAAAGCAAAATGTGGTAGTGGATCACTTATCCTGCCTTCCTTCTGAAATAATTGACCCTTCCGGACCCATCACAGAATAGTTTGCTGATGAGCACCTCCTGACTATCAATTCAGGGCTTCCATGGTTCGCAGATATAGTGAACTACCTGGCATCACATCAGATCCCGTTTGATTGGCCGAAGGCTAAGAAGGACAATATGTGTTCTGATGGCAATTATTACCTGTGGGAAGACCCGTATCTATTCCTCATTGGTGCTGATCAAATAATTCGACGGTGTGTTGCGGAAGTAGAAATCAAAGACATACTCTCATTTTGCCATGACCAGGCATGCGGTGGACATTTCTCAGGACACAAAACCGCATCAAAAGTCTTCCAGTGTAGCTTTTACTGGCCCACAATTTTCAAGGATGGATACGATCACTATAAGGCATGTACCCATTGCCAGACCTTGGGCAACACGAGCCATCGAGACATGATGCCTCTACAGTTGATCCTGGCATGTGAAAATTTTTGACATTTGGGGGATCGATTTTATGGGGCCCTTCCCTATCCCGGGTGGCTACGGATACATCTTACTCCCCGTTGGCTACGTGTCCAAGTGGGTAGAAGCCATTCTGACCTGAACCAATAATCATAAGGTTGTTATCAGATTCATTCATCAAAACATCTTCTCAAGGTTCGGGATTCCACGAGCAATAATTTTCGACGGAGGGACCCATTTTACAAATGCTCAGTTCAGGACACTGATGACCAAATACGAGGTGTCACATCGATTCTCTACTCCTTACCACCCCCAAACTAATGGTCTCACTGAGCTATCAAACCGAGAGATCAAGAAAATCCTCCAGGTTACTGTTCGACCTGATAGGAAGGATTGGTCTTCTCGGCTTTCGGAAGCATTGTGGGCCTATAGGACCACCCTCAAGACCAAATTAGGTATGTCTCCCATTAGACTGGAGTATGGGAAGGCATGTCACCTCCCCATCGAATTGGAGCATAAAGCCTATTGTGCAGTACAGAATTGCAACTTAGACCTTTCTAAGGCTGGAACCCATGGAAGGCTTCAAATGAGCGAGATCGATGAATTACGCCTCGACATGTATGAGAACTTGCGAATTTACAAAGAACTGGTTAAAGCCTAAAGATATTTCATCCTGGTCAAAAGGTTTTACTCTTTGATGCCCGACTCAAATTATTCCCAGGAAAGGTACAATCTAAGTGTGTCGGACCCTACCAATTCTGATAAATCTTTGGAAATGGAGCCATTGAGATCAACCCACTCAGCCATGATTTTGAACCCTTTGTTGTGAATAGTCAGCGACTCAAACCGTTCATTGACATGACCAATACAAATTTGGCCGAGCCATCCTTTACCCTCCATTCTCCTTGAGCTTATTGCACCCAGTCGATGGCATAAAACTCAGCGCTTAACGGGAGGCAACTCATCATTCTTTGAGAAACCTAAAACCTTTTCTGACATTTCTATACTGAATTCATATTGCACTTTAGGGTTCATCCATTAGAACAGCTGACTCCACCTCAGGTACCCCTACCCAAGATTAGAAATCATTCGCAACAATCACTTCGACCCGTTCGCCCACCCAACACCTGTCTTAATGCATGACTAAGCTGAAATTGAACCCACCTAATTTACAATGGGGACATTGCAAATCGTAGGCATGGGGGGGTATGAAAGTGCACAATGTCAGGAAAACTCATATCAAAAAAAGGCTTCAACCCAGAAAAAAAATCTTGAAAAAGAAAAAAAATTGAGGGGGGAGAGAAAATTTTTGGGCTATACAAAATGAGAGGAGGAAAAGAGCAAAATGTCAAAAAAAGGAGCACAAAATGAAAAAGAAAAAATGGTCATTAGTAAAAGATTAAGGGATTAACTGAAGTTCTAGACCAGATCAAGAAAAGAGAAAAATGAAAGAAAAGTGATAAGGAAACTTAAAAAGAGATTAGCAGGAACGTTCATCTTAGGCCTTTTGGGCTAGACTCTTAGTCCTAAAAATTCAAGTACCTGCTAAAATCCGGATACTCCTCAAGAGGTTGGGGAAAATGCGAAGCTTAAGTATTAGGTCTAAGGCTTAGTGAGTATTTGGCCTCATTAACTGACCTTCGATTTACGGGATTCGGTAACCTAAGCACCCCAATTCACACACAGTCTGGTTCAGTGTGCATAAATATCAAAATCATGCAAAAAGCGTTTCTGTGTTCTGAGAAAAGTCACCTAGATTAGGAGCGGTCGATCAACACAAGTTGATTTGGACGAGTCCCCGGCGTAGAGAGGCAGGAAATTCCCCTCGAAGATGTGTAACAACATATCTTCTCCTCGGTGCTTGTCTCTTAGGATATTTAAATATCCTATCGGGGGCATGTAAGCACTCTGTTGGTTCAGATACCATGGGTGGCATTATCACGAAATGATGATTGCCAGGGTTTGAATTCAGCTACGGAACGCCATGGGCGGGATTATCTCAAAATCTCGAAAGCCAGGGTTCTGGGGGTTGCCATGGCCGATGCTATCACAAAGCATCGATTGCCAGGGACCCTTGAGGATTGATGATGGGGATGAGGAGTCCGATACAGACTGTGTTGAGAAACCAATCTGAAGCTAGAAATAAAAAGAAAAGAGAGAGAAGGCTCTCCAAAAAAATAAATCTTCTATCACTCTTACAAAAATGCATTGCAAAGTGAACCTAAGTTGAAAATGTCTCAAGCACGGGTGCTTTAACCACAGAATCCAACAAACCCTAGGTTAGTTTTGCGGGCCTTAGAAACCTTTGCGGAAGACTGGGGCTAAAGCGGGTCAGGTCTGGATTTTGGTTGATAGTTGAGTACCTCTAGGCCTATTATTAGCATTCTTAACCTAATCAAAAGAAGAAAAGCATTTATCATAACTGGTGACAGACACTCAGGTCTAGAACAGAAGTTAAAATCTTAAAATTTTGCTAAGGGACTAGCAAAAGCTAGGCATGGGGGTATGATGAGAGCTTCATCATGAGCCCTAACTATCTCATTTTGACCTAAGAAAGAGAATAAGAGCTCCTACATAACCTAGAGAAGGGCTTAATTCAAGGAATAAGTGTTCTGAGAAGAAAATATTTAATAAAGGTTAAAACTGCAATTTTACCATTGCAGTACAAAAAAAAGATTTCTTAAAGCCAAAACATAGTTCAAATGGCCTGAATAAGATAAAAAGTGGGTTGGTTCAATCAGAAATGGGTTAATGTGCAGTTTAGGAGTTAAATGACATTCTGTAACCCTAAAATAGACCTGCTTAATTCAACAAGGTTTTGGTCTGGTAAAGAATCAACTAAATCCTCTATAATTCATGGAAAAATAGCCCCTAGGGTTTAGAACCTTCAATTTGACCTTTGGAACCTATTTTGACCTAGATTAGTGTCCTAGCTCATTAGTTGACCTAATTTGGGTTTTTGTGCAAAAAGTCCAGCCAAACGTAGTCAAACCTAAAATCCAACTTCACCATTGGATTCCTTTTGTCAAAATTATGTTTGTACCAAAATTTGGACCTAAGGGGAGGTCATCTTGACCTACTTTGCAAAATAGTACACCTAATTACATTTTGGCCCCTATCTTTTGAAAACCATTACACAAACCCCCCTAACTTCTTCGCAACTCTTACAAACTGGTACCTCCGTCATTAATGGGCAAAAATCCTTCTCCGGCAAGGAATGGAGTGGGAGTACTCCCTGATTCCTCAGAAATCTCCTCCCAGATTTGGAAGTTAGATTCTGTGAGGAATTCCCTTCCATCTAAGCTCAATTGCAATATCTGATTTGCATCCAATCTCTCATGCGAACGCATGAGAGATTTGGATCTCCAGCTACCTTCCTTCTCCGGTGAGGAGTCAGTGATAGAAGGCTTGCCCTCCAAGCACCAGAAGCTCGGTTAGCAACCATAAAAGGATCCCCGGTCCTCTGCTAATCTCTCAAGCTTGATTTAGCTGCAGACTCCCTCAGAATTCATCTCCCCTCTCTCCAGTCAAGTAGCCTGCAAGCTCCGACGATTCTTCCTTCCCCCTCTCTTTGCTCTGCTGCCATACCAGCGGCAGGGTTCACTTAGCCTCGTTCCTCCGCGTTGTGCCACACCAGTGCGTGCCTTCCTGATCTCTTCCTCATCGTCGTTATCTCCCATTCTGGGCCGTCTTCTCTGACAACGGCACAAACGCGCCCTTCATCTCCTCCGCCTCCCCTTCATCCCAACTACCCCAGATAAGTTCCTCATTATCTACTCTCTTCTTTCCCTCATTCTATTTCACAAAACACCCCTCAACTGCCACTGTCCACCCTCATCTTCCCCATCTCCAGCCAACCTTCGGCAAGACGCACCCATTACTCCACACCTCCCCACGTCTCACCACCAACCTCAACACCTCCGCCATCGACCACTGAACACTTTCCAGCCCCACACAGACCGCCACATTCGCTCGATGCTTCCACCGAACACACCCACTCACATGGTCTCTGACAGACCTAGGCACACACGCCTAGGCCGGTCAATGGCATGCCAACACATGCCTCACCTTCGCTGTGACATGGCGAAGGTTCTCCTGTTGTCTGTGCAAGGCTACTTTTATGTCGCATAGGGTAGAGCTCCCATCCGCCATTAACAAGCACACGAGCTTTCCTATTCTCGAGTTTAAAGCCGCAAGCGTCAGGTTTCAGGACCCCAGGATACGTGGATTGAGGGTGAGAGTGAGTCCAGTCTGATAGCTGTTGCTGCGAGACCTGCAACTGCACCAATTGCGTGAAGTCACCTCAGTAAGTTTTGAGCTTCCTATGTAGTTTAAGTTGATTTTGTGTTCTATGCTATCGGCCTCGAAATCACTGGGGTGAGGTCCCTCGCCCTCACTTATCATGCCTTGTTCGCGACACTTTCCCCTGCGGACTTGGCACCCAGATCTGACTAACCAATATCCATGCACTCCTCACGCACCACACCCACACTGGTGTGCCTGGACTTGGGCACGCGACTGAACCGATTACCCTGCTCTGGCAGAGCGTATCGAAGAGAGATACACAGAGAGAGAGAGAGATGCGTGGGGAGGGTAGGGGAATAGGTTTTGCTGTGTGGTGATTGTGCAGGAAGAAGAAGCTAAGGGAGGAGGAGGCGCAGCAAGAGAAGGAAAGGAAGAAGGACTTAGCCGCAGCAAGAGAAGGAGAAGTAGAGACATGCACTATAGCAGAGGAACGGCAGGCTAAGAAAGAAAAAGAAGGAAACTAAGGAAGACAAGAAGAAAAGGGCCAGGACTTAGTTGCAGGAAGAGAATCAAGAAGTTAGAAAGGAAAGGAAGGAAAAGGAAGAGAAGCAGGAGCGGCTAAGGAAGAAAAAGAAAAGGAGATGAAGAAGCCATAGTTGCTGGGCAAAGCAAGAAGAAAAGATAGAAGGCCAACAAATTTAAAAGCACTGTAGTCTGAACTTTTAAGATGGCTGATACAATATCAGACGTCCAATTCTATTTGAGCACTTTCTCCATAAAATTATTCTGATATTTTTGTTGAACTAGTTATTGCTTCTTATTAAAAGTTGTGGTCTCAAGTTTTGGAATATCCAAATTGCTCCCTGTGTTCGACCTCAGATATTTTGATTTTCGAGTTATAAATTTTTATTTGTTTTTGTGGAGAGTTCATCTATATTACAATGAGATATCTGTTAAAACACGATCTTGCCGCGTAAACATTTTGGCGCCATTGCCGGGGAGCAACAGGCAGTTCTGAATCTTTTGATCACAACTTCTAATTCAATACTGACTTAATTCCTCTCCTTTGCTGTGCTTGTCTCAGGGAAAGTAGAGAAAAGAAGAGCAACCGCAGAACAACCACACCAAGGAATGGGTAACTTTCATTAGCCCTCTCTCTTAATCCCCTCAAAGTCTAAAAAAGAAGAAAAAACAAGCAAAATCAACCTATGGCTACCTGTTTCCATACTTAGTAATTTGTCAAAGTTGCCCGATTTTCATTTCAACACATCTTGAACTGCACATCCAACTAAGGTAACTAGGGCTAAAACTTTCTTGATTTAGCCCTAGAAACAAATTTTTTAGGCAACTAAATTGGACCAACTAGAGCCAACTTAAGGATTGCAAAGCTAGGGTTTTCAGAGACACATCTTCTCTTAAAAAAAGAAGCAAAAAATTTCAAAAAGAGGTGTGCCTAAGCCTTGTTTGAAAAGATATATACAAGAGAAACCCTAAGCAAATCAGGCTCTTAATCCATTTGAACCCTAAAAGAAAGGACCTAAAAGCTCTAAAAGGAACAAGAGGTGAAGTTGATCCTTTAGGTCAGCCAACCTTAAAATTAGGTCACTTTCTTTTTCACTCAAAAGGCCTAAAAGTTCAAGTGGAACCCTAAGCACCTTGATCTTAAGTAAAAAAGGTAGTGACGAGTCAATTCTTCACTTTAAAAGTTGTCTGTCACATAAAATGACACGTCGTTTGTAGTTCTATGTGGTGGAAAAATCGACTAATCAACAATTAATATAACCACTCAATTAGGAGCAGGTCGTATCCACAGGGAGGCAATGACATATTTAAACTTGCACCGGTTAAAAACATATGTTCACGGTTAGTTTCGTCGAGAAATAGAGCCAAATCTGCCTTCAGATTAAGAAAACATCAAGAGAACATGCTGAAATGGCAATTTTGCATAACTAAAGGATATATTTTGCAATGCAACTTAATAAAATAATAATAAAAGTTGACAATGGTGCAAAATGTAAATATTAATGGGGGCTTTACTGTAGCAAGGGGAAATTCTTCCCCTTATTCGTGTGCGAGGAGAAAATGGCCGAAGGTGTGAAGCTCGGAGGAGGATCTCTAGATCGAGGGCTCCGTGATGGCGGTCGCGGCAAAGTGCAAGGCACCCCGAGGTGGCCGGACGGGGCTACGGTGGAGGTGGGTTCCGGTGGCTGCTGGCCATGAGTGGAGCACGGGAGGGCTCTTGGTAAGGGGAGTGGACGGGTGTGGTGGAGGTAGCGTGCGGTGGGCTCTTGAAGTGGGGGCACACACGCTGGACTACATGCGCGCAGAGTGTGGCACTGCTGGAGGATGCATACTGTTGTGAGCGTGGAGGAGGTGCACGAAGATGGTGAGGATGGCAATGAGGAGGCACGTACAGTATGCGCGGAGGGCTTCACGTGGTAGACGCACAGACCGTGTGGGCGCATTGAGCTCAGCCGCATCTATTGCTGCTGTGCGCTGCAGGCTACACGTGGGGAAGCGCTTGAGGGCCGGAGCTGCTGCTGCTGGATGCTACTGGCCGCATGCTGCAAGCGTTGACGGCACGCTGCAGGGAGTGCAGGCGAAAGTGTAGCGTGCCCTATGCGCGTGGCTGGAGGGCATGCAGGCGGAGGTGCAGGCGCGTGCAGCTGGAGTAGCATGCGCTCTACGCGCGTGGCCGGAGGCGATGGTGGGTTTGATGGAGCGGGGAGAAGCTGCTGGTGATGGCGCGAGTGCGTGCAGTGGCTGAGGTGCTGTAGGGGATGTGTCATGGTCCACCGGCTTGGCATGGCGAGCTGTCACCTCGCCAGCCCTTGGTGGTGGAATGGAGTACACAGTGGAGTGGGGCGGTGTCTCACTTGTGCATGGTAGCCTCCCTCTCTTCCTTATCCCCGTCGAGGAGACCAGATCCACTTTTGGCACTACTCCTTGATTGGGCTCTTCACTGCGACAGCTGGAGGAGGAAATGCAGCCGTTACTCATAGAAGAAAATAATAATAAAATATTATGGTTATTTATATACAAACCCTCAACTTTTATGTTAACTTAAAATAATGCATGCAATGCACCTAATTGGTTGACTAATTAAATGAATGCAATTCTAAGTCAATTCTAAATGCATTTAAATATGAATGCAATGCATGAATTATGTAATTAAATTAGAAGTATGAATTAATCTATTTACATCCTAATTTATGCTAAATAAATGTTAGAATTAACTTAATGTCTAGGCACTTAAATACTTAAATAGCCCACAAATATGGGCTAATCAAATAACCCCATGCCTAGTTTTTGCTAGTCCCTAGCAAAATCAAGCAAAACCTAGCACTCCAAGTAGACTAGCCAACCCAATCAGTCCTCCTTTAGAAACATATTAAGTTCAGACTTTAAACCTAAGGTTCCCAAGTAATTATTAAGTTACAGACTAGGTCGGCTAAAGACGAGTTGCAGGCACAAGTTTCTTTGATTTCTGACTCTACCCTAAGGTTTATTGATCCCTGAGATTAAAGCATCCTTGCATGTGTATTGGTCTAAGTTATTTGAGTTAAAGGAAAAAGGATTTTTTTCTTATATAATATATATATATATATTTTGATTCCTCTAAGTCTAACCTCGGATAAGCTATCAACAAGGTCTATGTCGGATTCATTGTCCCCATCACCATACCTTGAAGGGTGCCTGGCTTTTGATGCTTCAAGATAGCACCGCCCATAGCGACCCCAAGAACTGCTGGCAATCGGCACTTCGAGATAGTATCTTCCATGGATTTCTAAAGCGAATTCAGGCCTGTTGCAATCAGCACTTCGAGATAGGGTTGCCCATGGTACCTGAACCGCACAATGCGCTTACATGACCCCAGTAGGATGGATATCCTAAGAGACAAGTGCCGAGGAGGTAATATGTTATCATCGCATCCTCAAGGTGAGTACATACTCCACCTCTCCTGCGACGGGAACTCTTCCAATCAAATTGTGTTTTCAAGCCTCTCCTAAGTCAAAACTACGAGAACCAATCTCTTTTAAGAAAGGAATTAAGTTGATTACTTACACCAGATCGAGTGTGTGAAATTTGGATGCTTGGGTTACAAGGACCCGTAAACCAAAAGGTAGAACAAGACTCCAGGTACTACCCCACCTTTTAACTCAAACCCTAGCTTTCCTTCCTCAACCTCTTATGGAATGGTCCGCAACTTAACTCCTACTTAAGTTTTTAAGTCCACAAAGGACCCTAAAGGTCTAAAGCTAGTAGCTCATTTAGCTTCTAAAGTTTGACCCTAGAACTAACTTAGTCTCACCTAGAGTTCTGATTTGCTTAAGAATGTAGGACCTAGCCAGTTAAGCTCAAAACTTTTTTTTTTAATTATTTTTTATTTTTATTTATTTATTTATTTTTAATGCAAATGTATGCAATGCAGAATGCTTTAATTAAATGCATGAATGCACTATGCTATGTATATCCCCAAGTACACCCGCCCATGCCTAAAATCTACAATGTCCTCATTGCATAGAAGGATATTACCTGGGTCAGAGATGGGCTACCGTTCTTTTGTTAGCAGCTGAGTAGCCCAAGAACCTGCAAATCAAGTTGAAGGATGATAGAAATAAGCTCTAAAAATGAGCAAAGTAATGCCAGCCTAGAAAAGAGGTAACCTAAGATATTGGCGAGCTGATGGTGAAGCCCAATAGCAAATGCTCGCCCAACTAAGATGGGAATGAAATCTTCCCAGGTCACCAGAGGAGGTTCTAAAGGATAAATTGGCATAACAACCTCCAAAGGGGTAGGGGGAGGATGACAAGGATCCTGCAAAAGGAATGGGGAAGGAATGGTGCAGGGATAAACCCCCAGGGTAATGGACTGATTAAAGAAATCATCAATTCATACCTGATACTCCATTACAGCATATATTGGTTTGTTAAGCCCCCCGGTTAGAACAAAAGTGAGCAAATCTGTAAGGCAAGGATCGTCTAGGGTGTCCAAGCTTGGAGGTTGTGGGATGGCCATAAGATCTAGGTTGGGTTTAATCAGCTTGGTGTCCATCCCTAATACTCTTTCCAAATCCTCAATTGCATCCCTAGCATTCCTTGCACCATCACATGTATCTTCCTGCACTTCATCAGGAGTCACAATTTCACCTTCAAACATAAGTGAATCAGAGGGTGACTTCGAATCAAATGAAGGTAGGTTGGAAGCAACAGATCTGGGGATTATCCTATCAATGTCACCTCGGGGTTCTTGTTCTTTACTCAAATCTTCCCTAGAATCTAGATGTGAATTCACATAAATCTTAGAAGTTGCTTCTAAATTTTCCATCATTTCATCATTAGGAGAAATATCATCAATGGGTGTGCCAAGGAAACCTAATTTGGTCAAATTTGTGAGATCCTCAGGGCCTAACTCTTCAAATAAGACATAATCACCCTTAGTGTCACTCCAAATCTTTAATGTAGGTTCCTCATATAATTCGTCTTTCTCCTCATCATATGATTCATCATATACCCGAGGTCTAGAATATTTAATATCTCAACAGATCCCCTAGGGTACTCTATTTGAGGTAAATGGTTTACATTGGTAACATTGGACTCCTCAGATAGGTCAATTTCTTCAGGGTTAAGTTCCCTAAGGGTGGGCTTGAGTTCCATCTTGTGATCAGAAGGGAGGGTAGGATTAACAACTTGACTTCGACCCACTTCATCAAATGTCATGAAAATACTATCATCTGGGTCGAGGTCTTCCAATGATACCATCATTCCCTTCTTTTGACTCCAATATAATTTAGGTGGATACTCAACCTTATCATCATCTTCCTCGGGTTGCCACCTTTCTTCATCCAATGCATAGCTACTTTCATATGTATCTTCCTCCCACTTAAGGCATGGATCTCTCACGGAAGTGTCATCTATTGGGGAGGTTTCAAAATTGATCCTCAAAAAGTAGCTATTCTCCCTTACATAATCCCCAAAATTTCCCTCCAACTTAAAGTGTAGCTCTCCCACCGGAGATGCATCTATTGTAGAGGGGTGTACATCATCCTCAATGGGGTAGATTGGGTGGCTAATTTCATCTCTTTCTTATTGGCCTGCTCTTGAAGATTCTCCTAATAATTCAATCATTTCGTCTTGCATTTTCTGTATTTCCATCTTCAAGGAGGAGAGGTCATTTCTATCATGAGGGAAGTCAGGCTCAGGCTTATAGTACCCAGGAGTGTCTATCCAACCATTATAATTATTCAGGGAGGGTGGGTTGGGTATTTCTATGGTGTGTGGGATATTGGGCAAAGCAAATCCTGCTCCTAGGTTCTGCTCACTGATTTGGGGCTTAACCAGGCCAATACTCCTATAATAGGAGTAAAACGGATCCCAATGATTGTCATTATGTCCATCAAAGGATGGACCATCTCGGTGCATGGGATCGAAGAGTGAAGAGTGGGGGTAAGGGTGTGGGCAAGATGTGAAAGGATGAAAATCAATGTGGTCCATTCTAACTCACACCTTAATCAGAATTCCCTAAGCAAAACATAATTCAAAAAGCACTTTTTAGGTCTTTCCCAATTTAGGCTTTTGATTCAAGTCAGATTGCAGGTGACAATACAATTTGTTCAATCAATTTACGTGCTTATTGTCGACCTACGGCTTGCCTAAGAAGATCTAGTTGGAGCTTCGGTGTTCTTCCCTAAATCTCAAATGGTAGAGCAACTCCAAATACGGAAGATCGAGGGATGCAAGTAGGCCTAAGCCTTCCTTTGAAGCTATGCTTTCGTGGTGCTTCTCAACTACCCTGAAAAATCTGTGACAAGTATCCCCCTCTTTGGAGTTACAAAACATTTGATCTCAAGTTCTAAACACTTTAGAATCCAACGATAGCAGGGCTCTTTTCCTAGTATTTCCAAACCTAAAGAGTGTCTAAAAGTGTGCCATGGTGCAAGAGATATAAGTGTGCATACACCGTAAAAGATTTTGAATTTTGAATCGCACGCCAAGTTTGAAAATCAAATCATTGGTTTTTAGATGTCCCTCCTTTAATTAGTCCTTTTTCAAGAATATATGTGACTGCTTGTTAGATCGTGATAAGTCCACTTTCGTGGACTATTATTTAGCTTAGGTACTATTTAATTATTTGTTCTTAGTTGTTAATTAATTAGGAGTTATATGGCAATTCACCTTTGCCTGCATTTAATTTTATGCTTTAATTTTACATTTAACAGCATATGTTATGATAATATAATTTATTTGATAAATGTAGGTAAGGTACAAGAATCAGGAGCTAATTTTTACTTATATAAGACATCTGGGACTTGGATTGGATGTTTGGAATTACTGTACCAAATTTGCGGCATTATATTTTTTTAAGACGTCTGATGCTCCAGTTAGACGTCTGAAGAAGGAACCGCTCGTGCTTATCTACTGTTCCAACCACTTACGATCATCACAAGTAGTTGGAGATACTTGCGGCCGAAGGAAAAGGAGAGTTTGGTTCAAAAAGAAGTCGCGTCCACCGAGGGGAGGGTCTGATCCACCTTCCCCCTGGCGGGGAACTATCCTCCATCTCCACCACTGCGAAGGAAGCGTGCACCGTGGTCTCTGCACATTGCCAGATTCTCATTGCCCTCACCGCGTGCTACACCATCTCCAACCTATGTGCGCACACAGCAAATCCCGCTCTCTAGCCACGTGTGTACGCAACCTAAGGCGCGCACAACTAGCCTCGTGCGCACTGTGTGCACGCCAGCGTGCCACCACCCAGCCTGCTTGCACATCTTCTTCTCCACCGGCAGGAAGGACCTAAGGCAGCCACAGCTGCACACGCTGCCAGCGGGTGCATTGCGCTGCTCGCCCGTGCTCCAGCCAGTGTGCCAGTGCTCTTCGCATGTGCAGGCATGCACGTGCCGCCAGCAGTCCTCTTTGTCTTCTTCCTCCCAACAGGCCGCCTGCAACTCCACCTAAAGAACCCATCAGCCACCGACCTGCCCCATGCCTTGCGCCCCCCCTCTGGTCTCTGTTCTCGTCGTCGACACCACTGTTAAGATGCCCTCGCTCCATCGTTGCTCCCCTCCGCTTCACGCCACCAGCCGATGCCTACGCATGGCCTCCTTAGGACCCACTGCTGCCGCACCTCTTCCTCGTCACCGACAGCATGTCTGACCACCGTAGGCTGCCGCACCACCATCGGAGTGTTCCTCTCCTTCGACCCAGCTTCTTCGACGACTCTTGTAGCCAGCCGCACCTTCTCCTTCGCGTGTGCACGAGGGGAACAAAATGCCCTATTTCGCTACAGTAATACCTCAATTAATATTTACCTTAAATGCCATTGCAGAAGTACCTATTTATTTATTTTAGGCATTACATTATTGTGGTGAAATTGCATAGTCCTCCTTCTACTTCTTCTAAATTATTTGCATATGCATATCCCACATGAATGATTTAATGCATAGATGTTATGGTAAATAAGTTATATTCTAGAAATCAGTATTTACGGTATTTACCGATATCAAGATCACTTAACAAAATATTATATGGTGGTGATTTTGCATCTAAACACCTACATTCTTGATTAATTGGTGAAAACGAGCAGTTATGTGAGAAAAAGAATCGCACGAATTAGCTTGCACACCCATTGAGTTTCCCGAATAAATGAGACACTATTTACTAGTTTAAATGGGCTAATTCCTCCCTGTGGAGACGACCTAACTATTCGTGGTTAGATTCTAAAAATTAAAATGTTTTGAAAAGTGATTTTCTACCACGCGATTAAATACAACGACACATCATTTTATGTTAAAGTTTTCAACGAAAATGAAGATCACTCTTTCAAATGGCACCGTTGTCGGGGAGGAAACACGCCTATTAATTTTTTCAGGAATTTTACATTATTTTGATGCTATTTTAAAAGCTTTTCTAAATTATTGACATTGGTTCTCTTTATGTGCACGAATCGAACGACGAATGCAACGGGCGCGCACGGCGGAGACGATCTTTTTGGTGGACCTTGATGCCACCTGGAGGCCAACAATAGGAACACGTGGGCCTTGATCCCACGTGCATAGGCTTACAGAGAAGGCTATTTCTGATTTAGTCAGTAAATCTTAGTTAAATTTAGTTTAGATAGACATTAGAATTTAATTATTGTCTTTTGGACCCTTGTCGGGTATTTTTGGGAGCGTGTTCCCCGTGCTTCTTTATGTCTTATCGCTCTTGTATGCGGGAATGTATTTTCGGGAGCGTGTTCCCATTTATTTAGATTATAGGATTATTTGAACTGTTTGAACTGAATTTCGATTAGTTAGTTAGATTAGGTTGCTTTGATTATTATTAAAAAAATAAATAAATAAATTTTGAACTACCTGCTAGAAGCTGCATATCTATAGGATGACCAGCTAGGACTGAATGAGCAACATCTAGTTTATTTTTCCTGCATTGCATACATTCTTGCACGAAGAAAGCTGGAGTAAGGTACGTCATCCCTTGAGCATCAATTACCTGTCATGCATATGTATTGAACCTAAATCTAAGACCACTAAAGTGCTTGAATCAAATTAATTCAGTGGTCATTTTAAAAATTGGGACTGTTAAGAGGTTGGACTTTAAAATCAGTGACTAAAAATTGTGCGCAAAAGGAACTTGTTTGCGAAATTTCAAAAATCAAAACATGATCATATGTTTGCACACTTGAGACACTGTGCACCTCACACATAAGATCACTAGATAAATTTCTACCTCTCCTCTTTTTCACCACAAGAGAAGTTAGTCGGAAATCAACAAGCCTATCCACCAAGTTACTTCGGTTCCTCGTGTGTGGGCTCAATTCGAGACTTCCATCCCTTGTGAGTAGGCTTTAGGCACCAGCGAAGGTTGGCCTAGGAAGCGTAATTTTTGCAAAACTTGTTTGACCACCAACTGAACATTTAATTCTAAGACCTACATTCTACTAAAAACAGATCCCATTGAATTTGCGTTTGCTTTGACAGTAGAACTCTCTAGCAAGTTTCTGCTTGTAATCTGAATTCTACTAAATCTTAAGAGAGTTAAAACTGTTTTGCTTAAAGAAATGGATTACCCTTACTCCTATCATTTAGATTATCAGAGTCAATACTTCCCATCTTTGAATCAAGATCCCATGCCCCAAGCGTATCCATCCTTTGATGGGTACATTGACAATTCATGGGATCATTCTTATTCTCATCCTGGGAGAACTGGATTGATAACTCCCACTTTTGAGCAGAGCCTTAGAGCAGGATTTTCCAACCCTGAAATCCCTACTTCCATGCAAACACCCAACCCTCCCACCCTTCATGATTTTCTATATCGAGGTTGGACCGATACCCCTAGGCAACCAGAGCCTGAAATTGACTATCCTCCCCAACCTGATAATAGTAGTCTCTCCTCTTTTATGATAGAAATGCAAAAATAACAAAAGGAAATGGTGGAATCAATGGGAGAGATGTTGAGGAATAGTCAACAGTTAAATGAATAAATAAGATGACTTAGCTACACGCTTCCCAATAATCTTGATCCCTACCCATACGATCATGATCATGAAAATAATTCTGAGGAACCTAATGACAATAGGGATCTAGTTTTATGTAGCTATCACTTAGACTCTCCTAATGAGACACGACCACTAGAGGACAACGATCATAGTGATTATCCACCCGAGCTTTATTGGAGTCAAAAGCAAGGGAAGATGGTACCTCTTGAGGACCTTGACCCCAAAGATACTATTCTCCTTACCTCGACCAACCTGAGTCAAGGTTATATTGTTCCTATCACTTCCCTTATTGATTATTTGGTGGAATCCCATTCTACCCTTAGTGAGCCTACTCCTAACCCTCCACTTAAGGAATCAACACCTACCATTCAGCATCATGAGGATTTAAATGCACCCAATGAAGGTAACCCTAAGGGAATAGAGGATGATCAATTTTGGTCTCAAGGATATGAAGAGTCTATTTCAGAGGATGGGGATGCCCTAATAGAGGAACCTAGACTGGAAATCTGGAGTGAATCACAGGGGAATTATTTATCATTTGAGGATTTACCTCCGAAGGATATAAATAATATGGTGAAATCCAGATTCCTCCTTTCTTTTGAGAGTCATCCTCCATCAAAGCAGGAGTTGATATTAGAGGAGGACAAACAAAATAATGAGAAGTCTATGGGATACTCTCGATGACAAAACATATCAATTGAGGATTTATACCCTGAGAAGAATGACGAATTCAATGATATAGGCTTGCTCCAAAATATTAACACTGATCCTCCTTTAGGAATAATTAAGGATACTGATCCAACTCCTGTCTTCATTAATGAATCACATATACACCTCGACAAAAATTTAAGTGAACCAAATGGATCTGGGGATGAGCTTAATGATAATGATTCAAATATTTTGACCCTACCATCAAAGAGTTGTGATTTGGAGTCTACCCTTAATTCAAATATGACTCCGATCATTAATGCTAGGCAGGGTAACGTGAAGTTGTCTACAACTATTAGGGAGTATACACAATATGAATCATTGTTGGAATTGGACCTGACGTCGACTAAGCCCTCATTGGACTTAACCATTACCTTCCAACACTACCAACAACCCTCATACTCCCTAACAGATCCTTGGCTCAGATATCTGCTCATGTACATTCTTTCTAGAGAACATATCAGGCCAGTACATCCTCAGGTAGAATGGCGAGTGTGGATTGATGCTTGTACTTTTACTCTCACCATTCAAGGGTTTGAACTAATAATTTTTATATCTTTTAAAACCCTTCCTGCTCTGGAGGATCCTTTTTATCCTCCACTTATTCTGTTTCGGGAGGTCCCTTTTCATATTCCGTTTATTATTCCTAGACCTCCCAAGGTAGCCAACGAGGTTCTTCATTTTCATATCTTCTGGTGAGCATTTGGTATTATGTTGCATCATCAGCTTACCAACATCTGTGGCTACATGTTTTCTAGGCCCGCACTGTTACGCATATTTTTAGGGCCTAACTTTTTCTATTTGGAACCAGACTTACAGGTTCCTTCTAAGTCTGGCTGCTGATAGAAAATGCAGTGCTTGTTGGGAGGCAACCCAGCGGTCGGAATAACACTGTTGTCAGGTGATTTCTTTCCTTTCTCCCCCTGTTTTAATTTTACAATGTGGACATTATATGATTTAGGCATGGGGGGTGCATTCATGCATTTAGGTTAGCATATATAAAAAAAAATTTCTCTTTTCTTCAGCTGAATGGGTTAGTCCCTAGCAAAATACCTTTGTCATTGGAGGTTTTTCTTCCTAAATTATTTCTTAAGTTTAGAATCCAATACATTTATTTCACGTGCACGTAGACTTGGTAATGGATCCTTGAGGAAAACCAATAAGCATTTGTAGTCTACTGAACCCTTGGACAGTTAATAGGGAGTCAGGCATACTATCTTTTAGTAGATCCACCTCATATTTGTGAGAAGAAAGTAGAGAGATTACTGGTGCGCTAAGTCTAGTGCAAGGACTCTTTAGTTTTGAACAATTAGATGATGATACTTCCATGTTAGGCGTAGTTTTCACTCTCTGTTCCTGTGTGCGTACGTTGTGTGAATTCCTGAGAGTCACCAAATAAGGCAGATACACAGAGATGGAGTCTTAATAAAGCTATGACTTTGGTGGATGGTTACGACCATCCTTCATAGAGTCCTCGGCTGAAGGAGGGTAATAGTGTCAAAGGTCAGAAATACGCCTGTCCTATCCATTCCTTCCAGGTGCCGAGAATAGGCACTTCCACCAAATAAGCCACACAATATCCTCTTGACTATCATCATCCCTAATAATGCCTCATAAATAAAAGTCTGTGTCGTATTATGTTGATATAAAAGAGAGAGAGAGAGGGAGAGAGAAAAGAAATGAAGAAGAAAAAGAAGAAACAGAAGAAACAATATTATTACAAAAAAAAAAGGAAAAGGTCCAAGTTTATAATGTAACATTGTTTCTGAGGCAACAGAACACCTATCGCGTTGCACCAAATATGACCCATACCTACCTTTTAGTATTTCTGATTGCCCGAATACTGGTTGAGGACTCTAACTTAGTTGTAGATTTGTTGGGACTTTAATTGAAGTGTGGATGCCATGTGAAGCCACCAAACAATGAGTACAATTACTAAATCTGGCGAGATTTATGATCTCAGAAAGAAAAGAAAGAAAAGAGTGAGTGCCCAGGAACATCAAGAGAGCACAGTTGTTTGGCCTCTCTCCTAGTTGACTTGTCTAATAGTCTAGAAATCTAGAGTCTGTAGTACTAGACTACATGTAGCACCAGCTGAGTGTGTGCCACCAAATACAAATCCATTGAACTCGATATCTCCTACCTAAGCCAAAAGCTGGGGTCAAATTACAGATTATCTTCTGCTTTATTCCCGAGGGAAGTAGTTGCCTATCCCGACAGCAATACTTACCAAGGGTGAATTGCGAACTCCTAATGCAAATTGGCTTTTTCACTTAGATCTGTTATCTAGGCTATTGTCACCTCACATTTGTTTGGATCTCTAAAGTTTTGAAATAAAAAAAGAAGAAATCTTCTGATTACTTTTATTGTTTTTCATTTTTGCTCGGGACTAGCAAAACTTAGGCATGGGGGCATTTGATAAGTCCACTTTTGTGGACTATTATTTAGCTTAAGTACTATTTAATTATTTATTCTCAGTTGTTAATTAATTAGGAGTTATATGGCAATTCACCTTGGCCTACATTTAATTTTAAGCTTCAATTTTACATTTAATAGCATATGTTATGATAATATAATTTATTTGATAAATGCAGGTTAGGTAGAAGAATCAGGAGCTAATTTTTACTTATATAAGACGTCTAGGACTGGGATTGGATGTCTGGAATTACTGTCAAAAATTCACAGCATTATATTCTTTTAAGACGTCTGATGCTCCAGTTAGACGTTTGAAGAAGGAACCGCACGTGCTTATCTACCGTTCCAACCACTCGCGATCGTCACGAGTAGTTGGAGATACTTGTAGCTGAAGGAAAAGGAGGAGAGTTTGGTTCAAAAAGAAGTTGCGTCCACTGAGGAGAGGGTCTGATCCGCCTTCCCCCTGGCGGGGAACTATCCTCCATCTCCACCACCACGAAGGAAACATCCACTGTGGTCTCTGCGCACCACTAGCCTTTCACCGCCCTCACCGCATGCTACACCATCTCCAACCTGCGTGTGCACACAACAGATCCCACTCTCCAGCTGCGTGTGTACGCAGCCTAAGGCATGCACAACCAGCCCCACGTGCACTATGTGCACGCCCGCGTGCCACCGCCTAGCCTGCTTGTGCATCTTCTTCTCCACCGGCAGGAAGGACCTAAGGCAGCCACAACCGTGCACGCAGCCAACGTGCACACTGCGCTGCTCGCCCACGCTCCAGCGAGCGTGCCCGTGCTCTTCGCATGCGTAGGCATGCGCGCATCGCCAGTAGTCCTCTTCGTCTTCTTCCTCCCAACAGGCCGCTTGCAACTGCACCTAAAGAACCCATCAACCACCAACCTGCCCCATGCCTTGCGCCCCCCCTCTGGTCTCCGTTCTCATCACCGACACCACTGTTGAGATGCCCTCGCTCCACCGTTGCTCCCCTCCACTTCACGCCACCAGCCGACGCCTGCGCACGGCCTCCTTAGGACCCTCTGCTACCGCACCTCTTCCTCATCACCAGCGGCATCTCTGATCACCGTAGGCTGCCGCACCACCACTGGAGTGTTCCTCTCCTCCGACCCAGCTTCTCTGACGACTCTTGCAGCCAGCCGTACCTTCTCCTCTATGTGCGCACGAGGGGAACAAAATCCCCTATTTTGCTGCAGTAATACCTCAATTAATATTTACCTTAAATGCCATTGTAGAAGTTCCTATTCATTTATTTTAGGCATTACATTATTGTGGTGAAATTGCATAGTCCTTCTTCTACTTCATTTAAATTATTTGCATATGCATATCTCACATGAATAATTTAATGCATAGATATTATGGTAAATAAGTTATATTCTAGAAATCAGTATTTATAGTATTTACCGATATCAAGATTACTTGTTAACAAAATATTATATGGTGGTGATTTTGCATCTAAACACCTACATTCTTGATTAATTGGTGAAAACGAACAGTTATGTGAGAAAAAGAATCGTAGGAAATAGCATGCACACCCATTGAGTTTCCCGAATAAATGAGACACTATTTACTAGTTTAAATAGGCTAATTCCTCCCTGTGGAGACGGCCTAACTATTCGTAGTTAGATTCTGAAAATTAAAATGTTTTGAAAAGCGATTTTCTACCACGCGATTAAATACAATGACACATCATTTTATGTTAAGGTTTTTAACGAAAACGAAGATCGCACTTTCAAATCACTTCAAGATAGATTATGTGCTCTTTGAATTAAGTCCAAATGCAATGCGTGATCAAGAATAGGATGCAAAGTAAGAGAATGAGTACCTTGCTTCGAACAATCATCGATGCAAGAATGCACGCAATGCAAAGAAATAAATCTAGAGGCTACCCATACTGACCTAAATGGTTCGTCCTAGGGGCAGGCAGCTTCTAGTAGGCAGCTCATTTTTTTTTTGTTTTGTTTTTTTTAGCTACTTATGCACAAGCAAATAAAGGGTAAACAATCCACAAAATAAATTAAAAACCTAAATCTAAAGAAAAAAGGGAACAGACTCCCAAAAACTACTCAAGACGGGCCTAAAACAAAATCAGGGAACAAACCCCTAAAAATATACCCCAGAACAAGGGTCTCAAACCAAATGTGCAATGAAAAATTAAGTCTAAAGTCTTAATCCTACTCTAGTCAAATCAGTGACTAAATGTACAGAGATGATCGTCATGTCCTCATCCTTCCCCTCCCTTGCAAGGTAGCTCGATCAATTTCTCCTCTGGAAATGTCAAGGGTCGCCTCTCACGATGGCTGGTGTGATTGCGAGTCGTAGACTATGTGTCGCAGATCGTTGCACATGCCTCTCTCTAATTCCTCGCACAAATTTCTCGCACAGAAAAGATAATAAATGGTCAGATCACTGTGCAATGAGAAATAATCAGAAATGAAATCAGGTGAAATTATTACGTCTGTTTTCTCCCCGGCAATGCTGCCATTTGACGAGTCGATTCTTCACTTTTAAAGTCGTTTGTCACATAAAATGATGCGTCATTTGTAGTTCTATGTGGTGGAAAAATCAACTAATCAACAATTAATATAACCATTTAATTAGGAGCAGGTTGTATCCACAGGGAGGCAATGACATATTTAAACTCGCACCGGTTAAAAACATATGTTCACGGTTAGTTTCGTCAAGAAATAGAGCCAAATTTTCCTTCAGATTAAGAAAACATCAAGAGAACTTGCTGAAATGGCAATTTTGCACAACTAAAGGATATATTTTGCAATGCAGCTTAATAAAATAATAATAAAAGTTGACAATGGCACAAAATGTAAGTGCACATCCAACTAAGGTAACTAGAGCTAAAACTTTCTTGATTGAGCCCTAGATACAAATTTTTGAGGCAACTAAATTAGACCAACTAGAGTCAACCTAAGGATTGCAAAGCTAGGGTTTTCAGAGACACATCTTCTCCTAAACAAAGAAGCAAAAAATTTGAAAAAGAGGTGTGCCTAAGCCTTGTTTGAAAAGATCTATACAAGAGAAACCCTAAGCAAATTAGGCTCTTAATCCATTTGTACCCTAAAAGAAAGGACCTAAAAGCTCTCAAAGGAACAAGAGGTGAAGTTGATCCTTTGGGTCAACCAACCTTAAAATTAGGTCACTTTTTTTTCACTCAAAAGACCTAAAAGTTCAAGTGGAACCCTAAGCACGTTGATCTTAAGTAGAAAAGGTAGTGACGAGTCGATTCTTCGCTTTTAAAGTCATTTGTCACATAAAATGATGCGTCGTTTGTAGTTCTATGTGGTGGAAAAATCGACTAGTCAATAATTAATATAACCACTGAATTAGGAGCATGTCATATCCATAGGGAGGCAATGACATATTTAAACTCGCACCGGTTAAAAATATATGTTCACGGTTAGTTTTGTCAAGAAATCGAGCCAAATCTGCCTTCAGATTAGGAAAACATCAAGAGAACATCTTGAAATGGCAATTTTGCCCAACTAAAGGATATATTTTGCAATGCAGCTTAATAAAATAATAATGAAAGTTGACAATGGCACAAAATGTAAATATTAATAGGGGCTTTACTATAGCAAAAGAGGGGAAATTCTTCTCGTTGTCCGTGTGTGAGGAGGAGGGAATGGCCGGAGGTGTGAAGCTTAGAGGAGGATCTCTAGACCGAGGTCTCCGTGATGGCGGTTGCGGTGAAGTGCAAGGCACCCCGAGGTGGCCGGACGGAGCTACGGTGGAGGTGGGTTCCGATGGTTGCTGGCCGTGCATGGAGTGCGGGAACGCTCCTGGTAAGGGGAGTGGACGGGTGTGGCGGAGGTAGCATGCAGTGGGCCTTGGCGAGGGGGCGCACGCGCTAGACTACACATGCACGGAGTGTGGCACTACTGGAGAACGCGTACTGCTGTGAGCGTGGTGAAGGTGCACAAAGATGGCGAGGATGGCAGTGAGGAGGCGCACACAGTGTGCGCGGAGGGCTTCACATGGTAGACACGCAAGCTATGCGGGTGCACTGAGCTCAGCCGTAGCTGCTACTACCATGCACTACAGGTTGCACGTGGGGAAGCACTGGAAGGTTGCAACTGCTGCTGTTGGATGCTGCTGGCCGCACACTGCAAGCGTCGATGGCATGCTGCAGGGAGTGCGAGCAGAAGTGCAGTGCACCCTACGCGCGTGGCTAGAGGGCATGCAGGCATAAGTGCGGGCACGTGCAGCTATGGTAGCGCACGATCTACGCATGTGGCTGGAGACGATGGTGGGTCTGATGGAGAAGGGAGAAGCTGCTAGTGATGGCACAGGCGCGTGCAGTGGTTGAGGTGCTGCAGGGGATGTGGCGTGGTTTAGAGGAGAGGCTGGCTGCTGCTGCACGTGGGGACGACGTGTTGTTGGGTTTGTTTTTAAGGTGAAGGGAAATAAAAAAAGAAGAAGAAAGAAGAAGAAGATATGGGGCCAAACTTCAGACGTCTGGGAAACTTCCCAGACGTCTTAATTGATGGGGGAGATGAAGATGCAGGGCATGGAGTTGCGGCGGCTGCGGTGGTGGTTGCTGGTGATAGCGGTGAAGGTGGTGATGTTGATTATGGTGAGGCACGGTGATGGAAGCATGGCCATCAGGGACAAACGCTCACGGTGTTGGCACAAGTCCATCGGCTTGGCGTGGCAAGCTGTCACCTCGTCGGCCCATAGTGTGGTGGAGCTCGACCTTGGAGACCACGGTGGTGGAATGGAGTACACGGTGGTGGAGTGGGGCGGTGTCTCACTTGTGCGTGGCAGCCTCCCTCTCTTCCTTATCCCCGTCGAGGAGACCAGATCCACTTTTGGCGCTACTCCTTGATAGGGCTCTTCACTACAGCAACTGGTAGAAGAAATGCAGTCGTTGCTCATAGAAGAAGAAAATAATAATAAAATATTTTGGTTATTTATATACAAACCCTCAACATTTATGTTAACTTAAAATAATGCATGCAATGCACCTAATTGGTTAACTAATTAAATGAATGCAATTCTAAGTCAATTCTAAATGCATTTAAATATTAATGCAATGCATAAATTATGTAATTAAATCAGAAATATGAATTAATCTATTTACATCCTAATTTATGCTAAATAAATGTTAGAATTAACTTAATGTCTAGGCACTTAAATACTTAAATAGCCCACAAATATGGGCTAATCAGGTAGACTTAAGAGGTCAAGGTCCCCATTCTAGTCTACCTGGAATCTCAGTGACAAGAGAGGTCAGGTGGGGGAAACCCTGTAACTCGTGGGGATGCTCTACCGTGTTGCGGTCTTTGCGGGACTCTCCCTCTCTGGCTGCCCAGGTACTTCTCAAGTGGACGACCTTTCTGACTAAGGGGTATCATCCGCCTCGAACTTCTATAGTCACCCAACAATTTTTGGGTGTCTCGATTGGGTCCAGCACCTTCTAATCTCATCACATCCTTTGGTGCATGTTCGGTAGGTGGTCCTTAAGACCATCCTTAAGACCTCCATTAAAAATTCACTCTCGCCGAGGCCAAGCTCGACGCCCTTGTTTGTGCAGCAACCTCACCACATAGACCTTTCCTCTGATTCAGAACCAAGTTCTCCTTCTTCCATCATGGCACAACACATTGAAGAAGAGAACAACCTTAAGCACCAGCTTCAACACCTGACTGATCTCTTCCAAAACTTTGTAAACCCACTGTAGTGACTAATGATGCGAGATCACTATAATCCCGCTGCGATGGCAATTGACCCCGAGTCCGAGTCTCGGTTGGAGGTCCTGATTCTGAACTCAAGCCCAATATGATTCATGCCATACCAAAATTTCAAGGGCTTAACTCCGAGGATCCATTCCAGCACATTAAACAACTCAAGCATCTGGCCCAGACCTTCGAATTAGATCCACAAAATTGGGATATTCTGCTCATGAAAATGTTTTCTTTCTCCCTCCTGGACAAGGATGCTCATTGGTATCAAACTCAGACTCGTCCGATCAACACATGGGACGAAGTTCAGTCTGAATTTTTGAAAAAGTTCTTTCCCGTTGGCCAGACAAAGGCCTTGCGCCACCAGATCACCCATTTCACTCAACAAATGGGAGAACCTCTTCACGAAGCATGGGACCAATTCTTAGATCTCATGTGAAAGTGCCCCCATCACAGAGTTCCTTAATGGGAACAAGTCCAGGGACTCTGTGAAGGCATTCGATTATTCGTCAATGCAACTTGTTGAGGAAACATCATGGGTCAACATGAGGACATGGTGTGGGAGATTCGCGAAAACATGTGCGAGAACTCTATCAATAAAGACTCCATGGGCTTATTCGACAGGACGAATGCCCGCGCATCAACGAATCTGAGGGGAGCACATGAGACGCAGGACCCGTCCACATCCGTCGACTTGGAACTGATGGCCAGTCGATTGGACAAGGTTTCTATCATAGAGAAGAAGGTGGATGAGCTAACTCGGCATCTGCAGCGAGTCACCTCTACGCAGAACTCTTTTGCACGGCCACCTCTGGTGAGGGAAAATGTGCAGAACGTCTATCGCCAATCTTCTCAGGGGATGGACCCGTATCCACCCCCATCTAACTCTCGGACTGGTGTGATCTCCGATCCACTCTATTCGAGTTGGGGGAACTCTGAACCCTCGTATTCTGACTTTTCTGAGGTTCCTCAGACCTACGAGGACCTCAATGCCATCTAGAATGACCCATTCTCCAATACCTACAACCCTGGATGGTGAAATCATCCCAACTTTCGATGGACGGGAAATTCTCAGACTCAAAGACCACCTTATCAGCCCCATCCACAAGCTCCTCATCCATATCAGCTGCCTCAGCCTCAGCCCAATCCTACCTATCAATCCAGGCCAAACCAGGATCAAATGACTCTTATCCTTCAAGCACTGGCTGACATTCAAAAGACAAATGCGGCAACGCAAAAATAGCACAAGGACGAGATCACAGAGGTTCGCAATCAACTAGCACAGATGGCAAATTCCCGCCAACCTGGCACCCTTCCTTCGCAACCTCTGCTAAGCCCAAATAACATGCTGACCCAGAGGTGCGTTATGAACCCAAATTCAGGCCACACACATTTGATTTATCAGGCCCCTACTGTTCCATCACCAGACGAGATGGAAGCTTCGACATCTTATGCGGGATTTCAGCAGCAGCCACCCCTCTTACCAAACCCAAACCAAAACCAGGCAGGATTAAACTCTGTAACAACTCGTAGGGGTAAAGCAACCCAAGACCTACATTATTCGAACCATTCCAAGCCTGGTTGTAGCCAAAACCCTAGGATAGTTATCCAGGATACCCTTGTCCCGAATCAAGAACCTGGACCTATTCTAGAGGAACCAACTAGGAATCCATTTCTTGAGGCCTTGACCAAAGGAAAAAGGATAACCAAACCCGTGGCTCCCAAGGAGGATCTGGTCAAGCTCTATGAACAGGCTAGATAACATCCCCTTGATTGATGCAATTCGCCACGTACTGGCTTACGCAAGATTCCTGAAAGACGTATGTACACCTAAACGTAAGTCACAAACCAAGAGTGGGAATCCGATCGTACTGTCAGGGCAAGCCAGCTCTATCATCTTGAGTAAACTCCCACCCAAGGCTAAAGACCTAGGAACTCCCCTGATTTCTTGTAAAATTGGTGAAACCTAATTTTATAGTGCCTTGTTAGACCTAGGTGCCTCCATAAATCTAATACCTACATCCGTCCTTGACCACCTTGAAGAGTCGGAACTTAAACTGACTAAGGTGACGTTGCAGTTAGCCGATCGATCCATCAAGTCACCTAAAGGAATACTCAAGGATGTCATTGTTAGGGTACGGGATTTCTACTTCCCAGTGGATTTCATAGTTATGGATATGGACGCACCTGAGAACCCAAGGGACACACCAATCATATTAGGGAGACCTTTTTTGGTCACTGCCAGGGCCAACATAAACTGTGAAGATGGCCAAATAGAATTAAAATTCGGGAATCAAACTCTGAAGATCGACATCTTTAAGGCCTAACAAGGGATTAATTGTGGGGTTATAGAGCAAATATGTGATATCAGAGTCGTGGTTGATGAATCTCATATTGAGGACAACCTGATTATCCCTGATCAACCACTAGAAAATCAAAACTTGCAAACAGAGGAATATGAACCTGATCTAGACACACCCATAACTTCGACCATTATTCCTGATACAAACCCTGAACCACCCGCTGCTGCTGATAATCCTGTCATGGAACTCAAGCCCCTCCCTGAGATCTGAAGTACGTCTTTTTGGGTTCCAATCAGACGTTTCCTATGATTATCAACTCCCAACTCACACCCGACTAGAAATCCAGTCTGATTACTGTTCTCCAGCAACATCGCAGAGCCATTGGATGGACTCTCGATGACTTAACTAGCATAAGCCCCTCATACCGCACATATCGAATCTACATAAAAGAGGGCGCACGACCTTCTCGAGAGATGCAGAGACGTTTAAACCCTAACCTGCAGGAGGTTGTGAAAAAGGAGATCATCAAGTGGTTAGATGCAAGGATCATCTACTCGATCTCCGACAGTCATTGGGTGAGTCCAATACATGTTGTGCCTAGGAAGGCTGGACTCACCATCATCATAACTGAAATCGGAGAGGTCATTCCTACCCGAGTAGCTAACTCGTGGAGAGTCTGCATTGATTACAGAAGACTCAATTCCTCCACAAAGAAGGACCACTACCGTTTATTGATCAGATCCTCGGGAAACTAGCGAGAAATAGGTTCTTCTGCTTTCTTGATGGGTACTCCGATTACAAATAGGTGGCAATCCATCCAGAAGACCAAGAAAAGACCATGTTCACCTGCCCCTTTGGGACGTACATGTTTCGAAGGATGCCTTTCGATCTCTGCAATGCACTCACGACCTTTTAGCGTTGCATGCTTGCCATATTCTCAGATATGGTAGGTGATTATCTAGAAGTCTTCATGGATGACTTTTCAATTTTTGGAGCATCATTTGATGATTACCTCCAGCTCTTGGTCCAAATACTCAGGTGGTGCATCGATGTGAATTTGGTTCTTTCCTGGGAAAAAAGCCACTTCATGGTGCCTGAGGGAATCATCCTGGGACATCTAATCTTAGAGAAACGCATCCAAGTCGATCGAGCCAAGGTTAACCTGATTTCCAGGCTCCCTATGCCTAGCTCGTTTAAGGACATCCGATCTTTTTTGGGGCACGTAAGCTTTTATCATCGATTTATCCCTGATTTTTTAAAAATCGCGTGCCCCCTGACTCTCTTCTCTCCAAGGATGTGCCTTTCAAAATTTCCAAGGAATGCACTCAAGCATTTGAGATCCTTCGTGGCTGAGTCATCGAAGCCCTGATCCTACAGTCCCTTGATTGGTCTCAACCCTTTGAGATCATGTGCGATGCATCTGACTTCACTGTAGGTGTAGTTTTGGGGTAGAAAATTGATGGGAAACCCGTGGTCATTTACTACGCTAGTAGAACACTAGACGAGGCTCAGCGTAACTATACGGTTACTGAAAAAGAGCTGCTAGCTGTAGTATTTGCCCTAGAAAAATTCAGATCAAACCTCCTGGGTTCCCGTGTTATCATATACTCGGATCACACAACTGTGAGGCATCTCCTTGCAAAGAAGGATGCAAAACCTCGATTAATCGATGGATCTTTCTATTGCAAGAATTTGATCTCGGGATTCGTGACAAAGTGGGAAAGCAAAATGTTTTTAGCGGATCACTTGTCCTGTCTTCCTTCTGAAATAATTGACCCTTCCGAACCCATCACATAACACTTTCCTGATGAGCACCTCCTGACTATCAATACAGGGCTTCCATGGTTCGCAGATGTAGTGAACTACCTGGCATCACATCAGATCCCGTCTAATTGGCCAAAGGCCAAGAAGGACAAATTGCATTCCGATGCAAGTATTACCTGTGGGAAGACCCGTATCTATTCCTCATTGGTGCTGATCAAATAATTCGACGGTGTGTTGCGAAAGTAGAAATCAAAGACATACTCTCCTTTTGCCATGACCAGGCATACGGTGGACATTTCTCAGGACACAAAACCGCATCAAATGTCCTCCAGTGTGGCTTTTACTAGCCCACAATTTTCAAGGATGCATACGATCACTGTAAGGCATGTACCCATTGCTAGACCTTGGGCAACACGAGCCATCGAGACATGATGCCTCTACAGCCAATCCTGGCATTCGAAATTTTTGACATATTGGGGATTGATTTTATAGGACCCTTCCCTATCCTAGATGGCTTCGAATACATCTTACTTGCCGTTAACTACGTGTCCAAGTGGGTAGAAGCCATTCCGACCTGAACCAATAATCATAAGGTTGTTATCATATTCATTCATCAAAACATCTTCTCAAGGTTCGAGATTCCATGAGCAATAATTTCCGACGGAGGGACCCATTTTAGAAATGCTCAGTTCAGGTCACTGATGACCAAATACGAGGTGTCGCATCGAATCTCTACTCCTTACCACCCTCAAACTAATGGTCTAGCTGAGCTATCAAATTGAGAGATCAAGAAAATCCTCCTGGTTACTATTCGACCTGACAGGAAGGATTGGTCTTCTTGGCTTCCGGAAGCATTGTGGGCCTATAGGACAGCCCACAAGACCTAATTAGGTATGTCTCCCTTCAGACTGGTGTACAGGAAGGCATGTCACCTCCCCGTCTAATTGGAGCATAAGGCCTATTGGGCAGAGCATAATTGCAACTTAGATCTTTCTAAGGCTGGAACCCATAGAAGGCTTCAAATGAGCGAGATCGATGAATTACGCCACGACGTGTATGAGAACTCGAGAATTTACAAAGAATGGGTTAAAGCTTTTCATGAAAAACACATTTCTAGAAAGATCTTTCATTGTGGTCAAAAGGTTCTACTCTTTGATGCCCGACTTAAATTATTCCCAGGAAAGCTACGATCTAAGTTGGTCGGACCCTACCTAGTCTGACAAATCTTTGGAAATGGAGCCATTGAGATCAGCCCACTCAGCCACATTTCCGAACCCTTTGTTGTGAACGGTTAGAGACTTAAACTGTTCATTGACATGACCAATACAAATTTGGCTGAGTCATCCTTTACCCTCCATTCTTCTTGAGCTCATTGCACCCAGCCGATGGCATAAAACTCAACGCTTAACGGGAGGCAACCAGTCATTCTTTGAGAAACCTGAAACCTTTTCTGACATTTCTACACTGAATTCATATTGCACTTTAGGGTTCATCCCTTAGAATAGCCGACTCCACCTCAAGTACCCCTAACCAAGATTAGAAATCATTCACAACAGTCACTTTGACCCGTTTGCCCACCCAACTCCTGTCCTATTGCATGAACTAAGCTAAAATCGAACCCACCTAATTTACAATGGGGACATTGCAAATCGTAGGCATGGGGGGGTACGAAAGTGCAAATGTCAGGAAAACTCATATCAAGAAAAGGTTTCAACCCAAAAAAAAATTCTTGAAAAAGAAAAAAAAACTGAGGGTGGAGAGAATTTTTGGGCTATACAAAATGAGAAGACGAAAAGAGCACAATGTCAAAAAAAGGAGCACAAAATGAAAAAGAAAAAAGTGGTCATTAGTAAAAGATTAAGGGATTAACTGAAGTTCTAGACCATATCAAGAAAAGAGAAAATGAAAGGAAAGTGCTAAGGAGACATAAAAAGAGATTAGCAGGAACACTGATCTTAGGCCTTTTGGGCTAGACTCTTAGGCTGAAAAATTCAAATACCTGCTAAAATCTGGATACTCCTCAAGAGGTTGGGGAAAATGCGAAGCTTAAGTATTAGGTCTAAGGCTTAGTGAGTATTCAGCCTCGTTAACTAACCTTCGGTTTGCGGGATTCGGTAACCTAAGCAACCCAATTCACACACAGTCTGGTTCAGTGCGCATAAATATCAAAATCACGCAAAAAGTGTTTCAATGTTCTGAGAAAAGTCACCTAGATTAGGAGCAGCCGATCAACACAAGTTGATTTGGACGAGTCCTCGGTGCAAAGAGGGGGGAAATTTCCCTCAAAGACACGTAACAACATATCGTCTCCTCGGTGCTTGTCTCTTAGGATATTTAAATATCCTACTGGGGGTATGAAAGCACTCTGCTGGTTTAGATACCATGGGCGGCATTATCATGAAATGATGATTGCCAGGGTCTGAATTAGGCCACGAAATGCCATGGGCGGGATTATCTCGAAATCTCGAAAGCCAGGGTTTTGGGGGTCGCCATGGGCGGTGCTATCACAAGGCATCGATTGCCAAGGACCCTTGAGAATTGATGATGGGGATAAGGAATCCAATACAGACCGTGTTGAGAAGCCAATCCGAAGCTAGAAATAAAAAGAAAAGAGAGAGAAGGCTCTCCAAACAAATAAATTTTCTATCTCTCTTACAAAAATGCACTGTAAACTGAACCTAAGCTAAAAATGTCTCAAGCACGGGTGCTTTAACCACAGAATCCAACAAACCTTAGGTTAGTTTCTGCGGGCCTTAAAAACCTTTGTGGAAGACTGAGGCTAAAGCAGGTCAAACCTATAATTTGGTTGATACTTGTGTACCTCTAGGCCTATTATTAGCATTCTTAATCTAATCAAAAGAAGAAGAAAAGCATTTATCATAACTGGTGACAAACACTCAGGGTCTAGAACAGAAGTTAAAATCTTAAAATTTTGCTAAGGGACTAGCAAAAGCTAGGCATGGGGGAATGATGAGAGCTTCATCATGAGCACTAACTAGCTCATTTTGACCTAAGAAAGAGAATAAGAGCTCCTACATAACATAGAGAAGGGCTTAATTTAAGGAATAAGTATTTTGAGAAGAAAACATGAAATAAAGGTTAAAACTACAATTTTATCATTGCATTACATAAACGGGATTTCTCAGAGGCAAAACATAGGTCAAATGATCTGAATAATATAAAAAGTGTGTTGGTTCAATCAGAAATGGGTTAATGTCCAGTCTAGGAATTTAATGATATTCTGTAATCCTAAAACAGACTTGCTTAATTCAACATGGTTCTGGTCAGGTTAAAAATCAACTAAACCCTCTAAAATTCATGGAAAAATAGCCCCTAGGGTTTAAAACCTTCAATTTAACCTTTGGAACCTATTTTGACCTAGATTAGGGTCCTAGCTCATTAATTGACCTAATTTGGATTTTTATGCAAAAAGTCTAGTCAAACGTGGTCAAACCTAAAATCCAACTTCACCATTTGATTCCTTAGGTCCAAATTAGGTTTGTACCAAAATTTGGACCTAAGGGGAGGTCATCTTGAGCTACTTTGAAAAATAGTACACCCAATTACATTTTGACCCCTATCTTTTGAAAACCATTACACAAAACCCCCTAACTTCTTCGCCACTCTTACAAATAGGTCCCCCCACCATTAATGGGGAGAAATCCTTCTCCAACGAGGAATGGAGTGGGAGTACTCCCGGTTTCCTTAGAAATCTCCTCCCAGATTTGGAAGGGAGATTATCTGAGGAATTTCCTTCCATCTGAGCTCAATTGCAATCTCTAATTTGCATCCAATCTCTCATGCGAACACACAAGAGATTTGGATCTCCAACTACCTTCCTTATCTGGTGAGGAGTCGGTGATAGAAGGCTTTCCCTCCAAGCACTAGATGCTCGGCCAGCAACTATAAAAGGACCCCCGGTCCTCTGCGACTCTCTCAAGCTTGATTTGGCCATAGACTCCCTCAAAATTCATCTCCCCTCTCTCCGGTCAAGTAGCCTGCAAGCTCCAGCCATTCTTCCTTCCCCCTCTCGTCGCTCTGCTGCCATACTAGCAGCATGGTTCACTTTGCCTCGTTCTTCCGCGTTATGCCACACTAGCACACGCCTTCCTGATCTCTTCCTCATCGCTGCTATCTCCCCCTCTAGGCCTCTTCTCCGACAATGGCACAAATGCGCCATTCATCTCCTCCACCTCCCTTTCATCTCAAGTACCCTAGATAAGCTCCTCATCATCTACTCTCTATTTTCCCTCATTCTATTTCACAAAACACCCCTCGACTACCACTGTCCACCCTCATCATCCCCATCTCCAGCCGACCTCCGACGAGATGCACCCATCACTCCACACCTCCACATGTCTCGCCACCAACCTCAAGACCTCCGCCATTGACCACTGAACACTTTCCACCCACTCACAGACTGCCACACGTGCTCCACGCTTCCACCGAAAACACCCACTCACACAGTCTCAAACAGACCTAGGCACGCACGCCTAGGCCGGTCTGAGCCATGCCAACACACGCCTCACCTTTGCCGTGACACGGCGAAGGTTCTCCTATTGTCTGATATAGCCGCAAGGCTACTTTTGTGTTGTGCAGGGTAGAGCTCCCGTCTGCCATTAACAAGCACATGAGCTTGCCTATTCTCGAGCTTCAAGCAGCAAGCATCAGGTTTCAGGACCCCAGGCTGTGCGAATTGTGGGCGAGAGTGAGTCCAGTCTGATAGCAGTTGTCGCAAGAGCTGCAACTGCATCAATTACATGAAGCCACTCTCCTGCAGTTGCTAGCAGAAGCAGTGGGACTTTTAGTCCCACCTCGGTAAGTTTTGAGCTTCCTGTGTAGTTTAAGTTGATTTTGTGTTCTATGTTGTATGCCTCGAAATCGCTGGGGTGAGGTCCCTCACCCTCACTTATCATGCCTCATCCGCGACACTTTTCCCTGCGGACCTGGCACCCGAATTCGACTAACCTATTTCCGTGCACTCCTCGTGCACCACACCCACACCGGTGCACCTGGACCCGGGCATGCGACTGACTCGATTACCCAGCTCTAGGAGAGCGTACTGAAGAGAGATACACAGAGAGAGAGAGAGACGTGAGGGGAGGGTAGGGGAATAGGTTTTGCTGTGTGGTGATTGTGCAGGAAGAAGAAGCTAAGGGAGGAAGAGGTGAAGTAAGAGAAGGAAAGGAAGGACTTAGCCATAGTAAGAGAAGGAGAAGAAGCAGAGAGATGCACTGTAGTAGAGGAGCGACAGGCTAAGAAAGAAAAAGAGGAACGAAACTAAGGAAGACAAGAAGATAAGGGCCAGGACTTAGCTGCAAGAAGAGAATCAAGAAGAGAGAAAGCAAAGGAAGGAAAAAGAAGAAAAGCAGGAGCGGCTAAGGAAGAGAAAGAAATGGAGAAGAAGCCATAGCCGCTGGTCAAGGAAAAAAGAAAAGACAGAAGGCCAACAAATTTAAAAGCACTATAGCCTGAAATTTTAAGAGGCTAATACAATATCAAACGTCCAATTCTGTTTGAGCACTTTCTCCATAACATTATTCTGCTATTTTTGTTGAACTAGTTATTGCTTCTTATTAAAAGTTGTGTTCTCAAGTTTTGGAATACCTAAATTGCTCCCTGTGTTCGACCTCAGATATTTTGATTTTCGAGTTATAAATTTTTATTTATTTTCGCGGAGAGTTCATCTATATTACAATGAGATATCTGTTAAAACATGATCTAGCCACATAAACACCAATACAGTGGCATCTCTGAGCAGAGGAAGATGGTGTCGACTGCCTAATTGTCTGGATAGGAGGGGTCAGTTCCTAATCTGTCGGTGCTGGAGGAGGAGCTACTATGGAGAAATTGTAGTAGAGCAGCGAGGATGAATTAATCTCTGATACCAAATGAGAGTCCTACGAATCTAAAGTTGCTATACTAGAGGGGAGGGGTGAATAGTATCACCGATAATTTAAAAATTTAACTGCAAAGCAAATAAGCAAAAGCCACAAAAATTCATACATGAGTGCACCTGAATTTATAGTGGAAACCCTCTCAGGTAGAAACCACTATCTAAGCTTCTCATTTTCGGATTTGCTCGACTAGTCAAGGTAGTCAATCCATTAATGCATCACTTGAACGAGGTGGCACAACTTCTTACAAATTCCCTTCTCTTAACAACCTTAAGAGTGATAAGCCCATATTTGTGGGCTAATTAGTTACTTTAATGCCTAGACATCATATTAATATTGACATATAAATAGCATACAATAAGATGTAAATAGATTATTCTAATTATTCACATATTTGCAAATTTTATGCATTGCATTCATATCTAAATGCATTTAGAATTAACTTTGATTTGCATGAATTTAATTAGTTAACCATTTAGGTGCATTACATGCATTATTTTAATTTGACATAGAAGTTAAGGGTTTGTGCATAAATAACCATAATATTTTATTATTATTATTATTCTACAGGTAACGACTGTGCTTCCTCTTCCTATGCCCATTCACTCATAGCTGCCAACATTCATTCGTTGTGAAGGGGATCTGTTCTGGCCTCTTGCATTTCAAATCCACCACCTACAACTACAAAGGGAGCGGGAGTCGACCATGCTGGGGGAGGTCGTCACCCATACCACCACCGTGCGTCGTTCATCACCGCGGGCCTCCAACCCGAGTTCCACCACACCGTGGGCCGACGAGGTGACAGCTCGCCACACCAAGTAGGTGAACTTGTGCCAACACTGTGAATGAGTCTTCACGGCTCCACCTCACCATGAGCGTGGTAGCACCAGCCGCGTGAATACCTTCTTCTCCATCATTTCCCATTTTCTCACAAACATGCACCGCTACCTTCCACTATTCATCATCTTCTCCTTTTTCCTCTGCAACCAAAACAAACCCAATAGCACCACCGCCACCTACTTCGCCCCCACCATGCAACAGTCACCTACACCACACCGCTTTACCTCCTCTCACGCCACCCTCCTCACACATGAGCCTCTTCACACGCATGCCTAGCACCCATCCTCACCTCACATGCCCTCACACCCACGTGCAGAAGCCAGCAATGCGCGCCTCCTTTCATTGCATCTCCTCCTATGCACAGCCTCATGCTCCTCTAGCAGACCACATGCACGTGCCTAGCTATGTGCATGCAACAGCAACAACCACCAAGCACGTGCCTCTCCAGCAGCCAACGCGTGGAGCAGCTCCAACCGCAACAACAGGCCATCGGAACCCATCACCTTCCACAGCTCTGTTTGACCACCTCAGGCCACCCCGCACTTCACCGCAACCACCATCACGAAGCCCTTGCCTCACTTATCTCCTCAACCAAATCTCGCCTCCAGCCGAGGCCTCATCCGTGCGTGAGCAAAAGTGGAAGATTTCCCCTGTTTTGGGTTGAAATAGTTTTTACATCTAATGCCATTGCCACTTTTGATTTTTTTGTTTATTAATTAAATATTGTGGTGAGTTTATTCAAAGGACCTCCCTCTTTCTCATAAATATCATTTTAGCATTAGCTCTTGTTATTTACTTAATTTGAAAGCAATTTTGATTCAGCTTCTTGGCGAAATCATTCGTGAATAATAATTTTTTATTCTTGCTAGTAATAGGCATTGCCTCCCTGTGGACACGACCCGCTCCTTCGGGAGTGGTTTATTTAATTCATTTTGATCGTGCATTTTACCACTCCACATTCCATTTCTATTCTATAACACAATCTTAGGTCATATTTTTCGTACACCATTTTAATGCTCGATCAAATGGCACCGTTATCGGGGAAGCAACGGGCCTAATAAACTCGCATTCATTCATTTGTTCATGCTGATTTAAATTAAGGCATATTTAATATGTTCTATCTGATTTGGTGTGAGGTATGCATATTATTGAAGCTACGAGTTACTACACTATCATATTTTGTTTTGAAAACCTGTCGTTGTAGTTTGAAAGCGAAGAACTCATGTTCAACAAATAAAATTTATACCAGAATAGAAATCCTGGGTCAAACTCAGGGAGGTGGATGTTTGATTAAAAATACACGTTTGTTTTATTTGTCACGAAGTAGGATAATTGATTAGAAACTATCTTTCTATTTACAATAAATAGAAGAGAGAGAGACAATGAGAGAGAGAGAGAATATTACAAACAAAAACCAAAAAGAGATGTAGAATTAACATGGAATTCATTATCAAAGAGATTATTCATTACACTAAACATTACGACTAGAAAGCAGAAAATAATTACACTAGAAAGCAATAAATCTACTCTAGAAAGCATTAAAAGGAATGGAGAGAGAATTATCCTCCACGACGGTCGCTTGGAGGACGAGCCGGACAGGACGACGCCTGGAAGACGAAGAATGGAGCAGGACGAAGGAGCACAAAGTAGGAAGAACGGGAGCGGGCAGCACGTCGTTGTCATCGCGGGATCCACTTCCGAAAGGGGGACAAAAATTTGATTTTATCTCTTGAGAAGCATCCCGATTGTGGGACAAGCTTCTCTTGAGCTTTGGAGAGGGAGAGAAGAGAAAGAAGGGATGAAAATTTTGTATGGAGGGGTCTCGTTTTATAATTGCAAGGAGTGAGGGAAATTTGGTCTTTTTAATCTCAAAATTTTAAATAAGGGGTCTTTAGTGACGGATAAAATTGTCACTAAAGCCCTAGTCGTGGGTGACGTGCACCACCCGCTCGCCTCCTATGCATAAAATGTGCGCAGCACATTCTTCAGATCTCAGGATTGGATGGCTTAACTCTCTCCTTGCCATGCCTTCTCATCGTGCGCCTAGCGTGTGCGATCCCGCATTACGTGCAGGAGTGCGTGGGTGCATCATCTGGATTGAGCATGCGTGGCTGCTGGATCGCGATCGCATGGTCGATCGGGCGTGCACCTCCGCTCCAATTGATGCATGGAGAGGCTCAAATGCATGCCTATGCTTTGCTTAAGCACTCTCGCCCACTGTGCTACATGCGCGTAAGGTTATCCTAGCCATTGGATCTTGATCCAATGGCGAAAAATGTTGATGTAGAAACCTTCAGCGGATGAGTGCGGATGGTTGGGCGGCCGAGATGGTGCCACGTGGTGCCATCTTGGCCGTCCATCTTCTAGATGATGTAGATGGTGCCATGGATGTTTGATTGAGTTGATTTTTGTGCCATTAGGTTGTGATCGTTGATCCAAATCCATCCGTGCGGTTGGATTTGTCATTTGAAGTGCAGATTTACACCATCTTGGCCCTTAATCTTCTAGGGTTCCTCGATCTCTATCTGATGCTACAGATGTTTGATTAGGGCGATCTTAGAGTCGTTGAACTCCAATCGTCGTCCAGATCAAATTTGTACGGCTGGATCTTTGATCCGAGGCCTCAATAAAAAATTGCCCTATCCCTGAACATAAAAGGAGACAATTAACTCCCATTTTATTTAAACTAATCTAAATGCAAGATGATGCATGCTATGCAATATTTATAGTATGCAATGCAATTCTATGCTTAAGAACATGCATAAATAGACATCTTATATAATGTAAACATGTTTACATCACACCCCCATGCCTATATTTTGCTAGTCCCTAGCAAAATAAAGGCATACGGGTGTGATTTGCAAAAACTATATGCTATTTATAAAAGAATTAGGTTGGATTATTTGAACATAAGTTATTTTTAATCATTAAGAAAATGTTTACGTAGGATTTGAACTTTGAAAAACACAATAGTGCTGGGGTATTTGCCGAAATGCAAACTGCCTCATGCCCTCACCTTATTCAAAGGAAAATTTCCTTTTCTCTTTTTTTTTCTAATTTTTTTTTTCAATTTTCGAGTTTTAGGATTTGGGAGTGGCTTTCTATGGCCATTCAACTCACCTAAGATTTAATGAGAACCCTAAGTTCTAAGCATCTTTGCTGTGAATGTGATAGACTCGTTGATCGACAGTTAAAATGGACTTCGGATTTCTATGCCTCTGGTGACCTTAAAAAGAGAATTTGCCTAAAGGTGTATCTTTACAATCGGTAGCTTTCTCCCTACTTTTATTTTTATGGGGTCAACACAAGGGTGAATCCAGTGTATATCTCTTTGGTTTAGTCTACTTCTCCGCTTCTTCCTAAGTGTTTTTGGGAATTTTTAGTGCATTTATTGAGCTGGGTTTTGGACAACCAGTCGATAAGCTGTTACCACCAACAACTTGCCAGCCATACTCATGCGGTGAAGTGTGGCTTATTTCTTTTTTTTCTATTCTCCTTTTCTTTTTCTTTTCTTTTTGACTTTCTTTTTCTCTTTTTTTTTTTCTTTTTTTTTAAGTAGGTGGCTTCCCTGGTCTAAGATTTACCTAAAGGCGGCAAAAAGAGAATGGTCCAGTGACTGGACTCTAGACAACCTACCTATGGGCTGTTACCCAAGATAACTTGCCAGCCATACCACCCTAAAAGGTTCATTAGCTACCCAATTTCCATTAAAATCGTCGAACAATGAGTCAATGCAAAGAAAGTGTGTAGATGGTTAAAACTCAAAGGTCCCTCACATCAGAGGGTGGATTGATAACTCGTGTACCTATCACCCAAACTTATTTACTCCAATTAGAATAGAATTAAGATGGCGAGGACACAAAAAACAAATCCACATTTTAGTGGATGCACAGGCTGATTAAGTTTGAAAACCTGAAGGGTCTTTGTGTTCAAATCCTAATGGAGTATTTCTTAAGATTGAAAATTTTCTTAAACCTAAGTTCTCTTTCCTAATTCTACCATATGTGTTTTTAATAAAAGAAAATAAAAAAAATCTACGGAGCTGACGAATAAATTCATATATGAATATCCACCCTCCCATGCCTATCTAATGGATTGTCCTCATTGTATTAAAAAGACATAAAATAGAGTGGAATAGAGTAGAAAGCACCTGAATTACGTGAATGTTGTGTCTACTTAGAGATAAAGAAAAAATGTATATGTGCTGAATTTAGTGCCTTCAGCTAGGCACACTATACAAAGAAGAGAAATAAAAAATTCACGGGTGCAGGTTAGAATCAGAATACAAAGAAGAAACCTCTCACCTACCAACAGATGTCCACAAATGTGGACTAGATTGTGGTGCAGACCCATACCCCATAATTGCGAATATCTAAGGTTTTGGATAAAAATTACCCAAAACCTAAAATCAATATGCATGCAGGGTCAGGCCTACGATTTATGAGGATGCAACCCAAGACCAAAGAGTCGGGTTACAGAGAATTCAAGCTCCAAAGGATAATCAATGAATGTGTGCTTGGGTTGGACATCCTCAGAATAGATGTCGTAAGGGTCTTGGTTTGATGGTTTCAGATGAATTGGAACCCTTAGACTTAGTCTTCTATTTCCTCCAAAGTTTTCTTCCCAAATAAGAACTTCCCAGCTTCTATTCTCCTTATTCAGAATGTCAAGTTTCGGGACCTCTTGCATATTAATCACCCCATTTGAAATCTCCAAGTCTAAATCATGTAGCTGAATCAGAATTGACTTGGGTCTAGCTATCTCAAAAATAGAATCATCGATAAGCTCAATGGGGTGTAACTGACAATCAGGGCATTTGATTGAATCCTCCAAAAAATGCGATTTTGGATCCATAAGGTGAGTCCTAATAAGATCAATTTCCTCAGTTATTGGGCTATCAAATAATCTTTCAAATTCCTCAGGCCCAATCATCCCACGGAAATCATGTTCTGTAAAGTCATGTGAGACTTCGCAACTTGAATCTTCACCATCAGAATCAAAGAAATCCAAATTCGTATTAATGTATGTCCCAAAATCATTTGTCATTTTCAGGTCCATGGAGACATACTTCTCCTCATACCCTGGCTCAGGGATTTCAGGTGAAGAAATTAGATCATCCTTAATTGGTTGCTCTAATTCAATCTGGTCAGCCTCGTAACACGTGTCCCCCCCGATAGGTGCTTGAGCAGGTTCTGACCTTGGCCCTCCTGAAGGGGGTTCATCCTGGGAATCATCCCATGATTGAACCAAAGCAACCACAAATCTCATCCTCAATTTCGTTAACTTCTCAAGTAGAAACTCACCCAGGTTCTTATCCTTAACATCCTGGAGCCAATCCAACAAATACTTGTTCAAATCATCAATCATTTCAATCAGGGGCTCCAATCTTTCAATGGAAGTATTGGCTGAACTTCTAAAGATTTTATGATATTCTTCAAGTTAGCCAGAACCTTATCTTAAACCTGGTTACCCTGAACCAAATGAGTTGGTTCAGGGTTAGGCGGGTTTGGGTTCGGTGCAGAGTAGTTAACGAATTGAGATTCGCTATACCCTTCCTGATAATAGGTCATTTTGGATTGTTCAAAAGGTAGTGATGACCTAAAGGCAGTGCAATCAAAGGATGGGTAAGAATCAGTGTATCCTTCTTGATTGTATATCGTATTAGGTTGTCCATGAAAGATTGATGATCTATAATCGATGTGGATCTGAGAAGGATAGAAATCACAATTATAGTGTTTAAGGTTAAACCCTAAACATGGAGGTCCAAAACTATATACCCAATCCGAGTTATCCCAACTAACTGATGGTTGATTACAGTACGAGTCAGGATAATTATCATGTTGAGGATAATTCAAAATAGGAGGGAAAGAGCGGGAATGTGTATAATATGTGGAAGGATTCATGAGAGATGGGAGGAAGAAAGGTGCCCTACAATACAAGGAATCAAACCTGTCCTTAAGTGGGCTAGCCTAAAGACCTACGGACTCCCAGAACCTGTCTTGAGATAAAGAAATGATTTGATCTACTTCTATTTGTTCAATCCAACCAGTTAGAAGGAGGGATTGGGGAGAAGGTTCTTCTTTTGCCTTGCGCCTCCGATTCCTAGTGTACCCCTCAGCTGCAATTGTTTGATTCTGCTCCCCTAGCTAGACATGAGATTGAACAGTAGAAACAGACTAATCGAAAATAATCTTGTTCTGGGCTCCAAAGAGCGAGTCAAATCCTTAAGGCCAATGTCTACTCTGTTTTATTTAGGGCTAGGTTTGAATGTACTTTGGAATGTGATGGGCCCTTTATCTGGGTTATTCCCTTAATGATTGATTGATGTGTGTGTGCGTGCACAACCAATGGTTTTCAAGCAAGATTATTTTTTTGGTGCGGTGAATTTTAGGATTCAAATCTTTCTTAGTTGCTTTTAGGATTCAAGTTTAGGTATTTTCAAACAAGTTTTGTTGGCACACCAGGTTTTGAAAGCACAGGTGAAGATGTTTTCCTTTGAAACTTAAAAGAATGTGGAGTACCTGGTAAATCCCCAAGAGTTGAACCCAAGCGGCACCTACTTGATGAGTTCATTTTAATTGAAGTGGTGCGCCCAATCAACTCAAACAGTTAGCTTATTGCACCACTTAATTAGGCACACAAGTGATTACCTAACCTGATTTCTACTCAATTATGTGTTTGGATGTGTGTACTGGATCCAAAGATCGGTTTACCAGTTGAGTTTGAAAATCATAAGAGGTTGTGTACCTCTGTGAGATTTTTTTTATTTTTTTCTTTTTAAATGTGGAGGTTGAGGCGGTTGTGGGTGTCAAACAAACAAACAAAACTAACCTTAGAGTTTATAAGAACACCTAGGTTAATTGATGTTTGTGTAATTACGTGGTGGAATGAAAACTAATGGGTGGGAGGTGGGGGATAACTTATATAACCTTCAATAGCACTTTGCTCCAATCTACCACTTTTGCTCGTCTCACAAGAGTACCTGCATTTACAATAAGAAAGGAGAGAAGTGAGGTAAATGATTCATAAGTTGGAAAACACAAAAAAAATCAAAGAGCGTCGCCTCCCAGCAATAGTGCCAAAATGTTGAAGCTTTGAGTTACTACACTATCATATTTGATTTTGAAAACCTATCGTTGTAGTTTGAAAGCAAAGAACTCGTGTTCAACAAATAAAATTTATATCGGAATAAAAATCCCAGCTCGAACTCAGGGAGGTAGATGTTTGATTAAAAATACGCATTTGCTTTATTTGTCACAAAATAGAATAATTGATTAGAAACTATCTATCTACTTACAATAAATAAAAGTGAGAGAGTATTACAAACAAAAACTAGAAAAAGATGTAGAATGAACATGGAATTCATTATGAAAGAGATTGTTCGTTACACTAAACATTACGACTAGAAAGCAGAAAATGATTACACTAGAAAGCAGTAAATCTACTCTAGAAAGAATTAAAAGGAATGGAGAGAGAATTATCCTCCTTGACAGTCGCTTAGAGGACGAGTTGGATGGGACGATGCCAGGAAGACGGGGAATGGAGCATAACGAAGGAGCACGAAGTGGGAAGAACGGGAATGGGGCAACACGTCATCATCGTCGCAGGATCCACTTTCGAAAGGGGGACGACAACTTGACTTTATCTCTTGAGAAGCATCCCGGGTGTGGGACAAGCTTCTCTTGAGCTTTGGAGAGGGAGAGAAGAGATGAAAATTTCATATGGAGGGGGTCTCCTTTTATAGTTGCAAGGAGTGAGGGCAATTTGGTCTTTTTAATCTCAAAATATTAAATAAGGAGTCTTTAGTGATGGATAAAACCATCGCTAAAGCCCTAATCGTGGGCGACGTGCTCTGCTTTCTCGCCTTCCGTGTATGAAATACGTGCTCCACGTTCTTCAGATCTTAGCCATCCGATCGTGAGATTGGATGGCTTAACTCGCTCTTCGCCACGCCTTCTCATCGCGTGCCTAGCGCATGTGATCCCGCATTACGCATGGTAGTGCTGGGTGCGTCATTTGGATTGAGCATGCGTGGCCGTTGGATCGCGATCATGCGGTCGATCGGACGCATACCTCTGCTCCAATTGATGCACGACGAGGGTCGAACGCATGCATGCGCTTCGCTTAAGCACTCTCGCACACTGCGGTACGCACGCGAATAGGCAAGCGTTTAACTTAAGCGTGGGTGCGTGCCAGCCATTGGATCCTGATCCAACGGTGGGGAGATGTTGATGTAGAAGCCTTCAGCGGATGCATGAGGACGGTTGGGCGGCTGAGATGGTGCCACGTGGCACCATCTTAGCTATCCATCTTTTGGATGATGTAGATGGTGTCACGGATGTCTGATTGAGTTAATTTTCATGCCGTTAGGTTGTGATTGTCGATCCGAACCCATCTGTGCGGTCGGATTTGTCATTTGAAGTGTGGATTTACACCATCATGGCCCTTGATCTTCTAGCGTTCCCTAGTCTCTATTTGATGCTACAGATGTCTGATTAGGGCGATCTTGGAGTCATTGAACTCCAATCGTCACCCTGATCAAATCTGTATGGTTGGATCTTTGATCCGAGGCCCCGATAAAAATTTGCCCTGTCCCTGAACATAAAAGGAGACAATTAACCTCCATTTTATTTAAACTAATCTAAATGCAAGATGATGTATGCTATGCAATATTTATAGTATGCAATGCAATTCTATGCTTAAGAACATGCATAAATAGACATCTTATGTAGTGTAAACATGTTTACATCACATATTACATACGAGTTGTTGCACCAGCCTCAGCAATGCCATGGTGGACCTTGTTTCCACTACTTGGAGGAGAGATCGAGCTTCGCATCTACGAGGATGAGCATGAACATTAGGGGTTTGTTCCCCGACCTTCTTTTAGGCTCGTGTTGGGTAATGTTTCGGGAGTCTGTTCCCATTCCCTTAGACTTAGGTTTTTCTTCTCTTTCATGGATTGATTTTATTTTTCTTTGTTTATGCATAAGTAGGTAGATAATAAAATATATATATATATATCAAAAGATGAATTGCTTGCTAGAAGCTGCCTGTCCTAGGACGACCAGTTAGGTGTGAATGAGCACCTTCTAGATTTATTTTTCTTGCATTTGCATGCATCTCATTGAAGATTGCTGGAAGCAAGGTATGCTTCCTTTTACTTTGCATCCATATCTTGATCATGCATTTGCATCTGGATTTAATTGCAAGACCATCTATTTTTATTTGAAACAATCTAACAAGTGGTCACCTTTAAATTTGGAAAAGGACTGAACTAAAGGAAGGACATTAAAATAAAGGACTTGAATTAATAATCTCGCGTGCATTTAAAAAATTCAAAAATAGTTTTCGGTGTATGCACACTTTGCTATTTTGTTGCACCGAAGCACGCATATAAATACTTTTAGGTCTTGGAACCATTAGGACAAGAACCCTCCTACCCTTGGATTCTAATGTGTTCAAAACTCAAGAATAAGGGCTTTGTAACTCCAAGGAGGGGGATACCCTGTCACGGATTTTTGAGGGTAGTTAAGAAGCATTGCAAAATCATAGCTTCAAAGGAAGGCTTAGGCCTACTTGCATCCATCGATCTTCCATCCTTGGAGTACTCTACCATTTAAACTTTAGGGAAGAGAACCTAAGTTCCAACTAGGTCTTCTTAGGCACATGATGAGAACCTCATCATGAGCCATAACTAGCTCATTTTGACCTAGTACAAAGGATAAAAGCTCCTACATAACTCAAGGGAAGGCTTAACTCAGAGAATTCTGAGTTTGAGAAGAAAACAAGTCATAAGGGGTAAAAATGTAATTTTACCAATATAATCTGCATACAGGTCCAAACATAGGTCAAACAAACCAAATAAGAAGGAAAGTGGGATGATCTGATAAGGGCTACAGCAATTCCAAGGAACTAAATGATAATCTGTAACCTTAAAACAAACCCACTTCAATTTGCGAGGTTCGAGGCAAAGTAAAAATAGAATAAACCCTCTAAAATTCATAGAAAAATAATCTCTAGGGTTTAGAACCTTCAATTTGGCCTTCGGAACCCTTTTTGACCTACATTGAGAACCATGCCCAATTAATAACTTAATTTGGGTTTTTGCGTAAATTGACCGGTCAAACAAGGTTTAATCTAGAAATAAAATTCACCATCATAATCCTTAGGTCCCAATTAGTCATGTATAAAAACTTGAGCCTAAGAGGAAACCTTCTTGACCAACTTTACACTTTGGTCCTCATTTATTTACTTTTTGGCCCTCAACTTTTGAACCCTCACATTTATGCCCCTAACTCTCCTTCGTTCTTTGCATTCAGGTCCCTCCTGCCAAAACCTGACCAGCACCATGCTCCGGCGACCTTGCGCGGAGCATGGCGCCGCGCAGGGTAAGGGGGAGGGTCTGGTAAGATAACCGGGGGTGCCCTGCGTCGTCAGCAGTCGCAGGAACACCCCCTGGTCGCTGCAACCCACCATACCGGCCGTGCGAACGCACGGACGGTATGGGTCTCCATCTCCGGCATCCTCCGGCGAGGGAGACACGTCGTCCCCCGTCGCTCCGCCGTTCTGTGCAGCTCGGTTCTGACGGAGAAAGACCCCCACTTCATCTCTTCCCACTCCGACAGGAAGCCCTCCAGCTCCGGCGGCCTCTCCCCTTCCTCCTCGTCGCTCTGCCGCACTACCAGCTGCAGGGTTGCCCTCCCTCGCTCTTCCCGCGCCACGTCGCACCCAGCTGGCGCCTCTCCGGCCCTCTCCTCGCCGCCACCCCTTCCCCCGGGCATCTTCTTCTCCGGCGACAGTCGATACGACTGCCGCCTTGCTCCAGCCCCTTTCGTCTCCGTAGCTAGGTCAGAACTTCTCCCCATCTCCCCCTCTTTCTTTAACTCACTGTCTTTTATTTGATTAAACCCTCGACCACTCCTGTCCACCGTCACCCCCTTCGTCTCCGGCCAAACTCCGGCGAGACGCCCCCGTCGCTCCACAGCCCCATACGCCTCGCTGACCCTCACAGAACCGCTGGCTCCTCACCCTGATCAACCTCCGCCCTTCCACTTCCCACCACTCGCCCTCTGCAGACCCCCCGAACAAACCCACTTCTTCGCCCGCAGTTTGACCTAGGGTGACCCTCACGCTCTGCCCCGCTGCCTGCCAGACCCCCCACCACCTTCGCCGTGCCACGGCGAAGGTTCTCCGCGTATCTGATTAGGCCGAGAGGCCGTTCCTCTATGGACAGGTATCTCGACCGCTGTCGCCATTGCTGCGTGGAAGGAGCACCTTCAACCTGCAGCTCCAGGTGCGATTCGCCCAGGTGCGACTCCCAGGCTGCGCGGGGCATCTCCGGGAAGCATCCCAGACTTGCAGCTGGGGCAAAGGCCTCGCGTGCAACCGTGAACTCCTGCAGCGTCTTCAGCTACGGGCGCCCAATTGGGGTGGGACATTTAGTCCCACCTCGTAACTTTTCAGAGGAGCGCTCCCGCATAAAGGCAAAAAGTGCCTTATGTTCGTTGCCTCCTGAGCACGGGGTGAGGTCCCTCTCACTCACCCGCTCGACCCGGCCTCGTCCGCGACCACGCCCCGCGGACCTGGCTCGACCCGACTAAGCCCGACCTGCACTCCTCGCCCACCACGCACGCCGGTGGGCCTGGACCCGGGGCACGACCCGTACCCGAATACCCGGCGGCTCTGGGAGAGCATTCCTAAGAGCGGCTTCCATGAGAGAAAAATGCGGGGGAGAGGGTAGAATTAGGTTTTGCCCCTCTGATCAAGCTGTGCAAGTGTGCAGACAGAGAAGAAGAAGAAAGACACCCGTTGAACAGAGAAGAAAGCCGACGAAAGCTGAAGGAAGGAGGAGCACCGAGCGGCACTGTAGCAGCGGCGGTTTAATTCGTCTGATTGGAAAATCAGACGACGTCCTGAAGGCAAAGAAGGAGAAGGAAGGCGAGGCAGAGGAGAACACAGAGAGGCCAAGGGAAGACTCTGCAGAAGAAGAAGAGCACGAGAAGAAGATCTGAAGAAAGGAAAAGAAGAAAGAAAGAAGAAGAAGAAGAATAGGACCGCAAGGGGGAAGAAAAAGAAAGAGACGAGCAGAAACAAGAACTGAAAGAAGAAGAAGAACATCACTACTGCTGCAGATAAAGAAGAAGAGCAAAGGAAGAAAGCAGAAGAGCCAAGCAGAAGAGGAGAGGATAAGCAAAGAGAAAAGAAGACAAGAAGAAAGAAGCCAGCAAATTCTCTCTCTTTCTTTATTTTTGTAAAAGAAACTTGTACCCCTAGAATACAACTTGCTCCCTGAGTTCGACCTCGGGAACTCTTTATTTTCCGAATAAAAAATTATATTAGCAAATGATGGCAATAACTATTTGTACTACAACGACTTAAGAAAAGCTAGTTGCTGCCACCGTTTCACCAGTTGGCGCCATTGTCGGGGAGCAACGGCTATTCTAGAGATAATCAAATTCCTGTTTTTACATTGCTAACAATCTCTCCTTTGTTGTGCAGAAAAAAATACAAGAAAATCGAGAAGACAAGCAACTGCACGACAACCACTCCAAAGACAGGTAAAATTCTATCCTCTCAATCCCTAAACTCTAAAGAGGAAGAAAAGAAAAGAACAAGCAATATAGGTCTAACCTGTCTTCTATACTCAGTAAACCATCAAAAGTTGGATGTTTTCAACCCATTATTACTGCACACTATTAAGGGTATTTAAGGGCTAACACATTCTCGCTTGAGCCCTAATTACCCAACAAAGAGCTAACTGGACCAAGTAGAGCCAACCTAGGATCCAACACTAGGGATTTAGAGACACACTCCTTAAGCAAGAATTGAGAAAACCAAATGAAGTGTGCCCAAGCCCTTGTCTGAAAATACCTATTCAAAGAAAGCCTAAAACAATTGGCTCTATAAAACACTTGAACCCTAAAAGACAAGACCCAAAAACTCTCAAAGGAAACAAGAGGTAAAGTTGCCCCCTTGGGTCAACCAACCTTAAATTAGGTCACTCTTTGCACTCAAAGAACTAAAGTTTAAGTGTAACTTTAAGCACCCTAATCTTAACCTAAAATTGGTAGACTTAAGAGGTCAAGATCCCCATTCTGGTCTACCTGGAACCACAGTGACAAGAGAGGTCGGGTGGGGGAAACCCTGTAACCCGTGGGGACGCTCTACCGTGTAGGGGTCTTTGCGAGACTCTCCCTCTCTGGCTGCCCAGGTAATTCTCAGGTGGACGATCTTTCTGATCAAGGGGTCCATCTGCCCCGCACCTCTATAGTCACCCAACACATTTTTGGGTGTCTTGATTGGGTCCAGCACCTTCTAAACTCATCTCTTCCAACAGTGCATGTACGGTAGGCGGTCCTTAAGACCACCCTTAAGACCTCCTTTAGAAATTCACTCTCGTCAAGGCCAAGCCTCGACGCCCGTGTTTTTGCAGCAACCCCCTCACATTATTCTCTCTTCTGATTCAGAACCAAGTTCTTCTTCTTCCCCCATCATGGCTCAGCCAGTTGAGGAAGAAAACAATCTGGAGCACCAGCTCCAGCGACTCAATGACCTCTTCCAAAACTTCGTGCACCCACCACAGCGTCCTATGATGCGGGACCACTACAATCCTGCTGCGGTGGCTATTGAGCCTCGAGTCAGAATCCCGACTGGAGGACCTGATTCCGAATTGAAACCCAACATGATTCATGCTATACCTAAATTCCATGGGCTTAATTCCGAAGATCCCTTCCAGCACATCAAACAGCTAAAGCATCTGGCCCAAACTTTTGGGTCAGATGCGCAAAATCGGGATATTCTTCTCATGAAGATGTTCTCCTTTTCTCTTATGGACAAGGCTGCCCATTGGTATCAAACTCAGACTCGGCCGATCAACACTTGGGAGGAACTTCAATCCGAGTTTTTGAAGAAGTTTTTTCCCGTTGGTCGGACCAACGCCTTGCGCCATCAGATTACGCACTTCACTCAACAATCAGGAGAACCTCTCCATGAGGCATGGGATCGTTTCCAGGATCTCATGAGAAAGTGCCCCCATCACGGAGTTCCTAAATGGGAACAAGTCCAGTCTTTTTACCAAGGACTCCGTGAGGACATCCGTCTTTTCGTCAATGCAACCTGCGGAGGAAATATCATGGGTCAGCATGAAGACACCGTGTGGGAGATTCTCGAAAACATGTGCGAGAACTCCATCAACAATGACTCCATGGGATTATTCGACAGGACGAATACCCGTGCATCGACGAATCTTAGGGGAGCACATGAGACGCAGGGCCTGTCCACATCAGTCGACCTGGAAGTAATGGCCAGTCGATTGGACAAGGTCTCAATTATCGAAAAGAAGGTGGACGAGCTGACTCAGCATTTGCAGCGAGCCACCTCTGCGCATAACCCTTTCGCACAGCCTCCTTCTACAAGGGAAACTGTGCAAAACATTCTCCATCGACCTTCTCCTAGGATGGACCCATCATCCGAATCTTTGCCCGGTGGTCCTTCCGATTCCTTCTACACCTACCAGGGGAATTCCATTCCCTCTTTCTCTGACTCTCTGGAGGTTCCTCAGACCTGCGAGGACCTCCACGCTATCCAGAACGACCCATTCTCCAACACCTATAACCCTGGATGGCGAAACCATCCCAACTTTCAGTGGGCGGGAAATTCCCAAACCCAAAGGTCATCCTTCCAACCCCGCCCACAACCTCCTCGTCCTTACCGGCCGCCTCAGCCTCGGCCCAACCCTACTTACCCATCTGGGCCGAATCAGGATCAAATGTCCCTTATCCTTCAGACCCTGGCTGACATTCAAAGAACGAATGCGGCTATCCAAAAACAACACAAGGACGAACTTACAGAGGTCCGTAACCAATTGACCCAGTTGGCCAACTCTCGCCAGCCGGGTACTCTTCCCTCCCAACCTCTGCCTAATCCTAATAACGTGCCAGCCCAGCGGCGCGTTGTGAACCCAAACCCGGGCCATGCCCATATGATTTATCAGGCCCCCTCTGTTCCTTCACCTGACGGGATAGAGGCCTCCACTTCTTTTGCAGGTTACCAGCAGCAAGCTATCTTACCCAATCCCAACCAAAACCAAGCAGGACTTAATTCCGTAACAACCCGTAGTGGTAAGGAAACCCAAGACCCACCTCATCCGAACCACTCCAAGCCGGGTATTGATCCCAAGCCTAGGACAGTAATCCAGGACGTCCCCACCCCAGTCCCGGATCCACAACCTGGACCTATCCTAGAAGAACCACCTAAGCTCCCATTTCCCGAGGCCTTGACCAAGGGAAAGAAGACTACCAAACCCGTGGCCCCTGAGGAGGACCTGGTCAAGCTCTTTGAGCAGGTCCACATAAACATCCCCTTGATGGATGCAATCCGCCACGTACCAGCTTACGCACGATTTCTAAAGAATATATGTACACCCCAGCGTAAGCCGCGAACCAAGGGAGGAAGCCCAATTGTTCTGTCAGAGCAAGCCAGCTCTGTAATCCTCAGTAGACTCCCACCCAAGGCAAAAGATCCTGGTACTCCCCTGATTTCCTGCAAGATAGGTGGTACCAAATTTGATAGAGCATTGCTAGACTTGGGTGCATCCATAAACCTGATACCCACATCCTTACTTGACCATCTAGAAGAATCTGAGCTAAAACCAACTGAGGTGACATTACAATTAGCAGATCGATCTATAAAGTCACTGATGAGAACCTCATCATGAGCCATAACTAGCTCATTTTGACCCAATACAAAGGATAAAAGCTCCTACATAACTCAAGGAAAGGCTTAACTCAGAGAATTCTGAGTTTAAGGAGAAAACAAGTCATAAGGGGTAAAAATGCAATTTCACCAGTATAATCTGCATACAGGGTAATTCAGGGCCCAAACATAGGTCAAAGCAGCTTAATAAGAATAAAAGTGGGATGAAATGATCTAGCAAGGGCTACAGCAATTCCAAGAAACTAAATGATAAATCTGTAACCCTAAAACAACCCACTTCAATTCACAAGGTTCGAGGCAAAGTAAAAATAGAATAAACCCTCTAAAATTCATAGAAAAATAATCTCTAGGGTTTAGAACCTTCAATTTGGCTTTTAGAACCCATTTTGACCAACATTGAGAACCATGCCCAATTAATAACTTAATTTGGGTTTTTGCGTAAATTGACCGGTCAAACAAGGTTTAATATGAAAATGAAATTCACAATCAGATTCCTTAGGTCCTAATTAGTCATGTATAAAAACTTGAGCCTAAGAAGAAACCTCCTTGACCGACTTTACACTTTGGTCCTCATATATTTACTCTTTGGCCCTCAACTTTTGAACCCTCGCATTTTGGCCCCTAACTCTCCTTCGTTCTTTGCAATCAGGTCCCTCCTGCAAAACCTCCCAGCACCATGCTCCGGCGACCTTGCGCGGAGCATGGCGCCGTGCAGGGTAAGGTGGGGGACCTGGCAAGTAAACCGGGGGTGCCCTGCGTCGTCAGCCGTCGCAGGGACACCCCCTGGTCGTTGTAGCCCACCATACCGGCCGTGCGAACGCACGGACGGTATGGGTTCTTGTTTCCGACCATCCTCCGGCGAGGGAGACACGTCGTCTCCCTCCGCCTTCCTCCCTGTTTGATCCCTATAAATACCCCCCGTTGCTCCACCGACCAGGGCAGCCTGGATCTGACGGAGAAAATCCCCAACTTTCTTCTCTTCTTCCTCCGGCAGACGCTCACCAGCTCCGGCGGTTTCCTCCCCCTCCACCTCTTCGCTCTGCCGCAATACCAGCATCAGAGACTTCCTCCCCTGCTCTTCCCGCGCCACGCCGCACCCAGCTGGCGCCTCTCCGGCTCTCTGCTCGCCGCCGCCCCTTCCCCTGAGCATCGTCTTCTCCGGCGACAGTCGATACGACTGTCGCCCTGTTCCTCCCCCTTCGTCCCTGCAAGTAAGCTAGAGCTACTCCCCTTCTTCTCCTCTTTCTTTCCCCGCTTTCAATTTATTCAATTAAGCCCTCGACCGACCCTGACCACCTTCACCCCCTTCGCCTCCGACCACCCTCCGGCGAGCCGCTCCCATCACCTCAGCGACCCACACGGCTCGCCGACCACCGCAGGACCTCCGCCTCCTCACCCTGATCAACCTCCGCCCTGCCACTCCCCCCACATCACCCTCTGCAACCCCACCGAACAGACCCATCCTCCGACCCACAGTCCGACCTAGGGCAGCCCTCGCACGCCGCCCCGCGCCTCGCCACCACCCACACGAGCTTCGCCGCACCCTGGCGAAGCTCCTGGCACTTTCTGATTAGGCCGAGAGGCCGTTTTCTTGTGAACAGGCCACCCGACCTCCGCCGCCATTGACGCGCAGGAGGAACTGCTTCCGCCTGCAGCTACAGGCGCGCCACGCTCAGCGCCAAGCCCAGATTCAACTCCCAGGCCTTGCGAGGAGTTTTGGCAAAACACCAGGTTCGCAGCTAAGGAAGAAAGCTTCGCGTGACGCCGCCATCTCCTGCTGAATTCCCCGCTGCGGGCGCGCAATTGAGGTGGGCCGTTTAGTCCCACCTCGGAAACGCCTGAAGAGTCGCAGCGACATAAGATGCAAAAGTGCTGAAGGCTTACTGCCTCAGCACACGGGGTGAGGTCCCCTTCACCCGCCCGGTTACCCGGTCTCGTCCGCGCTCACGCCCCACGGACCAGACCCGAACCGACCCGACCCGACTTAAGACTGACCTGCACTCCTCGCCCACCACGCACGCCGGTGGGCCTGGACCCGGGCCTGACCCGAACCCGGTTACCCGGTAGCTCTGGGAGAGCTTTCCCAAGAGTGGTTTCAGAGAGAAAGAGAGACGCGGGGGGGGGGAGGGTAGAGTAGGTTTTGCCTCTGACGAAAAACTCTGAAGTGTGCAGGCACAGGCGAAGAAGAAGACCCGCGGAAGAAGAAGGAAGCTAACTGTAGCAACAGGTAGTTAAGTCGTCTGATTTGGAAATCAGACGACGGCCTGAAGCAGCTAAGGAAGAAAGCTTCGCGTGACGTCCCTGGCTGAAAAAGAAAAGAAGAAGCTGACACTTAACCACAGGGAGGAGAAACAAGAAGAAACTCTAAAGAAGAGGCTGAGCAATGGCTGCAGAGAAGAAGTACAGCAGAGCCAAGGAAGAAGAAACCTTCACAGAAGAGACTGCAGAAAAAGAAGAAGAGAGGCCAAGACAGAAACCAAAGAAGAAGAAGAAGGAGATCTGAAGAAAGAAAGAAAGAAGAGCATCACGAGGAGAAAACAAAGAGAACAACAAATTCTTTCCCTCTCTCTTTCTTTATTTTGTAAAAGAAACATGTATATCTCTAGAATACAACTTGCTCCCTGAGTTCGACCTCGGGAACTCTTTTATTTTCCGAGTAAAAAATTTATATATTTGAAATGTTGGTAATAACCGGCTATACTACAACGTTATAACAAACCAAAACCCGGTCGTCACACCAACCGACTTCATTTTGGCGCCGTTGCCGGGGAGCAACAGCTATTCTAGAGGTAAACATTCCTGTTTCTTTTAATTTCTGATAATCTCCTCTCTTTTGCGCAGCTACAGGAACTCAAGAAGACAAGCAACCACACGACAACCACTCCGAAGACAGGTAAATTTTTCCTCTCACTATTAACCCCTAAACTCTAAAGAGGAAGAAAAGAAAAGAACAAGCAATATAGGGCTAACCTGTCTTCCATACTTAGTAACCATAAAGAGTTGCATGTTTTCAACTCATCACTCCTGCACACTATTAAGGGTATTTAAGGGCTAACACATTCTTGCTTGAGCCCTAATTGCCTAACAAAGAGTTAAATGGACCAAGTAGAGCCAACATAAGGTCAAACATTAGGATTTCAGTAGAGACACACCCCTTAATCAAGAATTGAGGAAATCCAAAAGAGGTGTGCCCAAGCCATTGATTGAAAATAATTAACAAGAAAAATCCTAAACAATTGGCTCTCTCTTTAAACACTTGGACCCTAAAAGAAAGGACCCAAAAAGCTCTCAAAGAAAACAAGAGGTAAAGTTGACCCCTTTGGGTTAACCAACCTTAAATTAGGTCACTCTTTGCACTTAAAAAGACTAAAGTTCAAGTGAAACCTTAAGCACCCTGATCTTAAAATTGGTAGACTTAAGTGGTCAAGATCCCCATTCTGGTCTACCTGGAACCGCAGTGACAAGAGAGGTCGGGTGGGGGAAACCCTGTAACCCGTGGGGACGCTCTACCGTGTAGGGGTCTTCGCGGGACTCTCCCTCTCTGGCTGCCCAGGTAATTCTCAGGTGGACGATCTTTCTGATCAAGGGGTCCATCTGCCCCGCACCTCTATAGTCACCCAACACATTTTTGGGTGTCTTGATTGGGTCCAGCACCTTCTAACTTACCTCTCCCAACTGTGCATGTACGGAAGGAGGTCCCTAGGACCACCCTTAAGACCTCCATTAGAAATTCACTCTCGTCAAGGCCAAGCCTCGACGCCCGTGTGTGTGCAGCAACACCCTCACATTATTCTCTCTTCTTCTGATTCAGAACCAAGTTCTTCTTCTTCCCCCATCATGGCTCAGCCAGTTGAGGAAGAAAATAATCTGGAACACCAGCTCCAGCGACTCAATGACCTCTTCCAAAACTTCGTGCACCCACCACAGCGTCCTATGATGCGGGACCACTACAATCCTGCTGCGGTGGCCATTGAGCCTCGAGTCAGAATCCCGACTAGAGGACCTGATTCCGAACTAAAGCCCAACATGATTCATGCTATACCTAAATTCCATGGGCTTAATTCTGAAGATCCCTTCCAGCACATCAAACAGCTAAAGCATCTGGCCCACACTTTTGGATCAGATGCGCAAAATCGGGATATTCTTCTCATGAAGATGTTCTCCTTTTCTCTTATGGACAAGGCCGCCCATTGGTATCAAACTCAGACCCGGCCGATCAACACTTGGGAAGAACTTCAATCCGAATTTTTGAAAAAGTTTTTTCCCGTTGGTCGGACCAACGCCTTGCGCCATCAGATTACACACTTCACTCAACAATCAGGAGAACCTCTCCATGAGGCATGGGATCATTTTCAGGATCTCATGAGAAAGTGCCCCCATCACGGAGTTCCTAAATGGGAACAAGTCCAATCTTTTTACCAGGGACTCCGTGAGGACATCCGCCTTTTCGTCAATGCAACTTGCGGAGGAAACATCATGGGTCAACATGAAGACACCGTATGGGAGATTCTCGAAAACATGTGCGAGAACTCCATCAACAATGACTCCATGGGATTATTCGACAGGACGAATACCCGCGCAGCGACGAATCTTAAGGGAGCACATGAGACGCAGGGCCTGTCCGCATCAGTCGACCTGGAATTGATGGCCAGTCGATTGGACAAGGTCTCAATCATTGAAAAGAAGGTGGATGAGCTGACTCAGCACTTGCAGCGAGCCACCTCTGCGCGTAACTCCTTTGCACAACCTCCTTCCACACAGGAGACTGTGCAAAACATCCTCCACCGATCCTCCCCTGGGATGGATCCATATCCATCCCCATCTGATTCTTGGACTGGAAGATCATCCGATCCTTTCTACACCAGCCGGGGGAACTCCATTCCTCCTTTCCCTGATTCTCAGGAGGTTCCTCAGACCTGCGAGGACCTCAACGCCATCCAGAACGACCCATTCTCCAACACTTACAACCCTGGATGGCGAAACCATCCCAATTTTCAGTGGACGGGAAATTCCCAAACCCAAAGACCACCTTTTCAGTCCCGCCCACAGCCCTCTCATCACTACCAGCCGCCTCAGCCTCGGCCCAACCCTACTTATCCATCAGGGCCAAATCAAGATCAAATGTCCTTAATCCTTCAGACTCTGGCTGACATTCAAAAAACGAATGTGGCTAGTCAAAAACAGCACAAGGACGAGCTTACAGAAGTTAAAACTCAACTGGCCCAGTTGGCAAATTCTCGCCAACCAGGCACACTCCCTTCCCAACCTCTTCCTAACCCAAATAACGTGCCAACCCAGAAGCGCGTTATGAATCCAAATTTAGGCCACGCCCAATGGATTCATCAGGCTCCTACTGCTCCATCTCCAGACGAGATGGAAGCCTCAACTTCTTATGCAGGATTTCAGCAGCAGCCACCCCTCCTACCAAACCCAAACCAAAATCAGGCCGGATTAAATTCTATAACAACACGTAGTGGTAAGACAACTCAAGACCCGCATTATCCAAACCACTCCCAGCCTGATAACCATGACCCTAGGATAGTTATCCAAGGTACCGCTGTTCCAGATCCACAACCTGAACCTATCCTAGAAAAACCAACCAAGATCCCGTTTCCCGAGGCCCTGACCAAGGGAAAGAAGACCACCAAACCTGTGGCCCCTGAGGAGGACCTGGTCAAGCTCTTTGAGCAGGTTCACATAAACATCCCCTTGATGGATGCAATCCGCCACGTACCAGCTTACGCACGATTTCTAAAGAATTTATGTACACCCCAGCGTAAGCCGCGAACCAAGGGAGGGAGCCCAATTGTTCTGTCAGAGCAAGCCAGCTCTGTAATCCTTAGTAGACTCCCACCCAAGGCAAAAGATCCTGGAACTCCCCTGATTTCCTGTAAGATAGGTGGTACCCAATTTGATAGAGCATTGTTAGACTTGGGCGCATCCATAAACCTGATACCCACATCCTTACTTGACCATCTAGAGGAATCTGAGCTGAAACCAACCGAGGTGACATTACAATTAGCAGATCGATCTATAAAGTCACCAAAAGGGATTCTCGAGGATGTTATCGTGAGAGTGCGGGATTTCTATTTTCCAGTGGACTTCATAGTCTTAGATATGGATGCACCTGAGAACCCTAGGGATACACCAATCATTCTAGGGAGACCTTTCTTGGCTACTGCTAGAGCCAACATCAGCTGTGAGGAGGGCCAAATAGAGCTTAAGTTTGGAGATCAAACACTGAAAATTGATATATTTAAGGCCCAACAAGGAATTAATTGCGGCGTCATCGAGCAAATTTGTGACATCAAGACTTTGGTTGATGAATCACACCTCCAGAGTGACTCGATTGTGCCTCATCAACCACAGAAGGATCTTGACCCGCAAACAGAGGAGTTGAATCCAGATATGAACAACCCAGTAACTCCCACCCTTGAACCTCACATCTATACTGAACCACCCGCTGCTGCTGAAAACTCCATCCTCGAACTGAAACCCCTTCCTGCTCACTTAAAATACATCTTTTTGGGTTCTAATCAGACCCTTCCTGTGATCATCAATTCCAACCTCAGTCCTGAATAGGAAGCCCGTCTGATTGTTGTCCTCCAGCAACATCGCAGAGCCATCGGATGGACTCTCGATGATTTGACTGGAATAAGTCCCTCTTATTGTACTCATCATATCTATTCAGAAGAGGGCACACGACCTTCTCGTGAGATGCAGAGACGCTTAAACCCCAATCTGCAGGAGGTCGTGAAAAAGGAGATCATCAAGTGGTTAGATGCCGGGATCATCTACCCGATCTCCGATAGTCGTTGGGTGAGCCCAATTCAGGTCGTGCCCAAGAAGGCAGGACTCACCACTATAACGACTGAGGCCGGAGAAATCATTCCTACCCGATTAGCCAACTCGTGGAGAGTCTGTATAGATTACCGTCGACTCAATTCCTCCACGAAGAAGGATCATTTCCCACTACCCTTCATTGATCAAATTCTCGAAAAACTAGCGGGAAATAGGTTCTTCTGCTTTCTTGACGGGTACTTCGGTTATAACCAGGTGGCAATCCATCCTGAGGACCAAGAAAAGACCACGTTCACCTGCCCCTTCGGAACATACGCTTTCCGAAGGATGCCTTTCGGTCTTTGCAATGCACCCGCTACTTTTCAGCGATGCATGCTTGCCATATTCTCAGATATGGTAGGTGATTATCTGGAAGTCTTCATGGATGACTTTTCAGTTTTCGGAGCATCATTCGACGATTGCCTCCAACACTTGGTCCAGATACTCAGGCGGTGCATCGATGTGAATTTGGTTCTTTCCTGGGAAAAGAGCCATTTCATGGTGCCTGAGGGAATTGTCCTGGGACACTCAATTTCGGAAAAAGGTATCCAAGTGGATCGAGCTAAGGTTAATCTGATTTCTCACCTTCCTATGCCTAGCTCGATCAGGGACATCCGATCCTTTTTAGGGCATGTCGGTTTTTATCGACGATTTATCCCTGATTTTTCAAAAATCGCACGCCCCCTGACCACTCTTCTCTCCAAGGATGTTCCCTTCGAAATCTCCAAGGAATGCACTCAAGCATTTGAAATCCTGCGTGACCGAGTCACCCAAGCCCCGATCCTACAGTCCCCTGATTGGTCTCAACCCTTTGAGATCATGTGTGATGCATCCGACTTCGCTGTAGGAGCGGTTTTGGGGCAGAAAAATGACAAGAAACCTGTGGTCATTTACTACGCCAGCAAAACACTCGATGAGGGTCAGCGTAACTATACAGTTACTGAGAAAGAGCTGCTAGCTGTAGTATTTGCCCTAGAGAAGTTCAGATCGTACCTTCTGGGTTCCCATGTCATCATATACTCGGATCACACAGCTGTGAGGCATCTCCTTGCGAAGAAGGACGCGAAACCTCGATTAATCCGATGGATCTTGCTGTTGCAAGAATTTGACCTTGAGATTCGCGACAAAGCGGGAAAACAAAACGTGGTAGCTGATCACTTGTCCTGTCTTCCTTCTGAAATAATTGACCCTTCCGGACCCATCACTGAGCATTTTCCCGATGAGCACCTGCTGACTATTGGTACTAGCCTTCCATGGTTCGCTAATATTGTAAATTACTTGGCATCTCATCAGACCCCGTCCGATTGGCCGAAGGCCAAGAAAGACAAATTACGCTCCGATGCCAAGTATTACATTTGGGAAGACCCGTACCTCTTCCGCATAGGTGCCGATCAGATCATCCGGAGATGTGTCCCGGAAGGGGAAGTCAATAATATCCTCTCTTTCTGCCATGACCAGGCATGCGGTGGCCATTTTGCCGGGCATAAAACCGCATCAAAAGTCCTCCAGTGCGGCTTTTACTGGCCCACACTGTTCAAAGACGCATACAGTCATTGCAAGGCATGCAGTCATTGCCAGACTTTGGGCAACATGAGCCATCGCGACATGATGCCTATGCAACCGATTCTAGTATGCGAAATCTTTGATGTTTGGGGGATTGATTTTATGGGCCCCTTTCCTGTTTCGGATGGTTTCGAATACATTCTGTTGGCTGTGGACTACGTGTCCAAATGGATCGAAGCCATACCGACCCGAACCTGTGATCACAAAATCGTTCTCAAATTCATTCATCAACACATTTTCTCAAGGTTCGGGATTCCTCGTGCAATAATCTCTGATGGGGGGACCCATTTCACAAATGCTCAGTTTAGGTCACTGATGACCAAATACGGGGTGTCTCACCGAATCTCTACTCCTTACCACCCCCAAACTAATGGTCTAGCTGAGCTGTCTAATCGGGAGATCAAGAAAATCCTGCAAGTCACTGTTCGACCTGACAGGAAGGACTGGTCGTCCCGACTTCCGGAAGCATTGTGGGCCTATAGGACCGCCCACAAGACCCAATTGGGCATGTCTCCCTTTAGATTGGTGTACGGAAAGGCATGCCACCATCCCGTCGAACTGGAGCATAAAGCCTATTGGGCAGTACAGAACTGTAATCTGGATCTTTCCAAGGCTGGGACCCACAGAAAACTCCAAATCAGCGAGATCGATGAATTACGCATAGACGCGTACGAGAACTCGTAAATCTACATGGAGCGGGTTAAAGCCTTCCACGACAAACACATCTCGAGAAAGATCTTTCATCCTGGTCAAAAGGTCCTACTCTTTGATGCCCGACTCAAACTCTTCCCAGGAAAACTGAGATCTAAGTGGGTCGGACCATATTTGGTCCGACAGGTTTTTGGAAATGGAGCAATCGAAATCAGTCCACTCAGCCACGATTCTGAACCTTTCATCGTGAACGGTCAGAGACTCAAGCCATTCATTGATGTAACTTCTACTGATTTGGCTGAGGCATCTTATATCCTCCTTTCCCCTTGAGCTTATTGCGCCCAGCCGATGGCGTAAAACTCAGCGCTTAACGGGAGGCAGCCCGTCATTCTCTTTGTAAACCTGAAACTTGTTTTGACACCTTTCAGCACTCGAAGTTCACCCTTGTTGACAGCCGACCCCAACTCAGATGTTTGCATCTGGGATTTGAAATCGTCCGCAAAAATTCAACCCGACCCATTCACTCATCCAAATTTCTGTCTTAAGGAATGAACTAAGACCCCCTAGGTTACAATGAGGGCATTGCAAATCTTAGGCATGGGGGGGTATGAAAGTGCAAAACTTGTAAGAAAAGGTTTCAAACAAAAAATTCACATATGCCAAAAACACCATAAAAATTAAAAAAAATTTTCGAAAAAGAATAAGAGGAAAAGAGAACAAAATTTTGCGAAGGAGAAAAGAAACAAAAGGAAAAAGGAGCACAAAATTATGAGAAAAAGTGATAGTCATTAGTAAGGAACTAAGGAATTAACCTAAGTTCTAGACCTCATTCAAGAAAAGTGCACAATAAGATTAGTAAAGAATGCAAACCTTAGGCATTCTTGAATAGACTCTTAGTACCCATTAAGATCTGGACACTCCTCAAGAGGTTGAGGAAAATGAAAAGCTGAAGTATTAGGTCTAAGGCTTAGGGAGTATTCGGCCTCGTTAACTAATTTTTGGTTTACGGGACTCAGTAACCTAAGCACCCTAATCTCACACACAGCCTGGTTCAGTAAGCGTAAAAATCAGAATCACGCAGAAGCGTCGCAAAAATCTGAAAAGAACACCTCGAATAGGAGCGGCCGATCAACACAAGTTGATTTGGACGAGTTCCCAGCGCAGAGAGGCGGGAAATCCCCTCGAAGATGCGTAACAAAATATCATCTCCTCGGTGCTTGTCTCTTAGGATATTTACATATCCTACTGGGGGCATGTAAGCACTCTGCTGGTTCAGATTCCATGGATGGCATTATCTCGAAGTGTCAATTGCCAGGGTTTGGATTCGGCCACGGAATACCATGGATGGGATTATCTCGAAATCTCAATAGCCAGGGTTCCGGGGGTTGCCATGGGCGGTGCTATCTCGAAGCATCGATCGCCAGGAACCCTTGAGGATTGATGATGGGAGCAAGGAATCTGATACAGACCGTGTTGAAAAGCCAATCCTAGGCTAGAACTAAAAAGAAAAAGAGAGAGAAAACTCTCCAAACTGAAAAACTTTCTATCTCTCTCTTACAAAACGCACTGCGAACTGAGCCAGGGCTAAAATCATTTCAAGCACGGGTGCTTTAACCACGAAGTCCAATAAACCTTAGGTTAGTTCTTGTGGGCCTTAAAAACCTTTGCTAAAAGACTGAGGCTAAGGCTAGACAGATTTGGATCTTGATTGGTACTAGAGTACCTTTTAGGCCTATGGTCAGCATTCTAACCTAATCTATGCTCAAATAAAAAAGGCACTTATCTAAAAATATTAAAAACTTCATGGTCTAGAACAAGGGTTGAAACCTTAAGTTTTTGCTAAGGGACTAGCAAAAGCTAGGCATGGGGGTATGATGAGAACCTCATCATGAGCCATAACTAGCTCATTTTGACCCAATACAAAGGATAAAAGCTCCTACATAACTCAAGGAAAGGCTTAACTCAGAGAATTCTGAGTTTAAGGAGAAAACAAGTCATAAGGGGTAAAAATGCAATTTCACCAGTATAATCTGCATACAGGGTAATTCAGGGCCCAAACATAGGTCAAAGCAGCTTAATAAGAATAAAAGTGGGATGAAATGATCTAGCAAGGGCTACAGCAATTCCAAGAAACTAAATGATAAATCTGTAACCCTAAAACAACCCACTTCAATTCACAAGGTTCGAGGCAAAGTAAAAATAGAATAAACCCTCTAAAATTCATAGAAAAATAATCTCTAGGGTTTAGAACCTTCAATTTGGCCTTTAGAACCCATTTTGACCTACATTGAGAACCATGCCCAATTAATAACTTAATTTGGGTTTTTGCGAAAATTGACCGGTCAAACAAGGTTTAATATGAAAATGAAATTCACCATCAGATTCCTTAGGTCCTAATTAGTCATGTATAAAAACTTGAGCCTAAGAAGAAACCTCCTTGACCGACTTTACACTTTGGTCCTCATATATTTACTCTTTGGCCCTCAACTTTTGAACCCTCGCATTTTGGCCCCTAACTCTCCTTCGTTCTTTGCAATCAGGTCCCTCCTGCAAAACCTGCCAGCACCATGCTCCGGCGACCTTGCGCGGAGCATGGCGCCGCGCAGGGTGAGGTGGGGGACCTGGCAAGTAAACCGGGGGTGCCCTGCGTCGTCAGCCGTCGCAGGGACACCCCCCTGGTCGTTGTAGCCCACCATACCGGCCGTGCGAACGCACGGACGGTATGGGTTCTTGTTTCCGACCATCCTCCGGCGAGGGAGACACGTCGTCTCCCTCCGCCTTCCTCCCTGTTTGATCCCTATAAATACCCCCCGTTGCTCCACCGACCAGGGCAGCCTGGATCTGACGGAGAAAATCCCCAACTTTCTTCTCTTCTTCCTCCGGCAGACGCTCACCAGCTCCGGCGGTTTCCTCCCCCTCCACCTCTTCGCTCTGCCGCAATACCAGCAGCAGAGACTTCCTCCCCTGCTCTTCCCACACCACGCCGCACCCAGCTGGCACCTCTCCGGCTCTCTGCTCGCCGCCGCCCCTTCCCCTGAGCATCGTCTTCTCCGGCGACAGTCGATACGACTGTCGCCCTGTTCCTCCCCCTTCGTCCCTGCAAGTAAGCTAGAGCTACTCCCCTTCTTCTCCTCTTTCTTTCCCCGCTTTCAATTTATTCAATTAAGCCCTCGACCGACCCTGACCACCTTCACCCCCTTCGCCTCCGACCACCCTCCGACGAGCCACTCCCATCACCTCAGCGACCCACACGGCTCGCCGACCACCGCAGGACCTCCGCCTCCTCACCCTGATCAACCTTCGCCCTGCCACTCCCCCCACATCACCCTCTGCAACCCCACCGAACAGACCCATCCTCCGACCCACAGTCCGACCTAGGGCAGCCCTCGCACGCCGCCCTGCGCCTCGCCACCACCCACACGAGCTTCGCCGCACCCTGGCGAAGCTCCTGGCACTTTCTGATTAGGCCGAGAGGCCGTTTTCTTGTGAACAGGCCACCCGACCTCCGCCGCCATTGACGCGCAGGAGGAACTGCTTCCGCCTGCAGCTACAGGCGCGCCACGCTCAGCGCCAAGCCCAGATTCAACTCCCAGGCCTTGCGAGGAGTTTTGGCAAAACACCAGGTTCGCAGCTAAGGAAGAAAGCTTCGCGTGACGCCGCCATCTCCTGCTGAATTCCCCGCTGCGGGCGCGCAATTGAGGTGGGCTGTTTAGTCCCACCTCGGAAACGCCTGAAGAGTCGCAGCGACATAAGATGCAAAAGTGCTGAAGGCTTACTGCCTCAGCACACGGGGTGAGGTCCCCTTCACCCGCCCGGTTACCCGGTCTCGTCCGCGCTCACGCCCCGCGGACCTGACCCGAACCGACCCGACCCGACTTAAGACTGACCTGCACTCCTCGCCCACCACGCACGCCGGTGGGCCTAGACCCGGGCCTGACCCGAACCCGGTTACCCGGTAGCTCTGGGAGAGCTTTCCCAAGAGTGGTTTCAGAGAGAAAGAGAGACGCGGGGGGGGGGGAGGGTAGAGTAGGTTTTGCCTCTGACGAAAAACTCTGAAGTGTGCAGGCACAGGCGAAGAAGAAGACCCGCGGAAGAAGAAGGAAGCTAACTGTAGCAACAGGTAGTTAAGTCGTCTGATTTGGAAATCAGACGACGGCCTGAAGCAGCTAAGGAAGAAAGCTTCGCGTGACGTCCCTGGCTGAAAAAGAAAAGAAGAAGCTGACACTTAACCGCAGGGAGGAGAAACAAGAAGAAACTCTAAAGAAGAGGCTGAGCAAAGGCTGCAGAGAAGAAGTACAGCAGAGCCAAGGAAGAAGAAACCTTCACAGAAGAGACTGCAGAAAAAGAAGAAGAGAGGCCAAGACAGAAACCAAAGAAGAAGAAGAAGGAGATCTGAAGAAAGAAAGAAAGAAGAGCATCACGAGGAGAAAACAAAGAGAACAACAAATTCTTTCCCTCTCTCTTTCTTTATTTTGTAAAAGAAACATGTATATCTCTAGAATACAACTTGCTCCCTGAGTTCGACCTCGAGAACTCTTTTATTTTCCGAGTAAAAAATTTATATATTTGAAATGTTGGTAATAACCGGCTATACTACAACGTTATAACAAACCAAAACCCGGTCGTCACACCAACCGACTTCAGTCACCAAAAGGGATTCTCGAGGATGTTATCGTAAGAGTGCGGGATTTCTATTTCCCAGTGGACTTTATAGTCTTAGATATGGATGCACCTGAGAACCCTAGGGATACACCAATCATTCTAGGGAGACCTTTCTTGGCTACTGCTAGAGCCAACATCAGCTGTGAGGAGGGCCAAATAGAGCTTAAGTTTGGAGATCAAACCCTAAAAATTGATATATTTAAGGCCCAACAAGGAATTAATTGCGGTGTCATCGAACAAATTTGTGATGTCAGGACTTTGGTTGATGAATCACACTTCCAGAATAACTCGATTATGCCTCATCAACCACAGAAGGATCTTGACCCGCAAACAGAGGAGTCGAATCCAGACATACACAACCCAGTAACTCCCACCCTTGAACCTCACATCTACATTGAACCACCCGCTGCTGCTGAAAACCCTGTCCTCGAGTTAAAGCCTCTTCTTGCTCACTTGAAATACATCTTTTTGGGTTCCGATCTGACCCTTCCTGTGATTATCAATTCCAACCTCAATCCCGAACAGGAATCCCGTCTGATTACTGTTCTCCAGCAACATCGCAGAGCCATCGGGTGGACTCTCGATGATTTGACTGGAATAAGTCCCTCCTATTGTACTCAACATATGTATTAAGAAGAGGGCACACGACCTTCTCGTGAAATGCAGAGACGCTTAAACCCCAATCTGCAGGAGGTCGTGAAAAAGGAGATGAAGTGGTTAGATGCCGGAATTATCTACCCGATCTCCGATAGTCGTTGGGTGAGCCCAATTCAGGTCGTGCCCAAGAAGGCAGGACTCACCACTATAACGACTGAGACCGGAGAAATCATTCCTACCCGACTAGCCAACTCGTGGAGAGTTTGTATAGATTACCGCCGACTCAATTCCTCCACGAAGAAGGATCATTTCCCACTACCCTTCATTGATCAAATTCTCGAAAAACTTGCGGGAAATAGGTTCTTCTGCTTTCTTGACGGGTACTCCGGTTATAACCAGGTGGCATTCTATCCTGAGGACCAAGAAAAGACCACGTTCACCTGCCCCTTCGGAACATATGCTTTCCAAAGGATGCCTTTCGGTCTTTGCAATGCACCCGCTACTTTTCAGCGATGCATGCTTGCCATATTCTCAGATATGGTAGGTGATTATCTGGAAGTCTTCATGGATGACTTTTCAGTTTTCGGAGCATCATTCGACGATTGCCTCCAACACTTGGTCCAGATACTCAGGCGGTGCATCGATGTGAATTTGGTTCTTTCCTGGGAAAAGAGCCATTTCGTGGTGCCTGAGGGAATTGTCCTGGGACACTCAATTTCGGAAAAAGGCATCCAGGTGGATCGAGCTAAGGTTGATCTGATTTCTCACCTTCCTATGCCTAGCTCGATCAAGGACATCCGATCTTTTTTGGGGCATGTCGGTTTTTATCGACGATTTATCCTTGATTTTTCAAAAATCGCGCGCCCCCTGACCACTCTTCTCTCCAAGGATGCACCTTTCGAAATTTCCAAGGAATGCACTCAAGCATTTGAAATCCTGCGTGACCGAGTCACCCAAGCCCCGATCCTACAATCCCCTGATTGGTCTCAACCCTTTGAGATCATGTGCGATGCATCCGACTTCGCTGTAGGAGTGGTTTTGGGGCAGAAAATTGACGGGAAACCTGTGGTCATTTACTACGCCAGCAAAACACTCGATGAGGCTCAGCGTAACTATACGGTTACTGAGAAAGAGCTGCTAGCTGTAGTATTTGCCCTAGAAAAATTCAGATCGTACCTTCTGGGTTCCCGTGTCATCATATACTCGGATCACACAGCTGTGAGGCATCTCCTTGCAAAGAAGGACGCGAAACCTCGATTAATCCGATGGATCTTGCTGTTGCAAGAATTTGACCTTGAGATTCGCGACAAAGCAGGAAAGAAAAATGTGGTAGCTGATCACTTGTCCCATCTTCCTTCTGAATTAATTAACCCTTTCGGACCCATCACTGAGCATTTTCCCGATGAGCACCTGCTGACTATCAGTACTAGCCTTCCATGGTTTGCTAATGTAGTAAATTACTTGGCATCTTATCAGATCCCGTCCGATTGGCCGAAGGCCAAGAAGGACAAATTATGCTCCGATGCCAAGTATTACATTTGGGAAGACCCGTACCTCATCCGCATAGGTGCTGATCAGATCATTCGAAGATGTGTCCCGGAAGAGGAAATCAGCAATGTCCTCTCTTTCTGCCACGACCAGGCATGCGGTGGCCATTTCGCCGGGAATAAAACCGCATCAAAAGTCCTCCAGTGCGGCTTTTACTGGCCCACACTATTCAAAGATGCGTACAGTCACTGCAAGGCATGCAGTCATTGCCAGACTTTGGGCAACATGAGCCATCGCGACATGATGCCTATGCAACCGATTCAAGTATGCGAAATCTTTGATGTTTGGGGGATTGATTTTATGGGCCCCTTTCCTGTTTCGGATGGTTTCGAATACATTCTGTTGGCTGTGGACTACGTGTCCAAATGGATCGGAGCCATACCGACCCGAACCTGTGATTGCAAAGTCGTTCTCAAATTCATTCATCAAAACATTTTCTCAAGATTCGGGATTCCTCGTGCAATAATCTCTGATGGGGGGACCCATTTCACAAATGCTCAGTTTAGGTCACTGATGACCAAATACGGGGTGTCTCACCGAATCTCTACTCCTTATCACCCCCAAACTAATGGTCTAGCTGAGCTGTCTAATCAGGAGATCAAGAAAATCCTGCAAGTCATTGTTCGGCCTGATAGGAAGGACTGGTCGTCCCGACTTCCGGAAGCATTGTGGGCCTATAGGACCGCCCACAAAACCCAATTAGGCATGTCTCCCTTTAGACTGGTGTACGGAAAGGCATGTCACCTTCCCGTCGAACTAGAGCATAAAGCCTATTGGGCAGTACGGAACTGTAACCTAGATCTTTCCAAGGCTAGAACCCACAGAAAACTCCAAATCAGCGAGATCGATGAATTACGCTTAGACGCGTATGAGAACTCGCGAATCTACAAGGAGCAGGTTAAAGCCTTCCATGACAAGCATATCTCAAGAAAGATCTTTCATCCTGGTCAAAAGGTCCTACTCTTTGATGCCTGACTAAAACTCTTCCCAGGAAAACTGAGATCCAAGTGGGTCGGACCATATTTGGTCCGATAGGTTTTTGGGAATGGAGCAATCGAAATCAGTCCACTCAGCCACAATTCTGAACCTTTCATCGTGAACGGTCAGAGACTCAAGCCATTCATTGATGTGACTTCTACTGATTTGGCTGAAGCATCTTATATCCTCCATTCCCCTTGAGCTTATTGCGCCCAGCCGATGGCGTAAAACTCAGCCTTAACGGGAGGCAACCCGTCATTTTCCTAAAAATCCAAAACCTTTTTCTGACACCTTTTTGCACTTAAGGTTCACCCTTGTAGAAACCGACCCCACCTCAGATGCTTGCATCTGGGATTAGAAATCGTCCGCAAAATTCAACCCGACCCATTCACTCATCCAAATTTCTGTCTTAAGGAATGAACTAAGTTAAATAAAAACCCCCTAGGTCACAATGAGGACATTGCAAATCTTAGCCATGGGGGGGTATGAAAGTACAAAACTTGTAAGAAAAGGTTTAAAAAAAAAAAAAAATAAATAAATAAAAAAATTTTTTCACATATGCCAAAAACACCATAAAAATTAAAAATTTTTGAAAAAGAATAAGAGGAAAAAAGGAGAAGGAAATTTTGTGAAGGAGAAGGAGAAAAGAAACAAAATAAAAAAGGAGCACAAAAAGATTAAAGAAAAAGTGATAGTCATTAGTAAGGAACTAAGGAATTAACCTAAGTTCTAGACCTCATTCAAGAAAATAACTGAAAAGTGCATAATGAGATTAGTAAGAACGCAAACCTTAGGCATTCTTGAATAGACTCTTAGTACCCATTAAGATCTGGACACTCCTCAAGAGGTTGAGGAAAATGAAAAGCTGAAGTATTAGGTCTAAGGCTTAGGGAGTATTTGGCCTCATTAACTAATTTTTGGTTTACGGGACTTAGTAACCTAAGCACCCTAACCTCGCACACAGCCTGGTTCAGTAAGCGTAAAAATCAAAATCACGCAGAAGCGTCGCAAAATTCTGAAAAGTACACCTAGAGTAGGAGTGGCCGACCAACACAAGTTGATTTGGACGAGTTCCCAGCACGGAGAGGCTGGAAATCCCCTCGAAGATGCATAACAAAATATCTCCTCGGTGCTTGTCTCTTAGGATATTCACATATCCTACTGGGGGCATGTAAGCACTCTGCTGATTCAGATTCCATGGATGACATTATCTCGAAGTGTCAATTGCCAGGGTCTAGATTCAGCCACGGAACACCATGGATGGGATTATCTCGAAATCTCAATAGCCAGGGTTCCGGGGGTTGCCATGGGCGGTGCTATCTAAAAGCATCGACTGCCAGGAACCCTTGAGGATTGATGATGGGAGCAAGGAATCTGATACAGACCGTGTTGAAAAGCCAATCCTAAGCTAGAATTAAAAAGAAAAAGAGAGAAAACTCTCCAAACAGAAAAATTTTCTATCTCTCTCTCTTACAAAACGCACTGCGAACTGAGCCAGGGCTAAAATCATTTCAAGCACGGGTGCTTTAACCACAAAGTCCAATAAACCTTAGGTTAGTTCTTGTGGGCTTTAAAAACCTTTGCTAAGGACTGAGGCCAAGGCTAGACAGATTTGGATCTTGATTGGTACTAGAGTACCTTTTAGGCCTATGGTCAGCATTCTAACCTAATCTAAGCACAAATGAAAAAGCACTTATCTGAAGCTATTAAGAACTTCATGGTCTAGAACAAGGGTTGAAACCTTAAGTTTTTGCTAAGGGACTAGCAAAAGCTAGGCATGGGGGTATGATGAGAACCTCATCATGAGCCATAACTAGCTCATTTTGACCTAATACAAAGGATAAAAGCTCCTACATAACTCAAGGGAAGGCTTAACTCAGAGAATTCTGAGTTTGAGAAGAAAACAAGTCATAAGGAGTAAAAATGCAATTTTACTAGTATAATCTGCATACAGGTCCAAACATAGGTCAAACAAACCAAATAAGAAGGAAAGTGGGATGATCTGATAAGGGCTACAGCAATTCCAAGGAACTAAATAATAATCTGTAACCTTAAAACAAACCCACTTCAATTTACGAGGTTCGAGGCAAATTAAAAATAGAATAAACCCTCTAAAATTCATAGAAAAATAATCTCTAGGGTTTAGAACCTTCAATTTGGCCTTCGGAACCCTTTTTGACCTACATTGAGAACCATGCCCAATTAATAACTTAATTTGGGTTTTTGCGTAAATTGACCATTCAAACAAGGTTTAATCTAGAAATAAAATTCACCATCATAATCCTTAGGTCCCAATTAGTCATGTATAAAAACTTGAGCCTAAGAGGAAACATTCTTGACCAACTTTACACTTTGGTCCTCATTTATTTACTTTTTGGCCCTCAACTTTTGAACCCTCACATTTATGCCCCTAACTCTCCTTCGTTCTTTGCATTCAGGTCCCTCCTGCCAAAACCTGACCAGCACCATGCTCCGGCGACCTTGCGCGGAGCATGGCGCCACGCAGGGTAAGGGGGAGGGTCTGGTAAGACAACCAGGGGTGCCCTGCATCGTCAGCAGTCGCAGGAACACCCCCTGGTCGCTGCAACCCACCATACCGACCGTGCGAATGCACGGACGGTATGGGTCTCCATCTCCGGCGTCCTCCGGCGAGGGAGACACGTCGTCTCCCTCTGCCCTCCTCTCTGATTCTGCCTCTATAAATACCCCCGTCGCTCCGCCGTTCTGGGCAGCTCGGTCCTGACGGAGAAAGACCCCCACTTCCTCTCTTCCCACTCCGACAGGAAGCCCTCCAGCTCCGACGGCCTCTCCCCTTCCTCCTCGTCGCTCTGCCGCACTACCAGCTGCAGGGTTGCCCTCCCTCGCTCTTCCCACGCCACGCCGCACCCAGCTGGCGCCTCTCCGGCCCTCTCCTCGCCGCCGCCCCTTCCCTCGGGCATCTTCTTCTCCGGCGACAGTCGATAAGACTGCCGCCTTGCTCCAGCCCCTTTCGTCTCCGTAGCTAGGTCAGAACTTCTCCCCATCTCCCCCTCTTTCTTTTCCTCACTATGTTTTATTTGATTAAACCCTCGACCGCTCCTGTCCACCGTCACCCCCTTCGTCTCCGGCCAAACTTCGGCGAGACGCCCGCGTCGCTCCACAGCCCCATACGCCTCGCTGACCCTCACAGAACCGCCGCCTCCTCACCCTGATCAACCTCCGCCCTTCCAGTTCCCACCACTCGCCCTCTGCAGACCCCCCGAACAAACCCACTTCTTTGCCTGCAGTTTGACCTAGGGTGACCCTCACGCTCCGCCCCGCCGCCTGCCAGACCCCCCACCACCTTCGCCGTGCCACGGCGAAGGTTCTCCGTGTATCTGATTAGGCCGAGAGGCCGTTCCTCTGTGGACAGGTATCTCGACCGCCGTCGCCATTGCTGTGTGGAAGGAGCACCTTCAACCTGCAGCTCCAGGTGCGATTCGCCCAGGTGCGACTCCCAGGCTGCGCGGGGCATCTCCGCGAAGCATCCCAGACTTGCAGCTGGGGCAAAGGCCTCGCGTGCAACCGTGAACTCCTGCAGCGTCTTCAGCTGCGGGCGCCCAATTGGGGTGGGACATTTAGTCCCACCTCGTAACTTTTCAGAGGAGCACTCCCGCATAAAGGCAAAAAGTGCCTTATGTTCATTGCCTCCTGAGCACGGGGTGAGGTCCCTCTCACTCACCCGCTCTACCCGGCCTCGTCGGCGACCACGCCCCGCGGACCTGGCCCGACCCGACCAAGCCCGACCTGCACTCCTCGCCCACCACGCACGCCGGTGGGCCTGGACCCGGGCACGACCCGTACCCGAATACCCGGCAGCTCTGGGAGAGCATTCCTAAGAGCGGCTTCCGTGAGAGAAAAATGCGGGGGAGAGGGTAGAATTAGGTTTTGCCCCTCTGATCAAGCTGTGCAAGTGTGCAGGTAGAGAAGAAGAAGAAAGACGCCCGCTGAACAGAGAAGAAGGCCGACGAAAGCTGAAGGAAGGAGGAGCACCGAGCGGCACTGTAGCAGCGGCGGTTTAAGTCGTCTGATCGGAAAATCAGACGACGTCCTGAAGGCAAAGAAGGAGAAGGAAGGCGAGGCAGAGGAGAACACAGAGAGGCCAAGGGAAGACTCTGCAGAAGAAGAAGAGCACGAGAAGAAGATCTGAAGAAAGGAAAAGAAGAAAGAAAGAAGAAGAAGAAGAACAGGACCGTAGGGGAGAAGAAAAAGAAAGAGACGAGCAAAAACAAGAACTGAAAGAAGAATAAGAACATCACTACTGCTGCAGATAAAGAAGAAGAGCAAAGGAAGAAAGAAGAAGAGCCAAGCAGAAGAGGAGAGGATAAGCAAAGAGAAAAGAAGAGAAGAAGAAAGAAGCTAGCAAATTCTCTCTCTTTCTTTATTTTTGTAAAAGAAACTTGTACCCCTAGAATACAACTTGCTCCCTGAGTTCGACCTCGGGAACTCTTTATTTTCCAAGTAAAAAATTATATTAGCAAATGATGGCAATAACTATTTGTACTACAACGACTTAAGAAAAGCTAGTTGCTGCCACCGTTTTGCCAGCACACTGTAGGTCGACAAGTAGGCATGTAACTATTTGGATAACTTGTTTTGTCACCTACAAAATGGAACTAAACTCAAGTTCCTAAATTGGTAAAGGCATAAAAACTCCTTTGATTTGTGTTTGTATTGGGAAGAATCTGACTTGGGTGTGAGTTAGAATGGACCAATTTGATCACCTTTCTTTCATCTCTTGCCCACATTATTACCCCCACTCTGAAATCTTTGATCCCATAAACTGAGATGGTCCATCCTTTAATGGATATAATGATAGTAATTGGGATCCTTTTTACTCCTGCTATAAGAGTATTGGCCTGGTTAAGCCCCAAATCAGTGAGCAGAACCTAGGAGTAGGATTTGCCTTGCCCAATATCCCATACACCATAGAAATACCTAATCCACCCTCCCATGGTTGGATAGAAAGTCCTAGGTACTATAAACCTGAGCCTGACTTCTCTCCTGATAGTAATGATGACCTCTCCTGCTTGAAGATGGAAATATAGAAAATGCAAGATGAAATGATCAAATTATCAGGAGAATCTTTGAGAGCAGGCCAACAAGAAAAAGAAGACATTAGCCACCCAACCTATCCTATTGAGGATGACGTGCACCCCTCTACACTAGATGCATCACCCATGGGAGAGCCAAACCCTAAGTTGGAGGGCAATTTTGGGGATTATGTAAGGGAGAATAGCTACTCTTCCATGATTGATTTTGAAACCTTCCCTCTAGATGATACTTCCTTGAGATGTCCACACCTTAAGTGGGAGGAGGATATGAATGAAAGTAGCTATGCATTGGATAAAGAAAGGTGGCAACCGGAGGAAGATGATGATCAAGTTGAGTATCCACCTGAAATATATTGGAGTCAAAAGAAGGGAATGATGGTACCATTGGAAGACCTTGACCCAAATGACAGTATTTTCGTGACATTTGATGAAGTGAGTCAAAGTCAAGTTGTTAATCTCACCCTCCCTTTTGATCATGAGATGGAACACAAGGCCACCCTTAGGGAACCTAACTCTACAGAAATTCACCTATCTGAGGAGTTTGATGTTACAAGTGAGAACCGTTTACCCTAGATAGAGTGCCCTAGGGGACCTGCTGAGATTTTGGATGATTCTAGACCTCGAGTACATGATGAATTGTATGATGAGGAGAAGGATGAATTATATGAGGAACCTACATTCAAGATTTGGAGAGACTCTAAGGGTGATTATGTCTTATTTGAAGAATTAGCCCTCAAGGATGTCATAAATTTGATCAAATTAGGTTTCCTTAGCACATCTATTGATGATATCCCTCCTTATGATGAAATAATGGAAAACGTGGAAGTAACTTTTGAGATTTATGTGGATTCACATATAGACTCTGGGGATGATTTGAGAAAAGAACAAGAACCCAGGGATGAGACTAATACGGTAATCCTTAAATTTGTTTCTTCCAACCTTCCTTTATTTAATTCGAAGTCACCCTTTGATTTGCCGATGTCTAAAGGCAAAATTTTGACTCCATTCCTTGAAATATATCACTGATGAAGTGCAAGACAATATCCATGACATCAGTAGGGATGCTAAGGATGCCATTGAGGAATTAGAATGATTGTTAGGGACGGACACCAAGCCGACTAAACCCAACCTAAATCTTATGGCCATCTTGCAACCTTGAAACTTGGACACCCTAGACAATCCTTGGCTTAAAGACGTGCTCACTATTGTTTTGACCGGGGGTCTTAACAGACCAATATCTCCTATAATCGGGTACTAGGCATGGATTGATGCTTTCTATGGTCAGTCCATCACCCAGGGGGTTTTTCTCTACACCATTCCTTCCTCATCTCTTTTGGAGTGTCCTTATCATCCTCCTACCCCTTTAGAGCCTGCTATTCCAGTATATCCTTTAGAACCTCCTCCAGGGACCTAGGAAGATTTCATTCCCATCATGGTTAGGCGAGCATTTGCTATCGAGATTCATCATCAACTTGCCAACATTCTAGATTACCTCTTTTCTAGGCCTATATTGTTACACTCATTTTTAGGGCCTATTTCTACGATCCATGAACCTGACTTGCATATTCGTTGGCTACTTGGCTACTAACAAAATAACAGTAGCCCAACTCTGACCCAAGTAATACCCTTCTATACAATGGGGACATTGCAGATTTTAGGCATGGGGGGTTGTACTTGGGGATATACATAGCATTTATACATAGTGCAATCATGCATTTAGTTAAAACATTCCACATTGCATACATTTGCATTTTAAACTGCATTTAAGCCAACAATAGAATTAAGCTTAACTGGTTGGGCCCTGCATTCTTAAGCATAAGACTAGAACTTTAGGTTAGACTAAGTTGACTCTAGGTGTCTGACTTTAGAAGCTAAGTTGAGCTACTAGCTTTAGACCCTTAGGGTCCTTTGTGGACTTAAAAACTTATGAGTTAAGTGTGGACCATTCCTCAAGAGGTTGAGGAAGGAAGGCTAGGGATTGAGTTAAGGGTTGGGTAGTACCTGGTGTCTTTTTCTACCTTGGTTTACGGGTCCTCGTAACCTAAGCATCCACATCTCACACACACTTGGTCATGTGTAAGTAATGATCACCTTAATTCGTTTCTTGAAGAAAATTTGGTTCTCTTAATTCTGATTTAGGAAAAGCTTGAAATCACAACTTGATTGGATGAGTTCCTGTAGCATGAGAGGTAAACTATATACTCACCTTGATGACACGATGATAACATGTCACCTCCTCGGCGCTTGTCTCCTAGGATATCCATCCTACTGGGGGCATGTAAGGGCATTGTGCGGTTCAGGTACCATAGGCAGCCTTATCTCGAAGTGCCGATTGCCACAGGACTGAATTTGCTTAAGAAATCCATGGGCGATACTATCTCGAAGTGTTAATTGCCAAGAGTTCTTGGGGTCACTATGGGCAGTGCTATCTCGAAGCATCGAAAGCAAGGCACCCTTCGAGGTTCGGTGATGGGGACAATGAATTCGACACAGACCGTGTTGATAGCTGATCCAAGGTTAGACTTAGAGGAATCAAACAATATATATATATATATTACAAGAAAAAAAATCCTCTTACTCTCTTTCTAGGTTGACAATCATACCAACCTCAAATAACTTAGACCAATGCACATGCATGGATGCTTTAATCTCTGGGACCAATAAACCCTAGGGTAGTGCTAGAAATCAAGGAAACCTGTGCCTACAACTTGTCCTTAACCGACCTGGTCTATAACTTAACAACTACTTGGGAATCTTAGGTCTAAAATCTGTAACTTACCATGTTTCTAAGGGAAGACTGATTGGGTTGGCTAGTCCATTTGGAGAGTTGGGTTATTTCTTGAGTTTACTAGGGACTAGCAAAAACTAGGCATGGGGTCATTTGATGAGCCCATATTTATGGGCTATTTAGTTACTTAAATGCCTAAACATCAGATTAATATTGACATCTAAATAGCATACAATAAGATGTAAATAGATTAGCCTAATTATTCACTTATTTGAATATTTCATGCATTGCATTCATATGTAAATACATTTAGAATTAACTTAGAATTGCATGCATTTAACTAGTTAACCAATTAGGTGCATTACATGCATTGTTTTAAATTAACATAGAAGTTAAAGGCTTGCACATAAATAATCATAATATTTTATTATTATTTTATTCTTCTTCTATAGGTAATGGATTCACTTCGACCTCCTGTGCCCATTCACTCACAGCTGCTAGCATTCATCTGCCATGAAGGGGATCTACTCTTGCCTCTTGCATTTCAAATCCACCACCTACGGCTACAAAGGGAGTGAGAGTCGACCATGCTGGGGGAGGCCACCACCCATACCACCACCGTGTGTCGTTCATCACCGCGGGCCTCTACAGCCAAGTTCCACTACATTGTGGGCGGGCGAGGTGACAGCTCACTGTGCCAAGCAAGTGAACTTGTGCCAACACTGTTCGTGAGTCTTCACGTTTCCACCTCACCGTAAGTGTGGCAGTACCGGCCACGTGAATACCTTCATGATTTCCCATTTTCTCACAAACATCCACCACTACCTTCTACTATTCATCAACTTCTTCTTCTCTATTTTCTTCTGCAACTAAAACAAGCCCAACAGTACCACCGCCACTTGCTTCTCCTCCACCTTTCCATAGTCACCTTCAACACACCACTTCACCTCCTAACGTGCCACCCTCCTCGTGTGTGAGCCTTCGCACACGCACGCCTATCAACCATCGTCACCGCACATGCCCTCACACCTACGTGCAGGAGCCAGCAGTGCTCACCTCCTCTCATTGCAACTCCTCCTGTGCACATCCATGTGCTCCTCCAGCAGACCGCATGCACGCTCCTAGCCGTATGTGTACAACAATAGCAGCCACTGCATGCGTGCCTCTCCAACAGCTCGAGTGTGGAGCAGCTCCAACCGCAGCAGCAAGCTGCCGCAACCCATCACCTTCCACATCTCCATCCGACCACCTCGGGCTACCTTGCACTTTACCGTGACCGCCATCGCGAAGCCCTCGCCTCACTTATCTCCTCTGCCAAATCTCGCCTCCGACCGAGCCCTCATCCATGCACGAGCACAAGGGGAAGATTTCCCCTATTTTGGGTTGAAATAGTTTTTACATCTAATGCCATTGCCACTTTTGATTTTTTTGTTTATTAGTTAAATATTGTGGTGAGTTTAGGCAAAGGATCTCCCTCTTTCTCATAAATGTGATTCAGCATTAGCTCTTGTTGTTTACTTAATCTGAAAGTGATTTTGATTCGGCTTCTTGGTGAAATCATTCATGAACAACAATTTTTTATTCTCGCTAGTAATAGGCATTGCCTCCCTGTGGACACGACCCGCTCCATCAGGAGTGGTTTATTTAATTTCTTTTGATCGTGCTTTTCGCCACTCCACATTTGATTTCTATTCTACAATGCAATCTTAGATCATATTTTTTGTACACCATTTTAACGCTCGATCAAAGAGAAGCACAACAACAATGGGTCTTCTCAAAATAACTTGGGACCTAGATCAAAGCAGTGGATTAATGAAAATACAATATAATCCTATGGAACCTCAAAGGAAAAATCAAACTGATGTTTTTTGTAGAGGCTTTTTGATCAGAGTGCTTTAAAAAGTGTTGAAGTAGAAGTGCAGAAGCATTACAGAAATGAAAGTATCAAAGCACTTTTTCTTGAGATATTTCTTCCTAATTATTGTGTTTAAAAAAGTCAACCAAGGTCCTTTATTTATACTAAAAAATTGACCTAGAATAGAAGCTTTTCGAACCATTTTGGTCAATCAATTAAGGTAGTTTGGTTGGTCAAAAAAGTTATTTGGTTAGTGCTAGAGCCCCCTCAAAGATTGGTAATGGGAATGATGATCCTGACACATTTGTTGCGCGGTTAACCTAGGAGTAAGCATGAGGGAGAAAAAAAAAGTTTCAAAAACATGACCTTATAAATATCCTTATAAATGTTGCCATTCACAAAGCACTAACACAAGGTTTCGAAAGATTATACAAGTTGTGAGTCAGATTCAAGAGCCAAGGAAACCCTAACTACAAAACAATTTTGGGTTATTTGAATATACAAGGAGTTAACTTTTGAATTTTTGAAGGATTTATCGATCCTGATTCATCTAATTTTTGGATCCAAAGACGAATCCCGATGTTTTATCCTTAACAAATCTTGTCCATTTCATGTTTTTAATCAAACGAGGACCCATAATCTTTTTATCCTCAAAAGTCAAAAAATTAATCTTTCCCAAAAATATATTTTTTGAAAATAATTTTGCTAAGAGACTAGCAAAAGATAAACATGGGGGTGTGATAAACATTAGTTTATCATCATTCTTATGCCCTAAAATAGATTTAGCTCTTAGGGATTTGATGTAGACACATTTAATTAGGTGAAAATGCCTATTCATGCATGTTCCTGGGCTTAGATTTGCATTTCATATTATAAATATTTCATAGCATGCATCATTATGCATTTAGAATAATTGTGTATATTCATTTGAAAAAGAAATAGTTGTGTATATTTTAGGTTAATTGCATCCTTTTTATGTCTAGGAGGGAAGGAGATTTATTTTGGGGCCTCAGATTAACAATCAGAATATACGGATCTAATCAGGATGATGATCAGAGTCCAATGCCTCTGATATTGTCCTAATTGGAATCCCGTATCACCTTATGCGATCCAAGGAAGATCAATGGCCAAGGGGCAATGTGACATCCATATGGGCATTGGATGAAAAATTCGACCGTATAGATGGATCTGGAGCATTGATCACAGTCCGACAACGTGGAAATAATCTCAATCCTAGCACCGTGGCACCCTCTACAACAAAAAGAAGATTGACGGCCCAAATGGCATCACGTGGAGCCATTTAGGCCGCCCAACATCGGCCAGTAGCGCCTGCCCACACCACTCCTCATCTGTGACCTCCACTCCCAGCCGTTGGATCTTGATCCAACGACTGAGAAGCTTCCTCCACCGCGTGCCATAAGACGTCTTCTTGACTCAAACATCGACTTGGCCAGTTTGTGGATGCGTGGACTCCCAAGGGAGGGGCGTGGGTTTGAATCCCTGCGGCTCCCCCAATTGAGAAATTGAGCATGCACAAGTAAGCACGCACGTATAGTCAAGCACGTGATCACGTGCTTTTACTCAACTCAGTAATTAAGTTAATTTCACTTAATTAAGAGTAGAAGTCACTTAGGTTAACTCGAAATTGTGTCGGTTGTGTAGTATAGGGTCGAATTAACCTAACATTTTAGAAATTTTTACTGGTTGAGTCCAAGTCGTTCACTGGGAGGTATAATAATTTCTACATTCACCAATTTTCTTTTATTTTCCTTTATAAGTTTAGGAGGTATAACTAGGTTGATTTTAAAACATGAATTTTGCCAAAATATTTAAACTATAAAGAATATACAAAATTCCATATGAAAAACATATTTACTCAAATGATGTACTTTATTAACAAGTAACAATGTTAGTTTTCTATTTTATTTCAAAGCAATTAAGGCAATAAAAGTTGTTCTATTAAAACATGCCTTTTTACAATTAAGAACAAAAAGTAATTGAAATGATGTAAGAGAAATAATATTCTTCATTTATTTTCTTGAACCTCTTATCTTCTCCTTTTCTTTCTCTTCTTTCTTTTATTTTTATTCTCTCTCGAACTATTTTCTTACCTCTTTTCTCCTGTTCCTGCCTTCTCTTCCTATCTCTTATTCTCTTTCCCTTAGTCTTCTCCTGCCTTCTTCTCTTCCCTTAGTGCCTGTTCTCTTAGTTCCTTTCATGCCTGTTCTTTCTTTCCTTTGCCTTCAGCTCAACACTTAGCATTTTAACCATCGGATCTTCTTTTCCTTAAGTCCTTCAGCTGAACCAGGTTTTTTTACTTTTTAACCAAAAATTATTTTATTTGTGGCGAGGACCTTTCGAGGATACACAGCACCCTGAGACTAGGGTGGGACCAGACCCTATTCGATCCTCGCCTAATCTCAATTAGGTTCATTTTCGGTTCATTTCATATCTATTCATAGTCTCGAGCAAATCCCGCTCAACCTGGCCTCCCAGGCCTCTCACCCTCCCAGGGCACACTCGCTCACGCCCACAAGGGCGCACACCCGCAGGCAACATAAGGGCACACACACACACATGCACAGAATAGGTTTAGAATGCTCAGATCAGATCGGTAACCAGTGCACCGAGCGTTGACAGCTGGGTAACCCATGTAACAAATTGCTTTTGTTCCCATGCGCGCGCTCAGAATCTGACGATGTGGGACTATCCTAACCCCTTCCAGACCCAACTTCAAATGATCATAACTTCCTACCCAGAGCTCCAAATTGAGTGATTTAAAGTTTGTTAGAAAGCTCTAAGGTTGATCTTCACAATTACAGGGTCAATTTAAGGTTTTGAAGATGTTTTCTTCTTCAATTTGAAAGATAAAATCAAGGGTTCCTATGGGTTATTTAGTGCCTGGAAATGGTTATTATGTCTACAGAGTCCTCAGATGGACTTTTCTCTCTCATTTAAAGGTTTGTACAAGTTCTACAAATTATTCTGCATTTGTTAGAGTAGTTTTTAAGCTCTCAAGACCTTCAGGACCAGCAGAGAAGCTCTACACTCCTCTGAATGCTTCAGAGTTCAAAATTTCAGACTTAAATAGGTAAACAGAAACTTAAGAATGCTTCTAATTGGTTTAAACTAATTCTAAGGGTTGTAATTAACTCAACTAGGCAGGATTCAAAATCAAAACTCAACAAAATGTTTCTCTTGTTAGTTTGGGTTCGAAAGTAACCCAAACTGATAGGAACTAAAATCCTATCAAAATACATGTTTGAGCTTAGTCAAATCTCTCTAAAACAATCCAACAGAATCTCAAAATCTGTTTAAGCCTCTCATTTCATCAAATTGAGCTCACATTCAGAATTTCAAACTCATGTTGACTGTGGAGGCACAAAAATTGACTTTCTATTCAAAGCTTCTCCATAGGAAATCAAAGCCTCAATTAGAGTCTTCTCAACCTCAAAAACTTACTTAGATCTTCAGATAAGTGTTTTGACCCTGATTTCTAGGGATTCAGGCTCATCGCCTGAGGTTCAAAAAGTGTTTGTTCGACAGAACAAATCAGAGATTGTTACAGTATTCCAAGGGTTTAAACAGCTTCAGTGCATTGCACTAAAGCTTTTGAGTACCTTAAATTCCTCTTATATTTATTTATCAGACTTCTCCAACTCCACCGGAGTTGGAGAAGATGAAGTCTAATCTTTCACTCCAGACACCAAATCTTCAAACAAATATCCTTAAGTTAATCAGTGATCCATACTACATCATTCTGGTGCTTCTTTCTAAGTTCTAGAGGCTAAAACATAAATTTGGCTCGCTGGAGCTCCGGTGAGTCCAGAAAATATGAAAAGTGTAGATAGATTGTTAAAACTTGCAATTTTTAATCTAAAAAGGATCCTCAGGTTGCAAGGAACCTCAGTATCACATTTAATTCCCATTTTGTTCATTAGAGTTAAGATTTGACTGTGAATTTATTTCTTTAAAAATCTGATTTGAATTAAGCTCAGGACTTATTTTAACACTCAATTGAGCGGTTAAAACAAGTCAACAAGTGTTTATACTCATAAATATGTATTTAATTTAGGATTTGAACTGCTCCTGAGCTGCCATTGACAACGAGCTCAGGAGCTTAATTAAGATTGGGCGTTTAATTATGTGATAATAATATGTAATATAGTGTTGATTAGGGTCCATAAGTGGTGGAAAGATGATGAAGAACCCTATGAAGGTGAAATTAGGTCGATTACCATCACCATGGACAGTGACAGCAGTCGGTGGAGGTGAAATGTCAATTAGGCGATTAGGTGATTCAATTAAACGATTAAATGTGCTAGAAGTGATTGTGATGGTTAAAGGAAGGTGGACAGTGAATTAAAAAGTCCAGATTAAAGCTCTGGCGAGCTCAAGGAGCTCACCGGAGTCGGAGAAGATGAAACTAAAATCTGACATTAACTCTAATCTAACTACCTAAACGAACTAACTAAGCTAGCCTACTCCTACTCCTACTCCTAATCTACTATTACCTGGACGAAGGGGTCAATAGGGTTTCGCCGAAGGTTCATAGCAAACGACGAAATCAGAGGGTGGAGGAAAGATCTTCGGCTGGCAGATTTGAGGTGGAGCGGAGGATTCCTTTGGTTAGCGCCTGTGTCAGAGATGCGGAAGATCGTGGCGGATCTCCTCGGCTGATCAGAATGAATGGAGGAAGTTGGAAAGTGAAATGGAAATTCGCCAGAGTTTTGGATGAATAGCCTATTGGGTCGGCTGCAGTGTTAGAAGAGGGAAGGGAGCCAACTTCAGTAAAATCCAAGGGGTTAGGGGGTATTTATAGCAGTTGGCGGCGAAGAGAATGACAGGGTTTGGCCGAAGGAGTTTGAGGAGCTTAACCTCCATCGTCATCTCCGACGACGGTGAGGTTATCTCCCACTGAAAAATGGGATTTCCGGTTAATCCAGACTGGTGGATGAAGTGGAGGTGGTGAGCGCACTCTGTAAGAGCTTGGACAAAGAAGGTTGATGTTGGCAGGGAGGTGATCATGCGGTGGTGTGACTCTCTGTCGCCAGCCGTTCATTCTGTTGAAGAAGAAGGAGGAAATGGACTTATATGCAATAAAACTTAAAGACCTATGTGAGAAATAAGGACCCAATTGTAATGAATTTTAAGGACCAAAATGTAAACTCAGGTTCTGAAGGTTTATTTTAACTTAAATCTTTTTCAACTTTTTATATATGTTAGTAAATAAGGTAAATATTATGTTTTCACCTTGAATTTACATTTTTGACCTTTTTAGGTTAATTTATTTGATTAAGTAAAATCACTTAAGTTATTATATACTTAGGTATACATTATGTTTAAGTTACTTATCTTATTAATTAAGGGAATGATTAACAAAATTTCGAGTCCAATTGTTATCTAAATTATTAATAAAGTTAATTGAATGATAAAATGTCATTTTAAACTTATTTTAAGGTCCTTGACTAAATATCCCTTATTCTATAATTAACCCCTATATGTTCATAACATTAGCTAATTAACTAGGAAGACTAGTTAATTAGGGGTAATTAGAGATCATGATGAGTGTTTCATCAGCGCGCACAGAAGTGTGCATAGCACAGCTGCGCGCAGTGCATGCTAGCACACGCATGCGCGACACGACGTGAGGGGCATGGGCATGTGACGCATGCTCCAGCGGGGGCGAGGGTTGGTGCGGACCCTTAGGGATAGTTGGGTGGATCTTCAGTGTCGATTGCAGCTGTCATTAATGCCCTATGCACGAATTCCTCCTCTTCCTTCCACTATAAAAGGACCTACCCATCTCCATTCTTCACCATCTCTTCCTTTCCTCCCTTCACCACCTCCAAGGCTCTAGAGAGAGATTGTCCTAAGCCCGGGATGCTCCTTTAGAGTAGAAATCAAATATTTTCCCCCACCTCTCATCCCCCTTCGCGGAGCATCCCGCGACTATCATTTCACCTCCCTTCGGAAAGAAGATCCTCGCTGCGATGTTGTCCTGCCCCGCCCTTCGTCCTTCGACTCTGTCCTCGTTCATCCTGCTCCTCATCACCTTCCTCCAGGAGACGTCAGAGTGAGTCATCCTACGAGCGACCGTCGAGGCAGATTCTTCTCATCTCCATCTATCTTTACTACTTTTTAGTGTAGTTTTTCCTACTTTCATAGTTGTAGAAACACTTGTTGAGATATATGTGATTGTTTCTCTCTCTCTCTCTCTTATATTTTACAAGTAGATTTGTTAGATAAGAATTCACTGACCTAATCTCTTACTTGCTAAAAATACAAAAAAAATTAGAAAAGACAAAAACAACAAAAGCAAATAAAAGCGAAACATGGATTTTCAAAACCAAACGTTTGCCTCCCCGTGTTCGACTCGAGACTCACTTTTCAAGTTTTGGTTATATATTTTATCTAATCGACGGATTTTCTCTCGAATCTAACTATGATGACGAGTTTTCAAAACTCGAATCCCATTCACTAGAATTTCCAATGAATCATTTTGGCGCCGTTGCTGGGGAAGCAACGCTCTTTGGTTTTTCTCACGTTTTCTGGCATTACATACATATTTTTCTAACCTATCTTTCTTCTTCGATTTATTGTCTTGTAGGAACCCGATAGAGGTGCCGAAGGTGGTAGATTGGATTAAAGTGTAGGTAGAGACATTTGTAAGTTTCCCCCCACTTCCCCACCCACTAAATCATTTTGCCACCTTAATAATCAAGAACTAATCTACTTAGGTGTTTTCACAAACCCTAGGAAAGAAATTGTTTGTCTTGTTTGTCACTTCACCTCATCTCAGCCTTTTGCATATATGAAAAAATAAAAAAATAAATATATTCTTCTCTTATGGGATTTAACTGAAAGCTACACACTTAATACCCACAACTGTCATCCTAAGGTGCATAATCACTTTGATTTTACCACTTAACCAAGATCTGACCTGTGGATCCAGTACACCTTAGCTCAATACACACATAAGTGAGTAGAAATTTGATTAGGTTAAGACTTTTTGTGTGCCTTAATCAAGTGGTGCAACAGGCCGATTGATTGAGCTGTTTGGGCTACATCACTTAAGACAAAGCGATCCATCAGGTAGCTTGTCACTTAGGGTTGAACTTTAGGGTTGAACTAGGCACTTCACATTAGTTTTTGATTTCTAAAGGAATATATCAACACTAGTGTTTTCAAAACCTGAAGTGTTCTACTGAACCCTAATTGAACGAACCTAAAAAATTAAACCCTAAAAGCTAGTAAATAAGGTTAAACCCTAAAAGACACATCATAATAACCTTGTTTGAAAACCTTGATTGTGCACGCACACACATTTAAATTGATCACTGGGCACAACCCATCTAAAGGGCCCATCACATTCCAAGAGCACAATCATCCCAAGCCTAATTAAAATTGAGTAGACATTGGCCTTAAGGATTGATTCACTCTTCGAAGCTTAGATTGAGATTTTTTTCGATTAATCTACTTCTACTGGTCCATCTAATATTTAGCTAGGGGAGTACTGTGAAATGACCGCAGCTGGGGGGTACATTATGAACCAGAGGCACAAGCCAAAGATGAACCTTCTCCCGAGCCCCTCTCTAACTGGTTGGATTGGCTAGATAGAAGTAGACTGAATCATTTCTATCATCTCAAGATGGGTCATGGGAGTCTGTATGTCTTTAGGCTACCCACATAAGAACTGGTTTGGTTGATTGTACTACAGGGCACCTTTCTCTCTTTTGTTTTCCCTCCTACTCTACTATGTATCCTTCCACATCTTACATGCATTTCCCATCCTATCCTCCTACCAACACGTATCCTCAAGATGATTACTATCCTGAGTCACCTTATGATTACCCATCTCCTAGCCAGGATAACTTTGATTGGGGATACGATACCAGACCTCAGTGTCCAGGGCCTAACCCTAGACAATAAGACTATGATTACTATCTTTCCCAAAGCTATAATGATTATAGATCTCCACCCTTTGATGATCAACCTAACCAGATCTACAACCATGAGGGATATGTTGATTATAACGCTTACCCTCCCTGGTATTCCACTGAATATAGGTTGTCACCATTCTTTGAAAAACCTGAAATGACCTACTATTAGGGAGGGACCTGAGAACCTTGATATCTTGACTCCCCTAGATTTAACCCAAACCCACCCAAATCAAACCATTTGGTTCTGGTGAACCAGGCCCAAGATAGGGTGTTGGCTAATTTGAGGAACACATACAATTTTAGAAGCTCAACCAACTCCATGCACTAAGGCATTGGAGCCTATGGTAAAAATGACTAATGAGCCGAATAGCTCTTTATTGGATTTACTCCAAAATGTTATGTATACGGGCTTGGGTGGGTTTCTACTTGGGAAATTATCAAGATTGAGGATGAAATTTATGGTTGCCCTAGTCCAATCTTGGGATGATTTACAAGATGATTCCCCTTCAGGAGAGCTAATGTCTGAACCTGCTCAGGAGCTTGTTGGGGGAGATACATATTCTGAGACTAGAGAAAACCAGGTTGGTCTAGATCAACCGATTCAGGATGAACCAATTGCTTCACATGAGATCCCCGAGCTAGGGAGTGAGGAAAAATGTCTCCATGGACCATGAAATGACATATGATTTTGAGACATTTGTAAATGAGGATCAAGAATTCTCTGACTCTAAGGGTGAAGAATCTTTAGGTGAAGTCTCACTTGAGCATAAGAGGATTTTAGTGAGACAAACGGGCTTGAGGAGCATGACAAACCTTTTAATAGCTCGATTATTGATGATTATGATCTGGTCGGGGCTAACATGGATGATCTGAATCCTGTTGATTCAATCAGTAGCCCCATTGCTCAACCATGATAAACGCCAGTTTATCATCATTCTTATGCATTAAACAAACCTAGCTGTTAGGATTTTACTCTGCAAATGGGTTTTTGGGCTGCATTTAGGCAAAAAATATGTTAGGCATGCATTGCATTTTTTATTATCTTTTTAATATGTTTTTGTAAAATGGGTTTTTGGGCTGCATTTAGGCATAAAATATGTTAGGCATGCATTGCATTTTTTATTGTCTTTTTAATATGTTTTTGTAAGTGTTAGGGATGTAGAGATATATTGATCCCTAAAACCCTAGCACTCAAGAAGGCAAATGGTGAAGGAGAAGCCCAGACTAGTTTGAACTCAGCCTGATCCAGCTCACCTCAGCTTGATCTAGTTCACCTCAGCTTGATCCAGCTCACCGCAGCTGGAACCTAGCTCACTTGAACTAGGGTTAGCTCATCCCAGCTCCATTCAGCTAATCTCAGCTGAACGGCAGTTCAAGAGAGTTCATCTTAGCTCACCCTAGCTCAAGTCAGCTCAGATCCAGCTCAACTTAGCTGAGTCTAGCTCATCTCAGCTCCCACTAGTCCACAGGGAGCTCTAGATAGCTCAACTGAGTTGACAGGAGTTCACCCCAGCTCAGATCCAGCTACATCCAACTCCACTCAACTCCAGCCAGCTGAAGAAGAACTCATCCCAACACAGGAAGCTCAAGTCCAGCTCCCGGGGACTTAGCTTAGCTCAACTCAATTGAGCTAAGCTACCTTAGGTTCCTGAACCACTTGAGTCTCCCCGGGAGCACCAGAACTAGCTCACCTCAGCTCATCATGATAGAAGCTAGCTTACTTTAGCTTGGCTTAGCAACTAGCAAAGAACTAGCAAGCTAAGCCAGCTAGAGTAGCTCCATGCCAGCCTCTTCAGCAGCAGCCAGCTCCAATTTTAGCTCCAGACTTCTCCTCCTCAGCTCCTCCCTCCAAACCCTAGCTCCAACACCTTCTCCTCTACTCCTCCATTAGCTAAGCTAGCTTAGCTTAGCTTAGCTTAGCTTAGCTATGCTCCAACTTCCTTGGCTTGTACCATCCCAAAAACCCACCTAACAACTCCACCCAACTAGCTCCACCTAAGCTCCACATAAGCTAACCTACATGGCACCAACCTAACCTACCCACCACCTCCAAAAGACACCTAAAAGTGGTGCCAAAAACTACCGCTAACCACCCCCTTAATGGCGCCTCTTTTCCCTCCAAAACTCCCCCTCATCTCCACCACACAATTCCCCTTGAATCCATCTCCACCATCCACCTAACCCCCTTCTAGAAGACCGCATGTTGGCGCCAAAATGGTGGTGTCTCTCCACCACCAAAAGACACCAACACCACCATAACCACCCCCTTTAACACCCCTTGGGTTGGCGCCAACTCACCTTAGCCATAGGATCACCAACCACCTCCATCCTTCCATCCTAGCCCTCCATTTCAAGGGGCACCTTAACCCCCCCATCCTACCCTATAAAAAGACCACTACCCACCACCATTCATGTCATCCTTGGCTAGCAATTTCACTCTCATATTCCACCAAGAAGCCCACGTCCAAGAGAGAAGAAGAAGAAAAGATTAAGGGGATATTCTGTCCCCTTGGTGCCTTCCCCTCTTCCCTTCTCTCTTGGGTCACGCCAGCCAAAGGAGAAGCCAGGCAAGGAAGATCTTGGAGGAGATCTTGAAGGTGGTCACTCCACCTTGGAGGAGTTTTTGAGGGTGGTGCACGCCCACCCCTTGGAGAGAGCATTAAAGGTGGTAGCTTCCACCTTGGAGGAGCTCTCAAGGAAGGAGAAGAAGGAGGCCCTCTTTTCAAGCCATGGAGTAGCTAGGCTTGGAGCAAGAAGACACCCTTCTTCACCATTTTTGCAAGAGGATTTGTGTTTCTTTTCTTGCTTTTAGATTTGTTTAAGCATTCCTCTACTTGTCATTGAAAAGAACACTCATTCTAGTCAATTAAATTGCCTTCTTTTTGCCTTTTTACTGTAATTGTTACCTTTGGTTCTAGCACTTGTTTCACCTCTTCTTCCTAATTACTCTAGGCCTCCACTTGCCTAGAGTGAGCTTAGGAAGAAGATATTTCTATCTTTTAAATTTTAGTTAAGCATTTGTAGGTGTTAGTACTTTTCGTTACAATTCACATTTTGCCCTCGTCTTTTCAAAACAAAAAAAATTACATATTGAAAAATATGAAAAGGAAAGTTGAGATCTATCTATAAAAAAGAGGATTAGTTTTGCAATTTTTGCCTCCTTGGACGACCCTAGATACTCCCCTATCTAGGATATAAATTTAAAAGCGAAAGCGGATTCGCATGTTACAACGACGATAAAAACCCGCTTTTACAAATCACGCGTAATTCGCTATCAAACCACACCTTGAAGAGTTGAATTATGATATTCTTGGGATCACCAGACCCAAGTTAATCCTGATTCAGCTACAATTGTTCGACTTGGGTATTCTAGAAGGGGTGTGCAATGATCTGGAAGTCCCGAAAACATTGATTTTGGAGAATAGAAATGTGGAAATGAAAATCTGGGAGGCTAATTCTGAGGGAAACATAATTTTGGATCTAAGGGTTCCTATTGACCTAAAACCACCATACTTTTACTTGGACCCTTACGATATCTTTGACATGTTACCCAAGCTTGGAATAACTGACTATCTTTCTGAGCTAAACTTCAAATGGACATCTGAACCTAGTGAATCAAATCTACCTTTTGTCCAACATTTTAGTTTTGGGTTGCACACCACCAAACCGCAGGCCCAGCCCCGTAAGCTCAATAGTCTTTAGTTCTAGGTGATTTCCATCCAAAACCTTAGAACCACTCAACCCTAGGGCATTGGTCTGCACCACAACCTAGTCTACATCTATGGGCATCTTCTATTGGTGGGTCTGAAGTTTAATCTTTTGATTTTGAATCTGACTTTCACTTGTGAATTCTCCGTTTCTTCCATGTAAGTATTTTATGCCTAGCTAAAGGCATTAAACTTAGCATGTGTGTATACTCTCTTTTCTCTGCGGAGCTGACCAGATTTTCTTGAACATCAAGAGATATTCTGTCTACTTCACCCTTTTCATATCTCTATTTTTACAATGAGGACATTGCATCATTTAGGCATGGGAGGGTGGATACTAATTCCTGAAATCATTTTGTTAACTTCGTGGAAATTCTTCTATTTTTATTTTCTTAAAAAAATGAAAATGAAGAAAAAGAGAAATTAGGGGAAGAAAATTTAAGCATTTGGAAGTTATTAACTTTAGGAAATGATACGATAAGACCTAAACACTTAGACTCTTTAGGTCTTCGGGATTAATTAGCTTGGGTGTCCACTTCACTGTGGACTAAGTCTCGAGTCCTCGCCAAGTAATTTTACTTTAATTTGGTGAATAAATTACGATGATAAGCACATGACTTATCAACCCACCCTCTGATTTAAGGGGATTTTAAGTATAAGCATTTGCATATTGTTTGCACTGACTCACTTTTTGGTGGTTTCTGTAGAAATTGGGTAGCTAATGAACGGTCTAGGTTAGTATGGCTGGCAAGTTATCATGGGTAATAGCCTATTGGCTGGTTGTCCAGAGCCCAACTGCATGACCATACTCATTCTACTACTTTTAGGTAAATCTTAGATTGGGGAAGCCACCTACTCAGAAAAAGAAAAAAAATGATACTAAAAAAAAAAGGAAAAAAAGAAAAGAAAAAGATAAAAATAGAAAAGGGGAAAATAAAAAAAATAAAACCACACTTGACCGCATGAGTACGGCTGGCAAGTTACCGTGGGTAATAGTCCATTGGCCGGTTGCCTAGAGCCCAACTCACAAAAATGCACAATAATTCCCAAAACACTGAGGGAAGAAGCAGGGAAGTAGAAAAAATCAGGGAGATATACACTGGTTTGCCTTTGTGTCGACCCTATAAAAAATAAAGTAGGGAGAAAGCTACCATACAAAATGATGAACCTTTAGGCAGAAACTCTTAAGGTCACCTAGGGTCGTAGAAACCTGAAGTCCATTTTAACGGCTGCCTAGTAAGTCTTTCACTCTTTTCACAAGATACTTAGAACTTAGAGTCCTTTTCGAGTCTTGGGGGAGTCGGGTAGCCATAGAAAGTTATCTAAAAACTCTCAAACTCCAAAAGTCCAAAAAATTAGAAAAGAAGAAAAGCAAAAAAAAAAGCATCTTCCATTTTCAAATAAGGCGAGGACTTGGGTGGTCTGCATTCTGGCAGACACCTAGGTACTGTTGAGTTTTCATAATTTAGGAACTTAGTTGAAATTTTCTGTTAATAAACAACTTAGGCCTAAGTGATCGAGTCCTAATTCTATTTTTATACATAGCATGTAGTTTAATTTAGGGACCGGCTAAAGATAGGCATGATGTAGACACATTTAATTAGATTAAAATTCCTATTCATGCATGTTCCTAGGCTTAGATTTGCATTTCATATTAAAAATATTTCATAGCATGCATCATTCTACATTTAGAATAGTTATGTATATTTTAAGTTAATTGGATCCTTTTTATGTACAGGAGGGTAGGAGATTTATTTTGGGGCCTCAGATTGATGATCCGAATGTATGGATCTGATCAGGATGATGATTGGAATCCAATGCCTCCGAGATCGTCCTAATCGGAATCTTGTATCACCTTATGTAATCCGAAGAAGATCAACGGCTAGGGGGAAATGCAACATCCTTATGGGTTTTGGATAAAAATCCAATCGTATGGAAGGATCCGAAGCAACGATCGCAGTCCAGCAAAGTAGAAATCATCTCAATCCGAGCACTGTGGCACCCTTAACAATAGAAAGAAGATGGACAGCCTAGATGGCATCACATGGTGTCATCTAGGCCGCCCAACTTTGGCTAGTAGTGCTCGCCCACACCACTCCTCATCTATGCCCTCCATACCCAACCGTTGGATCGTGATCCAATGGCTGAGAAGTGATGAGCCCATTTTAATGGACTAATGTTACGCCTAAGTAATTCTCATTTAACATTTTAGGTTTGTTAATAACTGCACTAAGTTATAGAATATTTGTATGCATCATGACTTAATTTTATAACATTCTATAACTTAATGTGTAATGATTATGTTATTTTTATATGCAGGAAGAATATTTGGCAAAATAACAAGGAGGTGAGGGGAAATTTTCCTTTCTAACAAACGGCGCATCCTCCGGCCAGCCGCAACTCTCCCCTCAACGCCTGTCGATCAAAAATAGCTAAGGGATTTGAAAATCCCTTAAATGATGCACTCGAGGAGAGAGGAGTTAAAAAGGAGGCGGAGAAAGGAGTGAAGATGCATCTTCCCCCTTGTGGGGAACTACCCCAGCGTGCACTGTGGACCCCTCTGCAAACCCGCCTAGCTACACCGCAGCCATTCCAACTCTCCAATGCCACCTTAGCCCGCACCTACCATCACCAAGTTCTTCACAGCATCTTCCAGACCAGCACCTTAGCCTGCAGCCATGGCCGCAGGCACTGCACTACGCCCACCTCCCTTCCGCAAGCATCCACCCACCTCTGTAGACCCGCACCACCAGCGTTTCCCCTCCCACGCTGCAGGCACTCGCGCCCTCATCTCTACCTACTCTAGCGCACACCGCAGCACCCGTACCTCTGCAGAGTGCCCGCACGCCAGCACCTTCAACCCTCTGCAGCGCCCACTCCACTTCAACACCCATAGGTGCTACCTCCCTTCTAGTGCCTTCAACCCCCACAGGCGCTGCACTGCGCCGCAGTGTCTCCACCGCCCACTTTTAGTCATAGGTGCACACCTCCGCACGCCTCTCTTGCCAGCACCTTGTGTGCTCACCGGCCATCCGCAGCACCAAGTGCCTTCATCCTACAGGCGCATCTACAGATCGCCTCACCCTTGCCCGCCTTCACCCCGCAAGCCCGCAAGAGCCTCCCCGCATGCGCGCCCTCTCCACAGACGCGCACCCACCTTTGATTGCATAGCAATCATAGGTCTTAATTGACCTAGATTAAGCTAGGACTTAGCATAAGTTAGGGCTATTCATGCATACATACACATTATCTGCATATTTATTGCCCTTCTTTAGTTATGCATGAAATAATGATATAATGTGCTGATTAAGTGCATTATGTTGATTGCAAGCAATAAGCAGATTTGGAGCAGGATTTGGAGTAGGATCTAGAATAACGATCGTTGCAGCAGAGCTGGAGCAGAAGGCCTAGATTAGATGTAGGAATAATAATGTAAGGGAGTTAAAGGTTTGCTATGCTATTAAGTTGGAATAAAGTAGTAAAATGTGAAGAGCTTAGGTCCATCCTAGCCCTAAGATAGCCTAGAGACCTCCCCAAGCCTTAGCCACCCTTAGATTAGGTCACAACACCCTAGGAAGCCCTAAAACTCTAGTTCCAACCCTTATCTGGATGTCCAGATAAGTTATAGGACATCCAGGACCCTTAGCCATCTCCAACACACTTCAAACCCACTTCTACAGTGTTATTGGATGTCCAGACATTTTGTCAGACGTTCAATTTCTGCAGAATACCCAAAACAGAACCCGAAATCCTTCCTGACTCCGATTGGACGTCCAGACAAGTATGGACTTCTGATTTTTGAGTATAAGACATCTGATTCTATTATTAGACATCTGATATTGCTCTCCAATTCCTATTTTGAGATTTAAGCCTTAATCTTGGATCTCTAGGTCCCTAAACCTAATTCCAACCCCAGAAGAACCTAAATTAAGGTGCCATAACCCTAGTACATCACCTATAGACCTCCGTAAGGACCTAATTAGGTCCTCACTAAACCTAATTGACTTGGATCTTAGTCAATTCCATCAGCCTATTCAATTGGACTCATTGAGTCCAATTGAGCCTTGATCTCAACACACACTGTCCAATTGGACTCAGTGAGAGTCCAATTGACCTAGACCTAAATCAGTTGAGTTGTTTTACTCTAAATTAAGTTTTCACACACCCAATGAAACTTGTATTAAGTTTAATTGCACTTTACCTTAGTGAATTGGGGTTTACAACCCTAATTTGAGACCTACCTTGACCTAAACCCACTAGAGCCTAACCTAAACAACCTAGCCACCTAAGTTTCGACCGACACACACCCACACACACCATCCACACGAAAATACCTAGCCTAGATTTCTCTAGAACTCTCTACCATCTGTGGTTGCCTTGGTTGCCAAAAATAGCAACCAAGGGCCATTCAATTTTTAGATCCACATTTGGTGGATCTAAAAACCACCATCCACCCTCTCTCTCTCACTCTCCCACGAGCTCCCACCATAGCCCTCTCTAGAGAATTCCATAATTCTCTAGAGAGCTTCCCTTAGGTCTATAAAAAGACCCAATGGGTGACCATTTGCACCCATTCACTTCCTTGGCATTCATTCCACTTAGACTAGCCACTTCCATCTCCACTCCACCTCCACGAGTTGAGCACCACCATGGAGGCCACCATCTCCACGCTAGGAAGCTGGATCAGCTCCCCAACCTCTCTCCAATGGCAGGCCTAAGCTCCATTGGCTGCCACTCCTTCTTCTCTCAACCACTCAAAGGCCATCGGAGACCACCTCCGAATGCCCTTCCTTCCGCTAGATTTGTAGCTTAGCTTTTCGTATATTTACTGCTTTTATTATTGCTTAGTAGCATAGTCTTAACTTCTCCCCCAATGATGCATGCGAAATCCCCCATTGATTCTTGTATGCAGTCATTTTCTGGTAGCTAGATTTCCATTTCAAGCATTTATGTATAAGCTTTCATCTATAGTTCTGTTGCAAATAACTCTCTCACTGAATGAATAAAAAAAATGTTATATATATATATCTGTCTCCATGTTATGAAATCATAATGAGCTTATTGATTGCGATCATATTTGCATGATTCAAGTTGCCTGTCTTAATTGTCTATCCATTCTGCAACTAAGCATGTCGTACTTAAATACGTAATAATCACGAACCGATATGCAATTCTAAATAAAGTAGAGCTGGATAAGATCGATTTCAAAAGTAAAAGCAACGCCTCGCATAGACGAACGACCGGGACTCAAAGTCTTGTTATTTTTACAAAATAATATCTTTGTTGGATAGTATTTCGCAACTATACTATGACATTTTTATCAAAAATGCAAGCTACGATTTCTCCCAACAACCTTCCAGCGCCTCAGCCTCCAGTGCCCACCTTCACCCCGGAAGCCCGCCAGTGCCTCAACGCTCGCAGGCGCTGCATCTCACAAGCCTACACCACGCGCCCGCCGCAGCACCCGTGCCTCTGCAAGCACCTGCAAGTATCCGCTCGCCACCCACTCCAGGCCGCGCCATCTACAGCACGCACGATAGCACCCGTCCGCCTTTGCCAGGCCGTGCCCGCAGGCGCACACCTCCGCACGCCTCTCATCAAGTAGCAGCTTCACGGCAGCAGCAGCCTCCTCCGACGTCTTCTCCTCCGCCGTCCGGCCACCTCCGACCATCTCCGTTGACGTCGCAGCCTCCATCGGGTAGCCCTCATCCTCGCCAACATCCCTTGCTCGTGAAAGCCCCGCCGGTGCTCTCTCTCGCGAGGAGGAGAGATAGCGAATGCTCAGTTTCCTCTCATATTAAAATTTACATTCACTGCCATTGCCATAGAATTTGATTATTTATTTATTATTATTTTATTATGGCAGAATTGCGCATGCACACTCATATTTCCTGATAATTGCATGTTATTGATATTCACTTGTTTGAAGATTGATTTTGGGATCAACACGTGCACCGATTATCTCTAGTATATGATACGTGAAAATTACACAAAATCATCATCTATTTATTGAAGATTTCAGTGAGGGAAAACTGCACGTATACCCTTATCTTTTTAATCTACTTTCCTTCTCATTTTATGTCAGATTTGAATAGATATTTCACACTTATCCGAAAGAATATAAAATAATTAAGAGTTTATTGCATAATTGCCTCCCTGTGGACATGACCTACTCTTCTGTGAGGTTATTTTCATTTTCATGATTAGTCGATTTTCCCACCACTTAAATACTACAATGCAAAGTGGAAAGTCGACTCTTTCAAATTGGTGTCGTTGCCGGGGAGGCAACAGACGCAATAGATTCATGTTATTATTTTTTGAATATTATGTGTTGCGCAATCATCTAATCATTTTTATTATTGTGTGAGGAATCTGACGAGGTGACGGGGCGCAGCAGAGCGACGACATTGAACCTGAACGATGTGCACAGTGGAGACGATCTTTTTGGTGGACCGTGATGCCACCTGGAGGATGGCAACAAGAATACGTGGGCCTTGATCCCACGTACATAGGCTTATGGAGAAGCCTATTTCTGATTTAGTCAGTAGGTCTTAGTTAGATTTAGTTAGATAAACATTAGAATTTAAATTCTGTCTTTTGGACCATTGTTGGGTATTTTTGGGAACGTGTTCCTAGTGCCACTTTATTTCTTATCGCTCTTGTATGCGAGAACGTATTTTCGAGAGTGTGTTCCCATTTATTTAGATTATAGGATTATTTGAACTGTTTGAACTAAATTTCGATTAGTTAGTTAGATTAGGTCTGTTTGTTTATTATATAAAAAAAAAATTTCGAACTGCCTACTAGAAGCTCCATATCTATAGGACGACCATCTAGGACTGAATGAGCAGCATCTAGTTTATTTCTATTGCATTGCATTCATTATTGCACGAAGAAAGCTGGAGTAAGGTACGTCTTCTCTTGAGCATTAATTACTTGTCATGCATATGCATTGAACTTAAATCTAAGACCACTAAAGTTCTTGAATCAAATTAATTCAGTGGTCACTTTAAAAAATTGGGACTGCTAAGAGGTTGGAATTTAAAATCTGTGACTGAAAATTGTGTGCGAAAGGATCCTGTTTGCGGAATTTCAAAAAATCAAAACACGATCGTATGCTTACACACTTGAGACACTGTGCACCTCGCACATAAGTTCACTAGATAAATTTCTACCTTTCCTCTTTTGCACCACAAGGGAAGTTAGTCGGAAATCAACAACCCTATCCACCAAGTTACTTCGGTTCCTCGTGTGTGGGCTCGATTCGAGACTTCCATCCCTTGCAAGTAGGTTATAGGCACCAGTGAAGGTTGGCCTAGGAAGCGTAATTTTTTTGCAAAACTTGCTTGGCCACCAACTAAACATATAACTCTAAGACCTACAATCTGCTAAAAATAGATCCCTTTGAATTTGTGTTTGCTTTGACAATAGAACTCTCTAGGATGTTTTCTACTTATATTCTAAATTTTGCTAAATCTTAAGAGAGTTAAAATTGTTTTTCTTAAAGAAATGGATTGCTCTTACTCCTATCATTCAGATTATCAGAATCAATACTTCCCATCTTTTAATCAGGATCCCATGCCCCGAGCGTATCCATCCTTTGATGGGTACATTGACAATTCATGGGGTCATTCATATTCTTATCCTGGGAGTACTGGCCTGATAACTCCCACTTTTGAGCAGAGCCTAAGAGTGGGATTTTTCAATTTTGAAATCCCTACTTCCATGCAAACACCCAACCCTCCCACCCTTCATGATTTTCTGTATCGAGGTTGGACCGATGCCCCTAGGCAACCAGAGCCTGAAATTGACTATCCTCCCCAACCTGATAATAGTAGCCTCTCCTCTTTTATGATAGAAATGAAAAAACAGCAAAAGGAAGTGATGGAATCAATGGGAGAGATGTTGAGGAATAGTCAATAATTAAATGAAGAAATAAGATAACTTAGCTACACGCTTCGCAATAATCCTAATCCCTACCCAATAGACCATGATCATGAAAATAATTCTGAGGAACCTAATGACAATAGGGATCCAATTTTATGTAGCTATCATTTAGACTCTCCCAATGAGACATGGGCACTAGAGGACAACGATCATAGAGATTATCCACCTGAACTATATTAGAGTCAAAAGCAAGGGAAGATGGTACCTCTTGAAGACCTTGACCCCAATGACAGTATTCTCTTTACCCCTACCAAACCAGGTCAAGGTTATATTGTTTCTATCACTTCCCTATTGATTATTTGGTGGAATCCCAATCTACCCTTAGTGAGCCTACTACTGACCCTCCACTTAGGGAATCAACACCTACCATTCAATATCCTGAGGATTCAAATGCACCCAATGAAGGTGACCCTAAGAGAATAGAGGATGATCAATTATGGTCTCAGAGATATGAAGAGTCTAATTCAAAAAATGAGGATGCCCCAATAGAGGAACCTGGACTGAAAATCTAGAATGAACCACAAGGGAATTATTTTGAGGATTTACCTCCAAAAGATGGAAATAATATGATTAAATCTGGATTCCTCCCTTCTTTTGAGAGTCATCCTTCATTAAATCAGGAGTTGCTATTAAAGGAGAAAAACAAAATAGTGAGAAGTCTATGGGAGACTCTCGAGGATAAAACACGTCAATTGAGGATTTATACCCTGAGAACAATAACGAATTCAATGATATAGGCTTGCTCCAAAATATTAAGATTGATCCTCCTTTAGAAATAATTGAGGATACTGATCTAACTCCTAATAAATCACATATACACCCCGACAAATATTTGAGAGAACAATCTGGGGATGAGCTGAATGATAATGATTCTTACATTTTGACCCTGCCATCAAAGAGTTATTTGGAGTCTACCCTTGATTCAAATATGACTCCGATCATTAATACTAGGCAGGGTAATGTGAAGTTGTCTACAACTAGGGAGTGTACACAATCTGAATCATTATTGGAATTGGACTCGACTAAGCCCTCATTGGACTTAACCATTACCTTCCAACACTACAAACAACCCTTATACTCCCTAACCGATCCTTAGCTCAGATCTCTGCTCATGTACATTCTTTCTGGAGAATATATTAGGCCAGCACATAGTAGGGTAGAATGGCGAGTATGGATTGATGCTTGTACTTTTACTCTCGCCATTCAAGGGTTTGAACTAATAATGATTATATCTTTTAAAACCCGCCCTGCTTTGGAGGATCCTTGTTATCCTCCACTTATTCCATTTTAGGAGGCCTATTTTCATATTCCCTTTCTTATTCCTAGACCTCCCCAGGTAGCCAACAAGATTTTCTATTTTTATTTCTTCTGGCAAGCATTTGGAATTACATTGCAGCATCAGCTCGCCAACATCTGTGGCTACCTATTTTCTAGGCCTTCACTGTTACGCATATTTTTAGGGCCTAACTTTGTCTGTTTGGAACCAGACTTATAGGTTCCTTCTAGGTCTGGCTGCTGGTAGAAAATGCAGCACTTGTTGGGAGGCAACCCAGCGGACCATGTCAGGTGATGTTTTTCCTTTCTCCTCCTGTTTTAATTTTACAATGGGGACATTATAGGATTTAGGCATGGGGGAGTGCATTTGCATTTTAGGAAGTATTCATGCATTTAGGTTAGCATATAAAAAAAAAATTTCTCTTTTCTTGAGCTGAATGGGTTAGTCCCTAGTAAAATACCTTTGTTATTGGAGGTTTTTCTTCTGGAATTATTTCTTAAGTTTAGAATCCAATACATTTATTTCACGTGCACGTAGACTGAGTAATGGATTCTTGAGGAAAACCAGTGAGCATTTGTAAGTCTACTGAACCCTTGGACAGTTCATAGGGAGTCAAGCATACTATCTTCTAATAGATCTACCTCATATTTAAGAGAAGAAAGTAGAGAGATTACTGGTGCGCTAAGTCTAGTGCAAGGACTCTTAAGTTTCGGATAATTAGATGATGATACTTCAGAGTTAGGCATAGTTTTCACTCTCTGTTTCTGTGTGCGTACTTTGAGTGAATTCCTGAGAGTCACCAAATAAGGCAGATACACAGAGATTGAGTCTTAATAAAGCTATAACTATGGTGGATGGCTATGACCATTCTTCATAGAGTCCTCGGCTGAAGGAGGGTAATAGTGTCAAAGGTCAGAAATACGCCTGTCCTATTCATTCCTTCCCGGTGCCGAGAATAGGCACTTCCATCAAATAAGCCACATAACTTCCTCTTGACCATCATCATCCCTAATAATGCCTCGTAAATAAAAGTCTGTATCGTGTTGTGTTGATTGAAAAAGAAACAAAAATAAGAAGAAATAAAAAAAAGGGAAGAGAGAAAAGAAGAAAAAGACGAAATAGAAAGAACAAAAAGAAGAAATAGTTATATTACAAAAAAAAAAAGAGTCCAAGTTTATGATGTAACACTATTTCTGAGGCAATAGAACACCTATCGCATTCCACCAAATGTGACCCATACCTACCTTCTAGTATTTCTGATCGCCTGAATACTGGTTGAGGACTCTAACTTAGTTGTAGAGTTATTAGGACTTTAATTGAAGTGCGGATGCCATGTGAGGCCACCAAATAGTGAGTACAATTTCTAAATCTGGCAAGATTTGTGATCTCAGAAGGAAAAAGAAGAGGGAGTGCCCAGGAACATCAAGAGAGCATAGTTTTACAGCCTCTCTCAGTCTAGAGATCTAGAGTCTGCAGTACTAGACTATATGTAGCACTAAATGAGTGTGTGCCACCAAATATAAATCCATTCAACTCGATATCTCCTACCTAAGCCAAATGCCGAGGTCAAATTAAAGATTACTGTCTGCTTTATCCCCGAGGGAAGTAGTTGCCTATCCCGACGCAATATTTACCAATGGTGAAGTACAAACTTCCAATGCGAATTGGCTTTTTTACTTGGATCTGTTATTTAGGCTATTATCACGTCACATTTGTCTGGATCTCTAAAGTTTTGAAATAAGAAAAGAAGAAATCTTCTGATTACTTTTATTACTTTTTATTTTTGCTATGGACTAGCAAATCTTAGGCATGGGGGTATTTGATGAGGCCATTTTAATGGACAAATGTTACGCCAAAGTAATTCTCGTTTAACATTTTAGGTTTGTTAATAACTACACTAAGTTATAGAATATTTGTATGCATCATGATTTAATTTTATAACATTCTATAACTTAATGTGTAATGAATATGTTATTTTTATGTGCATGAAGAATATTTGGCAAAATAACAAGGAGGTGAGGGGAAATTTTCCTTTCTAACAAACGGCGCATCCTCCGGCCAATCGTAACTCTCCCCTCAACGCCCGCCGATCAAAAATAGCTAAGGGATTTGAAAATCCCTTAAATGACGCATGTGGGGAGAGAGGAGTTAAAAAGGAGGCAGAGAAACGAGCGGAGAAGATGCATCTTCCCCCTTGTGGGGAACTACCCCAGCGTGCACTATGGACCCCTCTGCAAACCTGCCTAGCCGCACCGCAGCCGCTCCAACTCTCCAACGCCACCTCTGTCCGCACCCGCCATCACCAAGCTCTTCACAGCATCTTCCAGACCTGTGCCTTAGCCTACAGCCGTGGCCGCAGACACTGTACTGCGCCCACCTCCCTTCCGCAAGCATCCGCCCACCTCTGCAGACTCGCACCACCAGCGTTTCCCCTCCCACGCTGCAGGCACTCGTGCCCTCATCTCTGCCTACTCCAGTGCACACCGTAGCACCCGCACCTCTGCAAAGCACCCGCACGCTAGCGCCTTCAACCGTCTGCAGCACCCACTCTGCTTCAACACCCAGAGGCGCTACCTCCCTTCCAGCACCTTCAACCCCCGCAGGCGCTGCACCGCGCCGCAGCATCTCCACCGCCCGCTTTCAGCTGTAGGCGCACACCTCTACGCCGCTCTCTTACCAGCACCCTGTGCTCTCACCGGCCATCCGCTGCACCAAGTGCCTTCATCCTGCAGGCGCAACTGCAAACTGCCTCACCAGCGCCCGCTACCACCTCTCCGCAGGTGTGCCCTCTCCGCAGACCTGCACCCACCTGCCCAGCGCCTCAGCCTCTAGCGCCCGCCTTCACCCCGCAAGCCCACCAGCGCCTTCAACGCCCGCAGGCACTGCACCGTACTAGCCTGCACCGCGCGCCTGCCGCAGCACTTGCGCCTCTGCAAGTGCCTGCAGGCATCTGCTCAAGCCCCACTCCAGGCCGTGCCATCTGCAGCACGCACGATAGCACTCATCCGCCTCTGCCAGGTCGCGCCCGCAGGCGCACACCTCCGCGCGCCTCTCATCAAGCAGCAGCTTCACGGCAGCAGCAGCCTCCTCCGACGTCTTCTCCTCTACTGTCCGGCCACCTCCGGCCAACTCCATCGACGCCGCGGCCTCCATCGGGTAGCCCTCATCCTCACCAACATCCCTTGCTCGTGAAAGCTCCGCTGGTGGTCTCTCTCTCTCTCGCGAGGAGGAGAGAGAGCAAATGTTTTGTTTCCTCTCATATTAAAATTTACATTCATTGCCATTGCCACAGAATTTAATTTTTTATTTATTATTATATTATTATGGTAGAAATGCGCATGCACACTCATATTTCTTGATAATTGCATGTTATTTATATTCACTTATTTTAAGATTGATTTTGGGATCAACACGTGCACCGATTCACTCTAGTATATGATACGTGAAAATTACACAAAATCATCATCTATTTATTGAAGATTTCTGTGAGGGAAAATTGCACATATACCCTTATCTTTTAATCTACTTTCCTTCGCATTTTATGTTAGATTTGAATAGGGATTTCGCACTTATCCGAAAGAATATAAAATAATTAAGAGTTTATTGCATAATTGCCTCCCTGTGGACACGACCCGCTCTTCTGTTAGTGGTTATTTTCATTTTTTTGATTAGTCGATTTTTCCACCACTTAAATACTACAACACAAAGTGGAAAGTCGACTCTTTCAAGAAGCATCCTCCACCGTGTGCCATAAGATGTCTTCTCAACTCAAACATCGACTTGGCCTATTGGTGGAGGCGTGGACTTCCAAGGGAGTGGCATAGGTTCGAATCCCTACGGCACCCCCAATTGAGAAATTGAGTTCACACAAGTAAGCGTGCACGTACAGTCGCATGTGAGCACAAGCATGCACAGTGTAGCCATGCGTAGTGTATGCCAGCACACACGTGCAAGACACGGCATGAGCGGCATAGGTGCATGATTCACGTGCCAGCTGGGGTGAGGGTTGGTGCGGATCGTCAGCGACAGTTGGGCGGATCTTCAATGACGATTACAAATATCAATAACGCCCTATGCCTGAATTTCTCCTCTTCCTTCCACTATAAAAGGACCTAGCCCCCTCCATTCTTCACCATCTCTTCCTTTCTTCCTCTCACCACCTCCATGGCTCTAGAGAGAGCTTGAACCAAGCCTGGGATCCTCTTTTAAAGGAAAAATAAAATATTTTTCCCCACCTTTGATCCCCCTTCGTGGAGCATCCCACGACCGTCCTCTTACCTCCCTTCAGGAAGAAGATCCTCACCGCGACACCATCCTGCCCCGCACTCCGTCCTTCGACTCCATCCTCGTTCCTCCCACTCCTTACCACCTTCCTTCAAGCGACGTCAGTGCGAGTCATCCTCCGAGTGACCGTTGAGGGGGATTCTTCTGATCTCCATATATCTTTACTACTTTCTAGTGTAGTTTTTCCCCCTTTCATAGTTGTAGAAACACTTGTTGAGATATGTGTGATTGTTTCACTCTCTCTTTTATATCTTGCAAGTAGATTAGTTAGATAAGAATTCATCGACCTAATCTCTTGCTTGCTAAAAATACCAAAAAAATTAGAAATGACAAAAATGACAAAAACAAATAAAAGCAAAACATGGATTTTCAAAACCAAATGTTAGCCTCCGCGTGTTCGACCATGGACTTATCTTTTGAGTTTCGGTTATAAATTTTATCTGATCGACGGATTTTCTTGTGAATCGAACTACGATGATGGGTTTTCCAATCTCGAATCCCATTTGCTAGAATTTCCGACAAATCAGGTTTTAACTCTGCAAATGGGTTTTTGAGCTGCATTTAGGCATTTACCTAGGATAGGCATGCATTGCATTTTAGTTATATGTTTGATGTATTTAGTTGAGTGTCAAGGGATAGATAGGAAGATAGATCCCTTATACCTTAGCACTCGGGAAGGCAGAAGATGAAGAAGAAGCTGCTATCAGCTGGATCCCAACTCCTACTAGCTGGATAAACTCATCCCAAGCCTGATTCTACTCATCTTAGATGAATGGTAACTCAAGCTAGTTCACCTCAGCTCCATTGACCTCGCCTCAGTTGGATGGCAGCTTAAACTAGCTGAAGACAGTTGATCCCAGCTACACTCTAGCTCCTCCAGCTCAGAAGAGTTCACTGGAAGCTCAACCTGAATAGGACTAGCTACTAGCTAGACTTGGTCACCTAAAGATGACCTAAACTAGCTCAGGCTAGCTTAAGTCCAGCTCTCAGAGGCTCAACTCAACTTAACCTAGTTGAGTTGAGCTACTTGACCTAAGTTAGATACTCAAGCTAGCTAGGTATACTCTGGGAAGACCAGACCAAGCTTACCTCAGCTCGTTTCAGTAGAAGCCAACTCATCTTAGCTTAGCTTAGCAACTAGCAAAGGACTAGCAAGCTAAGCTAGCTAAGGTAGCTCCCTGCAAGTTCTCTTCAGCAACCACTAGCTCCAATGTAGCTCAAGATAGCTACCTCTATCTCTTCTCCCTTAAAACCATAGCTCCCTCTGCCTCCTACCCCACTCCCTACTAGCTAAGTTAGCTTAAGTTAGCTAGTCACCTCCTCAGCATCCCTACCTAACCCTAAAACCGACCTGGCTAAGCTCCACCAAATAGCCCTAAACATAGTCCACCTACACTCCTAGTCCTAAACCAATTTTGGCGCCAACTCCTATAAACCCGTTCACCCCATAACCTCCACCAAGAGACACCAAAGTTGGCACCAAAAACCACACCTCAACCACCTTGATTTTTGGCACCAACCTCTCCCTCCATCTTAGCCATCCATCCACCACAAAACACATCCCAACCATCCTTTTTTGGTGCCATCCAAGACCCTTCTAGAAGCTCCACCTTTGGCACCAATTTGATGTACCTCTCCAACCCTTAACCACCCATAACTACCCCACTTTTCATCCATAAGAATGGCGCCAACTATCCTACACCCTAGGATTCCCATAACCACCCTTAACTGCCCACCAAACCTAATCCTAGCCCTCCAATTATTGGCACCAACCCTAACCCATAACCGCACCAAAAAGTGGTGCCAACCCCATCTAACCCAACCATAACCACTACTCAACACACCCCTAAATATGGCGCCAACCTAATCTAACCCTCCATCCATTAACCACCATCCTAAGCTTCATCCTAGCCGTACACCTACACCACATTCCACTTAACCCTAAGCCTACCATGGTTGGTGCCAACCATCACCCTCTCCACTTCTATAAATACCTTGATAACCACTACCAAAAGAAAAATCATCTTCTCCCTTTGTATATTCTACCATTACACCACCTACATCTAAGGCCAAGGAAGAAAAAGAAAAGAAGATCAAGGGGGCAACCAACCTACCCCCTTGGTGACTTCCTCCTCATTCTTCTTCTCCCTTGTGCCTTGCCTAGGAGGAGGAAGCCTTCATTTAAAGGGACGGCCAGGCAAGAGGAGGAACAAGGGTGGTGGATGTCCACGCTTGGAGGAGGCTTGGAGAAGGACCACTTGAAGGAAGAAGCCAAAGACGAGTTCTTTTCAACTGTTGGAGCAGCCACAGTTGGAGTAAGGATTTCTTAAAGCTTCTACTGGAGGATCTTCATCTTGTTCATCACTTTCTATTTCTATCAGCTAGATTTTGTTTCTGTTTCAATCATTTATCTACTTGTGACTTTGCATATGTAGTTAATATAAGCTTTTTGCCTTCCAATTTCTTATTCTACTTAGTGTGTTTTCCTTGTAGTTGTAGTGCACCACAACTCTCTTTTAATTACCCTAGGCACACTTGCCTTGTGTGAGCTTAGAAGAGAGGACATTTTTGTCATTCTAGAATAGTTAATAAGCATAGCTATAGTAAACTTTCATCTTTGCATCCATTGTCCGACTATTTCTTAAAACCCAAAAAAAAGATGATATTCTAAAATCACAAAAAAGAAAGTTGATTTCCCATTTTCGAGTGAGTATTAAAATTTGCAAAGTTGCCTCCTTCGATGATCCTACATACCCAACTATCTAGGTTTTATATATTTAAAAGCGATTGCAGATTTTCCTGTTGCAACGATTCCAAACCTTAGTTTTAACAAGTCACACATTTTTTCACATCACTTTTTGGCATGTTGTTAGTGAGCCATAGCTTTTTATTTTCATATTTCTCTTTCTTGATACGCGGATATCAACCCCTTATCTCTCTTTCATCTCGTGTGTGTAGTCACTATTCGAAGAAGGTGGGATTTTGGAAGCAAAAGCTTAAAGTCCCTTTTCTTCCCACAGATTCAAGGTTAGTGCCATCTTTTTTATCACATAATTGCTCTTAAAAATGATAAAAGAAATTAAATTAGGCTTTCAAGATCAAAAGAATTAAAATTAGGTAGAGTGGTGACTTTAAAATTCATTGTTTTCTCTTTTGAATCATTTAACACTACTCTACCTTAAGTGTTGGTGTTATAATTTTCAGGTATAGATTTCTGCCTAGATTTCTAAAATCAATTCATGAAACAATAGGCCCGTAAAATCTTCAAAGTTCACCCAAAGATTCCAAATTAAGTCAGGAACATTTGTTCTAAATTTCAGAGCATTTGGAGTTTTATAGAATTTTTAAAAATTCATAGAACACAAGGGGGTCATCTCCTTTGATTTCATTATTTTGTTACTGTCCACGAATTTTTGGAATTTTCATACTTATCCAATTTCTATGGAATTTAGTTTTCTGAAATCCTTATAAAATTATACACAACATATAAAATTGTAAAAATTTTTAGTGGCCAGTGGTGGTACTAAAAAGTCACTCACAGGTATCATTTCTAGACTTTGACACCAGCACAAAGAAAATCTCAACAAAATATTAAAAGAATGCTTAAAATCATAAAAAAATATTTTTTGGAATCCTTGTTTGATTTACCTTCGAGTAGTGGTGTTTGTTGCTCTATTTGAATCACTACTTAACAAGAAAAGTTTGAAAAGATTCACTGATAGCTAAATTTCTGCTTAGGGTTCAAATCAATTAGGGTTTCTATTCATTTATTCTAGTCTCACATTGTAAAGGAAATCTACATTCACCAATACAACTTGTTTTTTCTTTGATTGTGGAACTCAAACTTTGAATTTATCAAAATAAAAACCTAAAAGACATTATTCTAAATCAAATCCTAAAAGCAAAACAACAGCAAATTTTGTGACAACTTGATTTGGCATTGAACTCACTCCTTCCAATTTGGACACACACCAAAAAAGAAATAACCGGGCATTAACCCATTTAACGCCCATCGCATTCCTTGTGCACTTATGTTCTTAAGCCTAAATTAAAATCGGTGGTCATTTGACCACTAAGGACTTCATTTCATTTAGGCTTGATATCTAAAATTTAAGTTACCTCTAGTTATCCCAATCCCCTTAATTAAATGTGGTGTCAAACTAAGAGGAAAGTCAAATGATAGGTTTGGGCTTACAAAAGGCCCTAGAGATTTTCCCAGGACATGCTTGGGCCCAAGCCACCTCTTTAGTCTAACCAAGTTGATTTTGGGAAGGGGGTTTAATTAGTGGTTTCTTACTTTTCCGGATTCCCAAGTCTTAGGTTTTAAGGAGTTAACCTTAAGACTCGGCTTAGAATTTTGTTTCTTGATTGCACACTTATGCTCATCTTTCCCTCCTCTCCTCCCCATTCTTCCATTGTATGCATGGGTGGTGGTCCTAAACTCTGCACTTGGAGGGACCACTTGATTTTGCCCCCCGCACAAAAAAACCCCTTTTTCCCCATTCTCCTCTGTATTCTAAAAGAATGGGAAATGAAAAAGATAGGTCCACTAACCCATCCTCATCCACCTCTAATCCCACCTTCGACCCTTCCACACAAACTAACCCTTGCATCTTTGACTTTCCCCTCCCTCATCTACCAAACTTGGAGCTACCTAATGCTGAGATGCCCCAACCTCAACAACAAGCCCCCTACCTAATCCCTACTCCATGATAGCTAAGAAGCTGGCTCAGCTACATACTAATCAACAACAGTTGACTAGGACTATAAAAAACCTAGCCAACCAAGGGAAAAACCCGCCACCCCGTCAGTAGCCTATCATTCCTCTAAAGGATTTCTAGGATCCTTCTCACTATGATGATAGACCGAGGGTGATAATTCCAGAAGGGGACTTCGACATCAAACAAGAAATTCTGAACCTGATTAAGCACTTCTATGGCCTTCCTAGGGAAGACCCATTCAGCCACCTTAAAGAACTCACTCTCCTTGCACAAATAACTCGTTCCCACAATGTGCAAGAAGGTCTTTGGTTGATGCGGCCATTCCCATTATCTATCAAAAATAAGGCTGCTTATTGGTTTAGAACCATCGGTAGACCTATTACCACATGGCCTCAACTTAAAAGTGCTTTCCTTAAGAAGTTCTTTCCCATAGGTTGTGCTAATTCCTTGCGAAGATCTATTATGACCTTTCAACAAAAATCTAGCGAGACTCTTCATGACACTTGAGAATAATTCCAAGATCTCTTAAGAAGTTTCCTGCACCATGAGATTCCCTTATGGTAGCTCGTGTAGATCTTATATCATGGATTCGAAGATCAATTTCAATGTTTCATCGATGCCTCATGTCGTGGCAACCTCTTAAATAAGGATGTTGAAAGTGCCTATGATTTCAAGGAAATGAGTCAAAACTCCTTTAATCAGGCATCCATGAACACCTTTTGTATAACTTCAAACCCACAGAATAGATGATGAAAACCCTGTAGGAAATGCAGAGCAAAATGACAAAAGTTACCTGCACTATTACAGATCTGAATAATCATGTTAGGGTTACTCCAACTCGGAGACCTACAGGACATTTACTATCCTAACCCATGCCCAACCCTAATAATCAATGGAACCATTATCAAGGTAGAAATCAAATTCAAAACCACTATAATCAGCCTCCCATTAACCCTATACCTTAGTTGCCATAAGGGTTTCCGCAACAACTGGCTTGCCCACCTCCTCCAAGTAATTATCCAACTACACATGCAGTTACATTGAGGAGTGGGAAAACTACCACTGATCCTGGGCATTTGCAACAACTTGATGAAACCGCTATCATTCCCATGCAAATTGACTCTTACCCCCTCATTTAGAAAGAAAAAAAAACACAAAAATCACATGACACGACTCCTATTCCATTTTCCCAAGCTCTCCACTCCACCAACAACAAAAAGAAGAACTCATGGATGTATTTGGGCAAGTTCTGATCAATATCCCTCTCCTAAATTTAGTCAAGTATATACCTGCTGATGAGTGGCTACTCATCATAGCTAAAAGGCCGAAATTAAGCTAGACACTAAGCAAAACAATATCAAATTAACACATAAAAAGGGTTAAGTGTGGGAATTAAAGAAAAGACCTAAAACTTTTAATGTGTGTTAAAACCTCCTAATTAGGTCACAAAAATGAGATATTCTGAAAACTAAAGAACAAATGATGATCCATGCATCAATTGAACACATAAACAAGTTTGAAAAGATAAATCAGAAGTAAAATCAATGTATTAAATGTTCAATTAAGCACATGTAAAAATTTGAAAGCAATTGGACATCATTTAGGCTTAGAAATAAATAGATTACAATTAGGTCCTTCATGCATTACATTTCTACCCTTCAAAACTCCTTCTTGGACCTTTTTGCAAGCCGCAGGGACCCTTCTGTATGACTGCAAGGCCCTTCCAGTTATAGTTCTTCTCACTTTTGGACCTGCACGCTATTCTTCTACCCCTTCGTTCAAGGGTCTTCCTGCAAGTTTTCCCTCATTTCAGAGAGAAGCCTATGTTCTTCACGCGCACTGTAGCACGCGAAGAACACAGCCATTCTCGACCGTCCATCGCACTTTTGATCTCGATCTGCGGCTGGAATCAAATGGAACCTTCGCGCGATTTGGTGCGTGCGTTCACCTCTCTTCCCAGATCTCATCTGACGGTCAGATCTCTCTCTTGACTCGCCGCGCGCTCTACCCATCTCATCCTCACCGCCAGCCTAATTTTGATTAACCTCACCCTTGCGGTGATTCCAGTCACTGAGCTGCTACTTAAGCACCTCAGTGGTGTCGCACGCAAAGGATCGCTCCCTCCTACATCTCTTAGCGATCAGTTCGTCCACTCCAGTCTCTCCTCCTCACCTAGACCCTGATTTCACAGCCACCGGCTGTGGAATCATCGCCTGCTCTCGACCCTCCTCGTCGCTAAGGACCTCGTAGCACCTGAGGACGACCCTAGAGTCTCACTAGCAAACTCTTCCCTCTGCTGGAGTCACCCTCCTCCTTTCTTCCTCCTTAGCCGCCGGCTAAGGACCCATAGGTCCCATTCTTCCTTTTAGTTTAGTTTTTAATTCTGCACAAGTAGTGTTAGATTTAGTTTGCAGTAGTTTAGAATAGATTTAGTTTTAATTGTTAGTGTTTAATGTTAGCTGTAGTTAGATTAGTCTTAGGAGTAGAGTTAGTATTAGATCCCCTCCCTCACCTCCTCTGATCAGTCCAGATCAGAGGGGAAGAATCATCTGTTCATTGTTCAATTTATCTCCCTCTTCATGTTTTGTTTTTCCATCATCCAAATTCTGATTCTTGTTTTTTTCCTTTTTAACGACGAATTTTTCATCAATCACCCACACATCCTGACCCAATTTCAGATCTGATGGCGCACTGCCTCAGATCTGAAAGTGGCGTCACAAGCACCATTTGGGGCTTCTCACTCACTCCATTTGTTTCACAAAAGCCCCTCTGTTTTAAATGGATTGCCTCAGTTTGTCAGAGCACTTTTGATTTGGATTTTAAAGGATTTTTACTCTCTGAAATGTTTTGACAGATCTGACAAATTGAAGGGATTTTTGGTTTTCATTGTGGGCAAGGACTCTGAGAAGTTCTCTGGTGACAGAGAACCAATCAGAAGAGCCTTTCATGATTCTGTTTATACTTTGTTTTGAATGCATTCGCCAGCTTCCATTAAATTTCCTTAATGCATTCTTAGTCTCTTTTTGCTATTTCAGAACTGCCATGCACTATTTGTGTTGATGATCATTTCTATATGGTGATTCTCTAACCTAAGGAGTTTTCCATACTCCTTAAGGTTGCAAGAAACTGGGATTGTGTTTCTTTGGTTTTAATTGATCGAGCTAAGTCTTCCTTCATGCTGTCTATGGCATTAGGAAGACTAACTCAATGCCATTTGAGTTTTGATCTGAAAGGATGCTTCTGATAAGGTTTTTCCTAATGAGTGTTTGAGCTGAATTTACATGAGATTTTCGTGAGATTTAAACCCCTTTCAGATTTGGATTTCAACTCTGTAAATTGTAGTTTGTTTTGAATTTAATCTTGTTCCCAGTTATACAGCAACATGCTGCAACTTGCAGCTACATTTCCCTCCATCTCCAAATTCTCTTCTCCAAATTCCCCTTTCATCTGTGAATTTTTTGTTCCCCTTTCTCCAAGTGGACTAACTGCAGCAGCAGTTAGCCATTTGACAGTGGCTTAAGCCACTGCTGCTGCTACAAAAACTCACCCTGAACAGCAACTAAAACCAACACTAAAACAGCACATTCTTCTCTTCTCCATCTCCTCTGACAGTAGCTGCAGCTGCTGTCTAAACTCAAATAAAAACTCAATCAACTCTAATTCCCTAACTTTATACAAAAGCCTAATGGCATAGACTTATTTTAAAACTGTAAATATACCTATCCATAGTATTATAACTATAACTATAGCATATCAGTTAGATTCATAGTTATACTGTAAATATGTATAAAACCTGTACAGAAATTCATATACATATGTAATCTATGTAAAAATATGTATATATACTAATCTATTATGTATGTATTTACTGATTTATGTATATATGTATGTACAGATTTATCTTTACTTATTTAGTAGCTAGATTATAGATTAACTTAGCTAAGTTAATAAGTTAGAGCAATAATTAAAGTAAATAAATCTATAAACTTGGGAATATATATATATAAAGTAACTTAAGTTAGTCAAAGTATAATTATACCTAGTATAACTTACTGTAACTTAGTTTTAATTATAAACTGCACAGAATTGCTATTTTAGCCTAAATAAAACATAAATAAATTCGTAAAAATACAATAAAAATATGTATTAAATACTTAAGTATGTAAGTTAAAACTGTTTAAGGTCAATTAGACCATTTACTAATTATTTTATAAGTAATTAACTATTTAATCACCTAAATCAACCTATATAATCAGCCTAGTTTAGCGAATTTATTTGTATAGTAAATATATTTAAAATTCAAAATTAATTAATCAATTATGTAGTATTATGTAAATATTTTATTTACCATATTTTATTTTATTTTTTTTAATAATTTATGGCCCCCAAATCGAGGGCCAAAAACGCGCACAGACGCAGCTGCGTCTGGTTTCCAACGCACGATGTGGCGCTGGAATAGCGCCACATCGTGGGCTACAAACGAAACGTAGCATATAAATATAATTTATGTTATATCTTAATCAGTCGTCATGGAGCAGGGCATCCGAAACACCGCCTGTTATGTCTGGTCCGATTACCCGAGTTGTGCTGAACTCTCATATGTGATGATATTGAATATGTGATGTATGTGTGGGGCCGAAGGCCCGAGCGTGTGCGAACTTGATGGCGTTGGGCTGAGGCCTGACGCTGAGTTTGAATAACGTAACTAAGCCACCTAATCTGAGATTAGGGCGCGCTTAGTAGAGGTCTGGTCCCACCCGAAGGGTGCTGTGTATCCCTCGAAAAGCGTGCCCGCTAATTAAGCACATTTTACACTAAGGACTCTCCACCGCAGCCTCTGAAATACCACACAGAAGAAATTGAAAGGACAGACGATTTAAAAGAAGGAACACACGAACAGTACATACAGCAGTAGAATAAGTAATATACATACGTATAAGTAAACCCACATAATTACTAACAGAATAAAACGACACTATAAATGTCGCTAAAGACCTCAGTTTGCTTCTTTAGGTTGTATATAGTGTTTTCTGAGATTTAGCGACGTTTATATCTGTCACTAAAACTGATATATATGTCACTATAAATAAATTACTAGTAAGTTAAGTTTTTACACTATGGTATCCTAATGTAGTATGAACTAACATATTAGTGTTAATAGTATAACTTGTAAATACATAGTTTAGAGTATAATAATAGATTGTTTGATGCTTGTTCATAGTTAGTATTTTTTTGCAAGCACTTCTTAGTAACTAGGTAAATAAAACATTCATTCATTCTTTAAATGTAAAGTTTCTTTTTGAATAAGAAGACAATTTTGGAGATAATCAAAGAGTGACCGAATTAAATTCAATAAATTGCCTCCCAGAGAATGACCTGGAACAAAACCAGTAAAAATTAGATAAATAAGCAAATGATAATAATGGTTGTAATGACTGGTACTCACCCATACTCACCACTATACGACATCCTTAAGGTTATATTATACACCCTATACTACAACGACATGATCATTATAATTATTCAATTGTCACCAACAAACATTTACACCATCACCTGCCTATGCTAAATTTTTAAAAGATATTTGTACTCCTAAAAGGCAGACGAAAAATCTAGGTAGACTGCATCTTCCAGAGACAGTAAGTTCCATCATATAGAGCCAGCTGCCTTTTAAGATGAAAGACTTAGGCATGCCTTTGATTTCAATAGGTGTTGATGATACCACTTTCATCCGCGCCCTTCTCAATCTCGGTGCCTCAGTCAATATCATCCCCATGGTTTTATTCAATGAATTTAAGATCAGTGATTTAAAACCTGTTGAGGTTACCCTACAATTAGCCAACCGATTTGCAATCAAACCCCATGGGATTGCCGAGGACGTCCTTGACAAATTCTAGAATAGTGTCTTCCCCATAGACCTTCTAGTCCTTGACATTAAGGTACCTAAATATCTGATTAATGCCCCAATAATTCTTGGACGACCCTTTTTGGCCACTACGAAAGCAAATATCAATTGCCATACAGGAAAAATGGATATCACTTGTGTGGGCCAAACTATCACTCTTGATATTTTCAAATCCTCCAAGAGATTCCATGATAATGATGATTTTTTTGAGGACTCAGACATAGAAATATCTAATTTGGTGGCGACAATGTTAATAGATACCCTTCCTGGCCACAAGTTTTTCAAGGACTTTGACTGTATCAGTGGTCGGCAAAATCTATGACTTGGAGCCTTATCTTCCATTAAAATCTCTTCCTAACTATCCACCTGACCCAACCACTCTAATTTCACCCCACCCTTGCACACCAACCTCACCCAACCCTCATCATTTCTTTCTCACTCCCATTCCATTGGAACCACCATCAGACCCGCTCGAGTATGGCAATCAACATGAACTCACACCATGGCCAAACTTGAGCCATTCTTCCATTTTTCCATCTCATTTTGACCCCTGTATTTTTACTAGTCATCTTTTAAGAGATCCAAAGGAAGATCTTTTTCTTGAGGGCATTCATGTGTCCAACTATTTACATCCATCTTCCGTGCATCACTTTACACCCAGCTAAATGGCATAAAAGATAGCATTGGATGGGAGATAACCCATCTTTTTACCAGCGTTCCTTTTCTCTTTCTTTTCCCAGGTTTTGACCATCCTGAACTCGACTGCTTCTCTCTAAGATAATCTCCTTTCCCTCCTAAGTTATGAGGACATTGCATATCATAAGCATGGGGGTGTTTTTAAATTTTGACGATAGATTCAAGATTTTCAAAACCTGAAAATATGTAATTTTTCTTCTGCATGCATCTCATTATAGAAAAATCATAAAAATATTTGAGGAAACTTTTGAAAATTGGGACTAAGGTTGAAAGATTCATTTTATGGTGCAATAGGATTTAATCTTTAACAAACTAGGGATAAGGATACGAATTTGATTGTTAGAAACTCTGGGACTATTTTTAGACTAGAACAAGTATCTTTCTCTAAATTCCACCTAAACTTGTGATGATTCAGTAGATTTGATCTCTTTCTGCAACCCAAAATTTACTCGGCTCAGTTTCTGACACAAAAACTTTCATCTCTTGCAAAAATTCCTGTTTCAAAATTCACACATAGCCAACACTTAAAACTAAACTAGAAAAATTAGAAAAGCCTCTTATTTAGTCTCAGTGAAATCCAAAGCAGATCATTCGTTTGAGTTACCACTTCCAAGAAGGAGGACAATGCCTCCATTGAGGATGCGATGTCAACATGTTACCACCTCGACACTGCTCTTTATCTATATTTCATATCCTTAGACAGAGCATTAAGGTGCATTTTTGCAGGTCAAGTGTCTTGGACAGTGCTCTACCCATAGCGTTAGAGTAGGAGCTTGAGTATGCTTTGAAAGCCCCTTTACACCGCATTGTGTTTTGGGGTTGTGCGCTCTTGGGTGGTGTCGTGGACAGTATTATCTCGAAGAGCTGGTGCTAGAGCCCCCTCAAGGATTGGTAACGGGAATGATGATCTCAACAAATCTATTACAGGATTAAGCTAAGAGTAAGCATGAGGGAGACAAAAAAAAAGTTTCAAAAACATGATCTTATAAATATCCTTATAAATGTTGGCTTTCACAAAGCATCGACACAAGGTTTTGAAAGATTATTCAAGTTGTAAGTCGGATTCAAGGGCCAAGGAAATCCTAACTGCAAAACAATTTTAGGTCATTTGAATAAGCAAGGAGTTAACTTGTGAATTTTTAAAGGATACATTGATCCCGATTCATCTAATTTTTGGATCCAAAGACAAATCTCGGTGTTTTATCCTTAACAAATCTTGTGCCTTTCAAGTTTTTAATCAGCCAAGGCCCCATAATATTTTTCTCCTTAAAAGTAAAAAATTAGTCTTTCCTAAAAATCTATTTTGTGAAAATAATTTTACTAAAAGACTAGCAAAATAAAAGCATGGGGGAGTGATAAATGTTAGTTTATTATCATTCTTTTGCCCTAAAACAGATTTGGCTCTTAGGGTTTTAACACCGCAAACAGGTTTTTAGGCTCCATTTAGGCATTTACCTAGGATAGGCATGCATTACATTTTAGTTATATGTTTGATGTATTTACTTGAGTGTCAGGGATAGATAGAAAGATAGATCCCGCATACCATGGCACTTGATGTAGAGAGAACTATTGAGGATAAAATGCCTATTCATGCATGTTCCTAGGCTTAGATTTGCATTTCATGTTATAAATAATGCACAGCATGAATCATCCTGCATTTAGAGTAGTTGTGTATATTTTAGGTTAATTACGTCCTTTTTATGTCCAGGAGGGAAGGAGATTTATTTCAGGGTCTCATATTGGCGATCCAAATGTACGAATTTGATTAGAATGATGATCAAAGTCCAACACTTCTGAGATCGTCCGAATCGGAATCCCATATCACCTTATGCGATCCGAGGAAGATCAATGGCCAGGAGGGCAATGCGACATCCTTACTGGCTTCGAATGAAAAATCCAACTATACGGATGGATCCAGAGTGATGATTGTAATCCGACAGCGCAAAAATCACCTCAATGAAGGCACCATGGCACCCTTTGCAACAGAAAGATGGACGACCTAGATGGTGCCATGTGGCACCATCTCGATAGCCCAACATTGGCCATCAACTGCTACTAGCACCCCTCATCATCTTCACCTTCGAATCCTACCTGTTGGATCATCATCCAAAGGTTAGGGAGCCTCCACGCTGTGGCCTTAAGAACTTCTCCTTGTGATAATCCTCGACCAAACCACATTGGTTGGGATGTTGGCCTCCATGGGAGGGGCATGGGTTCAAATCCCCGTAGCCCCCCTAATTCGCCAACTAGAGATGGCTGCACACACACACAAGGGTGTAGCACAAAGCCTCTCTTGCACAGCATGACATGGCTGAGTGATGCGTGCGCCAGTAGCTGTGAGCGGCCATGTGCTTGGTTGGCGCCAACCTTCAGTGACAGCCTGGGCGAGCCTTTAGTGACTCTTGTAACCATCACTAATTGCCTATAGGCGTGAGGATAGTTGCGGGCGTGAGTGGAGGGGGCACGATCTTCAGCAATAGCTGCAGGGGTCTTAAGTGATGCTTGCAACTATCACTACATCCCTCTACATTAATTTCTTCCTCTTCCCTCCACTATAAAAGGACTCCTACACCTCCATTCTTCACCATCTTTGCCTACTCTACTCGCACCTACTCCTAACCTCTAGTAGCCTACCAAAGCTCCATTAGAGCTTACTCTCAAGCTCCAAAGGCCTCCTATTAGTGTAATATTCCTATTTCCCACCAAATATTCATCCTTCATCCCACCACCTTCATAGGTTGCCTTGGAGCCATCCTCCCATCTCCATTCTGATAAAAGATTCCCTCCATCTCCTCACCTCCATTCCAGAGTGTCGATGAAGTTTTGCTCTACCCGACGACCTCCTGCATCTCATCGCCATCGTCCTGCATCTCACCTCCTTCATCCAAGCTTCCACTAGGCACCGTTGTCTCATCGAATAGTCGATTCAAGAGATTTCCTCTGACCCCTATCTCTTTTATGCTTTCATATATTATTGTAATAAACATTTGCGTGATATATCATTATTGTTTCATCTCTCTTGTGATCACTTCTATAAAAATAAAAGAGAAAAAATAACAAAACCCCAAAACACCAAAAAGAAACAAAACAAAATACAGATTTCAACCAAAGTAAACGTTGCCTCCCTATGTTCAACCTAGGACTCTCTTGGAGTTTCAGTTATAAATTATATTTGATAGCGCATTATGCGAGCAATGACGACAGGTTCTCCAAACACTAATTTTAATTCGTGAAACATGACTTATCATTTTGGCACTGTTGTCGAGGAGGCAATTGAATTTACTTTCGTGTTTTCTATGCTTCTTTGCATTTACATATTATTAACCCTGCTTAGCTCTGATCTACTGTCTTGCAGGTGCCTTAGCATGGAGATCCAAGTGCAGTAGACTAGAGTAATGTGTGGGTAGAATAATTGTAAGTGCCCCCCACATTCTCCCCCACTAGTTTCATTTCGCCACATTCATAACGAAGACCTAATCTACTTAGGTGTTGGCATAAACCCTAAGATAAAATTTGTTTGTCTTGTTTGCCACCTCCACTCATCTCACCTTCGCATGTACGAAAAAGAATACTTTTTGTGGGATGAATCAACATACACACTTTATACACTCACATTTGAGGCTCATAACCTAACTTGATTTTTATCTACTCAACCAAGATTCCGACATGTGGAACTGGTCCACACAAATGAACACATAAAGGAGTAGAAATCAGTCTAGGTTAACCATCTCTGCGTGCCTAATTTGTGGTGCATCTGGATCGCTTGATTGAATTGTTTGGATCGCATCACCCAATTTGAAATTGATTCATTTTGTAGCGGCCTCATAGGATTCAATATTCAAGTCAAGCCAGGTGGTTGATTCTTACCTCCACTCAATTAATTAAGTTAATTTTACTTGATTATGAGTAGAGAAAAATAACTTAGGTTAACTCAAAATTGTGTCATTTAGTAGTATAAGGTTGAATTAACCTAACATTTTAGAATTTTTTAACTGGTTGAGTCCAGGTCGTTCATTGGGAGGTATAATTCATTCTACATTCACTAATTATCTTTTATTTTTTTCTTTAAAAGTATAGGAGGTATATTTAATTTAATTATAGAAACATGAATTTTGCAAAAATTGATTTTATTTGAAATAACATGCAAAATCCCATATGAAATTTTATTTACAACATTTATTTCAAATGATTAAAGCAAATAAAAGTTTATACATTCAGTATATGCTTTATTACAATTAAAAGCAAAAGAAATTAAGAAAAAAATAAAAGAAATTCATTATATCTCTTCAGGCTTTCTTCTTTGCCTTTATTTCTTCTTTCCTTTTCTCTTATCTATTTCCTTTTATTCTATTTACATTTATTTTTCTCTTTCTTTCTTTTTCTTTTCTCTCGAGATCTTTCTTTCTTTTCTTCTTTTTCTTCTCCTCCTGCCTTCTTCTCCCTTATTCTTCTTAAGTATTTCCTTAGTGCCTACCTGTTCTCTCCTTTCTCCTTTTTCCTTTCTTTCCCTTGATTTCTTTCCTTTACCTATCCTTAGCTTCTCCAGCACCTGCTTCCTTCAACCCTTAGCTTCCTTCGACACTTTGCCTTCTCAGCTTCTTTATTCTCTTTTCTTTTCCTTTATTCCTTTCAGCTGAATCGGGTTTTTTTTTTCTTCTCAACCAAAAAATAGTTTTTGGTTTGCGGCAAGGTCCTTTCGAGGATACACAGTACCTTGAGATCAGGGTGGGACCAGACCCTACTCGATCCTCGCCTAATACCATTAGGGTTCATTTTTGGTTTTTTTTCTTTCTTAAGCCAAACCAGCCCTCTCTTGAGCTGAACCAGCTCAACCGCCTCCAAGGGTTCACCCTCCTAGGGACATTGCACACACACACGCTATATACTCAGAGGTTCAGATCAAATTTTGCACCGAGTGCTTGACGACTGAATCGGCTATACAATAAATTGCTTTTATACCTACACACACGCTTTGAATCTTCCGATGTGGGACTATGTATTCCCCCTCCAGACCCAACATCAAGTGATGATTTCTCCCTACTTAGAGCTCCAAATCAAGCAAAATAAAGCTTGATAGAAAGCCCTAAGATGGCTCTATAGGATTCCAGGGTAAATTTAATGTTGATAGGATGTTTTCCTCTTCAATTTGAAAGGCAAAGTTAGGGGGTTCCTACAGGTTATTTATGCTTGGAAATAGAATTAAACTTACGGTGTCAACAGTTTGGTTTCTCTAGCTTATCTAAGGGTCTGAATAGATCCTACAGGTAATTCTGCATCTGCTAGAAGGGAGTTTAAGCTCATGAGAGCTTCAGGTAACATAGAGAAGCTTCAAGCTTCACTGAAGGCTTCAGAAACTGAAGTTTCTAACTCTAATATGTGCAACAGACACTTAAGGACATGTCTAATCTATTTCAACAAGTTCCAAGGATTAAAACTAACTGATCTGGGTAGGATTTAAATTCAAATTTCATCCAAAATCTACTGTAGTTAGTTGGGGTTCAAAAATAACCCATACAAAGAGGTTGTTAATTCCAACAAATAAACAAGTCTGAGCTCACTTAAATTTCTCTCAAATCATTCAACAAGATCTTAGAAATGACTCTAACTCTTCAATTCCTCAAATTGAGCTCAGAATCAAAATTTCCTCCTCAAGTTTGACTTTGAAGCTTAAAAATTGACTTTCTGATTAAAGCTTCATTTCACAAAATTAACACCTTGAATAGGATCTTTACAACCTTAGAAACAAGTTTAGGTCCTTAAATTGATGTTTCAACTAGAGTTCCTAAGGTTCTAAGATTGTCGCCTGAGCTTTAAAGGTAGTTTGATCGTCAGGATAAATCAAAGGCTATTACACTATTTGGATCATAAAAATAGACTCATGGATCAACAATGATGCTTCCAGACTCCTTAAACACAACTTTAACCTAACTGACAGACTTCTCCAACTTTGCTGGAGTTGGAGAAGACAAAGACCTATCTCAAGCTCCAGACACTTAAACCTCAAAGAAAATACCTTAGAATAATCAGTCATCATCAAATCATTGATTTGGAGCTTGAGATACTGACTCATCGGAGCTTGTCGGAGATCCGGTGAGTCTAGAAAAAGGCAAAATTGTGCACAGAGAAGTCAATTGTGCCATTTTTGATCTAAAAAGGATCCTGAGGTTGCAAGGAACCTTAAGAACTAATCAAATTCTTCAATTGATCATTAAAATTAAGATTTAATAGTGAATTCCATTTTTAAAGAATCTGGATTGGTTGACGCTTAGGACTTAGTCTCCCACTCAAATAAGTGGTTGAGAAAAGTCACAAGAGGATTACGATCATAAATACTTAATTAATTTTAAGTTTTAATTACTCCTAAGTTGTCGTTGACAGTGAGCTCAGGAGCTTTAATAGAATTAGGTTTTTAAGTTATGTATAGAATTTAATCAAATTAAAATGATAATTAGGATCCTTAGATGATGAGTAAGTGATGGAGGATCCATGAATGTGAATCTAAGCTCAGTTACTGCCGCCATGGATAGCGACAGTAGCTGTTGAAGGTGGTTATGAATTAGGCGAATCAGTGATAGCATTAATGTTTTAATGGATTAGAAGTGATCATGAGTGATAGAGGAAGATGATCAACGGCTTAAAAAGACAAAATCAAGGCTCTGGCGAACGCAAAGAGCTCACTGGAGTCGAAGAAGATGAAGTCTGGAATCTGAAATTAAGCTAATCTAACTAACTAATTAACTACCTAGACTACTCCAACTCCTACTCCTACTCCTACTTACTGTTACCTGGATGAAGGGGTTAAAGGGACTTCGTTGATGGCTCATGATGGAGGATGAAATCAGAGGGAATGAGAAAGATCTCCTACGGGCGAATTTGGATGGAGTAGAAGATCTCCTTGGTCGTCGCCTTTGTCCAGAGATGTAGCAGACCTCGGCGAAGTTCCTCAACTAATCAGGATGGATGGAGGAAGTTGAAGGATGGTGTGGAAGATCACCGAAGTTGCAGACGGATAACCTATTGGGTCAGCTCAGTGATAGAAGAGGGAAGGGAGCCAACTTATAGAAATCGAGGGGGTGGGGGTCTATTTATAGTTGACGGTGATGAAGAGGGCGGCGGAGTCTGGACAAAGGAGAAGCTAGGGGTGGTTAACCACCGGCATCATCTTCGACGACAGTGTGGTTAACTTTTGCCTAAAATTAGGATTAAAGGATCATCCAGACCGATGGATGAAAATGGAATGGTGAGCACAAGCTCTAGGAGCTTGGAGAAGGTGGAACGACGTCGGATGTGCGGTGATCGAGTGGTGGAGACACCCTCTATCATCAGTCGTCTAGCCGGTTGAAGGAAGAAGAAGAAGATAGGGACCTATGTGCCATGAAACCTAATGACCTATATGAAAATTAACGACCCGTTTGAAATGAGTAATAAGGACCTCAATGTAAACCCAGGTTTTAAAGGTTTATTTTAACTTAGATCTTTTTCAACTTTTTATATATGATTATAAATAAGGTAATTATTATGTTTTCACCTTGAATTTACATTTTTGACCTTTTTAAGTTAATTTATTAAATTAGGTAAATTACTTGAGCTATTATATACTTAGGTATACATTATGTTTAAGTTAATTAACTTATTAATTAAAGGAATGATTAATAAGATCTCGAGTCCAATTATTAATTAGATTGTTAATAATATTAATTGAATGATAAAATATCATTTTAAACTTATTTTAATGTCCTTTACTATGTATCCCTTATTTTATAATTAACCCTTATATATTCGTATCCTTAGCTAATTAACTAGGAAGACTAGTTAATTAGGGGTAATTAGAGATCATGATGAGTCTCTCATCACCAGGCACTCCATATTTTCTAGATTTGTAAAGGAAAATACTTGAACACGTGATTTCAAACTTGGTTTGCCTCATGAAAATTTGGTTGAATATACCTAACACTTGAATCCTAAAAGCTACTAAGCAAGTTTTGAATCTTAAAACTCACTTCATCCTTAATAATCTTGCTTGAAAGCTTTTTTGTTGTCGATATACACACATTCTCAAACAAATCATTAAAGGTACAACCCATTAAGGGCCCATCAAAATCCGAAAGCACTAAATATCCCAAGGTTAACTAAAATTGATTAGATGTTCGCCATAAGGACTGATTTGTTCTTCAGAGCCCATATTGAGATTGTTCATAATTAACCTACTTATAATAGTCCATCTAATGTCTAGCTAGGGGAGTAGCATGAAATGACTGTGGCTGGGGGGTACACTAGGAACCAGAGGTGCAAGCCAAAGGAAGAACCTTCTCCCTAGTCTCTCCTTATAACTGGTTGGATTGACTGGATACAAGTAGAGTAAATTGTCTATAATCTTAAGATGAATTCTGAGAGTCTACAGGCCTTTAGGCTACCCAACCTAAGGACAGGCTTGTATTTTTTGTGCTGTAGCATCCCTTCTCTTCCCCATCCTTTCGACTTCCTTCCAGTGTATGCTTGGAAGGAGGTCATTGAACCCTCATTTGGAAGGACCTATTGACCATTCCCGAAGGTGGAGGTTTAGTTATAGCCAAGTAGATCCCATGGCTAATCAACAACCACATCCCCACCCCCGAACCAGCAGGAGCTGATTCAAAGGCAGTTGGAAGAATTGCAATAGATGCAACAATGGTTCTAAAGAATGAATGGTCAGGGCACTCGACCCTTGAAGGATTTTTATGATCCTTCAAATTATGAGGATAGTCCTAGCATTGTGATCCCCGTAGATGATGTTGAGATCAAGCCTTAGGTTTTGAGTCTAATTAAACACTTTCACAGGCTTGGCTCCGGGGACCCATTCCAACATTTGGAGGATCTGATCACTCAGGTTCAGACCACCAAATCGCGGAATGTGGATGAAGAACAAATGCTCAAGAGGCTTTTCCCCATTCACTCTAGGATAAAGCCACACATTGGTATTGTTCCATTGGAAGACCAATTGCTACCGGACAACTTTGAAATCAGCCTTCCTGAAGAAATTCTTCCCAATTGGGCGAACTAATGCGTTGCGATGGGCAATTACCACTTTTGCCCAGCGGTAGGGGGAACCGTTTCATGGGGCTTGGGAGCAATTCTAGGATCTCTTGTAGAAGTGTCCACACCACGAGGTGCCTAAATGGCAAGTTGTGTAGTTTTTTTATCGCAGGTTGAATGATCAACTCTGTAATCATGTGGATGCTTCTTGCGGTGGCAATTTCCTCAACAAAGACGTAGATAGCGTGTATGATTTGTTTAAGGAAATGAGCGAAAACTCTTCAAACCATGCCTCCATGGAAACCTTCAACCAATCCCAACAAACTAGATCAAATGCCAATGAGGTCCAAGATTCTCATACATTTGAAATGGAATTGATCTGCAATAAATTAGATAAGGTGGATCAAGTTGCTAAACGAATGGAAGAGTGGATGTCCAGAAACTCTAATTTTTCTAGATCCACTCAATCCCAAGGCTCAGGATTCCATTCTTCGCAAGCTCCTAAGGGACAGAGTTTGTGAACCAGCTGGAGTCGGGTCGACCTTTGGGTCAACTCTTATTAGAACCTTATGGGTTCCAAACTGGGGCCTTTGATGCCAGTTTTTCTGATCCTTCTTCATCCTCATCTTATAAGGATGTTCATGCTATGCAGTAGAACGTTAGGTCCAACCCTTACTCGAATTCTTACAATCCTGGTTGGAAAAATCACCCTAACTTCTCTTGGAAAGATCAGGGGCAGCAGACCCAATATCGACCCAACAACAATGTATCGCAAAAACCAACTGGCCAGGGTCATGTATATACTTAGTTTCCCTCAAATCAGGTTAATCAGTCCATGTGAAATGCTCAACAACCCGTCGAGCAGGCTCACTGAAACATAAAGATGGTAGAAATGCAAGGGTCAATGCTCCAGCTCATGCAACAAATGAAAACTTCACTGGACACCTTGCAATCTGTACTTAGTGCAAACAACCGATAGCCCTGATCTCGACCATCACAACCCGTACCAAACCCAAGGAATGAACAAAGCCAAGGCGTTGGGCCTCAAGGGTTTGTCAATGATGGGAACACCATCATGAGCCATAACTAGCTCAATTTAGTTATTATCAAGGTATAAATGCTCCTACATAACAACCAGAGAGCCATAGTTCATTTCATAATAATTCTTATAGAAAGACAAGGAAACAGGGTTAAAACTACAGTTTTGCCATAATATCTTGAATACAGAACAACCATGGTTTTTTCTAGGGGTAATTAAGGGTCAAATGGTCTTAAATATCCAACAAGTGGGTTCATATAGACAGAAAAGGATTTACACGTGTTTTGAGAATTAAATGACTTTTGAAACCCTAAAAACAGACCCGCTTAATTAAATGAGGTTCTAGTCAGAAAAAAATTCACCTAAATCCTCTTAAATTCATACGAAAATATTCTCTAGGGTTTGGTACTTTTAATTTGTCCATTAGAACCCAATTTGACCTAAAACAATCTCAGACTGAAATTTGCCCTAATTTGGGTTTTTGCATACATTAACCAGCCAATTAGTTCAAAACCAAAACCATTGTATTCCTTAGGTCAAAATTAGGTTTGTACTAAAATTTGGGCCCAATATGAAATTGTCTTGACCTAGTTTGCAATTTGGTCCTGCATGATTCTTTTATATCACACATATGCCCCTAACTTTAAAGATACTTACAAAAAGTCCCCTATCTTTATCATCATTTTCTTCAAATAGGTCCCTGTCACGATGAATCCTATTCCTACAAACTCCGACAACCTAAATTTGGCAAGTTCTCCTTGATTCCTTGACGAATCCCTCTCAGATTTGAAAGGGAAGTTTGTCAAGGAATTCCTTTCCTTTTGAGCCAATTCCCATGCCCTAAAACCTTCCTAATCTCTCATGAGAATGCATGAGAGATTTAGGTATCCTAGAGAATTCCTACTCCAATGAGATTTCCAAGCTTGGGAAGCTTGCTTCCAAAGCTCAAAACTCCATTTAGAGGCCTATAAAAGGACCCCCAGATCAAGTCGAACTTCCTAATCTCGATTTTGGCCAGAAACTCCCTATATTCTTCCTCCCTCTTTCGACCGAAAGGCTCCTCTATCTACGACGACCTCTTCTGTCCTCAATCCTCATCCGTTCGCAATATCAACAACAGATTTGCCTTCCTCATCCTCCTCCGTGTCATGCCATACCAGTGGATGCTCCTATCTCCATCATCACCGTTCTTCCCCCACAGGAGTCACCTTCGTCTCCGGTGCCAGCCATGCCACAACTGGCATCATCTCTGCCCCTCTTTGTCTCCCAATCACCTACATAAGTTCCTTAACTCCTCTACTTTATTCACACACCAACCGCACTACATTTCGACCGTTGTATCATACCGACCACCTCCATCTTCCCCATCTCTGACCACTCCTCTGGTGAGTCCTCACCTCCATAAACCACCAATCAATTCAGTAACCACCTCACGACTTTTGCCGCATCATGCCCTACTAAACCCCTCTCCCTATTTGCCTTCCCATCCACCTAAACCCTTTATCGAACACCACACCCTCCGCACCAACAATCCGAGGTCGTCAGACCTCCTCACTCCGCCAATCACCTACACACCACCACGGTTACGTTTGTCATCATCCAGCGACGCTTGCTGAATGCTTTTACACAAATGAGAGGTCTTATTCTTTGTTTTCAGGTAGCAGGTCATCGCCGCCATTGACGAAGCTTCGAGCAAAGCTTGAAGCTCGCTCCAGCACCTGTAGGCCCCAGATGAAGTCCCAAGCGCAACAGAGCATCTCCAGGATCACATTCCAAGAGCCAATTTGGGTCTTTAACTGGTCCTTTGATCGTAATCACACAAAGCAACAGTAGCAGTTGCACACAGAGGAAGGGAGGTGGGATTAGTCCCACCTCGAAAGCTGACAAGCATGCTCACCTGCATAAATTGATAAAGTTGCATAGGTTATTCACCCCAACACGCACAAGGGGTGAGGTCCCCGCACGCGCCCTCACGCACCTCACCTGAGACACCTTACATATGGGTCTGGCCAATCCGTATACCCACCTAACCTAAGCACTCCTTGGCTGCCACTTACGGCCGGCAGCCCTGGTCTCGGGTGCATTCTATTCGAATACCTGATTACCCGAGGCCCTGGGAGGGTGGATCTGTGAGTGAATGAGAGAAAAGCACGTTGAGGAAAGGGGGTTTTGCTCTCAGGACCAACGGTCGACACTTAACCATTTGAGGAACCTCCCCCTTATTCATGAAGAAGGAAGAAGAAGAGAGAAGGCACAACAGTAGAGGAAGAAAAGAAGAGCAGCCCAATGGAAGAAGAGAAGAGAAGCTATAGAAGAGAGAAGCCCAACAGAAGAAGAAGAGAAGAAAGCATAGAGAGAAAAAGAAGCAGACAGACACTGTAGCAGAAAGCAGGATAAGTCGTCTGATTGGCTAAATAGATGTCTGAGCATCATTTGAAGTGCACTGTGCACTTATATTATGTGGAATTCATTTGCTTAGTATTGTTGAAATATTTGAGATAATTGCTAGGGTTAATTGGTGATGCAAATCATGATTTTACCCCATTCCTTTTGTACTATATGACATTCACTTTCATTCATATTTACTTGGAATTCTATTGATTATATATTTGTGTTGAATTGGGATCTTGAGAAGTATTTTTGCCAATTGCTCCCTGTGTTCGACCTTGGACTTTCATTTGAGTAATAAATATTATTTGTTTTCAAGCGATTTCGATCTATACTACAATGCATCATTTAAAACCTTGATTTTGCTTTGTTAACATTTTGGCATCGTTGCCGGGGAGCAACGTGCAATTTAGATCTCTTGATTGTAATATCAGATTTGGTACTAACTTGCTCTATCTCTTTTGACTTTGATCTATTTCAGGGGATTCATTAAAGAAGATCAGCCACACATCAGCCACTACAGTGACAAGTAATCTCCATCCACCCTCTTTTAAGCCTCTGAGTCTGAAAAGCTAAAAAAGAAAAAAATGAATTAGGGCTACTTACATTCTATTCTTAGACAAATCATCAAGTTGCCTAATTTGATACATTCTAGAGAACATCCAACCCAGATTTATGCACCTACTTAAAGCTTAAGGTATCTAGGGCTATCACCTTCTCGCTTGAGCCCTAGGTACCGCATTTGGACAAAATTGAATTGGACCAATCAGAGCCAATTAGGGTTTCCAGTTTAAGGTTTTAGAGATACACTTGCTTAATCAAGAATTAACCTTCCCAAATAGTGTGTGACTAAGCCCTGGTTGAATTGATATATTCAAGCAAACCCTAAAAACGGGCTCTTAATTTCATTTGAACACTAAAAGAGAGACCTAAATTTTTCAAAGGACAAAACAGGTGAAGTTGACCCACCTTGTTGGGTTAACCAATCTACAAATTAGGTCACTTTGCACAAAAACATCTTAAAGTTCAAATGAAATCATAAGCACCTTGCTCTTAATTTAAAACTGGTAGACTTAAGAGGTCAAGTCCCCATTCTGGTCTACCTAGATCATCAGTGACAAGAGAGGTTGGGTGGGGGAAACCCTGTAACTTGTGGGGGTGCTCTAACGTGTAGGGGTCTTCATGGAACTCTCCCTCTCTGGCTGCCCAAGTAATTCTTAGTTGGATGGCTTTCTGACTAAGGGATATCATCCACCCCGAACCTCTATAGTCATCCAAAATTTTTCGGTGTCTTGATTGGGTCCATCACCTACTATCCCTCATCTATTCCATGGGTGCATGTTTAGGAGGAGGTCCTTAAAACCATCCTTGAGGCCTCCATTAGATATTCACTCTTGTCGAGGTCGAGCCTCAACTTCTGTGTTTGTGCAACAACCTGATCACATTGACATATCCTCTGATTCAGAACCTACTTCCCCTTCACCAGCTATGGATCACCAAGAGGAACAACCTAATCTTGAGCAATAATTCCTTGATTTCCAAAATTGAATCAATGCCATCATCAAGCCACCACTGCGTCCTCAAATTTAAGATCACTATAATCCTACAACGGTGGAGATCGAACCCTGAATCATCATTCCTGTGGGAGGACTCGAGGTAGATCTCAAGCCTAACATGCTTAATATGACTCCAAAATTTCATGGCTTGAACTCCGGTTATTCTTTCCAGCACATCAAAAACCTAAAACATCTGGCCCACACCTTTAGGGTAGATGTACAGAATCGGGACGGATTACACTTAAAGCTCTTCTCATTCTCCCTGGTTGACAAAGCCACCCATTGGTTTTAGACTCAACCACACATTATCAACACATGGGGAGAACTTCAAACCACCTTCCTGCAAAAATTCTACCCCATTGGTCGTACCAACATGATGTGACACCAAATCATGCACTTCTCCTAAGGAGCAGGAGAATCTCTACACGAAGCATGGGATCACTTTCTAAATCTCATGCATAAGTACCCCCATCATGGAGTTCCGAAGTGGGAACAAGTTCAATCCTTTTACCACAGACTCCATGAGGATATCAAGCTCTTTGTCAATGCAACCTGTGGTGGTAGCATCATGGGTCAACATGAGGACAGGATTTGGGAAATTCTTCAGAACATGTGTGAGAACTCCTTGAACAATGAGTCATTAGGTGTGTACGAACAGAAGTCCACATGAGCATTGACAAATAATTAGGGGGTACACGAATCCTGAGGCCTTTCTACACCCGTTGATCTGGAGTTGGTAGCCAGTCAATTGGATAAGGTCCCCATTATCGAGAAAAAAGGTGGATGACGTCGCTTGTCATCTACACAAATCCACCTTTGCACCTCAAAGCACATACACGCACTCACCCACAGGAAGGGAGGCTGCACACAACATCTACCACTCTCCGGGGATGGATGCATATCCACCCCCATCTGATTATGGCTTCGGAGGCAACGCCCGTCCCCTAATTATCTTGGAGCTCCTTAGACCTACGAGGATCTTCATGCCATCTAGAATAATCCTTTCTCCAACACTTACAACTCTGGATGGATTAATCATCCTAGCATTTCGTGGTCGGGAAATAACCTGAATTTGAGACCTCAATTCCAACCCTGACCACAGGCTCCGCATCCTTATCAACCTACCCAACCAAGGCACACTCAAAACATACAATCTGGACCACCTAAAGAAGATCATACATCTTTGATTCTGCATACCTTGGTTGACATGCAAAAACAACACAAAGAAGAGATCTCTAAGTTACGAAATCAATTGGCCTAGTTGACAAGTGCTCGCCAGCCTGGTGCACTTCCTTCTTAGCCTCTTCCAAACCCAAATAACATGCCGAACCAGAGGCGCGTTATGAACCCAAATCAAGATCAAGCTCACTTTGTATATCAAGCCCCTTCTGCTCCATCACCTAATGGGATGGATGCTTCAACTTCATACTCGGGATTTCAGCAACAAACACCTATTTTGCCAAACCCAAACCAAACTCAAGCAGGATTAAATTCCATCACCACCCGTATTAGCAAAGCAACACAAGACCCACCCTTTCCTAGCCACAACATGCCTGAGATTGTAAACCTAATCCTAGATTGGTCATCCAGGACACACCCATCCTTGATAAAGAGCCTGAGCCAATTTTAGAGGAACCATCTAAGGTTCCATTTCCTGAGGTCTTGACCAAGGGAAAGAGGACAACCAAACATGTGGCACTTGAGGAAGGCATTGTTAAGCTCTTTGATTAGGTCCATATAAACGTCTCCTTGATGGATACGGTTCGCCATGTATAGGCTTACGCACGATTCCTGAAAGACGTGTGCACACCTAAGCATAAGCCGTGAACCAAAGGCGGGAACCCAATTGTACTGTCGAAGCAAGATAGCTCCGTCATCTTGAGCAAGCTCTCACCTAAGGCAAAAGACCCAAGTACCCCTCTGATCTCCTGTGGTATTGGTGGTATACAATTTGACCGAGCCTTACTAGACCTAGGAGCTTCCACAAATTTGATACCTACATCCCTACTAGACTACTTTGAGGAATCTGAGCTTAAAATAACTGAGATGACTTTGCAATTAGCTGATCGATCAATTAATTCACCAAAAGGAATTCTCGAGGGTCATAGTTAGGGTACATGATTTCTATTTTCTAGTAGATTTCATTGTCTTAGACATGGATGCTCCTGAGAACTTGAAGAATACACTGATCATATTTGGGAGACCCTTTCTGGTCACTGCTAGAGCCAATATTAATTGTGTGGAGGGCCAAATTGAGTTAAAATTTGGGAGCAAAACACGAAAGATCAACATCTTTAAGGCTCAACAAGGAATTAATTGCGGGGTTATAGAACAAATCTGTGATATCGAGGCTATGGTTGATGATCTATGTTTCAAGGAAGACCCGAATATTTCTGATCAACCACATGAAGATCAAAACCCACAATTCGAGGAGCATGAACCTAACCTAGACACACCCATAGTTCCTTCCTTTGCTTCTGACACCAACCCTGAACCACGCACTACTGTTGATAATCCTGCTATGGAGTTGAAGCCCCTCCCTGACCATCTCAAATATGTCATTTTAGGTTCCAATCAGACGTTTCTTGTGATTATCAACTCCAACTCGCACCTAATTAGGAAACATGCCTGATTTCTACTCTCCAGCAACATCGAAGAGCCATTGGATGGACTCTCGATGATCAAATTGGCATCAACCCCTGCATCATGACCATCCTGTGAAATGTAGAGATGCCTAAATCCAAATCTGCAGGATGTCATGAAAAGGGAGATCATCAAGTAGTTAGATGCAGGGATCATCTATCTGATCTTCGACAGTTGGTGGGTGAGTCCAATACAAGTTGTGCTTATGAAGGCAAGGCTCACCATCATCACGACTGAAATCAAAGAAACCATACCAACCAGTATAGCAAACTCATGGAGAGTCTGCATTGATTATAGAAAACTCAATTCCTCAATGAAGAAGGAAAATTTCCCACTACCGCTCATTGATCATATCTTCAAGAAACTAGTAGGAAATCGATTCTTCTACTTTTTGTATGGGTACTTTGGTTATAATCAGGTTGCAATCCATCATAAGGACCAAGAAAAGACCACCTTCACTAGACCCTTCTGGATGTACGCATTCCGAAGGATGCCATTCTGTCTCTGCAATGCACCCGCTACTTTTCAGTGGTGCATGCTTGCCATATTCTCAAATATGGTAGGTGAATACCTTGAGGTCTTCATGGATGACTTCTCGGTATTTGGAGAATCTTTTGATGATTGCCTCCTGCACTTGGTCCAAATCCTTAGGCGGTGCATCGATGTGAGCTTGGTTCTTTCCTGGGGAAACAGCCACTTCGTGGTACCTGAAGGAATTGTCCTGGGAAATCTCATCTCAGAAAAAGGCATCTAGGTTGATCAAGCCAAGGTGAATTTGATTTCCAAACTCCCTATGCCTAGCTCGATCAAAGACATCTGATCCTTTCTAGGGAATGTCAGTTTTTACCGTCGATTCATTCCCAATTTCTCGAAAATCATGCGCCTCCTGACTACTATTCTATCTAAGGATGTCCCCTTCGAAATCACCGAGGAGTGCACTCAAGCGTTTGAGATCCTAAGTGATCGAGTTACCCAAGCACCTATCTTGCAGTCCCCTGATTGGTCTCAACCCTTTGAGATCATGTGTGATGCATCTGATTATGTTGTAGGTGTGGTACTTGGGTAGAAAATAGATGGGAAACTCGTGGTCATCTACTACGCTAGCAAGACACTTGTCGAGGCTCAGCATAACTACATAGTTACTGAGAAAGAGCTACTAGCTGTAGTATTTTACCTGGAGAAATTCAGATTGTATCTTTTGGGTTCGTATGTCATTATATACTTAGATCACATTACAGTGAGGCACCTCCTCCTGAAGAAGGATGCGAAACCTTGACTAATCCACTAGATCTTGTTGTTACAAGAATTTTATCTTAAGATTCTCGATAAAGTGGGAAAGCAGAATGTGGTAGCTGACTACTTATCCTGCCTTCCATCTGATAGTATCGACCCTTCCAGACCCATCATAGAACACTTTCTTGGTGAGCACCTCTTGACTATTAGTGTGGAACTTCCTTGGTTTGTTGATTTGGTAAACTACTTGGCATCGCATCAGATCCTATCTGATTGGCCGAAGGCCAAGAAAGACAAATTGCTTTCCGATGGCAACTACTACATCAGGGGAGACTCGTACCTCTTCCACATAGGTGCTGATCAGATCGTCAGACGATGCATCCTGAAATCGAAAATTCAGGACATTTTATCCTTCTGCCATGACCAGGCCTATGGCGGACACTTCTCTGGACATAAAACCATAGAAAAAGTCCTCCAGTGTGGCTTTTATTGGCCCACATTTTTCAAGGACACATACGATCACTATAAGGCATGCACTCATTGCCAGACTTTGGGCAACATGAGCCACCGCGATATGATGCCTTTACAGTCGATTCTCGTATGCAAAATCTTCGATATCTAGGGGAATGATTTCATGGGACCCTTCCCTATCTTGGATGACTTCGAATACATTCTTCTCACTGTTGACTATGTGTCCAAATCTATTGAAGCCATTCTGACTCGAACCAACGATCATAAGGTGGTAACCAAATTCATTCATCAGAACATCTTTTCTCAGTTCGGGATTCCACGTGCCATTATCTCTGATGGAGGGACCCATTTCACGAATGCTCAATTTAGATCACTGATGACCAAATACAGGGTGTCGCACCGAACTTTTACTCCTTATCACCCCCAAACCAATGGTCTAGCTAAGCTACCGAATCGAGAGATTAAGAAAATCCTTCAGGTCACTGTCCGACCTGACAGGAAAGATTGGTCATCCTGACTTCCGGAAGCCTTGTCGGCTTATAGGACTACCCACAAGAACCAATTGGGCATGTCTCCTTTCAGATTGGTGTATAGGAAGGCATGTCACCTCCCTGTCGAGTTGGAGCACAGAGCCTATTAGGCTGTACGGAAGTGTAATCTAGATCTTTCTAAGGCAGGAACCCACAGAAAGCTTCAAATGAGTGAGATCGATGAACTACACAATGACGCATACAAGAACTCGTGAATTTACAAAGAGCAGGTTAAGGCCTTTCACGACAAGCACTTATCTAGAAAGATCTTTTATCATGGATAGAAAGTCCTACTCTTTGATGCCAAACTCAAACTGTTCCTAGGAAAAGTCAGATCAAAATGGATTGGACCATATCTTATCAGATAGATTTTTGGAAATGGAATCGTTGAAATCAGTCAACCTAGCCATGATTCTGAACCTATTATTGTGAATGGCCAGTGACTTAAGCCATTCATTGGAACTCACCGATACACACTTGGTTGAGGTATCTTTTGATCTCCATTCTCCCTAAGCTCATTGCGCTTGGCTGATGGTGTTAAACTCAGCACTTAACAGGAGGCAACTCGTCATCTTTTTGAAAAGCCTGAAACCCTTCTTGACACATCTTATACTGAACTCATATTGTACTTTAGGGTTCGTCCATTAGAAAAGGCAACTCCACCTCTAGTACCCGTACCAGAGCTTCAAATCTTCCACAACAGTCACCCCGACCCATCCACCCACCCAAAACTTATTCTAATGTACGATCTAAGCTGAACTCAAACCTACCTAATTTACAATGAGGACATTTCAAATCGTAGGCATGGGTAGGTATTAAAGTGTAAAACATTGTAAGAATCACTTCACAAGAAAGGGTTTCATCAAAAAAATTACATACTCCAGAAAACCAAAAAAATAAAAACCTAAAAAAGAAAAAAAAATGGAGAAGGGAGGAAATTTTGCGAATTAATTTGCATATCATTCTTGAGGAGGTAAAGGGGAGGTAACATAAATGTCAAAAAGGAGCATAGTTTGAAACAAAGAAAAAGAGATAGTCATTAGTAAAAGATTAAGGAATCTACTTAGTTCTAGACCAAATCAAAAGAAAGAAATAAAGGAAATAAAAGTGCTAAGAGACAAAAGAGATTAGTATGAACGCTGATCTTACTCCTTTTGGTCTTGTGTTTAGGCTTAAAAATTCAAGTATCCAATAAGATCTGGATAGTCCTCAAAAGGTTGGGGAAAATGTGAAGCTTAAGTATTAGGTCTAAGGCTTAGGGATTATTCAGCCTCGTTAAACTGACCTCTAGTTTGTGGGACTCGATAACCTAAGCACCCTAATCTACACACTGTCTGGTTCAGTGCACTTAATTACCAAAATCACGCAAATGCATTGATTCTACTCTGAAAAGGCTACATAGATTTGGAGCGGCTAATTGACTGGGTCGATCTTTCGCTTTTAAGTCGTTTGTAGTTTAATGTGGTGGAAAAATCGACTAATCAATTTTTAATAAGAAATAACCACTCGCAGAGGAGCGGGTCGTTTCCACAGGGAGGCAATAACGTATTAAAATTCGCGCCACTTAAAAATGTTTGTTCGGAGTCAATTTGGACAAGAACCAAGCCAAGATTGCCTTTAGATTAAGGTTTAAGCAAGAAATAATGCTGAAATGGCAATTATGATAAACTACAGGATATTTTCCGCAATGCAGACTGAATAGAATATGAATAAAATCTGGCAATGGCAGAAAATGTAAATTTTAATCAATGCTTTACTGTAGCAAAACAGGGGAATTTTTCCCCGTTGTCTTGCGCGACGAGGAGCCGATGGCTGGGCGCGGGAAGCTCGGCGGAGGTCCCTTGGATCAAGGGCTTCGAATCGGTGGTGACGGCGAGTCGCGCGGCGGCCGGAGGTGGCCGGACGAGCTCCGGCGGAGGTGCTGCAGGCGGTTGTGCGTGGGCGCGCGGAGGGTCTGCGGAAGGCGCTGGCGCGCGGAGGCGTGGCTGCGGTGGTCTGCAGGCGGGCGCTGGCGCGCGGAGGCGTGGCTGCGGTGGTAGCTGCAGAGGTCGGTTGCTGGCGGTTCTGCAGGTGGCTGTGCGTGGGCGCGCGGAGGGTCTGCGGAGGGCGCTGGCGCGCGGTGGTCTGCAGGCGGGCGTCTGCAGGCGGGCGCTGGCGTGTGCGGTGGAAGCTGCAGAGGGGGCGCTTGCGCGGTGGTTTGCAGATGGCTGTGCGGTGGAAGCTGCAGAGGGGCTGCGGAGGGCGCTGGCGCGCGGAGGCGTGGCGGTGGTAGCTGCAGAGGCTGTTGGAGGATGCTGCAGGCTGGTCTGCAGGCGTTGGAGGAGAGCGCGGGCTGATCTGCAGGCGTGCGCAGGTCAGCAGCCGGTGAGCGGTGGAGGGCGCAGGCGGCTTGGTGGCCGGTTGGAGAGTGCAGGCTGAGGAAGTGGAGGTGAGCGGGTAACTTCAGACGTCTGGGAAATTTCCCAGACGTCTTAAGTTACTGAGAGGGTGGCTGATCAGTAGCTTGCGTGGTGGTCTGCGACGACGGCGAGGAAGATGCATGCTGATGTGCTCACTGTAATGCGGGCGAGCTCCGGATGGCGGTGTGGCCTGTCACACCACACGCCCACGGTGGTGGAGACTCGCTGCCACGGTAGAGGCCGGCAGTGTGGATGGAAGAGAGAGAATCTCTCTGCACAGTGGTGAGTCGGTGGCGGAGGCCTGCCTTGCTCGGCTGCCTCCGTGCTCCTTTTGTAGTGGCATGAACAATTTTGAAATTAGCTGCCGACCAGATCCACCGTATACGCTCCCCCTTGAATGGCTTTCACTGCATCACGCGGGCGTTGGAGCGGCAGCCAGCCGTTCTGAAAGAAGACGAATAAAGAAAATATTATTAAAATATTAGGGTTATTTATGTATAGACCCTCAACTTCTATGTTAATAAAAACAATATACCTAATTGGTTATCTAATTAGATGAATGCTATTCTAAGCTAATTCTAAATGCACTTAAGATATGAATGCAATGTATGGATTATGTAATTAGATTAAAACTATGAATTAATCTATTTACATCCTAATTTATACTAAATAAATGTTAGAATTAACCTAATGTGTAGGCACTTAAATACTTAAATAGCCCACAACTATGGGCTAATCAAATACCCCCATGCCTAGTTTTTGCTAGTCCCTAGCAAAATTAAGCGAAACCTAGCACTCTAAGTAGACTAGCCAACTCACTTAGTCTTCCTTCAGAAGCATATTAAGTTCAGGTTCTAAACCCAAGGTCCCTAAGTAGTTGCTAAGTTACAGACTAGGTCGGCTAAAGACGAGTTGTAAGCACAAGTTTCCCTGATTTCTGACTCTACCCTAAAGTTTATTGATCCCTGAGATTAAAGCATCCGTGCTTTTGCATTGGTCCGAGTTATTTGAGTTAAAGGAATTTTTTTTTTTTTTTTTTTAATAAATTTTTTTTTTTTTTTTTATATGTACAAATGTATGCAATTATGCTATGTATATCCCCAAGTACACCCCCCCATGCCTAAAATCTGCAATGTCCTCATTGCATAGAAGGATATTACCTGGGTCAAAGCTGGGCTGAATAGCCGAAGAACCTGCAAATCAGGTTCAAGAATTGCAGAAATAGGCCCTAAAAATGAGGAAAGCAAAGTTGGCCTAGAAAATAGGTAACCTAGGATGTTGGCGAGCTGATGATGAATCCCGATAGCAAATGCTCGCCCAACTAAAATGGGAATGAAATCTTCCCAGGTCACTAGAAGAGGTTCTAAAGGATAAACAGTTAAAATAACCTCCAAAGGGGTAGGGGTAGGATGACAAGGATCCTCCAAAAAGAATGGGGAAGGAATGGTATAGAGATAAACCCCCAGGGTAATGGACTGACTAAAGAAATCATCAATCCATACCCGATACTCCATTACAGAAAATATTGGTCTGTTAAGCCCCCTGGTCAGAACAAAACTGAGAAATTCTCTAAGGCAAGGATCGTCTAGGGTGTCCAAGTTACGAGGTTGTGGGATGGCCATAAGATCTAGGTTGGGTTTAATCAGCTTGGTGTCCATCCCAAACACTCTTTCTAAATCCTCAATTTCATCCCTAACATTCCTTGCACCATCACGTGGATCTTCCTGCTCTTCATTAGGAGTCACAATTTCGCTTTCAGATATAAGAGAATCAGAGGGTGACTTCGAAGTGAATGAAGGCAGGTTGGAAGCAACAGATCTAGGGATTATCCTATTAATGTCATCCCCGGGTTTTTGTTCTTTACTCACATCTTCCCCGGAGTCTATATGTGAATCCACACAAATCTTAGAAATTGCTTCCAAATTTTCCATCATTTTATCATGAGGAGAAATATCATCAATGGGTGTGCCAAGGAAACCTAATTTGGTCAAATTTGTGACATCCTCAGGGGCTAACTCTTCAAATAAGACATAATCACCCTTAGTGTCACTCCAAATCTTGAATGTAGGTTCCTCATATAATTCGTCTTCCTCCTCATCACACAATTCATCATGTACCCGAGGTCTAGAATCATTTAATATCTCAGCAGATCCCCTAGGGTGCTCTATCTGAGGTAAATTATTTACATTGGTTACATCAGACTCCTCAGATAGGTCAATTTCTTTAGGGTTAGGTTCCCTAAGGGTGGGTTTGAGTTCCATATCATGATCAGAAGGGAGGGTAGGATTAACAACTTGACTTTGACCCACTTCATCAAATGTCACGAAAATACTATCATCTGGGTCGAGGTCTTCCAATGGCACCATCATTCCCTTCTTTTGACTTTAATATAATTCAGGTGGATACTCAACCTTATCATCATCTTCCTCGGGTTGCCACCTTTCTTCATCCAATGCATAGCTACTTTCATGTGTATTTTCCTCCCACCTAAAGTGTAGATCTCTCAAGGAAGTGTCATCTAATGGGGAGGTTTCAAAATCGATCCTCGAAAAGTAGCTATTCTCCCCAGAATTTCCCTTCAACTTAAAGTGTAGCTTTCCCACGGGAGATGCATCTATTGTAGAGGGGTGTACGTCATCGTCAATGGGGCAGATTGGGTGGCTAATTTCATCTCTTTCTTGTTGGCCTGCTCTCAAAGATTCTCCTAACAATTCACTCATTTCATTTTGCATTTTCTGTATTTCCATCTTCAAAGAGGAGAGGTCATTTTTATCATAAGAGAAGTCAGGCTCAGGCTTATAGTACCCAGGAGTGTTTGTCCAACCATTATAAGTTTTCAGGGAGGGTGGGTTGGGTATTTCTTTGGTATGTGGGATATTGGGCAAAGCAAATCCCGCTCCTGAGTTCTGCTCACTAATTTGGGGCTTAACTAGGCCAATACTCCTATAATAGGAGTAAAACGGATCCCAATGATTGTCATTATGTCCATCAAGGAATGGACCATCTTGGCATCTGGGATCGAAGGATGCAAAGTGGGGGTGAGGGTGTGGGCAAGATGTGAAAGGATGAAAATCAATGTGGTCCATTCTAACTCACACTTCAATCAGAATTCTGCAAGCAAGACACAATTCAAAAAGGACCTTTTAGGTCTTTCCCAATTTAGGCTTTTGATTTTAAGTCAGATTGCAGGTGACAATACAATTTGTTCAATCAATTTACGCGCCTATTGTCGACCTATGGCTCGCCTAAAAAGACCTAGTTGGAGCTTAGGTGTTCTTCCCTAAATCTCAAATGGTCAAGTAAATCCAAAGACGGAAGATCGAGGGATGCAAGTAGGCCTAAGCCTTCCTTTGAAGCTGTGCTTTCGCGGTGCTCCTCAACTACCCCCAAAAATCCGTGACAGGGTATCCCCCTCTTTGGATTTACAAAACCTTTGATCTCAAGTTCCGAACACTTCAAAATCCAACAAAAGGAGGGCTCTTGTCCTAGTATTTCCAAACCTAAGGAGTGTCTAGAAGCGTGTCGTGGTGCAAGTGAAATAAGTGTGCATACACTGTAAAAGATTTTAAACTTTGAATCGCACGCCAAGTTTGAAAATGAAATCCTTGGTTTTTAAAATGTCCTTCCTTTAATTAGTCCTTTTTCTAAGAAAATATGTGACCACTTGTTAGATTTATTCAGTACAGATTAGGTGGTCTTTGCATTAAATCCCAAATGCAATGCGTGATCAAAAATAGGATGCAAAGTAAGAGAATGCGTACCTTGCCTCCAGCGATCTTCGATGCAAAAATGCACGCAATGCAGAAAAGCAAATCTAGAGGCTGCTCATACAGACCTAAATGGTTCGTCCTAGGGCAGGCAGCTTCTAGCAGGCAGCTCGTTTTTTTTCTTTTTCTATTTTTTTAGAGCTACTTATGCACAAGCAAATAAAAGAAATAATAAAAAAAAAAAAATAAACCTAAATATAAAGAAAAGGGAACAGGCTCCCAAAAATTACCCAACACGGGTCCAAAATAAAATCAGGGAACAAACCCTCAAAATATGCCCCAGAACAAGGGTTTCAAACTAACTGTAATGAAAAATTAAGTCTTCAGTCTTAATTCTATTCTAATTAAATTAGAGATTAAATACAATGGTGTCCGTCGCGTCCTTGTCCTTCTCCTCCTTTCAAAATTATTTGTCCACTTCTCGTCTGGCGACGTCAAGGGTCGCCTCTCACAGTGGCTGATTCTTGCACAAAATTTCTCGCACAGAAAAGAAAATAATGAATGGTCAAATCTCTGTGCAATTGACAAATAATCAAAATAAAATTAGGCGAAATTATTGCGTCTGTTGCCTCCCCGGCAACGGCGCCATTTGACCGAGTCGATCTTTCGCTTTTAAGTCGTTTGTAGTTTAATGTGGTGGAAAAATCGACTAATCAATTTTTAATAAGAAATAACCACTCGCAGAGGAGCGGGTCGTTTCCACAGGGAGGCAATAACGTATTAAAATTCGCGCCACTTAAAAATGTTTGTTCGGAGTCAATTTGGACAAGAACCAAGCCAAGATTGCCTTTAGATTAAGGTTTAAGCAAGAAATAATGCTGAAATGGCAATTATGATAAACTACAGGATATTTTCCGCAATGCAGACTGAATAGAATATGAATAAAATCTGGCAATGGCAGAAAATGTAAATTTTAATCAATGCTTTACTGTAGCAAAACAGGGGAATTTTTCCCCGTTGTCTTGCGCGACGAGGAGCCGATGGCTGGGCGCGGGAAGCTCGGCGGAGGTCCCTTGGATCAAGGGCTTCGAATCGGTGGTGACGGCGAGTCGCGCGGCAGCCGGAGGTGGCCGGACGAGCTCCGGCGGAGGTGCTGCAGGCGGTTGTGCGTGGGCGCGCGGAGGGTCTGCGGAAGGCGCTGGCGCGCGGAGGCGTGGCTGCGGTGGTCTGCAGGCGGGCGCTGGCGTGCGGAGGCGTGGCTGCGGTGGTAGCTGCAGAGGTCGGTTGCTGGCGGTTCTGCAGGTGGCTGTGCGTGGGCGCGCGGAGGGTCTGCGGAGGGCGCTGGCGCGCGGTGGTCTGCAGGCGGGCGTCTGCAGGCGGGCGCTGGCGTGTGCGGTGGAAGCTGCAGAGGGGGCGCTTGCACGGTGGTTTGCAGATGGCTGTGCGGTGGAAGCTGCAGAGGGGCTGCGGAGGGCGCTGGCGCGCGGAGGCGTGGCGGTGGTAGCTGCAGAGGCTGTTGGAGGATGCTGCAGGCTGGTCTGCAGGCGTTGGAGGAGAGCGCGGGCTGATCTGCAGGCGTGCGCAGGTCAGCAGCCGGTGAGCGGTGGAGGGCGCAGGCGGCTTGGTGGCCGGTTGGAGAGTGCAGGCTGAGGAAGTGGAGGTGAGCGGGTAACTTCAGACGTCTGGGAAATTTCCCAGACGTCTTAAGTTACTGAGAGGGTGGCTGATCAGTAGCTTGCGTGGTGGTCTGCGACGACGGCGAGGAAGATGCACGCTGATGTGCTCACTGTAATGCGGGCGAGCTCCGGATGGCGGTGTGGCCTGTCACACCACACGCCCACGGTGGTGGAGACTCGCCGCCACGGTAGAGGCCGGCAGTGTGGATGGAAGAGAGAGGATCTCTCTGCACAGTGGTGAGTCGGTGGCGGAGGCCTGCCTTGCTCGGCTGCCTCCGTGCTCCTTTTGTAGTGGCATGAACAATTTTGAAATCAGCTGCCGACCAGATCCACCGTATACGCTCCCCCTTGAATGGCTTTCACTGCATCACGCGGGCGTTGGAGCGGCAGCCAGCCGTTCTGAAAGAAGACGAATAAAGAAAATATTATTAAAATATTAGGGTTATTTATGTATAGACCCTCAACTTCTATGTTAATAAAAACAATATACCTAATTGGTTATCTAATTAGATGAATGCTATTGTAAGCTAATTCTAAATGCACTTAAGATATGAATGCAATGTATGGATTATGTAATTAGATTAAAACTATGAATTAATCTATTTACATCCTAATTTATACTAAATAAATGTTAGAATTAACCTAATGTGTAGGCACTTAAATACTTAAATAGCCCACAACTATGGGCTAATCACTAATCAGCACAAGTTGATTTGGAAGAGTTCCTGGTGCAGAAAGGCCGAAAATTCCCCTCGAAGATGCGCAATAACATATCATCTCCTCAGTGCTTGTTTCCTAGGATATCTAAATATTCTACAGGGGGCACGTAAGCACCTTGTGCTTGTTCAAATGCCATGGGTAACATTATCACGAAATATCGATTGCCAAGGTTTGGATTTAGCTACGAAATGCATGGGTGGGATTATCCTGAAGTCTCGAAATCTAGGGTTCTGGGGGTTTCCATGGGCAGTGCTATCTTGAAGCATCGGTTGCCAGGGACCCCGCAAGGATTGATGGTGGGAGCTAGGAATTCGATACAGACCATGTTGTAAAGCCAATCCAAAGCTAGAAATAAAGAAAGAAGAGAGAGAGAAAACTCTCCAAAAATAAAAAAAAATTTCTATCTCTCTCTTACAAAAATGCACTACAAACTAAACCTAGGCTAAAACATATTACAAGCATGGGTGCTTTAACCGCGAAGTTCAATGAACCTTAAGTTAGTTCCTGTGGGCCTTAGAAACCTTCGCGGTGGACTGAGGCTAGAGCTGGTCAGGTTCGGATCTTGGTTGGTACTTGAGTACCTCTAGGCCTACTATTGGCATTCTGACCTAATCTACAAAAGAAAGCACACAGCAAAAATCTGAGCATAAAAAAGCATATGGTCTAGAATTTGAGTTAATTCCATGAGATTTTGCTAAGGGACTAGCAAAAGCTAGGCATGGGCGTATGATGGGAACAACAACATGAGCCATAACTAGCTCAATTTAGTTATTATCAAGTAATAAATGCTCCTACATAATCGCCAGAGAGCTATAGTTCATTGCATATTCATTCTGAGAGAAAGACAAGGAAATAGGGTTAAAACTACAGTTTTACCATCATATCTTGAGTGCAGAATAACCACGGGTTTTCCCAGGGGGTAATTGAGGGTCAAATGATCTTAAATATCCAATAAGTGGGTTCATACAGACAGAAAAAGGTTTGCACGTGTTTTGAGAATTGAAAGACTCCTGAAATCCTAAAAATAGACCTACCTAATTAAATGAGGTTCTAGTTAGGAAAAAATTCACCTAAACCCTCTAAAATTCATAGAGAGATATTCTGCAGGGTTTGGTGCCTTCAATTTGACCATTAGAGCCCCATTTGATCCAAAATAGAGTCTCAGACTGAAATTTGCCTTAATTTGAGTTTTTGCATAAATAACCCAGCCAAACTAGGACAAAATCAAAAACCAACTTCACCATTGGATTTCTTAGGTTAAAATTAGGTTTGTACTAAAATTTGGGCCTAATCTGAAACTGTCTTGACCTAGTTTACAATTTGATCCTGTCTAATTCTCTTTCTTTTTCTTGAGATGAAATGGAATGCTATCGAATCACCGATAACAATCTAGGAGAGCTTTTATTGATAAAAAAATAATGAAAAGGTTACATGATTGAACCCCATTGGTGTATGAGATTCCAGCAACTATTGACAATCATATCCACATTCACTGGACTCTCCTAAGACAAGCACTCATTTCTAGCTCTCCAAATATACCATAAAACAGCCACTGTAGATAAGTATGGCTTATTCACCCTCAAGAAAGAGCTCCTGAGATTCTCCCACATGGGAAGAGATTCCCTACACACCTTCCTCCAGACATAATCTGTAATCACACAAGTAGAAAATATATGAATGCTGGAATTGTTATGCATCCCACACAAGTGGCAGAAGTGGGTAGGGGTTCCCATTTTCCTTTGCCTCAGATCTCCAGTAACCAGGCCATCGCTTCTGCATAACCACAAAAAAATTTGTATCTTCAGTGGTACCTTCAATTTCCATAACTTTTTCCCCACCTCATCTACTTTTGCCATCCTGGAAGAGTTGACAAGCTTGTCATATGCAGCCGCTGAGGAGAACGTACCCTCCCACTTGTATGTGTCATATTCCTTAGCTGTGGGTTTGAAAGCAGCAAGCTCTTGCATGAGACGCTCATTTTCTGCTTGTGTTCTTGTTTCATTTTCATTCCACATTACATTGTTCAAAGACCAATTTTCAGAGGCCGTGTCCCAGTAATCACATACCACAGCATTTTTATTAGAAGCGACTGAGAAAGAAAGGGGGTAGCTGTCTTTTATCACCCCACTAGGCAACCAATTTTCCAGCCAAAATTTGAAGCTTTTCCCATCACCTAAGACAGATTTGAACAAGCTCCAATTATTCACCAAGGCACGCACCACTGATGACAAAAAAGGAGAAGGTTTGTGTGGATTTAGGTTGTTCTTCTCGTCATTGGCAGCCCCATAGCTATTATGAATAATCTTTGTCCACATTTTTTTCCCCTTGTAGTAGTCGAACAACCCACTTCAAAAGTAGGGCATCATTAAATTCTTTGAGGGACCTAATACCCATGCCACCAATCTTCTTTGCCAAACAAACTGAATCCCATTTTACAGGTTGAAGGAAAGCCCCATGATGAGAAGCCCCTTTCCATAAGAATCACTTGCGCATCACGTTGAGTTGTTTCCAATTGATTTTAGGGCTCTAAGAACAGAGAAGAAAAAAATAGGAATGGATGCAATGATCGAGTTCAGTAAAATATACCTCCTACCTTTTGATAAGTAATGACTACTCCAACCCTCTAATTTTGTAGCCACCTTTTCATATAGGAAGGACCAATCTACTTTCCTTAGTTTAGTGCACCTCAAAGGCAACCCCAGATATTGACAGGCAGTGAGACCACAGGCATGCCCAAGATGGTGGAGATGTCATTCTTGATCAATCCATTCATACCAAAGCAAACCAAGGAGGACTTGCTTCCATTAAGTCTTAGACCAGAAATCTCGCCCAAAATCTTTACCATATAATATAGCGCTTGTGCTTCCCTCTTCCCTCCTTCCACGAAAAAGACAGTGCCATCCACGTATTGGAGAATGGGAGCCAAGGCCCTATTGTTAGACATAGAATACCCCTTATCAACCCATCAACTGCTAGTTTGAATGCATATCTTGCCAATGTATCCACTGCAAGATTGAAGATCACAGGGGCAAGTGGCCACCCTTGCCTTACCCTTCACTGGGGCTGAATCCAGGCTCGACATGGTTTCCCATTTATCAGTGGGGAATATGAGGCAGTTGTGATACGTCTCTTCACCCATTGTATCAAAAGGGGGGAATTTTCTCTTTTAAGGATTTCCCATAGGTACGGCCAGGAGATTGAGTCATAAGCTTTGGAGAAATCAACTTTCCATAGAAAGGCCTTAGACTTTCTCCTGTGCCATCCCATCACCATCTCTTGCGCCATGATGAAGGATTCTTGTAAAGACCTCCCAGGAAGAAAGGCAGACTAGATAGGCATTATCAAATCATTTAGTACATCACGCAATCTACTGGCTAAAATCTTGCTGATAATAAGGTAAATAGAATTTGACAAGGCAATGGGTCTATAGTCTGAAAAGTTCTCCGCACTCGACTTCTTTGGTAGCAAGAACAAGTAAGACTTATTCAATCTCTCAAATCCAAAGTTGCCCAATTCAAATTCATGTATAACATTCATCACATCCTTTTTGATGACACTCCACATTTCTCTATAAAAGAATACCTGAACCCCATCCGGTCCAGGAGCCCCCTCATTATTCAAATCTTTAATTGCTTTCAATGTTTCTTATTTAGAAATAGGAGCAATTAGCATGGCCATCAAATCATTACTGACACTTGGGAAGTCTGCCGATGCCATCCTCCAAGAACCCCTTGGTGCAGCCTTGGCAAGCTCTTCGAAATACCTGCCAGCTTCACATCTGATTTCATTGATAGAAGAGATAGTTCTCTCACCCATTTTAATTGATGAAATGAGATTGGACCTCCTCCTAGCACTGGTCACAAGATGAAAGAACTTTGTGTTGGCATCACCTTCCTTGAGCCATAGTTGTCTAGATCTTTCACACCAGTCCATTTCTTTTTTCAAATCTTCCTCCCCAATAACTTGCTGCATCTACTGCCGTTGTTGCTGTTCCTGAGAACTCAGTGCAGCCTACATTCCTTTAAATCCAGATCTTTGATCACTGCCAGTGCCTCCACCCTCCTTTGCTCCCTGATCAGTGCCACTATCTGCCCATACTCTTTCAGCAAGGATTGCATACCTGCCAACTTAGAAGCCAATTGATGTGTGGCAGATCCCTGCACATCCTTGTTCTGCCACCAGCTGGATAACATCTCAACAAAGCCCTCCTCCCTAAATGAAGATTTCTTGAGTTTGAAATATGACCCGATGTCAGAATTCACCCCACTGTCCCACACAAGTGGAGTGTTGTCAGAAAAGGGCCTATCGAGGCTCATAACAGATGACAGTTGGTGCCTCTCCAGCAAGCTTGTTTTACCAAAGAACCTATCCAACTTAGAGGTCTGTCCACTGCCATTTCTCCAAGTGAACTCAACCGCACTTGTAGGGTACTCAGTGATACCCAAATTCTGCACAGCCATCTGGAAACCAGCCATAGCACTATCATTCCTGCCCCCAGGTCTGTCATCACTTGAGAGAGGACAATTGAAGTTGCCTCGTATGAGCCAAGGTACCTCCTGCACTCTTTGATGCATTGCAGACAATTCATCCCACAAGTCTGCCCTATCTATAGTAGCACATGGGCCATAAATGCAAGAAACATACCACTCCAAATTTCCTTGGAGATTTTTGCATCTTCAAGTGAGCACTTGCCTATCATGAAGGACTTCTGTTACATTGATACAAGACTTTCTCCACCATATAGGCATTCCACCAGACCTTCCAGCTACTCCACCACACAATCTGCACATCCTAACTGTCTAAATAAGTCCCATACCTGACCATTCTCCTCCTCCAAGTTTGTTTCTTGGATAAGAGCACAATCAATTTCACACTCAGAGAGATATCTACTTAGAGATGCCCTTCTCACCTTATTGCGCAACCCATGCACATTCCATGTTAACACTCTCATTCCTTGCCTGATTGATCCCTTTGAGACAAACAACTCACATACTCAACCATGATCAAGTTTGCAATAGCTTCCTCCATTATAGGGGTTAGGTTCTCCTTCCTTCTCCTTCTAAGCATGTATGGGGAGCGACCCAGCCCCCTTTTTTGGTTTGACCCATTTCCAAACTTCAGATCACCAGGGATAGTGAACTGCACTTGGTTCACCTCCTTGAGGGCCCTACTATCACTACTGAGCACTATTTCCATACCTGACTTCCCCTCCTCATTTCTACTAGGCTTATCTGAATCCCTCTGTAAAACATCTGCATAGAACCATTGCCTTTGGCCACAAGGACTTGGCTGATACATCCCAAGACAGTAACATCTTCCATAGGCATCAAGTCCCTCTCTATAGAGTCCAGGTGACAATCCTTCCTCTTCTTTGATTCAGGGGCCTCATCTGATGAAATACGACCCATCAGTTCAGCCTGTTGCACCTCCTCAGATCTAGCCACAGACGTATTAGCACAACCCTGTTCTGGTAGCACAGAGACTTGCCCAACCACTGCTAGGCGAATGAGCCACGAAGAGCCCTGTCATCTGATAGTAATCCTGTCAAGAATTGAACCATTTTTAAGGACATTAGCCTCAATTCTAAGTGATAGAATATTACCTTCTCCAATCATGACTTTAGATCCTTCACAAATAGATGCAAAGCCTGCAACCATCTTGACAACAACTCCCTTAGATCTTAAATGCAATGGCAATCCCTTGATCTCAAGAAGCACCCTCCTAGATCCCATCCTTTGGGGGGGTTGATCAGGGGGAGCCCCATCGAAGGGGGAAACCATTCTCTAGAGCACATTGATATCATCAAAAGAACTCGACCGAAATTGCAACCTTTCCACATCCATCATCCCCAGACCAAATACAAGAAAATGAGACTGGGAAAGCATTGCCACCTTCCAGCCCACTGACACAGGTTGCAGGGAACTTACCAATTGTTGAAATCTCTCGATCGAGGGTTTGCCTATCATGATCTCACCAATCAAAGCACCCCTCAGCATGATCTCCGCAGAAGAGATCTCCTTACATAGTGGAATCTCCACTTCAATTGAATGACTGCCAAGCACCGGCAGTGGTGGTAGTCGAGGCTCCTTCACCGCTTCCCGACTTGGATGCTGAGGGTCATCCTTTTGTGTAGTAGCTTCACCCTAGGGCAAGAGTCGCGCTTGTGCCCTTCACCCCCACAAGCCAAGCAGACAAGAGGGTTTCTACAAATCACAGCCATGTGACCCCTTCATTTGCATCTGAAGCACGAGATCTCACCATTAGTTCTCCTCCAGGGCCTTCTTGGGTTGAGATTGGCCGCCCTACCATCACGCACTTGCCATCCCCTCTCCCTTCTCCTCTAGTTCCTTGACCTCCATGTCTTCCACTCACCCTCATCCTCAGCCCAAGTTGCTTCCATGCCACTGCCCCCTGTCGCCCGATGCCAAACACCCTCTCTTCCTCTCATTTTCAACTACTCTCCAACAACATCTGTCTCTTTTGTCTAATTCTCTTTTATCACACATATGCCCTTAACATTCAAAATCCCTACAAAAAGGCCCCTATCTTTATCATCATTTTCTTTAAATAAGTCCTTGTCACCATGAATCCTATTCCTACAAACTCTGGGGACCTAAATTTGGCAAGTTCTCCTTGATTCCTTGATGAATCCCTCTCAGATTTGAAAGGGAAGTTTGTCAAGGAATTCCCTTCCTTTTGAGCCAATTCCCATGCCATAAAACCTTCCTAATCTCTCATGCGAATGCATGAGAGATTTAGGTATCCTAGAGAATTCCTACTCCGACGAGCTTTCCAAGCTTGGGAAGCAAGCTTCCCAAGCTCAAAACTCCCTCTAGAGGCCTATAAAAGGACCCCCAGATCAGGTCGAACTTCCCAAGCTCGATTTTGGCTAGAAACTCCCTATATTATTCCTCCCTCTTCCGACCAAAATGCTCCTCGAGCTCCGGCGACCACTTCCATCATCATTCCTCGTCCGTTCGCAATACCAGCGATGGATTTGCCTTTTTCATCCTCCTCTGTGTCACGCCATACCAGCAGACACTCCTATCTCCTTCATCATTGTCATTCTTCCCCCACTAGAGTCACCTTCATCTCCGGTGCCAGCCATACCGCAACAAGCATCACCTCTGCCCCTCTTTATCCGCGAATCACCAAGATAAGTTCCCTAACTCTACTTTATTCACACACCAACCGCACTACATTTCAATCGCCGTATCACACCGACCACCTCTGCTTTCCCCATCTCCTACCATTCTGCAAGCAAGTCCATATCACCTCCACAAACCACCAATCAACTCGCCAACCACCTCACGACCTTCGCCTCATCACGCCCTACCAAACCCCTCTCACTATTTACCTTGCCATCCACCCAAGCCCTCTACCGAACACCACCCCATCTGCACCAACAGTCTAAGGTCATCAGACCTCCTCACTTTGCCAATCACCAGTGCACTACCACGGTTACGTTTGTCGTTATCCAGCGATGCTTGCTACGTGCTTTAACATGGCCGAGAGGCCTTATTCTTGCTTTTTAGGTAGTAGGTCATCGTCGCCGTTGAAGAAGGTTCAAGAGAAGCTTGAAGCTCTCACCAGTGCCTGTAGGCCACAGGCGAAGTCCCAAGCACAGCGGAGCATCTCCAGGATCACATTCCAAGGGCGAATTTGGCTCTTTCACTAGGCCTTTGATCGCAATCGCATGAAGCAGCAGCTGCAGTTGCATGCAAAAGAAGTGTGGTGGGTTTAGTCCCACCTCGGAAGTTGACAAGTGCTCACCTGCATAAATTGAAAAAGTCTGTTCGCCTCAGCAAGCATAGGGGGTGAGGCCCCCACACGTGCCCTTACGCACCTCGCCTACGACACCTTACACGTGGGTCTTATCAATCCGTATACCTGCCTAACCTATGCACTCCTCGGCTGCCACTCACGGTCGACAGCCCTGGTCTCGGGTGCGTTCTATCCGAATACCCAATTACCCGAGGCCCTGGGAGGGCGGATCCGTGAGAGGAAGGAGGGGAAAGAGCGTGGAGGCATGGGGGTTTTGCTCTCAGGACCAACGGCAAACACTTAGCCATTTGAGGAACCTCCCCTTTATGCGTGAAGAAGGAAGAAGAGAGAAGGCACAACCGTAGAATAAAAAAGAAGAGCAGCCCAATGGAAGAAGATTAGAAGAGAAGTTGTAGAAGAGAGAAGCCCAACAGAAGAAGAAGAGAAGAAAGCACAGAGGGATGGAGAAGCAGATGGACACTGTAGCAGAAAGCATGATAGTTGTCTGATCGGCTAAACAGGCGTCTGAGCATCATTTGAAGTGCTCTGTGCAGTTATATTACGTGGAATTCATTTCTTAGCACTGTTGAAATATTTGAGATAATTGCTAGGGGTAATTGGTGATTCAAATAACTATTTTACCCCATTCTTTCTGCACTATCTGACATTCACTTTCATTCATGTTTACTTGGAATTATATTGATTATATATTTGTGTTGAATTACAATCTTAAGAAGTATTTTTGCCTATTACTCCCTGTGTTTGACCTTGGACTTTCATTCGAGTAATAAATATTATTTGTTTTCAAGCGATTTAGACCTATACTACAACATAGCATTTAAAACCTCGATTTTGCTCTGTTAACAGGTAATGATGGGGAGTCACATGCTCAAGCTCATGCTATCTATCAGGATACCCTAGTGCCTCCTGGAGCAAACCAAGTTCCTATCATAATCAACTGGGAGCCACCTGTTTTGCCCAACCCTCCCCAAGGCACTAACCAACAGCATTTTGCCACGGCAAATAACATCACCATGAGGAGTGGTAGGAGACACAAGGGACCTACCCAACCCCATGGCAACACCATCAGTCCCTGTAGTAAGAATTCTAGACTCCCAACTAAGAATGTGATCAATAAAACATCAGAGTCTAATTTGGGTGTATGTTGTTGTTGCATGGGCAAATAAAAAAGTCAGAGGAGAAATTGGAGGAAAGGATGCCCTTACTTCAGGCTTTCAAATTGACAATCATTTTACTCATTGCGGCTATCTAATCAATCCCCACCGATGCCATAGGTTTACAGAATTCATATAAAGCAAAGCATAGAGCGGAATCTGAAAACATTAGGAGAGTAGTCTTGTTTTATAACACAAGCACATTGATCATAAACAAACTACCTCCTAAGAAGCAGGACCCGGGAGCCCCGCTGATTTCCTGGACAATAGGAAACATCACTTCTGATTGGGCCCTCCTCGACTTGGGCGCTTCCATTAATGTGATCCTCACCTCATTGCACATGGAATTGGGTCTAGGCTACTTGAAACACACTAACATAATCTTGCAGTTAGCCGATAGATCCACTACAAAACCAAGGGGTATTTTGGAGGATGTTTTAGTCAAGGTTAATGATTTGCATTACCTTGCTGATTTCATGGTCTTGGACATGGAAGCACCAAAACAACTCAACCACATCCTGATTATTTTGGGAAGACCTTTCTTGGCTATCGACAAGGCAAGGATTTATTGTGAATAAGGAATATAGAAATGGCCTCTGGGAATTGAACTAATCGATTTAATATTTTTGAGGTCTCAAAGAAGGATAAAATTAAGTGTGGTTTGATGGAGGAGCTTGGCAAAATAGAGGAGGTAATGGCCATACATAAAAGACAACCTTTTAAGGGCCAACTCAACACAAACTCAGGAAGAAAAGCACACGAATGCACGGATAATTGAGTACAAAAAACACAAACAACAAACTGTGGCAACCCGGGATGAGGAAGATATTCATGAATTTGGAAATTTGTTGGATGACTCACATGATCAAGTTAAAACCCAACAATGTCCTCATCTTGATTTTTTAGAGTTTGAGGTTCATCTTTTGGGTGGGAATCATGAGGATCAGGATGGTTGGATTAAGCACCCTGATTGTGAGGATGAAATTGATCTTTGGGGAGAAACTCTTGAAATGTTAGGTATTCTAGAGTACCAACAAACCTTGACACATCACAAAACCCTCATCGTCCTTATTCACCCAACCATTGCATAATTTCTATATCCACCCACACCTCCTCTGTACTGAATCAACAAAACTCCTATTCAAAACCATTTGGGCTCTCCCTGCACCACCAGCTTGCCACTTTCATTGATCATCTCTTTGGAAAGCCCAATTTTACTCTCTGGGACCCATATCTAGGGACCTGGAAACTATGTTATGCAGCCTCAATGTTAGTTATTTTTGATTGAGGACCTTGCCTAGCTAAGGCACTAAACTCAGCATGTGTAAAGGCAATTTCGAGCTGACCAGAATCTCACGGAAACCAGGTGCTATTCTTCCATTTCTGCTCTCCTGCATGCTTTCACTTTAACAATGAGGAAATTGCATTACCTAAGCATGGGAAGGTGGATATCTTATGAAATAATCTCTTTGTCAGCGTAACAGTAATTTCTTGTTATTTTACTTAAAAAAAAGTAGAAGTAGAAGAAGAGAACTTAGGCATTAGGAGTTGCAAACTCTAGGAATTGATACTTTGGGACTTGAATACTTAAACTCTTCAGGTCTTCGGGCTTAATTAGCCTGGGTGTCCACTTGAATGTGGACTTAGTCTCGAGTCCTCACCAAGTAATTTTTTTTTTAATTTGGCTAATAAATTAGGGTGATAACTGATGGGAACACCATCATGAGCCCTAACTATCTCATTTTGACCAAGAAAAGAGAATAAAAGCTCCTACATAACCTAGAGAAGGGCCTAATTCAAGGGATTACTATTCTGAGAAGAAAATAAGAAACAAAGGGTAAAACTGTAATTTTACCATTGCAGTACATCAACAGGATTTCTCTGGGGCTAAACATAGGTCAAATGTTCTTAACAGGATAAAAAGTGGGATGGTCCAATCAGAAATGAGTTCATGTGCAATCTAAGAATTAAATGACATTTTGTAACTCTGAAACAAACCCACTTAATTTTACAAGGTTCTTGTCGGGATAAAAATCACCTAAGCCCTCTAAAATTCATGAAAAAATACCCTCTAGGGTTTTTAACCTTCAATTTGGCTTTTGAAACCTATTTTGTCCTAAATAGGGGTCTTAACTAATTATTTGCCCTTAATTAGGTTTTTATGCAAAATTGCCAGTCAAACATGGTCAAACCTAAAATCCAACTTCACCATTGGATTTCTTAGGTCGAAATTAGGTTTGTACGAAAATTTGGACCTAAGGGGAGGTCCTTGACCTACTTTGCAAAACAGTCCACCTAATTACATTTTGATCCCTAGCTTTTGAAAGCCATTACGCAGACCTCCCTATCTTCTTTGCCACTCTTTGAAGTTAAGTCCCTCCACCATTACAGTAGAGGAGTCCTACTCCGATGAGGATTCAAGGAGGATTTCTCCCTGATTCCTCAGAGATCCCCTCTCAGATTTGGAAGGGAGATTGTTTGAGGAGTTCCCTATCATCTGAACACAATCCCAAGATCTGATTCGCACCCAATCTCTCGTGCGAACGCTCGAGAGACATGGGTATCCTTTGCACCTACCTACTCCAGCAAGAATTATTGCACTTGGAAGCTTGCCTTCCAAGCACAAGGACCTCCGCCAGTAGCTATAAAAGGACCCCCTATCCTTGCCACTGCTCTCAAGCTTGAATTAGCCGCAGAAAACCCCTAAATTTCCTCCTCCCTCATCTCCGGCAAATAGCCCGCAAGCTCCGACAATCTCTCCTCCCTCTTCTCGTCACTCTGCCACCATACCAGTGGCAAAGTCTTCTCGACCTTACTCCTTGTTCACGATACTTTTGTGCGGTTTGTTAAAAGATAATATCGCGTTGTAGTATAGCCGACAAAGCGTTCAAACAAATAGAGAATTTTATTACTCGAAAACCGGAGTATCCGAGGTCGAACACAGGGAGCAAATGGAATTTACTACTAATCAAAATGCAATTGAACACTCTAATTTACTCAAAATGTTAATTCAAATATGAATGTATGCGATTAAAAGTAATTAGGACAAAAAATATGAAATTGGACGTCTGATCTAGTGATTAGATGTCTTAAAAGTATTTTCCCCTTTCTCTTCTTTTGATCTTGCTTTCTTTCTTCTTTCTCTTCTTTTCTTGCGAAGGCTTCTTCTTCCTACCTTTGTATCTTTTCTCTTGTTTCTTCTCCTGCCTTGCCTTTCTTCTTTCTTCTTCTTCTTCTTCTTCTGATCTTTGCTGTCTTCACTTGACCTCTCTTTCGTTCTCTGCCTTGCTTCTGCCTCTTCCCTGGTCTCCTTCGCTCAATTTCTTCTTCTGCTTCTTCTCTTCTCCTTGCGGCTAAGTCTCTCCACGCTCAGTCTGCCTGCACAGGAGAAAAACCTATCCTTTTCCCTCTACCCGCGCATCTCTCTCTCTCAGCAATTCACTCAGGGATGCTCTCCCAGAGCCACACGGATAATTGGGTCAGATCGTACCCGGGACCAGGCGCACCTGCAGGTGGTGTGATGTGAGAGGAGTGCTGAGGTTTAGGTCGGGTCGGATCCCGCCAGATCCGCGAGGGGCGAGTGTGAGGGGCAGGTGAGGGACCTCACCCCTGTACTTACAGAGGCGTTAAGGTAATATCACAAATTCAATTTATGGCGCAATGGCGCCTCGTCTCTCAACTATGTGGGAATAAATCCTCTGCCCTGATTTCGCGCGCACCTGCAGACTTGCGTTTCATCCCCACAGCTGCTGGCTCTGCTTGCGCTCCTTGCTGGACCAGGGCACTTCGCGACACTCGCATGACTATGCAGCACCTGTAGCCTGGGAACCCTGATGCCTGGAGCTGCTACGGAGCTTCTTCAACTGTCGTCCAAGGCGGCAGGAGCGTCAACACTGTCAGACACAAAACGAGCCTCTCGACCCAATCAGACCAGCTAGAGACCTTCGCCGTGGCACAGCGAAGGCGGTGGACGATGCTGCAGGCCATGGGATGGCCTAGGCATGCGTGCCTAGTTTAACCTGTGGCCAGAGGTGTGGGTTTTGGTCGGGGGGTTATTGTGGAGGTTTGGAGTGGCAGTGGAGGGGTGGAATGAGTTCCTGGTGGTGAGGCGGAGCTCACGAGAGGGTTGGCAAGCCGTGTGGAGGGGTGGAGTGGTGTGGGCGGCTAGCCGGAGGGCGGTCGGAGGCGAGGACAATGAAGGTGGTTAGGCACTGTCGGAGGGTAATTGGATAAAATAGCAGGGGGAGAAAAGAGAGGGGACTGTGGAGAAGGTATTTGGCCTAACTACAGGGATGAAGGGGGACGGAGAGGTGAACAGCAGTACTTGCTGTTGCCAGAGAAGATGCTGCCCAGTGGGGGAGAACGGCGGCGACGACGGGGTTGAGGCGGCGTGCGCGGGTATTGCGCGACGTAGAGGAGAATCAGGAAGATAACTCTGCCACTGGTTTTGTGGCAGAGCGAAGAGGGAGGGGAGGGGGGCTCACCGAAGCTTGCTGGGAATTTTGGCCGGGCAGGAGGAGATGAATTGGAGGTGGAAACTCAGCCAAATCAAGCTAAAGATGAGTGGCCGGAGGTGTAGTCTCTTTTATAGGCACTGGGCCGGTTGTTCAAGGCGTGGAAGGCATGCAATCGTCTGAGGTCGGTCGCCGGAGATGGAAAGAGTTTAGATAACCAAATCCCTCGTGCGTTCGCATGAGAGATTGGGTTCACACTAGGGATCAAGGTTGGCCTCAGATGGAAGGGAATTCCTCAGAGAATCTCCCTTCCATTTCTGGGAGGGGATCTCTGAGGAATCAGAGAGGATTCCCTCTCAAATCCTCGTCGGAGCAGGATTCTGCCCCAATAATGGCGGCAGGACCTGATTGCAAAGGTGGCGAGGAAGTTAGGGGGCTTTCTGTTATGCTTTTCAAAAGATAGGGACCCAATTATGATTTGGGTGTACTAAATTACAGAGTAGGTCAAGATGACCTCCCCTTAGGTCCAAATTTTGGTACAAACCTAATTTTGACCTAAGGAATCCAATGGTGAAGTTGGATTTTAGGTTTGACCTCGTTTGGCTAGACATTTTGCGTAAAAACCCAAATTAGGTTAATTGATGAACTAGGACCCTAATCTAGGTCAAACTGGGTTCCAAAGTCCAAATTAAGTGTTCTAAACCCTAGCGGATATTTTTCCATGATTTTTAGAGGGTTTAATTGATTTTTATCCTGACCGGAACCTTGTTGAATTAAGCGGGTCTGTTTTAGGGTTACCACATGTCATTTACTTCCTAGATTGCACATGAACCCATTTCTGATTTACTCAACCCACTTTTTATCTCATTTAGACCTTTTGACCTGTGTTTTCCTCTGAGAAATCCCGTTTATGTACTGCAATGGTAAAATTGCAGTTTTAACCTTTAATTCATGTTTTCTTCTCAGAGCACTTATTCCTTCATTTAGGCCTTCTTCTAGGTTATGTAGGACCTTTTATCTTCTTTATTGGGTCAAAATGAGCTAGTTATGGCTCATGATGAGGCTCTCATCACTCCACATCGCACCATACCTGCACGCGCTTCTTCAATGCCTTCGTCGTCGCCATCTTCCTTATCTCAGGGCTTTCTTCTCCGACGATGGCACACACACGCTGCTCGCCCTCTACCTTTCCCCCTTCATCCACATACTCTCAATAAGTTACTCTCTCCCTACTTTTCACTTTCCCCCTCTTTATTTCACAAAATTACCCTCGACAGCCACCGACCACCTCCGTCTTCCTCATCTCCGGCAGACCACTGGCAAAGGCGCGTCCGCCGCTCCACTCATCCATACACCTCACCACCTACCTCAGAACCCCCGCCATCAACCATTGATCATCATCGGTCCCTTCACTGACTGCCACACACACCCTACACTCCCACCAAACACACGCACTTTCACGGTCATAGTCCGACCAAGGCATGCATGCCAAGGCCATTCTGCGCCACGCCACCCACCACTTCACCTTTGCCGTGGCACGGTGAAGCTACTTAAGTGTTTTGACAGGGTCGTGAGGCCATATTTGTGAATTGCAGGTTCGACCCCCTACCACCATTGGAGAAGGCGTGAAGGAGCTTGCAAGCTCGCTCCAGGTCGTGTTGCTCCTGGCAGAAGTGCCCCAGGTGAGCAGAAGCATCTCGCGACCCTTTTGCACCTAGCAGTCGAAGGCTTCGTCGACCGCAGTTGCAGTAATTGGGTAGGAGTTCCTCCTGTGCTCGTGAAGAAGCAGGTGGGACTTTAGTCCCACCTTGGAAGTTTTCTATGTAGGTGAGTAATTTAAATTATTTTTGTGTTTTCTTCTTGTCGCCTCAGATCACGGGGTGAGGTCCCCTCACCCGCTCACCCACCTCGTCCGTGACCCACGCTATGTGGACCTGGCTGCCTGACCCGTTTACTCTACACTCCTCGCACACCACCCATGTCGGTGCACCTGGACCCAGGTGCACGTAACCCGATCCGAATACTCGATTGGCTAGCTCTGGGAGAGTGAACCTAAGAGAGAAGAAGAGAGACAGCGTACGCGAGGGAGGGTAGGGGTAGGTTTTGCACTCGTATGTGCAAGGAAAGAAGGAAGGGAAGCTGAAGGAAGGGGCTGCGGGAAGGAAAGAAGCTTAAGGGCAGGAGAGGCTAAGGAGGGCTTGAAGGTAGAGGCTGAAGAAGAAAGAAGAAGAAGGCGTTGTTGAAGAAGAAAAGTGAAGGAAGGAAATCAGAAGCCAAGGAAGAAAGAAAGGAAGGCACAGCTAAAGGAAAATTAGAAGAGAAGGAAGGAGCCGTAGAGAGGATCAAAGGTAGAGAAAGAGAAAGAAACCAAGAGAAGAAAAAGAATGAAGAAGACAAAAGAGAAAAGTGGCTGCAGGGAAAGAAAGAAGAAAGTAGAGAAGGAGGAAAAGAGAAGAAGAAAGAAGAAGGCATCAGAGAGGAGGGAAGAAAGAGGAGAGAACAGACATTCCATTTCTTTTTACATTTCTATTCCTCTCTTTAGATTGAATTTCATTCTATTGCTTCATACTATTGTTGAACATCACATTTTATTAATTTGAGATTGTGCTCTTAGTTTTTAAATACCAATTTGCTCCTTGTGTTCGACCGCAGATTCCTAAGTTTTCGAGTAATAAAATTCTTATTTATTTACAAGGAGATTTCACTTATACTGCAACGCAACATCATTTATCTTTTAAACAACCGATCACGTCACGTAAACATTTTGACATTGTTGCCAGGGACCAACGGGCATTTTAGAAACTTTGATCACAACCTCTAATTCGATACTTACTCTATGATTGTTTCAAGGGAAGAAAAGAAAAAAAAAGAGTCGCACAACAACCACATCATGGACCAGGTAAATTCTCATTTGCTCTTTCTCTTAGTCCCCTCAAAATCTGAAAAGGAAAACAAAGAAAAATCAATCTAGGGCTACCTACTTCCATATTTTGTAAGTCACCAAAGTTACCTGATTTTTATTTCAACACACTTTTGAATTGCACATCCATTTAAGGTAACTAGGGCTAGCACCTTCTTGATTGAGCCCTAGATACCATCTTTTAGGTAACTAAATTGGAACAAATAGATCCAACTTAAGGATTTCAATCTAGGGTTTTCAGGGACACATCTTCTCTTAAGCAAAGAATCAAAATTTTGAAAAGGAGGTGTGCCTAAGCCTTGTTTGAAGAGATTTATCCAAGAGAAACCCTAAGAAAATCAAGCTCTTAATTCACTTGAACCCTAAAAGAGAGGACCTAAAAGCTCTCAAAGGAACAAAGAAGTGAAGTTGACCCTTTGGGTCAACCAACCTTAAAATTAGGTCACTTTTTGCACTCAAAAGCCCTAAAGTTCAAGTGGAACCATAAGCACCTTGATCTTAATTAAAAGAGGTAGACTTAAGAGGTCAAGGTCCCCATTCTGGTCTACCTAGAATCTCAGTGACAAGAGAGGTTAGGTGGGGGAAACCATGTAACTCGTGGGGGTGCTCTACCATGTAGGGGTCTTTGCGGGACTCTCCCTCTCTAGCTGCCCAGGTATTTCTCAGGTGGATGGCCTTTCTGACTAAGAGGTATCATCTGCCCCGAACCTCTATAGTCACCCAACATTTTTTGAGTGTCTCGATTGGGTCCCGCACATTCTAATCTCATCAAATCCTTCGGTGCATGTTTGGTAGGAGATCCTTAAGACCATCTTTAAGACCTCCTTTAGAAATCCACTCCCATCGAGGCCAAGCCTCGACGCCTGTGTTTGTGCAGCAATCCCACCACATAGATCTCTCATCTGATCCATCAGAACCGAGTTCTTCTTCTTCTTCCATCATGGCACAACCCATTGAAGAAGAGAACAACCTTGAGCACTAACTCCAGCGCTTAAATGATTTATTCCAAAACTTTGTAAACCTACCATAGCATTTTATGATGTGAGATCACTATAATCCCGCTACGGTAGCAATCGAGCCTCGAGTCCAAATCCCGACTGGAGGTCCTGATTTTGAACTCAAGCCCAATATGATTCATTCCATACCAAAATACCATGGGCTTAACTCCGAAGATCCATTCCAGCACATCAAGCAACTCAAACATCTGGCCTAGACCTTCGGGTCAGATGTACAAAATTGGGATATTCTACTCATGAAGATGTTTCTTTCTCCCTCATGGACAAGGCTGCTCATTGGTATCAAACTCAAACTCATCCGATCAACACATGGGTCGAACTCCAATCCGAATTCTTGAAAAAGTTCTTCCCCATTAGCCAGACAAATGCTTAGTGCTACCAGATCACTCATTTCACTCAACAATCAGGAGAACCTCTTCATGAGGCATGGGATCGATTCTTGGATCTCATGCGAAAGTGCTCCCATCACGGAGTTCCTAAATGGGAACAAGTCTAGTCCTTTTACCAGGGACTCTGTGAAGACATTTGATTGTTCGTCAATGCAACCTACGGAGGAAACATCATGGGTCAACATGAGGACACGATGTGGGAGATTCTCAAAAATATGTGTGAGAACTCCATCAATAATGACTCCATGGGCTTATTCGATCGGACGAATGCCAGTGCATCGATGAATCTTAGGGGAGCACATGAGACGCAGGGCCTATCCACATCTGTCAACTTGGACCTGATGGCCAGTCCGTTGGACATGGTCTTGATCATAGAGAAGAAGGTGGATGAGCTGACTTGGCATCTGCAGCGAGCCACCTCTATGCAAAACTCATTTGCACAGCCACCTCTTGCGAGGGAAACTGTGCAGAACATCTATCACCGATCTTCTCAGGGGATGGACCCGTATTCACCCCCCTCTGACTCCAGGATAGGAGGGACCTCCGATCCACTCTATTCTAGTTGGGGGAACTCCGAACCCTCGTACTCTGACTTTCCTGAGTCTCCTCAGACCTTCGAGGACCTTAACACCATCTTGAATGACCCATTCTCCAACACCTACAACCCTGGATTGCGGAATCATCACAACTTCTTGAGTGTGGGAAATTCTCAGAATCAAAGACCTCCTTATCATCCCCATCCATAAGCTCCTCGTCCATATCAGCTGCCTTAGCCTCGGCCCAACCCCACCTATCAATCTGGGCCAAACCCAGCAGGTCAAATGACTCTTATCCTTCAAACACTGGCCGACATTCAGAAGATGAATGCGGCAATACAAAAACAACACGAGCATGAGATCATAGAGGTTCACAATCAACTCACCCAGATGGAGAATTCCCACCAACTTGGTACCCTTCCTTCACAACCTCTATCGAACCCAAATAACATGTCGACCCAGATGTGCATTATGAACCCAAATCCAAGGCACACACATATGATTTATCAGGCCCCTTCTATTCCATCACCTGACAGGATGGAAGCTTTGACATCTTACACGGGATTTCAACAGCAGCCGCCCATTTTACCGACCCCAAGCCAAAACCAGGTAGGATTAAACTCCGTAACAACTCGTAGTGGTAAAGCAACTCAAGACGTACCTTATCCAAACCACTCCAAGTTTGGTAGTAACCCAAGCCCTAGGATAGTTATCCAGGATACCCCTACCCCAGATCAAGAACCTGGACCTATTCTAGAGGAACCAACCAAGGTTCCATTTAATTGACCTAAATTAGGCTAGGACTTAGCATAGGTTAGAGTAATTCATGCATGCATAAACATTATCTACATCTTTACTGCTTTCTTTTAGCTATGTATAAAATATTGCTATAATCTGCTGATTATGTGCATTATGTCAATTACAGGTAATAAGCTAGATCTGAAGCTGGATTTGAAGCTGGATCTGAAGTTGGATCAGGAATAATGGGTGTTGCAGTAGAGCTGGAGCAGAAGACTTAGATTAGATGCAGTAGATAATAATGTAAGGGAGTTAAGGTATGCTACTCTATTACGTAGGAATAAAGCAGCGAAATGTGAAGAACTTAGGTCCATCCTAGCCCTAGGATAGCCTACAGACTTCCCTAAGCCTTAGCCACCCATAGATTAGGTCACTGCACCCTAGGAAACCTTAAAACCCTAACACCAACTGATGAGTCCATTTTAATGGACTAATATTAAGCCTAAGTATCTTTAATGGTCCATTTAGGTGTGTTAATAACTACAATTAAGTTGTAGAATATTTATATGCATCATGATTTAAGTTTATAACATTCCATAACTTAATATGTAATGATTTTGTTGTTTTTATGTGCAGGTATTATATTTAGAAAGAGCAAGGGTTGGGGAGCAAATTTCCCCAACAACTGGTGTGATCTTTTCCCTTTCCTTCGACCAGCCGTAACTCTCCCCTCAACGCCCGTCGGCCAAAAACAGAAAAGGGATTTGAAAATCCCTTAATTGGTACACGCGGGGAGAGAGAGGAGTTAAAAAGAGGAGGTGGTGAAAGGAGCGCGGAGGATCTATCTTCCCCATTGCAGGGAACTACCCAGCATGCACTGTGGACCAGGATCTACATCTTCTCCGCGCGCACATCTCCAGCCGCTTCTCCAATCCGAGCACACCACCTGCACTCGCCTTCAAGCACCACCCTTGCTGCATCGCGCGCCTACAGCAGCACCCGCGCCTCTGCAAGTCCCTACAGGCATCAGCTCGCGCCCCACTTCAGATCGCGCCATCTGCAGAGCGCGCCCACCTATAGGCACACACCGCTCATTTGCAGTGCTCCTTCCAGGCGCACCACAAGCATTCTAGTGTAGACACCCCACCGCTCTGCCTTACGCGCGCCCACTTGCAGACGCACACCCCTTCATTGCAACGTGCGCCAACCTGCTCCACCTTGCGCACACCTGTCGGCAGGTTCTCAACAGCATGCTTCAGCCATACCCTCCAGTGCCTCCCTGCAGGTGTGCGCCACTATAGGCTCACACCGCCCGCCGCGTCTGTAGACCACCTCACCCTCCAGCGTCGCTCCGCAGGCGCACCCCCCTACAGCAGGTGCTGCACCATGCCTCAACTCGCAGCTGCCCGCAGACATCACAGGCGCACCATCCTTCCTGCTACAGGGATACACCCATTCGCCTCCCTCCAACAGTGCCTAAAGGCGCTATGCGCCTTCGCCATCTGCAGCACACGTGGCAGCGGCAGCAGCAGCCTCCTTCGGGCCTCATCTCCTCCGCCGGCCGACCGCCTCCGGCCATCTCCGTCGATGCCACCACCTCCATCGGATAGGTCTCATCCTCACCAATCTCCCTAGCCTCTCCAACGCCCACCGGTGTTCTCTCTCTCGCAAGGAGGAGAGAGAGCAAATGCTCTGTTTCCTCCACAATTAAAAATTACAGAAAATGCCATTGTCAAAGTTACTGTTCATTTATTTTCTGAATTAATATATTACAGCAAAATTTGCATGGACACCCCTTGCTTAATTTGAAATTACATATAATTGATTTCTCCTTATGAATGACATACAATATGAGATATTGATTATAGTGTCATTAGTTAGGAGATTAATATTAACATTGTTTGCTATTACCAAGGTCATTATTTAGAATATTATATTGTGGTAATTTTGCATGTGCACCCTCATCTTCTTGATTAATTATCTATATGGAGAATTTGTGATGGAAATGAGAGCACTAGTTAGCATGCATCTCTATTAATATTCCCGATTCTTTATGCATTATTGCTCATTTTTTTAATACGCTAATTCCTCCCTATGGAGACGGCCTAACTCTTCGTGGTTAGTTTTGAAAATTTAAATATTTTGAAAAGTGATTTTCTACCACGCGATTAAATACAACGGCACATCATTTTATGTTAAAGTTTTCAACGAAAATGAAGATTGCTCTTTCAAATGGTGCCATTGCCGGGGAGGAAAAATGCCTATTAATTTTTTCAAGAATTTTATGTTACTTTTATGCTATTTTGAAAGCTTTTCTAAATTACTAACTGTGGTTTTTCTTCTGTGCAAAAACACGCAACGAATGTGATGGGCGCATGCTGCGGAGATGATCTTTTTGGTGGACCTTGAATCCACCCGGAGGATGGCAACAGGAACATGTGGGCCTTGATCCCACACACAAATTCTTACGGAGAAGCCTATTTCTAATTTAGTTAGCAGGTTTTAGTTAGATTTAGTTAGATAGACATTAGAATTTAATTTCTGTCTTTTGGACCCTTGTCGGGTATTTTTGGGAACGTGTTCCCAGTTCCACTTTATTTCTTATCGCTCTTGTATGTGAGAGCGTATTTTCGGGAGCGTGTTCCCATTTATTTAGATTATAGGATTATTTAGACTATTTGAACTGCATTTCGGTTAGTTAGTTAGATTAGGTCTGTTTGCTATAAAAAAATATATATATAAATATAAATATATATATATATATATCAAACTGCCTATTAGAAGCTGCATATCTATAGGACGACCATTTAGGACTGAATGAGCAGCATCTAGTTTATTTTTATTGCATTGCATTCATACATTGCATGAAGAAAGCTGGAGTAAGGTACGCCTTTTCTTGAGTATCAATTACCTGTCATGCATATGCATTGATCCTAAATCTAAGACCACTAAAGTGCTTGAATCAAATTAATTCAATGGTCACTTTAAAAATTGGGACTGACAAGAGGTTGGACTTTAAAATCTGTGACTGAAAAATTGTGTGCAAAAGGATCCTATTTGCGGAATTTCAAAAATCAAAACACGATCGTATGCTTACACACTTGAGACACTGTGCACCTCACACATAAGGTCACTAGATAAATTTCTACCTCTCCTTTTTTGTACCACAAGGGAAGTTAGTCGGAAATCAACAAGCCTATCCACCAAGTTACTTCGGTTCCTCGTGTGTGGGCTCGATTCGAGACTTCCATCCCTTATGAGTAGGTTATAGGCACCAGCGAAGGTTGGCCTAGGAAGCGTAATTCTTTGCAAAACTTGTTTGATCACCAACTAAACATATAACTCTAAGACTGACAATCTACTAAAAATAGATCCCTTTGAATTTGCGTTTGCTTTGACAATAGAACTCTCTAGGAAGTTTTCTACTTATATTCTGAATCTTAAGAGAGTTAAAATTATTTTTCTTAAAGAAATGGATTACCCTTACAACTATCAGTTAGATTATCAGAGTCAATACTTCCCATCTTTTAATCAGGATCCCATGCCCCGAGCGTATCCATCCTTTGATGGGTACATTGACAATTCATGGGATCATTCTTATTCTTATCCTGGGAGTACTGGCTTGATAACTCCCACTTTTGAGCAGTGCCTAGGAGCGGGATTTTCCAATCCTGAAATCCCTACTTCCATGCAAACACCCAACCATTCCACCCTTCATGATTTTCCGTATCAAGGTTGGACCGATACCCCTAGGCAACTAGAGCCTGAAATTGAGTATCCTCCCCAACTTGATAATAATAGCCTCTCCTCTTTTATGATAGAAATGAAAAAATAGCAAAAGGAAATGATGGAATCAATGGGAGAGATGTTGAGGAATAATCAACAATTAAATGAAGAAATAAGACAACTTAGCTGCACGCTTCCCAATAATCCTGATCCCTACCCATCCGATCATGATCTTGAAAATAATTCTGAGGAACCTAATGACAATAGGGATCCAATTTTATGTAGCTATCATTTAGACTCTCCTAATGAGACACAGCCACTAGAGGACAACGATCATAGTGATTATCCACCAGAACTACATTGGAGTCAAAAGCAAGGGAAGATGGTAACTCTTGAGGACCTTGACCCCAATGATAGTATTCTCCTTACCCCTACCAACCCGGGTCAAGGTTGTATTATTCCTATCACTTCCCCTATTGATTATTTGGTGGAATCCCATTCTACCCTTAGTGAGCCTACTCCTGACCCTCTACTTAGGGAATCAACACCTATCATTCAGTATCCTGAGGATTTAAATGCACCCAATGAAGGTGACCCTAAGGGAATAGAGGATGATCAATTTTGGTCTCAGGGATATGAAGAGTCTAATTCAGAAAATGAGGATGCCCCAAATAGAGGAATTTGGACTGAAAATCTAGAATGAACCACAGGGGAATTATTTTGAGTATTTACTTCCAGAAGATAGAAATAATATTATTAAATCCAGATTCCTTCCTTCTTTTGAGAGTCATCCTCCATCAAAACAGGAGTTGATATTAGAGGAGGACAAACAAAATAATGAGAAGTCTATGGGAGACTCGGGAACAAAACACGTCAATTGAGGATTTATACCCCGAGAAGAATGACGAATTCAATGATATAGGCTTCCTCCAAAATATTGAGACTGATCCTCCTTTAGAAATAATTGAGATACTGATCCAACTCCTAATGAATCACATATACACCCCGAAAAATATTTGAGTGAACCAAATGAATCTGGGGATGAGTTGAAAGATAATGATTCTTACATTTTGACCCTGCAATCAAAAAGTTATTTGGAGTCTATCCTTGATTCAAATATGACTCCGATCATTAATACTAGGCAGGGTAATGTGAAATTGTCTACAACTAGGGAGTGTACACAATCTGAATCATTGTTGGAATTGGACCTGAATAAGCCCTCATTGGACTTAACCATTACCTTCCAACACTACAAACAACCCTTATACTCCCTAACCAATCCTTGGCTCAGATCTTTGCTCATGTACATTGTTTCTAGAGAACATATCAGGCCAGTACATCCTCGGGTAGAATGGCTAGTGTGGATTGATGCTTGTACTGTTACTCTCGCCATTCAAGGGTTTGAACTAATAATGTGTATATCTTTTAAAACACATCCTATTATGGAGGATCCTTGTTATCCTCCACTTATTCCATTTCGGGAGGTCCCTTTTCATATTCCATCTATTATTCCTACACCTCCCAAGGTAGCCAACGAGGTTCTTTGCTTTCGTATCTTCTGGCGAGCATTTGGTATTACATTGCATCATCATCTCACCAAGATCTGTGGCTACCTGTTTTCTAGGCCCACGCTGTTATGAATATTTTTAGGGCCTAATTTTTTCTGTTTGGAACCAGACTTATAGGTTCCTTCTAAGTTTGGCTGCTGACAAAAAATGCAGTGCTTGTTGGGAGGCAACCCAATAGTTAGAATAACACCGTCTTCAGGTGATTTCTTTTCGTTCTCCTCCTGTTTTAATATTACAATGGGGACATTGTAGAATTTAGGCATGGGGGAGTGCATTTGCATTTTAGGAAGTATTCATGCATTTGGTTAGTATAGAAAAAAGAAATCCTCTTTTCTTGAGCTAAATGGGTTAGTCCCTAGCAAAATACCTTTATTATTGGAGGTTTTTCTTTCGGAATTATTTCTTAAGTTTAGAATCCAGTAAATTTATTTCACGTACACATAGACTGGGTAATGGATCCTTGAGAAAAACTAATGAGCATTTGTAATCCACTGAACCCTTGGACAGTTCATAGGGAGTCAGGAAAACTATCTTCTAGTAGATCCACCTCATATTTGTGAGAAGAAAGTAGAGAGATTACTAGTGCACTAAGTCTAGTGCAAGGACTCATGTTTTGGATAATTAGATGATGATACTTCAGAGTTAGGTGTAGTTTTCACTCTCTGTTCCTGTGTGCGTATTTTGTGTGAATTCCTGAGAGTAACCAAATAAGGCAGTTACACAAAGATTGAGTCTTAATAAAGCTATAACTATGGTAGATGGTTACGACCGTCCTTTATAGAGTCCTCGGCTGAAGGAGGGTAATAGTGTCAAAGGTCAGAAATACGCCTGTCCTATCCATTCCTTCCCGGTGTCGAGAATAGGCACTTCTACCAAATAAGCCACACAACTTCCTCTTGACCATCATCATTGATTGCGTAGCAATCATAGGTCTTAATTGACCTAGATTAGGCTAGAACTTAGCATAAGTTAGGGCTATTCATGCATACATATGCATTATCTACATCTTGATTGCCCTTCTTTAGTTATGCATGAAATAATGTTATAATGTGCTGATTAAGTGCATTATGTTGATTGCAGGCAATAAGCAGATCTGGAGCAGGATTTGAAGCTGGATCTGAAATAACGAGAGTTGTAGCAGAGCTGGAGTAGAAGGCCTAGTTTAGATGTAGGAATAATAATGTAAGGGGGTTAAAGGTTTTCTATTCTATTAAGTAGAAATAAAGCAGTAAAATGTGAAGAGCTTAGGTCCATCATAGCCCTAGGATAGCCTAGAGACCTCCCCAAGCCTTAGCCACTCTGAGATTAGGTCACCGCACACTAGGAAGCCCTAAAACCCTAGTTCCAACCCTTCTCTGGACGTCCAGATAAGTTTTAGGACTTCCAGGACCCTTAGCCAACTCCGGCACACTTCAAACCCACTTCTATAGTGTTATTGGATGTCCAGACACTTTGTCAGACGTCCAATTTCTGCAGACTACCCAAAACAGAACCCGAAATCCCTCCTGACTTTGATTGGACGTCCAGACAACAAGTCTGGACTTCTGATTTTTGAGTATACGATGTTTGATTCTATTATTAGATGTCTGATACTACTCTCCAATTCCTGTTTTGAGATTTAAGCCTTGTTCTTGGATCTGTAGGTCCCTGAACCCAATTCCAACCCCATAGGAACCTAAATTAAGGTACCCTAACACTAGTACATCACCTCTAGGCCTCCCTAAGGACCTAATTAGGTCCTCACTAAACCTAATTAACTTTGATCTTAGCTAATTCGATCAGCCTATCCAATTGGACTCATTGAGTCCAATTGAGCCCTGATCTCAGCACACACTATCCAATTGGATTCAGTGAGAGTCCAATTGAACTAGACCTAAATTAATTGAGTTATTTTACTCTCAATTAAGTTTCCACAAACCCAATTAAACTTGTATTAAGTTTAATTGCACTTTACCTTAGTGAATTAGGGTTTATATCCCTAATTTGAGACATACCTTGACCTAAACCCACTAGAACCTAACCTTATCAACCTAGCCACCTAAGTTTCGACCCACACACACCATCCACACAAAAATGACTAGCCTAGAGTTCTCTAGAACTCTCTACCATGTGTGGTTGCCTTGGTTGCCAAAAATAGCAACCAAGAGCCATTCAATTTTTAGATCCACATTTCGTGGATCTTAAAAACCACCATCAACCCTCTCTCTCACTCTCCCACGAGCTCCCACCATAGGCCTCTCTAGAGAACTCCATAATTATCTAGAGAGCTTCCCTTAGGTCTATAAAAAGACCCAATGGGTGGCCATTTGCACCCATTCACTTCCTTGGCATTCATTCCACTTAGGCTGGCCACTTCCATCTCCACTCCACCTCCACGAGTTGAACACCACCATGGAGGCCACCATCTCCATGCCAGGAAGTTGGATCAGCTCCCCAACCTCTATCCAAGGGTCGTCCTAAGCTCCATTGGTCGCCCCTCCTTCTCTCAGCCACTCAAAGGCCATCGGAAACCACCTCCGAATGCCCTTCCTTCTGCTAGATTAGTAGCTTAGCTTTTTGTATATTTATTGCTTTTATTTACTGCTTAGTAGTGTAGTCTTACTTCTCCCCTAATGATGCATGCGAAATCCCCCCATTGATTCTTTTATGCAGTCATTTTCTGGTAGCTAGATTTCCGTTTCAAGCATTTATGTATAAGCTTTCATCTATAGTTCTGTTGCAAACAACTCTCTCACTGAATGAATAAAAAAAATGTTTTATATATATACATATGTCTCCATGTTATGAAATCACAATGAGCTTATTGATTGCTATCATATTTGCATGATTCAAGTTGCTTGTCTTAATTGTCTATCCATTCTGCAACTAAGCATGTTGTACTTAAATACGTAATAATTACGAACTGATATGCGATTCTAAATAAAGTAGAGCTGGATTAGATCGATTTCAAAAGTAAAAGCAGCGCCTCCCAGAGAAGAATGATCGAGACTCAAAGTCTCGTTATTTTTACAAAACAATATCTTTATTGGATCATATTTCACAACTATACTACGACGCTTTTATCAAAAATGTGAGCTACGATTTTTCACCAACAGTCATCCCTAATAATGCCTCGTAAATAAAAGTTCGTACCGTGTTGTGAAACAAAAACAAGAAGAAATATAGAAAAAAAGGGAAGTGAGGAAAGAAGAGGAAAAAGAAGAAATAGAAAGAACAAAAAGAAATAGTTATATTACAAAAAAAAAAGGTCCAAGTTTATGATATAACACTGTTTCTGAGGCAACAAAATACCTCTCGCATTCCACCAAATATGACCCATACCTACCTTCTAGTATTTTTGATCGCCCGAATACTGGTTGAGGACTCTAACTTAGTTGAAGAGTTATTAGGACTTTAATTGAAGTGTAGATGCCATGTGAGGTCACAAAATAGTGAGTACAATTTATAAATCTGGCGAGATTTGTGATCTCAGAAAGAAGAAAAGAGGTAGTACCCAGGAACATCAAGAGGGCACAGTTGTGTAGCCTCGCTCAGAGTTGACTTGTCTAATAGTCTAAAGATATAGAGTCTGCAGTACTAGACTATTTGTAGCACCAGATGAGTGTGTGCCACCAAATACAAATCCATTCAACTCGATATCTCCTACCTAAGCCAAACGTCAGGGTCAAATTACAGATTATCGTCTGCTTTATCCCCGAGGGAAGTAGTTGCCTATCATGCAGAAATATTTACCAAGGGTGAAGTACGAACTCCTAATGCGAATTGGTTTTTTCACTTGGATCTGTTACCTAGGCTATCAGCACTTCACATTTGTCTAGATTTCTAAAGTCTTGAAGTAAGAAAAGGAGAAATCTTCTAATTACTTCTATTATTTCTGCTAGGGACTAGCAAATCTTAGGCATGGGGGTATTTGATGAGTCCACTTTAATGGACTAATATTAAGCCAAAGTACCTTTAATCGTACCATTTAGGTGTGTTAATAACTGCAATTAAGTTGTAGAATATTTGTATGCATCATGATTTAAGTTTATAACATTCTATAACTTAATATGTAATGATTTTGTTGTTTTTATGTGCAGGTATTATATTTAGAAAGAGCAAGGGTTTGGGAGCAAATTTCCCCAACAACCGGCGGGATCTTTTCCCTTTCCTCTGGCCAGCCGTAACTCTCCCCTCAATGCACATCGGCCAAAAATAGAAATGGGATTTGAAAATCCCTTAATTGGCACACGAGGGGAGAGAGAGGAGTTAAAAAGAGGAGGTAGAGAAAGGAGTGAGGAGGATCTATCTTCCCCCTTGTGGGGAACTACCCAGTGTGCACTATGGACCAGGATCTACATCTTCTCCACGCGAATATCTCCAGCTGCTTCTCCAATCCAAGCACACCACCTGCACCCGCCTTCAAGAACCGCCCTCGCCGCACCGCGCGCCTACCGCAGCACCCGTGCCTCTGCAAGCACCTACAGGCATCAGCTCGCACCCCACCTCAGGCCGCACCATCTGTAGAGCACGCCCATCTGTAGGCACACACCGCTCATCTACAGTGCTCCTTCCAGCTGCACCGCAAGCATTCCAGCACAGACACCCCACCGCTCTGCCTCACGTGCGCCCACCTGCAGGTGCACACCCCTTCACTACAGTGCGTGCCCACCCGCACCACCTTGCGCACGCCCTTTGGCAGGCTCCCAACCGCATGCTCCAGCCACACCCTCCAGCGCCTCCCCGCAGGTGCACTCCCCTACAGGCGCACGCCACCCGCCGCGTCTGCAGACTGCCTCACTCTCCAGCGTCGTTCCGCAGGCACAACACCCTACTGTAGGCGCTGCACTACGCCTCAACCTGCAGGCGCCCGCAGACATCATAGGCATGCCCTCCTTCCTGCTGCAGGCGTACGCCCATTCGCCTCCCTCCAGCCACGCCTAAAGGCACTGCGCGCCTTCGCCATCTGCAGCACGCATGGCGGCGGCAGCAGCAGCCTCCTCTGGGCCTCATCTCTTCCGTCGGCCGACCGCTTCCCGCCATCTCTGTCGACGTCGCCACCTCCATCGGATAGGTCTCATCGTCACCAATCTCCCTAGCCTCTCCAATGCCTGCCGGTGCTCTCTCTCTCGTGTGAGGTGGAGAGAGAGAAAATGCTCTGTTTCCTCCACAATTAAAAATTACAGAAAATGCCATTGTCAAAGTTACTGTTCATTTATTTTCTGAATTAATATATTGCAACAAAATTTGCATGGACACCCCTTGCTTAATTTGGAATTACATATAATTGATTTCTCCTTATGAATGACATACAATATGAGATAGTGTCATTAGTTAGGAGATTATTATCAACATTGTTTGCTATTACCAAGGTCATTATTTAGAATATTATATTATGGTAATTTTGCATGTGCACCCTCATCTTCTTGATTAATTATCTATATTGAGAATTTATGCTGGAAATGAGAGCACTAGTTAGCATGCATCTCTATTAATATTCCCGATTCCTTTATGCATTATTACTCTTTTTTTTTAATAGGCTAATTCCTCCCTGTGGAGACGACCTAACTCTTTGTGGTTAGTTTTGAAAATTTAAATGTTTTGAAAAGCGATTTTCTTCCACGCGATTAAATATAACGGCACACCATTTTATGTTAAAGTTTTCAACGAAAACGAAGATCGCTCTTTCACCAACCTTTACCTGGATTTCCAGATGAATTATAGGACAACCAGAACCCTTAGCCTACACCCGTGCACCTTAAACCCACTTCTGCAGTGTTATTGGATGTCCAGACACTTGGTCAGACATCCAATTTCTGTAGAATACCAAAGACAGAACCTTGAATCCTTCTTGACTCTGATTGGATGTCCAGACAATAAGTCTGGAATTCTGATTTTTGAGTATAAGACATCTGATTCCATTTTTGGATGTCTGGAACTATTCTCCAGTTCTTGTTTTTAAATTCAAGCCTTGATCTTGGATATCTAGCTCCCTAAACTCAATTCCAACCCCATAGGAACCTAAATTAAGGTACCCTAACCCTAGTACATCACCTCTAGACCACCCTAAGGACCTAATTAGGTCCTCACTAAACCCAATTGATTTTGATCATAGTCAATTACCATTACCTAAGTCAATTTGACTCATAGGGTCCAATTGAGCTCAGATCTCAACCTATACAAGTCCAATTGGATTCAGTGAGAGTCCAATTGACCTAAGCCCAACCTAATTGAGCTATTTCACTCTCAATTAGATTCACACTCATTCAATTAAACTTGTGTTAAGTTTAATTGTAATTCCTCCTTAGCAATTAGGGTTTGCAACCCTAATTTAAGGCCTACACCTACCTAAATCCCTTAGGAACTAACCTAGACCACTTAGCCACATAGGGCACGGCCACCCACTCACACACACACACACACCCATTCACGCACACACACCTATCTAGAGTTCTCTAGAACTCTCTTCAAAGTGGTGCCACTCTTGGTTGCCAAATTTAGCAACCAAGAGACATTAAATTCTTAGATCCACTTTTTATGGATCTAAGAACTACCTCTCTCTCACCATGGTCAGCCACTTATGGGGTTCTCTCTAGAGAGTTCCCCACTTATCTAGAGAGACTCCCTTAGGTCTATAAAAAGACCTAAGGGGTGGCCATTTGCACCCATCCCATTCTTGGCATTCATTCATCCATCTAGGTTAACTACCCTCACATCCATTCCACCTCCACGAGGAGCACCACCATGGAAGCCACCATTTCTACTCTAGGATGCTAGATCATCTCCCCAACCTCTCTCCAAGGGCTAACCTAAGCACCATTGGCTACCCCTCTTTCTCCTCTCAGCCACTCAAAGGCCATCGGAGCCCACCTCCAAATGCCCTTCTTTTTTGCTAGATTAGTAGCTTAGCTCTTCATAGTTTTACTACTTTCGTTTAGTGCTTAGTAGTGTAGCTCTTGTTCTCCCCTAATGATGCATTCAAAATCCCCCCATAGATTCTTGTATGCGATCATTTTCTGTTAGCTAGATTTATGCTTTTCAAGCTTTCCTTTACAAGCTTTCCTCTAAATTCCATGTTGCAAACATCCTCTTGAATGAATGAATAAAAGATGTATTTTTTATATACATATCTCTATGTTGAAAATCACCATGTGATTATTGGTTGCAATCTATTTCGTGTGATTCAAGTTGCCTGCTTTTCATTTATATATATATTGCAACAAGCATGTTGGTTCCAAAAAATATAGAAGATTTAACTATAAATTCATTTTCCGTAAATAGCCACCACATAACTAGAATTGTGCGCACCAAAACTCAGACTTTCACCTTCGTTATCTATCTAACACATGCGCATGTAATCAGAGTTCCCAATAGAAGTGGCAAAACTTTAATCTGAATAATAGAAACCAACGTGCGATTCTAAATAAGTAGAGCGATAAAAGATCGATTTCAGATTTGAACAAACGCCTCCCAGAGACGAACGATCGGGACTCAAAGTCTCGTTAGCTTTTTGTAAATATTTTTGTTTGATTGTATAGAGCACTACACTATGATGCATTTTCCTATCAAAAATGCGCTCTACGACTACCACACAGGCCTTGACCAAGGGAAAGAGGACAACCAAACTCGTGGCTCCTGAGGAGGATCTGACCAAGCTCTTTGAACAGGTCCAGATAAACATCCCCTTGATGGATGCAATCTGCCACAAACCAGCTTATGCATAATTTTTGAAAGACGTGTGTACACCCAAGCGTAAGCCTTAAACCAAAAGTAGGAGTCCAATCATACTGTCAGAGCAAGCCAGCTCTATAATCTTGAGTAAACTCCCACCCAAGGCTAAAGACCCCGGTACTCCCCTAATTTCATGTAAAATTGGTGATACCCAATTCAACAGAGCCTTGTTAGACCTAGGTGCCTCCATAAACCTAATACCTACATCCCTCCTTGATCACCTTGAAGAGTCCGAGCTTAAACCGACAAAGGTGACATTGAAGTTAGTCGATCGATCCATCAAGTCACCTAAAGGAATACTCGAGGATGTCATTGTTAAGGTATGGGATTTCTACTTCCCAGTGGATTTTATAGTTCTAGATATGGATGCACCTGAGAACCCAAATGATACACTAATTATACTAGAGTGACCTTTTCTGGCCACTGCTAGGGCCAACATAAACTGTGAGGAGGGCCAAATAGAATTAAAATTTGGGAACAAAACACTAAAGATTGACATCTTTAAGGCCCAACAAGGGATCAATTGGGGTGTTATAAAATAAATATGTGATATCAAAATCGTGGTTGATGAACCGCATATCAAGGACAACTTGATTATCCCCGATCAACCACCAGAAGATCAGAACATGCAAACAGAGGAGTCTGAACCTGATCTAGAAACACCCATAACTCCTACCCTTGTTACCGACACATACCCTCAACTACCCACTGCTGTTGATAATCCCATCCTGGAACTCAAGCCCCTTCTCGATCATTTAAAATATGTCTTTTTGGGTTCCAATCAGACATTTCCTGTGATTATCAACTCCAAACTCACACTTGACCAGGAATCTCGTCTGATTACTATTCTCCAGCAACATCGTAGAGCCATTGGATGGACTCTCGATGGCTTGACTGGCATAAGTCCCTCTTATTGCACACACCGGATCTACATCGAAGAGGGCGCATGACCTTTGCAAGAAATGTAGAGACATTTGAACCCTAATCTACACGAGGTCGTGAAAAAGGAGATCATTAAGTGGTTAGAAACAGGGATCATCTACCCTATCTTCGATAGTCGATGGGTGAGTCCAATCCAGGTTGTGTCTAAGAAGGTAGGACTCACCATCATTACGACTGAAATTGGAGAGGTCATACCGACCCGTATAGCTAATTCGTGGAGAACGTGCATTGATTACGAAAGACTCAATTCCTCAATTAAGAAGGATCATTTCCCACTACCGTTTATTGATTAGATCCTTGAGAAACTAGCGGGAAATAGGTTCTTTTGCTTTCTTGACGGGTACTCTGGTTATAACAAAGTGGCAATCCTTCCTGAGGACAAAGAAAAGACCACTTTCACCTGCCCCTTCGGGACAAACGCATTTCGAGGGATGCCATTTGGTCTCTGTAATGCATCCGCGACTTTTCAGTGGTGCATGCTTGCCATATTCTCAGATATGGTTGGCGATTATTTGGAAGTCTTCACGGATGACTTTCCAGTATTTGTAGCATCATTTGACGATTGCCTTCAGCACTTGGTCCAATACTTAGGCTATGCATTGATGTGAATCTGGTTCTTTCCTAGGAAAAGTGCCATTTCATTGTCCCTGAAGAAATCATCTTGGGACATCTAATTTCGGAGAAAGTCATCCAAGTCGATCGAGCCAAGGTGAATTTGATTTTCAAACTCCCTATGCCTAGCCCGATCAAGGACATCCAATCTCTTCTAGGGTACATCGGCTTTTCCCGTCGATTTATCCCTGACTTTTCAAAAATCGCATGCCCCTTGACTACTCTTCTCTCCAAGGAATGCACTCAAGCATTTGAGATCCCTCGTGACCGAGTTACCCAAGCCCTAATCCTCCAGTCCCTTGATTGGTCTCAACCCTTTAAGATCATGTGAGATGCATCTGACTTCGCTGTAGGAGAGATTTTTTGGGTAGAAAATTGACGGGAAACCTATGGTCATTTACTACGCTAGAAAAACAGTTGATGAGGCTCAGCGTAACTACAAGTTACTGAGAAAGGGCCGCTAGCCATAGTATTTGCCATAGAAATATTCAGATCTCACCTCCTGGGTTCCCATGTTATCACCTACTCAGATCACACAGCTGCGAGGCATCTCCTTGACAAGAAGGACGCAGAACCTCTCTTAATCTGCTGGATATTGCTGTTGCAAGAATTTGATCTCGAGATTTGTGACAAAGTGGGAAAATAGAATGTGGTAGCTGATCACTTGTCTTGCCTTCCTTCTGGGATCATTGACCCTTCCGGACCCATCATGAAACATTTTCCTGATGAGCACCTTCTGACTATCAATACAAGGCTTCCTTGGTTTGCTGACATAGTAAACTACTTGGCATCCCATCAAATCCCATCCGATTGGCCGAAGGCCAAGAAAGACAAAATGCTTTCCAATGCCAAGTATTACCTTTGGGAAGACCCATATCTGTTCCGCATTGGTGTTGATCAAATAATTCGACGATGTGTCGTGGAAGAGGAATTCAAAGACATACTCTCTTTCTGCCATGACCATGCATGCGGTGGACACTTTTCAGGACACAAAATTGTAGCAAAAGTCCTCCAGTGAGGCTTTTACTGGCCCACAATTTTCAAGGATGCATACAATCACTATAAGGCATGTAGTCGTTGCCAGACCTTTTGCAACATGAGCCATCGAGATATGATGCCTTTATAGCCGATTTTGGTATGCAAAATCTCCGACATTTGGGGTATTGATTTTATTGGACCCTTCCCTATCTTGGATGGCTTCGAATACATTTTACTCGATGTTGACTTTGTGTCCAAGTGGATCGAGGCCATTCCAACCTGAACCAATGGTCACAAAGTTGTTATCAAGTTCATTCACCAAAACATCTTCTCACGGTTCAAGATTCCACGTGCAATAATTTCCAATGGAAGGACCCATTTCACAAATGCTCAATTCAGGTCACTGATGACCAAATACGGGGTGTCACACCGAATCTCTACTCCTTACCACCCCCAAACTAATGGTCTAGCTGAGCTATCAAACTGGGAGATCAAGAAAATCCTCCAGGTTACTGTTCGACCTGACAGGAAGGATTGGTCATTCTGGCTTCTGGAAGCTTTGTGGGCTTATAGGACTGCCCACAAGACCCAGTTAAGTATGTTGCCCTTTAGACTAGTGTACGGGAAGGCATGTCACCTCCCCGTCGAATTGGAGCATAAAGCCTATTGGGTAGTACGGAATTGCAACCTAGATCTTTCTAAGGCTGGAACACATAGAAAGCTTCAAATGAGCGAGATCGATGAATTTCCCCACGACGCGTATGAGAACTCATGAATTTACAAATAGCGGGTTAATGCCTTTCACGACAATCACATATCAAGAAAGATCTTTCATCCTTGTCAAAAGGTCCTACTCTTTAATGCTAGACTCAAATTATTCCTAGGAAAACTATGATCTAAATGGATCAGACCCTACTTAGTTCGGTGAATCTTTGGAAATGGAGCCATTAAGATTAGTCCACTCAGCCACGATTCCAAACCCTTTGTCGTGAATGGTCAGAGACTCAAATCGTTCATTGATATAACCGATACAGATTTGGCTGAGATATCCTTTATCCTCCATTCTGCCTGAGCTCATTACGCCCAGCCGATGGCGTAAAACTCAGTGCTTAACAGGAGGCAACCCGTCACTTTTTGAAAAACCTGAAAACTCTCTTGACATTTCGATGCTGAATTCATATTGCACTTTACAGTTCATCCATTAGAACAGTCGACTCCACCACAAGTACCCGTACCCGAGTCTAGAAATAGTTCGCAACAGTCACCTCGACCCATTTTCCCACCCAACACCTGTCCTAATGAGTGAACTAAGCCGAATTTGAGCCTACCTAATTTACATTGGGGACATTGCAAATCGTAGCAATGGGCAGGTATGAAAGTGAAAAATGTTATGAAAAATCATATCATAAGAAAAGGTTTCAACAAAAAAAATCACATATCACAAAAAACACAAAAAATTGAAAAAATCTTGAAAAAGAACAAAAAAACTAAGAAGGGGGGAGAGAAAATTTTTTAGGCTATACAAAACATGAGGAGGAAAAAGAGCAAAATGACAAAAAAGTAGCACAAGATGAAAAAGAAAAAAAGAATAGTCATTAGTAAGAAATTAAGGGATTGACTGAAGTTCTAGATCACATCAAGAAAAAAGAGAAAAATGAGAAAAAGTGCTAAGGAGACACAAAAAGTGACTAGTAGGAACACTGATCTTAGGCCTTTTGGGCTAGACTCTTAGGCTTAAAAATTCAAGTATCCACTAAGATCTGGATAATCTTCAAGAGGTTGGGAAAAATACAAGGCTCAAGTATTAGGTCTAAGGCTTAGGGAGCATTTGGCCTCATTAAGTGACCTTTGGGTTGCTAGATTCAGTATCCTAAGCACCCCAATCCACACATAGTTTGATTCAGTGTGCATAACTATCAAAATTATGCAAAAGCATTTAAGTATTATGAAAAAAGTTGCCTAGATTAGGAGCGGCCGATCAACACAAGTTGATTTGGATGAGTTCCCAGTGTGGAAAGGTAGGAAATTCCCCTCGAAGATGCGTAACAACATATCGTCTCCTCGATGCTTGTCTCCTAGGATATTTACATATCCTACCGGGGGCATGTAAGCACTCTGCTGGTTCAGATACCATGGGCAGCATTATCACGAAATGTCGATTGCCAGGGTCTGGATTTGGCCACATAACGCCATGGGTAGGATTATCTCAAAATCTCAAAAGCCAGGGTTCTAGGGGTTGCCATGGGAGGTGCTATCACGAAGCATCGATTGCCAAGGACCTTTGAGGATTGATGATGGAGATGAGGAATCTGATACAGACCATGTTGAGGAGCCAATCCGAAGCTAGAAATAAAAAGAAAAGAGAGAGAAAGCTCTCCAAACAAATTAATCCTATATCTATCTCTTATAAAAATGTACTGCAAATTGAACCAAGGCTAAAATGTCTCAAGCACTGGTGCTTTAACGGCGAGGTCCAACGAACCATAGGATAGTTCCTACAGGCCTTAAAAACCTTCGCTGAGGACCGAGGCTAAGGTTGGTCAGGTCCAGATCTTGGTTGGTACTTGAGTACCTCTAGGCTTATTATTGGCATTCTGACCTAGTCACAAAAGAAAAAGAAAAAGCACTTATCATGATTGGTGAAAGAAACTCATGGTCAAGAACAGACATTAAAACCTTGAAATTTTGCTAAGGGACTAGCAAAAGCTAGGCATGGCGGTATGATGGGAACACCATCATGAGCCTTAACTAGCTCATTTTGACCTAGAAAAGAGAACAAAAGCTCCTACATAACCTAGAGAATGGCCTAATTCAAGGGATTAATGTTCTGAGAAGAAAATACGAAACAAAGGGTAAAATTGTAATTTTACCATTGTAGCACATCAACGGGATTTCTCAGGGGCTAAACATATGTCAAATGATCTTAACAAGATAAAAAGTGGGATGGTTCAATCAGAAATGGGTTTATGTGCAATCTAAGAATTAAATGACATACTGTAACCCGAAAAAAACCCACTTAATTTTACAAGGTTCTGGTCAAGATAAAAATAATCTAAACCCTCTAGAATTCATGAAAAAGTACCCTCTAGGGTTTAGAACCGTCAATTTGGCCTTTGAAGCCTATTTTGACCTAAATAGGGGTCCTAAATAATTATTTACCCTAAATTGGGTTTTTATGCAAAATGTTTAGTCAAACATGGTAAAAAATAAAATCCAACTTCACCATTGGATTCCTTAGGTCCAAATTAGGTTTGTACCAAAATTTGGATCTAAGGGAAGGTCACCTTGACCTACTTTGCAAAATAGTCCACCCAATTACATTTTGATCTCTAGCTTTTGAAAACCATTGTGCAGACCCCCTATCTTCCTCGCCACTCTTTACAATTAGGTCCCTCCACCATTACAGCGGAGGAGTCCTACTCCGGCGAATATTCAAGGAGGATTTCTCCTTGATTCCTCAGAGATCCCCTCCCAGATTTGGAAGGGAGATTCTCTGAGGAATTCCCTATCATCCGAACACAATCCCAAGATCTGATTCGCACCCAATCTCTCGTGCGAATGCTCAAGAGACATGGGTATCCTTCACACCTTCCTACTCCGGTGAGGATTATTGAGCTTGGAAGCTTGCCTTCCAAGCACAAGGACCTCTACTAGTAGCTATAAAAGGACCCTTTATCCTTGCTGCTACTCTCAAGCTTTAATTGGCCGCAGAAAACCCCCAAATTTCTTCCTCCCTCATCACCGGCCAATAGCCTGCAAGCTCCAGTGATCTCTCCTCCCTCTTCTCATCGCTCTGCCAGCATACTAGTGCCAGAGTCTTCTCTACCTTTCTCCTTCGTGTCGTGCCATACCTGCACGCACTTCTTCGACCCCTTCGTCATCGCCGTCTTCCTCATCCTAAGGCTTTCTTCTCCGATGATGGCACACACGCGCTGCTCGCCCTTCGCTTTTCCCCCTTCGTCCAAATACCCACAGTAAGTTCCTCTCTCCCTACTTTTCACTTTCCCCCTCTTTATTTCACAAAATTATCCTCGACAGCCATCAACCACCTCTGTCTTCCTCATCACCGGCAGACCACCGATGAAGGCGCATCCGCCACTCCACTCATCCACATGCGTCGCCACCTACCTTAGAACCTCCGCTATCACCCACTAATCATCATTCGCCCCTTTACTGACCGTCGCACACACCCTACACTCCCATTGAACACACACACTTTCACGGTCACAGTCTGACCGAGGCATGCATGCCTAGGCCATTCTGCACCATGCCACCCACTACTTCACCTTCGTCGTGACACGGTGAAGCTACCCAAGTGTTTTGACAGGACTGCGAGGCCATATTTGTGAAGTGCAGGTTCGACCCCTTGCCGCCATTGGAGCAGGCGTGAAGGAGCTTGCAAGCTCGCTTTAGGTCACGTTGCTCTAGGCAGAAGTTCCCCAGGTGCGCGGAAGCATCCCACGACCCTTTCACACCTAGTAGTCGAAGGCTTCATCGATCGTAGCTGCAACAATTGGGTAGGCATTCCTCTTGCGTTCACTCGAAGAAGTGGGTGGGACTTTACTGCCACCTCGAAAGTTTTCAGCGCAGGTGAGTAATTTAAATTATTTTTGGGTTTTCTTCTTGTCGTCTTAGATCACGGGGTGAGGTCCCCTTGCCCCCTCACCTGCCTTGTCCGCGACCCACACTACGTGGACCTGGCTACCTAACCTATTTATCCTGCACTCCTTGCGCACCACCCTCGCCGGTGTGCCTGGACCCTGGTGCACGTACCTGACCCGAATACCCAATTGGCTGGCTCTGGGAGAGTGAACCTAAGAGAGAAGAAGAGAGAGAGCATACACGGGGGAGGGTAGGGGTAGGTTTTGTACTCGTGTGTGTAGGGAAAGAAGGAAGGAGGGGAAGCTGAAGGAAGGAGCTGTGGGGAGGAAAGAAGCTTAAGGGTAAGAGAGGCTATGGTGGGCTTGAAGGCAGAGGCTGAAGAAGAAGGAAGAAGGCGTTGTTGAAGAAGAAAAGAGAAGGAAGGAAATTAGAAGCCAAGGAAGAAAGGAAGGCACAGATGAAGGAAAAGAAGAAGAGAAGGAAAGAGCCACAGAGAGGATCAAAGGTAGAGAAAGAGAAAGAAACCAAGAGAAGAAAAAGAAGGAAGAAGAAGACAGGAGAGAAAAGTAGCTGCAGAGAAAGAAAGAAGAAAGCAGAGAAGGTGGAAAAGAGATGAAGAAAGAAGAAGACATCAGAGAGGAGGGAAGAAAGAAGAGAGAACAAACATTCCTTTTCTTTTCACATTTCTATTCTTCTCTTTAGCTTAAATTTCATTCTATTACTTCATACTATTGTTGAACATCACATTTTATTATTTTGAGATTGTGCTCTTAGTTTTTGAATACCAATTTTCTCCCCGTGTTCGACCTTGAATTCCTAAGTTTTCGGGTAATAAAATTCTTATTTGTTTAGAAGGTGATTTCACTTATACTGCAATGCAACATCATTTATCTTTTTAACATCCGATCACGCCGCGTAAACAATAAGTACATGACTTATCATCCCGCCCTCTGATTTTAGGGGACTATAAGTCTAAGCATCTACACACTATTTGCACTGACTCACTTTTCGACAGTTTCTTCGGAAATTGGGTAGCTAATGAACTTTCTAGGGCAGTATGATTGGCAAGTTGTCGTGGGTAACAGCCCATTGGCCAGTTGTCTAGAGCCCAGCTACATGACCATACTCATTCTACTGCCTTTAGGTATATCTTAGATCTAGGAAGCCACCTACTTAGAAAAAAAATATGATGCTCAAAAGTAAAAAGAAAAGAAAAAGAAAAGAAAAAGGAGGAAAAAAAGATAAAAAAATTAAAAAAAAACCACACTTCACCGCATGAGTATGGCTGGCAAGTTACCGTGGTTAACAGCCCATTGGTTGGTTGTCCAGAGCCCAGCTCACAAAAATGCACAATAATTCCCAAAACACTTAGCGAAGAAGCAAGGAAGTAGAATAAATTGGAGAGATATACACTAGGTTTGCCCTTGTGTTGACCCCATAAAAAGTAAAATAAAATAGGGACAAAGCTATCGATCAGAAAGATAAACCTCTAGGAAGAAATCTTTAAGGTCTCTTAGGGTCGTAGAAACCTGAAGTTCATTTTAACGGCCGCCTAGTGAGTCTATCACCCTTTCACAAGATGCTTAGCACTTAGAGTCCTTTTCGAGTCATGGGCGAGTCGGGTAGCTCTAAAAAGTTATCATGAAACTCTTAAACTCCAAAAGTTCAAAAAAATTAGAAAAGAAGAAAAAATAAAAAAGTATCTTCCCTTTTTAAATAAGTCGAGGACTTGGGCGATCTACATTCTGGCAGACACCCTGGTACTATTGAATTTTCGTAGTTTAGGAACTTAGTTGAAATTTTACATTGTTAATAAATGACTTAGGCCTAAGTAATCAAATCCTGATTCTACTTTTATACATAGCATGTAGTTTAATTTTGCTAGGAACTAGCGAAAGATAGGCATGGGGGTACGATGTAGAGGCAACTATTGAGGATAAAATGCCTATTCATGAATGTTCCTAGGCTTAGATTTGCATTTCATGTTATAAATATTGCATAGCATGCATCATCCTGCATTTAGACTAGTTGTGTATATTTTTGGTTAATTACATCCTTTTTATGGCAAGGAGGGAAGGAGATTTATTTTGGGATCTCGGATTGACGATCTGAATGTATGGATCTAATCAGGACGATGATCGGAGTCCAACACCTTTGAGATCGTCCTAATCGAAATCTCATATCACCTAATGTAATCTAGGGAAGATCAACTTCCAGGAGGGCAATGCGACAACCATACGGGCTTCAGATGAAAAATCTGACCATACGGATGGATCTCGAGTGACAATCACAGTCCGACAGTGCAAAAATCACCTCGATCCAAGCACCGTGGCACCCTCTACAAGAGAAAGAAGACGGACGACCCAGATAGTGCCACGTGGCGCCATCAAGGCCGCCCAACATTGGCCATCAATGGCTACTGGTGTCCCCTCATCATCTTCACCTTTGAATCCTAATTGTTGGATCATCATCTAATGGTTAGGAAGCCTCCATGCAACGGCCTCAAGAGCTTCACCTTGTGACAATCCTAGCCATTGCACATTGGTTGGGATGTTGGCCTCCAAGGGAGGGGCACGGGTTCGAATCCCCATGGCTCCCCTAATTCGCCAATTAGTGATGGCTGCACCCATGCACAAGGGCACCGTACACACCACCGCCGCACGCAGTAGCAACCAATGCATGCACGCAACATGGCCACGTGATGCATATGCCAGCAGCTGTGAGCAGGCGTGTGCTTAGTTTGCACCAACCTTCAACGACAGCTTCGGGGGCATTTAGTGACACTTGTAGCCATCACTAATTTCCACTAGGTGCAAGGATAGCTGCAGGCATGAGCGGTAGGGGCGTGATCTTCAGCGACAGTGGCAGGGGTCATTAGTGGTGCTTGCAGTTGTCACTACAGCCCTCCACACGAATTTCTTCCTCTTCCCTCCAGCATAAAAGGACCCCTACACCTCCATTCTTCACCATCTCTACCTACTCTACTCCCACCTAGTCCTAAGCTATAGCAGCCTACCAAGGCTCCATTAGAGCTTACTCTCAAGCTCCAAAGGCCTGCTATTAGTGTAATATTCCTATTTCCCACCAAATATTTATCCTTTATCCCACTACTTTCATAGGTTGCCTTGGAGCTGTCCTCCCACCTCCATTCTGGTAGAAGATCGCTCCATCTCCTCACCTCCATTCCAAAGCCTCGGTGAAGCATTTCGCTACCTGGCATCCACCTGTATCTCACCTCCATCATCCTGCATCTCACCTCCTTCATCCAAGCTTCCGCCAAGCACCGTTGCCTCGTCGAAAAGCCGATTCGTGAAATTTCCTCTCACCCCTATCTCTTTTATGCTTTCATAGATTATTGTAATAAACATTTGTATGATATATCATAGTTGTTTCATCTCTCTTGTGATCGCTTCTTCTATAAAAATAAAAGAAAAAAAATGACAAAGCCCCAAAACACCAAAAAGGAATAAAATAAAACACGAATTTCAACCAAAACAAACGTCGCCTCCCTGTGTTCGACCTGGGATTCCCTTGGAGTTTCGATTATAAATTGTATTTGATAATGTGTTTTGCAATCTATGATGATGGGTTCTCCAAACCCCGATTTTAATTCGCGAAACACGACTTATCAGCACTCAGGGAAGTAGAAGACGAAGAAGAAGCTCCTATCAACTGGATCCTAGTTAGATCTAGCTCATCCCAGCTGGATCCCAGCTCCTTTTAGCTAGATCAACTCATCCCCAGCTCCATTCTGCTTATCTCATCTAAATGGTAGCTCAAGCTAGTTCACCGAAGCTCTATTTAGCTCACCTCAGCTAGATGGCAGCACAAACTAGCTGAAGACAGTTGATCTCAGCTCCACTCTAACTCCTCCAGCTCAAAAGAGTTCACTGGAAGCTCAACTTGACTAGGACTAGCTACTAGCTAGAGTTGGTCAGCTGAAGATGACCTCAACCAGCTCAAGCTAGCTCAAGTCCAGCTCCTGGAGGCTCAACTCAGCTCAACTTAGTTGAGCTAAGCTACTTGAGCAAAGCTAGCTACTCCAGCTAGCTAGGTATACTACAGGAAGACCAGACCCATCGCACCTCAGCTCATTTCATCAGAAGCCAGCTCATCTTAGCTTGGCTTAGAAGCTAGCAAAGAGCTAGCAAGCTAAGCCAACTAAGGTAGCTCCCTGCAAGTTCTCTTCAGCAACCACTAGATCCAGTGTAGCTCAAGATAGCTACCTCCAACTCTTCTTCCTTAAAACCCTAGCTCCCTTTACCTCCTACCCCACTCTCTACTAGCTAAGCTAGCTTAGCTTATCTAGTCACCTCCTTGGCATCCTACCTAACCCTAAAACCTACCTAGCCATACTCCACCAAATAGCCCTAAACCTCGTCCACCTACGATCCAAGTCCTAAACCTATTTTGGTGCAACTCCTATACACTTGTTCACCGCATAACCTCCACCAAGAGACACCAAATTTGGCGCCAAAAACCATCCCTCAACCACCTTGACTTTTGGCACCAACCTCTCCCTCCATCTTAGCCATCCATCCACCACCAAACACATCCCAGCCCTCCTTTTCTTGAGCCATCCAAGATGCTTCTAGAAGCTCCACCTTTGGTAGTAATTTGATGTGCCTCTCCAACCCTTAACCACCCATAACTACCCCCCTTTGCATCCATAAGAATGGTGCCAACTATCCTACACCCTAGGATTCCCATAACCACCCTTAACTACCCACCAAACTTAATCCTAGCCCTCCAGTTGTTGGCGCCAACCCTTTACCCATAACCGCACCAAAAAGTGGCGCCAACCCCATCTAACCCAACCATAACCACCACTCAACACACCCCTACATATGGCGCCAACCTAGTCTAACCCTCCATTCATTAACCACCATCATAAGCCTTCATCCTAATACTACACCTACACCACATTCCACTTAACCCTAAGCCTACCATTGTTGGTGCCAACCATCACCCTCTCCACTTCTATAAATAGCCTCATAACCACCACCAAAAAAGAGATCATCTTCTCCCTTTGTATATTCTACCATTACACCATCTACACCCAAGGCCATGGAAGAAGAAGAAAAGAAGATCAATTAGGCAACCTACCTGCCCCCATGATGACTTCTTCCTCATTCTTCTCCTCCCTTGTGCCACACCTAGGAGGAGGAAGCCTTCATCTAGAGGGATGGCCAGGTGAGAGGAGGAACAAGGGTGGTGGACACCCACCCTTGGAGGAGGCTTGGAGAAGGACCACTTGAAAGAGGAAGCCAAAGAGGATTTCTTTTCAATTGTGAGAGCAGTTGCAGTTGGAGTAAGGATTTCTTAAAGTTTCTACTGGAGGATCTTCATCTTGTTCTTCATCACTTTCTATTACTTCTAGCTAGATTTTGTTTTTGTTTCAATCATTTATCTACGTGTGACTTTTCACATCTAGTTAATATAAAGCTTTTTGGCTTCCAATTCCTTGTTCTACTTAGTGTGTTTTTCTTATAGTTGTAGTGCACCACAACTCTCTTTTAATTACCCTAGGTGCACTTGGTTTAGGTGAGCTTAGAAGAGAGGACATTTTTGTCATTCTAGAATAGTTGATAGGTGTAGCTATAGTAAACTTTCATCTCTGCATCCATTGTTCGACTATTTCTGAAAACCCAAAAAAAAGAAGATATTCTAAAATTGCAAAAAAGAAAGTTGATTTCCTATTTTCAAACGAGAGCATTAAAATTTGCAAACTTGCCTCCATGGACGACTGTAGATACCCCACTATCTAGGTTTTATAAATTTAAAAGCAATTACGGATTTACATGTTGCAACGATTCAAAATCCTAGTTTTAACAAATCATGCATTTTTTTGCAACATTTGTTCCTTTCCATGAGTCATTGATAGAGTCCTCAAAGATTAGTCTTGACAGATATCATAATTTTGTTACATCAAAACTGAGGTACTAACACTCATTTCATGCTTCTTAAGTAAATTCAACTACTATCGTTCTAGATGTTTAAGAATAATCTTCACATGGTTTTGAATGATTGTCCTGCATAAATAATTACATTTAGGCATTAGGTTAGTGCATTTCCTTTGCATATGTGTTTAGATAGGATTGCATAAATTAAGGGTTAATTTTGTGTCACTAAGTTTATTTTTATCAAATGAGTTCTAAGCGGTTATCTTCGGGATGCAAGCAAAGATATATGAGGAAGAGTCATGCAGAATTGTAAAAACCACATTATTATCTAAGAACCGAGATTAGCACTCTCCCACCTTAATCCCATTCTCTTCCTTCTCCCCTATATTCAATATTAATGCCTCCCTACCTTGTACCTCTCATTAATTTCAAATTGCCTAATTTCTTGGGTTCTCCAATGGCATAGAGCACAACACATAGCCCAAGTTGTCTACCTCAAGTCTTTTTTGCAACCATTGCAAACCATTCATTGTGAATGGGTTTCATCCACTTATTTGGATCGAAGGGAGTTTTGAAAATTGATGTTTTCTCTGCACATTCACGAACGTGCCTAGATTTGGAAAAATTACTTTTATTTGGATTTTTCAAAACAAACATCTCTCATTATGCCTAATTTGAATGGTCTTCCCTTTATGACTCTCAAATTAAGAGACACGTCAATCCTATTGTCCAAAGTGGGAATAAACTCTCCTCTCCATTGCGATGGTGCATCTACTTTGACAGTTTGCACAATCCCAATAAGACAAGTGGGAACACTTTCCACCTCACGAGTCCAACTTGTGCATTTGTGCTTTGGCCCTTTGGTGTTACCACACCATGTGCATCAAACCATCGTTGAGCTTGTGCATGACTGCGTATGTGAATTCTTGAATGCACCCAACCTTTAGGCTAGGAACTACAAACAAGTCGGTTTACATGTAGCCTATCCCTTTCTGGAAATGACACATTTGCTCCATGTGCATGCCCTTGCCATTGTTGTCCCTTAGGGGATCTTACCCATTAGCACAGCCCCACGGTTAGGTCTTCCTCACCTTGGTGAAGGCCAACAGTTCATCATTACCATGCTAATTCAATTGACACTTGATTGAGGCTTGTTTTGCGAACTAAAATCAGGGTTTGGAGGACCCATCATCGTAGCTCGCAAAATGCGTCTATCAAATAAAATTTACAATCGAAACTCGAAAACTGAGTCCAGGGTTGAACACGGGGAGGCGAACATTTGGTTTTATAAAAATCCACGCTTCGATTTTATTTACTTTTGGTCATTTTTATCTTTTGCAACTTTTTTTGTATTTTTATCAAGAAAGAGATTAGGTCGATGAAAACTTTATCTACTTGCAAAAATATAAGAGATAGAGAGGGAGAAAGAGAGAAAGAGAAACAACCATCTATTAATGAACAATTGTTACAACTACGAAAGTAGGAAAACTACAATACGAAAGAGAAAAAGATAGAAAGAGGTGAGAGAAATCACCCTCGATAGTCGCTTGGGGGACGACTTGCTCTGACATTGCATGGAGGAAGGTGGTGAGGAGCGGGACGAATGGGGATGGAGCCGGAGGACGGAGGGTGGGGCTGCACAGCGTTGCGGTGAGGATCTTCTTCCTGAAGGGTAGTGAGAGGACGGCAATGGGATGCTCCATGAATGGGGATGAGAGGTGGGAAAACTATTTTCTTTTCTACTCTAGAGGAGCATACTAGGCTTAGGATAAGCTCTCTTTAGAGCCTTTGAGGTGGTAAAAAGAAGAAAGGAAGAGATGGTTTGGAATGGTGGTGGGTAGTGATAAACGCCAGTTTATCATCATTTTTATGCTTTAAAACTAACTTAGCTCTTAGGATTTTACTCCGCAAATGGGTTTTTGGGCTGCATTTAGGCATAAATTAGGATAGGCATGCATTGCATTTTTTATTGTCGTTTTAATGTGTTTTTGTGAGTGTTAGGGATGTACAGATGCACAGATCCCTAAAACCCTAGCACTCAAGAAGGCAAATGGTGAAGGAGAAGCCCAGACTAGCTGGAACTCAGCCTAATCCAGCTCACCTCAGCTTGATCCAGCTCACCTCAGCTTGATCTAGCTCACCGCAGCTGGAACCTAGCTTACTTGAACTAGGGTTAGCTCATCCCAACTCCATTCAGCTAATCTCAGCTGGATGGCAGCTCAAGAGAGTTCATCCTAGCTCACCCTAGCTCAAGTCAGCTCAGATCCAGCTCAACTTAGCTGAGTCTAGCTCATCTCAGCTCCCACTAGTTCACAGGGAGCTCTAGCTAGCTCAGCTGAGTTGACAGGAGTTCACCCTAGCTCAGATCCAGCTACATTCAGCTCCACTCAACTCCAGCCAGCTGAAGAAGAATTCATCTCAGCTCAGGAAGCTCAAGTCCAGCTCCCGGGGACTCAGCTTAGCTCAACTCAGTTGAGCTAAGCTACCTTAGCTGCCTCAACCAGCTTGATTCTCCCCGGAAGCACCAGACCTAGCTCACCTCAGCTCATTTTGGTAGAAGCTAGCTCACTTTAGCTTGGCTTAGTAGCTAGCAAAGAACTAGCAAGCTAAGCCAGCTAGAGTAGCCCCATGCCAGCCTCTTCAGCAGCAGCCAGCTCCAGCTCCAGCTCCAGACTTCTTCTCCTCAGCTCCTTCCTCCAAACCCTAGCTCCAACACCTTCTCCTCTACTCCACCTTTAGCTAAGCTAGCTTAGCTTAGATTAGCTAACAACCAGCTCCTTGGCCATTCATTACCTCCAAAATCAACCCTAGCTAGCTCCACCAACTCAAGCCTACCTAAGCTAGCTACCCTACTCAAGTTGGCACCACCTCCTAGCCATCCCTTCACCCCATTATCTCCACCAAAAGACACTTCAAGTTGGCGCCAAAAACCACCCCTAACCACCTCTATATTGGCGCCACTTTCAGCCCCTTAATCCACCCTACACCTACCCACATAAGCCATCCTAGCCATCCACCTAACCCCCCTTCTAGAATCCTTCTTGGCGCCAACTTAGACCCTCTTCTAGAAGCCATTTTGGCGCCAATATCAAGGGGTGTCAACACACATAACCACCCCTTAGGTGTCCCTTAAGGTGGCGCCAAACACCCTTGGCCATTGGATCCTTAACCACCTCCCTCCTTCCATCCTAGCCATCCATTTCAAAGGTCACCATAGCCCCCCTCCTATTCTATAAAAGGCCACCACCTACCACCATTTTGGAGGCATCCTCCCTTAGTATATTTTTCTACCTAAACCACCTATACCTACGGCCAAGAAGAAGGAGTAGAGAAGGAGATTAAAGGGGCACATCACCAGCCCCTTTGGTGCCTTCTTCTCCCCACTCTCTTCAACTTGAGCCACGCCAAGGAGGAGGACTCTTCCACTTCAAGGAGGACGGCCAGGCAAAAGAGGACTTAGGGTGGACGTCCACCCTTGGAGAAAAACTTAGGGCACGCCCCCCTAAGGCTTGCCTTGGAGGACATCACCTTGGCGGAGTTCTGCAAGGAAGGAGTTGAAGGATTCTTTTCAAGCTTGGGAGCCACCAACCTTGGAGCAAGAAGCCCTCTTCTTCACCATCTATTTAGAGGATTTGTGTTTTCTTTCTTTATTTCAATTATCTAGTAGTAGAAGCATTCCTCTACTAGGCATTTTTGTTAAACACTTTATCAATTATCTAGTTGCCTTCTTCGCATATCTTGTTTGCATTTCTATTTGCTTATTTTCAGCATTCTTCACTTCCTCTCCCTAATTATTCTAGGCCTCCACTTGCTTAGAGTGAGCTTAGGGAGAGGCTCTACTTGCCACTTTAGAGTAGTTTACTTAATTAGAAGTGTAAACACTTTTCCCGCCATAATTTCGCATGTTGCCTTAGTTTAAAAATAAAAAAAATGATATATTGAAAAATACCAAAAAGAAAGTTGAGATTTATATTCCTAGCAAGAGAATCACTATTGCAAACATTTGGCCTCCTTGGACGACCCTAGATACTCCCCTATCTAGGATTATAAATTTAAGAGTGAAAGCGGATTTACGCGTTACAACGACGTATTTTAACAAACCGCGTATTTTCGCTATCACTTTTTGGCGCCGTTGCCGGGGAGGCACGGCTTTGCATTAACTCATTCTCTCTTTCTTGAAGTGGATCTCATCCCCTTCTCTTTCTTTCTTTTGTGTGTGCAGGAACTACAGCGGGAAAGCGGGAATCTGGAAGCGAGAGCTTAAAGATCCTTTTCTTCCCGCGAAAATTCAGGTTGGTTCCTCTTTCTAGTCACATAATTAATTAAAACTACCAAAAATATATTAAACTTGGCTTTCAGGACCCTAAACACTTAAATTAAGTGGAGTGGTGCATTTTAAAATCATTGTTTGCTTGTATGCTTCTTTAGCACCATTCCATTGCAACTATTGGTGTTCTGTTTTTCGGGTCTAGATTTCTGTCCAGACTTGAAAAATCGATTCCTAACACCACAGGCCTCCTAAAATCATAAAATTTCATAGAGTGATTCCCAATTAAGTTAGGAACATCTGTTCCAAATTTCAAATCAATTGGATTTGCATTTAATTTTTAAAAATTCATGGATTGCAGAGAGGTCATACCCTCTTATCTTCCTGTTTTGCTACTGTCCGCGAATTTTCAGAAATTTTACACTCATCCAATTTTTGTGAAATTTATCTTGTTGGAATCCCTGTGAAATTTTACATATCATACAAAATCATAAAAATTTTCTGAGGTCGGTGGTAGTACTAAAAAGTTCATAATACCCACAGGTATTATTTCTGGACTTTGACACCAGTACAATTAAAAATTCAAAAAAATTATCAAACGAATTCCTAAAATCTTACAAAAATCTTTTCTGGAATCCTTGTTTGACTTTATTCAAAGTAGTGGTGTTGTTTGACTTGTTTGGACCACTACTTAATTCTGAAAGCCTAAAAAAAAACTCATTGGTAGTTAAATTTCTGTCTTAGGGATAATTGGCTTAGGGTTTCTTTCTTTCTCTTTTGAGGATTAATTCAAAGGAAATATACAATCACCCATACAACTTGTTTTCCTTTGATTGTGGGTTTTCAAACTTGTTTGAAAATTTAACTAAAGAAACCCTAAAATACATTCAATTAAATCAAATCCTAAAAGACAAAAATACAAAAAAAAAATTGTGTGACAACTTGATTTTCATTGGAGCCACTCTCCAATTCCTGCACACACACAAAAAAATCAAATAACAGGGCAACAACCCAATAAACGCCCTCCACATTCCGTGTGCACTATAGAATCCTAGACCTAATTAAAATTTGTAGCAACTTGACCCCTAAGGCTTTATCAACTTAGGCTTGCTATTTAGGTCTTAAGATTTCTTTAATTAGTACCAATTCTGTCATCTGTATCTGGTGTTCAGGCTGAGGGGCCGTGTCAAACGACCAGGCGCGGGTTTGTACAAGCACCTGGGGTTTTCCCTGGGAAACGTTTGGGCCCAAACCTCCCCTTAAGCAACCTGGCTAGATTTGTTGATAGAACGGGTATTCACTATTGACTACTTATTTCCTATATAGACCAAGTCTTAGGTTATTATTAGGGAGTCACAATCAAGTTAGGTCTAGTTTTTGTTTGTTTGAATTGCACACTTTCTCTCATCTCTTTCTCTTCTCCTCCCCTCCCCGTTCTTCCATTTTATGCACGGGCGACGGTCTCAAAATCCGCACTTGGAAGGACCATTTGATTTCGCCCCCCACGTAAAAAGACCACTTTTTCTGTCTTCTCCTGAAAAAATGGAAACACAACAAAATAGGTCCACTGACCCTTCCACGTCTACCTCTAACCCCACCTCTAACCCTAATTCTAACCCTTCCACCCAAAACCCAACCACCAGTAACTTTCCACACTTGGAGCTCCCCAATCTTGAGTTGCCCCACACACAACATCAAGACCCCCTACCTGATCTTTTAAAATTGATGGCCGATCAAATTAATAAATTAAATTCCAATCAACAAACATTGACTAGGAACATCCAAAACCTAGCCAATCCAAGGCCAAACCCACCACCCCGTCAGCAGCCTGTTGTTCCTCTAAAAGATTTCTATGATCCGTCTTATTATGAGGAACGACCAGGGGTGGTCATACCTGAGGGGGACTTTGAGATCAAGCCAGCCGTCCTGAACCTGATTAAACACTTTCATGGCCTTCCTAGGGAAGACCCTTTCAGCCACCTTGAAGAACTAACTCTTCTTGCACAGACAACCCGTTCCCGAAATGTGCAAGAAGACATATGGCTGATGCGGCTTTTTCCATTATCTCTTAAAGATAAGGCCGCTTATTGGTTCAGGACCATTGGCCGACCCATTACAACATGGCCTCAACTCAAGAGTGCCTTCCTCAAGAAATTCTTTCCCATAGGTCGTACCAATTCCTTACGAAGATCTATTACGACCTTTCACCAAAAATCTGGTGAAACTTTCCATGATTCTTGGGAAAGATTTCAAGACCTTTTAAGAAGTTGCCCGCACCACGAGATTCCGTTATGGCAGCTCGTGCAAATCTTCTATCATGGATTAGATGATCAAATCCGACAGTTTGTCGACGCCTCGTGTGGCGGCAACTTTTTAAATAAAGATGCAGAAAGTGCCTATGACCTGTTCGAAGAAATGAGTGAAAACTCATTTAATCAAGCTTCCATGAACACATTTTGCAGAACCCAAAACCCGCAGTTCGGTGTTCATGAAATAGGCACTCAATCTATCCCTGTCACCCAAGACGATCTTCAATTGATTGCTCAAAAACTCGACCAGATGCATATTAATCAAAAGAAAATTGAGGAAAGACTAGCCACTTCAACTCAAGCTCCACACCCACATCTAACCCAACCTAACTTTCCACGAAGAGAAAATTTGCACAATCTCAACACCACTCCTGCTGATTATTCTGAGGTTGCCCATGATTCACTAGGGAATTTCAATTATCCAGATCTTAACCCCACCGAAAATATTTCTGCCATCCAGGAGCCCTTTAAAAATTCTTCCAATTGGAAAAATTACCCGAACTACTCCTGGAATAATCAAGTTTCCTCCCAACCATATCATTTTAATGGGTATGGGTCGAATCCAAATTTCCATCCTGGGCCATCCCAACAAGATATCAATGCCCAGATGCTACGGACCCTGCAGGATATGCAAACAAAAATGACGGAAGTAACCCGCAACATCACAAATCTGAACAATCAGATTGGGGTTGCTCCCACGCAAAGACCTGTAGGACATCTTCCGTCCCAACCCATACCCAATCCCAATCACCAAGGGAACCATTATATGGGCAGAAATCCACATTATCCAAATCAGCCTCCTCCTAATCCACCTCAGCAGCCGCCCAGGTTCCTATCTTTTATAGTGGGGGGCGAAATCAAATCAGGTAGGTTCTTTTATAGTGGAGGAAGAACAAATTCGCATCTGGGTCATTACTGACGTTCGTAAACGTCGCTACAGAACTGCCCTTTTTGTCACTGAAGATCCACACCTTCAATTCCTTTGATGGTGCACGTGGGCCATTAGTGACTACTGCAAGTGTCACTAAAGGTCCGTGTCGCTGAAAATCTGCCCTCCCCGGTAGTCATGCTTTGCTGGTGCACGACTTGCGTGCTCCTCATCGCACGTGCATGCTCGCATGTTGGCACTGTGCTGTGCACTGATGTCGAGCCCAGATTGGTTGTTAATATGGTGATTTTATCGTTGAAATGTGTATAGTGGTTAACCTAAATCGGACCTAACCATCTCTTTACAAAATTTTTAACCTGGCCTACTTGATTTTATCTTGTCACTTTTAGGCCCAGGGTCGAACTCAGGGAAGTGGGGTTACAAGTCGAGTTTCTACACCTTTCCTACAATGAGTCTCTTCCATTCGTTTATTGTGTTTTTGGTGTTTTTCTTATTTAGATTTTTTCTGGCAATCTTTGTCCTTGAGGCACACCCTCAAAATTGGGTTCTTGGCTTTGAGCCAAAACAGGGTTCCAAAACTGGTCTTGCTATTTGCAAGACGGGGTACCTGCAAGTCAAGGATTATCTTTTCTCTTTTATATATTTTTTTATCTTTTTACTAACAGGAAAGTAAAATAGAAATAAAGTAAATATAGTATATATGTATATGTATATATTATGTATATAAAGGGGTAGGGGTGGAGGCGGAGATGGAGTGTAGCACGGTGTCGAGTCGGTCGTCATCTAGAGAGACGCAACCAATAGGATGAGGTGCCGCGTGTAAGGTGTAGGATGGATGGTGGAAGATGAATGCGAACACGCTTTTTGTACACGTGTATCGGGGAATATCTGCAACTGGTGCAGATGTTCCCGCAATACAGCGTATGGTAAATAATCTGAAAATATATATATATGTATATATGTAAATATATCTATATATATATATATGGTTATAAATATATAGGTATATATATATATGTAGATATATATGTATATAGAAGTGTATATGTATATATATATATATGTGTATGTATATATAACTATATAAAGGTATATATATATGTATGTATAAGTATATAGTAATATATGTATATATAGATATATGTAGCTGAGTATATATATATATATATGTATGTATATATAGTTATAGATATATATGTATAGATGTATATAGATATATATATATATGTATGTATGTATATAATACTATATATATATATATAATAATAATAATATATGTATATAGGTATATGTATCTAGATATGTATATATATGTATATATGTATATATAGTTATAAAGATATATATATGTATATATGTATGTATATATAAGTAGGTGTGTATATATGTATATATATATAAATACGTATCTATACTTATAATAGTATATATATAGATATATGTATATTTATATATATATGTATATAAATATATGTATATATATGTGTATATATATGTATATGTATATGTATATACATAAGTATATAGATAGACATATATATATGTATATATGTATATATATATCAATATATCTAAGTATACGTATATACATATGTTTACAATAGTGTATATGTTTGTGTGGGTGTGTGGAAGTGTTAGTGTAGGTGTGTGTGTGCGTCGGTGTAGAGAGAGTGAGAGAGTGTTGTGAGAGAGAGAGAGAGCGGGATATCGAAGGTAGGAGGGATGGCAACCACGCGCTTCTGGAGTGAAGGCTAAAGGCTTTAAGGTGTCTGCAGACCAGCCGCGTCGTCTGGAGCTTCCACGTGCATATGCGCAAGCGCGTCTGCGCAGAGAGGAACCTGCAACGCATAGCGCTTCGCGAAGGCTGTAGCGGGTGAAGGCAGGCGCGCGTGAAGGGAGTGGGCGATGCAGGCACTAGGAGAGGGCTAGTAAACGCGTCGGCATGTGCGGGCGATGTGGGTGGAGACGCGTGGGCAGGCGTGCACACAGGCGAACGGTGGTCGCAATGCGCCGGGTGACCGGTAAAGTGAGAAGGTCACCAGTCACCCCACTGTAGCCACAGTGTCACGCAAACTCGCGTGAATAGTGGCTACAGTGGTCGCCCGCGCCGCGCGACCGGCAGCGGGCAGTGCTGTGAGTGAGGCTGGCTCGCGGCTGGCACGTGCGGGGTGGGACGCAAGGGAGAAGGCCTGCGTCGGTCAGTTGCGAGTGTGGAGAGCTCGCGACAGAGCGCGCGGAGAGGGAGGTGAGGGTGCCTGCAGCTTGCACGGAAGCTTGTAGGTGCTGGCAAGGGTGCAGGGAAGCACTTGGCTGGCCGCTGCAGTGACGTGCGGTGGCCCGTTGAGGGCGGAAGTGAGCTTGCGACAGAGTGGAGAAAGCGGAGGCAGAGAGGACCTGCAGGCTTGCACGGAGGGCTGGGGCGCCTGCAGGTGTGCGCGGAAAGAGGCTGGGCGGCTGCTGCATGCTGCTGCTGCCTTCTTGCCACTGGTGTAGGGCATGTGAAGCTTTGAGCTTCAAGCTTGAAGCTGCAGCTCCAATGGTAGAAGTTGCTAGAACGGTCAAAATGAAAGAAGAGCCACCACGCCCACCAGCTCTTTGAAGAGCTGGGCGGTGGTGGTCTCATTGTGGTGGTGTGCACCACAGTGAGAGCTCCTACCCGCCAGGTATCTCCGAGGAGGGCAGACGTATGGAGGGGAATGGATGAGAGGATGGTGGCCTGCATGGAGCTGCGTTGGGTTTTTCTGAAGTTGGACTAGTCTTGTTGTAAAGGATGGTGCCGTGGTCTTTAAATAGAAGAGGAAGGCATGGCCGTGCATGGCTCACGCTGGGAATGGCAACCGTTGGGAAGGGCTGGCAGGGAGAGGCTACTGCAGGGAAGCAAGGCGCGCGGAGAAAAAGAAGATGCAGTCGTGGGAAGGGAGTCAAAATAAAAAAGAAATAAAAAAAATGGAGATGGGAATATTCCAAAGATGCACTTGAGGAAAAAAGTAAAATGAAAAGGCACTTATTTCATTCTTCTCTCCTCTTAATTAGATGCATGTATACATGTTTTTTTACAAATGCGATTATGGCACCATAATATGCATAGGAAGTGCTAGGAAATAGCACAAGAAGGCACTATTACAGGTGTATTTTGCGGTGCAATCATACCCCCATTCCTATCTTTTGCTAGTCGCTAGCAAAGCATTTTTTTTTTGTAGTATTTAGAAATGATCTTAAGCTAAAGATTTTCTTCTAAGGTAATATAGGTGTGTTTATTGTTGGATATTGTGAGAACCAATTGTAGAGAAGACTACCAGTACTTTAAGTCTCACATGACATTGATCATCTCTCAACTAACCAGGACTCTTGATATTTAAACCTTAAGTACGATTTCCAGGACCCAGGAGGATTTTGCCGTACTCGAGAGCCCAAGAGGTTATGGGTTGTGCATAGTGAAGGATCAAGACTGACCAGATGAACATTAAGACTCAAGCCCAGGGTTTCATGAATCTTTAAGTACAGGTTGGTCCCAGTTTCAGCTCGTGTTTTCGGATTGACCCTTAAGAATATGATGAAAAACTCAACTCCCATTTTCTGATTTTTGTGGCTCAAAGAAAAACAAGGTATTTGTATCCTACCCTGAAGAACTTCTTGTAGGGTGAAGACTTTACAGACATTTGTGAGATATACTGACTTATTTGCAACCCCTTTTTTTTATTTTTTTTTGAAACATGTGTCAGTATATCTCTTACAACTTTATTTGGAGGAGCACACTTTTCTTTTTGGTGGGAGAGTTTCTTTTTGGTAGAAAGAGTTTCTCCTAAACACAAGACTAAATCCTAGGATAAAAAGTCTATCGGCACACACAGGTAAGGACTCCACCTTACCTAATGAACACTAGGGTTGGATCTTATGTTCACCTGGTCTTTCCTGATATGTGTAATGTGAACCAAGTTTACTTAGGCTCTCAAGTAAAAACAAACTAATGGATCCTGTACTGGTGTCTCAGGTACAAGAATACGTCCTTAGTTAGGAGAGATTCCGATCTATTTTGTCAATGCTCAAGTGAATTAAGCCGAGCCTGAGCGAATCAAGCTTCTGTGGCCTGGAAAGTCTTCAAAACAGAGGTTGAACATCCATAAACACTTATTGTATTTTTGTTTCAGCTTTCAGATCATTACTAAACACCATTTTTATTATTATTATTATAGATTATCTATTAATATATATATTTTTTTCTTTTTCTTTTTCTTGCATATTTATAAATAGGTGGAAACTGCATGATACCATAAAATATCCAGATCCTATGGATGCCTATCCACCCCCCCATGCCAAACAATGCTATGTCCTCATATGCATGCAGGGAAGGGTAGAGAAAGGACGAAAGATCAGGTAGCGAGAGTTGAAGTGCAGGGTATATAGTAGGGTGGTAGGGTGGGTGGATGGTGGGTGGTGAAGTGAAAAGTGAAGAGATCGTGATGGTGGCATGAAAAGTGATGGTGGATGGTGAGAGATTTGGCATTTCTTGGGACGAGAGTGTCCCAAGCAGATCAGAAAACAGATCAGGAAGAAGAAGTTGGCCCTTAGATTGGCCAAGAAGAGGGGCAACTTTGGATAGATGGATCCAAAAGGGAAATGCCCTAGTGAGTAGGATATGGGCTCAAGGTCCTAGTGTGGCGTTACAAATCTGCCTGATTTGGCTGGAAAGAAAGGGCCATCCAATCTTCAAGAGTGTGGACCGGCGATGACTAGCCCAGAGATGACACAGACCACGAGGTATGGGAAGCGGAGAAAACCTCATCAGAAGTCTGGTCAGGAGAAGGTACGGGAATAGGGAGGGATTGGGGAACGTCATAATTTGTGCTGATCAGGCAGTCTTCAGTGTTTACAGGTAATCCGCAGCAATCTGAATAGGTCCCAATTAGTCCGATAAATGCACTGACGGTCATGTCCTCGTCAGATGCGTCATCCTCGATATAATCGCAATCAAAGTTCTTGGCTTCCTTGAAGATGTTAAGCTTGAGCTTTTCAGATCCAATGGCAATTTCAATACATCCCGACTCGCAGTCGATAAGGGCACGGGTTGTGGCCAAGAAAGGTCGACCGAGGATGATCGGACAATCAGAAAGTGAACTAGGAACTTCCATATCTAAAATAAGAAAGTCAACAGGAAAACAGAGACTGTTGACCCTAACCACCACGTCTTCCACCACACCCTTCGGGATTTTGACAAAACGATCTGCCAACTGTAATGTGACAGGGGTGGGTTTCAGATTTCCCAAAGAAACTTTTTTGAGCATGATGGTCGGTATAAGATTGATGGAAGATTCTAGATCAAGCAGGGCACGGTTAAAACTGCAGCTTTGAATGCTACAGGAAATTAGTGGTGTGCCCTAATCTTTCTGCTTTGGTGTTAGATTTGATAGTATAGCACAACTTGCATGAGGCGAGAGAACCACCGGATTCTTAGTTTTCTTTGACTGTCGCCTGGGTGTTGTGTAGTCTTTGAAAAAATGGGTGACAGTAGGTATGTGATCGATAGGCTCGAGTAGGGGTACCTTGATTTCTACATCCTTGAACAAATTACGTAGGTTATCAAAGGCCTGCATGTCTTTCTTCTTGCCTTTTGGCTCCCTCAGTAGAGCCTCAGGGATGGGACTGATTCTGGCAACAATTTAGGTGTATCATCCTCTCGCGAATGCGGTGCGCATCCTGAATGCGAGGGCGATGATGAAGAAGACGGGCCAGGATCAAGTAGTGGCGGATCGACGATCTGCTTACCACTCCTCGTAGTGATAGCATTGGACGATGTAGGTCCAGTGGGAACATACGGTGGAGGAGGGTTTGCAATGGGGACATAAGATTGCGGTGCTGTAGCAGGATTAGCTTGAAATCCCAGTGGAATGCTCGGAGCTTGCAGAATTTGATGAACCTGCCCCTGAGAAGGTTGTACCTGTGGTTGCGGACCACGGGGTACGAAATTTCACGAATTGGGAACAGGTTGGGTGGGAAGAGTGCCCTGAGATCGAGTCGTCATGCATAGTTGACTGATCTCAGCATTCTGCTGCACCAGTTGGTGCTGAAGAGAGGTCATGTTCTCTTCGTGGCGCTTTGACATATCCGTCATCATTCACATCAATTTATCAAGAGGACTTGATGTGTGTTCTGCTTATGGTACGCAAGGGCCTGATGGCAGATTCGCCATAGGATTAGACTGGGCCCTTGGGATGACGGGTGCGGACGGTCGCATTGGTCCACCTGCGGGGTTTTGGCGCTGCTGGTTGTTGGACCATGCGAAGTTCGGATGATTATGCCACCCTGGGTTATAAGTGGCAGAGAACGGGTTATTCCCTAGGGTGCAAGCGTCTTCTTTGCCAGAAGACGCGTCCGCATGTAAGTATGCATCCAAGCACACGGAGGCTTGGTCCTCCGTGTCAAAATACTGGCTCATAGAAGCTAGTTCCACATGACTTACCGAGTCGCTTGGTGCGACACTCGGTAAGGAAGGTCTTACGGGGTTTCTCGGGATAAGCCTGGTGTTGGAAGAATTTGGATTGTGACGAAGTGGTGAAGACGTGGTGCTTGCTAGAGATCGGGAGGGGTTCGCCAGAAGCTCGTCCATCTTCTTATGCACGATGGAGACTTCATCCAGTTTTTGTGCAATAAGGCTTAGATCAGTGGATGAATGGGAGGGTCCCGTGTCAACTTCGTGGACATTTCGGGGCTGCCTCGTACGATTAAAGGCGATAATGGAAGCATTGTTCATCGAGTTTTCACTCATATTTTCAAACAGTTCAAATGCTCCATTCTCGTCTTTATTCATAAAGTTCCCTCCACAGGAAGCATCTGCAATCTGCTTCAAAGTCTCATTTAGCCCATAGTAGAAATCTGGGCTATATGCCACTTAGGCAGAACGTGGTGCGGACAGTTCCTGAGGAGGTCGTTATACCTCTCCCATGCCTCATGAAATTGTTTGCCGTTTTGTTGCATAAAAGAGGTGATAGCACGGTGAAGCGCATTGGTTCGCCCGATTGGGAAGAACTTGAGAAACGCACGGTGAAACTTTGTCCCACAATGAAAATGGGAACATTTTCATGAGGACTATAGGTAACCTGACATTTCTTAGTTTAACAGTTTCAGCCAGTCGGGCTAGGTCTTCCAAGTGGAGAAAAGGATCTTCACTTGCAAGACCATTGAAGTGAAAATTTATTAGGCCAATTATGTTTGGTTTCAGTTCAAAGTCGTCCCTGCCCATGGGGACCCAAATTTGTCCTATGGTCTCTATAGCAGTGGGATACTGATATGAGCTAAGAGACCTAGGCTCCTCCTGTTCAGGAGGGTTCTACATTTCCTCCAATGTTTCCCGAATGGCCTCGATTTGCTCATTATACATTTCCATTTGGGCTTGGAGGCAGGTTATGGGATCTAAGGCTCCACCACCTGGTGGGTTTTGAGGGTGGTTTCCTTCCTCAGGATTTGGGGGTGGGCGTGCAGCCATGTTTGTGGAGAAGGAGGACGATTCGGCTTGTTTTCTAGATTTCTCAGGCAATTCAAACAGTTCAGGGTTTTGTGATCTCCTCCCAAACATGCACTACTGCAGGAAGAGTTGGGGAGATGAGAAGGGAAAAGAGATGAGTGAAACGACGCTGCAAAGGTACACGAACTACGAAACCGAATGAGAGCACCGCAGAACCACCGAGCCAGATTGAAAGGCCGTTTGAAGTGCTTTGGCTCCCAATCACCAAAAAGATTTCCACACACGAGGCTTCAACCAAAAGATAAACAAAATCAAATTGTTGGGGTTGAAATGTTCGGGATCGAATCTTAGGCAAGTTCAAAAGTCATGGTGGGGTTGGAATCAACTCAATTCCAAGTCTCCCCACCAAAAAGGTGATCTCGAATTTCCAGGTAATTGAGGCATAGAGGGGTGCAATCAATCTTTTTATTTGCCTCAAAGAATACTTCCCACGATGAAAAATTCAAGAATCAATATTCTCGAATTTTCACTATGTGAAGTAGGGCGGGAAATCCCGGGACGGTGGGAGTGAAGACAATCAATCAAACAAGTGAATTTTAATCCATTTACCCCAAGAGATCCTAAGAAGTTTTTCTAGTTTTTTAGTTTTTTTTTTTTTTAAGGTGACAAGTTAACCCAAGTTGCTAAGAAAAGAAGACCTACTTGTTCGGTAATGTGTGCGAAGCTACAATGCGGTGTCGGTGTCTTCATGCTCTTGTACTCGCCTTGGATCTGCTTACGTCTTCGACTTCGTCTGCCTGCCTTCTCCTTGCACCAGGTTTATCTGCACACCAAAAAAATAGAGATACCCATGAAGAGAGAAGAGAAAAATTGAAAGGAATTGAATAGAAACTTACTTGAAGGTGCACTTCCCCGGCAACGGTGCCAGAAAAGAGTATGATGTCGAGCTTGGATAGGTTGTTAATATGGTGATTTTATCATTGAAATGTGTATAGTGGTTAACCTAAATCGGACCTAACCATCTCTTTACAAAATTTTTAACCTGGCCTACTTGATTTTATCTTGTCACTTTTAGGCCCAGGGTCGAACTTAGGGAAGTGGGGTTACAAGTCGAGTTTCTACGCCTTTCCTACAACGAGTTCTTCCGTTCGTTTATTGTGTTTTTGGTGTTTTTCTTTTTTAGATTTTTTCTGGTAATCTTTGTCCTTGAGGCACACCCTCAAAATTGGGTTCTTGGCTTTGAGCCAAAATAGGGTTCCAAAACTAATCTTGCTATTTGCAAGATGGGGTGCCTGCAAGTCAAGGATTATCTTTTCTCTTTTATATATTTTTTTTATCTTTTTACTTACAGGAAAGCAAAGTAGAAATAAATTAAATACAGTATATATATATGTATATATTATGTATATAAAGGGGTGGGGGTGGAGGCGGAGATGGAGTGTAGCATGGTGTCGAGTCGGTCGTCGTCTAGAGAGACGCAACCAACAGGACATGGTGCCGTGTGTAAGGTGTAGGTTGGATGGTGGAAGATGAATGCGAACACACTTTTGGTACGCGTGTATCGGGGAATACCAGCAACTGGTGTAGATGTTCCCGCGATACAGCATATGGTAAATAAGGTGAAAATGTATATACATATGTATATATGTAAATATATCTATATATATATATATGGTTATAAATATATAGGTATATATATATGTAGATATATATGTATATATAAGTGTATATGTATATATATATATGTGTATGTATATATAACTATATAGAGGTATATATATATGTATGTATAAGTATATACTAATATATGTATATATAGATATATGTAGCCAAGTATATATATATATGTATGTATATATAGTTATAGATATATATGTATAGATGTATATAGATATATATATAAATGTATGTATGTATATAATACTATATAGATATATATATATATAATAATAATAATATATGTATACAGGTATATGTATTTAGATATGTATATATATGTATATATGTATATATAGTTATATAGATATATTTGTATATATGTATGTATATATAAGTAGGTGTGTATATATGTTTATATATATATATATATATATGTATCTATACTTATAATAGTATATATATATAGCTATATGTATATTTATATATATATATATATGTATATAAATATATGTATATATATCAGTATATATATGTGTAAATATATATATATATATAAGTATATAGATATATGTAGATATATGTATATGTATATATATAAGTATATAGAGATATACATATATATATATATGTACGTATACTATTACATAAGTATATAGGTACTAGTATATGTATAAATATAAGTATATATATAAATGTATATATGTATATATAAATGTATATAAATAAAAGCATATATATATCAATATATATAAGTCTACGTATATATATATGTTTATAATAGTGTATATGTGTGTGTGGTTGTGTGGAACTGGTAGTGTAGGTGTGTGTGTGCACTGGTGTAGAGAGAGTGAGAGAGTGTTGTGAGAGAGAGAGAGAGAGTGGGATATTGAAGGTAGGAGGGATGGCTGCCGCACGCTTCTGGAGTGAAAGCCGAAGGTTTTAAGGCGTCTGCAGACCAGCGACATCGTCTGGAACTTCCATGCACGTACGAGCAGGTGCGTCTACGTAGAGAGGAGAGCACGGGAGTGGGGAGCGGAGAGGAACCCGCAGCGCACAGCACCACGCAAAGGCTGGAGGGGGCGAAGGCAGGCGCGCATGAAGGGAGTGGGCGATGCAGGCGCTGGGAGAGGGCTGGCAAATGCACGGGTGTGTGTGGGCGACGTGGGCAGAGACGCATGGGCAGGAGCGCACACGGACGAATGTCGGTCGTGGTGCGCCATGTGACCGGTAAGGTGAGAAGCTCACCGGTCACCCCCTGTAGCCACAGTGCCATGCAAACTCGCGTGAACAGTGGCTACAGTGGTCGTCCGTACCGTGCGACCGGCAGTGGGCGATGCTGTGAGTGAGACCAGCTCACGACTGGCGCGTGCATGGTGGCGCGCAAGGGAGAAGGCCTACGCCGATCGATTGCGAGCGCGGAGAGCTCGCGACAGAGCGTGCGGAGAGGGAGGCGAGGAAACCTCTAGCTTGCACGGAAGCTTGCAGGTGTTGGCAGGGGTACGGGGAAGCGCTTAGCCGGCCGCTGCAGTGACGTGAGGTGGCCGGTTGAGGGTGGTAGTGAGCTTGCGACAGAGCGGAGAAAGCAGAGGCGGAGAGGACCTGTAGGCACGCACGGAGGGCTGGGGCACCTGCAGGCGTGCACGGAAGGAGGCTGGGCGGCTGCTGTGTGCTGCTGCTGCCTTCTTGCCGTTGCTGCAGGGTGTGCGAAGCTTTGAGCTTCAAGCTTGAAGCTGTAGCTCCAATGGTAGAAGTTGCTGGAAAGTCAAAACGAAAGAAGAGCCACCACGCCCGCCGGCTCTTTGAAGAGTTAGGCGGTTGTGGTCTCACTGTGGTGGTGTGCACCACAGTAAGAGATCCTACCCGCCGGGTATCTCCAAGGAGGGCCGACGTATGGAGGGGAATGGAGGAGAGGACGGTGGCCTGGAAGGAGCTGCGTTGGGCTTTTCTGAAGTTGGACCAGGCTTGTTGCAAAGGATGGAGCCGTGGTCTTTAAATAGAAGAGGAAGGCATGGCTGTGCATGGCTCATGCAGGGAATGGCAGTTGCAGGGAAGGGCTGGCAGGGAGAGGCTACTGCAGGGAAGCAAGGCACGTGGAGAAGAAGATGCAGCTATGGGAAGGGAGTCAAAATAAAGAAGAAATAAAAAAAAAATGGAGATGGGAATATTGCAAAGATGCACTTGAGGAAAAAAGTAAAATGCAAGGCCACTTATTTCATTCTCCTCTCCTCTCAATTAGATGCATGTATACATGTATTTTTACAAATGCGATTATGGCACCCTAATATGCATAGGTAGTGCTAGGAAATAGCACAAGAAGGCACTATTGCAGGTGTATTTTTGCGGTGCAATCATGCATGTAGGCGTTACTTCGGTGCTGAGCTGTGCACACTTGTGCGCACAGTCGGTGCCTTCAATTTGCAGTGTATATCTCCCCTATTTATTCTACTTCCCCACTTCTTCCCTAAGTGTTTTGGGAATTGTTATGCATTTTTGTGACCTGGGCTCTGGACAACTAGCCAATGGGCTGTTACCCAAGGCAACTTGCCAGCCATACTCGTGTGGTGAAGTATGGTTTTATTTGTTTACTATTATTATTATTTCTTTATTTTGTCCTTTTTCTTTTTTTTTTTCTAAGTAGGCGGCTTTTCTGATCTAAGATTTACCTAAACGCAGTATGAAGAAAATGGTCCTATTGCTGGGCACTAGACAACGGGTCAAAGAGCTACTACCACTGACAACTTGCCCACCATACCACCCTAGATAGTTCATTAGCTGCCCAATTTCTGAAGAAACCACTAAAATGTGAATAAGTGCAAAAAGTGTGTAGATTTTTAGGCTTAAGGTTCCCTCAAAACAGAGAGCGAGTTGATAAGTCGTGTACTTATCTCCCCAATTTATTGACCAGTTTAAGATAAAATTATTTGGCGAGGACTCGAGACTAAGTCCACATACAAGTGGACACCTGGGCTAATTAAGCTCGAAGTTCTGAAGAGTCTAAGTGTTTAGGTCCTCTCGTATCATTTCCTAAAGTTAATAATGCCTAAAAGCCTAAGTTCTCTTCTCCTAATTCTATTTACTTTTTTTTTGTCTTTTTGAATTTTCATTTTTTTTAAAGAATCTAAAGAAACTCTACAGAGTTAGCAAAATGATTTCAGGAATTAATTATCCACACCCCCTTGCCTAAATGATGCAATGTCCTCATTGTAAAAATAAAGATGTGAAAAGGAGTAAACAGAATATCACCTGAATAACGTGAAAAATCGGTCAGCTCCACAGAGAACGTGGAATATAAACATGTGCTAAATTTAATGCCTTCAGCTAGGCATAACATACATACAGGGAAGAAATTGAGAATTCACAAGTGCAGGTCAGAATCAAAATCAAAAGATTGATACTTAGACCCATCAGTAGAAGATGTCCACAGATGTGGATCAAGTTATGGTGCTGACCCATGCCTCAGGGTCGAGTGGTTCTTAGGTTCTGGATGAAAATCACCCAGAGTCGAAGATTGCTGTACTTGCGGGCTGGGTCTGCGGTTTGGTGCTGTGCAACCCAAGACTAAAGTGTCGAACAATGGATTGATCTGATTCATTAAAATTGGGTGTCCACTAATAGTTTAGCTTAGGAAGATAGTCAATTATTCCAAGCTTGGGTCGCACGTGAAAGATATCGTATGAGTCCTGATAGAAAATAGGTGGATTCAGGTCAATAGGAACCCTTAAATCCAAAATTGTTTTTCCCTCAAAATTAACCTCCCAAATTTTCATTTCAACATTTCCATCCTCCAACATCAAGTGCTCAGGCTCTGGGACCTCCAGCATATCGTTCACCCTATAAGATTTACCTAAGTCCAAAAATCATGGCTAACTCAAAATTGACTTGGGTACAATGATTTCCAAATCAAAATCAATCCCTTTGGTGTGTGGTTGAGGAATGGGGCTATTGATTGAATCTTCTAGTAAATGAGGATTCGAATCATCAAAGTTAACCCCAACCGAATCCAAATCTTCAATAATTGGGCTATCAAATGGTTCATCAGATTCCTCAAGTCCTTTTGTCTCACTAAAATCATCTTCTTTACACTCAAGTGAGACTTCACTAAGAGATTCTTCACCCTCAAAGTCAAATAATTCATGATTCGCATTTATGTATGTCTCAAAATCGATTGTCATTTCCTGGTTCAAAGAGACATATTTTTCCTCGCTCCCTGGCTAGGGGATCTTGGGTGAATCAATCGGTTCATCCTCAATGGGTTGCTCTAGCCCAACCTGGTCATCCCTGACTTCAAAAAATGTATCCCCCTTGACAGGTGCCTGAGCGAGTTTTGACATTGGCTCTCCTGAAGGGGGTTCATCTTGAGAATCATCCAACGATTTGACTAGGGCAACCACAAATTTCATCCTCAACCTCGATAATTTCCCAAGAAGAAACTCACCCAAGTCCCTATCCCTAACATTTTGAAGCAAATCTAATAGAGACTGTTAAGTTCATCAATCATTTTGATCATAGGCTCCAATACTTTAGTGCATGGTGTTGGCTGAGCTTCTAGAGAGTGTATAGTGTTCCTCAAATTAGCCAACACCCTATCTTTGATCTAGTTCCCTTGATCTGAATGGTTCGGTTTAGGTTTGGGTGGGTTTGAGTTAGATCTAGGGGAGTCAAGAAATCAAGATTCTTGAGTCACTCCCTGATAGTAGGTCGTTTCAGGTTGTTTAAAGGATGGAGGTGACCTATATTAAGTGGAATACTTGTAAGGGAAGATATTATAATCATCATATCCTTCCCGATTGTAGATCAGGTTGGTTTGATCATCGAAGGATGAAGATCTATAGTTAATGAAGCTCTAGGAAGGATAGTAATCATAGCCTTGTTGTCCAGTGTTAGGCCTTGGACACTTATGTTTGAATTCATATCCCCAATCAAAGTTATCCTGGCTAGTGGATGGCTAATCATAAGTCGAGTCAGGATAATAATCATTTTGAGGATACGTGTTGGTAGAAGGGTAGGATTGGAAATGTGTGAAAGATGTGGAAGAATACATTGTGGTGTAGGAGGGAAATCAGAAGAAAGAAAGGATCCCTGCAATACAATCAACCAAGCCTGTCCTTATGTGGGTGGCCTAAAGACCTACAGACTCCCAGGACCCGTCTTGAGATTATAAACGATTTGGTCTAATTTTATCCGGTCAATTCAACAAGTTAAAAGGAGGGACTGGGGAGAAGGTTCTTTCTTTGGCTTACGCCTTCGATTCCTAGTGCACCCCCAACTGTAGTCATTTGATGCTACTCCCCTAGCTAAACATCAGATGGACTAACCGAAGCAGATTAATAAAAAAAAATCTCAGTTTGAGCCCCGAAGAGCGAATCAATCCTTAAGGCCAACATCTACTCAGTTTTACTTAGGCCTGAGATGATTGTGTTCTTGGAATGTGATGGGCCCTTTAGATGGGTTGTGCCCTTAATGATTGATTCAAATGTGTGTGCATGCGCAACCAAGGTTTACAGACAAGGTTATTTGATGACGTGTCGTTTTGGGTTTAACCTTGTTTAGTAGCTTTTAGGATTTAATCCTTAGGTTGCTTCAATCAGGGTTCAATAGAATGCTCCAGGTTTTACAAGCACTAGTGATGATGTATTCCTTTAGAAATCAGAAAAAATGTGGAGTGCCGGTTCAACCCTAAAAATAAACCTATGAGGCAAGCTACTTGATGGATCAATTTTAAATTGAGTGGTGCGGCCCAAACAATTCAATCAATTGGCTTATTGCACCACTTGATTAAGGCACACAGATGTTTAACCTATTCAGATTTCTACTCACTTATGTGTATTGAGTTGAAGTGTACCTGATCCACAGGTCAGATCCCAGTTAAGTGGTAGAATCAAAGTGATTGTGCCCCTTAGGATAAGAAGTTGTGGATGTTAAGTGTGTAGCTTTCAATTAAATCTCACAAGAGAAGAATATTTTTTAATTTTTTTTATATATGCAGGTGGGTGAGGTGAGTGGAATGACATTCAAATAACCAAAATCTACCCTAGAGTTTATGCAAGCACCTAAGTTGATTTAGGTTTGAGTTATTAGGTTATGAAATGAAAACTATGGTAGGGGTGGTGGGGGTACACTTACAAAACCTTCATCCGCACTTTTCTCTGATCTAACTGCTCTGGGCCGCCTCGGATGAGCACTTGCAATTACAGTAAGATCAGAGAAAAAGTGAGAAGAAAGTTAGGAAAAGTGGAAAAAGCATGGAAAAAAAATCAAAGAGCGTTGCCTCCCCGGCAACGATGCCAAAATGATCGAGGCGTGTTACGTGAATTAAAATCAGGGTTTGAATGACCCATCATTGTTGCTTGCAAAATGCATCTATCAAATAAAATTTATAACCGAAACTTGAAAAGTGAGTCCCGGGTAGAACATGAGGAGGTGAATATTTTGTTTTATAAAAATTTATGCTTCATTTTTATTTGCTTTTAACCATTTTTATCTTCTTTAATTTTTTTGTACTTTTATCAAGAAAGAGATTAGGTCGATGAAAACTTTATTTACTTGCAAAAATACAAGAGAGAGGGACAAAGAGAGAAAGAGAGAAATAATCATCTATTCATGAACAATTGTTTGTTACAACTATGAAAGCAGGAAAACTACACTATGAAAGCGAAAAAGAAAGAAAGAGGTGAGAGAAATCCCCCGCGACAATTGCTTGGAGAATGACTCACTCTAACGTCGCTTAGAGGAGAGTGGTGAAGAGCCGAATAAATGGGACGAAGTCAGAGGACGGAGGGCGGGGTTGGACAGCGTCGCGGCAAGGATCTTCTTCCTGAACAATTCTGAGAGGACGACCATGGGATGCTCCACGAATGGGGATGAGAGGTGGTAAAACTATTTTCTTTTCTACTCTAGAGGAGCATCCCAGGCTTTGGACATGCTCTCTTTAGAGCCTTGGAGGTGGTGAGAGGAAGAAAGGAAGAGATGGTTTGGAATGGTGGTGGGTAGGTCCTTTTATAGTGGAGGAGGAAGAACAAATTCACATCTGGGTCATTACTGACGTCCGTAAACATCGCTATAGATCCGCCCTTTCTATCACTAAAGATTCGTGCCTTCAATTCCCTTGCTGGCGTGCAAAGGCCATTAGTGATAGTTGCAAGTGTCACTGAAGGTTCGTGTCACAGAAGGTCCGCCCTCCTCGCTGCTCATGCTCCGCTGGCATGCACCTCGCGTGCTTCTAGTTGCTCGTGCACTCTCGCGTGTTGGCACTTACTGTGCGTGCAAGCATTGCTAATGTGCTAAGCTGTGCACACTTGTGCGCATACTCGATGCCTTCAATTGCCAATTTGGGAGGGGCCCACGGTTCTCAAACCCGTGCCCCTCCGTTGAAATCCAGTGCCCCACCAATGTGCCAAGACGTCAGATGTGTCGAGCGGATGACTTAACACGCACCATAGATGAGAGCTTCTCAATCGTTTTATCAAGATCCAACGACTAGGAATGAAGGTTGCGGATGATGGAGAGGTGGAAGCGAGCATTGCTGGCTGATATTGGGTGGCCTGGTGGCACCATCTGGGCTGTCCATTCTTCTTTCTGTTGCAAAGGGTGCCAGGGTGCTTGGATTGAGTTGATTTCCACGTTGTCGGATTGTGATCGTCGCTCCTAATCCATCTATATGGTTGGATTTTTTAGCCTAAGCCCTTAAGGATGTCGCATTGCCCTCCTAGCCATTGATCTTCCTCAGACTTCATATGATGCTATGAGACTCTGATTGAGATGATTTTGGAGGTGTTAACCTTCGATCATCATCCCGATCAGATCTGTATGGTCCGATCGTCCATCTAAGGCCCTGAAATAAATCCTCTTCTCTCTTGACCATAAAAAGGACCTAGCTAACCTAAAATATATACAACTACTCTAAATGTAGAATGATGCATGCTATGAATTTTTATAACATGAAATGCAAATCTATGCCTCGGAACATGCATGACTAGGCATTTTAACCTAAATAGATGTGTCTATATCAATGCTTGTGGGATTAAAAGTCTTACTAGTTTGACTAGGTCTATTTGAGATGAGTTAATTTAATTCTATTAAACTTCTAATCTTGACCAAGTCTAGAGTAGAATCACACTCTAATCTTTCCTATGTATCAAGTTTTAGATCACATCCACATTCATCTAGTCACATACATATGCATTCATCCCACAAAGTTACATCACATGTAAAAGGACTCCCAAATTAAAGGAATTACATGGAAAAACAACTCAACTCTCTTACCAAACACTTCATTCTGCATGCCATCTTGATTAGATCATAAATCCACAACATTAAAACCATCAAAACATTACAAAAAATGGCACACAGAAAACCATCACATCACATGTCAAAGGGATGTGAGTGTTCACTTTTCCTATGATTACTAATTAATCATATTATGCGAATGTGGTTGGTTATTACTAGTAAAATCTTAATTTAAATCCGATTTAGAATGAATGCAACTACTCTATTATTTTGAAAACCTTAATTCTAGAAAACTAACTCATTATAAATTTGAAAGTTATTGTTCTAAATAATTTTCAATTTGTTTGAGGTTTTGAAATCTCTACATGTCTAGATCTGTGAGGATAGCATTCACATGATCAATCCACAAGAACAAAAAATTCAAAAGGAAAAAACAAACAAAAATTGTTGAAAAAAATCAAATATTCCTTAATACTGATATCAAGTTTTTCATTAAAGGTTGGATTGAATCAAATCTGATTTTGAGTCAAAAATGCACTCATTATCAAGATTTCCTTACTGTCTGGTCGACCAACAACACTTGTTGATCGACTTACTACAATAGGACATGTCACAGAAATAATTTCTTTAGTAATCAGACACATCTAGTTCCCCAAAAACCAATCGTTCGATATTCGAGCAAGTTGTCCAACTACAACATCGAGCCCTATTATAGATCAAGAATGACTTTTTGTCGTAATTAGGCATTTGATGATAAAGTTAGATGATTGACTAAAATAGTATCGGTCATCAGGTAAGTCTACCCATCAAATGGTAACTTGATTCAAGATCAATGCACCTGATTTCATATATCAAGTGCACAAGGTATACAAGTCAAATGTTTAATCTTGTAATTAGGCGTCTAATGCATGTCTAGCTAGTCGGCTGACTACTACATGAAGCATCCAATTTTACAATCCAAATGAGAACAAAACCTTAATCCACAATTTTTCTAAAATCCATAACGACTTAGGATATGATACCACTATTGGAAAATGATCTTAGACCCATTTGACAATCGAGGGGTGAAGACTTGAACAATTCAATCCTTGATTCTCATGGCATAGCGAAAGCATGAAAACGAAGACGTTTTAAATTTTCATCAAAACGAAACTTAGGTCGATCCTTGTAAACCTAAATATGGATATTGAGAAACTTAACAGTCTATGTAACCAAAATGACATGGGGAGATCTAATATCTCCCTATTCTGTGATCCCCATAAATTAGAGATTATACTTGTGGGTGGCGTAGCATAGCAACTCACATGTTGTCCCTCCTATAATAAGTCCCACTTATAAAGACTCTCTAATGTGTACACATCCATTTAGGTTAAAATGCCTATTTATGCATGTTCCTAACATTATAGATGCATTCCATATTATAAATATTGCATAACAAGCATCATTCTGCATTTAGAATAGTTTGTATAAATTATAGGTTAATTTGCATCCTTCTGTGGCCAGGTGAGGATATTTATTTTAGGACCTTAGATTGAAGATCCAACTGTACAGATTAGATCAAGACGACGATCAAAGTCCAACTCCTCCAAAATCGTCTTGATCAGAGTCTTGTAGCACATTATGCAGTATGAGGAAGATCAATTGCCAAGTGGTTAGTTGATACAATTTGGAGCTTCAAATGACAAATCCAATCGCATGGATGGATCTGGATCGACAATCACAGCCCAACGGCATGAAAATCAACCCAATTCAACATCTGTGGAGCCACCTACAAGCATCTGAAGTTGGATGGTCCAAATGGTTCCATGTGGTGCCATCAAGACCATCCAAACCAGCAACTGCATCTCCTCCTTAGCCATGCCATCAATTCTCAGCCGTTGGATCAAGATCCAATGGCTGAGAAGCTACCTCCACCAGATCATCTTCTCGACACAACCTCTTACAATGATCCATAAAGATGTCGCACTGCCTCTTGGCAATATAAATGTCGGAATTAATATATAGAATACACAAACTATCCTAAATGCAATGCAATGAATGTTATGCAATATTTATACTATGAAATGCAATGCTAGGCCTAGGAACTATCATAAATAAGCATTTTATCATGTATTCATGTATGTTTATCAATGCTTCTTTAAGATAGGTGTAGGATAAGGGTTTTAGGTAGTCTCACAAGGAGTGTGAGCTAGGGATTTTAGCTAGGTTTAGGTGATGGTTTAGGATAAGGACTAAGGTTGGTATGTCTAAATAAGGCAGGTTAAGGTTCTAGGTCAAGGTATGGGTTAGGGTTTTAAGCGTTATATAAGGCAAGTTAGGGTTTTTGGTGAGGGTTTAGAATTAGGCTTTTAGGTGTGAGCAAATAAGGCAGGTAGAATGCAGGATTAGCATTAGGGTTTTTTGGTCAAAAATATATTCTTCCCTTCAAATGAGCTTAATTGAACTTGAATCTTCCTTCTCTTCCTCCGGACACTAACTGAAGTGTTCTTGCATAGAGTAGAATCAAAAATTAGTACAAATCAGGATTAATTTCATAATCTTAGTCCTAAGATCCAAGCATGCAATTATATGTACAATGCCCTAATTCTAATGCATCTAATACTCGAAAACCAATAAAACTAAGCATGTTTTCATGTAATTTTGCTCACTCATCACACCCTGATTCTTAGGGTTTGCTAGTCATGGGGAAAAATATGAATGAAACCAAAACTATAGTTAAGATTTTTAACAACGGTGGTACTAGTTGGTATTCATCGAGCTTAAATAGGAAAATAGCACACCACAATTTAACAACTGACTTAATTAATTGCATAAAGTGTGAGTCAGGTTGAATTCTCAACAAGATTATGTAGTTAGCCAACTTCAAGAATATTTTTAGTATTTTTGAAGTTATTTTTTGATTTTTTTTGTGATTTTCTAAGGCAAGTGGGTCAAAAAGATTGTTCTAACCCCACTTTCCAGTTTTGATAATAACCTAAACCAAAAGACCCCAGAAAAATATGGCAAATTCATTCCGGACACTAGACTCAATAAGGAAGATTTACCCACTACTTTCTTATAAATTTGCTAAATATATGACCAGCCAAAATTTTTAGGTTCTGCTTTTAGTGCGACCTCCAATCAATACATGAATTTTATCTTTTTTTTATGTAATGAATCAGGCTCTAAAATTTGGAATAGTTATTCCCTACTTCAAGAGATAACTCGAAATAAAATTTCATGATTTTTAGATGCCTAGAATCTACTCCAAAAATTTAGGAAAACAAATTTCAGAATCTACACAAATATAGAAAAATGTAAGTATGCGAAATTGAACTCAATTGATGCGAAACTTCATGGTAGGCTTTAGGTAGTAGAATTGATTCAAAAAAGATAATAATACAATTTAATTGTTGTTGTTTCTCTCCCCTAGGCTTGTCCCATGCCATGTTAACCCATTAAGGCTATAACCCAACTCATATTCAAGATCCTAGGCTTAGACTATCTTATACGAATCTACCTGCACATGAAACAACTTAATTTTATAACAACCAAACAAGAGCAATAAAACCCATCTACAATTAAAACATGTCAATTCTACCTACTAACTTGCACATGAAACGAAATTAACCACACAGATATGAAAAGAACACACAACATCTTAAAAGAAGTACATATCATCATTTAATTACAAATCAAGAGTTCTACAGAAATTGAATAGCAAGAAGAGTAGATAAAACCCTTAAACCCTTTAAGATGAAGTTGGTGGCTCTCCATGTGGTGGTGATGCAAGATCCTTCATAGTATCCTTGTGTGCTCCTATCACACCCCGTAATGACCATCCTTGAGGATCGTTGTTGTGACCAGGTGGCAACAACCTATTAATTGCCACATACTAAAGGTCACTACTAAAATGCAATTGGGTTTAGGCTTAAGGAAAAGTTGCATAAAAAAAATTTAAATTCCAGGAAAAATCGGCCAGAGTCTCCCCTTATTTTTCTTACTTTCCGAAAATTCTTGTACCTACACAACAAAACATACACAACAATAAAAGTGGATACAAGGTGGGTACACCCCACCCATTCTACATACAAACCAACTCACATGATAATGGGCACACACCGCATTTGCATCACAGCCACACAAAAGAAATAAAAGAAATTGGAAAGCACAACTATTCAGGTATACCCCACATTACGTTCATATATATACACACATATTCATTCCCATTCCAAAGATATTTACAGTAGTTTCAAGAGTTTGTAGAAAAGGTGGGCCAGACAACTACGACGAACCACATATATATATATACATATACATATACATACATACATACATACATATATATATACACATACACACACACATACAAATCCTTAAATCCTAAAAATAAGTTTCGCTCCTTCCTATCCATTTCCTCCCCCCTCCCCCTCTTACCACTCCATAACGCCGACATCTGCCAAGGTTAGCAGCAGCTCCGTCTGGGCCCAGAGGAGGGCACCCAAGGATGTGAAGAGGCCCTTCATGCGATCCTCAATGGGGAGGAATTCTCCCAAGTAAACCATCTACCTTAGAAGGTTCTTGGTGAGCTCAGTGCTCAAAATAAGCAGCTGCACCCACTGACATCGAGCTAGTAGGTGAGAGCGACCCACGAAATGTAGGGAGTAATGTGGCATCCTATCCTAGAAAAAAAGAAAAACACAATGTGAGTCATATGGCTTAGTAGGGAATAAAAGTATGACCGAAGGAAACTATCAAGTGACATGTCGAATCTGGTGGGCATCCTTTGCAATGAACAAGAATTTTTGAGCACCTTACACTCATCCTCGCTTGTTCTCCTTTTCCCCCCATCTCGTTCCACCACTACAGACTCTATTTCTAATTTCGTCTAGCCTGGATAAGGGTGACATATTCCATTTCCTCTGACCCCAAATGTGGAGTCCAATCCTATGTCAACTCCCTAATTGGGGAGTAGTAACTGCTGCCACCTAGTGGCAAGTTATTATTTGTTGCAATTACTTGAATCATCACCCTGTCCTTAGGGTACTTTTGTTGTGCACCTGAGTGGATTGCGATGCAAGAAACTCTCCTTGCACCTCAATCCTTCCTTGGAAATAACCTACTATTCCTTGTAAGGAAACACTGTCAGGCTAGCTGCTCTCGACTCTAACATGCGTGGAGACACTCAACACATGCGCTAGCCTCTTCAGTCCTGACATCCTGTTATAGGAAAAATTTGAGTACATGACATGATCAATTTGAAGTTGATTTGTTTGCTATCCAATCTCCACATCCATGACATCGGGAATCCTCCCCAATTGGTACGGGGCATAAACTGAGGGTCCACTCCATTTACCCCCAGTTGCCTTCCATTGTAGGCCTCCTTGGAATATAGAGCCTTTTTCCTCGAGGGGCCCACCTTTGGTTGTGAGTGCATGTGGAGCCTAAGGTGCTATTTGGTTGGAGTAATAATTAGGAGGGATAAAAAAGGGATGTAAAAGAGTAGGAGGAGTTAGGTGCTTTTATTCTGCCTAAGTGATTGGTTGTGTTTGTTGTCACATCAAAGAATTAGAAGTATGCATTCCATCTGAGGTGTTTGGTAGGAGGAATAAACAAATTTTATGTGGTGAAGTTGAGAAAGGGAGATAAGAGAGATGGAATAAACCAGCGGAATAAACAAATTTCACCTCTTCGATAGAATTCGTTTATCCGACATCCACCCGTCAATTCCGGAATCCACCAATGCCAAAACAAATGCTGCCAAACACAACATTCACCCCTAATTCCTCCATTCTGCCAACCAAATAGGCCCTAAAGGATCATGTATACACTAGACGGCGGTGAATACTGCAATATCTAATTTTATGATCAAATAAAAATCAATTCACCATAGGTTGAAAGAATTAAATAGGCATAAACCAAAAATGATAACACCTGATTTAGAGTAGAAACCCCTGCAAGTAAAAACCACTACCTAAGCCTCCCAGCTTAGGATTTCTCAGATTAGTTGATGCTAACAATCCATTAACATTCTACTTGAATGAGGGTGGCACAACCTCTTCGAAGACATCTTTTACACTTGACTAAGAGAAGAATAACAACAACATAACTTCCAAAATAATTTGGATCCTAAACAAAAAGCAATAGGAATATAAAGAATATAACAATCTTAATAAGATTAAAACAAACTGAGCTTTCGAGATTTGCAAAGAATCGTGCTTTGGATCATAGTAAACGTAGGCATAGAGGCATAAAAATCACTGAATAGAATATGCGTGTTTTGCTCTTTGAAAGCTCTTGAGGTGTGTTTTGAAGAAAGGGGTCGAGGGTTCTATTTATAGGTGCTTTTCAACCTATTCTGGAAATACTGAAAATATGGCTTTGATCGATCAAAACTTGGGGTCGGTCGATCAAAAATACTTTTGGTTGATTAAAAAAAAGGTTTGATCAATTTCATGTTGATTGATTAAATTGGGATTTTGATCGACTTTATAAATTCAAAGAAAATTTGACCATTGGAATGATTTGATATATTAAACAAAAAGGGTTGATTAATCAAAATGGAAATATAACTATTACAGGTCTTTGATTGATTAAGCAATGGAATTGGTTGATCAAAAACTAATATTAGTTGATTAACAGTAGTAAAGACTTAGGTTCAAAAGGAATACGACTTTTGTGAATTTGAAAACTCATCATTTATTATTTTATTGAGGTTCCATACATAGTTTTAAACTCAATAAAAAGTAAAAATAATCTTCAAGTCTTCTTCTGGAATTGATATCACTTGATGAGGACACATCATAACTTGATTTGACCTGTAATCGTTAGACCTCAATAAAAACATAATTTTGTTACATCGAAACAAGACTATTAGCATTCTCCTTTTTGATAATAACAAAATTATAATTAAATATGCAAAAGTATAAAGATGCAAGATTAAATTTTTCCTCCCCTTTGTTATTAACAAAAAGATTAAAGCAATCAATTTACATAGATAAATAATAGTTGCTCCCCCTTTTTCAAAATTTTATACAATTCATGATATGCTGCTATGAATAATATTGCAAGAATATTAAGAGCATAACCTGTAATTTCTAAATTATAAGCAAGCTAAGGGAGCTATATCAGATTTTTGGGAAGAAGTGCTACAAAGGGAACTAATAAAAACGAAAATCAACTACTAGGGATATAAAATACTACATGCCAGAAAATAGAAATATAAATGCTATAGTCTAGAAAAGAGTAGGAGGAATCTAAAAGAAACTCAGAAATGCCTTGATATTTGATGAAAACTCAACATCAATTTCGAAGTCGTCAGGAGAAAATAGAGTGCTGGTGTTGGGTCCAGCGGTAGAGGGAAAGTGAAGTCTACATCCTGAAACTGGTGAAATCTAAATATCAGGAGATGGTGTTGTTGTAGTTTGAGGAGGATCTGCTGCTGGAGGTGCACGTTTGGATTTGGGGGTTCTTTGGACTTTGATGATGAGTAAGTGGATTTCTTCTCCTAGTTAATCTAGAAACTGACCCTGCCAACTCAGGTAGGTAGAAACCTGAGCACCATGCTCTATCATAACTTGGCTAGTTTATCTCTAGCAGTGTGTCATTAGAGGATGCCATCTGTGATGTCTTGTACTCCCAGCAAGTTGTGCCTAGAGAATTGTGCTTTTCAAGGTAAGGTCACTCATGTCAAAGAAGGAGGGAGTGGGTCTCATTGGAGAAGGGTAGCAAGCATCAAAGTGTTGGTCGGGAGTATAAGGTGGTGGAGCAAAGAAAGGTCCAGCCTATGAAGGAGGAGGTTGGGAAGAGGAAGCTACTGCTTAAGGGGGATCCTGACGAGCCTATTGATGCTCTTGTTCCATTTTGGAGTAGGTGAGCCTCTCCAAAAATAGAAACACAAGAGATAAACTTCTTATGATTAATGTCCATGGGGACACTAAAGTGTAGGAAGATGTGGGAAAGAATGGTGCCAAAAGGAAAGATGCTTGTGGGTTTCCTCTCTATGAAGGTGAGGATGAAATGGTTCTAATTAAATGCCTTATTGGTGATGAAAGCGTAGAGGGCCACAAGCATTGGACTCGGATAGTTCTAGATGGAGGTGGATTTAGACATGAAATTCCAAAGAAATATGAGATATAGGAACTGCGAAAGAGGTTGAAAGTAAGGCAACTTGGTGGGCTTCGCAAGTCAAAAGATTCCTTAGTCATCAAGGTCTCCTTGATGACCTTGGAGAAGGTGTCATGGTGGAGCTTTAGATATGTAGGACCAGAGGACAGGTAGCCAACAACCTGAAACAAATCATCAGCATTGATGAGAACCTCGATGTCATAGACATTCAAAGTAAGTAGAATGTCAAAACCTTCACCTATATATATTGCGAAGGTTGGAATAAAAGACATGACATGACATAGGGTCAACACCATTAATGCAACTACCCTTTGTATGTGCATAGAAAGTTCAATCAAAGAGGGGACCTATCCTATGGTAGGTAAGCCAGTCTCTAAGAGCAAGAAAAATGCGCTTGAAGTAGTAGAGGTCAATAGGGTGACCCATATGAGGAGAGAGACGAGAGTAGAGTGAGAAATTATGCCCTGCCAAATGACTAATGAAAAATCTGTCAAAGGTGTCATCACATGGAGTGGAGGTAGAAGCATGACTGGTTGGTCGATAAAAAAGAATAGGTTGATCAATCAAAACAAGTATTGGTTGATTAATCAGAAGCATTAAATCAATCAAAAGGTTTGTTTGGTTGATTAACAAATCAAATTTGATCGATTAAGAAGTGGACAAGAAGCAAGTTAAAATTTCAGAGTTGCTTTGGTAGATAACAATTTGGCTGTTCAATGAAAATCAATTGGTCGATCAACAATATAACACGGGTCATTTAATACGATAAATTTTTGTTGATCAAGACAAAAAATTTGATCGATCAGAAATAGATAGTGGTGAAAAAAAATAAGAGTGAAATGGATAAAACAGCATGAACATGAAAAGAATGTGATCAACAGAGATGAACATGGATGAATAGTGGTTAAAAATCACAAAAATGGCAACGAATCACATCAAAACAAGATAGAAACATCAAAATATAATTAAAATGGCAAGGAGAGGAGAGAGATATACCAAGGATTGATTTGCTCGAGTAGCGTGAGGGGGATGGTGGACGGTGGTCATCTGAAGACGAAGATGGCTGGCGGAGGGGAACAACAGCGAGGAGAGGTCGCCAGAGAGGAAGTGTGTCTGCCAGGCTATTGAGGAGATTTAAGTTGTTTCATTGTAGCAAAGGCTCAATTGCTCGAAAATAATTAAATTTATATGCTCAGAATCAAAGAAGAGTCCGAGATCAAACACAGGGAGCAAATAATGGAATTCACAACATTAATCTTGAATTAGAATCGATGAGCACAACCAATTGATCACAAAAATAGGTGTACAATGAATGAAACTGATTAGAATTAATATTCAATGTATCTCAAAGTTGTATGGAATCAAAAAGAAAAGAGAATCAAAACAATGATAATTTGAATCACCACTTATTATCTTAATTTAAGCATGCATCCAAAGTATTCAATTTAAACTTAGGTTCTTAAATCATTCATTAGTAAGTCTAATTAACTCAGATCGGTAGATAGGCACATATCATCAGACGTCATAAGTGTCAACAAACATAAGGCTCTTCAGGGAGCCTTCTCTTTCTCAAAGCCTATCCTTCCTTCTTTTCTTCTTCAGCTTCTTTCCTTCTTCTTCAAAGGCCTTCCCTTTCTTCTCCTTCATAGCATAAGGGAACGCACTCCACTCAGCGATTAAGTGTCGCATAGGGCTTTCTTCTTCTCTTTAGCACAAGGTAGAGGAGCACGTAGCAAAACCCTCCCCTGCTCTCTCACAAATTCCTCCTCCTCCTCTCTTAAGACACAGAGCTATTTGGTTCCATGTACGGGTAAATGGGTCATGTACAGTGACCAGGCTTGCGGTCGTGATGTCGCAAGGGAGGTGTGAGTAGGTGAGTTATCGGGTGAATGGGGTGATGAGGGACCCAACCCCTTGTGTTATTGGGAAAGGGATGATAACACAAAATCAATATATGTGAGTGTGCAAGCCTTGCAGTTCATGATGTAGTAATAATGCCACTCCTTCGCTCGTGTATCAGCCGAAGGTGATGCTGCTCAATTACAGCTACTAGAGGCTTCACATATTCAATTCGCACTGCAACTGGATACACATGTGAAGTCTGCACATCCTGGAAGTGGAATCGGAGCTTGAGGTCGTCAGAGGCAGGCGACCGTCGTCAAGGACGATGGCGACGATAGTGGTTAGCGGACGAAGACCTGAAATAAGAATAAGGCCTCACGACGACATTAAAACATCTTAGGATGTTCTCCAAGTGATGGTGAATGTGGTGGTGGCATTTGCATGGCATGGGAGTGGGCGTGGAGGTCGAGCGAGGTCGTGGATGGAGTGTGGAGGTGGTTGTGTCTAGTGGGGCATTTAGGAGACCAATCCCCTCAATTTCTTGAGGGGTTTTGGTCAGTGGGGCATGGCGATTCTTATGGGACTAGTGGCATGGGGTGTGGTGGCTGGTGGAGCTATGGAGGCCTCACCGGAGCTCGGCCAATCGTGGGGAGGATGGTGGTGTGGAGGGCGTATCGACGGTCGAAAGAGGGAAAGAAATGGCAAAGGAGATTGAGGAGGATAAGAGGAAGTAAGTTACCTAGCTATAAGAAGAAGAGGAAGTAGATTCCCACGCCGGTGTGATGGCTGGACGTGGGGAAGATGAAACCTCCGTTGAGGGGGACAACAGTGAGGAGATGGGAAGACTGCCCCATCTTCGTCCGCCCTGGGAGCATCAGACACAGCTCACCTCAACTCCTTTCAGTAGAAGTTAGCTTGCTTTAGCTTGGCTTAGCATCTACCAAAGAACTAGCAAGCTAAGCCAACTAAAGTAGTTCCATGACACCCTCTTCAGCAGCTACCAGCTCCAGTTCAGCTCCAAACTTCTTCTATCCAGCTCCTCAACTCAAAGCCTAGCTCCAATTGCCTCCTTGTCTACTATACTAGCTAAGCTCTAGCTCCCTTGGCCATCCACCACCGTAATACCCTACCTAACTAGCTCCACCCTTTCCTTTTGGCGCCACCACCTAGCCACCTTTTCACCCCATCACCACAACCAAAAGGCTCCAATTTTGGTGCCAAAAACTACCCTAACCACCCCTCCCTTTTGGTGCCAAGATGCCCTCACATCATGGCCCGACACTTACCCCCTCCAAGCCGCATCCACTATCCACATACCCCCTTCTCGAACCCTACCTTGGCACCACCTAAAGCCCCTTCTAGAAGGCCATTTTGGCACCAACTTCAGGGGACACAACCACCCATAATTACCACCTATGTGACCCTCGGGTTGGCACCAATCATCCTTAGCCCCAGGATCTATTAACTACACTAGAATCCTATCCTACCCATCCATTCCAAAAGCCACCTATACACCCCATCCTACTTTATAAGAAGACCCTTGACCACCACCATTTTTCCCATCCTCCATTAGTATAGTCTACCATATATCCACTTATAATTCAAACCCAAAGAAGAAGAAGAAGAAGAGAAGAAGACTAATGGAGCATCCAACCCACCCCCTTGGTGCCTTCTTCCCCTTCTCTCTTCATCCTTGTGCCACACCATGGAGGAGCATTCTTCAACCTGGTGGATGGCCAGGCAATTGGAGGAGGAAGGGTGGTGCACGTCCACCCTTGGGAGAAGCATAGGCAAGCCCCTCCCTTAGGGCTTGCCTTCGATGATGTCATCTTGGCAGAGCTTTACAAGTTAGGAGTTGGAAAGCCTCTTTTCAAGCATAGGAGCCACTAAGCTTGGAGCAAGGAGTCTCTCATCTTCACCATCATTATAGAAGGGTTGGTGTTTTTATTATTTTTTTTAGTTTTTCTAGTAGTAGAAAGCATTCCTCTACTAGGGTTCTCGTGTAAACAGTCTTCCTTGCAAAATCAAGTTGCTTTCTTTACAATTCTTTTGGCGCATTTGTTTTCTTTCTCTCTAGCACTCTTCACACCCTCTCCCTAATTACTCTAGGCCTCCATGTGCCTAGGGTGAGCTTAGGGAGAAGGTTAATTGTCACTTAGGCTTTAGCTTAGTGATTGTAGGTCTTAGTTGTTTTCCTACAAACAACTCGTGTATTCGCTGCTATTTCAAAACATAAAAAAATTTAATTTTAAAAACACCAAAAAGAAAGTTAATTTTGTTTTCAAATTAGAGATTTATAATTGCAACAAATTTCCTCCTTAGATGACCCTAGATACTTCCCTATCTATCTTTTTAAATTGAAGAGTTTATCGATTTTACATGTTACAACGACGTATTTTACAAACCGTGTAAATCCTGTATCACTTTTTGGCGTCGTTGCCAAGGAGGCACGGCTTTTCTTTATCATCTTGCTCTTGCTTGAAGTTGATCTCATCCCTTTGTCTCTCTTCTCTCTTGTGTGTGCAGGAACTATAGGAAGAAAGTGGAAATTTGGAAGCAAGAGCTGAAAGTTCCTTTTCTTCCAATGATTTCAGGTTGGTTTCTCTTTCCTTGTCACATAAACCTTTAAAAAACTACCAAAAATACATTAAACTTGGCTTTCAGAATCTTAAACATTAAATTTAGGTAGAGAGGTGTCATTTAAAATTCATCATTTGCTTGATTGCTCCATTAAACACCACTTTACCTTAAGTGCAGGTGTTTTGATTTTAGGGTCCAGACTTTTATCCAAACTTATAAAATCAATTTTCAACACCACAAGCCTTTAAAAATCTTGAAATTTCAACCAGTGATTCCAAATCAAGTGAGGAACATCTATTCCAAATTTTGAAGCAATTGGATTTATATTAAAATTTTAAAAATTCATGTGCTACAGAGGTGTCATCTCCTCTAATCTTCCTATTTTGCTACTATCAACGAATTTTAAACATTTTTATTCTCATTCAATTTTTGTGAAATTTATCTTTCTGGAATCCTTGTGAAATTAATCACATCACAAAAAATAAAAAAAATTTTCTGAGGCTAGTGGTGGTACTCAAAGTCTAAAATACCCACAGGTATCATCTTTAGACTTTGACACCAGTACAAAGAAAAATTTATGAAAAATATCAAACAAATTCTTTAAATCCTAAAAAATATTTTTTGGAATCCTTATTTGATTTGACATAAAGTAGTGGTGTTGTTTCATATTTTTTGATCACTACTTAACACAGAAAGGCTAAAACAAATTAATTGCTAGTTAATTTTCTATCTTAGGATCAATTGAATTAGGCTTTTCTTTCCATTTCTAGAAACCCAATTTAAAAAGGAAATCTATTTTCACCTATACTACTTGATTTAATTTTTATTCTGGATTTCAAAACTTGTTTGAAACCTTAAAAAGGAAACCATAAAACATATTAACCTAATTCAAATCCTAAAATACAGAAATACAACAAATTGTGTAACAACTTGAATTGCATTGGAATCACCTTCCAATTCCTGCACACATAGGCACACACAGATTGAAATAATAGGGCAATACCCCAATCAACACCCTCCACATTCCATGTGCACTATAGTTGCCTAGACCTAATTAAAAATTGTAGCAATTTGACCCTAAGGTTTCATCAACTTAGGCTTACTATCTAGGTCTTAAGCTTTCTCTAGTTAGTACCAATTCTGTCATTTATATCTGGTGTCAGTCTAAGGAGCTGTGTCAAATGACCAAGCGTGGGTTTACACAAGCCCCTGGGGATTTTCTTGGGATATGCTTGGACCCAACCCTCCACTTATGCAACTTGGCTAGATTTGTTGATAGAACGGGTATTCACTATTGATTTCTTATCTCCTAGGTAGATCAAGTCTTAGGTTAATTTTTAGGGAGTCACAATTAAGTTAGGTCTAGAAATTTTGATTGATTGATTGCACACTTTCTCTCATCTCCATCTCTTTCTCCTCCCCTCCCGCTTCCATTTTATGCATGGACGACGGTCTCGAAATCCGCACTTGGAGGGACAATTTGATTTTGCCTCCATGCAAAAATACCACCTTTACCATCTTCTTCTAAAAAAATGGAAAATCAACAAAATAGATTCACTAACCCTTCCATTTCCACCTCTAATCCCACTTCTAATCCCAACATTTGACTTCCCACATTTGGAGATTCCTAATGCTGATTTACCTCAATCACAACATCAAGCCCCCCCACCTAATCTTTACACCTTGATGGCTGAGCAAATTGCTCAACTTAATGCCAATCAACAAGTGTTGACTAGGAATATCCAAAACCTAGCCAACTAAAGGCCAACCCACCACCCCATAGTAGCCTGTCGTTCCTCTGAAAGATTTTTATGATCCTTCCTATTATGAGAAATGACCATGGGTAGTCATACCTGAAGTGGACTTCGAGATCAAGCCAGTGGTTCTGAATTTAATTAAGCATTTCCATGGCCTTCCTAGGGAAGACCCATTCAGCAACCTTGAAGAACTCACTCTTCTTGCACAAACAACTCGATCCCGAAATGTGCAAGAAGACCTTTGGCTGATGCGGCTATTCCCATTATCTCTTAAAGATAAGGCCGCTTATTGGTTTAGAGGCATTGGCCAACCCATCATCACATGGCCTTAGCTTAAGAGTGCCTTCGTCAAGAAATTCTTTCCAATAGGTCGTACTAATTCCTTGTGAAGATCTATTACGACCTTCCAACAAAATCTGGCAAGACTTTTCATGATTCTTGGGAAGGAGTTTAAGATCTCCTCAGAAGTTGCCTGCACCATGAGATTCCTTTATGGCAGCTAGTGCAGATCTTCTATCACGGATTAGAAGATCAAATTTGACATCTCGTCGATGCCTCGTGTGGCGGCAACTTCTCAAATAAGGACGCAGAAAGTGCCTACGACCTATTTGAAGAAATGAGTGAAAACTCATTTAATCAAGCTTTTATGAACACATTTTGCAGAACTTCAAATCCACAGTTCAGTGTTCATGAAATAGGCACTCAATTTATCCCTATCACCCAAGACGATCTTCAAATGATTGCCCAGAAACTTGACCAAATGCAAATAAATCAGAAAAAAATTGAGGAAAGACTTGCCGCACCAACCCAAGCTCCACATGTTCCACATCTAACCCACTCTAACATTCCTCAGAGAGGAAACTTGCACAATCTGAACACTACTTCTGATGATTATCATCAATACCCTGAGGCTTTTTATGATTCACTAGGGAATTACAATTATCCAAACCCTAACCCCACTGAAACATTTTTGCCTTCCAAGAGCAATATAAAAATCTTTCCATCTGGAAGAATTACCCGAACCACTCTTAGAACAACCAGGCTCCTCCCTAACCTTCAAATCAATTTAATTGGTATGGGTCGAATCCAACCTTTCATCCTGGGCCATCCCAACATGACATCAATGCCCAGATGATGAGAACCCTGTAGGAAATGCAGACTAAGATGATGGAAGTAACCCACACTATCACAAATCTAAATAGTCAGATTGGGGTTACTCCAACTCAAAGTCCTGCAGGGCACTTACCCTCCCAACCTATGCCTAACCCTAATCACCAGAGGAATCAGTATCCAGGTAGAAATCCAAACTACTCGAATCAGCCTCCTATTAATCCACCACATCAGTAGCCTCCCAGGTTTCCACAATAACAGGCCCCCTCACCTCCTCCAAATAATAATCCGACTGCACATGCAGTTACGTTGAGGAGTGGGAAAACCACCACTGATACCGGGCCTTCACAAAAACTGGTGAAATCCCATCCCTGTGCAAATTGACTCTCCACCCCCACATCAGGAAGAAAGGAAACACACAAATCTTAGGACATGACTCTGATCCCTTTTCCACAAGCTCTTCATCCCACCACCAATAGAAATAAGAAAATTGAGCCCACCACAGAAGAACTCATGGTTTTATTTGGGCAAGTTCAAATCAATATCCCTCTCCTAGATGCAATCAAGTTTATACCTGCCTATGCCAAAATTTTGAAGGAGATCTATACTTCAAAAAGGCAGGCCAAAAATCTAGGACAGGTACATCTTTCGGGGACAGTAAGCTCTGTCATATAGAGCAAGCTTCCTCTTAAGATGAAGGATCTAGGGCACCATTAATTTTAGTGATTATTATGATACTACTTTTGATCACACCCTCCTTGATCTTGGTGCCTCAGTTAATATCATTCCCACGATTTTATTTGAAGAGTTTTAGATCAGTGAACTAAAACCTATTGAGGTCAACCTTCAATAAGCCAACCGATCTACAATCAAACCTCGTGGGATTGTTGGGGATGTTTTGGTCAAAGCCCAGAATTGTGTCTTCCTTGCAGACTTTCTGGTCCTCGACATTGAGGTACCCGAATCTTTGATGAATGCCCCTATAATTCTTGGACGACCCTTTTTTGCCACTGCAAAGGAAAATATCAATTGCCACAAAAGAAAAATGGATTTCACCTACACAGGACAAACTATCACTCTTGATATTTTTAAATCCTTCAGAAGATTCCATGTTGATTATTTTTTCGAGGACTCATATACAGAAATTTCAAATTTGGTTGAGGAGACTATGTTGCTAAATCCCTTCTCGACCAAAAATTTTTTGAGGAATCTAACTTAGAATCAGTGGTTAGCTAAATCTTTCCTTTGGAGACTTGTCTTTCACAATCTATTCCTGATGACCCCCCTGATCATTCCCCTAACCCACCCAGTATTCTCTCCCCCCACCCTTCCACACTAACTTCACCCACCCTTCACCATTCTTTCCCCAAACCCTTACTAATGGACCTGCCACCAGACCTGCCTGAGTATGGCATTCTTCTTGAATTAAAGCCTTGGCCAGACTCGAGCCACACTTATTATTTTCCATCAAATTTCGATCCCTATTTTTCTTCCATTCAACTTTCTAGCGATCCGAAAGAAGACACATTTTTTGCGAGCATCCAAGTGTCCAACTACTTACACCATTGTCCATCTTCTGTGCATACCTTCATGCCTGGCTATATGCCATTAAAGATAGCATTGGATGGGAGGTAGCCCATCATTTTTCCTGCTTTCTTTTTCTTTCTTTTCTCTAGGTTTTGACTATCCTAAACTTGACTGCCTTTCACTAAGGTGATCCCTCCTAATGTATGAGGACATTGCATATCTTAAGCATGGGGGGGTGTTTCTAAAATTTTGACAATCGATTTAGGATTTTCAAAGCCTAAAAATATGCATTTTTCTTTTGTCATTTTCTTATTTTCTGCATGCATACCAAGAAAATTAAAAATGTTGAAAACTTTTTGAGGAAAATTATGAAATTAGGACTAAGGTTGAAAACTCACTTGTGGTACAATGGGATTTTATCTTTAACAAACTAGGGATGAGGATACGGATCTGATCATTAAAATTTCAGGGTCTTCCTTTAGACTAGATCAGATATCCTTCTCAAAAATTCTACTTGAACTCATGACAGTTCAGGTGACTTTATCCTCTTTTATAATATGGAAAGTATCTAGCTTAGTTTTTGATTCAAAAACTTCCATTTAGTGTAAAACTTCTTTTGTCAAATTTCACACATAAGCCAACACCTTAAACTACTAAAAATTAGAAAAACCCCCTTGTTTGGCCTTAGTAAAAGTCTAAAGCAAATCATTGGTTTGAGTTCCCACCACCGAGAAGGAAGAAAATACCCCCTATTAGGATGCGATGTCAACATGTTACTGCCTCGGTGCTGCTCTATTTCTATATTACATATCTTTAAACAGAGCATTAAAGCATATTTTTGTAGCTCAAGTTTCTTGGACGGTGCTCTACCTATAGTGTCGAAGCAAAAGCTTGAGTTTTCTTAGAGCGCCCCTTTGCACCGTATTGTGTTTTGGGGTTGTGAGCTCCTGGGTGGTGTCATGGACAGTGCTATTTTGAAGTACTGGTACCAGAGCCCCCTCGAGGAGAGGTAACAGGAATGATGATCCCGACACATCTATTGTATGACTAAGCTAAAAATAAGCATCGGGGAGAGAAAAAGAATGTTTTAAACTAAAAACATACCTTTATAAATGTTGGCTTTTCACAAGCACAAACACAAGGTTTTAAAAGTTATTGTAAGTTGCGAATCAAATTCAAGAGCCAGAAAAATCCTGAAAATAGAAATTTCAAGTCATCTAAATTAACAAGGTGTTAATCTGCGAATTTTTTGGAGGATATATTGATCTTGTTTTTGTCTAATTTTTGGATTCAAAAATAAATCCCGATGTTTATCCTTAACAAATCTCGTGCCTCCTATTTTGGATCAACCTATGTCCCGTAATCTCTTTCTCCTCAAAAGTAGAAAAAATTAGATTTCCCCAAAATTTCATTTTGTAAAAATTAAAACTTTGCTAAGAGACTAGCAAAAGATAAGCATGTGGGTGTGATAAATGTCAGCTTTTCATCATTCTTATGCATCAAAAAAAACCTTGCTCTTACTATTTTGCCCCACAAGCGGGTTTTTTGGGTTACATTTTGGCATAAATTAGGTTAGGAATGCATTTTAATTTCTATTATCTTTTTGATGTGTTTTTGTGAGTGTTAGGGATATACAGATTGACAGATCCCTAAAACCCTAACACTAAAGAAGGCAACTGGTGAAGGAGAAGTCCAAACCAGTTGGAACTCAACTTTATCCAGTTCACCATAGATGGAATCTAGCTCACTTGAACTAAGGTTAGCTCATCCTAGCTCCATTCAGCTCATCTCAGCTCATCTTAGCTCACCTTAGCTCAAGTCAGCTCAGCTCTAGTTCAACTTAGCTGAGTCTAGCTCATCTCAGCTCCCATCAGTTCACTTGGAGCTCTAGCTAGCTCAGCTGAGTTGACTGGAGTTCACCTCAGCTCATGACCTGCTACATCCAGCTCCACTCAACTCTAGCCAGTTGAAGATGACTTCATCATAGCTTAGGAAGCTCAAGTCCAGCTCCCGGGGACTCAGCTTAGCTCAACTTAATTGAGATAAGCTACCTTAGCCACCTCAACCAGCTAAGTCCTTCCTGGGAGCATTAGACGCAGCTCACCTTAGCTTCTTTCAGTAGCAGCCGGCTTGCTTTAGCTTGCCTTAGCAGCTAGCAAAGAACTAGCAAGCTAAGCCAACTAAAGTAGCTCCATGCCACCCTCTTCTGCAGTTGCCAGCTTCAGTTCAGCTCCAAACTTCTTCTGTCCAGCTCCTCCCCTCAAACCCTAGCTCCAATTGCCTCCTCCTCTACTATATTAACTAAGCTATCTTAGCTTAGCTAAGCTCCAATTCCCTTGGCCATCCACCACCCTAACACCCTACTTAACTTGATCCACCAACTAAACCCTACCTAAGCCCACCTAAGTTAGCTCCACCCTACTCCTTCTGGCACCACCACCTAGCCACCTTTTCACCCCATCATCAACACCAAAAGGCACCAATTTTCGCACCAAAATCTACCCTAACCACCCCTTCCTTTAGGTGCCAAAATGCCCTCACATCATGGCCCTACACTTAACCCCTCCAAGCCACATCCACCATCCAGATGCACCCTTCTAGAACCCTACCTTGGCTCCACTTAATCCACCTTCTAGAAGGCCATTTTGGTGCCAACTTCAAGGGACAGAACCACCCATAACTACCACCTATGTGACCATTGGGATGGTGCCAATCATCCTTAGCCTTAGGATCTATTAACTACCCTAGAACCCTATCCTAGTCATCCATTCCAAAAGCCATCTATAACCCCCATCCTACTCTATAAAAGGACCCTTAACCACCATCATTTTTCCCATCCTCCATTATTATAGTCTACCATATACCCACCTATAATTCAAGGCCAAGGAAGAAGAAGAAGAGAAGAAGATTAATGGGGCATCCTACCAGCCTCCTTGGTGCCTTCTTCCCCTTCTCTGTTCATCCTTGTACCACACCAAGGAGGAGCATTCTTCAACTTGGAGGATGGCGAGGCAATTGGAGGAGGAAGGGTGGTGCATGTCCAACCTTGGGAGAAGCATAGGCACACCCCCTCCTTAGGGCTTGCCTTGGAGGACATCATCTTGGTGGAGCTTTGCAAGGAAGGAGTTGGAAAGCCCCTTTTCAAGCCCAGGAGCCACTAAGCTTGGAGCAAGGAGTCTCTCATCTTCACCATCATTATAGGAGGATTGGTGTTTTTGTTATTTTTTGTAGTTTTTCTAGTAGTAGAAAGCATTCCTCTACTAGGGTTCTTGTATAAACAATCTTCCTTGTTAAATCAAGTTGCTTTCTTTACAATTCTTTTGTTGCATTTATTATCTTTCTCTCTAGCACTCTTCACTCCCTCTTCCTAATTACTCTTGGCCTCTACATGCCTAGGGTGAGCTTAAGGAGAGGAATTAATTGTCACTTAGGTTTTAGCTTAGTGATTGTAGGTGTTAGTTGCTTTCCCACCAACAACTCTCATATTCACCATTATTTCAAAACATAAAAAAAGATAACTTTAAAAACTCCAAAAAGAAAGTTGATTTCCATTTTCAAGTAATAAATTTATAATTGCAACATATTTCCTCCTTTGATGACCCTAGATACTTCCCTATCTAGGTTTTATAAATTTAAGAGTTGATTGGTTTTACGCATTACAACGACGCATTTTACAAACCACGTAAATCCTATATCAAGAGCACACCAGATTTGGTCAAAGGAGGCTGGGGGGATAGTTTTCAGTGAGGAAGTGTGACAAAACCAAACTAAGGAAGAGCAGATTCTTATCCTAGGTCTTTTTATAGGCCTTAGGAAGGAGTTCCTAGTTTGGAAAGAAGCTTTCAAGCTCTAGCTATTTCACACACATGTGATACCTGAATCTTCCATGTGTTCATATGGGAGATTGAGAAGGAATTAGGGTTCATGGCTGGGTCCATTTGGAAGGGAATTCCTCAAGGAATCTTCCTTGCAATTTTGTAAGAGTTTGATTGAGAATCAAGCGAGAAATCCTCGCTCGAATCATGACAGAGCTCTTGTGTTCACATTAATGGTGGTTGGGACCCATTTGCAAATAATGACGAGAAAGTTAGGGTCCAATCTAAAAATAATTCAAAAGCTAAGGGGCTAATTTAGAGAGAGTTTAACTGGACTAAAATGCAAACTAGACCAAGATGTTCTCTGATTGGGTCCAAATTTTGGTACAAACCTAATTTAGACCCAAAGAATCTGGTGGTGAAGTTGGATTTCAGTTTTCACCAAATTTGATTTGGCAATTTATGCAGAAACCCAAATTTAGTGCATGTTTTAAGTTTGACTCTGTTAAGGTCAAAATGGGTTCCAATGATCAAATCAAGGATACTAAACCTCATGGAATATTTTTATATGAATTTTAGAAGGTTTATATGGATTTTATCCTAACCAAAACCTCAGTTATTTAAGCAGATCTAAAATTTGGGTTTGAGGTTATGGTTAATTCTCAAAATGTGGGAAAACCCATTTCTGTCTGCATGAACCCACTTATTAATCATTAATGAACATTTGACCTTAGACTAACCCCTAGTCAACCCCTTGGTTATTCTGTGTTTATGATATGCTGTTAAAATTACATAATTAACCCTATTTTAATGTATTCCTCTCAAAATTGATATTTAGTGAGTTATGGCACTCAGGAAATTATGTGGGAGCTTTTGTTAATTGATTCTGACTAATTAAAGTTAGTTATGGCTCATGATGATGTTATCATCATACCCCCATGCCTAACTTTGGCTAGTCCCTTAGCAAAATCTTATGAAAAAGAACTAGAGTTCTAGACTATGCATTGATGTTCAGATTCCTGATTTATTCTACTCTTTTAGAAATTAGGTTAGAATGCCAACAATATGCCTAACAGTCCTCAAGTATCAATCAAGATCTAGACCTGACCAGCTTTAGCCTGAGCCTGCTACGAAGGTTTCTATGGCCCACAAAAGCTACCTAGAGGTTCATTGAACCCAGCAATTAAATCACCTGTGCATAGACGTAATGTGTCCAGGTTTAGTTTGCCAGTGCATTTTTGATAAGTGAGAGATAGAAGGATTTTCATTTTGAGAGTTTTCTCTCTTTTTCTTCTTATATTTCCCTAGATCCAGCCTTGAATTGGCCCTAAACATAGTCTGCATTGGATTCTTTGTCCCCACCATCAATCCTCGAAGGGTTCCTAGCTTTCGATGATTCGGGATAGTACCACCCATGGAAACCCCAAAACTCCTGGCTTTTGACACTTTAAGATAGTGCCACCCATGGTGTTTTATAGTTAAGTTTAGGCCCTGGCAATCGACATTTTGGGATAATCCCGCCCATGGCACCTGAACTAGCATAAGGTGGTTACATGCCCCCGATAGGATATTTAGATATCCTAGGAGACAAGCATTGAGGAGACGATATGTTATTGCGCATCTTAAAAGGGAATTTCCCACCTCTCCATGTCGGGAACTCGTCCAATCAACTTGTGTTGTTGAGTCACTCCTAAGCTAGATCTTCTAGATGGCCTTTTAGAATAGAACACTTTTGTCATGATTTTTCTTTATTAGGTGCACTGAACCAGACTAAGTGTGTGATTTTGGGTGCTTTGGTTACCAAGTCCTGTAAACCAAAGGGCAGGCAACAGGGTCGAATAATCCCTCAGCCTTAGACCTAATACATTAGCCTTTCATTTTCCTCAACCTTTTGAGGACTAATCCGGATCTTAATGAATACGTGAATGTTTAAGCCCTAACATAAGCCCAAGAGGCCTAAGATCAGCACTCATACTAATCTCCTTATCTCTTTGTCAACTTAGGACTTAATTTTTTTTCCTTTTGATTAGGTCAAGAACTTATGTAATTTCCAAAATCAAATGCTAATGACTCAATTTTCTTGCTTTTTGCTCCCTTTTGACATTTGAATTCTCCTCTCTTTTCCTTCTCAGGAAAGATTTGCAATTATTTCTCAAAATTTCCTCCCCTTTCTCCAATTCTTTTTCTTTTTCAATTTTTTTTCATTTTTTAATATATTATTTTGTGAGAACCCTTCAGAGAATTAATTTTGTATATGTTTGCACCCTAACACCCCCCATGCCTAAGTTTTGCAATGTCCTCCCTGTAAACTAGGAGGGTATAAATCAATTTGGTTTAAGGATTAGAATAGGACCAAAGGGTAGGCGAACGGGTTTGGATGATTGTTGTGAACAATTTCAAGCTTTGATACAAGTACCAAAGGTGGAGTCGGTTGTTCTAAAGTTGAATTCAAGAGTGCAGTAGGAGTGTAGTTCAAAAGGATAATAAGAAGGGTCTTGGGTTTTTGGAATGATGGGTTGCCTCCTATTAAGCATTAAATTCAATGCCTTCAGCAGAGTAGAAGGTGGTCAAGGAGAAGGGGTGGTCAAATCAGATGAGTTTTGTAGAATAATCACCTTAATCAATAGCCTAGTTAGTCCAAACAAATGCTTGTTCAGATCGACAGACTGATGATGCAGCCCAAACCCAATCAGTTTGTTGGGTTCATGGATATGAATCAAAAGATATAGAGCCCACTAAATACTTTAAGGCTCAAAAAGATATGGAAATGCAGATTGAGGGTTTGGCTGAGTAGGCTCAACCATATTAGAGTAGGGATCCTCAAATGAAAATGGATCTATAGATGATGTAGGAACCCTACAGGTCATATCAGAAAAGGATAGAAAGTGATTATCATTCTGATCAATGTCAGAAACTCAATCAAAACATGGAGAAGAATCACATGCAACCGGATCAGAGAGAGGTGAATTAGAGAAGTTAATTTGAAGTGGTGGGTCGAGGTTGGGATCTGATTTTGGAAGGCTAGATTTGTGGATTAGTAGGTGTGGCTTCTTTGAGGTCTAACTTATTGGCCTCAGCATCAGAATCAAAGAATGGATCATGGATGCTGAGGTCGTAAACTGGTTTGTATTCATCAAGACACAACATATCTCCAAAATCAGAGTATGATTTGAAATCTTCGGAGAATTTGCAAAGATTAGTTTCTAAACCTGATTCCATATTGGGATTTCCACCATAAAATGATGCAAGTTGTGTAGAATCAACAACCTTACTTGGATCTAACCTAATTTCAAATTCTAAACTCGAAGAGGTGTCCTTATTAGGCATAGGCTTAGGTTCTTGGCTCTTAGGATAGACCCAATCGACTCCCAAATCTTCCAACTCCTCGGTTTCTATATCATAGATCGATTTGATTTCCAAAAAATTAATTCATATTTCTGAGGAGGTTGGAGAGGTGTAATCATTAAACATAAGACCTTAATCATAATCCAGATCAAAAATCTGATTCTCATCACATTGGTTTTTCTGATCATCCTAAATCGGCATAAATCTAGAATCTAGGTCAAAGGTAGGAATTGGGTCACTAGAATCTGGTTTAGTCTCTATTTGGATGTCAAAATCATTCTCAAGAATTACCTTAATAGGATAAGGCTCGGGAATTACATTCTTGAGAGGTTCTAATTCGAGTTTACTACAGGTTTTTGTGAAATCAAGACATGATGGACAAGCTTCAAGACTCTCTAAGGCTAGTTCAGAATTGGGAACACTTGCAATTGGATCCTTCCAACCCTTATTAAGATTAGGCATGTCAGTTGTTATGAAGTTTGAATCTAATTCCATTTGGGTTGGGGGTCCACGGCAACCTCTATTCTCAAACATAGGTTTTGGGATATCATCAATTTTTGACTTCTAATATGGATAAATTTGATTTATGACCTATTTCAACATAGTTATCAAGTTTTTCCTTTTCTCAAGGTCATCTTGGTGCCTTTTCGAAAGTAGTGGATTTATCGAACATTGAGGAAACTTGAAATTATGCAATCTTCTATTTCAATGAATCATGTCATGAGAATATCCTAGGTTGAACCATTTGTCATTTGTGCCATTATTACTTGGGCATGATTTGTAGTGAAGGTTGTTGTTGTTGATACATTAACCTAAATCTTGTCAACTGGATTTGAGGTTGTGTCATAATCTTCATAGTGTTTAAGGGTAGCCTAAATCAATTTCTCTTTCAGTGGTCGGGGACAATGGCGGCAACAATGGTTGGTGAACGAAGACCTGAAACAAGAATAAGGCCTCACGGCCACATTAAAACATCTTAGGATGTTCGTCGAGTGATGAAGAATGTGGTGGTGGTGTTTGCATGGTGTGGGAGTGGGTGTGGAGGTCGGGCGAGGTCGCGGATGGAGTGCGGAGGTGGTCATGCCTAGTGCAGCATTTGAGAGACCAATCCCCTCAATTTTTTGAGGGGTTTTGGTTAGTGGGGCATGGAGATGCTTATGGGACCAGCGGCGTGGCATGCAGTGACTTGTGGTGCTGAGGCCTTGCCAGAGATCGGCCGGTCATGGGGAAGATGGTGGCGTGGAGGGCGTATCGACGATCAAAAGAGGAAAAGAAACGACTAGGTAGATTGAGGAGGACAAAAGGAAGGAAGTGACCTAGCTATAGGATGAAGAGAAAGTAGATTCCCATGCCGGTGTGATAGCTGGACGTGGGGAAGATGAAAGCTCCATTGAGGGGGACAGCGACTAGGAGAGGGGAAGGCAGCCCTGGCATTGGCCCACCAATAGTAGACGAGTGTGAGGAAGAGTTTGGGACACCCAATTTGATGGTTGGGAGGTTGTAGGTGGATGGAAGGGAGAGCACGCTGGAGCTGGTCGGAGGAGGTCGGTGGGAGAGTTTTTGGTTAGGAAGTATGGTCAAACCAAGCTAAGGAAGAGCAAATTCTTATCCTGGGTCATTTTATAGACCTTAAGGAGGAGTTCCAGGCTTGGAAAGAAGCTTTCAAGCTCTGGCTATTTCGCAGACATGGGATACCTGAATCTTCCATGCGTTCGCATGGGAGATTGGGAAGGAATCAGGGTTCATGGCCAGGTCCATTTGGAAGGGAATTCCTCAAGGAATCTCCATTTTAATTTTGGGAGAGTTTGATTGAGAATTGAGCAAGAAATCCTCACTTGAATCTCGATGGAGCTCTTGTGTTCACACTAATGGCGGTAGGGACTCATTTTCAAAGAACGATGAGAAAGTTAGGGACCAATCTACAAAAATTGAAAAGCTGAGGGGCTAATTGAGAGAGAAAGAGTCTGACTAGACTAAAATGTAAACTAGGCCAAGATGATCTATGATTGAGCCTAAATTTTGGTATAAAACTAAATTTGACCAAAGGAATCTGGTGGTGAAGTCAAATTTCAGTTTTGACCAAGTTTGACAGAGCAATTTGCGTAGAAACCGAAATTAGGGCAACTTTCTATCTGAGACTCTATTTAAGGTTAAAATGGGTTCCAATGGTCAAATCAAGTATACCAAACCTCATGAAATATTCTTTTATGAATTTTAGAAGGTTTAGATGGATTTTATTCTGACCAGAAGCTCTGTTATTTAAGCAGATTTGAAATTAGGGTTTTAGTTTACTATAATTCTTGAAATGCGTGAAAACCCATTTCTAACTACATGAACTAACTTATTAGTCATTAATGAACATTTGACCTTAGAATAACCCTTAGAGAACCCCTTGGTTATTCTTTGTTCATGATATCCTGTTAAAATTACAGAATTAACCCTATTTTAATGTATTCCTCTCAGAATGGATATTTAGTGAGTTATGGCACTCAGGCAATTATCTATAGGCATTTATCAATTGATTCTAACTAATTAAAGCTAGTAATGGCTCATGATAATGTTATCATCAAAGTGCAGTCATTGGTGGTTGACCAATGCGTGGTCGAAAATGGCAATGGTGGTTTGGTCGATAGAAGGAGGAAGTGGTTGATGAAGGGGAGACCACAGTGGAGAGTGGGGCTTTGGGTGTTTTTGGTTGATGAAAGGAGGTGAAGGAGTTTTGTGTGGTAAAAGCATGTGGTAAAAGTGTGTTTTTATAAGGAATGGGTAAAGAAAATATGACACGGGGTAATAAATGAATGAAATCAGAGATTAAAGAGAGATTAGTAATCAAATCAAATGATTTGATTCACTAAAGAAGAATCTTGATGAGATGTAATCAGCCCATATTTGCTCGACCAAAGTAAATTTTGGTTAAGCAAATTAAAGTTAGGTTGATAAGAAAGAAGAGTTGATTAATAAAATTAAATTTCTAGTGGAGGGAAATTTCCTACCTAAAATTTGATCGATCAAAAAGATCCGTTGGTTGATCAAAAGTTGAAAATTTTTGAGGGAATTTTCCCATCCAAACTTTCAAAACTTGATTATTCAAAGTGTATGTTTGATCGATCAATGGTTCATCAATCAAAGGCTATATTTAATCGACCAATAGCTTATAAGACAAGAAAAAACAATTAAAGCTCAGTTAGTCTTATTAAGCCTAATTCTCTTCTTATTGTTATAAATCATCTTTTGCTAGTAGTTTTGTGAAAATGTTAGCAAGTTGTTTCTCTATTTGAATGAATTCTAGGATTGTTTCCTTCTTCATGGAATAATCTCTAAGGAAATGATGTCTGATATCTATATGTTTTGTTCTACAATGTCGAATAGGATTTTTTGACAGAATAATAGCACTAGTGATAGGCTCACATTTGTGAGCTAATTAAATGTCTAAATGCCTAAACATTAAGGTAACACATCCATTTATTCAGCATGCATTAGGATGCAAAAAGATTAATTTATATTTTTGATTTAATTACATAATACATGCATTGTTTTATTTAACATAGAACTTAAGGATTTGTGCATAAATAATCCTAATATTTTATTTTATTAATTTTCTCCTTCTTCCGTAGGTAACCGCTCCACTTCCTCCTCCTGTGCCCATTCAATCTTCATTGTTGGCAGCATTCACTCGACGGAAAGAGTCGATCTCCTCCTGCCTATTTGGATTTCAAATCCTTGTAGCCACAGCTACAAAGGAGGAGGAACGGCTTCCGTTCACTGTAGGCCTTCATTCCCACTCTTCACCGTGTAGAGAACTTGTTCTCATCCGCTCCACTACCATCGGCCTCAACTGTGGTGGAGCTTTGCCACCGTGGGCGTGCAGGGTGACAGCCTGCACCGCCATCGCAAAGCTCCGTATTACAACCACTAGATCACCTCCCTCGATGACCTCCACTGCGCACCTTCTCACTCACTTAAGACATCCGGGAACTTTCCCGGACGCCCAAAGTCCCTGCCTTTGTCGACGCCATCATGCCTCTTTTGCCTGAGCGCATCTCTCACACAGCACCAGCATCACTCGCATCCTCCTCGCGGCAACTCCACTCGTAGACACAGCAGTGCACTTCCTCCAGCTGCACCTTCAGCCTAGCCACAGCCAGCAACACGCCCACATCTTCCCTTCCACGCACGGCCAGCAGTGTGTCCACACGTGCAGTAGCGCGCAACCTCTTGCGCGTGCCTCCTTCCTACATCCCTGCATGACCACCCTTCAGCTCCACTGCGGTAGCCATGTGCACGCCCTCACTGCGCTCCATCACCATTTCCGCGCATACACCGCCTACAGTAGTAGCACCGTGTGTGCCCCCTTGCTACACCTCTACCACACCTGCAGTAGTAGCACCTGTCGCGGCGCTCCTCCAGCAGCATCCTCCATGAGTGTGCAGCCCTTCAGCATCTCCACGCTGCGCATAGAAGCAGCAGGCCAATGCACAACCACCGGCCTCCCAGCCTATGAGTGCCCATCGCTGGCCACCTCTGGCCACACCTCCTACACAATCGCGAAGGTCTTGCTCCAACTGACCTTTTCCCAAAGCAGCTCCTTAAATGAACCTCTCTCCCGTGTGCGAGGTGGAGAGAGGAAGAATCCCTTATTTTAGTTTGCATTATAATTTACGGGAATTGTCATTGTCAAAGGTCATTTTTCTAATTTCTTAGATTAATTAAATTGAGGTGAAATTACAGCTTTATGCTTATTCTCCTATATAATTGTTAAGCTCTTATTATTCATCTCAATATGCATTACATTTAAATTTGGATTACATTTTAGTATGCATGCAAGTGAAAAGTACATCATATACCCCTACACATGAACTATTTTCTTACATGAAAATTACATCAACAACCCTTGACTTCTCCACAAATTTAAGGTTTACATTCAAAATGACATACGCATTATTTGATTTGATGAATATTTCTACTAACTCAACTGCTACCTAGTTGTGATTTTAATGGGCATCTGTCTCCCTGTGGATACAACCTGCTCTCCTGTGAGTGGTTTATTTTAATTATTTTGTTAAGCGATTTTCCACCACTATGATACTAAAATGACGTGTCATTTTATGTGCAAAACTTAATTGAAAGCAAAAATCAACTTATCAAATGGCATCGTTGCACGGTGAAGACCCTTATAGGCATATAGAGGAATTCACCAAGGTCTGTTCCATGGTGAAGCTGCAGGGTGTTACTGACGATGCTCAAATGCTGACCCTCTTTCCTTTCTCCCTGAAGGACAAAGCCAAGTATTGGTATCATACGCTAGAAGATATTAGCAATTGGGATGCCTTAAAGAAGGAGTTTCTGAAAAAGTACTTCCCCACTAGCAAAACTAATCACTTTAGGTGGGAAATTATGAGTTTTGTTCAAAAGGATTGGGAAGCTTTCTGTGAAGCATGAGAGCACTTTAATGACTTGTTGAGACTTTACCCGCATCACCAGGTGCCCAAGTGGCAACTAGTTGAAAGGTTCTACACCGGACTTAATGATTCATATAGGCAGACTGTGGATGGTGCTCGTGTAGGAACTTTTCTATCTAAGACTGAGGATGAAGCTTGGAACCTTTTTGATACTTTGAGTGAAAATTCTATTCACTTGAATTCTGCCTACATGGATATAAAACCCACTCTCATGCAAAGAAAGTTGGAGGCAAATGAGGCAAGAGACACCCAGAATTTAGCCTATCAGATTCAATTGTTGAATCAAAATAAGGAAAGGCTTATGTCGAGTGGCCGGGCATGTTTCATGTGTTAGAAATTGGGTTACAAGTAACCCATTGTCATAGTTGCAAAACATGTCAATCAGATAAAATTTATACGGAAACTCCAAGGGCGCACTCATGGGGCAGAGGTTTGCTATACTAATAGGCGCCTTGGGAGCTTGAGAACAACCTCCAATGAAGCGTTGGTAGGCTTGCTAGAGCTTGGGAGTTGGTGGGAGTAGAGTAGGTAAAGATGGCTTGGAAGGTAGGCAGTGTAGGTCCTTTTATAGTGGAAGAGACGAGGCAAAAAATAGGTATGAGACCATTAGTGACATCCAGGCCATCGCTGGAAACGTCGTTGTAGGTGGCGTATGCCTGCTGGCATCTATAGCTGGCTTTGCTGGCATGTGATGAACTAGCGACGGTTGTAAGCGTCATTGTAAGTCTGCTAGTTTGTCGGTAAAGATCCGTTGCATGCTCTGCTGGCGCTGCGTTGGGCGCTCTCCACGCGCGCATGCGCTTCACGTGCTGGTGCTTTGCTATGCGCATGCGTTCCTATGCATGAGTGCGCACCCATGCTACTGCGTGTGTGTAGTGGCGCGTGCATGCACTAGGCAGCCTAGGCTACGCCTTGCGGCGGAGTCTGGGCCATCCATCTTCTTTTTGTAGTAGGGGCTGCTACAGATGTCAGATTGAGTCGATCTTCACGTCATTAGGTTGCGATCGTCGACCCGAATCCATCCGCGTGATCAGATTTGTCATTTGAAGCTCCAAATTATGTCACCTAGTCCGTTGGTCGTTGATCTTTCTCAGACTACATATGGTGCTACGAGACTCCGATCGTGGCGATTTTAAAGGCGTTGGACTCCGATCGTCGTCTTGATCAGATCCATATTGTCGGATCATCAATCTAAGGTTCTGAAATAAATATCCTTCTCTCCTGACCATTAAAAGAACACAATTAACCTAAATTATATACAACTGCTCTAAATGCAGAATGATGCTTGCTACGCAATATTTATAACATGAAATGCAAATCTAAGCCTAGGAACATACATGAATAGGCATTTTACCCTCAATAAATGTGCTTATATCATACCCCCATGCCTATCTTTTGCTAGTCCCTAGCAAAATTGAACTATATTCTCTATATAAAAGCAAAATTAGGATTAGATCGCTTAGGCCTAAGTCGCTTATTATCAATAGAAAATTTCAACTAAGTTCCTAAACTACGAAAACTCAATAGTACCCAGGTGCCTACTAGAAAGCAGACTGCCCAAGTTCTCGCTTTATTTGAAAAGGGAAGATGCATTTTTTTAATTTTTTTTTTCTTTTCTAATTTTTTTGTACTTTTGGGGTTTAAGATTTCCAAGATAACTTTTTACAGCTACCCGACCCACGCAAAACTCGAAAAGAACTCTAAGTGCTAAGCATCTTCTGAAAATAGTGAAAGATTCACTAAGCAACTGCTTAAGCGGACTTCGAGTTTCTACAACCCTAGGTGACCTTCCCTAGAGGTTTATCTTTTCGATCGGTAGCTTCCTCCCTACTTTTATTTATGGGGTCGACATAACGACGAACTCAGTGCATATCTCCCAAGTTTATTCTACTTCCCTACTTCTTCCTTAAGCGTTTTGGGAATTACTATGCATTTTTTTGTGAGCTGGGCTCTGAATAATCGGCCAATGGGCTGTTACCCATAAACACTTGCCAACCATACTTGTGCGATGAAGTGTGGCTTTATTACTTTTTTATTTTCTACTTTTTCTTTTTCTTTTTCTTTTCCTTTCGAGTTTTTTTTTTAAGCAGGTGGCTTCCCTAATCTAAGATTTACCTATAGGCAGTACAACGAAAATGGTCTTGTGGCTGGGCTCTGGACAACCGACTGATGAGCTATTACCACCAACAACTTGCTAGCCATACCACCCAAGTCGGTCCATTAGCTACCCAATTTCCGTAAAAATCATCGGAAAGTGAATCAGTGCGAATAGTGTGTAGATGCTTAGCCTTAAAATCCCCCCAAATCAGAGGGTGGGCTGATAAGTCATATACTTATCATACCAATTTATTTACCAAATTAAAATAAATTTGGATTGGAGAGGACCCGAGACTAAGTCGACATTCAAGTGGACACCTGGGCTAGTTAAGCCTGAAGACCTGAAGGGTCTAAGTGTTCAAGCCTTAAAGTATCGATTCCTAAAGTTTACAACTCCTAATGCCTGAGTTCTAGTCTCCTAATTTTAATTTTTTTTTAAAGAATCAAATAACAGGAAATTACTATTACAGCTGACAAAAAGGTTATAAAATATGTGCACCCCCCATGCTTAGCTATTGCAATGTCCTCATTGTGAAAAATGAAAGCATGCAGGAGAGTAGAAGTGGAAGAATAGCACCTGATTTCCGTGAGACTCTGGTCAACTTGGAATAGTCTTTACATGTGCTGAGTTTAGTGCCTTCTGCTTGGCGAGGTCCTCAATAAAAAATAACTAAACATTGAGGCCACAATAACATAGTTTCGAGGCCCCCAGGTATAGGTCCTGCAGAGTGAACATGGGCTTGCCAAAGAGATGAACAACGAATGTGGTAAGCTGGTGGTGCAGGGAGAGCCCAAATGGTCTCCAATAGGAGTTTTGTTGATTTATTATAGAGGAAGTGTGCTTGGGTATAAAATTTGTGTAATGGTTGGGTGAAAAAGGATGATGAGGGTTTTGTGATGTGCCAAGGATTTGTTGGTACTCTAGAATACCTAATGTCTGAAGAGTTCTTCCCCAATGTTCAATTTCATCCTCACACTCTAGGTTCTTAAACCAACCATCCTGATCCTCAGAATTCCCACCCACAAGTTGGACCTCAAACTCTAAGCATTCAGGATAAGGATGTTGTTGGGTTTTATCTTGATCATGTGAATCATCCAACAATTTTTTGATTTCATGTATATCTTCCTCATCCTACGTTGCTACAATTGGTCGCACTTTTGTTTTGTCCTCAATTATTTCCACAACCGTGTGATCTTCTTCTTGAGTTTTGGTTGAGTTGGCCATTAAAAGGTTGTCTAAGGTATGTATGGCCATTACTTCCTCTATTCTACTAAGCTCCTCCATCGAACCACACTTAATTTTATTCTTTTTTGAGACCTCAAAAATATTGAATCGATTTATCTTATCCCCTGAGGCCATTTCTATATTTCCTAACATACAATCAACCCTCGCGTTGGCAATAGCTAGGAAAGGTCTTCCCAAAATAATCAGGGTGTGGTTGAGTTGTTTTGGGGTTTCCATGTCCATGACCATGAAATCAACAAGGTAATGCAAATCATTAACCTTTAGTAAAACATCCTCCAAAATACCTCTTGGTTTTGTAGTGGATCTACCAGCTAACTGCAAGGTTATGTCAGTGTGTTTTAGGTAGCCTAGACCTAATTCCATGTGCAGTGAGGTGGGGATCACATTAATGGAAGCACCCAAGTCGAGGAGGGCCCAATCAGAAGTAATGTTTCCTATTGTGCAGGAAATCAGCGAGGCTCCCGAGTCCTACTTCTTAGGTGGTATCTTGTTTAGGATCAATGTGCTTGTGTTATCAGACAAAACTACTCTCCTATTATTTCCAATTTTCTCTCTATGCCTTTCTTTATATGCATTCAGTAAACCTATGGTGTAGGTGGGGATTGATCTGATAGCCGCGAGGAGTAAAATGATTGTCAATTTGAAAGCCTGAAGTAAGGACATCCTTTCCTCTAATTTCTCCTTCGACTTTTTCTGTTTGCCCATACAACAACAACACACTCCCGAATCAGACTCTGATGTTTTGTTGATCACATTCTTAGTTGGAAGTATGGAATTCTTGCTATGGGCCCTAATGGGGTTCACATGGGGTTGGGTAGGTCCCTTGTGTCTGCTACCACTCATCAAGGTGATGGTGATTGCCGTGGCAAAATGCTGTTGGTTAGTGCCATGAGGAGGGTTGGGCAAAATAGGAGGCTTCCAGTTGATTATGGTAGGAACTTGGTTCACTCCGGGAGGGGCTGGGGTAGCCTGATAGTTAGCATGAGCTTGAGCATGCGACTCCCCATCATTACCAAACCCTTGAGTCCCAACGCCTCGATTCGGAACATTCCTTGGGTTTGGTAGAGATTGTGATGGTAGAGATTCGAGCTGTTGGTTGTTTGTACTAAGTCCGAATTACAAGGTGTCTTGTGAAGTTTTCATCTGTTGCATGAGCTGGAGCATTGACCCTTGCATTTCTACCATTTTCAAGTTCAAGCTAGCCTGCTCAGCGAGTTGTTGAGCATTCCACATGGGCTGATTAACCTGATTCAAGGGCAACTGAGTATATACATGACCTTGACCCATTGGTTTTTGCGGTACATAGTTGTTGGGTCGATATTGGGTCTGCTACCCCTGATCTTTCCAAGAGAGGTTTGGATGATATTTCCAACCAGAATTGTAGGAATTCGAATAAGGGTTGGACCTAACATTATCTTGCATAGCATGAGTGTCCTCATAAGATGAGGATGAACAAGGATAAAAAAGACTGGGATCCAAGGTCCCAGTTTTGACCCCATAAGTTTCCGAGAAGAGTTGGCTTGAAGGTCGAGCCTATTCCAGTTGGTTCACAAACTCCCATCCCCTAAGAGCTTGTGAAGAATGGAATCCAGCTCCCTGGGATTGAGTGGATCTAGAAAAGTTAGAGTTTCCGGACATCCACTCTTCCATTCATTTATTAACCAGATCCTTCTTATCTAATCTATTGCACATCAATTCCATACCAGATGTTTGACAAGCTCGGACCTCATTGGCATTTGATCTAATTTACTGGGATCGGTTGAAGGTTTCCATGGAGGTGTGGTTTAAAGAATTTTTGCTCATTTCCTCAAACAAATAATATGTACTATCTGCATCCTTGTTGAGGAAATTGTCTCTGCATGAAGTGTCCACATGATTACGGAGTTGATCATTCAACCCATGACAAAAAATCTGCACAAGTTGCCATTTAGGCACCTCGTGGTGTGGACACTTCCAAAATAGATCCTGGAATCTCTCCAAGGCCTCATGAAATGGTTCCCCTTGCTGCTGGGCAAAAGTTGTAATTGCCCATCACAGTGCATTGGTTCGCCTAATTGGGAAGAATTTCTTCAGGAAGGTTGATTTCAAAGCTATCCAGCTAGCAATCGGTCTTCTAATGGTACGATACCAATGTCTAGGCTTATCCTTGAGTGAATAGGGGAAAAGCCTCATGAACATCTGTTCTTCATCCACATTCCATGATTTGGTGGTCTGAACCAGAGTGATCAGGCCTTCCAAATATTGGAATGGGTCCTCTGAGCCAAGCCTATGAAAGTGTTTAATTAGACTCAAAACCTGGGGCTTGATTTCAACATCTCCGGCAGGAATCACAACGCTAGGAAGATCCTCATAATTTGAAGGATCATAAAAATTCTTCAAGGGTCGAGCGCCTGACCATTCATTCGTTGGAACCATTGCTGCATCTACTACAATGCTTCCAACTGCCTCTGAATCAGCTCTTATTAGTTCGAAAGTGGGGAAGGTGGTTGTTGATTAGCCATAGGATCTGCTTGGCTAAAGCTCAACCTCCACCTCTGGGAATGGTCTAAAGGTCCTTCCAATCTAGGGTTCAATGACCTCCTTCCAAGCATACACTGGATGGAAGTCGAAAGGATGGGGAAGTAAAGGGACCTTGCAGCACAAAAATACAAGCCTGTCTTTAGGTTGGGTAGCCTAAAGGTCTACAGACTCTCAGAATCCATCCTAAGACTATGGATGATTTACTCTACTTATGTCCAGGCAATCCAACCAGTTAGAAGGAGGGATTGGGGAGAAGGTTCTTCCTTTGGCTTGCGTCTCCGGTTCCTAGTGTACCCCCCAGTCGCAGTCGTTGGATGCTACTTCCCTAGCTAGACATCAGATTGACTAGTATAAGCAGGTTAATCGTGAATAATCTCAATCTGGATCCCGACGAGCGATTGAATCCTTAGGGCCAATGTCTAATTGATTTTAGTTAGGCTTGGGAATGTGATGGGTCCTTAATGGGTTGTGCCCTTAATGATTTGTTTGAGATCATGTGAATGTGCACAACCAAGAGGTTTTCAAGCAAGATTATTAATGATGAGGTGAGTTTTTGGGTTTGAATCTTGCTTAATAGCTTTTAAGATTGAAATATTAGGTGTTTTCAACCAAGTTTTGTGAGGCAAATCAAGTTTGTTTTTGAAACCACATGTTCAAGTATTTTCCTTTAGAAATCAAGAAAAATATGGAGTGCCTAGCTTGACCTAATTATTAAATCCTATGGGGTAGCTAGAAAATGAACCGCTTTTAGTTTATGTGGTGTGGCCCAAACAATTCAATCATTTGGCTCAAATGCACCATCGGTTAAGGCACACAGAAAGGTGGTTAACCTAATATGATTTCTACTCTTTTATGTGTTGAATTCATGTACCGAGCCCAACGGTCGGAAGCCTAGTTGAGTAGATGGAAATCAAGTCCGATTATGTGACTCAAATGTGGGTGTATAGAGTGTGTATATTGATTCGTCCCACAGAAAGTATCTCTTTCTTTTTTCTTTAAATGCAAGGGTAAGGTGGATGAATGTGGCAAACAAGACAAACAATTCTATCCTAGGGTTTATGCAAACACCTGAGTAGATTAGGTCAAGGTTATGAGTGTGGAAAAATGAACTAGTGGGGGGGAATGTGGGGGACACTTACAGAGTACTCTACCTGCACTTTACTCTGATCTACCATACTTGGATCTCCATGCTATGGTACCTACAAGTCAGTAGATCAAAGACAAGTAGGGCTAGTGCTATGTAATTGCAAAGAAACGCAATAAACAATAAGGTAAATTTCGTTGCCTCCCCGGCAATGATGCCAAAATGGTTGTGCGTATTTTGCGTGTTAGAAATCCAGGTTACAAGTAACCCATCGTCATAGTTGTAAAACACGTCAATCAGATAAAATTTATACCGAAACTCCAAGGGATTCTCGAGTCAAACATAGGGAGGCGACATTTACTTTAACTGAAAACTGCGCTTCATTCTGTTTCTTTTTGGTAATTTAGGGTTTTGTTACTTTTTGTATTTTTGTAAGAATAAAATAAGCAAATGGGTCACAAGATAGAGATGGAACAACAATGGTATAGATATCACTTCAATGTCTATTACAATCATCTACGAAAGAATAAAAAGAGAGGGGGGTGAGAGGAAATCTCCCGAATCGGCTGTTCGACGAGATGACGGTGCCTGGCGGATGCGTGGATGAAGGAGGTGAGGAGTAGGACGATGGAGGTGAGATGTAGGAGGACATCGGGTAGAGCAAAGCTTTACCATGGCTCCAAAATGGAAGTGAGAAGATGGAGGTGATCTACTATAGGAATGGAGGTGGGAGGATGGCTCCAAGGCAACCTATGAAGGGGGATGGGAAGTTGGAGGAGTATTTAGTGGGGCAGAGGTTTGCTATACTAATAAGAACCTTGGGAGCTTGAGAACAAGCTCTAATGGAGCATTGGTAGGCTCTCTAGAGCTTGGGAGTAGGTGGGAGTAGAGTAGGTAGAGATGGCTTGGAAGGGAGGGGGTGCAGGTCCTTTTATAGTGGAGGAGAACAGGCAAAAAATAGGTATGAGACTGTTAGTGACATCCAGGCCGTCGCTGGAAACATCGTTGTAGGTAGCTCATGCATGCTGGCGCCCACAGCTGGGTTTGCTGGCATCCTATGAATTAGCGATAGCTGTAAGCATCGCTATAAGTGTACCAATCTGTCGCTAAAGATCCACTGCATGCTCCACTGGTGCTACGCTAGGTGCTCTCCATGCGCACACACGCTTCAGGAACTGGCGCTGCGTTGTGCACATGCATTCCTACGCGAGCACACACACCTGCACTGCTACACGCATGCGATGACATGTGCGTGCGCTGGGCGGCCAGGGCTACGCCACATGGCACAGTCTGGGCCGTCCATCTTCTTTTTGTTGTAGAGGCTCCTGTAGAAATCGGATTGACTCAATTTTTACATCGTTAGGCTTCGATCGTCAATCTGAATCCATCCGCATGGTCTGATTTGTCATTTGAAGCTCCAAGTTATGTCACCTAGTCCCTTGGCCATTGAAATTCCTCGGACTACATATGGTGCTACGGGACTCTAATTGAGGCAATTTCAGAGGCATTGGACTCCAATCGTCATCTTGATCAGATCCGTATAGTTGGATCGTCAATCCGAGGTTACGAAATAAATATCCTTCTCTCCTAACCATAAAATGGTCGCAATTAACCTAAATTATATACAACTACTCTAAATGCAGAATAATGCATGCTATGTAATATTTATAACATGAAATGTAAATCTATGCCTAGGAACATGTATGAATAGGCATTTTACCCTCAAAATATGTGTTTATATCATCGATCTCGGGCCAATTAACCTCTAGCACCTCCACATCCCGAGCTTCAGAATGCTCCATTTGCCAAGGCAATACACACGCGACTGTGGATTGCCACTTGGCCTCCCAATTCCCCGAGCTTGTACAAGCAGATCTGAATGCTGCTCAAGGGTTCCATCCTAGACCTCATAATGACCCTTTTTCCAACACTTATATTGAGGGATGGAGGAATCACCCAAACTTTTCTTGGAGACAAGAGAATGTTTCAAATTCAGGGACTTATAAACCACAACCCTTTCAAAATCAACAAATGAACGAACCTCAAACCTTTGCCCAACCTATGACCTTATAGATGGATGAATTGAAAGCAATGTTGAGAACTATGCAAGAAAGTCAAAGTGCCATCATCCAATCTCATGACAAGGCTATACATGAAATGAAATCGCAAATAGGACAACTTGTTGAGGCCGTTAGATAGAGGGAAACTGGGAAGCTTCCTAGTGCTACTGAGGAGAATCCTAAAGGAAAAGGGATTGTCTTTAGGAAGCATGCCCAGGCAGTGACTATTCTGAGGAGTGGGAAAGAAATTTCCAAACCCGATGCTCCTATAGTCTCACCTTCTGAAAAACCATCCACCTCGACTTTCACCCCCACCGGAGAAGACTTGCCCAACTCTCATCTTCTTGAAATCACCTCACTGGAAGAGGTTGCCCCCGTCCACCCCTTACTCGACATGACAACCCTTCCACCCAGAGACTGAGAGTGCCCTTTCCAAAGCACTTTTCCACCTCTGGGCAGACTTTTGCTGGCTCATCAAGAGCCAAAGATAAGATGGATGAGATCATGGAAACTTTCAAGCAAGTGGAGATTAACCTACCTTTGCTTGAGGCTATCAGGTAGATTTCACCTTATGCCTGCTTCCAAAAGGACCTATGCACGAAAAAGCTGCAATGTAGGAAACAAGTCCAATCAAAAGTTGTTCTGCCTGATTCCGTTAGCTTAATAGTTCAACATGGCACACCCCCGAAACTTAAGGACCCAAGAGCCCCGTACATCTCGGTGGTTATTGGTGACTTATAGATTGATGAGGCTCTACTTGATTTGGGTGCGAGGGTCAACATCCTTCCGAGCTACGTGTATGAGCAACTTGGGGGAGGCAATCTGAAGCCTAGCCTGGTAATCCTCCAAGTTGCTGATCGATCAATCAAGACACTGTGGGGAATTCTGGAAGATGTCCTTGTGAGAGTAGAAGATTTCTTCTTCCCCATTGACTTCTTAGTTTTGGACACTGACCCTACCAACAAGCCAACCAAGCCCCCCATCATTTTGGGCCTCCCCTTCCTTACAACTTCGCATGCTTCAATCAATTGCAATATTGGGGCATTAAAAATGGGCTTTGGGAATAGGAAAATTTGACTTAATGTGTTTGATGCTTATAAACAAGCCGGGCTTGAGGATTACTCTCAAGTTGAGGTGATAGATGACCTGCTTAAAGAGACAACCCCTGTAATGTTATGTGATGATCCCCTTCAGCATGTCTTGCTAAATGCACATTCCCATCTCTTGGAGGAATGTGAAGGGGATATACTAGAACTTGAGGAGTTGCTGGGTGTTTCTACTAAGTCTCTTTCCCCATCATCTCTGCCAAAGGTAGATCTACTACCTGAGATGGGGACATCTATTATGAAACCCTTAACCATACATGCCCCCGACCTTGAGTTGAAATCCCTCCTGGACACTCTCAAGTAAGTCTTTCTGGGTGCCAATGATATGCTCCCCATTATCATTTCAGCTATGCTATCTACAGCACAGGAGGGAGCTCTGATTGAATGTTTGTCTAGGCACAAGGAAGCTATTGCTTGGAGCATTGCTGACATTAAGTGTATAGACTCTACACTCTACATGCACCATATTTATATTGATGATTCCATCAAGGCATTTAGGGGCATGCAGAGACGTCTGAACCCTAATATGAGGGAGGTGGTTAAAAAGGAAATCATGAAGTGGTTGGATGCTGGGATCATATATCCCATTGCAGATAGTAAACGGGTAAGTCCTATTAATGTGGTGCAAAAGAAGGTAGGCTTTACTGTGGAATTTAATGACCAAGGTGAACAAGTTATGACTAGACCCTGAACTAGATGGAGGATCTGTATTGATTACCGCAAGCTAAACACCGCTACCCAGAAGGATCACTTTCCCTTGCCTTTTATTGACAAAATTCTCAAAAAATTGGCAAGGAATAAGTACTATTGCTTTCTTGATGGATATTCTGGGTACAACCAGGTTGCATTCTTCCCTGATGATCAGGAGAAGACGACACTCACGAGCCCTTATGGTACCTTTGCATTCATGTGTATGCTGCTTGGAATATGTAATGCACCTGCAACCTTCTAGTGGTGTATGATGTCCATTTTCTCAGACATGATTGACGAGTGTGTTGAAGTCTTTATGGATGAATTCTCCATTTACAGCTCGTCTTTCGACCAGTGTCTCCTACACCTAGAAAATGTGCTGAAGCAAGGTAAGGAGACTGGTTTAGTCCTTAGCTGGGAGAAAAGCCATTTCATGGTATAGAAAGGAATTGTACTTGGGCATGTTGTGTCTAAGCAAGGCTTGGAAGTAGATAAAGCTAAGGTTGATTCTATTTTCAAAGTTCCATTGCCCACGAATGTCAAACAGATTAGATCCTTTCTAGGTCATGCCGACTTTTATAGGCACTTTATTAAAAATTTTAGTAAAATTTCTAAGCCACTTTGTGACATGTTGGCGAAGGAATCTTCCTTCAATTTTGACTCAAAGTTTGCCGAGGCCTTTCAAACTCTGAAAGGGGCCTTGATCTCTATGCCTATTCTCTATGCTCCTAATTGGACACTCCCATTTAAGCTGATGTGTGATGCTTCGGATTATGCAGTGGGAGTAGTCCTTGGACAAAGGGTTGAAGGAAGACCTCATGTGCTACACTATGGCAGCAAGACTTTAACTGAACCACAACAAAACTACACTATCACTGAAAAGGAATTACTCACTGTAGTTTTTGCTCTGGAGAAGTTTAGGTCTTATCTTCATGGGTCTAAGGTGGCTATTTTCACTGATCATGCGGTAGTGAAACATCTCATTGCCAAGAAGGATTCTAAGCCACATTTGATTAGGATGATCCTACTCCTTCAAGAATTTGATTTGGAGATGCGTGAAAAGAAAGGAGTAGAAAATGTTGTGGCTAACCACCTGTCTCACCTTCCACTTGATTACTCTCCATCTGGAGACATCTGCGAGACATTTCTCGATGAAACCCATATGTCGGTAACATCGACTTCATCTTGGTATGATGATATCGTCAATTACTTGGTCACTGGAGAGACTCTTGGCTCTTGGGATGAGCAGAAAGGAAGAGATTCATTTCACAAGCTAGATACTTTCATTGGGAAGAGCCTGAATTATTTAGAATTGGACAAGACCAAGTATTAAGATGATGTGTGCTTGAAGAGGAGCAACAAAGTGTGCGGACTTTTTGCCATGAAATTCATTGTGGAGGACACTTTGGTGCTAAGAAAACTTCTTTTAAGGTTCTCCAGTTTGATTTTTGGTGGCCTTCATTATTTAACGATTCGCATAATTTTGTTATGGCCTGTATTAGATGTCAATGTACTAGAATGATTGGGAAGAGGAATGAGATGCCTCAACACCCTATTCAATCTATTGAAATTTTTGATGTTTGGGGAATTGACTTTATGGGCCACTTCCCTTCGTCCTATGGTTATAAATATATCTTGGTGGCAGTTGATTATGTCTCTAAATGGATAGAGGCCATTCCTACATGCACAAATGACCACTCTGTGGTCTTGAAATTTGTGAAGGATAATATCATATCTTATTTTGGCTGCCCCAAGACCATTATAAGTGATGGGGGACCTCATTTTCGAAACCACCACTTCAATCAGCTGCTCAGGAGTCTGGGAGTGACTTACAAGGTTGCTACCCCTTACCATCCTCAAACGAGTGGCCAGGTTGAAGTGTCGGATAGGTAGATAATGAACATTTTAGAAAAGATTGTTAGACCTAATAGGAAGGACTGGTCCCGAAAGCTCAATGATGCTTTGTGGTAGTATCAAACGTCCTATAAAACCCCTTTAGGTACATCTCCCTTTCGGATTACGTATGGGAAAGTGTGCCATTTACCCATTGAGCTGGAACATAGGGCACACTGGTCTATTCGAAGTGTCAACATGGATTTAGAAAAGATGGGTAAGGCACGACTTTTGGAATTAAGTGAGCTTGAGGAGCTGAGGAATGATGCATATGACACCTCTCAAGCTTATAAAGAGAGAACTAAGGTCTTGCATGATAAGTATATCCTTAGAAAGACCTTTGAGCCCAACCAACAAATCTGGCTTTTCTATTCCAGACCTAAGCTTTTTCCAGGGAAATTAAAATCTCGTTTGGATGGGCCTTACGTAAACACTGAAGTGTTTCCACATGGAGCTGTGGAGATCAAGAGCCCTTCCTCTTCGGCAACTCTCTTTATCGTCAACGGCCAATAGTTAAAACCATACATTACTTTGGATGGCCATCTGGTTGATGAGGTCACTCTAGAGGAGCCTTAGCTCTTGTCATTCTCCGCCTCAGGTAATATCTTCCTTTAACTGTTTTGTTTCCAATGAGGACATTGTTTGAACTAGGCATGGGGGGATAGGACCTGAGGCATCTATTTGTAGCATGTCTATATTTTGCATTCATTCATGCATATTGCATTCAAAAAAAAAAAGAAAAACATTTTGCATTATTTAGCTTAACTGGCTAGGCCCTGCATTCTTAAGTAGATGAGAACTTTAGGTTAGACTAAGTTGACTCTAGGTATCGAACTTTAGAAGCTAAGTGAACTACTAGCTTTAGACCTTTAGGGTTCTTTGTGGACTTAAAACTTAACTAGGAGTTAAGTTGCAGACCATTCATCAAGAGGTTGAGGAAGGAAAGCAAGGGATTGAGTTAAAGGCTGGGTACTACCTGTTGTCTTTTTCTACCTTTTGGTTTACAGGTCATCATAACCTAAGCATCCACATTTCACACATGCTTGGTCTTATGTAAATATTGATCACCCTAATTCATTTCTTGAAGAAAATTTGGTTCTCTTAGTTTTGACTTAGGAGAAGATTGAAAACACAATTTAGTTGGAAGAGTTTCTATCATGGGAGAGGTGGAGTATATACTCACCTTGAGGATGCGAAGATAACATTCCACTTCCTTGGTGCTTGTCTCTTAGGATGTCCACCCTACTGGGGGCATGTAAGCGCATTGTGCGGTTCAGGTACCATGGGCGGCCCTATCTCGAAGTGCCAATTGCCACAGACCTAAATTCGCTTAAGAAATCCATGGGCGATACTATCTTGAAGTGTCGATTGCCAAGAGTTCTTAGGATCACTATTGGCGGTGCTATCTCGAAGCATCAAAATCCAGGCACCCTTCGAGGTTAGGTGATGGGAACAATGAATCCGACACAGACCGTGTTGATGGCTGATCCAAGGTTAGACTTAGAGGAATCAAACAAAAAAATATATATACTATAAAAAAAAAACTCACTTTCTAGGTTGGCAATCATGCATGCCAACCTCAAATAACTCAGATCAATGCACATGCACAGATGCTTTAATCTCTGGGAAAAATAAACTCTAGGGTAGAGTTAGAAATTAGGGAAACTTATGCCTACAACTCATCTTTGGCTGACCTAGTCTGTAACTTACCAATTACTTAGGAACCTTAGGTCTAAAGTCTGAACTTAACATGTTTCTAAAGGAAGACCGATTGGGTTGGCTAGTCTACTTGGAGTTATATGTTATTGCTTGGATTTGCTAGGGACAAGCAAAAATTGGGATTGAGGGCATTTGATAAGCTCATATTTGTGAGCTAATTAAACGTCTAAATTCCAAAACATTATGGTAACACATCCATTTATTTTGCATGCATTAGGATGTAAGTAGATTAATTTACATTTTTGATTTAATTACATAATACATGCATTGTTTTAATTAACATAGAACTTAAGGATTCATGCATAAATAATCCTAATATTTTAATTTATTAATTTTCTCCTTCCCCAGGTAACCACTCCACTTCCTCCTCCTACGCCCATTCACTCGATGGAAAGAGTCGATCTCCTCCCACCTGTTTGGATTTCAAATCCTTGTAGCCACAGCTACAAAGGAGGAGGAACGGGTACCATTCACCGTAGGCCTTCATTCCCACTCCTCACTATGCAGAGAACATGTTCTCATCTGCTCCACTACCACCGACCTCAACTACAGTGGAGCTTCACCACTGAGGGCGTGCGGGATGACAGCCCGCACCGCCATTGCAATGCTCCGTATTACAATCGCCAAATCACCTCCCCTGACGACCATCACTGCGCACCTTCCCGCTCACTTAAGACGTTCAGGAACTTTCCCAGATGTCTGAAGTCCCTACCTTTGTCCACGCCATCACGCCTCTACTACATGAGTGTATTTCCTTTGCATCACGCGCACCAGCAGCATCACCTACGTCCTCCTTGCAGTAACTCCGCCTGCAGACATAGCAGCACATGTCCTTCTACTGCACCTTCAGCCTAGCCATAGCTAGTAGCATGCCCACATCTTCCCTTCCACACATGGCCAGCAGTGCATTCGCGTATGTAGCAGCGTGCAACCTCCTGTGCGTGCCTCCTTGCTGTATCCCCGCGTGATCACCCTCCAGCTCCACCACGGCAGGCAAGCACACGTCCTCCATGTGCTCCCTTGCCATTTCTACGTACGCATTGCCTGCAGCAGCAGCACCATGCGTGCCCCCTTGCTTCACCTCTGCTACGTCTGCAACAGCAGCACCTGCAGTGGCGTTCCTCCAGCAGCGTACTCCACACGCGTGTGCAGCCCTTCAGCAGCTCCACACCGCACACAGAAGCAGCAGGTCGACTCACAACCGCCAGCCTACCCTCCTATGAGCACCCATCGCCGGCCACCTCTACCCACACCTCCTACACCATTGCAAAGGTTTCGCTCCTACCAACCTTTTCCCAAAGCAGCTCCTCGAACGAACCTCTCTCCCGTGCACGAGGAGGAGAGAGGAAGAATCCCTTGTTTTGGTTTGAATTACAATTTACAGGAATTACCATTGTCGAAAGTCATTTCTCTGATACTTAGATTAATTAAATTGAGGTGAAATTATAACTTTATGCTTATTCTTCTATATAATTGTTAAGCCCTTATGATTCATTTTAATATGCATTACATTTAAATTTGAATTACATTTTAGTATGTATGCAAGTGAAAAGTACATGATATACCCCTGCACATGAACTATCTTCTTACATGAAAATTACGTCAAGCACCCTTGACTTCTCCATAAATTTAAGGTTTACATTCAACATGACATATGCATTGTTTGATTTGACGAATATTTCTGCGAACTCGATTGCTACCTAGTTGTGATTTTAATGGGCCTCTGCCTCCCTGTGGATATGACCCGCTCTCTTGTGAGTGGTTTACTTTAATTATTTTGTTAAGCAGTTTTTCACCACTTTGATACTAAAATGACATGTCATTTTATGCGCGAAACTTAATTGATAGCGAAAACTGACTTATCAACTAGTATTGTCACAAAGGAACCTAGTGTTTTCAAAGTTTAGTCTAAATTCTCTCAATGTTTACTTCATCCAAAAATTTGAAAACATGCTATTGAGGAAGCAATGTATTCAGCTATGGTTGTTGATGGAGAAACACTATTTTCTTTCTTACTGACCTAATAGACTGGAAATTTCGAGAAATTGACATGTTCCACTAGTACTTTAGCAATTTTTCTGACTACCTGCATAATCTGCATCACAATAGGATATTAAATCAAGTGTGACTGATTTGGGAGAGAACAGACTAAGATCAACTGTGTTAAGAAGGCACCTAAGTATTCATTGTATGGCATTAAGGTGTGATTCTTTAGAGTTTACTTGAAATCTAGAATAGAGACAAGTACTGAAAAGTATATCAGGTCGACTAGCAGTTAAGTACAATAGATATCCTATCATGTTTGTATACAGCTTTTAATCTACACACTTACCTAACTCATCTTCTTTGAGTTGAGTAGTGGTAGCCATTGGTGTGTCTTTTCCTTTTGTTTTATCCATTATGAACTTCTTCAGAATCTCATTTGTGTATTTGGTTTATGAAATGAAGATTCCATCTTTCAGTTGATCAATCTGCAACCCCAGGAAGAACTTTAATTCTCTTATCAGGCTCATCTCGAATTGATCCTACATAACCTTTGCAAGCACTTGACATAGAAGATCGTCTGTAGCACCAAATATTATATCATTAACATAAATTTGGATTAGAATTAGTTGGTTATCGTTTCTTTTAGTGAATAAGGTTGGATCAATTAAGCCAATTTTGAACTCATTTTCTATCAAGTAGTTTCTTAGCCTTTTTTACCAAGCTCGAGGAGCTTGCTTAAGTTCGTATAAGGCTTTGTTTAGTTTGAAAGAATGATCAAGATTTTCCGTGCTTTCAAAGCCAGGATGTGTTTAACATAGACTTCTTCTTTTAGAAATCCATTGAGAAATGTGCTTTCGACATCCATGTGGAATAGCTTGAATCCCATATGAGCGGCAAAAGCTAGTAACATTCTAATGGATTCTAGTCTAGCAGCAGGTGCATAGGTTTCATAAAAGTCAATTCCTTCTTCTTGATTATAGCCTTGAGCCATAATTCTAGCTTTATTCCATACAACTTTTCATGATTCATCAAGCTTATTTCTAAAAGCCCATTTTCTTCCAATGATTGATTGAGATTCTGACTTAGGAACTAATTCCCAAACATTATTTCTTTTGAATTGGTTCAATTCTTCTTACGTTGCAACAATCCAACAATCGTTAGTGAATGCCTTTATCACAGATTTGGGTTTTAGTTGGGACACAAAAACATTAAGTGCAAGGTTATTTAGAGATGATCTGGTTTGAACTCCTTTTGTGACTTCACCAATTCTTTATGATGTTCCTTAGCATTGGTCAAATCTTTTGGTAGGTCACTAGTGATGGTTTCTTAAAGAATATTTGAGTGATTAAATAGTGTTTGATCATCATTTATGGTTGATGCATTTTGTTCTTGTTTTGTCTCATCAAAGGAAACATGCAAAGTTTCTTCACCGACCAAATTTTTCTTATTGAAAACTCTATAGGCTTTACTTCTAGAGGAGTATCCTATGAAAATTCCTTCCTCACTTTTCGCATCAAACCTATCCAAGTTTACCTTTGTATTCAATCTGAAACATTTGCAACCACATACCTCGAAGTAAGAAACCTTAGGAGTCCTCTCAAAGTAAAGTTCAAAGGGTAATCTCTTAAGGATAGGTGATGAGAGCCTCATCATAAGCCATAACAAGCTCATTTTGACCCAATAAAGAAGATAAAAGCTCCTACATAACCTAGAAGAAGGCTTAACTGAAGGAACAAGTGCTCTGAGAAGAAAACATGAAATAAAGGTTAAAACTACAATTTTACCATTGCAATACATAAACGGGATTTCTCAGAGGCAAAACATAGGTCAAATGGTCTAAATAAGATAAAAAGTGGGTTGAGTCAATCAGAAATGGGTTTATGTGCAATCTAGGAATTAAATGACACTTGGTAACCCTAAAACTGACTCGCTTAAACTAACAAGGTTCCGGTCAGGATAAAAATCAAGTAAACACTCTAAAAATCATGAAAAAACATCCTCTAGGGTTTGGAACATTTAATTTGGCCTTTGGAACCCAGTTTGACCTAGATTAGGGTCCTAGCTATTCAATTAACCTAATTTGGGTTATTGCACAAAATGTCCACTCAAACGAGGTCAAACCTAAAATCCAACTTCACCATTGGATTTCTTAGGTCTAAATTAGGTTTGTACCAAAATTTGGACCTAAGGGGAGGTCATCTTGGACTACTTTGCAATTTAGTACACCCAAATCATAAATTGGTCCCTATCTTTTGAATATCTTTGCGGAGAGCCCCCTAAGTTCCTCGCCACCTTTGCAATCAGGTCCTGCCGCCATTGTTAGGGCAAAACCAAGCTCCGGTGAGGTTTAGAGAGGGATCACTCTCTAATTCCTCAAAGATTCTCTCCCAGAAATGGAAGGGAGATTCTCTGAGGAATTTCCTTCCATTTAAGGTCGATCACAACCTCTGGTGTGAACCCAATCTCCCGTGCAAACACACGAGAGATTCGGGTATCTTAATCTCTTTCCATCTCCGGTGACCGACCTCAGATGATTGCATTCCCTCCACGCCCTGAACAATCGTCCCAGTGCCTATAAAAGAGACTACACCTCCGGCCGCTCAATTTCAGCTTGGTTTGGCCAAGTTTCCACCTCCAATTCATCTCCTTCTGCCTGGCCAAAGTTTCCAGCAAGCTCCGACGAGCCCCCTTCCCCTCCCTCTTCGCTCTGCCACAAAACGAGTGGCAAAGTTATCTTCCTGACTCTCCTCCGCGTCGCGCAGTACCTGCATACGCCGCCTCAGCCCGTCGTCGCCGCCATTCTACCCCACTGGGCTGCGTCTTCTCCGACGACAGTTGGTACAGCTGTCCGCCCTCCATCCTCCTTCGTCCCTACAATTAGCTTAGAACTATTCCCTGTAGTCCCCTCTCTCTTTTCCCCCTGTTATCTCATCTAACCGACCTGCGGCCTGCAGCACCGTCCACCGCCTTCGCCATGCCACGGTGAAGGTGTCCAGCTAGTCTGATTGGGCCAATAGGCCATGTTTATGTCTGACAGTGTCAAAGCTCCTGCCGCCATGGACGACATTTGAAGAAGCTCCAACGTAGCTCCAGGTGCCAGGGCTCCCAGGCTGCAGGCGCAGCTAGTTCACGCGAGTGATGCGAAGTGCTTCGAGTCCAGCCAGGGGCACTGAGAAGCCAGCAGCTATGGGGATGGCACGCAAGTCTGCGGGTGCACATGAAATCAGGGCAGAACATTTAGGCCCACATCATGGAGAGACGAGGCTCCGCTGCGCCATAAATTGAATTTGTGATATTGCCTTAACGCCTCCGAAAGCATAGGGGTGAGGTCCCTCACTTGCCCTCGCCCGCCTCGTCCGCGGTTTCATCTTGCGAATCTGGCGGGATCCGACCCAACCTAAACTTGAGCACTCCTCGTGCATCACAACACAAGCAGGTGCGCCTGGCCTCGGGTACGATCTGACCCGAATATCCGTGTGGCTCTGGGAGAGCATCCCTGAGTTAATTGCTGAGAGAGAGAGACGCGCGGGTAGAGGGAAGAGGGGTAGGTTTTGCTCTGTGTAGGCAGACTGAGCGTCGAGAGACGTAGCCGCAAGGAGAAGAGAAGAAACAGAAGAAGAGATTGAGCGAAGGATACCAAGGAAGAAGAAGAAGCACTCGCAGGAAAGGGAAGGAAGAAGGAAGGCAACGCAAAGAAGAGAAGGAAAGAGGAAAGAAGCCTTCGCAAGACAAGAAGCAAAGCAGAAAGAGAGAAGAGAAAGAAGAAAGAAAGCAAAGATAGAAGACGAAGAAGAAAAAGTGACTGCAGAAGAAGAAGAATAATCAAAAGAAAAGGGAAAATACTTTTAAGACGTCTGATCACAATATCAGACGTCCAATTTCATTTCTTTTGTCATAGTTACTTTTAATGGCATACATTCATATTTGAATTAACATTTTGAGTAAATTAGAGTGTTCAAATACATTGATTAGTAGTAAATTCCATTTGCTCCCTGTGTTCGACCTCGGATACTCCGATTTTCGAGTAATAAAATTCTCTATTTGTTTGAACATTTTGTCCGCTATACTACAACGTGACATATTCTCTTTTAAAACCCACACAAAAACGTGACAACATTTTGCCACCATTGCTGGGGAGCAACGTGCAATTTACCACTAGTCTCTACATTTGTTTTTATCATATTGAACACTAATTTGCCCTACTTTACTTTGTTTTGATCTTGTTGGTATTTCACGAGAAGATTCCTCCTGCAAGGCAACCACTCCAGGGCAGGTAATTTCTTTTCTTCATTAAATTATCCCCTAATCCTGAAAAGACAAAAGGAAGAAAATCAATTTTGGAAACAATTGCCTTCTTTATATAGTAATCACCATCTTTAAGGCAAACATTTCCTAATTTTGCAAAAAAATTTTTAATCCTTCTTGAAGTTGGAACGATTTTTTAGATTCCATCCCACAAATTCATGTGCCTAATAGAAATAACGTGTAATCTCTGTGGACAACTGTTGAACGATTTACGAAGCTACGCTAACGTGTTTGGTTTTGGAAAACCCGTCGTTGTAGTTCGAAAGCGAAGGATTCGTGTTCAACAAATAAAATTTATACCGAAATCAAAATTCCGGGTCGAACACAGGGAGGCGAACGTTTGATTTAAAAACTTCGCGTTTCTTTTTATTTTGTCACGAAGAAATTCAATTTAAACTATCTAAGTATCTACAACAAATAAAAGAGGGGGAGTAAGAGAGAGAGAAAAAAATACTATACATGGAAATCAAAATGAGATGTAGAATAGACAAGGAATTTATCATAAAAGAGTTCGTTCGATACAACTATAAAACATAAAACAATTACTCTAGAAAGCATTAAAAGAATGGAGGGAGAAATGTCCTCCTCGACGATCGCTCGGAGGACGAATAGACTACTCTAGAAAGCAGTAAATCTATACTAGAAAGCAGTAAAAAGAATAGGGAGAGAAATCCTCCTCGACGGTCGCTTGGAGGACGAGCCGGACGGGACGACGCCTGGACGAAGGAGAACGAAGCGGGACGAAGGCGGACGAAGCAGAAGAACGGGAACGAAGCAGCACGCCGTCGTCGTCGCGGGATCCACTTCCGAAGGGGGACGAAAATTTGGACATTATCTCGCGAGAAGCATCCCGGGTGTGGGAGAAGCTTCTCTTGAGCTTTGGAGAGGTAGAGAGGAGAAGGAAGGGATGAAAATTTCGTATGGAGGGGGTCTCCTTTTATAGTTGCAAGGAGTGGGCGCAAAATGGACATTACATCTTCAAAATAATAAATAAGGGGTCTTTAGTGACGGATAAAACCGTCGCTAAAGCCCCGCCGTCGCCGTCGCCGCCGCGCCCACGCGCGCCCGCTCGGCTGGCCGCGCACGTAACGCATACGCACGTCCGCATCGTCTCAGCCGTCCGATCGCGAGATTGGACGGCTTAGAACGCGTCCGCGCCCGCTGCGTAGCGCACCGCCCGCGTGTGATCGCGCGCCCACCAGAGCGTCCAATTGCGCGTCGGCGCTATCGGGCGCGCGCGGCCGTTGGATCTTCATCTGACGCTCGTGCGCGCCCGCTCGCCCGCGCCTTCGACCCCCTCACCGCAGCTCGAACCCGCGACCTCCGCTTCGCCCGCAGCTGCGTCGCCGCTGCGCTACGTGGGCGAAATGGTCGCGCGGACGTTTTTAAACGCGAGCGACCGCAGCCGTTGGATCGAGATCCAACGGCGGAGAGGAGACGGTGCGCGGTCTTCACTGGACTGCTGCGGCCGATTAGGCGGCTGGGATGGCGCCACGTGGCGCCATCTTGGCCGTCCATCTTCTGGAAGTTGTAGATGGTGCCACGGATGTCGGATTGACTCGATTTTTGTGTCGTTCGGCTACGGTCGTTGATCCGAATTCATCCGTGTGGTCGGATTTTCCATCTGAAGTGCGGATTTACACCATCCTGGCCCTTGATCTTCTAGGGTTCCCCAGTCTCTATCTGATGCTACGGATGCCTGATTAGGGCGATCTTGGAGTCATTGAACTCCAATCGTCGCCCTGATCATATCCATACGGTTGGATCTTTGATCCGAGGCCCCGATAAAGTATTTGCCTTGTCCAAGCACATAAAAGGAGACAATTAACCTCCATTTTATTCAAACTACTCTAAATGCAAGATGATGCATGTAATGCAATATTTATATCATGAAATGCAATCCTATGCTTAAGAACATGCATAAATAGACATTTTAAGTAGTGTAAATGTGTTTACATCATACCCCCATGCCTATCTTTTGCTAGTCCCTAGCAAAAACTATATGCTATTTATAAAAGAATTAGGTTAGATTATTTGGACCTGAGTTATTTTCAATCATTAAGAAATTGTCTACTTAAGAACTGAACTTTCAAAGACACAACAGTTCCCGGGTATCAGCCAAAATGCAGACCGCCTCAAGCCTCGCCTTATTCAAAGAAAAATTTCTTTTTCTGTTTTTACACTTTTTTTTTTTTTTTTTTTTGGATTTTCAAATTTTAGGGTTTAAGAGTGGCTTTCTACGGCCATTCCACTCACCCAAGATTTGATGAGAACCCTAAGTTTTAAGCATCTTATTGTGATTGTGATAGACTCGTTGACCGGCAATTAAAACGGACTTCGGATTTCTACGCCTCTAGGTGACCTCAAAAAGAATTCTGCCTAAAGGTGTATCTTTACAACCGGTAGCTTTCTCCCTACTTTTATTTTTTTAACGGGGTCAACACAAGGGTGAATCCAGTGTATATCTCCCCGGTTTATTCTACTTCTCCGCTTCTTCCTAAGTGTTTTGGGAATTTTTAGTGCATTTTCTGAGCTGGGTTCTGGACAACCGGTCGATGAGCTGTTACCACCGACAACTTGCCAGCCATACTCGTGCGGCGAAGTGTGGCTTATTTCTTTTTGTTCTTTTCTCCTTTTTGATTTTTTTTTTTTTTTAAGTAGGTGGCTTCCCTGGTCTAAGATTTACCTAAAGGCAGCAAAAAGAGAAAGGTCCAGCGACTGGGCTCTGGACAACCTACCTATGGGCTGTTACCCACGATAACTTGCCAGCCATATCACCCTAGAAGGTTCATTAGCTACCCAATTTCCGTTAAAATCGCCAAACAACGAGTCAGTGCAAAGAAATTGTGTAGATGCTTAAAACTCAAAATTCCCTTAAATCAGAGGGCGGGTTGACAAGTCGTGTACTTATCACCCAAACTTATTTATTCCAATTATAATAAAATTCAGGTTGGCGAGAACTCGAAAAACAAATCCACATTTTAGTGGATACATAGGATGATTAAGTCCAAAGACCTGAAGGGTCTTTGTGTTCAGAACATAATATAGTATTTCTTAAGATCGAAAATTTTCTTAAACCCAAATTCTCTTTCCTAATTTTGATTTTTTTTTTTTTTTTTATAAAATAAAACAAATCTACGGAGCTGACGAATGAATTCAAAGATAAATATCCATCCCCCCATGCCTATCTAATGCAATGTCCTCATTGTATTAAAAAGACATAAAATAGAGAGGAAAAGCGTAGAAAGCACCTGAATTGCGTGGATATCGGGTCCGCTCCGAGATGAAAATGAAAAAGAACTGTATATGTGCTGAGTTTAGTGCCTTCAGCTAGGCACACTATACAAAGAAAAGAAATGAAGAATTCACATGTGCAGGTCAGAATTAGAATGAACAGAAGAATCCTCTGACCTGTCAGCAAAGGTCCACAGATGTGGACCAGATTGTGGTGCAGACCCACACCCCATAATCGAGAATATCTTAGGTTCTGGATAAAAATTGCCCAAAACCTAAAATCAGAATGCAAGCGGGGTCGGGCCTGCGATTTGTGAGGATGCAACCCAAGGCCAAAATGTCGGGTTACAGAGAATTGAAGCTCAAAAGGATAATCGTTAAATGTGTGCTTGAGTTTGACATCCTCGAAACAAATGTCGTAAGGGTTCTGATTTGATGGTTTCAGTTTAAAAGGAACCCTTCGACTCAATCTTCCATTTCCTCCAAAATTGACATCCCAAATCAGAATTTCCCAGCTCCTATCCTCCTCATTCGGCATATCAAATTCCATGACCTCTTGTATATTCATCACCCCGTCTGAAATCTCCAAGTCTAGATGATGTGGCAAAATCAAAATTGACTTGGGTCTAATTATCTCAGAATTAGAATCATCAATAAGCTCAACAGGGTGTAACTGATAATCAGGGCATTGAATTAATTCCTCCAGAAAATGCGATTCTGGATCCGTATCGTGTGCCCTAATAAGATCAGTTTCCTCAGTTATTGGGCTATCAAATGATCTATCAGATTCCTCAGGCCCAATCGTCTCACAAAAATCGTGATCTGAAAACTCGTGTGAGACTTCGCAACTTGAATCTTCACCATCAGGATCCGTATCAATGTATGTCCCAAAATCATTTGTCACTTTGCATTCCAAGGAGACATACGTTTCCTCGTAACCCGGCTCAGGGATTTCAGGTGAAGAAATCAAATCATCCTTAATTGGTTGTTTTAATTCAATCTGGTCAGCTTCGTAACACGTGTCCCCCCCAACAGGTGCCTGAGCGGGTTCTGTCATTGGCTTTCCTGAAGAGAGTTCACCCTGGGAATTATTCCAAGATTGAATCAAAGCAACCACGAATCTCATTCTCAATTTCGCTAATTTCCCAAGTAGAAACTCACCCGGGTTCTTATCCTTAACATCCTGGAGCCAATCCAACAAAGACTTGTTTAAATCATCAATCATTTCAATTAGGGGCTCCAATCTCTCAATGCAAGGTATTGGCTGAACTTCTAAAGATTGAATGATATTCCTCAAGTTAGCCAGAACCTTATCTTGAACCTGATTCACCTGAACCAAATGAGCTGGTTCAGGGTTGGGCGGGTTTGACATCAATGTAGAGGAATTAACGAATTGAGATTCGTTATACCCATCCTGATAATAGGTCATTTCAGATTGTTCAAAAGATGGAGATGACCTAAAGGCAGTGAAATCAGAGGATGGGTAAGGATCAGTGTAACCTTCTTGATTGTAGATCGCATTAGGTTGTTCATGAAAGGAGGACGATCTATAATCGATGCAACTCTGAGAAGGATAGAATTGAGAATCAAAGTGTTCAGGGTTAGACCCTAAACACGGGGGTCCGGAATTGTATCCCCAATCCGAATTATCCCAACTAACTGATGGTCGATTACAATACGAGTTGGGATAATCGTCATGTTGAGGATAATTTACAACAGGAGGGAAAGAGCGGGAATGCGTGAAATATGTAGAAGGATTCATGAGACACGGGAGGAAGAAAGGTGCGCTGCAATACAAACAATCAAACCTGTCCTTAAATGGGTTAGCCTACAGACCTACAGACTCTCAAAACCCGTCTTGAGATAAAGGAACGATTTGATCTACTTCTGTCTGTTCAATCCAACCAGTTAGAAGGAGGGACTGGGGAGAAGGTTCTTCCTTCGGCTTGCGCCTCCGGTTCCTAGTGTACCCCCCAGCCGCGATCGTTTGACTCTGCTCCCCTAGCTAGACATCAGATTGAACAGTAGAAACAGACTAATCGAAAATAATCTCATTCTGAGTTCTGAAGAGCGAGTCCAATCCTTAAGGCCAACGTCTACTCTGTTTTATTTAGGGCTAGGTTTGAATGTGCTTTGGAATGTGATGGGCCCTTTAAATGGGTTGTGCCCTTAATGATTGATTGCTTTGTGTGTGCGTGCACAACCAGTGGTTTTCAAGCAAGATTATTTTTGATGTGATGAATTTTAAGGTTCAAATCTTGCTTAGTAGCTTTTAGGATTCAACTTTAGGTGTTTTCAATCAAGTTTCATTGGCACACTAGGTTTTGCAAGCACAGGTGAAGATATTTTCCTTTAAAGTTTAAAAAGAATGTGGAGTGCCTGGTAGATCCCTAAGAGTTGAACCTAATTGGCAGCTACTTGATGAGTTGATTTTATTTGAAGTGGTGCGACCCAAACAACTCAAACAACTGGCCTGATGCACCACCTAATTAGGCACAAAAATGATTACCCAATCTGATTTCTACTCGATTATGTGTTTGGATGTGTGTACCGGCTCCTAAGATTGGTTTACCGGTTGAGTTAGAAAATCAGATGAGGTTGTGTACCTCTGTGAGATTTTTTTTTATTATTATTTTTTTTTAATGTGGGGGTTGGAGTGAGTATGGATGTCAAACAACAAACAATCTAACCTTAGAGTTTAGAAGAACACCTAGGTTGATTGATGTTTGAATTATTATGTGATGAAATGAAATCTAATGGGTGGGAGGTGGGGGATAACTTACAAAACCTTCCACAACACTTTACTTCGATTTACCGCTTTTGCCTGTCTCGAAAGAGTACCTGCAATTACAATAAGAAAGGAGAAAAGTGAGGTAAATGATTTGTAAGTTACAAAATGCGAAGAGAAATCAAAGAGCGTTGCCTCCCCGGCAACGGCGCCAAAATGTTGAACGATTTACGAAGCTACGCTAACGTGTTTGGTTTTGGAAAACCCGTCGTTGTAGTTCGAAAGCGAAGGATTCGTGTTCAACAAATAAAATTTATACCGAAATCAAAATTCGGGGTCGAACACAGGGAGGCGAACGTTTGATTTAAAAACTTCACGTTTCTTTTTATTTTGTCACGAAGAAATTCAATTTAAACTATCTAAGTATCTACAACAAATAAAAGAGGGGGAGTAAGAGAGAGAGAAAAAAATACTATACATGGAAATCAAAATGAGATGTAGAATAGACAAGGAATTTATCATAAAAGAGTTCGTTCATTACAACTATAAAACATAAAACAATTACTTTAGAAAGCATTAAAAGAATGGAGGGAGAAATGTCCTCCTCGACGATCGCTCGGAGGACGAATAGACTACTCTAGAAAGCAGTAAATCTATACTAGAAAGCAGTAAAAAGAATAGGGAGAGAAATCCTCCTCGACGGTCGCTTGGAGGACGAGCCGGACAGGACGACGCCTGGACAAAGGAGAACGAAGCGGGATGAAGGAGGACGAAGCAGAAGAACGGGAACGAAGCAGCACGCCGTCGTCGTCGCGGGATCCACTTCCGAAGGGGGACGAAAATTTGGACTTTATCTCGCGAGAAGCATCCCGGGTGTGGGAGAAGCTTCTCTTGAGCTTTGGAGAGGTAGAGAGGAGAAGGAAGGGATGAAAATTTCGTATGGAGGGGGTCTCCTTTTATAGTTGCAAGGAGTGGGGGCAAAATGGACATTACATCTTCAATATAATAAATAAGGGGTCTTTAGTGACGGATAAAATCGTCGCTAAAGCCCCGCCGTCGCCGCCGCGCCCACGCGCGCGCCCGCTCGGCTGGCCGCGCGCGTAACGCATACGCACGTCCGCGTCGTCTCAGCCGTCCGATCGCGAGATCGGACGGCTTAGAACGCATCCGCGCCCGCTGCGTAGCGCACCGCCCGCGTGTGATCACGCGCCCACCAGAGTGTCCAATTGCGCGTCGGCGCTATCGAGCGCGCGCGGCCGTTGGATCTTCATCTGACGCTCGTGCGCGCCCACTCGCCCGCGCCTTCGACCCCCTCACCGCGGCTCGAACCCGCGACCTCCGCTTCGCCCGCAGCTGCGTCGCCGCTGCGCTACGCGGGCGAAATGGTCGCGCGGACGTTTTTAAACGCGAGCGACCGCAGCCGTTGGATCGAGATCCAACGGCGGAGAGGAGACGGTGCGCGGTCTTCACTGGACTCCTGCGGCCGATTGGGCGGCTGGGATGGCGCCACGTGGCGCCATCTTGGCCGTCCATCTTCTGGAAGTTGTAGATGGTGCCACGGATGTCGGATTGACTCGATTTTTGTGTCGTTCGGCTGCGATCGTCGATCCGAATTCATCCGTGTGGTTGGATTTTCCATCTGAAGTGCAGATTTACACCATCCTGGCCCTTGATCTTCTAGGGTTCCCCGGTCTCTATCTGATGCTACGGATGCCTGATTAGGGCGATCTTGGAGTCGTTGAACTCCAATCGTCGCCCTGATCATATCCATACGGTTGGATCTTTGATCCGAGGCCCCGATAAAATATTTGCCCTGTCCAAGCACATAAAAGGAGACAATTAACCTCCATTTTATTCAAACTACTCTAAATGCAAGATGATGCATGTAATGCAATATTTATATCATGAAATGCAATCCTATGCTTAAGAACATGCATAAATAGACATTTTAAGTAGTGTAAATGTGTTTACATCAACAACACATTTCTTGCTTTTAAAGTCCAAAGAGAGCCTTTTCAAAAAGAAAAGGAGAATTGGAAATAGAACCAAATTAGGGTTTCTATAGTAGGATATTGGAGTGTTAGTCACACATGCCTGCATAAAAGGAAATAAACCCTCCCGCATCAGTGTGCTACCCAAGACCTTGATTGAAGAAAGCTAAACAAGACAAACCCTAAGAACAAAAAGAAGCTCCAAAATCACTTGAATCTTAAAATTTCTGGACCTAATAACCTGGGAGTCAAATCAAGGTGATCTCTAGGCTTTAAACCTAGAATCATTCTGCCATCTATAGGACAGGTCAGGTGAAGGTGACCCCTCGGGTCAACCAATCTCTAAATTAGGTCACAATATCAAAACATTTAAAGTTCAAGTGAGAACCCTAAAGAACCTTTGAAATAAAAGTGGTAGACTTAAGAGGTCAAGGTCCCCATTCTGGTCTACCTGGAATCTCAGTGACAGGAGAGGTCGGGTGGGGGAAACCCTGTAACCCGTAGGGATGCTCTACCGTGTAGGGGTCTTTGCGGGACTCTCCCTCTCTGGCTGCCCAGGTAATTCTCAGGTGGATGATTTTCTGATCCAGGGGTCCATCTGCCCCGAACCTCCATAGTCATCCAAACATCTTTGGGTGTCTTGATTGGGTCAAAAACATCTCCAGTCCCTCATCTTTTCTCTTTAGAGCACACACACATATTTTCAGTGGGACTCGTTATTCAGATCTGATCGCTTCATAACACATCTTGATTCCAACTTGATTCTACATCTTGACTCCACCACCTGATCCAAATATGTAGCCAAACCACCTAGGACTACCATTCAAGAAACCTGAATATCAGAGATCCATGAGAGATAAAATGATTGAGGATGCCATGAAATTCTATGAAAATGAAGAAACCTCAACAACAGTAGGAAACATTCAGGTTGATGTCCCAACAACGACAACCTTTGTCATAACTTGTGCCCAAGTAGTACTAGCAGAAGCCAACAAAGGATCAACCCGTGACTTGCTCATTACTGCATACATTGAGATAGAAAAATTGCACAATAGTGAATACCTTCAATGTATGACAAATCCTCGACTTTGGAAGCAACACCAAGATAGTCTTGAAAAACGAGAAGAGATAATGAGATTAGTAAAATAAGTTATTGATCAGAAATACCTGTGTATACCAACAGAAGAGGAACTATCTTGGGACAACATCGAGGATCAATCTGATCTCGGGTTTGAGGCACAAAATGGTTGTGGATTCCCAACCCAGATAGAGTACAATGTGCCTGATATTGAAGAAGGTTGGGAAGTTTCAAATGCTGGAAAATACAATGTTGAGCCCATTTTAGAATCCCAAAACTCCTGCAAGTATGAGAGTAGAACTGAACCTCTCGAGGATATAAATTCCGTCCCTTATTCTGATAAGGTGACCCTCGAAGGTTATTCAAACCTAGATTCTAGTAATTCAACCCACATCCTAAGCCTAGAACCTAGATCTGAAACATAGTTTGAAGATTTCAAGGCCCCAGATGAAGAAGATCAATCTTTTAATGAAGAATATGATTTTGGGCCTCGATTTGATGAATATCCCTCGCCAACATCCTCAGAGGAACGAATCGATTTTTCGGAAGTCATGTCAATCTATGACACAGAAATCGAGGAGTTGGACGAGCAGGGTTTCAATTGGGTCTACCCTACTCGCTTAGAATCTAAGCCTCTACCAGATAAGGATACCCTTTTAAGCTCAGAATTAACATTTAGGTTAGATCCCAGTCAGGCTGCTGAATATATAACATATGATTTATCTATGGTGGAACTCATGATCTGGAATCTCATTCAAACTTTGATTTTCGCAAACTCTCCGACGATCTCGAATCTGACCATAACATTGGAGAAAATCTACCTCCTGATTATAACATGTCAATCTTCTTTGAAGCCACCTACTCCACATATACAAAACCAATCAAAACCCGTTCCCCACCCCGACCCACAACCGGACTCAATTTCTATTTCGATTCACCTCTCACTGAGCCATTTTCAGATGATTCAACTCCATATCTATACCGGGTATCGGGTACTGATCAGGCCACAAATCAGGAGCCTCCATCCTTTGATCACCCCTGTAGGGATTCCACACATTACATGGATAATTTTTCGGAACCCTACTTTGACCAGGCTGATTCGACTCAGCCTGAACCCGAGTTTTCACTTCCATATCCATCAGAACTTCACTGCATATGGTGGGTTCCACATCTGCTGATCTACATCTATCAACCCACCAGACTTATTGGGTTTGGGCTGCATCATCAGCCTACTGATCTTAACAAGCACCTGGTTGGACCAACCAGGCTCTTAATTAAGGTGCTTGTTTCCCAAAATTCCATTGATTTGACCACTCCCTCTCCACCCCATTTTCCGCTCGGCTGAAGGCATTAAATTTAGCGCTTAACGGGAGGCAACCCGTCATCCCCAAAAACAGAGACCCGACTGATTATCCGTCCGTACTCCACGTCTATTACACCTTGAGTTTAGCCTTAGACAGTTGATCCCACCTCTGGTACACGTATCAGAGCTTGAAATCGTTCTCATCTGTCATTTTCGACCCATTCACCCACCCGATATACCCTGTTCTAAGCCACTAACCTCAACACTAATTCACACCCTATGCTTAAATTGAGCACATTGCACAACTTAGGCATGGGAGGGTGATAAAGTGCATACATATAGAACCAAGAAAAAATCAGAAGGATTCTCACAAAAAATTCGCATATGTCAAAAACACAAAAAAATTGAAAAGCTATGAAAAAGAACAAAAAAAAATGGGGGGAGGGAGGAAATTTTGTGAGCCACATATTCATAAGGAGGAGAAAAAGAGCAAAAATGATGAAAGGAGCACAAAATGAGAAAGAAAAAAGAAATAGTCATTAGTAAAAGAGTAAGGAATTAACTGAAGTTCTAGACCAGATCAAGAAAAGAAATAAAAGAAAAAGTGCTAAGGAGACACAACAAGAGATTAGCGGGAACGTTGGTCTTAGGCCTCTTGGGCTAGATTTGTTAGCTTAAAAATTCACATATCTGCTAAAATCTGGATAATCCTCAAGAGGTTGAGGAAAATGCGAAGCTTAAGTATTAGGTCTAAGGCATAGGAAGTATTCGGCCTCGTTAACTGACTTTCGGTTTGCGGGATTCGGTAACCTAACCACCCCAAATTCACACACGGTCTGGTTCAGTGCGCATAAACATCCAAATCACGCAAAAAAGCGTTTAATGTTCTGAAAAAGTCACCTAGATTAGGAGCAGCCAATCAACACAAATTGATTTGGACGATTTCCTGGCGTGAAGAGGCAGGAAATTCCCCTCGAAGATGTGTAACAACATATCGTCTCCTCGGTGCTTGTCTCTTAGGATATTTAAATATCCTACTGGGGGCATGTAAGCACTCTGCTGGTTCAGATACCATGGGCGTCATTATCATGAAATGTCGATCGCCAGGGTCTAAATTCGGCCATGGAACGCCATGGGCGGGATTATCTTGAAATCTCGAAAGCCAGGGTTCTGGGGGTTGCCATGGGCGGGATTATCTTGAAATCTCGAAAGCCAGGGACCCTTGAGGATTGATGATGGGGATGAGGAATCTGATACAGACCGTGTTGAGAAGCTAATCCGAAGCTAGAAATAAAAAGAAGAGAGAAAAGCTCTCCAAACAAATAAATCCTCTATCTCTCTCTCTTACAAAAAAAAATGCACTGCAAACTAAACTTAGGCTGAAAATGTCTCAAGCACGGGTGCTTTAACCGCGGAGTCCAACAAACCATAGGTTAGTTTCTGTGGGCCGTAGAAACCTTTGCGGAGGACTGAGGCTAAAGCGGAACAGGTTCGGATTTTGGTTGGTACTTGAGTACCTCTAGGCCTATTATTGCCATTCTGACCTAATCACAAAAGAAGCACTTATCATAACTGAGGACACTCTGGGTCTAGAACGGAAGTTAAAACCTTGAAATTTTGCTAAGGGACTAGCAAAATCTAGGCATGGGGATATGATGAGAGCCTCATCATAAGTCATAACAAGCTCATTTTGACCCAATAAAGAAGATAAAAGCTCTTACATAACCTAGAAGAAGGCTTAACTGAAGGAACAAGTGCTCTGAGAAGATAACATGAAATAAAGGTTAAAACTACAATTTTACCATTGCAGTACATAAACAGGATTTCTCAGAGGCAAAACATAGGTCAAATGGTCTAAATAAGATAAAAAGTGGGTTGAGTCAATCAGAAATGGGTTTATGTGCAATCTAGGAATTAAATGACACTTGGTAACCCTAAAACAGACTTGCTTAAACTAACAAGGTTCCGGTCAGGATAAAAATCAAGTAAACCCTCTAAAAATCATGGAAAAACATCCTCTACGATTTGGAACATTTAATTTGGCCTTTGGAACCTAGTTTGACCTAGATTAGGGTCCTAGCTATTCAATTAACCTAATTTGGGTTATTGCGCAAAATGTCCAATCAAACAAGGTCAAACCTAAAATCCAACTTCACCATTGGATTCCCTAGGTCAAAATTAGGTTTGTACCAAAATTTGGACCTAAGGGGAGGTCATCTTGGCCTACTTTGCAATTTAGTACACCCAAATCATAAATTGGTCCCTATCTTTTGAATATCTTTGCGGAGAGCCCCCTAAGTTCCTTACCACATTTGCAATCAGGTCCTGCCACCATTGTTAGGGCTGAACCAAGCTCCGGCGAGGTTTAGAGAGGGATTACTATCTGATTCGTCAAAGATTCTCTCCCAGAAATGGAAGGGAGATTCTCTGAGGAATTCCCTTCCATTTAAGGCCGATCACAACCTCTGGTGTGAACCCAATCTCTCGTGCGATCGCACGAGAGATTCAGGTATCTTAACCTCTTTCCATCTCCGGCGACCGACCTCAAACGATTGCGTGCCCTCCACGCCCTGAACAATCGGCCCAGTGCCTATAAAAGAGACTACACCTCTGGCCGCTCAATTTCAGCTTGATTTGGCCGAGTTTCCACCTCCAATTCATCTCCTCCTGCCCAGCCAAAGTTCCCAGGAAGCTCCGGCGAGCCCCCCTCCCCTCCCTCTTCGCTCTGCCATAAAACGAGTGGCAAAGTTATCTTCCTGACTCTCCTTTGCATCGCACAGTACCCGCGCACGCCGCCTCAGCCCCGTCGTCGCCGCCGTTCTCCCCAACTGGGCAGCGTCTTCTCCGGCGACAGCAGGTACAGCTGTCCGCCCTCCGTCCTCCTTCGTCCCTACAATTAGGTTAGAACTATTCCCTGTAGTTTCCTCTCTCTTTTCCCCCTGTTATCTCATCTAACCGACCTGCGGCCTGCAACACCGTCTACCGCCTTCGCCATGCCACGGCGAAGGTGTCCAGCTAGTCTGATTGGGCCAATAGGCCGTGTTTATGTTTGACAGTGCCGACGCTCTTGCCACCATGGATGACATTTGAGGAAGCTCCAACGCAGCTCTAGGTGCCAGGCCTCCTAGGCTGCAGGCGCAGCTGGTCCACGCGAGTGATGCGAAGTGCTTTGAGTCCAGCTAGGGTCATTGAGAAGCCAGCAACTGTGGGGATGGCACGAAAGTCTGCGGGTGCGCACGAAATCAGAGCGGAACCTTTAGTCCCACATCGTGGAGAGACGAGGCGCCGCTGCACCATAAATTGAATTTGTGATATTTCCTTAACGCCTCCGAAAGCATAGGGGTGAGGTCCCTCACTTGCCCTCGCCCGCCTCGTCCGCGGTTTCATCTCATGGATCTGGCGAGATCCGACCCGACCTAAACCTGAGCACTCCTCGCGCATCACACCACCTGCAGGTGCGCCTGGTCCAGGGTACGATCCGACCTGAATATCCGTGTGGCTCTGGGAGAGCGTCCCTGAGTGAATTGCTGAGAGAGAGAGACGCGCGGGTAGAGGGAAGAGGGGTAGGTTTTGCTCTGTGCAGGCAGACTGAGCGTCGAGAGACTTAGCCACACGGAGAAGAGAAGAAGCAGAAGAAGAGATTGAGCGAAGGATACCAAGGAAGAAGAAGAAGCACTCGCAGGAAAGGGAAGCAAGAAGGAAGGCAACGCAAAGAAGAGAAGGAAAGAGGAAAGAAGCCTTCGCAAGACAAGAAGCAAAGCAGAAAGAGAAAAGAGAAAGAAGAAAGAAAGCAAAGACAGAAGACGAAGAAGAAAAAGTGACTGCAGAAGAAGAAGAATAATCAAAAGAAAAGGGAAAATACTTTTAAAACGTCTGATCACAAGATTTGACGTCCAATTTCATTTCTTTTGTCATAGTTAATTTTAATGGCATACATTCATATTTGAATTAACATTTTGAGTAAATTAGAGTGTTCAATTACAATGATTAGTAGTAAATTCCATTTGCTCCCTGTGTTCGACCTCGGATACTCTGGTTTTCGAGTAATAAAATTCTCTATTTGTTTGAACGTTTTGTCCGCTATACTACAACATGACATATTCTCTTTTAAAACCCGCACAAAAACATGACAACAATAGGTTTGATGGATGCCCTATTCTAGATATAGCAAGCAATATTTATAGCCTCAGCCCAAAAATTCCAAGGTAGTTTTGACTCACATAGCATGGTGCGAGCACACTCTTGCAAGGTTCTATTCTTTCTTTGTACAACACATTTTGAGGAGCTACTCTTGGAAAGGCAAATTTTTATTTTATTTCGTAAGTAGAGAAAAAATCTTGGCAGTTTTGATTTTCAAATTCTCCTCCATGATCACTCCTAATCCTAGTGATGGATAGGCCAATTTCAATTTGAACTCTTTTGGGTAATTTTCTAAATTCCTCAAATGTAGAATCTTTAGACCTTAAGAACAATACCCAAGTTAATCAGGAAAAGTCATCAATATTTACAAGACAATATCTACAACAATTTAGACTTTCGAACTTGGTTGTTCTAAAGGGATCTAAGTGGATAAACTCAAGTGGCTTGGACGTGCTGACCATGTTTTTTGGTTTGAAGGAAGTTTTATGAAGTTTTCCAAGTTCATAGGATGTGAAGAGATTTTTCTTTCTAAACTAAATCTTAGGCAAGGCTCATACTAAATCGTGTTTCACAAGCTTGTTTATATTTTGCATGTGAACATGACCGAGTCGATGATGCCAAAGTATTTACTCATCATTCGATGAAAATAAGCAATTAAGATCGTTGCATTTATCAAATTCAGTAGTGTAGATATCTTTTGATCTTTGACAAAAAGTATTTCCTTTGATTTCTTATCCTAAATTTTAAGACCTTTTGAGGTGAAAGTGACTTTATAGCCTTTAACACAAATTTGATTTACACTAAGTAGGTTGTGTTTTAAGCCATTAACAAGATGAATAGATTTACCAATTTGGCTAGTGCCAATAATATGGCCTTTGTGGTTATTGCTAGAAGTGACTGAATCACCTTCCTTGTGGTTGAGGTTGAGAAACAGGTCTTCTTTTCCTATCATGTGCTTTGAACAAGCACTATCCATAACCTATCTTCCTTTTCCTTGGACCTGTCATTGGTTTACGTTTGTAAGGTCCTGTATTTCTTCTTATAGCTACAAGATGTCCATCCTTTTATTGGTGGAAGGTCCATTCAGAAAACTTTATTTGCCCTTCCGTAGAGTGTCCTACAAAATAGGATTTCAAAAGTCCTTTGATACGCATTTTCTTTTGTGGCCATATTTGTTCGCAGGTGCCTGTTTAGGCATGGACCTATTCTTGACTTGAGGACTAGAGGAAATTTGTATGTTAGTTTGTGAAGTGGATGCTTCATAATCCTTATTAGGAATATAAGCTAACCCATATCTGGTAGTGGTTTGAGTTGGTGTGCCTAATAAATTTTCTAGGTTCACTCAACCTTTTGTAAATTTTGCTAAGTTATTTACAAGAGCAACAGACTTTTGTTTTAGTTTCCCTAACTCTATTTGAAGTGAATCTACATGAGCTTTAAGAGTAATGATCTCTTGAGAAAGTTGTTGATTTAGAGATTCAATATTGTGTTTTAATTCTATTTCTTCATCTAGATATTTTGTCAGTTTCTTATTGGCTACTTTAAGTTCTTTAGCTAAATCATGCAACCCATAAAAGGCTTCTAACAATTCATTAAAAGTGAAATAAGATACCTCCTCTTTGATTTCCATTAGACCACAGAGTGCTTCTTCACTTGATGTGACTTCTTCTTCTTCTAAGCTAGTGTTGCTATCATCCCAGGTGACTTGAAGGGCTTTCTTCTTTACTTCACACCAGGGAAATTTTTTAACCTTCTTCTCATTCTCTTTCTTAAGTTGAGGGCATTCTTTTCTCATATGCCCTTTCTTCTTACAGTTGTAGCACATGGATTGACTTTCTTGTGGTTCCTCCTTTTGTTTCTTCCAGCTCTTCTTATTCTTCAAAACCTTTTGAATTTTCTAGAGAGTAAGGCTATATCTTCCTCATCTCCATCTTCTAATTCTTCAGAGTCAGTATAGACTTTTAGAGAGAGGTCTTTCTTCTTCTTACCTTCTCCTTCATGTTCCTTCATGTGCATGAGTTGAACTTCATAGGCCATTAAGCTTCCTATGAGATCATCAAGCTGGAGTACTAAGAGAACCTTTGATTCTTGGATCACAGACATCTTTGTCTCCCAATCAGTAGTGAGAGATCAAACTATTTTGTGAACCAAGGCTTCATTTTAGATTGTCTGATACAGATTTCTCAAGGAGTTGATGCTATTCGTCAATCTAGTAGACATCTCCTTGATGGTCTCTCCTTTCTTCATGCGAAACAACTCATACTTTGGTGTGAGATTAACTCGTGTCTGATGACTCTACAAATGATAGTGTTAATTATATCAATTAGAGTCATCTCAAGGGAACTCATGCATAAATTTGACAATATTGTGGGCTTAGGAGTAAAGCATGCATAGTGTGTAATATCTACATTTAGATTGCTTACAATTAATGTTTAATGATCATGTGTACAAGTGCATGTCGAAACAAGTCACAGATGAGCAATCAAATCGTACAGATGGATCCAGATCGACAAATGAAGTTCAATGGACTCAAAATCACTTCAATCCAACCTCCGTAGCTCCCACAATAAGCCAAAGAAGTTTTGGTCGTTAATATAATGATCAACGATGCAAAACGAGCCATGTGTTTTGCATTCACGCCTCCTGCAGCACCCGTAGCCCCTCTTCATCGTGAGCTTGTTTGATTCTAGTAGTTGGATGCGAATCCAATGGCCATCGTCTTCATCTCTCCCGCACGATCCTCATCCAACAGTGAGTAACCCGCGACCAGCAATTCATCCACGCGACAACTGTGCTCGTAGCCCAGCGGTTGAGAGGAGCACTCACAAAACCATGCTGCTATTTTGAAGCCCCTCACACATATTTAATCCACTATCTTGCACGCAGGTGAAATTCAGTCAATAAAGCAGAAGTTGATAGCGGAGATAGTGGCTATGTGGCGGGCCAGCAATGTGTGATGCACACATGGGAGATCCGATAGGCAACCGTACATGCAATCAAATGCACGGTGTGAGGCGCAATCTAGAGCGTGGTCGCTGGTGCAATCTGAGCCCTCAACGCATGATCCGATGACCACGACGGGCTCTCATGCAATCTTAGCGTGGTCCCTTGATTTGAAATCTCAAGCACGTGATCATGAGCTGTAAAGGACCATTTGTTATGCACGCACTTGATCGGGTTTGTAGGTGAGTTGCATTGTAATACAATCGATCAAGCGTTGAAAACAAATAAGAAGTTTTTATTACTCAAAAACCTTAGTATTCGAGGTCAAACACAGGGAGCAAATGAAATTTATTCACTAATCTTAATAATGTAATTTGAACACTTAAATCTACTCAAAATCTAATTAAGAGTATAATGCAAGAGTTTATGGATATTAAAATATAGCAAAATAGAGAGTGAGATGAATAGGGCAAAAGTTTGATTTCTCTTGTCTCTTTCTTCTTCTTTCATCTTTCTTTCTTCTTGGCTTCTTTTCTTTGCTGCCTTCTCCTTCCTTCTTTCCTTTAGCTTTCTTGGCCCTTGATTTCTTCCTTAGCTTCTTTGCTACAATGCCGTCTCTTTCCTTTGGCTTCAGCCTTCAGCTTTGCCTTTGCCCTGTGCTTTCCTGCTTGGCCACACCTTTTCCTTCCTTCTTCCTTCTACTCTTTGCTTTGACTTGCTTCTACCTTATCCTTCTTCTGCCTAGGCTCTTCCTTCCTTCTTCTTCCTTAGCTTCTCTGCGGCCACAGCTTCCTTCCTCTTCCCTTGGCCTTTTCCTTCTTCTCTTCCCTAGCCTCTCTACCCTTGGCTTCTTCCCTCTCCTTCTTTCGCTGCACACCGAAGAACAAAACCTACCCCTACCCTACCCCGTGTACACTCTCTCTCTATTTCTCTCTTGGGTTCACTCTCCCAGAGCTAGCTGGGTAATCGGGTCAAGTAACACGTGCCCAGGTCCAAGCGCACCGGTGTGGGTGGTGCGTGAGGAGTGCGAGGTTAATCGGGTCAGTCAGCCAGGTCCGTGGGGGAGTCGGTCGCGGACGAGGAGGGTAAGCGTGGGCAAGGGACCTCACCTCGTGTACTTGAGGCGATAAGAAGAAAACACAAATTCAATTTAAGTCACACACATCACTCCTGAGTTTTCGAGGTGGGACTAAAAGTCTGACCCACTTCTCTCGTGCTTGTAGTTGAGGTTCTGCTCTCAATTGCTATAGCTGGGCACCTCGCAAAGCCAATTGCCTGGATGGATGTATGCCCGAGACCAACTCGTGCCTTCTAGACTTGGGAACCTAGAGTGATTCAGCCTTGAGTGAGCTTGCAAGCTCTTTCGAGCCGTCGGTAATGGCGGTAGAGGGGTCAGATCTAAAACTCATGAATATGGCCTTGTGGCCTCATTAAAGCACATGGGGAGCTTCACCATGTCATGGCAAAGGTGAAATGGTGGGTGGCTGGCTGCGGGGCAGTCTAGGCGTGTGTGACTAGGTCGCTCTATGGCCGTGAAGGTTGGTTAGGTCAGTGGGCGAGTATGGAGGTATTGGCAGTCAGTAAAGGGTTGAAAGATGATCAGTGGGTGATGGCGGAGGTTTTGAGGGGTCTGGCGGGGCGTGTGGAAGCATGGAGCTGTGGAAGCGCCTTCGCCGATGGTCAGCCAGAGATGGAAACAATGGAGGTGGTCTGTGGCATCGAGGGGTTAAAAGTGAAAATAAGGAGAGGGGATATGAAGAGGGGAGAGAGAGGAAGCACTCTAACCTAAGTAGACGAAGGGGGATAGGAGAGCGGCTGGCTGTACCTACCACCACTAGAGAAGAAGATTCCAGTGGAGGAAGAACGGCGACGATGACGGGGCTGGAGGCGTGCGCGTGGGTATCGCACAACACGGAGGAAGGTGGTGAAGATGGCTTTTCCACAGGTATTGTAGCAGAGCGATGAGAAGGAGAAGGGGTTGCTGTAGCCTGCTGGATGCCTGGTCAGAGGAGAAGGGACGAAATTGGAGGTGTTTCTTCAGCCATGCCAAGCTGAAAATGTGCGGCTGGAGGTGAGCGTCTTTTTATAGGTACTGGCAGGGGCTCTTGTGCTTGGAAGGCAAACTTCCAAGGACAAGAGTCCTGGCTGAAGAAGGATTGTGGACGATACCCAAATCTCTCGAGCTTTCGCATAAGAGATTGGGTGTGAATCAAGTCAGGGAATTGAGCTCAGATGGAAGGGAATTCCTTATAGAATGTCCCTTCCAAATCTGGGAGGATATCTCTAAGGAATTAGGGAGCAATCCTCCTTGGATCCTCGTTGGACTAGGACTCCTCCGCTTTAATGGTGGAGGGACCTAGGGTTCAAAATGTAATTGAGTGGACTATTTTGGAAAGTAGGTTCAGATGACCTTCCCTTAGGTCCAAATTTTGGTAAAAATCTAATTTGTACCTAAGGAATTCAATGGTGAAGTTGGATTTGAGGTTTGACCATGTTTTATTGGACATTTTACATAAAAACCCAAATTAGGTCAAATATCTAGCTAGAACCCCTACTTTGGTCAAAATAGGTTCCAAATGCCATTTTGAAGGTTATAAACCCTAGGGGATATTTTTCCATGAATTTTAGAGGATTTAATTGATTTTTATCCTAACCAGAACCTTGTTGAATTAAGTGAGTCTGTTTTAGGGTTACTAGATGTCACTTAATTCTTAGATTGCACATGGACCCATTTTTGACTGAACCAACTCACTTTTTATCTTCTTAAGATCATTTGACCTATGTTTAGCCTCTGAGAAATCCCGTTGATGTACTGTAATGGTAAAATTACAATTTCACCCTTTGTTTAATGTTTTCTTCTCAGAATAGTTCTTCCTTGAATTAGGCCCATCCCTAGGTTATGTAGGAGCTTTTATTTTCTTTCTTTGGTCAAAATGAGCTAGTTAGTGCTCATGATGTGGTTGTCATCATACCCCCATGCCTAGCTTTTGCTAGTCCCTTAGCAAAATTTCACGATTTTAACTTTCTGTTCTAGACCATGAGTTTCTTTCACCAGTTATGATAAGTGCTTTTTCTTTTTATTTTGATTATGTTAGAATGCTAACAGTAGGCATAGAGGTACTCAAGTACCAACCAAGATCTGGACCTGACCAGCTTTAGCCTCGGTCCTCCACGAAGGTTTTTAAGGCCCGCAGGAACTATCCTAGGGTTTGTTGGACTCTGCGGTTAAAGCACCCATGCTTGAGACATATTTTATCCTTGGTTCAATTTGTAGTGCATTTTTGTAAGAGAGAGACGGAGGATTTATTTGTTTAGAGTGTTATCTCTCTCTTTTCTTTTTATTTCTAGCTTTGGATTGGCTTCTCAACACAGTCTGTATCAGATTCCTCGTCCCCATCATCAATCTTTAGAGATCCCTAGCAATCGATGCTTCGTGATAGTACCGCCCATGGCAATCCCCAGAACCCTGGCTTTCGAGATTTTGAGATAATCCTACCAATGGCATTCCGTGGCCGAATCCAGACCCTAGCAATCGACATTTCGTGATAATGCCGTCCATGGTATCTAAACCAGCAGAGTGCATACATGCCCCCAATAGGATATTTAAATATCCTAGGAAACAAGCACCGAGGAGATGATATGTTGTTACACATCTTCGAGGGGAATTTCCTGCCTCTCCACATCGGGAACTCGTCCGAATCAACTTGTGTTGCTCGTCTGCTCCTAATCTAGGCTACTTTTTCAGAGTATTTAAATGCTTTTGCATGATTCTGATTGTTATGCACACTGAACCCGACTGTGTGTGGATTAAGGTGCTTAGGTTACTAAGTCCAGTAAATCGAAGGTCAGTTAGCGAGGCCGAATACTCCCTAATCCTTAGACCTAATACTTAAGCTTTACATTTTCCCCAACCTCTTAAGGATTATCCAGATCTTAGTGGATACTTGAATTTTTAAGCCTAAGAGTCTAGCCCAAAAGGCCTAAGATCAATGTTCCTACTAATTGCTTTTTTGTGTCTCATTAGCACTTTTTCCTTCATTTTTCCTTTTAGTTGATGTGGTCCAGAACTTCAGTTAATCCCTTAATTTCTTACTAATGACTATCTCTTTTTCTTTCTCATTTTGTGCTCCTTTTTATCTTTTTGCTCTTTTTTCTCTCATGCTTTTGTGACTACAAAATTTCCTTCCCTCCTCCAATTTTTTGTTCTTTTTCAAAATTTTCAAATTTTTTGGTATTTTTGACATATGTGAACTTTTTTATGAGAATCCTTCTGATTTTTCTTAATTTCTGTATGTATGCACAATACCACCCCCCATGCCTAAGTTTTGCAATGTCATTGTAAACGGAGGGTGTGAAACAGTGTTGGGTTCAGGGACTCAAAACAGGATATATAGGGTAGGTGAATGGGTCGGGAATGACTGTTGCAAATGATTTCAAGCTCTGGTATGTGTACCAGAGGTGGGATAGACTGTCTAAGGCTAAACTCAGGGTGCAATAGACATGATGTATAGATGGATAATCAGACAGATATCGGGTTTTTGGAATGACGGGTTACCTCCTGTTATGCGCTAAATTCAATGCCTTCAGCTGAGTGGAACATGGTATGGAGAGGGTGTAGTCAAATCAGTAGAATTTCGTAGAACAAGCACCTTGATTAAGAGCCTGGTTGGTCCAACCAGGTGCTTGTTAAGATCAACAGGCTGATGATGCAACCCAAACCCTATTAGTCTGGTGGGTTGATAAATGTAGATCAGGAGATGCGGAACCCACCATATTCTATGAAGCTCTGATGGTTGTGGAAGTGTAAATTCGTGGTTTGGCTGAGTCGAATCAGCCTAGTCAGAGTAGGGCTCCGAAAAATACTTAGTGCATGATGTGGAAACTCTACGGGGATGATCAGAGAATGACAGATCATGTCTTTCAGTCTGATCAATGTTTGATACCCGATTTATGTGTGGAGTTGAATCATTTGCAAACAGCTCAGTGACAGGTGATCAGAATAGCAATTGAGTACAGTCGCGGGTCGGGGTTTAAAATGGGTTTTGATTGATTCTGTATGTGTGGGAGAGGTGGCTTCAATGAGAACTGTGTATGAGGGCTCTTCTAGAAAGGAGTTACAGGTAGTTTCACTGAGAGAGTCCTCGTAGTAGCTTTCGAAGTCAAAAGTGAATGCCTGAAGAGTGTCTCTAGGATGATGGAAATCTGAGTTGAGAAAAGATTCATACTCTGGGTTGCAATCACTCTTGGCATTTTCCAGTTTTGGTTCCTGAGGATCGAAAAGAAATGATTCCATGTCACTGGAATCTGAATTTAAATCAGTGATCTCGGGAACCGGGACCTCAGAGTCAGAGTTGTAGACTGAATCATGTGAGCTGAGGTTGTAGATTGGCTTGTTGTATTCATGAAGTAAAGTTTCTCCAAAATCATGATCGGATTCGAGATCATCGGAGATATTGCGAAAATCACATTCTGAATGAGATTCAAGATCATGAGTTCCACCATAGAATAAATCATATGATGTGGATTTAGCAGCCTGATTGGGGTCTAGCCTATATGTCAATTCTGAGCTCAATTCGGTGTTCTTAGTAGGCTCCAGTTCCAAGCTGGTAGGACAGACCCAATTGAAACCCCACTAGTCCAACTCCTCGATTTCTGTTTCATAAATTGGCATGACTTTCAAAAAATTGATTCATCTCTCTGAGGATGTTGGTGAGGGATATTCATCAAATAGAGGCCCAAAATCATACTCTTCATTGAAAATTTGATCTTGTTCATATGGGGCCTTGTAATCTTCCCAATAAATTTCAGATCCAGATTCTAGGCTTAAGATGTGGGTTGAATCATTAGCATCTAGGTCCAAGTAACCTTTGAAGGTCACCATATCAGAATAAGGGATGGGATTTATACCCTCGAGAGGTTCAGTTCTAGTCTCACTATTGCAGGTGTCTTGGAATTCTAAGCTTGGTGATCTAGGGTCTAGGGTTGGCTCAACATTGTGTTCTCCTGCAATTTCCCAACCTAATTCAATATCAGCCATGTTGTATTCTATCGGGGTTGGGAATCCACAACCACTCTGTGCCTCAAACTTGAGATCTGGGAAATCAGATTGATCCTCGATATTGTTCCAAAATGGTTCATCATCTATTTGGGGTATGTACAAGTATTGTTGATCGATAATTTGTTTCAAGATCTTCTTGGTGTTGTTCCCAAAGTACAGGATTTGTCATGCATTGAAGGTATTCAAAATTGTGTAACTTTTCTATCTCAATGTATCCTGTTATGAGAATATCTCGGGTTGATCCATTAGTTGCTTCTGTTAATAGAATTTGGGCACAGTTTATGATAAAGGTTGTGGTTGTTGGGACACTAACTTGAATGTCTTCTATTTGTGTTGAGGGTTTATATTCAATTTCATAGAAGTCTAGGGCATCCTCAACCATCCTATCTCTCATGGATCTCTGTGATTCAGGTTTCTTGAATGGTAGTCCTAAGCGGTTTGGCTGCATACTTGGATCAATTGGTGGAATCAAGATGTAGAATCAGAATTTGGATCAAGATGTAGAGTCAACTTGTGAAGCGAATAGATCTTGAATAGAGTCCCACTGAAATTTTATGTGTGTGCTCTAAAGGGAACAGATGAGGGCTTGGAGGTGTTTTTGACCCAATCGAGGCACCGAAAGATGTTGGATGACTATGGATGTTCAGGGCAGATGATACCCCTGGATTAGAAGGTCATCCACTTGAGAATTACCTAGGCAGCCAGAGAGGGAGAGTCTCGCAAAGACCCCTACATGATAGAGCATCCCCACTGGTTACAAGGTTTCTCCCACTCAACCTCTCTTGTCACTGAGATTCCAGGTAGACCAAAATGGAGACCTTGACCTCTTAAGTGTATCACTTTTAGATCAAAGGTGCTTAGGGTTTTCACTTGAACTTTTAGATGTTTTGGTTTTGTGGCCTAATTTGGAGGTTGGTTGACCCAAGGGGTTAACTTCACCTAACCTGCCCTAAAGATGGCAGAATGATTCTAGGTCAAACCCTAGAAATCACCCTAATTTGACTCCCAGGTTATTAGTTCCGAGATTTTAAGATTTAAGTGATTTTAGAGATCAATTTTAAGGTCTGTCTTTGTTAGATCTTTTGAATCAAGGGCTTAGGTAGCACACTAATGAGAGAGGGTTTATTTCCTTTTAAATAGGCATGTGTGAACTAGCACTCCAAAACCCTACTGTAGAAACCCTAATTTTGGTTCTATTTCCAATCCTATTTTCTTTTCACATAAAGTTCTCTTTGGACTTAAAAACAAGAAGTGTGTAGTCTGCGGAGATTAAGTGTGGTTTCTACTAGGCATAGAAATTGTGAGGTAAGCTCTTTAAAAATCGCATCTGCTTCAATAAGTTTTGAAAAATTTTTTGCAAAATCAGGAAACTTTGCCTTAAGGATGATAATTGCTATAAGGAGAAGGCAATTGATTCCTATTTGATTACTTCCTTTTTGTCTTCTCTGGATTAGAAGGTGGATTAGGGAAGAAGAGAGATTACCTACCCTGGAGTGGTTGACTTGCGCGGATGATCTTCTCATGAAATACCTTGTAAGATCACAACAAAACAAAATAGGGCAAGTAAGTGTTCAAATAGAGTCAAAAAGAATGCAGAGATTAGTGATAAATTGCCCGTTGCTCCCTGGAAACGGTGCCAAAATGTTATACATGCACTTGATCGGTTTGTAAGTGGTCGCATTGTAGTACAGTCGATCAAGCGTTGAAAACAAATAAGAAGTTTCTATTACTCGAAAACCTAAGTTGAAGGTTTCGTCCCTACCAGGAGGGGTGACGTAATAAATTGCGGAAATAAAAATATAAAGCAATATCACAAGAAATTAAGCAATCACACAATGTACACAGGTATTTTTAGGTGGAAACCCAAACCGGGTGAAAACCACCACCTAACCCTCTCGAGTTAGGATTTTCCGATCAACCTAGTTGATCAAATCCACTAACCGAATCACTTTGAACGAGGGTGATTCAACCTCAATACAACCACGCTACAAGTACGAGGGTAGCGTTCCTCAACCCCTTCTCTCCACGAGAAGGATTTTGTCCCACGAAGGAGACGGGAATTCGCAAAGCGAATACCCAACCAAAAGACAAAGATAAAAGAAATAATAGTCCTATAGAGCCAACAAAGTAATTAAACCTAGCTTCTATAGGAAATAGGAAACTCCCCTTTGCAAGGAGTGCGTCGACGATGACGCGGTGCGTGTGCCACGCGATGGCGCTACGTCGCTCTCGTTATCAACGCCGGGAGAGCGGGTGCGCAACGGTTGATGCTCTCAAGAAAATGGAGCTTGAGCTTGGAGAGCAAGAGAGTCTTTTCTTTGGACACAAAAGGATTGAAAGTGTATTGCAAGGTGTGTGTCTTAGTGTGTATATGTCTCTCTAGGTGCATGTCTTGTGTTTTTGTGTTACAAAGGTTCCCCTCTATTTATAGAGGCCTTAGGAAGGCTTTGGAAGGCTTAGAAAAGCTTCCATAGCCGTTGGGTGCAAAGCCCAAGAGAATCAGGCCGAAATCAGGACAATGATTGCATTTGACAGGGTTATCAGACGTCTAACTATGGCATCAGACGTCTGGAAGGCCACTTTAAGACGTCTGATTTCAAGGTCAGACGTCTGATTCTATGCAGGTTTCTCCCTGACTTGAATCAGATCTAAACAGGGTTTTTGCGCAAGTCCATCAGGCGACATACAGGACGTCTGGTACTATGTCTGGACGTCTGGAAACCTACTTTTACTGTGGGAATTGATTTCCAAACGTTGCAACGGCTAGAAAATCTCTGAGAAGAGATTTTGGGTCAGCCGAGGCAAAACGGTCATTTATCAGACGTCTGTAAAGTCCTATGGATGTCTGATAAGGCTCTAACGGTCATAATCTTGAGTGTTTTCTAAGCCAGCCAACGGTCCACTGATTGGACGTCTGGCAAATCCATCAGACGTCTCCTAAGACGTCTGGTATAAGGTCTGGACATCTGAATTCATCAGACAGAACTAACTATGTCCAGCCTAACAGTTATCAGACGTCTGAAACAATAGTCAGACGTCTTACAAACCTTTATCAGACGTCTGATTCGTGAATTAGACGTCTGGAAAGTCAGTTTTAACCCTATATTGGTTTTCTAAGTGTTCTACAGAAAACCTACGTATCCTAGGGTTGTGCAGGTGTTCCTAGGACTACTGTTAGGGTTCTTTGAGGCTCTTTAACATAATGTCTAAGGAAAATAAAGAGCAAGAAAATAAATACAAGAGATACATGAAAGGATAAAAAAGAATCTATCCTATTCTTCTTGTCTTCCATCTCCAATCTTTCGCTCCACGCGAACCTCCTCTATTTTCCGTCAAGCTCCTCCAATCCGTCCTGGATGCGAGCTCGAGTTCCGTCTAAACACGTCTTCATTTGCAATTGACCTGAAATCTAGGACTCAAATTGCAAATGTTAAATAACACGTGTTTTGTTATCATCAAAACAAATGATCGTGGTGCTCTAGCACCAACAATCTCCCCCTTTTTGATGATGACAAAACCGTAAATAATAATGCATAAAAATCCTCCCCCTTTTTGACATTATCAAAAAGGTTTAATTGATTTTATATTTTCTATTACTCCCCCTTAAAACATGCTCTTTTATTTATTTTAACAAAGGTAATGTCCTCCCCCTTTTTATAACAACAAGATAGCTATTATTTTTCTCCCCCTTACTAAAGGAAATTTAGCTAACTTGTATCTCCCCCGTAAAAATTGACAATAAGCTCATCATTTTTAACTCCCCCTATCTAAATGCTTATAAAATGGATAGGGTTAAGAATTTTACCTCACCTACCATGGCCAATAAAATGGCCCGAATGGTGGTGGTGGATGCCACATCGGATGGGGCTCCCATCCGTAGCTTGGAGGCCCGGGCATTGGCGCCGGTCTCCAATCTGGTGGTCGACGTGCGGCGAGTCCGTCGTTTGTTCGCCGTCTCGTCGGTCATCTTGTTCTCCTCCTTGGTCTACTCCTTGGTTCTCCCAATTCGAGTTGACCAGCCTTGAGCTTGTAGGTCCAGTCCTTTATGTTGTAATTATCCCTGAACCCTACAAAACAAGATTGTAATTCTTTTTTCGGTATCCAAGTGGGCTTGGATCCGGATTTGTTAGAAGGTCTCCTTGATGGAGATCCTTTCTCAACCTTAGGGCTATAAAAATTATCAACTTTGTTGATTAATTTGTTAGAATTTTCCCTAAGACATGCAATTTCTTTTTCTATAGTATTCATCTTAGTCTTTAAATCATAGATTTCTAACTTTAGACTATCATTTTCCTCAATCAACTTATTATTTTCATTGATGAGGTTATGATTTTCTAATAATAGGTTATCATTTTTAGGACAAGCTTCTAGATCCTTAAGTTTTATTTCTAACCTATCATTTTCATTTTTAAGAAAACTAAGGTTCTTTTTAATGCTTTTATTTTCTATTTTAAGTGATTTACTAATCTCAAAAAGTTCATTAAATGCTTCTTGAAGATCGAGATTTACCTCGTTGTCGCTGTCATCGCTTCCACTTTCGCTGTCGCTGTTGGTTCCTCTGGCCATGAAACCAAAGCAAGCGGTTTTTTCTTCTTCTTCTTCCTCCGAGCTTGTCTCCTCATGAGTGCCTTCCAACCTCCTCCATATCTCGTGGGCGGTGGTGCACTCTTGGATTTTCTTGAACTCTTCCGGACTCAACGCGCAATACATGGCATTCATTGCCTTTGCGTTGAGTGAAAGCTCTCGAATATGCTGCTGCGAGTATCCTCCCGCGAGTTTTTCTGGGATGTCGAAAGGCGTCTCGCATCTGGCCCAAATCGTGAAGTCGGTGGCTTGAAGCCAGGTCTTCATCCGCAACTTCCAGTAGGGGTAGTTGCTCCCGTCGAAGAACGGCGGACGGGTTGTGGACTGCCCCTCGGAGATCCTGATTGCTGATGTGCTTCCCTCCATTTGATCTTCTTGCCGGGTGTTACTCCGAATTTGCAAGAACCTGCTCTGATACCAATTGAAGGTTTCGTCCCTACCAGGAGGGGTGACGTAATAAATTGCGGAAATAAAAATATAAAGCAATATCACAAGAAATTAAGCAATCACACAATGTACACAGGTATTTTTAGGTGGAAACCCAAACCGGGTGAAAACCACCACCTAACCCTCTCGAGTTAGGATTTTCCGATCAACCTAGTTGATCAAATCCACTAACCGAATCACTTTGAACGAGGGTGATTCAACCTCAATACAACCACGCTACAAGTACGAGGGTAGCGTTCCTCAACCCCTTCTCTCCACAAGAAGGATTTTGTCCCACGAAGGAGACGGGAATTCGCAAAGCGAATACCCAACCAAAAGACAAAGATAAAAGAAATAATAGTCCTATAGAGCCAACAAAGTAATTAAACCTAGCTTCTATAGGAAATAGGAAACTACCCTTTGCAAGGAGTGCGTCGACGATGACGCGGTGCGTGTGCCACGCGATGGCGCTACGTCGCTCTCGTTATCAACGCTGGGAGAGCGGGTGCGCAACGGTTGATGCTCTCAAGAAAATGGAGCTTGAGCTTGGAGAGCAAGAGAGTCTTTTCTTTGGACACAAAAGGATTGAAAGTGTATTGCAAGGTGTGTGTCTTAGTGTGTATATGTCTCTCTAGGTGTATGTCTTGTGTTTTTGTGTTACAAAGGTTCCCCTCTATTTATAGAGGCCTTAGGAAGGCTTTGGAAGGCTTAGAAAAGCTTCCATAGCCGTTGGGTGCAAAGCCCAAGAGAATCAGGCCGAAATCAGGACAATGATTGCATTTGACAGGGTTATCAGACGTCTAACTATGGCATCAGACGTCTGGAAGGCCACTTTAAGACGTCTGATTTCAAGGTCAGACGTCTGATTCTATGCAGGTTTCTCCCTGACTTGAATCAGATCTAAACAGGGTTTTTGCGCAAGTCCATCAGGCGACATACAGGACGTCTGGTACTATGTCTGGACGTCTGGAAACCTACTTTTACTGTGGGAATTGATTTCCAAACGTTGCAACGGCTAGAAAATCTCTGAGAAGAGATTTTGGGTCAGCCGAGGCAAAACGGTCATTTATCAGACGTCTGTAAAGTCCTATGGACGTCTGATAAGGCTCTAACGGTCATAATCTTGAGTGTTTTCTAAGCCAGCCAACGGTCCACTGATTGGACGTCTGGCAAATCCATCAGACGTCTCCTAAGACGTCTGGTATAAGGTCTGGACATCTGAATTCATCAGACAAAACTAACTATGTCCAGCCTAACAGTTATCAGACGTCTGAAACAACAGTCAGACGTCTTACAAACCTTTATCAGACGTCTGATTCGTGAATTAGACGTCTGGAAAGTCAGTTTTAACCCTATATTGGTTTTCTAAGTGTTCTACAGAAAACCTACGTATCCTAGGGTTGTGCAGGTGTTCCTAGGACTACTGTTAGGGTTCTTTGAGGCTCTTTAACATAATGTCTAAGGAAAATAAAGAGCAAGAAAATAAATACAAGAGATACATGAAAGGATAAAAAAGAATCTATCCTATTCTTCTTGTCTTCCATCTCCAATCTTTCGCTCCACGCGAACCTCCTCTATTTTCCGTCAAGCTCCTCCAATCCATCCTAGATGCGAGCTCGAGTTCCGTCTAAACACGTCTTCATTTGCAATTGACCTGAAATCTAGGACTCAAATTGCAAATGTTAAATAACACGTGCTTTGTTATCATCAAAACAAATGATCGTGGTGCTCTAGCACCAACATAAGTATCCGAGGTCGAACACATGGAGCAAATGGAATTTATTCACTAATATCAATAATGTAATTTGAACACTTAAATCTACTCAAAATCTAATTAAGAGTATAATGCAAGAGTTTATGGATATTAAAATATAGAAAAATAGAGAGTGAGATGAATAGGGCAAAAGTCTGATTTCTCTTGTCTCTCTTCTTCTTCTTCTGTTCTTTAGCCTTCTTATTTCTTCTTTCTTTCTTCTTGGCTTCTCTTCTTTGCTGCCTTCTCCTTCCTTCTTTCCTTTAGCTTTCTCGACCCTTGATTTCTTCCTTAGCTTCTTTGCTACAATGTCATCTCTTTCCTTTGGCTTCTGCCTTCAGCTTTGCCTTTGCCTTGTGCTTTCCTGCTTGGCCGCACCTTTTCCTTCCTTCTTATTTCTGCTCTTTGCTTTGACTTGCTTCTGCCTTATCTTTCTTCTTCTTCCTTGCCTCTTCCTTCCTTCTTCTTCCTTAGCTTCTCTGCGGCCACAGCTTCCTTCCTCTTCCTTTGGCCCTTTCCTTCTTCTCTTCCCTAGCCTCTCTACCCTTGGCTTCTTCTTTCCTTCCTTCTCCTTCTTTCCCTGCACACCGAAGAGCAAAACCTACCCCTACCCTTCCTCGCATACACTTTCTCTCTATTTCTCTCTTGGGTTTTCTCTCCAAAAGCCAGTTGGGTAATCAGGTCGGGCTACGCGCACCCAAGTCCAGGCGCACCGGCGTGAGTGGTGCCCGAGGAGTGAGAGGTTAATCAGGTCGATCATCTAGGTCCGCAGGGGAGTGGGTCACGGACGAGGCGGGTAAGTGTGGGCAAGGGGACCGCACCCCGTGTACTTGAGGCGATAAGAAGAAAACACAAATTCAATTTAAGGCACGCACCTCACTCCTGAGTTTCTGAGGTTCTGCCCACGTGGCACCATCCTAGTTGTTCATCTTCCTGCCTTTGTATTTTACACTACAGGGCTTCGATTGGGTTGATCTTTACACCATTGGACTACAATTGTTAATCTGGATCCATCCGTGCAGTCAAATTTGACATCTGAGGTTTGGATCTCTACTATCTTTCTCCTTGGCCTTTGTTATTCTATGGGTTGTATGTGATGGTACTAATGTCTGATCAAGATGATTCTGGAAGCATTGGACTCCCATCATCGTCCTAATCAGTTCTGTACGGTCTAGTCTATCATCTGCATCCCTGAATCATCTGTAATTAATATTGTCTCTCTTTTAGAGCATAAAATGACAGTATTATCTATAAAGCTACCAAACTAACTACTATGCAAATTATGATGCTTATGCATGCATTGTTCGTAAGTTGAGCAAGAATCTAACTTAATTCAGGTAAATTAGGTTCTATGATTGCTGTACAATCAGCTGTGCATGATGGCCAGGCACGTGCATGATTTGGGCATAATATCCCTGCCAAATGATTTGGCACGAGCTTATAAAAGGCCCTATGGACCTCCATTTGCATCCAACTCTTCCTAGCTGCTACCAAGCATATTTCCACATCTCTAGAGCTCAAGCAAGGTCCTTAGAGTCGTCAAGATGCTGACGGAAGCTTCCTCAACCGCTGTGGCTGCCTTGACGACCTCCACCTTCTTGAATTCATTTTCCTATTTTTCTTTAGCTTACTGTTGCATTTCTTTAAGCATTCCTCTAGTGTACTCACTTATTGTTGCAAGACATTTTGCTTATGTAATATAGTAGCTCTCATTATCATAATTATTGTCTTGGTATTCAGTTCTATCCGTGCCATTCCATGTTCTTATTATATTATGTTGTATTGTTGTCATGTGTAGTTAGCGACCTCTATTTTACCCTAGATTTAAAACTCTCTTCTCTCTTTCTCTTTTCGCAAGAAAATCAAAATAGCCATCATGTGGAAATAAAAATAAGTGATTAATTGATCTAATTTCACGCCTCCTTGTGTTCGACACTTGGACTCACCTCATCATTGTAATAGAATTGATGTCATAAATGCACGCTACAATGCACGTACTATCCTTACATGTTTTTCGATGTTGGTGTATCCTTTACCTCTGAAGTTCCTTCATGTGTGACTTCAAGTATATTCTAGATTTCGTATGCAATTTTACTGGTAGAAGCATGATTGAATTCTTCTTTTGAAAGACCGTAGAAGATAGCATTCATAGCTTTGGCATTATGTGTGGCTGTCTTTGTTTGATTTGACGTGATAGCAACTCCTTTCTTTTTTGGTCAAGTGTACATGGAGGCTATCACATCTGATACCTCGTAGTCCATGGATTCCAAAAATATTTTCATTCAGGTCTTCCAGTATCCATCGTTGGTACCATCAAACAATGGAGGTCAGACTGTAGATTGTTCCTTAGTGTATTCCTCAAGGGATTTTGTCATCCTGACTGATTTGAATGAGGCTCTGATACCAGATGTAAGTGTCTGCGGAGCCTAAAGGATCAAGTATACACTAGAGGCAGGGTGAATAGTGTAATATCTAATTTTATGATCAAATAAAAATCATTCACCACAGATCGAAAGAATTAAATAGGCATAGATAAAAAATAATTACACCTGATTTAGAGTGGAAACCCCTACAGGTAAAAACCACTACCTAAGAGTCCCTGCTTAGGATTTCTCTGGCTAGTCGTTGCTAGCCAATCCACTAACGTACTACTCGAACGAGGGTGGCACAACACCAAAGCTTAGCTACTAGTTGAGAACTACTTAGCTATGCAAGCTAAGGAGTCTCCAAGAAGCTCTGTGATATTAGCCCGGTGGCTTCGAGAGATAACCGGGTTTTATTGTTATGTCGTTGTAATATAGCCAGTTATTGCCATCATTTCAAATATATAATTTTTACTCGGAAAATAAAAAAGTTCCCGAGGTCGAACTCAGGGAGCAAACTGTATTCTAGAGATATACATGTTTCTTTTACAAAAATAAATAAGGAGAGAGAAAGAATGTGGTGTCTTTTTTTCTTTGTTTCTCCTCGTCTCAGATCTGCTTCTTCTTCGTTCTGCGGAGGTGATGCTCTTCTTTCTTTCTTCAGATCTCCTTCTTCTTCTTCGTTCTGCAGAGGTGATCTTCTTCTTCTTAGTTCTGCAGAGGTGATGCTCTTTCTTTCTGCAGATCTCCTTCTTCCGTCTTTTCTTTTTCCAGTCAGGGACGTCGCCCCTCCTTCTTTCTTCTTTTCCCTTCAGGCCGTCGTCTGATTTCCAAATCAGACGACTTAAACTGCCTGTTGCTACAGTGTCTTCAGCTTCCTTCTTCTTCACCTGTTCCTGCACACTTCAGAGCTTACGTCAGAGGACAAAACCTACTCTACCCTCTCCCTCGCGTCTCTCTCTCTCTGAAACCACTCTTGGGAAAGCTCTCCCAGAGCTGCCGGGTAATCGGGTATGGGTCGTGCCCGGGTCCAGGCCCACCGGCGTGCGTGGTGGGCGAGGAGTGTAGGTCAGTCTAAGTCGGGTCGGGTCGGGTCAAGTCCGCGGGGCGTGAGCGCGGATGAGACCAGGTAACCGGGCGGGTGAAGGGGACCTCACCCCGTGTGCTGAGGCAGTAAGCCTCCAGCACTTTTGCATCTTATATCGCTGCGCCTCTTCGGACTTTTCCGAGGTGGGACTAAATGTCCCACCTCAATTGCGCGCCCGCAGCGGGGAAAGCAGCGGGAGATCGCGGCGTCACGCGAAGCCTTCTGCCTTAGCTGCGAGCCTGGTGTTTTGTCGAAATGCCTCGCAAGGCCTGGGAGTCGAATCTGGGCGTGGCGCTGAGCGTGGTGCGCCTGTAGCTGCAGGCGGAAGCAGCTCCTTCTGCACGGCAATGGCGGCGGAGGTCGGGTGGCCTGTTCACAGAAAAACGGCCTCTCGGCCTAATCAGAAAGTGTCGGGAGCTTCGCCAAGGTGCGGCGAAGCTCGTGTGGGTGGTGGCGAGGCGCGGGGCGGCGTGCAAGGGCTGCCCTAGGTCGGACTGTAGGTCGGAGGATGGGTTTGTTGGGGGAAGCGTTACGGAGGTGTGGAGTGGCAGTGAAGGGGTGGGGGGTGCTCAGTGTGATGAGGCAGAGGTTCGGTGAGGGTCGGCGAGGTGTGTGAGGCTGTGGAGCGATGGGAGCATCTCGCCGGAGAGTAGCCGGAGACGAAGGGGGTGACGATGGTCAGGGTCGGTCGAGGGCTTAATTGAATAAATTGAAGGCGGTGAAAGAAAGAGGAGAAGAAGGGGAGTAGTTCTAGCTTACTCGTAGGGACGAAGGGGGAGGAACAGGGCGACTGTCGTATCGACTGTCGCCGGAGAAGACGATGCTCAGGGAAAGGGGCGGCGGCGAGCAGAGAGCCGGAGAGGCGCCAGCTGGGTGCGACGTGGCGCGGAAAGAGCAGGGGAGGAAGTCTCTGCTACTGGTATTGCGGCAGAGCGAAGAGGAGAAGGGGGAGGAACCGCCGGAGCTGGTGAGCGTCTGCCGCAGAGAGAAGAGAGGAAAGTTGGGGGTTTTCTCCGTCAGACCCGAGCTGCCCCGGTCAGTGGAGCAACGGGGGGTATTTATAGGGATCAAAACAGGGAGGAAGGCGGAGGGAGACGATGTGTCTCCCTCGCCGGAGGATGGCCGGAAACGACAACCCATACCGTCCGTGCGTTCGCACGGCCGGTATGGTGGGTTACAACGACCAGGGGGGTGTCCCTGCGACGGCTGACGACGCAGGGCACCCCCGGTTTACTTGCCAGGTCCCCCACCTCACCCTGCGCGGCACCATGCTCCGCGCAAGGTCGCCGGAGCATGGTGCTGGCAGGTTTTGCAGGGGGGACCTGATCGCAAAGAACGAAGGAGAGTTAGGGGCCAAAATGCGAGGGTTCAAAAGTTGAGGGCCAAAGAGTAAATATATGAGGACCAAAGTGTAAAGTCGGTCAAGGAGGTTTCTTCTTAGGCTCAAGTTTTTATACATGACTAATTAGGACCTAAGGAATCTGATGGTGAATTTCATTTCCATATTAAACCTTGTTTGACCGGTCAATTTATGCGAAAACCCAAATTAAGTTATTAATTGGGCATGGTTCTCAATGTAGGTCAAGATGGGTTCTGAAGGCCAAATTGAAGGTTCTAAACCCTAGAGATTATTTTTATATGAATTTTAGAGGGTTTATTCTATTTTTACTTTGCCTCGAACCTCGTGAATTGAAGTGGGTTGTTTTAGGGTTACAGATTATCATTTAGTTTCTTGGAATTGCTGTAGCCCTTGCTAGATCATTTCATCCCACTTTTATTCTTATTAAGCTGCTTTGACCTATGTTTGGGCCCTGAATTACCCTGTATGCAGATTATACTGGTAAAATTGCATTTTTACCCCTTATGACTTCTTTTCTTCTTAAACTCAGAATTATCTGAGTTAAGCCTTTCCTTAAGTTATGTAGGAGCTTTTATCCTTTGTATTGGGTCAAAATGAGCTAGTTATGGCTCATGATGAGGTTCTCATCACTCTGCCCTAGCTCACGTCAGCTCCAAACAAGCTAAAGTCAGCCCCATTCTAGTGAACCCTACTTAGCTTAGCTACCAACAAAAAACTAGCTAGCTAACATAGCTGCTGAGTTCACATATGATTCAATTCAGCAGGATTCACATGTGGAAAGGGTTCAGATTTGGAAAACTCATCATCGTAGTTTGATTCGTGATAAAATCCTTCTATCAGATAATATTTATAATCGAAACTCGAAAAGTGAGTCTCGGGTCTAACATGAGGAGGTGAATGTTTGGTTTCAGAAATCCGTGTTTCGCTTTTACTTGTTTTTGTCATTTTTATCTCTTCTAAATTTTTTTGGAATTTAATAGGGCAAGAGATCAGGTCGATGAATTCTAGCTAATCTACTTGCAAAATAAAAAGAGTGAGATAGAGAGAAAGAGACATAATCATGTATTTTTATAATCAAATGTTTATTACAACTAGGAAAGTGGAAAAAATATACTACAAAAGCAATAAAGATAGAGATAGGTGGGAGAAATCCCCCTCTACAGTCACTTGGAGGATGACTCGCTCTAACGTTGCCTGGAGGAAGGTGGTGAGGAGCGGGATGAACGAGGATGGAGCCAGAGGATAGAGGGCGGGGCAGGACGGCATCGTGGTGAGAATCTTCTTCCAGAAGGGTGGTGAGAAGATGGCCACGGACGCTCCACAAAGGGCAATGAGAGGTGGGAACAAATATTTGTTTTCTACTCTAAAGGAGTACTCGAGCTTGAGACAAGCTCTCTCTAGAGTCATGGAGGTGGTGAGAGGAAAAAAGGAAGAGATGAGGAAGAAGGGGAGGTGTAGGGGTCCTTTTATAGTGGAGGAGAGGGGCTAAAACAAGTGAGGGAAAATTAGTGACAGCAAAGGTGTCACTAAAGTTCCAACTCAAGCGTTGCTGTAACCTCCAGCTCACGCTCACGCATATGCCCAGTCACACTGCAGAGTTATGGTTGTCGTACGACCATTGGATCATGATCTTGCGGGTGAAAATTACACGGAGATCGCACCTTTGGAAGGAGCGTTGGATGGCACGTGTGAACTCGCATGGACGGCCGTGTGATTGCATCAGGTCATCTGCTGCACCACGTGGAAGAACACATACCTTCGATCGCCAATCGAGTGGTTGAATTTGCCCATGCCTTGCTGCAGAGCTAGATTTGAGGCTTGGGGAGATTCAAATGTGCGCCATGCATTTGAGAGCACCTCTCATGACCAATGCAATGCAATCGCCATTGTGTCTCTAGGATGAATTGACTGTTGCGGGCGCGAGGGAACCTCAGCCGTTGGATCTTGATCCAATGGTTGTGGTGCGAGATCTCTGGGGATAAGGGGGGCACCTATGGATGCTACTGCCCAGTCTTGGGTGGCCTAGATGGCGTCACGTGGCATCATCTGGGTCGTCCATCTTCCTTTTGCTGTTGAGGGTGCCACGGTGCTCAGATCGAGATGATTCCCATGCTGTTGGACTGTGATCGTTGCTCCGGATCCTTCCATTTGGTCTGATTTTTCATTCGAAGCCCGTAAGAATGTCACATTGCCCTCCTGGTTGATGATCTTCCTTAGATCGCATAAGGTGCTATGAGACTCCGATCTAGATGATTTCGGAGGTGTTAGACTTCGATCATCATCTGATCAGATCCGTATGATCAGATCATTCATCTGAGGCCCTAAAATAAATCACCTTCCCTCCTAGCCATAAAAAGGACATAATTAACCTAAGATATACACTACACTAAATGTAGAATGATGCGTGCTATGCAATATTTATAATATGAAATGCGAATCTAAGCCTAGGAACATACATGAATAGGCATTTTACCTTCAATAATTGTGTCTACATCATACCCCCTTGCCTATCTTTTGCTAGTCCATAGCAAAATTAGATTACATGCTATGTACAAAATCAGAATTAGGATTACATCACTTAGACCTAAGTTGTTTATTAACATTAGAAAATTTCAACTGAGGTCCTTAAGTATGAAGACTCAATAGTACCTGGGTTTCTTCCTGAATGCAAACTGCCCAATTCCTCACCTTATTTGAAAAGGGAAGATACATTTTTTGCTTTTTCTTCTTTTCTAACTTTTTTTTTAGACTTTTGGAGTTTGAGAGTTTTGGGATAACTTTTTATGGCTACCTGACCACCCAAGACTCGAAAAGGACTCTAAGTGCTAAGCATCTAGTGAAAAGAGTGAAAGACTCACTAGGCAACCGTTAAAATAGACTTCGGGTTTCTACGACCCTAGGTGACCTTGCTTAAAGGTTTATGTTTCTGAATGGTAGCTTCTCCCTACTTTGTTTATGTGATAACATGTGTTTCGTTTGTTTGAAATCGAGGTTACGAGAAACTCATCGTTGTAGTTGCAAAACTCATGATCAAATAAAATTTATATCGAAACTTCAAGGCAGTCCCGGGTCGAACACAGGGTGGCAGCATTTACTTTGCATGAAAATCATGCTTCAATTTGTTTCCTTTTGGCGTTTTAGGATTTTGTTTTTTTTTTTTTATGTTTTTGAAATAAAAGACAAGTAATCACAAGATAGAGATGGAATCAAATGTGATGTATTGCAATAATGTCTATTAGAATAATCTACGAAAGCATAAAAAGAGAGGGAGGTGAGAAGAAATCTCCTAAATGGCACGTGGCGGAAGCTCGAATGAAGGAGGTGAGGAGCAGGATGGTGGAGGTGAGATGCAGGAGGACATCAGGTAGAGGAAATCTTCAGCGTGGCTCCGGAATGGAGGTTAGAAGGTGAAGATGATTTGCTATCGGAATGGAGGTGGGAGGATGACTCCAACGCGACCTATGAATGGGGATGGGAAGGTGGAGGAATATTTGGCGAGGAAGAGGTTCGCTACACTAATAGGAGCCTTGGGAGTTTGAGAGTGAGCTCTAATGGGGCATTGGTAGGCTTGCTAATGCTTAGGAGTAGGTGGGAGAAGAGTAGGTAGAGATGAAGAGGAATCGGGGGTGTAGGGGTGTTTATATAGCGGAGGGAAGAAGAGCATCCTGTGCAAAGGCATTCAGCAACAGCTACAAGCATCACTAAAGGTTGCTCAAGCTGTTGGCAAAAGATCCATGCCTCTTCAATGCCTTGGCTGGCGCACACACTGCACAGGAAATTTAATGATAGCTGCAAGTGTCACTAAAGGCCCACTCTTCTACTATAAATCCTGTGCCCAATGCTCACGCCCACAGCTGTCATAGGCACGGCGATTGTCGGTCATTGGATCAGGCATGGACGGCTGTGATTGCGAGAGGAGAGCTCGCACCTACCAGCATTTGAAATTCGCACTACTGGCGCGTGCATTGGTAGTCGTTGGATGAGGCATCGTACGGTCGAGGAGCGCCCGTAGATTGCGTGTGCCTTGATTTGAATTGCATGCCTCGTGCGATTGTGAAGATTGGACAACCGGCAATGCTCACAGTCGAGTTAAATGCATGCCCCAGATGGCATGCGTGTGATCTGGCATTCACCTTCACATCGGTGGGCGACATTGGATCATGCGTGGGAAATCTCGATCGCTCGATTACGATCAGGTGGCCCTCTTGCAGCTGGCATTGTAGCGGATGCGGAAAATTGCATCTCGATCTTGTGCTTGATTTTTGAGAGCGCTCATCCTCACCATTGCGCCACATCTGCGAGTGTGTTTTGAAGAGGAATTGTGACTACGTGGTGAGGGTGGCCTCTCAGCCCTTGGATTTTCATCCAACGGCTAAGATCACTTAATGGGAAGCCTTTAGAGATTTGGTGGGTGGCTTTGGGCTCTCCAGATGGTGCCATGTGGCAACATCTGGACCATCCACCCTTCATTACTTGCAGAGGATGCCACGATGCTTGGATCGATGTGATTTCCATATTGTCGGACTACGATCATCACTCTGAATCCATCCATATGGTTGGATTTTTCATCCGAAGTCCGTAAGGATGTCGCATTGCCTTCTGGCTGTATAAAATGAAGGAATTAATATACAAAACATACGACAATCCTAAATGCCATGCAATGGATGTTATGCGGTACTTATAACATGATATGCAATGCTAAGCCTAGGAACTATCATAAATAAGCAATTTATCCTGAATTCATGTGTGTTTATCACACCCCCATGCTTACTTTTTGCTAGTCCCTAGCAAAATTAACCTAAATGTTATGTATAAAAGTAGAATCAGGATTCGAGTATTTAGGCAAAATTTATAGATTGCTTTAGAAAATCTCAACCCCAAGACCTAATTACAAAAGCTCAACAATGCCCGGCTGTCTGGTAGAATGCAGATTGTCCAAGCCCTTGCCTTATTTAAGAAGCAAAGATACAAAAACTTTTTTCCTGTTTTTCTTCTTTTCTATTTTTTTTGTACTTTTGGAGTTTGAGAGTTCCGGGATAACTTTTTACGGCTACCCGATCCACCCAAGACTCGAAAAGGACTCTAAGTGCTAAGCATCTAGTGAAAAGAGTAAAAGACTCATAAGACAGCCGTTAAAATGAACCACGGGATTCTACGGACCTAGGTGACCTTGCCTAGAGGTTTGTCTTTTCGAATGGTAGCTTTCTCCCTACTTCTTTTATTATGGGGTCAACACAAGAGCGAACCCAGTGTATATCTCCCCGGTTTAATTTACTTCCCCACTTCTTTCCTATGTTTTGGGAATTATTTTGCATTTTTATGAGCTATAGTTGCCTTCTAGATTCTAGCATTTTCATTAGCATCATTTCAAAGCTCCTCCAACTCAGATAGTTGGAGTTTCCTAGGTTCTCTGGCCAACTCAAGGTCAAAATTACATTTCCTGATGGCCCAAAATGCTCGGTGTTCAAGTTCTATGGGTAAGTGACATGCCTTACCAAACACAAGACGAAACAGAGACATCTCGGTAGGTGTTTTGTATGCCATACAGTAAGCCCAAAGGGCATCATCTAGCTTTTGGGTCTAATCCCTTCTTACCAAGCCTAACAGTTTTCTGCAAAATGTGTGGTAAGGGTGGTAAGGTGTGGAAATCGAATGATTCACCCTGTATGTCCCCAGATAATTCCAAAATTAGGTATGAGTGAAATGTGTGCCACCATCACTGATAATTGCTCGAGGAACCCCTAATCGATTGAAGATATTTTTCTTCACAAAATCGATGACCACCTTGTTGTCAGTGGTCCAGGTGGGAATTGCCTCAATCCTTTCGGACACGTAATCAACAGCAACCAAAATATACTAGTGTCCAAATGAAGGATGGAAGTGTCCCATAAAGTCGATACCACAAATGTCGAAAATTTTGGCCAAGAGTATTGGGTTCAGGGGCAGCATATCTCTCTTAGCCATGTTCCCGAGTGTCTGGTAATGGGTTTATGACTTTGAGAATTCCTGGGCATCCTTAAATAATGACGACCAATAGAATTCGGATTGCAAGGCTTTTGTTGTGGTCCTTTTCCTAGAAAAGTGTCTACCACACATAGATGTGTGGTAGAACTCAAGTATGCTATGGAACTCAATTTCTAGGATGCATCGACGAATAATCAGGTCTACGCTGATGCGATACAGTTCGGGATCATGTCAAAAATAATATTTGGCCTCAGACAGAAGTTTATCCCATTGTTGTTTGGTCCAATCCTAAAGAATTTGACCAATGGACAAATAATTGATAATATCCGCAAACCAGGAGGTTCAGATACCCGAGACTGTAAGGATAGTTTCATCTAAAAAAGTATCAAAGATTGGGACATCCGGATGAGGAGAATCAATTAGGATTCTCGAGAGGTGATCCGCCACTACATTTTGTGCCCCGACTTTATCCATGATTTCAAGATAGAATTCTTGTAGCAGTAGGATCCAGCAAGTAAGCTGGGGTTTGGCATCCTTTTTGGCCAAGAGATGTTTCAAGGTCGAGTGGTCAATATAGATGATGACATGAGAACCTAACAGACAAGCCTTGAATTTTACAAAAGTGAAAACTACGGCTAGCAATTCCTTTTCAGTAATGGTGTAGTTCTTTTGGGCCTCGTCTAGAGTCTTGCTAGCATAGTAAATCGCAGAGGGCTTTTTCTCAATCTTTTGACCCAAGATAGCCCCGACAGTATAATCAGATGCATTAGCCATAATCTCAAATGGGGTTGTCCAAACTGGTGGTTGCAACACCAGGGCATAGGTGACTACCATTTTTAATAAATCAAATGCCTTATGGCATGATTCATCAAACTCGAACGGCGTGTCTTTGGCCAAAAGGTTACTCAAGGGCCGAGCAACCTTCGAGAAGTCTTTAATGAATCTTTTGTAAAAACCCACATGCCCAAGGAAATAGCGGATCTGTTTTACGGATGTGGGTGGAGGAAGTCTAGAGATAGCATCCACCTTAGCTTTATCAACCTCAATACCCTGGCTAGAGACAACATGACCCAGGATAATGCCTTCCTCAGTCATAAAGTGGCTCTTTTCCTAGCTAAGGACCAGTTGTGTTTTGATGCAACTTTGGAGGATCAATTCCAAGTTAGTTAGGCATGACTCAAAAGAATCTCTGAAAATGGAGAAATCATCCATGAACACCTCAAGACAATCTCCCACCTTGTCAAAGAAGATGGCCAGCATGCACCTTTGAAAAGTCACAGGTGCATCGCAAAGCCTGAATGGCATTCTACGGAATGCAAAGGTTCCATAGGGACATGTGAAAGTTGTCTTTTCATTGTCTTCGAGATGGATAGGGACTTGGTTATATCCTGAATAATCGTCTAGGAAGCAAAAATATTTTTACCCAGCTAATCTTTCAAGGATTTGATCGATGAATGGCGAGGAAAAATGATCCTTTTTAGTGGCTGTGTTCAGCTTCTTATAGTCAATGTTGACTCTCCAAGCAGAAGCTGAACGAGTGGTGAAAGTTTTCCCTCTCTCGTTAGTCATAACGGTTATTCTCACCTTCTTGTGTACAATCTGAATGGCGCTAACCCATGGACTATCCAAGATTGGGTAGATAATCCTACCATTGAGCCACTTGATTATCTCCTTCTTGACTACTTCTCGCATATTCAAGTTTAGTCACCTTTGCATTTTGCGAGAAGGACGGGATCCATCTTCCATGAAAATATGATTATTACAATAAGATGGCTCAATGCCCCAAAGGTCGTGGATGGTCCAACCAATTGCCTCGTTGTTGTTCTTAAGGACCTTAATTAACCTTGATTCTTGCTCCTTAGTCAAATCAGCACTAATAATCATAGCGAGTGTGTTTTCAGGTCCTAAGAACTCATATTTCAAATTTTTCGACAATGGTTTTAATTCCAACTGGGATGGGTTTAGAATAGAAGGTAGGGAGGATGCTGAGGAAGATTCATCATGACGATCCAGTGGAAGAGGCCCTATCAAAAGTGTATTCCCTAATAATTCATGAGATGAAGGGGGCTTCTGGATCCTTCTTCCTTTGAGGAAGGTGATGCAGGATCACAGAACTTGCCTGCTCAGAGAGAATTACCTTCCTCAGAGTGGGTTCTCGGTTTACGCTTTTGGGTACATAGTTCTTTCAAAAATTTAGCGTAAGCTAGGATGTGCCTAACAGCATCGAGGAGCAGAATATTGATCTCTATGGTCTTGAATAAATCCAGGAGTTCCTCGTTGCTATCTAGGGTTTTCTTCTTCTTGGTTTTCAATAGGGCTTCAGGGAACAGGATATGGGTGGAATTTTCAATTTTCGATCACTGGGCCTTATTGTCTTCTTCAATCTCCTCTTCTCTGTCAAGCTCCCTAGGGTTTTGGCATTTACAAGGTAATTTAGGGTCCTGGGTTTGCTTTCCACTTCTTAATGTGATAGAGTTTGTAGAGGCATATGAGTTTGGATCTTGAGGTGGGTTAGTGAAGATTGGAGGGCGTTGGTTAGTCATGTATTTTGAAGAAGATGATGAGGGACCTTGTTCAACCACCTGTGCATGTGCGTGTGGGTTCCCTTGATTCTCGTACCCTTGGGCTCTACTCCCTGATTTTACACATTGCAATGGTTGGGTACAGGTTGGGATGGTAGAGATCTGGGTTGTCGGGTGTTAGCAATTAACCCAGATTGCAGGTTATCCAATGATGTCTTCATTTGCTGCATAAGTTGAAGCATTAACCCTTGCATTTCCACCATCTGCCGGTTTAAATCAGCCTGCCCTATAGATTGTTGGGCATTCCAAGATGGCTGAGTAACCATTCTTGGGGGAAACTAGTGTATACTTGACCTTGACCCATAGGTCCTTGGGATGCATATTTGTTGGGTCGAGTTTGGGTCTGTTGCCCCTGACTTTTCCAGGAAAAGTTAGGGTGGTTCCTCCATCCCGAGTTATAAGTGTTGGAATATGGGTTGGATCTAACATTCTCCTGCATTGCATACACATCCTCATAGGATGATGATGGAGAGAAGGAAGGATCAGAAAAACTGGGATCAAAGGCCCCAGTTTGGAACCCATAAGGTTCCAAGAAATCCTGGCTCATAGGTTGAGCCAAATCAAGTTTGTTCATGAATTCCCGCCCCATTGGAGCTCGTGAGGAATGGAATCCTAAGTTCTGGGATTGAGTAGGTATAGAAGTGTTTCCTGAATTCCCAGACATCCATTCTTCCATTCTCTTCGCAACCAAGTTCATTTTATCCAGTTTATTACAAATTAATTCCATGTCAAATGAATGAGAATTCTGGATCTCAATAGCACTTGACCTAGGTTGTTGGGACTGGTTGAATGCATCCATGGAGGTGTGATTAATTGAGTTCTCACTCATTTCCTCAAGCAGGTTGTATGCACTATCTACTTCCCTGTTGAGGAAATTGCCTCCACAGGAGGCATCCACGTGATTATGGATTTGCTCAACCAACCCGTGATAAAAAATCTACATGAGTTGCCATTTTGGCACCTCGTGGTGTGGACACTTCCTTAAAAGTTCCTAGAATCGCTCCCAGGCACCATGAAATGGTTCCCTCGGCTACTAGGCGAAAGTGGTAATCGACCGTCGCAAGGCATTGGTCCTTTCGATAAGGAAGAATTTCTTCAAGAAAGTCGACTTAAGAGCAACCCAAGTTTCAATCAAATTTCCTATGGTTCGGTACCAATGTGCGGCCTTATCTTTGAGAGAATGGGGGAAAAGCCTCAGGATCATTTGCTCTTTGTTCACATTCCTTGCTCTGGTGGTCTGAACCAAACTGGTCAAATCCTCTAGGTGCTGGAATGGGTCCTCCATGCCAAGCTCATGGAAATGCTTAATAAAACTTAAAACTTGGGGCTTGATTTGTATGTCTTCGGTGGGAATCATGATGCAGGGATGTTCCCCATAGTTTAAAGGATCGTAAAAATCCTTCAAGGGCCGAGTGCCCTGACCATGCATACGTTAGAACCATTGTTGCATTTGCTGCAATGCTTCCAACTGCCTTTGACTCAGCTCCTACTGGTTTGGGTGCAGGGGAGGTGGTTGTTGATCAGCCATGGGATCTGCTTGGTTATAGCTCAACCTCCGCCTCCAAGAATGGTCTAAAGGACCTTCCAATCTAGGATTCATTGACCTCCTTCCATGAATACACTAGAAGGAAGTCGGAAGGATGGGGAAAACAGGGAACCCTACAGCACAAGAATGCAAGCCTGTCATTAGATGGGGTAACCTAAAGGTCTATTGACTCTCAGAATCCATCCTAAGATTATGGATGATTTACTTTACTTATGTCCAGGCAATCTGACCAGTTAGAAGGAGGGACTGAGGAGAAAATTCTTCCTTTGGCTTGCACGTTCGATTTCTAGTGTACCCCCCAGCCACGGTTGTTTGACGCTACTCCCCTAGCTAAACATCAGGTTGACTACTATAAGTAGGTTAATCATGAATAATCTCAATCTGGATCACGATGAGCGAATGAATCCTTAGGGCCAATGTCTAATTGATTTTAGTTAGGCTTAGGAAATTGGTGCTTTGGAATGTGATGGGCCCTTAATGATTTTTTTGAGAACGTGTGAATGTGCACAACCAAGAGGTTTTCAAGCAATATTATTAATGATGAGGTGAGTTTTAGGATTCAAATCTTGCTTAATAGCTTTTAGGATTCAAATATTAGGTTTTTTCAACCAAGTTTTGTGAGGCAAACCAAGTTTGTTTTTGAAAGCACGTGTTCAAGTATTTTCCTTTAGAAATAAATAAAAATATGGAGTGTCTGGCTTGACCTAATTATTGAATCCTATGGAGCAGCTAGAAAATGAACCTCTTTTAGATTTAGTGGTCCGGCCCAAACAATTCAATCAATCGGCTCAAATGCACCACCGATTAAGGCACACAAAAAGGTGATTAACCTAATAAGATTTCTACTCTTTTATGCATTGAATTCATGTACTGGGTCCACAGGTCAGAAGCCTGGTTGAGTACATGAAAATCAAGTCGATTATGTGCCTCAAATATGGGTGTATGAAGTGTGTATATTATTTCGTCCCACAGAAAGTTTCTTTCTTTTGTTTTTTTTTTTAATGTGGGGGTGAGGTGGATGAAGGTGGTAAACAAGACAAACAATTCTATCCTAGGGTTTATGCACACACCTAAGTAGATTAGGCCTTGGTTATTAGTGTGGCGAAATGAACTAGTGGGGGGGAATGTGGGCGACACTTATACAGTACTCTGCCTACACTTTACTCCGGTCTACCACACTTGGATCTCCATGCTAGGGTACTTGCATGATAGTAGATCAAAGACAAGTGGGGTTAGTGCTATGTAAATGCAAAGAAGTGCAAAAAACAATAAAGTAAATTCTGTTGCCTCCCTAGTAACGGCACCAAAATGATTGCACGTGTTTCACATGTTTGAAATCAGGGTTACAAGGGAGTTTGGTGCTTGATCAACAATAAAGTAACCCATCGCTATAGTTGCAAAACTCGTGATCAACTAAAATTTATACAAAAACTCCAAGGGAGTCCCAGGTCGAACATAGGGAGGCGATGTTTACTTTGTATGAAAACTACGCTTCAATTTGTTTCTTTTTGGTTTTTTAGGGTTTTGTTTTTTTTTGTGTTTTTGAAATAAATGACAAGAAATCACAGGATAGAGATGGAATCAAATGTGATGTATTGCATTAATGTCTATTACAATAATCTATGAAAGCATAAAAAGATAGGGAGGTGAGAAGAAATCTCCCGAATTGGCTGTTTAGCAAGACGACGGCGCCTGGCAGAAGCTCGGACGAAGGAGGTGAGGAGCGGGATGATGGAGGTGAGATGCAGGAGCACATCGGGTAGAGGAAAGCTTCAACGTGGCTCTGGAATGAAGGTGAGAAGGTGGACATGATCTGCTACTGAAATGGAGGTGGGAGGATGGCTCCAAGGCGACCTATGAATGGAGATGGGAAGATGGAGGAATATCTGGTGAGGCAAAGGCATGCTACACTAATAGGAGCCTTGGGAGCTTGAGAGTAAGCTCTAATGGAGCGTTAGTAGGCTTGCTAGAGCTTAGGAGTAGGTAGGAGTAGAGTAGGTAGAGATGTAGAGCAATCAGGGGTGTAGGGGTATTTATATATTGGAGGGAAGAAGTGCATCCTACGCACAGGCATTCGGCGACAGCTACAACCATCACTAAAGGCTGCTTAAGCTGTCGCCAAAAGATCCACGCCTCTTCAATGCCTTGGTTGGCGCACGCACTGCGCAGGCCATTTAGTGGCAGCAACAAGTGCCACTAAAGGCCCACTCTTCTATCGTTGTAAATCCCACACCCAATGCTCACGTCCACACCTGTCATAGGCGCGGCGATCATTGTCCGTTGGATCAGGCGTGGATGGTGTGATTATGAGAGGAGAACGCACAACTACTAGTGTTTGAAATTCGCACCGCTGGCACGTGAGCTGGTAGCCGTCAGATGAGGCATCGCACGGTCGAGCCGTGCCAGCAAGTCATGCGCACTCTGATTTGAATCGTGCGCCTCGCACGATTGTGAAGATCGAATAGTGGGTGTTGCTCGCTGTCAACTTAAATGCATGCCCCAGATGGCATGAGTGTGACCTGGTGTATGCCTTCATGTCAGTGGGTGGCGTTGGATCATGCGTGGGGAATCTCGGCCACTCGATTACAATCGGGTGACCCTATTGTAGCTGGCACTATAGTGGATGCGGTGAATCACGACTTGATCTCACGCTTGCTCTTTGAGAGTGATCGTCCTCACCGTTGCACCACATCTGTGGGTGTGTTGCGAAAAGGAATTGCCGCTGTGTGGTGAGGGTGGCCTCTCAGCGATTGGATTTTCATCCAACGGCTGAGATCACTTGATGGGTGACCTTTGGAGATGTGGCAGGTGGCTTTGGGCACTCCAGATGGTGCCACGTGGCAACATCTGGACTGTCCACCCTTCAATGCTTGCATAGGATGCCATGATGCTTAGATTGAGGTGATTTCTATGTTGTCAGACTACGATCGTCGCTCTGGATCCATCCGTATAGTCTAATTTTTCATTCGAAGTCTGTAAGGATGTCATATTGCCTCCCGGTTATATAAAATGATGGAATTAATATACAAAACATAAAACTATCCTAAATGCCATGCAATGGATGTTATTCAATATTTATAAGATGATATGCAATGCTAAGCCTAGGAACTATCATAAATAAGCAATTTATCATGAATTCATGTGTGTTTATCAAGGGTCAACACAAGGGTGAACCTAGTGTATATCTCCATAGTTTATTCTACTTCCCCACTTCTTCCCTAAGTGTTTTGGGAATTATTATGTATTTTTGTGAGTTGGGCTCTGGACAACCAGCCAATGGGCTGTTACCCACAGTAACTTGCTAGACATACTTGTGCGGTGAAGTGTGGTTTCTATTTTTTTGTTTTCTCCTTTCCCTTTTTTAAGTAGGTGGCTTACCAGATCTAAGATTTACCTAAAGGCAGTATGAAGAGAGTGGTCTTGTGGCTGGGCTCTAGACAACCGGCCAATGGGCTGTTACCCACAACAACTTATCAACCATACCACCCTAGTCTATTCATTAGCTACCCAATTTCCGTAAAAATCATTGGAAAGTGAGTCAGTGGAAATAGTGTGTAGATGCTTAGGCTTAAAATTCCCTCAAATCAGAGAGCGAGTTGATAAGTCATATACTTATCATCCCAATTTATTTACTAGATTAAAGATGAAATTGAATTGGCGAGGACTCGAGACTAAGTCCACATTCAAGTGGACACCCAAGATAATTAAGCCCGAGGACCTTAAGAGTCTAACTATCTAAGTCCTATCGTATCATTTCCTAAAGTTAATAACCTCCAAATGCCTAAGTTCTCTTCTCCTAATACTTTTTTTTTGTCTTTTTGAATTTTCAATATTTTTTTAAAAAGAAACTAAAGGAAATTCTATGGAGTTAACAAAATGATTTTAGGATAAAGTATCCCCCCCATGCCTATATGATGCAATGTCCTCATTGTAAAAACAAAAACATGAAAAGGGCAGAGTAAATAGAATATCACCTGAATTTCATGAAAATCTTGTCACCTTCGTAGAAATATGGAATATACACACGTGCTAAGTTTATTGACTTCAGGTAGGCACAGTAGAAATATGGAATATACACACGTGCTAAGTTTATTGACTTCAGGTAGGCACAGTTCACAAGTAAAGAAGACATTAAAAGCTCAGAAGTGCAGGTCAAAATTAGAATAAGAAGATTGACTTTGTGACCTATAAAAGGACGTCCACAGATGTGGACAAGAATGTGATGCAGACCCATTCCCTAAGGTCAAGTGGCTCTCAGGTTCTGGATGAAAATCACACAAAATCGGAGATTATTGTATTTGCAGGGCTGGGTTTGCGGTTTAGTGGTATGAAACCCAAGACCAAAGTGTCGGACAATGGTTAGAGATGGTTCAATAGGTTCGGATGTCCACTTAATGTTTAGCTCAGGAAGATAGTCAATTATTCCAAGCACGGGTTGCACATCAAAGATATCTTAAGGGTCTTGGTAAAAAGTTTGTGGTTTTAGGTCATTAAGAACCCTTAGTTCCAAAATCAAAGTTCCCACAGCAGTAGCTTCCCAAATTTTCATTTCCACATTTCTACCCTTTAAAATCAATGTTTCTGAGACCTCCAAATCATTGTACACCCCATCAAATGTACCCAAGTCCAACAATTATTGCTCAATCAAGATTGACTTGGGTTTGGTGATCTCAAGAATACCATAATTCAGCACTTTAGGGTGTGGTTGAGGAATGGGGCAATTGATTGGATGATCAGCTATTGGATCCTTCAAGTTAGCCCCAACGAAATCATAACCTTCAATAGTCAAGCTATCAAATTGTTCATCAAACTCCTCGAGCCTATTTGTCTAGCTAAAATCATTCTCCTTAAGCTCAAGTGAGACTTCACTAAGAGATTCCTCACCCTCAGAATCAAAAAATTCATGATCCTCATTTATATATGTCTCAAATTTATCTATCATTTCCTGGTCCATGGAGACATTTTTCTACGCTCCCTGGCTCGAGGATCTTGGCTGAATTAATCGGCTCATCCTCAATTGGTTGCTCTAGCCCAGCATGGTCATCTCTGGTCTCAGAATATGTATCCTCCCCTATAGGCTCCTGAGTAGGTTCAGACATTGGCTCTCCTAAAGGGTGTTCATCTTGAGAATCATCCCAAGATTGGACTAAGGCAATCACAAATTTCATCCTCAATCTCAATAGTTTCCTTAGTAGAAACTCACCCAGACCCTTATCCTTAACATCTTAGAGTGAATCCAATATAGAACAGTTAAGTTTATCAATCATTTTGATCAGAGGCTCCAATGCTTCAATACATGGTGTTGGCTGAGCTTCTAAAGATTATATAGTGTTCCTCGAATTAGCCAACACCCTATCCTTGATATGGTTCACCTAAACTGACTACTCGGTTCAGGGTTGGGTGAGTTCGGGTGAAATCTAGGGTAGTCAAGATATTGAGGTTCTTAGGGCGCTCCCTAATAGTAGGTCATTCTAGGATGTTCAAAGAATGGTGGTGACCTATATTCAGTGGAATACTCAAGAGGGCAAGTGTTATAATCATTATATCCTTCCTGATTATAGATCAGGATGGTTTGGTGATCAAAGGATGAAGATCTATAATCATTGTAGCTCTGGGAAGGATAGTAATCATAGTCTCGTTGTCCAGGGTTAGGCCCTGGACATTGAGGTCCGATATCGTATCGCCAATCAAAGTTATCTCGGCTAGTGGATGGGTAATTATAAGTCAAGTTGGGATAGTAATCATCTTGGGGATAAGTGGTGGTAGGAGGATAGGATGGGAAATGCATATAGGTTGTTGAAGGATACAAGGTAGAGTAGGAGGGAAATCAGAAGATAGAAAGGAGCCCTGCAATACAAGCAATCAACCCTATCCTTATGTAGGTTAGCCTAAAGACGTACACACTCCCAAGATTCATCTTGAGATTATAAACGATTTGGTCTACTTCTATCCAGTCAATCCAACTAGTTAGAGGAAGGGGTTGGTGAGAAGGTTCTTCCTTTGGCTTGCACCTCTGGTTCCTAGTGTACCCCCTAGCCGCTATCATTTGATGCTACCCCCCTAGCTAGACATCAGATGGACCGGTAGAAGTAGATTAATAAAAAAAAAATCTTAGTCTGAGCCCTGAAGAGCGAGTCAATCCTTAAGGCCAACGTCTACTCAGTTTTAATTAGGCTTGGGATGATTGTGCTCTTGGAATGTGATGGGCTCCTTAGATGGATTGTGCCCTTAATTATCAATTCAAATGTTTGTGTGTGCAAACTAGGGTTTGCAAACAAGGTTATTTGATGATATGTCTATTAGGGTTTAACCTTGTTTAGTAGCTTTTAGGGTTTAATCTTAGGTGTATTCAATCAAGTTCAAGAGAACACTCCATGTTTTGAAAACACTGGTCTAGATATATTCCTTTAAAAATCAGAAATAAAATGTGGACTGATGTGGGCGCGCTTCACAAATTAAAAATCAGGGTTTGGAGGACCTATCGTCGTAGCTCGCAAAATGCGTCCATCAGATAAAATTTATAACCGAAACTCAAAAAGTGAGTCCCGGGTCGAACATGGGGAGGCGAACATTTGGCTTTGAAAATCCACATTTTTCTTTTATTTGTTTTTGATCATTTTTATCTTTTCTAATATTTTTGATATTTTTAGCAAGCAAGAGATCAGGTCGATGACTTCTAGCTAATCTACTTGCAGCAATATAAGAAAGAGAGAGAAAGAGAGAGAAATAATCATCTATTTATAAACGAATGTTTGTTACACTACAAAAGTGGAAAATCTACACTACGAAAGCGTAGAAAGATAAAGGAGCTGAGAGAAATCCCCCTTGATAAGCACATATAAATTCATCATAAAGTGCTTATTTATAATAGTTCCTAGGCATAGCATTGCATATCGTGATATAAATATTGCACAAACATCCATTCAATTGTATTATGTACATTAAGTCCATCATTTTACATGGCCAGGAGGCAGTGCGACATCTTTGCAGGCTTCAAATGAAGAATTCGACCGTATGGATGGATTCAGAGCAATGATCGCAGTCCGTCACTGTGGGAATCACCCAGATTTGTGCTCTATAGCACCCTTCGCAAGAAGAAGATGGACGACCTAGATGGTGTCACGTGGTGCCATCCAGGCCTCCCCACTTTAGCCAAGGCACCCCCAAGCCTGCCGCTAGATCAGATCCCAACCGTTGGATCTCAATCCAACGGCTGAGATGTGCGCTCCACGGCTGAAGAAGTGCCTCATCTCAACCAGCCTTAGGTAGATCAAGCGAGGACTCATCTTGACCATTGGATCTCCATCCAATAGTCGTGGGTGCAGAAGATTAATTCAAGAACAAAACACATAACGACCTTCAGTACAATGGTTTGCACCTCAACTCTCAACGTGTGACCATGCATTCGAAGCCCTGCACGTGGATTTTATCCGCTGAAGCGCATGCAGGGGGAAATTAAGCCATCGATGGAAGATCGGGCAGCGAGGGAAGTGGCTACATGGACGCACAATTGAGCGTGGACGCTGCACGTGGACGTCGATGCACATCAAGAATGCACCATCTGACTCGCGCGGCATTCGACGGCTGATGGTGAAGCGTGCGATTCAAATTTGGCAAAGGGGTGCGATCTTCTCTTGGCCATGCAATCGTTCATCCGATGATCAGGATGCATCCGCGCCTGCATGTACGATGACAACTACAAACATGGGCAGTGGGTGTGAGATTTACAATGATAGAAGGGTGGGCCTTTAGTGACACTTGGAGCTGTCACTAAATGGCCTGCACAGTGCGTGCGCCAACCCAAGCAATGAAGAGGAGTGGGTCTTCAGCGACAGCTCAAGCAGCCTTTAGTGATGCTTATAGCTGTCACTGAATGCCTGTGCATGGGACGCTCTTCTTCCCTCCACTATATAAACACCCCTACACCCCCAATTCCTCTTCATCTTCCCACCTACTCCCAAGCTCTGGCAAGCCAACCAACGGTCTATTAGAGCTTGCTCTCAAGCTCCCAAGGCTCCTATCAGTGTAGTAAACCTCTGCCTCACTAAATATTCATCCATCTTCCCATCCCCATTCATAGGTCACCTTGGAGCCATCCTCCCACCTCCATTCTAATAGCAGATCATCTCACCTTCTCACCTCCATTCTGGAGGCACATCGATGCTTTACTCTACCAAACATCCTCCTGCATCTCACCTCTGTCATCCCACTCCTCACCTCCTTCGTCTGAGCTTCCACCAAGCACCATCGTCTCGCCGAACAGCCGATTCGGGAGAATTCCTCTCACCCCCCTATCTTTTCATGATTTCATAGTTTATTGTAATCAACATTGGATTGATATATATGTCATATTTGTTCCATTTCTATGTTGTGATTCATTCTACTTGTCCTATTTTCAAAAATACAAAAAAAAATAACAAAACCCTAAAATACCAAAAAGAAACAAATCAAAGCGTGGTTTTCAATTAAAGTAAACATCGCCTCCCTTTGTTCAACTCGGGACTCCCTTGGAGTTTCGGTATAAATTTTATTTGACCACGACTTTTGCAACTACGACAACAAGTTACTTGTAACCCTGATTTTTAAACATGCAAAACACGTGCGATCATTTTGGTGCCGTTGTCGGGGAGGCAACAGAATTTACTTTATTATTTATTGTGCTTCTTTTCATTTACATAGCACTAACCCTGCTTGTCTTTGATCTACTATCTTGTAGGTACCCTAGCATGGAGATCCATGTGCGGTAGACCGGAGTAAACTGCAGGTAGAGTACTCTATAAGTGTCCCCCACATTCGCCCCCTACTAAGTCATTTCGCCACACTAATAACCAAGACCTAATCTACATAGGTGTGTGCATAAACCCTAGGATAGAATTGTTTGTCTTGTTTGCCACCTTCATCCACCTCACCCCTGCATTAAAAAAAAAAGCAAAAGAAACTTTCTGTGGGACGAAATAATATACACACTTCATACACCCACATTTGAGGCACATAATCGACTTGATTTTCATCTACTCAACCAGGCTTCTGGCCTGTGGACCCAGTACACGAATTCAATGCATAAGAGAGTAGAAATCATATTAGGTTAATCACCTTTTTGTGTGCCTTAATCGGTGGTGCATTTAAGCCGATTGATTGAATTGTTTGGACCACACCACCTAATCTAACAGAGGTTCATTTTCTAGCTGCCCCATAGGATTCAATAATTAAGTCAAGCCAGGCACTCCATATTTTTATTGATTTCTAAAGGAAATTACTTGAACACGTGCTTTCAAAAACAAGCTTGGTTTGCCTCACAAAACTTGGTTGAAAAAACCTAATATTTGAATCCTAAACGCTATTAAGCAAGATTCGAACCCTAAAACTCACCTCATCATTAATAATATTGCTTGAAACCACTTGGTTGTGCACATTCACACGTTCTCAAACAAATCATTAAGGGCATGACCCATTAAGAGCCCATTACATTCCAGAGCACTAATTTCCCAAGCATAACTAAAATGAATTAGACATTGGCCCTAAGGATTCATTCGCTCGTCGGGATCCAGATTGAGATTATTCATGATTAACCTTTTTATACTAGTCAATATGATGTCTTGCTAGAGGAGTAGCGTCAAACGACCGCGGCTGTAAGGTACACTAGGAATCGGAGGTGCAAACCAAAGGAAGAACCTTCTCCTCAGTCCCTCCTCCTAACAGGTCCGATTACCTAAACATAAGTAGAGTAAATTGTCCATAATCTTAGGATGGATTCTAAAAGTTAGTATACCTTAGTCTACCCCAACAAAGGATAGGTGATTGCACAACAATCATAGGTCTTACTTGACCTAAATTAGGCTAGGACTTAGCATAAGTTAGGGTAATTCATGCATGCATAAGCATTACTAGTACCTTTACTACTTTCTTTTTGCTATGCATAAAATAATGCTATAATGTACTGATTAGGTGCATTATGTTAATTACAGGTAATAAGCTGATCAAAAGCTAGATCTGAAGTTGGATCTAAAGCTGGATCCGAAAAATAAAGAATAACTGGTGTTGCAGCAGAGCTGGAGTAAAAGACCTAGATTAGATGCAGTAGATAATAATGTAAGGGAGTTAAGGTATGCTATTCTATTAAGTAGGAATAAAGCAATAAATTGTGAGGAACTTAGGTCCATCCTAGCCTTAGGATAGCCTAGAAGCCTCCCCAAGCCTTAGCCAACCTTAGATTAGGTCACCACACCCTAGGAAACCTTAAAACCCTAATTCTTGCCTCTATCTAGACATCCAGATGAGTTATAGGATGTCCAGAACCCTTATCCAACTCCCACACACCTTAAACTTACTTTTGCAGTGTTATTGGACATCCAGACACTTGGTCAGATGTCCAATTTCTATAGAATACCTAAGATAGAACCTAGAATCCCTCCTGACTATGATTGGATGTCCAGACAACAAGTATGGACTTCTGATTTCTCACTATAAGATGTCTGACACTATTATTAGACTTCCAGAATTGTTCTATAGTTCTTATTTGTAAATTCAAGCTTCGATCATGAATTCTTAGGTCCCTAAACCCAATTCCAATCACATAAGAACCTTAATTAAGATGCCCTAACCCTAGTACATCACCTCTAGACCTCCCTAAGAACCTAATTAGGTCCTCACTAAACCTAATTGACTTGGATCATGGTCAATCTCTTCAGTCTATTCAATTGGACTCATTGAGTCTAATTGAGCCCATATCTTGGCACACACTGTCCAATTGGACTCAGGGAGAGTCCAATTGACCTAGACCTGACTTAATTGAGTTGTTTTACTCTCAATTAGGTTTCCACACACACAATTAAACTTGTATTAAGTTTAATTGCACTTTACCTTAGTGAATTAGGGTTTATAACCCTAATTTAAGACCTATCTTGACCTAAACTCACTAGAACCAAATCTAATCAACCTAGCCACCTAAGTTTCGACCCACACACACCCACATACATCATCCACACGAAAATACCTAGCCTAGAGTTCTCTAGAACTATCTACCATGTGTTGTTGCCTCGATTGCTAAAATTAGCAACCAAGAGCCATTCAATTTTTAGATCCACATTTGGTGGATCTAAAAACCACCATCCATCCTCTCTCTGACTCTCCCATGAGCTCCCACCACAGTCCTCTCTAGAGAATTATGCCTCGAGAATTCCATAATTCTCTAGTGAGCTTCCTTTAGGTCTATGAAAAGACCTAAGGGGTGGCCATTTGCACCCATCCACTCTTGGCTCCATTCACTCTTGGCTTCCATTTAGTTTAGCTACATCCATCTCCACGAGTAGCATCACCATGGCCACCACCATCTCCATGCCAAGATGTTGGATCACCTCCTCAACCACTCTCCAAGGGCCGACCTAAGCACCCTTAACTGCCCCTCCTTCTCCTCTCAACCACTCAAAGGCCATCGGAGCCACCTCTGAATGCCCTTATTTCTGCTAGACTAGATTATAGTTCTTATTTTTACATGCTTTATTTATTGCTTAGTAGTGCAGCTCCATATTCTCCCCCAATGATGCATGCATAATCCCCCCTTAGATTCATGTATGTGATCATTTTTGGCTAGCTAGATTTGTATTTCCAAGTATTCCTCTATAAGCTTTCCACGAGCTTAATGTTGTAGCCACCATCATGAATTGAATGAATGTAAATCTTTTTTTCTATATATATTTATGTGTGAAAATCTCCATGAGCTTATTGCAATATATTTTGTGTGATTGAAGTTGCCTGCTTTTAATTACTATCTTTTAGCAACTAGCATGTCGTACATCAATGCGTAAATCACCATAAACCGACATGAGATTTTAAGCAAGTAGAGCAAAAGAGATCAATTTCAAATCTGCATTTCCATAAACATCTCCCAGAGACGAATGACCGAGACTCAAGTCTCATTATCTTTATAAATATTTTTGTTGATCGTATTGTGCACTATATTATGATGCGTTTTCTTATCAAAAATGCACTATACAAACTCCCAACAACAGGCTTATATTCTTGTGCAGCAGGGTTCCCTCTTTTCCCAGTTTTTCTGACTTCCTTCTAGTGTATGCTTGGGAGGAGGTCATTGAACCCTAGATTGGAAGGACCTTTAGACCATTCTAGGAGGCGAAGGTTGTGCTATAGACAAGCAGATCCCATGGCTGATCAACAACCACCTCCCTCGCCCCCGAAGTAGCAGGAGCTGATTCAGAGGCAGTTGGAAGAATTGCAGCAGATGTAGCAATGCTTCCAATGTATGAATGGCCAGGGCGTTTGGCCGTTGAAGGATTTTTATGATCCTTCAAACTATGGGGAATGTCCTGGCGTCATGATTCCCGCCAGAGATATAGAAATCAAGCCCCAAGTCTTAAGTTTGATTAAACATTTCCATGGGCTTGGCTCGGAGGACCCATTCCAGCAACTAGAGGATTTAACCACTTTGGTTCATACCACCAGAGCATGGAATGTGAATGAAGAGTGAATGATCATGAGGCTTTTACCCCACTTTATCTGGGATAAGGCCTCCAATGGTACCAGACTATAGGAAGACCGATTGAAACTTGGGTTTCTCTGAAGTTGGCTTTCTTGAAGAAATTCTTCCCTATTGAAAGGACCAATGCCTTGCCACGGACGATTGCCACTTTCACCCAACAATCGGGAAAATCGTTTCATGGTGCCTAGGGGAGATTCTAGGAACTTTTGAGGAAGTGTCCACACCACAAGGTGCCGAAATGGCAACTCATGCATATTTTCTATCGTAGGTTGGTTGAGCAACTCCGTAATCATGTGGATGCCTCTTGCGAAGGCAATTTCCTCAACAGGGATGCAGATAGCACATATGACCTGCTTGAGGAAATGAGCGAGAACTCAATTAATCATGCCTCCATGGATGCATTCAACTGGTCCCAACAACCTAGGTCAAGTGCTAATGAGATCCAGGACTCTCATTCATTTGACATGGAATTAATTTGTAATAAACTGGATAAAATGGACTTGGTTGCTAAGAAAATGGAAGAATGTATGTCTGGGAATTTAGGAAACACTTCTATACCCAATAAATCCCAGAACTCAGGATTCCATTCCTCACGAGCTCCCACAGAGCAGGAATACGTGAACCAACTTGATTCGGCTCAACTTATGAGCTAGGATTTCTCAAAACCTTATGAGTTCCAAACTGGGGCCTTTGATCCCAAGTTTTTTTGTTCCTTCCTTCTCTCCATCCACGTCTTATGAGGATGTATATGCAATGCAGGAGAATGTTAGGTCCAACCTGTATTCCAACACTTATAACTCAGGATGGAGGAAAGACCCTAACTTCTCCTGGAAAAATCAGGGTCAGCTAACCCAAACTCGACCTAGCAACTTTGCATCTCAAAATCCTTTGTGTCAGGGTCAAGTATACACCTAGTTGCCCCTGAGATTGGTTACTCAGCCATCTTGGCATGCCCAACAATCCGCAGGGCAGGCTGATTTAAATAAGCAGATGGTGGAAATGCAAGGGTGCATGCTTCAGCTTATGCAGCAAATGAAGACATCATTGGATAACTTGCAATCTGGGTTAATTTCTAACACCCGACAACCTGGATCTCTACCATCCCAACTCGTACCCAACCTGTGCAACATGCAAAATCTGGGCAATAGAGCCCAACGATATGAGAATCAAAGGGACTCACACACACATGCTTAGGTGGTTGAGCAGGGTCCCTCATCATCTTCTTCTTCTGGTTACATGACTAACCGAGGACCTCCAATCTTTCTTAACCCACCTCATGACCCAAACCCGTATGCCTCTTCAAACTCTATCACCTTGAGAAGTGGAAAGTAAACCCGGGATCCTAAATTACCTGCTAGATGCCAAAACCTTGGAAAGCTTGAGAGAGAAGAGGAGGAGATTAAAGAAGACAATAAGACCTAGGGATTGAAAATTGAAAATTCCACCCATATCCCTTTCCCTGAGGCCCTATTGAAAACCATGAAGAAGAAAACCCTAGATAGCAACGAGGAGCTTCTGGATTTAATCAAGAGCATAGAGATCAATATTCTACTCCTCAATGCTATTAAGAACAACCTAGCTTACACTAAGTTTTTGAAAGAACTTTGTACCCAAAAGTGTAAACTGAGAGAACCTAGTCCGAGGAAGGTGATTCTCTTTGTGCAGGCAAGTTCTGCGATCCTACATCACCTTCCTCAAAAGAAGAAAGATCTAGGTGCCCCCTTGATCTCATGCATTATTGGGGAATATACTTTTGATAGGGCACTATTGATTCTAGGTGCATCCATCAACCTAATTCCGAGTTCTCTTTATGAGAGGTTTGGGTTAGGTGAACTCAGGCCAACCTCAGTAATGCTACAATTAGCAGACTGATCGGTCACTACACCGAGAGGTGTTATTGAGAATGAATTGTCTAGGCCAAGGATTTCTATTTTCCTGTAGATTTCCTCATCCTTGACATGGATGTACCTAATGATTTGAGGAACATGCCCATCATTCTGGGGCGTCCGTTCCTAGCTATCGCCAAGGCCAACATAAACTATGAAAGAGGTAGTATGGAGATTGCCTTTGGGGATAAGAAATTAACTTTGGATATTTTTATGGCAATAAGAGGATTTGAAGATTGTGCATTCATTGAGGAGCTTGAGGATCAGGATCTTGAGACTTGTATGACAATCAGTGCACTCGTGGACTCCACCAGCTTTAGCGAACCCAACCCACAACCCTCTGTGGTAGACCTGCCACATCCTAAATAGGCTGTTGATTTTGTTCATTCCCAGCCTCTTCCACTGGATCGTCCTGATGAACCTTCATCAGCATCCTCCCTACCTTCTATTATAAACCTACCCCAGCTGGAATTAAAACCATTGCCCAAAAATTTGAAAATGAGTTCTTAGAACCTGAAAACACGCTCCCTGTGATTATTAGTGATGATTTGACTAAGGAGCAAGAATCGAGGTTAATTAAGGTCCTTAAGAAAAAGGAGGCAATTGATTGGACCATCCATGACCTTAGGGTGATCGAGCCATCTTATTGTAATCATCGTTGATAAGTCTATTTTTATGGACCATTATTTGGCCTAAGTACTCTTTAATTTGTCGTTCCTAGTTAATATTTGATTAGGAATTAAGGGGGAATTCAACATAGTCTGTATATCATTTTATGCACCAATTTTATGCTTAATACATATGATATGTTATGATAATTATTTGGTGGATGTAGGCTAGGTGCAAGACACTTAAAGGCAGCAGTCAGACATCCAAAATCCCATTTTAAGTTGTCTGGAATCTAATCTGGATGTCTGGAACCTCTAGCGTGGACTCCTTGCCAACCAAACATTTTAAGACGTCAGATAGTTTCATCGGATGTCTAATGCCTAATAGATATGACTTATCCTTCTATTCCAACCACTCGCAATCTCCACGAGTGGTTGCAGAAGTCAGCCGCAAAGATTTTAAAAGTCTGATGCCAATGGAGCCGGGGGATTATCGTTTCCTCATGGCGGGGCCAGGCTCTCCAATCTTCTCCACCGTGCACCAAGGGCATACACTGTGGCTATGGTGTACACTGTGGCATAGATGTTCTCCACCGTTCCCTTCAACCCACCGCACCTTCATCGACTCTGTGGCATGCACAGTGACAGTGTGCATGCCTCCACCACTACCAGCACCACTGCCTAAAACCATCATCTTCTCCTTTATTTTTGTCTTTCCTTTCACAACACCACTCCACCCCTGCATCCAAGATGACACGCCACCGTCCTCACCTCAATACCATCGCCACCCCCATAGCCACCCCCACCTTCACCCGCTCTTGGCACATACCACCTTCCATCACAGTCATCACCATCATCACCTCCGCCTACTCCCCTACATCTCCTACCTTTCGTTTTCTTCTCCCTCTTCTTCATTTCCTTGCCCTGTTGCCAACGAGGAACCCGTCACTAACACCACCACTCAAACTCTTTAGCGGCTCCTCTACCCTCCATGAATAGCCACGCTGGCGGAGTTCTCCTCTGTCAGCCACCGACGTCCCATAGCCACGCATGGCGTGCATACTCACTGTAGCACTGTCGTGCCCTTGTGAGCAGAGGACCGCGATCACTATCGACCATGCTACTCTCCAGCAGCATCCTCTTCCTCGACGCCGATGAGAAATCCTGCCACCACTCGCCGATGTGTCACCTCCGTTACGACGCTCGACCTCCGACGCAACTCCACCAAACTCTAGCAAGCTGACGGTCGCTTCTCCATGTGCATGAGCAAGAGAGAAGGAAAATCCCCTATTTCCTCTCCAATTAATCATTACATTAAATGCCATTATAGAGAATACTATTCATTTATTTATCTCCTTATTATAATAAGATAGAATTGCATGAATGTCCCTCAGGTTTAATTGAATGACGAATAGTGCATTTATCTCTTAACTAATCAAGTATGGGATATTGATTATAGGGAATGGGTTCGGTTTGATTTATATTGACGATATTTGTCAGTACTATGATTACAATTCACATATGTCGTAGTGGTGATTTTACATAAAACCTTCCTTTATTTTTATGTAATTACATAAATGATAAACTTATGTTGAAAATGAAGTGTATAAATAGTATGCATGCCCACTAAGATTCCCGAATAAACGAAGCACAACGCATTAGTTTAAATAAGCTACCTCTTCCCTGTGGAGACGACCTAACTATTTTTGTGGTTAGATTCTTAGAATTAAAATGGTTTGAAAATCGATTTTCTACCATGCGATTACATACAACGATATGTCATTTTATGTTAAAGTTTTTATCAAAAACGAAGATCGCTCTTTCAATCATATTTTCATGGAAGATGGATCCCGTCCTTCTTGCGAAATGCAAAGGAGACTAAACCCAAATATGCGAGAAGTGGTCAAGAAGGAGATAATCAAGTGGCTTGATGCTAGGATTATTTACCCAATCTCAAATAGTCCGTCGGTTAGCCCCTTTTAGATTGTACCCAAGAAGGTGGGAATAACTATCATGACTAATGAGAAAGGAGAAACCTTCAACACTCATTCAGCTTCTGCTTGGAGAGTCTGTATTGACTATAGGAAGCTGAACACTGCCACTAAAAAGGATCACTTTTCCTTTCCATTCATCGATTAAATCCTTGAAAGGTTAGTTGGGCAAAAATATTTTTGCTTCTTGGACGATTATTCGAGATATAACCAAGTCCCCATCCATCCTGAAGACTAGGAAAAGACAAGTTTCACATGTCCCTACAGAACCTTTGCATTTCGTAGAATGCTGTTTGGGCTTTGCAATGTGCTTGCGACTTTTCAAAGGTTCATGCTGGCCATCTTTTCTGACATGCTGGGAGATTGTCTTAAGGTTTTCATGGATGATTTCTCCATTTTCGGAGATTCTTTTGAGTCCTACCTAGCTAACCTGGAATTGATCCTCCAGAGATGCATCAAAACACGGCTGGTCCTTAGCTAGGAAAAGAGCCACTTAATGACTTAGGAAGGCATTGTCCTGGGTCATGTGGTCTCTAGTCAAGGTATTGAAGTTGATAAATCTAAGGTGGATGCTATCTATAGACTTCCTCCACCCACATTCGTAAAATAGATTCACTTTTTCCTTAGGCATGTGGGTTTTTACAGAAGATTCATTAAGGATTTCTTGAAGGTTGCTCGGCCCTTAAGTAACCTTCTGGCCAAAGACACGTCATTCGAGTTTGATGAATCATGCTGTAAGGCCTTTGATTTATTAAAAATGATAGTCACCTGTGCCCTAGTGTTGCAGCCATCGGTCTAGACAACCCCATTTGAGATTATGGCTGACGCATCTGATTATGCCGTCAGGGTTGTCTTGGGTCAAAAGATTGAGAAAAAACCCTCTATGATTTACTATTCTAGCAAGACTTTGGATGAGGCCTAGGGGAACTACACCGTTACTGAACAGGAATTGCCAGCCATAGTTTTTGCTTTAGAAAAATTCAGGGCTCATCTATTACGTTCTCGTGTCATCATCTATATCGATCAGTTGGCCTTGAAACATCTCTTGGCCAAAAAGGATGCCAAACCCTGACTTATTCACTGGATTCTACTACTTCAAGAAATCGATCTTGAAATCAAGGATAAAGCAGGGTGATGCAAAATTTGGCTTGATTTGTAAAAGTAGGTTTTTAAGTCATAACAATGCAAATCACAAACGCTTTTAAAATTTATAACCAAGATAGTGGGGTATCTTGGATCGTCCAAGGAGGCATGTTTGCAAAAATTAAATCTCTTGCTTCGAAAATGGAATTCACCTTTCTTTTTGTGCTTTTTTAAATATAACATTTTTTTTGTTTTGTATTTGAAATAACAAGGATTTCAAGTTGATGATAACTACTCCTAATAGTAACCCTAGGTGATAAGAGCTACCTTCCTTCTAAGCTCACCCTAGGCACGTGAAGGCCTAGGGTAATTAGAGAGGGAGGGAAGTGAGTGCACAAAAGGGAAATTTAAATTGCAATCAAGACAAAAAAATCTAATTAAGGCAACTTGTATAAAATTGAGGAATTGTTTTACAAGAATCTAGCAGAAGAATGCTTAAACTACTAGAATTAAAAATGCATGTAATGAAAACACAAAAATCCTTCAAAATGACGGTGAAGATGGCGAGGCTCTTGCTCCAATTGCAGCTGCTTCCGCAATCAAAAAGAGCTCCTCCTTCTCCTTTTAAAATTCTTCAAGGTGTAGCTTCCTTGGCAAAACCTGAAGTAGGGGGGGTGCGCCAAGGCTTTCCTCCAAGGTGGAGTGGACCACCTCTAGGCTCTCCTCAAAGGATGGTTGTATACCACCCTCAAGACCTCCTCCAAAGGTCTTCCTTGCCTAGCTTCTCCTTTGGCTGGCGTGGGCACAAGAGAGAAGGGAAGAGGGGAAGGCACCAAGGGGACAGAGTGTCCCCTTAATCTTCTTCTTCTTATCTCTTGGGCATGAGCTATAGGTATAATATAAGAGCTATTTTTCTAGACAAAGATGGATTGCATGGTGGTGGGTGTTGGTCATTTTATAGGGGTAGGATGGGAGGGCTAAGGTGACTCTTGAGATGGATTGCTAAGATGGGAAGATGGGGGTGGTTAGTTGATCCTAGGGCTACGGGGAGTTGGCTCCACCTAATGGATGTAAGGGGGGTAGTTATGGGTGGCCAAGAGGGAAACCTAAAAGTGGCGCCAACCATGGAGAGGTGCTATCGGTTGGCACCAACTTCTAGGCTTCTAGAAGGGGGTTGAGGTGGATGGTGGATGTGGCTTGGAAGGGTTATATGTAGGGTGGATGTGGGAGTTGAAGTTGGCGCCAAAAAGGGGGGTGGTTAGGGTGGTTTTGGTGCCAACATCTAGGTGTCTTTTGGTGGTGATTGAGGGGTGAAGGGTGGTGAAGAAGGTGGCGCCAACTTTAGTAGTGGTGGAGCTAGCTAGGTGGACTTGAGTTTACTTAGTAAATGGAGCTAGGTAGGGTTAAGTTATGGCTGATGGATGGCCAAGGACCTGGATGCTAGCTAAGGAAAGCTAAGCTAAGCTAGCTTAGCTAGTAGTGGAGTGGAGGAGTAGGCATGTGAAGCTTAGGGTTTGAGGAGAGGAGTTGGATATGAAGAGTTTGTAGCTGAATTGGAGCTGGTAGCTACTGAAGAGGTCAACATGGGGCTACTCTACCTAGCTTAGATTGCTAGTTCTTTGCTAGTTGCTAAGACAAGCTAAAGTGAGCTAGCTTCTGCTGAATGGAGTTGAGGTGAGCTGGGTCTAGTGCTCCTGGGGAGGATTGAGCTGGTTGAGGCAGCTAACGTAGCTTAGCTCAACTAAGTTAGTTGAGCTAAGCCAAGTCCCCAAGAGCTGGACTTGAGCTTCCTGAGCTGGAATGAATTCATCTTCAGCTGGCTGGAGTTGAGTGGAGCTGGATCAGGTTGTTCCTGAGTTGAGGTGAACTCCAGTCAACTCAACTAAGCTAGCTAGAGCTCCCTCTGAACTCATGGGAGATGAGATGAGCTAGACTCAGCTAGGTTGAGCTGGATCTCCTAATTGATTCTCCTCATCTGGATGTTCCGATCTCTAATACTTTTCCAGATGAGACTATCCTCATAGTCTCGAGTATCCGAACCCCCTAGTTTGCGGATATTGTCAATTATTTGGCCGTTGGTCAAATCCCCCAAGATTGAACCAAACAACAATGGGATAGACTTGTGTTTAAAGCCAAGTATTATTTTTCGGACAATCATGAGTTGTACCGCATCGGTGCAGACCAGATTATTCATCGATGCATCTCAGAAGTTGAGTTCCATAGCATACTTGTATTCTACCACACATTTGCGTGTGGTGGATACCTTTTCAGGAAAAAGACGACTGCAAAAATCTTGCAATCCGGATTCTATTGGCCATCATTATTTAAGGATGCCCATGATTTCTCAAAGTCATGCACCTGATGCCAGACACTCGGGAACATGGCTAAGAGAGATATGAAGCCCCTGAACCCAATTCTTTCCATCTAAATTTTTGACATTTGGGGCATCGACTTTATGGGACCCTTCCCTCCTTCATTTGGACACCAGTATATTCTGGTCATTGTTGATTATGAACCAATGACCACAAGGTGGTCATCGATTTTGTGAAGAAAAATATCTTCATTCGGTTTGGGGTTCCTAGGGCAATTATCAGTGATGGTGGCACACATTTCACTCATGCCCAGTTTCTAAATTTACTGTGGAAATACAGGGTGAATCATAGGATTTCCACACCTTACCACCCTCAGACAAACAGATAGGTCGAGGTCTGCAATCAGGAGATCAAGAACATTTTGCAGAAAATCGTTAAGGCTGATAGGAAGGATTGGACCCAAAAGCTAGATGATGCTCTTTGGGCCTACCGTACGGCATATTGGTCGGTCCTGGATAGGTTGTGTTAATATGGTGATTTTATCGTTGAAATGAGTATAGTGGTTAACCTAAATCGAGCCTAACCATCTCTTTACAAAATTTTTTTACCTGGCCTACTTGATTTTGTCTTGGTCACTTTTAGGCCCAGGGTCGAACTCAGGGTAGTGGGATTAAAGGTGAATAAGTTTCTATGCCTTTCCTACATTGAATCTCTTCCGTTCATTTACTATGATTTTGGTGTTTTTCTATTTAATATTTTTTTCTGATAATTTTTGTCCTTGAGGTACACCCTCAAAATTAGGTTCTTGGCTTTGAGCCAAATTACGATTTCAAAACTAGTCTTGCTATTCGCAAGACTGAGTACTTCCAAGTCAAGGACTATCTTTTCTCTTTTGTATATTTTTTTATCCCTTTAATGGCAGGAAAGAGAAATAGAAATAAGGTAAATATAGTATACATATGTATATATATTATATGTACATAGCGGTGGGGGTGGAGGTGGAGATGGTGTGTAGCACGGTGTCGATTCGATCGTCGTCTAGGAAGACGCAACCAACAGGACGAAGTGTTGCGTGGAGTGTAGGATGGATGGGTGGATGTGTGCAAAGACGCTTGCTGTACGCGTGTATCGGGGAATATCAGCAACTGATGCAGATATTTCCATGATACAACGTATGGTAGGTGATATGAAAATATATATATGTATGTATATATGTAAATATATATCTATATGTATAAATATGTATATGGTTATAATTATATAGGTGTATATGCAGTTATGTATAAATATATGTATATGTATATATAGATATGTAAATATATGTATAGATAGAAGAACGTATATGTAAATATATATATATTTATAATTAGATATATATATGCGTATGTATATATCACTATATGTAGATATAGATATATATATATAGTAATATATGTATATAGTTATATACAAGTGTATATGTATATATATATAAATATATTACTGTAAGTATCTATGTATATTATGTTGATCTATATATATATATATAGATCTATATATATATATATATATATATATATGTATTTATAATTATAGATATATCTATATTTGTATGTATATTTGTATATATATATACATGTATAAAAATATATTTGTATATATATGTATATATATATATATATGTATCTATACTTATACTTAATTATATAGGTACTACTATATACATAGATATAAGTATATATATATGTATATAAATATAGATATGTATATATATATATAAGTATATAGTAATTTATAAGTGAGTAGGTGTGTGTGTACGAGAGTGTGTGTGTGTGTATGTGTCTGCAAGAGTGAGAGAGTGCTGTGAGAGAGAGAGAGAGAGCGTCTGCTGGAGTGAAGAGGCGTTGTGAGTTAAGTCGTCCGGAGTAGCGGGTGACGTCTGGTGGTCCACGCACATGCGCAGGCGCGTAGGCGCTCGAAGAGGCGGGCGCACGCAGGAGAGAGTGAGCGCAAGGGAAAGATTGTAGCGCACTGTGCTGCGTGGTGAGGCAGGTGTGGGTGAAGACGTAGGCGCAGAGAGAGACATGGGTGTAGGTGCTGGAGCAGGCACGAGGAGATACGCAGGCGCAGGCGTGCGCGGACGGGCTGGCACCGGTAGCGACGTGGAGAGAGAGCGTCAGGTGACTGGATAAGTGACAAACTTACCGTTCACCGCACTGTAGCCACAGTGTTCCGCTGAAACGCCTGAACAGTGGCTACAGTGCACTCTCAGCTCGCGCGACCGGGTGCTGGCGGTTCCGTGAGTGTAGGCACTGCTGAGCGAGCTGGCGCTTACGTGCGGAAGGACTGCTTCGGCTGCTGGTGTGCGCGAAGAGAGGCGAGGGCAGCCAGTAGGCATGCGAGGAAAGATCTGCGCTGGCTGCTGCAGGGGCACGTGGTGGCCTGCGCGCAGGCGAGAGGCCGCTGCGCCGTGCTGCTACTGCTGCCGAGCTTCAAAGCTTGACCCTGCGGCAATGGCAAAGATGCTTGGAACAATGAAATCAGAGAAGAGAACCACCACGCCCACCGGCTCTTTGATGAGCTGGGCAGTGGTGGGACTCACGGTGGTGGTTGTGCACCACTGCGAGGTGCTCCTGCCCGCAGAGTAGCTTCTCAAAAGGAGGAGAGGCTGCATGTGGAGAGGAGAGGGGTGGAGACGGCCTGGAGGAAGCTGCTATGTTATGTCTTTTTGTGTTGGACCAGGCTCTCTTTGCAAAGAAGATAGCCATGCCTTTTTAAAGAAGAAAGAGGCATGCACAGCCATGCCCTGGCTGTGCATGGTTCTACATGGCTGGCAGGGAGTGCTTGCTGCAGAGAATGGCGTGAGGAAGGTCCAGCTATGCCATGCAGCTGTGGAGAATAAAGTCAAATAAAAATAAAACTAAAGATGGTGAATTTACGAGGTAGCACTTGAGGAATTTGTTAATTACAAGGCCATTTTATTCACTCTCCTCCCCTCTCAAATAAATGCGTGCATGCGTTTATTTTTACAAATGCGACTATGGCTACCTAATATGCACTTGCAATGCTAGGAAATAGCACAAGATGGCACAATTTCTGGTGTATTTTTGTTGTGCAATCATACCCCCATGCCTATCTTTTGCTAGTCCCTAGCAAAATAATTTTTTTGTATTGTATTTAGAAATGATCTTAAGCTAAAGATTTTCTTCCGAGGTAACATAGGTGTGTTAATTTTTGGATATTGTGAGAACCAATTATAGAGAAGACTACCAGTATTTTAAGTCTCACATGACATAGATCATCTCTCAACTAACCTAGACTCTTGATATTTAAACCTTAAGTACGATTTCCAGGACCTAGGAGGTTTTTGCCGTACTCGAGAGCTCAAGATATTATGGCTTGTGCTTAGTGAAGGATCAAGACTGACCAGATGAACATTAAGACTCAAGCCCAGGGTTTCATGAATTTTTAAGTGCATGTTGGTCCCAGTTTCAGCTCATGTCTTTGGATTGACCCTTGAAAAGATGACGGAAAACTCAACTCCCATTTTATTACATTTGTGGCTCAAAGAAAATTGGGTATTTGTAACTTGCCCTGAAGAACTTTTGTAGGGGGAAGACTTTACAGATATTTGCGAGATATACTGACTTATTTGCATCTCTCTTTTTTTTTTTTTTTGAAACACGTGTCAATATATCTCTTACAACATTATTTGGTGGAGCACACTTTTCTTTTTGGTGGGAGAGTTCCTTTTTGGTGGAAAGAGTCTCTCCTAAATACAAGACTAAAGCCTGTGATAAAAAGTCTACCTGCGCACATAGGTAAGGACTCCACCTTCCCTAATGAACACTAGGGTTGGATCTTATGTTCACCTGGTCTTTCTTGATATGTGTAGTGTGAACCAAGATTACTTAGGCTCTCAAGTAGAAGCAAACCAACGAATCCTGTACTGGTGTCTCAAGTACAAGAATACATCCTTAGTTAGGAGAGATTCCGATCTATCTCGTCAATGCTCAAGTGAATTAAGCTGAGCCAGAGTGAATCAAGCTTTTGTGGCCAGGAAAGTCTTCAAAACAGTGGTTGAATATCCATAAACACTTTTTTTTTTTTTGTTTCAGCCTTCAGATCATTACTAAACACCATATATATATATTTACAAATAGATGGAAACTGCATGATACCATAAAATACCCAGATCCTGTGGATGCCTATCCACCCCCCATGCCTAACGAGCTATGTCCTCATATGCATGCAGGGTAGGGTAGAGGAACAACGAAAGATCGGGTAACGAGAGCTGAGGTGTAGGGTATACAGCAGGGTGGTAGGGTGGGTGGATGATGGGTGGTAAGGTGAAAAGTGAAGTGAGCGAGACAGTGAAGTGAAAAGTGATGGTGGATGGTGAGTGTTGTTGGGGTGCCTCCAAACGAGCACTGAATTTAACGTCCCCAGCTGGACTCAAAATGAGGCACAAAATTAGTTGCCCTCCAGCAGGGCAACGGTTTCTCCATCGGGGATAGGTTCATGAGTAAGATAGGGTTTCAAATGCTGTCCATTGATCTTAAATTTATGCCCAGATTTGGGATCTTCAATCTCAACGACCCTGTTGGGAAATGGTCTCGAGACCAGGAAAGGACCAGTCCATTTGGACTTCAATTTCCCAGGAAAGAATTTGAGCCAGGCATTGTAGAGCTAAACTTGCTGAGATGGCTCAAATTCTTTCCGCCGAATATGGTTGTCATGAAAAGCCTTAGTGCGTTGCTTGAAAGTTAAGGCAGAATCATAGGCTTCACGATGGAGCTCTTCCAGCTCCTGGAGTTGGAGTTTCCTTTCTCGACCACACAGGTCTGGGTTGAGGTTACATTGGCGAATCGCCCAATAAGCGTGGTGCTCCAACTCCACAGGCAAATGATAAGGCTTCCTGTAAATGATTCTATAAGGAGACATACCAAGGGGAGCCTTGAAGGTTGTGCAATATGCCCAAAGTGCGTCAATCAGCTTGTCAGACCAATCCTTACGGTCAGGCCGAACCATTTTCTAGAGAATTTAGTTGATTTGCCGGTTCGACACCTCTGCCTGGCCGTTCGTCAGAGGATGATATGGGGATGCGATACGATGGTGGACTCCGTATTTCCTCAGAAGTGCCCAAAAGGAAGCATGGGTAAAGTGGTTTCCTCCATCTGAGATAGTGGCTCAAGGGATCCCAAAGCACGCAAAAATGTGGTCTTTGACAAATCGAGTGGATATAACATGGTCAGCACATCGTGTAGGAATAGCCTCGATCCATTTCAAAACATAATCAACAGTCACGAGGATAAATTCGAAGTCGTTGGAAGGAGGAAAGGGACCCATGAAATCAATTCCCCAAATGTCGAAGATTTCCACAGCTAAGATGGGTTGTAAGGGCATCATGTCACAATGTGACATTGACCCTAATGACTGGCACCTAGTGCAATGTTTTGGCATAATTGTGTGCATCCTGGTGAAGGGAGGGCCAAAAGAAACCGCACTGCAACACCTTGGCTGTAGTTTTCCTCCGAGAGAAATGGCCTCCGCAGGCCTAATCATGCGAGAAGGATAGCACACTGGGGAATTCGCTGTCAAGAATATAGCAACGGGTGATCTGGTCAGCACCTATTCGAAAAAGTAGTGGATTATCCCAAAAATAATACTTTGCATCTGCCATGAGACGCTCGCACTGGTTTTTAGGCCAGCCATGTGGAAGGGATCCAGAAGCAAGGTAATTGGCAATGTTGGCATACCAAGGTCCACTTGCCACATTAATTGCCAATAGGTTCTCATCAGGAAAAATCTCATTAATCAGCAGAGTAAGTCCAATATGGTCAAGGTCTAGTCTGGAAAGACGATCAGGCACAACATTCTAGGCTCTGGCCTTATCGCGGATCTCAATGTCAAATTCTTGGAGTAGAAGGATCCAACGAATAAGTCTAGGCTTGGCATCCTTCTTGTGCATGAGATGGCGAATGGCTGCGTGATCAGTGAAAATAATAACATGTGAGCCCAGAAGGTAAGAGTGGAATTTCTCCAGTCCAATGATGATCGCCAATAGTTCTTTCTCAGTGGTAGTATAATTACGCTGGGCCTCGTCCAATGTCTTACTGGCGTAGTATACCACGAAGGGGCATCTATCGTGTCTTTGTCACAGGATGGCTCCGACTACAAGGTCGGAAGCATCACACATGAGTTCAAAGTCGAGGGACCAATCAGGTGGCTGGAGAATAAAGGCCTTGGTGACAGCATTACGTAGCTGCATGAATGATCGTATGTAGTCAGGGCCCATATCAAAGGGTACATCGATTGATAGGAGATGAGTTAAAGGTCGAGAAATCTTGGAGAAATCTTTGATGAATCTCCTATAGAAACCAACGTGTCCCAGGAAGGAGCGGATTTGTTTGATAGAGCCAGCACAGGTAAATCAACAATTACATCAAGCTTAGTTCTGTCAACCTCGATACCCCTATCGGAGATGATATGCCCGAGAACAATTCCCTCGTGTACCATAAAATGACTTTTTTCCCAAGAAAGCACAAGGTTTACATCAATACATCTCCTAAGGATACGGGTCAGGTTGGCAAGACATTCATCGAAAGATGGTCCAAAGATCGAAAAGTCATCCATGAAGACCTCGAGAAAGTCACCCACCATGTTGTGAAATATTGCCAGCATACATCTCTGGAAAGTTGCTGGCGCATTACAAAGTCCAAACGGCATCCTTCTAAATACAAAGGTGTCGAAGGGGCAGGTAAAAGTGGTTTTCTCTTGGTCCCGGGGGTCAATTGCCACCTGGTTGTATCCTGAGAATCCATCCACGAAATAGAAAAATTTATTTCCCGCTAACCGCTCCAGGATTTGGTCAATGAAAGGTAGCGGAAAGTGATCTTTCTTAGTTGCAGCATTGAGTTTCCTATAACCTACACACACTCTCCAAGATGTAGGAGTGCGTGTAGGGATGGATTCGACCCTGTCATTGACTCGGATGGTGAGTCCCACCTTTTTGGGCACGACGTGAATCGGACTCACCCAGGGGCTACCGCTGATCGGGTAGATTATGCCCGCATCCAGCCACTTAATAATTTCCTTCTTAACGACCTCCCGCATGTTAGGGTTGAGACATCGCTGCATCTCGCGGGAAGGTCGAGCCTCCTCCTCCATATATATACGGTGAGTGCACTAGGAGGGGCTAATTCCAGATAAGTCTGATAAAGACCATCCAATGGCTGCCTTATGTTCCATAAGGACCTTAGTTAGTTTGCACTCTTGCTCCTTAGTCAATTTTGAATTGATGATTACAGGGAGAGTTTCATTTGCTCCCAAGAAAACATACTTAAGAGTACTAGGCAGCTCTTTCAGCTCGGGAGTGGATGGTGAAAGATCTGGCATTTCTTGGGACGAGAGTATCCCAGGTGGATCAAAAAACAGGTCAGGAGGAAGAAGTTGGCCCTCAGATTGGCCAAGAATAGGGGCTTCTTGGATAGATGGATCCAAAAGGGAATAGCCCCAGTGAGTAGTATATGGGCTTAATGTCCCAATGTGGAGTTGCAAATCCACCTGATTTGGCGGAAAAGAAAGGGCAATCCTGTCTTCAAGAGTGTGGATCAGCGGTGAGTAGCCCAAATATGACTCAAACCACAAGGTATGGGAAGTGGAGAAAACCTCATCAGAAGTCTAGTCAGGAGAAGGTACGGGAATAGGCAGGGATGGGGGAACGTCACAATATGTGTCGGTCAGGCAATCATCTGTATTTAACGGTAATCTGTAGCAGTTGGAATAGGTCCCAATTAGTTCGATACACGCACTGACGGCCATGTCATCATCAGACGTGTCATCCTCGACACAATCGCAATGAAAGTTCTTGGCTGCCTTGAAGATGTTAAGCTTGAGCTTTTCAGATCCAACGGCAATCTTGATACAGCCCAACTCATAGTCGATATGGGTGCAGGCTGTGGCCAAGAAAGGTCAACCAAGGATGATCAGACAATCACAAAGTGAGTTAGGAACTTCCATATCTAAAACAAGAAAGTCAACAAGAAAATAGAGACTGTTGACCCTAACCACCACGTCTTCCACCACACCCTTCAAAATTTTGACAGAACGATCTGCCAACTCTAACGTGATAGGGGTGGGTTTCAGATTTCCCAAGGAAAATTTTTCGAGCATGATGGTTGGTATAAGATTGATGGAAGATCCTACATCAAGTAGGGCACGGTTAAAATTGTTGCCTTGGTGCTACAGGAAATAAGCGATGTGCCCAGATCTTTCTGCTTCGGTGGTAGATTTGACATTATAGCACAACTCGCATGGGGTGAGAGAACCACCAGATTCTTAGTTTTCTTTGACTATCACCTGGGTGTTGTGTAGTCATTGAAAAATCGGGTGACAGTAGGTATGTGGTCGATAGCCTCGAGCAGGGGTACATTGATTTCAACATCCCTGAACAAATTATGCAGGTTATCAAAGGCCTGCGTATCCTTCTTCTTGCCTTTTGGCTCCCTCAATAGAGCATCAGGGAATGGGACTGATTCTGGCACCAATTTGGGTGTATCATCCTCTCATGAATGCGACACGCATCCCGAATCAGAGGGTAATGAAGAAGACGGGCCTGGATCAGGTCGAGGTAGATCAGCGGTCTACTTGCCGCTCCTCGTAGTGATCGCATTGGACGATGCAGGTCCAGTGGGATCATAAGGCGGAGGAGGGTTCGCAATAGGGACATAGGAGTGAGGTGCTGCAGCGGGATTAGCCTGAAATCCCGGTGGAATGCTCGGAGCCTGCAGAATCTGGTGAACCTGCCCCTGAGAAGGCGTACCTGTGGTTGAGGACCACGGGGTACGAAATTTCGCGGGTTAGGAATAGGTTGGGCGAGAAGAGTGCCCTGAGATCGAGTCGCCATGCGTAGTTGACTGATCTCAGCATTCTACTGCGCCAATTGGTGCTAAAGAGAGGTCATGTTCTCTTCATGGCACTTTGACATTTCCTTCATTCACATCAATTCATCAAGAGGACTTGATGCATGTTCTGCTTGCGATAAGCAAGGACCCGATGGCGGATTTGCCATAGGATTAGACTTGGCCCTTGGGATGACGGGTGCGGACGGTCGCATTGGTCCACCCGTGGGGTTTTGGCGCTGCGGCTTGCTGTACCATGTGAAGTTCGGATGATTTCGCCACCCTAGGTTATAAGTGGTAGAGAATGGGTTATTCCCCAGGGTGCAAGCGTCTTCTATGCTAGAAGACGTGTCTGCATGTAAATATGCGTCCGAGTACAAGGAGGCTTGGTCCTCCATGTCAAGTACTGGCTTGCAGAAGCCAGATCCACATGACTTACCGAATTGCTCGATACGACACTCGGTAAGGAAGGTCTTGATAAGTCCACTTTTGTGAACTATTATATAGCTTAAGTACTATTTAGTTAATTGTTCTTAGTTGTTAATCAATTAAGGGTTATATGGCAATTCACCTTGACCTGCATTTAATTTTATGCTTCAATTTTTACATTTAATAGCATACTTTATGATAATACAATTTATTTAATAAATGCAGGTTAGGTGCAAGATCAAGAGTTAATTTTTACTTATATAAGACGTCTGGGACTTGGATTCGATGTCTGGAAATATTAATTGCAAATACGTGGCATCATATTTTTAAGACGTCTGATGCTCCATATAGACATCTGATGGAGGAACCGGCTGTACTTATCTACTGTTCCAACCACTCGCGATCGTCGCGAGTAGTTGGAGATACTTGCAGCCAAAGGAAAAGGAGGAGAGTGGGGTTCAAAAAGAGGCGGCGTCCACCGAGGATAGGGTGATCTTCCTCCCCTGGCGGGCATCTTCTCCCTCTCACCACTGTGGAACAAATGCACTCTGTGTTTCAAGCTTGCACCGTGGTCTCTGTGACATGCAACTTCCCTCCACAAGTGCCTACCTGCTTGCCAACTTCCAGCGCCCCTCATCACCTTCCGTCCCTGCCACATCAAGTGCTTGCGGGCACCGCACCATCAGCCTAACCACAACACGCCCGCACGCCTCCTTCCTGCAAGTAGATTGCAGCGCCCGCATGCCATCTCCCGCGCCTTCTCTCCTGCTCATGCGCCTTCAAGCCAAGGACCATCAGTGCACCCTCAACAGCAGGCGCTCTCTACCCGCCTTCACCCTATAGTGCCCGCACAACCCGGCCACACGCAAGCGACCTTGCAGCGCCCGCAGACACCGCACCTCCAGCCGCGCCCTTGTGGCCAAGCGCAGTGCGCAACTGCATCGCGCACCACCCTGCAGCACGCACCACCCGCTCGCACGCAAGCCGCCCTAGTGCAGTGCCCAGAGCCACCCTACTGTTCATCTTCTTCCCCAAAATAACCCATCGCCGGCCGTCCACCTCCAACTGCAGCCATCTCCACGTGCAACGAAGCTTCATTCCAACAGCGCCATCGACTCTGCCTTGCCCTCACATGGTTGCCCACACTCGCGGTAGCCCTTCCCGCCATCCCTATGCATCTCGCGCACAAGCCACTGCCGACAGCATCCAAGGCTCCAACCGGCCGCCGCCGGTCACCTCCGTCGACGCCACGACCACCAACACGAAGCCCACATCCTGGCAGATCGATTCCGAGAACCGCACCTCCAGTCGCGCCTTCTCCTCCGCATAAGCACGAGGGAACGAAAACCCCTGTTTTGCTATAGTGATTTATCCATTAATATTTACCTTAAATGCCATTGCAGAAATTCCTATTCATTTATTTTATGCATTACATTATTGCAGTGAAATTGCATAGTCCTCCTAATTCACTTAAATTATTTGCACATATATATATCATATGAATGATTGAATGCATGGGTTATGGAGAACAAGTTATGTTTTAGAAATTAATATTTACGGTGCTTACCGGTATAGGGATCACTATTTTACATGTTATTATATTATGGTGAATTTGCATAATAGCACCTACATTCTTGGTTAATTAGTTAAAACAAGCATTTAGGTGAGAAAAAGAAAAGCACGAAGTAGCGAGCATATCTGTTGAGTTTCCTGAATAAACGACACATTATTTATTAATTTAAATAGGCTAATTCCTCCCTGTGGAGATGACCTAACTATTTGTGGTTAGATTTCAAAAATTTAAATATTTTGAAAAGCGATTTTCTACCATGCGATTAAATACAATGACACATCATTTTATGATAAAGTTTTCAACGAAAATAAAGATCGCTCTTTCAAATGGTGCTGTTGCCGGGGAGGAAAAATTCCTATTAATTTTTCAGGAATTTTATGTTATTTTTATGCTATTTTAAAAGCTTTTCTGAACTACTAACTGTGGATTTTCTTCTGTGCAAAAACACGCGACGAATGCGACGGACGCGTACGGCGGAGATGATCTTTTTGATGGACCTTGACTCCACCTGGAGGATGACAACAAGAACACGTGGGCCTTGATCCCACATATTTAGGCTTACGGAGAAGCCTATTTCTGATTTAGGCAGTTGGTCTTAGTTAGATTTAGTTAGATAGACATTAGAATTTAAATTACTGTCTTTTGGGCCCTTGTTGGTTATTTTTGGGAATATGTTCCCATTTATTTAGATTATAGGATTATTTGATTTATTTTAAACTGCATTTCAGTTAGTTAGTTAGATTAGGTTTGTTTGTTATTATTAATTTAAAAAAAAAATTTCGAACTGCCTGCTAGAAGCTGCATATCTATGGGATGATCATCTAGGATTGAATGAGCAGCATCTAGTTTATTTTTATTGCACTGCATTCATTATTTCACGAAGAAAGCTGGAGTAAGGTACGTCTTCTTTTGAGCATTAATTACTTCTCATGCATATGCATTGAACCTAAATCTAAGACCACTAAAGTCTTGAATAAAATTAATTCAGTGGTCACTTTAAATAAATTGGGACTGTTAAGAGGTTGGACTTTAAAATCTATGACTAAAAATTGTATGCAAAAGGATCCTGTTTGCGGAATTTCGAAAAAAAAAATCAAAACACGATCGTATGCTTGCACACTTGAGACACTATGCACCTCACATAAGGTCACTAAATAAATTTCTACCTCTCCTCTTTTGCACCACAAGGGAAGTTAGTCGGAAATCAACAAGCCTATCCAATAAGTTACTTCGGTTCCTCATGTGTGGGATTGATTCGAGACTTCCATCCCTTGCGAGTATGTTATAGGCACAAGCGAAGGTTGGCCTAGGAAGCGTAATTTTTGCAAAACTTGTTTGGCCACCAACTAAACATATAACTCTAAGACCTACAATCTACTAAAAACAGATCCCGTTGAATTTGCGTTTGCTTTGACATTAGAACTCTCTAGGAAGTTTTCTACTAAATTTTGCTAAAGCCTAAGAGAGTTAAAATTGTTTTGCTTAAAGAAATGGATTATTCTTACTCCTATCATTCAGATTATCAGAGTCAATACTTCCCATCTTTTAATCAGGATCCCATGCTCTGAGCGTATCCATCTTTTGATGGGTACATTGATAATTCATGGGATCATTCTCATTCTTACCCTGGGAGTACTAGCTTGATAACTGCCACTTTTGAGCAGAGCCTAGGAGCGGGATTCTCCAATCCTGACATCCCTACTTTCATGCAAACACCCAACCCTCCCACCCTTCATGATTTTCCGTATCGAGGTTGGACCGATACCCCTAGGCAACCAGAGCCTGAAATTGACTATCCTCCCCAACCTGATAATAGTAGCCTCTCCTCTTTTATGATAGAAATGCAAAAACAACAAAAGGAAATAATGGAATCAATGGGAGAGATGTTGAGGAATAGTCAACAATTAAATGAAGAAATAAGACAACTTAGCTACACGGTTTCCAATAATCCTGATCCCTACCCATCCAATCATGATCATGAAAATAATTCTGAGGTACTTAATGACAATAGGGATCCATTTTCATGTAGCGATCACTTAGACTCTCCCAATGGGACGCAGCCACTAGAGGACAACAATCATAGTGATTATCCACCTGAACTATATTGGAGTCAAAACCAAGGGAAGATTATTGTTCCTACCACTTCCCCTCTTGATTATTTGGTGGATTCCCATTCTACTCTTAGTGAGCCTACTCCTGACCCTCCACTTAGGGAATCAACACCCATCATTCAATATCCTGATGATTCAAATGTACCTAATGAAGGTGACCCTAATGGAATGGAGGATGATCAATTCTGGTCTCAGGGATAAGACGAGTCTAATTCTAAAGATGAGGATACCCAAATAGAGGAATCTGGACTGAAAATCTGGAGTGATTCACAGGAGAATTATTTATCATTTGAGGATTTACCTCCAGAGGGTAGAAATAATATGATTAAATCTAGATTCCTTCTTTCTTTTGGGAGTCATCCTCCATCAAAACAGGAGTTGATATTAGAGGAGGACGAACAAAATAATGAGAAGTCTATGGCAGACTCTTGGGGACAAAACACATCAATTAAGGATTTATACCCCGAGAAGAAAGATGAATTCAATGATATAGCCTTCCTTCAAAATATTAAGACTGATCCTCTTTTAGAAATAATTGAGGATACTGATCCAACTCCTAATGAATCACATATACACCCTGACAAATATTCCAGTGAACCAAACAAATCTAGGGATGAGCTGAATGATAATGATTCTTACATTTTGACCCTGCCATCAAAAAGTTGTAGTTTGGAGTCTACCCTTGATTCAAATATGACTCCGATCTTTAATGCTAGGTAGGATAACTTGAAGTTGTCTACTACTGTTAGGGACTGTATACAATTCGAATCATTGTTGGAATTGGACCTAACACCTACTAAGCCCTCATTGGACTTAACCATTACCTTCCAACACTACAAACAGCCCTTATACTCCCTTATCGATCCTTGGCTCAGATCTCTGCTCATGTACATTCTTGCTGGAGAATATATCAGGCCAGTACATCCTAGGGTAGAATGGCGAGTATGGATTGATGCGTGTACTTTTACTCTCGCCATTCAAGGGTTTGAACTAATAATGTGTATATCTTTTAAAACCTGTCCTGCTCTGGAGGATCCTTGTTATCCTCCACCTATTACATTTCGGGAGGTCCCTTTTCATATTTCGTTTATTATCCCTAAACCTCCCAAGGTAGCTAACGAGGTTTTTCGCTTTCATATCTTCTGGCGAGCATTTGGAATTACATTGCATCATCAGCTCGCCAACATCCATGGTTACCTGTTTTCTAGGCCTGCACTATTATGCATATTCTTAGGGCCTAACCTTTTCTGTTTGGAACCAGACTTACAGGTTCCTTATAAGTCTGGCTGCTAACAGAAAATGCAGTGCTTATTGGGAGGCAACCCAGCAAATTGTGCCAGGTGATATTTTTCCTTTCTCCTCCTGTTTTAATTTTATAATGGGGACATTGCAGGATTTAGGCATGGAGGAGTGCATTTGCATTTTAGGAAGTATTTATGCATTTAGGTTAGTATAAAAAAAAAAAGAGAGTTGAAAGGGTTAGTCCTTAGCAAAATAACTTTCTTATTGGAGGTTCTTCTTCTGGATTATTTCTTAAGTTTTGAATCCAATGCATTTATTTCACATGCACGTAGATTTGGTAATGGATCCTTGAGGATAACCAATGAGCATTTGTTAGTCTACTGAACCCTTGGACAATTCATAGAGAGTCAGGCATACTATCTTCTAGTAAATCCACCTCATATTTGTGAGATGAAGTAGAGAGATTACTGGTGCGCTAAGTCTAGTGCAAGGACTCTTAAGTTCTGGATAATTAGATGATGATACTTCAGAGTTAGGCACTATGGTGGATGATATCTTATTTTCACTCTCTGTTCCTGGGTGCGTACTTTGAGTGAATTCCTGAGAGTCACCAAATAAGGTAGATACACAGAGATTGAGTCTTAATAAAGCTATAACTATGGTGGATGGTTATGACCGTCCTTCATAGAGTCCTCAGCTGAAGGAGGGTAATAGTGTCAAAGGTCAGAAATATGCCTGTCCTATCCATTCTTTCCCGGTGCCGAGAATAGGCACTTCCACCAAATAAGCCACATAACTTCCTCTTGAACGTCGTCATCCCTAATAATGCCTCGTAAATAAAAGTCTGTATTGTGTTGTACTGATTAAAAAAGAAACAAAAATAAGAAGAAATTAGAAAAAAAAAGAAAGAGAGAGAGAGAGCGAAAAGAAGAAAAAGAAGAAACAGAAAGAAGAAAAAGAAAAAAATAGTTATATTACAAAAAAAAAAAAGTCAAAGTTTCTAATGTTTCTGAGGCAACAGAACACCTATTGCGTTCCACCAAATATGACCCATACCTACCTTATAGTATTTCTGATCGCCTGAATACTGGTTGAGGACTCTAACTTATAAAGTTATTAGGACTTTAATTGAAGTGTGGATGCCATGAGAGGCCACCAAATAGTGAGTACAATTTCTAGATCTAGCAAGATTCGTGATCTCGGAAAGAAAAAAAAGAGTGCCCAGGAACATTAAGAGCACAGTTATGTAGCCTCTCTCAGAGTTGACTTGTCTAATAGTTTAGAGAGCTAGAGTCTACAGTACTAGACTATATGTAGCACCAGTTGAGTGTGTGCCACCAAATGCAAATCTATTCAATTTGATATCTCCAACCTAAGCCAAACGCTGGGGTCAAATTTCAAATTATCATCTGCTTTATCCTCGAGGGAAGTGGTTGCCTATCTCGACAGGAATTTTTGCCAAGGGTGATGTATGAACTCCCAATGCGAATCGGCTCTTTCACATGGATCCGTTACCTAGGTTATCAGCACTTCACATTTGTCTGGATTTCTAAAGTTTTGAAATAAAATCAGAAGAAGTCTTCTGATTACTTCTATTATTCATTTGTGCTAGGGACTAGCAAAACTTAGGCATGGGGGCATTGATAAGTCCACTTTTGTGAACTATTATTTAGCATAAGTACTATTTAATTAATTATTCTTAGTTGTTAATCAATTAAGGGTTATATGGCAATTCACCTTGACCTGCATTTTATTTTATGCTTCAATTTTTACATTTAATAGCATACTTTATGATAATATAATTTATTTGATAAATGCAGGTTAGGTGCAAGATCAGGAGTTAATTTTTACTTATATAAGACATCTGGGACTTGGATTGGACGTCTGGAATTATTAATTGCAAATCCATGGCATCATATTTTTAAGACGTCTGATGCTCCATATAGGCGTCTGATGGAGGAACCGGCCGTACTTATCTACTATTCCAACCACTCGCGATCGTCGCGAGTAGTTGGAGATACTTGCGGCCGAAGGAAAAGGAGGAGAGTGGGGTTCAAAAAGAGGCGACGTCCTCCGAGGATAGGCTGATCTTCCTCCCCTGGCGGGGATCTTCTCCCTCTCACCACTGTGGAACAAATGCACTCTGTGTTTCAAGCATGCACCGTGGTCTCTACGCCCTGCAACTTCCCTCCACAAGTGCCTGCCCGCTTGCCAACTTCCAACGCCCCTCATCATCTTCCGCCCCTGCCGCATCAAGTGCTTGCAGGCACCGCACCATCAGCCTACCCACAACATGCCCACCACCTCCTTCCTGCAAGCAGACCCCAGTGCCCGCATGCCATCTCCCACGCCTTCTCTCCCACTCATTACAGTTAGACCTGATAGGAAAGACTAGTCCCAAAAGCTCGATGATGCTTTATGGGCTTATCGAATGGCCTATAAGACCCCTTTGGGTACTTTGCCCTTTCGGATTGTGTATGGAAAAGCGTGCCATTTACCTGTTGAGTTGGAACAAAAAGCACTTTGGGTTATTCAAAGTGTTAACATGGATTTAGAGAAGGCAGGTAAGGCACGACTTCTAGAATTAAGTGAGCTTGAGGAGTTGAGGAATGATGCTTATGACACCTCTCAAGCTTATAAAGAAAGAACTAAGGTCTTGCATGATAAGTTTATTCTTCGAAAGACCTTTGAGCCCAACCAACAAGTCTGACTTTTCAATTCCAGACTTAAGCTTTTTCCTGGGAAGTTAAAATCTCATTGGGATGGGCCTTACATAATCACTAAAGTATTTCTGCATGGAGTTGTGGAGATAAAAAATCCTTCCTCTTCAGCAACTCCCTTTATCGTCAACGGTCAACGGTTAAAACCGTACATAACTTTAGATGGCCATCTGGTTGATGAAGTCACTCTTGAGGAGCCTTAGCTCCTACCATTCTCCGCCTCAGGTAATATCTTCCTTTAGCTATTTTTGTTTTCAATGAGGACATTGTTTGAACCAGGCATGGGGGAGAGGACCTGAGGCATTTTGTTTATAGCATGCATATATAAAAAAATAAAAAGAAGAGAAAATGAAAAGAAAGAAAAAGTTTTGAGCTTAACTGGCTAAGTTCTGCAGTCTTAAGCAAATCAGAACTCTAGGGTAGACTAAGTTAATTCTAGGGTCAAACTTTAGAAGCTAAATGAGCTACTAGCTTTAGACCTTTATGGTCCTTTGTGGACTTAAAAACTTAAGTAGGAGTTAAGTTGCGGACCATTCCTCAAGAGGTTGAGGAAGGGAAGCTAGGGTTTGAGTTAAAAGGTGGGGTAGTACCTGGAGTCTTATTCTACCTTTTGGTTTACGGGTCCTTGTAACCCAAGCATCCAAATTTCACACACATGGTCTGGTAATTAACTTAATTTCTGTCTTCCTGAAAAGAGATTTGGTTCTCTTAGTTTTGACTTAGGAGAGGCTTGAAAACACATTTTGATTGGAAGAGTTCCTTCCGCAGGAGAGGTGGAGTATATACTCACCTTGAGGATGCGATGATAACATATAGCTCCTCGGCGCTTGTCTCTTAGGATATCCATCCTACTGGTGGCATGTAAGCGCATTGTGCGGTTCAGGTACCATGGGCGGCCCTATCTCAAAGTGCCGATTGCCGTAGGCCTAAATTCACTTAAGAAATCCATGGGCGATACTATCTTGAAGTGTCGATTGCCAGGAGTTCTTGGGGTCGTTATGGGCGGTGCTATCTCGAAGCATCGAAAGCCAGGCACCCTTCGAGGTATGGTAATGGGGACAATGAATCCGACACAGACCGTTTTGATAGCTGATCTGAGGTTAGACTTAGAAGAATCAAACAATCAAAAATATATATATATATATATAATAATTTTCTTTAACTTAAATAACTCAGACCATTGCACAAGCACGGATGCTTTAATCTCAGGGATCAATAACTTTAGGGTAGAGTCAGAAATCAGGGAAACTTGTGCCTGTAAATCATCTTTAGTCGACCTAGTCTGTAACTTAGCAACTACTTAGGAACCTTGGGTCTAGAGTCTAAACTTAATATGCTTCTGAAGGAAGATCAAGTGGGTTGACTAGTCTACTTGGAGTGCTAGGATTAGCTTAATTTTGCTAGGGACTAGCAAAAACTAGGCATGGGGGTATTTGATTAGCCCATAGTTGTGGACTATTAAAGTATTTAAGTGCCTAGAAATTAGGTTAATTCTAACATTTATTTAGCATAATTAAGATGTAAATAGATTAATTCATATTTTTAATTTAATTACATAATCCATGCATTGCTTTCATATTTTAAGTGCATTTAGAATTAGCTTTGAATGACATTATCTATTTAGTTAACCAATTAGGTACATTATTTTCATTAACATAAAAGTTGATGGTCTGTATATAAATGACCATAATATTTTAACATTATTTTCTTTATTCTTCTTCTTGCAGGAACGGCTGGCTGCCGCTTCAACGCCACCAGCTGCCGCAGTCAGGAACCCACTCAAGGAGGAGCGGATGTGTTGGATCTGGTCGCTCAACTAATTTCAAATTTGTGCAGGCCACTACAAAAGGAGGAGGGAGGCAGCCAAGCTCGGGATGCCTCCACCACCAACCCACCACTGTGTAGAGAGATCTCCTCTCTTCCATTCCACACCGTTGGCCTCAACCGTGGCGGCGAGTCTCCACCACCGTGGGCGTGCGGTGTGACAGGCCACACCGCCATCCGGAGCTCGTCCGCATTACCGTGAGCACCTTAGCGTGCATCTCCCTCGCCGTCGTCACCAACAACAACCGCCGTAGCTACTGTGCAATCACCCTTTCTGTCAGATAAGACGTCAGGGAAATTTCCCGGACGTCTGAAGTCCACCCCCCACTCCAGCAGCAATCTCCGTCCTCCCACTTCACTTCCACCAACCACACCGCAGCAGCCACCCACTCACCTCCAGCCGCACGTAAGGCGTGCACTGCCTCCAACACCTCACCGCCCACGCATGCCCACGCCCTCTAGCCTCACCTGCAGAATCACTCCCACGCCTGCAGCGCCTTCCGCCAACAGTGCGCGCTCCCGCTTGCCGTGCTCACCGCCAACAGCAGCTGTAGCACAGGCTGCAGCTACCTCCGCCAGAGCTTGTCCGGCCGCCTCCGGCCACCGCGTGACACGCCACCACCACCATTTCGTAGTCCTCAGTCCAAGGAACTTCATCCGAGCTTCCTGCGTCTGGCCGTCCACTCCTCGTCACGCACCGCAAAGGGGAAAAAATCCCCTGTTTAATCGAGCCATTAAAAATTACATTTTCTGCCATTGTCAATTTTTATTAATATCTTATTGATTCTGCATTGCGACAAATATCCTCTAGTTACTCATAATTGCTATTTCAGCATTGTTTCTTGTTTCAACCTTAATCTGAAGGCAAGTCTGGCTTGATTCTTATCCAAAGTAACTACGAACAAACATTTTTAATTGTTGTGAATTTAAATACGTCATTACCTCCCTGTGGATACGACCCGCTCCTCTACGAGTGGTTATTTCTTTCTAAATATTGATTAGTCATTTTTTCCACCACATAAAACTGCAAACGACTTTAAAGCAAACAATCGACTCATCAACTAGCAACTTGCTAGCCATACCACCGTAGATAGTTCATTAGCTAGCCAATTTTCGAAGAAACTGCTAAAAAGTGAGTCAGTGCAAAAAGTGTGTAGATGCTTTGGCATAAAGTCCCCTAAATCAAAGGGTGGGTTGATAAGTCATATACTTATTACCCCAATTTATTGACCAAATCAAAAATGAATTTGAATTGGCGAGGACTCGAGACTAAGTCTACATTTGAGTGGACACCTAGGCTAATTAAGCCCGAAGACCTTAAGAGTCTAAGTGATCAAGTCCTATCTTATCGTTTCCTAAAGTTAATAACTTCCAAATGCCTAAGTTATCTTCTCTTAATTCTTTTTTTTTCAAATTTTTTTAAAAGAAAATAAAAGAAATTCTACAAGGCTAATAAAATAATTTCAAGATTAAGTACCCACCCCCCTTACCTTAATGATGCAATGTCCTCATTGCAAAAATAAAGACATGAAAAGGGTGGAGTAAACAAAATATCACTTCAATACCGTGGGAAATTTGGTCAGCTCCACAGATAACGTGAAATATAAACACTTGCTAAGTTTAATGCCTTCAGCTAGGCATAACATACATACAAGGAAGAAATTTAGAATTCACAAGTGCGGGCCAGAATCAAAATCAAAAGGTTGATCCTAAAACCTATCATCAGAAGATGACCACAGATGTGGACCAAGTTATGATGCAGACCAATGCCCCAAGGTTGAGTGGTTCTAAGGTTCTGGATGAAAATCACCCAAAATCGAATATTGTTGTATTTACGGGGCTGGCCTTGTTGTTTGGTGGTGTACAACCCAGGACTAAAGTGGCGGACAATGGGTAGATTTCTTTCACTAGATTTAAATGTCCACTTAATGTTCATCTCTGAAAAGTAATCAGTTATTTTGAGCTTGGATTGCATGTGAAAGATATCGTAAGGGTCCTAGTAGAAAGTAGGTGGTTTCAAATCAATAGGTACCCTTAGGTCCAAAATCAAATTTCCCTCAGAATTAGCCTCCCAAATTTTTATTTCAGCAATTCTATCTTCAAACATCAAGGGCTCAGGCTCCGGGACCTCTAGCATATCATTCACCCCATATTATTCTCCCAAGTTCAGAAATCGTGGTTGAATCAAGATTGACTTGGGCATAATGATCCTAGATGTTAGGTCTTCGGGGTGCAGATGAGGAATGGGGTCACTGATTGAATCATCAAGTAAATGAGGATTTGAATCCTCCAAGTTAGACCTAACTGAATCAAAATCTTCAATGACTGGGATATCAAATGGTTCGTCATGCTCCTCAAGCCCATTTGTCTCACTAAAATCATCTTCCTTAAGCTCAAGTGAGACTTCACTAAGAGATTCCTCACCCTCATAATCAAAGAATCCATGATCCTCATTTATATATGTCTCAAAATCATATGTCATTTCATGGTCCGTGGAGACATATTTTCCGTCATTCCCTAGCTCTAGGATCTCGGGTGAGAAACTCGATTCATCCTCAAAGGGTTGCTCTAGCCCAACCTGGTCATCGCCAATCTTAGAATATGTATTCCCCCTGACAGACGCCTGAGCAGGTTCAGACATTGGCTCTCCTGAACGGGGTTCATCTTGAGAATCATCCAAAGATTTGATTGGGGCAACCACAAATTTCATCCTCAACCATGACAACTTCCAAAGAAGAAACTCACCCAGGTCCCTATATCTAACATTTTGGAGCAAATCCAATAAAGAGCTATTCAGCTCATCAATTATTTTTATCATAGGCTCTAATGCTTCAGTGCATGGTGTTGGTTGAGCCTCTAAAGATTGTATAGTGTTCCTCAAATTAGACAACACCCTATCTTGGATTTGGTTCACCTGAACTGATTAGTTCGGTTCAGGTTTGGGTGGGTTCAAGTTAAATCTATGGGAGTCAAGATATCAAGGTTCTCGGGTCCCTCCATGATAGTAGGTCATTTCAGGTTGTTTAAAGGTTGGTGGCGACCTATATTCAGCATAATTCTAGGGAGGGTAAGTGTTATAATCAGCATATCATTCATGGTTGAAGTTTTGGTTAGGTTGATCATCAAAGGATGGAGATCTATAATCATTGTAGCTCTAGGAAGAATAGTAAGCATACTATTGTTGTCTAGGGTTAGGCCCTGGACACTGAGATCCAGATTCATATCCCCAATAAAAGTTATCCTGGCTAGTGGATGGGTAATCATAAGTCAAGTTAGGATAGTAATCATCTTGAGGATACGTGTTTGTAGGAGGGTAGGATTGGAAATGTGTGAACGATGTGGAAGGATACATTATAGAGTAGGAGGGAAAATAGAATAGAGAAAGGTGCCCTGCAGTACAATCAACCAAACCTGGCCTTATATGGGTACCCTAATGACCTACAGACTCCCACGAACCATCTTGAGATTATAAACGATTTAGTCTACTTTTATCCGGTCAATCCAACCAGTTAGAAGGAGGGATTGGGGAGAAGGTTCTTCCTTTGGCTTGCACCTCCAGTTCCTATTGTAACCCCAGCCACGGTCGCTTGACGCTACTCCCCTAGCTAGACATTAGATGGACTAGTAGAAGCAGACTAATCGGAAAAAATCTCAGTCTGAGCCCCGAAGAGCGAATCAATCCTTAAGGCCAACATCTATTCTATTTTAATTAGGCTTGGGATGATTGTGCTCCTGGAAATGTGATAGCCCCTTTAGATGGGTTGTACCCTTAATGATCAATTAAAATGTGTGTGCATGCACAACTAGGGTTTGCAAACAAGGTTTTTTGATGATGCGCCTTTTAGGGTTTAACCTTGTTTAGTTGCTTTTAGGGTTTACTCTTAGGTATATTCAATCAAGTTTAGGAGAACACACCAAGTTTTGAAAGCACGGGTGTAGATATGTTATTTAAAAATAAAAATAATGTGGAGTGTCTGGTTCAGCCCTAAGAATCAACCCTAAGTGGCAAGCTACTTGATGGATCACTTTTGTCGTAAGTGGTGCGGCCCAAACAGTTTAATCAATTGGCCTATTGCACCACTTAGTTAAGGCACACAGAAATGTTTTACCTATTCAAATTTATACTCACTTATTTGTGTGTTGAGTTAACTGTACTGGATCCATAGGTTAGATCCCAGTTAAGTGGTAGAATCGATGTGATTGTGCAACTTAGGGTGAGAAGTTGTGGGTGTTAAGTGTGTAGCTTTTAGAAAATCCTACAAGAGAAGTATTTTCTTTCTTTTTTATATATGCGAGGGTGAGATGAGTTGAGGTGGCAAACAAATAACCAAATCTATCCGATGGTTTATAAAAAGCACCTAAGTTGATTTGGGTTTGAGTTATTAGTGTGCTGAAATGAACTAGTGGGTGGGGGTGGTGGGGATAAAATTACAAAACCTTGATCTGCACTTCTCTCCGATCTAACTGCTCTGGCCCGCCTCGAATGAGTACCTACAATCACAGTAAGATCAGAGAGAAAGTGAGATAAAAGTTTGGTAAGGTGGAAAAACATGGAAAAAGAAAACCAAAGAGCATTGCCTCCCTGGCAATAGTGCCAAAATGATGTGGGCACGCTTCACGAATTAGAAATCGGGGTTTGGAGGACCCATCATAATAGCTCACAAAATGTGTCTATCAGATAAAATTTATTACTGAAACTCAAAAAGTGAGTCCTGGGTCAAACAAAGGGAGGCAAACATTTGGTTTTGAAAATCCACATTTCTCATTTATTTGTTTTTGATCGTTTTTATCTTTTCTAATATTTTTGGTATTTTTAGCAAGCAAGAGATCAGGTCGATGACTTCTAGCTAATCTACTTGTAATAATATAAGAGAGATAGACAAAAATAGAGAGAAATAATCATCTATTTATAAACGAATGTTTGTTACACTATGAAAGTGGAAAATCTACACTACGAAAGCATAAAAAGATAGAATGAGTTGAGTGAAATCCCCCTCGACAGTCGCTCGGAGGATGACTTGCTTTGACGTCACCTAGAGGAAGGTGGTGAGGAGTGGGACTAAGGAGGATGGAGCTAGAGGACAAAGGATGGGGCAGGACGGCATCGTGGCGATGATCTTCTTCCCGAAGGGTGGTGAGAGGATGGCTACAGGATGCTCCACGAATGAGGATGAGGGGAGGGAAAATTATTCGATTTTCTACTCTAGCAGAGCATCCTGAGCTTGGGACAACCTCTCTTTAGAGCGTTAGACGTGAAGAGAGGAAGAAAGGAAGAGATGAAGAAAAATGGGAGGGGTAGGGGTCCTTTTATAGTGGAGGAAAGAATCAAATTTGTATGTAGGACATTTAGTGATGGTCATAAATGTCACTGAAGATCTACCACAAATGTCGCTGTAGACAGCCCATGCACCCATGCTGCCGCTACGCTGGCACGTGCTCTGCGCGCCATGTCACGTACCTCCGTGCGCTACATGCTTGCGAGCGCTTCCACTGCGCGTGCACATGCGCCCATGCTACTATGCACATGCATGCGCAGCACGTGCACATGGGCGACGTGGGTTGCGCCATGTGGCGAGAATTGGGCCATCCATCTTCTTTTTGTTGTAGGGCTATTAGAGAGGTTGGATTGAGTTGATTTTCGTGTTGTTGGGCTGCGATCGTCAACTAGAATTTATCCATGTGGTCAGATTTGTCATTTGAAGCTCCAAATTACATCACCTAGTCCCTTGGCTGTTGATCTTTCTCGAACTGCATATGGTGCTATAGGACTTCGATTGAGACGATTTTGGAGGCATCGAACTCCGATCGTCATCTTGATCTGGTCTGTATAGTCGGATTGTCAATCCGAGGCTCCGAAATAAATATCCTTCTCTCCTAACCGCAAAAAGGATGCAATTAACCTAAATTATATACAACTACTCAAAATGTAGAATGATGCATGCTATGCAATATTTATAACATGAAATGCAAATCTAAGCCTAGGAACATTCATGAATAGGCATTTTACCCTCAATAATTGTGTCTAAATCATGGAATGCCTGGTTCAGTCCTAAAAATCAACCCTAAGGGGCAAGCTAGTTGATGAATCAATTTTAATTTGAGTGGTGCGGCCCAAATAGCTGAATCAATTGGCCTATTGCACCACTGAGTTAAGGCACACAAAAAGTCTTAACCTTGTCAGATTTCTACTCACTTATGTGTATTGATTTGAAGTGTACCAGGTCCACAAGTCAGATCTCGGTTAAGTGGTATAATCAAAGTGGAATGGTGTGCCTTAAGTCAATAGTTGTGGGTGTTTAATGTGTGTCACTTTCAGTAAATCCCACAAGAGAAGAGTATTTTTTATATATATATGCAGGGATGAGATGGGTAGAGGTGGAAAACAAACAACCAGATCTATCCTAGGGTTTATAAAATGCACGTAAGTTGATTTGGGTTTGAGTTATTAGTGTAGTGAAATGAAATGTAGGGTGCGGGTGGTGGGGGAAAACTTACAAATGTCTCTACCCACACTTTACTCCAATCTACAGCCTTCGGCTCCTCCACTGAGTTCCTGCATGACAATAAATCGAAGAAGAAAGATAGGTTAGAAAAATATGTAGGTAATGCGGGAAAACACGAGAAAAAAAACCAAAGAGCGTTGCCTCCCCGGCAACGGTGCCAAAATGATTACAGCGAGATTCGCACGTGGAAAGGGTTCGAGTTTGGAAAACCCATCGTCATAGTTCGATTCACGAGAAAATCCATCGGTTAGATAAAATTTACTACCGAAACTCGAAAAGTGAGTCCCGGGTCGAACATGGGGACGAAAAGGTTTTGTTTGAGAAATCTGCATTTTGCTTTTATTTGTTTTTATCATTTTTATCTTTTCTAATTTTTTTTAGTATTTTAATTGAAAAAGAGATTAGGTCGATGAATTCTGGCGAATCTACCTACAAAATAAAAAGAGAGTGACAGGGAGAAACAATCATGTATTTTTATAATCAAATGCTTATTGAGGATCTATTGGAAGACCTCCAACCACAGATAAAATGCACCAGCAGGAAGCTCCGGCGAGGATGGCTGGCCACCTAAGGGGGCCCGACAGCCACATCACTGGTTCTGATGGACGGTTGGTATGGCATTCACAGTCTTGGAGAAGAAAAGAGCGAGGCGTCCAGGCATTTGATGGAGTTAGGGCTGTCGACAAGAGGGGGTCTCACGTTGGGTGGTCACGGAACCGTAGGGAGGTGATCTGCTTTAGATGTCGACACCGTGGGCACTTGGTGGCGATGTGCCTCTGGCCAGTGTTGTGCTTGGCATGCAGGGGCTATGGTCACAAGCAGGACTACTGTTTGACAACTCGTGGTGGATCTGGGGGCAGGATGCGCATTGCACCCCTATGGGTGAGGCACAGCTGCCTCTCCCACCTCCCCCACTAGCTTTCAGGGGGCACAACCTGGATGTGGAGATTCCCCTGAGTGAAAACATTAAGGTGGCGGAATTGGTTTTTCAAGGAGCTTTGATTGGGGAAGTAATGATGGGCACTGTATCTTTGGAGATAGCTCGACAACTGGTAAACTCTCTTTCCCTCTCGACTGATGCTTGGAAAATTGCAGTTATCTCCCCTTCGCGGTTTGTGCCCTTTGATTTGGGGTAGCGGACGTCGAACATCTGTGTTTTCGGTCCAGTAATTTGTGTGGATTGACAGTGTTGTGGCATTTGGTATCCCCTTTTGATGGATCCTTGCCTGAGTGACCACATCAAAGAGATGACCCTAGATAAGGTTTTCTTGAAATCAAAGGTATGCCTCTGCACCTGAGGTCTAGGGCAGTGGTGGAAGATATGGTTGTTGGGTTTGCGTCTGTGGAAAAGGATGCTGACATTGATCTGACTGAAGGAGATGCTAGTGTTCTGAAGGTGAGGGTGGATGTCTTCAGGGATGGATCTATTCCAGATAAACTGATTATCCGATGTGGGGGAAGCTCTTGGATGTTACTCTTGAATTTTCATGTGGCAAACAGGTGTGTGGAGTCGAGTCATCACCTCCCCTCTTATGCTGAGGTGCTGTGAGCTAAAGCAGGCTCTTTACTGAGAAATTGTGCAAGTTAGGAGATGGTGTCCGAACCCAATAAAAGTGTGGAACTAGAAGATGGGGTGGGGGGCTTGAGGGTAAAGGAGGTGATGTCTGAAACTCTGGACGATGGGGGTGGGGTACCTTTCATCCAAGCTTATACTGCAGTGGTGGCTAAAGAAGGGGAGGAGGTGCCAGCGATGAATGAAGCTATGATTGAGGACTTGAAAATTGTGCCTTCCCCCGCCAGTGCTCTTGCTGGTTCTGATGTGGAAAATCCCCCTATGAATTCCTTAAATATATAATGTAGTCCTCTTGTGGTTGGTGATCTACAACTGGAATCTAAGACTCCTTCTACCTCTAGACTTGGGAGACCTCCATACAAGCTGAGGATGAGAAGACATAATCCTACTCAAAAAGTTGATGAGTGTGCCATTGCAGTTGTGATGAAGGTTAACAAAGTCTCTACTGCAAAGAAGGGGACTAATCAGATGGGCAAATGAGGATTCTTACTTGGAATGTTCATGGGCTGTGCGATAGAAGTCAAAGGGCTTCTTTGCTTAGATATTTGTGAGAATGGGAGATTGATTGTGCCATCCTCCAAGAGACACATATTGATAGTGAGTCTAACAGGGCTTGGGTAAAGATGAAAGGACTTACTAATGACATTGTGATGATCAACTCTAATCGCAGATCTGGGGGTATTGTCATCTGGTGGAAGAAGCATGTGATGCATTTAGAGGAGGCATCTTTGGCTAGGCACCTACTGACTTGTAGGTTCAAAAGAGATCAGGGGGACAGTGACTTCTGTGTGACATGTGTGTATGGTCCCAGTGATCGTAGCAGAAGACAGGAGCTTTGGGAGGATTGGAATTTGGCTGCGGATTTTGTGAATGGGGCGGTCTAGCTTGGAGGGGATTTCAATTGTGTGTTGGTGGGAAGTGACAAACCCAGTAGTGTGGTGGATAGCTCTGCCACTGGCTTCCAGTTGATGGTCCAAGCTTTAGGCTTGAGTGAATTTCCCTCCTTGGGCTCTGAATTCACTTAGAGGAATGGTAATCGTCTCATCTGCAAGATTGATATGTTCTTTGGCAATGCTGGGCTGCTATGTTTTCCTGCAATTGGGACTTCCCAACCTAATTCAAGATTAGGCATGTCATATTCCATCTGGGTTGGGAATCCGTAGCAACCTTGTGCCTCAAACCCGGGATTTGGGGAGTCATGTTGATCCTTAATATTTGTACAAGATGGTTGATTAATTGTTTGGAGCATGTACGGGTATTTTTGATCGATAACTTGTTTGAACAATCTCATCATCTCTTCCCATTTTTCAAGATCATCTTGGTGTTGTTTCCAAAGTATAGGATTTGTCATGCATTGAAGGTATTCAAAGTTATGTAATTTTTCTATCTTAATGCATCCTATTATGAGAATGTCCTAGGTCAATCCGTTTGTTGCTTCTGTTAATAACAATTGGGCACAGTTTATGATGAAGGTTGTTGTTGCTGATACACTAACTTGAATGTCTTCTACTGCTTTTGAGGTTTTGTATTCAATCTCGTAAAATTCAAGGGCATCCTTAATCATTCAATCTCTCATGGATCTTTGTGATTCAGGATTCCTTAATGGTTTTCCTAAGTAACCAGGCTGCATCTTTGAATCAGATGGTGGAATCAAGATGTAGAATTAGAAATGAAGTGATTTGATCTGAATAGAGACTCCCAAAGAAAATGTGTGTGCTTTAAAGAGAAGGGATGAGGGACTGGATGTGATGTTGACCCAATCAAGGCACCCAAAGATGTTTGGATGACTATGGAGGTTCGGGGCGGATGATACCCCTAGATCAGAAAGTCGTTCACCTGAGAATTACCTGGGCAGCCAGAGAGGGAGAGTCCCACAAAGATCCCTACATAGTAGAGAGCCCCCACAGGTGATAGGGTTTCCCCCACTCGACCTCTCTTGTCACTGAGAGTCTAGGTAAACCAGAATGGATAACTTGACCTCTTAAGTCTACCAATTTTGTGTCCTAGTTTGTGCCTTTGATTTCACTTGAATTAGCAGTTGTTTTGACTTGTGACCTAATTTGGAGGTTGGTTGGCCTACAATGTAGTCCAACTTCACCTGACCTACCCTAAAGATGACAGAATGACTCTAAGTCAAGACCTAGAAATCACCCTGATTTGATTCCCAGGTTATTAGGTCCAAGTATTTTAAGGGTTCAAGTGAGTTTAGAATCTGATTTTAGGGTTTTTATTGATTAGATCTTTTCAATCAAGGGCATGAGTAGCACACAAATGCAGGTGGGTCTGTTTCCTTTTATGCAGGCAAGTGTGAACTAGCACTCCAAAACCCTAATGTAGAACCCTAATTTGGCTTTATTTCTAAACCCTCTTTGATTTTCACAAATGTTCTCATTGGACTTCAAACAAGAAGTGCGTAGTCTAAGGAGGTTAGAAATTAAGCGTAATCCCTAATAGGAACAGGAATTTTTGGGCTAAAAATCACTTCAACTTCAATGAGATTTGAAAAAAATTTCATAAATTAGGAAGCTTTTGCCTTTGAAATGATAATTACTATGAAAAGAAGTAGGTGAATCCTAATTGATTGTTTCCTTTTTGTCTTCCCAAGATTAGGAGGTTGATTAGGGAAGAATAGAGAAGTTACCTGCCCTGGAGTGGCTGATTTGCATGGGGGATCACCTCATAAAGTACCTCACAAAATCACAATAAAGCAAATTGGGCAAGTTAGTGCTCAAATATAATCAATTAATGTAGAGAATAGTGGTGAATTGTGCATTGCTCCCTGTCAACGGTGCCAAAATGTTAAGAGAGCTTGATCGAGTTTTAAAAAGGACACATTGTAGTACATCTGAAAAAGCATTAAAAATAAATACAATTATTACTCGAATTTTGAAGTCCGAGGTCGAACACAGGGAGCAAATGGAATTCATGAACTAATCTCAATAATAAATGCAATTTGAACACATAATACCACCAAAAATCTAATTAACAATGTAAAGCATGAGTATATGAAGCACAGAAATAATTGTAGCTAATAATGAAGAGCTTATGAAAAATTGGACGTCTGATTATAAAATCAGATGTCTTAAAATTATGTGCTACAGTGCTTGGCTCTTTCTTTCCTTTTTTTCTTCTCCTATTCTTCTTTTCTTTCTCTTCTTCTTTATCGTCCTTCTTCTCTGTTCTCTGGCGTCTCCCTCCTTCTTCTGATTTTGGCTTCAGTGCCTTCTGCCTTCAGTTTGTTCCTTCCCTTCCTTTCTCTATCTTAACTTCTTTGTGGCTCTTTTCTTTCCTTCAGCTCCCTCTTTCTATTCCTTGGCTTCTTTTGCCTTCCTTCTTTTGCTTTCTCCTTCCTTGCGATCCTCAACTTCTACCTTCTTCATTCTTCTTCGCTGCCTTGGCTTCTTCCTTTTTCTTTTGCCTTTCTCCTTGCTTTAGCTTTCTTCCTCCTTCTTTGGCTTTCTTAATTCTGTTCCATGGCTTCTTCCCCTCTAATTCGGCTAAGTGTCGAGCGAATCTTTCCACAGCAAAACCCCCTTCCCCAACGTAGCATTCCTCTCTTCTCTCTTCTCTATTTTGATTTGCTCTCCCAGAGCCACATTAGGGTCGGGTAATCGGACCTAACGGAGACTCGGGTCCAAGCTCACCGGCATGGGTGGTGAGCAAGGAGTGAGTCGGTCGGGTAAATGGGTCGTGGCCAGGTTCGCGTGGGTAGTGCCATGGACAAGGCCGTGAGAGTGGGAGAGGGACCTCACCCCGTGAGTAGGAGGGGACAAGGCTAATGCACAAAATCAATTTATGTGCATACGCCTGCTCATCCAGTTCCGAGGTGCGACTAAACATCCCAGCTCCCTTACGCGAGCCGCAGCAGATATGTATAGCTCAATTGGCGAGGCTGCGTGGGTTGTTGACTCCAATTGGTAGCCTGGATGCACTCGTGCCTCAAATCTACATCGCCTGGGACTCACGCCTGGAGCAGCAGCATCTAGAGCATAGGAAGAGAGCTCCAAGCTTCATCCATGGCGGTCGGGGTGCCTGAACCTGAAATCATGAGCATGGCCTTGTGGCCACATCAAAACGTCTAGGGAGATTTGCCAAGGCATGGTGAGTGTGCAGTGGTGGTTGGCGTGGCGTGGGGATGGCTGTGGTGGCGTGCCTAGTGTTCGCTGTGGCCGAGTGAGTGGGTGTGTTCGGGGGCTCTTTTCAGTGGTCGATGGAGAGATTGGAGTAGTGGGAGATGATCAGTGAGGTGTTGCAGAGGTCGTAGGGTGATTGGTGAGGTGGATGGAGTTGCAGAGCGATGGGGACACCTCTCCGGAGGGTTCGTCGGAGGTGGAGAAGGTGATGGTGATCGGTGGCATCGCGGGGTGTTTTTGAGAAATAGAGGGAACGAGAGTAGAAGAGTGAGGGAAGCTAACAGATCTAATTTAAAGACAAAGGGGACAGGGGAGGCGTCTGGGCTGGGGTAGCTGATGCCGGAGATGAAGAGCTTTGTAGGTGAGGCAATGGTGAAGACAAGGGTAGAGGAGATGTCAGGGCTGGTATGGCTGACGTGGATGATTGAGAGGAAGATAGCCCAACCACTGGTATTGTGGTTGGACGACGAGAGAGAAGGGGAGGAACCGCTGGAGCTTGCGAAGATGTGGTGGCCAGCGAGGAGAGAAGAATGTGGGGTGGACCGACCCAATTCCAAGCTGAGGAGATGCAGCTGGATCAGGGGCTGCTTAAATAGTTCTTTGGTGAAGGATTTGTGCTTGGAAGCCAAGCTTCCAAGTAAGGTATGTCCGCCGGAGTTGGAAGCTTCAAAAAGACTCAAATCTCTCATGCGTTCGCAAAAGAGATTGGGTAGGAATTAGGGCTCATCAATGGGTTTAGATTGAAGAGGATTACTCAAAGCATCTCCCTTCCAATTTTGGGAGAGATTCTCTGAGCAATCAAGGAGAATCCTCCTTCTAAAGCTTGCTGCAGTAGATTCCCTCTGCTATAATGGTGGAGGGAACTATTTGCAAGGACGATGAAGAAGCTAGGGGGCCAAATGCAAGGGTTTTTGAAAGACAGGTGTAGAAATCTAATTGGGTTAGACCTATTTGCAAAGTGGGTCAAGATGAATTTCCCATAGGTCCAAATTGTGGTACAAACCTAATTTGAATCTATGGAATCCAATGGTGTTGTTGGATTTTGGGTTTGACCATGTTTAATTAGGCAATTTACACAAAAGCATAATTTCAAGCAAATATTTGTCTGAGACTGCATTCTAGGTCAAAATAGGTTTTTATGGCCAAATTGATGGTTTCAAACCCTAGAGAATATTTTTCTATGATCTTTTGAAGGTTTAGGTGAATTTTATCCTGACCAAAACCTTGGTCAATCAAGCAAGTCTGTTTTAGGGTTACAAGAAGTCATTTAATTCCCAGAATTTACACGAACCCTTTTCTGTCTGATTCAACCCACTTATTATCTTGTTAAGACCATTTGACCTGTGTTTAGCCCTTGAGAAAACCTGTTGTTGCACTACAATGGTAAAATTATAGTTTTACCCCTTATTTCTTGCTTTTATTTCAGAATGATTATTCAGTGAATTAGGACCTCCAATTGGTTATGTAGGAGCTCTTGTTATCTTTTATGGGTCAAAATGAGGTAGTTAGGGCTCATGATGGTGTTCACATCAACAATCTACACCCTAATTTCTTCTTCCTTGGAACCAAGGAAAAGAGCAAGCTATTGGAGATGACTAATTGCACAGCAATCATAGGACCTAATCTACCTGAATTAAGTTAGATTTTAGCTTAACTTAGGAATAATGCATGCATAAGGATCATAATTGGCATCATAGTTGATTTGCTAGCTTTATAGATATTGCAATTTTACACTCTAAGAGAGAGGCTATATTAATTGTAAATGATTCAGAGCTGCAGATGACAGATCAAACCATACGGATTTGATCAGGATCATGATGGGAGTCCAACACTTTTGGAATCGTCTTGATTAGACTTCTGTGGCACCACATTCAACCCGTAGAAGGTTAGAGGCCAAGGAGCAAGCACTACTAGGAAAAGGTGATTTGTCGTCAGTTCATTACCATCAGTTGCGCAAGCGACGATAAAAATACTTTTGTCATCGCTTAGTCATATAAGCGATTGTGAAGACCACACTAAAATTAATCACCCCTACGTCATTCAAAAAGCAGTTTTTAATGAACATTTGTCATCGCCTATTATAATAAGCGACGGTAAATGTCGACCTAAACTTTGCTGTAAAATTTTGCGCATCAGAATTGAGATTGAATTATATTTTTGCCGTCACTTATTAATTAAACCAACGACGAATGTCAAACCTTGTATCCCTCATTGAACTCTCTCCTCCCCCACACTGCACGTACTCCTCCCTCCTCGTCCGAAGAACTCCTCCTCATCGCAGAGCTCCTCGTCGTTGCCTTTTCTCCACCTCCTCCTCATCTTCCTCCCACTCGTCCTCATCGAAAACCTCCTCGCCACCACCCTCCTCCTCATCCAAAACCTCTCCTCATCTTCCTCCTCCTCCCCCTACTCCTCCTCATCCACAACCGCCTCCCTTTCATCCTCCTGCAGCCTTCCTCCTCCTCATATTCCTCCTTCTCCTTGCAGCTCTCCTCTTCCTACTCCTCCTCTTCCTTGCCACTGCCCTCCTCCTCCTCCACATCCACAACTCCTCCTCCTACTATTGCTCCTCCTCCCCTATTGCCCCCTCCTCCTCCTCATCTCTTCCTGCCTTCCCCTCCTCCTCCCTATCCTCATCTCCTCCTCCTCTCCCTCCTACCTTGCCCCTCCTCCTGCTCACCCTCTCCATCCTCATCTCCTCCTACCTTCCCATTCCTCCCCTCATCCTCAATGTTTTTTTTTTAATAATAGGTTTTCTTCAATACAGCAATTGTAGTAATTAGGTTACATTACATTAGGTAACCTAATATAATAAAAAATTAGGTGTTAATGTGTTCATGTTTTTCTTTATGCTCATGAGCCTTTTCTCTTTTTCATTCCTTCTTTAAAATACTACTTTTTGGTTTTTTTCTTTTTTAAAGTGTTTATGTTTTTCTTTTAAAAAAATTTATTTATTTGTGTTTATAGAATGATATTATTTGTTGTGGATATCTCTACATTTCCTTCTTAAGTTCATCAGTTTGCATGAATTTTTCTATTTAATGCATCAGAATGCATTATGCCAAGGAGATAGATGTCCGTGCTTCCTATACTACCATTTTGGTGGGTAATATCCTAATAATCATTCTCCATATGATTTCCTTTCATTCTTGACATTCTATCTTGAAGAGACTGATAAGTTTTCTTAATCAAAGGGAATATCCAATCGTAATATGATAATGTGATAAGAAATTATTTGAAATCTGACCATATTCAAGATAAATGTGAAGATATCAGGAAAGACACTGCTAATAGTATAGTTGTTGATGCACAAATATCCTGTCAGATTATGAGAAGCTATGTCTTATGTCTTATACACTAATTACATGGAAAATCAATGTTTTCTGCCCCTAAAGCTTTCCTGTGCTTTGGTTGCTATCCCTTGCCACTTGCCCTCTTGAAACTCAATATTTGTTGGACATCTAATTTTGCACTTAAGGCATATTATTTAAATTTACAAGTTTAGCTAATACTAAGTGTCCATAATTATCCATTTTGCTGATCAGGTTGCAAGTATTTTGAAGATTTTGGATAAGGAACTTGTAAGTATTGTTGAAAATTATATCCTGAGGTGTGTTTCTTAATTGCAGAACTAACTAAATTTGATCTTTTGCATTCTATTCTATTAGCTTGCAATCTTATAGTGCAATTATATTTTTCATTCCAAGTTATTTTTCTCTAATGCTCTCATTTCCATCACCCAACTTTTTTGAAAAAGCAGTTTGGGTCTTAGTTTTCATCTCCCTTTATTTCAAGAAGTTGATTTTTTTTGGTAGGATAAATGTATCCCTCTAAATACAATAGTAAATAATGTTTGACAATAGAAAGAAAGGGAACAAGAATTGGTAACAATGTTTACTTCTGATGGAACTCTTATTGCATCAAGCTCACCACAACAGGTCTTTGATAACTCATTGTTTCATAAGACATTGACTTGAAATAAAGTCATGTTGAACCTGTGTATTTGTTCACCCTTTCTCTAATCTTATTTCTGCTACTCACCTTCTCTCAGTCCCTAGTTTCTACTCCTTCAAGATTGGTATTTTCATCTGCTAAAAGTTAAGAGTGCTTTCTCTTGAAACATAAAGAGTGTAGAAATACACTTACCATAAACACAACCAAAATAAGTATGGTTGCTGTCTACTAAAATATCTCCCCACAATTTTGTAGATCATATAGTCTCATCAATAAAAGCAAATGGAAAAAAGATAAAACATAAGAGGGATGAGTAATATAACCTAAATCTTTAGTCAATACCTATTGATCGTCCATTCTTTAGATAGTTAGCTTCTTAGGAGTTGAAGGCCTTACTAGGAGTTTAAGGCTTGCGAAGTAGGCAAGAGGGAGGGAGTGGAGTCCTAACTTAGATTGACTTATTGTAATGCTTTGAGAAGAGACAAAATAGTTTAGAGCTAAAGTTTAAAAGGTGGCTTCTTTCCATGGCTACCCCATTGAATGGTTGTTAGATTCTATTTAAGTTATTTTCCATGTCTTAAGCATGGCCTTTTGTTTCAAACTACATTCAGGAGCAAGAGAAAGAAATTGAAGTGCTATAGGCCATTTTGATGGATGACTTCAAAGGTTTATTCTCAATGGTCATAATGGCTTGGTGGCTTGTTTGTTATATTTAATTTTCATCACTGTTAATGTTTGAAGACATGTTGATAGACATGCTTGTTTCTAGAAATTCAATGTTTTCAAATTTTTTTCACTTTTTAGGTTCATGCTATGCACCTTATATCTGCCAAAATTTCATATTTGTTCTCCTCTTTGGATGTTTTATATTTATTGTTGTGAGTAGGAGGATGAGATGCTAACCAGATAGGTGGTATTCTATCTTTGATAGTGATGGGAAAGTTGTTTCTTTTTAGAAAGCACTCAAGCTAATAAGCTTAGGGTTACGCAACTCAATATATTGTTTGTTTTGCTCATTGCCTTTTCTTTCTCTTCCTATTTATTATGTGATAAATGAGTCTTTGAGTCTTTCTACATACTCAATGTAGGATCATATCAATTTTCTTTTGCTCCTAGCTTTTTTATTTGTTTGGAGCTTGAAGTCTCTAAAAACAATAAACTTTCTTCTACTTCCATTGAACTAATATTTGTACAAGAATCTATTCAAATTGGAAATCTCTAGAAACAATAAAATTTGTTGGTTATTGTAGTTTATGATGTTGTTTATTTAATTGGTCATGGATTCCAAATGGAAAGGAGTCCAAACAAGTATGTAATTGTGGAATATTAGGGCATTCAGATTCATCTTTGGTTGCTCTTATTATTTTTAGCTTCTTCTTTCGTTATCTTCCTAAGGGATGGGCTGACGGCAAAGTAGGAGCCATTTGAGTCCCTCCCATGGTTAAAAATGCAAGTTAACCATGATTTGTAGGTTTGTAGGATGGGCCGACGACAAACCTACACTATGATTTGTAGGTTTGTGGGGAAATGCAAGTTTCCCTAGGATGGTTCATCTCCTAAATCCTTGAGATTCATTGGAAGGTATGAGTTGCTTTGACTGCTTGACACAATCTTTCTTAGTTAGAGGTACTAGCAGGTGAGCATAGAAACAATTGAAATGTGGGAAACCTATAATGATTTTCTCTATTTCTAAAAGCTAATCCATCTTTAATTATCAACTAATAACCCAAGGGAATTAGCATTTGGAACATGTTGGAAAGTTTTCATATATAATGATGTCACTCAAATTCACACCTAGGCTATCATTTTCATTAATGCAATTTATACATGCATTCAAGCATCTTTTTTTATTTCCTTTGAAGATGGCATGAAATCTTGTGATCCTACTGTAATTTTCATGCCTAGTTAGATGATTCTACAATACAATTACAAAAAATTCTAGCAATTTTAGATGGACTACCTAATTAAATGTATACTGTGTGCTTTATGGTTGCAGGGTGTGCTCGCTTGTTTTGTATTCATGTTTTTGCTTCGTGTGTTTGGAATGTGGGGTGTACCCACTAATTGTTGTGGTATGAATGCATAGGTCTTCATTTCAGGTATAGGATTCTGGAAAATATTGGAAAAGTAGGGGAAACTCTATCGGATTTTAAGCAGGTTTCAGCCCCTTAGTTTTATGCGTGCTTTTAAGTAGACAGAAATACCCCTTCATGTTTCTGCATGCAAAAGGTCTCTTACAACTCTCAAAGGCATTAGAAGTTGACGAGAAGCCCAATGAAGATCACAGTGACATTGGTGGATATGAGAAGTAGGTTAAAATTTCCAATTTTGTGCTCCATAATTGAAAGAGCAGCATAGTCTCTTTTAGCATTTCATCCTTAAATTTCTTACACATTCTTATAAGAAGTATAGAAAATGTTCGATGAATGCTACTCATACATCAACATGATAAGGGTCAAACAAGAAATTCTTACACAAAACACAATAGGCTGAAACTACACCTAATTAAAATCTTTTTATAGAGGCTACACCTAATTAAGATCATAGTCAAAAGATGACCTTTTTCTGTGCTGCCAGTCGGATTGATCATATACAAGCTAAAACTACATCAGTTTGGATTACTCAAACACCCCCAAAAGTAAGAGAGGAAAAATAAAGAGATTTATCCCAAAGAAACAATGAAAACCAGGTATCATACCAACTTCCAGCCAAATCCTCAATAAGAATTTTAACATACATAGTATGCATTAAACTTTTCCTTTTTATGATCTACATATTTACGAATCAGCTACTTATTTATGAATTAATAATTCTCAAGTGATCAACTACATATTTATGAATTAGATGCTCCTATATAGAGCAATTACCTTTGTAGCGATAAAGTTTAATGTTGTTTTCCACTAAAATATCTAAATTTCTAGAAAGCAGTACAAGATAACAAAGCACTTGCACTCTTGGTTCACAGGAAAGCCCCTACAGGTAGATTACCAACATTGGCAGCTATGGGAACCAGAAGGAGGGGTGCAGAGCAAGAGGGTGCTTGTCAACAACCTCACACTTGTGTTGTACTTGTTTGGTTTCTAGTTCCATTCGTCTGATCGGAAATAATGGTATGGATTTTTTAAAACAATTGTAACTTGTTGGATCCATGTAAGAGTTAATGTTGATAAACATTGCGAAGATCTCCCTTCACTATTCTACGAGTCAGCCTATAGAAGTTATTTTCTCCTAGATGTTTTGCCATCTAATAGCAAGAATTAGCTTGTGGGTTTTTAAGTATTATTAAAAATTGATTACTAATGACTATCTAATAACACATCATAGTACTCTTTCCTTTCATTGGCATCATCTTCTTCATCTTCATCTGTTCGTATCCTAGCTAGCTGCAATCTGTCAGCACTAGAATCAGCATCTCTTCCTATAACTTAAGAAACTCTTTTAGGACTAAATACCTCATAATTTGCTGGATCGTTAGGATCATTTGCTTGTATCATTTTTGGTGTATGTTGGGATTTTGATTGTGTGAATTCTAGAAGGAACCAACCTGTTACAGTCAATTACAATGTTTAATTACCCTTTCAACATTTAATTATATACTGCACTTTTGAGATCCACCTTGTAGTTAAGGTTTGTTACTTCTTTTGAGCTCCTTGCTTTTGTATGTAACTCCTTTATGTATAGCATTTTCATAGGGTCATATTCATTTTAAGATTGTATAATGATCCTAATTTGAAGAATTTAAAAAAAATACCTTTACGTTTGCCATCGGTTCTTGCAATAATTGATGGCAGTAGAAGGTAATTTTTTTCCAAAGTTAATCTCAGTGATTGATGAACACACATAAATTCATGATAAATTGCTTATTTATGATAGTTCCTAGACTTAGCATTGCATATCATATTATAAATAATGCATAACATCCATTGCAAGGCATTTAGGATAGTTGTATGTTTTGTATATTAATTCCTTCCTTTTATATGGCCAGGGGGCAATGCGGCAACCATATGGGTTTCGGATGGAAAATCCAACCGTACGGATGGATCCGGAGCGACGATCACAGTTCGGCATCACGGGAATCATCTCGATCTAAGCACTGTGGCACCCACCCTCTATAAGAAGAAGATGTATGGCCCAGATGATGCCACGTGGTGCCATCCGGGCCGCCCAACACCGGCCAGTAGCACCGCCCAATTCCTTCTTCAAACTCGCCTTTGAATCCTAGCCGTTGTATCAAGATCCAACGACTGGGAAGCAGTTGTACCAAGCCGCTCCTCACGACACAAGGGAAGGTCTGGCGCAACGGTTAGAGAGCTAGTTTGCAAGGGGTTGTGGGTTCAAATCCCTGCAGCCCCTCCAATTAGCAATTTAGACGGGTGCATGGCAGCAGTAGCGACAGTGCGTGCAAAGTGCCAGTGCATGGCAGCGTGCACGCACACGCCAGCACATAACAGCAAGCACACAGCAAGGCATGTGCGGTCAGCATGGGTAATAGGCGGGGCAGTGCAGTGCAGTGCGGGCGCAAGCGTGGTTGGGGCCAGCTTTCAGCGATAGCTGGGCTGACTTACAGTGACGCTTACAGCCATTGCTATTTCATTGCAAGCCAACAGAGCTAGTTAATGGCATAAGTAGATGTGAGCTATCTACAGCAACGTTTCCAGCGACAGTCTGGAGGTCGCTGAAGGTCCTTTATCCATTTTTAGCCTCTTCTCCTCCACTATAAAAGGACCTACACCCCCTCCCTTCCAAACCATCTTTACCTACTCTACTCCCACCTACTCCTTTGCTCTAGCAAGCCTACCAATGCTCCATTAGAGCTTGTTCTCAAGCTCCCAAGGCACCTATTAGTATAGTGAACCTCTACCCCACTAAATACTCCTCCATCTTCCCATCTCCATCATAGGTTGCCTTGGAGCCGTCCTCCCACCTTTACTCTAGTAGAAGATCAACTCCATCTTCTCACGTCCATTCTAGAGCTACGCCGAAGCCTTCCTCAGCATGACGTCCTCTTGCATCTCACCTCCGTCGTCCTGCTCCTTACCTCCATCGTTCGAGCTTCCACCAGGCACCATCATCTCGCCGAACAACCGATTCAGGAGATTTCCTCTAACCTCCCTCTCTTTTTATGCTTTCATAGTTCATTGTAATCGACATTGAATTGATATATATATCATATTTCTTCCATTTCTATCTTGTGATTCATTCTACTTGTCTTTTATTTCAAAAACACAAGAAAAATATCAGACCCTAAAATACCAAAAAGAAACAAAATGAAGCGTGGTTTTCACGTAAAGTAATTGTCGCCTCCCAATGATTGGCCCGAGACTCCCTTGGAGTTTTGGTATAAATTTTATCTGATCGACGTGTTTTGCAACTACGACAATGGTTACTTGTAACCCCGATTTCTAACACGTGAAACACATGCGACCATTTTGGCATCATTGCCGGGGAGGCAATAGAATTTACTTTATTGCTTATTACATTTCTTTGCATTTACATAGCACTAACCCTACTTGTCGTTGATCTACTGTCTTGCAGGTTCCCTAGCATAGAGATCCAAGTACGATAGATTGGAGTAAAGTGTGGGTAGAGTACTCTGTAATTGTCCCCCACATCCCCCCCACTAGTTCATTTCGCCACAATCATAACCAAGACCTAATCTACTTTGGTGTTTCCATAAACCCTAGGATAGACTTTGTTTGTCTTGTTTGCCACCTTCACCCATCTCACCCACATCTTATATAAAAAAAACAAAATGATATTTTCTGTGGGATGAATAAATTTACACACTGTATACACCCATATTTGAGGCACATAATCAGACTTGAATTTCATCTACTCAACTGGGCTTCCGACCTGTGGACTCGGTAGACGAATTCAACACATAAAAGAGTAGAAATCATATTAGGTTAACCACCTTTTTGTGTGCCTTAATCGGTGGTGCATTTGAGAAAATTGAGTGAATTGTTCGCGCCACACCACCTAATCTAAAAGAGGTTCATTTTCTAGCTGCCCCATAGGATTCAATAATTAGGTCAAGCCAGGCACATCATACTTTTCTTGATTTCTTAAGGAAAATACTTAAACACGTGCTTTCAACAACAAACTTGGTTTGCCTCACAAAACTTGGTTGAAAACATCCAATATTTGAATCCTAAAAGCTATTAAGCAAGATTCGAATCCTAAAACTCACCTCATCATTAATAATCTTGCTCGAAAAACTCTTAGTTGTGCACATTCACATGTTCTCAAACAAATCATTAAGGGAACAACCCATTAAGGGCCCATCACATTTCAGAGCACCAATTTCCCAAGCCTAACTAAAATCAACTAGACATTGGCCCTAAGGATTCATTCGCTAATTGGGATCCAGATTGAGATTATTCATGATTAACCTGCTTATACTAGTCAATATGATGTCTAGCTAGGGGAGTAGCGTCAAATGACCGTGACTGGGGGTACACTTGGAACCCGAAGTGCAAGCCAAAGGAAGAACTTTCTCCCCAGTCCCTCCTTCTAACTGGTTGGATTGCCTAGACATAAGTAGAGTAAATCGTCCATAATCTTTGGACGGATTCTGAGAGTCAGTAGACCTTAGGCTACCCCATCTAAGGACAGGCTTGTGTTCTTGTGCTGCAGGGTTCCCTCTTTTTCCTGTCCTTTCTACTTCCTTCTAGTGTATGCTTGGGAGGAGGTCATTGAACCCTAGATTGGAAGGACCTTTAGACCATTCTAGGAGGCAGAGGTTGAGCTATAGCCAAGCAGATTTGATGGCTGATCAACAACTACCTTTCCCGCCTCTGAACCATTAGGAGCTGAATTAAAGGTAGTTGGAAGAATTATAGCAGATGCAGCAATGGTTCCAACGCATGCATGGTCAGGGCTCTCGGCCCTTGAAGGATTTTTATGATCCTTCAAACTATGGGAAACATTTTGACAGCATGATTCCTGTCAGAGACATAGAATTCAAGCCCCAAGTCTTAAGTTTGATTAAGCATTTCCATGGGCTTGGTTCGGAGGACCCATTCCAGCACCTGGAGGATCTGACCACTTTGGTTTAAACCACCAGAGCAAGGAATGTGAATGAAGAGCAAATGATCATGAGATCGTTCCCCCACTCTCTCAAGGATAAGGCTGCACATTGGTACTGGACTATAGGAAGGTCGATTGAAACTTGGGCGGCCCTAAGTCAGCTTTCTTGAAGAAATTCTTCCCTATTGGATGGACCAATGCCTCGCGACGGGAGATTACCACTTTTGCCAAGTGGCCAGGGGAACCGTTTCATGGTTCCTGGGAGCGATTCCAAGAACTTTTGAGGAAGAGTCCACACAACAAAGTTTTGAAATGGCAACTCGTGCTGATTTTCTATCACAGGTTGGTTGAGCAACTCCGTAATCACGTGGATGCCCCCTGCGGAGGCAATTTCCGCAACAGGGATGCTTTCAACAACAAATTTGGTTTGCCTCACAAAACTTGGTTGAAAACATCTAATATTTGAATCGTAAAAGCTATTAAGCAAGATTCGAATCTTAAAACTCACCTCATCATTAATAATCTTGCTTGAAAACCTCTTAGTTGTGCACATTCACACGTTCTCAAACAAATCATTAAGTGCATAACCCAATAAGGGCCCATCATATTCTGGAGCACCAATTTCCCAAGCCTAACTAAAATCAATTAGACGGTCGCAGTAAGGATTCATTTTCCCGTCGGGATCCAGATTAATATTATTCACGATTAACCTACTTATACTGTTCAATTTGATGTCTAGTTAGGGGAGTAGCATCAAATAACCGCAGCTGGGGGGTACACTAGGAATCGAAAGCGCAAGCCAAAGGAAGAACCTTCTCCCCAGTCCCTCCTTCTAACTGGTTGGATTGCCTGGACATAAGTAGAGTAAATCATCCATAATCATAGGATGGATTCTGAGAGTCAGTAGACCTTAGGCTACCCCATCTAAAGACAGGCTTGTATTCTTGTGCTGTAGGGTTCCCTCTTTTCCCCATCCTTTTGACTTCCTTCCAGTGTATTCTTGGGAGGAGGTCATTGAACCCTAGATTGGAAGGACCTTTTGACCATTCTAGGAGGAAGAGGTTGAGCTATAGCCATGCAGATCCCATGGCTGATCAACAACTACCTCCCCCGCCTCCGAAACAGTGGGAGCTGATTCAGAGTTAGTTGGAAGAATTGCAGTAGATGCATCAATGGTTCCAACGCATGCATGGTCAGGGCTCTCGGCCCTTGAAGGATTTTTATGATCCTTCAAACTATGGGGAACGTTCCGGTGTCATGATTCCCGCTGGAGACAAAGAAATCAAGCCCCAAGTCTTAAGTTTTATTAAGAATTTCTATGGGCTAGGCTCGGAGGACCCATTCCTACACCTGGAGGATCTGACCACTTTGGTTCAGACCACCAGAGTAAGGAATGTGAACGAAGAGCAAATGATCATGAGGCTTTTCCCCTTCTCTCTCAGGGATAAGGTCCAACAATGGTACTAGACTATAGGAAGGCTGATTGAAACTTGGGCTGCTCTTAAGTCAGCTTTCTTGAAGAAATTCTTCCCTATCGAAAGGACAATGACTTACGATGGGCTATTACCACTTTTGCCCAGCGGCCGTGGGAACCGTTTCATGGTTCCTAGGAGTGATTCCAGGAACTTTTGAGGAAGTGTCCACACCACGAGGTGCCGAAATGGCAACTCATGCAGATTTTCTATCACGGGTTGGTTGAGCAACTCTGTAATCACATGGATGCCTCCTGCAGAGGCAATTTCCTCAATAGGGATTCTTTCGACAACAAACTTGATTTGCCTCACAAAACATGGTTGAAAACACCTAATATTTGAATCCTAAAAGCTATTAAGCAAGATTCGAATCCTAAAACTCACCTCATCATTAATAATCTTGCTTGAAAACCACCTGGTTGTGCACATTCACACATTCTCAAACAAATCATTAAAGGCACAACCCAATAAGGGCCCATCACATTCTAGAGCACCAATTTCCCAAGCGTAACTAAAATCAATTAGACGGTGGCCCTAAGGATTCATTTGCTTGTCGGGATCCAGATTGAGATTATTCACGGTTAACCTACTTATACTGGTCCATTTGATGTCTAGCTAGGGGAGTAGCGTCAAACGGCTGCGGCTGGGGGGTACACTAGGAATCGAAGGCGCAAGCCAAAGGAAGAACCTTCTCCCTAGTCCCTCCTTCTAACTGGTTGGATTGCCTGGACATAAGTAGAGTAAATCGTCCATAATCTTATGATGGATTCTAAGAGTCAGTAGACGTTAGGCTACCCCATCTAAGGATAGGCTTGTATTCTTGTGCTGTCGGGCTCCCTCTTTTCCCCATCCTTCCAGTGTATGCTTGGGAGGAGGTCATTGAACCCTATATTAGAAGGACCTTTGGACCATTCTAGGCGGTAGAGGTTGAGCTATAGCCAAGCATATCCCATGGCTAATCAACAACTGCCTCCCTTGCCTCTAAAATAGCAGGAGCTGATTCAGAGTAAGTTGGAAGAATTGCAGTAGATGCAGCAATGGTTCCAATGCATGCATGTCAGGGCTCTCGGCCCTTGAAGGATTTTTATGATCCTTCTAACTATGGGGAATGTCCCAGTGTCATGATTCCCGTCAGAGACAATGAAATCAAGCCCCAAGTCTTATGTTTGCTTAAGCATTTCCATGGGCTTGGCTCAGTGGACCCATTCCAGCACCTGGAGGATCTGACCACTTTTGTTCAGACCACCAGAGTAAGGAATGTGAACGAAGAGCAAATGATCATGAGGCTTTTCTCCCACTCTCTCAGGGATAAGGCTGCACATTGTTACCGGACTATAGGAAGGCTGATTGAAACTTGGGCTACTCTTAAGTCGCCTTTCTTGAAGAAATTCTTCCCTATTGGAAGGACAATGCCAAACGACAGGCAATTACCACTTTTTCCCGGCAGCCAGAGGAACCGTTTCATGGTGCCTGGGAGCGATTCCGGGAACTTTTGAGGAAGTGTCCACACCACGAAGTGTCAAAATGGAAACTCGTGCGGATTTTCTATGATGGGTTGGTTGAGCAACTCCGTAATACATGGATGCCTCCTACGGAGGCAATTTCCTCAACAGGGATGCAGATAGCACATACGACCTGTTTGAGGAAAAGAGAGAGAACTAAATTAATCATGCCTCCATGGATGCATTCAATCGGTCCTAACAACCTAGGTCAAGTGCTAATGAGATCCATGATTCTCATTCATTTGACATGGAATAAATTTGTAATAAACTGAATAAAATGGACTTGGTTGCTAAGAAAATGGAAGAATGGATGTCCAGGAATTCAGGAAATAGTTCTTTACCCACTCAATCCCAGAATTCAGGATTCCATTCCTCACGAGCTCCCACGGGGCTGGAATTCGTGAACCAACTCAATTCGGCTCAACCTGTGAGCCAGGATTTCTCAGAACCATAGGGGTTCAAACTGGGGCCTTTGATTCCAATTTCTCTTATCCTTCCTTCCCTTCATCCTCGTTTTTTGAGGATGCATATGCAAAGCAGGAATGTTAGGTCCAACTCGTATTCCAACACTTTTAACTCGGGATGGAGGAACCACCCTAATTTCTCCTAGAAAAATCAGAGGCAGCAGACCCAATCTCGACCCAGCAACTATGCATCTCAAAAACCTATGGGTCAGGGTCAAGTATACACCCAGTTGCCCCGAGACCGATTAATCAGCCATCTTGGAATGCCCAACAATCTGTGGGGTGGGCTGATTTAAACCGGTAGATGGTGGAAATGCAAGGGCCCATGCTTCAGCTTATGAAACAAATGAACACATCCTTGGATAACTTGCAATCCGGGTTAATTGCAAACACCCGATAACCTGGATCCCTACCATCTCATCCCGTACCCAACCAGCTTAATGTGCAAAATCAGGGCAATAGAGCCCAAGGGTACGGGAATCAAAGGGACCCACACACGCATGCTCAGGTGGTTGAGCAGGGTCCCTCTTCTTCTTCTTCTTCTTTTGGTTACATGACCAACCAAGGCCCTCTAATCTTCACTAATCCACCTCAAGACCCAAACCCCTATGCCTCTGCAAACTCTGTCACCTTGAGAAGTGGGAAGCAGATCTAGAACCCAGAATTACCTTATAGAAGCCAAAATCCTGGGGAACTTGAGAAAGAGAAATAGGAGGTTGAAGAAGACAATAAGGCCCACGGATCGAAAATTGAAAATTCCACCCATATCCCATTCCCTGAGGCCTTATTGAAAACCAAGAAGAAGAAAACCCTAGATAGCAATGTGGAGCTTTTGAATTTATTCAAGAGCGTAGAGATCAATATTTCGCTCCTCGATGCTATTAAGCACATCCCGGCTTATTCTAAATTCTTGAAAGCACTGTGTACCCAAATGCGTAAGCTGAGAGAACCCACTTCGATGAAGGTGATTCTCTCTGAGTAGGCAAATTCTATGATCCTGCATCACCTTCCTCAAAAGAAGAAAGATCCAGGTGCCCCCTTGATCTCATGCATTATTATGGAATACACTTTTGATAGGGCACTATTGGACCTAGGTGAATCCATCAACCTAATCACAACTTCTATTTACGAGAGGTTTTGGTTAGGAGAACTCAAGACAACCTCAGTAACACTACAATTAGCAGATCGATCGATCACCACACTGAGAGGCATTATTGAGGATGTAATTGTCAAGGTCAAGGATTTCTATTTTCCTGTAGATTTCCTTGTCCTTGCCATGGATGTACCTAATGATTTGAGGAACACGCCCATCATTCTGGGGCATCTGTTCCTGGCTACCGCCATGGCCAACATAAACTGTGAAAGCGGTAGCATGGAGATCGTCTTTGGGGATAAGAAATTAACTTTGGATATTTTTAAGGTGATAAGAGGATTTGAGGATTGTGGATTCATTGAAAAACTTGAGGATCAGGATCTTGAGACGTGTATGATAATCAATGCACTCGAGGACTCTATTAGCTTTAGCGAACACAACCCACAACCCTCCTCTGTGGTAGACTTGCCACATCCTGAAGAGGCTATTGATTTTGTTCATTCCCAACCTCTTCCACTGGATCGTCATGATGAATCTTCATCAGCATCCTCCCTTCCTTCTATTCTAAACCCTCCCCCAGCTGGAATTAAAACCATTGCACAAAAAATTGAAATATGAGTTCTTAGGACTTGAAAACACGCTCCCTGAGATTATTAGTGTTGATTTGACTAAGGAGCAAAAATTAAGGTTGATTAAGGTCCTTAAGAACAACAAGGAGGCAATTGGTTGGACCATCCACGACCTTAGGGGGATCGAGCCATCTTATTGTAATCATTGTATTTTCATGGAAGATGGATCCTGCCCTTCTAGCGAAATGCAAAGGAGACTAAACCTGAATACGCGAGAAGTGGTCAAGAAGGAGATAATTAAGTGGCTTGATGCTAGGACTATTTACCCAATCTTACATAGTCAGTGGGTTAGCCCCATTCAGATTGTACCCAAGAAGGAGAGAATAGCCGTTATGACTAATGAGAAAGGGGAAACCTTCACCACTCATTCAGCTTTTCCTTGGAGAGTCTGTATTGACTATAGGAAGCTGAACACAACCACTAAAAAGGATCACTTTCCCTTGCCATTCATCGATCAAATCCTCGAAAGGTTAGCTGGGCAAAAATATTTTTGCTTCCTTGATGGTTATTCGGGATATAACCAAGTCCCTATCCATCCCGAAGACTAGGAAAAGGCCACTTTCACATGTCCCTATGGAACCTTTGCATTCCATAGAATGTCGTTCAGGCTTTGCAATGTGCTTGCAACTTTTCAAAGGTGCGTGCTGGCCATCTTTTCTGACATGGTGGGAGATTGTCTTGAGGTGTTCATGGATTATTTCTCCATTTTTGGAGATTCTTTTGAGTCTTTCCTAGCTAACCTGGAATTGATCCTTCAAAGATGCATCAAAACACGGCTGGTCCTTAGCTAGGAAAAGAGCAACTTTATGACTCAGGAAGGCATTGTCCTAGGTCACGTGGTCTCTAATCAGGGAATTGAAGTTGATAGAGCTAAGGTGGATGCTATCTCTAGACTTCCTCCATAAAACAGATTCGCTCTTTCCTTGAGCATGTGGGTTTTTACAGATGATTCATTAAGGATTTCTTGAAGGTTGATGGGCCCTTGAGTAACCTTTTGGCCAAAGAGGTGCCATTCGAGTTTAATGGATCATGTTGTAAGGCATTTGATTTATTGAAAATGACAGTCACTTGTGCCCCGGTATTGCAACCATCGGTTTGGATAGCCCCATTTGAGATTATGGCTGATGCATTTGATTATGCCGTCGGGGCTATCTTGGGTCAAAAGATTGAGAAAAAGCCCTCTATGATTTACTACGCTAGCAAAACTCTGGACGAGGCCAAGAGGAACTACATTGTTACTGAAAAAGAATTGCTAGCTGTAGTTTTTGCTTTAGAAAAATTCAGGGCTGATCTGTTAGGTTCTCATGTTATCGTCTATACTGACCACTCGGCCTTGAAATATCTATTGGCCAAAAAGGGTGCCAAACCCTGGCTTATTCGTTGGATTCTACTACTTCAAGAGTTTGATCTTGAATTCAGGGATAAAGCCGGGGCATAAAATCTAGTGGCGGTTCACCTCTCGAGAATCCTAATTGATTCTTCTCAACTAGATGTTCTGATCTTTGATTCCGGATGAAACTATCCTCAAAGTCTCGGGTATCTGAACCCCCTTATTTGCAAATATTGTCAATTATTTAGCCATTGGTCAAATCCCCCAGGATTGGACCAAATAGAAACGGGATAGACTTGTATCTGAGGCCAAATATTATTTTTGGGACGATCCCGAGCTGTACCGCATTGGCGCAAACCAGATTATTCACCGATGCATCCCTGAAGTCGAGTTCCATAGCATACTTGAGTTCTATCCCACATCCACATGTGGTGGACACTTTTCCAGGAAAAAGATGGCCACAAAAATTTTGCAATTCGGATTCTATTGGCCATCATTATTTAAGGATGCCCAAGAATTCTCTAAGTCATGCACCCGATGCCAGACACTTAGGAACGTGGCTAAGAGAGATATGATGCCCCTGAACCTAATTCTTTCCATCGAAATTTTTGACATTTGGACACCAGTATGTTCTAGTTGCTGTTGATTATGTGTCCAAGTTGATTGAGGCAATTCCCACCCAGACCAATAACGACAAGGTGATCATCAATTTTGTGAAGAGAAACATCTTCAGTTGGTTCGGGGTTCCTAGGGCAATTATTAGTGATGGTGGCACACATTTCACTCATGCCTAGTTTCGGAATTTACTTAGGAAATATGGGGTGAGCCATCAGATTTCCACACCTTACCACCCTCAGACGAATGGACAGGCCGAGGTCTCCAATAGGGAGATCAAGAACATTTTGCAGAAAACCATTAGGCCTGATAGGAAGGACTGGACCCAAAAAGCTAGATGATGCTCTTTGGGCTTACTGTACGACGTACAAAATGCCTATTGGTATGTCTTCGTTCCATCTGGTGTTTGGGAAGGCATGTCACTTACTCATAGAACTTGAACACCGGGCATTTTGGGCCACCAAGAAATGTAATGTGGACCTTGAGTTGGCCGGGAAAACCAAGAAACTCAAACTATCTGAGTTGGAGGAGCTTCAAAATGATGCTTATGAAAATTCCAGAATCTATAAGGCAAGGACCAAAGCTCTCCATGACCAGATGATTTCATGTAAGAGCTTTGAGCCGAACCAGAAGGTCTAGCTTTTCGATTCTTGATTGAAGCTTTTCCCTCGTAAACTCAGGTCTAATTGGGGTGGCCCATGTGTTATTGAGAGAATTTTCTCTAATAGGGCCGTCGAAATCTCTGACCCAAAGATGGGTAATATTTTCAAGGTCAATGGATAGTGTCTCAAACCCTTTGTTGACCATGTGCTCCCTGAACCCGTCTCAGACAAGGTTGCTCTTACCCTGCCATAACCACAGCGAGCTGATCATCACCCAGTTGAAGGCACTAAACTTAGCACATGTAAAGACTATTCTAAGCTGACCAGAGTCTCACGGAAACCAGGTGCTATCCTTCCACTTCTACTCTCCTGCATGCTTTCATTTTTTTACAATGAGGACATTGCAAAAGCTAAGCATGGGGGGTGGACATATTTTATAACCATTTTGTCAGTTGTAACAGTGATTTCCTATTTTTTGATTCTTGTTAAAAAAATAAATAAAAGATAAATAAATAAAAGTATGAAAATTTGAAAAAGACAAAAAAAAGTTAGAATTAGGAGATGAGAACTTAGGTATTAGGTGTTGTAAACTTTATGAATTGATACTTTGAGACCTGAATACTTAGACTCTTCAAGTCTTCGGGCTTAATTAGCCTGGGTGTCCACTCAAATGTGGATTTAGTCTCGAGTCCTCGCCAATTAAAATTTATTTTAATTTGGTAAATAATTTGGGATGATAAGTATTCAACTTATCAAGCCGCCCTCTGATTTGGGGGGACTTTAAGCCTACGCATCTACACACATTTTTTTGCACTAACTCACTTTCCGGTGGTTTTTATTGAAATTGGGTAGCTAATGGACTGACTTGGGTGGTATGGCTAGCAAGTTATCGACTCATCGGCCGGTTGTTTAGAGCCTAGCCACAAGATAGTTTTTATTGTACTACCTTTAGGTACATCTTAGATCAGGAAAGACACCTACTTAAAAAAAGAAGAAAGAAAAAAAATAGAAAAGAAGGAGAAAAAAAAATAATAATAACAAATAAAACCACACTTCATCGCACGAGTATGGCTGGCAAGTTGTTGGTGGTAACAACTCATCGGCCAGTTGTCCAGAACCCAGCTGATAAAAAAAAAGCACAATAATTCCTAAAATACCAAGCGAAGAAGTGGGGAAGTAGAATAAACAGGGGAGATATATACTAGGTTCGCCCTTGTGTTGACCCTGTATAAAAGAAAGTAGGGAGAAAGCTACCAATCGTAAAGATAAACCTTTAGGCAAGGTCACCTAGGGTCGTAGAAATCTGAAATCCATTTTAACGGTCTTCTAGTGAGTCTTTCACTATTTTTCACAAGATGCTTAGCACTTAGAGTCCTTTTCAACTCTTGGACGGGTTGGGTAGCCCTAGAAAGTTATCCCGTAACTCTCAATCTCCAAAAGTACAAAAAAAAAATTAATTAGAAAGAAGAAAAACAAGAAAAATATTTTTCTTCTCTTCTAAAATAAGGCGAGGGCTTGGATGGTATGCATTCTTGCAGGCACCCAAGCACTATTGAGTTTTTGTAATTAGGTCTTCGGGTTGAGATTTTCTAAAGCAATCAATGAATTTTGCCTAATTTCTCGAACCCTGATTCTACTTTTATACAGAGCATTTTGGTTAATTTTGCTGAGGACTAGCAAAATTTACCTAAATGCTATGTATAGACTAGCAAAAAGTAAGCATGGGGGTATGGTGAACACACATAAATTCATGATAAATTGCTTATTCATGGTAGTTCCTAGGCTTAGCATTGCATATCATGTTATAATTATTGCATAACATCCATTCCATGGCATTTAGGATAATGGTATGTTTTGTATATTAATTCCTTCATTTTACATAGCCAGGGAGCAATGTGACATCCATACATGTTTCGGATGGAAAATCTGACCGTACGGGTGGATCCAGAGCGATGATCGCAATTCGGCATCGTGAGAGTCATCTCAATCAGAGCATCGTGGCACCCTCTACAAGAAGAAGAAGATGGATGGTCCAGATGGCGCCACGTGGCGCCATCCAGGCCACCCAACACCGGCCAACAGCACCACCCAATTCCATCTTCATTCGTGCCCTTGAATCCTAGCCATTGGATCAAGATCCAACGGTTGGGAAGCGGTTGCACCAAGCAGCTCCTCACGACACAAGGGAAGGCTTGGAAAATGGTTAAAGCACTGGTTTGCATGGGGGGTGTGGGTTCAAATCCCCGCAGCCCCTCCAATTCGCAATTTGGCTAGGCACATGTAGCAGCAGCGGTAGCACGTGCAAAGCGCCAGCGCATGGCAGCGTGCATGCACACGCGCATGCCAGCACATAGCAACATGCACACAGTAGGCCACGCACGATCAACGCGCATGATATGCGGGGCAACGCAGCGTGGGCGTAAGAGCAGATAGGGACAGCTTTCAGCGATAGCTGGGCTAACCTACAGCGACGCTTACAGCCGTCGCTATTTCATTGCAAGCCAGCAGAGCCAGCTAAGGGCATGAGCAGATATGAGCTATCTACAGCAACGTTTCCAATGATGGTCTGGAGGTCGCTAAAGGTCCTTTATCCATTTTTAGCCTCTTCTCCTCCACTAAAAAAGGACCTACACCCCCTCCCTTCTAAGCCATCTCTACCTGCTCTACTCCTACCTACTCCCAAGCTCTAGCAAGCCTACCAACGCTCCATTAGAGCTTGTTCTCAAGCTCCCAAGGCGCCTATTAGTGTAGCAAACCTCTGCCCCACCAAATACTCCTCCATCTTCCCATCTCCTTCATAGGTCACCTTGGAGCCATCCTCCCACCTCCATTCCTGTAGTAGGTGATGAGAGCCTCATCATGAGCCATAACTAGCTCATTTTGACCCAATAAAGAAGATAAAAGCTCCTACATAACCTAGAAGAAGGCCTAACTGAAGGACCAAGTGCACTGAGAAGAAAACATGAAATAATGGTTAAAACTGCAATTTTACCATTGCAGTAGATAAACGGGATTTCTCAGAGGCAAAACATAGGTCAAATGGTCTAAATGAGTTGAGTCAATCAGAAATGGGTTCATGTGCAATCTAAGAACTAAAAGACACTTGGTAACCCTAAAACAGACCCGCTTAAATTAACAAGGTTCCGGTCAGAACAAAAAACAATTAAACCCTCTACAAATCATGGAAAAACATACTCTAGGGTTTAGAACACTTAATTTGGCCTTTGGAACCTAGTTTGACCTAGATTAGGGTCCTAGCTCTTCAATTAACCTAATTTGGGTTTTTACGCAAAATATCCAGTCAAACGAGGTCAAACCTGAAATCTAACTTCTCCATTGGATTCCTTAGGTCCAAATTAGGTTTATACGAAAATTTGGACCTAAGGAGAAGTCATCTTGACCTACTTTGCAATTTAGTACACCCAAATCACAAATTGGTCCCTATCTTTTGAATACCGTTGCAGAGAACCCCCTAGGTTCTTCGCCTCCTTTGCAAACCGGTCCTGCCGCCATTGCTAGGGCAGAACCGAGCTCCGACGAGGTTCGGAGAGGGATTGCTCTCTAATCCCTCAGAGATTCCCTCCCAGAAATGGAAGGAGAATTCTCTGAAGAATTGCCTTCCATTTAAGACCGATATCGATCCTTGGTGTGAACCCAATCTCTCGTGCGAACGCACGAGAGATTTGGGTATCCTAACTCCTTTCCATCTCCGGCGACCAACCTCAGGCAATTACGTGCCCTTCACGCCCTGCACACCAAGTCCAGCGCCTATATAAGAACCCACAACTCCGGCCGAAGAGGCTGAGCTTGATTTGGCTGAGTTTCCCCCTTCAATTCCTCTCCTCCTGCTCGGCCAAATGCCCCAGCTAGCTCCGGCGAGCCCCCCTCCCCTCCCTCTTCGCTCTGCCACAAAACCAGTGGCAGAGTTAGCTTCCTGACCTCCCTCCGCGTCGCGCAGTACCAGCGCACGCCGCCTCAGCCCCGTCGTCGCCGCCGTTCTCCCCCACTGGGCGTCATCTTCTCCGGCGACAGCAAGTACTGCTGTCCGCCTTCTGTCCCCTTTCGTCCTTACAATTAGGTTAGAACTCCTCTCCATCCTATCCTCTCTCTTTTCCCCCTATTATCTCATCTGATTACCCCTCGACCGACGCTGACCACCCTCATCTTCCACATCACCGACCGAACTCCGGCGAGCCGCCCACACCACTCCGCCACTCCACACGGCTCGCCAACCACCTCGTGAGCTCCGCCTCACCACCAGGAACTCGCTCCACCCCACAACTGCCACTCCAGACCTCCATAACCACCCCCCGAACAACCCACCATCTCCGGCCACAGGTTGACCTAGGCGGGCACGCCTAGGCCGACCGGCAACCTGCAGCATCACCCACCGCCTTCGCCGTGCTACGGCGAAGGTTTCCAGCTATTCTAATTGGGCCAATAGGCCGTTCTGTGGAAGCTCAGGTGAACGCCCCAGCCGCCATTAACAGCCGAAGCAGCAGGAAGCTTGGAGCAGCAGCAGGCGTCAGGCTTCCCAGGCGGCAGGTGCAGCAGACTCTCGCAAGTGTTGCGAGGTGACTGAGTTCAGCAAGGAGCACCAGCAGGGCCTTCAGCGTGGGCAATTGCACACGAGAGTCTGCGGGCGCACGCAAAGGAAGGGCGGAACGTTTAGTCCCACATCGTGGAATCTCAAGGCACAGGTATGGTATAAAGAGTTTTTGTGATATAGGTTTACTGCCTCGAAAGCACAGGGGTGAGGTCCCTCACTGACCCCACCCGCCTCGTCCGCGGCCTGACCACGCGGACCTGGCGGATCCGACCCAACCTAGACCTACGCACTCCTCGCGCATCACACACCTGCAGGTGCGCCTGGTCCCGGGTACGATCCGACCCGATTAAGACTGTGGCTCTGGTTGAGCGGTCTGAGTGAATTGCTTGAGAGAGAGAAACGCGCGGGTAGAGGGAGAAGGGTTAGGTTTTGCTCCTGTGCAGGCAAGCTGATCGCAGGAGAAGGACTTGGCCGCGAGAAGGAAAAGAAAGAAAGAAGAAGGAACGGCAGAGAAGAATAGAAGAGCAAAAACTGCAGCAGAGAAGAAGAAGCAAGAAAGAAGCCTTCGCAGGAGAAGAAAGGAAAGAGCAAGCCAGAAGCAAAGGCACAGAGAAGCCAAGTGAAGACTTTGCAGAGATTAGAAGAAGAAAAGAAAGAGCAAAAACTGCAGCAGAAGAAGAAGAATAATCAAGAAGAAAAGGAGAAATGCTTTTAAGACGTATGATCTTGTGATCAGACGTCCAATTTCATATTTTCTTGCCCTAACTCCTTTTAATCGCATACATTCATACCTGAATTGATATTTTGAGTAAATTAGAGTGTTCAATTACATTTTGATTTAGTGGTAAGTTCCATTTGCTCCCTGTGTTCGACCTCGGATACTCCGGTCTTCGAGTAATAAAAACTTTGTATTTGTTCGAACGTTTTGTCGGTTATACTACAACATAATACGCTTTAAATCCGCACAGAAACGTTGACGACATTTTGGCGCCGTTGCCGGGGAGCACTGCACAATTTACCACTAGTCTCTACATTCTTTTTATCATATTGAACACTAACTTGCCCTACTTTTCTTTGATGTGATCTTGCAGGTACTTCATGAGAAAATCTCTCCCGCAAGTCAACCACTCCAGGGCAGGTAATTTCTTTTCTTCCTTAATCATCCCCTAATCTTTGAAAGACAAAAGGAGGAAAATCAAGTTAGGAATCAATTGCCTTCTTTATATAGTAATCACCATCTCTAAGGCAAAACATTTCTTGATTTTGCGAAAACTTCTGCAAATATTCTTGAAGCTGGAGTGATTTTTTTTTCCATCCCACAAATTCTTGTGCCTAATTGAAAATAAACGCTTAATCTCGGCGGACCACACACTTCTTGTTTATAAGTCCAAAGAGAACTTTTGAAAAAGAAAAAGAGGATTGGAAATAGAACCAAATTAGGGTTTCCACATTAGGGTCTTGAAGCGCTAGTCACACATGCCTGTGTAAAAGGAAATAAACCCTCCCGCATCAGTGTGCTACCCAAGCCCTTGATTGAAGAAAGTTAAATAAGACAAACCCTAAAATTGAGCTCTAAAATCACTTGAATCTTAAAATTTTCTTTTGACCTAATAACCTGGGAGTCAAATCAGGGTGATCTCTAGGCTCCGAGCTTAGAATCATTCTGCCATCTATAGGACAGGTCAGGTGAAGTTGACCCCTTGGGTCAACCAACCTCTAAATTAGGTTACAATACCAAAAACATCTAAAGTTCAAGTGAGAACCCTAAAAGTACCTTTGAAATAAAAAGTGATAAACTTAAGAGGTCAAGGTCCCCATTCTGGTTTACCTGGAATCTCAGTGACAAGAGAGGTCGGGTGGGGGAAACCCTGTAACCCGTAGGGACGCTCTACCGTGTAGGGGTCTTTGCGGGACTCTCCCTCTCTGGCTGCCCAGGTAATTCTCAGGTGGACGATCTTCGGATCCAGGGGTCCATCCGCCCCAAACCTCCATAGTCATCCAAACATCTTTTGGGTGTCTTGATTGGGTCAAGAACATCTCTAGTCCTGCATCTTTTCTCTATAGAGCACACACACTCATTTTCAGTGGGACTCGTTATTCAGATCTGATCGCTCATAACACATCTTGAGTCAAACTCTGATCGTGATTCCACCACCTGATCCAAATATGCAGCTGAACCACCTAGGACTACCAGTCGAGAAACCTGAATACCGGAGATCCATGAGAGATAAAATGATTGAGGATGCCATGAGATTTTATGAAAATGAAGAAACCTCAACAACAGTAGGAAACATTCAGGTTGATGTCCCAACAACCACAACCTTTGTCATAACTTGTGCCCAAGTACTATTAGCAGAAGCCAACAAAGGATCAACCCGTGACTTGCTCATTACTGCATACATTGAGATAGAAAAATTGCATAATAGTGAATACCTTCAATGTATGACAAATCCTCGACTTTGGAAGCAACACCAAGATAGTCTTGAAAAATGGGAAGAGATAATGAGATTAATAAAACAAGTGATTGATCAGAAATACCCGTACATACCGCCAACAGAGGATGAACTATCTTGGGACAACATCGAGGATAAATCTGATCTCGGGTTTGGGGCACAAAATGGTTGTGGATTCCCAACCCAGATGGAGTATAATGCACCTGATATTGAAGAAGGTTGGGAAGCTCCAAATGCAGGAAAAGACCATGATAAACCCATTTTAGAATCCCAAGACTCCTGCAAGTATGAGAGTAGAACTGAACCACTCGAGGGTGTAAATTCCGTCCCTTATTCTGATAAGGTGGCCCTCGAAGGTTATTCAGACCTAGATTCTAGTAATTCCACCCACATCCTAAGCCTAGAACCTAGATCTGAAACCTATATTGAAGATTTCAAGGCCCCATATGAAGAAAATCAATCTCTTAATGAAGAATATGATTCTGGGCCTCGATTTGATGAATATCCCTCGTCAACCTCCTCAGAAGAACTAATCGAGTTTTCGGAAGTCATGCCAATCTACGATACAGAAACTGAGGACTTGGACGAGCGGGGTTTCGATTGGCTCTGCTCTACTAACCTTGAACCTAAGCCTCTACCAGATAGGGACACCTTTGTAAGCTCAGAATTAACATTTAGGCTAGATCCCAGTCAGGTTGCTGAATATACAACATATGATTTATTCTATGGTGGAACTCATGATCTAGAATCTCATTCAAACTTTGATTTTCGCAAACTCTCCGACGATCTCGAATCCGACCATAACATCGGAGAAAATCTGCCTCCTAATTATAACCTGTCAATCTTCTTTGAAGCCACCTGCCCCACATATACAGAACCAATCCAAACCCGTTCCCCATCTCGACCTGCAACCGGACTCAATTTCTATTCTGATTCACCTCTCACTGAGCCGATTGCAGATGATTCAACTCCGTATCTATACCGGGTATCGGACACTGATCAGACCACAACTCAGGAGCCTCCATCCTTTGACCGTCCCTGTAGGAATTCCACACCTTACATTGATTATTTTTCGGAACCCTACCCCCACCAGGCTGATTCGACTAAGCCCGAACTCGAGTTTTCACTTCCATATCTATCAGAACATCACTGCATTTGGTGGGTCCCACATCTGCTAATCTACATCTATCAACCCACCAGACTTATGGGGTTTGGGCTGCATCATCAGCTCACTGATCTGAACAAGTACCTGGTTGGACCAACCAGGCTCTTAATCAAGGTGCTTGTTTCCCAAAACTCCATTGATTTGACCACTCCCTCTCCACCCCATTTTTCGCTCGGCTGAAGGCATTAAATTTAGCGCTTAACGGGAGGCAACCCGTCATCTCAAAAATAGAGACCTGTCTGATTAGCCGTCTGTACTCCACGTCTATTGCACCTTGAGTTCAGCCTTAGACAGTTGATCCCACCTCTGGTACACGTATCAGAGCTTAAAATCATTCGCATCACTCATTCCCGACCCATTCACCCACCCGATATATCCTGTTCTAAGCCCCTGACCTCAACACTAATTCCCACCCTCTGTTTACAATGAGGACATTGCAAAACTTAGGCATGGGGGTGTGATAAAGTGCATACATACAAAACCAAGAAAAAAATCAGAAGGATTCTCACAAAAAAATTCGCATATGTCAAAAACACAAAAAATTGAAAAATTACGAAAAAGAACAAAAAAAAATGGGGAGGGAGGAAATGTTGTGAGCCATATAATCATAAGGAGGAGAAAAAGAGCAAAAATGAAGAAAGGAGCACAAAAGGAAAAGAAAAAGAAAAAGTCATTAGTAAAAGATTAAGGGGTTAACTGAAGTTCTAGACCTAGTCAAGAAAAAGAAAAGAAAAATGCTACAGAGATATAACAAGAGATTAGCGGGAACGCTGGTCTTAGGCCTCTTGGGCTAGATTTTTTGCTTAAAAATTCACGTATCCGTTAAAATCTGGACAATCCTCAAGAGGTTGAGGAAAATGCAAAGCTTAAGTATTAGGTCTAAGGCTTAGGAAGTATTCGGCCTCGTTAACTGACCTCTGGTTTGCGGGATTCGGTAACCTAAGCACCCAAATTCACACACAGTCTGGTTCAGTGCGCATAAATATTCAAAACACGCAAGAGCGTTTAATACTCTGAAAAAGTCACCTAGATTAGGAGCGGCCAATCAACACAAGTTGATTTGGACAAGTTCCCAGCGCGGAGAGGCGGGAAATTCCCCTCGAAGATGCGTAACAACATATCGTCTCCTCGGTGCTTGTCTCTTAGGATATTTAAATATCCTACTGGGGGCATGTAAGCACTCTGCTGGTTCAGATACCATGGGTGGCATTATCACGAAATGTCGATCGCCAGGGTCTGAATTCGGCCACGGAACGCCATGGGTGGGATTATCTCGAAATATCGAAAGCCAGGGTTCCGGGGGTTGCCATGGGCGGGATTATCTCGAAATCTCGAAAGACAGGGACCTTTGAGGATTGATGATGGGGACGAGGAATCCGATACAGACCGTGTTGAGAAGCTAATCCGAAGCTAGAAATAAAAAAGAAAAGAGAGAGAAAAGCTCTCCAAACAAATAAATCTTCTATCTCTCTCTTACAAAAAAACGCACTGCAAACTGAACTTAGGCTAAAAATATCTCAAGCACGGGTGCTTTAACCGCGGAGTCCAACAAACCCTAGGTTAGGTTCTGTGGGCTGTAGAAACCTTTGCAGAAGACTGAGGCTAAAGCGGAACAGGTCCGGATTTTGGTTGGTACTTGAGTACCTCTAGGCCTATTGTCGGCATTTCCACCTAATCACAAAAGAAAAGGAGAAGCACTTATCATTATTGACAACATTCAGGGTCTAGAACGGAAGTTAAAACTTTGAAATTTTGCTAAGGGACTAGCAAAAGCTAGGCATGTGGGTATGATGAGAGCCTCATCATGAGCCATAACTAGCTCATTTTGACCCAATAAAGAAGATAAAAGCTCCTACAGAACCTAGAAGAAGGCCTAACTGAAGGAACAAGTGCTCTGAGAAGAAAACATGAAATAAAGGTTAAAACTGCAATTTTACCATTGCAGTAGATAAACGGGATTTCTTAGAGGCAAAACATAGGTCAAATGGTCTAAATGAGTTGAGTCAATCAGAAATGGGTTCATGTGCAATCTAAGAACTAAAAGACACTTGGTAACCCTAAAACAGACCCGCTTAAATTAACAAGGTTCCGGTCAGAACAAAAAGCAATTAAACCCTCTACAAATCATGGAAAAACATACTCTAGGGTTTAGAACACTTAATTTGGCCTTTGGAACCTAGTTTGACCTAGATTAGGGTCCTAGCTCTTCAATTAACCTAATTTGGGTTTTTACGCAAAATATCCAGTCAAACGAGGTCAAACCTGAAATCTAACTTCTCCATTGGATTCCTTAGGTCCAAATTAGGTTTATACGAAAATTTGGACCTAAGGAGAAGTCATCTTGACCTACTTTGCAATTTAGTACACCCAAATCACAAATTGGTCCCTATCTTTTGAATACCGTTGCAGAGAACCCCCTAGGTTCTTCGCCTCCTTTGCAAACCGGTCCTGCCGCCATTGCTAGGGCAGAACCGAGCTCCGGCGAGGTTCGGAGAGGGATTGCTCTCTAATCCCTCAGAGATTCCCTCCCAGAAATGGAAGGAGAATTCTCTAAAGAATTGCCTTCCATTTAAGACCGATATCGATCCCTGGTGTGAACCCAATCTCTCGTGCGAACGCACGAGAGATTTGGGTATCCTAACTCCTTTCCATCTCCGACGACCAACCTCAGGCAATTACGTGCCCTTCACGCCCTGCACACCAAGTCCAGCGCCTATATAAGAACCCACAACTCCGGCCGAAGAGGCTGAGCTTGATTTGGCCGAGTTTCCCCCTTCAATTCCTCTCCTCCTGCTCGGCCAAATGCCCCAGCTAGCTCCGGCGAGCCCCCCTCCCCTCCCTCTTCGCTCTGCCACAAAACCAGTGGCAGAGTTAGCTTCCTGACCTCCCTCCGCGTCGCGCAGTACCAGCGCACGCCGCCTCAGCCCCGTCGTCGCCGCCGTTCTCCCCCACTAGGCGTCATCTTCTCCGGCGACAGCAAGTACTGCTGTCCGCCTTCTGTCCCCTTTCGTCCTTACAATTAGGTTAGAACTCCTCTCCATCCTATCCTCTCTCTTTTCCCCCTGTTATCTCATCTGATTACCCCTCGACCGACGCTGACCACCCTCATCTTCCACATCACCGACCGAACTCCGGCGAGCCGCCCACACCACTCCGCTACTCCACACGGCTCGCCAACCACCTCGTGAGCTCCGCCTCACCACCAGGAACTCGCTCCACCCCACAACTGCCACTCCAGACCTCCATAACCACCCCCCGAACAACCCACCATCTCCGGCCACAGGTTGACCTAGGCGGGCACGCCTAGGCCGACCGGCAACCTGCAGCATCACCCACCGCCTTCGCCGTGCTACGGCGAAGGTTTCTAGCTATTCTAATTGGGCCAATAGGCCGTTCTGTGGAAGCTCAGGTGAACGCCCCGGCCGCCATTAACAGCCGAAGCAGCAGGAAGCTTGGAGCAGCAGCAGGCGTCAGGCTTCCCAGGCGGCAGGTGCAGCAGACTCTCGCAAGTGTTGCGAGGTGACTGAGTTCAGCAAGGAGCACCAGCAGGGCCTTCAGCGTGGGCAATTGCACACGAGAGTCTGCGGGCGCACGCAAAGGAAGGGCGGAACGTTTAGTCCCACATCGTGGAATCTCAAGGCACAGGTATGGTATAAAGAGTTTTTGTGATATAGGTTTACTGCCTCGAAAGCACAGGGGTGAGGTCCCTCACTGACCCCACCCGCCTCGTCCGCGGCCTGACCACGCGGACCTGGCGGATCCGACCCGACCTAGACCTACGCACTCCTCGCGCATCACACACCTGCAGGTGCGCCTGGTCCCGGGTACGATCCAACCCGATTAAGACTGTGGCTCTGGTAGAGCGGTCTGAGTGAATTGCTTGAGAGAGAGAAACGCGCGGGTAGAGGGAGAAGGGTTAGGTTTTGCTCCTGTGCAGGCAAGCTGATCGCAGAAGGACTTGGCCGCGAGAAGGAAAAGAAAGAAAGAAGAAGGAACGGCAGAGAAGAATAGAAGAGCAAAAACTGCAGCAGAGAAGAAGAAGCAAGAAAGAAGCCTTCGCAGGAGAAGAAAGGAAAGAGCAAGCCAGAAGCAAAGGCACAGAGAAGCCAAGTGAAGACTTTGCAGAGATTAGAAGAAGAAAAGAAAGAGCAAAACTATAGCAGAAGAAGAAGAATAATCAAGAAGAAAAGGAGAAATGCTTTTAAGACGTCTGATCTTGTGATCAGACGTCCAATTTCATATTTTCTTGCCCTAACTCCTTTTAATCGCATACATTCATACCTGAATTGATATTTTGAGTAAATTAGAGTGTTCAATTACATTTTGATTTAGTGGTAAGTTCCATTTGCTCCCTGTGTTCGACCTCGGATACTCCGGTCTTCGAGTAATAAAAACTTTGTATTTGTTCGAACGTTTTGTCGGTTATACTACAACATAATACGCTTTAAATCCGCACAGAAACGTTGACGACAGTAGGTCAACTCCGTCTTCTCACCTCCATTCTCGCTCCTCACCTCCTTCGTCTGAGCTTCCGCCAGGTGTTGTCGTCATGCCAAACAGCTGATTCGGTAGATTTCCTCTCACCTCCCTCTCTTTTTATGCTTTCATAGTTCATTGTAATCGACATTGAATTGATATATATATCATATTTGTTCCATTTCTACGTTGTGATTCATTCTATTTGTCTTTTATTTCAAAAACACAAAAGAAAAATCAAAACCCTAAAATACCAAAAAGAAACAAAACGAAGCACAGTTTTCACATAAACTAAGCGTCGCCTCCCTGTGTTCGATCTGGGACTCCCTTGAAGTTTCAGTATAAATTTTATCTGATTGACGTGTTTTGCAACTACGAATATAGGTTACTTGTAACCCCAATTTCTAACATGCGAAACACATGCGACTAGTGATTAACTCATGGAAATGGTCTCAGGGCAAGGCACTGGCACTTTCAGACCTTTTAAACAAGGCTTAAACCTAACTATCAGATATCTCCAACTCTGCCAGAGTTGGACAAGATGAAGGTCTAATAGAAGCTCCAAGCACTAAAACCTCAAATAAACTATCTCAGCAAGATCAGTGAACTTCAAATCGATGATCTGGAGCTTCACACTGAGTTTTGCAGACTGAAGAGCTTGTTTGACTCGCCAGAGCTCACCAGAGCTCCGATGAGTCCAGAAAAAAGGTGAAACTATACAGATGTTGTTAAATTGTGCCATTAATGATTTAAAAAGCTTCCTAAGGTCACATGGAACCTCAGGGACACATTACTTTTGTCAATTATTCATTAAAATGAAGATTAATCAGTGAATTCACAGTGGACAAGTTATGAGTTTGATTAAGCTCAAGACTTGTTTTCCCACTCAATTGAGTTGAGAAAATAAGTCAAAATGCATTTGCGATGATTTATATGTGTATAATTAATGATTTGAACTTCTCCTGAGCTACCATTGACAACGAGCTCAGGAGCTTAATTTAAATTGGGCATTTAAGTTATAGATGGTAATTACTTAAATTAAGGTGAGGATTAGGGCCCTTAGGTGATGAATAAATGGTGGAGGACCTCAGTGGAGGTGAAGTAAACTCAACTACTGCTGCCATGGACAGCAGGAGCAGTTGGTGGTGGAAGTGGTTTAGGCTATTAGATGATCAATTCAGTAATTAACGATGATAGAAATGTTCATGAGGGATTGAAGAAGGTGATCGGTGACTTAAAAAGATAAAAGAATTACTCCTGACAAGCTCAAGGAGCACGCCAATGCCTAGGAAGACGAGTGGAAAACTAACATTACAACTATCTATTCTACCTAACTAACTATCCTAACTAATCTACTTACCTAACCTACTGTTACCTGGACGATGGGGATAAAAGATCTCCGTCGATGGCACATAACAGAGGAGGAAATCTGAGGGTTGGCGAAAGAAGTCTGGCAGGCATTTGTGAGGTGAAGCAGAGGAGCTCCTAGTCAGCATTGCATAGAAGACTTGGCTGATGTTGGCGAAGATCGAGAGCTATCGAAGATAGATGGAGTAGGATGGATGAAGCGAAGGAAGGTCGCCAAAGTTTATAGAGAATAGCCTATTGATTAGCTAAGTGAAGAAGAGGGAAGGGAGCTAACTTGGTGAAAATCGAGGGTGTTGAGGGGTATTTATAGGTAGCAGCAGCTGAGATGGAGGTGGAATCTGGACGAAGAAGTGGCTAGGAGTGGAGTAACCACCGACGTCTTCTCTGACACCGGTGAGGTTATCTCCAACCCTAAAATAGGATTATAGCATCATCCAGACCAGTGGATGAAAAGGAGATGGTGAGCACAAACTCCAGGAGCTTGAAGAAAGAATGACGTCGGATGTGCCGCGATCAGATGGTGGAAGCACCTCCTGTCGTCAGCCATCGAAGAGGCTGAAGAGGGAAAGAAGAAGTTTCAGGGACTTGTTTGTAGTGAAAGCCAAGGACCTAAATGAAGAATAAGGACCCAATTGAAATAAAATATAAGGACTAAAATGTGAACTCAGGTTTTCAAGCTTTATTTTAATTTAAATCCTTTTCAACTTTTTATATATGATTATAAATAAAATAATTTTTATATTTAGACCTTGAATTTACATTTTTGACCTTTTTAGATTAATTTATTTAATTAAGTAATGTTACTTAAGTTATTACATACTTAGGTATAAATTATACCTAAGCTAGTTAATCACGCTAATTAAATAAATTACTGATAATATTTCGAGTACAATTATTAATTAAATTGTTAATAATACTAATTGGATGATAATATAGCATTTTAAACTTATTTTAAGGTCATTTACTATTTTTTCCTTATTTAATAATTAACCCATACATTTACATATTTCTAACTAATTAACTAGGAAGATTAGTTAATTAGGGGCAATTAGAGACCATGATGAGCTTCTCATCATACCCCCAAGCCAATGTTTTGCTAGTCCCTAGCAAAATTAACAAAAAATATGATGATTTAAAGAACTTGGGTTTAAATTAATATAAATAAGAACCAAGTAGAGGAAAGCTTAGGTCAGAATGTATTTTTTAGATTTAATATAAATAACTAATATACAAAGCATTTGTGAAAATTTCCTTACTTAGACTTAAAACTCAAAACATCTTCAAAAGACACTTTATAAAAAATAGAGTTGTTAACAAGAATTTTATCAAAAATTAGAATCTCAAAAATCACTTATTCTTTGTAACCATTCTTAACCCTTAAAAACTTAGAATTCAAAGTGCTTTAAGAAAACGAAACCTAAGAGTTGGAAATTAAATTTTAACTCAAAAATTCAACTGACTTAAGTTAATGCTTTGTTTATGATATTTGATTTCTATCAATCTATGTTTAAGCTAATTAGCCAGATATTCATCATTAATCAAACTTAGAGTAGTAAAACATTAATCTACCAGTGTACAACACTAAGGACAAACTTCTAGACCTAGGATTTTTCAATCCTTCTCCTTTAGGTCTCAACTAAAAATCCTCAAAACCCAATTTCTTAGGCTTCATTGCCCAATACAAAGTTTTAGTAGCTATGATTTTAAAACATCCGTGCTTGTGAAAAGAGTTATCCTAAAGGCATCCAAATTTGAAAAAATCCAGATCTTAAGACATCAATTTCCAATCTAGATTATTCCATTTCAAGCCTTTGGCTTGGCCTTACTCAGGCTTGGTTGCTTTCTCCTCACCAGTTTTCTATCTCGAGGTTAACACTTTTTGTGTATATCTCCCAGGTGGACCACTGGGTCTCTTATTCCTAATTTTTATATCCATATTTTTTTCAACTTTTTCTATAGGTTAGAACACCCATATGTAGCGAGGTGTTCTTTTATTTGATGGAAGGAAGGGTAGCATCTATTTGTACTGAGATGCTTTATTTTTAATAAAAAAATTGCATAAGTACCCATTTGTAGTGAGGTACTTAATTGCAAGGTATTTTATTTTATTTTTTTTATTTTTCTCCCCATTCCCATTTTTCTTACTAACTTTATAATCCAAATCCTTTCTCTAGGTGAGTGGCACATTCTTCACCCTTTCAAGAACGGCCCCGTGGAAATCCTTGGATTAAAGAGGATTTAGAATCGATCTCTTAACTTCTGTGTTTTCGTGGTCTCAAATGCCATCAAGAAAATTCTATGTGTGTGATTTTGGATGCTTAGGTTACTTAGCTCTCAAACCAGAGCTTGGAAAACAAAGCCAGCAACTCTCAGGTTCTTTGAACTTTTAGTTTCCTCCTATAGGATCTGTCAAGACGAAAATTCACCAAGTCTAGCCAAATGTCCTTTAGTTGATTAAGCTAACTATAGCCTGATAGACTTGAAGACTAAAATTCTACTAACTCTTACTTAATTAATTCTGAATATCTGGCCTTTTTACTTAACTTTATGATAAAATCAAATATTCAAAAAGCAAAAGGATTACTTAATCTAATTGATTAAAAAGTTACAATTTAATTCCAAAACTTAAGTTTTAAACTTAATACACCTTAGTTTCTTAATTTTAGGGTAAGAATAGAAAAATAAAGCGTTAAGATTTAAAGATTCTAATTCAAATAAAATCTTGTTTTAAGATTTTGCAAAAAAAATGTGTTTTTACAAAATGTTGTAAGTAAAAATCTAAATAAGAATTTAATGCTCTTATATATATATTATATATTCTTTATTATTATTATTTTTTTGTTTTAGACCTAAAAGAAAGATTAAGCACTTAAATATATATATTTTTTTCTTTCTTCTTCTTTTATTCTAAATGAAAACACCCTTTTATTATTTTGATAATTTTTCAATTTCCAAATTTTTATATTTGTATATTTTTGTTTTTATGCTTATAAAATTTTTCGATTTATATGAATTTTTGAAAATTTTTCAAATTTTTATGATATTTGTGATTTTGAAATTTTTAGAATTTTTGGTATTTCCATTTTTTAAAAAATTTCATGGGTATTTAATTTTTATGTTTTTTTTATATATTTTCTCTACAAATACACTTGAAGTGAAAATTTCACTTCACACCCCACAAGCCAAGATTTTACAATGTCCTCATTGTAAGAAGGATGAAAAGATATTACACTTCATTTAGTGTAGGGTGATGGAAGGAGTCGGATAGAGGAGATCAAAGATCTCTGTGTGGATGATTTCAATTCTGAGCAAAGGTCAAAATGGACAGTCAGACTAAATGAAGGTAATCAGTGCAAGATGAAGTGAAGAATCAGAAAAGTGTATGGGAAGAGAAAAGTGTAGAAAGCAGGAAACAACTATGAACAAAATGCTAAGTTTTATGCCTTCAGCTAAGCATAAACCCTAGTAGAGAACTCCTAAAAAGAATATGTATGGTAAGAGCAAAGGAGTTATGGAATAATTGGTTCAAAAATAGAAAAACAGATAAGACCACCAGGTAAAAACTCATCCTGAGATTGCCTAAAATAGATCTCACAGAACCAAAATCAGATTCCTATATAAAAATCTTAGAAAGATAAGAGTGAAGCTCGTGAAGATCAGATTTGATTTAGGTTGAGATGTAAAATATTAAAGATTGAGGCAATATAAGAAGTTATTCCAACCAAGTTCAGAAGATCAGCAGAGTCAATTCTGATTCTTAATAATAGGTGGATCATTTTGATACAATAAAGGTTTGGTGGATCATTTTCAGGAAGTACAGAGGATGGGTTTTAATTAGTATCAAAGGTTTGATAATGAAATGTATTTGGCCCTGATGTTGCCTAGGGTTTTACAGATTCCTAGGATTTGAAATTAGCTGAGATGGAAGAGTATCCAGCTGATGAGACTCAGCCAAAAGAGTGATCTGATTTCGTTAATCGGCCAATTCTACCTTACATTGCCTTTGAATCTCAATGAGAGCTTCAGCATTTTTTCACTGACTCTCTGTAATAGCTTGCAAAATCTAATTGAGCTACATATCCCTAATTGACCCAGAGTAATTCTGCATGCTGGTGGGATCAGGTGTCACATTTGGTTGCTGAGAAGGCAATGGAGGAGGGTTTAGGTAGGTCTGATTTGGATAAATTGGTCTTTGATTTTGGTCATCCCAAGAGAAATTTGGGTGGCTTCTCCATCCAGGATTATAGGTATTAGAATAAGGATTTGATCTTGGTGCATATCCCAGAATGGCGTTCAAATCTAGAGGATAGGGCTTGTTTTCCACAAAAATAGGAGATGGGAAAAAGGTGGGAAAGATTGTGGGACAAAGGTCCCTCCTTGGGTTGGTGCAGGAGTAGATTGAAAACCCAAGGAAGATGGATCTCTAGAATCTAGATTATTCACAAATTCCCTCATGGGAATTTGTGAAATAGGTGAATGCACGGGATTTTGCGTGGCAAGTGGAGGTGTAAGAGTTTCCATAGTATTTCGGACCTCATCAAGATGCTTTGCTACAATGTCGACTTTGTCCAGTTTTTCTACAATAATTTCCAAATCCTTTGAACTGGACGGATTACCGATCTCGTCAATGCCCTTATAAGGATTTTGATGTGCTATATTTGTACCCCACGTAAATTGTGACATGGATGCATTGTTGATCGAGTTCTCTGCCATCCCTTCAAATAATTCTGAAGTAGATTTTGCATTGCGATTGAGAAAGTTCCCTCCACAAGTGTTATCGACTAGATTGCAAATGCCTTCTTGCACTCCATAATAGAAGATATACGTTAGTTGCCAATGAGGGATGTCATGATGTGGGCATTTCCTTTGTAATTCATGAAAGTGTTCCCATGCTTCATGAATTGTTTCTCTTTGATTTTTATTGAAAGTTGTGAATGCTCGCCTTAAAGCATTTGTGCAACTAATAGGAAAGAATTTCTTCAAGAATGCATATTTCAGTTCAGCCTAAGTTGAGATTGGTCTTGCAATGGTTCTATACCAATATGCGACTTTATCTTTAAGGCTAAAAGAGATCATATTCATGAGTAAGATTTCCCTATTTTGATTTCGAGGTCCAAGAGTTTGAGATAGACTTTTAAGATCTTCAATATGTTGGAATGGATCCTCGGATGCAAATCCGTGAAAATGTGATATTAGACATATAATTTTTGGCTTTAATTCTGGGTCATTTTCCCTAATGGGAATCCTAACATTAGGCTCTACTTATGTATTAGATGGATTATAGTAGTCTCAGAGTAGAGGCCTAGGATGAGGAATCAGTAAATTAGGAAGGTCAAAACCCCCCTCAGGTTGAGGTGGAGGATGGGTTTGAAGATTTTGTAAATTATTCAAAGCTACAGTTAAAAGATTGATTTGGTGATTTTGTTCAAGCATTCTAAGGTTCTGGTTCAGGAGTGCCTCATGAATGTCAAAAGGCGACATCTCCCCCTGACCAGAAGAAGAAGCAATCTCGGGATTCTGATTTTGCAATTGATCCATAGAAACAGATGAATCAGATGGGAATTTGATTGGTTGCTTAGCTGCAACCGGTTTAGGAGCACTTGTAAAAGGAGTTATGAGAGGCAGATTCAAGGATCGCCTCCCTGCATAAAATAAAAAAAAATGTGCAAAGGCACACTCACACCACCAGAAATCAGTGGCAATAAGACCCAAAAACAGCGTAAAAAAAGCATGTTTTTCTCTTCTTTCTATGGAAAGAAGAGAGTCCTAGAATATGCAAAATACTTTGGACGTAAACAAGTATAGTATTAGTATCAAAATATGAGTCCTAAACCTGTGTCTATGCAAGTGTGTATCCTTAAAGCTCAAAGGTCTAAGGTCTAGGATCGAGACCGCTCACTACTGGCTCCTTGAGGCTCTAGTAGTGAGACAGACTTGTTGATCTTTGACCAAAGCCCAAAGAGGTGCAAAGAGGAGAGATAGAAAATTTAAACTCGTGTGACTCTAGTGGTCGTACTATGTGCGCGATAGCATGCAATAGATGATAGCGATAAAACCCGCATGCATTCTGCAAACAGATTTATGTCACAATTTTTATTATCCTCTTTTTTACTTAATCTTTTCAAAAATATGATAGAAAGAAGTAAAGTGACCTCTTATTTAAGTATTTTCAAAGAATATGTGGTCTTGATATTATCTCTAGGACAGGGATCTAGGTGGTTTTTTGCATGTTTTCCAGCTGATGCGAGAAAAATAGTAGAAATTTTCCTGAGTCAGATCATAAACTACTAACAGGTAAATGCACACCTAAGAGTGTATGCCTATAACATGCTGCTGCTAGTCAGGAAGTATGCATTTTTGTATTTTTTAATTTTTTACTAACTAAATACAACAATACAACTAAACTAGAGACTAAGGAAAGAATACTTACAATGGTATTTATAGTGGAAAACTAGAAAAAGAAAACCCGCCATCTTTCCTGAGAATACCCGTTGAGGTAAACCTAAAAAGAAGACAGAAAACAAAACAAAAACAAATATAATTAGTGCAAAACACAAAATAGTAATAATGGCGAATATAATTACAGTTATCTCCCCGGCAATAGTGCCATTGAAATGATCATCTTCTTTCGCAACACAGTTAATTAAGTTAATTGTGCTTAATTATGTGCAGAGGAAAGTAACTTAGGTCAACTTGAATTTATGTCAATTAAGTAGTATAGGGTCAAGTTAACCTAACATTTTAGATTTTATTTCTTTTAACTAGTTGAGTCTAGGTCATTCACTGAGAGGCATAACTTAATTAGAATTCACCATTACATCTAAACTACTTAAGTATAATTAAATTTACTTTGAGAACATGAATTTTGCTTAAGGGTTTCAAACTAGAAGAATATGCAAAATTCCATAAGGAAACACATTTACACAAATGATCTTCTTTTACAAACAAGTAAACATGTTTATTTATTTTTCTTTACAAGAGATTAAGGCAAGAGAAAGTATTTCTAATGAAAATATGCCTTATTACAACATTAAGCTCAAAAGGAATTAATAATATGAAAGAAATTAAACCATGAATTTCTCCATTGTCTTCAGCCTCTTTCTTTCCCTTCTTCTTCTTTTACCTTTTTCTCTTTCTTTCTCTTTTCTTTTTACTTATTTCTTAATCTTCTTCCTAATCTTTCTCGAGCTCTTTCCTTTACATGTCTTCTTTTCTTTCTTTCTTCTCTTCCTTCTCTGCCTTTTCTCTTTAGCACTTACCTGTTCAACCTTCCTTTATCTCTATGAGCTCTCTCTTTCTTCTCCTTCTCTTCCTTTCCTTTGCTTCTTCTCCTTCTCTTTTGAACCTTAGCATCCTTTGCAGAGCTTTCTTTCTGAACCAAACCGGTTTATACCTTGAACCAAAAATTAGGTTTTTGATTGGCATCTTGGACCGGTCGGGGATACACAGCACCCCTCTTAGGGTGGGACCAGACCCTACTAGGTCCAAGCCTGGCTTATTTAGTTTTGATTTATTTCCAATTTGCATAGTCTCGAGGCCATCCAGCTCACGGCCTCCCAGGCCCCATGCACATGCCCTCACGAGCCCACACACACTTGGGCACACGCACTGCACGCACCCACACAGAACAAATGCTCAGTTCATTTCCTTGCACTGTGCGTTATCGACTGATATGCCTTAAACACAAATTCGTTTTATACCCAAGCGACCGCTCTAGTTCTACCAAGGCGGGACTAAATTTCTTCCTCCGAGTCCGAACTTCAGATGTTGATTCCATCCAGCTCAGAGCTCCGTTCCAAGCAAATAAAATCTTGCTAGAAAGCTCTTGAGTTGATCTACATGATTGGAGTATCAATTTGATACTCAGGGAAGGTTAAGCTCTTCAATTTGAAGGCTGAAGGACCTAGGTTGAATGCAACCATATTGGCCTGCAGAGTGAAATTTTGACATTAAGATCTTGCGGAAGGTCTTTTGACTTCCAATTGAAGTGTTGAATAGGTTTAGAAGATAATTCCGTGGCTGTTGGTGAAGGTAATATGCTCTAAGGAGCTTCGGGGAAGGTGTAGAAGCTAGAAGCTTCTCCAGGGAGCTTCAGAATTGTAATTGAAGTTCTGAAAGGTCTAATAGACAGCTAAGGTCCTAATTAATCAAATAAAACAAACTCTAGAGGTTGTTAAGAATCCATCTGAGTAGATTATTCATTAAAATCTCATCATAAAGCTACTGTCGTCAGTTTGGGTTCAAAAATAACCAGAACTGAACAGAATTCAATTTCTACCAAAAAGTTGATCAGAGCTCATCCAAATATCAACTGAATTGTTTACAAACATCTCAGCAGTAGTTTGAACTCCTCAATTTATCCATTTGAATCCAAAATCCAAGGATCAGACTCAAGGTTGACCATGAAGCCTCAAATTTTGACTTTTTGAATTTAACCTTTTTAGATGAAATTAATGCCTTAGATATCTTTTCTTCAATCACAGGAATAGAATTAGACCCTTAGAAAGATGATTCAACTAGGGTTCCTAGGGTTCCAGGCCTATCTCCTGAGCTTCCAAAGGAGTTTGTTCGTCAGGACAATCCAAAGTTAATCTCAGTGATTGACTCGTGGAAATGGTCTCAGGGCAAGGCACTGATGCTTTCAAACCTTTGAAACAAGGTTTAAACCTAACTATCAGACATCTCCAACTCTGCCAGAGTTGGAGAAGATGAAGGTCTAATAGAAGCTCTAAGCACTAAAACCTCAAATAAACTATCTCAGCATGATCAGTGAACTTCAAATCGATGATCTGAGCTTCGCACTGAGTTCTGTAGGTTGAAGAGCTTGTTTGACTTGTCAGAGCTCACCGGAGCTCTGATGAGTCTAGAAAAAAGGTGAAACTATACAGATGTTAAATTGTGCCATTACTGATTTGAAAACCTTCCTGAGGTCACAAGGAACCTTAAAGGCACATTAATTTCATCAATTATTCATTAAAATGAAGATTAATCAATGAATTCACAGTGGACAAGTTTTGTGTTTGACTAAGCTCAGGACTTGCTTTCCCACTCAATTGAGTGGAGAAAACAAGTTAAAATGCATTTGCGATGATTTATATGTGTATAATTAATGATTTGAACTTCTCCTAAGCTGCCATTGACAGCGCGCTCAGGTGCTTAACTTAAATTGGGCGTTTAAGTTATAGATGGTAATTACTTAAATTAAGGTGAGGATTAGGGCCCTTAGGTGATGAATAAATGGTGGAGGACCCCAGTGGAGGTGAAGTAAACTCAACTACTGCTGCCATGGACAGCATGAGCAGTTGGTGGTGGAAGTGGTTTAGGCTATTAGATGATCAATTCAGTAATTAAGGATGATAGAAATGTTCATGAGGGACTGAAGAAGGTGATCGGTGACTTAAAAAGATAAAAGAATTACTCCTGACAAGCTCAAGGAGCACGCCAATGCCTAGGAAGACGAGTGGAAAACTAACATTACAACTATCTATTCTACCTAACTAACTATCCTAACTAATCTACTTACCTAACCTACTGTTACCTGGACGATGGCGATAAAAGATCTCCGTTGATGGCACATAATAGAGGAGGAAATCAGAGGGTTGGCGAAAGAAGTCTGGCAGGCATTTGTGAGGTGAAGCAGAGGAGCTCCTAGTCAGCATTGCATAGAAGACTTGGCTGATGTTGGCGAAGATCGAGAGCTATCGAAGATAGATGGAGTAAGACAGATGAAGGAGAGGAAGGTCGCCGGAGTTTAGAGAGAATAGCCTATCGGTTAGCTTAGTGAAGAAGAGGGAAGGGAGCTAACTTGGTGAAAATCGACGTTGTGGAGGGGTATTTATAGGTGGCAGCGGCTAAGATGGAGGTGGAATCTGGACGGAGAAGCGGCTAGGTGTGGAGTAACCACCAGTGTCTTCTCCGACATCAGTGAGGTTATCTCCAACCTTAAAATGGGATTATAGCATCATCCAGATCGGAGGATGAAAAGGAGATGGTGAGCACAAGCTCTAGGAGCTTGAAGAAGAAGGAATGATGTCGGATGTGCAGTGATCAGACGGTGGAAGCACCTCCTGTCGTCAGCTGTCGAAGAGGTTGAAGAGAGAAAGAAGTTTCAGGGACTTGTTCATAGTGAAAGACAAGGACCTAAATGAAGAATAAGGACCCGATTGAAATAAAATATAAGGACTAAAATGTAAGCTCAGGTTTTCAAGGTTTATTTTAATTTAAATCTTCTTCAACATTTTATATATGATTATAAATAAGACAATTATTATATTTAGACCATGAATTTACATTTTTGAATTTTTTAGATTAATTTATTTAATTAAGTAATGTTACTTAAGTTATTATCTACTTAGTTATAAATTATACTTAAGCTAGTTAATCACATTAATTAGATAAATTACTGATAATATTTCGAGTCCAATTATTAATTAAATTATTAATAATACTAATCGGATGATAATATAGCATTTTAAACTTATTTTAAGGTCCTTTATTATTTCTCCCTTGTTTAATAGTTAACCCATATATTTCCATATTTCTAGCTAATTAACTAGGAAGACTAGTTAATTAAGGGTAATTAGAGACCATAATGAGCTTCTCATCACCCACCACAGTGCCTCTAAAGGGAAACGTGGGCCATTTCCTCATCATCCAATGTCCACATTGAAGCCACGTCAACCCCTACCATGCCTTTATCAACTGAGAGTGCATCTCAACCGTTGCATCTTCATCCAATGACTGAGAGTAGTTGTGCTTGAAAACCAAAATGCAACAAAAGAGCGACTACAGCGCAGTAGTCACCGCCTGCACGTGAGAGCAAAGTGCACAAACTCGAATAGCACAGAGTGCAAAATAGAAGAGGCAGTTTACACGTATTCAATTGAACCATCAGATGGAGATCGAGTGGCTCGTAGGCAGTGCGGATGATTGCACGTGATCATATGCGAGGAGAGGTTGCGCTGCGATCAGTTTAAGTCATTTGATAGCAAGATCAGACGACTGAAATTGAAGCTCATGTGCACGCTTGTAAAGGGTGCAAGGTGGCGGATCGAGCAACTGAGCGTGTGCCACTTGTCAACATCTGGTGTGTTGCACATGTTGAAGCATTTTGGAGGCTATTTTGAGGCGAGATTTGGTCTGTTGATCTCTCGATCGACGGATCTAATGGCTCTAAGGGTGTTACACGAGATTGGGACTCAAATACCAACTTTGCCGCTCATTTTGGCTATAAAAAGGACCACAAAGCCTCCATCTGAAGGCATCTCAACTCCCACCAGACATATCTCCAGCCTCTCTCTCTGCAACTTCTCTCTGATTTTCCTCTCGACACTTTGGATCTGAGGTGCTGCCACACTTCGCACGAGCATCCCGCAAGCAGTGTCGTTCTTCATCTATATTCTCTCTCTCTATTCTTTAGCATAGTTTTAATTCCTAGTTTGAGAATTATTTGCCATTAGCAATAAAAATCTGATTTTCTGAATATTTGGTCTCTATTTCTATGTTGCATTAGGATAGATTAGTTTGTATGACAAGGTTTAAAAATCATGTTTTGCCTCCCTACGAACGACTCAGCACTCATCGATTCTGATTTATAAATTTATTTATTTTGACATGATTCGCACTACAACGATAGAAATAATATTTTACACGTTTTGAGATGAACAAATTGGCGCTATTGTTAGGGAGGCAATAGAAATTTTTAAAATCTTTTCTTATAAAGTTCTTATTTGAGATTCTAACTTGCTATTCTTTTTTATTGTGTGTACATAGGAATCATAAAATTACGAGAAGAAATGTGCAATAACAAGAAAAAGAAATATGTTCGAATCTCAGGTAAGTACTCGTATCTCATATTAAGTTACATTTTCTTTCAGGAAAAAGAATCCAAAAAAAATTAGGTGCTTTCTTGATCTTTAGGTTAGCATTTGCTTGCTTTGCGCAAAAAAAAAAACTCTTGTTAGGGGAAATCAATGAAACCTCCTGCATTTTTGAGCTGAAAGAAGCTCTCATCTTAAAAATTCAATTCCCAAAAATTCACATGTAGAAAAAATCTAAAAAAAAAAACTCTTGTTAGGGGAAATCAATGAAACCTCCTGCATTTTTGAGCTGAAAGAAGCTCTCATCTTAAAAATTCAATTCCCAAAAATTCACATGTAGAAAAAATCTAAAATTTTTACTGGATGTGCATTTTGAAATCAGGAAGAACATATCAAAATTTAACACTATTCTGAGCTATTTAAAAATTTTCAAAATTTTTGAACTTAACTACATCAAATCACTTATGGTTCCTGAGTTTTTGGAGTTCAAAATATCATAGGAATTTTTATACAACTCCAATTTACATGAAATTTGTGGTAATGAATTCCTGTGAAAATCAAGAATTTAGGAAAAATTGGAAAAAAATATTTTCTACATGATTTATTGCACGTGCTATTCAATCACTAATTGGGGGACAACAGACTATAGAACTCGCAGTACACTTTAAATCTGAAAGAAATATGAAACATGCATAAAATTATTAAAAAAATATTTTCTATGTGCCTAGTTGGTGCTGCAATAGGACCAATTGATTACATTGATCGGGTGACACTACCTTACTTGTTTGGGACTTAAATCCAATCATTTAGTAATATTAGCTTTTAGGGATTTACATTAAGGTAGAGCATACTTGCATTTCCATACTTAAAGGAAATCTATCAAACAATTGGGACTTACAAAACCTCCTGTGTGCCTCAACAGAACCATTGTTTGAAGATATTTACTCAAGTGAACCCTAAAATTCACTAATATAAGAATTTGAACTTTAAAAGAAACCACATCAACTAAGCTTGTGTTGTGAACCCCTTGATTGAGCACTTCATTTCTTAAAATCAATTTTAGGGGCAACACCCCCCTAACGCCCATCATATTTCAAAAGCACTTCAAGCTTAACCCTAAAATTGAGTAGACGTGCCCTAGGTAGGACTAATTGGCTTGGTAACTTAAAATTAGATTGGGCTAAGGTCATGGGCCTTGTCTACTTGGACCCATGAGTTCCAAAAAAGGTATGTGTGGTAACCGCGTTAACCCTTAGTGGTGTCCCACCATGCGAGGCGTCCTAGGGGTCCTACCCTTTTGGCCAGCCAAGTAATTCAAGGGTTGATCGAAGCTAGTCATATTTTGGGAAGCCAGGATTAGGTCTAATTAGGGTTTACACTTTAAGGATTAGCTTCATCGCTTGTACCATAAGGGTGGGTAATCTCTCATTTGTCTTCTCTCTCTCATCTTTTAACTTTCTTTTGGTACATGGACAATTGAAGGTCACTAAATTTTACTTTTGTACCACCTTCAGAGAGTAATCTAAGGAGAAGACCTAATTTTTCTAGTTTCGAATCCTTTCCCATGGGAAATCACCACGACGAAGAACTGATTGAGGAGGGGAACTTGGACCCATACTCTTTTTCTTCCCACTATTCCTCCTTTTCCCCCTATCCCAACCCATCCCTTACTCCAACTTCTTCAGGATGGGAGAACCCTCCTCAACACCCAGGACTTGATTGCCTTGCCGACACCTCATATTCCCTGGGTATATCTAGGCCTACCTCATCCTTATAGAATTCTACACAAATTTCTGGATATCAAGGATCTCTACTATCTCAAGAGACACTCTCCATACAGGACTAGCACCTAATTGGCATGACCAACTATCTTAACCGGTCTCATTTCTCCCCTAGTTGGGGATATGCCTTAGAGTCCCAATACCTAAGATATCAATCCTATCCTCGAAATCACTTTGTAAATTATCCCAATTCCACCCGACCCACTCCACCTTCTTATTAGGATAACCCTACACCACCCAACCAAGGATATGATTCTTACCCTAGGTATTCAAATCTTGACAACAACAGATATTCTGATTTGACTAAGCCTAGAAACCATGGAAATTATTATCCTCAGCCCACTCAAACCCCTGACCAGGGCGGTGATCTTGAGATTACCCAATTACTCCAAGTAGCCCAGGAGATGAGAGAAGCTAATAAAAGAAATACATATAACCTGACAAAAGAGCTCAATAAAATTTGAGAAGCATAACATCATAGACTTGGTCCGAGTGTGGCACAAGATGGTTGTGAGCCACATAGGTTTGAGGATCCAACCTTAGGTATGACATCTTATTCAATCCCAACCTCTACTTACATCAAGCCCACCCACCTGCCCTGTGATTATTCAGAACAAATCCTGCCATGGCCTACTTCTGAACTAATAGATAATTACGATATCCCAAAGACTGAATTTGAGGAGGAAGACTTACTCAAGGATCTAAATCTTGATTCAGAGCCTGAATTACAATCCTTTATGTTAAAAGATGGATAATTGGACCATGCAGATGATTCAAATTTGGAACAAGATTATGAAGAGCCCGATCAAGAAGATATAAGGATTGAGCACAGTGACACTCCCAATTAGGAATAGTTGGAGGGTTCTGATATGATTTTGGCTGAGGATTACCATGATCCGATGTGCTTAGATGTTTCTATTATATCTGGATTTTGTGATACTGATCATTCTGGGATATTACGTATAGAAGTCGAATCTACTTTCACTTCAGCTAATTCTCGCCCATCTCTTCTCATCGACCGGAGTCCTAAGGAAATCCTTGACTCTGATCCCTAACATCTCGAGATTGAACAAAACAAACAATTCCCTTATGAAACAGATGTTTAAGAGATTGCATAATTATTAGGGATGACTTATGATGATTTATCTGAGGAAGCAAATAATTTAGCTGAATCATATAATTTTGAAGAACTTGATTTGATTGATGAGAAACAAGAAGACATTCCCTCAAAAGATGTACTTCAAGAGAAAGACAATTGGGATCAAATTTATAATCCTACTCAAAAATTCACACAACTAAAAGAATTTGAGGGCTTGATTAACCAAGATTCCGATCTTACTCCCCCTAATGAATTGATTCTAAGGAATAATGAATTTTTGCCCATTACATTTAAGGATTTGCATCATGAATTAAGATAGGATTTGGTTGACTCATATGAGATTTTTGATCACCCTAGGGATAAGCTTGAGTATACTGATACCCAGCATGATTTGGGTAAATCTAGGACTATTGAGATGGACCACTGGATTTTATTTGACTCACCTACTCTACATCCATCCACACCTGACTTAATTTATGAAGTGACTCCTTATACCATTTCAGACTACACCACTCGAGTTCCTCCATTCATTTTCCCTTGCTTTCATGACCTGTATGATTTATTCCCCACTAACCACTCTTTATCCACCTCATTTTCCTTACTTATGCACCACTTCTTAGGGTTGCCACTATCTGCTTTCCACTCTGGCACCTACACTTATTTTTCTCTCTTTTGTAGCACCTAGCTGCAAATAATTCCAAGCCCATTTATTTTACTTTTTCCACCTTTTGGGCTTGGTATTCACCATCAGCTGATTTCCATATGTGGATCACTGATTCTTTGGCCACATGATCATATCTTCATATTAATCCTAACTCAACCCACTAATTTAATCATCATTTTTGAGTTTAGGGCTGGTAAATGACATTAAACTTAGTGCTGGTTGGGAGGTAACCCAATATTTTATACAAGTATTTTGCCTTTTTGACTTAATAAGCTGACATGGATTAACTAGCTTAGTCAGGTGATATCCCCTCCTCTCGCTTATTACATTTTTATTTTTCTGCATACATTTCAATAAGTACATTTCAACGAATAGGCATGGGGGGGTGGAGATTGCATGTATTTTTTTTATGTCAAAAAGAAAAATTGCATTCGTGCATAAAGAACCTTTATCAAGAAGGTTTTATTAGGGATTTATTCATAAGTTGATTCTTGAATTTAGAATCCAGTAAAATTCAAACCTACACTTAGAATTTGCAATGGATCCTCTGCAAAGATCGATAGACATCTTTAGTTTGTCGAGAAGAAGCAATGCTTCTCCTCCTGAACCCTTGGACAGTAATTAGGGAGTCAGGCAAACCATCTTCTAGTAGATCCACCAAACAATTGCAAGGTGAGAGTAGAGAGTCTATTGGTGCTCTAAGTCTAGTACAAGGAATCTTACCTTCTATGTAATTAGATAATGATACTCAAAGTTAGGCATAGTTTTTGCTCTGGGTTCTTACGTATAATTCTTTGTGTGAATTTTTGGAGAGCCACCAAATAAGGCAAATACATAGAGAGTAGGTTCTAATAAAATTAGGACTAAGGTGGATGGTTACGACCGTCCTTGATGGAATCCTCGACTAAAGGAGGGTATTAATATTGAGGTCATAAATACATTGCCCCATCCATTCCTTTCCTGGTGAGGAGAGTAGGCACATCCACCAAATAAGTCACTCGATATCCTCTTGAGCACCCCTAATCCCAAATAATGCCTCGTGAATAAAAATGTGCATGGGTACTGCATTACGTTGTGTTGATAGAAATAAATATATTTGAAAAAAATAAAAAAAATAAAATAGAAAAAGAGAGAGAAAAGAAGAGAAAAAAGAAGAAAAGAGAAAAAAAAAAATATATATAGAAAAAAAAGGAAAATAGAAACAAAAAGAGAAAGTGTTAATTGCGTTGTGTCAAGCACATTAAGGCAACAACACCCATTCCCTTTACAATCCACCAAATATAGCCTTGACCTACTTCTCTGCATTTTTGATCGCCTGAATACGGGTTGAGAAATTCTAACTTAGTGATAGGGTTATCAGAAATTAATCAAAGTGTTAATGCCATGAGAGACCACCAAATATATCGACAAATCTGGTGAGAATGTGAGCTCAAAAAGAAAAAGAAAAGAGAAGAAAAAGAGAGAAAGAAAAAGAAAGAGAGGGAATGAGTACAAAGGAACCAAATAAAGCATAGTTTCTTCATGATGTAAACACATTTAATTAAGTTAAAATGCCTATTCATGCATGTTCTTAGGCTTAGATTTGCATTTCATGTCATAAATAGTGCATAGCATACATCATCCTACATTTAGAGTAGTGTATATTGTGGGTTAATTACGTCCTTTTTATGACCAGGAGGGAAGGGATTTACTTTAGGTCCTCGAATTGACGATCTAAATGCACGGATATGATCTGAATGATGATCGAAGTCCAACGCCTCCAAGATCATCCTAATCAGAATCCCATATCACCTTATGCGATCCAAGAAAGATCAATGGCAACGGGGGCAATGCGACATCCTTACGGGCTTCGGATGAAAAATCTGACCATACGGATGGATCTGGAGTAATGATCGCAGTCCGGCAATGTGGAAATCATCTCAATTTTAGCACCATGGCACCCACTGCAATAGAAAGAAGATGGACGACCCAGTTGGCACCACATGCCACCATCTGGGTTGCCCAACATCAGCCAGCAGCCACCGCGCAACCCAGCATCATCTGCACCCTCATTCCTAGCCGTTGGATCTTGATCCAATGGTTGAGAAGCTTCCTCCACCACATGCCATAAGACATCTTCTCGACAAACTCATTGACTTGGAACAATGATTAGGATGTTGGCCTCCAAGGGAACGTCAGCACCAGCATCCCCCGTAAATTGAGAGCATGAAATATTGTAGCGCATGCGCGCAAGCCAGCACCTGCATCACGGTGTCAGTGTGCGAGCACACGGGCGCAACAAGGGGCGCGTAATGCACGGGCTAGCAAGAGCAAGGGTGGGCTTTTAGTGATGATTGCAGCTGTCACTAATGCCCTATGCATAATATAAAAGGACCTACCCCCTCCATTCTTAACCATCTCTTCCTTTCTTCCTCTTACCACCTCCAAGGCTCTAGAGAGAGCTTGTCCCAAGCCCAGGATGTTCCTCTAGAGTAGAATCCAATATTTTTACCTCCCCTCATCCCCATTCATGGAGCATCTTGCAACCATCTTCTCACCAACTTTGCGAAGTAGATCCTCACCACATCGCTGTCCTACCCCGCCGTCCGTCCTTCGACTCCATCCTTGTTCGTTCCACTCCTCACCACCTTCCTCTAGGCGACGTCAGAGTGAGTCATCCTCTAAGCAATTGTCGAGAGGGATTCTTTCACTTATCTCTATCTTTATTGCTTTCGTAGTGTAGTTTTCCCTCTTTCTGAGTTGTAATAAACATTTGATTATAAAAATACATGATTATTTCTCTCTCTTTCACTCTCTCTCTTTATTTTGCAAGTAGATTAGCTAGAATTCATTGACCTGATCTCTTACCCTATTAAAATACTAAATAAATAACAAAAGATAAAAATGACAAAAACAAATAAAAAGGGAAATGCGGATTTTTCAAACAAAATGTTCACCTCCCCATCTTACACCCAGGATTCACTTTTCGAGTTTCGGTTATAAATTTTATCTAATCGATGGATTTTCTCACGAATCGAACTATGACGATGGGTTTTCCAAAATCCAATCCTTTCCACGTGTGAATCCGCTGCCATCACTTTGGCACTATTGTTAGGGAGGCAACGCTCTTTGGTTTTTCTCGCGTTTTCCCTTATTACTTACATATTTTTCTAACCTATCTTTCTCCTTCGATTTATTGTCTTGCAGGAACCCGATCAAGGAGCAAAAGGTGGTAGATTGGAGTAAAGTGCAGATAGAGACATTTGTAAGCTTTCCCCCACTTCCCTACCCACTAGATCATTTCGCCACCTTAATAAACAAGACCTAATCTACTTAGGTGTTTTTAGAAACCCTTGGATAGAAATTGTTTGTTCTATTTGTCACTCCACTCACTTTGCCATCGACAAATTAAAAAAATAAAAAAAATAGTTATCTGATTGTTGGATTTTCTGAAAGAGACACACATTAACACCCATAACTCTCGACTTAAGGCACCCCACTTCACATCGATTCTACCAGCTAACCAGAATCTAACCTGTGGATCTCGTACACCCTAACTCAACACACCAATAATTGAGTAGAAAATTTGACTAGGTTAAGACTTTCTGTATGCCTTAACTAAGTGGTGCAACATGCCAATTGATTGAGCTATGTAGGCCGCACCACTCAAATTAAAATTGATTCATCAAGTAGCTTGCCACATAGGGTTGATTTTTAGGACTGAACCAAGCAATCCACATATTATTTCTAATTTCTAAAGGAATATATCTACACCCGTGTTTTCAAAACTTGGAGTGTTCTCCTAAACTTGATTGAATACACCTAAGATTAAACCCTAAAAGCTACTAAACAAGGTTAAACCCTAAAAGGCACATCATCAAATAACCTTGTTTGCAAACCCTGGCTATGCATGCACAAACATTTGAATCAATCATTAAGGGCACAACCCATTTAAAGGGTCCATCACATTCCAAGAGTGCAATCATCACAAGCCTACTTAAAACTGAGTAAACGTTGACCATAAGGATTGATTCACTCTTCGAGGCTTAGACTAAGATTTTTTTCAATTAATTTGCTTCTGCCAGTCTATTTGATGTCTAGCTAGGGGAGTTGTGTCAAACAATCGCAGTTGGGGGGTACACTAGGAACCGGAGGCGCAAGCCAAAGGAAGAACCTTCTCTCCTATCCCTCCCTGTAACTGGTTGGATTAACTAGATAGAAGTAGACCAAATCGTTTCTATCATCTCAAGATGGGTCCTAGGAGTCCGTAGGTCTTTAGGCTACCCACATCAGGATTGGTTTGGTTGATTGTACTATCTCTTTTTTTTTCCCTCCTACCCTACCATGTATCCTTCCACATCTTTCACACATTTCCAATCCTACCCTCCTAACAACACGTATCCTCAAGATGATTACCCATCTCCTAGCCGGGAAAAATTTGATTGGGGATATGAATCCTGACCTCAGTGTTCAGAAACTAACCCTAGACAACAAGACTATGATTAATATCCTTCCTAGAGCTACAATGATTATAGATCTCCACCCTTTGACGATCAACCTAACTAGATCTCCAACCATGAAGGATATGTTGATTATAACACTTACCCTCCCCAGTATTCCACTGAATATTGGTCGCCACCATTCTTTGAACAACCTGAAATGACCTACTATCAGGGAGGGACCTGAGAACCTCAATATCTTGACTCCCCTGGAATGAACCCAAACCCACTTAACTCAGAACCGAACCATTGGTTTAGGTGAACCAGGTCCAAGACAGGGTGTTGGCTAACTTAAGGAACACCATCCAATCTTTAGAAGCTCAGCCAACACCATGCACTGAAGCATTGGAGCTTATGATCAAAATGATTGATGAGTTGAATAGCACATTATTGGATTTACTCCAACATGTTAGGGATAGAGGCTTGGGTGAGTTTCTACTTAGAAAATTGTTGAGGTTGAGGATGAAATTTGTGGTTTCCCTAGTCCAATCTTGGGATGATTCTCAAGATGAACCCCCTTTAAGAGAGCCAATGTCTAAACCCGCTCGGGCTCTTGTCAGGGGGGATACATTTTCTGAGATAGGGGATGACTAGGTTGGGTTAAAGCAACCAATTGAGGAGGAACCGATTGCCTCACCTGAGATCCCAGAGCGAGGGAATAAGGAAAAATGTCTCTATGGACTAGGAAATGACATATGATTTTGAGACATATATAAATGAGGATCAAGAATTCTTTAATTCTGAGGATGAGGAATCTTTAGGTGAAGTCTCACATGAGCATAAGGAAGATGATTTTAGTGAGACGAACATGCTTGAGGAGCATGACGAACCTTTTGATAGCCTGATTATTGAAGATTATCATCATGTTGGGGCTAACTTGGATGATCCGAATCCTGATGATTCAATCAGTAGCCCCACTTCTCAACCACACCTCGAAGAGCTGAATTATCATATTTTTGAGATCACCAGACCCAAGTCAATCCTGATTAAGCCACTATTGTTGGATTTGGGTACTTTAGATGGGGTGTACAATGATTTGGAGGTCCCAGAAGCATTGATTTTAGAGGATAGGAAGTTGGAAATAAAAATCTGGGAAGCAACTTCCGAGGGAACTGCAATTTTGGATCTAAGTGGTCCTGTTGACCTGAAACCACCTACAATTTACCAGGACCCTTATGATACCTTTGATGTGCAACCCAAGCTTGGAATAACTAATTACTTTTTTGAGCTGAATGTTAAGTGAACATTTGAACCTAGTGAACCAAATCTACCTTTTATCCAACACCTTAGTCATGGGTTGCACACCACCAAACCATAGACCCAACCCCAAAAGTAGAATAATCTTCAGTTCTGGGTGATTTTCATCCAGAACCATAGAACTACTCGATCATGGGGCATGGGTCAGCACCATAATCTAGTCCACATATGTGGACATCTTTTGCTGGTGGGTCTGAGGATTAATCCTTTGATTTTGATTTTGACCTACACTTTTGAAATGTTAATGTCCTTTTTACTTGTGAACTGTGCCTGGCTGAAGGTAATAAATTTAGCACGTATGTATATTCCATGTTCTTGACAGACCTGATCGGATTGTCATGAAACTCAGTTGATATTCTATTATTCCGCCTGTTTCATTCTTCATTTCTACAATGAGGACATTGCATCATTTAGGCATGGAGGGGTGAATACTTAATCCTGAAATTATTTTATTAGCTCTATAGAATTTCTTTTATTTTCTTAAAAAAAAATTGAATATTCAAGAAGATAAAAAAAGAAAAAAATAGAATTAGGAGAAGAGAACTTAGGCATTTGGAAGTTATTAAGTTTAGGAAATGATAATTTAGGACCTGAACACTTAGACTCTCCAAGTCTTTGGGCTTAATTAGCCCAGGTGTCCACTCGAATGTGGTCCTATTCTCGGGTCCTCTCCAAGTAATTTTACTGTAATTTAGTGAATAAATTGGGATGATAAGTATGTGACTTATCAACTCACCCCTTGATTTGATGGGACTTTACATCTATGCATTTACACACTATTTTCACAGACTCACTTTTCGAAGATTTCCTCAGAAATTGGGTAGCTAGTAAACTTTTTAGGGTAGTATGGCTGGCAAGTTGTCATGGTAATAGCCCATTGGTCGATTGTCCAGAGCCCAGGTACTTGACCACATTCATTCTATTACTTTTAGGTAAATCTTAGATTAGGGAAGCCACCTACTTAGAAAAAAAGAGAAAAAAGAAATACCTAGAATAAAAAGAAGAAAAATAGAAAAAGGAGAAAGTAAAAAAAAATAAAACCACACTTCACCGCACGAGTATGGTTAGCAACTTGTCGTGGGTAATAGCCCATTGGCCGGTTGTCCAGAGTCCAGCTCACAAAAATGCACAAATAATTCCGAAAACACTTAGGGAAGAAGCGAGGAAGTAGAATAAACCAGGGAGATATACACTGGGTCTGCCCTTATGTTGATCCCATTAAAAATTTAAAAGTAGGGAGAAAGCTACCATTCGGAAAGATAAACCTTTAAGCAGTAACTCTTAAGGTCACCTAGGGTCATGGAAACCTGAAGTCCATTTTAATGGCTACTTAGTGAGTCTATCACCCTTTCAAAAGATACTTAGTGATAAGTCAATTTTCTCTTCCGAATAATGCGATTAAGATGATCTGTCCTTTTAGTAACAAAGTGGTGGAAAATCGCTTAACAAAATAATTACAATAAAAATTACTACTCACAGAAGAGTGGGTCGTGTCCACAGGAAGGCAATGATCAATAAAATCTCAATTATTTCATATTCTTTCAATCAAGTGTGAAATCCATAATCAAATTTGACATGAAATGTGATGGAAAAAAGATGCACAATAACTAAAAAATATAAGGGTATATGCGTAATTTTTCCTCACTGGAATATTCAATAAATATGTGATGATTTTATGTAATTTTCAATTGACATGTAGTAGAGAAAATTTGTGCACATTTTAATCCCAAAACCATTGTTAAAACATGTGAATATCAATAACCACGCAATCATCAGAAAGCACGAGTATGCAGTCACAATTTCACCACAATAAAATAATCGTAAATTAAAATTGATTTTGGTGGCAATGGCATTCAAATGTAATTTTTAATTAAAATAAAAATAGGGGATTTTACCTCTCTCCTTGTGCATTGGAGAGAGGTTCAATCGAGGAGAGACTCCCACAGGAGGTTGGCTAAAGCGAGGCCGTTGCAGTGGTGGCAGTGGTGCATCATGAGATGGCCGGAGCCGGCCTGCCGGAGGAGAGAAGTGGCGGTGGTGGAGGAGCTGCTGCTGTCGTGCGTGTTGCAGCTGCAAGGAGAGCAGCGTGCACGGGTGCTGGAGGTGCTGGAGACGTGTAGAGACGTAGAGGCATGGGCACTTAGGCACTCTGTAGAGCGCACAAGCGTGCGTGGACGTGGGTGTGGCTATAGCTGCAGGTGTTGCGCGGGGTTGCAGGCGGTGGGATGGCAAAGTGCAGGCGCACGCACGGAGGTGCGGGCGTGTGCAGCTAGAGGGCACGTAGCGGAGGTGCGGGCGTGTGCAGCTGGAGGGGCACACACTCTGCGTGTGTGGCTGGAGGCGATGGTGGGTCTGATGGAGTGGGGAGAAGCTGCTGGTGATGGCGCGGGCTAGAGGAGAGGCCAGCTGCTGTGCATGGGGATGGCGTGTTGTTGGATTTATTTTTAAGGTGAAGTGAAATAGAGGAAGAAGAAGGAAGAAGAAGATATGGGGCCAAGCTTCAGACGTCTAGGAAACTGAGATGAAATTGCGGCGGCTGCAGTGGTGGATGTTGGTGATGACGGTGAGGGTGGTGCACGCTGATGTGCTCACAATAATGCAAACGATCTCCAGATGGCAGTGTGGCCTATCACACCAGATGCCCACGGTGGTGGAGGCTCATCGCCACGGTTAAGGCCGGTGGTGGTGAAGCAGATGAGAGGGAAACTCTCTGCACAGTGGTGGGTCAGGGATGGTGGCCTCTGGAGCTTGGCAGCTCTCCCTCCTTTTGTAGCCACGACCATCGTTTCAAATTCAAAATGCCATAGCGTAAATGTGAGGCACAGGAGGAGGAGGCAGAGCTGAAGCCGGAGGAGTTACTTGTGCAAAGGAGAAAAAAATAAAAGAAAAAAATATTATGGTTATTTATGCATAAGCCCTTAACTTCTATGTTAAATTAAAATAATGCATGCAATGCACCTAATTGTTTAACTAATTAAATGAATGCAATTCTAAGTTAATTCTAAATGCATTTAGTTATGAATGCAATGCATGAATTATGTAATTAAATTAGAAATATGAATTAATCTATTTACATCCTAATGCATGCTAAATAAATGTTAGAATTAACTTAATGTCTAGGCGCTTAAATGCTTAAATAGCCCACAAATATAGGCAAATCAACTACCCCCAAACCTAGTTTTTGCTAGTCCTTAGTAAATCCAAGCAAAACCTAGCACACCAAGTAGACTAGCCAACCCAATCGGTCTTCCTTTAGAAACATATTAAGTTCAGACTTTAGACCTAAGGTTCCCAAGTAGTTGTTAAGTTACAGACTAGGTTGGCTAAAGCCATATTGCAGGCACAAGTTTCCCTGATTTTTGACTCTACCCTAAGGTTTATTGATCCCTGAGATTAAAGCATCCATGCATGTGCATTGGTCTGAGTTATTTAAGTTAAAGGAAAAAGGATTTTTTTTTTAATATATATATACATATTTTGTTTGATTCCTCTAAGTCTTACCTCGGATCAGCTACCAACACGGTCTATGTTGGATTCATTGTCCCCATCACCATACCATGAAGGGTCCTGGCTTTCAATGCTTCTAGATAGCACCGCCCATAACAACCCCAAGAACTCCTAGCAATCGACACTTTGAGATAGTATTGCCCATGGATTTCTAAAGCGAATTCAAGCCTATGGCAATCGGCACTTCGAGATAAGGTCACCCATGGTACCTGATACGAAATACGCGTAATTTGTAAAAGGGAGATTTTAATGTCGTTGTAACACGTGAATTTGCATACGCTTTTAAATTTATATCCCAGGTAGGGGAGTATCTAGGGTCATCCAAGGAGGCAAAAATTGCAATTCAATTCTCTTGCTAAAAATACATCTCAACTTTCTTTTTGGTATTTTAAATATATATATATTTTTTTGTGTTTGGAAATAATACGGGCAAAGTGCGAATTGTGATGAAAAAGTGCTAACCCCTAAAATGCTAAGTTGAAAATTAAGAGATTAAAAATTCCACTACTTAAGCTCACTCTAGGCAAGTAGAGGCCTAGAGTAATTAGGGAGTGGAAGTAGAATAAGTGCTAGAAAAACAGTAACAATTGCAACAAAAAATTAAAAAGAAGGCAATTTGATTAACTAGAATTATTGTTCTTTTCAAGGACAAGTAGAGGAATGCTTCTACTAGAAATGAAAAAAATTTAAAAGCAATAAAAGAAACACAAATCCCCTTGCAAAATTTGGTGAAGAAGGGAGTCTTCTTGCTCCAAGCCTAGCTGCTCCTTGGCTTGAAAAGAGGGCCTCCTCCTTCCTTGAGAGCTCCTCCAAGGTGGATGCTACCACTTTCAATGCTCTGCTCCAAGGGGTGGGTGTGCACCACTGTCAAAAGCTCCTCCAAGGTGGTGTGGACCACCTTCAAGATCTCCTCTAAATATCTTCCTTGCCTGGCTTCTCCTTTGGCTGGCGTGACTCAAGAGAGAAGGGAAGAGGGGAAGGCACCAAGGGGACAGAATATCCCCTTAATCTTCTTCTTCTTCTTCTCTCTTGGGCGTGGGCTTCTAGGTAGAATATGAGAGTGAATTTGTTAGCCAAGGATGCTTTTAATGGTGGTGGGTAGTGGTCTTTTTATAGGGTAGGATGAGGGGTTAAGGTGCCTCATGAAGTTGAGGGCTAAGATGGAAGGATGGAGGTGGTTAGATGATCCTAGGGTTAAGGGTTGTAGGCGCCACCTAAGGGGTCTAAGGGGGGTAGTTAGGGTCGGTCAAGAGGCACCAAAAAGTGGCGCCAACAAGGGGGTAGTTAGGGTGGTTTTGGTGCCACTTTTAGGTGTCTGTTGGAGGTGGTGGGTTGGCTAGGTTGGCACCAAGTAGGTTTAGCTTATGTGGAGCATAGGTGGAGCGAGTTGGTGGAATTGTTAGATAGGGTTTTTGGGTGGTACAAGCCAAGGAAGTTGGAGCATAGCTAAGCTAAGCTAAGCTAAGCTAGCTTAGCTAATGGAGGAGTAGAGGAGGAGGTGTTGGAGCTATGGTTTGGAGGGAGGAGCTGGTTATGAAGAATCTAGAGCTAAAGTGGAGCAGGCAGCTGCTGAAGAGGTCAACATGGGGCTACTCTAGCTGGCTTAGCTTGCTAGTTCTTTGCTAGCTACTAAGCCAAGCTAAAGTTAGCAGGCTTCTGTTGAATGGAGCTGAGGTGAGTTGGGTTTGGTGCTCCCAGGGAGGATTGAGCTGGCTGAGACTGCTAAGGTAGCTTAGCTCAATTAGCTTGAGCTAAGCTGGGTCCCCAGGAGTTGGACTTGAGCTTCCAGAGCTGGGATGAGTTCTTCTTCAGCTGGCTGGAGTTGAGTGGAGCTGGATGTAGCTGGATCTGAGCTGGGGTGAACTCCAGTCAACTCAGCTGAGCTAGCTAGAGCTCCCTGTGGACTAGTGGGAGTTGAGATGAGCTAGACTCAGCCAAGTTGAGCTGGATCTGAGCTGACCTGAGCTAGGGTGAGCTAAGATGAGCTCTCTTAAGTTGCCATTCATCTGAGATTAGCTGATTGGTGCTGGGATGAGCTAACCCTAGTCCACGTGAGCTTGGTTCTAGCTAGACCGAGCTCCTTCTTCACCAATTGCCTTCTTGAGTGCTAGGGTTTTAGGGATCTTTATATCTTTTCATCCCTAACACTCACAAAAACACATTAAAACAACAAAAGAAAATGTAATTCATGTCTCGCCTAGTTAATGCCTAAATGCAGCCCAAAAACCCATTTGCAGAGTAAAATCCTAAGAGCTAGGTTTGTTTTAGAGCATAAGAATGATGATAAACTGGTATTTATCACACCCCCATGCTTATCTTTTGCTAGTCTCTTAGCAAAACTTCAATTTTTTTTGGAAAATGGAATTTTTTGGAAATCTAACTTTTTTCTATTTTCAGATGAAAAAGATTAAGGGACCTTGGTTGATCTAAACACAGGAGGTACTGGATTGGTTAACGATAAACATCAGGATTTGTTTTTGGATCCAACCATTAGACAAAATGAGATCACTATGTCCTCCAGAAAATTTACAAATTAACGCCTTGTTAATTCAGATGACCTGAAATTTTTGTTTTTAGGATTTTTCTAGCTCATGAATCTGATTCGCAACATTCAAAATGCTTTAAAACCTTGTGTCTATGCCTGTGAAAAGCCAACATTTATAAGGGCGTGTTAATTTATTTATTATTACTTTTTTTTCCTCCCCCATGCTTATTTTTATCTTAGTCTTACAACAGATGTGTCGGGATCATCATTCCCGTTACCAATCCTCGAGGGGTCTCTAGCGCCAGTACTTCGGGATAGCACTGTCCATGACACCACCCAGAAGCTCACAACCCCAAAACACAATGCGGTTTAAAGGGGCGCTCCAAGCAAACTCAAGCTCTTGCTCCGACACTATAGGTAGAGCACCGTCCAAGACACTTGACCTGCTAAAATGCACTTTAATGCTCCATCTAAAGATATGAAATATAGATATGGAGCAGCGCCGAGGTGGTAACATGTTGACATCGTGTCCTCAAAGGAGGCATTTTCCTCCTTCTCAGCAGTGGGAACTCAAATCAATGATCTGCTTCAGACTTTTACTAAGTCCAAACAAGGGAGTTTCTTCAAATTTTTAGTTGTTTTAAAGTGTTGGCTTTTGTGTGAAAATTGGCACAAGAATTTTCTCAAGACATGCAAGTTTTTGAATAAGAAACTAAGCCAAATACTTTCCACATTACAAAATAGGATCAAGTCACCTGAACTATCATGAGTTCAGGTGGAACTTTTAGAGAAGGATATCTGATCTAGTCTAAAATAGACCCTGAAATTCTAATGATCAGATCCACATCCTCATCCCTAGTTTGTTAAAGATTAAATCCCATTGTACCAAAAGTCAGTTTTTTGACCTTAGTCCCGATTTCAAAATTTTTCCTCAAAAAGTTTCCAACATTTTTATTTTTTTGGGTATGCAAGCAGAAAATAAACTAAAGAAAAATGCATGTTTTTAGGTTTTGAAAATCTTAAATCGATCGTCAAATTTTAAAAATGCCCCCCATGCTTAAGATATGCAATGTCCTCATGCATTAGGAGGGAAAAGGGATCACCTTATTGAAGAACGGTCGGGTTTAGGATTATCAAAACCTGGAAAAAGAAGAAAAAAGGAAAGCAAGAAAAAAATGATGGGTTACCTCCCATCCAGTGCTATCTTTTATGCCATTCAGCCGGGCGTGGTGTGCATTAGTGATCAAGGGTGGCTAGCTCAATAAAATTAAGAGATTCAGACAGAATTTTGGGTGTATGATCAAAATAGGGCTTTAAACGTTGACTGTTGACTTGAAAGGTCAAATTAGTTTTTGGATCAAAAAGATCAGCAGCACCGTATGGATATGTTTTATGGACAATAAAGGGGTCTGTCCATTTTGATTTTAATTTGCCAGGAAAAAGACGTAATCTAGCATTGAAAAGCCAAAAGCATTGATTAACATCAAAGTGTTTCCGAACAATATATTTATCGTGAAATTTTTTTCTTCGATCTTTATAAATCCTTGTCTTTTCATAAGAAAAATTATGTAATTCTTCGAATTCAGTTAATTGTAATTTTCTATGGATACCGGCGTCAAATAAATCCATGTTGAGTTGTTTTATTACCTAAAAAGCCCTATGTTCTAGCTCTATCGGGAGATGGCATGCCTTCCCAAAAATCAGAGGAAGGGAGACATGCCGAGCGGGGTTTTAAAAGTGGTACGGTAGGCCCATAAAGCCTCGTCCAATTTGGTGGACCAATTTTTACGGTCGGGCCTAATCATCTTTTGTAAAATATTTTTAATTTTCTGGTTAGAGACTTCATCCTAGCCATTCTTTTGGGGGTGATAAGGTGTGGAAATTTTATGATTCACCCCATATTTAGAAAGAAGGTGACAGAATTGTGAGTGGGTGAAATGTGAGCCTCCATCACTGATAATAGCTTTTGGTATGCCAAATCTTGAGAAAATATTTTTCTTAAGAAATTCGACAACCACATGGTGATCACTACTGTGGGTGGGTATTGCTTCTATCCATTTTGAAACATAGTCGACTGCGACTAATATATATAAATATCCACTAGAGTTGATGAACGGTCCCATGAAGTCGATGCCCCAAACATCAAAAATTTCAACCTCTAAAATAGGATTAAGGGGCATATCCTTCCGAGTCATGTTGCCGATGCTCTGCCAATGCACACGGGATCGAACAAAGTTATGAGCATCTTGGTGTAAGCTGGGCCAATAAAATCCAGCATTAAGGATTTTAGCTATAGTTTTCTTGCCTAAAAAGTGTCTGCCACAGGCCAATGAGTGACAATGTGTCAAAATATCATGGATTTCAGAATCAGGTACACATCGTCGAATGACCTGATCAGCATAAATGCGGAAAAGGTCAGGCTCCTCCCAAAAATAATATTTAATATCGGCAAAGAACTTATCCCATTTTGTTTTTGGCCAATCAGCGGGGATTCGTTCTGTCGCTAAGTAGTTTGCGATGGGCGCAAACCAATGGAAGGTTGTAGCAGCTAAAATGCTTTCATCGGGGAACTGATCTAGCGGGGTCATTATGTCATTCGTCAAAAGACAAGAGAGATGGTCGGCCACTACATTGTGCAATCCCGCCTTATCCTTGATTTCTAGGTCAAATTCCTGGAGCAGCAGAATCCAACAGATAAGGTGGCGTTTCGCATCTTTCTTTGTCAGCAAATATTTAATTGCTGAGTGGTCGGTATATACAATGACATGTGACCCCAATAAATAAGATCTAAATTTTTCTAAGGAAAATACAATGGCAAGAAGTTCCTTTTCAGTAACCGTGTAATTCCGTTGTGCATCATCAAGGGTTTTGCTAGCATAATAAATCACAATGGGCTTCTTGCCAATTCTTTACCATAGAAAGGCCTTTACAACAAAATCTGAGGCATCTGTCATTAATTCAAAGGGACTATTCCAATTAGGTCCTTGAAATATTGGTGCCTCAGTAACCTCTTTCTTCAACCTCAAAAAACTCTCCAGGCACTTATCATTAAAATCAAATGGCTGGTCTTTAGTGAGAAGCTAACTTAAGGGATTGGAGATTTGGGAAAAATATTGTATAAATTGACGGTAGAAACCCACATGACCCAAAAAGGATCTGATTTGTTTGACAGTAGTGGGTGGTGGGAGCTTAGATATAGCATCTATTTTTGCTTTATCTACCGTGATTCCTTGTTTTGAAATAACATGGCCCAAGACAATACCTTCTTGGACCATGAAATGACTCTTTTCCCAACTGAGGACCAGATTAACTTCTATGCATTTTTGGAGAGTTCTTTTAAGGTTTTTGAGACAATGGTCAAAAGAATCTCCAAAAATAGAAAAGTCATCCATAAAGACTTCTAAACATTCACCTACCAGGTCTGAAAAAATTGCAAGCATGCACCTTTGAAAAGTCGTAGGTGTGTTGCAAAGATCAAAGGGCATCCTTCGGAAAGCAAATGTTTCAAAGGGGCAGGCGAAAGTTGTTTTGTCCTGGTCCTCAGGATGAACCACTACCTGATTATAGCGAGAATAACCATCCAGAAAATAGTATAAATCCCGTCCGGCTAACCACTTCAAGATTTGATCAATAAAGGAGAGCGAAAAATGGTCCTTCTTGGTGGCGGTGTTTAATTTTCGGTAATCAATACACACGCGCCAAGAAGAAGCGGTTTGAGTGGCAACATTCTCCCCATTATCATTAGTGACAACTATTAGTCTAGCCTTTTTGGGGACAACTTGTGTTGGACTAACCCAGGAGCTAGCAGAAATGGGGTAGATGATATCAGCATCCAGCCACTTAATAATCTCCTTTTTTACCACCTCCTGCATAATAGGGTTCAAGCGCCTTTGTGGTTGGCGGTAGGGGCGAGAATTGTCCTCTAAATATGTACGATGCGTACAATTTGATGGATGAATACCCTTAAGATCAGAAAGGATCCAACCAATAGCTTCTCGATATTTACTCAAAACTTGGAGGAGTTTGTGCTCTTGTGCCCCGGTAAGTCCAGAATTTATAATCAGGGATAGGGTCTGATTAGGACCCAGGAAGACATATTTAAGGGAGTCGGGCAAACGTTTTAATTCCAATTGTGGGCCCGGCTCTGAAAGAGTTTTTGCTTTGTGGGTTAGTGGTAAGGTAAGAGTGAAAGGGTCAGTTGGAAGGTTAGCTAGATGTGTGGTTGGGGTGGAAGGGTGAGAAAAAGTGGATTGTTCAAGAATCGTATTGATAGCAAAACAAGAACCTAAATGGGAAATCTGCAAAGTTTCTTCCACAATGTTTTCTATTTCTGAATCTGAATCATCAAAGAAATCTGGTTCTTGGAACCGCCTAGAAGCTTGAAAAATGTCTAGGGTTACAGATTCACCACCACGCATGATCTTCATCATTTTTCCAGAATCACAATCAATATTTGCATGGGCGGTGGCTAAGAATGGTCTTCCAAGAATAATGGGGGCAAACTTTAGTGCTTCTGGTACCTCTATGTCCAGGACTAAAAAGTCTACTATGAATAGACAATTTTTGACCTGGACAAGAACATCCTCAACAATTCCCCTTGGTTTAATTGTAGATCGGTCGGCTAATTGGAGAGTAACCTCAACAGGCTTTAATTCATCGATCTTAAATTCCTCAAAAACAACTATGGGGATAAGATTAATTGAGGCACCAAGATCCAACAAAGTGTGATCAAATGCGGTATCATTAATGATAACTTAAATTAGGGGGCGCCAGGATCTTTTCTCTTAAGAGGTAGTTGGCTCTACACAACTGCGCTGACTGTCTCTGGAAGGATCACCTTTCCAAAATTTCTGGGCTGCCTTTTTGGAGTACATAAATCTTTTAGGAATTTAGCATAAGCAGGGATGTATTTAATGACATCTAGGAGAGGGATATTAATTTCTACTTGCCCAAATAAATCAATTAATTCCTTCTAAGTGGGCTCGGATTTCTTCTTTTTCTTATTTGAAGAGTGGAGGGCTTGTGGAAATGGGGCAGGGTTTCCCTATTTTACAATAATTGGTTCCTGAACAATAGGAGGGGAAGAGTTAATCTGTGTTTCATTAAAGCGGGTTTCATTAATAGGCAGGGGATTGTAAGTGGTTTTCCCATTCCTCAAGGTAACTGCATTTGCAGTCTGGTTGTTTCTAGGATGAGGATGGGAAGCTTGGCTATTATTGAAACTCGGTGAATGCTGAGGTGCTGGTTGAATGGGTTGACTGGGTAACCACCTTGGAACTGATTCCTTTGATTAGTTGGGTTGGGCATGGGTTGGGAAGGTAAATTCCCAATAGGTCGATGATCAGGAGTAACCTTAACTTGGTGTTGCAAGTTAGTAATCATGCGAGTTACTTCTGTCATTTTAGTTTGTATTCCTTGCAGAGTTTCCATGACCTGATTATTAATATCATCCTGGGGTGGTCCAGGTTGATACATAGGTTGCCCATAATTTCCAAAATAGTTTTGTTTGGGAAAAGGAATCGGGTTCGGGTTTTTCCAGGAGTGATTCAGGTTAGTCCTCCAGTTTTGATTGGAAGTGTTGGAGGGGTTTCTACATTGCTCCTGGAGAGCATAAATATTTTCCGAGGTGGGATCAAAAATATTTTGATCAAAATTCCCAGTCAAATCTTGCGAGAAATCAGCCGGAAAGTGCTGGCCAGCTGATGTGGCATCAATGTTGTGTAGATTTTCTCTTTAGAGAATGTTTGGGGGGTTAGTGTGTGGAGAGTGAACGCGTGGAGCTGGTTTATTTATGAGCTTTTATTCCATTTTATTTTGGTGAATTTGCATCTGGTCCAGTTGTTGAGCTAACATATATAGATCATCTTGAGTGACTGGAACAAAGGTTGATTTGGAGTCAATTTCATGGACTCCGTGTCGGGGGTTTTGTGATCTGCCAAAAGTGTCCATTGAAGTCATGTTAAATGAGCTTTCACTCATTTCTTCAAAGAGGAGAGGCACTTTCAGCGTCTTTGTTAAGAAAATTGCCCCCACATGAGGCATCCACAAATCGTTTCAATTGATCTTCTAATCCATAATAGAAGATCTGCACTAACTGCTATTGTGGAATTTCATGGTGGGGACAACTTCTTAGAAGTTCCTGAAATCTTTCCCAGGCTTCGTGGAGGGGTTCACCAATTTTCTATTGAAAGGTCATTATGGATCTTCTTAATGCATTCGTTCGATCGATCGAAAATTTTTTTTTAAGAAAAGTGCCTTTTAATTGGGGCCAGGTGGTAATAGGGCACCCAACCGTTCTAAACCAATGAGATTCTTTATCTTTAAGAGAGAGAGGAAAAAGTCTCATTAACCACATGTCTTCTTGCACATTGCGGGAATGAGTGGTTGGAGCGAGGACAGTTAATTCCTCGAGATGACAAAAAGAGTCCTCTCTTGGAAGACCATGAAAATGTTTGATAAGGTTTAGAATGGCTAGTTTGTTCTCAAAATCCCCTCGTGGTTTGACCACCCCTGGTCATTCCTCATAATTGGAAGGATCATAGAAATCTTTAAGAGGAATGACAGGCTATTGGCAGGGTGGTGGATTTTGTCCTTGATTAGCTAGGTTCGTGATAGTCCTAGGTAAATCTTCTTGATTTTGTTGTAGTCGAACAAAATGGTCGACCATTAATGCAAAGGGATTTAGATTTTGGGTTATAGTTGGAGGGTCACCTGGCATTGCTGGTATTTCTGGTTGCTCCAAGTTAGGGAGGTGAGGGAGGGTGAAGTCAGCTTGTGGGTCGGCTAACAAGTTAGAAGTGGAAGCAGAATTTTTTTGACGGCTTCCTGGGTTTTCCATTTTTTTAGAAGAGAAGGGGGAAGAAAACAATGATTTTTTGCTGCGGGGCACAAAATCAAATGGTCCCTCAAGGTGTGGTTTTTGGGACCGTCACCCGTGCATGCACTATTTGGGAAGAATTGGAGGGGAGGAGAAGAGAAAGAGATGAGAGAGTGTGCAATTCAAACAAACAAAGCTAGACCTAACTTAAATGTAACTTCCTAATAAGAAACCTAAGACTTGGTTTATGTAGGAAATAAGTAATCAATAGTGAATACCCGTTCTGTCAACAAATCTAGCTAAGTTGCTTAAGGGGAGGTTTGGGCCCAAACGTTTCCTAGGGAAAACCCTAGGTGCTTGTACAAACCTGCGCCTGGTCATTTGACACGGCCTCTCAGCCTGAACACCTGATATAGATGACAGAATTGGTACTAACTAAAGAAACCTTAAGACCTAGATAGCAAGCCTAAGTTGATGAAGCCTTAGGGGTCAAGTTGCTACAAATTTTAGTTAGGTCTAGGATACTACAGTGCATACGGAATGTGGAGGGCATTGTTTGGATTGTTGCCCTATTATTTTGATTTTTTTCTCTTTATGCAGGAATTAGAGAGTGGCTCCAATGAAAATCAAGTTGTCACACAATTATTTTTTTTTGTATTTATGTCTTTTAGGATTCAATTTAATTGAATGTGTTTTAGGGTTTCTTTTGTTAAATTTTCAAACAAGTTTGAAATTCCACAATCAAAGGAAAAACAGGTTGTATAGGTGATTCTATATTTCCTTTAAATTGTGGGACTAGAAAAAAAAAGCAACAAAGAAACCCTAATTAGAGTTGAATCCTAATACAGAAAATGATTACCCATGATTTTTTTTTTAGCTTTCCTGAATAGGTAGTGGTCCAAACAATGCAACCAACACTACCACCTTATGTGAAATCAAACAAGGATTCCAGAAAATTTTTTTGTAAGATTTTAGGAATTTGTTTGGCATTTGTTTTGAATTTTTAATTGTACTAGTGTCAAAGTCTAGAAATGATACCTGTGGGTATTTTAACTTTTCAGTATTACCACCAACCTCAGAAAATTTTGATGATTTTATATGATGTGTAAAATTTCACAAGGATTCCAGAAAGCTAAATTTCACAAAAATTGGATGAGTATACAAATTCTAAAAATTCATGGATAATAGCAAAATAGGAAGATTAGAGGGTGTGACCCCTCTGCAGTCCACAAATTTTCAAAAATTAAATGCAAAGCCAATTGATCTGAAATTTGGAACAGATGTTCCTAACGCAATTTCAAATCACTATATGAAATTTTATAATTTTAGGATGCCTGTGGTGTTAGGAATCAATTTTTCAAGTCTGGATAGAAATCTGGACGCAAAAAATAGAACACCAATACTTGCAATGGAGTGGTGTTAAAGGAAACATTCAAGCAAACAATGGATTTTAAAATGCACCACTCCACTTAATTAAGTTATTTAGGGTCTTGAGGGCAAGTTTAGTGTATTTTGGCAGTTTTTTAGGTTAAATGTGACAAGAAATGGGGAACCAACCTGAAATTCACGGGAAGAAAAGGAACTTTAAGCTTCCACTTCCAAATTCCCGCTTTCCTGCTGTAATTCCTGCACACATGAAAGAAAGAAAGAGAAGGGGATGAGATCCACTTCAAGCAAGAGAAAATTGACTAATGCAAAGCTGTGCTTCCCCAGCAATGGTGCCAAAAAGTGATACAAAATACGCGTTATTTGTAAAAGTGGGTTTTTAACGTCGTTGTAACATGCGAATTCTCACACGCTTTTAAATTTATATCCTAGATAGGGAAGTATCTAGGGTCATCCAAGGAGGCAAAAATTGCAATTCAATTCTCTTGCTAAAAATACATCTCAACTTTCTTTTTGGTATTTTAAATATATATATATTCTTGTGTTTTGAAATAATACAGGCAAAATGCGAATTGTGACGAAAAAGTGCTAACACCTAAAATGCTAAGCTGAAAATTAAGGGATTAAAAAGTCCACTACCTAAGCTCACTTTAGGCAAGTGGAGGCCTAGAGTAATTAGGGAGTGGAAGTAGAATAAGTGCTAGAGCAACAGTAACAATTGCAACAGAAAATTAAAAAGAAGGCAATTTGATTAACTAGAATTTGTGTTCTTTTCAAGGACAAGTAGAGGAATGCTTCCATTAGAAATGAAAAAAAATTTAAAAGCAATAAAAGAAACACAAATCCTCTAGAAAAATTTGGTGAAGAAGGGAGTCTTATTGCTCCAAGCTTAGCTGCTCCTTGGCTTGAAAAGAGGGCCTCCTTCTCCTTCCTTGAGAGCTCCTCCAAGGTGGATGCTACCACCTTCAATGCTCTCCTCCAAGGGGTGGGTGTGCACCACCCTCAAAAGCTCCTCCAAGGTGGCGTGGACCACCTTCAAGATCTCCTCCAAAGATCTTCCTTGCCTGGCTTCTCCTTTGGCTGGCGTGACTCAAGAGAGAAGGGAAGAGGGGAAGGCACCAAGGGGATAGAATATCCCCTTAATCTTCTTCTTCTTCTCTCTTGGCCGTGGGCTTCTAGGTAGAATATGAGAGTGAATTTGCTATCCAAGGATGCCTTTAATGGTGGTGCGTAGTGGTCTTTTTATAGGGTAGGATGAGGGGTTATGGTGCCTCTTGAAATGGAGGGCCAAGATGGAAGGATGGAGGTGGTCAGATAATCCTAGGGTTAAGGGTTGTTGGCTCCACCTAAGGGGTGTAAGGGGGGTAGTTAGGGTTGGTCAAGAGGCACCAAAATGTGGCGCCAACATGGGGCAGTTAGGGTGGTTTTGGCGCCACTTTTAGGTGTCTTTTGGAGGTGGTGGGTAGGCTAGGTTGGCGCCAAGTAGGTTTAGCTTATGTGGAGTTTAGGTGGAGCTAGTTGGTGGAGTTGTTAGGTTGGGTTTTTGGGTGGTACATGCCAAGGAATTTGGAGCATAGCTAAGCTAAGCTATGCTAGCTTAGCTAATGGAGGAGTAGAGGGGGAGGTGTTGGAGCTAGGGTTTGGAGGGTGGAGCTGGTTCTAAAGAATCTGGAGCTAAAGTGGAGCAGGCAACTGCTGAAGAGGTCAACATGGGGCTACTCTAGCTAGCTTAGCTTGCTAGTTCTTTGCTAGCTACTAAGCCAAGCTAAATTGAGCTGGCTTCTATTGAATGGAGCTGAGGTGAGCTGGGTCTGGTGCTCCCAGGGAGGATTAAGCAGGTTGATACAGCTAAGGTAGCTTAGCTCAATTAGCTTGAGCTAAGCTGGGTCCCCGGGAGCTGGACTTGAGCTTCCTGAGTTGGGATGCATTCTTCTTCAGCTGGCTGGAGTTGAGAGGAGCTAGATGTAGCTGGATCTGAGCTAGGGTGAACTCCAGTCAACTCAGCTGAGCTAGCTAGAACTCCCTGTGGACTAGTGGGAGCTGAGATGAGCTAGACTTAGCTAAGTTGAGTTGGATCTAAGCTGACCGGAGCTTGGGTGAGCTAAGATGAGCTCTCTTGAGCTGCCATTCAGCTGTGATTAGCTGAATGGAGCTGGGATGAGCTAACCCTAGTCCACGTGAGCTAGGTTCCAGCTGTGGTGAGCTGGATCAAGCTAAGTTCCAGCTAGACTGAGCTCCTTCTTCACCAATTGCCTTCTTGAGTGCTAGGGTTTTAGGGATCTGTACATCTGTTCATCCCTAACACTCACAAAAACACATTAAAACAACAAAAGAAAATGTAGTGCATGCCTAACCTAGTTAATGCCTAAATGTAGCCCAAAAATCCATTTGTGAAGTAAAATCCTAAGAGCTAGGTTTGTTTTAGTGCATAAGAATGATAATAAACTGGCGTTTATTAGTACCTGAACCACATAATGCGCTTACATGCCCCCAGTAGGATGGATATCCTAAGAGATAAGCGTCGAGGAGGTAATATGTTATTATCGCATCCTCAAGGTGAGTATATACTCGACCTCTCCTGCGACGGGAACTCTTCTAATCAAATTGTGTTTTCAAGCCTCTCCTAAGTCAAAACTAAAAGAACCAAATCTCTTTTAAGAAAGGAATTAAGTTGATTACTTACTTACACTAGACCAAGTGTGTGAAATTTGGATGCTTGGTTACAAGGACTCGTAAACCAACGGTAGAACAAGACTCCAAGTACTATCCCAACCTTTTAACTCAATCCCTAGCTTTCCTTCCTCAACCTCTGAAGGAATGGTCCGCAACTTAACTCCTACTTAAGTTTTTAAGTCCACAAAGTACCCTAAAGGTCTAAAACTAGTAGCTCATTTAGCTTCTAAAGTTCGACGCTAGAATCAACTTAGTCTAACCTAGAGTTCTGATTTGCTTAAGAATGTAGGACCTAGCCAGTTAAGCTCAAAACATTTTTTTTTCATTTTTTTTATTTATTTTTTTATTATTATTATTATGCAATCTGCATGAATGAATGCAAAATGTAGACATGCTATAAACAAAAATGCCTCAGGTCCTCTCCCCAATGCCTGGTTCAAACAATGTCCACATTGAAAACAAAAATAGTTAAAGGAAGATATTACCTGAGGCGAAGAATGGTAGGAGCTAAGGCTCCTCAAGAGTGACCTCGTCAACTAGATGGCCATCCAAAGTAATGTATGGTTTTAACAATTGACCATTGACGATAAAGGGAGTTGCTGAAGAGGAAGGGTTTTTAATCTCCACAGCTCCTTGCGGAAACACTTTAGTGATTATGTAAGGCCCATCCTAATAGATTTTCACTTCCCAGGAAAAAGCTTAAGTCTTGAATTGAAAAGACAAACTTATTGGTTGGGCTCAAAGGTCTTTCGAAGTATATACTTATCATGCAAGACCTTAGTTCTTTCTTTATAAGCTTGAGAGGTGTCATAAGCATCATTCCTCAGCTCCTCAAGCTCACTTAGTTCTAGAAGTCATTCCTTACCCACCTTCTCTAAATCCATGTTAACACTTCAAATAGCCCAAAGTGCCCTATGTTCCAACTCAACAGGTAAATGGCATGCTTTCCCATACACAATCCGAAAGGGAGAAGTACCCAAAGGGGTCTTATAGGCCATTTGATATGCCCACAAAGTATCATCGAGCTTTTGGGACCAGTCTTTCCTATCAGGTCCAGCAATCTTTTCCAAAATATTTTTTATCTCCCAATTCGACTCTTCAACCTGGCCACTCGTCTGAGGATGGTAAGGGGTAGCGACCTTGTGAGTCACTCCCAGACTCCTGATTAGTCGATTAAGGTGGTGGTTTCGGAAATGAGGTCCCCCATCACTTATAATGGTCTTGAGGTAGTTGAAACAAGATATGATATTGGCCTTCACAAATTTCAAAACAACAGAGTGGCCATTTGTGTGCATAGGAATGGCCTTTATCCATTTAGAGACATAATCAACTACCACCAAGATATAGTCATAACCTTGGGACGAAGGGAAGGGACCCATAAATTCAATTCCCAACACATCAAAAATTTCAATAGATTGAATAGGATGTTGAGGCATTTCATTCCTCTTCCCAATCGTTCCAGTCCATTGACATCTAATACAGGCCTTAACAAAATTATGAGAATCCATAAATAAGGAAGGCTACCAAAAATCGAACTGGAGAACCTTAAAAGCAGTTTTCTTAGCACCAAAGTGTCTGCCACAATGAAGTTCATGGCACAAACTCAGCATACTTTGTTGTTCCTCTTCAGGTACACAACGTCTCAATACTTGGTCTTTTCCAATTCTAAATAATTTTGGCTCTTCCCAATGAAAATATCTTGCTTGGGAAATGAATCTCTTTCTTTTGTGCTCGTCCCAAGAGCCAGGAGTTTGTCTAGTGAACAAGTAATTTACGGTACTTGCATACCAAGGTAAAGTTGGTATTACCACCATCAGAGTTTCATCAGGAAATGTCTCGCGAATGTCTCTAGAAAGAGTCATTGAGTGGAAGGCAATACTGGTGGTCAGCCACAACATTTTCTACTCCTTTCTTTTCATGTATCTCCAAGTCAAATTCTTGAAGGAGTAGGATCCACCTAATCAGACGTGGCTTAGAATCTTTCTTAGTAATGAGATGTTTCACTGCTACATGATCAGTAAAAATAACCACCTTAGACCCTAGCAGATAAGACCTAAACTTCTCCAGAGCAAAAACTACAAGTAATTCTTTTTCAGTGATGGTGTAGTTTTGCTGATGTTTGGTTAAAGTCTTGCTTGCATAATGTAGCACATGAGGTCTTCCCTCAACCCTTTGTCCAAGGACTACTCCCACTGCATAATCCAAAGCATCACACTTGAGCTCAAATGGGAGTGTCCAATCAGGAGCTTGGAGAATAGGTGCAGAGATCAAGGCCTCCTTCAGAGTTTGAAAGGCCTCAGCACACTTCGGATTAAAACTGAAGGAAGATTCCTTTGCCAACAAGTCAAAAAGTGGCCAGGAAATTTTATTGAAATTTTTAATAAAGCGCCTATAAAAGCTAGCATGGCCCAGAAAGGATCTAATCTGTTTGACGTTCGTAGGCAATGGGAGTTTGGAAATAGAATCAATCTTGGCTTTATCTACTTCCAAACCTTGCTCGGATACAACATGCCCAAGTATAATTCCTTTTTGTACCTTGAAATGACTTTTCTCCCAGCTGAGGACTAAACCAGCCTCCTTACATCGCTTTAAAACATTCTCTAGGTGCAGGAGACACTGGTCGAAAGATGAGCCATAAATGGAGAAGTCGTCCATAAACACTTCAACACACTCGTCAATCTTGTCCAAAAAGATAGACATCATACATCACTGGAAGGTTGCAGGGGCATTACATAATCCAAACAGCATATGCCTGAATGCAAAAGTACCAGAAGGACTTGTGAATGTCATCTTCTCCTAGTCATCAGGAAAGACTGCCACCTGGTTGTACCCAGAATATCCATTGAGAAAGCAATAGTACTTATTCCCTGCCAATTTCTCGAGAATCTGATCAATAAAAGGCAAGGGAAAGTGATCCTTCTTGGTAGCAGTGTTCAGCTTGCGGTAATCAATACAGACCCTCCATCCAGTTGAGGGTCTAGTGACAACTTGTTCACCTTGGTCATTGAATTCCACAGTAAAGCCTGCCTTCTTTAGCACCACATGAATAGGACTTACCCATTTACTATCTGCAATGGGATATATGATCCCAACGTCCAACCACTTCAAGATTTCCTTTTTGACCACCTCCCTCATATTAGGGTTCAGATGCCTCTGCATGTCCCAAAATGGCTTGATGGAATCATCAGTATAAATGTGGTGCATGCAAAGTGTAGAGTCTATACCCTTAATATCAGCAATGCTCCAAGCAATAGCTTCCTTGTGCCTAGACAAGCATTCAATTAGGGCTCCCGCCTGTGCCTCAGATAGCACAGCCGAAATCATAATGGGGAGCATATCATTGGCACCTAGAAAAATGTACTTGAGAGTGTCAGGGAGGGGTTTCAACTCAAGGTCGGGGGCTTGTATGGTTGAGGGTTTCATAATAGATGTCCCCATCTCATGTTGCAGATCTACCTTAGGCAGAGATGATGGGGGAAGAGACTCAGCAAAAACACCCAGCAATTCCTCAAGTTCTAGTATGTCCCCTTCACATTCCTCCAAGAGATGGGAATGCTCATTTAGCATGACATGCTGAAGGGGGTCATGACATACTAATGCAGGGGTTGCCTCTACAATCAGGTCATCTATCACCTCAACTTGAGAACAATCATTAATTCTGGCTTGTTTGTAAGCATCAAACACATTAAGTCAGATTTTCCTATTCCCAAAGCCCATTTTCAATGCCCTAGTATTGCAATTGATTGAAGCATGAGAAGTTGCAAGGAGGGGGCGGCCCAAAATGGTGGAGGGTTGGTCGGGTCATGCTTTGCATGTTAGAAATCGAGGTTACAAGTAACCTGTCATCGTACTTGCAAAACACGTTGATCAAATAAAATTTATACTGAAACTCTAAGGGAGTCCCGGGTCGAATACAGGGAGGCGACGTTTACTTTACTTGAAAACTGCACTTCACTTTTATTTGTTCTTGGTCATTTTTGTCTTTTCTAATTTTTTTGGTATTTTTAGGAAGCAAGAGATCAGATCGACAAATGCTTATCTAGCTAATTTACTTGCAAATATAAAAGAGAGAGAGAGAGAAACAATCATCTATTCATCAAGAATTATTTGTTACACTACGAAAGCAGGAAAAATCCACACTATGAAAGCATAAAAAGATAGAATGAGGTGAGAGAAATCCCCCTCGACGGTTGCTCAGAGGATGACTCGCTCTAACGTCGCGTGGAGAAAGGTGGGGAGGAGTGAGATAAAGGAGGACAGAGCCGAAGGACAGAGGATGGGGCAGGACGACATCGCAGCGAAGATCTTCTTCCCGAAGGGTGGTGAGAGGACTGCCACGGGATGCTCCACGAAGGGGGGTGAGAGGATGGAAAACTATTTGGTTTTACTCTGGAGGAGCATGCTAGGCTTGGGACAAGCTCTCTCTAGAGCCTTGGAGGTGGTGAGAGGAAGAAAGGAAGAGATGCTTTGGAATAGTGATGGGTAGGTCCTTTTATAGTGGAGGAGGAAGAACAAATTCGCTTCCGGGTCATTACTGACGTCCATAAACGTCGCTGCAGCTGTCGTTGAAGATTCGCCCTTCAAATCAACTTGTTAGCGTGCACTGACCATTAGTGACAGCTACAAGCTTCCCTAAATGTGCATCGTTGAAGATCCTCGCCTGCCCCGCTGGCACCCACCCCGCTGGCGCGCTCCTCTTGCGCGCATCACGCTCCTTGTGTGCGCGTGCGCGGCATATGCTATGCTACTGCTGTGCGCAACTGTGGCTGTGCACGTACGCTGCACGCGGCTGCGGCTGTGTGCGTGCGCTGCTACTGCTGGCTGACGTTGGGCAACCTAGATGGTGCCACTTGGTGCCACATGGGCCGTCCATTCTTCTTTATTTTGTAGAGGGTGCCACGGTGCTCTGATCGGGATGATTCCCACGTTGTTGGATTGCGATCATCTCTCCGGATCCATCTGTATGGTTGGATTTTCCATCCGAAACTTGTATGGATGTCACATTGCCCCTGGTCGTTGATCTTCCTTGGGCTTCATGTGATGCTACGGGACTCTGATCTAGACAATTTCAGAGGCGTTAGACTCCGATCGTCATATTAATCAGATCCATATGGTTTGATTGTCCATCCGAGGCCCTGAAATAAATCCTCTCCTCTCCTGACCATAAAAAGTACCTAATTAACCCAAAATATATACAACTACTCTAAATGCACAATGATGCATGTTATGCAATATTTATAACATGAAATGCAAATCTAAGCCTAGGAACATGCATGAGTCGGCATTTTAACCTAGATAGATGTGTCTATATCATACCCCCATGGCTATCTTTTGCTAGTCCCTAGCAAAATTAAACTACATGCTATGTATAAAATCAAAATTAGGATTAGATCGCTTAGGCTTAAGTCATTTACTAACAATAGAAAATTTCAACTAAGGTTCTAAACTACGAAGACTAAACAATACCCGAGTGTCTGCCAGAATGCAGACCGCCCAAGTCCTCGCCTTATTTGAAAAGGGAAGATACATTTTTTTATTTTTCTTCTTTTCTAATCTTTTTGTACTTTTGGAGATTGAGAGTTCCAGGATAACTTTTTACGGCTACCTGATCGACCCAATACTCGAAAAAGACTCTAAGTACTAAGCATCATTGTGAAAAAGTGACAGCCTCACAAAACGACCGTTAAGATGGACTTCAGGTTTTTACGACCCTAGCTGACCTTGCCTAAAGGTTTATTTTTATGATCGATAGCTTTCTCCCTACTTCTTTTATTTATGGGGTCAACACAAGGGCGAACCCAGTGTATATCTCCCCGATTTATTCTACTTCCCCACTTCTTCCCTACGTGTTTTGGGAATTATTGTGCATTTTTACGAGCTGGGCTCTAGACAACCGGCCAATGGGCTGTTACCCATGACCACTTGCTAGCCATACTCGTGTAGTGAAGTGTGGCTTTATTATTTTCTTTTTTTATTTTCTCCTTTTTCTATTTTTGTCTTTTTGGGTGTTTCTATTTTTTTGTTTCTTTCTTTTTTTTTAATCAGGTGGCTTCCCAGATCTAAGATTTACCTAAAGGAAGTACAACGAAAATGGTCTTGTGGCTGGGCTCTGGACAACCGACCGATGAGCTGTTACCACCGACAACTTGCCAGCCATACCACCCATGTTGGTCCATTAGCTACCCAATTTCCATAAAAACCGTCGGAAAGTGAGTCAGTGCGAATAGTGTGTAGATGCTTAGCCTTAAAATCCCCCCAAATCAGAGGGCGGGTTTATAAGTCATATACCTATCAACCTAATTTATTACCAACTTAAAATGAATTTTAATTGGCGAGGACTCGAGACTAAGTCCACATTCGAGTGGACACCTAGGCTAACTAAGCTCGAAGACCTCAAGAGTCTAAGTGTTTAGGTCCTCTCGTATCATTTCCTAAAGTTAATAACTTCCAAATGCCTAAGTTCTCTTTTCCTAATTTCTTTCTTTTTTTTTTAATTTTCAATTTTTTTTTAATTTTATAAGAAACTAAAAGAAATTCTACGAAGTTAGCATAGTGATTTCAGGAATTGATTATCCACCCCCCATGCCTAAATGATGCAATGTCCTCATTGTAAAAATAAAGATATGAAAAGGGCAGAGTAAACAGAACATCACATGTGTGTCATGAAAATCTGGTCAACTCCGCAAAGAGAAGGGTGTATACACACGTGCTAAGTTTAATGCCTTCGGCTAGGCATAGCATACAGACAAAGAAGAAATTGAGAATTCACAAGTGCGGTTCAGAATCAAAATCAAAATATTGATCCTGAAACTCGCCAGCATAAGATGTCCACAGACATGAACGAGATTATGGTGCAGACCCATGCCCCAGGGTCGAGTGGTTCTCAGGTTCTGGTTGAAAATCACCCAGAACTGAAGGTTGTTGTGTTTGTGGGGCAAGGCCTACAGTTTAGTGGTGTGCAACCCAAGACCAAAGTGTCGGACAACGGGTAAAGATGGTTCAATAGGTGCGGTTGTCCACTTAACATCTAACTCAGAAAAATAATCAGTTATTTCGAGCTTGGGTTGCATGTGAAAGATATCGTAAGGGTCCTGGTAAAAATTAGGTGGTTTTAAGTCAATAGGTACCCTTAGATCCAAAATCAAACTTCCCTCAGAATTAGCCTCCAAAATATTTATTTCAACAATTCTATCCTCCAACATCAAGGGCTTAGGCTTCGGGACCTCTAGTATATTATTCACCCCATATGATTCCCCCAAGCCCAGAAATCGTGGCTGAATCAAGATTGTCTTGGGCATAAAGATCTCAGAAGTCAGCTCTTTGAGGTGTAGATGAGGACTGGGGTCACTAATTGAATCATCAAGATTCGGATCCTCCAAGTTAACCCCAACCGAATCCAAATCTTCAATAATTGGGCTATCAACTGGTTTGTCAGATTCCTCAAGCCCATTTGTCTCACTAAAATCCTCTTCCTTAAGTTCAAGTGAGACTTCACCAAAAGATTCTTCACCCTCAGTGTCAAAGAATCCATGATCCTCATTTATATATGTCTCAAAATCATATGTCATTTCATGGTCTATGGAGACATATTTTTCCTCGCTCCCTGGCTTAGGGATCTTAGGTGAATCAATCGGTTCATCCTCAAATGGTTGCTCTAGCCCATCCTGGTCATCCCAAGTCTCAGAAAATGTATCCCCCCCAACAGGCGCCTGAGCGGGTTCAGACATTGGCTCTCCTGAAGGGTGTTCATCCTGAGAATCATCCCAAGATTTGACTAGTGCAACCACAAATTTCATCCTCAACCTTGATAATTTCCTAAGAAGGAACTCACCTAAGTCCCTATCCCTAATGCTTTGGAGCAAATCCAATAGAGAACTATTAAGTTCATCAATCATTTTGTTCTTAGGCTCTAGTGCTTCAGTGCATGGTGTTGGCTGAGCTTCTAAAGATTGTATAGTGTTCCTCAAATTAGCTAACACCCTATCCTGGATCTGGTTCACCTGAACCGACTGGTTCGGTTCAGGTTTGGGTCGGTTCAGGTTAAATCTAGGGGAGTCAAGATGTCGAGGTTCTCGGGTCCCTCCCTAAAAGTAGGTCATTCTAGGTTGTTCAAAGGATGGTGGCAACCTATATTCAGTGGAATACTGGTGAGGGTAGGTGTTATAATCATGATGTCCTTTTTGATTGTAGATCAGGTTGGTTTGGTCATCAAAGGATGGAGATCCATAATTATTATAGCTCTGGGAAGGATAATAATCATAGTCTTGTCATCCAGGGTTAGGCCCTAGACACTGAGGTCCGGATTCATATTTCTAATCAAAGTCATCCCAGCTAGTGGATGGGTAATTACAAGTTAAGTCGGGATAGTAATCATCTTGGGGATAAGTGGTGGTAGGAGGATAGGATGTGAAATGTGCGTAGCATGTGGAAGTGTACATGGTGAAGGAGGGAAATCAGAAGAGAAAGGAGCCCTACAATACAAAAATACAAGCATGTCCTTAGTTTGGGTAGCCTAAAGGTCTATAGACTCTTAGAATCCATCCTACGATTATAGATGATTTACTCTACTTATGTCTAGGCAATCCAACCAGTTAGAAGGAGGGACTAGGGAGAAGGTTCTTCCTTTGGCTTGCGCCTCTGGTTCCTAGTGTACCCCCAGCCATGGTCGTTTGACGCTACTCCCCTAGCTCGACATCAGATTGACTAGTATAAGCAGGTTAATCATGAACAATCTCAGTCTGGATCCCGACGAGTGAACCAGTCCTTAGGGCCAACGTCTAATCAATTTTAGTTAGGCTTGGGACAATGGTGCTTCAGGAATGTGATCGGCCCTTTAGATGGGTTGTTCCCTTAACGATCAGTTAAAATGTGTGTGCGTGCACAACCAGGGTTCTCAAACAAGGTTATTTGATGATGTGTCTTTTAGGGTTCAACCTTGTTTAGTAGCTTTTAGGGTTTAATTCTTAGGTTGGTTCAATCAAGGTTTAGTAGAACACTCCAAGTTTTGAAAGCTCAGTTGATGATATGTTCTTTTAAAAATAAAAAATAATGTGGAGTGCCTGGTTCAGCCCTAAGAATCAACCCTAAGTGGCAAGATACTTGATGGATTAGTTTTAGATTGAGTGGTGCGGCCCAAACAGCTCAATCAATTGACCTATTTCACCACTTAGTTTAGGCACACAAGAATTTTTAACCTATTCAAATTTCTAATCACTTATGTGTATTTAGTTGAAGTGTACCGGGTCCACAGGTCTGATCCCGATTAAGTGGCAGAATCAAAGTGATTGTGCTCCTTAGGATAAGAAGTTGTGGGTGTTAAGTGTGTAGATTTCAAACAATCCCACAATCAGATAACACTTTTTTATTTTTATTTTTTTATTTATGTGGATGGTGAGGTTAGTGGAAGTGGCAAACAAACAACCAAATCTATCCTAGGGTTCATAAAAAGCACCTAAGTTGATTTGGGTTTGAGTTATTCACTTATGGAATGAAAACTAAGGTGGGGCTGGTGTGGGGGACACTTACAAAACACTCTACCCGCACTTTACTCCAGTCTACCGCACTTGGATCTCCATGCTATGGTACCGGCAAGACAATAGAGCAAAGACAAGTGGGGTTAATACTATGTAAATGCAAAGAAACGCAATAAACAATAAAGTAAATTCCATTGCCTCCTCGGCAACGGCACCAAAATGGTCAGGTCGTGCTTCGCGTGTTAGAAATCGAGGTTGCAAGTAACCTGTCATCATAGTTGCAAAACATGTCGATCAAATAAAAGTTATACCGAAACTCTAAGGGAATCCGGGGTTGAACATAGGGAGGTGATGTTTACTTTACTTGAAAACTGTGCTTCGTTTTTATTTGTTCTTGGTCATTTTTGTCTTTTCTAATTTTTTTGGTATTTTTAGGAAGCAAGCGATCAGATCGACAAATGCTTATCTAGCTAATCTACTTACAAATATAAAAGAGAGACAGAGCGAGAGAAACAATCATCTATTCATCAAGGATTGTTTGTTACACTACGAAAGCAGGAGAAATCCACACTATGAAAGCATAAAATGATAGAATGAGGTGAGAGAAATCCCCCTCGACGGTTGCTCGAAGGATGACTCGCTCCGACGTTGCCAGGAGGAAGGTGGTGAGGAGTGAGATGACGGAGGATAGAGCTGGAGGACAGAGGATGGGCCAGGATGACGTCGCGGTGAAGATCTTCTTCCCGAAGGGTGGTGAGAGGACGGCCATGAGATGCTCCACTAAGGGGTTGAGAGGACGGAAAACTATTTGGTTTTACTCTAAAGGAGCATCCTGGGCTTGGGACAAGCTCTCTCTAGAGCCTTGGAGGTGGTGAGAGGAAGAAAGGAAGAGATGCTTTGGAATGGTGGTGGGTAGGTCCTTTTATAGTAGAGGAGGAAGAACAAATTCGCTTCTGGGTCATTACTGAAGTCCATAAACGTCGCTGCAGCTGTCGTTGAAGATCCGCCCTTCAAATCCACTTGCTGGCATGTGCTGACCATTAGTGACAGCTGCAAGCGTCACTAAAGGTGCATCACTGAAGATCCGCGCCTACCCTGCTGGCACCCGCCCCGCTAACACACTCCGCTTACGTGCATCACGAGCCTTGTGCGTGCGCGTGCAGCATACGCTGTGTTGCTGCTGCGCGTGGCTATGGCTGTGCACGTGCGCTGCGCGTGGCTGTGGCTGTGCGCGTGCGCTACTGCTGCTAGCCGATGTTGGGCGACCTGGATGGCACCACATGGTGCCACGTGAGCCGCCCATTCTTCTTTCTTTTGTAGAGGGTGCCACGGTGCTTCGATTGGGATGATTCCCGCGTTGTCGGATTGCGATCGTTGCTTCGGATCTATCCGTATGGTCTAATTTTCCATCCGAAACCAGTATGGATGTAGCATTGCCCCCTGGCCGTTGATCTTCCTCGGGCTTCATGTGATGCTATGGGACTCTGATCATCGTATTAATCAGATTCGTATGGTCAGATTATCCATCCGAGGCCCTGAAATAAATCCTCTCCTCTCCTGACCATAAAAAGAACCTAATTAACTCAAGATATATACAACTACCTAAATGCACATTGATGAATGTTATGCAATATTTATAACGTGAAATGCAAATCTAAGCCTTGGAACATGCATGAATAGGCATTTTAACCTAGATAGATGTGCCTATATCAAGGGTTTGGTTGGTTTGTTGGTAGGGTTAGTGTCCAAAACTAAGAAGTCAACGGGAAAGAAGAAATCCTCCACTCTTACGAGGACATCTTCCAAAATTCCCCATGGCATCTTAAGTGATTGATCAGCAACTTGAAGGATTACAGGGCTAGGCTTCAAATTGCCTCCCCCAAGTTATTCATACACGTAGCTCGGAAGGATGTTCACCCCGCACCCAGATCAAGTAGAGCCTCATCAATTTGTAAGTCACCAATAACTACTGAGATGTATGGGGCTCCTGGGTCCTCAAGTTTCAGCGGTGTGCCATGTTGAACAATTGAGCTAACAGAATCAGGCCCTCAAGTTTCAGCGGTGTGCCATGTTGAACAATTGAGCTAACAGAATCAGGCATGACAACTTTTGATTGGTCCTGTTTTCTAGATTGCTGCTCTCTCGTGCACAGGTCCTTTAAGAAGCAGGCATAAGATGGAATCTGCCAGATAGCTTCAAGCAAATGCAGGTTAATCTACGCTTGCTTGAAAGTTTCCATGATCTCATCCGTCTTATCTTTGGCTCCAGATGAGCCAGCAGAAGTTTGCCCAGAAGCGGATAAGCGCTCTGGAAAAGGCACTCTCGATCTCTGGGTGGAAGAGTTGTCATGTCGAGTAAGGGGTGGAATGGGGGCAACTTCTTCCGGTAAGGTGATTTCAAGCGGAGAAGATTTGGGCAAGTCTTCTCCGGTGGGGGTGAAAGTCAAGGTGGATGGTTCTTTAGGGAATGAGACTATAGGAGCATCGGGTTTGGAAATTTCTTTCCCACTCCTCAGAATAGTCACCGCCTGAGCATGCTCCCTAAAGACAATCCCTTTTCCTTTAGGATTCTCCTCAGCAGCACTAGGGAGCTTCCCAGTTTCCTCTACCTAACGGCCTCAACAAGGTGTCCTATTTGTGATTTCATCTCATGTATAGCCTTGTCATGAGATTGGATGATGGCACTTTGACTTTCTTGCATAGTTTTCAACATCACCTTCAATTCATCCATCTCAAAGGTCTTAGGTTGGGCAAAGGTCTGAGGTTGGTTCATTAGATCGTTTTGAAAGGATTGTGGTTTATAATTCCCTGAATTTGAGACATTTCCTTCTATCCATGAAAAGTTTGGGTGGTTCCTCCATCCCTCATTATAAGTGTTGGAGAAAGGGTCATTACGAGGTCTAGGATGGAACCCTTGTGCGGCATTCAGATCTGCTTCTACAAGCTCAGGGAATTGGGAGGCCAAGTGGCAATCCACAGTGGCATGTGTATTGCCTTGGCAAATTGATCATTTGGAAGCTTGGGATGTGGAGGTGTTAGATACGAATGGACTCGGGTTCGACATAAGCCTTTCCATGTTTTGATTCAATAATTGAATCTGATAGGCTAAATTCTGGGTGTCCCTTGCCTCATTCGCCTCCAACTTTCTTTGCATGAGAGTGGGCTTTCTATCCATGTAGGCAAAATTCAAGTGAATAGAATTCTCACTCAAAGTATCAAAACGGTTCCAAGCTTCATCCTCAGTCTTAGATAAAAGGGTTCCTACACAAGCACCATCCACAGTTTGCCTATGCGAATCATTAAGTCCGGTGTAGAACCTTTCAACCAGATGCATTTAGGCACCTGGTGATGTGGGCAAAGTCTCAGCAAGTCATTAAAGTGCTCCCACGCATCATGGAACGCTTCCCCATCCTTTTGAACAAAACTCATAATTTCCCTCCTAAAGTGATTGGTTTTTCTCATGGGGAAGTACTTCTTCAAAAACTCCTTCAGGGCATCCCAAGTGTTAATATTATCAAGGGTGTGATACCAAAAGTTGGCTTTGTCCTTAAGGGAGAAAGGAAAGAGGGTCCGCATTTGAGCATCATCAGTAACTCCCTACAGCTTCACCGTGGAATTGACCTCAGTGAATTCCTCTATATGCCTATAAGGGTCTTCGCTAGCAGTACCATAAAAGTAGAGCAGCAAGGATATGGTACTGCTTTTGATCTCATAAGGATTATCCCCTCCAGGTCTACATAGTGTAGGGCCAGCTTGATTGGTTGGAATGAAATATTCCTTAAGGCTCCTTTGATCGGCCATTTCAACCCTTGGAAGGTTTCTTCTTAAGATTCTTTCTGGTTCAGGATCAAACACAAGTTGTCTCCTAAGAGAATGCCTACCAAGCATGCACTACAAACATAATTCAAAAGGACTTATTCGGTCTTTACAAATTTAGGCTTTGACTTTAGTGCAAATTGTAGGTGACAAAGCAAGTTGCCCAATCAATTATGCGCCTATTGTCAACCTTCAAAATGCCTAAAAAGACCTAGTTGGAGCTTAGATATTTTCCCTAAATCTCAAATGGTAAAGCAAATCCAAAGAAGGAAGATCGAGTTGTCTCCTAAGAGAACGCCTACCAAGATTACACTACAAACACAATTCAAAAGGACTTATTCGGTCTTTACAAATTTAGGCTTTTGACTTTAGTTCAAATTGTAGGTGACAAAGCAAGTTGCCCAATCAATTACATGCCTATTGTCAACCTTCGAAATGCCTAAAAAGACCTAGTTGGAGCTTAGGTATTTTCCCTATATCTCAAATGGTAAAGCAAATCCAAAGAATGAAGATTGAGGGATGAAAGTAGGCCTAAGCCTTCCCTTGAAGCTGTGGTTTCGCAGTGCTTCTCAACTACCCCCAAAAATCCGTGATAGGGTATCCCCCTCTTTAGATTTACAAAACCTTTAATCTCAAGTTCCGAACACTTTAGAATCCAATGGTAGGAGGGCTCTTGTCCTAGTCATTCCAAGACTTAGGAGTATCTAAATGCGTGTCGTGGTGCAAAAGATATAAGTCTGCATACACCGTAAAAAGATTTTGAATTTTGAATCGCACACCACATTTGAAAATCAAGTCCTTGATTTTCAGATGTCCCTCCTTTAATTAGCCCCTTTTCAAGAATATATGTGACCACTTGTTAGATTGCTTCAAGACAAATTATGTGGTCTTCGAATTAGGTCCAAATGCAATGTGTGATCAAGAATAGGATGCAAAGCAAGAGAATGCATACCTTGCTTCCAGCAATCAACGATGCGAGAATGGACGCAAAGCAGAGAAATAAATCTAGAGGCTGCTCATACAGACCTAAATGGTTCGTCCTAGGGGCAGGCAGCTTCTAGTAGGTAGCTCTTTTTTTTTTTTTAACTACTTATGCATAAGCAAATAAAGGGTAAACAATCCACAAAATAAATTAAGAACCTAAATCTAAAGAAAAGGGAACAAGCTCCCAAAAATCAGCCCCAATTACTATAAGGGCAAGAAAATAGAAATAAAACTTATGAAACGAGAAATCTCCTATAAAGGTACAATCCAGGTCTCCTTCGTCTTCCCACGTGTAAGCGTCGCTCAAGGTCGACGTCTTCTCCCTGATGTGCCTGTCACCTCTCTAAAATTCCTCGCACAGAAAAGATAATAAATGGTCAGATCACTATGCAGTGAGAAATAATCAGAAATAAAATCAGGTGAAATTATTGCGTCTTTTGCCACCCCGGTAATGGCACCATTTGATAAGTTGATTTTCGCTTTCGAATAATGTAATTAAGATGATTAATCGTTTTAGTAACAAAGTGGTGGAAAACTACTTAAGAAAATAATTACAATAAAAATTACCACTCACAGAAGAGCGGGTCGTGTCCACAGGGAGGCAAGGATGCAATAAAATCTCAATTATTTCGTATTCTTTCAATCAAGTGTGAAATCCATAATCGAATCCGACATGAAATGCGATGGAAAAAAGATGCACAATGGCTCATAAATATAAGGGTATATGTGTAATTTTTCTCACAGAAATATTAAATAAATATGTGATGATTTTATGTAATTTTCAGTTGACATGTATTAGAGAAAATTTGTGCACATTTTAATCCCAAAACCATTGTTAAAACATGTGAATATCAATTACCACACAATTATCAGAAAGCATGAGTATGCAGTCACAATTTCACCATAATAAAATAATCATAAATATAAAATTGATTTTGGCGGTAATGGCATCCAAATGTAATTTTTAATTAAAAAAAATAAGGGATTTTACCTCTCTCCTTCTTGCGCATGGGAGAGAGGTTCAACCGAGGAGAGACTCCCATAAGAGGTCAGCTGAATTGAGGCTATCGCGGTGGTGGCACCAGTGCATCGCGAGATGGTCGAAGTCGGCCTGCCGGAGGAGAGGAGTGGTAGCGGTGGAGCTGCTGCTGCCATGTGTTCTGCAGGTGCAAGGAAAGCAGCGCGCGGGTGCCGGAGATGCTGCAAACGCACGGAGACGTGGAGGCGTGGGTGCGCGGGCGCTCTGCATAGCGCACTGGTGCGTGTGGACATGGGTGTGGCTGCGGCTGCAGGTGCTGCGCGGGGTTGCAGGCGGTGGCGTGGCGAAGTGCAGCCGCACACACGAAGGTGTGCGTGGGCTAGAAGTGCCACGTGCGTTTGTGGGTGCGCGGCAGGGGGCTTAGGTGAATTGCTGGAAGTGCAGGCGGGTGCGTGCAGTTGGAGGGGAGCACGCTCTGCGTGCGTGGCTGGAGGCGATGGTGGGTCTGATGGAGTGGGGAGAAGCTGCTGGTGATGGCGGGGGCTAGAGGAGAGGCCAGTTGCTGGTGATGGCGTGGGCAAGAGGAGAGGCCGACTACTGGTGATGGTGCAAGCTAGAGGAGAGGCCTGCTGCTGCTGTACGTTGGGACGGCATGTTGTTGGGTTTATTTTTAAGGTGAAGTGAAATAGTGGAAGAAGAAGGAAGAAGAAGATATTGAGCCAAGCTTTAGATGTCCAGGAAACTTCGCAGACGTCTTAACTGATGGGGGAGTTGAAATCGCGGTGGTTGCAGTGGTGGATGTTAGTGATGACGGTGAGGGTGGTGCACACTGAGGCGCTCATAGTAATGCAAATGAGCTCCACATGGTGGTGTGGCCTGTCACACCACACGCCCACGGTGGTGGTGAAGCGAATGAGACGTCAACTCTCTGCATAGTGGTGGGTCGGGGATGGTGGCCTCCGGAGCTTGGCAGCTCTCCCTCCTCCTTTTGTTGCCACGGCTATCGTTTCAAATTCAAAATGCCGTAGCGTAAATGTCATGCGCAAGAGGAGGAGGCAGAGCCGAAGCCGGAGGAGCTACCTGTGCAAAGGAGAAAAAAATAAAAGAATAAAATATTATGATTATGTATGCATTAGCCCTTAACTTCTATGTTAAATTAAAATAATGCATGCAATGCACCTAATTATTTAACTAATTAAATGAATGCAATTCTAAGTTAATTCTAAATGCATTTAGTTATGAATGCAATGCATCAATTATGTAATTAAATCAAAAATATGAATTAATCTATTTACATCCTAATGCGTGGTAAATAAATGTTAGAATTAACTTGATGTCTAGGTACTTAAATACTTAAATAGCTGACAAATATGGGCTAATCACTTAGCACTTAGAGTCCTTTTCAAGTCTTGATTGGGTCGGGTAGCCATAAAAAGTTATTCCGAAACTCTCAAACTCCAAAAGTCCAAAAGAAATTAAAAAACACGAAAAACAAAAAAAATGTGTCTTCCCTTTCCAAATAAGGCAAGGACTTGGGCGGTCTACATTTTGACAGACATCCAAGTACTGTTGAGTTATCATAGCTAGGAGATCGTTAATAAATAACTTAGGCCTAAGCGATTGAATCCTAACTTTGTTTTTATACATGGCATGTAGTTTAATTTTGTTAGAGACTAGCGAAAGATAGGCATGGGGGCATGATGTAGCCACATTTAATTAGATTAAAATGCCTATTCATGCCTGTTCTTAGGCATAGATTTGCATTTCATGTTATAAATAGTGCATAGCATGCATCATCCTTCATTTAGAGAAGTTGTGCATATTTTAGGTTAATTACAACCTTTTTATGGCTAAGAGGGAAGGAGATTTATTTTAGGGCCTCGATTGACAATCTGAATGTATGGATTTGATCAGGATGATGATCGGAGTCCAACACCTCCGAGATCGTCCTAACTAGAATCCCATATCACCTTATGCATTCCAAGGAAGATCAATGGCTAGGGGGTGGTGTCGGACCCGAATAGGTTGTTAATATGGTAATTTTATCGTTGAAGTGTGTATAGTGGTTAACCTAAATCAGACCTAACCATCTCTTTACAAAAATTTTTTAACCAGGCCTACTTGATTTTATCTTGGTCACTTTTAGGCCTAGGGTCGAACTCAGGGAAGTGGGGTTACAAGTCAAGTTTCTACACCTTTCTTACAACGAATCTCTTCCATTCGTTTATTGTGTTTTTGGTGCTTTTCTATTTTTATTTTTTCTGGTAATCTTTGTCCTTGAGTTACACCCTCAAAATTAAGTTCTTGGCTTTGAGCCAAATCAGGGTTCCAAAATGGGTCTTGCTATTCGCAAGATGGAGTACCTGCAAGTCAAGGATTACCTTTTCTCTTTTATATATTTTTTTATATTTTTATGGGCATGCAAGAGAAATAGAAATAAAGTAAATATAGTATAGATATATATGTATATACTATATATGTATAAAGGGGTGGGGGTGGAGGCAGAGATGGACTATAGCACGGTGTCGAGTCGGCAGGACGAGGTGCCGTGTGCAGTGTAGGATGGATGGTGGAAGATGTATGTGACCACACTTTTTGTACGCGTGTATCGGGGAATATCAGTAATTGGTGTAGATATTCCCGCAACACCATGTATGGTAAATAATGTGAAACTATATATATATGTATATAAGTAAATATATTTATATGTATATATATATATGGTTATAGATATATAGGTATATATATATATGTAGTTATATATGTATATATGTATATGTATATATATATATAGCTATGTAAATATATATGTAAGTATATGTATAGATAGATATATGAATAGATCTATATATATATATATATGTGTGTGTTTGTGTGTGTGTGTATATATTTATATGATATGTATGTATATGATACTATATAGATGTATATATATATATGTGTATGTATATAGTAATATATGTATATATAGATATATATAGATAAGTATATATATATATATCTATGTATGTATATTTTTATATATATGTACATATATAAGTATATAGATGTATATGTATGTATATGGACTAATACATAGTTATATAAGTACTAATATATGTATAGATATATGTATATATATATATATATGTATATGTATATAAGTATATGTTTATATGTAAGTATATAAATATATATATATATAAATATATATATATGTATAAGTATATAGATATATGTATATATATATATATGCATACTAATAATTAGTTATATAATTACTACTCTATAAGTATATATATATATAAGTATATAGATATATATATATATATAAGTATGTATGTATACTAATACATAAGTATATAAGTACTACTATATATATAAATATAAGTATATATAAATATATATATATGTATATATATGTATATATGTACATAAATATATATATATATAAATATATATGTATATATATATACATATATATATCAGTATATAATAGTGTATATGTGTGTGTGTGCATGTATGAAAGTGTGTGTGTGCGTGTATGAAAGTGTGAGTGTGTGTGCGTAAGTGTATTTGTAGAGAGAGAGGGAGAGTGTGCTGTGAGAGAGAGAGAGAGAGCTCGAGAGAGAGAGGGCTTGCTGTGAAGAAGAAAAAAAATGTTTAAGGTGTCTACAGCTTTAGGCCTACCGTCTGGAGGCTTCCACGCATGCGCGAAGGCTCGTATGCGCGTGAGGACGTGCGCGCTAGAGGGCGTGGCGCGGAGAGGAGGGGGCCGCAGTACATCGCGCTGCGTGGAGAGCAGGCACTGGTGCTCTCAAGCGCACGCGGTGAAGGAAGCGGGTGAAGGCAGGCACTTGGAGAGGTGGGCACTGCTGAGGTACACGGGCGGGTGCGGGCGACGCGGGTGGAGACGCGGTGGCGGGCTGTCGCCGGTTGCGATGCGCCAGGTGACCGGTTAAGTGAGAAACTCATCGGTCACGCCACTGTAGCCACAGTGTTCCGCAGAAACGCGTGAACAGTGGCTACAGTGGCCGGGCGAGCCACACAACCGGGAGCTGCAAGTGCTGTGAGTGCGGCCGGCTCACGGCTGGCGCGCATGGGCTGGCGCGCGAGGAAGAAGGCCTGCATCGGCTTGTTGCGGGTGCGGAGAAGTTCGCGACAGAGCACGTGGAGAGGGAGTTGGCGTGCGTGGTGGAGGGTGAGGGCGACCTGTTGCTTGCACGGTGGCCTGCGGGAGTTGGCAGGGGCGTGCGGTAAGGCTTGGCCGGCCGCCGCAGGGGCGCGTGGAGGTGAGCTGCAGGCGGAAGAGAAAACGTAGTGCGAAGAAGCAGGAGGCGATGGCACCTGCAAGCGCACACAGAATGCCTGCGGGTGCTGCTGTCGCCTTGCTGCTGCCGTTGTGGGGCTTGGCCAGCTGCTACTGGGCGTGCGGTGGCTGGTTGACCTTCACAGCTGAAGCTTTGGTGTAATGGCTGAAATGGCTTGACGTTCAAACAGGGTAAGAAGGCCACCACGCCCACCGGCTCTTTGAAGAGCTGGGCGGTGGTGGTCTCACTGCGGTGGGTGTTCACCACAGTGAAGGACTCCTGCCTGCAGGGTGTCTCCTCTGAGGAGGAGGCCCTGCGTATGGAGTGAGAGGGAGGAGATGGTGGCCTGGAGAAGAAGGTGGAGCTGCTGTGGGTTCTTTGGCTGGGGACCAAGCTAGCTGCAAAGGAAGAAACTGTGGTCTTTTTAAAGAAGAGGAAGCCATGCACAGCCATGCCCTGGCTGTGCATGGCTCATGCATGGCTCATGGCAGGGAGAGGCAGGCACAGGGAAGGGCTTGAGCAGGGAGTGGCGTGAGGAGGATGGTGTTGCCATGCATTGCAGCTGCGGGAAGAAGAATTCCAAAGTCAAATAGAAAATGGAAATTTTGCGAAGCAGCACTTGAGGAAAAAATGTAATCGCGAGGCCATTTTATTTCACTGTCCTCCCCTCTTAATTAAATGCGTGCACGCGTGTATTTTTATAATGCAACTACGGAGACCTAATATGCATTGGTAATGCTAGGAAATAGCACAAGACAGCACAATTGCAGGCGTATTTTTGCGGTCCAATCATACCCACATGCCTATCTTTTGCTAGTCCCTAGCAAAATATTTTTTTGTATTGCATTTAGAAATGATCTTTAAGCTGAAGATTTTCTCCTGAGGCAACATACGTGTGTTTATTGTTGGATATTGTGAGAACCAATTGTAGAGAAGACTACCAGTGCTTTAAGTCTCACATGACATAGATCATCTCTCGACTAACCAGGACTCTTGATATTTAAACCTTAAGTACGATTTCCAGGACCCAGGAGGTTTTTGCCATACTCGAGAGCTTAAGAGGTTATGGTCTGTGCTTAGTGAAGGATCAAGACTGACCAGAAGAACATTAAGACTCAAGCCTAGGGTTTCACGAACCTTTAAGTACAGGTTGGTCCCAGTTTCTGCTCGTGTCTTCGGATTGACCCTTAAAAAGATGATGGAAACTCAACTCCCATTTTCTAACTTTTGTGGCTCATAGGAAAACAGGGTATTTGTGACTTGCCCTGAAGAACTTTTTTAGGGTAGAGACTTTACAAACATTTGCGAGATATACTGACTTATTTGCAACCTTTTTTTTTGTTTTTATAGAAACACGTGTTAGTATATCTCTTACAACATTATTTGGAGGAGCACACTTTTCTTTTTGGGTGGGGGAGTTTCTTTTTGGTGGAAAGAGTCTCTTCTAAACACAAGACTAAAGCTTGGGATAAAAAGTCTACCTGCGCGCACAGGTAAGGACTTCACCTTCCCTAATGATCACTAGGGTTGGATCTTATGTTCACCTGGTCTTTTCTGAAATGTGTAGTGTGAACCAAGTTTACTTAAGCTCTCAAGTCAAAGCAAACCAACGGATCCTGTACTGGTGTCTCAGGTACAAGAATACATCCTTAGATAGGAGAGATTCTGATCTATTTTGTTAATGCTCAAGTGAATTAAGCTCGAGCCTGAGCGAATCAAGCTTCTGTGGCCTGGAAAGTCATCAAAATAGAGGTTGAATGTCCATAAACACTTATTGTATTTTTGTTTTAGCCTTTAGATCATTACTAAACACCATTTTCATTTTTCATTATATATATATATAGAAACTGCATGATATCCTAAAATACCCAGATCCTAAGGATGCCTATCCACCCCCCCGTGCCAAACAATGCTATGTCCTCATATGCATGCAGGGAAGGGTAGAGAAAGGATGAAAGATCGGGTAACGAGAGCTGAAGTGTAGGGTAAACAGTAGGGTGGTAGGGTGGGTGGATGATGGGTGGTGAAGTGAAAAGCGAAGTGATCATGACAGTGAAGTGAAAAGTGATGGTGGATGGTGAGTGTTGTTGGGGTGCCTCCCAACGAGCACTGAATTTAGCGTCCCCAGCTGGACTCAGAATGAGGCAAAGAATTAGTTACCCTCCAGCAGGGCAACGGTTTCTCCAATGGGGGCAGGTTCATGAGTCAGATAGGGTTTCAAATGCTGCCCGTTGACCATAAATTTACGCCCGGATTTGGGATCTTCGATCTCGATGGCCCCGTTGGGGAATGGTCTTGAGACCAGGAAAGGACCAGTCCATTTGGACTTCAATTTCCAAGGAAAGAATTTGAGTCCGGCATTATAGAGCCAAACTTGCTGAGGTGGCTCAAATTCTTTCCACCAAATACGGCTGTCCTGAAAAGCCTTAGTGCATTGTTTGAAAGTTAAAGTAGAATCATAGGCTTCACGACGGAGCTCTTCCAGCTCTTGGAGTTGGAGTTTCCTTTCTCGACCATAAAGGTCTGGGTCGAGGTTACATTGGCGAACCGCCCAATAAGCGCGGTGCTCCAACTCCACGGGCAAATGACAAGGCTTCCCATAAACAATTCTATAAGGAGACGTACCAAGGGGAGCCTTGAAGGCGGTCTGATATGCCCAAAGTGCGTCAAACAGCTTGTCGGACCAATCCTTACGGTTAGGCTGAACCATTTTCTAGAGAATTTGCTTGATTTGCTGGTTCGACACCTCTGCCTGGCCGTTCGTCTGAAGATGATATGGGGATGCGATACGATGGTGGACTCTGTATTTCCTTAGAAGTGCCCGAAAAGAAGCATGGGTGAAGTGGCTTCCTCCATCCGAGTTGATGGCTTGAGGGATCCCAAAGCGTGCAAAGATGTGGTCTTTGACAAATCGGGTGGAAATAACATGGTCAGCATGATATGCAGGAATAGCCTCGATCCATTTCGAAACATTGTCAATGGCTATGAGGATGAATTCGAAGCCGTTGGAAGGAGGAAAGGGACCCATGAAATCAATTCCCTAGATGTCAAAGATTTCCGCAGCTAGGATGGGTTGCAAGGGCATCATGTCACGATGTGATATTGACCCTAACGACTGGCACCTAGTGCAATGCTTGGCATAATTGTGTGCATCCTGGTGAATGGAGGGCCAAAAGAAACAGCACTACAACACCTTGGCTGCAGTTTTCCACCCAGAGAAATGGCCTCCGCAGGCCTGATCTTGGCAGAAGGATAGCACACTGGGGAACTCGCTGTCGGGAATACAGCGACGGATGATTTGACCAGCACCTATCTGAAAAAAAAGTGGATTACCCCAGAAATAATACTTTGCTTCTTCCATGAGATGCTCGCACTGGTTTTTAGGCCAGCCATGTGGAAGGGATCCAGAAGCAAGGTAATTGGCAATGTCGGCATACCACGGTCCACTTGCCACATTTATTGCCAATAGGTGCACTTTAGGAAAAATTTCATTGATCGGCAGAGTAAGTCCAATATGATCAGGGTCCAGTCTGGAAAGTGATCAACCACAACATTCTGGGCTTCGGCCTTATCACGGATCTCAATGTCAAATTCCTGGAGCAGAAGGATCCAACGAATCAGTCTAGGCTTGGCATCCTTCTTGTGCATGAGATGGCGAATGGCCGCGTGATCAGTGAAAATAATAACATGAGAGCCCAGAAGGTAAGAGCGGAATTTCTCTAGCCCAAAGACGACCGCCAGTAGTTCTTTTTCAGTGGTGGTATAGTTATGCTGGGCCTCATCCAATGTCTTACTGGCGTAGTACACCACGATGGGGTGTCTATCGTGTCTTTGTCCAGGATGGCTCCGACTGCAAGGTCGAAAGCGTGACACATGAGTTCAAAGTCGAGGGACCAATCAAGCGGCTGGAGAACAGGGGCCTTGGTGATAGCATTACGCAGCTGCGTGAATGCATGTATGCAGTCGGGGCCCATATCGAATGGTACGTCGGTCGATAGGAGATGACTTAAGTGTTGAGAAATTTTGGAGAAGTCTTTGATGAATCTCCTATAGAAACGGATGTGTCCCAAGAAGGAGTGGATTTTTTTGACAAAGCCAGGCACAGGTAAATCAACAATGACATCGAGCTTAGCTCTGTCAACCTCGATACCCCTATCGGAGATGATATGTCCGAGAACAATTCCCTCGTGCACCATAAAATGACTTTTTTCCCAGGAAAGCACGAGGTTTACATCAATACATCTCCTAAGGATACGAGTCAGGTTAGCAAGACATTCATCGAAAGATGGTCCAAAGACCAAAAATTCATCCATGAAGACCTCGAGAAAGTCACCCACCATGTCATGGAATATCGCCAGCATACATCTATGGAAAGTTGCTGGCGCGTTGCAAAGTCCGAACGGCATTCTTCTAAATGCAAAGGTGCTGAAGGGGTAGGTAAAAGTGGTTTTCTCTTGCTCTTGGGGGTCAATTGCTACCTGGTTATATCCTGAGAATCCATCCAGGAAATAGAAAAATTTATTTCCTGCTAACCGCTCCAGGATTTCGTTAATGAATGGTAGCGGAAAGTGATCTTTCTTGGTTGCAGCATTGAGTTTCCTATAATCCACACACACTCTCCAAGATGTAGGAGTGCGTGTAGGGATGGATTCGCCCCTGTCATTGACACGGATGGTGAGTCCTACCTTCTTGGGCACAATGTGAATCGGACTCACCTAGGGGCTATCGCTGATCGGGTAGATTATACCCGCATCCAGCCACTTAATGATTTCTTTCTTAACAACCTCCCGCATGATAGGGTTGAGACATCGCTGCATCTCACGGGAAGGTTGATTCTCCTCCTCCGTATATATACAGTGAGTGCAGTAGAAGGGGTTAATGCCAGATAAGTCTGATAAGGACCATCCAATAGCTGCCTTGTGTTCTATGAGGACCTTAGTTAGTTTGCACTCTTGCTCCCTGGTCAATTTTGAACTGATGATTACAGGGAGCATTTCATTTGGTCCCAGGAAAGCATACTTAAGTGTATTAGGCAGCTCTTTCAGCTCGGGAGTGGATGGTGAAAGGTCTGGCATTTCTTGGGACGAGAGTGTCCCAGGCGAGTTGGAGAACAAGTCAGGAGGAAGAAATTGACCCTCAGATTGGCCAAGAAGAAGGGCTTCTTAGATAGATGGATCCAAAAAGGTATAGCCCCAGTGAGAAGTATATGGGCTCAATGTCCCAGTGTGGAGAAGCAACTCCACTTGATTTGGTAGGAAAGAAAGGGCAATCCGATTTTCAGGAGTGTGGACCGGCGGTGAGTAGCCCGGATATGACTCAGACCATGAGGTATGGGAAGTGGAGAAAACCTCGGCAGAAGTCTGCTTAGGAGAAGGTACAGGACAAGGGAGGTATGGGGGAACGTAACATCACAGTATGTGTTGATCAGGCAATCATCAATGTTTATAGGTAATTCGCCGCAGTCCGAATAGGTGCCAATTAGTCCGAAACACGTGCTGATAGCCATGTCCTCGTTAGACGTGTCATCCTTGATACAATCGCAATCAAAGTTCTTGGCTGCCTTGAAGATGTTAAGCTTGATCTTTTCAGATCCAACGACAATCTCGATATAGCCTGACTCGCAGTCGATATGGGCGTGGGCTGTGGCCAAGAAAGGTCGAACAACGATGATCGGACAATCAGAAAATGAGTTAGGAACTTCCATATCTAAAATAAGAAAGTCTAAAGGAAAACAGAGCCTGTTGACCCTAACCACCACATCTTCCACCACACCCTTTAGGATTTTGACAAAACGATCTGCCAACTGTAACGTGACTGGGGTCGGTTTCAGATTTCCCAAGGAAAATTTTTTGAGCATGATGGTTGGTATAAGATTTATGGAAGATCCTAGATCAAGCAGGGCACGGTTAAAATTGCAGCCTTGGATGCTATAGGAAATAAGCGGTGTGCTCGGATCTTTCCACTTCGGTGGTAGGTTTGACAATGTAGCACAACTCGCATGAGGCGAGAGAACCACTGGATTCTTGGTTTTCTTTAACTGTTGCCTGGGTGTTGTGTAGTCTTTGAAAAATCGGGCAACAGTAGGTATGTGGTCGATAGCCTCGAGCAGGGGTACCTTGATTTCTACATCCCTGAACAAATTACGCAGGTTATCAAAGACCTCGTGTCTTTCTTTTTGCCTTTTGGCACCCTCAGTAGAGCCTCAAGGAATGAAACTGATTCTGGCACCAATTTAGGTGTATCATCCTCTCACGAAAGCGGTGCGCATCCCGAATGAGAGGGCGATGAAGAAGAAGATGGGCCAGGATCAGGTCGAGGTGGATCGACGGTCTGCTTACCACTCCTCATAGTGATAGCATTGGACGATGCGGGTCCAGTGGGATCATACGGAGGAGGAGGGTTTGCAATAGGGACATAAGAGTGCGGTGCTGCAGTGGGATTAGCCTGAAATCCCGGTGGAATGCTCGGAGCTTGCAGAATTTGATTAACCTACCCCTGAGAAGGTCGTACTTATGGTTGAGGACCATGGGGTATGAAGTTTCGCAGGTTTGGAATAGGTTGGGTGGGAAGAGTGCCCTGAGATCGAGTTGCCATGCGTAGTTGACGGATCTTAGCATTCTGCTGTGCCAATTGGTGTTGAAGAGAGGTCATGTTCTCTTCATGGCTCTTTGACATTTCCATCATCATTCGCATCAATTTGTCAATAGGACTTGATGCGTGTTCTATTTGTGGTACGCAATGGCCTGATGGCGGATTCGCCATAGGATTAGACTGGGCCATTGGGATGACAGGTGCGGACGGTGGCATTGGTCCACCCATGGGGTTTTGGCACTACAGATTGTTGGACCATGCGAAGTTCGGATGATTGCGCCACCCTGGGTTATACGTGGCAGAGAACGAGTTGTTCCCCAGGGTGCAAGCGTCTTCTATGCCAGAAGACGTGTCCGTGTGTACATATGCGTCCGAGCACATGGAGGCTTGGTCCTCCATGTCGAAATACTGGCTCATAGAAGCCAGTTCCACATGACTTACCGAGTTGCTTGGTGCGACACTCGATAAGGAAGGTCTTACAGGGTTTCTCGGGATAAGCCTGGTGTTGGAAGAATTGGAATTGTGACGAAGTGGTGAAGTGGGGGTGTTTGCCATAGATCCAGTGGGGTTGGCCAGAAGCTGGTCTAGATTCTTGTGCACGACAGAGACCTCATCCAGTTTTTGAGTAATAAGGCTTAGATTAGTGGATGAATGGGAGGGTCCCGTGTCAACTTCGTGGACAATTCGAGGCTGGCTGGTACGATTAAAGGTGACAATGGAAACATTGTTCATCGAGTTTTCACTCATATTTTCAAACAATTCAAATGCTCCATTCTTGTCTTTATTCATAAAGTTGCCTCTGCAGGAAGCGTCTGCAATCTGCTTCAAAGTCTCATTTAGCCCGTAGTAGAAAAGCTGGGCTATATGCCACTTAGGCAGACCATGGTGAGGACACTTCCTGAGAAGGTCATTATACCTCTCCCATGCCTCATGAAATTGTTCCCGTTTTGTTGCGTAAAAGAGGTGATAGCATGGCAGAGCGCATTGGTTCGCCCGATTGGGAAGAACTTCTTGAGAAATGCTGTTCGCATCTCTTCCCAAGAGTGGATGGTTCTCCCAAGGGTGCATAGCCACTGTGACGCTTTATCCCGCAATGAAAATGGGAACATTTTAATCAGGACTATAGGAAACCCGATATTTCTTGGTTTAACAGTTTCGGTCAATCGGGTTAAGTCTTCCAAGTGGAGAAAAGGATCTTCACTTGCAAGACCATGGAAGTGAAAATTTATTGGGCTAATTATGTTTGGTTTCAATTCAAAGTCGTCCCCGCCCATGGGGACCCAAATTTGTCTTATGGTCTCTGTAGCAGCGGGATTCTGATAGGAGCTAAGAGACCTAGGCTCCTTCCGTTCGAGAGGGTTCTGCACTTCCTCCAATGTTTCCCGAATGACTTTAATTTATTCATTATACATTTCCATTTGGGCTTGGAGGCGGGTTATGGGATCTAAGGCTCCACCACCTGGTGGGTTCTGAGGGCAGTTTCCTCCCTCGGGATTTGGGGGTGGGCGTGTAGCCATGTTTTTGGAGGAGGAGGATGATTCGGCTTCTTTTCTAAATTTATCGGTCAATTCAAACAGTTCCAGGTTTTGTGACCTCCTCCCAAACATGCACTACCGTAGGAAGAATTGGGGGGATAAGAAGGGAAAAGAGATGAGAGAAATGACGCCGCAAAGGTACACTTGACGACAAATCAGTACAATCAAATTCCTAACCTCTACAGTGTGCCCTTAGACCTAAAGATCTAAGTTACCTACTATCACAAACTATGGAACTGAATGCGAGCATCGCAGAACCACCGGGCCAGATTGAAAGGCCGTTTGCCCCAATCTTAGACACCCGATAGAATGCAGGAACCCTCACCAGCACGTAGTTTCTACACGCAGGTAGTTAGACCTCCAATCCTTAATAAGGGTCAAGTTACTAGCAATTTTAGTTATAGGCTTAGGGTCAAGTGCTTTTGGAATGTGAAGGGAGTTGTTTACAGGTAATGCACAAATGATTGATTTTCAGAGTGTGTAAAACAAGCATGCAACGGGGAAATCTCCCCGAGTTGAAGTTTTTAATTGGTGAATGGTTTTTAGAGTTCAGCCTTAAGTAGTATGAATTTTAGGATTTCACTGAAATACCAATTCAACCAATCTCCGGGTTTTGCAAGAATACAAGTTTTCTTCTAAGCCCAACAAATCCTTCTTCAATATCAGTTGGTTAATGCATGCTACAATGCAATGGGCTTCCCTTAATGGAGATTTCTATGTGTGGATGCATGAATCAATTTTAGATTTATGTGAAAGGGAGCCAAATCACTTCAATTCAAGTGCTCCCAATCACCAAAAAGATTTCCACACACAAGGCTCAATCAACAGATAAATAAACTAAAATTGTTGGCGTTGAAATATTCGGGATCGAATCTAGGCAAGTTGAAAAAGTTGTTGTGGGGTTGGAATCAACTCAATTCCAAGTCTCCCCACCAGAAAGGTGATCCCGAATTGTAGGTAAATGAGGCAAAGAGGTGTGGCAATCAATCTTTTTATTTGCCTCAAAGAATACTTCACATGGTGAAAAATTCAAGAATCAAGATTCTTGGATTTTCGCTATGCGAAGTAGGGTGGGAAATCCCGAGGCAGTGGGAGTAAGGGCAATCAATCAAATAAGTGAATTTTAATCCACTTGCCCCAAGAGATCCCAAGAAGTTTTTCTAGTTTTTTAGTTTTTAGTTTTTTTTTTTTTTATTAAGGTTACAAGTTAACCTAGGTTGCTAAGAGAAGAAAACCTACTTGTTCAGCAATGTGTGCGAAGTTCCAATGTGGTGTCGACGTCTTCACGCTCTCATTCCCACCTTGGATCTGCTCACGTCTCTGACTTCGTCTGCCTACCTTCTCCTTGCAACAGGTTCACCTGCACACCAAAAACAGAGACACCCGTGAAGAAAGAAGAGAAAAACTTACAAGAATGGAGTAAAAACTTACTTGAAGGCGCACTTCCCCGACAACGGCGCCAGAAAAGGTGTGGTGTCGGACTCGAATAGGTTGTTAATATGGTGATTTTATCATTGAAGTGTGTATAGTGGTTAACCTAAATCGGACCTAACCGTCTCTTTACAAAATTTTTTCAACCTGGCCTACTTGATTTTATCTTGGTCACTTTTAGGCCCACGGTCGAACTCAAGGACGTGGGGTTACAAGTCAAGTTTCTATGCCTTTCCTATAATGAATCTCTTCCGTTCCTTTTATTGTGTTTTTGGTGTTTTTCTATTTAGATTTTTTCTGGTAATCTTTGTCCTTGAGTCACACCCTAAAAATTAAGTTCTTGGCTTTAAGCCAAATCAGGGTTCCAAAATGGGTCTTCCTATTCGCAAGATGGAGTAACTGCAAGTCAAGGATTATCTTTTCTCTTTTATATATTTTTTTGTCTTTTTATGGGCATGCAAGAGAAATAGAAATAAAGTAAATATAGTATAGATATATATGTATATACTATATATGTATAAAGGGGTGGGGGTAGAGGCGGAGATGGAGTGTAGCACGGTGTCGAGTCGGTCATCGTCTAGAAAGACGCAACCAACAGGACGAGGTGCCGTGTGGAGTGTAGGATGGATGGTGGAAGATGTATGTGACCACGCTTTTTGTACGTGTGTATCAGGGAATATCAGCAACTGGTGCAGATATTCCCGCGATACCACGTATGGTAAATAATGTGATACTATATACATGTATATATGTATATATATATATGGTTATAGATATATAGGTATATATATATACATATGTAGTTATATATGCATATTTGTATATGTATATATATATAGGTATGTAAATATATATGTAAGTATATGTATAGATAGATATATGTATAGATCTATATATATATATATATATGTATATATTTATATGCATATGTATGTATATCATACTATATAGATGTATATATATATATATGTGTATGTATATAGTAATATATGTATAATTAGATATATGTAGATAAGTATATACATATATGTATGCATGTATATTTGTATATATATGTATATATATAAGTATATGTGTATATATATGTATATATATATAAGTATATAGATGTATATATATAAGTATATGTATGTATAAGGACTAATACATAGTTATATAAGTACTAATATATGTATAGATATATGTATATATATATATGTATAGTAATACTTAGTTATATAAATACTACTATATAAGTATATATATATATATGGATATATATCAGCATATATATATATATGTATGTATGTATACTAATACATAAGTATATAGGTACTACTATATATATAAATATAAGTATATATATATATATGTATATATATATATCAGTATATAATAGTGTATAGGGGTGTGTGTGTGTATGAAAGTGTGAGTGTGTGTGTGTACGTGTATTTGCAGAGAGAGAGGGAGAGTGTGCTGTGAGAGCGAGAGAGAGAGAGAGCACGAGAGAGAGAGGGCTTGCTATGAAGAAGAAAAAAAAATGTTTAAGGCATTTGCGGCTTCAGGTCCGCCGTCTGCAGGCTTCCACACATGCACGTAGGCCCGTATGCGTGTGAGGACGTGCGCGCTAGAGGGCGTGGCACGGAGAAGAGGGGGCTACAGCGCATCGCGCTGCGTGGAGAGCAGGCACTGGTGCTCGTTGGCGCATGCGGTGAAGGAAGCGGACTTAGGTAGGCACTGGGAGAGGCAAGCACTGCTGTGGTACGAGGGCGGGTGCGGGCGACGCTGCCGGAGACGCACGCGCGGACTGCGGCCGGTTGTGGCGTGCCGGGTGACCGGTTAAGTGAGAAACTCATCGGTCACCCCACTGTAGCCATAGTTTTCCACAAAAGCACATGAATAGTGGCTACAGTGCCCAGGCGAGCTGTGCAACCGGGAGCTGCAAGTGTTGTTAGTGCGGCAAGCTCTCAGCTGGAGCACGTAGGCTGTCGTGCGAGGAAGAAGGTCTACGCTGGCAGATTGCGGGCACGGAGAGGGAGTTGGCGTGCGTGGTGGAGGGCAAGGGTGACCTGCTGCTTGCGCGGTGGCTTATGGGAGTTGGCAGGGGTGCGCGGTGATGCTTGGCCGGCCGCTACAGGGGCGCTGAGGCTGGCTGCGGGTGGAAAAGAGAGCGCAGTGCGAAGAAGCAGGAGGCGATGGCATTTGCAGGCGCGCGTAGAAGGCCTACGGGTGCTGCTGCCGCCTTGCTGCTGCTATGGGGCTCGGCCGGCTGCTGCTGGCCGTGCAATGGCCGGTTGATCTTCACAGCTGAAGCTTTGGTGTAATGGCTGAAATGGTTTGACGTTCAAACAAGGAAAGAAGGCCACCACGCCCACCGGCTCTTTGAAGAGCTAGGCGGTGGTGGTCTCACTGCGGTGGGTGTTCACCATAGTGAAGGACTCCTGCCCGCAGGGTGTCTCCACTGAGGAGGAGGTCCTGCATATGGAGGGAGAGGGAGGAGATGGTGGCCTAGAGAAGAAGGTGGTGCTGCTGTGGGTTCTTTGGCTGGGGACCAGGCTGGCTACAAAGGAAGAAACCGTGGTCTTTTTAAAGAAGAGGAAGCCATGTACAGCCATGCTCTGGCTGTCCATGGATCATGCACGGCTCATGGCAGGGAGAGGCAGGTGCAGGGAAGGGCTTGAGCAGGGAATGGCGTGAGGAGGAAGGTGTTGCCAAGCATTGTAGTCGCGGGAAGAAGAATTCCAAAGTCAAATGGAAAATGGAAATTTTGCGAAGCAGCACTTGAAGAAAAAATGTAATCGTGAGGCCATTTTATTTCACTCTCCTCCCCTCTTAATTAAATGCATGCATGTGTGTATTTTTATAATGCAACTATGGAGACCTAATATGCATTGGTAATTCTAGGAAATAGCACTAGACGGCACAATTGCAGGCATATTTTTGCAGTGCAATCAGGGGGCAATGCGACATCCTTACAGGCTTTGGATGAAAATTCGATTGTACGGATGGATCCAGAGCAATGATTGCAGTCCGACAACATGAAAATCATCTCAATCCGAGCACTGTGGCACCATCTGGAACATAAAGAAGATGGACGACACAAATGGCATGATGTGGTGCCATCTGAGACACCCAACATCAGCCAGTAGCCACCACCTAACCCTTCATCATCTGCGTCCTCATTCCCAGCTGTTGGATTTTGACCCAATGGCGCAGAAGCTTCACCGCAAGCCATAAGACGTCTTTTGGACAAACTCGTCGACTTGGCATAATGGTTGGGATGTTGGCCTCCATGGGAGGGGTGTGGATTCAAATCCTCGCAGCCACCCAATTAAGCGCATAAAGCACCGTAGTGCATGCACGCACGGCAACACCTGCACTACAGGGCCTGCACATGTGTGCGACCATGTGACAAGGAGTGCGTGATGCGTGTGTCATCAGGAGCAAGGGTAGATCTATAGCGACAGTTGGGAGAGCCTTTAGTGACGATTACAGCTATCACTAATGCCTTATGCATGATTTCTTCCTCTTCCTTCCACTATAAAAGGACCTACCCCCCTCCATTCTTCACCATCTCTTCCTTTCTTGCTCACAGCACCTCCAAGGCTCTAGAGAGAGCTTGTCCCAAGCTTGGGATGCTCCTCTATAGTAGAATCAAATATTTTCCCTCTCTTCAGCACTATTTGTGGAGCATCCCGTGGCTGTCTTCTCACCTACTTCGGTAAGTAGATCTTCACCGCGACACCATCCTACTCCGCCCTCCGTCCTCCGCTCCATCTTTATTTATCCTACTCCTCACCACCTTCCTCCAAGAGACGTTAGAGCAAGTCATCCTTCGAGCAACCATCGAGGGGGATTCTCTGACCAATCTCTATCTTTATTGCTTTCGTAGTGTAGTTTTCTCACTTTCCTAGTTGTAATAAACATTTGATTATTAAAATACATGAGTTTTTCTCTCTCTTTCTCTCTCTCTCTTTTTTTGTAAGTAGATTAGCTAGAATTCATTGACCAGATCTCTTGCCTTATTAAAATACCAAAAAAATAACAAAATATAAAAATGATAAAAATAAATAAAAACCAAAATGTGAATTTTTCAAACCAAATGTTCGCCTCCCCGTGTTTGACCCGGGACGCACTTTTGAAGTTTCGGTTATAAATTTTATCTGATTGACGGATTTTCTCACGAATTGAACTACAACGATGGGTTTTCCAAAATCGAATCCTTTCCACGTGTGAATCCGCTGCCATCACTCTGCCTCACTTTGAGTTGAATTATTTAATAGTCTGGAAATCTAAATTTTGTAGTAGTAGTCTATGTGTGGCACAAATGGAGCATGAGCCATCAAATATAAACCCACTTGACTCAGACATCTTCTACATAAGCCAAAAGCTGGGGCTGAAATTACATATTATTTTATAACCCCGAGGTAACAAGTTTGCCTATTCCAATAGAATTTTACTAAGGGTCAAGTACGAGCTTTAAATGTGGATTGACTTTTCACTTGGATCCGTTGCATAGGCTACAACACTACACCTTCATGAGTATATGGATTTCCAAAGCTTTGGATGAAAATAAAAGAAATAAATATCTAGTCGAACTCTTGTTAGAAATTAGTCATTTAGGACCACTTTGCATTTAGTTTAGCATTTGCTAGCGACTAGCAAGATTCAGGCATGGGGGTGTGATTGCGCAACAATCATAGGACCTAACCTACCCAAATTAAGTTAAATTTTAGCTTAACTTAGGAACAATGCAAGCATAAGCATCATAACTGGCATCATAGTTGAATTGCAAGCTTTATAGATAATAATGCCATTTTATGCTCTATGAGAAAAGCTGTATTAATTGTAGATGATTCAGAGCCACAGATGACAGATCAGATTGTACGAATTTGATCAGGATGATGTTGGGAGTCCAATGCTTCCGAAATCGTCTTGATCAGACTTTTGTGGCACCACATTCAACCCGTAGAAGATTAGAGGCCAAGGTACAAGATAGCAGAAATCCAAACCTCAGATCTCAAATCTAACCACATGGATGGATTCGGATCAACGATTGCAGTCCAATGGCACAAAGATCAACTTGATCTTGTAGCACCAACTACAAAGGCAGGAAGATGAATGGTGAGGTTGGTGCCACATGGCACCATCCTAACAACCCACCGCCACGCCCAGTCACTAAAGGAAAAATGCGAGTCATTTGATCGTCATCGAATGGCCATGATGAAGCCTCATCAATTCCTACCACGCCTTCATCAATTGAGAGAGTATCTCAGTCATTGGATCTTCATTCAACGATTGAGAGTAGCCACTCTTGAAAACCAAAATGCCACACAAGAGTGACCGTAGCACAACAGTCACCACCTTCATATGAGAGCAAAGCACACGCCTTCGAATTGCGTGAGGCACGGAATTGAAGAGGTGGTGCACACGAAGTCAATTGAACCGTCAGATGGAGATTGAGTGGAGTGGTGGCGGCTACCTGGTGCGCGGAGATGAGCTGAATTAGGTTGTGCGAATGAACGTGCGTGATCACACACAGGTGGATACCTAAGGAGTGGTGGTGTTGCAATGAGTTGCGATCAGACGGCTAACATTGAAGCATGCATGCGTGCATGAAGGGCCTGAGGTGACGTGTTTGGTGGTTGAGCGTGCACCACATGTCAGCATCCGGTGTGACATGCGTGTTGAGGTCATTTTGGAGGCTATTTAGAGGCATGATTTGGTTTGTTGATCTCCCAATCGATGGATCTGATGGCTCCAAGGGTGTTACAAGAGATTGGGACTCAAATACCAACTTTGCTTCTCTTTTTCCGTATAAAAAGGACCCCAAAGCCCCCATCTGAAGGCATTTCAACTCCTTCCAAACACACATCAAACCTTTCTCTCTCTATGCAACCTCTTTGATTTTCTTCCCAGTACTCTGGATTTGAAGTGATGTCTCACTTCGCACAAGCATCCCACAAGCAGCACCGTTCTTCATCTATTTTCTCTCTCTACTCTTTAGCATAGTAGTTTTAATTCCAAGTTTGAAAACTGTTTGCCATTAACAATAAAAATCAGATTTTCTAAATATATGGTCTCTGTTTCTATGTTGCATTAGGATAGATTAGTTAATACAAAAAGCTTTGAAAATCATGTTTTGTCTCCCTGCGAACGACTTAGGACTCATAGATTCTAATTTATAAATTTATTTGTTTCGACGTGATTCGCACTACAATGATAGAAATAATATTTTACATGTTTCACGACGAACAACGACCAGGCAAGGGGGATAAGGGTGGTGGACATTCAACCAAGGAGGAGATAGGAGGAGCACTTGAAGGAGTAAGGAGGAATCATCTCTAAGTCTGGGAGCAGCCACACTTAGAGAGAGGATTCTCTTCTTCTTCAATTGGGGGATTTTCTTCTTTCTATTCTTTGTCTTTATTTTTGTAGAAGCATTCTTCTACTTGGGGATTAGTTGTGTGGGATTCTTCCAGACAATTGAGCTCCCCAAGTAGTTGTATACATCCTGCTTAATCAATCAAGTGCCTTTCATTTTGTGTGCTTTAATTTTAAACTTAAAGTTATTTGGTTTTTGTGCACCCACTCCACCTTTTTAATTACCCTAGGTGCACTAAAAAAATTGCAAAAACAGAAAGAAAGGAGATTTAAGAGAGCGAGAGAGAGAGAGAATCAATTTATTAACTAACAAATTAGCCTCCTCGGACCACCCTAGATACTTCACCCTATCTAAGTTATAAATTTTTAAAGTTGATCAATTTGTACACGTTACAATGACTTAATTTGTATCTTTATCAAACCATGCATTTTTTGCATCACTCCTTTGCACCATTACCTGGGAGACATGGCTTAGTTTTTATTTATCTTCCTCTTGCTTTATTTGAGTCTTCACTAGTTTTGTGTTTGTGTTTTGCATAAGTGTAAATCAAGAATGGGAGCGAGATTTGGATTCACTTAGAGTGAAAGATTCAAGATTTCTTTTCTTCTTGCGATTTCCAGGTAAGTGCCTAACCAGAACCTTCCCAGAAATCCAAGAAAAATCTCAAAAAAATCTTTAAATTATCAAAACAAATAAAAGCAAAAAAATCAAAGGGTCATGGAACCCTAAAATCTATCTGGTTGCCTGTTTACCTCAGTTCTCCACCTCCTCCATTACATTGGTGTTCAATTTTTGAAAATCTAGACTTCTGTCTTCATTTTCAAAAATCAAGTTCTTGCACAAAGAGGCCTGTTAAAATCTTTAAACTCTATCCAAAGAAGACCCTTTGAGTCAGAAACTTAAGTTCCAAATTTCAAAAGATTTGGTTGAATAAAAAGTTTAAAAAATTTGTGAAATGAAGAGGCATCAAACCCTAATTCCTTATTATTTTCTTACTATCCGCAAATTTAATAAATTCTTCTACTCAATAGATGTTGACAAATTTATATTTTTGGAAACCTTGAGAAAATCTCTATAACATATAAAATTTTTAATAATATCTGAGGTTTAAGGATTCTCTAGAATGAATTTTCTAAATCTATCTTTTCTGGATTTTCACACTGGTCTAGAAAAAATCTCAAAACAAAATCAAACAAATTTTAAAAATCGTAAAAAAACCATCTTTAGAATCCTTGTTCGATTTTATTTCCAGTGGTTGTGTTGTCCTTGTTTGGACCACCACATAAAAAGATATTATAAAAAGGATTCATTTCTTATGAGCTACCTACATAGGATTTCATCAATTAGCATTATTTTTTAGAATAAAAAGGATTACTACTGAGGATAGTAGCAATCCAAAATTTTATTTAAATAAAATGTAAAATTACATGATACTCTGCCATTATTTCACCCAACACAAAACATCACTACATATATTCTCAACCCACACCCTAGTGCCTCTGAAGAGGGCTACATTCCTGGCATGCCACATCCCCTAAAGAATGGCCCCCATTAACATCCTCGGACTAGAATCACGGTAGAGATCTATCCATAAACTGTCCCAAGTAGGAAGTGGCATAAGGCAACACCTAAGCCACACCTCATGTGTCACAACATGTGAATTAAAGAGATGGCACTCATCATCATTCCCAAAGGAACACAACGGGCATGAAACTGTAGTGATTGCCATCATATGGTGTTTCAAAGATGATACCCTAGGCCTCATCTACACTAGGAGGCCGAGGGGGGAACCAACACTCACCAAATGAGGCCTAATAATTAGCCACATGAACATCTTTGTTGACTAAAGCATCATATATCAGTGGGAAAATTGAGGCAAAAGTGCTTAAGCGAGACTAGTTATCCTCGCAAAAGCAGAATTGCTCCCCACTCCCAAGTCTTGAAGTAAAATGGTCCCATCTTTCCTCCATGGCTCGCACAACAAAGCTCTAAAAAGGTGAAGGGTGAGCCAAATCCAACGTATTTGATGGCACATTAGATGAACCATAGGAATCAAAGATCAAATCCTACCACATGCCTTTGTCACCTCTCAAGATAATAACACTTCATTTCAATAACAAAGAATCACCAAACTCCTTGAGAGATCGAATGCCCATTCCCCAATTTTTCTTATGCATAGGCATACACATCTTACTCCAATTAACCGACTAGAGAAAAGTTCCTTCATAGGAGGCTCCCTTCAAAAAGAATCTCTTCCTAATCGCATCCAATATTTTTAAAATTGTACCTGATGATCAGAACATAAAGAAGTAAAAAAGTAGGAATGGCTGAGATTACCGAGTTTAAGAAAACCAATCTTCCCCCTTTCGATAAGTATCTACCACACCACCCTACAAGCTGCACGGAGATCTTCTCGTATAGGGCCATCCAATCACTATTCTTCAATTTTTTTCCATGAAGAGGGAGTTGCAAATACCTAATTGGTAAACTGCCAATAGGAGTCTATAAGATATTAGAAATTTTCATCCTCACATGATTAGACCAACCGAAGCATATCAACGTGGACTTCAAGGGATTCATAGCCAGCCAAGAAATACTACCAAAAATTCTTAGCACCAGATTCACATGATTTGCTACTTTGCATCCTCCTTCAATAATGAAGATTATGTCATTTGCGTACTGCAATATTGGGGTGATAACACATTACATAGAGAGGGAATAACCATGAAAAAGACCCCCAGTGCATGCTTTGAAGGAAAAATGAGACAGTCTCCATGACCAAAATGAAAATCAAGGGAGCAACTAGGCATCCTTGCCTGACACCTTCTGTGGTTGAATCCAAGTACTTGTTGGCCAACTATTGATGAGGGGAGAGAAAGATGAAGTGGTAGCACATCTCTTCATCCAATGACCCCAAACATCTGGAAAGCCATGCTTTTGAATATCTCTCATAGGTAATACCATGAAATAGAGTCATAGGCCTTATAGAAATAGACTTTCCACAAGAAACCTTTTGTCTTCCTTCTGATCCAGCTCGAGATCATCCCCTGTGCAAAAATGAAGGATTCCTACAACAATCTTCCCTTCAAACTGTACAAGGCTAATCAACTTCTGAAGGGCTACACGCAAGCAATTTGCAAGTATTTTCCCAACAATCAAGTAGATGGAATTCGACAAAGCAATAGGCCTAAAATCAGAGAGGTATTTCGCACCCACTTTCTTTGGAAGGAGGAAAAAGGAGAGATTTATTCAACTGCTCAAAACCGTAATTGCCACGCTGGAACTCATCTATTACCCCCATCACATCATCCTTCACGACCTACTAGAATTTCGTATAAAAGAACACTTGGATCCCATCAAGTCCAAGAGATCCCTCAGCTTTAAGCCCATTGAAGGCTTTCAATACTTCATCCTCATCAATTGACTTGGTCAATAAAGTGCAATCAAACTACTCTAGCTGATCCATATTAGAAGAAGCAATGTGCTAGTCACCCCAGCAACCTACGCGTTTCATTTGATGGAAATAAGAATTCGTCTCACTACAAATCTATTCACTAGTCGTGATTGTGGAGTCGCCAACCCTCAAGGAAGAAATATGCTTTATGCGTCTTCTGTTGCTGGCTGCAACATGGAAAAACTTGGTATTGGCATCTCCCTCTTTTAACCAAAGTTGTCTAGACTTCTCATGCCAGTCAATATCATTTTGAAGATCTTCTTTAGCTACAATAGCGTGGCATTCTTTTCTTAGCTTCAAATCCTCCTCAACTAATGGCCTCTCACCCTCCTTGGCATCCAAGCAGGCAATCATTTCCATGGCCAAAGATCTATGCTCCTCTTTTGCAGCCTTGAGAGTCCTTCTATACTCCATTAACATTAAGCGTAGCCCTTTCAACTTGGCCACAAGAATCTGCGTAGCCAAGCTGGAGATCTGTTTTGCACACTACCAAGAGGAGACCAAGTCATTGAAACTTGTTTCACCAAGCCAAGATCTTTGAAACTTGAAGTAGGAGCTAGTGATGCCCCCCTCACCACTTTTCCAGAGCAATGGAAAATGATCTAAAAAGGGTCGACCAAAAGTAGTGACATGGTCTAAATGAAGTGAGCCCTTCATCGCAATGTTGCATAAAAAATGATTGGTCTTGGACATTAGTCCATTACCATTCCTCCATGTGTAAGTAGCCCCCGAAATTGGAAAAATAAAAAATTGCAACTCAACCATAGTATTCTGGAACCCATACGTGGAAGAATCCACATACCCATCTATCCTATCATCACATTATAGCGTGGAATTAAAGTCTCCACCTATTAGCTATGCACCACCTTGAATGTAGTTCGAGTGTTGGCTAAACTCCCTCCAAAAGGCCAGCCATCTCCATTCAATCACGAGCCATACATGCATGTAAGATAAATAGGATTACCTCCATTACATCTCATGAACTTGCAAGTGAAGCAAAATATGTCCTGATGAACATCTTTAAGCACAAGAGCATTGCTCTTCCACCAAACACAAAGTCCCCTGTCATGCCCATTAGCATTGATGTGCCTAATATCAGCTGACCCATGGAGTTTTAACTGTTTCCACATCCCAACATTTCCCTGGTCAATAAGTGTTTCTTGGAAAAAAGCACAATCAACTCTCCAATCATGCATGCAATTCATTAGCGTCCCTTGCCTGTTATGGTCATGTAGACCTCTTACATTCTATGATAGCACCCTCATGCCTTTTGAGATTTAGAGACCCCATTGTTTGGAACCAAATGATCCACATGCAAAACCTTCGAAACCTCTTCTTCTTCATCAACTTTTTGCATTTTACTTGTTGATCGACTACGAAGGTTATATCTTCCCCTGGTGCTCTTCGAACCCCTGCTACTGGAAGCTGCTCCTAGGTTGTAGATCCCTACCTCCAAGCATTGCTCCTTAGAGTTGAAGGTGAATCCTCCACCTTTTTCACTGTGTTGTTGGCTCATCTCTTGTCCAACCTCGTCACCCATCTCCATATTAGAAATGAGCTTAGTAGTTAAGATGCCATGAGGAGGCATCTCAACCACCAGAGTATCATCTTCATCTCTCATGGAGACATCTTCATGCTCCATCCTCTTCTTTCCCACTTTAGGATGATTACACTTTTCTTGTACAACCCTCTCCCACTGTATCTCTCCTTATCCAGCCAGTGATCATTAAGCTCATTCGTATGTGTAAGAAGATGGCAATCCACAGCAACATGCAACAACCAAGAGGAACCACCTCATCTAAGGATAATATTCTTAGGGAATTGACCTTCATGCCTAAGGTCCATGATTAGCCCATATTTGTGGGCTATTTAAGTATTTAAGTGCCTCGACATTAACTTAATTTTAACATTTAGATAGCCTACATTAGGATGTAATTAAATTAATTCATATTTTTAGCTTAAGTCCATAATTCATGTGCGGCATCCATATCTAAATGCATTTAGAATTAACCTTGGATTGCATACATTTGATTAGTTAATTAATTAAGTGCATTACATACAGTGTTTTAATTAACATAGAAGTTAAGGAGTTATGTATAAATAATCGTAATTATTTTATTATTCTTTTTCTTCTCCTTTTTGCAAGTAACCGCTTCATCTCCACCACCTCCTCTTGCACATCCACTCGTCCAGCATTGACTCGACGGTTGCCTTTTGAATTTCAAATCTTTATAGCTGTGGCTACAAAGGAGGAGGAATGACTGTCGTTCAGAAGGAGGCCACCACCCATTCAACCACAGTGTAGCATTCCACCACCGTGGGCCTCCACGGCCAACCACTGTCATATCGTGGGCCGACGGGGTGACAGACTGCCGTGCAAGAGGATGGACTTGACCACCACGGTGCACGAGCTCCTTGAAGCTTGCCTACCATGAGTGCATCTACTGATGCACGACTTGTTACCCTTGCCCACAGGCACCATCACCACCTTCACCTTCTTCCCCATCCTCTGTTTTTCCTCCACTCCACAAAGACAAACCCAAAAGCCACGCCGTTACCGGCACCAGCAGGACTATGCACGCCCCTTGCTGTGCCTCCCGGACACCTGCAGTAGGCCTCCATGACCACCTCGTGCGCGCCACGCATCTTTGAATAGCACATCCGTGTGCACATGCACCAGCAACGTCACCCTCGCTTCCAGCCAACATGCAGCCCCCACCTGCGTGCAGTAGCCAGCTGCAGTGCCACATAACCGCGTACCGCACCACATGCAGCACGCACCAGCGTGCAGTGCCACACTCCCCTCACCAGCGCGCAGCACCGCACGCACCTCTCTAGCACGCAGCAACGCCCTCCAGTGCCATTTATGCACCACTGTGTGCGCATCACCTTGGTGCGCTTCACCTTCTGCAACTTGCACCAGCAGTGTCACCCTTGCTTCCAGCCAACGTGCAGCCCCTACCTCCATGCATCGGCCAGCTGCAGCGCCGCCCAACCGTGCGCCGCACCTCCTGTAGCACGCATAAGTGTGCAACACTGCACACCTTTCTCCAACGTGCAGCACCACCCTCCAGCGCCATTTACGCACCACTGCACGTGCCTCCCCTTGGCACGCTTCACCTTCTGCAGCACGCACCACACACAGCAGCTGCCCTCCCGCAACTCCGCAGCACGCACCTCCCTGCTTGCGTCATCCAGTGCGCACTCCTTGTAGCACCGCTCCTCCCGTCCAACCGTGCACGCAAGAGCAGTAGCGACTGCCACCGCCGTCGCCGCTTCTCTCCTCCATCCAATTGACTCAGGCCATCTCAAGATGCACCGCCACCACCACTACGAAGGCCTAGCTCCGACCAACCTTTTGTCGGAGTAGCTCCTCGAATGAGCCTTTCTCCCATGTGCAAGGAGGAGAGTGGTATAATCCTCTATTTTTACTTGAATTTTTGTTTACAGAAATTTCCATTGCCACATTCATTTTGTTGATTTATTTGGTTAATTAAATTGTGGTGAATTTATGCCTTTATGCCTATGCTTCTAGAGAATTGTTAAGCCTTACTATTCATCTCTATGTGCATTACATTTAATTTTGAATTACATTTTACTATGCATGCAAGTGTAAAGTACATGGCATACCCTTGCACATGGATAGTTTTCTTAACTAAGAATTACGTTAAAAACCCTTGACTTCTCCATAAATTTAAGGTTTACATTCAAAGCTACAAAAGCATTTTTGATTTGAGGAATATTTCAGCGAACTTGATTTCTATTTAATTGCGAGCTTAAATAAATCGTTGCCTTCCTGTGGACACGACTTGCTCTCCTATGAGTGGTTTAATTTTAATTCTAATTGTTTTGCTAAGAGATTTTCCACCACTTTAATACTAAAATGACAAATCATCTTAATCATATTATTCAAAAGTGAAAAAAGACTTACCAAATGGCATCGTTGCCGAGGAGGCAACGAGCTTGTTAGACTCGCATTTATTTAATTATTTGTTCACATTTTATTTGAGGCATATTTCAATTTGATTATCTGTTTGGTGTGAGGTACACGTATTTGGAGACATCTTGTCACACCAGCCTCAAAGATCAGTCGATCCTTGACATTGTCAGTGGAGTTGCAACATTGGGAGAAGAGCGTCACTCCCGCCTTAGCAACGCCTTGGTGGACCTTGTTTCCACTGCTGGAGGAGATATCTGGAGGACCACATCTTCATCTCATCCATTTAGCTGTCTATAGATTTTATTTTTCTTTCTTCTCTTTATTTTAGTGCATTCATTTGGAAAACCCTTGTTTTGGGGTATAGTTGAGGGGTTTGTTCCCCGATTTTGTTTTAGGCCCATGTTGGGTAATTTTTGGGAGCTGTTCCCTTTTTCTTTAGATCTAGGTTTCATTTGTGAATTGATTTTATTTTTCTTGATTGTGCATAAGAGAAAAAAACACGAGCTACCTGCTAGAAGCTGCTTGCCCCTAGGTTGTATCATTTAGGATCGAATGAGCAGCATCTAGGTCTAATTTCCTGTCTTGCATATTGCAAGAAGAATGCTGGAATCATGTATGCACTTCTAACTTTGCATTTCTACCTGCCATGCAAATGAATTTGGATTAATTTCAAGACCACCTAATCTGTATTGAATAGATCTAAGAAATGGTCACATATTTTCTGGAAAAAGGACTAATTAAAGGAGGGACATTTAAAAACCAAGGATTTGTTTTTCAAACATGGCATGCGATTCAAAATTTGAAATCTTTTGCGGTGTATGCACACATATCTCTTGCAGCACTGCATCCTTTTAGACACTCCTTAGTTTTGGAACCGATAGGACTAGAGCCTCCTATTACTGGGGTCTAAAGTGACCCAAACTTTAGTTCAGAGGTGAAGTTGCCTCCAAACCTTGCGAATCGAGGGTAGTTAAGAAGCACCGTGAAAGTAACGCTTCAAAGGAAGGGTTTAACTCTACTTGCATCCTTCTTTGCCATGTTTGGTGGTGACTAAACTTTTTGGGCTTTAGGGAGGATCACCTAAGTCCCAGTTAGGTCTTCTTAGGCGTATCGTAGGTCGACAAGTAGGTGCATAACTATTTTGATAACTTGATTTGTCACTTACAAGTGGACTTAAAATCTCAAAAGCCTAACTAATTAAAGATGTAGAAAGTCTTTTGATTTGTGTTTGCTTGGGGAATCTGATTGTGGTTTGAGTTAGAATGGACCACGTTGACTTTCATCCTTTCATATCTTGCCCACAACCTTACCCCCACTCTGCGATCTTTGATCCCATACACCGAGATGGTCCATCCTTTGATGGACATAATGACAATCATTGGGATCCATTTTGCTCCTATTATAGGAGTATTGGCTTGGTTAAGCTCCAAATCAGTGAGCAGAACCTTGGAGTGGGATTTACTTTGCCCAATATCCCACACACCATTGAAATACCCAACCCACCCTCCCTGAATAATTATAATGGTTGGACAAACACTCCTGGGTACTATAAGTTTGAGCCTAACTTCTCTCCTGATAGAAATGATGACCTCTCCTCCTTGAAGATGGAAATATAGAAAATGCAAGACAAAATGATTGATTTATTAGGAGAATCTTTGAGAGCAGGCCAACAAGAGAACGAAGCGATTAGCCACCCAACCTACCACATTGAAGATGAAATGCACCCGTCTACACTAGATGCATCTACGGAGGGAGAGCTACACCCAAAGTTGGGGAATTTTGGGGATTACGTAAGGGAGAATAGCTACTTTTTGAGGATTGTTTTTGAAACCTCCCCGTTAGATGACACTTCCTTGAGAGGTCCACACTTTAATTGGGAGGAGGGTATGTATGAAAGTAGCTATACATTGGACAAAGAAAGGTGGCAACCCGAGGAAGATGATGATCAGGTTGAGTATCCACCTGAATTATATTGGTGTCAAAAGATGGGAATGATGGTACCATTGGAAGACTTCGACCCAAATGATAGTATTTTCATCACATTTGATGAAGTGGGTCAAAGTCAAGTTGTTAATCCCACCCTCCCTTCTTATCACGAGACGGAACTCAACCCCACCCTTAGGCAACCTAACCCTGAAGAAATTAACCTATTTGAGGAGTCCGATGTTACCAGTGTAAACCATTTACCCCAGATAGAGTGCCTTAGGGGATCTGTTGAGATATTAGATGATTCTAGACCTCAGGTATATGATGAATCGTATGATGAGGAGAAAGATGAATTATATGAGGAACCTACATTCAAGATTTGAAGTGACACTAAGGGTGATTATGTCCTATTTGAAGAATTAGCCCCTGAGGATGTCACAAATTTGACTAAGTTAGGTTTCCTTAGCACACCAATTGATGATATCCCTCCTCATCATGAAATAGTGGAAAAGGTGGAAGCAAATTCTAAGATTTATGTGGATTCACATATAGACTCCAAGGAAGATTTGAGTAAAGAACAAGAACCTAGGGATGACATTGATAGGATAATCCCTGGATCTGTTGCTTCCAACCTACCTTCATTTGATTCGAAGTCACCCTCTAATTCGCTTATGTCTGAAGGTGAAATTTTGACTCTAGATGAAGTGTAGGAAGATACTTGTGATAGTGCAAGGAATGCTAGGGATGCAATTGAGGAATTGGAAAGATTGTTAGGGATGGACACTGAACTAATTAAAACCCAACCTAAATCTTATAGCCATCCCGCAACCTCGAAACTTGGACACCCTAGATGATCCTTGGCTTAGAGATATGCTCACTTTTATTCTGACCGGGGGCTTAACAAACCAATATCTCTTGTAATGGGATATCGGGTATGGATTGATGATTCCTATGGTTAGTCCATTACCCTAGGGGTTTATTTCTGCACCATTCCTTCCCCAATACTTTTAGAGGATCCTTGTCATCCTCCCCCTACCCCTTTGGAGGTTGCTATTCCAATTTATCCTTTAGAACCTCCTTTGGTGACCTGGGAAGATTTTATTCCCATCTTAGTGGGGCGAGCATTTGCTATCAGTATTCATCATCAGCTCGCCAACATCCTAGGTTACCTATTTTCTAGGACAACATTACTTTGCTCATTTTTAGGGCCTATTTCAGTGATCCTTGAACTTGATTTGCAGGTTCTTTGCTTACTCGACTGCTAACAAAAGAATGATAGCCCATCTCTGACCTAGGTAATATCCTTCTATGCAATGGGGACATTGCAGATTTTAGGCATGGGGGGGTGTACTTGGGGATATACATAGTATTTATACATAGTGCATTCATGCATTTAGTTAAAGCATTCTTCATTGCATACATTTGCATTGGAAACAAAAAAAAAAAAACATTTTGTATTATTGAGCTCAACTGGCTGGCCCTGCATTCTTAGGCATAAGATTAGAAATTTAGGTTAGACTAAGTTGACTCTAGGTTCTGACTTTAAAAACCAAGTTGAGCTATTAACTTTAGACCTTTAGGATCCTTTGTGGACTTAAAAACTTAAGTAGGAGTTAAGTTGCAGACCATTCCTCAAGAGGTTGAGGAAAGAAAGCTAGGGATTAAGCTAAAGGTGGGGTAGTACCTGGAGTCTTATTCTACCTTTTGGTTTATGGGTCCTTGTAACATAAGCATACAAATTTCACGTACACTTGGTCTTGTGTAAGTGAACACCTTAATTCCATTCTTAAAAGAAAATTCGGTTCTCTTTGTTTTGACTTAGGAGAAGTTTGAAAACACAATTTGATTGGAAGAGTTCCTACTACAGGAGAGGTGGAGTATATACTCATCTTGAGGATGCGATAATAACATGTTACCTCCTCGGTTCTTGTCTCTTAAGATATCCATCCTACTGGGGGCATGTAAGCACATTGTGTGGTTCAGGTACCATGGGTGGCCCTATCTCGAAGTGCCGATTGACACAGGCCTGAATTTGCTTAAAAAACCATGGGCAATACTATCTCGAAGTGTCGATTGCCAGGAGTTGTTGGGGTCGCTATGGGCAGCGCTATCTCGAAGCATCGAAAGGCAGGCACCCTTCGAGGTTTGGTGATGGGAACAATGAATCCGACACAAACTGTGTTGATGGCAGATCCAAGGTTAGACTTAGTGGAACCAAACAAAAATATATATTTACAAAAATATATATATATATACACATATACTCTCTTTCTAGGTTGGCAATCATAATCATACCAACCTCAAATACCTAAGACCAATGCACATGCACAGATGCTTTAATCTCTGCGACCAATAAACCCTAGGGTAGAGTTAGGAAACAGGGAAACTTATGCCTACAACTCATCTTTAGCTAACCTAGTCTATAACTTAGCAAATACTTGGGAACCATAGGTCTAAAGTCTGAACTTAACATGTTTCTAAAGGAAGGCCGATTGGGTTGGTTGGTCTACTTGGAGTGCTAGGTTTTTGCTTGGATTTGCTAGGGACTAGCAAAAACTAGGCATGGGGGAATTTGATTAGCCCATATTTGTGGGCTATTTAAGTATTTAAGCGCCTCGACATTAAGTTAATTTTAACATTTAGATAGCCTACATTAGGATGTAATTAAATTAATTCATATTTTTAGCTTAAGTGCATAATTCATGTGTGGCATCCATATCTAAATGCATTTAGAATTAACCTAGGATTGCATACATTTAATTAGTTAATTAATTAAGTGAATTACATACATTGTTTTGATTAACATAGAAGTTAAGGAGTTATGTATAAATAATCCTAATTATTTTACTATTCTTTTTCTTCTCCTTTTTGCAGGTAACCACTCTGTCTCCACCTCCTCCTCCTACGCATTCACTCATCCAGCATTGACTCGACGGTTGCCTTTTGAATTTCAAATCTTTGTAGCTGTGGCTACAAAGGAGGAGGGATGGCTACCGTTCAGAAGGAGGGCACCACCTAATCCACCACCGTGCAGCATTCCACCACTGATGGCCTCCACAGCCAAGCTCCATCATACTGTGGGCCAGTGGGGTGACAGACCGCCGCACCAAGAGGATGGACTTGGCCACCACTGTGCATGAGCCCCTTGAAGCTCGCTGATGTAAACACGTTTACACTACTTAAGATGTCTATTTATGCATGTTCTTAAGTATAGGATTGCATTACATGCTATAAATATTTCATAACATGCATCATCTTGCATTTAGAGTAGTTTGAATAAAATGGAGGTTAATTGTCTCCTTTTATATTCATGGACAGGGCAAACTTTTTATCGAGGCCTTGGATCAAAGATCCAACCAAGTAGATGTGATCAGGGTGACGATTGGAGTTCAACGACTCCAAGATCGCCCTAATCAGACATCTGTAGCATCAGAAAGAGATTGGGGAACCCTAGAAGATCAAGGGCCAAGATGGTGTGAATCCATACTTCAAATGACAATTTCGACCACACGGATGGATTCGGATCAACGATCGCAGCCTAATGATGCAAAAATTTAGTCAATCCGACACCGATGGCACCATCTACATCATCCAGAAGATGGATGGCCAAGATGGCGCCATCTCTGCCACCCAATCGTCCGCAGGCACCTGCTGAAGGTCTTCTTATCCGCTCTTCCCCACCGTTGGATCAAGATCCAACGGCTGCGACGCACCTACGCTAAAGTTAGGCGCTCGACACAAACACACCCATAGCGCGTTGGTCGAGCACTGTAAATCGAAGCGAAGGCGTGCGTTCGAGCCTCGCCACGCAGCAATTGGAGCGGAGGTGCATACCCGATCGACCGCACGATCACGATCCAATGGCCGCGTGCACTCAATCAAGATGACATGCCCATGCACGCCTGCGCATAACGTGGCATCGCAAGCGATTGGGAGCGCGCTGAGGAGGCGTACGTAGCGCGATCTAAGCCATCCAATCTCATGATCAGATGGCTGAGATTGGTTGGACGTGCGCATGCGTTGAGCGTGTGGGCAAGTGAGCGGGCGCGCATGTGTCACCCACTACTCCCATGTTCAGACCTTTAGCGACAGTTTTATCCGTCACTAAGGGTCCAGAATTAATATTTGAAGAGTTGTAATGACCAAATTGCCCCCACTCCTTGCAACTATAAAAGGAGACCCCGTCCACACGAAATTCTCATCCCTTCCTTCTCTTCTCTCCCTCTCCAAAGCCCAAGAGAAGCTTGTCCCACACTCGGGATGCTTCTCGCGAGATAAAGTCAATTTTTCGTCCCCCTTTCGGAAGAGGATCTCACGACGACGACAACATGCTGCCCCGTTCACGTTCTTCTGCTTCGTGCTCCTTCGTCTTGCTTCATCCTCCTTCATCCAGGCGTCGTCCCATCCGGCTCGTCCTCTAAGCGACCGTCGAGGAGGATATTTCTCTCTAGGATAGATTTACTATTTTCTAGAGTAGATCTACAGCTTTCTAGTGTAATTGTTTTCTGCTTTCTAGTTGTAATGTTTAGTGAAACAAACGATCTCTTTAATGATGAATTCCCTGTTCATTCTACATCTCATTTTGATTTCTATTTGTAATATTCTCTCTCTCTTTTCTATTTGTTGTAAATAGTTAGATAGTTTTAATCAATTGAATTACTTCATGATAAATAAAGCAAACGCATAGTTTTTAAATGAAACGTTCGCCTCCCTGTGTTCGACCTGGAATTTCCATTTCGGTATAAATTTTATTTGTTGAACACAAGTTCTTTGCTTTCAAACCACAATGACAGGTTTTTCAAAATCGAACACGTTAGCATAGCAACTCTACATTCAACACTCGCCTACTGTGAGTGCATCTACTGATGCACGACTTGTTACCCCTATCCACATGCACAATCCCCACCTTCACCTTCTTCCCCATCCTTCGTTTTTCTTCCACTCCACAAAAACAAATCCAAAACCCATGCCATTCCCGCAGTAGAAGGATCATGCGCGACCCTTACTATGCCTCCAGAACACCCGTAGCAGCCCTCCACGACCACCCCATGCGTGCCATGCATCTCCGCATAGCACATCTACACGCACATGCACCAGCAGTGTCGCCCTCGCTTCTAGCCAACGTGCAGCCCCCACCTGTGTGCAGCAGCCAGCTGCAGCATAGCCCAACCACGCACCCTAGCTCATGCAGCACGCACCAGCGTGCAGCACCGCATGTCCCTCACCCACACGCAGCACCGCACATCCCTCTTCAGCACGCAGCAACACCCTCCAGCGCCTTTTACATGCCACTGCACACACCTCCCCTCAGCGCACTTCACCTTTTGTAACACACACCAGTAGTGTCGCCCTCACTTCCAGCAAACGTGTGGTCCCCACCTGCATGCAGCGGCCAGCTGTAGCGCCACCCAACCACACACTGCACCTCTTGCAGCATGCACCAGTGTGCAGCACTACACGCTCCTCTCCAGCGTGCAGCACCGCCCTCCAGTGCCATTTACGTGCCACTACGCGCACCTCCCCTCAGCACACTTCACCTTCTGCAGCACGCACCACGCGCAGTAGCCGCCCTCCCGCACCTCCACCAGCACACGCCTCCCTGTGTGCATCCTCCAGCACGTGCTCCTTACAGCACCACTCTTCACCTCCAACCGTGCATGCAAGAGTAGTAGCGAAAGCTGCCGTTGCATCTGCTTCTCTCCTCCATCCAGCCGGCTTAGGCCATCTCGCATTGCGCGACTACCACTGCCGCGAAGGCCTCGCTCCGACCAACCTTTTGTCGATGTAGCTCCTCGAATGAGCCTGTCTCCCATGTGCGAGGAGAAGAGAGGTATAATCCTCTATTTTTACTTGAATTTCTATTTATAGAAATTGCCATTGCCACATTCATTTTCTTGATTTATTTGGTTAATTAAATTATGGTGAATTTATGCCTTTATGCTTATGCTTCTAGAGAATTGTTAAGCCTTATTGTTCATCTCTATGTGCATTACATTTAATTTTGAATTACATTTTAGTATGCATGAAAGTGAAAAGTACGTGGCATACGCTTGCACATGGATAGTTTTCTTATGTAAAAATTATGTTAAAAGCCCTTGACTTCTACATAAATTTAAGGTTTATATTCGAAACTACATAGGTGATTGTGTGCTTTTACTCAACTCAATAATTAAGTTAATTTCACTTAATTAAGACTAGAAGAAGTCACTTAGCTTAACTCGAAATTATGTCGGTTGTCTAGTATAGTGTCAAATTAACCTAACATTTAAGAAATTTTTACTGGTTGAGTCCAAGTCGTTCACTGGGAGGTATAATAATTTTTCAAATTCACCAATTCTCTTTTATTTCTCCATAAGTTTAGGAGGTATAACTAAGTTGATTTTAAAAACATGAATTTTGCAAAAATATTTAAACTATAAGAATATATAAAATTCCATATGAAAAACATATTTACTCAAATGATGTACTTTATTAACAAGTAAACATGTTAGCTTTCCAATTTTATTTCAAAAGAAATTAAGGCAATAAAAGTTGTTCTATTAAAACATGCTTTTTTACAATTAAAACAAATTCAAAAAGTAATTAAAATGATGCAAGAAAAGATTTTCTTCATTTATTTCTTTAGCCTCTCTCTTCTTCTCTCTTTCTTTCTCTTCTTTTCCTTTATTTTTATTCTCTTTCGAGCACTTTTCTTACCTCTCTTCTTCTGTTCCTGCCTTCTCCTCTTCCTGTCTCTTATTCTCTTTCCCTTAGTCTTCTCCTGCCTTCTCTTCCTTAGTGCCTGTTCTCTTAGTTCCTTAGCCTTGAACACTTAGCCATCAACTCAACACTTAGCATTTAACAACCATCGGCTTCTCTTTCAATTCCCTTAGACTTTCAGCTGAATCGAGTTTTTTTACTTTTTAACCAAAAATTATTTTATTTGCAGCGAGGACCTTTCGAGGATACACAACATCTTGAGACCAAGGTGGGACCAGACCCTACTTGGTCCTCACCTAATCTCAATTAGGTTCATTTTTAATTTATTTCATATCGATTCATAGTCTCGGGCCAATTCAGCTCAACCTAGCCTCCCAGGCCTCTCACCCTCCAAGGGCACATTTGCTCATTCACGCCCACAAGGGCGTACACCCGCAGGCACACAAGCCCGCACACACACATGCACATGCTCAGAATGATCAGATATGTAACCGGTGTGCCAAGCGCTAACGACTGAATAGCCAGGGTAACAAAATCATTTTATCCCCATGCGCGCACTCAGAATCTGACGATGTGGGACTATCCAAACCCCTTCTAGACCCAACTTCAAATGATCATAACTCCTAGCTCAAAGCTCCAAATCAAGTGATTTCAAATTTGTTAGAAAGCTCTAAGGTTGATCTTCACAATTGCAAGGTCAATTTATGGTTTAGAGGATGTTTTCCTCTTCAATTTGAAAGATAAAATCAGGGGTTCCTACGGGTTATTTATCGCTTGGAAATGGTTTTAATGTCACAGAGTCCTCAGATGGACTTTTCATTCTTATTTAAAGGTCTGTACAGGTTATACAAGTAATTCCGCATCTGTTAGAGTAAGTTTTAAGCTCTCAAGACCTTCAGGTAGTGTACAGAAGGTTGAAGCTTCTCTGAAAGCTTCAAAGATCAAATTTCAGACTTTGATATGTACAACAGACACAAAAGAATGTTTCTAATTGATTTAAATTAATTCTAAGGGTTATAACAGACTTATCTGGGTAAGATTTAAAATCAAAACTCAACGAAATGCTTCAACTGTTAGTTTAGGTTCAAAAGTAACCCAAATTGACAGGATTCAAATTCTCACACAATAAATCATCTGAGCTCACTTTAATCACTTTAAAACCATCAAACAAGATCCCAGAAGCAACTTACTCTCATCAATTCCTTAATTTGAGCTCAGAACTCCATAATCACACTCAATTTGACTTTCTGTTCAAAGCCTTCTCCTAAGAAATTTAAGCCTCAATTAGAGTCTCCTCAATATCAGAAACTTATTCAGATCTTCAGATAGGTGTTCTGACACTGATTTCTAGGGTTTTAGGCTCACCGCCTGAGGTTCAAAATATGTTTGTTAGACAGAGCATTAGGAAGGTTGTTACAGCATTCCAAGAGTTTAAACAGCTTCAGTGCATTGCACTGAAGCTTCTAGGTTCCTTTAATACTCTTCAGATCTCTCCTAATAGACTTGTCCAACTCTGTTGGAGTTTTAGAGGATGAACTTCACTCTACAGCTCTGGTCATTTAATCCTCAAAGAATCATCCTCAGAGCAATCAATGATCCTTTTAATATCATTCTAGAGCTTCTCAATAAATTCTACAGGCTGAAACACAGTTTTGGCTTGTCGGAGCTCGTCGAATCTCCGATGTGTCCAGAAAATGTGAAAAGTATGCACAGATTGTGAAAACTTGTCATTTTTAATCTAAAATGGATCCTGAGGTTGCAAGAAACCTCAGTATCACATTTAATTCCCATTTTGTTCATTAGAGTTAAGATTTGATAGTGAATTTGTTTTCTTAAGGAAATCTGATTGAAATAAGCTCAGGACTTGTTTGACCACTCTATTGAGAGGTTACAACAAGTCAACAGATGTTTATATTCATAAATATATATCTAATTTAAGATTTGAATTGCTCCTCAGCCGCCATTGACAACGAGCTCAGGAGCTAAATTACATTTGGGCGTTTAATTTATATGTGGTATTTATAGGTGTTAAAGTGTCGATTAGGGTCCATAAGTGATGAATAGATGATGAAGAACCATATGAAGGTGGAATTAACTCGACTACTGTAACCATGGACAGTGTCAATAGTCGGTGGAGGTGAAATGTGAATTAGGCGATTAGGTGATCAATTAGGTGTTTAAATGATTAAGAAATGGTCATGGAAGTTAAAGGAAGGTGTACAGTCAGTTAAAAAGACAAGATTAAAGCTCTGGCAAGCTCAAGGAGCTCGTCGGAGTCGAAGGAGATGAAACTAAAATTCTAAAATTACTCTAATCTAACTAACTAACTACTTAACTAAGCTAGCCCACTCCTACTCCTACTACTCCTAATCTACTATTACTTGGATGAAGGGGTCAATAGGGTTCCATTGAAATCTCATGGCGGACGAAGAAATCAGAGGGTGGAAGAAAGATCTCCGGCGGGTGGATTTGAGGTGGAGCGGAGGATTCCTTGGCTCAGTGCCTATGTCAGAAACGCGGAAGACCATGGTGGATCTCCTCGGCTGATTAAGATGAACGGAGGAAGTCGAAAAGTGAAATGGAAAGTCACCGGAGTTTTGGACAAATAGCCTATTGGGTCGGCTGCAGTGTTAGAAGAGGGAAGGGAGCCAACTTGAGTAAAATCCAAGTGGTGAGGGGGTATTTATAGTAGTTGGTGGCGAAGAGAATGGCGGGGTCTGGTCAAAGAAGGAGCTTGAGAAGCTTAACCTCCGTCGTCGTCTCCGATGACGATGAGGTTATCTCCTACTAAAAAATACGATTTCTGGTTAATCCAGACAGGGGGATGAAGTGGAGATGGTGAGCGCAAGCTGCAAGAACTTGGACAAAGAAGGTTGATGTTGGTAGGGAGGTGATCATGCGGTGGCGTGACTCTCTGCTGCCAGCTGTTCATTCAGCTGAAGAAGAAGAATATGAAAAGGGACTTAAATGTAATAAATCTTAAGGACCTATGTGATAAATAAGGACCTGATTGTAATGAATATTAAAGACCAAAATGTAAACCCAGGTTTTGAAGGTTTATTTTAATTTAGATCTTTTTCAACTTTTTATATATGTTAGTAAATAAGGTAAATATTATGTTTTCACCTTGAATTTACATTTTTGACCTTTTCAGGTTAATTTATTAGATTAAGTAAAATCACTTAAGTTATTATATACTTAGGTATACATTAAGTTTAAGTTACTTATCTTATTAATTAAGGGAATGATTAATAGGATTTCAAGTCCAATTATTAACTAAACTATTAATAATGTTAACTGAATGATAAAATGTAATTTTTAACTTACTTTAAGGTCCTTTACTAAATATCCCTTATTCTATAATTAGCCATTATATGTTCATAACCTTAGCTAATTAACTAGGAAGACTAGTTAATTAGGGGTAATTAGAGATCATGATGAGTGTCTCATCAATAGGCATTGTTCGATTTGATGAATATTTCAGAAAACATGATTTCTACTTAATTACAAATTTAAATAAACCATTGCCTCCCTGTGGACACGACCTGCTCTCCTGTGAGTGGTTTAATTTTAATTCTAATTATTTTGCAAAGCGGTTTTCCACCACTTTAATACTAAAATGGCAAATCATCTTAATCATATTATTCGAAAGTGAAAATCGACTTACCAAACCACATCCACTTTGGCATGTCTGTCATCTCCTTCACCTAATCCAACCGTAGTATCCTGATTTAGACTTGAAACCCAATAAGAACATGACGAACCATGGCTGTAGACCTAAGATGTAAAGGAAGCCCTGCAATAGAGACAACACCTCTTCACAAGAGGACACACTATGGAGCTTGTTTTGAAAGTGTACCATCAAATGAGGAGACCTATCTCCACATCACAGAAACATTACCCTAAATGGACATGCGAAACTCTAGAGCATCCACCTGAACATCACATAAACCATAAAGAAGGAAACTGGATGCATTCAAACTCAAAATATTCCACATGGAAGAAGAGAGAGTGAGCATGCTTACATCCCTGCACAAATCTTCAGGAGATGGTGAATTGGCCGTGACTTCACCAATCAGTGCATTCGCCAACATCGACATCGACGCTAAGACATCGGGAGAGAGAGGAACGTCAACATCATAAGGAAGAGAAGTAGGCAGAGGAGGTGGTTTCCCTCCATGCACACAAGATGACCACCCAGCCCTATCACCGCACCTAAGGTTTAAGGGAGGTTCTTGCACCCCCACCCTATTGGTGTTGGTGTTGTCACAATTAAGGTTAGGGTCTCCACTCTGAAGGAGGCTCTTGCACATATCCCTACTATGCCTCAATCCATCGCATGCAAGACAAACAATGGAGTTCCTACATTTAACCTCCATATGGCCCTTCTCTCGACAACAGAAGCAAACCACCACACGACTCCACTTGCGAGATCTCCTTCCCCACGTAGGCTGACCCCTTCCCCATCTCTCGCCAGAAGGACAGTAGGCATAGTAATGACCAAGGAGTCGCCATGAGCCTCCACCATGTGCCAACCAACCCCTTTCATGGCCTCTCCATCACCTCTCCATCTTCACCCAATCACCCTCAATCAACCCCATCTTATTCCTTCATCTATTAGGGTTTTGATTTCTCTCTTTTAGTCCACAAATTTAAAGGAATTGATTTCTACAAACAACTTGGTTGCAATTATTGTGTGGCACTTCAAACCTTGTTTGAAAACTTAAAAAGAGAGAATCCTAAAATCTACAAAATATATATTAAATCCTAAAATTCTTCCATTTAATTCTTGCTTGCAAATCACTTATTTTGGCTTTGGGCATCACTTCCCCTCCCAATTCTCACACACACGAAAAAGAAATAATCTAGGCAACTATCCCCCTAACGCCCTTCATAAACCAATGCACTTGTATCCTAAGCCTAACTTAAATTCTGTAGCAATTTGACCCTTAAGGATTTCATCCACATTAGGCTTGATACTTGTTTATTAGATTGTTTTCAATTGCTTCAATTCCTCGATTTAACCTAAATTTAGGTTGAGGGGTCATGCCAAATGACCGAGTGCGTGTTTATACAAGTTTGTAGTGATTTTCCTAGGACATGCTTGGGCCCAATTCCCACTTACAGCTTAGTTAGGCTAAATTAAATGAAGGATCATTAATTGTTAACTTTTTGATAATTCATGTAACCAAGTCTTAGATTTTTCTAATGAGTCAACCTTAAGATAGGTTTACAATTTTTTTTGATTGAAGTGTGCACTTGTTCTCATATCTCTTCCCTTCTCTCTCCCTCCCCCCCTTCTTCTTAAAGTGTATGCACAGGCAATGGTCCCTAAATCCGCACTTGGAGGGACCACTTGATTTCACTCCCTGCTTTAAAAATTTGACTTCTCATTCTACTTCTTCCTCTTCTTTTAGAAAAATGAAAAACACTCAAAATAGGTCTAGAAATCCTTCCACTTTCACCTATAATCCACAACCTGAAACTAATGTCCATTCTAACATCCCCACCACTAACCTCCCTAGTCTTGAAATGCCTTCTAATGCAAAATTGCCAAATGAACAAAACCAAGGTCCCCTGCCTAATCTCTTATTAATGATGGTTGAACAATTGGCTTGACAATAAGATAATCAACAATAATTGGCTAGGGTTGTTATGAACCAAGAAAACCAAAGGTAGAACCCACCACCCCACCACTAGCTTGTCATTCCTCTAAAAGATTTTTATCATCCATCTAATTATGAGGAAAGACCTAGGGTGGTGATTCTTGAAGGGGACTTTGAGATCAAGCTAGCTATTTTGAACCTAATTAAACACTTTCATGGCCTACCTAAGGAAGACCTATTTAGCCATTTAGAGTAGCTCACTGTCCTCATCCAAACCACTCGTTCCTACAATGTGTAGGAAGATTTATGGCTAATGTGACTATTCCCTATTTCTCTAAAGGACAAGGCTGCTTATTGGTTCAGAATTGTCAGCAGACCAATTGCAATTTGGCCTCAACTCAAGAGTGCATTTCTCAAAAAATTCTTTTCAATAGGTCATTTGAATGCATTACCAAGATCCATTATGACCTTCCAATAGAAACATGGTGAATCTTTGCACAAAGCCTACGAAATATTTCAAGAATTGTTAAGAAGATTCCCACACCATGAGGTACCGCTCTGGCAACTAGTACAAATCTTCTATTATAGATTAGAAGATTAATTAAGAAGATTTATGGATGCCTCATGTGGTGGAAACTTCCTAAAAAAAGATGCTAAGAATTCCTATCAACTTTTTGAAGAAATGAGTAAAGACTCATTTAAACATGCTTCCATGAGCACCTTTACTAGAAATGCCAACTTGCAATTAGGTGTTCATCAGATAGGCACCCACAGTAAATATATTCATGTGACTCAAGATGACCTCAAATGGATTGCTTAGAGACTTAACCAAAAGCAAATTCACCAAAAGAGGATAGAGGAAAGAATTGTCAAAAACTAACTCCACCTCCAACCACACCTAACTTACCCAAGAGAGAAAACTTGCATCATAATGGTACTGTTGTTCCATCACTTTCGTCGAGTTTTAAGAAATGCAGGTTGTAGTATAGTCAACAAAACAGATGCAGCATTTAAAATTTATAAGTGCTTGAAAACAAAAGTGAGTTTAAGGTTGTTCACAGGGAGAAAATTGGAATTCACAATGCTAATCACATTTAGAAATAATGATTACAATCAATTAAGTAGGAAAAGATATTCAATGAATAATTCACTTCAACCATATATTCAAAGGTAAGTCAAATTGTTTCTCAAAAATTAATGGAATAAAAAGAATAGTTAGGAACTAAAAATGGTGATTTGAATCACCACTTAATCATCATAATAAAGCACATATCCCAATGAATCAACCTAATTCAATATCGTAATAGTGACTTTTGAACCACTTATTTACAAATAGCCATGTCAGATAAGCATCAATAAGTCCACAGTATCAGAGTTCCAAGCCAAAGCCAAGCACCAGATGTCGGCCACAACCCCCAGACGACTTAAATATCAAGCCAAAGCACCTTAAGAATGTGCCTAAGTGTTAAGCGTGAACAAGCCTGCATCTCGAGGCACACGTACATATCCCAATGCAAAACCTACCCTTACCCTGAGATTCCTTTCTCTTTCTTCTTGAACCAGGTATATGGGTAAACAGTATCGAGTTATCAGGTCGAATGCATGGTCCAAACTCGTGGGCAGTGAATCAAGGGTGAGGAGTGCATAGGTCACGTGAGGTGGGGACGTCAGCCCCACTGTGATAGGCAAAGAGCCTTCTGCACAATTGCAATTTATGCAATGTTCTGATTTTCTTCCACGATGTGGCACCAATGGTGCCCTCTTCTCCTTTGTGCAGCTGGGTATCCTTCTCCAAATTGAAGCTGTAGATGGGTACGTGGGAGTAGTCCGTAGTTCTTGAAGGTGGAATTGAAGTCAAGAGTTGCCAGATGGTGACGGAGAGCTGTGGTGAATCAACGACGATAGGAGGAGAATCGATGAGCCTTGAAACACACTAATATAGGCCTTAGGCCCAAATTGAAGCATTCACCAGCATCACCAGAGCACGGTGAAGGTGGTGGTGGTGTTCTCGTGGCATTTAGGAGTGTATGGTGGTGTAATGGTGGTGGAGACTAATGCGCTGTGTTGGGTTGATTGTCAGGACGAAGGAGAGCTTGAAACTCTCAATAGTGAGGGGGCTTTTGTTCAGTGGGTGATGGGGGAGCTTCTGGAAGTGTTGGCAAGTAGTTGGTGGTCGGTAGAAGCTAGATGTCCATGCAGGAGGTGTTGCCAGAGGAGGAGATGATGAAGTGGGAGACGGTGGTGTAGTGGTTGATTTGAAAGGAGGAGGTAGGATGGATCTAGAGAGGTAGAGGAAGAAGAATACCTAGCTAAGGGAAGAAGAGGAAGAGAATTCCATGCTGACGTGACTTGCCAGACGCGGAAGGGATGAATACCTTCGGTGAGGTTGGGTAGCGAGGATGAAAGTAGATGTGGCCCCTGCTGTGATTGGCAAGGAGAAAAGGAAGTTAAGGGAGATAATGGGCCACTCGATTAGGCCATCGAGTGGCCAGAGCGAAGGGATTGATAAAGCTCACCAGAGTCGTGGTGGAGGCAGCCAGAGGAAGAAGGGAAGAGGGATTTTGGGGCCTAACAAGACTAAACAAGAGCCTGGGACCTAGGAGACTCTTTGTAGAGCTTGAAACCAAGCTCTAAATCAAGGAATTTACGTGATTGAGTCAAGATTTGGAATCAAGAATCCTATAGATTTTGTGATCTTCTCCTGATCTTGTTCCTTGAAATGAGGGTCTAAAATTGTGTTCACATGAATCTTCATCGTCTAACTTCCAATCCCACCAAATTTGGTGGGATTTGGAGGTGATTTGATGAGGTTTTGCCTAGTTCAAAGTTTGGCTATAATGTCAGTTGAGCTAACAATGGCAGAGAGGACTATTTGTTAAGAAGATGAGAAACCTAGGCACCCAAATGCAAGAAATTTTGAAAGCTAAGGGCTTGGATGTGAAGAACAAAGGTTTTAGGGACTGAAGTGCAAACTATTTTAAGATGGACTCTAATTGGACCCAAATTTTGTTGCTAACCTAATATAGACCTAAGAAATCTAATGGTGAAGATGGTTTTGAGTTTTGACCACATTTGATTGGAGAATTTGCAAAGAAGCCCAAATCAAGGCAAAATCCCGCTTGAGACTCTATTCTAGGTCAAGTTGGGTTCAGATGGTCAAACCAAGATTACTAAACCACTTAGAATATTTTTATATGAATTTTAATAGGTTTAGATGAATTTTATCTTGACTTAAACCTCTTCAATTGATGTGGGTTTGATAATTAGGGTTTTATGTTTTGATTTGGTTCTCGAAATGTGTGAAACCCTATTTCTATCTATGTTGACCAACTTCTTGGTCTTTAATGTTTAATTGACATCTAATTAACCCCTGGGTGACCCTGTGATTACTTTGCATTCATGATGTGGTGTTAAAACTACAGAATTAGCCCATTTTATTATTTTCTTCTCAAAATGGATTTGAGTGGAATTACTGTCCTCAGGTAATTATTCAGGAGCATTTATCTCTTGATTCGAACTAATTCAAGGTAGTTATGATAAGTGATGGTGTTTACATAAACTATCCCTGGTAAGCATAATTATCTTCCTAAGGTTACACCAGATTTGACTAGGACATTTGATTTTTTGAATTCAAACTATTATAGCCCAGCTACAGAAAATATTTCTACCCTCCAGGAATACATTAGAAATCCATCCAATTATTGAATTATGAGTTAGAGATACCAACCAAATTTCTCCTGGAATACGACTAATCAGGTTCCTTACTTTAAATAAAATCTACCGTAGGTTCATGGACAAATCAATGCCAACATGAATTTTCTCAAGATGATATTAACACTCAGGTTAAGAAAACCCTGCAAGGTATACAAAATCAAATGATTGAAGTAACCCATGTATTTGCAAAATCAGATCAGGGTTACACTAGATCAACGACCTGCAGGCAATGTACCATCCCAACCCTTGTCAAACCCTAATAATCAAGGGAACCAGTATCATGGTAAGAATCACAATCAACCTCCTATTCACCCAGCATTTTAGTACCCCTCGAGTTTCAACCAAAATCAGGCCCCCGATCTCCTCCTAGAAATAATCATACTACCAATGTAGTCACTTGAGGAGTAGGAAAACAACTCAAGATCCTGGCCATTCTCATTGCACACATGAAACCCACTCATCCAAAATGCAAGTTGACTCTCCTCTCACCCTAACACAGGAAGAAAAAGAAAAAGATTCCAAAGGAAAAACCCCCATTCCCTTCCCTCAAGCCTTACACTCTTCCAACAACAAAAGAAAGAAAACTGAACCCACAAATTAGGAACTCATGGAATTATTCGGGCAATTGGAGATTAATATCCCTCTTTTAGATGCAATAAAAAATATTCCTACCTATGCCAAATTCCTGAAAGGTCTTTGTACTCAAAAAAGGCACACCAAAAACCTAGGTAGAGTTCACCTTTCTGAGACAGTTAAATATGTGTTCCAGAGCAAGTTGCCTCCTAAAAGGAAAGATCTAGGCACACCCCTCATTTCTGTTGTTATCAATGACATTGATCGTTGGAAAATTCATGCGAAAATAGTTAGGGTTTTTAGAAAGAGAAACCTAAGTCATCACAGTTACAAAAGGAAATCAAGACCAAATAAATTTATTAAAACTCAGGTGAGTCCCAGGTAGAACATACGGAGGTGACGTTTGATTACGAGGGAAATTTGCGTTGCTTTTATTTCTTTTTGGGGTTTTGAGGTTATATAATTTTTTTGGTTTTTTTTTCTATGGTAGAATAGTAGATGAATGATTCTAGACTAACTAATCTACTCATAGAAAATCAAAGCGAGAAAGCAAAGGAATATTAACTAAGCTGGCTAATCTACTAAGCAAGGAAACTATTCTATTTTGCATAAAAATAAAGAGAGAGTGAGGCAAATTACTTCTACAAATCTGATCAAATGCTTATTACAAACTATGTGCTACAGAACTACCGTGGGAAATTGAAATCTAAACTAGAAAGCAGTAAAGAGAGAGGGGAAGAGAAGTTATCCTCCTCAACGGCTGCTCGTAGATGATGGATAAAAGAAGAATGAAGAGAGGTAGGGAGTCGTCGTAGCATGATATGCTTCCTGGAACGAGGATGAGAGGACAACCAGTAGAAGCTCCACAAACAGGGGATGAGAAGGTGGAAAAAATTATTTTTAGATCTCTAGTGGAGCATCCCAGGCTTGGGATTCACTCAAGAGGATTGTTGAGTTCTACAAAGGTAAGTAATGGATTAGGAAGCTATAAGGAGGAAAGAGGGGTCTAAGGCCCTTTATATAATGGCAAAATAGGGGCAAAATGGTCATTTGAAGCCCTCCAACTGTGCCACATAGCCAGGAGAAACCAGGGTCCTCCAATCTCCATCAGATGGACCCGATTGCACTTTGATCACACCTCAAGAGTGCATTCTACGCACCTTCAACAAGCTTGTAAGACGTGGTAAGCTGTGGAGAGTCTATCTTTGATCTCACACTCGAGCATAAGCCTCCCTCGCATGCACATCCCATGCTGAGAAGTTATGTGTAGCGTAATGAAGGGTTACTGAGGATCGTTTGATCTGAGATCAACGGTCTAGATTACATTTCGGTTGTGCGAAGATTGCATACACCTATGCATCATACCATGCATGTAGCATGGATGCCATTTGCTGTGCCACGTTGCCACCTTCAGCACCATCCAATCACCATCCAACAGTTGAATTCCACCTGCGCACATTTAAGCAGATTAAATCCGTGTGCGAGGCTTAAAATGGGTGCTAATTGCATAGGAACTCCTCCCCACTCTGCCAAGGGCGCTCTTTTGTCGTGAAGGTCTCTTCGTGCTCGTGGTGGACATGTCATCCTTGGCGCAACGGCCGTGATCTCTTACAGAGTATAAGGCGTGGGATGAGGGGCAACGTGGTTGCACGATGGCTATTGGATGGACATCCAATGACCCAGATCTCACAAGGAAAGCCCTTTAGAAGTGATGTAGCGGCTAAGGGTGACTTTTAGGTGTTTGGGATGATGCCCCGTGGTGCTATCCTGGTCGTCCATCATTTTCTCTGTGTATTAAGTGCTATAGAGCTCTGATCAAGATGATTCTTGCATTGTTGGATTGCGGTCGTTACTTTGAATCCATCCGTATAGTCTAATTTGTCATCTGAGGCTCTGATTTGTTCTACCTTGTTCCTTAGACATTAAAATAGGTAAATTAATATACAAAGTATATAATCTACTCTAAATGCATGAAGATGCTATTATGCAATATTTGTAGTGCTATGTAGATCTAACTAACCTAGGAGCATGCATAATAGGCATTTTTCTCTGAATAAATGTGTTCACATCACAACCCAATGCCTATCTTTTGCTAGTCCTTAGCATAATCGAAACAAGAAAAGCTTATGGAAAACATGAGTGGTGAGAGTGTAGGCTTTTGTTTTATTTTCTTGAAAGCAAACTATTTTACACAATACCTTATTTCTATGAAATTGTTAGAGAATTAAGCTAACTTTGGATCAAAGACCTCAATCAAAATTTTCACCAATGAGTGGAAATTGTAAACAAATCCTTAACAACAAAGACTTAATAGTTCTTGAGTATCGACTCAAATCTTGACCTCCGAAATCAAATCAGAAGTCCTATTAGACTTTAGACTTGGGTCACCAAAGCAACTCTCTCTGACTATGTTGGCCCACACAAAGTTTGAATCGAATGTGAGAAACTAGCATCTTGTGTGTGATTATTATGTGACTCCTCAGATGGACAACTAAGTTGATTCCTAGCATTCAATAAAACTTACAATATTTCTATACTCTTTCTGTGATAGTCCTTTCTTCGGCTATGCCATACTAAGATTTCGTAGCTTTCTCCTCACCACTTTTCTACCCTAAAGTGAACACACTGGATGTATATCTCCTTAGCTAGACCCATTGGTCTCTTATTCTTATTTTTTTTCTTCGTATTTTCTTTTCTTTTTCCTATAGGATAAACACCCATTTGTAGTGAGGCATTTTTATTCAGAGATGGAAAGGGATAGCATTCATATGTAGTGAAATGCTTTTACTTCATAGAATATATTTTTTCTTTTTTTTTGTAGATATATATTTTTCCTTCTAAATTTTTCAACTAAATATATATTTTTTTCTCCAACTCATTTTTCTAGGTGAGTGTGGCTCTCCTTCATCCATTCCTTCATCCTTTCTAAATGATTTCCCCTACAAATAAGAATAGTCCTAAGAGCTAGAAACATAGCAAGGTCATTTAGATCTGCAAGCCTAAGACTATATATATTGACCACTATGGACACAACAAAATCACCCAAAAGACGAGTCAATGCAATGTGCAGGTGAAGATGCTAGGAAGTCCAAGACTATCCAAACCATGGGGCGGAGCGATAAGTCATTCACTCATCACTCCTTTGACTTAATCTTCTAGCCTTTTCAAACTCCTTTCAATGTCCTTGGAAAATAAATCCAGATTTACATAAATACTGGAGAAATTAAGTCCATAAGGACTTTAAGAGTCTAGGTGGAAAGACTTTGTTATACATTTAATAAAGTCGGTGAGACAACTTTTTCTTTCCTTTCTTATAAATAGATAGCTAATATTTTACAGAGCTGAAGACAAATAATTCAGGAATGAAATGAATCCACCCCTCCATGCGTAACTTTTGCAATGCCCTCATTGTAAATAAAGGCACTAGGGTAGAATAGAGAAGATTGTTCTAGGTAGCTCTAAATATATACAGATTGTACAATATGTTGACTTTAGTGCTGTCAGTTAGGCACAGCCAGACCAAAGAAGTCAGAGAAAGGTAAGTGCAACCGAATCTAGGACAAGTTCAAGTATAACACAGTCAACATAAGGTTTAGGATGCTGTCCGTTGACCTTAAAAGAGTTACCCATCTTCGGGTCAGAAATCTCAATGGTTCCATTAGGAAAAATTTGATCAATAACAAACAGGCCATTCCACTTAGATCTAAGCTTGCCTGGAAAGAGCTTAAGTTGAGAATAATAAAGGTAGAACTTTTGGTTCAGCTTAAAGCTCTTACAAGAAATTATTTTGTCATGAAGAGCTTTGGTCCTAGACTTATAGACCTTAGCATTTTTGTATGTGTCATTTCTAAGCTCGTCTAACTCAAGTAGTTTGAGTTTCCAGGCTTTTTTGTCCAAGTCTAGGTCGAAATTACAGCTTTTAATTGCCCAGAATGCCCTATGTTCATTTTTAATGGGCAAATGGAATGTCTTACCAAACACCAGATGAAATAGAGACATGCCTATAGGTATCTTATATGCAGTACAATAGGCCCAAAGGGCAACATCAAGCCTTTGACTCTAGTCTTTTCTATCAGGCCTAACCATTTTCTGAAGAATATTCTTGATCTCCCTATTAGAGACCTCGACTTGTCCATTTGTCCGGGGGTGGTAAGGTGTAGAAATTTGGTGATTCACCTCATATTTATTCAGTAAATTCCTAAATTGGGCATTAGTGAAGTGGGTCCCACCATTGCTGATGATAGCCATAGGGATCCCGAGTAAACTAAAGATATTCTTTTTTACAAAGTTGTTGACCACCTTTAGGCCATAGGTTTGGGTGGAAATAGCCTTGATCCATTTGGAGATATACTGGTGTCCCTCTTAACTAGAATATGCTGGTGTCCAAAATGGAGGAAGGGTCCGATAAAGTCAGTGGCGTACATGTCGAAGATTTTGACGAGAAGGATTGGGTTTAGGGGCATCAAGTCCCTCTTAACTATGCTCCCAAGTGCCTGGCATTGAGAACACGACCTCGAGAATTGTTGGGCATCTTTAAATAAAGACAACCAATAAAACCCAGATTGCAGAATTTTTGCGATTGTCTTCTTTCAGGAAAAATGTCCACCACATGTAAATGCATGGCAAAACTCAAGTAGGCTCTGGACTTCATTTTTCCAAACACATTAGTGAATAATCGGATCAGCGTTGATGCAGTATAACTCGGGATCATCCCAAAAATAATATTTGACCTCAGATATAAGTCCATCTCGTTGTTACTTGGTCTAGTCCTAGGGGACCTGATGTAAACACATTTACACTACTTAAAATGTCTATTTATGCATGTTCTTAAGCATAGGATTGCATTTCATGATATAAATATTGCATTACATGCATCATCTTGCATTTAGAGTAGTTTGAATAAAATGGAGGTTAATTGTCTCCTTTTATGTGCTTGGACAGGGCAAATATTTTATCGGGGCCTCGGATCAAAGATCCAACCATATGGATATGATCAGGGCGACGATTGGAGTTCAACGACTCCAAGATCGCCCTAATCAGGCATCCGTAGCATCAGATAGAGATCGGGGAACCCTAGAAGATCAAGGGCCAGGATGGTGTAAATCTGCACTTCAGATGGAAAATCCGACCACACGGATGAATTCGGATCGACGATCGCAGCCGAACGACACAAAAATCGAGTCAATCCGACATCCGTGGCACCATCTACAACTTCCAGAAGATGGACGGCCAAGATGGCGCCACGTGGTCCATCCCAGCTGCCCAATCGGGCGCAGGAGTCTTGTGAAGACCGCGCACCGTCTCCTCTCCGCCGTTGGATCTCGATCCAACGGCTGCTGTCGCTCGCGCTTAAAAGCGTCCGCGCGACCATTTCGCCCGCGTAGCGCAGCGGTGACGCAGCTGCGGGCGAAGCGGAGGTCGCGGGTTCGAGCCGCGGTTAGGGGGTGGAAGGCACGGGCGAGCGGGCGTGCACGAGCATCAGATGAAGATCCAACGGCCGCGCGCGCCCGATAGTGCCGACGCGTAATTGGACGCTCTGGTGAACGCGCGATCACACGCGGGCGGTGCGCTACGCAGCGGGCGCGGACGCGTTCTAAGCCGTCCGATCTCGCGATCGGACGGCTAAGACGACGCGGACGTGCGTAGGCGTTATGCGCGCGGGCAGCCGAGCGGGCGCGCGTGGGCGCGGCGGCGACGGCGACGGCGACGTCGGGGCTTTAGCGACGGTTTTATCCGTAACTAAAGACCCCTTATTTATTATTTTGAAGATGTAATGTCCATTTTGCCCCCACTCCTTGCAACTATAAAAGGAGACCCCCTCCATACGAAATTTTCATCCCTTCCTTCTCCTCTCTACCTCTCCAAAGCTCAAGAGAAGCTTGTCCCACACCCAGGATGCTTCTCGCGAGATAAAATCCAAATTTTCGTCCCACTTCGGAAGTGGATCCCGCGATGACGTCGGCGTGCTGCTTCGTTCCCGTTCTTCTGCTTCGTCCTCCTTTGTCCCGCTTTGTTCTCCTTCGTCCAGGCGTCGTCCCGTCCGGCACATCCTCCAAGCGACCGTCGAGGAGGATTCTCTCTCCCTATTCTTTTTACTGCTTTCTAGTATAGATTTACTGCTTTCTAGAGTAGTCTATTCATCCTCCGAGCGATCGTCGAGGAGGACATTTCTCCCTCCATTCTTTTAATGCTTTCTAGAGTAATTGTTTTATGTTTTCTAGTTATAACGAACGATCTCTTTTATGATAAATTCCTTGTCTATTCTACATCTCATTTTGATTTCCATGTATAGTATTCTTTCTCTCTCTCTTACTCCCTCTCTCTCTTTGTTGTAGATACTTAGATAGTTTAAATTGAATTTCTTCGTGACAAAATAAAAAGAAACGCGAAGTTTTTAAATCAAACGTTCGCCTCCCTGTGTTCGACCCGGAATTTTAATTTCGGTATAAATTTTATTTGTTGAACACGAATCCTTCGCTTTCAAACTACAACGACAGGTTTTCCAAAACCGAACATGTTAGCGTAGGTTCGTAAAAAGTTCAACATTTTGGCGCCGTTGCTGGGGAGGCAACGCTCTTTGATTTCTCTTCGCATTTTGTAACTTACAAATCATTTACCTCACTTTTTTTTTTCCTTTCTTATTGTAATTGCAGGTACTCTTTTGAGACAGGCAAAAGCGGTAGATCGGAGTAAAGTGCTGTGGAAGGTTTTGTAAGTTATCCCCCACCTCCCACCCATTAGATTTCATTTCATCACATAATAATTCAAACATCAATCAACCTAGGTGTTCTTATAAACTCTAAGGTTAGATTGTTTGTTGTTTGACATCCATACTCACTCCAACCCCCACATTAAAAAAAAATAATAAAAAAAAAATCTCACAGAGGTACACAACCTCATCTGATTTTCTAACTCAACCGGTAAACCAATCTTAGGAGCCGGTACACACATCCAAACACATAATCGAGTAGAAATCAGATTGGGTAATCATTTGTGTGCCTAATTAGGTGGTGCATCAGGCCAGTTGTTTGAGTTGTTTGGGCCGCACCACGTCAAATAAAATCAACTCATCAAGTAGCTGCCAATTAGGTTCAACTCTTAGGGATCTACCAGACACTCCACATTCTTTTTAAACTTTAAAGGAAAATATCTTCACCTGTGCTTGCAAAACCTGGTGTGCCAATGAAACTTGATTGAAAACACCTAAAGTTGAATCCTAAAAGCTACTAAGCAAGATTTGAACCTTAAAATTCACCACATCAAAAATAATCTTGCTTGGAAACCACTGGTTGTGCACGCACACACAAAGCAATCAATCATTAAGGGCACAACCCATTTAAAGGGCCCATCACATTCCAAAGCACATTCAAACCTAGCCCTAAATAAAACAGAGTAGACGTTGGCCTTAAGGATTGGACTCGCTCTTCAGAACTCAGAACGAGATTATTTTCGATTAGTCTGTTTCTACTGTTCAATCTGATGTCTAGCTAGGGGAGCAGAGTCAAACGATCGCGGCTGGGGGGTACACTAGGAACCGGAGGCGCAAGCCGAAGGAAGAACCTTCTCCCCAGTCCCTCCTTCTAACTGGTTGGATTGAACAGACAGAAGTAGATCAAATCGTTCCTTTATCTCAAGACGGGTTTTGGGAGTCTGTAGGTCTGTAGGCTAATCCATTTAAGGACAGGTTTGATTGTTTGTATTGCAGGGCACCTTTCTTCCTCCAGTGTCTCATGAATCCTTCCACATATTTCACGCATTCCTGCTCTTTCCCTCCTGTTGTAAATTATCCTCAACATGACAATTATCCCAACTCGTATTGTAATCGACCATCAGTTAGTTGGGATAATTCGGATTGGGGATACAATTCCGGACCCCCGTGTTTAGGGTCTAACCCTGAACACTTTGATTCTCAATTCTATCCTTCTCAGAGTTGCATCGATTATAGATCGTCCTCCTTTCATGAACAACCTAATGCGATCTACAATCAAGAAGGATACACTGATCCTTACCTATCCTCTGATTTCACTGCCTTTAGGTCATCTCCATCTTTTGAACAATCTGAAATGACCTATTATCAGGATGGGTATAACGAATCTCAATTTGTTAATTCCTCAACATTGATGTCAAACCCGCCCAACCCTGAACCAACTCATTTGGTTCAGGTTAATCAGGTTCAAGATAAGGTTCTGGCTAACTTGAGGAATATCATTCAATCTTTAGAAGTTCAGCCAATACCTTGCATTGAGAGATTGGAGCCCCTGATTGAAATGATTGATGATTTAAATAAGTCTTTGTTGGATTGGCTCCAGGATGTTAAGGATAAGAACCCGGGTGAGTTTCTACTTGGGAAATTAGCGAAATTGAGGATGAGATTCGTGGTTGCTTTGATTCAATCTTGGAATAATTCCCAGGATGAACTCTCTTCAGGAAAGCCAATGACAGAACCCGCTCAGGCACCTGTTGGGGGGGACACGTGTTACGAAGCTGACCAGATTGAATTAAAGCAACCAATTAAGGATGATCTGATTTCTTCACCTGAGATCCCTGAGCCGGGTTACGAGAAAACGTATGTCTCCTGGGAACACAAAGTGACAACTGATTTTGGGACATACATTGATACGGATCCTGATTTCTTTGATGGTGAAGATTCAAGTTGTGAAGTCTCACACGAGTTTTCAAATCACGATTTTTGTGAGATGATTGGGCCTGAGGAATCTGATAGATCATTTGATAGCCTAATAACTGAGGAAACTGATCTTATTAGGGCACACGATACAGATCCAGAATCGCATTTTCTGGAGGAATCAATTCAATGCCCTGATTATCAGTTACACCCTGTTGAGCTTATTGATGATTTTAATTCTGAGATAATTAGACCCAAGTCAATTTTGATTCTGCCACATCATTTACACTTGGAGATTCCAGACGGGGTGATGAATATACAAGATGTCCTGGAATTTGATACACTTAATGAGGAGGATAGGAGCAGGGAAGTTCTAATTTGGGAAGTTAATTTTGGAGGAAATGGAAGATTGAGTCGAAGGGTTCCTTTTAAGCTGAAACCATCAAATCAGAACCCTTACGACATTTGTTTCGAGGATGTCAAACTCAAGCACACATTTAACGATTATCCTTTTGAGCTTCAATTCTCTGTAACCCGACATTTTGGCCTTGGGATGCATCCTCACAAATCGTAGGCCCGACCCCGCTTGCATTCTGATTTTAGGTTTTGGGTAATTTTTATCCAGAACCTAAGATATTCTCGATTATGGGGTGTGGGTCTGCACCACAATCTGGTCCACATCTGTGGACCTCTGCTGACAGGTAAGAGGATTCTTCTGTTCATTCTAATTCTGACCTGCACATGTGAATTCTTCATTTCTTTTCTTTGTATAGTGTGCCTAGCTGAAGGCACTAAACTCAGCACATATACAGTTCTTTTTCATTTTCATCTCGGAGCGGACCCGATATCCACGCAATTCAGGTGCTTTCTACGCTTTTCCACTCTGTTTTATGTCTTTTTAATACAATGAGGACATTGCATTAGATAGGCATGGGGGGATGGATATTTATCTTTGAATTCATTCGTCAGCTCCGTAGATTTGTTTTATTTTATATTAAAAAAAAAAAATCAAAATTAGGAAAGAGAATTTGGGTTTAAGAAAATTTTCGATCTTAAGAAATACTATATTATGTTCTGAACACAAAGACCCTTCAGGTCTTTGGACTTAATCAGCCCGTATATCCACTAAAATGTGGATTTGTTTTTTCGAGTTCTCGCCAACTTGAATTTTATTTTAATTGGAGTAAATAAGTTTGGGTGATAAGTACACGACTTATCAACCCGCCCTCTGATGTGAGGGAATTTTGAGTCTTAAGCATCTACATACTTTCTTTGCATTGACTCGTTATTTGGCGATTTTAATGGAAATTGGGTAGCTAATGAACCTTCTAGGGTGATATGGCTGGCAAGTTATCATGGGTAATAGCCCATAGGTAGGTTGTCCAGAGCCCAGTCACTGACCTTTCTCTTTTTGCTGCCTTTAGGTAAATCTTAGACCAGGGAAGCCACCTACTTAAAATCAAAACGGAGAAAAGAACAAAAAGAAATAAGCCACACTTCGCCGCACGAGTATGGCTGGCAAGTTGTCGGTGGTAACAGCTCATCGACCGGTTGTCCAGAACCCAGCTCAGAAAATGCCCTAAAAATTCCCAAAACACCTAGGAAGAAGCGGAGAAGTAGAATAAACCAGGGAGATATACACTGGATTCACCCTTGTGTTGACCCCGTTAAAAAAAATAATAATAAAAGTAGGGAGAAAGCTACCAGTTGTAAAGATACACCTTTAGGCAGAATTCTTTTTGAGGTCACCTAGAGGTGTAGAAATCCGAAGTCCGTTCTAATTGCCGGTCAACGAGTCTATCACAATCACAATAAGATGCTTAAAACTTAGGGTTCTCATCAAATCTTGGGTGAGTTGAATGGCCGTAGAAAGCCACTCTTAAACCCTAAAATTTGAAAATCCAAAAAAAAAAAAAAAAGAGAGTAAAAATAGAAAAAGAAATTTTTCTTTGAATAAGGCGAGGCTTGAGGCGGTCTGCATTTTGGCTGATACCCGGGCACTGTTGTGTCTTTGAAAGTTCAGTTCTTAAGTAGACAATTTCTTAATGATTGAAAATAACTTAGGTCCAAATAATCTAACCTAATTCTTTTATAAATAGCATATAGTTTTTGCTAGGGACTAGCAAAAGATAGGCATGGGGGTATGATGTAAACACATTTACACTACTTAAAATGTCTATTTATGCATGTTCTTAAGCATAGGATTGCATTTCATGATATAAATATTGCATTACATGCATCATCTTGCATTTAGAGTAGTTTGAATAAAATGGAGGTTAATTGTCTCCTTTTATGTGCTTGGACAGGGCAAATATTTTATCGGGGCCTCGGATCAAAGATCCAACCGTATGGATATGATCAGGGCGACGATTGGAGTTCAACGACTCCAAGATCGCCCTAATCAGGCATCCGTAGCATCAGATAGAGATCGGGGAACCCTAGAAGATCAAGGGCCAGGATGGTGTAAATCCGCACTTCAGATGGAAAATCCGACCACACGGATGAATTCGGATCGACGATCGCAGCCGAACGACACAAAAATCGAGTCAATCCGACATCCGTGGCACCATCTACAACTTCCAGAAGATGGACAGCCAAGATGGCGCCACGTGGCGCCATCCCAGCCGCCCAATCGGCCGCAGGAGTCTTGTGAAGACCGCGCACCGTCTCAACTCCGCCGTTGAATCTCGATCCAACGGCTGCGGTGGCTCGCGCTTAAAAGCGTCCGCGCGACCATTTCGCCCGCGTAGCGCAGCGGCGACGCAGCTGCGGGCGAAGCGGAGGTCGCGGGTTCGAGCCGCGGTGAGGGGGTGGAAGGCACGGGCGAGCGGGCGCGCACGAGCGTCAGATGAAGATCCAACGGCCGCGCGCGCCCGATAGCGCCGACGCGCAATTGGACGCTCTGGTGAACGCGCGATCACACGCAGGTGGTGCACTACGCAGCGGGCGCGGACGCGTTCTAAGCCGTCCGATCTCGCGATCGGACGGCTGAGACGACGCAGACGTGCGTAGGCGTTATGCGCGCGGGCAGCCGAGCGGGCGCGCGTGGGTGCGGCGGCGACTGCGACGTCAGGGCTTTAGCGACGGTTTTATCCGTCACTAAAGACCCCTTATTTATTATTTTGAAGATGTAATGTCCATTTTGCCCCCACTCCTTGCAACTATAAAAGGAGACCCCCTCCATACGAAATTTTCATCCCTTCCTTCTCCTCTCTACCTCTCCAAAGCTCAAGAGAAGCTTGTCCCACACCCGGGATGCTTCTCGCGAGATAAAGTCCAAATTTTCGTCCCCCTTCGGAAGTGGATCCCGCGACGACGTCGGCGTGCTGCTTCATTCCCGTTCTTCTGCTTCGTCCTCCTTCGTCCCGCTTCGTTCTCCTTCGTCCAGGCGTCGTCCCGTCCGGCTCGTCCTCCAAGCGACCGTCGAGGAGGATTCTCTCTCCCTATTCTTTTTACTGCTTTCTAGTATAGATTTACTGCTTTCTAGAGTAGTCTATTCGTCCTCCGAGCGATCGTCGAGGAGGACATTTCTCCCTCCATTCTTTTAATGCTTTCTAGAGTAATTGTTTTATGTTTTCTAGTTGTAACGAACGATCTCTTTTATGATAAATTCCTTGTCTATTCTACATCTCATTTTGATTTCCATGTATAGTATTCTTTCTCTCTCTCTCTTACTCCCTCTCTCTCATTGTTGTAGATACTTAGATAGTTTAAATTGAATTTCTTCGTGATAAAATAAAAAGAAACACGAAGTTTTTAAATCAAACGTTCGCCTCCCTGTGTTCGACCCGGAATTTTAATTTCGATATAAATTTTATTTGTTGAACACGAATCCTTCGCTTTCAAACTACAACGACAGGTTTTCCAAAACCGAACACGTTAGCGTAGGTTCGTAAAAAGTTCAACAGGACCTGACCAATGGCCAAATAGTTGACGATGTCGCAAACTAGGGGGTTTGGACACCAGAGACTACAAGGATAGTGTCACCTAAAAATGTATTGGAAATTGGAATATCTAGATGAGGAGAGTCAATTAGGATTCTCGAAAGATGATCCTCCACTATATTTTGTGTGTCAGCTTTGTCTTTAATCTCAAGATTGAATTCTTGAAGTAAAAGAATCCAACGAATGAGCCGGGGCTTGGTAGCCTTCTTGGCCAATAGATGTCTTAAGGCTGAGTGGTTGGTATAGATTATGATACGAGAACCAAATAGATAAGCCCTAAACTTTTCAAGTGCAAAAACTTCAACTAGCAATTCCTTTTCAGTGACAATATAATTCCTCTGGGCCTCATCCAAAGTTTTCCTAGCATAGTAGATAACAGAGGGCTTCTTATCTATTTTGTTACCCAAGATAGTCCCGATTGCATAATCAGAAGCATTGGTCATGATCTCAAAAAGGACTATCTAGACTGGTGGTTGCAACATCTAGGCATAGGCGACTGCCATTTTTAATAAATCAAATGCCTTGCAACATGATTCATTCAACTCAAATAACTTATCTTTGGCCAAAAGATTGCTCAAGGGTCGAGCAACCTTCAAGAAGTACTTGATGAACCTTCAATAAAAACCCACATGACCAAGAAATGAATGAAGTTGTTTAACAGATGTGGGAGGGGAAACTTTAGAGATAGAATCAACCTTATCTTTATCGACTTCAATGCCTCGACTAGAAACCACATAACCCAAGACAATGCCTTCTTGTGTCATAAAGTGGCTTCCCAGCTAAGGACCAACCAAGTTTTAAGGCATCTATTAAGGATCAAATCTATGTTAGCTAGCCATGACTCGAAAGAATCTTTGAAAATGGAGAAATCACCCATGAACACCTCAAGACAATCTCCCACCATTCAGAGAAGATGGCTAGCATTCACCTTTAAAAAGTTGCAAGTGCATTGCAAAGCCTAAAAGTTATCCTACGAAATGCAAAGGTTTCATAGGGATAAGTGAAAGTCGTCTCTCCCTGGTTTTTGGGATGGATAGTTACTTGGTTATATCTGAAATAACCATCAAGAAAATAAAAGTACTTTTGCCTTGCTAGCATTTCCAGAATTTGGTCAATGAAGGGTAAAGGGAAATGATCCTTTTTAGTGGCAGTGTTCAGCTTCCAAAAATCAATACAAATTCTCCAAGAGTTAGCTGAATGGGTTGTAATGGATTCCCGTTTCTCATTAGTTGCTACGGTTATTCCCACCTTCTTGGGAACAATTTGCACAGGGCTAACCCAGAGACTATCGGAGATTGGGTAAATTATTCCCGCATCGAGACACTTAATAATTTCCTTTTTTACCACTTCTCACATATTCGAGTCTAATCTCCTCTGCATCTCGCAAGAAGGGCGGGATCCATCTTCCATATAAATGCAGTGATTACAATAAGATGGCTTGATCCCTTTGAGGTCATGGATGGTCCAACAAATTTTCAATTCTTGCTCCTTAGTCAATTTAGCACTAATAATCACAGGGAGCATCTTTTTAGGTCACAAAAACTCATACTTCAAAGTTTCAGACAATGGTTTTAGTTCAAGCTAGGGCAGGTTCAATACAGAGGGAAAGAAAGATGCTGATGAAGGCTTATTAGGATGGTCTGGAGGAAGAGGTTGGGAATAAATAAGATCAACAAACTCTTCAGGGTATGCCAAGTCTGCCACAAAGGGTTGTGGGTTAGGCTTGTCTATGATAGCGGAATCCTCGAGAACATTAATTTCCATAAAAGTTCCACATTATAATCTACATCCTAAAGTTCCTCAATAAATCCACAATCCTCGAATTTATTAATCACTTTAAAATATCATGTTTAAGCTTCCTATCTCCAAAGGTGATCTCCATGCTACCGCTTTCACAATTTATATTGGCCTTAGCGGCAGCCAGGAATAGATGCCCCAGAGTGATGGGTGTGTTTCTTAAGTCTTTAGGTACATCCATGTCAAGGACTAAGAAATCTATAAAAAAATACAAATCCCTAACCTTGACAATAACATTCTCAGTAATGACTTTTGCGGTGGTGATCGAATGATCTACTAACTATAGCATTACTGTGGTTAGCCTGAGTTCACCTAATGCAAACATTTCATTCAGAGAAGTCAGTATTAGGTTATTAGTTGCACCAAAATCCAGTAGTGCCCGATTAGAAGTGTAATCCTCAATAACACATGAAATCAATGGGGCACCTGGATCTCTCTTTTTCTAAGGAATGTGATGCAGGATAATAGATCTAGCCTACTCAAAGGGTATCACCTTTCTCGAGGTAGGTTCTTTCAACTTACACTTTTGAGTACATAGATCTTTCAAAAACTTTGCATACGTCGGGATATGCTTAATGGCATTAAGGAGAGGAATATTGATTTCTACACTTTTAAAAATACTTAGAAGCTCCTCATTGTTATCTATATTTTCCTTCTTCTTGGATTTTAGTAAGGCATCAGGAAATGGGATATGGGTCATGTCATTTGTGTTAGGTTCTTGAGCCTTATTCTTTTCTTCGAGTTTCTCCATTTCTTCCTCAAGTTCACTAGGATTTTGTTTATTGTAAGAGGGTAGTTTAAGGTCCTGGGTTTGCTTTCTACTCCTTAAAGTGATAGAATTTGCAGAAGCATATGGGTTTAGGTCTTAGTGAGGGTTAATAAAGATCTGAGGGGCTTGGTTAGCCGATAACCAGGAGTAGTTGAAGAAGGACCCTACTCAACCACCTAAGCATGTGCATGTGGGTCTCTCTAATTCCTCTACCCTTGGGCCTTATTGCCCTAATTTGTAAATTTTGAGGGTTAGGTATGGGTTGAGATGGTAGAGATCCAAGCTATCAAGTATTAGCAATAAGCCTAGATTGCAAGTTATCCAGCGAGGTTTTCATCTGTTGCATAAGCTGAAGCATTGATCCCTCCATATCCATCATTTATCAGTTCAAATTAGCCTACTCTATGGGTTGTTGGGCATTCTAAGCTGGTTGGTTAACTTGTCGCGGGGGCAACTGGGTGTATACATGACCCTGACCAAAAGGTCTCTGAGGTGCATAGCTGCTAGTTCGCATACGAATCAGCTGCTCTTGGTTTTTCCAAGAGAAATTAGGGCAATTCCTCGAACTCAAGTTACTGGTGCTTGAATACGAGTTGGACCTAGAATTCTCCTGTACAGCATGTGCATCCTTATAGGGTGAGGATGGCAAGAAGGAAGGATCACAACAACTCAGATCAAAGGCCCCAGTTTGGAACCCGTAAGGTTCCAAGAAATGTTGGCTCATAGTTTGAGCCAACTCGAGTCGATTCACAAACTCCCATCCTATGGGAGCTTGTGAAGAATGGAATCCTGAGCTCTAGGATTAAGTGGATCTAGAACTATTAGAGTTTCCAGCCATCCACTCTTCCATCCTCTTTGCAACCAGATCCTCTTTGTTACAAATCAATTCCATGTCAAATGAATGAGAGTCCTAGACATCATTAGCATTTAACCTGGGCTGCTAGATCAGTTAAAGGTTTCCATGGAGGCATGGCTTATTGAGTTCTTGCTCATTTCCTCAAACAAGTCGTATGCATTATCTGCATCCTTGCTGAGAAAATTGCCTCCGTTGGAAGCATCCACATGATTACGAAGTTTCTCTCTCAACCCATGATAAAATATATGCACGAGTTGCCATTTCGATACCTCGTGGTGCGGACACTTCCGCAATAAGTCCTGGAATCACTCCCAGGCACCATGAAACAGTTCCTCCGGTCGTTGGACGAAAGTGCTAGTCGCCCGTCATAGAGCATTGGTATGTTTGAGTGGGAAGAATTTCTTTAGGAAGGCCGATTTAAGATCAGTCCTAGTAACAATCAGCCTTCCAGTAGCCCAGTACCAATGTGCTGCCTTATCCTCGAGTGAATGGGGAAAAGCCTCCTGATCATTTTCTCTTCGTTCACATTCCGTGACTTGGTGGTCTAAACTAAAGTGTTCAAGTCCTCCAAGTGATGGAATGGTGATGGTAACACCATCATGAGTCCTAACTAGCTAAAATTAGTAAGATTCAAAATGCTCCTAAATGATCGTCTAAGCATCACAATTACACATTAAACTATTCTAAAGAGAAGTCAGAAAAACAGGGTTAATTCTGTTGTTTTACCATTCCATCATCAATGCAGATTAATCAAGGGGTGAATTTATGGACAAATGAACTTAACAGGCCAAGATGTGGCCTCACCATGACTGTATCAGGGTTTCATGCATTTCGGGGATTAAAATATCGTTGAAAACCCTAATTATCAGTCCCACTTAAATTGAAAGGGTTTTGGTCGAGATAAATTCAATGTAAACCTCATAAAAATCATTGAAAAATATTCTAAGAGGTTTGGTACCTTCACTTTGACCATTTGAACCCATTTTGACAAAAAATAGAGCTTCAGACGAGAATTTGCTTTAATTTGGGCTTCTACTCAATTTACCCACTCAAACTTGGATAAAACTCAAATCCAAGTTAACCACTAGATTCCTTGGATCTAAATTAGGTTAACACCAAAATTTAATCCCAATCAGAGTTCATCTTGAGCTATTTCGCATTTTGAGCCTTAAAAGCTCTATTTTTCACTCTTAGACACCTAACTTTCAATTTTCCTTACATACAAGACCCTAACTTCCCATCACCTTCGCAAAAATACCCCTACCGCCATTAAGGTATGAACAAAACCTTCAACCCAAACTATCGACCTTTGTTTGGAGATTTCTCCTCCAATCTAAGGTGGAATCTCTCCTAACCTGGAGAGAGTACTCCTACGAAGATCCTCTACCGATTGAACCAACCCATGAGATTTGTGATTGACCCAAGAGATCAGGCAAACTCCACAATTTTAGTATGCTTCATTTGCATAAATTACGAGGAAATCTCACGATTTCCTCACAATTGATGGCCTGATCAGCATCTATATAAGCTTTACAAGGTCCCACGATCCAAAGTAGCCAAGAATAGGTCGAGAATCCTCTTCCTCCTCCTTCTCCTGCTACTCTTCGGTGACTCCACTCAACGTCCTTTCTCCGGTCATCCAACTAGCAACTTGGATGGTCCTCCTTCCTCCTCTCTCTCTTCAGCTCCTCGTTGACTACACCAGGAGCTCCCTCTGCCCTTGTCGTTGCCGCTCTCCCATACCTAAGTTCATCATCTTCCTCACGTCTGGTGAGTCAACATCGGATGCGCCTCATCTCCTTATCCCTTGATAGGTCCCTCTTCTTCTTCCTCTTCCTTCCTAAAGTCTTCTTAAGCCCATAGAATTAGGCTTCACTCACTACACACACACATTCACCTCCATCTTCCTCATCCCCACCGTGAGCTCCGACGAGCTCACATCAGTGCTACATGAACAAAACCACACGCCACTACCACCCACACCTTTGTCTCACCTCATAGAACCAAAGCCCCAACCCTATTGATGCTTTTGATCTCTAAAACCACTGGCCGAATAACCTATCTTGAAACCATCTTCACCATCACCGTCTGACGACCACGACCCTTTATAGTCTTCGCCACCACCACCACCACCTTCCACACTTCTCGACAAGCCGATCGAGCATTTTAATTTGGGCCAAGAGGGAATTTTCATGTTTTAGATACTCTCATTGGAGCTGCAGCGTGCTGAGTCCATTTTAATGGACTAATATTACGCCTAAGTAACTTTAATCGTACCTTTTAGGTTTGTTAATAACTACATTAAGTTATAGAATATTTGCATTCATCATGATTTAAGTTTACATCTATTTTATAGTATTCTATAACTTAATATGTAATGATGTTACGCTTTTATATTGCAGGAATGATATTTAGAAAGAACAAGGGGGAATAAATTTCCCCAACACATAGCCGGTGCTATCCCTCCCTCATCCTTCAGCCAACCGCAACTCCTCCCACACAAGTGTCTAATCTCCCGCCGCCCTCCCTCAACAAACAAGGCCATATTCAGAAAGGATTTTGAAAATCCCTGGGAGGGTGGAGGAGATGAGTTAAGAGGAGGCAGAGAAAGGAGAGGAGGGCCTTCATCATCCAGGAACTATGTAACCCATGTGCACTGTGCACCAAATCACCTTCCAGCCTACTCCAGCTGCCCTGCAGGCGCCCGCTCCACCCCACCCGCTCCTGCAGGCCCTTCCCCCTCCAGCGCTCACACCACTCCAACCTGCAGGCACCGCACCTTCTCCACCTTGCACAACCCTCCCAGGCTTCACCCATCTCTAATGCCCCTGCCAGGACGTACCCATCTCCAGCCGCCTCTCTAGTCACCGCACTAGTGCCATCACCGCACCAGCCTGCAACTGCGCCCAACCCATCCGCGCTGCCAGGCCGCCCCTTGCGCTCACACCACTCCAGCTCGTAGGCACCGCACCTTCTCAACCTTCCGCGGCCCTGCCAGGTCACACCCATCTCCAGCGCCCTTGCCAGGCAGCACCCATCTCCAGCTGCCCCTACAGGTACCCACTCCAGCACCACCAGCGCACCTCACTACAGCGCCTCCATCTTGCGCACACCCTTCTCTAGCACCCGCAGGTGCTTTGCATACCACCAACGCCCACCTTCAGGTGCACCGCCCCCTTGCCCTTCCAGGCCCGCACCTCTCCAGCCACTGCAGCATGCCCCCCTCCTTCAACGCCCTTCACTACACACACTGCCTCGCCCCACCCGCGCCCCTGCAAAGCCACACAGAACCATCACCCGCCACCTTCTTCTCCTTCTTACAACCACCACAGGCTGCCATCAGCCACGCCGTCACCACCATCGGGTGCAGCCTGAGCGCGGTGATCTTCAATGCCAACCTCGACTTCCATCTCTCCTCCTCCTGTGCGCACAAGCCGTAGCAACAAATCCTCTGTTTTGAAGTTGATTAAAAATTACATTTAATGCCATTGCCACCAGAAATTAGTTTTCATTTATGATTATTTTATTGTGGCAAAATTGCGAATGCACACTCATGCTTTCTGATAATTGCACATTATTGATATTCACCTATTTAAAGATTGGTTTTGAGATTAACATGTGCACCAATTTTCTCTAGTATATGTCAATTGCAAATTACATAAAATCATCATATATTTATTGAATATTTCAGTGAGGGAAAATTGCACATATACCCTAATATTTTTGAGTTATTGTGAATCTTCTTTCCATCGCATTTTGTGTCGGATTTGACTAGGGATTTCGCACTGGACCGAAAGAATACGAAATAATTGAGAGTTTATTGCATAATTGCCTTCCTATGGACGCGACCCACTCTTCTATGAGTGGTTATTTCTATTGTTTATTATTCGATTTTTCCACCAGTTAAATACTACAACACATTATTTCATTTACGAAACTCAATCGAAAGCAGAAAATCGACTTGTCAAATTGGCGTCGTTGCTGGGGGGGCAATAGATGCAATAGATTTACTTCATTATTTTTGAATATTCTGAGTTGAGAAATTATCTGATCAATTTTTTTTACTGTGTGAGAAATCTGACGAGGCGACGAGGCGCAACAAAGCAGCGACAGCAACCACGAGCTAAGCCACACGAGGAAAAGATGTAGGAGACCAAGATCCTACTTTCGCAAAGGATTCTCTGTCGTCACAAAATTTATTTCTATCTTTTTGCCCTTGTAGTAATTGGGGCTAAATTTTTGGGGGTTTGTCCCCACATTCTTTAGCTACTAGGGCTTACATTATTTTTTGTGCATGCATGATTCTATTTTCTGCTTGCTTGCCTTTAAAACCAATAAAGAAAATATTAAGCTGCCTATGTAGAAGTTGCATGCCCTTAGGTGCGCTTATTTAGGGGTGATTGAGCAGTACATTAGATCTTATTATTGCATTGCAAGCATATTAGCACAAAGATTGCTGGAGACAGGTACACCTTTCTAACTTTTGCATCTAGCTCCTGTTCACGCATTTGCATTCAAATTAAAATTCAAGACCACCAAGCTTTTTGAATTTACTAATTCAATGGTCACATAACTAAAACTGGGACTGATAATCAGATTCAACCCTAAAAGCAATTCACATCTGATCTGATTCTAAGGGACTTGTCTGCGATCACAAAAGAAATTACAAAGATTTGCGGTGTGTTGCACACTTCTGACACTGAGCACGCACATAGGCACTGCATTAAGGCTCGATCCCTTAAGGCTATAGGCACCAATCTCTTTATCGGTGCAGACCCTCCTATTGTGCTTTGTGGTGGTGGTGATACTATCTTTTGACCAAGTGTTTTGATACTCCATGGTGGGGGACACCCCTTAAAGGAACAAAAGGGTAGTTAAGGGGCACCGCATATGCATCGCCTCAAAGGAAGGGTTCACCCTACTTGCATCCCTTTGTTCATCCTTGGAGTAACTTCTCACTTGATCACCTAGGAGTATCATCCAAGCAAAGTATAGGTCCTAGGGCACTGGAAGGTTGAATTAAGGCACGTAATTACAGTGGAAAACTTGTTTTACCATTTATATTAACTAATTCGACCTCCGCAATAAAGAAGGTTAAGATTTCATGTCCACACCCCTCTTATATCACTTACGTGGGAACGGAGGGATAAGTCTTGATCTTTTGACTTATCTTTAGAGTGGAGGCATCATTTACTCAATAAGAACCCAAATTCTGTGTTGTATGATTGGTAGACGCTCTCTTGAGGGTAATCTAGTGTTTGATCCTGAGCCTAAGAGAATTCTTAGGAGAGCTCACCTAGGAGAGGGAAAAGAAGGAATGGTTGAGCAAGGTGCAAATCAACAAAGGACCCTAAGGGACTATTTTATTCCAACTAACCAACCTACACAAGCACTAAGACGACTGGCAGGGGATAATCCGTATGAGATAAAGAGCAGTACCATATCTTTATTGCCCTCTTTTTATGGTACTTCTATGGAGGACCCCTTTCGGCATTTAGACGAATTCACCGAGGTCTGTTCCACGGTGAAGCTCTAGGGCTTTACTGATGAAGCCCTGATGAGGACTCTATTTCCTTTCTCCCTTAAGGATAAGGCCAAACATTGGTATCATACCCTCGATGCAAGGGTAAATGATTGGGCCACCCTTAAGAGAGAATTTTTGAAAAAATATTTTCCTATGAGTAAAACCAACCAATACAGAAGAGAGATTATGGGTTTTACTCAATAGGAAGGGGAGTAATTTCATGAGACTTGGGAGCGCTTTAATGACCTTCTTAGGTTATGCCCCCACCATCAAGTGCCAAGATGGCAGTTGGTCGAAAGGTTCTATAACGGATTATCTGAAAGGCATAGGAAAACCATCGATGCAACCTGTGCAGGAACCTTAATGACTAGAACTGAGGAAGAAGCCAGGGCATTATTTGAAACATTAAGCGACAACTCCATACATCTGTCCTCTGCCTACCAAGAAAGAAAACCATCAATCTTGCAGAGGAAGATAGAGGTCCATGAAGCCGAGGCTTCTCAGGATTTGGCTTATCAGATACAGCTATTGAATAAAAACTTTGATAGGCTTTTAGCAAACCCTGGCATGAACCCGCAAGCAGCCTCTATTTTTCAGGCTTCAAGAGAATGCTCCATTTGCCAAGGCACAATGCATGCCACTACGGAGTGCCATCAGGCAAACCAATTCCCTAAGTTGATTCAGGCCGACTTGAATGCGGCCCAAGGTTTCCGCCCCCCTCGCAATAACCCTTATCCCAACACTTATAATCCAGGGTGGCGGAACCATCCAAAGTTCTCTTAGAAGCAAGGTGATGCTTCTAACTCAGGGAATACAAGACCCTTACCTCCCCAGCCCATATACCAACCTTCTTATGAAAATCCTCCTCCGAATAAGCCCTCTGAAATGGATGAATTGATGGCCATGATGAAAGCAATGCAAGAGCATCATAATATGGTTATCCAATCTCAGAATAAGATGATTACTGCTATGCAATCACAAATTGGTCATCTTACTAAGGCAGTTAGGCAACGTGATTCGGGGAAGCTACCTAGCTCATCTGAGGAGAACCCTAAGGGCAAGGGGGTTGTATTCAGAGCACGCCCAAGTAGTGACCATGTTGTGGAGTGGAAAAAAGATTGACAAGCCTGATAACACTCCTATGGTTACATCTCAGAATTCCTCTTCCACACCTGACCCAACTTCCATCTCACTTGAGGAAGAGCCACGGCACTCTCCCTCACACAAAATCACCCACAATGAGGATGTCGTCATTCCACCACCCCTTTCCCACCATGATGACCCCTCTACCCAGAAGTCGAGGGTGCCCTATCAAGAGTGCCTATCTGCTCCTAGGGGATCTTCTGTTGGCTCATCTGGAGCCAAGGATAGGATGGAAGAGATTATGGATACTTTTAGGCAAGTCCAGATTAACTTGCCTCAGTTGGAAGCGATTAAACAGATTCCGTCCTATGCCAAGTTTCTGAAGGACCTGTGCACCCAGAAGCACCGATCTATGAAACAGGTCCAAACCAAGGTCATCCTGCCTGACCATGTTAGCTCGGTTCTACAGCATGGAACACTCCCCAAAATGAAAGACCTATGGGCCCTGTATATTTCAGTGGTTATAGGTAACCAACAAATTGACAAGGCTCTGCTCGATCTAGGTAAGGGGGTAAACATTCTACCGAGCTCTGCCGACGACCTTTTGGGAGGAGGCAAGCTAAAGCCTAGTCCAGTAATCCTCCAGGTTGTAGACAGATCACTTAAGACATCGTGGGGATTGTTGGAAGATGTCCTTGTGAGAGTGGAGGATTTCTTCTTCCCCGTTGACTTTCTGGTACTTGATGCTGACCCATCTAATAAGCCCACAAAGCCATCCATTATTCTGGGATGCCCCTTCTTGGCCATAGCCAATGCCTCTAAATTGTAGATTTGGGGCACCTAAAATGGGCTTTGGGAACAAGAAGATCCGGTTGAATGTTTTCGATACTTACAAGCAACCCAGATTTGAAGACTGTTCTCAGATTGATGTCGTTGATGAAATAATTGAAGAAACTACTCCAGCAGTCTTATGTAGAGATCCCCTTCAGAAGATCATATCTAAAGACCATCCCTTGATTATTAAAGAAACTGAAAGGGAAATGCTCGAACTAGAAGAGTTGCTGGGAATACACACTGATTCCTTGTCCCTACCCTGGACTATGAAGGTAGATCCGCTGCCTGAGGTAGGGACATCTCAATTAAAACCCTCAATCCAAAAGGCTCCTGAATTAGAGTTGAAACCCCTCCCAAGCACATTGAAATATGCTTTCCTTGGCCCTAATAACACGCTCCCCGTTATTATCTCGTCTGCATTATCTGAATTACAGGAGGGAGCTCTGCTTGAGTGTTTACAAAGGCACAAGGAAGCAATTGCCTAGACAATTGCTGATATTAAGGGTGTTGATCCCTCTCTTTCCAAGCATCATATATACACGGACGAGTTCGTGAAGCCTTTCTATGATATCCAGAGAAGGCTCAATCCAAATATGCGGGAGGTTATTAAAAAGGAGATTATGAAATGGCTGGATGCAGGGATTATCTATCCCATTTCAGATAGTAAATGGGTCAGTCCTATTCACATAGTTCTGAAAAAGGCAGGAATCACTATGGTAGAGAATGACCAAGGAGAACTACTGACCACAAGACCGTCAACTGGTTAGAGGGCCTGCATTGATTACTACCATTTAAACACGGCTACCCAGAAAGACCATTTCCCCTTACCATTTATCTATCAAATTCTGGAACGATTGGTGGGGAACAAGTACTTTTGTTTTCTTGATAGGTACTCTAGGTACAATCAGATAGCCGTTTTTCCTGATGATCAGGAGCATACCACCTTCACGAGTCCATATGGCACTTTTGCATTCCGCCGAATGCCATTCGAGTTATGTAATGCTCCTGCCACTTTCCAACATTGCATGATGGCTATCATATTTGATATGATCGACGAGTTCGTTGAAATTTTCATGGATGACTTCTCCATTTATGTCTCATCGTTTGACATATGCCTTTCGCACCTTGATAAAGTCTTAACTCATTGCAAAGAGGGAAAGTTGGTGCCTAGCTGAGAGAAAAGCCACTTTATGGTCCAGCAGGGCATTGTGTTAGGGCATGTACTTTCCGAGAGAGGATTAAAGGTGGACACCGCAAAAATCGATTCCACCTCTAAGCTTCCATTGCCCGCCAATGTTTGTTAGGTTAGATCATTCCTAGGCCATGCTAGATTTTATAGGCACTTCATTAGAGATTTCAGTAAAATCTCTAAGCCACTCTGCGACTTGTTAGTAAGGATGTCTCCTTCAATTTTGATGGTAGATGTGGCGAGGCTTTCCAAGCTTTGAAGAAAGCCCTCATTACCATGCCGATTCTCCAAGCACCAGATTGGACCCTCCAATTTGAGCTTATGTGCGATGCTTCTGATTTTGTAGTGGGTGGGTCTTAGGTCAAAGGGTTGATGACAAACCTCATGTGCTGCATTATGCCAGCAAGACCCTTACCAATCCTCAGCAAAACTACATGGCCACTGAAAAGGAATTACTTGCTGTAGTATTTGCTTTGGAAAAGTTTCAGTCGTATCTTTTGGGATCCAAGGTTGTAGTGTTCACTGATCATTCGACCCTAAAGCATCTTCTAGCTAAAAAGGACACCAAACCTCGCCTAATTCATTGGATTCTGCTACTCCAAGAATTTGACCTGGAAATTAAAGACAAGAAAGGAGTTCAGAATGTGGTAGTAGACCATTTGTCTAGGATCCCTATTGAGGCATCAAACCCTGCTGGCAGTATTCAAGAGACTTTCCCTGATGAGTCTCTAATGGCCGTGGAAGGTAAAACTCCTTGGTTCGCTAACATAGTGAACTATTTGGTCACAGGCATTACCCTAGTACTTGGGACAAGCAGAAATGAGACAGGTTTCTCGCCAATGCTAAATTTTATCACTGGGAGGAACCCGAGCTTTTTAGAATAGGCCCAGACCAGCTTTTTCGCCATTGCGTCCCTGACGAAGAGCAAAGTGTTCTAAGCTTTTGTCATGACCTCCATTGTAGGTGACATTTTAGTGGGAAGAGGACTGCCCATAAGGTTCTTCAGTCTGGCTTTTGGTGGCCCACATTATTCTGAGATGCACATACGTATGTGGGCGCATGTCTACATTGCTAGCAGACGGGAACCATTGGAAAAAGGGATGAGATGCCACAACAAACTATTCTCCCTGTTGAAATCTTCGATATTTGGGGCATTGACTTCATGGGTCCCTTTCCTGTGTCCTTCGGATATGAATGCATCCTCATGGTAGTTGACTATGCATCGAAATGGATAGAAGCCATACCCACGCGAGCTAATGACCATTCCGTGGCCTTGGGCTTTGTTAAGGCTAATATCATTTCTCAGTATGGGTGCCCAAGGATGATCATAAGTGATGGAGGACCTCAATTTAAGAATGTACACTTCACAAGGGTACAAAATTTGGGAGTCAACCACATGATAGCCACACCTTATCATCCCCAAATGAGTGGACAAGTTGAAGTGTCTAATAGGGAGATTAAGCGAATTTTGGAAAAAACTGTCAGGCCTGATTGGAAGGATTGATCTAAAAAACTAAATGATGCTCTTTGGGCCTCCATAACTATGTATAAGACTCCCTTGGGCATGTCTCATTTTCATCTTATCTATGGAAAAGCATGCCACCTTCCAGTTGAAATCCAACATAAAGCTTATTGGACTATTAAAAACATTAACTTGAATCTGGATAAAGTGGGAAAGGCACGTATGCTAGAATTAAGTGAGCTTGAGGAGCTTCGTAATGAAGCTTATGAAACTTCTCAAGCTTACAAGCAACGTACAAAAGTCTTCCATGACAAGCACATCATTAGAAAGACTTTTGAGCCTAACTAGTGGGTCTGGCTTTTCAATTCTAGACTAAAATTATTCCCTGGAAAGCTCAAGTCCTGCTGGGATGGGCCATATGTTGTTATCAATACTTTCCCTCATGGAACTGCAGAGATTCAAAACCCTATTTCAGGTGCGAGCTTTAATGTAAATGGCCAACGACTTAAACCATATATTACTCTTTCAGATGGACAAGTTTTGGACGCACTTCTGCTTGAGGAGCCTTAGCTCCTCCCACTCTCATCCTCAGGTGATATTCTTCTATGTCAGCATTTTTCCAATGAGGACATTGTCAGCCTTAGGCATGGGAGGGTATAACCTGAGAATGTTTATAGCATTTATAAATATTTGCATACATATTTATATATATATATATAAACTCTTTTCATAAGCTGAATGGGTTAGTCCCTAGCAGAATACCTTTGTCATTGGAGGGTTTTCTTCTTAAAATTATTTCTTAAGTTTAGAATCCAATACATTTATTTCACATGCACGTAGACTTGGTAAAAGATCATTGAAGAAAACCAATAAGCATTTGTAGTCTACTAAACCCTTGCATAGTTCATAGGGAGTCAGGCATACTATATTCTAGTAGATCCACCACATATTTCTGAGAAGAAAGTAGAGAGATTACTGGTCTAATAAGTCTAGTGCAAGGACTCTTAAGTTTTGGACAATTAGATGATGATACTTCATAGTTAGGTGTAGTTTTTCACTCTCTATTCCTGTGCGCGTACTTTGTGTGAATTTCTGAGAGTCACGAAATAAGGCAGATACACAGAGATGGGGTCTTGATAAAGCTATGACTATGGTGGATGGTTACAACTGTCCTTCATAGAGTCCTCGGCTGAAGGAGGTTAATAGTGTCAAAGGTCTGAAATACGCCTGTCCTATCCATTCCTTCCCGGTGCCGAGAATAGGCACTTCCACTAAATAAGCCACACAATATCCTCTTGACTATCATCATCCCTATTAATGCCTCATAAATAAAAGTCTGTGTCATATTATGTGGATTTATAAATAAGAAAAAAGGGTCCAAGTTATAGTGTAACACTATTTCTGAGGCAACAGAACACCTATCGCGTTCCACAAAATATGACCCATACCTACCTTCTAGTATTTCTAATCGCCTGAATACTGGTTGAGGACTCTAACTTAGTTGTTGAGTTATTAGGACTTTAATTGAAATGTGGATCCCATGTGAGGCCACCAAACAGTGAGTACAATTACTAAATCTGGCGAGATTTGTGATCTCAGAAACAAAGAAAAGAGTGAGTGCCCAGGAACATCAAGAGAGGAATTGTTTAGCCTCTCACTGAGTTGACTTTTCTACTAGTCTAGAGATCTAGAGTTTGTAGTACTAGACTACATGTAGCACCAGATTAGTGTGCGCCACCAATTACAAATCCATTCAACTCGATATCTCTTACCTAAGCCAAACATCAAGGTCAAATTATAGATTATCGTCTGCTTTATCCCCGAGGGGAGTAGTTGACTATCCCAACAGTAATATTTACCAAGGGTGAAGTACAAACTCCCACTGCTAATTGGCTTTTTCAATTGAATCTATTACTTAGGATATCATCACTTCACATTTGTTTGGATCTCTAAAGTTTTGAAATAAGAAAAGAAGAAATCTTCTGATTACTTATATTATTTTTCATTTTTGCTTGGGACTAGCAAATCTTAGGCATGGGGGTATTTGACGAGTCTATTTTAATGGACTAATATTATGCCTAAGTAACTTTAATCGTACCTTTTAGGTTTGCTAATAACTACATTAAGTTATAGAATGTTTGCATTCATCACGATTTAAGTTTACATCTATTTTATAGTATTCTTTAACTTGATATGTAATGATGTTACGTTTCTATGTTGCAAGAATGATATTTAGAAAGAATAAAGGGGGGAATAAATTTCCCCAACACATAGCTGGTGTAGACCCAGATAGGTTGTGTTAATATGGTTATTTAATCATTAAATGAGTATAATGGCTAACCTAAATCGAGCCTAACCATCTTTTTAGAAAATTTTTAACCTGGCCTACTTGATTTTATCTTGGTCACTTTTAGGCCCACGGTCGAACTCAGGGAAGCGGGATTAGAGGTGAATAAGTTTCTACGCCTTTCCTACAACGAATCTCTTTCGTTTGTTTATTTTGCTTTTGGTGTTTTTTCTATTTAAGATTTTTTTCTGATAATTTCTGTCCTTGTGGTACACCTTCAAAATTAGGTTCTTGGCTTTGAGCCAAATTATGGTTCCAAAACTGGTCTTGCTATTCGCAAGATCGAGTACCTGCAAGTCAAGGATTATCTTTTCTCTTTTATATATATATATATTTTTATCTTTTTAAAAGTAGGAAAGAGAAATAGAAATAAGATAAATATAGTATATATATATAGATATATTTATGTATTATATATATATATGGGTGGGGGTGGAGGTGGAAATGGCATGTAGCACGGTGTCGAGTTGATCGTCGTCTAGGAAGATGCAACCAATAGGACGAAGTGCCGCGTGGAGTGTAGGATGGATGGGTGGAAGGTGTGTGCAGAGACGCTTTCTGTATGCGGGTATTGGGGAATATCAGCAACGGGTGCAAATATTCCCGTGATATAACGTGTGGTAGGTGATATGAAAGTAAGTATATATTTATATGTATATATATAGGTAGGGTTATAATTATATAGGTGTATATGTAGTTTTATATATATACATGTATATATATAGATATATAAATATATACATAGATCATCTCTCGACTAACCAGGACTCTTGATATTTAAACCTTAAGTACGATTTCTAGGACCCAGGAGGTTTTTGCCATACTCGAGAGCTCAAGAGATTATGGCTTGTGCATAGTGAAGGATCAAGACTGACCAGATGAACATTAAGACTGAAGCCCAAGGTTTCACGAATTTTTAAGTGCAGGTTTGTCCCAGTTTCAGCTTGTGTGTTTGGATTGACTCTTAAAAAGATGACGGAAAACTCAACTCCCATTTTATTACATTTGTGGCTCAAAGAAAATAGGGTATTTGTAACTTGCTCTGAAGAACTTTTTAGGGAGAAGACTTTACAGACATTTGCGAGATATACTGACTCATTTGCAACTTTTTTGTTTTTTTTAAAACAGGTGTTAGTATATCTCTTACAACTTTATTTGGAGGAGCACACTTTTCTTTTTGGTGGGAGAGTTCCTTTTTGGTGGAAAGAGTCTCTCCTAAACATAAGACTAAAGCCTGGGATAAAAAGTCTACCTGCATGCACAGGTAAGGACTCCACCTTCCCCAATGAACACTAGGGTTGGATCTTATGTTCACCTGGTCTTTCTTGATAAGTGTAGTGTGAACCAAGATAACTTAAGCTTTCGAATGGAAGCAAACCAATGGATCTTGTACTGATGTCTCAGGTACAAGAATACGTCCTTAGTTAAGAGAGATTCTGATCTATCTTGTCAATGCTCAAGTCAATTAAGCCGATCCTAACCGAATCAAGCTTCTGTGGCCAGGAAAGTCTTCAAAACAGTAGTTGAATATCCATAAACACTTATTGTATTTCTTATTTTTTTTTACGTATTTATAGATAGATAGAGACTGCATGATACCATAAAATACCAAGATCCTATGGATGCCTATCCACCCCCCCCATGCCAAATGATGCTATGTCCTCAAATGCATGCAGGGTAGGGTAGAGGAAGGACCAAAGATCAGGTAACGAGAGCTGAGGTGCAAGGTATACAGCAGGGTGGTAGGGTGGGTGGATGGTGGGTGGTCAAGTGAGCGTGACAGTGGCGGAGTGTTGTTTGGGTGCCTCCCAACGAGCGCTAAATTTAACGTCCCCAGCTGGACTCAGAATAAGGCACAACCTTAGTTACCCTCCAGTAAGGCAACAGTTTCTCCAACGGGGGTAGGTTCATGAGTAAGATAGGGTTTCAAATGCTGCCCATTGACCATACATTTATGCCCAAATTTGGGATCTTCAATCTCAACAGCCCCGTTGGGAAATGGTCTCGAGACCAGAAAAGGACCAGTCCATTTGGACTTCAATTTCCCAGGAAAGAATTTGAGCCGGGCGTTGAAGAGCCAAACTTGCTGAGATGGCTCAAATTCCTTCCGCTGAGTACGACTGTCGTGAGAAGCCTTAGTGCATTGCTTGAAAGTTAAGGCAGAATCATAGGCTTCACGACGGAGCTCTTCCAACTCCTGGAGTTGGAGTTTCCTTTCTCGACCACACATGTTTGGGTCGAGGTTACATTGGCGAACCACCCAATAAGCGTGGTGCTCCAACTCCACGGGCAAATGACAAGGCTTCCCATAAACGATTCTATAAGGAGACATACCAAGGGGAGCCTTGAAGGTGGTCTGATACGCCCAAAGTGCGTCAATCAGCTTGTCGGGCCAATCCTTATGGTAAGGCCGAACCGTTTTCTAGAGAATTTGCTTGATTTTCCAGTTCGACACCATCGATGCTGCCTACGCAGGAACCATCATGACCAGAATTGAGGATGAAGCCTGGGCATTATTTGAAACATTAAGTGACAACTCCACACATCTGTCCTCTGCCTATCAAGAAAGAAAACCATCAATCTTGCAGAGGAAGATAGAGGTCCATGAAGCTGGGGCATCTCAGGATTTGGCTTATTAGATTTAGCTATTGAATAAAAACTTTGATAGGATTTTAGAAAACCCTGGAATGAACCAGCAAGCAGCCTCTATTTTTCATGCTTCAAGAGAATGCTCCATTTGCTAAAGCACAATGCATGCCACTACGGAGTGCCATCAGGCAAACCAATTCCCTGAGTTGATTCAGGCCAACTGGAACACGGCCCAAGGTCTCTGCCCTCCTCGTAATAACCCTTATCCCAACACTTATAATCCACGGTGGCGGAACCATCCAAATTTCTCTTAGAAGCAAGGTGATGCTTTTAACTTAGGGAATAGATGACCCTTACCTCCCCAGCCCATATACCAACCTTCTTATGAAAATCCTCCTCCGAATAAGCCCTCTGAAATGGATGAACTGAAGGCCATGATGAAAGTAATGCAAGAGCATCATAATATGGTTCTCCAATCTCAGAATAAGATGATTACTGATATGCAATCCCAAATTGGTCATCTTACTGAGGCAGTTAGGCAACGTGATCCTGGGAAGCTACCTAGCTCCTCTGAGGAGAACTCTAAGGGCAAGGGGGTTGTATTCAGGGAGCACGCCCAAGCAGTGACCGTGTTGAGGAGTGGAAAAAAGATTGACAAGCCTGATAACACTCCTACGGTTACATCTCATAATTCCCCTTCCACACCTGACCCGACTTCCATCTCACCTGAGGAAGAGCCGCACCACTCTCCCTCACACAAAATCACCCACAATGAGGATGTCATCCTTCCACCACCCCTTTCCCGCCATGACGAACCCTCCACCTAGAAGCCGAGGGTGCCCTATCCAGAGTGCCTATCTGCTCCTGGGGAATCTTCTGTTGGCTCATCTGGAGCTAAGGATAGGACGGAAGAGATTTTGGATACTTTTAGGCAAGACCAGACTAAGTTGCCTGTGTTGGAAGTGATTAAACAGATTGCATCCTATGACAAGTTTCTGAAGGACCTGTGCACCCAGAAGCACCGATCTTGGAAACTGGTGCAAACCAAGGACATCATACCTGACCATGTTAGCTTGGTTCTCCAGCATGGAACACCCCCCAAAATGAAAGACCTAGGGGCCCCGTATATTTCAGTGGTTATAGGTAACCAACAAATTGACATGGCTCTGCTAGATCTAGGTAAGGGGGTAAACATTCTATCGAGCTCTGCCGATGAACTTTTGGGAGGAGGCAAGCTAAAGCCTAGTCCAATAATCCTCCAGGTTGTAGATAGATCATTTAAGACATCGCGGGGATTGTTGGAAGATGTCCTTGTGAGAGTGGAGGATTACTTCTTCCCCATTGACTTTCTGGTACTTGATGCTGACCCATCTAATAATCCCACAAAGCCATCCATTATTCTGGGATGCCCCTTCTTGGCCACAGCCAATGCCTCTATAAATTGTAGATTTGGGGCACCTAAAATGGGCTTTGGGAATAAGAAGATTCAGTTGAATGTTTTCGATACTTACAAGCAACCCAGATTTGAAGATTGTTCTCAGATTGATGTCATTGATGAAATAATTGAACTACTCCAGCACCTTTATGTAGAGATCCCCTTCAGAAGGTCATATCTAGTGACCATCAATTGATTATTAAAGAAACTGAAAGGGAAATGCCCGAACTAGAAGAGTTGCTGGGAATACACACTGATTCCTTGTCCCCACCCTGGACTATGAAGGTAGATCCGCTACCTGAGGCAGGGACATCTCAATTAAAACCCTCAATCCAAAAGGCTCCTGAATTGGAGTTGAAACCCCTCCCGAGCACATTGAAATATGCTTTCCTTGGCCCTAGTAACATGCTCCCCGTTTTTATCTCATCTACATTATCTGAATTGCTGGAGGGAGCTCTGCTTGAGTGTTTACAAAGGCACAAGGAAGCAATTGCCTAGACAATTGCTGATATTAAGGGTGTTGATCGCTCTCTTTGCATGCATCATATATACACGGACGAGTCCGTGAAGCCTTTCCAAGATATGCAGAGAAGGCTCAATCCAAATATGCGGGAGGTTATTAAAAAGGAGATTCTAAAATGGCTGGATGCAAGGATTATCTATCCCATTTTAGATAGTAAATGGGTCAGTCCTATTCACGTTGTTCCGAAAAAGGCAGGAATCACTGTGGAAGAGAATGACCAAGGAGAACTAGTGACCACTAGAAGCTCAACTGGTTGGAGGGTCTGCATTGATTACAGCCATTTAAACACGGCTACCCAGAAAGACCATTTCCCCTTACCGTTTATCTATCAAATTCTGAAACGATTGGCGAGGAGCAAGTACTTTTCTTTTCCTGACGTGTACTCTAGGTACAATCTGATGGCCATTTTTCTCGATGATTAGGAGTGTACCACCTTCATGAGTCCATATGGCACTTTTGCATTCCGCCGAATGCCATTCAGGTTATGTAATGGCCCTGCCACTTTCCAACATTGTATGATGGCTATCTTTTCTGATATGATCGACGAGTTCGTTGAAATTTTCATGGATGACTTCTCCATTTATGGCTCATCGTTTGACCTATGCCTTTCGCACCTTCATAAAGTCTTAACCCGTTGCGAAGAGGGAAAGCTGGTGCCTAGCTGAGAGAAAAGCCAGTTTAAGGTCCAGCAGGGCATTGTGTTAGGGAATGTAGTTTCCGAGAGAGGATTAGAGGAGGACACCACAAAAATCGATTCCACCTCTAAGCTTCCATTGCCTGCCAATGTTCGTTAGGTTAGATCTTTCCTTTGCCATTTTGGATTTTATAGGTGCTCCATTAGAGATTTCAGTAAAATCTCCAAGCCACTCTATGACCTGTTAGTGAAGCATGTCTACTTCGATTTTGATGATAGATGTGGCAAGGCTTTCCAAGTTTAGAAGAAAGCCCTCATTACCGCGTCGATTCTCCAAGCACTAGATTGGTCCCTCCCATTTGAGCTAGTGTGCGATGCTTCTGATTTTGCAGTGGGAGGGTCTTAGGTCAAAGGGTTGATGGCAAACCTCATGTGCTATATTATGCCAGCAAGACCCTTACTAATCCTCAGCAAAACTACACGGTCACTGAAAAGGAATTACTTGCTGTAGTATTTGCTTTGGAAAAGTTTTAGTCTTATCTTTTGGGATCCAAGGTTGTGTTCACTGATCATTCGACCCTAAAGCATCTTCTGGCTAAAAAGGACACAAAACCTCACCTAATTCATTGGATTCTACTACACCAAGAATTTGACCTGGAAATTAAAGACAAGAAAGGAGTCCAGAATGTGGTATTAGACCATGTGTCTAGGATCCCTATTAAGGCATCAAACCCTGCTGGCGGTATTCAAGAGACTTTCCCTGATGACTCTCTAATGGCCGTGGAAGGTAAAACTCCTTGGTTCGCTGACATAGTGAACTCTTTGGTCACAGGCATTACCCCAGTACTTGGGACAACCAGAAATGAGATAGGTTTCTCGCCAACGCTAAATTTTATCACTGGGAGGAACTCAAGCTTTTTAGAATAGGCCCTGACCAGCTTTTTCGCCGTTGCGTCCCTGACGAAGAACGAAGAAGTGTTTTGAGCTTTTGCCATGACCTCCATTGTAGGTGACATTTTAGTGGGAAGAAGACTGCCCATAAGGTTCTTCAGTCTGGCTTTTGGTGGCCCACATTATTCTGAGATGCACATACGTATGTGGGTGCATGTCTACATTGCTAGCAGACGGGAACCATTGGAAAAAGGGATGAGATGCCACAACAAACTATTCTCCCTGTTGAAATCTTCGATATTTGGGGCATTGACTTCATGGGTCCCTTTCCTGTGTCCTTCGGATATTAATACATCCTCGTGGTGGTTGACTATGCATCAAAATGGATAGAAGCCATACCCACACGAACTAACGACCATTCCGTGGAATTGGGCTTTGTTAAGGCTAATATCATTTCTCGGAATGGGTGCCCAAGGATGATCATAAGTGATGGAGGACATCACTTTAAGAATGTACACTTCATAAGGCTACAAAATTTGGGAGTCAACCACATGATACCCACATCTTATCATCCCCAAATGAGTGGACAAGTTGAAGTGTCTAATAGGGAGATTAAGCGAATTTTGGAAAAAACTGTCAGGCCTGATTGGAAGGATTGATCTAAAAAACTAAATGATGTACTTTGGGCCAACAGAACTATGTATAAGACTCCCTTGGGCATGTCTCCTTTCCATCTTGTCTATGGAAAAGCGTGCCACCTTCCCGTTGAAATCTAACATAAAGCTTATTGGGCTACTAAAAATGTTAACTTGAATCTGGATAAAGCGGGAAAGGCATGTATGTTAGTATTAAGTGAGCTTGAGGAGCTTCGTAATGAAGCCTATGTAACTTCTCAAGCTTACAAGCAACGTACAAAAGTCTTCCATGACAAGCACATCATTTGAAAGACTTTTGAGCCCAACCAGTGGGTCTGGCTTTTCAATTCTAGACTTAAATTATTCCCTGAAAAGCTCAAGTCCCACTGGGATGGTCCATATGTTACTATCAATACTTTTCCTCATGGAACTGTAGAGATTTGAAACCCTATTTCAGGTGCGAGCTTTAACGTAAATGGCCGACGACATAAACCGTATAATACTCTTTCAGATGGACAAGTTTTGGATGCACTTCTGCTTGAGGGGCCTTAGCTCCGCCCACTCTCATCCTCAGGTGATATTCTTCTATGTCTGCATTTTTCCATTGAGGACATTGTCAGTCTTAGGCATTGGAGGGTATAACCTGAGCATGTTTATAGCATTTATAAATATTTGCATACATATTTATATATATATATAAACTCTTTTCTTAAGCTGAATGGGTTAGTCCCTAGTAGAATACCTTTGTCATTGGAGGGTTTTCTTCTTAAAATTATTTCTTAAGTTTAGAACCCAGTACATTTATTTCACATGCACGTAGACTTAGTAATAGATCCTTGAAGAAAACCAATAAGCATTTGTAGCCTACTAAACCCTTGGACAGTTCATAGGAAGTCAGGCATACTATATTCTAGTAGATCCACCACATATTTATGAGAAGAAAGTAGAGATTACTGGTGCAATAAGTCTAGTTCAAGGACTCTTAAGTTTTGGACAATTAGATGATGATACTTCATAGTTAAGCATAGTTTTTCACTATCTGTTCCTGTGCGCGTACTTTGTGTGAATTTCTGAGAGTCACCAAATAAGGCAGATACGCAGAGATGGGGTCTTAATAAAGCAATGACTATGGTGGATGGTTACGACCGTCCTTCATAGAGTCCTCGATGGAAGGAGGGTAATACTGTCAAAGGTCAGAAATACGCCTGTCCTATCCATTCCTTCCTGATGCTGAGAATAGGCACTTCCACCAAATAAGCCACACAATATCCTCTTGACTATCATCATCCCTATTAATGCCTCATAAATAAAAGTCTGTGTCATATTATGTGGATTTATAAATAAAAAAAAGGGTCCAAGTTATAATGTAACACTGTTTCTGAGGCAATAGGACACCTATCGCATTCCTCCAAATATGACCCATACCTACCTTCTAGTATTTCTGATCGCCCGAATACTGGTTGTGGTATTTAACTTAGTTGTTGAGTTATTAGGACTTTAATTGAAATGTGGATGCCATGTGAGGCCACCAAACAGTGAGTACAATTACTAAATCTGGCGAGATTTGTGATCTCAAAAAGAACGAAAAGAGTGAGCGCCCAGGAACATCAAGAGAGTACAATTGTTTAGCCTCTCTCTGAGTTGACTTTTTTACTAGTCTAGAGATCTAGAGTCTGTAGTACTAGACTACATGTAGCACCAGATAAGTGTGTGCCACCAATTACAAATCCATTCAACTCGATATCTCCTACCTAAGTCAAACACCGAGCTCAAATTATAGATTATCGTCTACTTTATCCCCGAGGGAAGTAGTTGACTATCCCATTAGTAATATTTACCAAGGGTGAAGTACAAACTCCCACTGCTAATTGGCTTTTTCACTTGGATCTATTACTTAGGATATCATCACTTCACATTTGTCTAGATCTCTAAAGTTTTGAAATAAGAAAAGAAGAAATCTTCTGATTACTTCTATTATTTTTCTTTTTTACTAGGGATTAGCAAATCCTAGGCATGGGGGTATTTTATGAGTCCATTTTATTGGACTAATGTTATGCCTAAGTAACTTTAATCATACCTTTTAGGTTTGTTAATAACTACATTAAGTTATAGAATGTTTGCATTCATCACGATTTAAGTTTACATCTATTTTATAATATTCTATAACTTAATATGTAATGATGTTACATTTCTATGTTGCAGGAATGATATTTAGAAAGAACAAGGGGGGGAATAAATTTCCCCAACACATAGCTGGTGTAGACCCAGATAGGCTGTGGTAATATGGTGATTTAATCGTTGAAATGAGTATAGTGGTTAACCTTAATCGAGCCCAACCATCTTTTTACAAAATTTTTAACCTGGCCTACTTGATTTTATCTTGGTCACTTTTAGGCCCAGGGTCGAACTCAAGGAAGCGGGATTAGAGGTGAATAAGTGTCTATGTCTTTCCTACAACGAATCTCTTCCTTTCGTTTATTATGCTTTTGGTGTTTTTTTCTATTTAAGATTTTGTTTTGATAATTTTTGTCCATGAGGTACACCCTCAAAATCATGTTCTTGGCTTTGAGCCAAATTAGGGTTCCAAAACTGGCCTTGCTATTCTCAAGACCGTGTACCTACAAGTCAAGGATTATCTTTTCTCTTTTATATATATATATATATTTTTATCTTTTTAATAGTAGGAAAGAGAAATAGAAATAAGATAAATATAGTATATATATATAGATATATATTTGTATTATATATAGATCTACGCATAGGGGTGGAGGTGGAAATGGCATGTAGAACGGTGTCGAGTTGATTGTCGTCTAGGAAGACGCAACCAATAGGACGAAGTGTCGCATGGAGTGTAGGATGGATGGGTGGAAGGTGCATACGGAGACGCTTTCTGTAAGCGGGTATCGGGGAATATTAGCAACGGGTGCAAATATTCCCTTGATATAACGTGTGGTAGGTGATATGAAAGTAAGTATATATTTATATGTATATATATAGATAGGGTTATAATTATATAGGTGTATATGTAGTTATATATATATATGTATATAAATAGATATATAAATATATATATAGATAGATGTATGTATATATATATATTTATAATTAGATGTATAGGTATGTATATATAACTATATAGATATAGATTTATATATATATAGTAATATATGTACGTAGATATATATATATGTATATATGTATATAGATATATTAGTATAAATATCTTTGTATATAGATATATGTAGATATATATATATATAAATGTATTTATATCTATAGATATATCTGTATATATGTATGCATATTTATATATATATACGTATAAATATATGTGTATATATATGTATATATACTTATGCTTAGTTGTATAGGTAGTAATATATGTGTAGATATATGTATATATATAGATACGTATATAAATATATATATATATAAGTATATAGTGGTGTACAAGTGAGTGAGTGAGTGTACACGTGAGTGTGTACAAGTGTGGTGTGTGTGTGAGTGAGGTGTGTGTCTGTGAGAGAGAGAGAGAGAGAGCGTCTACTGGAGGAAGAGGGCATGGGCGTTTAAGCCGTCTAGAGGTTGCACCCATCATCTGATGGTCCACGAGTAGGCGCAGGCGCGCACAAGTGCAGGCGCGTGAAGATGCACACGTGCGCTAGAGGCTGCAAGCATGAGGGGGGAGCGTAGCACAGCGTGCTGCGGGCTGGAGTGACGCGGGCGAACACGCGACTGCGGGAGTGGGTGGGTGCAGATGCGAGCGCAGGCGCTGCTGCGGGCACGGTTGCTGACACGGGCATGGGCAGGAGGTGGTTGTGACGTGGAGAGAGAGCGTGCGATGACCGAATAAGTGAGAAACTTTCCAATCACCGCACTGTAGCTACAGTGTCGTGCTCTCTAGCGTGAACAGTAGCTACAATGCGTGCTCAGCTCGGACAACCAGCTACAGCCGGTTCTGCATGCGCGGGTGCTGCAGAGTGAGCCTGTGCGTGCGGAAGGTGATGGCGCTGGCATGCCCGCGGAAGGTGATGGCACCGGCTGCTGGCATGCGTGCGGAGGCTTACGCACTATGTGAAGCTGCCGGTGCCTTGCTGCTGCTACGCTTGAGCTTCAAAGCTTGAGTCTGCGGTAATGGCGGAAGAGCTTGAATAGGTGAAACAGAGAGGTGAACCACCACGCCCACCGGCTCTTTGATGAGATGGGCGGTGGTGGGACTCACAGTGGTAGTCGTGTTTGACTGTGAGCTGCTCCTACCCGCAGCGTAACTCCTCAGTAGAAGAGGTGCTGCGTATGGTGGGGAGAGGGGAGGAGATGGCCTGGAGAAGGGTGTGCCGGTGTGTGTTGCATGGACCAGGCTTGCCAGTGCAAGGAAGGAGGCCTGTCCTTTTAAAGGAGGGAGAAGCATGCAAAACCATGCCTTTGGCTGCACATGACCGGCCATGCGGCTGGCAGAGCAAGCTGTGGCAGAGAATGGCACGAAGAGCAAGCCATGCCCTTAGCTGCACGAAGAAGAAGTTCAAAGCCAAATAAAAAATGAAGACGGTGATTTTGCGAGGCAGCACTTGAAGAATACGTTAATTACAAGGCCAATTTATTCACTTTCCTCCCTTCTCAGTTAAATGCATGTATGCGTTTATTTTTACAAATGCACTTTGGCTAACTAATATGCAATGGTAATGCTAGGAAATAGCATAAGATGGCACAATTGTTGGTGTATTTTATCTATGCAATCATACCCCGATGCCTATCTTTTGCTAGTCCCTAGCAAAACATTTTTGTATTGTATTTAGAAATGATTTTAAGCTGAAGATTTTCTTCTGAGGCGACATAGGTGTGTTTATTTGTTGGATATTGTGAGAATCAATTGCAGAGAAGACTACCAGTACTTTAAGTCTTATGTGACATAGACCATCTCTCAACTAACCTGGACTCTTGATATTTAAATATTAAGTATGATTTTCAGGACCCAGGAGGTTTTTGTCGTACTCGAGAGCCCAAGAGATTATGGCTTGTGCATAGTGAAGGATCAAGATTGACCAGATGAACATTAAGACTCAAGCCCAGGGTTTCACAAATTTTTAAGTGCAAGTTGGTCCCAATTTCTGCTTGTGTGTTTGGATTGACCCTTAAAAAGATGATGGAAAACTCAGCTCCCATTTTATTACATTTGTGTCTCAAAGAAAACAGGGTATTTGTAACTTGCCCTGAAGAACTTTTGTAGGGAGATATACTGACATTTGCGAGATATACTGACTCATTTGCAACTTTTTTTTTTTTTTAAAACACATGTCAGTATATCTCTTACAACTTTATTTGGAGGAGCGCACTTTTCTTTTTGGTGGGAGAGTTCCTTTTTGGTGGAAAGAGTCTCTCCTAAACATAAGACTGAAGCCTGGGATAGAAAGTCTACCTCCGCGCATAGGTAAGGACTCCACCTTCCCTAATGAACACTAGGGTTAGATCTTATGTTCACCTGGTCTTTCTTGATAAGTGTAGTGTGAACCAAGATTACTTAAGCTTTCGAGTGGAAGCAAAACAATGGATCTTGTACTGATGTCTCAGGTACAAGAATACGTCCTTAGTTAAGAGAGATTCCAATCTATCTTGTCAATGCTCAAGTGAATTAAGCCGAGCCAGAGCGAATCAAGCTTCTGTGGCCAGGAAAGTCTTCAAAACAGTAGTTGAATATCCATAAACACTTATTGTATTTTTTTTTATTTTTTCTTTTACATATTTACAGATAGATGGAGATTGCATGATACCATAAAATACCCAGATCCTATGGATGCCTATCCAACCCCCCATGCGAAATGATGCTATGTCCTCATATGCATGCAGGGTAGGGTAGAGGAAGGACCAAAGATTAGGTAACGAGAGCTGAGGTGCAGGGTATATAGCAGGGTGGTAGGGTGGGCGGATGGTGGGTGGTGAAGTGAGCGTGACAGTGGCGGAGTGTTATTGGGGTGCCTCCCAACTAGTGCTGAATTTAACGTCCCCAGCTAGACTCAGAATGAGGCACAACCTTAGTTACCCTCCAGCAAGGCAATAGTTTCTCCAATGGGGGTAGGTTCATGAGTAAGATAGGGTTTCAAATGCTGCCCATTGACCATAAATTTATGCCCAGATTTGGGATCTTCAATCTCAACGGCCTCGTTAGGAAATGGTCTCGAGACCAGAAAAGGACCGGTCCATTTGGACTTCAATTTCCCAGGAAAGAATTTGAGCCTCCTCCTCCGTATATATACGGTCAGTGTAGTAGGAGGGGCTAATTCCAGTTAAGTATGATAAAGACCATCCAATGGCTGCCTTGTGTTCCATAAGGACCTTCGTTAGTTTGCACTCTTGCTCCCTGGTCAATTTTGAACTGATGATAATGGGGAGCATTTCATTGGGTCCCAAGAAAGCATACTTAAGTGTAATAAGCAGCACCTTTAGCTCGGGAGTGGATGGTGAAAGATCTGGCATTTCTTGGGACGAGAAGTGTCCTAGGCGGATTGGAAAACAAGTCAGGAGGAAGAAGTTGGCCCTCAGATTGGCCAAGAGGAGGGGCTTCTTGGATAGATGGATCCAAAAAGGAATAGCCCCAGTGAGTAGTATATGGCCTCAAGGTCCCAGTGTGGAGTTGCAACTCCGCCTGATTTGGTTGGAAAGAAAGGGCAATCCGGTCTTCAAGAGTGTGGACCGACGGTGAGTAGCCCGGATATGACTTAGGCCACGAGGTATAGGAAGTGGAGAAAACCTCATCAGAAGTCTAGTCAGGAGAAGGTACTGGAATAGGGAGGGATGGGGGAATGTCACAATATGTGTCAATTAGGCAATCGTCAATGTTTAAAAGCAGTCCGCAGCAGTCAGAATTGGTCCCAATTAGTCTTATACACACGCTGACGGCCATGTCAACATCAGACATGTCATCCTTGATGCAATCGCAATCAAAGTTCTTGGCTACCTTGAAGATGTTAAGCTTGAGCTTCTCAGATCCAACGGTAATCTCAATACAGCCTGACTCGCAATCGATATGGGCGCGGGCTGTGGCCAAGAATGGTCGACCAAGGATGATCGGACAATCAGAAATTGAGCTAGGAACTTCCATATCTAAAACAAGAAAGTCAACAGGAAAACAGAGACTGTTGACCCTAACCACCACGTCTTCCACCACACCCTTTGGAATTTTCACAAAACGATCTGCCAACTGTAACATGACAGGGGTGGGTTTCAGATTTCCCAAGGAAAAATTTTTCGAGCATGATGGTTTGTATAAGATTGATGGAAGATCCTAGATCAAGTAAGGCATGGTTAAAATTGCAGCCTTGGATGCTACAGGAAATAAGCGGTGTGGCCGGATCTTTCTGCTTTGGTGGTAGATTTGACAGCATAGCACAACTCACATGAGGCGAGAGAACCACTAAATTCTTAGTTTCCTTTGACTGTCGCCTGGGAGTTGTGTAGTCTTTGAAAAATTGGGCGACAGTAGGTATGTGGTCGATAGCCTCTAGCAGGGGTACCTTGATTTCAACATCCCTAAACAAATTATGCAGGTTATCAAAGGCCTGCATATCCTTCTTCTTGCCTTTTGGCTCCCTCAGTAGAGCCTCAGGGATTAGGATTGATTCTGGCACCAACTTGGGTGTATCGTCCTCTCGCGAATGCGGTACGCATCCTGAATGAGAGGGCTATGAAGAAGACTGGCTAGGATCAGGTCAAGGTGGATCGATGGTCTGCTTACCTCTCCTTGTAGTGATCGCATTGGACGATGCGGGTCCAATGGGATCATAAGGCGGAGGAGGGTTCGCAATAGGGACATAAGAGTGAGGTGTTGCAGTAGGATTAGCCTGAAATCCCGATGGAATGCTCGGAGCCTATAGAATCTGATGAACCTACCCCTGAGAAGGTCGTACCTGTGGTTGAGGACCACGAGGTACGAAATTTCGCAGGTTGGGAATAGGTTGGGCTAGAAGAGTGCCCTGAGATCGAGTCGCCATGCGTAGTTGACTGATCTTAGCATTCTGCTGTGCCAATTGGTGCTGAAGAGAGGTCATGTTCTCTTCATGGCACTTTGACATTTCCATCATCATTCGCATCAATTTATCAAGAGGACTTGATGCATGTTCTGTTTGCGGTACACAAAGACCCGATGGCGGATTCGCCATAGGATTAGACTAGGCCCTTGGGATGACGGGTGTGGACGGTCGCATTGGTCACCCCATGGGGTTTTTCTGCTATGGGTTGCTAGACCATACGAAGTTCGGATGATTTTGCCACCCTGGCTTATAAGTGCCAGAGAACAGGTTGTTCCCCAGGGCACAACCGTCTTCTATGCCAGAAGATGTGTCCGCATGTAAATATGCTTCTGACCACAAGGAGGCTTGGTCCTCCAAGTCAAAATACTGTTTTGCAGAAGCAAGATCCACATGACTTACCGAATCGCTCGGCACGACACTTGGCAAGGAAGGTCTTACGGGGTTTCTAGGGATAAGGCTGGTGTTGGAAGAATTGGGATTGTGACGAAGTGGTGAGGTAGGGGTGTTTGCAATAGAACAGGCGGGATTGGCTAGAAGCTCATCCAGCTTCTTGTGCACGACGGAGACTTCATCTAATTTCTCTACGATAAGGCTGAGATCTGTGGATGAATGGGAGGGTCCCATGACAACTTCGTGGACATTACGGGGCAGGCTGGTACGATTAAAGGCAACAATGGAGGCATTGTTCATTGAGTTTTTGCTCATATTTTCAAATAATTCGAATGCTCCATTCTTGTCTTTATTCATGAAATTCCCTCCGCAGGAAGCATCTGCAATTTGCTTCAAAGTCTCATTTAGCCCATAGTAGAAAATCTGGGCTATATGCCACTTAGGCAGACCGTGGTGCGGACACTTCCTGAGGAGGTCATTATATCTCTCCCATGCCTCATGAAACTATTTGCCGTTTTGTTGCATAAAGGAAGTGATAGCACGGCGAAGCGCATTGGTTCGCCCGATTGGGAAGAACTTCTTGAGAAATGCTGTTGGCATCTCTTCCCAAGAGTGGATGGTTCACCCAAGGGTGCGTAACCACTGCGACGCTTTATCCCGCAATGAAAACAAGAACATTTTCTTGAGGACTATTGGTAACCCGATATTTCTCGGTTTAACTGTTTCAACCAATCGGATTTGGTCTTCCAAGTGGAGAAAAGGATCTTCACTTACAAGACCATGGAAGTGAAAATTTATCAGGACAATTACATTAGGTTTCAATTCAAAGTCGTCCCCACCCATGGGGACTCGAATTTGTCCTATGGTCTCTATAGCAGTAGGATTCTGATAGGAGCTAAGAGACCTAGGGTCCTCCCATTCGGGAGGGTTCTGCATTTCATCCAATGTTTCCCTAATGGCTTCAATTTGTTCATTATACATTTCCATTTGGGCTTGGAGGCAGGTTATTGATGAGTACATTTTAATGGACTAATAGAAAGCCTAAGTAATTCTCTTCTAACAATTTGGGTTTGTTAATAACTACATAAAGTTATAGAATAATTGCATGCATCATGATTTAATTCTATAACATTCTATGACTTAATGTGTAATGATTATGTCTTTTTATTTGCAGGTAATAAAACCTAGAAAGAACAAGGGTAGGGGGATAATTTCCCCAACACATCCAGCCGCAGCCGTGATTCTTTCCCCATCCCCCTCCGGACTTTGGGGCAATCTTCTCCAACGGTGGCGGGCCAAAAACAGAAAGGGATTTGCAAATCCCTGGATTGGCGCATCGAGGGAGAGAGAGGACTTAAAAGTGAAGAGGCGGTGTGCACAAGAGCAATCTTCCCCCTTGCGGGGAAAAACTCCACCGCATGCACGGTGCCCATGCCCGCTCCTTCACCACCAGGCGCCCATCTTCAGCACCAAGCACACCAAACCCCTCCTACAGGTGCAAGCACCGCTCGCACCCTCACCTCTCCCTATTTCAGCCACTCCAACTCTCCAACAGCCACCTCTGCAGCCGCGCAATAGCGCACCATTGCGCGCCCGCCAGCGCCTTCCATCACCCTGCAGCGTGCGCACCACTCCTGCCACCCCGCCAGCGTGCCTACTTCGCCAGTGTGCCTGCCTCCATCCATCTGCAGGCGCATCCCCCAGTGCACCCACAGGCGCACTCCACTGCTGCCCGCAGATTCGCCTCCCTTCAGCGCCCTCATCGTCTCAACAGGCGTCGCACGCCAAGTTCTTCAGCGGGCGCTCGCACCCAAGCCAGCGCCTCTCCTCCAGCGCGCCTGCATGCCACCTGCAGGTGCTCCCTCTACCTGCCCACACAAAACCGCACGTGCGCGCCCGCTCGAGTAGCTACCCGCCAGCAGACCGGCGTTCTTCATCTTCGGCGACCTCCGACCACCACCTCCGGCCACCTCCGCCGCAGCCGCTGCCATCGTCAGAAAGCTCTCGACCTCGCCGCCCTCTGAAGCCCTACATCGACCCCCGCGGATCTGTCTCTCTCTCGCGAGGAAGAGAGGAAAAGTTCTGTTTTTGTTTGAATTAGAAATTACATTCAATGCCATTGCCAGCAATTTCATTTTTTTATTAATAGTATATTCTGGCAGAATTGCATTCAAGCACTCACAGTTCTTTCTAATTACATGGTATTAATATTGGCTAGTTTAAAGATTGATTTTGGACTTGATTTAAGTACTAATTGTCTATAGTACACATCACATGAAAATTACACTAATTCATCCTAAATTTATTGAGGATTTCTATGAGGGAAAACTGCACTTACACCCTTAACCTATTAGGTTATTGCAAACCTACTTTCCTTCACATTTTAAGTCCAATTTGAAAAGGAATTTCGCACTATCCGAAATAACATTAAATAATTAAGTATTGATTGCATCATTGCCTCCCTGTGGACACGACCCGCTCTTCTACGAGTGGTTATTTTCATTATTTTTGATTAGTCAATTTTTCCACCACTTAAATACTATAACGCTAAGCGAAAAGTCGACCTTCCAAATTGGCGCCGTTGTCGGGGAGGCAACAGACGCAATAGATTTACTTTATTATTTTTGAATCTTTTGCGTTGCGAAATTATGTAATCATCTTTATTATTTTGCAAGGAATCTGACACGGCGACGAGGCACAGCAAAGTGACTACTTTGAACGTGAACAATGCGTACGGTGGAGACGATCTTTTTGGTGGACCTTGATGCAACCTGGAGGACGACAACAGGAACACGTAGGCCTTGATCCCACGCATTTAGTCCTACGGAGAAGCCTATTTCTGATTTAGGCAGTAGGTCTTAGTTAGATTTAGTTAGATAGACATTAGAATTTAAATTATTGTCTTTTGGGCCCTTGTTGGTTATTTTTGGGAACGTGTTCCCATTTATTTAGATTATAGGATTATTTGAACTATTTTGAACTGCATTTCAGTTAGTTAGTTAGATTAGGTCTATTTTTTATTATTATTTAAAAAAAAAAATTGAAATGCCTGCTAGAAGCTGCATATCTATAGGACGATCATCTAGGACTGAATGAGTAGCATCTAGTTTAGTTTTTTATTGCATTGCATTCATTACTGCACGAAGAAAGCTGGAGTAAGGTACGTCTTCTCTTGAGCATTAATTACTTATCATGCATATGCATTAAACCTAAATCTAAGACAACTAAAGTGCTTGAATCAAATTAATTCAGTGGTCACTTTAAACAAATTGGGACTGTTAAGAGGTTGGACTTTAAAATCTGTGGCTGAAAATTGTGTGTAAAAGGATCCTATTTGAGGAATTTCAAAAAATCAAAACACGATCATATGCTTGCACACTTGAGACACTGTGCACCTCACATAAGGTCACTAGATAAATTTCTACCTCTCCTCTTTTGCACCACAAGGGAAGTTAGTCGGAAATCAACAAGCCTATCCACCAAGTTACTTCGATTCCTCGTGTGTGGGCTCGATTCGAGACTTCCATCCCTTGCAAGTAGGTTATAGGCACCAACGAAGGTTGGCCTAGTAAGCGTAATTTTTGCAAAACTTGTTTGGCCACCAACTAAACATATAACTCTAAGACCTACAATATACTAAAAATAGATCCCGTTGAATTTGCGTTTGATTTGACATTAGAACTCTCTAGGAAGTTTTCTGCTGAATTTTGCTAAATCCTAAGAGAGTTAAAATTGTTTTGCTTAAAGAAATGGATTATTCTTACTCCTATCATTCAGATTATCAGAGTCAATACTTCCCATCTTTTAATCAGGATCCCATGCTCCGAGCGTATCCATCCTTTGATGGGTACATTGATAATTCATGGGATCGTTCTCATTCTTACCCTGGGAGCACTAGCTTGATAACTCCCACTTTTGAGCAGAGCCTAGGAGCGGGATTCTCCAATCCTGAAATCCCTACTTCCATGCAAACACCCAACCCTTCCACCCTTCATGATTTTTCGTATCGAGGTTGGACCGATACCCCTAGGCAACCAGAGCCTGAAATTGACTATCCTTCCCAACCTGATAATAGTATCCTCTCCTCTTTTATGATAGAAATGCAAAAACAACAAAAGGAAATAATGGAATCAATGGGAGAGATGTTGAGGAATAGTCAACAATTAAATGAAGAAATAAGACAACTTAGCTACACGGTTCCCAATAATCCTGATCCCTATCCATCCAATCATGATCATGAAAATAATTCTGAGGTACTTAATGACAATAGGGATCCAATTTCATGTAGCGATCATTTAAACTCTCCCAATGGGACGCAGCCACTAAAGGACAACAATCATAGAGATTATCCACCAGAACTATATTGGAGTCAAAATCAAGGGAAGATTATTATTCCTATCACTTCCCCTCTTGACTATTTGGTGGATTCCCATTCTACTCTTAGTGAGCCTACTCCTAACCCTACACTTAGGGAATCAACACCTATCATTCAATATCCTGAGGATTCAAATGTACCTAATCAAGGTGACCCTAAAGGAATGGAGGATGATCATTTCTGGTCTCATGGATATGAAGACTCTAATTCAGAGGATGAGGATGCCCCAACAGAGGAACCTGGATTGAAAATCTGGAGTGAATCATAGGAGAATTATTTCTCATTTGAGGATTTAGCTCCAGAGGATAGAAATAATATGATTAAATCTAGATTCCTCCTTTCTTTTGAGAGTCATCCTCCATCAAAACAGTTGATATTAGAGGAGGACAAACAAAATGAGAAGTTTATGGGAGACTCTCGGGGACAAAACACGTCATTTGAGGATTTATACCCCGAGAATAATAACGAATTCAATGATATAGGCTTCCTCCAAAATATTAAGACTGATCCTCTTTTTGAAATAATTGAGGATACTCATCCAACTCCTAATGAATCACATATACACCCCGACAAATATTTCAGTGAACCAAACAAATCTGGGGATGAGCTGAATGATAATGATTCCTACATTTTGACCCTGCCATTAGAAAGTTGTAATTTGGAGTCTACCCTTAATTCAAATATGACTCCGATCATTAATGCTAGGTAGGATAACTTGAAGTTGTCTACTACTAGGGAGTGTACACAATTCGAATCATTGTTGGAATTGGACCTAACACCTACTAAGCCCGCATTGGACTTAACCATTACCTTCCAACACTACAAACAACACTTATATTCCATAACCGATCCTTGGCTCAGATCTCTGCTCATGTACAATCTTTTTGGAGACTATATCAGGCCAGTACATCCTAGAGTAGAATGGTGAGTATGGATTGATGCTTGTACTTTTACTCTCGCCATTCAAGGGTTTGAACTAATATTGTATATATCTTTTAAAACCCATCCTGCTTTGGAGGATCCTTGTTATCCTCCACCTATTCCGTTTCAAGAGGTCCCTTTTCATATTTCGTTTATTATCCCTAGACCTCCCAATGTAGCCAATGAGGTTTTTCGCTTTCATATCTTCTGGCGAGCATTTGGAATTACATTGCATCATCAGCTCGCCAACAACCGTGGTTACCTGTTTTCTGGGCCTGCACTGTTACACATATTTTTAGGGCCTAACATTGTTTGTTTGGAACCAGAATTATAGGTTCCTTCTTAGTCTGGCTGCTGACAGAAAATGCAGTGCTTTTTGAGAGGTAACCCAGCGGTCATCAGGTGATTTCTTTCCTTTCTCCTCCTGTTTTAATTTTACAATGGGGACATTGTAGGATTTAGGCATGGGGGAGTGCATTTGCATTTTAGGAAATATTTATGCATTTAGGTTAGTAAAAAAAAAAATGAGTTGAATGGGTTAGTCCTTAGCAAAATACCTTTTGTCATTGGAGGTTTTTCTTCTTGAATTATTTCTTAAGTTTAGAATCCAGTACATTTATTTCACGTGCACGTAGACTTGGTAATGGATCCTTGAGGAAAGCCAATGAGCATTTGTAGTCTACTGAACCCTTGGATAGTTCATAGAGAGTCAGGCATACTATCTTCTAGTAAATCCACCTCATATTTGTGAGAAGTAGAGAGATTACTGGTGCGCTAACTCTAGTGTAAGGACTCTTAAGTTCTGGATAATTAGATGATGATACTTCAGAGTTAGGCATAGTTTTCACTCTCTGTTCCTGGTGCGTACTTTGAGTGAATTCCTGAGAGTCAGCAAATAAGGCAGATACACAGAGATTGAGCCTTAATAAAGATATAATTATGGTGGATGGTTATGACCGTCCTTCATAGAGTCCTCAGCTGAAGGAGGGTAATAGTGTCAAAGGTCAGAAATATGCCTGTCGTATCCATTCTTTCCCGGTGCTGAGAATAAGCACTTCCACCAAATAAGCCACACAACTTCCTCTTGACCGTCATCATCCCTAATAATGCCTCATAAATAAAAGTCAGTATCGTGTTGTGTTGATTGAAAAAGAAATAAAAACAAGAAGAAATTAAAAAAAAAAAAAGAGAGAAAAGAAGAAAAAGGAAGAAACAGAAAGAAGTTTAAAGAAAAAAAAAAAAGGTCCAAGTTTCTAATGTTTCTGAGGCAACAGAACACTATTGCGTTCCACCAAATATGACCCATACCTACCTTCTAGTATTTCTGATCGCCTGAATACTGGTTGAGGACTCTAACTTAGTTATAGAGTTATTGGGACTTTAATTGAAGTGTAGATGCCATGTGAGGCCACCAAATAGTGAGTATAATTTCTAATTCTGGTGAGATTCATGATCTCAGAAAGAAAAGAGAGAGTACCCAGGAACATTAAGAGAGCACAGCTGTGTAGCCTCTCTCAGAGTTGACTTGTCTAATAGTCTAGAGAGTTAGAGTCTGCAATACTAGACTATATGTAGCACCAGTAGAGTGTGTGCCATCAAATACAAATCCATTCAACTTATTATCTCCTACCTAAGCCAAACATCGGGGTCATATTACAGATTATCGTCCGCTGTATCCCCGAGGGAAGTAGTTGCCTATCTCAACAGAAATATTTGCCAAGGGTGATGTACGAACTCCTAATGCGAATCGGCTCTTTCACTTGGATCTATTACCTATGCTATCAGCACTTCATATTTGTCTGGATTTCTAAAGTTTTGAAATAAGAAAGGAAGAAGTCTTTCTGATTGCTTATATTATTCATTTTTGCTAGGGACTAGCAAATCTTAGGCATGGGGATATTTGATGAGTCCATTTTAATGGACTAATAGAAAGCCTAAGTAATTCTCTTTTAACAATTTAGGTTTGTTAAAAACTACACTAAGTTATAGAATAATTGTATGCATCGTGATTTAATTCTATAACATTCTATGACTTAATGTGTAATGATTGTCTTTTTATTTGCAGGTAATAAAACCTAGAAAGAACAAGGGTAGGGGGATAATTTCCCAACACATCCAGCCGTAGCCGTGATTCTTTCCCCCTCCCCTGCCGAACTTTGGGGCAATCTTCTCCAACGGTGGCTGGCCAAAAAAAGAAAGGGATTTGCAAATCCCTAGATTAGCGCACTGAGCGAGAGAGAGGACTTAAAAGTGAAGAGGCGGCGTGCACAAGAACAATCTTCCCCCTTGCGTGGAAAAACTCCACCGAATGCACTGTGCCCATGCCTACTCCTTCACCACCAGGCGCCCATCTTCAGCACCAAGCACACCAAACACCTCCTGCAAGTGCTAGCACCGCCCGCGCCCTCACCTCTCCCTATTTCAGTAGCTCCAACTCTCGAATGGCCACCTCTGTAGCCGCACCCTAGCGCACCATCGCGCACCCACCAGCGCCTTCCATCTCCCTGCAGCGTGCGCACCGCTCCTGCCACCCCACCAGTGCGCCTACTTCGCCCGCGCGCCTGCCTCCATCCATCTGCAGGCGCATCCCCCAGCGCACCCACAGGCGCACTCCACTTCTGCTCGCAGATTTGCCTCCCTTCAGCTCCCTCATCGTCTCAGCAGGTGACGCACACCAAGTTCTTTAGCGAGCGCTCGCACCCAAGCCAGCGGCTCTCGTCCAGCCGTGGGCTTCACCTGCAGCCGCCCGCCAGCAGACTGGCGTTCTTCATCTCCAGCCACCTCCGGCCACCGCCTCCAGCCACCTCCGCCGCAACCACTGCCACCGTCAGAAAGCACTCGAACTCGTCGTCCTCTGAAGCCCTACATCGACCCTCGCGGATCTCTCTCTCTCTCGCGAGGAAGAGAGAGAGGAAAAGCTCTGTTTTTGTTTGAATTAGAAATTACATTCAATGCCATTGCCAGCAATTTCATTTTTTTATTAATATTATATTCTGGCAGAATTGCATTCATGCACTCACAGTTCTTTCTAATTACATGGTATTATTATTGGCTAGTTTAAAGATTGATTTTGGACTTGATTTAAGTACTAATTGTCTATAGTACACATCACATGAAAATTGCACTAATTCATCCTAAATTTATTAAGGATTTCTGTGAGGGAAAACTGCACTTACACCCTTAACCTTTTAGGTTATTGCAAACCTACTTTCCTTCACATTTTAAGTCCAATTTGAAAAGGAATTTCTCACTATCCAAAATAACATTAAATAATTAAATATTGATTGCATCATTGCCTCCCTGTGGACACGACCCGCTCTTCTGCGAGTGGTTATTTTCATTATTTTTGATTAGTCGATTTTTCCACCACTTAAAAACTGTAATGCTAAGCGAAAAGTCTACCTTCCAATTATGGAATCCAAGGCTCCACCACCTGGTGGGTTTTGAGGGTGGTTTCCTCCCTCGGGATTTGTGGGTGGACGTGCAGCCATGTTTGTGGAGGAGGAGGAGGATTCAGCTTCTTTCCTAAAATTATCAGATAATTCAAACAGTTTAGGATTTTGTGACCTCCTCCCAAACATGCACTACCGCAGGAAGAATTGGGGGGATAAGAAGGGAAAAAGAGATGAAAGAAATGATGTCGCAATGGTACACTTGATGAAAAATCAAGACAATCAAATTCCTAACCTCTACAGTGTGCCCTTCGACCTAAAGATCTTTGTTACCTACTTTCACGACCTACGGAACCGTATGCGAGTATCGCGGAACCACCGAGCCAGATTTAATTGCTGTTTGCCCCAGTCTTAGACACCCGATAACACGTGGGAACCCTCACCAGCACGTAGGCGCTACACGCAAGTAGTTAGACCTCCAATCCTTAATAAGGGTCAAGTTGCTACCAGTTTTAGTTAGAGGCTTAGGATCAAGTGCTTCTGGATTTTGAACGGCATTATTTACGGGTAATGCCCAAGTGGTTGTTTTTATAAAGTGTGTAAACCACGCATGCAACGGGAAAATCTCCCCGAATTGAAGTTTTAATTGGTGAATGCTTTTTAGAGTTTCAGCCTTAAGTAGTATGGATTTTAGGATTTTGCTGAATTACCAATTCAACCAATCTTTGGGTTTTAAGAGAATACTAGTTTTTTCTAAGCCCAACAAACCCTTCTTCAATGTCAGTTGGTTAATGCATGCTAAAATGCAATGAGCTTCCCTAGATGGAGATTTCTATGTCTGGATGCACAAGTCAATTTTAGATTAGTGTGAAAGGAAGCCAAAGCACTTCAATTCAAGTGCTCCCAACCACCAGAATGATTTTCCACACACAATGCTCAACCACAAGATAAAGATAATCAAATTATTGAGGTTGAAGTATTCGGGATCAAATCCTAGGCACGTGAAAGGTCGTGGTGGGGTTGGAATCAACTCAATTCCAAGTCTCCCCACCAAAAATATGATCTCGAATTGCAAATAAATGAGGCAAAGAGGGATGGCAATCAATCTTTTTATTTTTGCCTCAAAGAATTCTTCACACGATGAAAGATTCAAGAATCAAGATTCTTGGATCTTCGCTATGCGAAGTTTGACGGGAAATCCCAGGGCAGTGGGAGTTATGACAAACAATCAAACAAGTGATTTTTAATCCACTTGCCCCAAGAGATCCGAAGAAGTGTTTTTTAGTTTTTTTTTTAATTTATTAAGGTGGCAAGTTGACCTAAGTTGCTAAGAAAGAGAGACCTACCTATTCAGCAATGTGGGTGAAGCTCCAGTGCGGTGCCGGTGACTTCATGCTCTCATTCCCGCCTTGGATCTGTCCACGTCTCCGACTTCATCTGCCTGCCTTCTCCTTGCAACTAGTTCACCTGCACACCAACAAACAGAAACACCCGTGAAGAGAAGGGTGTGAGAAGAGAAAAATTAAAGGAATGGAGTAGAAACTTACTTGAATGCGCACTTCCCCGACAACGGTGCCAGAAAATGTATGGTGTAGACCCGGATAGGTTGTGTTAATATGGTGATTTAATTGTTGAAAAGAGTATAGTGGTTAACCTAAATCGAGCCTAACCATCTTTTTACAAAATTTTTAACCTGGCCTACCTGATTTTATCTTGGTCACTTTTAGGCCCAGGGTCGAACTAAGGGAAGCGGGATTAGAGGTGAATAAGTTTCTACGCCTTTCCTACAACGAATCTCTTCCGTTCGTTTATTATGTTTCTAGTGATTTTTCTATTTAAGATTTTTTCTGATAATTTTTGTCCTTGAGGTACACCCTCAAAATCAGGTTCTTGGCTTTGAGCCAAATTAGGGTTCCAAATCTGGTCTTGCTATTGTTAAGATCGAGTACCTGCAAGCCAATGATTATATTTTCTCTTTTTTATATATATATTTTTCTTTCTAATAGTAGGAAAGAGAAATAGAAATAAGATAAATGTAGTGTATATATAAATATATATATATATATTATATTTATAGGGGTGGGGGTGGAGGTGGAAATGACGTGTAGCACGGTGTCGAGTTGATCGTTGTCTAGGAAGACGTAACTAATAGAACGAAGTGCCACATGGAGTGTAGGATGGATGGGTGGAAGGTGTGTGCGGAGATGCTTTCTGTATGTGGGTATCGAGGATTGTGAACAACAGGTGCAGATACTCCCGTGAAATAACGTGTGGTAGGTGATATGAAAGTAAGTATATATTTATATGTATATATATAGATATGTAAATATATATATAGATAGATGTATGTTTATATATATATATATTTATAATTAGATGTATAGGTATGTATATATAACTATATAGATATAGATATATATATATATATAGTAATATATGTACATAGATATATATATATATATGTATATATGTATATAGATATATGTAGATAGATATATATATATGTATTTATATCTACAGATATATCTGTATATATGTATGTATATTCGTATACATATATATGTATAAATATATGTCTATATATATGTATATATATATGTATATATACTTATACTTAGTTGAATAGGTAATAATAAATGTATAGATATATGTATATATATATATATATAAACGTATATGAATATATATATATATATAAATATATATATGTATATATATATATATATGAGTATATAGTCGTGTACAAGTGAGTGAGTGAGTGTACACGTGAGTGTGTATAAGTGTGGTGTGTGTGTGTGAGTGAGGTGTGTGTCCGTGAGAGAGAGAGAGAAAGCGTCTGCTGAAGGAAGAGGGCACAGGCGTTTAAGCCGTCTGGAGGTTGCACTTATCGTCTGATGGCCCACGCGGAGGCGTAGGCATGCACAAGCACAAGCACGGGAAGATGCGCACGCATGCTAGAGGCTGCAGGTGTGTGGGGAGAGTGTAGCGCAACACGCTGCAGGCTGGAGTGGCGCAGGCGATGACACAGATGAGGGAGTGGGTGGGTGCAGACGCGAGCTCAGGCGCTGGAGCGGGCGCGGGCGTGGGCTGGAGGTGGTTGGGGTGCGGAGAGAGAGCGCGCGGTGACCAGATAAGTAAGAAACTTTTCGATCACCGCACTGTAGCTACAGTGTCATGCTCTCTAGCGTGAATAGTAGCTACAGTGCATTCTCAGCTCAGACAACCGGCTACGGCCGGTTCTACGTGCGTAGGCGCTGTGGAGTGAGCCTGCCACCGCGGAAGGTGATGGCACCAGCTGCTGGCGTGCGTGCGGAGGCTTGCACGCTGCCTGGAGCAGCTGGTGCCTTGCTGCTGCTGTGCTTGAGCTTCAAAGCTCGAGTCTGCGGTAATGGCGGAAGAGCTTGAATGGGTGAAACAGAGAGGTGAACCACCATGCCCACCAGCTCTTTGATGATCTGGGCGGTGGTGGGACTCACAGTGGTAGTCGTGTACCACTGTGAGCTGCTCCTGCCCATAGCGTAGCTCCTCAGTAGAAGAGGTGCTGCGTATGGAGGGGAGTGGGGAGGAGATGGCCTGGAGATGGGTGTGCGGGTGTGTGTTGCATGGACCAGGCTCGCCAGTGCAAGGAAGAAGGCCTATCTTTTTAAAGGAGGGAGAAACATGAACGACCATGCCCTAAGCTGCACATGACCGACCATGCAACTGGCAGAGCAAGCTGTGGCAGAGAATGGCGCGAAGAGCAAGCCATGCCCTGAGCCACGTGGAGAAGAAGTTCGAAGCTAAATAAAAAATGAAGATGATGATTTTGCGAGGCAGCACTTGAAGAATACGTTAATTACAAGGCCAATTTATTCACTTTCCACCCCTCTCAATTAAATGCATGTATGCGTTTATTTTTAGAAATGCACTTTGGCTACCTAATATGCAATGACAATGCTAGGAAATAGCACAAGATGGTACAATTGTTGGTGTATTTTCGATGTGCAATCAATAGCCGTTGCTATCCCTCCCTCATCCTCCGACTAGCCGCAACTCCTCCTGTACATTTGTCTAATCTGCCGCCACCCTCCCTCAACAAACGAGGCCATATTTAGAAAGGATTTTGAAAATCCCTGGAAGGGCGGAGGAGAGGAATTAAGAGGAGGCGGAGAAAGGAGAGGAGGGGCTTCATCATCCAGGAACCGTGTAACCCGTGTGCACTGTGCACCAAATCACCTTCCAGCCTGCTCCAGCCACCCTGTGGGCGCCCGCTCCACCCCACCCACGCCCGCAGGTGCTTAGCCCTCCAGCGCTCACACCAGTCCAGCCCGCAGGCACCACACCTTCTCCACCTTGCATGCCCTTGCCAGGCCGCACCCATCTCCAGTGCCCCTACGAGGCCACGCCAATCTCCAGCCGCCTCTCCAGTCACCGCACTAGCCTGCACCTGCACGTACACCCAACCCACTCGCACCTGCCAAGCTACCCCTTGTGCTCACAACACTCCAGCCCGCAAGCACCGCACCTCCTCCACCTTGTGCGGCCCTACCAGGCCGCACCCATCTCCAGCACCCCTGCCAGGCCGTACCCATCTCCAGCTGCCCCTGCAGGTACCTACTCCAAGACCACTAGCGTGCCTCACTGCAGTGCCTCCACCCTATGCGCACCCTTCTCCAGCACCCACAGGTGCTCTTCCTGCCACCAGCGCCCACCTTCTGGCGCACCGCCCCCTTGCCCTTCCAGGCCCGCACCTCTCCAGCCACTACGGCGCGCCCCCCTCCTCCAGCGCCCTTCACTACATGCACTGACTTGCCCCACCTGCGCCCCTGCCAGGCCGTGTAGAACCACCGCCCGTCACCTTCTTCTCCTTCATGCAGCCACCATAGGCTACCATCAGCTGCGCCGTCACCACCATCGGGTGCAGCCTGAGCAGCGTGATCTTCAGCGGCAGCCTCGACGTCCGTCTCTCCTCCTCCTATGCACAGAAGCCATGGCAACAAATCCTCTGTTTTGAAGTTGATTAAAAATTACATTTAATGCCATTTCCACCAGAAATTAATTTTCATTTATGATTATTTTATTATGGCAAAATTGCGAATGCACACTCATGCTTTCTGATAATTGCACGTTATTGATATTCACCTGTTTCAAGATTGATTTTGGGATAAACATGTGCACCAATTTCCTCTAGAATATGTCAATTGAAAATTACATAAAATCATCATATATTTATTGAAGATTTCAGTGCGGGAAAATTGCACATATACCCTTATATTTTTGAGTTATTGTGAATCTTCTTTCCATCGAATTTTATGTCGAATTTGACTAGGGATTTCGCACTGGACCGAAAGAATACGAAATAATCTAGAGTTTATTGCATAATTGCCTCCCTGTGGACACGACCCGCTCTTCTGTGAGTGGTTATTTTTATTGTTTATTAGTCGATTTTTCCACCACTTAAATACTACAACGTGTTATTTCATTTGCGAAACTCAATCGAAAGTGGAAAATCAACTTGTCACAGCGATCGCCGCTTCACACCTCCATCCTCCACCATGCTCTGACCACCATCGGCTTGAGTTCCACCTTTAGCGACTACGGACTACTCCCATGAACCCACTTGCAGCCTCGAGTTGGAATAGGAACCCTTGCTATAGTAGCAATCGAAAGGAGTTTCCATCAGCAGCCATAGCTAAGAAGCATAGCTTCATTAGTCCCACATCCTGGATTTTTTTTTCTTTTAAATTGATATTTATTGAAAAACCCTCATAGCCTCATTGCCTCAGAACATGGGGTGAGGTCCTCTCTCACTCACACCCTCTCACACATCGCCTGCTACCCACACCCGGGTAGGCCTGGTCCTCGATCCGTATCCGATTACCCGTATACTCTTTGACCTGGTTCTGAAGAGAGTGAAGGGAATTTTTTAGGGAAGGAGGGGGGGTTTTGCACTATGTATCCTTGGGATTATTCTCTTTATTTTTACTCCGAGATGCAATTCTGAGCATTATTTGATTATTTTTACATTTGTAATTGAATATTAATTGCATGCATCAATATTTTTTATTGTTTTGATTAGTGGATTGAATTGCTATATTTGCTCCCTGCAAATGACATCGGAACTCAGTTTTTCAAGCACTTACAAATCTAAGTGTTGTTACACTTTTATCGCCTATACTACAACGTATCTATTTTCAAAAGCACGGTAGAAGCACGTCAACATTTTGGTGCCATTGTCAAGAAGCAACGTGCATTTCATTCACTAATCACACTTTCAGATCTAATTTTGACTTGCTATATCTGATTTGTTGTGTTGTTGCAGGTGAATATGAAGATCGACCACACAAGCAACCACACTAAGGGTAGGTAATCACATTTCCTTCTTATTTAAGTCCCTCTTCTCTAGGAAAGATTGAAAGAGAAATCAATTAGGATCAACTTGCTTTATTTACATAGTAATCATCATTCAAGTTTCCTAATTTGATTCAATTTGACTAGAGATCCCCATCCTGATACTTTCACCTACTAGGGACATAAGGTTCCTTGGGCTATTCACCTTCTTGATTGAGCCTAAGGTACCATCCTTTGGAAGAATTGGACTTGGAAATAGAGCCAATCTAGGGTTTCCACATTAGGGTTCCAGGAATACACACTTGCTTGCTTAAAAAAGAAATATATTCCCTCATTGTGTGTTACCCAAGGCCTCGATTGTGTTGATCTAATCAAGTGGACCCTAAAATCAAGATTCTATAATCACTTGGATTATTAAAATTTGGGACCTAATAACCTATTTGCAAACTAATTCAAGGTGATTTGGGTTCTTGACCCAAACCTCATCTCAACTTTAGGATAGGTCAGGTGAAGTTAGTTCACTTTGTGAATCAAATAACATCCAAATTAGGTAACAAATCAAATTAACTTCAAGTTCAAGTGAAATTCAAGGCACAAGCAGGATTAAAACAGGTAAACATAGGAGTCAAGCTCACACATTCTGGTCTACTTGGAATCGCGATGACAAGGAAGGTCAGGTGGGGGAAGCCCTGTAACTCATGGGGACGCTCTACCGTGTAGGGGCCTTTGTAGGACTCTCCCTTCCTGGCTGCCCAAGTAATTCTTGAGTCGGTAAGTTTCTAATCCAGAGGTACCATCTGCCACAAACTGCCATAGTCACCTAGCCTTGTTGTGTGCCTTGATTGGGTCCAATACACATTCTATCCCTCATCTGATTCCATAATGCATGTACACGAGTAGGTCCTTAAGACTAGTCTTGAGGCCTCCAATAGCAGTTCACTCTCATTGCTGTCAAGCCTTGACCAAATTGTTTGTGTTCTCGTCCGATCAGATCAAGATCTCTTCCGATCCTTCCATGATGCAAACACATTTGTTGAGGGTAAAATGCTTATTCATGCATGTTCCTAGGCTTAGATTTGCATTTCATGTTATAAATATTGCATAGCATGCATCATTCTGCATTTAGAGTAGTCATATATAATTTAGGTTAATTGCATCATTTTTGTGGTTAGGAGAGAGGCATATTTATTTCGGAGCCTCGGATTGATGATCGAATCGTACAGATCTGATCGAGACGACGATTGTAGTCCAATGCCTTTGAAATTGCCTCGATCAGAGTCCCGTGCACCATATGTACTCTGAGGAAGATCAACACCCAAGGGACTAATAGACAAAATTCGAAGCTTCAAATGATAAATCCAACCACGCGGATGGATTCGGGTCGACGATCACAGCCTAACAGCATGAAAATCGACTCATTCCTACCTCTGTAGTAGCCCTACAACAAGAAGATGGACAGCCCAGACTATGCCACGTGGCGCAGCCCAGGCCACCAGCACACGGACGTAGCACTGCACGTGCGCAATAGCGCTGGTGCGCAGGCATGCATGCGCATTGTGCCAACGCGTGGGTGTGCACGCGCACGACAAGGCAGGAGCGATGCCAGTGCAGCATGTGGTGGACTACAGTGATGCTTACAGCCGTCGGTAATTCATCGCATGCTAGCAGAGCCAGCTAAGGGCGTGAGTGGAGGTGAGCTATCTACAGCAACATTTCCAGTGACGGTCTGAAGGTTGCTAAAGGCTCTTTATCAATTTTTAGTCTCTTCTCCCCCACTATAAAAGGACCTACACGCCCTCCCTTCCAAGCCATCTCTACCTACTCTACTCCCACCTACTCCCAATCTCTAGCAAGCCTACAAACACTCCATTAGAGCTTATTCTCAAGCTCCCATGGTGCCTATTAGTGTAGCGAACCTCTGCCCCACCAAATACTCCTCCAAATTCCCATCTCCCTTCATAGGTCACCTTGGAGCTATCTTCCTACCTCCATTCCGGTAGCAGATCACCTCTGTCTTCTCACCTCCATTCTAGAGCCACACCGAAGATTTCCTCAACATGACGTCCTCCTGCATCTCACCTCCTTTATCCGAGCTTCGACCAGGTGTCGTCGTCTGACCAAACAACCGATTCTGGAGATTTCCTCTCACCTCCCTCTCTTTTTATGCTTTCATAGTAGATTGTAATAAACATTGGATTGATATATATAACCTTTCATTCCTCATCTCTATCTTGCGCTACATTTGCTTGTCTTTTATTTCGAAAACACAAGAAAATAACAAAACCCTAAAGTACTAAAAAGAAACGAATCGAAGTGCGATTTTCAATAAAGTAAATGTCTCCTCCCTATGTTCAACCTGGGACTCCCTTGGAGTTTCGGTATAAATTTTATCTGATCGACGTGTTTTGCAACTACAATGATGGGTTACTTGTAACCTCGATTTCCAACAGGCGAAACACGCCCGACAATTTTGGCACCGTTGCCGGGGAGGCAATGGAATTTACTTTATTGTTTACTATGTTTCTTTGCATTTACATAGCATTAACCCTTCTTGTCCTTGATCTACTATCTTGCAGGTACCCTAGCATTGAGATCCAGGTGCGGTAAACCAGAGTAAAGTGCGCGTAGAGTGTTTTGTAAGTGTCCCCCACAGCGCCCCCACCTTAGTTTTCATTTCACAACCTAATTACTCAAACCCAAATCAACTTAGGTGCTTTTTATAAACCCTAGGATAGATTTGGTTGTTTGTTTGCCACCTCCACTCACCTCGCCATCCACATAAATAAAAATAAAAAATAAAAGAAAGTGTTATCTGATTGTGGGATTTTCTGAAAGCTGCACACTTAACACCCACAACTTCTTTTCCTAAGGCGCACAATCACTTTGATTCTACAACTTAACAGGGATTTGACCTGTGGACTCAGTACACTTCAACTAAATACACATAAGTGAGTAGAAATCTGAATAGGTTAAGCATTCTTGTTTGCCTTAACTAAGTGGCGCAATAGTCCAATTGAGGGAGCTATTTGGGTCGCACCACTCAATCTAAAACTAATCCATCAAGTAGCTTTCCACATAGGTTTGATTCTTAGGGCTGAATTAGGCACTCCACATTATTTTTTATTTTTAAAGGAACATATCATCACCGGTGCTTTCAAAACTTGGTGTGTTCTACTAAACCTTGATTGAACCAACCTAAGAATTAAACCCTAAAAGCTACTAAACAAGGTTGAACTCTAAAAGGCACATCATCAAATAACCTTGTTTGAGAACCCTGGTTGTGCACACACACACATTTTAATTGATCATTAAGGGCACAACCCATCTAAAGGGCCCATCACATTCCTAAAGCACCATTGTCCCAAGCCTAACTAAAATTGATTAGATGTTGGCCCTAAGGACTGGTTTGCTCGTCGGGATCCAGATTGAGATTGTTCATGATTAACCTGCTTATACTAGTCAATCAGATGTCTAGCTAGGGGAGTAGCATCAAATGACCGAGGTTGGGTGTACACTAGGAACCAAAGGTGCAAGCCAAAAGAAGAACCTTCTCCCCAGTCCCTCCTTCTAACTGGTTGGATTGCCTGGACATAAGTAGAGTAAATCGTCTATAATCCTAGGATGGATTCTGAGAGTCTGTAGACCTTTAGGCTACCCAAACTAAGGACAGGCTTGTATTTTTGTATTTTAGGGCTCCTTTCTCTTCTGATTTCCCTACTTCACCATGTACCCTTCCACATCCTACACACATTTCACATCCTATCCTCTTACCACCACTTATCCCCAAGATGATTACTATCCTAACTTGACTTGTAATTACCTATCCACTAGCCGGGATGACTTTGATTGGGGATATGAATCTGTACCTCAGTGTCCAAGGCCTAACCCTTTGTAACGAACGCGTGCCCCAGACATCTTTTAAGACGTCTGGGAGGTGGCCCAGACGTCGTACCAGACGTCTGGGATCACATCCAGACGTCTGGGATAGTTTCCAGATGTCTGTAAAACAGTTATTTTTTCGCACGAGAGATTTGTCTACGCGCCTGTGCGCGCAGACACACAATTCCTCTCTCTCTCTCTTTTCCCTCTCCCTCTGCGGCTGCAGACCTGCCGCGCTCTCTCTCCCTCCTCCTCGCGCTGCCTTAAAAGGCCACGCCTCCCCTCCTGTCGTCTCCATCGTCCCCTTCCTCTTCTCCTTCCTGTGCGCGAGAGCGAGCGAGCACGAGGGCGGCAGCAGCGGCCGCAGTGAGCGCGGAGGAGGTGTGGCGTGTGAGGGCGGAGCTCTGCCGTGAGGGCGAGCTCGTCGGAGCGGCTTGGCCGGCCGGCGGAGGGCGCAGGAGGCGCGGAACGATGTGGAGAGGGACCTGCTGCGGTCTGAGCAGCAGACGCGCGAGGTGCGACACGGGCGGCGTCGCGAGCGGAGGTCGAGTGGTGCCCTATTCTGGAAAAATTTCCAGAATCAGACGTCTGGGTTTATAGCCAGACGGCGAGGGAGACGTCTGGAAGATCATACAGAAGTTTGAAAGGTGAGTATTCCGCTTTCTTCTTCCTTCTTGTCGACTGACCGTACTGAGGGAGGGAGTTGGCTGTGCGCAGGCTCGCTGATTCGCCATCCTTTGCGAATCAGACGTCTGGAAGTTGTACCAGACGGCGGGAGTGACCTCCAGACGTCCGAGGTGACCATCGGACGTCTATGAGCTAGGCCAGACGTCCCTGCAGACTTATGGACATCTGGGAAACCACGCTGAGAAGGTAATTCTTTGATCCACTTTTTCAGACGTCTGGAAGAAGTTCCAGACGTCTGATTTTACAAAGTGTCATCGTTTTTGACCCGTTTAGGGCCCATTCGGGTTCCGTTTTCCGCGATTCAAGTGGCGTTCTTTTCAGAATTAATTCCTATACCCATCTATAGTAGCTATACACTATTTTGAGACTTTCCTTGTGTTTGATCCTTGTGATAGGACCTCGTTCAGTTGTAGTCTTGGGAGTCACGGAGGCACGCGGGATTCCCGATCATGCCCCCATTACTCCCGTTGTACCTGGTAGAGTGGCTTCAAGTTATTAAAATTTGTTAAATTATGAAACCATAAATAGAACCTAGGACATTGCATGAACCCTAGGAATGAGAAATAGATGGAATGATAGCTCCTAGGTGTTGCATGAATCCTAGGACTGGAAAACTAGATTGTATGATAGATCCTAGGATATGGCATGAATCCTAGGATGGGAAAACTAGTGGAATGTATAATACTGCAGTCTTGGAAAATGGAAAGAGATATAAAGCTGCCTGTAATTTGAATTAACAGTTGCCTGTTGTGAATAGATAACGTGGTTGAGAACATGGATTGTAAGAATGTGAAACTGGAAAGTGAAACCTGGACGTTTGAGTAAAAAGGATGGAACCCTACGGGGAAGTAGGAGTAGAACTCCTTGAAGGTGAATGGAATAGTTTTGGGGAAGTGAGCTGGCCCTTGAGTACGGAGTACCAAGGAGAGCGACTGTCCCCCTGTTTAGTGCAGAGCGGAGCTAGCCACCCCAGGGACCCGGGGTTAGGACTGGCCACTCTGTACCGACTTGCTGGCCCTTGCGTATGTAGTACCGAGGGGAGCTACTAGTGTAGGGAGCTAGTAGCTACCCCACGGGCCCCGGGGTCTTGCAAGCCTCCCACACCGACTTGTTAGGACCGCCGGGGCAAACCAGGGTAGTCAGGCGAGGGTGCGCAGACTGCGGAGGGGCAAGGCCCCAGTTTGGTCACTGTGGAGGGGTTGGACCCCTGTTACTGAGAGGGCTCTGCCCTGGACTGGTTCCGTGCTGTGCTTTGGGTGCACCCGTTAACGAAAACGACTGATCGCGTGCCAGTACGGGTTAGCTACCTGTGCGTTTATCGTGCGTGCCGTAGTCACCGTTACGTCTGTCAGTGACCTTGGGGTGGTTGACTGAGGGTAGGATCTCCACGGGGGACTCTCCCGGCCAGGAGAGCACCACGTGCTACTTCTACTTTTTGGAAAAGACTGCAATCAAGATTGTTCCCACGAGGAACATTCGAGATCAAGAAAAGGATCTGGGGAATAAATGAAATAGTGAGACAATTGAAAAATGTGAATAAAGAAAGTAATAGAACATAACAGCTACTATACACTCTACTGTTGTCTTTAGTTTTAGTTGCCACTCTACTCAGCGTTTTGCTGACCTGTTACACTCGTTACCTTTTTCAGGACCAGGTGTTGAGCAGCCAGGTCAGCGGCTGCAGAGGACGCTGGGCCAAGTAGGGTCCAGTAGAGTTACTACTGTCTTTTGTACCTCTTTGTTTCCGTTATAGTGAGTAGTTCTTGTTTCCGCTGTACTTTTCTTTACCTGTAGTTCATGTTATATGATAAATGTTGTTCTACTGTTGTGGTGGTATATACTGTAGTAGTTTCTTTCCTTACTACTGTACCTTCTTACTGTTAGTTATATTCATGCTGAATGTAGTTTATTTTACTGCTCTTTTGGTTACTTCCTCATTGGACGACTAGGTCTTGGGATTAGTCGAGTCAGTTCGGTTCTCGTGTCACGTAGGGACTCGGGAACCAGGTCGTTACACCCTTGATGACAAGACTATGATTATTGTCCTTCCCAGAGCTATAATGATTATGGATCTCAATCCTTTGATGACCAAACCAACCAGATCTACAATCAGGAAGGATATCATGATTATAACACCTACCCTCCACAGTATTCCACTGAATATAGGTCGCCACCATCTTTTAAACAACCTAGAATGACCTACTTTCAGGGAGGGACCCGAGAACCTCGACATCTTGACTCCCCTAGATTTAACCTGAACCCACCCAAACCTGAACCAAACTAGTCGGTTCAGGTGAACCAGATCCAGGATAGGGTGTTGGCTAATTTGAGGAACACTATACAATCTTTAGAAGCTCAGCCAACACCATGCACTGAAGCACTAGAGCCTATGATCAAAATGATTAATGAACTTAATAGTTCACTTTTGGATTTGCTCCAAAGTGTTATGGATAGGGACTTGGGTGAGTTTATTCTTGGAAAATTATCGAGGTTGACGATGAAATTTGTGGTTGCACTAGTCAAATCTTGGGATGATTCTCAAGATGAACCCCCTTCAGGAGAGCCAATGTTTGAACCCGCTCAGGAGACTGTCGGGGGGGATACATTTTCTGAGACTAGGGATGACCAAGATGGGCTAGAGCAACCATTTGAGGATGAACCGATTGATTCACCCGAGATCCTTAATCTAGGGAGCGAGGAAAAATATGTCTCCACAGACCATGAAATGACATATGATTTTGAGACATATATAAATGAGGATCATGGATTCTTTGGCTCTGAGGGTGAAGAATCTTTTGGTGAAGTCTCACTTGAACTTAAAGAAGAGGATTTTAGTGACACAAATGGGCTTGAGGAATCTGACAAACCAGTTGATAGCCCAATTATTGAAGATTTGGATTCGATTCGGGTTAACTTGGAGAATCCGAATCTTGATGATTCAATCAGTGACCCCAGTCCTCATCTGCACCCCGAAGAGCTAACTTCTGAGATCTTTGTGCCCAAGTCAATCTTGATTTAGCCATGACTTCTGGACTTGGGAGAATCATATGGGGTGAATAATATGCTAGAGGTCTCGAAGCCTGAGCCCTTGATGTTGGAGGATAGAATTATTGAAATAAAAATTTGGGAGTCTAATTCTAAGGGAAGTTTGATTTTGGATCTAAGGGTACCTATTGACCTAAAACCACATACTTTCTACCAGGACCCTTATGATATCTTTCACGTGCAACCCAAGCTCGAAATAACTGATTATTTTCCTGAGTTAGATGTTAAGTGGACAACCGCACCTATTGAACCATATTTACTCGTTGTTCGACATTTTGGTCTTGGGTTGCACAACACTAAACCGTGGGCCCGACCTTGCAAACACAACAACCTTCGATTCTGGGTGAATTTCATCCAGAACGTGAAAACCACTCGACCCTGGGGCATGGGTCTGCACCATAATCTCGTCCACATCTGTGGACATCTTCTGCGGATGGGTTTCAAGATCAACATTTTGATTTTGACTCTGACCCGCACTTGTGAATTCTCAATTTCCTCCTTGTATGTATGTTATGCCTAGCTAAAAGCATTAAACTTACCATGTGTGATACACTCATCTCTCTACGGAGCTGACCGGATTTTCACGACACTCGGATGATGTTCTCTTTACTCTGCCCTTTTCATGTCTTCATTTTTACAATGAGGACATTGCATCATTTAGGCATGGGGGGTGGATAATCAATTCCTGAAATCATTATGTTAACTCCATAGAATTTCTTTTTGTTTCATATAAAATTAAAAAAAATTGAAAATATGAAAAAAGATAAAAAAAGAAATTAGGAAAAGAGAACTTAGGCATTTGGAAGTTATTAACTTTAGGAAATGATATGAGAGGACTTAAACATCTAGACTCTTCAGGTCTTCGGGCTCAATTAGCCCAAGTGTCCACTAGAATGTGGACGTAATCTCGAGTCCTTGCCAATTAAAATTCATTTTAATTTGGTAAATAATTTGGGATAAGAAGTATGTGACTTATCAACCCGCCCTCTAATTTGGGGGGACTTTAAGCCTAAGCATCTGCACACATTTTTTTTGCACTGACTCACTTTCCGGTGATTTTTACGGAAATTGGGTAGCTAATTGATCGACTTGGGTGGTATGGCTGGCAAGTTGTCAGTGGTAACAGTTCATCGGTTGGTTGTCCAGAGCCCAGCCACAAGACCATTTTCATTGTACTGCCTTTAGGTAAATCATAGATTAGGGAAGCCACCAACTTAAAGAAAAAAAAAAGAAACACTCAAAAAGAAAAAAAGAAAAAAGTGAAAATAAAGAAACAAATAAAACCACACTTCACCACACGAGTATGGCTGGTAAGTTGTTGGTAGCAACAGCTCATCGATCGATTGTCCAGAACCTAGCTCAAAAAAAAATGCACAATAATTCCCAAAACACTTAGGGAAGAATCGGGGAAGTAGAATAAACCGGGGAGATATACACTGGGTTTGCCATTGTGCTGACCCCATAAATAAAAGAAGTAGGGAGAAAGCTACCAATCATAAAGATAAACATTTAGGCAAGGTCATCTGGGGTCATAGAAACTCGAAGTACGTCTTAACAGCTGTTTTGTGAGTCTATCACTTTTTCTCAAAGATGATTAGTACTTAGCATCCTTTTCAACTCTTGCGCGTGTCGAATAGCCGTAAAAAGTTTTCTCGGAACTCCCAAATTCCAAAAGTACAAAAAAAAATAAAAAAGAAGAAAAAATATATATATATCTTCCCTTCTCAAATAAGGTGAAAACTTGGGCGATTTGCATTCTGGCTGATACCTAGGTACTGTTGAGTTTTCATAGTTTTGGACCTTAGTTGAAATTTTCTATTGTTAATAAATGACTTAGGCCTAAGTGATCTAATCCTAATTCTACTTTTATACAAAGCATATAGTTTAATTTTGCTACGGACTAGCAAAAGATAGGCATGAGGGTATGATGTAAACACATTTATTGAGGGTAAAATGCCTATTCTTGCATGTTCCTAGGCTTAGATTTGCATTTAATGTTATAAATATTGCATAGCATGCATTATTCTGCATTTAGCATAGTTGTATATAATTTAGGTTAATTGCATCTTTTTTGTAGCTAGGAAAGAAGCATATTTATTTTGGAGCCTTGGATTGATGATCCAACCATACGAATCTGATCGAGACGACGATCAGAGTCCAATGCCTCTGAAATCGCCTTGATTGGAGTCCTGTAGCACCATATGTAGTCCAAGGAAGATTAACGGCTAAGGGAGTAGGTGACATAATTCGAAGCTTCAAATGATAAACCAGATTGTGCGGATGGATCCGGGTCGACGATCGCAGCCTAACGGTGCAAAAATCGACTCAATCTGACCTCTGTAGCAGCCCCTACAGCAAGAAGATGGACGACCCAAACTGTGCCATGTGGCACAGCCTAGGCCATTAGCACACACACAGCACCACACACGCGTAGCAGTGCAAGTGCGCGTGTGGGCACATAGGCATGCATGCACACAGCACCAGCATGTTGGTGCACGCACGCGCGCGACAAGGAAGGAGCGGTGCCAGCGTAGTGTGAGGTGGACTACAGCGACACTTATAGTCATTGGTAATTCATCGCATGCCAGCAAAGCCAGCTAAGGCCGTGAGTGGAGGTGAGCTATCTACAGCAACATTTCCAACGACGGTCTGAAGGTCGCTAAAGGCCATTTATCCATTTTTAGCCTCTTCTCCCCCACTATAAAAGGACCTACACCCCCTCCCTTCGAAGCCATCTCTACCTACTCTACTCCCACCAACTCCTAAGCACTAGCAAGCCTGCCAACGCTCCATTAGAGCTTGCTCTCAAGCTCCCAAGGTGCCTATTAGTTTAGCGAACCTCTACACCACCAAATACTCCTCCAACTTCCCATCTCCCTTCATAGGTCACCTTGGAGCTGTCTTCCCACCTCCATTCCAGTAGTAGATCACCTCCGTCTTCTTACCTCCATTCCAGAGCCACACCGAAGTTTTCCTCAACATGACGTCCTCCTGCATCTCACCTCCATCATCTCGCTCCTCACCTCCTTCTTCCGAGCTTCCACCAGGCATCGTCGTCTCACCGAACAGCCGATTTGGGAGATTTCCTTTCACCTCCCTCTCCTTTTATGCTTTCATAGTAGATTGTAATAAACATTGGATTGATATACATACCATTTTCATTCCTCATCTCTATCTTGTGCTTTATTTCCTTGTCTTTTACTTTAAAAACAGAAGAAAATAACAAAAACCTAAAATGCCAAAAAGAAATGAATTGAAGCGTGGTTTTCAATAAAGTAAATGTCACCTCCATGTGTTCGACCTGGGAATCCCTTGGAGTTTCGATATAAATTTTATCTGATCAATGTGTTTTGCAACTACAAGGATGAGTTACTTGTAACCTCGATTTCTAACACGCGAAACACGCCCGACCATTCGACATCTGAGCCTGGCTCTGCATCATCTGCATCTATGGAGAATCAAGAAGAAGAAATGGCCAGTGTTTGGAATAAATTACAGAGCCTCACAGATGTATTCCATGCAATCATGAATCCCTCATAGTGATTAGCCCATATTTGTGGGCTATTTAAGTATTTATGTGGCTAGACATTAGGTTAATTCTAACATTTGTTTAGCATAAATTAGGATGTAAATAGATTAATTCATATTTCTAATTTAATTATATAATTCATGCATTGCATTCATATTTTAAATACATTTAGAATTAACTTAGAATTTCATTCATTTAATTACTTAACCAATTAGGTGCATTGCATGTATTAATTTAAGTTAACATAAAAGTTGAGGGTTTGTATATAAATAACCATAATATTTTAATAATATCTTCTATTCTTCTTCTTTTCAGCAATGGCTCGGCTGCCACTACAATGCCACCTGCCGCACTAAAGCCTACATTCGTGGATTAGCGGAGAAGGTGGATCTGCTCCCGCCTCTCCATTTAAATTCGCACAGGCAGCTACAAAAAGAGGAGAGAGGCTACTGAGTGGGCAGGCCTCCATCCCAACAATCCACACTGTGCAAAAAGTCCATCTCGTCCATTTCACCACCGCCGGCCTCAACCGCGATGGCGAGCCTCCACCACTGTGGGCGTGTGGTGTGACAGGCCACACCGCCATCTGGAGATCGTCTGCATTACTGTGATCACCTCGTAGTGCACCACCCTCGCCGTCATCACCAACAACCTCCACAACCGCTATTGCAATTTCACTTAGTTAAGACGTCTGGGAAGTTTCCCGGACATCTAAAGCTTCGACTTCCCCCACTCCAGTAGCAACCACCCTTGCTGCACTTCACCTCCAGCGCCAACCACCAGCCCTCGCCCACATCACCTCCAGCGCCAACCGCCTTGCAGTCTTGTGCACATCCTACTACGCAAGATCGCCTTCAAGCCATCTCCAGCCTGCAGTGCGCTCGCTCACTCCTCACCGCACTCTACATCTACTCAAGCATGCCACCTGCAGCAGCATTGCCCTCCAGCAAGGGCGCGTTCGCCAGCGCTTCAGTGTGCTCATCTTCAGCGCCAAGCCCACGACCGCTACTTGTAGCATGCCTGCCAGCAACCTTCAGTGCGCTCAACTCCCGCGCGCCCACTCCAGCATGCCTGCGCCTATCGTCTGTGGCGAACCCCGCTGCTTTCTGTAGCACCTCCACACGAGCATGCACCCGTATCACCTTCAGTGCACTCAACTCCTGTGTGTCTGCAACAGTAGTGCCCACGCGCACCACCTACAACTGTCGTGCGTGCACAGCCGCCCCTCCAGCAGGTGCAGCCACCGTGGAAGGCCACCTTCGCTGGAGCTCTGTCAGGCTGGCTCCGGCCATCGTGTGACTTGCCGCCACCACCGCTGCGAAGCTCTCGGTCCAAGGAACTTCCTCCGAGCTTCCCACCTCCGGCCGTTCCTTCCTCTTCACGCATGACCAAGGGGAAGAAATCCCCTATTTTACTACAGTACATGCCCCATTAATAATTACATTTTCTACCATTGTCATCTTTTAATGATATTTTATTGAATCTGCATTGCAAAAAATATCCTCTAGTTGTTAAAAATTGCCATTTCAGCATGTCTTCTTGATTCAACCTTAATCTGAAGGCAAATTTGGCTTGATTCTCGTCTAAACTTACTACGAACAAACATTTTTAACCGGTGTGAATTTAAATACATCATTGCCTCGCTGTGGATACGACCTACTCTTCTGCAAGTGGTTATTTTTAATTATTGATTAGTCGATTTTTCCACCACATAAAACTACAAACGACTTTAAAGCGAATAATATGGAAAGGCTTATGTTAAACCCGAGTTCATTCGTATCTAACACCACCACATCCCAAGCTTTCGAATGCTTAATTTTTCAAGGCAATACACACACCACTGTGGATTGCCACTTGGCCTCCTAATTCCTTGAGCTTGTATAAGCAGATTTGAATGCCGCTCAAGGGTTCCGTCCAAGACCTCGTAATGACCCTTTCTCCAACACTTATAATGAGGGATGAAGGAACCACCCAAACTTTTCATGGAGACAAGGAAATGTCTCAAATTCAGGGAATTACAAACCACAATCCTTTCAAAACCATCAAATGAACCAACCTCAGACCTTTGCCCAACCTAAAACCTCTAAGATGGATGAATTGAAGGCAATGTTGAAAATTATGCAAGAAAGTCAAAGTGCCATCATCCAATCTCATGACAAGGCTATACAAGAGATGAATTCACAAATTGGACACCTTGTTGAGGCCGTTAGACAGAGGGAGACTGGGAAGCTCCCCAGTGCTGCTGAGGAAAATCCTAAAGGAAAAGGGATTGTCTTTAGGGAGCATGCTCAGGCGATGACTATTCTGAGGAGTGGGAAAGACATTTCCAAACTCGATGCTCCTGTAGTCTCACCCCCTAAAAAACCATCCACCCCGACTTTCACCCCCAACAGAGAAGACTTGCCCAAATCTTCTCCGCTTGAAATCACCTCACCGAAAGAAGTTTCCCCCGTTCCACCCCTTACTCAACATGATAACCCTTCCACTCAGAGATCGAGAGTGCCTTTTCCAGCATGTTTATCCACCTCTGCGCAGACTTCTGCTGGCTCATCTGGAGCCAAAGTTAAGTCGGTTTAGATTATGGAAACTTTCAAGCAAGTGCAAATTAACTTGCCTTTGCTTGAAGCTATCAGGCAGAATCTATCTTATTCCCGCTTCTTAAAGGACCTGTGCACAAAAAAGCAGCAATCTAGAAAATAGGTCCAATCAAAAGTTGTCCTGCCTGATTCTGTTAACTCAATTGTTCAACATGGCACACCCTCGAAACTTAAGGACCCAAGAGCCCCATACATCTATGTAGTTATTGGTGACCTACAAATTGATGAGGCTCTACTTGATCTGGGTGCGGGGGTGAACATCCTTCCGAGCTACATGTATGAACAACTTGGGGGAGGCAATCTGAAACCTAGCCCTGTAATCCTTCAAGTTGCTGATCGATCACTTAAGACACCACAGGGAATTTTGGAAGATGTCCACATAAGAGTGGAGGATTTTGATTGCACCACAAAAATACACTTGCAATTGTGACGTCTTATGCTATTTTCTAGCATTACCAGTGCATATTAGGTACTCATAGTCGCATTTGCAAAAATACACGCATGCATTCATTTAATTGAGAGGGGAGGAGAGTGAATAAAATGGCCTTGCAATTAACAAATTCCTCAAGTGCTACCTTGCAAAATCTCCATCTTTATTTTTAATTTTATTAGACTTTGAAATTCCTCCCGCTGCTGCAAGGAATGGCCTCTTCTTCTTTGCGCCATGTCCTGCTCAGCCATGCTCTGCTGCCGCATGCCCTACCAAGCCTTACCAAGCCATGCACAGCCAGGGCATGGCTGTGCATGCTTTCTTCTTCTTTAAAAAGAGCATGACTCCTTCTTTGCAAAGGGAGCCTGGTCCAGACGCCAAAAACCCAACACTCAGCAGCTTCTCCTTCCAGGCCGCCTCCTCCCCTCTCCCTCCAAAAGCAGGCCCTCCTCCTCTAAGGAGACACTTTGCAAGCAGGAGTACCTCACGGTGGTGCACAACCACCACCACCATGAGTCCACCACCGCCCAGCTCATCAAAGAGCCGATGGGCGCAGTGGTTCTTTCCCTATTTCAACACCCAAGCCACTTCTGCCATTGGAGCAGGAGCTTCAAGCTTTGAAGCTCAAAGCTCCTCACGCAGCAGCAGTAGCAAGGCGGCATCAGCGCACGTAGGCCACTGTGCGCACCTGCAGGCTGCCTTCGCCTTCTTATTCTTCGCGTACGCCTACCTCTTCGCGCTGGCAACCTACTGGCGCAACCCTTCCACATGCATGCCAGGTCACGCGTGCCAGCCGCAAGCCTCCCACACTCACAACATCGGGTGCACCCGGTTGTGCGGCTCGCCCGAGCACTGTAGCCACTGTTCACGCATTTCAGCGGAACACTGTGGCTACAGTGGGGCGACCGAAAAGTTTCTTACTTATCCGGTCACCCAACACACTGCAACCGACCGCAACCCGCGTGCGCATCTCGCCCTGCGTCCTGCTCCAGTGCCCGCCCGCGTATCCGCCCACTTCAGCATCTTCGCCCGTGTACGCTTACCCACTCCCAGCGCCTGCGTCTGCCCGCACCTGACTCTTCGTGGAGCGCTATGCACTGTGGGTCCTTCCTCTGTGCCCACTTCCCTCCAGCGCGTGCCTCTCCACGCATCTACGCGCCTGCATGCACGCGTGAGACACCAGACGTCAGGCCCCGCTGCTGCAGACGACTTAAACGCCTCTCTCTTCCTCAGCAAACGCTCTCCCTCCCTCTCTCTCTCTCTCTCACACAGACACACTCACACTCTCACACACACACACTCTCACCTATATATTATTATATATTTATATATATATATTGATATATATACATATATTTATATATATATATATATATATACATATATATACATATATATATACTTATATCTATACATATATTAGTACTTACATAACTCTTTATTAGTCTATATGCATACATATATATATATACATCTATATACTTATATATATATACATATCTATCTAGATATATTTATATACATATATTACCATATATATATATACCTATATATATATATCTATATAGTTATATATCGATACATATACATATACATATATATATCTATGCATATATTTACATACCTATATATATATATACATATGTACATATATAAGTACACATATACCTATATAGTTATAACCATATATATATATATACATATAGATATATATATTTACATATATACATATATATTTTCATATCACACACCATATGTGGTATTGCGGGAATATCTGCACCAGTTGCTGATATTCCCAGATACACACGTACAAAAAGCATGTTCGCATTCATCTTCCACCAATCCACCTTACACGGGGCACTTCGTCCTATTGGTTGCATCTTTCTAGACGACGACCGACTCGACACCGTGCTACACTCCATCTCTGCCTCCACCCCCACCCCTTTATACATATATAATATATACATATATATATATATAGTATATTGTACTTTATTTCTATTTCTCTTTCTTGCCATTAAAAAGATAAACAAATAAAATATATGGAAGAGAAAAGATAATCCTTGACTTGCAGGTAGTCCGTCTTGGGAGTAGCAAGACCCATTTTGGAATCCTGATTTGGCTCAAAGCCAAGAACCTAATTTTGAGGGTGTGCCTCAAGGACAAGAATTATCATAAAAAAAAATCTAAATAGAAAAATACCAAAAACACAATAAACGAACAGAAGAGATTCGTTGTAGGAAAGGCATAGAAACATGACTTCTAATCCCACTTCCTTGAGTTCGACCTTGGGCCTATATAAAATCAAATAGGCCAGGTAAAAAAATATTTTGTAAAGAGATGGTTAGGCTCGATTTGGGTTAACCACTATATAGACTTCAACGATAAAATCACCATATTAACACAACCTAACCGGGTTCGATGACCATCCCTTTCATGGCACCGTTGCTGGGGAGGTGCGTATGCAAGTAAGGTTCTATTCCATTCCTTTCATTTTTCTCTTCTCTCCTCACGGGTGTTTTTGTTTATTGCTGTGCAGGTGAACCTGTTGCAAGGAGAAGGCAGGTAGACAAAGTCAGAGACGTGAGCAGATCCAAGGCAGGAACGAGAGCGTGAAGTCGCTGACACCACACTGGAGCTCCGCACACGTTGCTGAACAAGTAAGTCTTTCTTTCTTAGTAACTTAGGTTAACTTGTCACCCAAAAATAACTAAAAAAAAAAAACTAAAAACTAGAAAAACTTCTTGGGATCTCTTGGGGCAAGTGGATTAAAATTCACTTGTTTGATTGTTTGCCTTTACTCCCACTGCCCTGGGATTTCCCGCAAAACTTCGCAAAGCGAAGATCCAAGAATCTTGCTTCTTGAATCTTTCGCCACGTGAAGTATTCTTTGAGGAAAATAAAAATATTGATTGCCACCCCACTTTGCCTCATTTATCTGCAAATTCGGGATCACCTTTTTGGTGGGGAGACTTGGAATTGAGTTAATTCCAACCCTACCATGACTCTTCCTGTGCCTAAGATTCGATCCCGAATACTTCAACTCCAACAATTTGATTTTCTATATCTTCTGGTTGAGCCTTGTGTGTGGAAATCTTTTTGGTGATTGGGAGCACTTGAATTGAAGTTCTTTGGCTCCCTTTCACACTAATCTAAAATTGATTCGTGCATCCACACATAGAAATCTCCATTTAGGGAAGCCCATTGCATTGTAGCATGCATTAACTAATTGACATTGAAGAAGGGTTTGTTGGGCTTTAAAAAAAAAAAAACTTGTATTCTTTCAAAACCTGGAGATTGGTTGAATTGGTAATTCAGCGAAATCTTAAAATTCACACTACTTAAGGCTAAAACTCTAAAAGCCATTCACCAATTAAAACTTCAATTCGGGGAGATTTCCCCGTTGCATGCTTGGTTTACAAACTTTGTAAAATCAATCACTTGGGCATTACTCGTAAATAACACCCTTCACATTCCAAAAGCACTTGATCCTAAGCCTCTAACTAAAATTGGTAGTAACTTGACACTTATTAAGGATTGGAGGTCTAACTAACTGCATGTAGCGCCTACGTGCTGGTAAGGGTTCCCACATGCTATCAGGTGTCTAAGATTGGGGCAAACGGCCTTTCAATCTGGCCTGGTGGTTCCGCGGTGCTCGCATTCGATTCCGTAGTTCGTGATAGTAGGTAACTTATATCTTTAGGTCTAAGGGCACACTGTAGAGGTTAGGAATTTTATTGTATTGATTTGTCATCAAGTGTACCTTTGCGGAATCATTTCTTTCATCTCTTTTCCCTTCGTATCCCCCAATTCTTCCTGCGGTAGTGCATGTTTGGGAGGAAGTCTCAAAACCCTGAACTGTGTGAATTGCCTGATAATTTTAGAAAAGAAGCCAAATTGTCCTCCTCCTCCACAAACATGGCTGCATGCCCACCCCCAAATCCCAAGGGAGGAAACCACCCTCAAAATCCACCAGGTGGTGGAGCCTTAGATCCCATAATTCGCCTCCAAGCCCGAATGGAAATGTATAATGAACAAATTAAAGCCATTCGGGAAACATTGGAGGAAATGCAGAACCCTCCCGAACGGGAGGAGCCTAGGACTTTTAGCTCTTATCAGAATCCCACTGCTACAGAGACCATAGGACAAATTCAGGTACCCATGGGTGGGGACGACTTTGAACTGAAACCTAACATAATTGGCCTGATAAATTTTCACTTCCATGGTCTTGCAAGTGAAGATCCTTTTCTCCACTTGGAAGACTTAACCCGATTGGTTGAAACTGTTAAACCTAGAAATATCGAGTTACCTGTAGTCCTCATGAAAATGTTCCCGTTTTAATTGCGGGATAAAGAGTCACAGTGGTTATTGATAAACGCCAGTTTATCATCATTATTATGCATTAAAACAAACCTAGCTCTTAGGATTTTACTCCGAAAATGGGTTTTTGGGTTGCATTTAGGCATAAAATAGGTTAGGCATGCATTGCATTTTTTGTATTGTCTTTTTAATATGTTTTTGTGAGTGTTAGGGATGTACAGATATACAGATCCCGAAAACCCTAGCACTTAAGAAGGCAAATGGTGAAGGAGAAGCCCAGACAAGCTGGAACGCAGCTTGATCCAGCTCACTACATCTGGAACCTAGCTCACTTGAACTAGGGTAAACTCATCCCAGCTCCATTCAGCTAATCTTAGCTGAATGGCAGCTCAAGAGAGTTCATCTTAGCTCACCCTAACTCAAGTCAGCTCAGATACAGCTCAACTTAGTTGAGTCTAGCTCATCTCAGCTCCCACTAGTCCACAGGGAGCTCTAGCTAGCTCAGCTGAGTTGACAGGAGTTCACCCCAGCTCAGATCTAGCTGCATCCAACTCCACTCAACTCTAGCCAGCTGAAGAAGGACTCATCCCAACTCAGGAAGCTCAAGTCCAGCTCCCAGGGACCTAGCTTAGCTCAACTCAGTTGAGTTAAGCTACCTTAGCTGCATCAACCAGCTTGATTCTCCTCGGGGGCACGAGACCTAGCTCACCTCAGCTCATTATGGTAGAAGCCAGCTTACTTTCGCTCGGCTTAGCAGCTAGCAAAGAACTAGCAAGCTAAGCCAGCTAGAGTAACTTCATGCCAGCCTCTTCAGCAGCAGCCAGCTCTAATTTCAGCTCCAGACTTCTCCTCAGCTCCTCCCTCCAAACCCTAGCTCCAACACCTTCTCCTCTACTCCTCCATTAGCTAAGCTAGCTTAGCTTAGCTTAGCCATGCTCCAACTTCCTTGGCTTGTACCACCCCAAAAAACCCACCTAACAACTCCACCCAACTAGCTCCACCTAATCTCCAGATAAGCTAACCTACCTGGCACCAACCTAGCCTACGCACCACCTCCAAAAGACACCTAAAAGTGGCACCAAAACCACCCTAACCACCCCCTTGATGGCACCACTTTTCCCTCCAAAATTCCCCTTCATCTCCACCACACAATTCCCCTTGAATCCATCTCCACCATCCACCTAACCCCCCTTCTAGAAGACCCTATGTTGGTGCCAAAATGGTGGTGTCTCTCCACCACCAAAAGCCACCAACACCACCATAACCACCCCCTTTAACACCCCTTGGGTTGGCACCACACACCCTTGGCCATAGGATCACCAACCACCTCCATCCTTCCATCCTACCCTATAGAAAGACCACTACCCACCACCATTCAAGACATCCTTGGCTCGCAAATTTACTCTCATATTCCACCTAGAAGCCCACGTCCAAGAGAGAAGAAGAAGAAGAAGATTAAGGGGATATTCTGTCCCCTTGGTGCCTTCCCCTCTTCCCTTCTCTCTTGGGTCACGCCAGCCAAAGGAGAAGCCAGGCAAGGAAGATCTTTGGAGGAGATCTTGAAGGTGGTCCATGCCACCTTGGAGGAGTTCTTGAGGGTGGTGCATGCCCACCCCTTGGAGAGAGCATTGAAGGTGGTAGCTTCCACCTTGGAGGAGCTCTCAAGGAAGGAGAAGAAGGAGGCCCTCTTTTCAAGCCAAGGAGTAGCTAGGCTTGGAGCAAGAAGACTCCCTTCTTCACCAGATTTTGCAAGAGGATTAGTGTTTCTTTATTTTATTTTAAATTTGTTTAATTCTAGTAGAAGCATTCCTCTACTTATTCTTGAAAAGAACACTAATTGTAGTCAATTAAATTGCCTTCTTTTAGCTTTTTATTGCAATTGTTACTTTTGGTTCTAGCACTTGTTTCACCTCTTCTTCCTAATTACTCTAGGCCTCCACTTGCCTAGAGTGAGCTTAGGAAGAAGATATTTCTATCTTTTAAATTTTAGTTAAGCAATTGTCGGTGTTAGTACTTTCCATTACAATTCGCATTTTGCCCTCGTCTTTTCAAAACAAAAAAAAATTACATATTTAAAATACCAAAAAGAAAGTTGAGATGTGTTTTTAGCAAGAGAATTGAATTGCAATTTTTTCCTCCTTGGACGACCCTAGATACTCCCCTATCTAGGTTTATAAATTTAAAAGCGTATGAGAATTCGGGTGTTATGACCTTAAAAACCCGCTTTTACAAATCACGCGTATTTCGCTATCACTTTTTGGCGCCGTTGCCGGGGATGCACGACTTTGCATTAATTATTTTTCTCTTGCTTGAAGTGGATCTCATCCCCTTCTCTTTCTTTCTTTTATGCGTGCAATAATTACAGCGGGAAGGCTGGAATTTGGAAGTGAGAGCTCAAAGTTCCTTTTCTTCCCGCGAAATTCAGGTTGGTTCCTCTTTCTTGTCACATAATTAATTAAAACTGCCAAAAACATATTCAACTTGGCTTTCAGGATCCCAAACAATTTAATTAAGTGGAGTGGTGGCCATATAAAATCCATTGTTTGCTTGAATGCTTTTTTAGCGCCACTCCATTGCAAGTATTGGTGTTCTATTTTTCGGGTCTAGATTTTTGTTCGGAATTGAAAAATCGATTCCTAACACCACAGGCCTCCAAAAATCATTAAATTTCATACAGTGATTCCCAGCTAAGTTTGGAACATCTGTTCCAAATTTCAGATCAATTGGATTTGTATTTAATTTTTAAAAATTCATGGATTGTAGAGGGGTCATACCCTCTAATCTTCCTATTTTGCTACAATCCGTAAATTTTTAAAATTTTTATGCTCATCCAATTTTTGTGAAATTTAGCTTGCTAGAATCCTTGTGAAATTTTACACATCACAGAAAATCACAAGAATTTTCTGAGGTCAGTGGTAATACTTAAAAGTCCACAATACCCACGGGTATCATTTCTGGACTTTGACACCGGTACAATTAAAAATTCAAAAAAATTATCAAACAAATTCCTAAAATCTTACAAAAACCTTTTCTAGAATCCTTGTTTGATTTCACTCAAGGTGGTGGTGTTGGTTGCATCGATTGGACCACTATCTATTCAGAAATACTAAAAATATCTCATTCGTAGTTAAATTTCTATCTTAGGGACAATTGGCTTAGGATTTCTTTCTTTCTCTTTAGAGACGCAATTTAAAGGAAATATACAATTACCCATACAACTTGTCTTTCCTTTGATTGTGAACTTTCAAACTTGTTTGAAAACTTAAAGAGAAAAATCCTAAAACACATTTAATTAAATCAAATCCTAAAAGACAAAAATACAAAAAAAAAATTATGTGACAACTTGATTTTCATTGGAGCCACTCTCCAATTCCTGCACATACACGAAAGAATCAAAATAACAGGGCAACATCCCAATAAACGCCCTCCACATTCTGTGTGCACTATAGCATCTTAGACCTAATTAAAATTTGTAGCAAGTTGACCCTAAGGCTTTATCAACTTAGGCTTGCTATTTAGGTCTTAAGTTTTCTTTAGTTAGTACTAATTTTGCCATCTATACCTAGTGTTCAGGTTGAGGGGCCGTGTCAAACGACCAGGCGCGGGTTTGTACAAGCACCTGGGGTTTTCCCTGGGAAATGTTTGGGCCCAAACCTCCCCTTAAGCAACTTGGCCAGATTTGTTGATAGAACGGGTATTCACTATTGACTACTTATTTCCTATATAGACCAAGTCTTAGGTTATTATTAGGGAGTCACATTTAAGTTAGGTCTAGTTTTTTTTGTTTGAATTGCACACTTTCTCTCATCTTTTTCTCTTCTCCTCCCCTCCAATTCTTCCAAGTAGTGCATGCACGGGCGACAGTCCCAAAAACCACACCTCGAGGGACCATCTGATTTCACCCCCTGCAGCAGGAAATCATTGTTTTCTTCCCCCTCCTCTTCTAAGACAATGGAAAACCCACGAAGCCGTCAAACAAATTCTGCTTCCACTTCTAACCCGTCAGCCGACCCACAAGCTGACTTCACCCTCCCTCATCTTCCTAACTTGGAGCAACCAGAAAAACCAATAGGGCCAGGTGGTCCTCCAATTGTAACCCGAAATACAAATCCCTTTGCATTAATGGTCGACCATTTGGCTCGACTACAACAAAATCAAGAAGATCTTACTAGGACTATCACGAACCTAGCTAATCAAGGACAAAATCCACCACCCCGCCAACAGCCTGTCGTTCCTTTTAAGGATTTCTATGATCCTTCCAATTATGAGGAAAGACCAGGGGTGGTCATACCACAAGGGGATTTCAAGATTAAACCTTATCAAGCATTTTCATGGTCTTCCAAGAGAGGACCCTTTTTGTCATCTCGAGGAATTAACTGTCCTCGCTCAAACCACTCATTCTCGCAATGTGCAGGAAGACGTGTGGTTAATGAGACTCTTTCCTCTCTCTCTTAAAGACAAAGCATCGCATTGGTTTAGAACGGTTGGGTGCCCTATTACCACCTGCCCCCAATTAAAAAGTGCTTTTCTTAAAAAAAAATTTTCGATCGGTCGAACGAATGCATTAAGAAGATCCATAACGTCCTTTCAACAAAAAATTGGTGAACCCCTCCACGAAGCCTGGGAAAGATTTCAGGAACTTCTAAGAAGTTGTCCCCACCATGAAATTCCACAATGGCAGTTAGTGTAAATCTTCTATCATGGATTAGAAGATCAATTGAAATGATCTATGGATGCCTCATGTGGAGGCAATTTTCTTAACAAAGACGCCGAAAGTGCCTATCTTATCTTTGAAGAAATGAGTGAAAACTCATTAACATGACTTCAATGGACACTTTTGGCAGATCACAAAACCCCAGACACGGAATCCTTGAAATTGACTCCAAATCCACCTCTGTTCCAGTCACGCAAGATGATCTATATATGTTAGCTCAACGACTAGACCAGATGCAAATTCACCAGAAGAAAATGGAAGAAAAGCTCATAAACAAACAAGCTCCACACGTCCACTCTCCACACACTAACCCCCCACACATTCTCCGAAGAGAAAATCTACACAATATTGATGCCACATCTGCTGGCCAGCAATTTCCGGCTAATTTCCCACAAGATTTGATTGGGAATTTTGATCAAAATATTTTTGATCACACCTCGGAAAATATCTATGCTCTCCAGGAGCAATTTGGAAACCCCTCCAACACTTCCAATCAAAACTGGAGGACTAACCCAAATCACTCCTGGAAAAGCCCGAATCCGATTCCTTTTCCCAAACAAAACTATTTTGGGAATTATGGGCAACCAATGCATCAACCTAGACCATCCTAGGATGATATTAATAATCAGGTCATGAAAACTCTGCAAGGAATGCAGACTCAAATGACAGAAGTAACCTGCATGATTACCAACTTGCAACCCCAAGTTAAGGTTACTCCTGATCATCGACCTATTGGGAATTTACCTTCCCAAACCATGCCCAACCCAAATAATCAAAGGAATCAATTCCAAGGTGGATATCCCAGTCAACCCATTCAGCCAGCACCTCAGCATCTGCCGGGTTTTAATAATAGCCAGGCCCCCCATCCTCATCCTAGAAACAACCAGACTGCAAATGCAGTTACCTTGAGGAATGGGAAAACCATTCACAATACCCTGCCTGTTAAAGAAAACCGCTTTATTGACACAAAGATTAACTCTTCTCCTCCTATTGTTCAGGAACCAATTCATGCAAAACAGGGCAACCCTACCCCATTTCCACAAGCCCTCCACTCTTCAAAAAAGAAAAAGACAAAATCCGAGCCCACTAAGAAAGAACTAATGGATTTATTTGGGCACGTGGAAATTAATATCCCTCTCCTAGATGCCGTTAAATATATCCCTGCCTATGCAAAATTCTTAAAAGATTTATGTACTCCAAAATGGCAACCCAAAAATTTAGGAAAGGTAATTCTTCTAGAGACAGTCAGCTCAGTTGTGCAGAACCGACTGCCTCTTAACAGAAAAGATCCCGGTGCCCCCTAATCCAAGTTATCATTAATGATACCTCATTTGATCGTGCTTTGTTGGATCTTGGTGCCTCAATTAATCTTATCCTCACAGTTGTTTTTGAGGAATTTAAGATCGGTGAATTGAAGCCTGTTGAGGTTACTCTCCAATTAGCCGACCAATCTACGATTAAACCAAGGGGAATTGTTGAAGATGTTCTTGTCCAGGTCAAAAATTGTCTATTTGCAGTAGAACTTTTAGTCCTGGATATAGAGGTACCTGAAGCACTTAAATTTGCCCCCATTATTCTTGGAAGACCATTCTTAGCCACTGCCCACGCTAATATTGATTATGATTCTGGAAAGATGAAGATCATGTGTGGCGGTGAATCTGTAACCCTAGACATTTTTCAAGCTTCTAGGCGGTTCCAAGAACCAGATTTCTTTGATGATTTGGATTCAGAAATAGAAAACATTATGGAGGAAACTTTGCAGATTTCCCACTTAGGTTCCTGTTTTGCTATCAATACGGTTCCTGAGCAATCCACTTTTTCTCACCCTTCCACCCCAACAACACATCTAGCTAACATTCGAACTGACCCTTTCACTCTCACTTCACCTCTAACCCACAAAGCAAAAACTCTTTCGGAACTGGGCCCACAATTAGAATTAAAACCTTTGCCCGATTCCCTTAAATATGTCTTCCTGGGTCCTAATCAGACCCTGCCCCTAATTATAAATTCTAGACTTACCGAGGCACAAGAGCACAAACTCCTCCAGGTTTTGAGTAAATATCGGAAAGCTATTGGCTGGACCCTTTCTGATCTTAAGGGTATTCATTCGTCCTATTGTACGCATCGTATATATTTAGAGGATGATTCTCGCCCTTCCCGCCAACCACAAAGGCACTTGAATCCTATTATGTAGGAGGTGGTAAAAAAGGAGATTATTAAGTGGCTGGATGCTGATATCATCTACCCTATTTCTAACAACTCCTGGGTTAGTCCAACACAAGTTGTTCCCAAAAAGGCTAGACTAACAGTTGTCAATAATGATAATGGGGAAAATGTAGCCACTCGAACTGCTTCTTGGCGCGTGTGCATCGATTACCGAAAATTAAACACCGCCACCAAGAAGGATCATTTCCCGCTCCCTTTTATTGATCAAATCTTAGAGCGTTTAGTCGGATGGGATTTTTACTATTTTTTGGATGGTTATTCCAGCTATAATCAAGTAGAGGTTCATCCTGAGGACTAGGACAAAACAACTTTCACCTGCCCCTTCGGAACCTTTGCTTTCTGAAGAATGCCCTTCGATCTTTGCAATGCACCTGCGACTTTTCAAAGGTGCATGCTTGCAATTTTTTCAGACCTGGTAGGTGAATGTTTAGAAGTCTTTATGGATGACTTCTCTGATTTTGGACATTCTTTTGACCATTTCTCAAAAATCTTGAAAGAACTCTCCAAAAGTACATAGAAGTTAATCTGGTCCTCAGTCGGGAAAAAAGTCATTTCATGGTCCAAGAAGGTATTGTCTTGGGCCATGTTATTTCCAAACAAGGAATCGCGGTAGATAAAGCAAAAATTGATGCTATATCTAAGCTCCCACCGCCCACTACTGTCAAACAGATTATATCCTTTTTGGGTCATGTGGGTTTCTACCGTCGATTCATACAAAATTTTTCCCAAATCTCCAAGCCCTTAAGTCAGCTTCTCACTAAAGACCAGCCATTTGATTTTAATAATTGGTGCCTGGAGAGTTTTCTGAGGTTGAAGAAAGAGGTTGCTGAGGCACCAATATTGCAGGAACCTGATTGGAATAGTCCCTTTGAATTAATGACAGATGCCTCAGATTTTGCTGTAGGGGCCGTTCTAGGGAAAAGAATTAGCAAGAAGCCCGTTGTGATCTATTATGCTAGCAAAACCCTTGATGATGCACAACGGAATTACACGGTTATTGAAAAGGAACTTCTTGCCATTGTATTTGCCTTAGAAAAATTTAGATCTTATCTGTTGGGGTCACATGTCACTGTTTATACCGACCACTTAGCAATTAAATATTTGCTGACAAAGAAAGATGCGAAACCCCGCCTTATCCATTGGATTCTGCTGCTCCAGGAATTTGACCTGGAAATCAAGGATAAGGCGGGATTGCACAATGTAGTGGCTGACCATCTCTCGCATCTTATGACGAATGACATAATGACCCCGCCAGATTAGTTCCCCGATGGAAGCATTTTAACTGCTACAACTCTCCCTTGGTTTGCGCCCATCGCAAACTACTTAGCAACAGAACAAATCCCCGCTGATTGGCCAAAAACAAAATAGGATAAGTTCTTTGCTGATATTTAATATTATTTTTGGGAGGAGCCCGAACTTTTCCGCATTTGTGCCGATCAGGTCATTTGACGATGTGTCCCCGATTCTGAAATCCATGATATCTTGACACATTGTCACTCAATGGCCTGTGGGGGACTTTTTTCGGGCAAGAAAACTGTAGCTAAAATCCTTAATGCGGGATTTTATTGGCCCAGCTTGCACAAAGATGCTCATGACTTCGTTTCGTCCTGTGTGTGTTGCCAGAGCATTGGCAACATGACTCGGAAGGATATGATGCCCCTTAATCCTATTTTAGAGGTTGAAATTTTTGATGTTTGGGGCATCGACTTCATGGGACCGTTCATCAACTCTGGTGGGTATTTATATATATTAGTCACAGTCGACAATGTTTCTAAATGGATAGAAGCAATACCCACCAGCACTAGTGATCACCGTGTGGTTGTCGAATTTCTTAAGAAAAATATTTTCTCAAGATTCGACATACCAAAAGCCATTATCAGTGACGGAGGCTCACATTTCACCCACTCACAATTCCGTCACCTTCTTTCTAAATATGGGGTTAACCATAAAATTTCCACACCATTTCACCCCCAAACAAATGGGCAGGCTGAAGTTTCTAACCAGGAAATTAAAAATATTTTACAAAAGACGGTTAGGCCAAACCATAAAGATTGGTCCACCAAATTGGACGACGCTTTATGGGCCTACCGTACCGCTTTTAAAACTCCGCTTGACATGTCTCCCTTCTGTCTGATTTTTGGGAAGGCATGCCATCTCCCAGTATAATTAGAACATAGGGCTTTTTGGGTAATAAAACAACTCAATATGGATTTATCTGATGCTGGTAACCATAGAAGATTACAATTAACTGAATTGGAAGAATTACGTAATTTTTCCGATGAAAATGCAAGGATTTATAAAGATCAACCAAAGAAATTTCACGATAAATATATTGTTCGGAAACACTTTGACGTTAATCAATGCGTTTGACTTTTTCCTAGCAAATTAAAATCTAAATGGACCGGCCCCTTTATTGTCCATAAAACATATCCATATGGCACTGTTGACCTTTTTGATCTGAAAACTAATTCGACATTTCAAGTCAATGGCCAGCGTTTAAAGCCCTATTTTGACCATACGCCTAAAATTCCGTTTGAATCTTTTAATTTTACTGAGCCAGCCACCCTTGATCACTAATGCACATCACGCCCAGCTGAATGGCGTAAAAGATAGCACTGGATGGGAGGTAACCCATCATTTTTTCCTACTTTCCTTTTTTCTTTTCCAAGTTTTGATCATCCTAAACCTGACCATTCTTCACTAAGGTGATCCCTTTTCCCTCCTAATGCATGAGGACATGGCATATCTTAAGCATGGGGAGGGTGTTTTTAAATTTGACGATCGATTTAAGATGTTCAAAACCTAAAAACATACATTTTTCTTTAATTTATTTCCTGCTTGCATACCTAAAAAAAGAATGATGAAAAGCTTTTTGAGGAAAAAATATTGAAATCGGGACTAAGGTCGAAAAATTCACTTTTGGTACAATGGGATTTAATCTTTAACAAACTAAGGATGTGGATGCAGATCTGATCATTAGAATTTCAAGGTCTATTTTAGACTAGATCAGATATCCTTCTTTAAAATTCCCCTTGAACTCATGATAGTTCAAGTCACTTGATCCTATTTTGTAATGTGGAAAGTATTTGACTTAGCTTCTGACTCAAAAACTTGCATGTTTTGAGAAACTTCTTGTGTCACTCTTCACAGACAAGCCAACACTTAAAAGTAACTAAAAATTTGAAAAACTCCCTTGTTTGGACTTAGTAAGAGTCTGAAGCAGATCATTGGTTTGAGTTCCCACCGCCGAGAAGGAGGAAAATGCCTCCTTTGAGGATGCGATGTCAACATGTTACCACCTCGGTGCTGCTCCATATCTATATTTCATATCTTTAGACGAAGCATTAAAGAGCATTTTAGCAGCTCAAGTGTCTTGGACGGTGCTCTGCCTATAGTGTCAGAGCAGGAGCTTGAGTTTGCTTGGAGCGCCTCTTTACACCGCATCGTGTTTTGGGGTTGTGAGCTCCTGGGTGGTGTCATGGACAGTGCTATCCCGAAGTACTGGCACCAGAGCCCCCTCGAGGAATGGAAACGGGAATGATGATCCCGACACATCTGTTGTAAGACTAAGCTAAAAATAAGTATGAAAAAAATAAAAATAATAATAATAATAATAACATGCCCTTATAAAAGTTGGCTTTCCACAAGCACAGACACAATGTTTTAAAGGATCTTGCAAGTTGCGAATTAGATTCATAAGCCAGAAAAATCCTAAAAACAAAAATTTCAAGTCATCTGAATTAACAAAGGGTTAATTTGTGAATTTTCTGGAGGATATATTGATCCCGTTTTGTCTAATGGTTGGATCTAAAAACAAATCCCGATGCTTATCTTTAACAAATCCTGTACCTCCTGTGTTTTAATCTACCAAGGTCCCTTAATCTCTTTTTCTCCTCAAAAGTCGAAAAAATTAGATTTTCCAAAAATTCCATTTTCCAAAAAATTAAAGTTTTGCTAAGAGGCTAGCAATAGATAAGTATAGGGGTGTGAGAAATGCCAGTTTATCATCATTCTTATGCATTAAAACAAACCTAGCTCTTGGGATTTTACTCCGCAAACAGGTTTTTGGGCTGCATTTAGGCATAAAATAGGTTAGGAATGCATTGCATTTTTTTATTATCATTTTAATATGTTTTTGTGAGTGTTAGGGATGTACAGATATACAGATCCCTAAAACCCTAGCACTCAAGAAGGCAAATGGTGAAGGAGAAGCCCAGACTAGCTGGAACTCAGCTTGATCCAGCTCACCACAGCTGGAACCTAGCTCACTTCAACTAGGGTTAACTCATCCTAACTCCATTCAGCTAATCTTAGCTGAATGGCAGCTCAAGAGAGTTCATCTTAGCTCACCATAGCTCAAGTCAGTTCAGATCCAGCTCAACTTAGCTGAGTCTAGCTCATCTTAGCTCCCACTAGTCCACAGGGAGCTCTAGCTAGCTCAACTGAGTTGACAGGAGTTCACCGTAGCTCAGATCTAGCTACATCCAGCTCCACTCAACTCCAGCCAGCTGAAGAAGAACTCATCCCAGCACAGGAAGCTCAAGTCCAACTCCCGGGGACTTAGCTTAGCTCAACTCAGTTGAGTTAAGCTACCTTAGCTGCCTCAACCAGCTTGGTTCTCCCCGGGAGCACCAGACCTAGCTCACCTCAGCTCATTATGGTAGAAGCTAGCTTACTTTTGCTCGGCTTAGCAGCTAGCAAGGAACTAGCAAGTTAAGCCAGCTAGAGTAACTCCATGCCAACCTCTTCAGCAGCAGCCAACTCCAATTTCAGCTCCAGACTTGTCCTCCTCAGTTCCTCCCTCCAAACCCTAGCTCCAACACCTTCTCCTCTACTCCTCCATTAGCTAAGCTAGCTTAGCTTAGCTATGCTCCAACTTCCTTGGCATGTACCACCCCAAAAAACCCACCTAACAACTCCACCCAACTAGCTCCACCTAAGCTCCACATAAGCTAACCTACTTGGCACCAACCTAGCCTACCCACCACCTCCAAAAGACACCTAAAAGTGGCGCAAAAACAACCCTAACCACCCCCTTGATGGCACCACTTTTCCCTCCAAAATTCCCCTTCATCTCCACCACACAATTCCCCTTGAATCCATCTCCACCATCCACCTAACCCCCTTCAAGAAGACCCTATGTTGGCGCCAAAATGGTGGTGTCTCTCCACCACCATAACCACCCCCTTTAACACCCCTTGGGTTGGCACCACACACCCTTGGCCATAGGATCACCAATCACCTCCATCCCTCCATCCTACCCTATAGAAAGACCACTACCCACCACCATTCAAGACATCCTTGGCTCGCAAATTCACTCTCATATTCCACCTAGAAGCCCACATCCAAGAGTGAAGAAGAAGAAGAAGATTAAGGGGATATTCTATCCCCTTGGTGCCTTCGCCTCTTCCCTTCTCTCTTGGGTCATGCCAGCCAAAGGAGAAGCCAGGCAAGGAAGATCTTTGGAGGAGATCTTGAAGGTGGTCAACGCCACCTTGGATGAGTTCTTGAGGGAGGTGCACGCCCACCCCTTGTAGAGAGTATTGAAGGTGGTAGCTTCCATCTTGGAGGAGCTCTCAAGGAAGGAGAAGAAGGAGGACCTCTTTTCTAGCCAAGGAGCAGCTATGCTTGGAGCAAGAAGACTCCCTTCTTCACCAGATTTTGCAAGAAGATTAGTGTTTCTTTATTTGCTTTTAAATTTGTTTAGTTCTAGTAGAAGCATTCCTCTACTTGTTCTTGAAAAGAACACTAATTCTAGTAAATTAAATTGCCTTCTTTTTGCTTTTTATTGCAATTGTTACTTTTGGTTCTAGCACTTGTTTCACCTCTTCTTCCTAATTACTCTAGGCCTCCACTTTCCTAGAGTGAGCTTAGGAAGAAGATATTTCTATCTTTTAAATTTTAGTTAAGAAATTGTAGGTGTTAGTACTTTCCGTTACAATTCGCATTTTTCCTTCGTCTTTTCAAAACAAAAAAAAATTACATATTTAAAATACCAAAACGAAAGTTGAGATGTGTTTTTAGCAAGAGAATTGAATTGCAATTTTTGCCTCCTTGGATGACCCTAGGTACTCTCCTATCTAGGTTTATAAATTTAAAAGCGTATGCGAATTCGCGTGTTACAACGATGTTAAAAACCCGCTTTTACAAATCATGCTATTTCGCTATCAGTTACTCACCCTTGGGAGAACAATCCACTCTTGGGAAGAGATGCGAACAGCATTTCTCAAGAAGTTCCTCCCAATCAGGCGAACCAATGTGCTTCGCTGTGCTCTCACTTCATTTACATAACAAAATGGCAAACAATTTCATGAGGCTTGGGAGAGGTATAATGACCTCCTTAGGAAGTGTCCGCACCATGGTCTGCCTAAGTGACATATAGCCCATATTTTCTACTACGGGCTAAATGAGACTTTGGAGCAGATTGCAGATGCTTCCTACGGAGGGAATTTCATGAATAAAGATGAGAATGGTGCATTCGAATTATTTGAAAATATGAGTGAAAAATCAATGAATAATGCTTCCATTGTCGCCTTTAATCGTACCAGCCTACCCCGTAATGTCCACGAAGTTGACACTGGACCCTCCTATTCATCCACTGATCTCTGCCTTATTGCACAAAAATTGGATGAAGTCTTCGTCGTGCACAAGAAGCTGGACGAGCTTCTGGCCAACCCCTCCCATTCTATGGCAAACACCCCTACCTCACCGCTTCGTCACAATCCCAATTCTTCCAACACCAGGCTTATCCTGAGAAACCCAGTAAGATCTTCCTTACCGAGTGTCGTGCCGAGTGACTTGGTAAGTCATGCGGATCTGGCTTCTGCGAGCCAGTATTTTTACATGGAGGACCAAACCTCCGTGTGCTCGGAAGCGTATTTAAACGCAGACACGTCTTCTGCCATTGAAGATGCTTGCACCCTGGGGAACAACCCGTTCTCTGCCTCTTATAACCCAGGATGGTGAAATCATCCGAATTTCGCTTGGTCCAACAACCCACAGCGCCAAAACCCCTCTGGTGGACCAATGCGACTGTCCACACCTGTCATCCCAAGGGCCCAGTCTAATCCTATGGCGAATCCGCCATCAGGACCTTGCATACCACAAACAGAACATGCATCAAGTCCTCTTGACAAATTGTTGCAAATGATGATGGAAATATCAAAGCACCATGAAGAGAACATGACCTCTCTTTAGCACCAATTGGCACAGCAGAATGCTGAGATCAGTAAACTATGCATGGCGACTCGATCTCAGGGCACTCTTCCTGCCCAACCTATTCCAAACCCACAAAATTTCATACCCCGTGGTCCTCAACCACAGGTATGACCTTCTCAGGGACAAGTTCACCAGATTCTGCAGGCTCCGAGCATTCCACCTGGATTTCAGGCTAATCCCGCTGTAGCACTGCACTCTTATGTCCCTATTGCAAACCCTCCTTGGCTGTATGATCCCACTGGACCCACATCGTCCAATGAGATCACTACAAGGAGTGGTAAGCTGACCGTCGATCTGCCTCGACCTGATCCTGGCCCATCTTCTTCATCGCCCTCTCATTCAGGATGCGCACCGCATTTGCGAGAGGACGATACACCCAAATTGGTGCCAGAATCAGTCCCATTCCCTGAGGCTATACTGAGGGAACCAAAAGGCAAGAAGAAAGATACGCAAGCCTTTGACAACCTGCATAATTTATTCAGGGATGTTGAAATCAAGGTACCCCCGCTAGAGGCTATCGACCACATACCTACTGTCGCCCGATTTTTCAAAGACTACACAACACCCAGGCGACAGTCAAAGAAAATTAAGAATCTGGTGGTTCTCTCGCCTCATGCGAGTTGTGCTATACTATCAAATCTACCACCGAAGTAGAAAGATCTGGGCACACCGCTCATTTCCTACAGCATCCAAGGCTGCAATTTTAACCGTGCCCTGCTTGATCTAGGATCTTCCATCAATCTTATACCGACCATCATGCTCGAAAAATTTTCCTTAGGAAATCTGAAATGTACCCTTGTCACGTTACATTTGGCAAATCGTTCTGTCAAAATTCTGAAGGGTCTGGTGGAAGACGTGGTGGTTAGGTTCAACAGTCTCTGTTTTCCTGTTGACTTTCTTATTTTAGATATGGAAGTTCCTAGCTCACTTTCTGATTGTCCGATCATCCTTGGTCGACCTTTCTTGGCCACAGCCTGCACCCATATCGACTGGGAGTTGGGCTGTATCGAGATTGTCGTTGGATCTGAAAAGATCAAGCTTAACATCTTCAAGGTAGCCAAGAACTTTGATTGCGATTGTATCGAGGATGACATGTCTAACGAGGACATGGCCGTCAGCGCGTGTATCAGACTAATTGGGACCTATTCTGACAGATGCGGATTACCTATAAACATTGACGTTTGCCTGACTGACACAAATTGTGACGTTCCCCCATCCCTCCCTTGTCTCATACCTTCTCTTCGCCAAACTTTTGACGAGGTTTTCTCTACTTCCCATACCTTGTGGTCTGAGTCATATCCAGGCTACTCACTGCCGGTCCACACTCTTGAAGACCAGATTGCCCTTTCTTTCCCACCAAATCAGGCGGATTTGCAAATCCACACTGGGACCTTTAGCCCATATACTACTCATTGGGGCTATTCCTTTTTGGATCCATCTATCCAAGAAGCCCCTCTTCTTGGCCAATCAGAGGGCCAATTTCTTCCTCCTGACCAGTTCTCCGATCCTCCTGGGACACTCTCGTCCCAAGAAATGCCAGATCTTTCACCATCCACTCCTGAGCTAAAAGTGCTGCCTAGTACACTTAAATATGTTTTCCTGGGACCAAATGAAATGCTCCCCGTAATCATTAGTTCAAAATTGACTAGGGAGCAAGAGTGCAAACTAACTGAGGTCCTCATAGAACACAAGGCAGCTATTGGATGGTCTTTATCAGACTTATCTGGCATTAGCCCCTCCTACTGCACTCACCGTATATATACGGAGGAGGAGGCTCGACCTTCCCGTGAGATGCAATGATGTCTCAACCCTAACATGCGGGAGGTCGTTAAGAAAGAAATCATTAAGTGGCTGGATGCGGGTATAATCTACCCGATCAGCGATAGCCCTTGGGTTAGTCCGATTCATGTTATGCCCAAAAAGCCAGGACTCACCATCCGTGTTAATGACAGGGGCGAATCCATCCCTACACTCACTCCTACATCTTGGAGAGTGTGTGTAGATTATAGGAAACTCAATGTTGCAACGAAGAAAGATCATTTTCCGCTACCATTCATTGACCAAATCCTGGAGCAGTTAGCGGGAAATAAATTTTTCTGTTTCCTGGATGGATTCTCAGGATATAACCAGGTGGCAATTAACCCTCGGGACCAAGAGAAAACCACTTTTACCTACCCCTTCGGCACCTTTGCATTTAGAAGTTTGCCGTTCGGACTTTGCAACGTGCCAGCAACTTTCCAGAGATGTATGCTGGCGATATTCCATGACATGGTGGGTGACTTTCTCGAGGTCTTCACGGATGGCTTCTCGATCTTCAGACCATCTTTCAATGACTGTCTTGCCAACCTGACCCGTATCCTTAGGAGATGTATTGATGTAAACCTCGTGCTTTCCTGGGAAAAAAGTCATTTTATGGTGCACGAGGGAATTATTCTCGGGCATATCATCTCCGATAGGGGCATTAAGGTTGACAGAGCTAAGCTTGACGTAATTACTGATTTACCTGTGCCTGGCGCTGTCAAACAAATCCTCTCCTTCCTAGGACACGTCAGTTTCTATAGGAGATTTATCAAAGATTTCTCCAAGATTTCTCGACCTTTAACTCATCCCCTATCGACCGATGTACCCTTCGATATGGGCCCCGACTGCATACTAGCATTCATGCAACTGTGTGATGCTGTCACCAAGGCCCCTGTTCTCCAGCCACCTGATTGGTCCCTCGAGTTTGAACTCATGTGTGACGCTTCCGACCTTGTAGTCGGAGCCATCCTGGGACAAAGACACGATAGACACCCCTTCATGGTGTACTACGCCAGTAAGACATTGGATGAGGCCCAACGTAATTATACTACCACTGAGAAAGAACTACTAGCATTCTTCATTGGGCTAGAGAAATTCCGCTCTTACCTTTTGGGCTCACACGTTATTGTTTTCAATGATCACGTGGCCATTCGGCATCTCATGCACAAGAAGGATGCCAAGCTTAGACTGATTCGTTGGATCCTTCTGCTCCAAGAATTTGACATTGAGATTCGCGATAAGGCTGGAGCCTAGAATGTTGTGGCTGACCATCTTTCCAGACTGGACCCTGACCATATTGGACTTACTCTGCCGATTAACGAGATTTTTCCTGATGAGCACCTATTGGCAAATAATGTGGCAAGTGGACCGTGGTATGCCGACATTGCCAATTACCTTGCTTCTAGATCCCTTCCACGTGACTGGCCTAAAAACCAACGTGAGCGTCTCATGGCAGAAGCAAAGTATTATTTATGGGATAATCCACTTCTTTTTCGAATAGGAGCTGATCAAATCATCCATCACTGTATTCTTGACAGCAAATTCCCCAGTGTGCTATCCTTCTGCCACGATCAAGCCTGCGGAGTCCATTTCTCTGGTAGGAAAACTGCAGCCAAGGTGTTGCAGTGCAGTTTCTTTTGGCCCTCCCTTTACCAGGATGCACACAATTATGCCAAACATTGCACTTGGTGCGAGTCGTTAGGGTCAATGTCACGTCGTGACATGATGCTCTTGCAGCCCATCCTAGCTGCAGAAATCTTCGATATTTGGGGAATTGATTTCAAGGGTCATTTTCTCCTTCCAACGGCTTCGAATTTATCATCATGGCTGGGGAGTTTCGAAATGGATCGAGGCTACTCCCGCTCACCGTGCTAACCATGTTATATCCACTCGATTTGTCAAAGACAACATCTTTGTGTGCTTTGGGATCCCTTAAGCCATTATCTTGGATGGAGGAAGCCACTTTACCCATGCTTCTTTTCGGGCACTTCTGAGGAAATACAGTGTCCACCATCGTATCGCATCTCCGTATCATCCTCAGACAACCAGCCAGGCAGAGGTGTCGAACCAGCAGATCAAGCAAATTCTCCAGAAAATGGTTCGGCCTGACCGTAAGGACTGGTCCGACAAGCTGATTGACGCACTTTGGGTGTATCAGACCACCTTCAAGGCTCCCCTTGGTATGTCTCCTTATAGGATCATTTACGGGAAGCCTTGTCATTTACCCATGGAGTTGGAGCACCGCACTTATTAGGCAGTTCACCAATGTAACCTCGACCGAGACCTGTGTGGTCGAGAAAGGAAACTCCAACTCCAGGAGCTGGAAGAGCTCCGTCGTGATGCCTATGATTCTGCTTTAACTTTCAAACAATGCACTAAGGATTTTCATGACAGTCGTATTTGGCGGAAGGAATTTGGGCCATCTCAGCAAGTTTGGCTCTACAATGCCCGGCTCAAATTCTTTCCTGGGAAACTGAAGTCCAAATGGACTGGTCCTTTCCTGGTCTCAAGACCATTTCCCAACGAGGCTGTCGAGATTGAAGATCCCAAATCTGGGCATAAATTTATGGTCAATGGGTAGTGTTTCAAACCCTATCTTACTCATGAACCTACCCCCGTTGGTGAAATTGTTACCCTGCTGGAGGGTAACTAATTTTTGTGCCTCATTCTGAGTCCAGCTGGGGACGTTAAATTCAGCACTCATTGGGAGGCACCCCAACAACACTCACCATCCACCATCACTTTTCACGCCACTGTCACAATCACTTCACTTTTTCTTCACCACCCACCTTCCACCCACCCTACCACCCTGCTGTATACCCTGCACCTCAGCTCTCGTTACCTGATCTTTTGTCCTTTCTCTACCCTACCCTGCATGCATATGAGGACATATCATCGTTTGGCATGGGGGGTGGATAGGCATCCATAGGGTCTGGGTATTTTATGGTATCATGCAGTTTCCACCTATTTCTAAATATGTAAAAAAAAAAAATGGTGTTTAGTATTGATCTGAAGGCAGAAACAAAAATACAATAAGTGTTTATGGATATTCAACCACTGTTTTAAAGACTTTCCAGGCCACAGAAGCTTGATTCGCTCAGGCTCGGCTTAATTCACTTGAGCATTGACAAGATAGATCAGAATTTCTCATAACTAAGGACGTATTCTTATACCTGAGACACCAGTACAGGATTCGTTGGTTTGCTTCTACTCAAGAGCCTAAGTAATCTTGGTTCAACACTACACATATCAAGAAATACTAGGTGAATATAAGATCCAACCTTAGTGTTCATTTGGGAAGGTGGAGTCTTACCTGTGCACGCAAGTAGACTTTTTATCCCAAGCTTTAGTCTTATGTTTAGGAGAGACTCTTTCCACCAAAAAGGAACCCTCCCACCACAAAAAAAAAGTGCAAATAAGTCAGTATATCTCACAAATATCTGTAAAGTCTTCTTCCTACAAAAAAGTTCTTCAGGGCAAATACCCTATTTTTGAACCACAAATGTCAGAAAATAGGAGTTGAGTTTTTCGTCAACATTTTAAGGGTCAATCCGAAGACATGAGCTAAAACTGGGACCAACCTTTACTTAAAAATCCGTGAAACCCTAGGCTTGAGTCTTAATGTTCATCTGGTCAGTCTTGATCTTTCACTATGCACAAACCATAATCTCTTGAGATCTTGAGTACGGTAAAAACCTCCCGAGTCCTGGAAATTGTACTTAAGGTTTAAATATCAAGAGTCCTGGTTAGTCGAGAGATGATCTATGTCATGTCAGACTTAAAGTACTGGTAGTCTTCTCTGCAATTGGTTCTCACAATATCCAACAATAAATACATCTATGTTGCCTCAGAAGAAAATCTTCAGCATAAAGATCATTTCTAAATACAACACAAAAAAATGTTTTGCTAGGGACTAGCAAAAGATAGTCATGGGGGTATGATTGCACCGCAAAAATACATCTGCAATTGTACCGTCTTGTGCTATTTCCTAGCATTACCAGTGCATATTAGGTATTCATAGTCGCATTTGTAAAAATACACGCATGCATGCATTTAATTGAGAGGGGAGGAGAGTCAATAAAATGGCCTTGCAATTAACAAATTCCTCAAGTGCTGCCTTACAAAATCCCCATCTTTATTTTTAATTTTATTTGACTTTGAAATTCTTCCCACGGCTGCAAGGAATGGCCTCTTCGTCTTTGCGCCATGTCCTGCTCAGCCATGCTCTGTTGCCGCATGCCCTGCTAAGCCATGCACAAGCCATGCACAGCCAGGGTATAGCTGTGCATGCTTTCTTCTTCTTTAAAAAGAGCATGGCTCCTTCTTTGCAAAGGGAGCCTGGTCCTGACGCCAAACACCCAACACTCAGTAGCTTCTCCTTCCAGGCCGCCTCATCCCCTCTCCCTCTGTACGCAGGCCCTCCTCCTCTAACGAGACACTCTACGGGCAGGAGTACGTCACGGTGGTGCACAACCACCACCGTGAGTCCACCACTGCCCAGCTCATCAAAGAGCTGGTGGGCGTGGTGGTTCTTTCCCTGTTGCAACATCCAAGCCACTTCAGCCATTAGAGCAGGAGCTTCAAGCTTTGAAGCTCAAAGCTCCGCACGCAGCAGCAGCAGCAAGGCGGTAGCAATGCACGTAGGCCACCGCGTGCACCTGCAGGCTGCCTTCACCTTCCTCTTCTTCGCGTACGCCCACCTCTCCGCACCCGCAACCTGCCGGTGCAACCCTTCCATGCGCGCGCCAGCTCATGCGCGCCAGCCGCAAGCCTCCCGCATTCACAGCACCAGGCGCACCCGGTTGCGCAGCTCGCTCGGGCACTGTAGCCACTGTTCACGCGTTTCAGCGGAACACTGTTTCTATAGTGGAGAGACCGGTAAGTTTCTCACTTATCCGATCACCCGGTGCATCGTAACCGGCCGCAGCCCGCGCGTGCGTCCTGCTCCAGCGCTCGCCTGCACATCTGCCAGTGCCCGTACCCGCCTGTGTATCCGCCTGCTTCAGCGTCTATACCCACGTACGCTCACCCACTCCCAGCGCCAGCGTCTGCCCACACTCGACTTTTCGCACATTGCTGTGCGCTGTGGGTCCTTCCTCCGCGCCCACTTCCCTCCTGCGTGCGCCTCTCCGTGTGCCTACGCACATGCGTGCGCACGTGAGACACCAGACGTCAGGCACCATTGCTGCAGACGACTTAAACGCCTCTTTTTTCCTCAGCAAATGCTCTCCCTCCCTCTCTCTCTCTCTCTTAAATAGACACACTCACACTCTTGCACACACACACTCTCGCTTATATATTAATATATATTTATATATATATATATACGTATACATATATATATTGATATATATACATATATTTATATGCATATATATATACATATATATACATATAAATATACTTATATCTATACATATATTAGTACTTACATAACTATGTATTAGTCTACATACATACATATATATATATACATCTATATACTTATATATATATACATATACATATACATATGTTTACACATATATATGTACATATATATATATAAATATACATACATATATACATATCTATAACTATATATAGATATATATATATACACATATCTATCAGAATATATTTATATACATATATTACTATATATATATATACCTATATATATATATATCTATACATATATCAATCTATGCATATATTTACATACCTATATATATATACATATATATATATACATATATACATATATAAGTACACATATACCTATATAGTTATAACCATATATATATATACATATAGATATATATATTTACATATATACATATATATTTTCATATCACACATCATACGTGGTATTGCAGGAATATCTGCACCAGTTGCTGATATTCCCCGATGCACGCATACAAAAAGTGTGTTCACATTCATCTTCCACCAATCCACCTTACATGCGGCACTTCATCCTGTTGGTTGCATCTTTCTAGACGACAACCGACTCGACACCGTGCTACACTCCATCTCCCCCACCACCCCCACCCCTTTATACATATATAATATATACATATATATATACTATATTTTACTTTATTTCTATTTCTCTTTCTTGCCATTAGAAAGATAAACAAAAAATATATATAAAAGAGAAAAGATAATCCTTGACTTGCAAGTACTCCATCTTGTGAATAGCAAGACCCATTTTGGAACCCTGATTTGGCTCAAAGCCAAGAACCTAATTTTGAGTGTGTGCCTCAAGGACAAGAATTATCAGAAAAAAAAATCTAAATAGAAAAACACCAAAAACACAATAAACGAATGGAAGAGATTCGTTGTAGTAAAGGCGTAGAAACTTGACTTCTAATCTCACTTCCCTGAGTTCGATCCTGGGACTAAAAGTGACCAAGATAAAATCAAATAGGCCAGGTAAAAAAATATTTTGTAAAGAGATGGTTAGGCTTGATTGAGGTTAACCACTATACACACTTCAATGATAAAATCACCATTTTAACACAACCTAATCCGGTCCGATGACCATCCCTTTCAGTTTTCTTCTTTCCCGCTGACTTCTTAGTTTTGGACACTGACCCTACCAACAAGCCAACCAAACCCTCCATCATTATGGGCAGCCCATTCCTTGCAACTTCGCATGCTTCAAACAATTGCAATACTGGGGCATTGAAAATGGGCTTTGGGAACAGGAAAATCCAGCTTAATGTGTCTGATGCTTACAAACAAGCCGGACTTGAGGATTATTCTCAAGTTGTGGTGATAGATGACCTGATTGAAGAGGCAACTCCTGCAATGTTATGAGATGACCCCCTTCAGCATGTCATGCTAAATGAGCATTCCCAACTCTTGGAGGAATGTGAAGGGGATATACTAGAACTTGAGGAATTGCTAGCTGTTTCTACTGAGTCTCTTCCCCCATCATTTCCGCCGAAGGTAGATCTGCTACCTGAGATGGGGACATCTATTATGAAACCCTCAACCTTACAAGCCCCCGACCTTGAGTTGAAACCCCTCCCTGACACTCTCAAGTATGTTTTCCTAGGTGCCAATGATACGCTCCCCGTTATCATCTCGGTTGTGCTATCTAAGGCACAGGAGGGAGCCTTAATTCAATGCCTGTCTAAGCATAAGGAAGCTATTGCTTGGAGCATTGCTGACATTAAGGGTATAGACTCTACACTCTGCATGCACCACATTTATACTGTTGATTCCATCAAGCCTTTTAGGGACATGCAAAGATGTCTGAACCCTAATATGAGGGAGGTGGTGAAAAAGGAAATCCTGAAGTTGTTGGATGCCGAATCATATATCCCATTGCTGATGGTAAATGGGTCAGTCCCATTCATGTGGTGCCAAAGAAGGTAGGCTATACTGTGGAACTCAACAACCAAGGTGAACAAGTTGTCACTAGACCCTCAACTGGATGGAAGGTCTGTATTGATTACTGCAAGCTGAACACTGCTACCCAGGAGGATCACTTTCCTCTCCCTTTTATTGATCAAATTCTTGAAAAATTGGCAGGGAATAAATACTATTGCTTTCTCGATGGATATTTTGGGTACAATCAGGTGGCAGTCTTTCCTGATGACTAGGAAAAGACGACATTCACGAGTGCTTACGGTACTTTTGCATTCAGGCGTATGCTGTTTGGATTATGTAATGCCCCTGCAACTTTCCAACGGTGTATGATGTCTATCTTTTCGAACATGATTGACGAGTGTGTTGAAGTGTTTATGGATGACTTCTCCATTTATGGCTCATCTTTCGACCAGTGTCTCCTGCACCTGGAGAATGTGTTGAAGCGATGTAAGGAGACTGGTTTAGTCCTCGACTAGGAGAAAAGTCACTTCATGGTATAGAAAGGAATTATACTTGGGCATGTTGTATCCAAGCAAGGTTTGGAAGTAGATAAAGCTAAGATTGATTCTATTTCCAAACTTCCATTGCCTACCAATGTCAAATAGATTAGATCCTTTATAGGCCATGCTGGCTTTTATAGGTGCTTTATTAAAAATTTTAGCAAAATTTCTTGGCCACTTTGTGACTTGTTGGCGAAGGAATCTTCCTTCAGTTTTGATTCAAAGTGTGTCGAGGCCTTTCAAACTCTAAAGGAGGCCTTGATCTCTGCGCCTATTCTCCAAGCTCCTGATTGGACACTCCCATTTGGGCTTATGTGTGATGCTTCGGATTATGCAGTGGGAGTAGTCCTTGGAAAAAGGGTTGAGGGAAGACCTCATGTGCTGCATTATAAAAGCAAGACTTTAACCGAACCTCAGCAAAACTACACCATCACTGAAAAAGAATTACTTGCTGTAGTTTTTGCTCTGGAGAAGTTTAGGTCTTATCTGCTTGGGTCTAAGGTGGTTATTTTTATTGATCATGCAGTAGTGAAACATCTCATTGCTAAGAAAGATTCTAAGCCATGACCGATTAGGTGGATCCTACTCCTTCAAGAATTTAACTTGGAAATACGTGAAAAGAAAGGAGTAGAAAATGTTGTGGCTGACCACCTGTCTCGCCTTCCTCTTAATGACTCTCTTTCTGGAGACATTCGCGAGACATTTCTCGATGAAACTCTGATGGCGATAACACCAACTTTACCTTGGTATGCAGACACTGTAAATTACTTGGTCACTGGACAAACTCCTGGCTCTTGGGATGAGCAAAAAAGAAAGAGATTCATTTCTCAAGAAAGATATTTTCATTGGGAAGAGCCAGAATTATTTAGAATTGGACAAGACCAAGTATTGAGATGTTGTGTACCTGAAGAGGAACAACAAAGTGTGCTGAGTTTTTACCACGAACTTCATTGTGGAGGACACTTTGGTGCTAAGAAAACTGCTTTTAAGGTTCTCCAGTCTGATTTTTGGTGGCCTTCCTTATTTATGAATTCTCATAATTTTGTTAAGGCCTATATTAGATGTCAACGGACTGGACCGATTGGGAAGAAGAATGAAATGCCTCAACATCCTATTCAATCTGTTGAAATTTTTGATGTGTGGGGAATTGACTTTATGGGCCCCTTCCCGTCATCCCATGGTTATGAATATATCTTGGTGGCAGTTGATTATGTCTCTAAATGGATAGAGGCCATTCCTACGCACACAAATGACCACTCCGTGGTTTTGAAATTTATGAAGGCCAATATCATATCTTGTTTCAGTTGCCCCAAGACTATTATAAATGATGGGGGACCTCATTTCCGAAACCACCACTTCAATCGGCTAATCAGGAGTCTGGGAGTGACTCACAAGGTCGCTACCCCTTACCATCCACAGACAAGTGGCCAGGTTGAAGTGTCAAATAGGGAGATAAAAAATATTTTGGAAAAGACCGTTAAACCTGATAGGAAAAACTGGTCCCAAAAGCTCGATGATGCTTTGTGGGCTTATTGAATGGCCTATAAGACCCCTTTGGGTACTTCTCTCTTTCGGATTGTGTATGGAAAACCACGCCATTTACCTGTTGAGTTGGAACATAAGGCACTTTGGGCTATTCGAAGTGTTAACATGGATTTAGAGAAGGTAAGTAAGGCATGACTTCTAGAATTAAGTGAGCTTGAGGAGCTGAGGAATGATGCTTATGACACATCTCAAGCTTATAAAGAAAGAACTAAGGTCTTGCATGATAAGCTTATACTTCGAAAGAACTTTGAGCCCAACCAACAAGTCTGGCTTTTCAATTCCAGACTTAAGCGTTTTCCTGGGAAGTTAAAATCTCGTTGGGATGGGCCGTACATAATCACCAAAGTATTTCCGCATGGAGCTGTGGAGATTAAAAATCCTTCCTCTTCAGCAACTCCCTTTATTGTCAATGGTCAACGGTTAAAATCGTACATAACTTTAGATGGCCATCTGGTTGACGAAGTGACTCTTGAGGAGCCTTAGCTCCTACCTTTCTCCACCTCAGGTAATATCTTCCTTTAGCTATTTTTGCTTTCAATGAGGACATTTTTTGAACCAAGAATGGGGGAGAGGACCTGAGGCATTTTGTTTATAGCATGCATATAAAAAAAAAAAGAAGTTTTGAGCTTAACTGGCTAGGTCCTGCATTCTTAAGCAAATCAGAACTCTAGGGTAGACTAAATTAATTCTAGGGTCAAACTTTAGAAGCTAAATGAGATACTAGGTTTAGACCTTTAGGGTCCTTTGTGGACTTAAAAACTTAAGCAGGAGTTAAGTTGCGAACCATTCCTCAAGAGGTTGAGGAAGGCAAGCTAGGGTTTGAGTTAAAAGGTGGGGTAGTACCTGGAGTCTTGTTCTACCTTTTGGTTTACGGGTGTTTGTAACCCAAGCATCCAAATTTCACACACTTGGTCTGGTAATTAACTTAATTTCTTTCTTTCTGAAAAGAGATTTGGTTCTCTTAGTTTTGACTTAGGAGAAGCTTGAAAACACATTTTGATTGGAAGAGTTCCCGCCGCAGGAGAGGTGGAGTATATACTCACCTTGAGGAAGCGATGATAACATATTACCTCCTCGACGCTTTCCTCTTAGGATATCCATCCTACTGGGGGAATGTAAGCGCATTGTGCTGTTCACGTACCATGAGCGGCTGTTGACGTGGTCTCGATCTTGTTTTAACAGTTAATTACGTAGTAGTATAGGTGATCAAGCGTTGTCAAAAAATAAAAGTTTTATTACTCGAAAACCTAAGTATCTGAGGTCGAACACAGGAAGCAATTGGAATTTACTACTAATCTCAAGAATGTAATTGAACACTTAATTACTCAAAACATAATTCAAATATAAATGCATGAGTTTAAAAAGCAAATTGTGGCAAAAAGAAGAATTTGGACGTCTGATCATAGGATCAGACGTCTTAAAAGTATGTTTCCCTTCTGATTTTCTTGTTCTTGTTATTCTGATTTTCTTCCTTTCTTCTTTGTGCTTCTTCTTTCTCTGCAGTGCCTTGCTTCTTTCTTCCTATTTTTTTGCAGTTTCTTTCTCTCTACAGGTCTTCTTCTTCTTTCTTGGATCTGTGGTTCTATTTTCCTTTTCCTTCAATTTCTCTTCTTCTTGTCTTTACCTTTTTCTTTATTTCTTCTTTCCTCTTCAGTTCTTCTACTCTTTTTCCTTCACCTCTTCCTTTCCTTCTCTTTTTCCTCCACAATGGCTTCCTTCCTTCTTCGTCTTTTCCTTTTCCAGCAGCGGCTAAGTGTTAGCTTCTTTTCTCCTGTCTGCCTTCCCTGCACAAACCACAAAGGAGCAAAACCTATCCCTCTACCCACACCCGTGCGTCTCTCTCTCTGTGTAAACCACTCTCAGCATGCTCTCCCTGAGCCGGGAAAATGGGTCGGATCGCTCGCCTAGGTCGAGGTGCACCGATGTGAGGGTGGTGCACGAGGAGTGCTCGGGGTAGTGTCGTGTCGAGTCTCCAGATCCGTAGGGTGAAGTCACGGATGAGGCGGTGAGAATAGGTGAGGGACCTCACCCCATGGGCGTTCTGAGGCAACGAGGCTATAACACAAAAATAATATAAGTCACTCCAGTGCTTTGTAAGTTAACGATGTGGGACTAATGCTCACTGCCTTCTCTTGCGCGCCTGCAGCAGACCATGCCTTCAATTCCCACAACTGCAGGCTTTGCGGCGTCGCTCGCTGGGTCAACTATCTTCGTAAGACCTGCCCAAGCTTGTTGGACCTAGAGCCCTGAAGAATTGCAGCCTGGAGCAAGTGCGGAGCTTCTTCGAGTCACCGCTAATGGTGGCCGGGGTGTGAAACCTGTCGGACATGAAAAGAGCCTCGTGGCTTAATCAAATCATCGGGGGACCTTCGCCATGTCACTGCGAAGGTGAAGAGCTAGGTGGCAGGCCGCGAGGCAGCCTAGGCGTGCGTGCCTAGGTTGCCCTATGGTCGGATGGATGGGTGTGTTCAGGGGACTATTGTGGAGGCGTAGAGGGTCTATAGATGGGCGGAGGTTATTCAATAAGGTGAGGCGGAGGTTATGCGATGGTCGGCGAGGCATGTGGGGCTGCGGAGCGATGGGAGCGTCTCACCGGAGGGTGGCCGGAGATGAGGAAGGTGGTGGTGAACAGCGGTGGTCGAGGGATGTTTGATGAAATAAAATGAGGGAGATGAAGGAGGGGATAGAGAAGAATAGTTTTAACCTAACTAAAGTGACGAAGGGGACGAGGAGGTGGCCAGAAGTACCAGCTATCGCCGTAGAAGAAAGCGCTCAGTGGAGGAAGACGGCGGTGATGACGGGGCTAGGGCATCTTGCACGGGTGTTGCACAATGTGGAGGAGGATGAGGAGGATGGCTCTACCACTAGTTTTGTGCCAGAGCGACGAGGAAGAGGAGGGGGGCTCACCGAAGGTCGCTGGACCCCTTGGCTGGAGAAGAAGAAGATGAATTTGGGGTGGAATCCCAGCCAAGTCGAGCTGAGGAGGTGCGATCGGAGTTCGGTTTTAATTTATAGGTGTTGGTCGTGCTTCTGGTGCGTGGAAGGCATGTCTTCTGCCACTGACGTCTCACTCGTGATGGAAGGTAATTAGATACCCAAATCTCTCATGCGTTCGCACGGAGATTGGGTGCAAATCAGGGGTTGTGATCGGGCTCAGATGGAAGGGGATTCCTCAGAGAATCTCCCTTCCATTTCTGGGAGGAGATCTCTGAGGGATCTAAGAGTATCCCCCCTATCTTCCTCTCCGGGGAAGGATTCCCTCCCCAATAATGGTGGAGGGACCTGATTGTAAGATTGGAGATGAAGCTAGGGGGTTTATGTGATGGTTTTCAAAAGATAGGGACCAAAATGTGATTGGGTGTACTAAATTGCAAAGTAGGTCAAGATGACCTGCCCGTAGGTCCAAATTTCGGTACAAATATAACTTGGACCTAAGGAATCCAATGGTAAAGTTGGATTTTATGTTTTACCACGTTTGACTAGAAATTTTGCATAAAAACCCAAATTAGGTTAATTGATGAGCTAGGACCCTAATCTATGTCAAACTAGGTTCCAAAGGCCAAATTGAATGTTCTACACCCTAGGGGATATATTTCCTTGAATTTTAGAGGGTTTACTTAATTTTTATCCTGATCGAAACCTTGTTGAATTAAGCGGGTCTATTTTAGGGTTACCAGATGTCATTTAATTCCTGGATTGCATGTGAACCACTTCTGATAGAATCAACCCACTTTTTATCTCATTTAGACCATTTGACCTATGTTTTGTCTCTGAGAAATCCCGTTTATGTACTGCAATGGTAAAATTGAAGTTTTAACCTTTATTTCATATTTTCTTCTTAGAACACTTATTCCTCCAATTAAGCCCTCTTCTAAGTCATGTAGGAGCTTTTATTCTCTTTATTAGGCCAAAATGGGCTAGCTATGGCTCCTGATGAGGCTCTCATCAGCGGCCCTATCTCGAAGTGTCGATTGCCAAAGCCCTGAATTCACTTAAGAAATCCATGGGCGATACTATCTCGAAGTGTCGATTGCCAGGAGTTCTTGAGGTCGTTATGGGCGGTGCTATCTTGAAGCATCAAAAGGCAGGCACCCTTCGAGGTATGGTAATGGGGACAATGAATCCGACACAGACAATGTTAATAGCTGATCTGAGGTTAGACTTAGAATAATTAAACAAAAAAATATATATATATTATTCAAAAAAAAAACTTTTTCCTTTAACTCAAATAACTCAGACTAATGCATAGGCACGGATGCTTTAATCTTAGGGATTAATAAACCTTAGGGTAGAGTCAGAAATCAAGGAAACTTGTGCCTACAACTCATCTTTAGCCGACCTAGTCTGTAACTTAGCAACTAGTTGGGAACCTTGGGTCTAGAGTCTGAACTTAATATGTCTCTGAAAGAAGATCAATTGGGTTGACTAGTCTACTTGGAGTGCTAGGTTTCACTTAATTTTGCTAGGGACTAGCAAAAACTAGTCATGGGGGTATTTGATTAGCCCATATTTGTGGGCTATTTAAGTATTTAAGTGCCTAGATATTAGGTTAATTCTAACATTTATTTAGCATAAATTAGGATGTAAATAGATTAATTCATATTTCTAATTTAATTATATAATTCATGCATTGCATTCATATTTTAAATACATTTAGAATTAACTTAGAATTGCATTCATTTAATTAGTTAACCAATTAGGTGCATTGCTTGTATTAATTTAAGTTAACATAAAAGTTGAGGGTTTGTATATACATAACCATAATATTTTAACAATATCTTTTATTCTTCTTTTCAGTAACGGCTTGGCCGCCGCTGCAATGCCATCTGCTGCACTAAAGCCTACATTCATGGATTAGCGGAGAAGGTGGATCTGCTCCCGCCTCTCCATTCAAATTCGTGCAGGCGGCTACAAAAAGAGGAGAGAGGCTGCCGAGTGGGCAGGCCTCCATCCCAACAATCCACACTGTGCAGAGAGTCCATCTCATCCATTTCACTACTGTCGGCCTCAACCGCGGCGACGAGCCTCCACCACTGTGGGCGTGTGGTGTGACAGGCCACACCGCCATCCGGAGATCGTCCATATTACTGTGATCACCTCGCAGTGCACCACCTTCGCCATCATCACCAACAACCTGCACAACCGCTACTGCAATTTCACTCAGTTAAGACATCCGAGAAGTTTCCTGGATGTCTGAAGTTTCGACTTCCCCCACTCTAGCAGCAACCACCCTTGCTGCACTTCACCTCCAGCACCAACCACCAGCCCTCGCCTGCATCACCTCCAGCGCCAACCGCCTTGCAGTCTCATGCTCATCCTACTACACAAGACCACCTTCAAGCCATCTCCAGCCTGCAGTGCACCCGCTCACTCCTCGTCGCGTGCTGCATCGACTCAAGCACACCACCTGCAGTAGCATTGCCCTCCAGCAGGTGCGCGTTCGCCAGTGCTTCAGCGTGCTCATCTACAGCGCCAAGCCCACACCCGCTACTTGTAGCGCGCCTGCCAGCAACCTTCAACGTGCTGAACTCCCATGCGCTCGCTCCAGCGTGCCTGTGCCTACCATCTGCAGTGCCCCCCGCCACCATCTGCAGCGCCTCCACCAGAGCGTGCACCCGCATCACCTTTAGCGCACTCAACTCCTGCGCATCCGCGACAGCAGTGCCCACGCGCACCACCTGCAGCAACGGCCGCACGCGCACAGCCGCCCCTCCAGCAGGTGCAACCACCGTCAAAGGCCACCTTCGCCAGAGCTCTGTCTAGCTGGCTCCGGCCACCGTGCGACTCACCACCACCACCGCTGCGAAGCTCTCGGTCCAAAGAACTTCCTCAGAGCTTCCCACCTCCAGCCATTCATTCCTCTTCGTGCACAACCAAGGGGAAGCAATCCCCTATTTTGCTACAATACATGCCCCATTAAAAATTAAATTTTCTGCCATTGTCATCTTTTAATGATATTTTATTGAATCTGCATTGCAAAAAATATCCTCTAGTTGTTAAAAATTGCCATTTCAGCATTTCTGCTTGATTCAACCTTAATCTGAAGGCAAATTTGGCTTGATTCTCATCTAAACTGACTACGAACAAACATTTTTAACCAGTGTAAATTTAAATACGTCATTGCCTCCCTATGGATACGACTCACTCTTCTACGAGTGGTTATTTTTAATTATTGATTAGTCGATTTTTCCACCACATAAAACTACAAACGACTTTAAAGCGAACAATCGACTCGTCACATAGCATCTACAGATGCGAGATCACTACAATCCCACGGTAGTAGTGATCAAACTTATGGTGCAAATCCCGGATGGAGGACTTGACACTGAATTAAAGCCAAATCTAATCAATGTGATCCCCAAATTTCACGTCTTGAACTCTAAGGTTCCTTTCCAACACATTAAGCAGTTGAAACATATGACCTAGACCTTTGGACCACCTATTCAAAACTGGGACATCCTGATCATGAAGATGTTCTCTTTTCTTATAGATAAGTCTACCCATTGGTATCAAACCCTAAATCAACAGATCAACACATGGGAGGAACTCCAATTTGAATTCTTGAAGAAAATTTTCCCAATTGGTCTCACTAATGCCTTGTGGCACCAAATCACTCATTTCACACAAAATGCGGGAGAACCACTTCATGAGGTATGGGATTGCCTTTTAGATCTCATGCAGAAATGCCCTCAACACGAAGTTCCTAAATGGGAACATGTCTAGTCTTTTTTCCAAGGACTTCGTGAGGACATTAGATTATTTGTCAATGCAACCTATGGTGGCAACATAATTGGTCTACAAGAAGACAGTTTCAGAAATTCTCGAGAAAATGTGTGAGAACTCCATAAACAATGAGTCATGGGTGTGTTCAACTGGAAGACCATCCGCGCATTGACAAACACACGAGGGGCACATGAGACACGCGACCTATCTGCATCTGTCGACTTGGAGTTGGTGGCTGATAAACATCAGTTTATCATCATTCTTATTCTCTAAAAGAGATCTAGCTCTTAGGGTTTTAACTCTGAGAATCGATTTTCAGGTTGCATTTAGGCATTTACTTAGGATAGGCATGCATTGCATTTTATTGTATTTTTGATGCATTTACCTGAGTGTTAGGGATAGGCAGATAGTTAGATCACATAAAGCCTTGGTACTCTGGAAGGCATAACATGAAGGAGAAGCCCATATCAGCTAGATCCAGTACATCCTAGCTGGATCCCAACTTATTCTAGCTAGATCCTAGCTTATTTTAGTTGGATCAACTCATCCTTAGCTCCATTCATCTCATCTTAGTTGAATTGTAGATCAAGCTAGTTCACCTCAACTCCATTCAACTCACCTCAACTGGATGGCAACTCAAACTAGCTCAAAGAAGTTGATCCTAGTTCCATTCTAGGTCCTCTATCTTAGAACAATTCACTAGAAGTCAACCTCACTAGGGCTAGCTACTGCCATAAACTATCTAGACCTAGTCAGCTAAAGAAGTCATCAACCAGCTCAGGCTAGCTCCTAAAGGCTCAACTCGGCTCAGCTTAGTTGAGTTGACCTACTTGACCTAAGTAGCTACTCCAGCTATTTAGGTAATCTCTGGGAAGACCAGACCCAGCTCACCTTAGTTCAAATTAGAAGAAAGCCAGCTAAGATTAGAAAAGAACTAGCTAGCTAAGCTATCTCCTAGAAAAGAACTAGCTAGCTAAGCTAGCTACTGATCTCCACTTTAGCTCTCTTCAGCAGATATTAGCTTCAATGCTATTTTTTCCTGCTACCTTCAGCTCCTTTCCTCTAAAACCCTAGCTCCCTTTGCCTCCTTTTTCACTCATCTATTAGCTAAGCTAGCTTAGATAGCTTAGCTTAGCTAGTACACCTCCATGGCACCAAAACCTACGACCCTACTACCTAAGCTCCACCAAAAAGGCCACCTAATCCTACTTCATTTTGGTGCCAACTATCCCTTCCATCACCACCCTACATCAACCATAAAAACCCATCTCCACTATTTTTTCCCTCCAAAATCAACACCTTCTAGAAGGTATTTTTGTAGAGAAAACCAAGGCACCTCTTCATTTCCCTCCCATTTTTCCCTTCAAAAGTATCCAAGCACCCTTTCATTTCCCTCCAAAAAGGATCATAACCACCCCCCTTCCCATCCTACAAATACCATACCCTACCACCACATAATTCCCATCCTCCCTTAGTTTAATTTCTACCCATATCCACCTGCACCTAAGGCCAAGGAAAAAGGAGAGAAGAAGATCAAGGGGGCAACCTACCCGCCCCCCTTAGTGCCTTCTTCCTCTCTCTTCCTCTCCCATGTGCCACGCCAAGGAGGAGGAAAGTTTTACATAGGAAGGATAGCCAAGCAAGAAGAGGAGCAAGGTGGTTGATGCCCACCTTGGAGGAAGGATTGGAGGAATATCAACTTGAAGGCAAGTAGGAGATATTTTCAAGCAGGGGAGCTGCTGTGCTTGGAGCAAGACCTACCTCTTCCTTCATTATCTTTGGAGGACATTATTCTTCTTCTTTATCTTTCTTCATTCCTGTATTAGCTAGTGTTGTACTTGTTTTTATGTAACAAGCATTCTGCTACACTTCACTTAGTTGCTAATAATACAAGTTTTCAACTTTGCCTTCCAATTTCCTATTTTACGTTTAGTGTGTTTCTCATGCTATTAGAATTTTAGTGTACCACTCTTATCTTCTAATTATCCTAGGTGTACTTGCCTCGGGTGAGCTTAGAAGTGAGGGTTTCATTTTTATCACTTTAGAATAGTTTATAGGCATACCTTTAGCGTTGTTCGTCTTTACTTTTCAAGTGCCCGATTATTTTAAAAACCCTAGAAATAACAAAATTGAAAATACAAAAAGACAAGTGTGGATTTGAGAGTTGAGAGAGAGAACCATTTCATGTGATTAACAATTTGACCTCCTTGGATGACCCTAGATACTCATCCTATCTAGGTATTGTAAACTTTAAGAGTTGATCGATTTTACGTGTTTCAACAATAAAAACCTGCATTTATAAAATCACTTAAAATCCATATCAGTGGTTGGTCACCTGGATAAAGTCGCCATCATCGAGAAGAAGGTAGACAAATTGACTCGACACCTACAAAGAGCCACCTCTTCACTGCAAAACACATATACACATGATGACTCTACATATAATGACAATAATTGTATCAATTAGAGTCAATTTCGTGGGAACATGTTCATTAATGTCATATTATAGTGGGCTTGGGAACATTGCATGCAATTGTGTTATTCCTGCATTAAGATTGATTATATTTAATGTTTAACGGCAATGTGCACAAGTGCATATTGAAATAAGTCTCAGATGAGCAATTGGACCACACAGATGGATTTGGATCGACGAACGGAGTACAATGGAATCAAAATCAACCGAGTTCGACCCCCGTAGCTCCCGCAACAAGTCCAAGAAGTCCTGACCATTGATCTCATATGGCACTTATCAGTGCCTCACACCCGATGAAGGCCTTTCAGCGACGCCTCTCCACCGTCAGATGAAGATCTAATGGTCGACGTCGCGTGCATGTTTGCGACAACGCATGAGGTTTGCATAGCAGGCGGAGCTGCACTAGTAAGCAAGCAGTGAGCATTCAAAACCCGCTGTGCCTCCAAATCCTCTTAAGAGCACACTTCAATCAATTAGAGTTATTCGATCACAAGCGAACAGGTCTAATAGAGGCTTGTTTGCACCTCAAAACACGCCTATAAGAACGCCTTCTTATGCTATTTTCTAGCATTAACTATGTATATTATAATCCTATAGTCGCATTTGTAAAAACGCTTGCATGCATGCATTTAATTGAGAGGAGAAGAGAATGGAATAAATGGCTTGCATAATTATTTTTTTTATCAAGTGTTTCTTTGCAAAAGTCCCTTCTCTATTTTTATTTTCATCTTTCTTTGTTCTCTTCCCGCGGCTGCAACTCCTCCCGCAGCCGCATGCAACGCCATGCGCCTCTCCCTGCTGTCCTTCCCGCGCCTCTCCCTGCTGCTGCCATGCCTCCCCACCATGCTCTCCTCCTCTATAAAGCCGCAGCTCTTCCTCGCGACGAGGAGGGGGCAGCGGCTGAAAAACGCCACGCTGCAGTCCACCACCTTCCTCGCCCGTTCTCCCCTCCCATACGCCGGCCCTCCATCGAGGAGGCACCCGACGAGCAGGAGAACCCACTGTGGTGTTCACCACCACAGTGGGAACACCACCGCCCAGCTCTTCAACGAGCAGGTGGGCATGGTGTTTTCTTTTCTCTTCGTTTTCATCTCCACGCCATTGCTGCCGCTTCAAGGTCCGAAGCTTGAAGCAGCAGCAGCAGCAGCCCAGCGGCAACAGCAGCAGCAGCAGCGACCCCCGCCTCCTCCGCAACCTTCCCCGCAGGCGCGCAACCCTCCGCGCGCGCCTGCAGGCCCGTTCCCCGTCTCCGCCTCTGCTCTGTCGCCTCTGCAATTCCACCCGCGACAGGCCGCTGCGCGCACTGCAGCGGCCGACTACGGCCTCGCGCCGACCCCCGCGAACCTCTGCAACCCTCCGCGACCGACTGCAGACTCCCCGCCGCCCTCTCCGAGCACGCCATCGCCCGCTCTCCTTCCTCGCACCCGGCCTGCAGACGCCTCACCTTCTCCGCGCGAAGACGCGCCTGCATCCGCGATCTTCAGACGTCCGCCTCCGCCTTCAGATGACGTGGCGTCAGACGTCCGCCGCCGCGAGCAGACGCCTTAACTCGCTGCCATCGTCCGCGCTCGCGATCTCTCCCACCCGCTCTTTCTCTCTCTGGCGCTCTCTCTCTCTCCACCGATCTCTCCCGCCCGCTCCCTCTCTGTCTGCCGCTCTCTCTCTCTCACGTATTCTCTATCTCTCTCTCTCTCTCTCTCTCTCTTTTTTCACTTACACCAACACACACACACCCATTCACCGACACACACACACACACACTCATAGTAACATATATACATACATATATATATATATATACATATATCTATATATATATACTTATATATACATAGTATATCTATATAGTTATGTATACATACATATAATATAATATATATATACATATACATATATAATATATATATATATACACATACTCATATACATATATATATATATACATATCTATATACTTATACATATACACATATATATATACATATATATCTAGATACATAAATACTTATATACATATATATATATATCTATATAGTATTATATATATATACTTATATACATATATACATAGCTATATACATATATACATACATACATATATATATATATATATATACACCTATATATATATATATATATCTATATATATCTATACATATATACTTATACATTTACATACATACATATGTACATATATTTTCACGTTATTTACTATACGCTGTATCGCGGGAATATTTGCACCAGTTGCTGATATTCTGCGATACAGCGTGTACAGAAAGCGTGGACACATCCATCCTCCATCCACACTCCACGCGGCACCTAGTCGTGTTGGTTGCGTCTCTCTAGACGTCGACTGACTCGACATAGTGCTACACTCCATCGTCACCTCCACCCCCACCCCTTTATATATATACTACATATAAATATATATTTATAGCTACTATATTTACTTTCTATCTGTTAGCTTCCTTCTTAGTAAAAAGATAAAAAAAGGTATAAAAGTGAAAAGATAATCTTTGATTTGCAGGTACCCCCGTCTTGCAAGTAGCAAGACGTGTTTTGAAACTCTGTTTTGGCTAAAAGCCAAGGACACAATTTTGAGGGTGTGCCTCAAGAACAAGGATTATCAGAAAAAAACCTAAATAAGAAAAATACCAAAAACAGAATAAACGAACAGAAGAGACGTGTTTTAAGGAAAACGTAGAAACTCGACTTGAACCCCACTTCCCTGAGTTCGACCCTGGGCCTAAAAGTGACAAGATAAAATCAATTAGGCCAGGTTAAAAATTTTGTAAAGAGATGGTTAGGTCTGAATTAGGTTAACCACTATACACATTTCAATGATAAAAATATCATATTAACAACCTATCCGGGCTGACCCAACAAGGCTACGTGCTGTAGCCAAAGGCGCTCAATGAATCCACATGCACCCCAACGCCTGTGCCGACGCTCGATCAAACGCGCACCCAAGGCATGATCTGAAGGGTGATCTTGCACCCAATCTCAACCCTTTCATGTAGATTCGATGGCTGAGCGTGTGCCCAGATGTCGTAAAGTAGCGTGGGATCTCAGTGGCTCATCTTGACCATCAATGAAGCATCAGATGGCTCACCTTCATCCACATGCAACAGCCGCGAGCGCCAACGAGAACATGAGCTAGGTCCTTGTGGCAGGTCTTCAGCGACGTTTTAAATGTCGCTGTTGACCCATGCACACAAACTTACCCTCCTACACCACTATATAAGGACCTATCCCCCTCCACATTTTACCTTCTTCTACCTAGCAATTCTCCCACCTCCATAGAGATTCAAGGAAGGTCTCGAAGCTGTTAAGCCGCTGACGGAAACCCCTCCACTGCCGTTGCTGCGTCGCCTCTCCATTCAGCTACTAGTTTCTTTAGTTTGATATTTTTGTTGCTTTAAGCTTTCATCCATCATTTTAGTTGTAAAACTATTCTGATTATGCAATATATTATCTTCTGTCATCATGTCTTTGCTTCTTTCATAGCTAGCCATTACGCACTACCATCACAAGTTTATAACCCTACCTCTCTCTCTTTCCCTGTCTCTCTTTCTTTCTCTCTATTTTTGCAAGTGAATCAAAAGACGTATTTTTGTGACACCTTTAAGTGATAAAATGATCCGATTTCATGCCTCCTTGAGATTGACACTCAGACTCACGTACGATTATTTCATTTAAAGTTGATGTGGTAAACGTACGCCACAACAAACAAATTAACCTAACACGTTTCCTGACATCAATTTTTGGCACTGTTGCCGGAGAGGCAATGGATCTTTTATTCACTTTCATTTCCTTGGGAATTATTCATACTTGTGCTATCTAACTTTCCTTTCTCTCTTCTTCTTGATTGCAGGAATCTTCTACAATGGAAATGGAAGGAGAGTAGAACGGATTAGATCAAAGGAAGCGCAAGAGAAGACCGCCATCAACTTGAAGGTTTGATATCTTGTCTTCCCATGATCCAAAGGTAACCCTTCACCTCTGAACCAAGTAAAAGATTTAAGTGGTGGTGCTCTAAAAGGAACCCTCTCTTTTGTTTGTTGAAGGAAACACCACCACTAAGTTCTCAACACCGTTAATTTCGCAATACTATTTTTTGAACTCAAGTTGAGCACACAATTAGAGGACCCTTAACACCTATAAAAAATTGTTTAAAAAATTTAAAGGTGTTCCTTCTACTGAGAGAACTCCACCTAAAATTTCAGAGCCAAATGCTTTGTGATTTGGCCGTGAAAAATTCTCTACTGGAAGTGTGCAAGGTTGTCCTAATTTCTGGTGATCTATAGATTGTTTCTATTGGTACTTACTCCAAGCAACTTGGATTTGTAAGATTTTTATATTTATGGAAAACTCTTGAAATTCTCTACATTTCCTATGAAGACTATTTCTGCATTTGAAGAAGATTAGTGCTTGTTCTTATTCAATTACTAAACATGCGCACTGAGCTAGAGGTTCTGGATAGATTGACCCCCTCTTGGATAAATGTAAATTGGGGTGGTCTATCATTTCCTAAAAGTTTTGAAATTAATTTTGTTAAAAAGCTCATTCAATTTTGGTCAGGATAGGGTCATTTCTTGCTTTGATTTGACCCTTCTTGATAAAGTCTTAAATAGATTCATTATAAGTTGACGCCCTAGGATCTTCCACACTAGGGTGCTTTTAACTTCATAGTCAGACAATAGGCCCTAAAGAAAATCAATCTTAACCAACCATGCGACAACATCTTTGTGCCTTGATTGAATCTATAAATAAGGGAATCCTAAAATCCAACAAAGCAAGGTTCAAATTCTAAAAGCTGTTCATCACAATCATGCTTGATAAAGAACATTTGTTTTGGCATTGGGTCCTTGCACCTGATTATGCAGATAGCTCAACTAGAATTTTTAAGGGCATCAACCCCCACCTAACACCCTTCAGTTAATCCCTGAGCACAAGCACTGACCTGACCCTAAATTAAAATTGAGTAGAAGTTGGCCTTAGGGTTCATTGAGTTTGTTTCAGGGTATTTTTCCTGAATGCATTGCAAATTAGTGACGTCTGCTTGCTCCAAAGTTGCTAAGTTGGGAGGCCCAATTGTGAAATGACTTAAGTAGGGGTTTGGCATAATTAGCAGCCTTCGGGACATGCTCCCGCTGCTTCGCCTTCCCAACTTTACCACCTTCAGGAGTAAGGAAAACATTGAATTCATCGTGTGGTCAGAATTTACTTCTAAAGCATAGGTCACCTTGGTCTACACTATAGGGCCTAGATTTGTTTGCTTATTTGTGCACACACCATTCTCGCATCTGTTTCCCTTCGCATCCCTCCTTGTTCTTCTCTAGTATATGCGTGGAGGGCGATCACTTCATCTTGAATTGGTTGCTTTATATAGAGAGGCTAGGAGGAGACTTGATTTTTCAAGTGGCAAGACTGAGGAATTGGCCAACCCAGTAGTTGAAGTGGTTAAGGGCCAACCTCAACCCGATGCCATGGCCATGATTCAGGCTCAGATTACAGCCAAACATCAACTTCAGCAACAACAGATCCATACCATCATGCAAGCCATACACCGATTGTAGAACCCTCAAGGGCAACCCCATTGAACCCACCTAACCCACCACAACACCTTGAGGGCCATCCAAGGCCTCTCCTTGATTTCTACGATCCATTTTCCATCTATGTTGAACCATACCTTAGGGTCTCCAAAGGGGGAGATGATTTTGAGGTAAAGCCAAATGTCCTTAGCTTGATTCAAAGCCATTTCCATGGGAGCTCAAATGAAGACCCTTTCCATCACCTGGAAGACTTAGATTGGATTGCACGGATGATAAAACCAAGGAACATCTATTTAGACATTGTTTTAATCAAGATGTTCCCGTTATCCCTAAGAGACGAAGATTTTCATTGGCTTAGAACCTTAGGGACACCCATCTCCACTTGGGAGAAATTAAGGCATGCTTTTCTTAAGAAGTTTTTCCCCATAGGAAAGACTAATGCCCTTTGAAGTGCTATTACTACATTCACCCTACAAAGTGAAGAGCAATTCAATGAGGGTTAGGAATGATTCAACGAATTATTAAGGAAATGCCCACACCATGAGGTTTAGAGGTGGTAATTGGCCTAGATTTTCTACCATGGTTTTGACAACAACCTTAGGAATTTCGTGGATGCCTCATGTGGAGGCAATTTTCTGAATAAGGATGAGGAAAGTGTGTTCGAGCTCTTCGAGTCAATGAGTGAGAACTTGCTTAATAATGCCTCCATGATCCAAGTTAATCGATCCAATCAACCCCGTGGTGGGATTTAGGAGGTGCAAACTAAATTTTGGTTGGTTGACATGGACATTATAGTAAAGAAATTGGATCAGGTTGAGTTAGTGGATAAGAAAATTGATAAGCTACTGAACTAATCCCGAACCCCATTGCGGAACTTCTCCCTAACGAAGGGAGCACACAATATCGACCTGGTTCAGCCTATGAACCAAGTGCACCTGCACCAACCCCTAGCCATGTTCCAGGGAGGGACCTTTGCTACCTCAAACCCTGATTATTCTTTCCCCTCCCCTTCGGTATCTTCTACTTATGAAGATGCCCATGCCATCCAGGGATATTCCAAGCATAACCCTTTCACCAACACTTAAAACCCTGGATAGCGCAACCACCCCAATTTTTCCTGGTCGAACCAAAAACAAAACCAATTCCAGAACCAACCCAGGCCACACCCTCCCTCTTATCAGCAAGGTCCACCTGCTAGACCATCCTATTACTAGAATAGGGTGGCTTCTGGTAAGTCAATTTTCGCTTTCGAATAATGTATTAAGATGATTTGTCATTGTCAGATCAAAGTGGTGGAAAGCCACTTAACAAAATAATTAAAATTAAAATTAAACCACTCACAGAAGAGCGGGCCATGTCCATAGGGAGGCAATGACTTATTTAAACTCTTTATTAGGTCAAATCAAGTTCGCTAAACTATTCGCCAGATCAAACAATGCCTGTGTAGCTCTGAAAGTAAACCTTAAATTTATGGACAAGTCAAGGGGTGTTAATGTAATTTTTACATCAAAAAAAGTATCCATGTGCAAGGGTATGCCATAAACTATTCAATAGTCATACATGTGCAAAGTGACTCCCCACCTCCCCATCAGGAAGAAAAAGAAAAACCAAAATCTCAAGACAGGATCCCTTTCCCACAAGCTCTCTACCCCACCACCAACAAGAAAAAGAAATCTGAGCCCACTATAGAAGAACTCATGGATCTATTTGGGCAAGTTCATATCAATATCCCTCTCCTAGATGCCATTAAATATATACTTGCCTATGCTAAATTTTTAAAGGAGATTTGTACTCTTAAAAGGCAGGCCAAAAATCTGCGACAGGTGCATCTTTCGGAAACAGTAAGCTCTATCATACAGAGTAAGCTGCCTCCTAAGATGAAAGATCTGGGGGTGCCTTTAATTTTTGTAATTATTGATGACACTACATTTAATCACACCCTCCTTGATCTTGGTGCCTCAGTAAATATTATTCCCACGAGTTTATTCGAAGAATTTCATATCGGTGAATTAAAACCCGTCGAGGTTACCCTGCAATTAGCCGACCGATCTACAATCAAACCTCATGGGATTGTCGAGGATGTATTAGTCAAGGTCCAAAATTGTGTCTTCCCCACAGACTTTCTGGTTCTTGACATTGAGGCACCCGAATCATTACTGGACTCCCCGATAATCCTTGGATGCCCCTTTTTGGCCACTACAAAGGAAATATCAATTGCCACACAGGCAAAATGGATATCACCTGTGCAGGCCAAACTATCACTTTAGATATTTTTAAATCCTCCAAGAGATTCCATGATGATAACTTGTTTGAGGGCTCAGATACTGAAATTTCCAATATGGTGGAGGAGACAATGTTAATAGATACCCTTACTGACCATAATTTTTTTAAGGACTCTGATTCAAACTCAGTGGTCAGCGAAATCTGTGATCCGAAAACTTGTCTTGCCTCCAAATTAATTCCTGATAACCCCCTAACCCACCCACTATTCACGCACCTAATTTTTCCACACTAACTCACCATTCCTTCCCCGACCCCTTTCTTACGGACCTGCCACCAACCCCACCCGAGTTTGGCACCCAACCTGAATTAAAACCATGGCCAGACTCGGGCCACACTTATCAATTTCCATCTCACTTTGATCCCAATATTATTTCTAATCAATTTTCTAGGGATCTAGATGAAGACACCTCTTTTGCAGGCATCCAAGTGTCCAATTATTTACATGATTTTCCATCTTCTGTTCATACCTTCACGCCTGGCTGAATGGCATAAAAGATAGCACTGGATGGTAGGTAACCCATCATTTTTTCTTGCTTTCCTTTTTTTCTTCTTTTTCCAGGTTTTGTTCATCCTAAACCCGACCGTTCTTCACTAAGGTGATCCCTTTTCCCTCCTAATGCATGAGGACATGGCATATCTTAAGCATTGGGGGGTGTTTTTAAATTGTTACGATCGATTTAGGACATTCAAAACCAAAAAACATGCAATTTTCTTTAATTTATTTCCGGCTTGCATACCCAAAAAAAAAAAATGTTGAAAACTTTTTGAGGAAAAAAATTTTGAAATCAGGACTAAGGTCAAAAAATTCACCTCTGGTACAATGGGATTTAATCTTTAACAAACTGAGCATGAGGATATGGATTTGATCATTAGAATTTCAGGATCTATTTTAGACTAGATCAGATATCTTTCTCTAAAATCCCACCTGAACTCATGATAGTTCAGGTGACTTGATCCTATTTTGTAATATGGAAAGTATTTGACTTAGTTTCTGATTCAAAAACTTGCGGGTCTCAAGAAACTTCTTGTGTCAATTTTCACACACAAGCCAACACTTAAAAACAACTAAAAATTTGAAAAACTCCCTTGTTTGGATTTAGTAAAAGTCTGAAGCAGATCATTGGTTTGAGTTCCCACCACCGAGAAGAAGGAAAATACCTTCTTTGAGGATGCGATGTCAACATGTTACCGCCTCGGTGCTGCTCTATATCTATATTTCATATCTTTAGACGGAGCATTAAAGTGCATTTCCACAGCTCAAGTGTCTTGGACGGTGCTCTACCTATAACGTCGGAGTAGGAGCTTGAGTTTGCTTGGAGCGCCCCTTTTCACCGCATCGTGTTTGGGGTTGTGAGCTCCTGGGTGGTGTCATGGACAGTGCTATCCCGAAGTACTGGCACCAGAGACCCTTCGAGGAATGGTAATGGGAATGATGATCCCGACACATCTGTTGTAAGACTAAGCTAAAAATAAATAAATAAATAAAATAAAATAATAATAACACATCCTCATAAATGTTGGCTTTTCACAAGCACAGACACAAGATTTTAAAGGAATTTGCAAGTTGCGAATCAGATTCATGAGCCAAAAAAATCCTAAAAAATAAACATTTCAAGTCATCTGAATTAACAAGGGGTTAATTTGTGAATTTTCTGGAGGATATATTGATCACGTTCTGTCTAATGGTTAGATCCAAAAAAAAAAAAACAAATCCTGATGATTATCTTCAACAAATCCCATACCTCCTGTGTTTTAATCTACCAAGGTCCCTTAATCTCTTTTTCTCCTCAAAAGTCAAAAAATTAGATTTCCCAAAAATTCTGTTTTCCAAAAAAAAAAATTTTAAGTTTTGCTAAGAGACTAGCAAAAGATAAGCATGGGGGTGTGATAAATGCCAGTTTATCATCATTCTTACGCTTTAAAACTAACCAAGCTCTTAGGATTTTACTCCGCAAACAGGTTTTTGGGCTGCATTTAGGCATAAATTAGGATAGGCATGCATTGCATTTTTATTGTCATTTTAATGTGTTTTTGTGAGTGTCAGGGATGTACTGATGCATAGATCCCTAAAACTCTATCACTCAAGAAGGAAAATGGTGAAGGAGAAGCCCAGACTAGCTGGAACCCAGCTTGATCCAGCTCACCACAGCTGAAACTTAGCTTACTTGAACTAGGGTTAGCTCATCCCAGCTCCATTCAGCTAATCTCAGCTGGATGGCAGCTCAAGAGAGTTCACCTTAGCTCACCCTAGCTCAAGTCAGCTCAGATCCAGCTCAACTTAGCTGAGTCTAGCTCATCTCAGCTCCCACTAGTTCACAGGGAGCTCTAGCTAGCTCAGCTGAGTTGACAGGAGTTCACCCAGCTCAGATCCAGCTACATCCAGCTCCACTCAACTCCAGCCAGCTGAAGAAGAATTCAACTCAGCTCAGGAAGCTCAAGTCCAGCTCCCAGGGACTCAGGTTAGCTCATCTAAGTTAAGCTAAGCTACCTTAGCTGCCTCAACCAGTGTGATTCTCCCCAGGAGCACCAGACCTAGCTCACCTCAGCTCATTTTGGTAGAAGCTATCTCACATTAGCTTGGCTTAGCAACTAGCAAAGAACTAGGAAGCTAAGCCAGCTAGAGTAGCCCCATGCCAGCCTCTTCAGCATCAGCCAGCTCCAGCTCCAGACTTCTCCTCCTCAGCTCCTTCCTCCAAACCCTAGCTCCAACACCTTCTCCTCTACTCCACCTTTAGCTAAGCTAGCTTAGCTTATCTTATCTTAGCTTAGCTTAGCTAACAACCAACTCCTTGGCCATCCAATACCTTAAAAATCAACCCTAGCTAGCTCCACCAACTCAAGCCTACCTAAGCTAGCTACCCTACTTAAGTTGGCGCCACCACCTAGCCACCCCTTCACCCCATTATCTCCACCAAAAGACACCTCAAGTTGGCGCCAAAAACTAACCCTAACCACCCGCATTTTGGCGCCAACTTTCAGCCTCTTCATCCACCCTACACCTACCCATATAACACATCCTAGCCATCCACATAACCCCCTTCTAGAACCTTAAGGTGGTGCCACCTAATAGCCTTCTAGAAAGCCCATTTTGGCGCCAACACTAAGGGGTGTCAACACCCATACTACCCCCTTTGTGTCCCTTAAGGTGGCGCCAACTCTCCTTGGCCATGGGATCTCCAACCACCCCCATCAACTCATCTTGGCCATCCAATTCAAAGGTCACCATAGCCCCCTCCCTATTCTATAAAAAGCCACCACCTACCACCATTTTGGGGCATCCTCCCTTAGTATATTTTTCTACCTAAACCACCTATCCCTACGGCCAAGAAGAAGGAGTAGAGAAGGAGATTAAAGGGGCACATTACCAGCCCCTTTGGTGCCTTTTTCTCCCCACTCTCTTCAACTTGAGCCACGCCAAGGAGGAGGACTCTTCCACTTCAAGGAGGACGGCCAGGAAAAGGGGAAGGAGTTAGGGTGGATGTCCACCCTTGGAGAGAAACTTAGGGCACGCCCCCCTAGGGCTTGCCTTGGAGGACATCACCTTGGAGGAGCATTGCAAGGAAGGAGTTGAAGGACTCTTTTCAAGATTGGGAGCCACCAACCTTGGAGCAAGAAGCCCTCTTCTTCACCATCTATCAAGAGGATTTGTGTTTTCTTTTCTTATTTGCATTTTTCTAGTAGTACAAGCTTTTCTCTACTAGGCCTTTTGTAAAACACTTTATCAATTATCTAGTTGCCTTCTTTGCATTTCTTGTTTGCATTTCTATTAGCTTATTTTCAGCATTCTTCACTCCCTCTCCCTAATTATTCTAGGCCTCCACTTGCCTAGAGTGAGCTTAGGGAGAGGCTCTACTTGCCACATAGAAGTAGTATTTAAATTGAAGTGTAAATCACTTTTCCCGCCATCAGTTCGCATGTTGCCTTAGCTTATAAACAAAAAAATGATATATTGAAAAAAATACCAAAAAGAAAGTTGAGATTTATATTCCTAGCAAGAGAATCAATTTTGCAACCATATTGCCTCCTTGGACGACCCTAGATACTTCCCTATCTAGGATTATAAATTTAAGAGCGAAAGCGGATTTACGCGTTACAACGACCTAATTAACAAACCGTGTAAAATCGCTTTCACTAGCTCCACCAACTTAAGCCCTACCTAAGCTAACTATCCTACTCCAAGTTGGCGCCACCTCTTAGCCACCTCTTCACCCCATCATCACCACCAAAAGGCACCAATTTTGGTGCCTAAACCTCACCCTAACTACCCTCATTTTTGGCGCCAACATCCACCCGCACATCCACCATACACCTAACCCTACAACCCATCCTAGCCACCCACCTACCCATCTTTCTAGAACCCTACTTGGAGCCAACTTCAAGGGGTGCCACCACCCATAACCACCCCCTAAGTGTCCCTTGGGTTGGTGATTAGCCCATAGTTGTGGGCTATTTAAGTATTTAAGTGACTACACATTAGGTTAATTCTAACATTTATTTAGTATAAATTAGGATGTAAATAGATTAATTCATAGTTTTAATCTAATTACATAATCCATACATTGCATTCATACCTTAAGTGCATTTAGAATTAGCTTAGAATAGCATTCATCTAATTAGATAACCAATTAGATACATTGTTTTCATTAACATAGAAGTTGAGGGTCTGTACATAAATAACCCAAATATTTTAACATTATTTTCTTTATTCTTCTTCTTTCAGAATGGCTGGCTGCCGCTCCAACGCCCGGCTGCTGCAGTGAAGAACCCATTAAGGGGGAGCGGATGTGGTGGATCTGGTCGTGTGGCTGTTTTCAAACTTGTGCAGGCCACTACAAAAGGAGGAGGGAGGCAGCCAAGCTCAAGAGGCCTCCGCCACCGACCCACCACTGTGCAGAGAGAACTTCTCTCTTCCACTCCATACTGCTGGCCTCTACCGTGGCGGCGAGTCTCCACCACCGTGGGCATGTGGTGTGACAGGCCAAACCTCCATCTGGAGCTTGCCCGCATTACCGTGAGCACCTTAGCGTGCAACTCCCTCGCCGTCGTCACCAACCACCACTGCCGCAACCACCTTCACTGCAATCACCTTCTCATTCACTTAAGATGTCCGAAAAATTTCCCGGACGTCTGAAGCTACCCACTCACCTGCGATCACCCGCCTGCGTACCCGTCTGAAATCCACCCGCACCCGCACAACCACATCCGCCCATCTCACTGTTCACACCCGCACCACCACCCCCACGCCTGCGCCTTCATCCGTGCGCACCCATGCCTGCAGTGCCACCCACCAGCCTCCAGCGCAACCGCGCCCACCATCAGCCTTCACCATCTCCATGCCCCCCAGATCACGCACGCCCTCCTCAGCCCGCCGCGCTCTCCTCAAGCGCTTGCAGAACCGCACACAGCTACAGAACGCCAACCACTCTTCCCGCGTGCCTGCCACCAGCAGCAGCCACGCCCGCGCCTGCAGCTTGCACACCCGCTCCTGTGCCTGCAGCACCCTCCGCCCGCGCTTGCAGAACAGCCTGCAGTGCCCCCTTCCCCGCGCCTACAATCCAGCGCTCACCACGCCTAAGCTCCCGTGCCCACACCAGCCGCAGCAGCACCCACGCCAGCAGCAGCAGCCACCCCCGCAGCAGCAACGCGCGAGCAGATCTCACGCCAACAGCCGCGCAAGCTCATCGGCTACAGTACCTCCGCCGGAGCTCGTCCGGCCACCTCCGGCCGTCGCGCGACTCGCCGCCACCACCGATTCGAAGCTCTTGGTCCAAGGGACCTCCTCCGAGCTTCCCGCGCCCGGTCATCGGCTCCTCGTTGCGCAAGACAACGGGGAAAAATTCCCCTATTTTGCTACAGGAAACCTTCAATTAAAATTTACATTTTCTTCCATTGCCAAATTTTAATCATATTTTATTGACTCTGCATTGCGGAAAATATCCTATAGTTTCTCATAATTGCCATTTCAGCATTGTTTCTTGCTTAAACCTTAATCTAAAGGCAATCTTGGCTTGGTTCTTGTCCAAATTGACTATGAACAAACATTTTTAAGTGGCACGAATTTTAATACGTTATTACCTCCCTGTGGATACGACCCGCTCCTCTACGAGTGGTTATTTCTTGTTAAAGATTGATTAGTCGATTTTTCCACCACATTAAACTACAAACGACTTAAAAGCGAAAGATCGACCAGTCAAATGGCGCTGTTGCCGGGGAGGCAACAGACGCAATAATTTCACCTAATTTTATTTTGATTATTTGTCAATTGCACAGAGATTTGACAATTCATTATTTTCTTTTCTGTGCGAGAAAATTTGTGCAAGAATCAGCCAGTGTGAGAGGCGACCCTTGACGTCTCCAGACGAGAATTGGGCAAGCCATTTTTAAATGGAGGAGAAGGATGAGGACGCGATGGACACCATTTAGTCATTAGTTTAATTAGAATAGAATTAAGATTGTAGACTTAATTTTTCATTACAGTTAGTTTGAAACCCTTGTTCTGGGGCGTATTTTGAGGGGTTTGTTCCCCGATTTTGTTTTGGGCCCGTGTTGGGTAATTTTTGGGAGTCTGTTACCTTTTCTTTAGATTTAGGTTTATTTTTTTTTATTATTTCTTTTATTTGCTTGTGCATAAGTAGTTCTAAAAAAAAAACAGACAGAAAAAGAAAAAAATGAGCTACCTGCCCTAGGACGAACCATTTAGGTCTGTATGAGCAGCCTCTAGATTTACTTTTCTACATTGCATGCATTCTTGCATCGTAGATCGCTGGAGGCAAGGTACGCATTCTCTTACTTTGCATCATATTTTTGATCACGCATTGCATTTGGGATTTAATGCGAAGACCACCTAATCTGTACTGAATAAATCTAATAAGTGGTCACATTTTCTTAGAAAAAGGACTAATCAAAGGAAGGACATTTTAAAAACCAAGGATTTGATTTTCAAACTTGGCGTGCGATTCAAAGTTCAAAATCTTTGACGGTGTATGCACACTTATTTCACTTGCACCACAGCACGCTTCTAGACACTCTTTAGGTTTGGAAATACTAGGACAAGAGCCCTCCTTTCGTTGGATTCTGAAGTGTTCGGAACTTGAGATCAAAGGTTTTGTAAATCCAAAGAGGGGGATACCCTGTCACGGATTTTTGCGGGTAGTTGAGGAGCACCGCGAAAGCACAGCTTCAAAAGAAGGCTTAGGCCTACTTGCATCCCTCGATCTTCCGTCTTTGGATTTACTTGACCATTTGAAATTTAGGGAAGAACACCTAAGCTCCAACTAGGTCTTCTTAGGCGAACCATAGGTTGGCAATAGGCGTGTAACTTGACTGAACAAATTGTATTGTCACTTGCAATCTGACTTAAAATCAAAAGCCTAAATTGGGAAAGACCTAAAAGGTCCTTTTTGAATTGTGTCTTGCTTGGGGAATTCTGATTGAAGTGTGAGTTAGAATGGACCACATTGATTTTCATCCTTTCACATCTTGCCCACACCCTCACCCCCACTCTGCATCCTTCGATCCCAGATGCCGAGATGGTCCATTCCTTGATGGACATAATGACAATCATTGGGATCCGTTTTACTCCTATTATAGGAGTATTGGCCTAGTTAAGCCCCAAATTAGTGAGCAGAACTCAGGAGCGGGATTTGCTTTGCCCAATATCCCACATACCAAAGAAATACCCAACCCACCCTCCCTGAAAACTTATAATGGTTGGACAAACACTCCTGGGTACTATAAGCCTGAGCCTGACTTCTCTTATGATAGAAATGACCTCTCCTCTTTGAAGATGGAAATACAGAAAATGCAAAATGAAATGAGTGAATTGTTAGGAGAATCTTTGAGAGCAGGCCAATAAGAAAGAGATGAAATTAGCCACCCAATTTACCCCATTGACGATGACGTACACCCCTCTACAATAGATGCATCTCCCGTGGGAAAGCTACACTTTAAGTTGGAGGGAAATTCTGGGGAGAATAGCTACTTTTCGAGGATCAATTTTGAAACCTCCCCATTAGATGACACTTCATTGAGAGATCTACACTTTAGGTGGGAGGAAAATACACATGATAGTAGCTATGCATTGGATGAAGAAAGGTGGCAACCTGAGGAAGATGATGATAAGGTTGAGTATCCACCTGAATTATATTGGAGTCAAAAGAAGGGAATGATGGTACCATTGGAAGACCTTGACCCAGATGATAGTATTTTCGTGACATTTGATGAAGTGGGTCAAAGTCAAGTTGTTAATCCTACCCTCCCTTCTGATCACGATATGGAACTCAAACCCACCCTTAGGGAAACTAACCCTAAAGAAATTGACCTATCTGAGGAGTCTGATGTAACCAGTGTAAACCATTTACCTCAGATAGAGCACCCTAGGGGATCTGCTGAGATATTAAATGATTCTAGACCTCGGGTACATGATGAATTGTGTGATGAGGAGGAAGACGAATTATATGAGGAACCTACATTCAAGATTTGGAGTGACACTAAGGGTGATTATGTCTTATTTGAAGAGTTAGCCCCTGAGGATGTCACAAATTTGACCAAATTAGGTTTCCTTAACACACCCATTGATGATATTTCTCCTCATGATAAAATGATTGAAAATTTGGAAGCAATTTCTAAGATTTATGTGGATTCACATGTAGACTCCGGGGAAGATTTGAGTAAAGAACAAAAACCTGGCGATGACATTGATAGGATAATCCCTAGATCTGTTGCTTCCAACCTGCCTTCATTCACTTCGAAGTCACCCTCTGATTAGCTTATATCTGAAAGCGAAATTGTGACTCCTGATGAAGAGCAGGAAGATCCATGTGATGGTACAAGGAATGCTAGGGATGAAATTGAGGATTTAGAAAGAGTGTTTGGGATGGACACCAAGCTGATTAAACCCAACCTAGATCTTATGGCCATCCCACAACCTCGTAACTTGGACACCCTAGACGATCCTTGCCTTAGAGAATTTCTCATTTTTGTTCTGACTAGGGGGCTTAACAGACCAATATTTTCTGTAATGGAGTATCGGGTATGGATTGATGATTTCTTTAGTCAGTCCATGACCCTGGGGGTTTATCTCTATACCATTCCTTCCCCATTCTTTTTGGAGGATCCTTGTCATCCTCCCCCTACCCCTTTGGAGGTTATTTTACCTGTTTATCCTTTAGAACCTCTCCTGTTGACCTGGGAAGATTTCATTCCCATTTTAGTTGGGTGAGCATTTGCTATCGGGATTCATCATCAGCTCGCCAACATCCTAGGTTACCTATTTTCTAGGCCAACTTTGCTTTACTCATTTTTAGGGCCTATTTATGCAATTCTTGAACTTGATTTGCAGGTTCTTTGGCTTTTCAGCTCATCTCTAACCCAGGTAATATCCTTCTATGCAATGAGGACAATGCAGATTTTAGGCATGGGGGGGTGTACTTGGGGATATACATAGCATAATTGCATACATTTTTACATAAAAAAAAAAGGTTTTGAGCTTAACTGGCTAGATCTTGCAGTCTTAAGCAAATCAGAACTCTAGGGTAGACTAAGTTAATTCTAGGGTCAAACTTTAGAAGCTAAATGAGCTACTAGCTTTAGACCTTTAGGGTCCTTTGTGAACTTAAAAACTTAAGTAGGAGTTAAGTTGCGGACCATTCCTCAGGAGGTAGAGGAAGGGAAGCTAGGGTTTGAGTTAAAAGGTGGGGTAGTACCTGGAGTCTTATTCTACCTTTTGGTTTATGAGTCCTTGTAACCCAAGCATCCAAATTTCACACACTTGGTCTGGTAATCAACTTAATTTTCATCTTTCTTAAAAGAGATTTGGTTCTCTTAATTTTGACTTAAGAGAGGCTTGAAAACACATTTTGATTGGAAGAGTTCTCGCTGCAAGAGAGGTCGAGCATATACTCACCTTGAGGATGCGATGATAACATATTACCTCCTCGGCGCTTGTCTCTTAGGATATCCATCCTACTGGGGGCATGTAAGCGCATTGTGCAGTTCAGGTACCATGGGCGGCCCTATCTCGAAGTGCCGATTGCCATAGGCCTGAATTCGCTTAAGAAATCCATGGGCGATACTATCTCGAAGTGTCGATTGCCAGGAGTTCTTGGGGTCGTTATGGGCGGTGCTATCTCGAAGCATCGAAAGCCAGGCACCCTTCGAGGTACGGTAATCGGGGCAATGAATCCGACATAGACCGTGTTGATAGCTGATCTAAGGTTAGACTTAGAAGAATCAAACAAAAAAAAAAGTATATATATATATATATAAAACCTTTAACTCAAATAACTCAGACCAATACACAGGCACAGATGCTTTAATCTCAGGGATCAATAAACTTTAGCGTAGAGTCAGAAATTAGGGAAACTTGTGCCTCCAACTTGTCTTTTGCCAACCTAGTCTGTAAGTTAGCAACTACTTAGGAACCTTTGGTCTAGAGCCTGAACTTAATATGCTTCTGAAGGAAGACTAAGTGAGTTAACTAGTCTACTTAGAGTGCTAGGTTTTGCTTAATTTTGCTAGGGACTAGCAAAAACTAGGCATGGGGTATTTGATTAGCCCATAGTTGTGGGCTATTTAAGTTTTTAAGTGCCTACACATTAGGTTAATTCTAACATTTATTTAGTATAAATTAGGATGTAAATAGATTAATTCATAGTTTTAATCTAATTACATAATCCATACATTGGATTCATATCTTAAGTGCATTTAGAATTAGCTTAGAATAGCATTCATCTAATTAGATAACCAATTAGATACATTGTTTTCATTAACATAGAAGTTGAGGGTCTGTACATAAATAACCCTAATATTTTAAAACAATTTTCTTTATTCTTCTTTCAGAACGGCTGGCTGCCGCTCCAACGCCCAGCTGCAGCAGTGAAGAAGCCATTAAGGGGGAGCGGATGTGGTGGATCTGGTCGTGCGGCTGTTTTCAAACTTGTGCAGGCCACTACAAAAGGAGGAGGGAGGCAACTGAGCTCAGGAGGCCTCCGCCACCGACCCACCACTGTGCAGAGAGAACTTCTCTCTTCCACTCCATACTGTCGGCCTCTACCGTGGCGGCGAGTCTCCACCACCGTGGGCGTGTGGTGTGACAGGCCACACCGCCATCCGGAGCTCGCCCACATTACCATGAGCACCTTAGCGTGCAACTCCCTCGCCGTCGTCACCAACCACCACCGCCGCAACCACCGTCACTGCAATCACCTTCTCATTCACTTAAGACGTCCGGAAAATTTCCCGGACGTCTGAAGCTACCCGCTCACCTGCGATCACCCGCCTGCGTACCCGTTTGAACTCCACCCGCACCCGCACAACCACATCCGCCCATCTCACTGTTCACGCCCGCACCACCACCCCCACACCTGCGCCTTCATCCGTGCGCACCCACGCCTGCAGCGCCACCCACCAGCCTCCAGCGCAACTGCGCCCACCATCAGCCTTCGCCATCTCCACGCCCGCCAGATCACGCACGCCCTCCTCAGCCTGCCACGCTCTCCTCCAGCACTTGCAGAACCGCACGCAGCTGCAGAACGCCAACCACTCTTCCTGCACGCCCGCCACCAGCAGCAGCGACGCCCGCGCCTGCAACTTGCACACCCGGTCCCGCGCCTGCAGCACCCTCCGCCCGCGCTTGCAGAACCGCCTGCAGCGCCCTCTTCCCCGCGCCTACAATCCAGCGCTCACCATGCCTGAGCTCCCGTGCCCACGCCAGCCGCAGCAGCGCCCACGCCAGCAGTAGCAGCCACCCCCGCAGCAGCAACGCACGAGTAGATCTCACGCCAACAGCCGCGCAAGGTCACCGGCTGCAGCACCTCCGCCGGAGCTCGTCCGGCCACCTCCGGCCGCCGCGCGACTCGCCACCACCACCGATTCGAAGCTCTTGGTCCAAGGGACCTCCTCCGAGCTTCCCACGCCCAGTCATCGGCTCCTCGTCGCGCAAGACAACGGGGAAAAATTCCCCTGTTTTGCTATAGGAAACCTTCAATTAAAATTTACATTTTCTGCCATTGCCAAATTTTAATCATATTTTATTGACTCTGCATTGCGGAAAATATCCTATAGTTTCTCATAATTGCCATTTCAGCATTGTTTCTTGCTTAAACCTTAATCTAAAGGCAATCTTGGCTTGGTTCTTGTCCAAATTGACTATGAACAAACATTTTTAAGTGGCACGAATTTTAATACGTTATTGCCTCCCTGTGGATACGACCCGCTCCTCTGCGAGTGGTTATTTCTTGTTAAAAATTGATTAGTCAATTTTTCCACCACATTAAACTAGAAACGACTTAAAAGAGAAAGATCGACCAGTCAGTTGGCATCAATTTCCCCTAGCCATAGGATCCCCAACCACCTCCATCTTCCCATCATAGCCCTTCATTTCAAGAGTCACCTTAGCCCCCTTCCTACTCTATATAAACCCAGCACCTACCACCATTTTAGAGCATCCTCCATTGGTGTATTTTTCTACCTATACCCACCTACATCTACGGCCAAGAAGAAGGAGTAGAGAAGAAGATTAAAGGGGCACATCACCAGCCCCTTTGGTGCCTTCTTCTCCCCACTCTCTTCAACTTGGGACACGCCAAGGAGGAGGACTTTTCTACTTCAAGGAGGATGGCCAGCCAAAGGAGAAGGACCTAGGGTGGATGTCCACCCTTGGAGAAAAGCTTAAAGCACACCCCCTTACAGATTGCTTTGGAGGACATCACCATGGTAGAGCATAGCAAGGAAGGAGTTAGAGGACTCTTTTCAATCTCGGGAGCTACTAGGCTTGGAGCAAGAAGCCCTCTTCTTCATCATCTATCTAGAGGATTTGTGTTTTATTTTATTTAATGCAATTCTCTACTAGTAGAAGCATTCATCTACTAGGTTTTTTCTATAAAAAACTTTCTCATTAATCTAGTTGCCTTTGCAATTTCTTTTAGTTGCATTTTGATTGCTATGATTCTAGCACTTTTCACTCCCTCTCCCTAATTACTCTAGGCATCCACGTGCCTAGAGTGAGTTTAGGAAGATAAATTACTTGTCACTTAGGTGTTAGCTTAGCAATCGTAGTTGTTATTTACTTTTTCGCCAACAACTCGTGTTTTCCCTCGTTATTTCAAAACCCTAAAAAAATGATATAGTTGAAAAGACCAAAAAGAAAGTTAAGATCTATTTTGTAGCCAAGAGAATTAACTTTGCAAACATATTGCCTCCTTGGACGACCCTAGATACTCCACTATCTAGGTTTATAAACTTGAGAGTTGATCGATTTTGCACATTACAACGATGTATTTTACAAACTACGTCAAATCCGTATCATGCCGCGTGGTGCAGCCCAGGTCGCTAGCACACGCACGCAGCACCGCACGCGCATAGTAGTGCGGGTGCACGCAGCAAGGCAGGAGCTGCGCCAGCGAAGCGTGTGGTGGACTACAGCAACGCATGAGCTGGACTTACAGCGACGCTTACAGCGATCGGTAATTCATCGCATGCCAGCAAAGCCAACTGTGGGGGCCAGCGAGCATGAGCTGCCTACAGTGATGTTTCCAGCGATGGCCTCGATGTCACTAATGGTCACATACCGATTTTTGCCTCTTCTCCATCACTATAAAAGGACCTACACCCCCTCCATTCCAAGCCATCTCTACCTACTCTACTCCCACCTACTCCCAAGCTCTAGCAAGCCTACCAATGCTCCATTAGAGCTTGTTCTTAAGCTCCCAAGGTTCCTATTAGTGTAGCGAACCTTTGCCCCACCAAATACTCCTCCAACTTCCCATCTCCCTTCATAGGTCACCTTGGAGCGATCCTCTCAGCTCCATTCCGGTAGCAGATCAACTCCATCTTCTCACCTCCATTACAGAGCTACGTCGAAGCTTTCGTCAACCCGACGTCCTCCAGCATCTCACCTCCATCGTCCCGCTCCCCACTTCTTTCGTCTGAGCTTCCACCAGGCACTGTCGTCTCACCGAACAGCCAATTCGGGAGATTTCCTCTCACCTCCCTCTCTTTATATGCTTTCATAGTTTCTTGTAATTGACATTAGAAGTAATATATATCAGATTTGTTCTAGATCTCTATCTTGTGATACGTTTGCTTGATTTCTTTTATTTCAAAAATATAAAAAAAATATCGAAACCCTAAAATACCAAAAAGAAACGAAACAAAGTGCGATTTTCACGTAAAGTAAACGTCGCCTCTCTGTGTTCGACCCAGGACTCCCTTGGAGTTTCAGTATAAATTTTATTTGATCGACGTGTTTTGCAACTACGACGACAGGTTACTTGTGACCTCGATTTCTAACATGCGAAACACGCATGACCATTTTGGCGCTGTTGCCGGGAGGCAACAGAATTTACTTTATTGTTTATTACGTTTCTTTGCATTTACATAGCACTAACCCTACTTGTCTTTGATCTACTTTATTGCAAGTACCCTAGCATGGAGATCCAAGTGCGGTAGACCGGAGTGAAGTGTGGGTAGAGTGTTTTGTAAGTGTCTCCCACACTGCCCCCACCTTAGTTTTCATTCCATAACCAAATAACTCAAACCCAAATCAACTTAGGTGGTTTTCATGAACCCTAGGACAGATTTGGTTGTTTGTTTGCCACCTCCACTCACCTCGCCATACACATAGATAAAAATAAAAAAATAAAAAAAAGTGTTATCTGATTGTGGGATTTTCTGTATGCTACACATTTAACACCTACAACTTCTCACCCTAAGGCGCACAATCACATCGATTCTACCACTTAACTGGGATCTTACCTGTGGACCCAATACACTTAATTCAACACACAAATAAGTGAGTAGAAATCTGAATAGGTAAAAAATTTCTGTGTGCCTTAACTAAGTGGTGCAATAGGCCAATTGATTGAACTGTTTGGGCCGCACCACTTAAGACAAAAGCGATTCATCAAGTAGCTTGCCACTTATGGTTGATTCTTATGGCTGAACCAGGTACTCCACATTTTTTTATTTCTAAAGGAATATATCATCACCAGTGCTTGCAAAACGTGGAGTGCTTTCCTAAACTTGATTAAATATACCTAAGATTAAACCCTAAAAGCTACTAAACAAGGTTGAACTCTAAAAGACACATCATCAAATAACCTTGTTTGCAAACCCTGGTTGTGCACACACACACATTTTAACTGACCATTATTGGCACAACCCATCTAAAGGGCCCATCACATTCCTGAAGCACCATTGTCCCAATCCTAACTAAAATTGATTAGACATTGGCCCTAAGGACTGGTTTGCTCGTCGAGATCTAGATTGAGATTACTCACGATTAACCTACTTATACTAGTCAATCTGATGTCTAGCTAGGGGAGTAGCGTCAAACGACCACCTCTAGGGGGTACACTAGGAATGGGAGGTGCAAGACAAAGGAAGAACCTTCTCCCTAGTCCCTCATTCTAACTGGTTGGATTGCCTAGACATAAGTAGAGTAAATCGTCTATAATCTTAAGATGGATTCTGAGAGTCTGTGGACCTTTAGGCTACCCAAACTAAGGACAGGATTGTATTTTTGTATTGCACGGCTCCTTTCTCTTCTGATTTCCCTCCTTACTACACCATGTACCCTTCCACATCCTACACACATTTCACATCCTATCCTCCTACCACCACTTATCCCGAAGATGATTACTATCCCGACTTGACTTGTAATTACCCATCCACTAGCCGGGATGACTTTGATTGGGGATATGAATCTGAACCTCAGGGTCCAGGGCCTAACCCTGGATGACAAGACTATGATTATTATCCTTCGCAGAGCTGTAATGATTATGGATCTCCATCCTTTGATGCCCAAACCAACTCGATCTACAATCAGGAAGGATATCATGATTATAACACCTACTCTCCCCAGTATTCCACTGAATATGGGTCGCCACCATCCTTTGAACAACCTAGAATGACCTACTTCCAGGGAGGGACCCAAGAACCTCGACATCTTGACTCCCCTAGATTTAACCTGAACCCACCCAAACCTGAATTGAACCAGTCGGTTCAGGTGAACCAGATCCAGGATAAGGTGTTGGCTAATTTGAGGAACACTATACAATTTTTAGAAGCTCAGCCAACACCATACACTGAAGCACTGGAGCCTATGATCAAAATGACTGATGAACTTAATAGTTCTCTATTGGATTTGCACGAAAGTGTTAGGGATAGGGACTTAGGTGAGTTCCTTCTTGGGAAATTGTTGAGGTTGAGGATAAAATTTGTGGTTGCACTAGTCAAACCTTGGGATGATTCTCGAGATGAACCCTTTTTAAGAGAGCCAATGTCTGAACCCACTCAGGCACCTGTCGGGGGGGACACATATTTGAAGATTGGAGATGACCAGATTGGTCTAGAGCAACCGTTTATGGATGAACCAATTGATTCACCTGAGATCATCAAGTTAGGAAATGAAAAAAATTATGTCTCCTTGGATGGTGGAATGACTTGTGATGTTGAGACATATACAAATGAGGATCATGAATTCTTTGATTTTGAGGGTGAGGAATCTCTTAGTGAAGTCTCACTTAAGCTTGAGGAGAATGATTTTAGTGAGACATACAGGCTCGAGAAGTATGATGCCCAATTTGGTAGCCCAACTACTGAAGACACTGATTCAGTTGGGGCTAACTTGGAGGATCCGATACCCGATGACTCAATTAGTTGCCCCATTCCTCAACCACACCCTGAAGAGCTGAATGAACATACTTTTGAGATCATTGTGCCCAAGTCAATCCTGATTCAGCCACAATTGTTGGACTTGGGTACTTTAGATGGGGTGTACAATGATCTGGAGGTCTCGAAAACCTTGATTTCAGAGGATAGGAAGTTGGAAATGAAAATTTCGGAGGTTAATTTTGAGGGAAAAATAAGTTTGGATATAAGGGTACCTATTGACCTGAAACCACCTATCTTCTATATGGACCCTTATGATATCTTTCACGTGCGAGCCAAGCTTGGAATAACTAATTATTTTTCTGAGCTAGATGTTAAGTGGACAACTGCACCTATTGAACCATCTTTACCCATTGTCCGACAATTTGATCTTGGGTTGCACACCACTAAACTGCAGGCTTGGCCCCGCAAACACAACAACCTTCGGTTCTGGGTGATTTTCATCCAGAACCTGAGAACCACTCGACCATGGGGCATGGGTCTGCACCATAATCTCGTCCACGTCTGTGGACATCTTCTGCAGACGTGTTTTAGGACCAACCTTTTGATTTTGATTCTAACCCGCACTTGTGAATTCTCAATTTCTTGTATGTATTTTATGCCTAGCTGAAGGCATTAAATTTATCACATGTTTATATTTCACATTCTCTGCGGAGCTGATCGGATTCCTTGCAATGTTCAGGTGATATTCTGCTTACTCTGCCCTTTTCATGTCTTTATTTTTACAATGAGGACATTGCATCATTTCGACATGAGGGGGTGGATAATCGATTCCTGAAATCATTATGTCAACTCCGTAGAATTTCTTTTAGTTTCTTATAAAATTAAAAAAATTGAAAATTTGAAAAATGATAGAAAAAGAAAGAAATTAGGAAAAGAGAACTTAGGCATTTGGAAGTTACTAACATTAGGAAATGATATGAGAGGACCTAAACACTTAGACTCTTCAGGTCATCGGGCTTAATTAGCCCGAGTGTCCACTCGAATGTTGATTTAGTCTCGAGTCCTCGCCAATTAAATTTTATTTTAATTTGGTAAATAATTTGGGATGATAAGTATGCGACTTATCAACCCGCCCTCTGATTTGGGGGGACTGTAAGCCTAAGCATCTACACACATTTTTTGCACTGACTCACTTTCCAGCGATTTTTACGGAAATTGGGTAGCAAATGGACCGAGTTGGGTGGTATGGCTAGCAAGTTGTCGGTGGTAACAGCTCATCGACTGGTTGTCCAGAGCCCAGCCACAAGACCATTTTTGTTATAATGCCTTTAGGTAAATCTTAGATCAAGGAAGCCACCTACTTATAGAACAAAGAAAGAAAAGAAAAAAAAAGAAACACTCAAAAAGAAAAGAAAAAAAAAGAGAAAAAGAAAAGGAGAAAATAAAAAAAAACAAAACCACACTTCACTGCACGAGTATGGTTGGCAAGTTGTCGGTGGTAACAACTCATCGGCCAGTTGTCTAGAACACAGCTCACAAAAAAAAATGCACAATAATTCCCAAAACACTTAGGGAAGAAGCGGGGAAGTAGAATAAATCAGGGAGATATACATTGGGTTCGCCCTTGTGTTGGCCCCATAAATAAAAGAAGTAGGGAGAAAGCTACCGATCGTAAAGATAAACCTTTAGGCAAGGTCACCTAGGGTCGTAGAAACCCGAAGTCAATCTTAACGGCTGTTTTGTGAGTCTATCACTTTTTAACAAGGATGCTCAGTACTTAGAGTCCTTTTCCAGTCTTGGGTTGGTCGGGTAGCTGTAAAATGTTATCCCAGAACTCTCAAACTCCAAAAGTACAAAAAAATTAGAAAAGAAGAAAAATAAAAAATATATATTTCTTCCCTTTCAAATAAGGCGAGAACTTGGGTGGTCTGCATTCTAGCAGACACCTGGGTACTGTTGACTTTTCTTAGTTTAGGACCTTAGTTGAGATTTTCTATTGTTAATAACCAACTTAGGCTTAAGCGATCTAATCCTAATTCTGCTTTTATACATAGAATATAGTTTAATTTTCCTAGGGACTAGCAAAAGATAGGCATGGGGGTATGATGTAAACACATTTATTGAGGGTAAAATGCCTATTCATGCATGTTCCTAAGCTTAGATTTGCATTTCATATTATAAATATTGCGTAGCATGCATCATTCTGCATTTAGAGTAGTTGTATATAATTTAGGTTAATTGCATCATTTTTGTGGTTAGGAGAGAAGGATATTTATTTCGGAGCTTTGGATTGATGATCCGACTGTACTGATATGACCAAGACGACAATCAGAGTCCAACACCTCTGAAATCGCCTCAATCGGAGTTCTGTAACACCATATGCAGTCCAAGGAAGATCAATGGCCAAGGGACTTGGAGACATAATCGCAACTTAATGGTGCAAAAATCGACTCAATCCGACCTCTGTAGCAGCCCTACAATAAGAAGAAGATCGACGGCCCAGACTGTGCCACATGGTGCAACCCAGGCCGCCAGCCCATGCACGCAGCATCGCACGCGCGCAACAGCGCTGGTGCACCTGCGAGCACGCAGGCGCTCATGCGCGCAGCACCAACTCATGGGCGCGCGGGCACGACAAGGCAGGAGCGGTGCCAACGCAGCGTAAGGTGGACTAGAGTGACGCATGAGCTGGACTTACAGCAACGCTTATAGCTGTTGGTAATTCATTGGGTGCTAGCAAAGCCAGCTGTGGCGCTAGCAGGCATGAGCTGCCCACAGGGATGTTTCGAGCGACGGCCTGGATGTCACTAATGGTCCCATACCGATTTTTGCCTCTTCTCCACCACTATAAAAGGACCTACACCCCCTCCCTTCCAAGCCATCTCTACCTACTCTACTCCCACCTACTCCCAAGCTCTAGTAAGCCTACCAACACTCCATTAGAGCTTGTTCTCAAGCTCCCAAGGTGCCTACTAGTATAGCGAACCTCTGCCCCACCAAAAACTCCTCCAACTTCCCATCTCCCTTCGTAGGTCACCTTGGAGCCATCCTCTCACCTCCATTCCGGTAGCAGATCAACTCTGTCTTCTCACCTCCATTCTGGAGCTACGCCGAAGCTTTCCTCAACCCGACGTCCTCCAGCATCTCACCTCCGTCGTCCCGCTCCCCACCTCCTTCGTCCGAGCTTCCGCCAAGTACCGTCATCTCGCTGAACAGCCGATTCGGGAGATTTCCTCTCACCTCCCTCTCTTTATATGCTTTCATAGTTTCTTGTAATTGACATTAGAAGTAATATATATCAGATTTGTTCCAGGTCTCTATCTTGTGATACATTTACTTGATTTCATTTATTTCAAAAATCAAAACACTAAAATACCAAAAAGAAATGAAACAAAGCACGATTTTCACGTAAAGTAAATGTCGAGTCCCTGTGTTCGACTCGGGACTCCCTTGGAGTTTTGGTATAAATTTTATTTGATCGACGTGTTTTGCAACTACGACGAGAGGTTACTTGTAACCTTGATTTCTAACACGTGAAACACTCACGACCAGTCCTACAGCAAGGTACACCCCCCAAGATGAAGGATTTAGGAGGCCCGTATATTTCTGTGGTCATTGGAGACCAACGCATCGATGAGGCTCTCCTCGATCTGGGTGCAGGGGTTAATATATTGCCGAGCTCTATCTATGAGCCATTAGGAGGAGGTGATTTGAAGCCTAGTCCTGTAATCCTCCAAGTAGCTGATAGATTGTTGAAGACACCACATGGGATCTTAGAAGATGTCCTGGTGAGTGTAAGTAGCTGATAGATCGCTGAAGACACCACATGGGATCTTAGAAGATGTCCTGGTGAGTGTAGAGGACTTCTTCTTTTCCATTGACTTTTTGTTATTAGACACTAACCCTTCCAACATGACCACCAATCCCTCAATTATCCTGGGGTGTCCCTTTTTGGCTATAGCCAATCCATCGATCAATTGCAAATCAGGGGCACTCAAGATGGGCTTTGGGATCTGAAAGATCTAGCTCAATGTGTTTGATGCCTATAAACAACCAGGATTAGAAGATTGTTTCCAAATCGAGGCGATCGATGAGATTATCGAGGAGATGACACCAGCTCTTTTGTGTGATGATCCTCTCCAAATGGTCATTTCCAAGGACTACACTCCAAATTTTGAAGAAGGAGGGGAAGATATGCCTGAATTAGAGGAGCTGTTGGGTGTCAAAGCTGAGTCCCTCTCCCCACCATGGACAATCAAGGTTGATTCACTACCAGAGGTGGGTTCATCAAGCATAATTCCCTCGATTCAGAAAGCTCTCGAATTGGAGCTTAAACCACTTCCTGAGACCCTCAAATATGTCTTCCTTGTGCCAAATGATACGCTCCCTATCATTATCTCGACTGCTCTATCTGAGATGTAGGAGGGAGCACTAATTGAATGCCTAAAATGGCACAAGGAAGCCATTGCTTAGATTATAGTTGATATCAAAGGGGCTGACTCAACTCTCTGTTTGCATCACATTTACATGGAAGACTTTGTGAAACCTTTCAGAGATATGCAGAGGCAGTTAAATCCCAACATGCGGGAAGTGGTGAAAAAGGAAATTTTAAAATGGTTGAATGCAGGGATAATCTACTCCATTTCAATAGTAAATGGGTCAGTCCTATTCACGTGGTGCCCAAAAAGGCAAGATTCATGGTGGAGACTAATGAGAAAGTGGAGCACATCACCACCAGACCCACAACAGGTTGGAGGGTATGCATCGATTACCACTGCTTAAACACTGCTACCTAGAAAGACCACTTTTCTCTGCCATTTATTGATCGAATACTGGAAAAATTAACAAGAAATAAATACTTCTGCTTTCTCAAAGGATATTCTGGGTACAATCAGATTGCCTGTATTTCTGGACAACCAGGAGCGCATGACTTTTACAAGTCCTTATGGCACATTTGCCTTCCGCCGAATGCCATTTGGACTATGTAATGCTCCAGGAGCATTTCAGCGGTGTATGTTGTCCATCTTTTCGGACATGATTGACGAGTTCGTTGAGGTTTTCATGGATGATTTTTCCATATATGGCTCATTGTTTGACCACTGTCTCTCACATTTAGAAAAAGTTCTCACCTGCTATAAGGAGATAGGATTGGTGCTTAGCTGGTAGAAAAGCCATTTTATGGTTCAACAAGGCATTGTTCTTGGGCATGTAGTATCCGAGTGAGGTTTAGAGGTGGACAAGGCCAAGGTTGAGTCCATTTCTAAGCTTCCACCGCCCACCAATGTCAAGCAGATTCGTTCATTCTTAGGCCATGCTAGCTTTTATAAGTGCTTCATTAAAGACTTTAGCAAGATTTCTAGGCCACTTTGTGACCTATTGGAGAAGGATGCTCCCTTCTTTTTTTATGCAAAGTGTGCCATGGCCTTCCAATTTTTGGAGGCCTTCATAACTATGCCGATCCTACAAGCACCTGATTGGACCCTCCCATTTGAGTTAATGTGTGATGCCTCTAATTTTGCTGTGGCTGTGGCCTTTGGTCAACGGGTTGATAAAAAGCCTCACGTGCTATACTATGCAAGTAAGACTCTTACAGATCCACAGCAAAACTACACTGTGACATAAAAAGAACTTCTTGCGGTAGTATTTGCTTTGGAGAATTTTAGGTCTTATCTTCTGGTATCTAAGGTTGTGGTTTATACTGATCACTCAGCCTTAAAACATTTGCTCGCAAAGAAGGACACCAAACCTAGGCTAATTCATTGGATTCTATTATTACAAGAGTTCGACCTTGATATCCGTGACAAGAAAGGGGTCGAAAATGTTGTCGCAGATCATTTGTCTAGGATCCCAGTTGAGGCTTCAACCCCGTCAAGAGACATTCATGACATCTTTCCTAATGAAACGGTAATGGCAGTACAACCTTCAACACCGTGGTATGCTAATGTTTGCTACTACTTGGTCACTGGTGAAACCCCCAGTACGTGGAATAAGCATAAGCGAGACAGATTTCTCGCTAGCATCAAGTATTATCACTGGGAGGACCCAGAGCTCTTTAGAATAGATCATGATCAAGTGTTACGGAGATGTGTCCCGGAAGAAAAACAACAGAGTGTCTTGAATTTTTGCCACACACTGCACTGCGGAGGACACTTAAGTGTTAAGAAGACTGTGTATAGGGTTCTCCAGTATGGTTTCTGGTGGCCTTCACTTTTCAAAGACACACACTCCTTTGTGGAGGCTTGTCGTCGTTGTCAACAAACTGGAACTACTGGCAAGAGAGATGAGATGCCCCAGCAACCCATTCTTCCGATTGAGATATTCTATGTTTGGGGCATAGATTTCATGGGTCCTTTCCCATCATCTCATGGCTTTGAATATATCCTCATGGCAGTTGATTATGTGTCATAGTGGATAGAAGCTATTCTGACAAGGACCAACGATCACGCCATGGTCCCTCCTTTCATTAAGGCCAATATCATTTCCCGATTTGGCTGCCCAAGGACGATCATTAGTGATGGAGGACCTCATTTTAGGAATGGACACTTCGCCCGTCTCCTCAAAAGTCTTGGTGTCATCGACAAGGTGGCCACCCCGTATCATCCGCAGATGAGTGAACAGGTTCAAGTGTCAAATATGGAGATCAAATGAATTCCGGAAAAAACTGTAAGACTTGACAGGAAAGATTGGTCGAAGAAACTAAATGACACTCTATGGGCATATAGAACAACTTATAAGACCCCCTTGGGTATGTCTCCCTTCTGTATAGTGTATGGCAAAGCTTGCCATTTGACTATTGAGATTGAGCATAGAGCTTATTGGGCTATTAAAAATGTCAACATGGATCTAGAACACGTAGGCAAGGCACGCTTATTAGAGCTGACCGAGCTTGAAGAATTGAGGAATGAGGCCTATGACACTGCTCAAGCATATAAGGAGCGCACTAAGGTCTTTCACGATAAACACATCCTCTCTAAACCTTTGAGCCCCACCAATGGGTCTGGCTTTTCAATTCCAGACTCAAGCTTTTCCCTGGGAAACTAAAGTCCCATTGGGATGGGCCGTACATTGTCACGCAGGTGTTCCTGCATAGTGCAGTTGAAATTCAGAATCCCTCATCTGGTGAGACATTCAAGGTAAATGGCCAATGCTTGAAACCTTATGTTACACTTTTTGATGGCCAGATATTGGACACCTACATATTGGAGGAGCCTTAGCTCCAACTACTCGCCACCTCAGGTTGTGTCTTTCCATGTTTTGGCTTTCCAATGCGGACATTGTCAGATCTAGGCATGGGGGGGTATAACCTGAGGTTGTTTATAGCATTTATACATATTCTACATGCATAATTAGGACTTTAGTTCTGTTTAAAAAAAGAAAAGAGAGAGAGAGAGAAGAAGAAGAAGAGAGATGAAAAGGAAAGAGCCAGAAGAAAAAGATAGGCAAGGAAAAATCATGTTAGTCCCAGCATGTGATTATGAAAAAGTCACCTAAGTTTCTGGCTGGATCAGATAATGAATTAAGTCCTAAAGTACTAAAGAAAAGGAGATAAGTAAGGGATACGGACTTTAGGCCTTCTGGGTCTATTTTAGGGCTTAAACACACATGTATTTGTTAAGATATGCACTATTCCTAAAGAGGTTGATGGAGTTGCGACGCTGATGTATTAAGTCTAAGGCTTAGGGAGTATTTGGCCCCGTTGCCTGCACTTTGGTTTGCGAAACTTGGTAACCTAAGTACTCAAAAATCACACACTGGTCAGGTTCAATGTGCATAACAAAGATTATTACCAAAAAGTGTCTATTCTGAAAATGTTTTCCCAAAAAGTTGACTTAGGAGCTGCTTGAAGACACAAGTTGATTGGATGAGTTCCCGACGCAGAGAGGAGGAATGTAAAATAAGTCCCTTGAAGATGCATTATAACATATCGTCTCCTCGATGCTTGTCTCTTAGGATATCTAAATATCCTACCGGGGCCACAGAAGCATCTTGTGCTGGTTCAGATGTTGTGGGTGGCATTATCTAGAAATGTCAATTACCAGGGTCGAAATTTAGCTACAGAACACCATGGGGGCACTATCCCAAAGTGTCGAAAGCTAGGGTTCTGGTGGTTGCCATGGGCGGTGCTATCTCGAAGCATCGATTGCCAGGGCCCTGCGAGGATTGATGGTGGGGACAAGGGATCTGATTCAGATCGTGTGTAGGGCCAATCCAATGTTAAGTGTAGGGGAATTTAAAAAGAAAGAGAGAAAACTCTCAAAATAATATTTCTCCCTCTCTCTAACTAAAAATGCACTACCAAAACTGAACCTAACCTTTCTGCACATATGAACGGGTGTTTTAACCGCTGGGGTCAACGAACCTCTGGGCAGTTTTTGCGGGCCTTAGAAACCTTCATGGGGAACTCAAGAGTGAGGCTGGTCAGGTCCGTTTCTTGGCTGGTACTTGAGCACCTTTAGGCCTATAGTTGGTATGTCAATCTAATTTCTAGAGGATGGTACGATAAGGCATCCTGATGGTAAAATCTGGCCTGGAGACTTGGTCTGGTTCATATGATTTTGCTTAAGACTAGCAAAACTTAGGCATGGGGATATTTGATGGGTCCACTTGAGTGGACTAATTTAGTGCTTAAGTACTGAATTATTTGGAGCATAATTTAATCTCAGGCATGTTGATAATGAGAAAATGTGAAAGCTTTGAATGTATCATTTCATGCATTAATTACTTGAATATTTATGTGAAAGAACTGATTATTCACATTAAAGGCAAGGACTTCAAATCAAATATAGATTTGAGATGTTACATTGTGGGATTTTTTTTTATCTCGGTAAAATTTAGCTAAAGAATCATTCTTTGGCTTCTCTTAATCCCTTATTTTCCCTAAAATCTCATTGATTCCTTATCTCTCTCTCCCTCAAATGGCAACACTAAATCACGGTTGATTGATTGTTTCTTTCCTTCTTTCACTCTCTCTCTCATTTTCTCATTTTCTCCTTATTTAACAGGGAAGGAATGACAAAGACGGGCATGGCTTCCTTGGAGAAGAAAAAAAAAGAAAATGGCCTCCATCTCCTTCCCCTCACCGCATGCCCATCCAAGTCCACGAGCCTCTGTCGACATAGCCAACACCCTCACCTTGCGCCATGACCACCATCGTGAGCCACCACCTCACCGCGCGACCCCAATGTTCCCGCTACCATGAGCCTCCTCTTCCTCAATGCACCAACAACCACGAATAGAGGAGACCATCGCACTACTGCATTCTTGCTTTGACGCACACATAGCAACCACTGTGCCCACAACGACCATCCTCCTCAAAAGCGACTACCCGACTCTCCTCTGCATCATGCATCACTCCCACTACATGTGTGATAGCCTCGCACACACAGCACCTTCCTCCTTTGTTTTCTTCCTCCACCGACTTCCACAAAGAACAATAGCAGCCATCACTGCCTGTAGCTGCCAGTCTTCATCATAGTGAAGCCGCCACCTCCGACCTCTTCTCCTCGGTAGAGCACGCACCGCCACGGGAAGCCCTTCCCAACCTTGTTCCTCAATGCGCACTCTTCTTCTTCGTTTCTCCTTCTTCATCTCCTGCTACATGTCAAATAAACCCAACATCACTACCTCCAACAGCAGTCCTCTCCTCGTCGTCGATGACCCACCAGTGTCGCCCATCTGCTACGTGTAGGTATGCATGCGCGTTCAACCAGCCGTCACCGCTAGCCGCCCCACAGGCATGTGGCTGCAGTACCTCCATCCTCCTTCTTCACCACCAATAGGGAAGAAGCACCCATCAACCGGCCGGTCACCTCCTACTCGTAGCTACCCCTCCCGGCTACCATCTTCTCCACCAATGTCACTAGAGCAACAACCTCTCCCTCGACAGCAGCTCTGTGACCTCACTGCCCCGACAATACCCCCACAGCCACGCACCACTGCCGGCCAACCTTCCCACCGGCCATCGTTTTCCTCGGCGCGACCTCCGATGCGAAGCTCTCGACAATGCCAACCTCCTCTGACCTCGGCAAGGCCGACCTTCCTCTCCTACACGTGCGTACGCTGATAGCAAATCCCCTATTTTTGGTTCAATTAAAAGTTACATTGATTGCCATTACGAAAGAATGGAATTTTGATATTGATTATTTTATTACAAGAAATTTGTTCAATATATTTTTCTTGAACATGATTATTGGTGATCTTATTGGTTCTTTGTCTCCCTGTGATACGTCCTGAAGTGTGGTATTATTTCAGTATTTTAGTAACTTTGATTGAGGTTTTTCTTACCACATTACATATTGTGATGACATATTTTTCTGATATCATTTGCAATGTGAAATGACCTCCCAATCAGCATCCATTTTACAACCCCCAGACTGGTCCCAAGACTTGGAGATAACGTGTAATGCATCAGACTTTTCTATTGGAGCAGTCCTAGGACAAAGATGAAAGAAACCTATGGTGATCTACTACATGAGCAAAATCTTGGATGAGGCTCAATGGAATTACACTATCACAGAAAAAGAGCTACTCGCCGAAGGTTTTGGATTGGAAAAATTTCGATCATACCTTCTAGGATCCCACGTGATCATTTACACTAACAATTCATCTATCCGACATTTGTTGACCAAAAAGGATGCTAAACATAGGTTGATCAGATGGATCCTGCTCCTGGATGAATATGACCTGGAAATATGCAACAAAGCTGGATCCAAGAATGTTCTAGCCGACCACTTATCTAGACTTCACCAGGAACACATTGGACCCTCACTACCCTTAACTGACACATTCCCTGATGAAAAAATTCTAGCTGTGCAGGGAAAGAGTCTTCCCTGGTATGCAGACTTAGTTAATTAATTAGTGGTAGGGCAGACTCTGCATGGCTGGTCTAGATAACAACAAGATAAGTTCTTGGCTCAGACCAAACATTATTTCTAAGATGATCCTATGCCATTTAGACTATGATGTAAACACATTTACACTACTTAAAATGTCTATTTATGCATGTTCTTAAGCATAGGATTGCATTTCATGATATAAATATTGCATTACATGCATCATCTTGCATTTAGAGTAGTTTGAATAAAATGGAGGTTAATTATCTCCTTTTATGTGCTTGGACAGGGCAAACATTTTATCGAGGCCTCGGATCAAAGATCCAACCGTATGGATGTGATCAGGGCGACGATTGGAGTTCAACGACTCCAAGATCGCCCTAATCAGGCATCCGTAGCATCAGATAGTGACCCAGGAACCCTAGAAGATCAAGGGCCAGGATGGTGTAAATTTGCACCTCAGATGATAAATCCGACCACATGGATGAATTCGGATCGACGATCGCAGCCCAACGACACAAAAATCGAGTCAATCCGACATCCGTGGCACCATCTACAACTTCCAGAAGATGGACGGCCAAGATAGCGCCATGTGTCGCCATCTCAGCCGCCAAAATGGCCGCTTGCATCTTGTTAAGGCCTCGCACTGGCTCGCTCTCCTCCATTGGATCTTAATCCAACGGCTGTGGGCGCTCGCGCTTAAAAGTGTCTGCTTGACCATCCGCGCCCCACAGCGCAATGGTCGAGCACGCTATCACGAGCGTCGGGCCCGAGCTCGAGCCGTGGCGAGGAGCAACAAGCGCGGGCGATTGGGCGTGCGTGGAGCATCAGATGGAGATCTGATGGCTACGCGCGCCCGATAGCGTCGACGCGCTATTGGACGCGCAATCGGACGTGCAACCAGACGTGCGGGCGGGCGCGTAACGCAGTGGGCGGAGACGCATCTTAAGACATCCGATCTCACAATCGGACGGCTGAAAAGCGACGAACGTGCGCAAGCCGTTGAGTGCGTAAGGAGGCGAGGAGTCACGAGCGAGCTGGCCACGACGCCCACGTTGAGGGCTTTAATGACAGATTTATCCATCACTAAAGACCCCTCTTTTATTATTTTGAAGTTGTAATGTCCATTTTTCCCCCACCCCTTGCAACTATAAAAGGAGACCCCCTCCATACGAAATTCTCATCCCTTCTTTCTCCTCTCTACCCCTCCAAAGTTCAAGAGAAGCTTATCCCACACCTGGGATGCTTCTCGCGAGATAAAGTCCAATTTTCGTTCCCCTTCAGAAGTGGATCCCGCGACGACGACGGCGTGTTGCTCCGTTCCCGTTCTTCTGCTTCGTCCTCCTTTGTCCTGCTTCGTTCTCCTTTGTCCAGGCGTCATCCTGTCCGGCTCGTCCTCCAAGCAACCGTCGAGGAGGATTTCTCTCTCCCTATTCTTTTTACTACTTTCTAGTATAGATTTACTGCTTTCTAGATTAATCTACTCGTCCTCCAAGCGACTGTCAAGGAAGACATTTCTCCCTCCATTCTTTTAATGCTTTCTAGAGTAAATTTATCACTTTCTAGTGTAATTGTTTTATGCCTTCTAATTGTAATGAACAGTCTCTTCTATGATAAATTCTTTATTTATTCTACATCTCATTTTGATTTCCATGTGCAATACTCTCTCTCTCTCTTACCCTCTCTCTCTCTCTTTTATTAATTGTAAATAATTAGATAGTTTAAATTGAACGACTTTGTGACAAATAAAAAAGAAACGCGAAGTTTTTAAATCAAATGTCTGCCTCCCAGTGTTCGACCCGGAATTTCAATTTCGGTATAAATTTTTTTTGTTAAACACGAATTGTTTGCTTTCGAACTACAACGACAGGTTTTCCAAAATCAAACACGTAAGCGTAGCGTTCACAAAACGTTTCAACATTTTGGCGCCGTTGCCGGGGAGGCGACGCTCTTTGACTTCTCTTCGCGTTTTGTAACTTACAAATCATTTACCTCACTTTTCTCCTTTCTTATTGTAATTGCAGGTACTCTTTTGAGACGAGCAAAAGCGGTAGATTGGAGTAAAGTGCTGTGGAAGGTTTTGTAAGTTATCCCCTATTCTTTCCCCCTCCATAGATTTCATTCGCCACATTGAATCCAAATTCCAATTAACCTAGGTGTTTGCATAAATCCTAGGAATAGTTTGGTTGTTTGGATTCTCACTCACATTCATTCCGCCTTCATTTATATATATATATAAAAAAGATAATTCTGTGGGGAAATTTTCAACAAACACACAACGTACACTCACATTCAAAGGCACTTAACCAAATTGATTTGTTTCTACTCAACCAGGTTCTGATCTGTGGAACCGGTACACATAAAGCAACACATAAAAGAGTAGAAATCATTCTAGGTTAACCATCTTTATGTGTCTAACTTAGTGGTGCATATGTGGCCAGTTGTTTGAGCTATTTGGGCCGCACCACTTCAATTAAAATCAACTCATCAAGTAGCTGCCAATTAGGTTCAACTCTTAGGGATTTACCAGGCACTCCACATTCTTTTTAAACTTTAAAGGAAAACATCTTCACCTGTGCTTGCAAAAACTGGTGTGCTAATGAAACTTGTTTGAAAACACCTAAAGTTGAATCCTAAAAGCTACTAAGCAAGATTTGAACCTTAAAATTCACCACATCAAAAATAATCTTGCTTGAAAACCACTGGTTGTGCACGCACACACAAATTAATCAATTATTAAGGGCACAACCCATTTAAAGGGCCCATCACATTCCAAAGCACATTCAAACCTAGCCCTAAATAAAGTAGAGTAGACGTTAGCCTTAAGGATTGAACTCGCTCTTCAGAACTCAGAACAAGATTATTTTTGATTAGTCTATTTCTACTGTTCAATCTGATGTCTAGCTAGGGGAGCAGAGTCAAACGATCGCGGCTGGGGGGTACACTAGGAACCGGAGGCACAAGCCGAAGGAAGAACCTTCTCCCCAGTCCCTCCTAACTGGTTGGATTGAATAGGCAGAAGTAGATCAAATCGTTCCTTTATCTCAAGACGGGTTTTGGGAGTCTGTAGGTCCGTAGGCTAACCCATTTAAGGATAGGTTTGATTGTTTGTATTACAGGGCACCTTTCTTCCTCCCGTGTCTCATGAATCCTTCCACATATTTCACGCATTCCCGCTCTTTCCCTCCTGTTGTGAATTATCCTCAACATGACGATTATCCCAACTCGTATTGTAATCAACCATCAATCCGTTGGGATAATTCGGATTGGGGATACAATTCCGGACCCCCGTGTTTAGGGTCTAACCCTGAGCACTTTGATTCTGATTTCTATCCTTCTCGGAGCTACATCGATTATAGATCGTCTTCCTTTCATGCACAACCTAATACGATCTACAATCAAGAAGGATACACCGATCCTTACCCATCCTCTGATTTCACTGCCTTTAGGTCATCACCATCTTTTCAACAATCTGAAATGACCTATTACCAGGAAGGGTATAACAAATCTCAATTTGTTAATTCCCCTGTATTAATCCCAAACCCGCCCAACCCTGAACCAACTCATTTGGTTCAGGTTAACCATGTTCAAGATAAGGTTCGGGCTAACTTGAGGAATATCATGTAATCTTGAGAAGTTCAGCCAATAACTTGCATTGAGAGATTGGAGCCCCTGATTGAAATGATTGATAATTTAAACAAGTCTTTGTTGGATTGGCTCCAGGATGTTAAGGATAAGAACCCGAGTGAGTTTCTACTTGGGAAATTAGCGAAATTGAGGATGAGATTCGTGGTTGCTTTGATTCAATCTTGGAATAATTCCCAGGATGAACCCTCTTCAGGAAAGCCAATGACAGAACCTGCTCAGGCGCCTGTTGGGGGGGACACGTGTTACAAGGCTGACCAGATTGAATTAAAGCAATCAATTAAGGATGATCTGATTTCTTCACCTGAGATCCCTGAGTTGGGTTACGAGGAAACGTATGTCTCTAGGGAACACAAAGTGAAAAATGATTTTGGGACATACATTGATATGGATCCTAATGGTGAAGATTCAAGTTGCGAAGTCTCACGCGAGTTTTTTGAAAATGATTTCTGTGAGACGATTGGGCCTGAGGAATCTGATAGATCATTTGATAGCCTAATAACTGAGGAAACTGATCTTATTAGGGCAAACATTACGGATCCAGAATCGCATTTTCTGGAGGAATCAATTCAATGCCCTGATTATCAGTTACACCCTGTTGAGCTTATTGATGATTCTAATTCTGAGATAATTAAACCCAAGTCAATTTTGATTCTGCCACATCATTTAGACTTGGAGATTTCAGACGGGGTGATGAATATACAAGAGGTCCTGGAATTGATATGCTAAATGAGGAGAATAGGAGCTTGGAATTTCCGATTTGGGAAGTTAATTTTGGAGGAAATAGAAGATTGAGTCGAAGGGTTCCTTATAAGCTGAAACCTTCAAATCAGAACCCTTACGACATTTGTTTCGAGGATGTTCAACTCAAGCACACATTCAACGATTATCCTTTTGAGCTTCAATTCTCTGAAACCCGACTTTTTGGTCTTGGGTTGCATCGTCATAAATCACAGGCCCGACCTCGCTTGCATTCTGATTTTAGGTTTTGGGTAATTTTTATCCAGAACCTAAGATATTCTCGATTATGGGGTGTGGGTCTGCACCACAATCTGGTCCACATCTGTGGACCTCTGCTAACAGGTCAGAGAATTCTTCTGTTCATTCTAATTCTGACCTGCACTTGTGAATTCTTCATTTCTTTTCCTTGCATAGTGTGCCTAGCTGAAGGCACTAAACTCAGCACATATACAGTTTTTCTTAGTTTTCATCTCGGAGAGGACCTGACATTCACTCAATTCAAGTTCTTTCTATGCTTTTCTACTCTGTTTTATGCCTTTTTAATACAATGAGGACATTGCATCAGATAGGCATGGGGGGGTGGATATTCATCTCTGAATTCATTCGTCAGCTCCGTAGATTTGTTTTATTTTCTTTTATAAAAAGAAAAAAAAATTTGGAATTAGGAAAGAGAATTTGGGTTTAAGAAAATTTTAAATCTTAGGAAATACTACATTATGATTTGAACACAAAGACCCTTCAGGTCTTTGGACTTAATCAGCCTGTGTATCTACTAAAATGTGGATTTGTCTTTCGTGTCCTCACCATCTTAATTCTTTCATAATTGGAGTAAATAAGTTTGGGTGATAAGTACACAACTTATCAACCTACCCTCTGATTTGAGGGAATTTTGAGTCTGAAGCATCTACACACTTTCTTTGCACTGACTCGTTGTTTGGCGATTCTAACGGAAATTGGGTAGCTAATGAACCTTCTAGGGTGATATGGCTGGCAAGTTATCGTGGGTAACAGCCCATAGGTAGGTTGTCCAGAGCCCAGTCACTGGACCTTTCTCTTTTTCCTGCCCTTAGGTAAATCTTAGACCAGGGAAGCCACCTATTTAAAAGAAAAAAAAATCAAAAAGAAAAGGAGAAAAGAACAAAAAGAAATAAGTCACACTTCACTACACGAGTATGGCTGGCAAGTTGTCGGTGGTAACAGCTCATTGACCGGTTGTCCAGAACCCAGCTCAGTAAATGCACTAAAAAAAATTCCCAAAATACTTAGGAAGAAGCAAAGAAGTAGAATAAACCGGGGAGATATACATTGGATTCACCCTTATGTTGACCCCGTAAAAAATAAAAGTAGGGAGAAAGCTACCGGTTGTAAAGATACAGCTTTAGGCAGAAGTCTTTTTGAGGTCACCTAGAGGCATAGAAATCCGATGTCCGTTTTAATTACCGATCAACGAGTCTATCACAATCACAATAAGATGATTAAAACTTACGGTTCTCATCAAATCTTGGGTGAGTTGAATGGCCGTAGAAAGCCACTCTTAAACCTTAAAATTTGAAAATCCAAAAAAATTAGAAAAGAGTAAAAAGAGAAAAAGAAATTTTTTTTTTAATAAGGCGAGGGCTTGAGGCAGTCTGCATTTTGGCTGAAACTTGAGCACTGTTGTGTCTTTGAAGGTTCAGTTCCTAAGTAGACAATTTCTTAATGATTGAAAATAACTCAAGTCCAAATAATCCAACCTAATTCTTTTATAAATAGCATATAGTTTTTGCTAGGGACTAGCAAATGATAGGCATGGGGGTATGATGTAAACACATTTACACTACTTAAAATGTCTATTTATGCATGTTCTTAAGCATAGGATTGCATTTCATGATATAAATATTGCATTACATGCATCATCTTGCATTTAGAGTTGTTTGAATAAAATGGAGGTCAATTATCTCCTTTTATGTGCTTGGACAGGGCAAACATTTTATCGGGGCCTTGGATCAAAGATCCAACCGTATGGATGTGATCAGGGCGACGATTGGAGTTCAACGACTCCAAGATTACCTTAATCAGGCATCTGTAGCATCAGATAGTGACCTGGGAACCTTAGAAGATCAAGGGCCAGGATGGTGCAAATTCGCACTTCAGATGATAAATGTGATCGTACGGATGAATTCGGATCGACGATCGCAGCCCAACGACACAAAAATCGAGTCAATCAGACATCCGTGGCACCATCTACAACTTCCAGAAGATGGACGACCAAGATGGTGCCACGTGGCACCATCTCAGCCACCCAAAATGCCGCTTGCATCTTGCGAAGGCCCCGCTCCTGCTCGCTCTCCGCTTGTGGCAGCTCGCGCTTAAAAGCGTCCGCTCGACCATCTGCGCCCCATAGCGCAGTGGTCGAGTGCGCTATCGCGAGCGCCGGGCGTGGGTTCGAGCCGTGGCGAGGAGCGGCAGGCGCGGGCGATTGGGCGCGGGTGGAGTGTCAGATAGAGATCGGACGGTCGCATGCGCCTGATAGCGTCGAGGCACAATCGGATGCGCAATCTGACGCGCGGGCAGGCGCACAACGCAGCGGGCGGAGACGCATCTTAAGCCGTCCGATCTCGCGATCAGACGGCTGAAAAGCGGCGAATGTGCACAAGCCATTGAGCGCACGAGCAGGCGAGGAGGCGTGCGCGAGCCGGCCGCAAATCCCATGTTGAGGGCTTTAGTGACGGATTTATCCATCACTAAAGACCCCTCTTTTATTATTTTGAAGTTCTAATGTCTATTTTGCCCCCACTCCTTGCAACTATAAAAGGAGACCCCCTCCATACGAAATTCTCATCCCTTCTTTCTCCTCTCTACCCCTCCAAAGCTCAAGAGAAGCTTGTCCCACACCCGGGATGCTTCTCGCGAGATAAAGTCCAATTTTCGTTCCCCTTCGGAAGTGGATCCCGTGACGACGATGGCATGCTGCTCCGTTCCCATTCTTCTGCTTCGTCCTCCTTCGTCCTGCTTCATTCTCCTTCATCCAGGCGTCGTCCCGTCCGGTTCGTCCTCCAAGCAACCGTCGAGGAGGATTTCTCTCTCCCTATTCTTTTTCTGCTTTCTAGTATAGATTTACTGCTTTCTAGATTAATCTACTCGTCCTCCAAGCGACCGTCGAGGAGGACATTTCTCCCTCCATTCTTTTAATGCTTTCTAGAGTAAATTTATCACTTTCTAGTGTAATTGTTTTATGCCTTCTAATTGTAATGAACAGTCTCTTCCATGATAAATTCTGTGTTTATTCTGCATCTCATTTTGATTTCCATGTGTAATACTCTCTCTCTCTCTCTTTTATTAATTGTAAATAATTAGATAGTTTAAATTGAACTACTTTGTGACAAATAAAAAAGAAACGTGAAGTTTTTAAATCAAACATCTACCTCCCTATGTTCGACCTGGAATTTTAATTTCGGTATAAGCTTTATTTGTTGAACACGAATTCTTCGCTTTCGAACTACAACGACAGGTTTTCCAAAACCGAACATGTAAGCATAGCATTCGCAAAACATTTCAACAGACTTTGTGTTGATCAAATCATCATGAGGTGTATCCCTGAAGACGAGGTTCAAAGTGTGCTATCCTTCTGTCATGATAAGGCCCGTGGTGGCCACTTCTCTGGGAAGCAGACAGTTGCAAAAGTTTTGCAGTCTGATTTTTACTAGCCATCACTATTTAAGGATTCACATAACTTTGCGAAGACTTGCACTAGATGCCAGACCTTAGGGACCATGACTAGAAAGATATGATGCCTCTACAACCCATTCTGGTCATCAAAAATTTCGATGTTTGGGGCATCAATTTCATGGGTCCCTTCCCACCATCAAATGGCTTTGAGTATATACTAGTCTCAATGGACTACATTTTGAAATGGATCGAAGTCGTACCTACACGAAAATGTGACCATAAGGCTGTCATCGACTTTGCAAAGAAAAATATCTTTTCTCGATTTGGGATACCTAAGGCCATGATTAGTGATGGTGGGAGTCACTTCATTAATGCCCAGTTTCGTGCCTTACTTAGGAAATAAGGGATCACTCACTGCATTGCCACCTCGCATCACCTGCAAATGAATGGGAAAATTGAGTTCTAAAATAGGAATATTAAGAACATTCTACAAAAGACTATGAGACCTGACCGGAAGGATTGTTCCACACTATTGGATGATGCCCTCTGGGCATATCAAACTACTTTTAACACCCCAATAGGCATGTCACCATATCGGTTGGTGTTTGGAAAAGCTTGCCACCTTCCGGTCGAGTTGGAGCACCAGGCATACTAGGCCATTAAGTAGTGTAATATGGATTTCCAGATGGCCAAAACTCCAAGGAAGCTCCAACTGTCTGAGCTTAAGGAGATCCGTTGGGATGCTTTTGAGAGCAATCAACTTTATAAGGAGAAGATGAAAGTCGTCCATGACAAACACATTAATAGAAAAACCTTTGAACCAAATCAGAAAGTATAGCTTTTTGATGCAAGACTTAAGCACTCTCCCAAAAAACTGAGATCTAAGTGGATGGGACCATATCAAGTGGTCAGACCTTTTTCCAATGGGGCAGTAGAAATTGCTAATCCCAAGATTGGGAAAACCTTTACAATTAATGACCAACGATTGAAACACTTTCTTGCCCGTATTCCCTAGAAAAAAGTTGCAACGTTCATTGAGGGTTGAACTGAAATGACCAAAAATTTCCTCTTGTTGACAAGTAACTTTTGCTCAAGTTATTAATTCCTAATTCTAGTTGTAGATAGCATTTAGGTTAACCTTGCTAGGGACTAGAAAAGAGTGGGCATGGGGACATGATGACTCTACATATAATGACAAGAATTGTACTAAGTAGAGTCAATTTCGACGGCACATGTGCATTAACGACATATTATAGTGGGTGTAGGAGCTTTGCATGCATATTGTCATATTCCTACATTAAGACTACTTATAATTAATGTTTAACGACCATGTGCTCAAGTGCATATTGAAACAAGTCTTAGATGAGCAATCAGATTGTATGGATGGATCCGAATCGATGAATGGCTTCCAACAAACTCAAAATCAACCCAATCCGACCACCGTAACTCCTGTAACAAGTCCAAGAAGTCTTGACTATTGATCTGATGGTCAATGATCCTTGTTGCACCACATGGCGCTCACCCACAAGACTCACACTTGATGAAGGCCTTCCAGCAATGCCTCTCCACCATCAGATGAAGATCCAACTGTCAAGATCGCGCGTATCTTCACCACAATCCATGATGATAGTGCATCGAGCGAGAGCCGTGCTCGCAAGCGAGCGGTGAGTGTTCAAAACCAATTACGCCTCCAAATCCTCGTAAGGGCGTGCTTCAATCAATTAGAGTCGTTCAATCGTAAGTGAGCAGCTTTGACAGTGGCTACATGGCGTAGCTGGAGGCGCTCGATGCATCCACATACACCCTAATGCCCGCGCCGATGCCCAATCTTATGCGCACCCAAGGAGCGATCTGAAGCACAATCTTGTGCGCAATCTCAGCCCTTCGATGCAAATTTGACAACTGAGCACATGCCCAGATGTCATAAAGTAGCGCACGATCTCAGCGGCTCACCTTGATCGTCGATGAAGCATCGGATGACTCACCTTCGACTGCATGCGACAACCACGAGCGCTAGCAAGCACATGAGCTAGGTAGTTTAGCAATGCTTGCGGCTGGTCTTCAGCAATGTTTTAAATGTCGTTGTTGAGCCATGCATGCAAATACATCCTCCTACACAACATTATAAGGACCTATCCCCCTTCACTTTTCACCATCTTCTACTTGGCAATTCTCCCACCTCCATAGAGCTTCAAGGAATGTCCCAAAACTATCAAGCTACCGACGGAAGCCTCTTCACTGTAGTGGCTGCCTCGCCTCTCCATTCATCTACTAGTTTCTTTAGTTTGATATTTTTGTTGCTTTAAGCTTTCATCTATCATTTTAGTTGTAAAACTATTCTACTTATTCAATATATTATCTTTTATCATCAAGTCTGTGTTTCTTTCATAGATAGCCATTATTGCAATGTCATCATAAGTCTCTAACCCTACTTCTCTCTTTCTCTCTCTCTCTCTCTTTCTTTCTCTTTGTTTTTGCAAGTGAATCAAAAGATGTATTTTTGTGACACCTTTAACCGTTAAAATTATCCGATTTTACGCCTCCCTGAGATCGACACTCGAACTCACATTCGATTATTTCATTTAAAATTGATGTCGTAAATGCATGCTACAATGAACAAATTAGCCTAACACGTTTCCTCACATCAGCACATCCACGCTCAAGTAGGGAGCCCATGCATAACATCCACCATCGAGCATATCAAGGGACAGATGTGTATCCAACCTCATATGATCCTGGCTTCAGAGGAAACTCAAGACCATCCTACTTTAGTTAGGGGAATGCTGAACCCTTGTACTCTAATTACTCTGGAGTTTCGCAGACCTGTGGGGATCTCCATGCCATCCAAAATGTTCCATTCTCCAACTCATATAACCTTAGATGGCGGAATCATCTGAATTTCGCATGGTCAGGAAATATTCAGAACTCAAGACCTCAATTCCAACCTCGACCACAAGCTTCGCGACTATATCAACCCACTCAGCCTAGGCCCAACCCGAATTTCCAATCTGGGCCTACAAACGAAGATCAGATGAACTTGATTTTGTAGACCTTGGCTGAGATGAAAAAGACCAATGACGAGATGCGAAAACAACATAAGGCAGAAATCACAGAGGTGCGAAATCAACTCGCACAGATGGCTAGGACTCACCAGCCTGGTGCACTCCTTTCCCAACCCCTGCCGAATCTAAATAACATGGCCAAACCAGACATGCGATATGAACCCAAACCAAGGCCAATCTCACTATGTTTATCAAGCTACTTCTACATCATCACTCGACGAGATGGAGGCTTCCACATCATATGCGGGATATCAGTAGCAACCACCACTCTTACCAACTTTGAACCCAAACCAGGCAGGCCTAAATGCAGTTACTACACATAGTGGCAAAACGACTGAGGATCCACCTTATCCTAGCCACTCTAGCCTCGGTAGTTTAGAGCCTACCCCTAGGATGGTCATCCAGGACACACCTATCCTAGATCCAAAGCCTGAACCAATCTTAGAGGAACCAACAAAGGTTCCATTTCCCAAGGCCATGACCAAAGGAAATAGGAAACCCAAACCCATGGCACTCAAGGAAGACTTGGTTAATATCTTTGAACAAGTCCAAATATACATCCCCTTGATGGATGCAATCTACCATCTACTGTCTTATGCACAATTTTTGAAGGACTTATATACACCAAAACATAAGCTGTAAGGCAAAGATGGGAGTTCGATTGTGTTGTTTGAGCAAGCTAACTCTACCATCTTGAGAAAACTCTTGTAGGATGTGAAAGATCCTGGTACCCCTTTAATCTCCTGTAAGATAGGCAACCTAGAGTTCAATCAAGCTTTATTGGATTTAGGAGCCTCCATAACCTAATCCCTACATCCTTACTAGGTCACTTTGAGGAAATCGAGCTCAAACCGACTGAGGTGGCTCTACAGCTGGCTGATAGACCAATAAAGTCACCAAGAGGAGTTCTTAAGGATGTTCTAGTTAGGATTCAAGATTTCTACTTCCCAGTGGACTTCAATGTATTAGACATGGATACTCCTAAAAATCTGAGAGACACACCGATCATCTTAGGGAGACCATTCCTTGCCATAGCTAGGTCGAATATCAACTACGAAGAGGGCCAGATCGAGTTGAAATTTGGGAATAAGACATTAACGATTGATATCTTTAAGGCCCAGAAAAGAGTAAACTGTGGAGCAACCGAAGAAGTTTGCGACAATAGTTACTTGGTTGAGGACCCGATTATAAAGGAAAACCTGATTCTCCCAGAACCTCAACCACAAGACGATCTTGAACCCCAGATCAAGAAGCTCGATGCTGATCTAGATCTATCCTTAGATTCCACCCTATCTTCTGAAGCCAATCCCGAACCCCCACCCACTACTGATTACCTAACACTTGAATTAAATCCCTTCCCGTATCATCCAAAATATGTATTTTTGGGTTTGAATCAAACGTTTCCTGTGATTATCAACTCTTGAATCACTCCTGATCAGGAAACAAAGCTTATTTCTATCCTCCAGCAGCATCAAAAAGCCATTGGATGGGCTCTTGATGACCTAACTGGAATAAGTCCCTCGTATTGCACACATCGTATCTATACTGAAGAGGGCTCATAATCGTCTCAAGAAATGGAGAGAAGACTAAACTCGAATCTACAGGAGGTCATTAAAAAGGGATTATCAAGTGTTTCGACACAAAAATCATCTACCTAATCACTGACAGCTGCTGGAAACAAGGGCCCACATGACATGATGCCCTTGAATCCTATCATCATGTGTGAAAGCTTTGACATCTGGGGAACTGATTTCATGGGACCATTTCCAGGATCTAAAAGCTTCGAATACATATTACTTGATGTTGATTATGTCTCAAAGTGGATGAAGCCATCCCCACCAGAATGAATGATCATAAAGTTGTTCTACGGTTCATTCAGGAGAACATCTTTTCCAGATTTGGGGTTTTGAAAGACATCATCGGTGATGGTGGGTCTCATTTCCCAAATATGCACTTCCAGTCCCTAACGAAAAGTTATGGTATGGGGTGTCACATCGTATCTTGACTCCTTACCATCCCTACACCAACGGATTGGTGAAGCTATCCAATTAGGAGATCTAGAAAATCCTTCGGGTCACTATTTGGCCTAACAGGAAAGATTGGTCCACCCAACTTTCGGAAGCCTTGTGGGCCTATAGGACTGCCCATAAGTCCTACATAGGGATGTCTCCATTCAAGTTTGTGTATAGGAAGGCATGTCAACTCCCTGAAGAGATTGAGCATAAGGCCTATTGGGTAATACGAAAGTGCAATCTAGATCTCATGAAGGGTGGAAATCATCACCAATTGCAAATAAAAGAGATCGAGGCATTACGGAATCATGCACTTGAGACCTCACGTATCTACAAAGAGTGAGTCAAAGCCTTCCATTGCAAGCACATATCACGAAAATCATTCCATCTTGGTCAGAAAGTGCTCTTGTTTGATGCCAAGCTTAAGCTCTTCCCGGGGAAGCTCAGATCAAAATGGATCAAACACTTTCTCATCTGAAGAATCTTCAAAAATAGAGCTGTCAAAATCAATGAACTAAGCCATGACTCAGAACCATTTGTTGTGAATGGTCAGAGATTGAAACCATTCCTCAAACTCACCAATTCGAATCTGGCTACGATATCTTTCGATCTCCATTCTCCCTGAGCCACATTGCACCCAACTGATGGCGTTAAACTTAGTGCTTAACGGGAGGCAACGTGTCTTTTGAAAAACCTGAGACCCTTCTAACCTATCTCTAAGCTAAAGTCATATTGCACTTTAGGGCTTATCCATTAGAATGGTCGACTCTACCTTTGATACTTGTATCAGAGCTTGAAATTGTTCGCAAGAATCATCCCGACCCATTAACCACCCAAGCAAACCTATTTTAATGTATGATCTAAGCTGAACTCGAACCCACCTAATTTACAATGAGGACATTGTAAATCTTAGGCATGGAGGGGTGTTAAAGTGCAAAATGCTAAGAAATTTGATTCATGGAGAGGTTTCATAAAAAAAAAATTGGAGAAAAGGGGAGGACAATTTTGTGAGCTGAATTGAAAGATCTAAATTAAGGAGGAAGATTAGGAGAAAAGGAAAAATAGAGAAAAAGGAGAAAACAAAAGAAAAAATTATGATAGTCCCTGTAATTGAGTATGGAACTTACCTAAGTTCTAAGCTGGATTGGATGGTGAATTAAGACTTGAAGGGCTAAATCTTATGGAATAAGTGACGGATACCAACCTTAGGTGTCTTGGGCCTATTCTAGGGCTTAAATACTCACATATTTGTTAAGATCTAGATTAATCCGCAAGAGATTAAGGAAACTGCGAAGCTAATGTATTAAGTCTAAGGCTTAGGGATTATTTAGCCCCATTACCTACCCTTTGGTTTGTGGGACTTGGAAACCTAGGCACCCAAAAATCACAAACCAGTCTGCTTCAATGCACTTAATGAAATATAATGACAAAAGTGTTTTGTTCTAAAAAATGTTTTCCCAAAGATCTGGCTTAGGAGCAACTCGAAGACACAAGTTGATTGGACAAGTTTCCGGTGTGGAGAGGTGGAATGAAAAATACTCCCCTCAAAGATGCATAATAACATATCATCTCCTTAGTGCTTGTCTCCTAGGATATCTAAATATCCTACCGAGGGTACATAAGCACCTTATGCTGGTTCAGGTGCCATGGGTGGGATTATCCTAAAATGTCAATTGCAAGGACTTGAATTTAGCTACAAAACTCCATGGGCAGTGAAAGAGATGATTTCACATAAATAGGACAATCACAAAAAAATGATAATGTCATTATATATTGCATGGTAGAAAACTTTCAATAAAAACAATTTAAATAAACCACTCATTGAAGAGCAGGTCATGTCCACAGGGAGGCACACAGCTATTACAAACTCACAAATGAGAGAACTAATGTTCAAAAATAATTTCCATAAGGAATCAAATGAAACCCCTTTTCAATCAGGATAACAATGCATGAAATAGTTGAAATTGCATTTGTGTGAAAGTAGAGGTGTATTCTCGTAAAGTAGGCATAATATAATATTAATTAAATGGAAAAATGACAAGAGTCGAAAACTAATGTTCCCACGTGATTTCACCAAGCAATGAAGTCAAGACCCCCTTTTAATTAAGCTACCAATGATAGTTCCAATTAAATCAGCATTAATGCAAAAATGAAAGGGCATTGTTGAACACGAACCAGTAGGAGTTTAATGTTTTGTTGTCGTAGCACACTCCTAAATAGCTCAATCAACTAATAAAAGTTATTACTCGAAATTTAAATTGAAGTCTGAGGTCGAATGTAGGGAGTAAATTTGGAATTCACGCGTTAATCTTTAATTGCATATAAATGAGCATCATAATCGAAGCACAAAAGAGATATTCAATGAATAATATCAACTCAAATTGATATTTAATTATAAGCATGAGTATTTCAATAGATCACAATGATAAAAAAGAAATTTAAGATAAAATAATGGTGATTTAGATCACCAATTATTAGCCTTAATTAGGCATATATATCAGACATCTCAATTAAACCAAATAACTCAACAGTAGCTTGAACGCTAAAGTAATCAGACATCAGTTTCTCAAATCAGATCGCTTAAATGATTAAGACTCTCAAAGCCTTCTTTATTATTTCTTCTCTTCTTCTTTTTCTTACTACACGAGCCCTCTCCTCTTCTTCTGAAGGCCTTCCCTTTCCTTCTTTTCTAAGCCTCTACTTCTTTAGAGCCTTCCCTCCTTTTTCTCCTTTACAAGCACAAGGGGCCTTTAGCGACCAAGTGTTAGTCGCATCACAGAGGAGCAAAACCCTCCCCTGCTCTCTCACAAATTCCCTTCTTCATTCTCTCTCAAACTCAGCATATAATCGGATCTCAATCGGGTTATTAGGTTATGCATAATGTCCAGGGCTACCGGTCGTGTGTAGTAGCCGAGGAGTGCACGTAGGCGGGTTAAGTGGGTGAAGGGGTAATGGGGACTCGACCCCCGTGACTTAGGTGAAAAAGCCTAATCACAAAAACACTTTATGGGTTTGCAGGCATCTTTCCTTCACTGATGTGGGACTATCCCCACTGCTCATTCACGCGTAGCTATAGCTGTGGAGACTTTGTCAAATTGGGATGCTACTGCTGCTAGGATCCTCAATTGAGGACTTAGCGGTCTTCCTGGAATGCACCTACACCACTTGGAGCAAGTCTTGATGAAAAACAAGGTCGTGGCTCAAAAAATAGGTCTAGGGAAGATGACGTGGCGGTGGAGCACCAGCGAGGACCTGAAATACAAAATATGAGCTAAAAGCCCCTATTCAAAAGATCAGAAAAGTTGCAAGGATACGACGAGGGTGTTGGTGGTGGTGATGTGCTGTGAGGGTGGTCGTAAGTGGCTAGCGAAGGTGGATTTGGTGGTGCGATAGTGGGGTGTTAAGGGGAGTGATGGAGGTAATAATCCCCTCAATTTCTTGAGGATTTTGATGCGGGTTGATGAGGCAGAGGTTATGGAGTCGATGGTGAGGCATTTGGTGGATTGCGGAGGTGTAAAGGCCTATCCGGCAATGCGGTCGGAGATGGAGTGATGATATCGTCATCATCAACCATATCTAGCTTTATTTAGTCATATTCCATCGCTAAATGCTCCTACATAACCACCAGAGACATGTAATTCACTGCAAATTCATTCTGAGAGAATAACAAGAAAATAAGGGTAAAACTGCAGTTTTAATAGCTTAGCTCAATTGTAGAACAATCACAAGATTTCTCAAGAGTTAATTAAAGGTCAAATGATCTTAAATATCTAACAAGTAGGTCCGTGTAGATAGAAATGGGTTTTCATTCATTATGAGAATTAAATGACATCTCAAACCCTAAAAATAGACCAGCTTAATTCACTAAGGTTCTTGTCAGGATAAAGTTCACCTAAACCCTCTAAAATTTATATGAAAATATTCTCTAGGGTTTGGTACCTTCAATTTGACCATTGAAACCTATCTTGACCCAAAATAGAGTTACAGATAGACTTTTACCCTAATTTTGGTTTTTACATAAATTACCCAATCAAACTAGGTTAAAACTAAAATCCAAATTCACCATCGGATTCCTTAGGTCCAAATTAGGCTTGTGTCAAAACTTGGGCCCAATCTAAGATTGTTTAGACCTAGATTGCATTTTGGTCCAAGTCTGATTTTCTTTATCTCACATGGCCCCTTAGCTTTCGAATTTCTTACATAAAACCCCAAAAATTTATCATCTTCTTCTTCAAATAGGTCCCTGCCACCCTAGAATCCTAATCCTACAACTCAGACGAGCTTCATTGGTCAAGATCTCTTTGATTTCTTGACGAATCCTTCACAGATTTCAAAGGGGAATTCATCAAGAAATTAGCTTCCTTTTTAGCTAGATCCGAAGTCCCAAAAATCACTCAATGTATCATGTGAATCCTTCAAAGAGTTGGATTTCCAACTCTGGTGAGCCTTCCAAGCTTGGGAAGCTTTCTTCCCAGGCTCTAACCGCTCCCTGAGGCCTATATAAGGATCCCCAGGGCCTACCCGTTCCTCCCAACTAGGCTCAAGGCCAAAAATCTCTTCTTTTCTCTATCACGAGCCACTTCCAACCTAAGCTCCGGTGGACCTTCTCGATCTCTCCCCTCCATGCCTCCAATGACCAAATTGGAAGCACAGTAACCTTCCCCATCTTCCTTCGCATCTCGCCGGTTACAGCAGGCACCATCTTCCCGTCTCCTTGCTACCGTCCCCTCATTGAGGATTCATCTTCCCCAAGTCCAGCCATCACACCGGCGTGGATTTTCTACTTCCTTCGACAGTTAGATTAGGTTCCTTAGCATCCTTTCTTCCCCTACTCTCTTTCCCACTCTCTATTCTTCAAATCCAACCACCGACGACACCATTCACCTTCATCCCCTCCATCTCCGACGACCACTCCAGCTAGGGTTCCCATTCGCCCCACATGTCCATCCCCCTCACCAAGTAGTCCACATGCACCGCCATACTCTCCACATCAAAAGCCCTCTACCTATTCACCAATCCACTCACCAAACATGCCTCCAAACAACCCACCTTCTCACGGCCGTCTTCGCCACCGTCTGGACACTACACCTACTCCTAAGCTACAAAACCACCACCACCTCATTCCTCATCCACCAATGATCCTCTAGAGCATTTTACTAGGGCTTAGCACCCCTATTCTTGAATTTAAGGCATACCCCCGCATCACCATTAATAGAGCTTCTTCGATGAGCTCGAAGAAGGTCTCTTGCCGTTGCCAGTTCCAGGCACAGGCACTAGATCACGCAGAAGGCTTCCAGGCATACGCCCAGGTGGTCAATTGGAGACCGCACCACCCACTGCTACTCCAATCGAAGACATCTTCATTCCCGAGCGCATGCAAGCAGAAGGGGTGTGGCCCAGTCCCACCTCTGGAAGATAAGAGAGAGTGTAGCACCTTATTAGTTTTTTGTCAAACTAGCTTATCATTTGAACACACAGGGGGGTCGAGTCCCTCGGTCCTCTTCATGCCTCGCCTGTGACACCTTGCATGCGAGCCTGGTCTGACCTATTTACCCGCCTATGCACACACCTCGGTTGCTACCCCACTGTATGCAACCCTGGTCCCGGGTGCACTTTGATCCAATACCCGAATACCCGGTACTGTGCATGGCCTTATGAAGGCGAGAAAGAGGTGGAAACCCAGAGAGGGAAATGAGAGAAAGAGTGCGGGGTTAAGAGGGGTTTTACTCTTTAGTGTTCTCGACAGTTAGTAGATTTCAGAGGAGAGTTTCCCCTTGTGCATTAGAAGGGCCAATGTAGGAAGGAACAAAGAAGAGAAGAGGTTCTGAAGAAGAAGAGAAGGCTTGTGCTTGCCTTCTATTAAGACGTCTGATTGCTAAACCTGTCATCTAAGGCACTATAGCATTCAAACTACTGTTGGTTTATTTGAGAAAATTGATGGTTGAATGCATGCTTAAACTTTAGAAGATATAAGTGGTGATTCAAATCACCATTGTTTTTTATTCTTTTTTCTTTATCCTCATATCCTTGAGATACGTTGGATTTCATTGAATATTTATCGTGATAGGTTATTATCCATTGAAAATCTATATTTTACTCAATTTCTTGTGCTCATTTATATTATATGTTGAGATTAGCACGTGAAAGCAATACTTGCTCCAGCGAACGGCCTCGGACATCATTTCTGACATTCGAGTTATAAATTTTATATGTTATTCGAGCTATTTTTGAGGAATTATTGCTACAATGAATGCATCTTTTAAAACCTCAATCTAGCCATAAAACATGGAGAATGACAGGTGGATGATGGCATCGAGGGTCAAATTGAATGATAGAGGAGATAGAAAGGAAGTAGAGGAAGAAAGGGACCTAACTACGCTAATCCTAAGTGGACGAAAGGGGAGGGAGGCACTCGTTATGGTATGACCAGTGCCGTGGAAGGTGAAGCCTCCTCAAGTGAGGGAGAAATAGAGGCGAAGACGAGGAAGAAGACCCTTGCTGGTATTATGAGCATCGAAGGAATGTGGGGAAGGATAATTGACCACCAATTGTACATAGCGGCCAGTGAAGAATGTGGATGGAAGAGCTCGCTGGATCTTGCAGAGGAGTTAGCTAACGAGAGGAGAAGAAGGGGGTATTCTGGTCCAAACCAAGCTAAAGAGGTAAGGAACTTGATGTAGAGCCTTTTATAGGCCTTTAGGAGGCCCTCCAAGCAAGGAAAGAAGCTCTCAAGCTTTGGGTACTTCACACACAAAGGAAAGACCTAGAGTCCAAGGACAGATCCATTTGGAAGAGAATTCCTCAAGCAATCTCCGATTCAAATTTGGGACAGTTTGATTGAGAATCAAGCGAAAATCCTCACTCGAATCTCGACAAAGCTTGGCGTCTTCACACCGATGGAGACAGGGACCTATTTGCAAAGAATGATGAGAAATCTATAGGCCTGATTACAAACAATTCAAAAGCTGAGGGGCTATTTGAGAGAAGAGTCAGACTAGATTGAAATGCAAACTTGGTCAAGATGATCTCTGATTGGGCCTAAATTTTTGTATAAACCTAATCTGGACCCAAGGAATCTGATGGTAAAGTTGGATTTTCATGTTAACCAAGTTTGATTGGGTAATTTATGCAAAAACTTAAATTAGGGTAACTTCTTGACTGAGACTCTATTTTAGGTGAAAATGGGTTCCAATGGTCAAGTAAAAGAAACCAAACCTTATGGAATATTTTTTTATAATTTTTAGAAGGTTTAGGTTAATTTTATCCTAACCAAAACCTCTATTATTCAAGTACGTCTGAAATTAGTTTATCAGATGTCCATTAATTCTTGAAATGCATGAAAACCCATTTCTATCTGCAAGGACTCTCTTGTTAGTCATTAATGCTCATTTGACCTTCATTTAACCCCTGGGAAACCCCATCACTATTCTCCATTTATGATCTTCTATTAAAACTGCATATTTATTCTTGATTTAATGCATTCTTTTCAGAAAGGATATGTAGTGAATTATGACTCTCTGCCATTTATGTAGGAGCAATTGTCAATTGATTCTAACTAATTAAAGCTAGTTATGGTAGATGATCATGACTAACTTTTTCTAGTCCCTTAGCAAAATTGTATGAAAATAACTAGAGTTCTAGACTATGTAATAAAGTTTAGATGTCTGATTCTTATTAAGTTTTAGAAATTAGGTTAAAATGATAATAGTAGGCCTAGACGTACATAAGTATCAATCAAGATCCATACCAGATTAGCTTCAGACTCAGTTTACCGCAAAGGTTTCTAAGGCCCGCAAAAACTAGTTGTATATTATGTATATTAATTCTTCCATTTTACATGGCCAGGAGGTAGTGCGGCATATTTATAGGCTTCAGATGAAGAATCCGACCAAACAGATGAATCCAGAGTGACGATCGCAGTCCGTCAAAGTGAAAATCACCTAGATCAGAGCTCTGTAACACCCTCTACAAGAAGATGAAGATGGACGGCCCAGATGGTGCCACGTGGCACCATCCAAACCACCTCCCCACCTGAGTCATCATGTCGACCTCAAGCAAGGATGCACCGCGGCCATTGGATCTTCATCCAAAGGCCAAGGTGCATGCAACTGCACCGCCCTCTACTTAACAAAGCATCTCTTTGGCGCAACAGTGAGGATGAGCGCTTTCAAACAATGAGCGCAAGTTGTAGCCACGATTCGTCACGCTCGCTACAGTGCCAGCTACAATAGGGCCACTCAATCTCGATTGAGCTGCCAAGATTCTCCACGTGCGATATGATGATGCCCACTGACACGAGGGCGCACTCCAGATCGCACACCCACCGTCTGCGGTGTGCATTTAAGATGACTAGGAGCAGTGCCCGTCGTTCGATCCTTGCACTTGTGCGAGGCATGTGATTCAAATGAAAGCACGCATGATCTGCTGACGGACTCGGCTGAGCGATGCTTCTTCCGACGGCTGCCAGCTGATTGCGTAGCAATCATAAGTCTTAATTGACCTAGATTAGGCTAGAACATAGCATAAGTTAGGGTAATTCTTGCATGTATAAGCATTATCTGTATCTTTATTGCTTTACTTTAGCTATGCATAAAATAATGTTATAATGTGCTGATTAAGTCCATTATGTCAATTGCAGGCAACAAGCTGGATCTGGAGCAGGATTTGAAGTTTGATCAGGAATAACGGGTGTTGCAGTAGACTTGGAGCAGAAGGCTTAGATTAGATGTATGAATAATGATGTAAGGGAGTTAATGTTTGCTATTCTATTAAGTAGGAATAAAGTAGTAAAATGTGAAGAGCTTAGGTCCATCCTAGCCCTAGGATAGGCTAGAGACTTCCCCCAAGCCTTGGCCACCCTTAAATTAGGTCACAACACCCTAGGAAGCCTTAAAACCCTAGTTCCAACCCTTATCTGGACGTCCAGATAAGTTATAGGACGTCCAAGATCGTTAGCCAACTCCTGCACACCTCAAACCCACTTCTGCAGTGTTATTAGATGTCCAGACACCTTGTTAGATGTCCAACTTTTGTAAAGTGCCCTAAACAAAACCTAGATTTCACCCTAACTGAGATTGGACATCCAGAACTGAAGTCTGGACTTCTGATTTTTGAGTATAAGTCATCTGATTTTGCTTTTGGACATCTGGGATAGGTCTCTAGTCCCTGTTTTGAGATTCAATCCTTGATCTCGGATCTCTAGCTCCCTAGGCCTAATCCCAACCCCATAGGAACCTAAATTAAGGTGTCCTAACTGTAGTACATCACCTCTAGACCTACCTAAGGACCTAATTAGGTCCTCACCAAACCCAATTGACTTAGATCAAAGTCAATTACCATCACCTAAGTCAATTGGACTCATTGAGTCCAATTGAGTTTAGATCTCAACCCACACAAGTTCAATTGGACTTAGCGAGAGTCCAATTGACCTAAACCCAACCTAATTGAGTTATTTCACTCTCAATTAAGTTCACACTCATTCAATTAAACTTGGGTTAAGTTCAATTGCAATTTCCCCTTAGCAATTAGGGTTTGTAACACTAATTCCAGGCATACGCCTACCAAAACCCCTTAGGACCTAAGCTAAACCATCTAGCCACATAGGGCACGACCACACACACACACACACACACACACACCCATTCACGCACTCCCACACATCTGGAGTTCTCTAGAACTCTCTTCAAGTGGAGCCACCCCTGGTTGCCAAATTTAGCAACCAAGAGGCATTCAAATTGAGATCCACATTTTTTGGATCTCATAACCACTTCGCTGGCCACTCTTGGACTCTATCTAGAGAGCTCCACACTTCTCTAGAGAGAATCCCTTAGGTCTATAAAAAGGCCTAAGGGGTGGCCGTTTGCACCCATTCACTTCCTTAGCTCCATTCACATCCACCTCCACTTAGGCTAGCCACTTCCACCACCATCTCCACGAGTTGACCACCACCGTGAGGGACACCATGTCGGGATGCTGGATCACTTCTCTCCCTCTCCAAGGGCCGACCTATGCTCCATTGGCCGCCCCTCATTCTCCTCCCGACCACTCCATGGCCATCGGAGACCACCTCCGAATGCCCTTCTGTTCTGCTAGATCTAGATTAGTACTTTATGTTCTTCATAGTTTTGCTACTTTTAATTACTGCTTTGTAGTAGAGTCTTTATTCTCCCTCAATGATGCATGCAAAATCCCCCTGTAGATTCTTGTATGAGATCATTTTCTGATAGCTAGATCTACACTTTTAGGCATTCATGTACAAGCTTTCCTCTACAAGTTCATGTTGCAAACACTCTCCAAATGAATGAATGAAAAATATATTTTCTATATATATATGTCTATGTTTTGAAATCACCATGAGCTTGTTGATTGCCATCATTTTTGCATGTTTCAAGTTGCTTGTTTTCATTCTTTTATCTATTTCGCAACAAGCATGTCATTTCTTGAAAATATAGAAAATCTAAATATAGAAGCATTTTCTGTAAATAGTCATCACCTCACTAGAATCATGCACATAGAAACTCACACTTTCACCTTTTTAATTTATTTAACACATGCACACATAATCAGGGTTCATAATAAAAGTTGTGAAATTTTAATCAGAAGACTCGAAACTGGCGTGCGATTTTGAATAAAGTAGAGTGGTAAAAGATTGAATTCAAAAGTAAAACAATGGCCTCCCAAAGACGAATGACCAGGACTCAAGTCTCATTATTTTTTTTATAAATATTTTTGTTTGATTATATTGCGCACTATACTATGAAGTTTTTGACATCAAAATGTGCTCTATGCCATCAAACAAATGGCACCGTTGCTGGGGAGGCAACACCATTTTCTTTGATTCTGATCTTTGAAACTATCAATGACAAATTTGCCACTACTTAGTTTCTGGGTGTGCAGGAAAAACAGAAGAAAATGGGATCTACAAACACAACGAGCGCGGAAAACTAATCCAGGTGCACAAGGTTTTCGATTTAAACCTTAAGAGTAGATTTATTTTCTACAATTTCTTTTGAAAGACGAAAAAAAAAGTTTATTTATTCATTTTCATGAGAAAAAAAAATCTAGATTAGGTCTCGTTTTGAATCCTAGGTAATTTGAAAAAAAAAGCAAAAAAAAACATGTATTTTTGAAAACCCTCCAAAAAAAAAGGAAAAAAATTTTTTTGAAACGAAAAAAAATTTTGCAAAAGTTTTCAAAAAAAAAAACATATTTTTTTGGTGGAAAGCTTGGATTTCAAACCCAAACCCTTTTAAAAGCTTTTAAACCATTTTCTGATTTTCGGCCAGATTTCAAGTTTGATTTAATTAGTGAGCAAAAAATACTAAAATTCGGGCCAAACTTTAATTTTCAAACCATCTTTCAAACACCACCATTCATTTGAAAATATTCTAAGTATAAAATTTTTAAAAATTTGTGAAGTGCATGGGGTCAGATTGACTCAAATTCAAGATATTTGAAATTTCAAAAAGCAATTTCGAGCAATCCGTGAATCAACTTTGACTAAAAATGGTGGGGATTGAAATCTGATCTCTTTTCCTTTATTTTCCATATTTTTCCCTAATTTTTGAAGGTCAATTGATATTGTTTCAAAGCGAAAAATCGACCAGGGGTCAAAATTCCAGATCTGACCTTCTAACATTCAAAAATCCCTAAAAATTCGATTGAAATAGTAAAAATCCCAACAAAATATTCTCTGGAAAGCTAATTAAAAAAGGAATCCTTTTGCAAAATTTCACGTTAATTAGATTCCAATTATTGTCAGAGTACGAACCTTACTTTTATGGTCTACTGAAATAGAACATACCCAAGAAGTGCATGAGCCTTAAGGTAAATCTTTAGGTTACAATTTAGAGACCACACTTGGGCGAACCTAGACTTAATCAAGTCTAGCACTTCTAGCAGACTGCCAAGAAGTGCACTAAGTCTACCAAGAAGTGCACTTAGTTGGTGAGCTTGGTCATCTTGTGGGCCACTCACCAAGAAAAAAAAAAAACCCACTGAAGAAAATGGGCTAAAACAAATTTTAAAACACGAAATAAAACCCGAATTCGTTGTCATACTACTGGGTGGTTTCAACCTCTTGGCTAGGTTAGCGAAGAGGCCTGGAACTGCTTTTAGTCGATAGTACGATGAATTTCTTCAGGAATTAAAATCTAAAATGAAAAATCCAGTCATCTGATCCATAAGGACCACTTGATTGGTAAGGCTTTGCCTTGTCTTGCTTGGCTACACCAAACCAGGGGTCAGGTGGTGTATGCAAGGAAAGAGGTCACTTAGACCTCACTTGGTTGGACCTTGGGAGCCACTCCTAAGGAGGCTAGTTACCTGGCCAAAACCATCTTCTCCCCCTACTTCTACTCCCAGAGCCACCATGGGTAATCCTGGAGTTGGACCTAGACCAAGTCAGGATATCGAGAATCTAGACCCAATGGCTCGTTTGGAAGCCTGGGTAGTCTAATCCGAGGAGCGGCATCGGCAGAGCATGGATCGCATCTTGATGGCATTTGAGAGGATGCAGCACCTACCGCGAGGAGAACAATTGTGGGATTTCTATGACCTAGCCGCACTAATCGTCGCACCACTAGTCAAAATTCCGACAGGCAGAGACATGTTTGAGCTCAAGCCTAATGTGATTGGGTTGATCAGCACCAACTTCTATGGGAGCTCACGCAAAGATCCGTTCCAACACCTTGAGGACCTGAGTCAACTAGCTGAAATGATTCGACCCAGGAATATCGATCTGGGAATTGTTCTAATGAAGCTTTTCCCATTTTCTCTAAGGGACAAAGCTTCATACTGGTTCAAGAGCATTGGGAAGCCAATTGGAACCTAGCCGGAATTACAACGTGAATTCCTGCAAAAGTTCTTCCCAATCGGTCGAACAAACGCAATGCGACATGCAATCATGACTTTCTCCCAGGGAGCTGGGACGAAGTTACACGATGCTTGGGACAAATTTCATGACCTTCTCCGGAAATGCCCGCATCATGGTATACCCAGATGGCACCTGGCTCAGATCTTTTACCATGGGCTCGATGACACACATTAGTATCTGGCCGATGCATCTAGTGGCAAGAATTTTCTCGCAAAAGATGAGAATAGCACATTTGAGCTGTTTGAATCATTAGCGGAGAACTCAATGAGTGTCGCATCCATGAACCAGTTCCAGCAGCCTGGTCAGCAGCGGGTTGGTGTCGACGAGGCTCACACCAAGTCTATTCGAACCAACATAGATATCATCATCAAGCCGCTAGATAGAATAAACCTAATTGAGAATAAGATTGACAAGATTAGTCAGGATCAATCTGACTTGAGTTCTGCCACCTCAAGACTCTCCTATGCACCCCGAGCCCCTCCTACTCGAGTTAATCTACTCACTCGGGATGCATCTTCTCTATATTTATGAGATCCCACATATCAGCATCCTATAAATAATCTAGATCTGGCACCCTACGACCAGAGTTATGCACCGCCCATAGATTATAATGCATATCCCCTTGACAGATATATGTCTTAGACATCTTCGACCTATGAGGACGTCAGTGCTATCCAAGGATACGGCCGTAATAACCCATATTCAGAAATGTATAACCTTGGTTGGTGCCAACATCCGAACTTCTCCTGGTCTGGTAATTCATAGAGACCACATCAAGATCCACACTACCAGACCAGGAAATACGGGAATGCGCAAAACACGTACCCTAGGCAGCAGCCATTCTCGCATCAGCAGCAACCCTGCTCTTTATACCAGCCGCTGCACCAAGCTGCCAGTCACCCTCCAAAGTGGGCTGACCCTTTGGAGGCACTGAAGAGGTGCTGCAAGAATCAATGAGGAAATTCACACAAGATAGCTTGCAGATTATGAAGGCGATGGCTGATCAGATACAGCCCATACAAAACACGCAAAGCCAATTGCTGCAGGAGCATAGGACTTAGGGAGCCTTGCCCTCCCAACCCATCCCGAATCCTCGATATGTGCAGAACTAAGGCGCCCCGCCTAGGTTTCATGCACCGCTGGGATAGGCACACGCCATATTATAGGCGCCTCTTGCACTACCCGGTTACGCACAAGGCCAACCGCCTTTGCAGAACCCCACGTATTCTGCCCCTTCCACTCCCACACCACCTCATGGACAACAAGCCGATGCACATGCTGTCTCTTTGAGGAGCGGAAGGAAGACATTCGACCCTCCACATATGCAGGCGAGTCCTGATTTTTCCCACCCTTCACCGTAGGCAAAGTTGACTCCATCTTAGGAGCCACCTACGATAGATAAGGGTAAGAGGCCACTCAACCAAGAGATTCCCATCCCTTTTCTTGAGGCTCTGACACGAAATGCAGTATGGAAAAGGGACACGCATAATTTTGAGGGCCTGAAATCGATGTTCAAGGAAGTACATATTCAGGTCCCCCTCCTTGAGGTAATCGATCACATTCCCGCTGTCGCTATGTTCTTCAAGGACTATTGTACCCCAAAGCGACAGCCGAGAATTGGACGACAGGCGGTACTATCGAAAGAGGCTAGCGTCGTGATTCTAGCTGACTTACCACCGAAGAAGAAAGACCCTAGTACCCCACTCATATCCTGCTTCTTGCATGACTCTCCATTTGATCGGGCCATTCTAGATCTGGGTTCGTCCATCAACTTAACTCCCACTACCGTATTTGATTGATTTTGATTTGGGGAGTTGAGGCCCACGTCGGTCACGATTCAACTGGTTGATAGATCAATCAAAACACTGAGGGGGTGGTTGAGAATGTGAACGTGAAAGTCCGTGGGTTCTGCTTTCCCACAGACTTTTTCATTCTTGATATAAAAGTTCTTCCTAATCTCCAAGATGCACCAATTATTTTGGGTCACCCATTTCTGGCGACAGCCTGAGCGAACATTGATTGTGCATCTGGGTGTATGGAGATAGCCCAAAGCAATGAGCGACTTTGACTGGACATATTCAGGGTAGCAAAGAACTTCGACTGTGATCAAATAGCGGGGGATGGTGAAGATGAAGATGTGGCATACTATGGTAACATTGGGCTCCTTTGTGATGACCCAGTGTCTCATTCGTTTATGCTATGAGGGTTCTTGCACCTCGATCAACATGGGACTAAGACCACTGCACTACACATATCTCCCCGAGGATCTAACTATTTAGGGTGAGCTTTTGACCACAGCACCCCTGAATCCAGCTCTCCTGATCAACAGATTACTGAATTGCCCCTATTGTTGCAGGAAGACGTGACTACAGCCAACGGGTTTCCTGTTAATGCAGTCACAACCGATTATTTCACAGGGAGAAACTCAGTGGGAATTCACATGAACATGGATCAACAGATTCCCATCCTCGATTCTTACTCTGACCTGCCCGTGATTGATTTGAAGCCCTTACCTGACTCACTTAAATATGTGTTCTTGGGCAAAAGTGAGACATACCCAGTCAGTATCAATGCCCACTTAACCCAAGAATAGGAGCACTAATTGATCTCTATGCTACAGGATCATAGGGCTGCTATTAGGTGGAGTATTGCTGATCTCTGCTATATTCGCCCCTCATATTACACTCATCACATCTACACGGATGAAGGGGTGAAACCTTCGAGACAACATCAAAGATGGCTTAACCCGAATATGCTAGAGGTTGTGAAGAAGGAGATCATCAAATGGCTAGATGTAGGTATTGTATACCCAATCTTAGACAGCCAGTGTGTGAGTTCGATCTAGATAGTGCCCAAGAAAGCAGGACTCACCGTCGTAAAAAATGACCAGGGCGAATCCATCTCGACCCACACTATGACATCTTGGCGGGTCTGCATCGACTATAGGAAACTGAACACGGCTACCAGAAGGATCACTTTTCTTTGCCTTTCATTGATCAGATCTTGGAACAGTTAGTCGGACGTAGTTTCTTCTGCTCTTTGGATGGATACTCCGAGTATAATCAAGTAGCGATTAGCCTGGAAGATCAAGACAAGACCACATTCACATGCCCCTTTGGAACATTTGCTTTCAAGCGGATGCCCTTTGGCCTCTACAATGCACCAGCAACATTTCAGCGTTATATGATGGCCATCTTCTCTAACATGATTGGGGACTATGTGGAGGTATTTATGGATGACTTCTCCATTTTTGGAGATGACTTCACATCTTGTCTTGATAACCTCACCAAGATCCTGAAACAGTAAATTGAGGTAAACCTAATACTATCCTGGGAGAAAAGTCATTTCATGGTGAGGGATGGCATAGTACTAAGATATAGGATCTCTAAAAATGGACTCGAGGTCGATCGATCTAAATGTGAGATTATTTCCCACTTACCGCCACTTATCTTGGTCAAGCAGATCAGATTATTCTTGGGTCACGTCGGCCTTTATCGAAGATTTATACGTGATTTCTCGAAAATCACACGGCCTTTGACGAATCTCGTGGTTGCCGATGTCCCATTTGAATTTGATACCTCGTGTCTCAGCGCCTTCAAGTCTTTACGAAAAGCTATCTCTGACTCTCTGATTCTCCAACCACCCAACTGGTTGCTGATGATGTGCGACGCTTCTGATTTTGCCGTCGGTGCTGCTTTAGGCCAACGTCAGGAGAAACAACCCTTTGTCATATACTATGCTAGCAAAACACTGAATGAGGCTCAGCACAATTACACTATCACCGAAAATGAACTGCTAGCAGTAGTATTCGGGTTGGAGAAATTCAGATCTTACTTATTAGGGTCCAAGGTCATCATTTCCACTGACCACTCTACCCTCTGGCATTTGTTGGCAAAGAAGGATGGAAAACCACAACTCATCAGATGGATCCTTCTATTGCAGGAATTTGATATCAAAATCCACGACAAAGCCATAAAGTAGAATGTTGTGGCAGATCACCTATCCAGATTGGACCCAGGCCACATTCCTTATTCCCTGCCTATCTACGAGCAATTTTCGGATGAATCTGTTAGTTCAACCACTCGATATAATATTTTGATGATTTTACAAAATGAGGAAAATGAAATAAAAAATAAAGCGTAGCATATTATTTTCTCTCTGTAATAACATATTTGCAGGATTTCAAAAAGCTTTCCAAGACGAGAGATTAAAAGCGTAAAGACGAGTAGCATAAGTATTAGGTCTTAGGATTTTTCATGTAAACTTTCAAAGGTTGTAATTTTCATTTTATTTGAGTCTAGAAATATTGTAAAGAGCCCCCGAACAAAACCTATAAATAGCTAACTTAGGCTCTCTACACTTAGGATAAATTAGAAACAAAAACCTAACACTTATACTTTTATCAGACGTCCAGGACAAATGCCAGACGTCTGATTTTCCACTTTAAGACATCTGACATGTGTATCAGACGTCTAATTTCAAAGATTTCTGCCTTTGTTATCTCCTCATAGACATCAGTCGAAGGACTTCACTTTCAGACGACGATAACCTTTCACAGACGTCTAATTCTTTACCCAGACATCCTCATACTAACCGTTAGAGCATGTGTAGGAAAAAGAATTTACAGACGTCTGGAAACACTTACAGACGTCTGCCTTTGAACCGTTGGCCATGATTTTCTATGCGTATCTCTCTACGGCCACATAATCTTTTGGCAGAAGGAGGAAGGAAGAGTATTTAGGTTTACAGACATCTGGTAATGTTATCAGACGTCCATAACGACGTCCGATCCTCTAAACCTAGAACCCTGTTTGGATCTGATGATAACAGGAACGAATGCACCATTCACTAGACATCCAATGAAATAATCAGACGTCTTATGAGATAATATCAGATGTCCTTCTTTTGATCCAATAGAGTCAGTTAAGGATGTCCTGCAATATTAGACGACCATAGGAAAAATCAAACGTCATGTAAGACGTCTGATACTATAATTAGACGTCTGATGTTGCTGTCAGACTCATCATTGCCCTGATTTTTTGTGGATTTCGTCCTAAACTCTTGGGATTTGTTTCCAATGGCTAGAAGAGCTCTCCCAAGTGTTCTTGAAGGTTCCAAACTTGCCTATAAATAGACTACAACTCCTCTTAGTCAAGACACACCTCTTGAGATACAATTCCATTAGAAAAATCTCTTGCTCACTACTCTAAGCTCCATCTTGCCCTTGTGCTGTGCTAATACTCTGATCAAAGGGCAAATCCATACTCCCGGCTCGCTCCGTTCTGCAAATCATCAGGGAGTTCTTTTCATGCTTAGTAAATAAGAAAGCAACTAAATTATTGGGGTGCTCTATAGGTGTTATTTTTACTTCTTAATTTCTGTATTTTGGGTATCCAGTCTGTCGGGTCCCCGTCTCTTCATTTTGAAGAGAGAAACCTCTATTTAGGGATCGGAGGTGGGAATTGTAATTGAGGTACACTACCCTCGTTTAAGTAGTGTGGTTAGTGGATTGATCACCTTGTGATCGAAAATCCTAAGTCAAGAGATTGGCTTAGGTGGTGGTTTTCACCCATCTTGGGTTTCCACCTAAAAATAATTGAGTATATTGTGTGATTGAATTTGTTGTATTACAATACTCTATAATTTCACTATTCACCCCCCTCTAGTGCAATTTCATTTGGTATCAGAGCAGGTTTTCCGCCTACAGGAGTAACATCTGCGAAAAGATCACATGGAGGGGAAGGTCATTTCCACAAGCAGATTGGAGGGGCAATCCACCACTCGACCACCACTCTTCGAAGGAACCAACTACACTTAATGGAAGCTGAGAATGAAGATGTGGCTTCAAGCCAACGATTTCTCCATTTGGGAGAAATACGAATCTGCATACATCATTCCGGAGAAACCAGAAACAGGTTACACAGTGGAGCAAATCCATCACCTTGGACTGAATGCCAAGGCAATGAACTCACTCTACTGCACTCTCAGCTCGGAGGAATTCAACCGCATCAGCCAATGCGAAACCGCCCACGAGATCTGGAGAACCTTCGAAAAAAAATTACTAGCCATTGATTATGTCTCGAAGTGGGTCGAGGCCATCTTGGGAAGCTCAAGTCTAAGTGGACTGGCCCTTATGTTGTGATTCATCCATATCCTAATGGGGTTGTCCAGATCAAGGACCCAAAATACGGGCATATATCTACGGTAAATGGATAACGCCTCAAGCCATTTTTGGCCCATGAAGCTCCTCCACTTGACGAGATTATTCATCCTATTGAGGATGTTTTACTCAATTCTCCCCCAGTTGGAGGGATTAAATTCAGCACATATAGATACTGATGGGTCGGCCTGGATAGGTTGTTAATATGATGTTTTTGTCATTGAAATATGTATAGTGGTTAACCTAATTCAGACCTAACCATCTCTTTACAAAATTTTTAACCTGGCCTAATTGATTTTATCTTGTCACTTTTAGGCCCAGGGTCGAACTCAGGGAAGTGGGGTTAAAGTCGAGTTTCTACGTTTTCCTTAAAACGCGTCTCTTCCATTCGTTTATTGTGTTTTTGGTATTTTTCTTATTTAGGTTTTTTTCTGGTAATCCTTGTTCTTGAGGCACACCCTCAAAATTGTGTCCTTGGCTTTTAGCCAAAACAGAGTTCCAAAACGCGCCTTGCTACTCGCAAGACGGGGTACCTGCAAATCAAAGATTATCATTTCACTTTTATACCTTTTTTTTTATCTTTTTACTAAGAAGGAAGCTAACAGATAGAAAGTAAATATAGTAGCTATAGATATATATTTATATGTAGTATATATATAAAGGGGTGGGGGTGGAGGTGACGATGGAGTGTAGCACTATGTCGAGTCAGTTGACGTCTAGAGAGACGCAACCAACACGACTATGTGCCGCGTGGAGTGTGGATGGAGGATGGATGATGTATGGGACCACGCTTTTTTTGTACGCGTGTATCAGGGAATATCAGCAACTGGTGCAGATATCCCCGTGATACAGCGTATAGTAAATAACGTGAAAATATATGTACATATGTATGTATATGAGTAAATATATCTATATGTATATAAATGTATAAGTATATATGTATAGATATATATAGATATATATGTATTATATATATATATATATATATAGGTGTATATGTATATATATATGTATGTATATATGTATATAGCTATGTATATATGTATATAAGTATATATATATAATACTATATATAGATGTATATATATATATATGTATATAAGTATATATGTATCAAGATATATATATATATATGTGTGTATATATATAAGTATATAGATATGTATATATATATATATGTATATGAGTATATATGTATATATATATAAGTATATGTATAAGTATATAGATATATATATATACGTGTATATTTATATATATATAGATGTGTTATATATATGTGTGTGTATACATAAATATATAGATATACTATGTATATAAGTATATATATATATATATATATAAGTATATGTATAAGTATATAGATATATATAAGTAGATATATATATATATATATATTATATATATATGTATATATATTATATATATATGTATGTATACATAACTATAGATATTACTATGTATATAAGTGTATATATATATATATATATATGTATGTATATATTATATATAGATGTATATAAGTATATATATGTTACTATATATAACTATACGTATAGTGTAAGTGTGTGTGTGGGTGTGTGTGTGTGTGTTGGTGTAGCGTGTGTCTGTGAGTGAGTGAAGAAAGAGAGAATACGTGAGAGAGAGAGAGCGGGAGAGAGAGATCAGCAGAGAGAGAGAGAGCGGGAGAGAGATAGAGAGCGCCAGAGAGAGAAAGAGCGGGCGGGAGAGATCGCGAGCGCGGACGATGGCAGCGAGTTAAGACGTCTGCTCGCGGCGGCGGACGTCTGACGCCGCGTCGTCTGAAGGCGGAGGCGGACGTCTGAAGACGGCGGGTGCGGGCACGCCTTCGCGCAGGGTTCTGCAGGCCTGCGCGAAGTCGACGAGCGGGCGATGGCGCGGAGGAGGCGGGGGGTACTGCTGCTGCTGCTGTCGCCGCGGTTTAGCTGCTGCTGCTTCAAGCTTCGGAGCTTGAAGCGGCAGCAATGGCGTGGAGATGAAAACGAAGAGAAAAGAAAACACCACGCCCACCTGCTCGTTGAAGAGTTGGGCGGTGGTGTTCCCACTGTGGTGGTGAGCACCACAGTGGGTTCTCCTGCTCGTCGGGTGCCTCCTCGACGGAGGGCCGACGTATGGGAGGGGAGAACGGGCGAGGAAGGTGGATGCGGGTTTTTTTCAGCAGCTGCAACCGCTGCCTCGTGAGGATGAAGCTGCAGCTACTTATAGAGGAGGGGAGAGGGGCGTGTTGGCTGCGGCAGGGAGAGGGCGTGCGAGTTGCAGCTGTAGGGAGGGGCGTTGGCAGGGAGACGTGACGGGAAGAGGTGCTGCGTGGCTGCTGCATGCAGCTGCGGGAAGAGTGCAGCCACGGGAAGGACGCAGCCGTGGGAAGAAGAGAAAAGCCGTGGGAAGAAGAAAGAAAGATGAAAATAAAATATGGAGAGGGGACTTTTGCAAAGAGACACTTGAAGAAAAATGTAAAAATGCAAGCCATTTATTCCATTCTCTTCTCCTCTCAATTAAATGCATGCATGCAAGCGTTTTTACAAATGCAACTACAGGATTATAATATACATAGTTAATGCTAGAAAATAGCATAAGAAGGCGTTCTTATAGGCGTGTTTTGAGGTGCAAACATATACCCCCATGCCTATCTTTTGCTAGTCCCTAGCAAAACCGTATTTAGAAATGATCTTAAGCTGAAAATTTTCTTCTGAGGTGATATAGGTGTGTTTATTATCGAATATTGTGAGAACCAATTGTAAAGAAGACTACCAGTACTTTAAGTCTCACATGACATAGATCATCTCTCAACTAACCAGGACTCTTGATATTTAAACCTTAAGTACGATTTCCAGGACCCAGGAGGTTTTTGCCGTACTCGAGAGCTCAAGAAATTATGGTTTGTGCATAGTGAAGGATCAAGACTGACCAGATGAAGATTAAGACTCAATCCCAGGGTTTCACGAATTTTTAAGTACAGGTTGGTCCCAGTTTCAGCTCATGTCTTCGAATTGACCCTTAAGATGATGACGGAAAACTCAACTCCCATTTTCTGATTTTTTTTTTTTTTTTTTTTTGAAACACGTAAAAACAAAGTATATAGACATTTATGAGATATACTGACTCTTTTAAAACATCTCTTTTCTGATTGATTTTTTTTTTTTTTTTTGTTGGTGGGAGAGTTTCTTTTTGGTGGAAAGAGTCGCTCCTAAACACAAGACTAAAGCCTGGGATAAAAAGTCTACCTGCGCACACAGGTAAGGACTCCACCTTCCCTAATGAACACTAGGGTTGGATCTTATGTTCACCTGGTCTTTCCTGATATGTGTAGTGTGAACCAAGTTTACTTAAGCTCTCAAGAAAAAGCAAACCAACGGATCCTGTACTGGTGTCTCAGGTACAAGAATACATCCTTAGTTAGGAGAGATCTTGATCTATTTTGTCAATGCTTTAAGTGAATTAAGCCGAGCCTGAGCGAATCAAGCTTTTGTGGCCTGGAAAGTCTTCAAAACAGAGGTTGAATATCCATAAACACTTATTGCCTTTTTGTTTCAGCTTCAAGATCATTATTAAACACCATTTATTATATATATATATATATTTTTTTTTTTTTTTTTTTTTGCATATTTATAAATAGGTGGGAACTGTATAATATCATAACATACCCGGATCCTATGGATGCCTATCCACCCCCCCATGCCAAACAATGCTATGTCCTCATATGCATGCAGGGAAAGGCAGAGGAAGGATGGAAGATCGGGTAACAAGAGCTGAGGTTCAGGGTATAGATCAGGGTGGAAGGGTGGGTGGATGGTGGGTGGTGAAGAGAAAAGTGAAGTGATTGCGATAGAGGTGCGAAAAGTGATGGTGGATGGTGAGTGCTGTTAGGGTGCCTCCCAACAAGCGCTGAATTTAATGTCCCCAGCTGGACTCAGAATGAGGCAAAGAATTAGTTACCCTCCAGCAGGGCAATGGTTTCTCCAACGGGGGCAGGTTCATGAGTCAGATAGGGTTTCAAATGCTGCCCGTTGACCGTAAATTTACGCCCAGATTTGGGATCTTCGATTTCGACGGCCCCATTGGGGAATGGTCTTGAGACCAGAAAAGGACCAGTCCATTTGGACTTTAATTTCCCAGGAAAGAATTTGAGTCGGGCATTATAGAGCCAAACTTGCTGAGATGGCTCAAATTCCTTCCGCCGAACATGGCTGTCGTGAAAAGCCTTAGTGCGTTGTTTAAAGGTTAGAGCAGAATCATAGGCTTCACGACGGAGCTCTTCCAGCTCTTGGAGTTGGAGTTTCCTTTCTCGTTCACACAAGTCTGGGTCGAGGTTACATTGGCGAACTGCCCAATAAGCGTGGTGCTCCAACTCTACAGGTAAATGACAAGGCTTCCCGTAAACGATTCTATATGGAGACATACCAAGGGGGGCCTTGAAGGCGGTCCGATACGCCCAAAGTGCTTCAGTCAGCTTGTCGGACCAATCCTTACGGTCAGGCCGAACCGTTTTCTGGAGAATCTGCTTGATTTGCCGGTTCGACACTTCCGCCTGGCCGTTCGTCTGAGGATGATACGGGGATGCGATACGATGGTGGACTCCGTACCTCCTCAGAAGTGCCCGAAAAGAAGCATGGGTAAAGTGGCTTCCTCCATCCGAGATAATGGCCCGAGGGATCCCAAAACGCGCAAAGATATGGTCTTTGACGAATCGGGTGGAGATAACATGGTCAGCACGGCGCGCGGGAATAGCCTCGATCCATTTTGAAACATAGTCGACGGCCACGAGGATGAATTCGAAGCCGTTGGATGGAGGAAAGGGACCCATGAAGTCAATTCCCCAGATGTCGAAGATTTCCGCAGCTAGGATGTGTTGCAAGGGCATCATGTCACGACGTGCCATTGACCCTAATGACTGGCACCTAGTGCAATGTTTGGCATAAGTGTGCGCGTCCTGGTGAAGGGAGGGCCAAAAGAAACCGCACTGCAACACCTTGGCTGCAGTTTTCCCCCCAGAGAAATGGCCTCCACAGGCCTGATCGTGGCAGAAGGATAGCACACTGGGGAACTCACTGTCAGGAATACAGCGACGGATGATTTGATCAGCACCTATCCGAAAAAGAAGTGGATTATCCCAGAAATAATACTTTGCTTCTGCCATGAGACGCTCGCGCTGGTTTTTAGGCCAGCCACGTGGAAGAGATCCAGAAGCAAGGTAATTGGCAATGTCGGCATACCACGGTCCACTTGCCACATTTATTGCCAATAGGTGCTCATCAGGAAAAACTTCATTAATTGGCAGAGTAAGTCCAATATGGTCAGGGTCCAGTATGGAAAGGTGATCAGCCACAACATTTTGGGCTCCGACCTTATCACGAATCTCAATGTCAAATTCCTGGAGCAGAAGGATCCAACGAATCAGTCTAGGCTTGGCATCCTTCTTGTGCATGAGATGGCGAATGGCCGCGTGATCAGTGAAAACAATAACGTGAGAGCCCAGAAGGTAAGAACGAAATTTTTCCAGCCCAAAGACGACTGCCAGTAGTTCCTTTTCAGTGGTAGTATAATTACGCTGGGCCTCGTCCAACGTCTTACTGGCGTAGTATACCACGAAGGGGTGTCTATCGCATCTTTGTCCCAGGATGGCTCCGACTGCAAGGTCTGAAGCGTCACACATAAGTTCAAAGTTGAGGGACCAATCAGGCGGCTGGAGAACAGGGGCCTTGGTGACAGCATTACGCAGCTGCGTGAATGCTTGTATACAGTCAGGGCCCATGTCGAAGGGCACGTCGGTTGATAGGAGATGAGTTAAGGGTCGAGAAATTTTGGAGAAGTCTTTGATGAATCTCCTATAGAAACTGACGTGTCCCAAGAAGGAGCGGATTTGTTTGACAGAACCAGGCACAGGTAAATCAGCAATGATATCGAGCTTAGCTCTGTCAACCTCGATACCCCTATCGGAGATGATATGTCCAAGAACAATTCCCTCGTGCACCATAAAATGACTTTTTTCCCAGGAAAGCACGAGGTTTACATCAATACATCTCCTAAGGATGCGAGTCAGGTTGGCAAGACATTCGTCGAAAGATGGTCCAAAGACTGAAAAGTCATCCATGAAGACCTCGAGAAAGTCACCTACCATGTCATGAAATATCGCCAGCATGCATCTCTGGAAAGTTGCTGGCGCGTTACAAAGTCCGAACGGCATCCTTCTAAAGGTGAAGGTGCCGAAAGGGCAGGTAAAAGTGGTTTTCTCTTGGTCTCGGGGGTCTATTGCCACCTGGTTATATCCTGAGAATCCATCCAGGAAGCAGAAAAATTTATTTCCCGCTAACCGCTCTAGGATTTGGTCAATAAATGGTAGCGGGAAGTGATCTTTCTTGGTTGCAGCATTGAGTTTCCTATAATCTACACACACTCTCCAAGATGTAGGAGTGCGTGTAGGGATGGATTCGCCCCTGTCATTGACACGGATGGTGAGTCCTGCCTTTTTGGGCACAACGTGAATCGGACTCACCCAGGGGCTATCGCTGATCGGGTAGATTATACCCGCATCCAGCCACTTAATGATTTCATTCTTAACGACCTCCCGCATGTTAGGGTTGAGACGTCGCTGCATCTCGCGAGAAGGTCGAGCCTCCTCCTCCGTATATATACGATGAGTGCAGTAGGAGGGACTAATACCAGATAAGTCTGATAAGGACCACCCAATAGCTGCCTTGTGTTCTAGGAGGACCTTAGTTAGTTTGCACTCCTGCTCCATGGTTAATTTTGAACTGATGATTACAGGGAGCGTTTCATTTGGTCCCAGGAAAACATACTTGAGTGTATTATGCAGCACTTTTAGCTCGGGAGTGGATGGGGAAGGATCTGGCATTTCTTGGGACGAGAGTGTCCCAGACGGGTAGGAGAACAAGTTAGGAGGAAGAAACTGGCCTTCAGATTGGCCAAGAAGAGGGGCTTCTTGGATAGATGGATCCAAAAATGAATAGCCCCAGTGAGAAGTATATGGGCTCAAGGTCCCAGTGTGGATTTGTAAATCCACCTGATTTGGCGGGGAAGAAAGGGCAATTCGGTCTTCATGAGTATGGACCGACAGTGAGTAGCCCGGATATGACTCAGACCACGAGGTATGGGAAGCGGAAAAACCTCGTCAGAAGTCTGGCCAGGAGAAGGTACTGGACAAGGGAGGGATTGGGGAACGTCACAGTATGCGTTGGTCAGGCAGTTATCAGTGTTTATAGGTAATCCGCAGCAGTCCGAATAGGTCCCAATTAGTCCGATACACGCGCTGACGGCCATATCCTCGTCAGATGTGTCATCCTCAATGCAATCGCAATCAAAGTTCTTGGCTGCCTTGAATATGTTAAGCTTGAGCTTCTCAGATCCAACGGCAATCTCAATACAGCCCGACTCGCAGTCGATGTGGGCGCGGGCTGTGGCCAAGAAAGGTCGACCGAGGATGATCGGACAATCAGAAAGTGAACTAGGAACTTCCATATCTAAAATAAGAAAGTCAACAGGAAAACAGAGACTGTTGACCCTAACCACCACGTCTTCCACCACACCCTTCGGTGACAGAACGATCTGCCAACTGTAACGTGACAGGGGTGGGTTTCAGATTTCCCAAGGAAAATTTTTTGAGCATGATGGTCGGTATGAGATTGATGGAAGATCCTAGATCAAGCAAGGCACGGTTAAAACTGCAGCCTTGGATGCTACAGGAAATCAGTGGTGTGCCCGGATCTTTCTGCTTCGGTGGTAAGTTTGACAGTATAGCACAACTCGCATGAGGTGAGAGAACCACCGGATTCTTAGTCCTCTTTGACTGTCGTCTGGGTGTTGTGTAGTCTTTGAAAAATCGAGCGACAGTAGGTATGTGGTCGATTGCCTCGAGCAGGGGTACCTTGATTTCTACATCCCTGAACAAATTACGTAGGTTGTCAAAGGCCTGCGTATTTTTCTTTTTGCCTTTTGGCTCCCTTAGTAGAGCCTCAGGGAATGGGACTGATTCTGGCACAAGTTTTGGTGCATCATCCTCTCGCGAATGCGGTATGCATCCCGAATGAGAGGGTGATGAAGAAGATGGGCCAGGATCAGGTCGAGGCGGATCGACGGTCTGCTTACCGCTCCTCGTAGTGATAGCATTGGACGATGCGGGTCCAGTTAGATCATACGGTGGAGGAGGGTTTGCAATGGGGATATAAGAGTGTGGTGCTGCAGCAGGATTAGCCTGAAATCCCGGTGGAATGCTCGGAGCTTGCAGAACTTGATTAACCTGTCCCTGAGAAGGTCGTACCTGTGGTTGAGAACCACGGGGCACGAAATTTCGCGGGTTTGGAACAGGTTGGGCGGGAAGAGTGCCCTGAGATCGAGTCGCCATGCGTAGTTGACTGATCTCGGCATTCTGCTGCGCCAATTGGTGCTGAAGAGAGGTCATGTTCTCTTCATGGCGCTTTAACATTTCCGTCATCATTCGCATCAATTTGTCAAGAGGGCTTGATGCGTGTTCAGTTTGTGGTACGCAAGGGCCTGATGGCGGATTTGCCATAGGATTAAATTGGACCCTTGGGATGACGGGTGCGGACGGTCGCATTGGTCCACCCGTGGGATTTTGGCGCTGCGGGTTGTTGGACCATGCAAAGTTCGGATGATTACGCCACCCCGGGTTATAAGTGGTAGAGAACGGGTTGTTCCCCAGGGCGCAAGCATCTTCTATGCTAGTAGACGCGTCCGCATGTAGATATGCGTCCGAGCCCACGGAGGCTTAGTCCTCCGTGTCGAAATACTGGCTCGCAGAAGCCAGTTCCACATGACTTACCGAGTCGCTTGGAGCGACACTCGGTAAGGAAGGTCTAACGGGGTTTCTCGGGATAAGCCTGGTATTAGAAGAACTTGGATTGTGACGAAGTGGTGAAGAGGTGGTGTTTGCCATAGATCGAGCGGGGTTGGCCAGAAGCTCGTCCAGCTTCTTGTGCACGACGGAGACTTCATCCAGTTTTTGTGCAATAAGGCTTAGATCAGTGGATGAATGGGAGGGTCCCATGTCAACTTCATGGACATTTCGAGGTTGGCTGGTACGATTAAAGGCGACAATGGAAGCATTGTTCATCGAGTTTTCACTCATATTTTCAAACAGCTCGAATGCTCCATTCTCGTCTTTATTCATAAAGTTCCCTCCGCAGGAAGCGTCTGCAATCTGCTTCAAAGTCTCATTTAGCCCATAGTAGAAAATCTGGGCTATATGCCACTTAGGCAGACCGTGGTGCGGACACTTCCTGAGGAGGTCGTTATACCTCTCCCATGCCTCATGAAATTGTTCGCCGTTTTGTTGCGTAAATGAAGTGATAGCACGGCGAAGCGCATTGGTCTGCCCGATTGGGAAGAATTTCTTGAGAAACGCTGTTCGCATCTCCTCCCACGAGTGGATGGTTCTCCCAAGGGTGCGTAACCATTGCGACGCTTTATCCCGTAATGAAAACGGGAACATCTTCATGAGGACTATAGATAACCCGACATTTCTTGGTTTAACGGTTTCAGCAAGTCGGGTTAGGTCTTCCAAGTGGAGAAATGGGTCTTCACTTGCAAGACCATGAAAGTGAAAATTGATTAGGCCAATTATATTTGGTTTTAATTCAAAGTCGTCCCCGCCCATGGGGACCCGAATTTGTCCTATGGTCTCTGTAGCAGCGGGATTCTGATAAGAGCTAAGAGAGCTAGGCTCCTCCCGTTCGGGAGGGTTCGGCATTTCCTCCAATGTTTCCCGAATGGCTTCGATTTGCTCATTATACATTTCCATTTGGGCTTGGAGGCGGGTTATGGGATCTAAGGCTCCACCACCTGGTGGGTTCTGAGGGCGGTTTCCTCCCTCGGGATTTGGGGGTGGGCGTGCAGCCATGTTTGTGGAGGAGGAGGACGATTCGACTTGTTTTCTAGATTTATCAGTCAATTCAAATAGTTCAGGGTTTTGTGACCTCCTCCCAAACATGCACTACCGCAGGAAGAATTGGGGAGATGAGAAGGGAATAGGGATGAGAGAAATGACGCCGCAAAGGTACACTTGATTACAAATCAATACAGTCAAGTTCCTAACCTCTACAGTGTGCCCTTAGACCTAAAGATCTAAGTTACCTACTATCATGAATTACGGAACCGAATGCGAGCAACGCGGAACCACCGGGCCAGATTGAAAGGCCGTTTGCCCCAGTCTTAGACACCCGATAGCACGCAGGAACTCTCACCAGCACGTAGTCGCTACACACAGGTAGTTAGACCTCCAATCCTCAGTAAGGGTCAAGTTACTACCAGTTTTAATTAGAGGCTTAGGGTCAAGTGCTTTTGGAATGTGAAGGGCGTTGTTTACGGGTAATGCCCAAGTGATTGATTTTAAGAGTGTGTAAGAACAAGCATGCAACGGGGAAATCTCCCCGAATTGAAGTTTTTATTGGCGAATGGTTTTTAGAGTTCAGCCTTAAGTAGTATGAATTTTAGGGTTTTGCTGAATTACCAATTCAACCAATCTCCAGGTTTTTGCAAAAATATAGGTTTTCCTTCTAAAACCCAAGAAACCCTTCTTCAATTATCAGTTAGTTAATGCATGCTAAAATGCAATGGGCTACCCTAAATGGAGATTTCTAAGTGTGGATGCACGAATCAGTTTTATATCAATGTGACAGGGAGCCAAAGTACTTCAATTCAAGTGCTCCCAATCACCAGAAATGATTTCCACACACAAGGCTTCAACCAAAAGATAAAGAAAATAAAATTGTTGGGGTTGAAGTATTCAGGATCGAATCACAGGCAAGTTTGAAAACTCGTGGAGGGGTTGGAATCAACTCAATTCCAAGTCTCCCCACCAAAAATGTGATCCTGAATTAAAGATAAGTGAGGCAAAAGAGGGATACAAGCAATCTTTTTCTTTGCCTCAAAGAATACTTCCCACGGCGAAAAATCTAAGAATCAAGATTCTCGGATTTTCGCTATGCGAAGTAAGGCGGGAAATCCCGGGGCAGTGGGAGTGAAGACAACCAATCAATCAAGTTAATTTTAATCCACTTGCCCTCAAGAAATCCCAAGAAGTTTTTCTAGTTTTTAGTTTTTAAATTTTTTTTTTTTTTTATTGTGGTGGCAAGTTAACCCTAATTTGATGAGAAAAGAAAACCTACTTGTTCGGCAATGTGTGCGGAGCTCCAATGCGATGTCGGCGTCTTCACGCTCTCATTCCCACCTTGGATCTGCTCTCGTTCCCGACTTCGTCTGCTTTCCTTCTCCTTCCACCAAGTTCACCTGCACACCAAAAAACAACAATACCCGTGAAGAGAGAAGAGACAAATTTAAAGGAATTGGATAGAAACTTACTCGAAAGCGCACCTCCCCGGCAGCGGCGCCAGAAAAGTCATGATGGGTCGGCCTGGATAGGTTGTTAATATGATGTTTTTGTCGTTGAAATATGTATAGTGGTTAACCTAATTCAGACCTAACCATCTCTTTACAAAATTTTTAACCTGGCCTAATTGATTTTATCTTGTCACTTTTAGGCCCAGGGTCGAACTCAGGGAAGTGGGGTTAAAGTCGAGTTTCTACGTTTTCCTTAAAACGCGTCTCTTCCATTCGTTTATTGTGTTTTTGGTATTTTTCTTATTTAGGTTTTTTTCTGGTAATCCTTGTTCTTGAGGCACACCCTCAAAATTGTGTCCTTGGCTTTTAGCCAAAACAGAGTTCCAAAACGCGCCTTGCTACTCGCAAGACGGGGTACCTGCAAATCAAAGATTATCTTTTCACTTTTATACCTTTTTTTTTATCTTTTTACTAAGAAGGAAGCTAACAGATAGAAAGTAAATATAGTAGCTATAGATATATATTTATATGTAGTATATATATAAAGGGGTGGGGGTGGAGGTGACGATGGAGTGTAGCACTATGTCGAGTCAGTTGACGTCTACAGAGACGCAACCAACACGACTATGTGCCGCGTGGAGTGTGGATGGAGGATGGAGGATGGATGATGTATGGGACCACGCTTTTTTTGTACGCGTGTATCAAGGAATATCAGCAACTGGTGCAGATATCCCCGTGATACAGCGTATAGTAAATAACGTGAAAATATATGTACATATGTATGTATATGAGTAAATATATCTATATGTATATAAATGTATAAGTATATATGTATAGATATATATAGATATATATGTATTATATATATATATATATATATAGGTGTATATGTATATATATATGTATGTATATATGTATATAGCTATGTATATATGTATATAAGTATATATATATAATACTATATATAGATGTATATATATATATATGTATATAAGTATATATGTATCAAGATATATATATATATATGTGTGTATATATATAAGTATATAGATATGTATATATATATATATGTATATGAGTATATATGTATATATATATAAGTATATGTATAAGTATATAGATATATATATATACGTGTATATTTATATATATATAGATGTATTATATATATGTGTGTGTATACATAAATATATAGATATACTATGTATATAAGTATATATATATATATATATATATAAGTATATGTATAAGTATATAGATATATATAAGTAGATATATATATATATATATATATATTATATATATATGTATATATATTATATATATATGTATGTATACATAACTATAGATATTACTATGTATATAAGTGTATATATATATATATATATATGTATGTATATATTATATATAGATGTATATAAGTATATATATGTTACTATATATAACTATACGTATAGTGTAAGTGTGTGTGTGGGTGTGTGTGTGTGTCGGTGAAGATGTGTGTGTGTTGGTGTAGCGTGTGTCTGTGAGTGAGTGAAGAAAGAGAGAATACGTGAGAGAGAGAGAGCGGGAGAGAGAGATCAGCAGAGAGAGAGAGAGCGGGAGAGAGATAGAGAGCGCCAGAGAGAGAAAGAGCGGGCGGGAGAGATCGCGAGCGCGGACGATGGCAGCGAGTTAAGACGTCTGCTCGCGGTGGCGGACGTCTGACGCCGCGTCGTCTGAAGGCGGAGGCGGACGTCTGAAGACGGCGGGTGCGGGCACGCCTTCGCGCAGGGTTCTGCAGGCCTGCGCGAAGTCGACGAGCGGGCGATGGCGCGGAGGAGGCGGGGGGTGCTGCTGCTGCTGCTGTCGCCGCGGTTTAGCTGCTGCTGCTTCAAGCTTCGGAGCTTGAAGCGGCAGCAATGGCGTGGAGATGAAAACGAAGAGAAAAGAAAACACCACGCCCACCTGCTCGTTGAAGAGCTGGGCGGTGGTGTTCCCACTGTGGTGGTGAGCACCACAGTGGGTTCTCCTGCTCGTCGGGTGCCTCCTCGACGGAGGGCCGGCGTATGGGAGGGGAGAACGGGCGAGGAAGGTGGCTGCGGGTTTTCTTCAGCAGCTGCAACCGCTGCCTCGCGAGGATGAAGCTGCAGCTACTTATAGAGGAGGGGAGAGGGGCGTGTTGGCTGCAGCAGGGAGAGGGCGTGCGAGTTGCAGCTGTAGGGAGCGGCGTTGGCAAGGAGACGTGACGGGAAGAGGTGCTGCGTGGCTGCTGCATGCAGCTGCGGGAAGAGTGCAGCCGCGGGAAGGACGCAGCCGCGGGAAGAAGAGAAAAGCCGTGGGAAGAAGAAAGAAAGATGAAAATAAAATATGGAGAGGGGACTTTTGCAAAGAGACACTTGAAGAAAAATGTAAAAATGCAAGCCATTTATTCCATTCTCTTCTCCTCTCAATTAAATGCATGCATGCAAGCGTTTTTACAAATGCAACTACAGGATTATAATATACATAGTTAATGCTAGAAAATAGCATAAGAAGGCGTTCTTATAGGCGTGTTTTGAGGTGCAAACAGATACCATTTACCCCACATTCCACCATCATTTATACATAACCATTTTAATATATAGCATTTTTTCTTCTATTAACATATTCTCTTTCTGTATATTGCATACTGACAGGTTGGCTGATCTAAATGTATAATTTCAGGAGCAACTACAGGTGATTTCTACCCATGCTCTCCCTACTGTATTTATTTTCTTTTATATTCATGCAAGAGGACATGCAAGAACTTAGGCATGGGGGGCTAGATACAACAAAACTGAAAAATTTTTATGCCAACATTTAAGAAAACCTCAGAGCTGCATGTAAAACGTACTTTAGGACCTTAAATAAAAGAACAACTAACTCCACCTCCAATGCTTGCATTGGAGCAAGAAATCATCTACAATAACCATTTTTGACTCACCCGCTCACCTCTTGTTCTAAATTTATGGTCAAGCTGAATGTAACCCAAAAGGGAAATTTTATGAAGTACAAATTATATGAGGTTACTTGCTCGTAGCATATATACATATTGCATTCATGAATAAGATTATTTTATTAAGAGAATGCATTAGGGATTTTTATCCTCTAGTTGATTTTTGTAATCTAGAATCCAGAACAACTTTTCACACACGTAGAATTTGCAATGGATTCACGATGAAGGCTGATAAGCATCTTTAGTCTGTCGAGAAGAAGCAGTGCTTCTTTTCTTGAACCCTAGAACAATGTTTTGGGAGTCCGGCAGATCTTCTTTCAACAATCCACCAAATAGCGTGAGATGAGTGTAGAGTGTACTGGTGCTCTAAGAGTAGTACAAGGAATCCGGAGTCCCAGATAATTAGGTGATGATACTCTGAGACTAGGCATAGCTTTCGCTCTCAGTTCCTGCATATGCATTTTTGTGCGAAATATTGAGAGCTACCAAATAAAGCAAATACGCAGAGACCGAGTTTTCATAAAACTAAGGCTATGGTGGATGGTTACGACCATTCGTCACGGAATCCTAGGTTAAAGGAGGGTATTAATGTCAAGGTCAGAAATACAACATCCTATCCATCTCTTCCAGTGTCATGAGTAAGCACTTCTCCACCAAATAGGCCACCCAATGTCTCTTGAATACCACCAATCCCTAATAATGCCTCCTCAATAAAGTTCATGGATGTGTTATGTTGAAAAAGGAAAAAATTAAAAAATAAAAAAAAGAAAGAGATGAAATGAAAAAAAATGAAAAATGATGAAAAGAAAGAAAAATTGAAAAAAATTAGAAAATGAAGAAAAAGCAAACAAAAAAGAGTGAATATTTAGTTCAGTTGCATTGAGGCAATACTACCAAATAAATTTGAGATCCATCAAATATGGCCTTAACCCACCTTTCTTGTGTTTCTGACTACCCGAATACTGGTTGAGGAATTCTGACTTAGTGTTAAGGTTATGGAAACATAATTAAAGTGTTAATGCCTAATGAGTCCACCAAATATAGATTAATGTGCGAATCTGGTGAGATTGTGAACTCTAAGAAAGAAAAGAAAAGAAAAAGAAAAAAAAAGAAAAAGAGAATGAATACAAAGGAATCAAAAGAGAGCATAGTTTTTCTCATCTTTCTCTGAGTTGAGTTACTTAGTAATCTGGAAATCTGGATTCTGTAGCACTAGTCTCTACGTAGCACAAAGTTAGAGTGAGCCACCTGATGTAAACACATTTACACTGCTTAAAATGTCTATTTATGCATGTTCTTAAGCATAGGATTGCATTTCATGATATAAATATTCCATAACATGCATCATCTTGTATTTAGAGTAGTTTGAATAAAATGGAGGTTAATTATCTCCATTTATGTGATTGGATAGGGCAAACATTTTATTGGGGCCTCGGATCAAAGATCCAACCGTATGGATGTGATCAGGGCGACGATTAGAGTTCAACGACTCCAAGATCGCCCTAATCAGGCATCCGTAGCATCAGATAGTGACTGGGGAACCCTAGAAGATCAAGGGCCAGGATGGTGAAAATCCTCACTTCAGATGACAAATCCGACTGCACGGATGAATTCGGATCGACGATCGCAGCTCAACGACACAAAAATCTAGTCAATCCGGCATCCGTGGCACCATCTAGAACTTCCAGAAGATGGACGGCCAAGAGGGCACCACGTGGTGCCATCTCAGTCGCCCAAACGGCCACCTATATTCCATGAAGACCGCACACCAGAACCCTCTCCGCCGTTGGATCTCGATCCAACGGCTGTGGACGCGGCGCTTTAAAATCATCCTTACGACCTTCTCGACGGCATAGCAGAGCGTAGATGCAGCCGCGGGCAAAGCGGAGGTTGCGGAATCGAGACCCGGGAGCCTTAAATTGGGCACAAGCTATCGGGCGCGTGGAGCATCAGATGGAGATCGGACGGCCGCACGCGCCCAATAGCGTCGATGTGTGATTGAACGTGCGGCGCGAACGCGAAATCGGACGTAAGGGCGGGCACGCAATGCTGTGGGAGAAGGCGCGACTTAAGATCGGACGGCTGAGGATCGCTAGACGTGAGTGTATGTTGGGCACGCGGGCAGCTGAAGCGGTGCACGTGGGCACGGATGCTACGCCCACGTCGGGACTGTAGTGACGGATTTATCCGTCACTAAAGACCCCTCATTTATTGTTTTGAAGTTGTAATGTCCATTTTGCCGCCACTCCTTGCAACTATAAAAGGAGACCCCCTCCATACGAAATTTTCATCCCTTCCTTCTCCTCTCTACCCCTCCAAAGCTCAAGAGAAGCTTGTCCCACACCCAGGATGCTTCTCGCGTGATAAAGTCCAATTTTTGTTCCCCTTCGGAAGTGGATCCTGCGACGACGATGGTGTGCTGCTCCGTTCCCATTCTTCTGCTTCATCCTCCTTCGTCCTGCTTCGTTCTCCTTCGTCCAGGCGTCGACCCATCCCGCTCATCCTCCAAGCAACTGTCGAGGAGGATTTCTCTCTCCCTATTCTTTTTACTACTTTCTAGTATAGATTTACTGCTTTCTAGATTAATCTACTCATCCTCCAAGCGACCGTCGAGGAGGACATTTCTCCCTCCATTCTTTTAATGCTTTCTAGAGTAAATTTATCGCTTTCTAGAGTAATTATTTTATGCTTTCTAGTTGTAATGAACAATCTCCTCAACGAAAAATTCCTTGTTTATTCTACATCTCATTTTGATTTCTTTGTGTAATATTCTCTTTCTCTCTTACTCTCTCTCTCTTTTATTTATTGTAAATAATTAGATAGTTTTAAATTGAATTATTCTGTGACAAATAAAAAGAAACGCGTAGTTTTTAAATCAAACGTCCGCCTCCCTGTGTTCGACCCGGAATTTTAATTTCGGTATAAATTTTATTTGTTGAACCCGAATTCTTCGCTTTCGAACTACAACGACAGGTTTTCCAAAATCGAACACGTTAGCGTAGCGTTCGTATACATTCAACATTTTGGCGCCATTGCCGTGGAGGCAACGCTCTTTGGTTTCTCTTCGTGTTTTCTAACTTACAAATCATTTACCTCACTTTTCTCCTTTCTTATTGTGATTGCAGGTACTCTTTCGAGACAGGCAAAAGCAGTAGATCAGAGTAAAATGCTGTAGAAGGTTTTGTGAGTTATCCCCCACCCCCCACCCATTAGATTTCATTCCACAACATTATAATTCAAACATCAATCAACGTAGGTGTTTTTATAAATTCTAAGGTTAGATTGTTTGTTGTTTGACACCCATACTCACCTCAAGCCCCATATTAAAAAAAAAGAAAAAAATTAAAAGAATCTCAAAGAGGTACACAACCTCATCTGATTTTCAAACTCAACCAGTAAACCGACCTCAGGAATCGGTACACACATTCAAACACATAATTGAGTAGAAATCAGATTAGGTAATCATTTGTGTGCCTAATTAAGTGGTGCATCAGGCCAATTGTTTAAGTTGATTGGGCCACACCACTTCAAATAAAATAAACTCATCAAGTAGCTGCCAATTAGGTTCAACTCTTGGGGATTTGCCAGGCACTCCACATTCTTTTTAAACTTTAAAGGAAAACATCTTCACCTGTGCTTGCGAAACCTAGCGTGCCAACGAAACCTGTTTGAAAACACCTGAAGTTGAATCCTAAAAGCTACTAAGCAAGATTTGAACCTTAAAATTCACCACATTAAAAAAATAATCTTGCTTGAAAATCATTGGTTGTGTACGCACACACAAATCAATCAATTATTAAGGCACAACCCATTTAAAAGGCCCATCACATTCCAAAGCACATTGAAACCTAGCCCTAAATAAAACAGAGTAGACAATGGCCTTAAGGATTGGACTCGCTCTTCAGAACCCAGAACGAGATTATTTTCGATTAGCCTGGTTCTACTGTTCAATCTGATGTCTAGCTAGGGGAGTAGAGTCAAACGATCGCGGCTGGGGCGTACAGTAGTAACCAGAGGCGCATGCCGAAGGAAGAACCTTCTCCCCAATCCCTCCTTCTAACTGGTTGGATAGAGCAGACAAAAGTAGATCAAATCGTTCCTTTATGTCAAGACGGGTGTTGGGAGTCTGTAGGTCTGTAGGCTAACCCATTTAAGGACAGGTATGATTGTTGAATTGCAAGGTAACTTTCTTCCTCCTGTGTCTCATGAATCCTTCCACATATTTCACGCATTCCCACTCTTTCCCTCCTGTTGTGAATTATCCTCAACATGATGATTATCCCAACTCATATTGTAATCAACCATTAGTCAGTTGAGATAATTCAGATTTGGGATACAATTCCAGACCCCCGTGTTTAGGGTCTAACTCTGAACACTTTGATTCTGATTTCTGTCCTTCTCAGAGCTACATCTATTATAGATCGTCTTCCTTTCATGCACAACCTAATACGATCTACAATCAAGAAGGATACACCGATCCTTACCCATCCTCTGATTTCACTGCCTTTAGGTCATCACCATCTTTTCAACAATCTGAAATGACCTATTATCAGGAAGGGTATAACGAATCTAAATTCGTTAATTCCCCTACATTAAGCCCAAACCCGCCCAACCCTGAACCAACTCATTTGGTTCAGGTTGACCAGGTTCAAGATAAGGTCCTGGCTAACTTGAGGAATATCATACAATCTTTAGAAGTTCAGCCAATACCTTGCATTGAGAGATTGGAGCCCCTGATTGAAATGATTGATGATTTGAATAAGTCTTTGTTGGATTGGCTCCAAGATGTTAAGGATAAGAACCCGGGTGAGTTTCTACTTGGGAAATTAGCGAAATTGAGGATGAGATTTGTGGTTGCTTTGATTCAATCTTGGAATAATTCCCAGGATGAACCCACTTCAGGAAAGCCAATGACAGAACCTGCTCAGGCGCCTGTTGGGGGGGACACGTGTTACGAGGCTGACCAGATTGAATTAAAACAACCAATTAAGGATGATCTGATTTCTTCACCTGAGATCCCTAAGCCAAGTTACGAGGAAACGTATGTCTCCTTGGAACAGAAAGTGACAAATGATTTTGGGACGTACATTGATACGGATCCTGATGGTGAAGATTCAAGTTGCGAAGTCTCACGCGAGTTTTCTGAACACGATTTTTGTGAGACGATTGGGCCTGAGGAATCTGATATATCATTTGATAGCCCAATAACTGAGGACACTGATCTTATTAGGGCACACATTACCGATCCAGAATCGCATTTTCTGGAGGAATCAATTCAATGCCCTGATTATCATTTACACCCTGTTGAGCTTATTGATGATTCTAATTCTGAGATAATTAGACCCAAGTCAATTTTGATTCTGCCACATCATTTAGACTTGGAGATTTCAGACGAGGTGATGAATATACAAGAGGTCCTGGAATTTGATATGCTGAATGAGGAGGATAGGAGCTGGGAAGTTAATTTCGGAGGAAATAGAAGATTGAGTCGAAGGGTTCCTTTTAAGCTTAAACCATCAAATCAAAACCCTTATGACATTTGTTTCGAGGATGTTCAACTCAAGTACACATTCAACGATTATCCTTTTGAGATTCAATTCTCCGTAACCTGACTTTTTGGTCTTGGGTTGCATCCTCATAAATCGCAGGCCCGACCCCGCTTGCATTCTGATTTTAGGTTTTGAGTAATTTTTATCCAGTACCTAAGATATTCTCGATTATGTTGTGTGGGTCTGCACCACAATCTGGTCCACATCTGTGGACCTCTGTTGACAGGTCAGAGGATTCTTCTATTTATTCTAATTCTGACTTGCACTTGTGAATTCTTCATTTCTTCTCCTTGTATAGTGTGCCTAGCTGAAGGCACTAAACTCAGCACATATGCAGTTCTTTTTCGTTTTCATCTCGGAGCAGACCTGACATTCACGCAATTCAGGAGCTTTCTACACTTTTCCACTCTGTTTTATGTCTTTTTAATACAATGAAGACATAGCATTAGATAGGCATGGGGGGTGGATATTTATCTCTGAATTCATTCGTCAGCTCCGTAGACTTGTTTTATTTTGATTAAAAAAATATCAAAATTAGGAAAGAGAATATGGGTTAAGAAAATTTTCAATCTTAGGAAAAGCTACATTAAGATCTGAACACAAAGACCCTTCAGGTCTTTGAACTTAATCAGCCCGTGTATCCACTAAAATGTGGATTTTTTTTTCGAGTTCTCGCCAACTTGAATTTTATTTTAATTGAGTAAATAAAGTTTGGGTGATAAGTACACGACTTATCAACCCGTCCTCTGATTTGAGGGAATTTTGAGTCTTAAGCATCTACACACTTTCTTTGCACTGACTCGTTGTTCGGCGATTTTAACGGAAATTGGGTAGCTAATGAACCTTCTATGGTGATATGGCTAGCAAGTTATCGTGGGTAATAGTCCATAGGTAGGTTGTCCAGAGCCCAGTCACTGGACCTTTCTCTTTTTCCTACCCTTAGGTAAATCTTAGACCAGGGAAGCCACCTATTTAAAAAAAAAAAAATCAAAAAGAAAAGGAGAAAAGGACAAAAAGAAATAAGCCACACTTCGCCGCACGAGTATGGCTGGCAAGTTGGTGGTAACAACTCATCGACTGGTTGTCCAGAACCCAGCTCAGTAAATGCACTAAAAAATTCCAAAACACTTAGGAAGAAGCGGAGAAGTAGAATAAACCGCGGAGATATACACTGGATTCACTCGTGTGTTGACCCCGTAAAAAATAAAAGTAGGGAGAAAGCTACCGGTTGTAAAGATACACCTTTAGGCAGAAGTCTTTTTAAGGTCACCTAAAGGCGTAGAAATCCGAAGTCCGTTTTAATTGCCGGTCAATGAGTCTATCACAATCACAATAAGATGCTTAAAACTTAGTGTTCTCATCAAATCTTGGGTGAGTTGAATGGCCGTAGAAAGCCACTCTTAAACCCTAAAATTTGAAAATCCAAAAAGAATTAGAAAAGAGTAAAAAGAGAAAAAGATATTTTTCTTTGAATAAGGCGAGGGCTTGAGGCGGTCTGCATTTTGGCTGATACCTGGGGGCTGTTGTGTCATTGAAAGTTTAGTTCCTAAGTAGACAATTTCTTAATGATTGAAAATAACTCAGGTCCAAATAATCCAACCTAATTCTTTTATAAATAGCATATAGTTTTTGCTAGGTACTAGCAAAAGATAGGCATGGGGGTATGATGTAAACACATTTACACTACTTAAAATGTCTATTTATGCATGTTCTTAAGCGTAGGATTGCATTTCATGATATAAATATTACATAACATGCATCATCTTGCATTTAGAGTAGTTTGAATAAAATGGAGGTTAATTGTCTCCTTTTATGTGCTTGGACAGGGCAAACATTTTATTGGGGCCTCGGATTAGAGATCCAACTGTATGGATGTGATCAGGGCGACGATTGGAGTTCAACGACTCCAAGATCATCCTAATCAGGCATTCGTAGCATCAGATAGTGACTGGGGAACCCTAGAAGATCAAGGGCCAGGATGGTGAAAATCTGCACTTCAGATGACAAATCCGACCACACGGATGAATTCGGATCGACGATCGCAGCTCAACGACACAAAAATCGAGTCAATCCGGCATCCGTGGCACCATCTACAACTTCCAGAAGATGGACGGCCAAGATGGCGCCACGTGGCACCATCTCAGCCGCCCAAACGGCTGCCTACATTCCATGAAGACCGTGCACCCACCCCCTCTCCGCCGTTGGATCTCGATCTAACGGCTGTGGACGCAGCGCTTTAAAATCATCCTTGCAACCTTCTCGACGTCGTAGCGTAGCGAAGACGCAGCCGCGGGCGAAGCGGAGGTCGGGGGATGGAGTCCTGCGAGCCTTAAATTGGGCGCAAGCTATCAGGCGTGTGGAGCGTCAGATGGAGATCGGACGGCCGCGCGCGCCCAAAAGCGTAGACGAGCGATTGAACACGCGGCACGGACGAGCAATCGGACGCGCTGGCGGGCGCGCAATGCAACAGGAGAAGGCGCGACTTAAGCCATCCGATCTCGCGATCGGACGGTTGAGGATCGCTGGACGTGCGTGTACGTTGGGCGCGCGGGCAGCTGAAGCGGCACGTGTGGGCACGGAAGCTACGCCCACGTCGGGGCTTTAGTGACGGACTTATTTGTCACTAAAGACCCCTCATTTATTTTTTTGAAGTTGTAATGTCCATTTTTCCCCCACTCCTTGCAACTATAAAAGTAGACCCCCTCCATGCGAAATTTTCATCCCTTCCTTCTCTCTACCCCTCCAAAGCTTAAGAGAAGCTTGTCCCACACTCGGGATGCTTCTCGCGAGATAAAGTCCAATTTTCGTTCCCCTTCGAAAGTGGATCCCACGACGACGACAGCGTGCTGCTCCGTTCCCGTTCTTCTGCTTCGTCCTCCTTCGTCCTGCTTCGTTCTCCTTCGTCCAGGCATTGTCCCGTCCGACTCGTCCTCCAAGTAACCATCGAGGAGGATTTCTCTCTCCCTATTCTTCTTACTGCTTTCTAGTATAGATTTACTACTTTTTAGATTAATCTACTCATCCTCCAAGCAACCATCGAGGAGGACATTTCTCCCTCCATTCTTTTAATGCTTTCTAGAGTAAATTTATCGCTTTTTAGAGTAATTGTTTTATGATTTCTAGTTGTAATGAACAATCTCCTCAATGAAAAATTCCTTGTTTATTCTACATCTCATTTTCATTTCTCTGTGTAATATTCTCTTTCTCTCCTACTCTCTCTCTCTTCTATTTATTGTAAATAATTAGATAGTTTTAAATTGAATTATTCTGTGACAAATAAAAAGAAATGCGTAATTTTTAAATCAAACGTCCGCCTCCCTGTGTTAAACCCGGAATTTTAATTTTGGTATAAATTTTATTTGTTGAACACGAATTCTTCGCTTTCGAACTACAACGACAGGTTTTCCAAAATCGAACATGTTAGCGTAGCGTTCGTATACGTTCAACATTTTGGCGCCGTTGCCGGGGAGGCGACGCTCTTTGGTTTCTCATCGCGTTTTCTAACTTACAAATCATTTACCTCACTTTTCTCCTTTCTTATTGTGATTGCAGGTACTCTTTCGAGACAGGAAAAAGCGGTACATCGGAGTAAAATGCTGTAGAAGGTTTTGTGTGTTATCCCCCACCCCCTACCCATTAGATTTCATTCCACAACATAATAATTCAAACATCAATCAACGTAGGTGTTTTTATAAACTCTAAGATTAGATTGTTTGTTGTTTGACACCCATACTCACCCCAACCCCCATATTAAAAAAAAAGAAAAAAAATAAAAAAATATCAAAGAGGTACACAACCTCATCTGATTTTCAAACTCAACCGGTAAACCGACCTCAGGAACCGGTACACACATTCAAACACATAATTAAGTAGAAATCAGATTAGGTAATCATTTGTGTGCCTAATTAAGTGGTGCATCAGGCCAATTGTTTGAGTTGATTGGGCCGCACCACTTCAAATAAAATAAACTCATCATGTAGCTGCCAATTAGGTTCAACTCTTAGGGATTTACCAGGCACTCCACATTCTTTTTAAACTTTAAAGGAAAACATCTTCACCTGAGCTTGCAAAACCTGGTGTGCCAATGAAACCTGTTTGAAAACACCTGAGCATGCGCGCTGTCATCATGCTCTGGTGGGTGCGATAGTGTGAGAGGGCAATGCTGCGCACTGCGTAGCGTAGCGCACAGCGCTGCAGGCAGGAGCGAGCACGGGAGCAGATGCGAGCGACCGGCTAGAGTGCATTGCAGGCGAAGAGAGAACGCTGTGCCACCGGCTAAGTGAGAAACAAGCCGGTGGCACAGTGTCGTGCTGAGAGGCATGAATAGTAGCTACAGTGCCGCGCGGGAGCATGTGACCGGTAGTGTTGGTTCTGCATGCGTGGGCTTACTGGGAAGCGCCTACATGTGCGGAGAGAGCTCACCGGCATCTGTAGTCGTGTGTGCGGGTGCCTACGTTGCTGCTGGCAGCTGCTGCTGCTGCTGGAGCTTCTAACCTTGAAGCTTCTAGCAATGGAGGTGAGAGTGTTCAGCGGTGAAAACAGAGGGTGAAACAACCACTCCCACCTACTCATGAAGGAGCTGGGTAGTGGTGGAACTCACAGTGGTGGTCGTGGGACCACTGTGAGCTTGCTCCTGCCCGCAGTGTGTCTCTTCAGTGGGAAGAGAGACTGCGTATGGAGAGGGAGAGGGGAGGAGATTGGCTTGGAGGAAAGTGGCTGCAGGTGGTGTGTGTTCCAGGCTCCCCTTGCGTAACGGAGAGGGCAAATCCTTTTAAAGAAGGAGACGCATGCCACCGCCATGTTGCTAGCAGAGGAAGTCCAGCCATGCTGCTGGCAGAGGAATGGCACGAAGAGGTGCATGCCCCATGCCCTGAGCCACGTGAGGGAGAAGAATTTCATAGTCAAAATAAAAAAATGAGAATGGTGAATTTGTAATGCATCCCTTGATGAAGATGTTAATTAGATGGCCAATTATTCGCATTATCCTCCCCTCTCAATAAATGCATGCATGTGTTTATTTTCAAATGCAACTATAGTTACATAAGATACAATGGCAGTGCTAGGAAATAACACAAGATGGCATAATTACTGGTGTATTTTTGCTGTGCAATCATTGACCCAATAAATAAAAGTGGAGAGAAAGCTACTGTTTGAAAAGATAAACTTTTAGGCAAGGTTACCTAGGGTCGTAGAAACCCAAAGTCCATTTTAACGGCTGCCTAGTGGGTCATCACTCTTTTCACTAGATGCTTAGCACTTAAAATCCTTTTCGAGTCTTGGGTGGGTCCGGTAGCCGCCAAAAGTTATCCCGAAACTCTCAAACTCTAAAAGTCCAAAAAAATTAGAAAAGAAGGAGAACAAAATAAAGTGTGTATCTTCGCTTCTCAAGAAAGGCGAGGGCTTGGACGGTCTGCATTCTGGTAGACACCTGGGCACTGTTGAGTTTTTGTAATTAGGTCTTGGGGTTGGGATTTTCTGAAGAAATAGACAAATTTTTCTTAAATAATCGAATCCTGATTCTACTTTTATACATAGCATTTAGGATAATTTTGCTAGGGACTAGTAAAAAATAAGCATGGGGGTATGATAAACACACATGAATTCATGATAAAATGCTTATTTATGATAGTTCCTAAGATTAGCATTGCATATCATGTTATAAATACTGCATAACATCCATTGCATGGCATTTAGGATAGTTGTATATTATGTATATTAATTCTTCCATTTTACATCGCCAGGAGGTAGTGCAACATCTTTACGGGCTTCGGATGAAGAATTCAACTGTACGAATGAATTCAGAGAGATGATTGTAATCCGTCAACGCGAAAATCACCTTGATAAGATCTCCACAGCACCCTCTACAGTAAGATGAAGATGGATGGCCCAGATGGCACCATGTGGCACCATCCAGACCGCCCCCCCACCTGAGCCATTGTGCTGGCCTCAAGCAAGGATGCACCTCGACCATAGGATCTTCATGCAACGGACAAGGTGCACACGACTGCACCGCCTTCCACACGACAAAGCATCTCATTGGCGCAATGGTGAGGACGAGCGCTCTCAAACAGTGAGCACGAGTTCGAGCCACGATTCACCATGCCCGCTATAGTGCCAATTGCAATAGGGCCTCTCGATCACAATCGAGCAGTCAAGATTCTCTACGTGCAATCCGACACGAGGGCACACGCCAGATCGCACACCCACCATTTGGGCCATGCATTTAAGATGACCAGGAGTAGCACCTGCCGTCCAATTCTCACAATTGCACGAGGCACGCGATTCAAATCAAAGCACACGCGATCCATGGGCAAGCCACGGCATGCGATGCCTCATCTGACGGCTGCCAGCGCACGTGCCAACGGTGCGGATTTCAAACAGCTGTGAGCGCACATTCTCCTTTCGTGATCACAGCCATCCATGCCTGATCTAATGGCCGACGATCGTCGCGCCTACGATAGCTGGGACCAAGCATCCAAGAGCTAACCAATGCGCGTGAATGCTTTACCGATGTCTCTGGCAGGTTTTTTGTCATGTCTTAATTTTCACTAAAGGCTAGTGCACGCAAACCACCTCCATTCCACCACTATATAAAATCCCCAACACCCCCCATTACATACCATGTCTACCTACTCTACTCCCACCAACTCCAAAGCTCTAGTAGCCTACCAAAGCTCCATTAAAGCTTACTCTCAAGCTCCAAAGGCCTCCTCTTTGTGTAGAATTCCTTTATCCAACCAAATATTCATCCCTCATCCCATCACCTTCATAGGTCTCCTTGGAGCCGTCCTCCCACCTCCATTCTGGTAGCAGATCATGTCTACCTTATCACCTCCATTTCAGAGCCTTGGATAAGCATTCCTCTACCCAACGTCCTCCTGCATCTCACCTCCATCGTCCAGCTCCTAAACTCCTTCGTCCAAGCTTCTGCAAGGCACCACCGTCTCACCAAACAACCGATTCGGGAGATTCCTTCTCACCTCCCTCTCTTTTTATGCTTTCGTAGATTATTGTAATAGACAATTGTGCAATATATCATATTTGTTTCATCTCTCTTACGAATTTATTCTGCTTGTCTTTTTATTTCAAAGACAAAAAAGAAAGTAACAAAACCTCAACATACCAAAAAGAAACAAAACGAAGCACGATTTTCAAGTAAGGTAAACGTCGCCTCCCTACATTTGACCCAAAACTCCCTTGGAGTTTTGGTAAAATTCTATTTGATAATGTGTTTTTCAACTACGATGATGGGTTCCTCCAAACCCTAATTTTAATTCACGAAATGAGTTAATCAAGAGGTCCTTTCCTAGTGGAGGAAAGGATCAACTTCGTATAAAGGACATTTAGTGATGGTCGTAAACGTCGCTAAGGATCCACCAAAAACGTCGCCAAAGATAGCCTTGCACCTACGTTGTCGTTGCATTGGACCATGCACCGCGTGCTAAGCGCCCACGCCTCGTGCTACGCTATGTGCCTGTGTGCCCTGCAGCTGCCTCCATGCACTCCCATGCACGCCGTCTGCACTACAGCACATGTGTGCCTCCACGTACGCATGCACCCATGCTATTGTGTGTGTGAGGTGATGCATGCATGTGCATGGGCAGCTTGGGTTGCACTACATGGTGCCATCTCGTCCATCCATCTTCTTTCCTTTGTAGGGACTGCTACAGAGGTTGGATTGAGTCGATTTGCATGTTGTTGGGCTATGATCGTCAACTCGAATCCATCCATTTGGTCAAATTTGTCATTTAAAGCTTTGAATTACGTCACCTAGCCTCTTAGCCGTTGATTTTCCTTGAATTACATATGGTGCTACGGGGCTCTGATCAAGGTGATTTCGGAGGCGTTGGACTCCGATCGTCGTCCTAATTAGATCTGTATGATTGGATCATCAATCTGAGGCTCCAAATTAAATCTCCTATCCTGGCCATAAAAGGATGCAATTAACCTAAAATATACACTATTCTAAATGCAGAATGATGCATGCTATGCAATATTAATAAAATGCAATGCAAATCTAAGCCTAGGAACATGCATGAATAGGCATTTTGACCTAAATAGATGTGTCTACATCATACCCCCATGCCTATATTTAGCTAGTCCCTAGCAAAATGAAACTACATGCTATGTATAAAAACAAAATTAGGATTTGATCACATAGGCCTAAGTTATTTATTAACAATAGAAATTTTCAACTAAGGTCCTATACTACGAAACTCAACAGTATCTAGGTTTCTACCAGAATGTAGACTACCCAAGTCCTCACCTTATTTGGAAAGGAAGGATGCATTTTTTTGCTTTCTCCTCTTTTCTAATTTTTTTGGACTTTTGGAGTTTGAGAGCTTCAGGATGACTTTTTACAACTACCTGACCCACCCAAGACTCAAAAAGAACTGTAAGTGCTAACCATCTTGTGAAAGGGTGATAGACTCACTACGAGGCCGTTAAAATGGACTTCAAGTTTCTACTACCCTAGGTGAACTAAAAAAGTTCTACCTAATGGTTTATCTTTCCAATCAGTAGCTTTCTCCCTACTTTTTCTAATTTTTTATGGGGTAACACAAGGGAAAACCTAGTGTATATCTCCCCGATTTATTCTACTTCCCTTCTTTCCTAACTATTTTGGGAATTATTTATGCATTTTTATGAGCTGGACTTTGGATAACCGACCAATGGGCCGTTACACACAGCAACTTGCCAGCATACTCGTGCAGTGAAGTGTGGTTTTATTTATTTCTTTTATTTGCTCCTTTTTTGTTTTTTCACTCTTTTTTTTTTTGGGTGTTTCTTTTTCTCTTTTTTCTAAGTAGGTGGCTTCCCTAATCAAAGATTTACCTAAAAGCAGTAGGAAGAGAATGGTTGTGTGGCTGGGCTCTAGACAATTGGCCAATGAGCTATTACCACCGACCACTTGCCAGCTGTACCACCCTACATGGTTCATTAGCTACTCAATTTCCGTAAAAACCACCAGAAAGTGAGTCAGTACAAATAGTGTGTAGCTGCTTTGACTTACAGACCCCTCAAATTAGAGGGTGGGCTGATGAGCCGTGTAATTATCACCTTGAATTATTTACCAAATTAACATAAAATTACTTGGTGAGGACTCAAGACTAAGTCCACATTCGAGTGAACACCCAGGCTGATAAAGCTCGAAGACCTGAAGAGTCTAGGTGTCTAGGTCCTAAAGTATTGTGTCCTAAAGTTAATAACTATCAAATGCCTAAGTTCACTTCTCCTAATTCTTTTTTTTTTGTCTTTTTGAATTTTCAAACTTTTTTTTTAAGAGATTAAATGAAATTCTATAGAGCTAACAAAATAATTTTAGGATTAAGTATCCAGCCCCCTATGCCTAAATGATGCAACGTCCTCATTGTGGAAATAAAGACATGAAACAGGCGGAATAACAGAATAGCACCTAAGTTTCGTGTCAATCCAGTCAGCTCCACAGAGAGAAGAGAGTACACACATGCCCCTTTTTTTTTTTTTAATTTTCTTTTTATGCGAAGGTGAGATGAGTGGAGGTGGCAAACAAGACAAACAACTTCTACCCTAGGGTTCGTGAAAACACCTAAGTATATTAGGCCTTGATTATTAAAGTGGTGAAATGAACTAGTGGGTGGGGAAGTGGGGGCAAACTTATAGAAATCTCTACCCGCACTTTACACCAATTTACTGCCTTCAGCTCCTCGATTGGGTTCCTGTAAGATAGTGAATCGAAGAAGAAAGATCGGTTAGAAAAATATGTAAGTAATGTGGAGAAACATGGAAAGAACAAAAGAGCATTGCCACCTCGGCAACAATGCTAAAATGATGTATGTGTTTCCGTGAACAGAAAGTTGGGGTTTCGAAACCTGTCGTCATAGTTTGATTTGCAAAAAAATCCATCAATCAAATAATATTTAGAATTGAAACTCGAAAGGTGAGTCCCAGGTCAAACACAGAGAGGCGAACGTTTGGCTTTGAGAAATTCGCAATTTGCCTTTTATTTCTTTTAGTTATTTTTATCTTTTATAATTTTTTTATATTTTTATCAGGTAAGAGATCTGGTTGATGTAAACTTTATCTACTTGCAAAAATAATGTAGAGAGAGAGGAACAATCATATATTTTTGGACAAACATTTCTACAACTATGAAAGTGAGAAAACTACACTACAAAAGCGAAAAGATAGAGATAAGTGAGAAGAATCCCCCTCAATAGTCGCTTAGAGGACGCCTCGCTCTGATGGCACCCAGAAGAAGGTGGTGAGGAGCAGGACGAGGAAGAACGACCATGAAGGAAGGAGGACGAGGCAGAATGTCGTCGCGACGAGGATCTTCCTCAGGAAGGAGGTGAGAGGATGGCCACGAAATGCTCCATGAATGGGGATGAGAGGCAGGAAAATGTTTGACTTTTACTCTAGAAGAGCATCCCAGGCTTGGGACAAGCTCTCTCTAGAGCCTTGGAGGTGATGAGTAGAAAAAAGGAAGAAATGAAGAACGGGAGGGGTAGGTGTCCTTTTATAGTGGAGGAAAAGATCAATTTCGAATACAGGACATTTAGTGATGGTCATAAACATCGTTGAAGATCCATCGCAAATGTCGCTAAAGGGAGCCTTGTGCCCACGCTGCCGCTGTGCTAGCACGTGCTCAACACGCCTTCGCAAGCTACGCACCCAGGCCTCACGCTGCGTTATGCACCCACGCGTGCTACCGCTACATCTGTGCGTGCCCGCTGCGCTGCTGTGTGTGTGTGCCTCTGCACTCACCCGTACTGCTGTGTGTGTGCGATAACGCGTTCGTGTGCATTGCTGGCTTGGCTAGCACGACATGGTGTGATCTGGGCCGTCCATCTTCTCTCCTTTGTAGAGGTTGCTACAAAGGTCAGATACAATTTATTTTCACATTGTTGGTCTACCATCGTCGACCTGAATCCATCTGTGCAATCAGATTTATCATTTGAAGCTTCAAATTGCATCACCTAGTCCCTTGACCATTGATTTTCCTCAAACTGCATATAGTGCTATGGGACTCCGATCAAGGTGATTTTGGAGGTGTTGGACTCCGATCACCATCTTGATCAGCTTCGTATGGTCAAATTGTCAATCTAAGGCATTGCCTCCTAGCCATTAAAAGGATGCAATTAACCTAAAATATGCATGACTACTCTAAATGCTGAATGATGCATGCAATGCAATACTTATAATATGAAATGCAAATCTAAGCCTAGAAACATGCATGAATAAGCATTTTAACCTAAATAAATGTGTCTGCATCATTGTCTTGGGTTAAGCCATGGACATTGAGCTCTAGATTCATATCTCCAATCAAAGTTGTCCCGACTATGGAATGGGTAGTCAAGTTGTATCGGGATAGAAATCATCTGAGAATAGCTAGTGGTAGGAGGGTAGGACTGGAATTGTGTGTATGGTGTGGAAGCATACATTGTGGAGTAGGAGGGAAAATAGAGGAGAGAAAGGTGCCCTGCAGTACAATCAACCAAACCTGTCCTTAGATGGGTAATCTAAAGATCTATAGACTCTCAAAACCCATCCTTAGATTATAAACGATTTAGTCTACTTTTATCCGGTCAATCCAACCAATTAGAGGGAGGGGCTAGGGAGAAGGTTCTTCCATTGGCTTGTGCCTTCAGTTCCTTTGATACCCTCCAACCATGGTCATTTGACGCTACTCCCCTAGCCTAACATTAAATGGACTAGTAGAAGCAGAATAATCGAAAATAATCTCACTTTGACCCCCGAAGAGTGAATCAAACCTTAGGGCCAACCTCTACTCAGTTTTAATTAGGCTTAGGATGATTGTGCTCTTTGAATGTGATGGGCCCTTTAGATGGGTTGTGCCTTTAATGATCAGTGAATATGTGTGTGCGCACACAACCAAGGCTTGCAAACAAGGTTATTTGATGATGTGTCTTTTAGAGTTTAACCTTCTTTAGTAGCTTTTAGGGTTTAATCTTTAGGTGTATTCAATCAAGGGTCAGTAGAACACAGTAGGTTTTGAAAGCACTGGTGATGATATATTTCTTTAGAAATCAGAAAAAAATGTGGAGTGCCTGGCTCAGCCCTAAAAATCAACACTAATTGACAAGCTACTTGATGAATCAATTTTAATTTGAGTGGTGTAGCTCAAACGGCTCAATCAATTGCCTGTTGCACCACTTTGTTAAGGCACATAAAAAATCTTAACCTATTCAAATTTTCTACTCATTTATGTGTTAAGTTGAAATGTACCGAGTCCATACGTCAGATCCCAAGTTAAGCGGTAAAATCAAAATAATTGTACACCTTAGGATGAGAATTTATGGGTGTTAAGTGTGTACCTTTCAGTTAAATCCCAAAAGAGAAGAGTATTTTTTTATTTTTTAACAAATGCGGGTCGGTGAGGTGAGTGGACTGACAATCAAACAACCAAGATCTAACCTAAGTTTTATGCAAGCACCTAAGTTGATTTGGGTTTGAGTTGTAGTGTGGCAAAATGAAATCTAGGATGGGGGTGGTGGAGTATACTTACAAAACCTTCTAACCATACTTTACTCTGATCTATTTTCTTTAGCTCGCCTTGGAAGGGTACTTGTAATCACAGAAAGAAAGGAGCAAAGTGAGCTAAAAAGTTAAGTAAGGCGAAAAAACATGGAAAAAAACTAAAGATCATTGCCTCCCCGGCAACGATGCCAAAATGATGCGGTGGAGATTTGCCTCAAAAAGGTTTGAGTTTGAAAACCTGTCATCATAGTTCGATTCTCAAGAAAGTCTGTCGATTAGATAATATTTATAACCGAAGCTTGAAAGGAGTCCTGGGTTGAACACGGGCAGGCAAATGTTTGGTTTTATGAAATCTGCATTTTGGTTTTATTTCTTTTTATCATTTTTATCTTTTATAATTTTTTGTATTTTTATCAAATAAGAGATCAGGTCAATGAAATCTTTATCTACTTGCTAAAATAATGTAGAGAGAGAGAGACAATCATATATTTCTGATCAAATGCTTTTAAAACTATGAAAGCAGAAAAACTACACTACAAAAGTGAAAAGATAGAGATAGGTGAGAAGAATCCCCCTCGACGGTTGCTTGGAAGACGACTCACTCTGATAGCACCCCAAAGAAGGTGGTAAGGAGTGAGACAAGGGAGAATGACGGCAGAGGAAGGAGGATGGGGCAGGATGTCATCGCAGTGAGGATCCTCTTCCGAAATGTGGTGGGAGGACAGCCGTGGGATGCTCCACGAATGGGGATGACAGGTGGGAAAATATTTGATTCTACTCTAGAGGAGAATCTTTGGCTTGGGACAAGCTCTCTCTACATCCTTGAAGGTGGTGAGGAGAAGAAAGGGAGAGATGAAGAAAAATAGGAGGGGTAGGGGTCCTTTTGTAGTGGATGAAAGGATCAATTTCATATATAAGGCATTTAGTGATGGTCATAAACGTCATCGAAGGTCCACCGCAAACGTCGCTAAAGACAGCCCACGTGCCCACCAACTACTGTGCTGGCACCCTTCTCACGCGCCCACGCACGCTACGCACCTACTGTTGCACCTTCGTGTGCCCACACTGCTATGCACATGCTGTGGCATGTGCATGCGTATCGGTAGCCTAGGTTGCACCACGTGGCATGACCTGGGTCGTCCATCTTCTTTCCTTTGTAAGGGCTGCTATAGCGGCCGGATTGAGTCAATTTTCATGCTATTGGGCTGCGATGGATGACCTAAATCCATCCGTGCAATCGGATTTATCATTTGAAGCTCTGGATTCATCACCTAGTCCCTCAGCATTGATCTTCCTCGAATTGCATATGGTGCTACGGGACTCCGATCAAGGCAATTTCGAAGGCATTGGACTCCGATCATCGCCTGATTAGATTCGTACAGTCGAATCGTCAATCTAAGGCTTTGAATTAAATGTTTTTCACTCCTGGCCATAAAAGGATGCAATTAACCTAAAATATACACAACTACTTTAAATGCAGAATGATGCATGCCATGCAATATTTATAATATGGAATGCATATCTAAGCCTAGAAATAGACATAAATAGGGATTTTAACCTAAATAGATGTGTCAACATCATACCCCCATGCCTATCTTTTGCTAGTCCCTAGTAAAATTAAACTATATGCTATGTTTGAAAATAGAATTAAGGCTCGATCGCTTAGGCCTAAGTCGTTATTAATAATAGAAAATTTCAACTATGGTCCTAAACTACGAAAACTCAACAACACCTAGGTGTCTGGTAGAGGAGGCTCTAATCCAACTGGTTCCAAACCTAGAGAGTGTCTAAATTCGTGTCGTGGTGCAAGAGCATACAACTGTGCATACACTGCAAAAGATTTTAAATTTTGAATTGCACAGCAAATTTAAAAATCAAGTCCTTGGTTTTTAAATGTTCATCCTTTTATTAGTCCTTTTTAAAAAAATTAAATGTGACCACTTTATTAGATCGCTTAAAGAAAGATTTTGTGGTCTCGAAATTAATCCAAATGCATTTGTATGACAACTAGAAATGCAAAGTTAGAAGTGCATACCAGATTCCAGCATTCTTCATGCAATATGCAAGAAAAAAAAAAATCTAGATGCTACTCATTCAATCCTAAATGTCGGCCTAGGGGCTGGCAGCTTCTAGTAGGTAGCTTGTGTATTTATTTTTATTGACAAATAATGGAAAATCAATCCCAAAAGAAAATAAAAACCTAATTCTAAATAAATAGGAATAGACTCCCAAAAAATTACCCACTCAAGGGCCTAAAATAATGGCGGGGAACAAACCCCTCGAACATACCCCAGAATAAGGGTCTCAAACCAAATGAATGTGCAAGAAAAATAAAATCAAGTGTAAAGTTTAAATCCTACATTGCTCAGTTCAATGGAGATGATAATCACTTCAGGTGTCGTCCTCTAGCGATGAATCAATGTCCACCTCAATCATGCGTCGAGCTCCTACCTTCTGAAATGGAGCTCCCCATGTCCTTTGAATAGTGGAAACAAGGTCCACCAAGGCATAGCTGTGGCTGATGCGACAACTTGTCAAGCAGAAATGTGTGCCTCACACCAAAAAGAAAATTAGAGTTAAATGTGCCTCAAACAAAATCAAAAGTGAACAAATGACTAGATGCTAGTTTAACAAGCCTGTTGCCCCCATAGCAATGATGCCATTAGAAAGAGATGAATTCACTTAAATAGGACGATCACAATAAAATGACAATATCGTTATATATTGCATGGTGGCAAACTCTCAATAAACACAATTTAAATAAACCACTCAATGAAGAGCGAGTCGTGTTCACAGGGAGGCACGTGCCTATTACAAACTCACAAAATGAGAGAACTAATGCTCACAAGTAATTTCCATAAGGAATCAAATGAAACCCCTTTTCCATCAGGATAACAATGCATGAAATATTCAAAATTTCATTTGTGTGAAAGTAGAGGGGTATTCTCATAAAGCAGGCACAATATAATATTAATTAAATGGAAAAATGCAAGAGTCGAAAACTAACGTTCCCACATGATTTCACCAAGCAATGAAGTCAAGATCCTCTTTCAATTAAGCTACCAATGAGAGTGCCAGTTAAATTAGCATTAACATAGAAATGGAAGGGCATTCTTACAAATTCACCTTAATAATGAAATGCAAAAATGAATGTGGAAATGGCATCAATCGTAAATAGAAATGAAACCCGAAAAAGGGGATTTCTTCCCAGAGCTCGTGTGCAAGGAGGAGGGAATGGCCGGAGGTCCGTTGGGTCGAGCCGCACCCGATGGTGGTGGCAGCTCAACACGAGGTGGATGGAGATGATGAAACAAAGGGTAGGAAGTTGGTGGGTGGCTGATGTAAACACATTTATTGAGGGTAAAATGCCTATTCATGCATGTTCCTAGGCTTAGATTTGCATTTCATCTTATAAATTTGCATAGCATGCATCATTCTGTATTTAGAGTAGTATAAAATTTAGGTTAACTGCATCCTTTTTATGGTCAGGAGAGAAGAATATTTATTCCGAAGCCTCAGATTGACAATCCGACCGTATGGATCTAATCAAGACGACGATCGAAGTCCAACGCCTCCAAAATCACCTCGATCGGAGTCCTATAGCACCATATGCAGTCCAAGGAAGATCAACAGCCAAGGGACTAGGTGACGTAATTTGGAGCTTCAAATGACAAATCCAACCATGCAGGTGGATTCTGGTCGACGATCATAGCCCAACTGCGTGAAAATTGACTCAATCAGACCTCTCGAGCAGCCCCTACAACGAAAAGAAGATGGACGACCCAGATCCCACCACGTGGTGCAACCCAAGTTGCCCATGCGCAAGCATTCACAGCAACATGGGCACGTGCGTGTGCGCAGCGGAAGCACTCGCAAGCACATAGCATGCAGAGGCATGCGACACGGTGCGTGGAGCGTGCGCCAATGCAGCGTTAGTGTGGGTACGTGGGCTATCTACAACGACATTTGTGGCGGATCTTCAGCAACATTTATGACCATCACTAAATGTCTTGTATACAAATTTGATTCTTTCCTCCACAATAAAAGGACCCCTACCCCTCCCATTTTTCTTCATCTCTTCCTTTCTTCCTCTCACCACCTCTAAGGCTCTAGAGAGAGCTTGTCCCAAGCCTAGGATGCTCCTCTAGAGTAGAAAATCAAATAGTTTTCCCACCCCTCAACCCCATTCGTGGAGCATCCAGTGGTTGTCCTCTCACAGCCGTTCAGGAAGAAGATCCTCGCCACGATGCCTTCCTGCCCCATACTCCATCCTTTGGCTCCGTCTTCCTTTGTCCCACTCCTCACCACCTTCCTTCAGGCGACATTAGAGCGAGTCGTCCACCAAGCGACCATCGAGGGGGATTTCTCTCACCTTATTCTATCTTTTTACACTTTCATAGTGTAGATTTTCCACTTTTGTAGTGTAACAAACATTCGTTTATAAATAGATGATTGTTTCTCTCTTTCTCTCCCTCTTATATTGTTGCAAGTAGACCATGAAGGCACATGTGCGCACAGCGTAGTGGCAGTGCGTGAGCGTGCGTGCGAGCGACAAAGGTAGGGACAGCACAGCACTAGCGACGCATGAGCTGGACCAACAATGATGCTTACAGTCGTTGCTAATTCTTTGCGTACTAGCAAAGCTAGTTGTAGGCGTGAGCAGGCGTGAGTGGGCATGAACTGCCAACAGCAATGCTTCCAGCGACAGCCTCGATGTCAATAATGGTCCTATACCTATTTTTGCCTCTTCTCTTCCACTATAAAAGGACCTACACCCCCACCCTTCCAAGCCATCTCTACCTACTCTACCCCACCTACTCCTAAGCTCTAGCAAGCCTACCAACACTCTATTAGAGCTTGCTCTGAAGCTCCCATGGCACCTATTAGTATAGCGAACCTCTGTTTCACCAAATATTCATCCATCTTCCCATCCCCATTCATAGTTCGCCTTGGAGCCATCCTCCCACCTCCATTCCGATAGCAGATCATCACCATCTTCTCACCTCCATGCCAGAGCCATGCCGAAGCTTTCCTCTACCCGACGTCATCTTGCATCTCACCTCCATCGTCCTTCTCCTCACCTCCTTCTTCCGAGCTTCTACCAGGCACTGTCATCTGGCTGAATAGCTGATTCAGGAGATTTCCTCTCACCTCCCTCTCTTTTTATGATTTCATAGTTGATTGTAATGGACATTGAAGTGATATCAATACCATATTTGTTCCATCTCTATTTTGTGATTCATTTGCTTGTCTTCTTCTTACAAAAATACAAAAAAAAAAACAAAATCCTAAAATACCAAAAAGAAACAAATCGAAGCGTAGTTTTCAATTAAAGTAAACGTCCCCTCCCCGTGTTCGACCCAGGACTCCCTTGGATTTTTGGTATGAATTTTATTTGATCACGCGTTTTGCAACTACAACGATGGGTTACTTGTAACCCTAATTTCTAACTTGAGAAACATGTGCAACCATTTTGGCGCCATTGCCGGGGAGGCAACGGAATTTACTTTATTATTTTCTTCACTTCTTTGCATTTACTTACCACTAACCCCACTTTTCTTCGATCTATTGTCTTGTAGGTACACAAGCATGGGGATCTAAGTGTGGTAGACTGGTGTAAAGTGTGGGTAGAGTGTTTTGTAAGTGTCCCCTACACCAACCCCACCGTAGTTTTCATTCCATAACCTAATAACTCAAACCCAAATCAACTTAGGTGCTTTATATAAACCCTAGAATAGATTTGGTTGTTTGTTTGCCACCTCCACTTACCTCGCCATCCAAATAAATAAAAAAAATATAAAAAAAAGTTATCTGATTGTGGGATTTTCTAAAAGAGACACACCTTAACACCCACAACTTCGCACCCTAAGGTGGATAATCACATCGATTCTACCACTTAACTGGGATCTGACCTGTAGACCCGGTACACTTAATTCAACACACAAATAAGTGCGTATAAATCTGAATAGGTCAAACATTTCTGTGTGCTTTAACTAAATGGTGCAATAGGCTAATTGATTGAACTGTTTAGGCCGCACCCCTTAAGATAAAAGTCATTCAGCAAGTAGCTTGCCACTTAGGGTTGACTTTTAGGACTAAACCAGGCACTCCACATTTTGCTTCTGATTTTTAAAGGAAAATATCTACACCAGTGCTTTCAAAACTTGGAGTATTCTACTGAATCTATACCTAAAGATTAAAACCTAAAAGTTACTAAACCAGGTTGAACCCTAAAAGTCACATCATCAAATAACCTTGTTTGCAAACCCTAGTTGTGCATGCAAACACATTTTAACTGATCATCAAGGGCACAACCCATCTAAAGGGCCCATCACATTCTTGAAGCACCATTGTCCCAAGCCTAACTAAAATTGATTAGACGTTGGCCCTAAGGACTAGTTTGCTCGTCGGGATCTAGATTGGGATTGTTCACAATTAACCTACTTATACTAGTCAATCTGATGTCTAGCTAGGGCAGTAGCATCAAACGACCGCGCTTGGTGGGTACACTACGAACCAAAGATTCAATCCAAAGGAAGAACATTCTCCCCAGTCCTTCCTTCAAACTGGTTGGATTGCCTAGACATAAGTAGAGTAAATCATCCATAATCTTAGGATGGATTCTAAGAGTCTATAGAACTTTAGGCTGCCCAACATAAGGACAGGTTTGTATTTTTGTATTGCAGGGCTCCTTCTTTCTCTTCTGATTTCCCTCCTTACTTCTACCATGTATCCTTCCACTTCTTACACGCATTTGCCATCCTATCCTCCTACCACCACTTATCCCCAAGATGATTACTATTCTGACTTGACTTGTAATTACCCATCCACTAGCCGGGATGACTTTGATTGGGCATATGAATCCAGACCTCAGTGTCCAGGGTCTAACCCTAGACAACAAGACTATGATTACTATCCTTCCCAGAGCTACAATGATTGTAGATCTCCACCCTTTGATGATCAACCTAGCCAGATCTACAACCATGAAGGATAATGCTGATTATAACAATTTCCCTCCCCAGAATTATGCTGAATATAGGCCACCACCATTTTTTGAACAACCCGAGATGACCTACTATCAGGGAGGAACCCGAGAACCTCAATACCTTAACTCCCCTAGAATGAACCCAAACCCACCCAACCCTAAACCGAGCCAGTCGGTTCAGGTGAACCAGATCCAGGATAGGGTGTTAGCTAATTTGTGGAACACTATACAATCTTTAGAAGCTTAGCCAACACCATGCACTGAAACATTGGAGCCTATGATCAAAATGATTGATGAACTTAATAGTTCTCTATTGGATTTGCTCAAAAATGTTAGGGATAGGGACCTGGGTGAGTTTCTACGTGGGAAATTATCGAGGTTGAGGATGAAATTTGTGGTTGCCCTAGTCAAATCTTAGGATGGTTCTCAAGATGAACCCCCTTTAGGAGAGCCAATGTCAGAACCTCCTCAGGTGCCTGTCGGGGGGGACACATTTTCTGAAACAGGGGATGTCCAGGTTGGGCTTGAGCAACCCATTGAGGATGAACCGATTGATTCACCCGAGATCCCCAGTTCAGGGAGAGAGGAAAAATATGTCTCCTTGAAGCAAGAAATGACAATTGATTTTGAGACATATATAAATGAGGATCATGAATTCTTTGATTCTGAGGGTGAAGAATCTTTTGGTGAAGTCTCATTTGAACTCAAGGAAGAGGATTCTAGTGAGACAATCAATCTCGGGGAGTATGACGAACCATGTGATAGCCCAGTCATTAAAGATTTTGATTTGGTTGGAGCTAACTTGGACGATTCGAATCCTCATTTACTTGATTCAATCAGTGACCCCATTCCTCATCTGCATCCCGAAGAGCTGAATTCTGAGATCATTGTGCCCAAGTCAATCTTGATTCAGCCATGATTACTAGACTTGGGACAATCTTACGGGGTGAATGGTATGCTAGAGGTCCCGGAACCTGAGCACTTGATGTTGGAGGATAGGAATCTTGAAAAGAAAATTTGGGAGGTTAATTTTGAAGGAAAAACAAGTTTGGATGTAAGGGTTCCTATTAACCTAAAAGCACCAACATTTTACCAGGACCCTTACGATATCTTTCACGTGCAACCCAAGCTCAAAAGAATTGATTATTTTTTTGAGCTACAATATAAGTGGACACCCAATTTTAATGAATCAGATCAACTCGTTGTCCGACACTTTGTTCTTGGGTTACACACCACTAAGCCGTAGGCCCGACCTCGCAAACACAATAACCTTCAGTTCTAGGTGATTTTCATCCAGAACCTAAGAACCACTCGACCCTCAGGCATGGGTCTGCACCATAATCTAGTCGACGTCTGTGGACATCTTCTGCTGGCAGGTTTCAGGATCAATATTTCTATTTTGATTCCGACCCGCACTTGTGAATTCTTAATTTCTTCCTTGTATGCATTTTATGCCTAGCTGAAGGCATTAAATTTAGCACGTGTTTATATTTCACGTTCTCTGCGGAGCTGACCGGATTTTCACAACAATCAGGTGATATTCTATTTACTCTACCATTTTCATGTCTTTATTTTTACAATGAGGACATTGCATCATTTAGGCATGGGGGGGTGGATACTTAATCTTGAAATCATTTTGTTAGCTCTATAGAATTTCTTTTAGCTTCTTTAAAAAAAATTAAAAATTTAAAAAGATAAAAAAAATAAAATAAAAAGAAAAATTAGGAGAAGAGAATCTAGGCATTTGAAAGTTATTAACTTTAGGAAATGATACAATAGGACTTGAATACTTAGACTCTTTAGGACTTTGGGCTTAATTAGCCCGGGTGTTCACTCGAATGTGGACTTAGTCTTGAGTCCTCGCCAAGTCAATCTTATTTTAATTTGGTAAATAAATTAGGGTGATAAGTATGCGACTTATCAACCCACCCTCTGATTTGGGAGAACTTTAAGGCTAAGCATCTGCACACTTTTTTTGCACTGAATCACTTTTCTATGATTTCTTCGGAAATTGGGTAGCTAATGAACTATCTAGGGTGGTATGGCTAGCAAGTTGTTGGTGGTGACAGCTCATCGGTCGGTTGTCTAGAGCCCAGTCATAAGACCATTTTCATTGTGATGCCTTTAGGTAAATCTTAGATCAGGGAAGCCACCTACTTAAAAAAAAGAAAGAGAGAAAAAGAAAAAGAAAAAAATATGTATATAGAAAAAGGAGAAAAAATAAAAAAATAAACAAAATCACACTTCACCGTACAAGTTTGGCTAGCAAGTTGCCGTGGGTAACAGCCATTAGCCAGTTGTCCAGAACCCAGCTCACAAAAAAAAGAAAAGCACAATAATTCCCAAAACATTTAGGGAAGAAGCAGGGAAGTAGAATAAATCGGGGAGATATACACTGGGTTCACCTTTGTGTTGACCCCATAAATAAAAGTAGGGAGAAAGCTACCAATCAAAATGATAAACCTTTAGGAAAGGTCGCCTAGGGTCGTAGAAACCCAAAGTTCATTTCAACGACCGCCTAGTGATTCTTTCACTATTTCCACAAGATGCTTAGCACTGAGAGTCCTTTTTGAGTCTTAGGTGGGTCGGGTAGCTATAAAAAGTTATCTCGAAACTCTCAAACTCTAAAAGTACAAAAAAATTAGAAAAAAAGAAAAAAAAAATGTATCTTCCATTTTCAAATAAGGCAAGGACTTGGGCGGTCTGCATTCTGTTAGACACTCAGGTATTGTTGAGTCTTCGTAGTTTAGGATCTAAGTTGAAATTTTCAATTGTTAGTAAACAACTTAGACCTAAGTGATCTAATCCTACTTCTGCTTTTATACATAGCATATATTTTAATTTTGCTAGGGACTAGCAAAAGATAGGCATCGGGTTATGATGTAAACACATTTATTGAGGGCAAAATGCCTATTCATGCATGTTCCTAGGCTTAGATTTGCATCATGTTATAAATATTGCATAGCATGCATCATTCTGCATTTAGAGTAGTTGTATATAATTTAGGTTAATTGCATCCTTTTTATGGTTAGGAGAGAAGGGTATTTATTTCGGAGCCTCGGATTGACGATCCGACTGTACAGATCAAATCAAGACGACGATCGGAGTCTCGTAGCACCATATCAGTCTGAGGAAGATCAACGGCCAAGGGACTAGGAGATAAAATTTGGAGCTTCAAATGACAAATCCAACCACGCATAGACGATCGCAGTTTAATGGTGTGAAAATCCACTCAATCCGACCTCTGTAGCAGCCCCTACAATGAAAAGATGGACGACCCAGATTGCACCACGTGGCGGAGCCTAGGCCGCCCATGTGCATGCACGTGCCCCCGCATGCGTGCAACAATGTGGGTGTGTGCACACGCGCGAATGCGTGCGTTCACAAAGTGCAGCGCTAGCACATGAGCGTGAGCACGCACAGTAAAGGTGGGGATAGTGTAGCACCAACGACAAATGAGCTGGACCTACGGTGACGCTTACAGTACAGCCTGATGTAAACACATTTACACTACTTAAGATGTCTATTTATGCATGTTCTTAAGCATAGGATTGCATTGCATGCGAGAAATATTGCATAACATGCATCATCTTGCATTTAGAGTAGTTGGAAAAAAATGGAGGTTAATTGTCTCCTTTTATGTGGTTGGACAGGGCAAACCTTTTATCGGGGCCTCGGATCGAATATCCAACTGTACGGATGTGATCAGGGCGACGATTGGAGTTCAACGACTCCAAGATCGCCCTAATCAGCCATTTGTAGCATCAGATAGTGACTAGGGAACCCTAGAAGATCAAGGGCCAGGATGATGTAAATCCACACTTTAAATGACAAATCTGACTACACGTATGGATTCGGATCGACGATCGCAGGCTAACGACGTAGAAATCAAGTCAATCCGACACCCGTGGCACCATCTACATCATCCAGAAGATGGACGGCCAAGATGGCACCACGTGGTGCCATCTCAGCTGCCCAAATGCTCGCACGCACCCACTGAAGCTCCTGCATCCTCTCTTCCACAGCTGTTGGATCAAGATCCAACAGTTGTGGATGCGGCTCATTGAAATCCTTCACGCAACCTTTTGGGCGAGGCAGCACAGCGATCCAACGCCTTATCGCGAGGCACTAGCGCGCGTTCGAGCCTTACCACGCGAAATCTGAAGCAAGCGGGCGCACTGTTATCAACTGTCAAATCGCAATCCAACGGTCGTGCGCGCCTGATAGCGTTCACGTGCTATTGCACGTGCGATGTAACGTGATGTCACACGCATTGGGGTGCGTGTGTTGAGGGCGGGCGAAGGTGCGATCTGGGCTGTCCGATCACTGTGGACGGCTGAACGTGCAGTGAGCGTTAGGCGTGAGTAGACGAGCGGGCACGTGTGGGTAGCGGCCACTACGCCCATGTTAGGGCTTTAGTGACGGTTTTATCCATCACTAAAGACCCCTTATTTAATGTTTTAAAGATGTAATATCCAATTTGGCCCCACTCCTTGCAACGATAAAAGGAGACCCCCTCCACACGAAATTCTCATCCCTTCCTTCTCTTCTCAGCCTCTCCAAAGCTCAAGAGAAGCTTGTCCCACATCCGAGATGCTTCTCGTGAGATAAAGTCCAAATTTTCCTCCCCCTTTGGAAGTGGATCCCGCGACAACGACGACGTGCTGCTCCACTCCTATTCTTCTGCTTTGTCCTCCTTCATCCTGCTTCGTCGTTCCGTCCGGCTCGTCCTCCAAGTGACCATCGAGGAAGATATCTCTCTCCCTATTCTTTTTACTGCATTCTAGTATAGATTTACTGCTTTCTAAAGTAGTTATGCTCATCCTCCAAGAGATCGTCAAGGAGGACATTTCTCCTTCCATTCTTTTAATGCTTTCTAGAGTAAATTTATTGCTTTCTAGTGTAATTGTTTTCTACTTTCTAGTTGTACTAGTGAAACAAACAATCTCCTTAATGATGAATTGCCTATTTATTCTACATCTCGTTTTGATTTCTGTTTGTAATATTCTTTCTCTCGCTTACTCTCTCTCTCTTCTATTTATTGTAAATAGTTAGATAGTTTTAAATTGAATTATTTCGTGACAAATAAAAACAAATGCGTCATTTTTAAGTCAAATGTTTGCCTCCCTGTGTTCGACCCGGAATATCAATTTCGGAATAAATTTTATTTGTTGAACACAAGTTCTTCGCTTTCAAACTACAACGACAGGTTTTTCAAAATCGAACCGTTAGCGTAGCAATTCGTGCATTCAACACATCCGTCGCTATTTCTTCGCATGCCAGCAAAGCCAGTTGTAGGCGTGAGTGGGCATGAGCGGACATGACTTTCCTACAGCAACGCTTCCAGCGACGGCTTGGATGTCAGTAATGGTCCCATAACTATTTTTGCCTCTTCTCTTCCATTATAAAAGGACCTACACTCCCTCCCTTCTAAGCCATCCCTACTTGCTCTACTCCCACCTACTACCAATCTCTAGTAAGCCTGCCAACGCTCTGTTAGAGCTTGCTCTCAAGCTCCCATGGTGCCTATTAGTATAGCGAACCTCTGCCTCACCAAATGTTCATCTATCTTCCCATCCCCATCCATAGGTCACCTTGGAGCCATCCTCCCACCTCCATTCTGGTAGCAGATCATCTTCGTCTTCTCACCTCCACTCCAGAGCCACGCCGAAGCTTTCCTCTACCCGACGTCCTCCTACATCTCACCTCCGTCATCCAAGCTTCTACCAGGCGCTGTCGTCTCACCGAACAGCCGATTCAGGAGATTTCCTCTCACCCCCTCTCTTTTTTTGCTTTCATAATTGATTGTAATAGACATTTAAGTGATATCTATACCATATTTGTTCCATCTCTATTTTGTGATTCATTTTCCTGTCTTCTTACAAAAATACAAAAAAAATAACAAAATCCTAAAATACCAAAAAGAAACAAATTAAAGTGCAGTTTTCAATTAAAGTAAATGTCACCTCCCCGTGTTCGACCTGGGACTCCCTGGGAGTTTCGGTATAAATTTTATTTGACCACGCATTTTGCAACTACAACGACGGGTTACTTGTAATCCTGATTTCTAGCTCGCGAAACACGTGAGACCTTTTGGCGCCGTTGCGGGGGAGGCAACGGAATTTACTTTATTGTTTTCTACGCTTCTTTGCATTTACATAGCACTAACCTTGCTTGTCCTCAATCTACTGTCTTGCAGGTACCCTAACATGGAGATCCAAGTGCGATAGATCGAAGTAAAGTACGGGTAGAGTGTTTTGTAAGTGTCCCCCACACTGCACCCACCATAGTTTTCATTCCATAACCTAATAACTCAAACCCAAACCAACTTATGTGCTTTTTATAAAGCCTTGGATCAATTTGGTTGTTTGTTTTCCACCTCCACTCACCTCGCCATCCACATAAATAAATAAAAAATAAAAAAATGTCATCTGATTGTGGGATTTTCTGAAAGAGACACCTCAACACCCACAACTTCTCATCCTAAGGTGCACAATCGCATCGATTCTACCACTTAACCAGGATTTGACCTGTGGACCCGGTACACTTAATTCAACACACAAATAAGTGACGAGAAATCTGAATAGGTCAAACATTTCTATGTGCCTTAACTAAGTGGTGTAATAGGCCAATTGATTGAACAATTTGGGCTACACCACTTAAGATAAAAGCGATTCATCAAGTAGCTTGCCACTTAGGGTTGATTTTTAGGACTAAACCAGGCACTCCACATTTTATTTCTAATTTTTAAAGGAATATATCTACACGAGTGCTTTCAAAACTTGGAGTGTTCTACTGAACCTTGATTGAATATTCCTAAAGATTAAACCCTAAAAGCTACTAAACAAGGTTGAACCCTAAAAGAAACATCATCAAATAACCTTGTTTGCAAACCCTGGTTGTGCGTGCACACACATTTTAACTAATCATTAAGGGCACAACCCATCTAAAGGGCCCATCACATTCCTGAAGCACCATTGTCCCAAGCCTAACTATAATTGATTAGATGTTGGCTCTAAGGATTGGTTCGCTCGTCGGGATCCAGATTGAGATTGTTCATGATTAACCTGCTTATACTAGTCAATCTGATGTCTAGCTTGGGGAGTAGCGTCAAACGACCGCGGCTGGGGGGTACACTAGGAACCGGAGGTGCAAGCCAAAGAAAGAACCTTCTCCCCAGTCCCTCCTAACTAGTTGGATTGCCTGGACATAAGTAGAGTAAATCATCCATAATCTTAGGACGGATTCTGAGAGTCTGTAGACCTTTAGGCTACCCAACCTATGGACTGGATTGTATTTTTGTATTGCAGGGCTCCTTTTTCTTCTGATTTCCCTCCTTGCTTCTACCATGTATCCTTCAACTTCCTACAAGCATTTCCCATCCTATCCTCCTACCACCACTTATCCCTAAGATGATTACTATTCTGACTTGACTTGTAATTAACCATCCACTAGCTGGGATGACTTTGATTGGGTATACGAATCCGGACCTTAGTGTCTAGGGTCTAACCCTGAACAACAAGACTATGATTACTATCCTTCCCAGAGCCACAATGATTATAGATCTCCACCCTTTGTTGATCAACCTAACCAGATCTACAACCATGAAGGATATGCTGATTATAACACTTACCCTCCCCAGAATTATGCTGAATATAGGTCGCCACATTCTTTGAACAACTGGAGACGAGTGGTTGGCCGCACGTGGTGGAGCCATGCACAGTGGTCAGATGTCTTTGTTCATTGTTGCTATAGCGTGGAGGTAGAGACGACCAGGTTGTGTGTGCCATGAGGGGTCTTGCTGCGGGTTGGATGTTGTTGGAGAATGAATGATTGTGGTGGTGGTGGGTTCGTTGAAGGGGGTTGGAAAAGAATAACGAAGAAGATGATGAGATAAGGGCTACTGTGGTGGTGTTTAGTGGTGGAGGGTAATGGTCATGCACCGACAGGTGCACTCACGGTAGCACACCTACTCCTATTTGGCGATGCATCCTGTCATGATGCACGCACACTGTGGTGGAGTGAACTGCCACAGTCGAGGCCCACAATATGGAATGGACAAGTTTGAAGCTCTGCATGGTGGTGCAGTGGGATGATGGCCTCCATGAGCATAGCTGCCTCCCACTTCTTCTTATCACAGTTGAGGAGACCAAATACACTTCCCCTGCTCCTTCTTAAATGCAGGTCTTCAATGGCACGCAGCTGGAGTGAATAGGTAGCAGCCACTGAAGAAGAAGAAAAGTGGATAAAATAAGAAAAGAAATGAGGCTTATTTATCTACAAACCCTAACATAAAATGTTAATTCTAATACATGCATGTAATGCAACCTAAAAGACTAATTATTTCAATGCGTATTATCTAAATGAATTCTAAATAGTATTTCTATCTAAACCATGCATGTAGTGTGTGAGATGCATGCATTCAAGCTAATTACAAACTAGTCTACTCATGTACTAATGCATGCCATCTAAATGAATGTGTTAGCTTAATGTCTAGGCATTTACACATTTAATTAGCCCACAACTATGGGCTCATCAGGTGGCACTACCCTAAAGTGTCGAAAGCCAGGGTTCTGGAGGTTACCATGGGAGATGCTATCTCGAACCATCAAAAGCCAAGGACCCTTCGAGGATTAATGGTGGGGACAAGGAATTTAATACAGACCATTGATAAATGCTAGTTTATCATCATTCTTATGCATTAAAACAAACCTAGCTCTTAGGATTTTGCTTCGCAAATGGGTTGTTGGGTTTCATTTAGGCATCAATTAGGTTAGGCATGCATTACATATTTTATTGTGTTTTTAATGTGTTTGTTGGAGTGTTAGGAAAAAACAGCATAATTGATCTTTAAAACTCTAGCACTCTTGAAGGCAACTGGTGAAGGGGAAGCTCAATCCAGCTAGGACTCAGCCAATTCCAGCTCATCATGGCTAGATACCAGCTCCCTTGGACTAGGATTAGCTCTATTCAGCTCACCTTAACTGAATGGTAGCTCAAGGTAGCTCATCTCAACTCAACCCAACTCAAGCCAGCTCAGATACAACTCAACATAGTTTAGTCTATCTCATCTCAGCTCCCATCAGTTCACTGGAAGCTCTAGCTAGCTTAACTGAGTTGACAGGAGTCCATCTCAGCTCAGGCCCAGCTCATTCCAGCTCCACCCAACTCATGGCAGCTGAACTCAACGCTAGCCGAGCTACTAGTAAACTAGTAGCTTAGCTAGCTCTAGAGTTCTCATCAGAGGCAGTTCCAGCTCAACCTAGCTCTAGCTAGGTTGAGACCAGCTAAACTTAGCTCAACTACACAAGCCTAGCTACTAGCATAAGAACTAAGTAGCTTAGCTAAGTAACTGAGCTCCCCATGAAGCTACCTCAGTAGATTCAGCTCGAAGTGTAGCATCCACCTGCTCTAAATTATTTTCTCAAGCTCCTCCTTCATGAAACCCTAGCTACATCACCTCTACTCTACTAGCTAAGCTAGCTCAGCTAAGCTCCCAACACCACCCAAGCTCCATGGTTGTCCACTCCTTAACACTTAACCCTAACTGAACCCTAACCTAACCTACCTAATGTGGCTCCAACCTACCCCAACCACCACCACTCACACCCCTTCATGTTGGAGCCAAAAACACTTTATGCATCCCTTCATGTTGGCACCAACATGTCCCTAAATCCTAGCCCTACACAACACCACATAAGGTCATCTAAACCCTACACCTAAATCCCCTTCTAGAATCCCTATGTGGCACCAACCCTAAGCCACCCTATCCTACCCTCAACCACCATATGCTTGGTGCAAAAACACCACCCAAACCCCCTCATTTTGGCACCACCTATATTTACCCTTAATCCCATATCCATCACCATATGGAGCCATCCTAACCCCTCCTAAAACCCATGCCACTTGACCCACCTAAACCCTCCTATAGTTGGCACCAAAACACCTAACCAAGCATTCACATATCCCTTAAGTTGGTGCCAACTAACCTTAGCCATCCATCTCCTAACTACCACCCTATGACCTAATCCTAGCCATACATCACATCAACCTACCCTTTAACCATACCCTACATAGAGTTGGCGCCAACTCTTCCACCCACCATAACCATCACCTCATACACCTCTCTACCTCCATGACAATCTTCATCCACCATCCATCAACCAACTTCCACATCTTAGCCTTCCATAATACCACCCTTCCTTTAACCCTAGTTAACTACCCTTACCCCCTACCACTCCTATATATACCCATACCTACCTCCATTAGCAAGTATCCTTTGGCTACATTTTTTCTACCCTACTTCCACCTTTATAGCTAACCAAGAGTAGAAGAAGAAGATTAAGGGGACACTCTATCCCCTTGGTGCCTTCCCCTCTTCTCTTCTCTCTTGAGCCCACACCAACCAAGGGAAGAAGTCAGGAAAAGGAAGGAGACCTAGGCTACACACCTACCTTCGGAGCAGGATTTGAGGGTGGTACACAACCACCCTTGGAGGAGAATTTAAAGGTGGTCTATGCCACCTTTGGAGGAGTTTTTGAAGGTGGAATTCCATCCACCTTAGAGGAGAACAAGCACGCCCTCCCATTGGGCTTGCCAAAAGGTGCATAGTTGGAGGAGCTATTCAAGAAGAAGGCTGCTGGAGCAACCATAGTTGGAGCAAGAGCCTCTTCTTCTTCACCATAACATCAGGAGGATATTGTGTTTTATTGTTTTTGTAGTTTAACTTTTAAGTAGAAGCATTCCTCTACTTGTAAAAACATATCTTTCTTTAGTTAAAAGTTGCCTTAATTTCTTGTCACATTTTTTTTGCCTTAATTTGCTGTCTTTAGTGTATTTTCACTCCCTCTTTATAATTACCCTAGGCCTCCATGTGCCTAGGGTGAGCTTAGATAAAGGTTATTTTTGTCACTTAGATTTTAGCCTATTAGGTGTAGTTCACTTTTCCACCAATAACTTCGCATATTTACCCATTATTTCAAGACCTATAAAAATTATACATTTAAAAACACAATAAGGAATGTGATTTCCAGTTTTCAAGTAAGAGATGTATTTTGCAAACATTTGGCCTCCTTGGATGACCCTAGATACTTCCCTATCTAGGTTTACAAATTTTAAAAGAGACTCGATTTGTGTGCGTTACAATGATCTTAAAAACCCTACTTACAAATTGCGCAAAAAACCTGATCAACCATGTTTAGGGCCAATCTGATGTTGGATTTAGGTGAAACCCTCTCAAAATAAATTTCCCTCTCTATCTCTTACATAAAAAATGCACTAGCAAACTGAACCTGCACTTACTACGTATACGCACAGGTGCTTTAACCGCTGGGGTCAATGAACCTCTGGGTAGTTTCTCGGACCTTAAATATCTTCACGGTAGACCCAAGGCTGAGGCTGGTTAGATTTGGATCTTGGCTTGTACTTTAGTATTTCTTGGGCAATCGTTGGTATTTTCATCTAATTTTAGAGATGCGGCTCAGTAAATCATCCGAACGATTAAAATTCAACTTAGAGATCTAGTTTGGCTCATAGGATTTTACTTGGGACTAGAAAAAGCTAGGCATGGGGGTATGATGATAACACCATCATGAGTCCTAACTAGCCAAAATTAGTCAAATTCAAATGATAAATGCTCCTAAATGATCGTTTGAGGGTCACAATTCCACACAGAACTATTCTAAGAAGTCAGAAAAATGGGGTTAATTTTGTTGTTTTTCCATCCCATTATCAATGCAGATTAATCATGGGGTGAATTTAAGCTCAAATTAACTTAAAAGGTGAAAAATTTGGCTCACATTAACTAAAGAGTTCTAGCTAGGATAAATTCAATTTAAACCTTCTAAAAATCATTTAAAAATATTCTAAGAGGTTTTGTACCTTCACTTCGACCATATGAACCCATTTTGACTGAAAATAGAGTTTTAGATGGGAATTTACTCTAATTAGGGCTTCTATGAAATTTACCCATTCAAACGTGGTCAGAACCCAAATCCAAGTTCATCATTAGATTCCTTGGGTCCAAATTTCATTAGCACCAAAATTTGAACCCAATCAGAGTCTATCTTGACCTAGTTTGCATTATGGGTCCTAAAAACTCTAGTTTTCACACTTAGACACCTAACTTTCAATTTTCCTTACATCCGTGTCGAAAACATCTCACCACCTTCATAAAAATACATAGGCAAATTCAAGTGTTAGGCTTAACACTTAAGGCATCTGAGGCCTTGGCCCAACGTCTGATTTGTGAAGGAATTGATGCTGATTACTATTAAGAAATTGAAAATTGAGTTGCGATTCGTGCCTAATTATTGGGAATTATTGGTGGTTACAATCACCTTTTCTATTCTCTTTATTTTTACTCTGAGATACAATTTTGAGCATTAATTGATTATTCTGACATTTATGATTGAATATTAATTACATGCATCATTATTTTTTATTATCGTGATTGGTAATTATTATATTTGCTCCTTGTGAGTGACCTCAGAAGTCACGATTTTTTGGACACTTACAAATTTAAGTGGTTTTACACTTTTATTGTCCCTATACTATAGTGTATCTATTTTCTAAAATATTGTACGAGCACATCAACAAATGGATCCTTGGAGCCAAGTGCATGAAAGCATTTGATCAAGCTTAGTACCTGGTGTAATTCCCTACGGGAGGGGGTGAGATATGCATGATGTGGAAACTGTGCAAAAATATACTAAAAATCTCACAAAAAGCAACAATCATAAGTGCATAACAGATTTTTAGGTGGAAACCCAAACCCTAGTAAAAACCACCACCTAAGCCTCTCGACTTAGGATTTCCCGATCGACCGAGTCAAATAAATCCACTATCTGAGTCACTTAAAATGAGGGTGACTCACCTCAATACAACAACGCTACTTACATGAGGGTAGCATACCTCAAACCCCTCCTCTTCATGATGAGTATTTAGTCTCTCAATGGAGACAGGAATTCGCAAAGTGAATACCCAACCAAAGACAATAAAACAACAATAATCCTGTAGAGCCACAAAGTGAATAATTAAGTCTACCTACTATAGGTAAAGGATCTTCCCTTTGGTGGAAGTGTGTTGACTAGGCAACATGGATGCGTGAACCATGCAAAGGCACGATAATGCACTCTTAAACGATGGCGGGAGAGTGCATGCACAACGAATGTGGTGCTCTCTAATGTGGGCTAGAGGATCTCGGAGAACAACAACACTTTTAGATGATCTTATTCTTCTTTAGGGCACAATGTGTGTGGAAATGGTAATGCTTGATGTATCTTGAGTGTGGGTAATAAAGGAGGGCTCCCCCTCTATTTATAGGTGGCCTATGAAGGCTTTAGAAGGCCTTGGAATGCTTTGGAAGGCTTCTATAGCCGTTGGGAACAAACCCAAGGTAGATTAGGTCTGAATCAGGGTCATTAATGATTTTAACAGTGTTATCAGACATCTGGGAAAAGTATCAGACATTTGGAAACTACTTTTAAGACGTCTAGAAAGTAAATCAGATGCCTAATCCTAGACGAGTTTCCTTACTGACTTGAGTCAGACCTAAACAAGGTTCTAGTGAAAGTCAGTCAGATGACATCTTGAATGTCTGCCACTAGGTCTAGATGTCTGGAAACACAAATAACTATGGGAATGGATTTTACGAGGCGCAAACGGCTATATTTCTAATTAGAAGTGATTTTTGCTTAATAGTGGGCTAACATGTATATATCAGACATCTAAGGTCATCTACGATCATCTGATAGAAGATTAAGGGTCAATCCTCAATGATTATATTTCTGTTAATGCACTAAATTGGTGTTTTAAAAGTAATATGCCGATGTATAGCTGAAAAGTAGTGAAGAACACTTAAAATTTATAGCTCAAAAGAAATCCAAGGCCAAACACAGGAAGCAATATGGAAATTTATCTCAAGATCACAATTTTAAGCAAGAATATAACAATGTAATAGTAATTTCAAATATAAATGATATAAATATAAATTCAAGAGTCAATGTGGCAAAAAGAATAGGGTAAAATGGTGATTTGAATCATCAAATTACCCTATTACTATTATACTTAAATAATGCAATAGTATCAATAATCCAAACGCCACATATGATGAGTGCATAGTGCACTCCCTATTAGAGATCAGACGATTGAATAACCAATCAGACGGCTTAACCATCTCCTGCTATAGTGCCAAAGGGACACTCTTCCTCTTCTTTTGCCTTGGCTCTTCTCTTCTTCTTCTTCTTTTCTTTCACTACCTTAGCTTCTCTTCTTTGGCTTTTTCTCTTCATGCACAGGGGATGGATTCACAAAATTGGCCAAGTGTCAGACTACTCTCTGAAGAAAAACCCCCCTTAGCCTAGTGCGCACTCTCTCTCTCTCCTATTCTCCTTTTCTCTTTCTCAATCAGGCAAGTATTCGGGAAATCAGGTACATAGATGCCCGGGACCAGGTCCTCATGGCATAGGTCACGGACGAGGTGTGAGAGAGTAGGTGGGTCCGTGAGCGAGTAATGGGGACCCGGCCCCCATGTCTTGGGCGAGGGGTCGGGGTGACTTTTGAGTAATATGCGGCTTCAACTGCCCGGTGACTTCCGATGTGGGACTAAGTTTCCCACAGTTCTTGCGTACAGTAGTAGGTAGCTTCTCTTGACTAATTCATGCAATGCAGATAGTCAATGCCTCAATTGTTGGTCCCTTCGCTCTCCTGGGTCATTTTCGTAGCTGCTAGAGTCGATACCTGGAGCGAGTGTGTGCTGGAACAAGCTTCAAGCTTTGCTCGAAGCTTCCATCAATGGAGAAGAAGGAGAGAACACCTGAAATAGTAAAAATGGCCTAAAGGACATGTCAGAAACGCTCAGGAGCTTTGCATGAATGTGGCAAAGGTGTTGGTGGTGGTAGCGTGTGGTGAAAGTGGTCAGAGATGGCTGGCGAGGGTGGGGGAGGTCAGAAAAGGTGGGTTTGTTTGATGGATGATTTGGGTGAGCGAAGTGGCAAATAGGGAGAGGACTTTTGGTCGTGGTGGAATGGTGGAGCTTTTGGGAGTTGTCGCAAGGCGGATGGTGGTCTGTGCAGTGTGGATGAACTCACTTGAGTTTAGCCAGAGGTGGATAAGATGAAGAGGGAGATAATGATTGGTGGTCGTGCGTGTGTTGTGAGTGTGGGAAAGGGAAGTAGAGGGAAAGAGAAAGGTGTAGAGGGTCATAGGAGAGGAGGAGATAGGTGGAGGGCTCCGATTGTGGCTGACCGGAGCTGGAGAAGTTGGTAGGGACAACGAGGTGGTGACAAGGATGGTGGTAGAGATGGCGGTCGTGCTTTGGCTAGTGACAACCACGATGAAGAGAGCAAGATGGTCGACCGTCCAATTTAATGGTTGGATGGATGGAAGAGGAGGATGGAGAGAGGTCACTAGAGCAAACTGTGGAGGTGGCTAGAGAGGGAAGAGATAAGGTTTTTCCTGACCAAAATTTTCTAAGGAGCAAGGGTTCTTGCCCCTGATCCTTTTATAGGCCAAAATAGAGGAGCTCCAAGCTTGGAAACAAGCTTGCGAAGCTTGGAAAGTTCGCACAAACTTGATACCCACATCTTTCATGCATTCGCATGGAAGATTGGGAATGAATTAGGATTCATGGCTGGGATTAATTGGAAGGGAATTCCTCAAGGAGTCTCCCTTTCAAGTTTGGGAGAGTTTGATTGAGAATTGAGCGAGAAATCGTCGCTCAAATCTCGATGGAGCTTGGTGTGTTCACACCAATGGTGGCAGAGACCTAAATGTGAAGATGATGAAAACATTATGGACCTATTTGTAAAGAATTCAAAAAGTTAAGGGCCATTGTGTGATAAAAAGTCTGTCTTGATTGGAATGCAAACTAGGTCAAGGTGATCTCTGATTAGGCCCAAATTTTGGTATAAAACTAATTTAGACCCAAGGAATCTGATGGTGATGTCAGATTTAGGTTTTGGCCAAGTTTGATAGGGTAAATTACACAGAAACCTAAATTAGGGTAATTGTCTGTCTGGGACTGTTTTTGGTCAAAAAGGGTTCAGATGGTCAAATCAAGGATGCTAAACCCTAGGGAATATTTTTATATGATTTTTAGAGCATTTAGAAAATTTTTATCTTGACCATAACCTCAATTAATTAAATAGATCTATTTTTTGTGTTTTAGATGTCCATTAATTCTTGAAATGTGTGAAAACTTGTTTATGTCTACATGGAACCACTTATTAGACATTAATGACCAATTAACCTTTAATAAACCCCTAAAATATCTCGTGGTTATTCTGTATTTGTGGATTACTGGTAAAATTGTAGAAATAACCTTTTATTTTTTATTTTTCTCAAAACAACTCAACCTACACAATAGACCTTCTAACTGATATGTAGGAGCTTTTATTGACTTTATCAGACCAAATTGAGCTAGTTATGGCTCATTATAGTGTTCCCACAATACTAAACATGTTTCCTTACTAACTTGAGTCAGACCTAAATAGCATTCTAGTGAAAGTCAGTCAGATGACATCTTGGATGTCTAGCACTATGTCAGGACATTTGAAACCATAAATAACTACGAGAATGGATTTCTCGAGGCATAAATGGCTATATCTCTAATAAGTAGTGATTTTCAATTAATCGAGGGCTAACATCTATATATCAAACATCTAAGGCCCTCTACAAATGTCTGATAGAAGATTAAGAGTCAATCCTCAAAGATTATATTTCTAAGACACCATTCTACTAATTGGACATTTGGTAATGTCATCAAACGTCTACTAAGACATCTAAAAGAAAAGGTAGACAGAGAGTGGTTTCCATCCTAAGTATTTTTTGACATCTGATCAAACAGTCAAATGTCTTAAAGTCAAGAATCAGATGTCTAATGTCCAAATTGGACTTATGATCAGGTTGTCTGATGCCTTCTTTGGTTTTCTAAGTTAACTCTGAAGAGTCTAAGTATCCTAGGGTAGAGTAGGTGTTCCTAGGACTATAGTTTTTTTACCTTGAGGCTCTTTAACATATATCTAGTCATAATAAAGGGTAAAGAATAAAGATACAAAGACAGGCTACAAGACAAAGTAGAAATCTATCCTATTCTTCTTGTCTTCAAGTTCTTGCTCCAAGCGAAGCTCCTCCTCCACCGAGCTCCTCTAATCAACCATGGATGTGAGCTCTTCACATTTGTATCCATTTGCAATTGACCTGAAATCTTGGACTCAAAAATAAATGTCAAATATCAAGTGTTTTGTTATCATCAAAATTTGCCATCGTGGAGCCCTTGCACCAACTCTTGGGGCTTGATTTCTACTTCTCCTACAAGGATCATAACATCAGGATGATCCTCATAGTTTAAATTTTCAAAGAAATCATTCAAGGGTCGAGTACCCTGACCATTCATACACTAGAACCATTCTTGCATCTGCTGTAATTGGTCCAGTTCCCTGATCCGAATCTTATGTAGTTTGTAAAATACGTCGTTGTAATGCGTAAAAATGATTACCTCTTAAATTTATAAAACCTAGATAGGGAAGCATCTAGGGCCATCTAAGGAGGCAATATGTTTGCAAAAGTACGTCTCTTGCTTGGAAATAGAAATCACCTTTCTTTTTGGTATTTTTGAATATGTAATTTTTATGGTTTTGAAATAAAGGTACAATCGTAAATTTATTGGCAGAAAAAAAAAAACTAAAGAACCAAATGCCTAGGTGACACAAAATGGGCTCTCTCTAAGCACACCCTAGGCACATGGACGCCTACGGTAATTAGAGGGAGGGAGTTTAAGTGCACAAAGAAAAAGTAATAAAACTAGAATTGCTACAAGAATTTAAAGAAGGCAAAAATTCTTTTACCAAAGGAAATTATTTTCTACAAGTGGAGGAATTCTTCTACTAGAATTTGAAAGACAACAAAAATAAAAATAAATCCTTTAGATGATGATGGGGGTGAAGAAGATGAAGGTCTTCTTGCTCCAAGCCTAGTTTCCCCTTAGCTTGAAAAGAAGGTCTTCTTATTCTCCTTCCTTCCTATGCTTCCCCAAGATGGTGTCCTCCAAGGCATGCCCAAGAGGGCAACGTGCCTTGGCTCCTCCAAGGGTAGGCATCCACCATAAAATCTCCTCCAATACTTGGCTGTCTTCCTTGACAAGAATTTGCTCCTCCTCTTGGTGTGGCACAAGGAGAAGAATGGAGAGGAAGAAGGCACCAAGGAGGCAATGGATAGCCTCCTTAATCTTCTTCCTTCCTTCTTCTTCTTCGCTGTGGATTATAACTGGGTATAGGGCGGAATTAAACTAAAGGAGGACGGAGATATGTGGGTAGTTAATGGTGTATTTATAGGAAGGGAAGGTGGTGGTTGGCGTGGAGATGATGGAGGGCTAGGATTAGGTTTTGGGAGGTGGTTAGGGATCCTTGGGCTTGAAGAGGTTGGCGCCAACTTAAGAATCACATGGGGTGGTAGTTATGGTGGTGTTGGTGGCTCTTGGTGGTGGAGAGACACCACCACATTGGCACCAACCTAGGGGCTTCTAGAAGGGGGATTAGGAAAATGATGGAGATGGGTTGAGGGAGTAGGTGTAGGCTTGAGATTAGGGAATTTTTGGAGGGAAAAGTTGGTCCAAGGAGGGAGTGGTTATGGGTGCTTTTGGTGCAACTTTTGGTGCCCTTTGGTGGTGGTTGACAGGTGAAGAGGTGGCTATGGTGGTGGTGCCAACTTGGATTAGGAATAGGTAGCTAGGTGGACTTGAAGTGGGAGCTTATGTTGGTGGAGTTAGGGTTAGGTTGGGTTGATGGTTGGCCAAGGGAACTGGAGCCTAGCTAAGCTAAGCTAAGCCAAGCTAGCTTAGCTAGTTATAGAGTAGAGGAAGAGGTAATTGGAGCTGCTGTTTGAGGGGAGGAGCTAGACAGAAGAAATTTGGAGCTGAACTAGAGCTGGCAGCTACTGAAGAGGGTGGCATGGAGCTACTTTATCTGGCTTAGCTTGCTAGTTCTTTGCTAGCTGCTAAGCCAAGCTAAAGCAAGCTGGCTTCTACTGAAATGAGCTGAGGTGAGCTACGTTTGATGCTCCTGGGGAGGACCTAGCTAGTTGAGGTAGCTAAGGTAGCTTAGCTCAACTAAGCTGAGCTAAGCTTTATCCCCGGGAGCTGGACTTGAGCTTCCTATGCTAAGATGATATCTTCAGCTGGTTGGAGTTGAGTGGAGCTGGATGTAGCTGGACCTAAGCTGGGGTGAACTCCAGTCAACTCAGCTGAGCTAGCTAAAGTTCCCAATGAACTGATAGGAGCTGAGATGAGCTAGACTTAGCTAAGTTGAGCTGGATCTGAGCTGACTTGAGCTAAGATTAGCTCTCTTAAGCTACCATTCAGCTGAGATGAGCTGAATGGAGTTAGGATGAGCTAATTCTAGTTCAAGTGAGCTAGATTCCAGCTATAGTGAGCTCGATAAAGGTACATTCCAGCTAGTTTGGGCTTCTCCTTCACCAGTTGCCTTCCTAAGTGCTAGGCTTTTAGGGATCTGTCAATGTGTATATCCCTAACACTCACAAAAACACATTAAAAAGATAGTAAGATGTAAAATGCTTGCCTATCCTAATTGATGCCTAAATGTAACCCAAAAACCCATTTGCAGAGTAAAATCCTAAGAGCTAAGTTTGTTTTAATGCAAAGGAATGATGATAAACTGGTGTTTATCACACCCCCATACTTATCTTTTGCTAGTTTCTTAGCAAAACCTTAATTTTTACAAAACAGAATTTAAGGAAATCTAATTTTTTCGACTTTTGAGGAGAAAGAGATTACAGGTCTTAGGTTGATCCAAACATAGGAGATACGGGATTTGTTAAGGATAAACATTGGGATTTATTTTCGGATCAAAAAATTAGACCAAAATAGGATCAATATATCCACCAAAAAAATTCACAGATTAACCCTTTGCTAATTTAGATCACTTGAAAGTTTTGTTTTTAGGATTTTTCTGGCTCTAGAATCTGATTCGCAACTTGCAATAACTTTTAAAACCTTGTGTCTGTACTTGTGAAAAGCCAACATTCATAAGGGCGTGTTTTTGGTTTAAACTTTTTTTCTCTCCCCCATGCTTATTTTTAGCTTAGTCTTACAATAGATGTGTCAGGATCATCATTCACATTACCAATCCTCGAGGGGGCTCTGGCATTAGTACTTCAAGATAGCACTGTCCATGACACCACCCAAGAGCTCACAACCCCAAAACACAATGCAGTGTAAAGGGGTGCTCCAAGCAAACTCAAGCTCTTGCTCCGACACTATAGGTAGAGCACCATCCAAGACACTTGAGCTATAAAAAGTACTTTAATGCTCTATCTAAAGATATGAAATATAGATATGGAGTAGTGCCAAGGTGGTAACATATTGACATCGCATCCTTAAAGGAGACATTTTCCTCCTTGACAGTGGGAACTCAAACCAATGATCTACTTCAGACTCTTACTATGGCCAAACAAAGGGGTTTTTCTAATTTTTAGTTGTTTTTAGGTGTTGGCTTGTGTGTGAAATTTGACATAAGAAGTTTTACATGAAATGCAAGTTTCGAATCAGAAGCTAAGCCAGGTACTTTCCATATTACAAAAGAGGATAAAGTCACCTGAACTATCATGAGTTCAAGTGGAATTTTAGAGAAGGATATTTGATCTAGTCTAAAGATAAATCCTGAAATTCTAATAATCAGATCCGTATCCTTATCCTTAGTTTGTTAAATATTAAATCCCATTGTACTAAAAGTGAGTTTTCAACCTTAGTTTTGATTTCAAAATTTTTCTCAAAAAGTTTTCAACATTTTTATTTTATTTTCGGGTATGCAAGCAGAAAAATAAATCAAAATGACAAAAGAAAAATGTCCATTTTTAGCTTTTGAAAATCCTAAATCGATCATCAAAATTTTGAAAACACCCCCCCATGCTTATGATATGCAATGTCCTCATGAATTAAGAGGGAGAAGGCATCACCTTAGTGAAATGTGGTCGGGTTTAGGATGGTCAAAACCTGGAAAAAGAAAGGGAAAAAGAAAGTAGGAAAAATGACGGGTTACCTCCCATCCAGTGTTATCTTTTATGCCATTCAGTCGGGCGTGAAGGTATGCAAGGAAAATGAACAATCATGTAAATAATTAGATAATTGAATGTCCTCAAGAAATGTGTCTTCCTTAAGATCCCTAAAAAGATTATTGGTAGAGAAATAGTGTTCAAAATAAAATGGAAGAATAGAAAAATGACCCGGGTCTAGCCATGGTTTAAGTTCATGTAAAATGCCAGAGTTGGGTGGGTTGGGTGGTAGGTCCAATGGAAAGGGAGAAAGTAGTCAGTGAGATGTGGGGTGGGTGAAGTTAGTGTGGATCTTTCTGGTGAAAAAGTCTGGAAGATTGAAAGAGAAAAAGTCAAACACTAGTTGATCTGAAAAGTTTTGGACCACATAATCATTAATAAAATCTAGATCCATGGTGGTCAGTGATGAGTAGGATTTGATCAACATCGACTTCTCAAATACTGCTTCCATTATTTTAGTAGTGTCCTAAAAAATGTCATGATCAATGGACCTCATAGAAGCTTGAAAGAAATCTAATGAGAAAATCTAGTTATCACAACATATATTCATTTTCCTAGAATGAGAGTTGATATTAGCTATGCAGTAATTAGAAATGGTCTTCCAAGGATGGAATTAATTAGAGCCTCAAATACCATTATGTCAAGGACCAGAAAATTCACCGAAAATAGATTATTCTGGACCTTAACCATACTATCCTCAAAAATTCCTGCAGTTGAATGATAGATCAGTCTTCCAATTAAAATTGAACCTTAATAGGTTTAAAATCACTAAATTGAGATTCCGTGAATAAGATCGGGGGAATGATATTAAGGAGGTATCTAAGTAGAGAGGGGCGTGAAAGAAAAGTGGTGCCATTTATGACAACCGAGAGGGGTGGTGTGCTCGGGTCCTTTTTTGTGAAAGGCAGCTTGCTCTGAAAAACTGAGTTGGCTATCTTTGAAAGGACTGTCTATCCTAGACTCTAAGCCTGCCCTTTTGGAGTAAACCTTTCTTTCAAACATTTAGCAAAGGCAGGGGTGGCATCTAGGAGGGAGATATTTTTCTCAACTTGCCTAAATAAGTCCGAAAGATCTTGGTGAGAGGGCTCTGGTTTTTCATTAGAAAGGTTGGATTGTAGTGTTTGAAAATGAGAAGTAGGATTTGAATCAAGTGTTTTTGGGATTTCTTTTTCTTCTTCCTGAGTAGGGTTAGGAGAGCTGATTTGCATACGTTGAGAGTGGGCTTCATCAATTTAATTTGAAGGCCCTAAATTAGTGGTGGTGTTCCTACTCCTCCTTGTATCTACATATGTAGTTTGGTTATCAATAGGATGAGGTGGGGCAGCTTGTTGTTAATAGAAACTAGGTTGGTGCTGAGATATCAGGTTAATAGGAGGCTAAACAGTGTGGTTTTGATGTTGGTGTCCACTCGGATGTTGGTTCCTGTGATTGACAAAGTTTGGTGTGGGTTGGGATGGTGAGTTTCCTATAGGTCTTTGGTTTGAAATGACCCCAAATTGATCATTGAGATTATTAACTGCATAGGTTTTTTCCATTATTTTTCTTTGCATTTCCTGTAGGGTTTTCAACATCTAGGCATTAATGTCTTCTTGAGATGGCCCAGATTGATAAGTTGATTTTGAACCATACCCTCCAAATGAGTGTCGTTGTTGGTGAGGAACCAGATTAGTCCAGGATTGAGCTGGATAATTCCTCCCATTAGAGGAATTTTTCAATTGCTCCTGGAAGGTGGGGACATTTTGGGTGGGGTGATGATTACGATAAATACAATTCCTCACTGAACCATAGAAAGCCTCGGAATAGTAATTACACTTAGTATGGGAATTATGCAGATCTTTTCTCTTTGTGGTGTTAGAAGGGGTGAAATGTGAAATTTGCGGAGCTTTGGTAGGTGTGGCAAGTCTCCCTTGGTTGGCTAGGTTTGTTAAGTCCTTATGCAACTGTTGTTGCTTAACTTGCAGCTAAGCCATGATAGAGTAAAAATTAGGTGGGGGGTGATGAGACTCACCATGGCTTCTAATTACTCCTAATTAACTAGTTTCCCAAGTTAATTAGCTAGTAATATGCATATATAAGGGTTAATTATAGAATAAGGGGCAATGTAATAAAGGACCTAAAAATGAGTTAACAATGCTAAATTATATGTCAATTAATATTATTAATAATTTACTTAAAAATTAGACTTGAAATATCATTAATTAGTTACCTAATTAGTATCTTATTTAACTTAAGAATAACTTCAGACCTAAGTCTTTAATAACTTAAGTAAGTTAAACAAATTAAAATAAATGTAGATAAAAGGTTTGAAAATGTAAATACAAGGATTTAATATAATATTTACCTAATTTATAAATATATATAAAAAGTTGGAAAAGAAAATAATTTAAATTAACCTTAAAAGCCTCTGTTTGCATTTTGCTCCCTATATTTTATTACAATCAAGTCCTTTCTTCCCAAAAAGTCCCTATTTTTTCTCTCATTCAGGTCCCTGTGAACACTTCTCTTCTTTTATTCACTTGCTTCAATGGCTCACAATTGGCACTGCGTTTACCTCATGATCGGTGTTGCGTACACCATTTGATCACCGTCCATCTCACGACCTACCTTCCTCGCCAAGCTTCCAAAGCTTGCACTCATCGCCATCTCTCCATCCCATGGTTTGAATTTGTCCTAAATCCTAATTAAGTCACAGTGTTTACTTCACCGGTGTCGGAGATGCGCTGGAGGTTAAGCTGCACCTAGACACAAACTCGTCTGGATTCTTCCCCCTTCACAGCCGCTGAACCCTATAAATAGGCCTGAACCCCTACGATTTGACCTTGATCAACTCCCTTCCCCTCTCGAAATCACCATAGCTGGTCAGTAGGTTCTTCCACAACTTCGATGTCTTCATTCTCCTTCTCAAGTGCGACCACCGAGGACGCGTTGCCTCTCTCACCTCCTCTTCCTCTCTATTGCCTTGCCAATGGCTACTGACGGCCCCACTCCCCTCTAATATCCGTTTCGATCGGCTGGAGCTTCTCTTCTCACCCAATATAGATTTCAATCCTGTTATCGCCCTACCAATGGCGAGATCCCTCACCACCTTCGTAAGGTAAGTAGAGTTAACTCTTAGGAGTAGATTTAGCTAGGTAATTAGGTAGGATTATGTTAGTTTAGCTTAGTTATAGTAGCTTCTCCTCCAGCTCTAGAGAAGCCAAATCTGGCTTTGACGGACTTTTATTCACCTTTTCGAGTACCTGATCATTTCTTGTCCTTCTCACGATTCACCTACACTTCTTTCCCCTCCAAGTTAGCAGCATGTTCGCCTAAGTCACTCCACCAGCATCGGTGACCTCCACTGTCCATGGTGGTCACTCAGTTTAGAACACCTCCGCTGGGGCCCTCCACCACCTCTCTGTAACCTAAGGGCCCCGATCTTATATTTAACTAGATCAATAATCACCTAATTAGTAAATGCCTAATTTCCATGCCAACCTCTATGCTACTGTCCATGGTGAGCTCAGAGGGGTTAATCCATCTAATAAATCATCTATAAATCATCGCCAGATGCTTATTATTAATTCCCTTGACTCAATTGAGTGAGAGGGACCGTTGTGAGTTCAAGCAAACTTAGTTTTGCTTCTTCCTGCAATTCAAAGAAAATCCATGTTTTAATCCAACAATTTAGTTAATTGTGGCCTTCTTGAGGATTTGTATGACTTGAGGAAGCCTCTGAGCTTGTTCATGGTCTGAAGTAGGGAGTTCTGTACTCCAATCTATTAGAATCGGACTCATCGGACCTCTAGCAAGCTCCGATAAGTCAAATCAGAGCTTCAGCCCTAGATAAGCTCTTTAAAGCTCCAAATTATCTAGTTAGATTTCATGGATTACAAATCGATGATTAAATCTAGGCTTTATTGTCTGGAGTTCTCATTTGAGCTATGTCTTCTTCAACTCCGACGAGTTGGAGAAGCTATTCAGAAAGGTTTTAGGTGTTGGGAAAGAGGACTAAAAGCTCAAGAGGAACATATAGAGTCCATCCTTGATCTCTGTTTGCCTGAAAAGTCCCTAGGTTGTTCCATTGAACACTTTAGGTTGTGAGCTCAGGTGGCGAAGTCTTATAATCCCATTAGGAGCTTCAAAACATGATTTTGTTGTCTTATACCAATTCCTGATGAAGAATTGAGTCAATTTAGGGTTTCAATTTCATTTAAGGAAGTCTAGAATAAAAAGTCAACTCCAAGTTAGTTTTGGCCATCTCCAGGTCCAATTTGAGGATTTGAGGATTAATTCTGTGTTTTAAGGGGTGCAATGGAATTCTGGGATGACCTGTAGTGTTTTAGGGTTGATTTAATTCAAGTTTATTAAGGATTTAGTAAAATTGATGTTTCTGGTTAGTTTGTGTTCTTTAGAACCCAATACTGAGTTCTTCAAGTTCTTGGCGAGTTTTGATCGCCAAATTTGCCCAGATTGTGTCACAACCTACAGAGGTTGTTGAATCACCTGTTGAGGTTTTCTTCTCTCAAATGGATGAATTGGAGCTCAATTTTGAGCTCTTAACACTAGGAATGAAGCTTTCAAGCTTCTACTACTTCCTAGAGCTATTTAGAGCCTCCTTCCTTCCCCCTTAGGAGTGAAATTCCCTCTTGAATTGACCCTTGACCTTATCTGGAAGTTAGACACTCTGCTGAAGGTACTAAGACCTATCTTCTCCTCTACAGACTTAAACAACCATGCGAAATAGCCAAGTTAATCCTTCAAATCGAAGGACTAATCCAATCTGAACACCAAATTGGTGCTCGATTATGGTAGATCATCTGAACAACTCTCCATCGAGCCGTTGCTCGATCAAATCTGCCAAGCGTATCGTTGGGAATCATCTGTCGAAGTCTAGCCGATATCGGACAGAACCGGGGAAAGATAGTCCCACCTCGGGTATTCTGGAGAGCTAGCCTTAGTATAATACGAAAAAGTAAAGATAAAGTTTCGGTCATCAGTGCAGGGCACGAAATGAAATGAGCATATATCACGTTGCATGTGCTTGTGCATGGGGGTGTGTGTGTGCACGCCTATGGGCGTGAGCGTGGGGTTGTGAGTAAGCAAGTGGGCTTGGGAGGCTGGTTACTGTGCATGAGCTAGAAATGAAATGAATCCACTAATTAGAACCTAGGCTCAGACCCAGTAGGGTCTAGTCCCACCCATTAAGGGGTGCTGTGTATCCCCGACCGGTATGAGCTGCCATCACAAAACCAAACTTTTTGTAGTTGAAGAAAGAAATGAGTGCTAAGTGTTGGTGGAATTAAGATGTGCAATAAGGAAACTTAAAAGGAGAAAAATGATTAAGTGTTGAAAGGAGCTTTAGGAGAAGTTAAGGTAATATAAAAGAGAGGGTTTGAAAGAGAAGAAGAGTAAGGAAAGCTTAAAGAGAGAGAGAGAGAGCAATGACAGAGTGACAGTAAAGAATAGAAGAGAAAAAGAATAAAGAAGGCTAAAGAAAGAAGGAAGAAAAATGGAGAAATCAGACATATGGCCTTATTTTTAGCCATCTGATTACTACTTTTAAGATGTCCGATCTTCTTATCAGGCATCTGATTTGCCCTTATATTGCACTTTCATGTTCTTTTATTTTTGTTTTGAGTATCAAATGTTGTAAAAGGCAAATGTATTTCTTGTAATTGATGTAATAAACATGTTTACATGATTTTTAATGTTAGATTTCACCTGTAAATGTGTTTCTTCCTAATGAAATGTTACATGTGCTAATTTGATCTATCCCTTGTGCTATTATTCATGTACTTAAAAGTATTTTAATTACAATCTCATTGATTAAGCAGTTAGTAATTTATGCATAGGAATTAATGGTGAATTAAGCTTACTATTATGCCTCCTAGTGAACAACCTGGAATCAAATAGTTAAAAAGAAATAAAAATCTAAAATGTTAGGTTAACTTAACCCTATACCACACTCACGACAATAATTCAAGTTAACCTAAGTTGCATTCTTGTGCAATTAATTAAGCCTAAATAACTTAATTAACTGTGTTGATGATTTAACGCATCAGGAGGGCCTGATTAAGAAGCTCCTGGGTGCAAAGATTGGGGAAAGAATAATTAGCATGTAGGTTAAAGACCACTTTTGATTTTCTATTTTTAAAGAAGAGGAAACATGTAGGAAAAGTCTTTTTGTGGAGGCAAAATCAAGTGGTTCCCCCAAGTGTGGAGTTTTGGACCACTGCCCATGCAAAAAATGGAAGAATGGGAGGGTAGGAGAAAGAAATGGAGATGAGAGAAAGTGTGCAATCAATCAATCAAAATTTCTAGATCTAACTTAAATGTGACTCCCTAAAATTTAACCTAAAACTTTATCTACCTGAGAAATAAGAAATCAATAGTGAATACCCGTTCTATCAACAAATCTGGCCAAGTTGCATAAAGGGAGGGTTGGGCTTGAGCATATCCCAGGAAAATCCCTAGGGGCTTGTGTAAACCCACGCCTGGTCGTTTGACACGACCCCTTACCCCGACACCAGATATAGATAGCAGAATTGATATTAACTAAAGAAAACTTAAGACCTAGATAGCAAGCCTAAGTTGATGAAACCTTAGATGTCAAATTGCTACAATTTTTAATTAGGTTTAGGCAAATATAGTGCACACAAAATGTGGAAGGCATTGATTGGGGTATTCCCCTGTTATTTTAATATTTTTGTGTTTGTGCGTGCAAGAACTTGAAGGTGATTCCAATCCAATTCAAGTTGTCACACAATTTTATGTATTTCTATATTTTAGGATTTGATTTAGTTTAATGTGTTTTAGGGTTCCCATTTTAAGGTTTCAAACAAGTTTTGAAATCCACAATAAAAAAGAAATCAAGTTGTATGGGTGAAAATATATTTCCTTCCTAAAGTGGGTTTCTAGAAATGGAAAGAAAACCCTAATTCAATTGATCCTAAGACAAAAAATTAAGCACCAATGAATTTGTTGTAGGCTTTCTATGTTAAGTAGTGGTCCAAACAAATCAAACAACACCACTACTTTATGTCAAATCAAACAAGGATTCTAGAAAATATTCTTTTGTGATTTTAGGAATTTGTTTGATATTTTTTTAGAATTTTTGTGCTGGTGTCAAAGTCCATAAATGACACCCAAGGGTATTATGGACTTTCTGTACCACCACCAGCCTTTGAAAATTTTTGTAATTTTATGTGATGTGTAGAATTTCACATGGTTTCGACAAAACTAAATTTCACAAAAATTGGATAAGTATAAAAATTCCTAAAATTCGCCGATAGTAGGAAAACAAGAAGATTAGAGGAGATGACCCCTCTGTAGTCCACGAATTTTTAAAAATCTAATACAAATCTAATTACTTTGAAATTAGGAATAGATGTTCCTCACTTAATTTGGAATCATTGAGTGAAATTTAGAGATTTGTAGAGGCCTGTGGTGTTGGGAATTGATTTTAGAAGTTCAGACAAAAGCCTGGACACGAAAATCAGAACATCTGCACTTAAGGTAAAGTGGTGTTTAATGGAGCAATCAAGCAAACAATGAGTTTTAAATGACACCACATTACCTAAATTTAATGTTTAAGATCCTAACAGCCATGTTTAATGTATTTTTGAAAGTTTTTTAAAGGTTTATGTGGCAAAGAAAGAGAAGCCAACTTGAAATCGTTAAAAGAAAAGGAACTTTGAGCTCTTGCTTCCAAATTCCCGCTTTTGTCCGGTAGTTCATGCACACACAAGAGAGAAGAGAGACAAGGGGATGAGATCCACTTCAAGCAAGAGAAAGATGATAAAGCAAAGCTGTGCCTCCCTAGCAACGGCACCAAAAAGTGATCTGAATCTTATGCTGTTTGTAAAATACGTCGTTGTAACGCGTAAAATTGATCAACTCTTAAATTTATAAAACCTAGATAGGGAAATATGCTTGCAAAAATACGTCTCTTGTTTGAAAATGGAAATCACCTTTCCTTTTGGTATTTTTGAATATGTAATTTTTATAATTTTGAAATAAAGGGGCAATCGTGAATTTATTGGCGGAAAGAAAGAAACAAAAGAACCTAATGCCTAGGTGACACAAAATGGCCTCTCTCTAAGCACACCCTAGGAATGTGGAGGGCTAGGGTAATTAGAGGGAGGAGTGTAAGTGCACAAAGAAAAAGCAATAAAACTAGAATTGCTACAAGAATTTAAAGAAGGCAAAAATTCTTTTACTAATGGAAATTATTTTCTACAAGTAGAGGAATGCTTCTACTAGAATTTGAAAGACAACATAAATAAAAACAAACCCTTTAGATGATGATGGTGGTGAAGACAATCAAGGATGATAAGTCAATTTTTGCTTTCATTGTTTCACACATAATATGTCATGTTGTAGTATGCAAGTGGTGAAAAATCGCTAATCAAAGTAGTAAAAATTAACCACTTGAAAGAGTGGGTCATGTCCACATGAAGGCAATAGCTTATTAAAACTGGTACGGATCCAAAAATAGATGTTCACTATTGATTTCCCAAAAATATTGTGTTAAATATCGCATTAGATATGTGTTTTAATGAAAGCACAAGCTGAACTTGTATTTATGACAATCAAGAGGGAGTTCAATGCAATGTTTATAATAATAAAATATTAATATAAAGTGACAAGGGCATTTAAATGTAAATACTAATGCGTGCTGAAATAGGAGATTTGGTTGGTGGTCTCTCACGCATGAAGGAGGGAGCATCCGGCCACGAGGAGTTCACTGGAGGTGAAGTGGAGCAAGGGCTTCATAGCGGTGGCGGTGGTGAATCACAAGGTGGCTAGAGGTGGCCGGTCGATGTTGAGAGGGTGTTGGGTGCGTGGAGCACACCCCCTATTTGGGCATGGAAATGGCAGCGCTGCAAGTGGTGTCTGTTTGAAGATGGAGAGGGAGGGTCTTTGGGCATGATGCGTGCCTGCGTAGAGTGGAGCTGGAGGGCAGTGCGTGCTAGAAATGTGCACGGACAGTGCGCTGGTCGAGCCGTTTGTGCGTGTGCATGGGACACTGCTCGGCCAAGCGGAGGTGTAGCAAGGGTGTGCACGCTGGAGACTAGCTAGGGCTACTTTCTGTAGCTGTGCATGCAGAGAGGCATAGAGTGCTCGCGTCTTTGAAGTGAAGGTGGTCTGCAGTGATGGTGGTGGTGGGTTTGTTGAGGCCTGCAAACAGAGTAACGAAGGTGATGATGAATAGTATCATGCAAAAGAAAAGAAAAGAGAGAATAAAAAGAAAGAAGTAAGAAGTTACTGGCACATGCTCACGGTAAGTGGCCGAGCTTACTGGCTTGTCACGGCAGCCTGTCATGCCACCGGCCCACGGTGTGGCGAGGCTACGCTGTGGAGACCACAGTGATGGGTGGATGCGCTATGATGTGGTGGGCGGCATCTCCCCGAGCACAACTACCTCCTCCTCTCCCTTGTAGTCTCAGCTGCCCTGACCAGATCCATCTCTCTTGCTCCTCCTTGAATGCAGGTCTTGAGTGCAGGCAGCTGGTGACAAGAAGGTGGCATATTACTCGTAGAGAAGAGAGAATAAAAAATGAATAATAAAAAGATTAATTTATTTATGCAGAAACCCTCAGTAAAATGTTAATTCTAATATATGTATGTAATGCAACCTAAAGACTATGCATGTTATTCAAATGCCTGCTAAATAATTTATATATGAAAGTAATGCATACAAGTTTATATATATAAACTAAATTATTTACATCTTAATACGTGCTATGTATAAGTTAATATTACTCTGATGTCTAGACATTTAAGTATCTAATTAGCCCACAAATATGGGCTCATCGAATGCCCCCATGCCTAGTTTTTGCTAGCCCCTAGCAAATTCAAGCAACAACCCAGCTCTTCAAGTGAACCAGCCAACCCAATCGGTCTTCCTTTAGAAGTATGTTAATCTTAGACTTTAGACCTAAGGTTCCCAAGTAGTTGCTAAGTTACAAACTAGGTCAGCTAAAGATGAGTTGCAGGCACAGGTATCCCTAATTTCTAACTCTACCCAAGGGTTTATTAGTCCTAGAGATTAAAGCATCTGTGCATGTGCATTGGTCTAAGTTATTTGAGGTTGGTTTGATTGCTAACCAAGAAAGAGAGTAAGAAATATTTTTTTTTCTTTTCTATGATATATAATTTATTTTTGTTTGATTCCTCTAAGTCTATCCTTGGATAAGCTATCAGCATGGTCTGTGTCAGATTCATTGTCCCCATCACCAAACCTCAAAGGGTGCTTGGCTTTCGATGTTTCGAGATAGCACCACCCATAGCAACCCCAAGAACTCCTGGCAATCGACACTTCGAGATAGTATCGCCCATGGATTTCTTAAGCGAATTCAGACCTGTGGCAGTCGGCACTTCGAGATAGGGCCGCCCATGGTACCTGAACTGCACAATGCGCTTACATGCCCCCGATAGGATGGATATCCTAAGAGACAAGCACCGAGGAGGTGACATGTTATCATTGCATCCTCAAGGTGAGTATCTACTCCACCTCTCTTGTGGCAGGAACTCGTCCAATCAAATTGTGCTTTCAAACTTCCCGTAAGTCAAAATTATGAGAACCACATTTTTCTTTAAGAAATTAAGGTGATCATTACTTATACAAGACCAAGTGTATATGAAATGTGGATGCTTAGGTTACGAGGACCCGTAAACCAAAAGGTAGAAGATGACACTAGGTACTACCCAGCCTTTAACTCAATCCCTAGCTTTCCTTCCTCAACCTCTTGAGGAATGGTCCACAACTTAACTCCTACTTAAGTTTTTAAGTCCACAAAGGACCCTAAAGGTCAAAAGCTAGTAGATGAATTTAGCTTCTAAATTCAGATCCCTAGAGTCAACTTAGTCTAACCCAAAGCTCTGGTCTGCCTAAGAATGTAGGGCTCAGCCAGTTAAGCTCAATGCAAAATGTTTTCTTATTATTATTTTTTTTTTCTCAATGCAAATGTATGCAATGCAGAATGCTTTAACTAAATGCATGAATGCACTATGTATAAATCCTATGTATATCCCCAGGTACACCCCCCAATGCCTAAAATCTTCAATGTCCCCATTGCATAGAAGGATATTACCTTAGTCAGAGTTGGACTACCATTGTTTTGTTAGCTGCCAAGTAGCCAAAGAACCTACAAATTAGGTTCAAGGATCACAGAAATAGGACCTAAAAATGAGCAAAGTTATGCTGTCCTAGAAAATAATTAACCAAAGATGTTGGCGAGCTGATGATGAATCCCAATAGCAAACGCTCGCCCAACCAAGATGGGAATGAAATCTTCCCAAATCACTAGAGGAGGTATCAAATGATAGACTAGCATAACAACCTCGAAAGGGGTAGGAGGATGACAAGGATCCTCCAAAATGAATGGGGAAGGAATGGTGTAGAGATAAACCCCTAGGGTAATAGACTAACCATAAAAAACATTAATCCATACCCGGTACTCCATTATAGGAAATATTGGTCTGTTAAGCCCCCTGGTCAAAACAGTAGTGAGCATGTCTTTAAGCCAAGGATCATCTAGGGTGTCCATGTTTCGAGGATGCAGGATGGCCATAAGATCTAAGGTGGGTCCAGTCACCTCAGTGTCCATGCCTAACAACCTTTCCAGTTCTTCAATCGTGTCCCTAGCATCTCTGGGAATATCACAAGTATCTACTTGCTCGTCATTAGTGATCATTTCAAGGTATGGAGTCAAAATTTTGCCTTCAGACATAGGCGAATCAGAGGGTGACTCCGAATGAAATGAAGGTAGGTTGGAAGCAACAGATCTAGGGATTATCCTAGCAATGTCATCGCTGGGTTTTTGTTCTTTACTCAAATCCTCCTTGGAGTTAATATGTGAATCCACATTAATCTCAAAAGTTGCTTCCAAATTTTCCATTATTTCATCATGAGCAAAGATATCATAAATAGATGTGCTAAGAAAACCTAATTTGGTCAAATTTGTGACATCGTTGGGGGATAATTCTTCAAATAAGACATAATCACCCTTAGTGTCACTCCAAATCTTGAATTTAGTTTCCTCATATAATTCACCCTCTCCTCATCATATGATTCATCATATACTCGAGGACTACAATCATCTAAAATCTTAGCAGATCCCCTTGGGTACTCTAGCTAGGGTAAATGATTTACACTGGTAACATCGGACTCCTCAGATAGGTGAATTTCTTGAGGGTTATGTTCCCAAAGGGTGGGCATGAGTTCCATCTCGTGATCAAAAGGGAGGGTGGGATTAATAACTTGACTTCGACCCACTTCATCAAATGTCATGAAAATACTGTCATCTGGGTTGATGTCTTCCAATGGTACCATCATTCCCTTCTTTTGGCTCCAATATAATTCAGGTGATTACTCAACCTGATCGTCATCTTCCTTAGGTTGCCACCTTTCTTCATCCAATGTATAGCTACTTTCATACATATTCTCCTTCCACTTAAGGCATGGACCTCTCAAGGAAGTATCATTTGGCGGGGAGGTTTCAAAATCAATCCTCGAAAAGTAGCTATTTTCCCTTACATAATCCGCAGAATTCTCAAACTTTGGGTATGGCTCTCCCATGGGAGATGCATCTAGCATAGAAGGGTGCACATCATCCTCAATGGGGTAGAATGGGTGGCTAATGGCTTCTTTTTCTTGTTAGCCTACTCTCGAAGATTCTCCTAATAATTTAATAATTTCATCTTTCATTTTCTGTATTTCCATCTTCAATGAGAAGTGGTCATCATTTCTATCAGGAGAGAAGCTAGGCTCAGGCTTATAGTACCTAGGAGTGTCTATCCAACCATTATAATCATTCAGGGAGGGTGGGTTGGGTATTTGTTTGGTGTTTGAGATATTGGGCAAGGCAAATCTCGCTCCTAGGTTCTGCTCACTGATTTAGGGCTTAACCAAGTCAATAATCCTATAATAGGAGTAAAAAGGATCCCACTGGTTGTCATTTTGTCCATCAAAATATGGACAATCTTGGCGTATGGGATCGAAGATCGTAGAGTGGGGGTAAGGGTGTGGGCAAGAGGTGAAAGGATGATGGTCAACTAGGTCCATTCTAACTCACACCACAGTCAAATTTCCCCAAGCAAACACAAATCAAAGGACCTTTCAGGCCTTTAATCAGTTAGGCATTTGAGATTTAAGTCCACTTGTAGGTGACAAATCAAGTTATCTAAACAGTTACGCGCCTACTTGTTGACCTACGATACGCCTAAGAAAACCTAGCTGGGACTTAGGAGATCCTCCTTAAAGCCCAAATAGTTTAGTCACCACCAAACGCGGCAAAGAGGGATGCAAGTAGGGTCAAGCCCTTCCTTTGAAGAGTTGCTTTCGCGGTACTTCTTAACTACCCTCAATCCGCAAGGTTTGAAGGCAACTTCACCTCTTAACTAAAGTTTTGGTAACTTTAGACCCCAGTAATAGGAGGCTCTAGTCCTATCGGTTTCAAACTTGAGTGTCTAAATGCGTGCTGTGCTGCATGAGATATAAGTGTGCATACACCATAAAAATTTCGAGTTTGAATTTTTAACAGCAGCACAATGTCTCAATTCAAGTCCTTGGTTTTTTTAATGTTCCTCCTTTGGTTAAAGTCCTTTTTTAGAAAATGTGACACTTCTTAATTCTTTCCAAATAATTTAGGTGGTCTTGTCTTTACATCTAGATGAAAATGCATGAACAATATATGGATGCAAAGTAAATGAGAACGTACCTTGCCTCCTGCAATCTTCAATGAGATGCATGCAAATGCAAGCAAAATAAATCTAGAGGCTGCTCATCCAATCCTAAATGATTCAACATAGGGGTAGGCAGCTTCTAGCAAGCAGCTCATGTTTTTTTTCTTTTTTTTTATACTTATGCACAATCAGGAAAAATAAAGCCAATCCACAAAAGAAAGTAAAAACCTAAGTGTAAATAAATGGGAACAGGCTCCTATAAAAATTACCCACGCAGGGGCCTAAAAGAAGGTCAGGGAACAAACCCCTAAAATGTACCCCAAAACAAAGGCCTTAAATGAAATGTGCAAGGAAAATTAAGTCTAAAGTCTAAATCCTACTCTAATCAACTCAAAGATTAAGTGTGCAGAGATGATCGTCACATCATAGTCCTTCCTCTCCTGGCAATCTGGTTCCTTACAAGGTGGCTCGAACAATTTCTCCTCTGGTGACGTCAAGGGTCACCTCTCACGATGGTTGGTGTGATGGCGAGTCGTAGAATGTGTGTCGCATAATGTATTCACTCGGACCAGAACAACAAGATACAAAGTTAAATGTGCTTCAAAAAATTTGAATCAATGTGGACAAATGAATGAATATGATTTAATTAAGCCCATTGCTTCCCTGGTAATGGTGTCATTTGATAAGTTGGTTTTTGCTTTCGTTGTTTCGCACATAACATGTTGTGTTGTAGTATGCAAGTGGTGGAAAACCGCTAATCAAAACAATAAAACTTAACCACTCGAAAGAGCGAGTCGTGTCCACAGGGAGGCAATAGCTTATTAAAACTCGTATGGGTATTGATTTCCCAAAAATATTGTGTCAAATACCGCATTAGATATGTGTTTTAATGAAAGCACAAGCTGGAATTGTATTTATGACAATCAAGTGAGAGTTCAATGCAATGTTCAAAATAATAAAATATCAATATAAAGTGACATGGGCATTTAAGTGTAAATACTAATGTGTGCTGAAACAAGGGATTTGGTTGGTGGTCTCTCATGCATGAAGGAGGGAGCGTCCGGCCACGAGGAGCTCACTAGAGGTGAAGTGGAGTGAGGGCTTCGCAGCGTCGGCGGCGGTGAGTCACGAGGTGGCCGGAAGTGGCCGGTCGGCGTTCAGAGGGTGTTGGGTGAGTGGATCACACCCCTTGTTTGGGTGTGGAAATGGCAGCGCTGCAAGTGGTGGTTGTGCGAAGATGGCGAGGGAGGGTCGCTAGGTGTGATGTGTGCCTGTGTGGAGTAGAGCTAGGGGGCGATGCGTGCTGGAGATGTGCACGGGCGGCACACTAGTCGTGCCGGCTGTACATGTGCATGGGATGCTACTCGGGCAGGTGGAGGTGCAGAGAGGGCGCGTGCGCTTGAGACTAGCCGGGGCTACTTGTTGCTATTGTGCGTGCGGAGAGGTGTGGAGCACGCCTGAGGAGAGGCCAGCAGTTGCTGGCTGCTTTGGCATGAAGGTGGTCTTCGGTGATGGTGGTGGTGGGTTCGTTGAGGCCTGTAAATAGAGTAACGAAGGTGATGATGAATAGTATCATGCAAAACAAAAGAAAAGGTAGAATAAAAGAAAGAAGAAAGAAGTTCTTCGCATGGTTGATGAGGCACACACTCACGGTAAGTGGCCGAGCTTGCCAGCTTGGCACGGCGGCCTGTCATACCGCCGACCCACGGTGTGGTGAGGCTCGGCCGTGGACACCACTGTGATGGGTGGATGCACGGGGATGGGGTGGGTGGCATCTCCCCGTGCACAGCTGCCTCCTCCTCTCCCTTGTAGTCGCAGCTGCCCCAACCAGATCCATCTCTCCTGCTCCTCCTTTAATGCAAGTCTTGAGTGCAGGCAGCTGGCAGCAAGAAGGCAATGTATTACTTGCAGAGTAGAGAGAATAAAAAATGAATAGTAAAATGATTGATTTATTTCTGCACAAACCCTCACTAAAATGTTAATTCCAATATATGTATTTAGTGCAACCTAAAGACTAATGCATGTTATTCAAATGCATGCTAAATAATTTATAAATAAATGTAATGCATACAAGTATATATATATAAACTAAATTATTTACATCTTAATACATTCTATGTATAAGTTAATATTACTTTAATGTGTAGAAATTTAAGTAACTAATTAGCCCACAAATATGGGCTCATCAAAGGTCTTTGATTAGCCCATATTTGTGGGCTATTTATGTATTTAAGTGCCTAGACATTAAGTTAATTTTAACATTTAGATAGCATACATTAGGATATGAAAAAATTAATTCATATTTTTAGCTTAATTGCATAATTCATGTGTGGCATTCATATCTAAATGCATTTAGAATTAACTTAGAATTGCATGCATTTGATTAGTTAGCCAATTAGGTGCATTACATACATTGTTTTAATTAGCATAGAAGTTAAGGAGTTATGTATAAATAATCCTAATTATTTTATTATTATTCTTCTTCTACTTCTGCAGGTAACCTCTCCACCTCCTCCTCTTGCGCCCATTCATTCCTCATAGCTACTAGCATTTACGAGGATCTGCTCCCGCCTCTTGTGATTTCAAATGTATTGGCTGCAGCTACAAGAGGGGGGAGGAGATGACCATGTTGAGGGGGCCTCCACCTTGATTCATCACTATGCAGAGAGTTACCTCTCGTCCGCTCCACCACCGTCGACCTCAACCGTGGCGACGAGCCTCCACCACCGTGGGCATGTGGCGTGATAGGCCACGCCACCATCTGGAGCTCGTTTGAATTACCATGAACACCTCAGTGTGCTCCACCTCACTGCCATCAACGCATGGCAAGTAGCCGTACCTTGCACCTTCATCTCCCTCGCCACTTAAGACGTCCGGGAAGTTTCCTTGATGTCTAAAGCCCCTCATTAATCCCTCGACGCACCTCCTCCCATGCACTACAAAGCGCTGCACATTCAAGTAGCAACCCTCTCCATAGCGTGCGCGTGCACGTGCGCCTTCATCACCATCCTCGCTAACGCCTCACCTCGTGTGCGCACAGCGTGCGCTTGCGTAGTTACTGTTTGTTCCACGCCATTGCAGCATGCAATGCCACCACCACCTTCATCCCCTTCTTCTTCAACCCCCCCTTCTCCACCACCATTCCTTGAAACTCCAAAGAACCCAAAGCTGCAGTACCCCTTCCACACCATTGACAAGGAGCAATTCTCTCGCAAGTTTTGGAAATAGAGATGTCATCGTAGTATAGTGTGCAGAAACGCTCGTCAAAAATAATTTATAAAATAACGAGACTTGAGTGCTGGTCATTTGTCTCTGGGAGGCGTTTATGGAAATGCAGATTTGAAATTGACTCTCTTGCTCTACTTGCTTAAAATTGCATGTCGATTTCTAATCGTCAGATCAATGTTTGGGCACTTTCATTATGAACCCTAATTACGTGCGCATGTGTTAGATAGATGACAAATGTGAATGTGTGAGTTTCAGTACACATGATTCTAGTTATATGGTGGCTGTTTATGGAGAATGTGTTAATAGTTAGATGCTCAATATTTTCAGGTACCGACATGCTAGTTGCAACATATAATAATTAAAAGTAGGCAACTTTAATCACACAAAATATATTGCAATAAGCTCATGGTGACTCTCAACACATAGATATATATATATAGAAAAGGATCCTTCATTGATTCATCATGGTGTTTGCAACATGGAACTCGTGGAAACCTTATAGAGGAATGCTTGAAAGCATAAATCTAGCTAACAGAAAACAATCGCATACATGAATCTAAAGGGGGATTATGCATGCATCATTGGGGGAGAATATAGAGCTACACTACTAAGTAGTAAATAAAGCATGTAAACTATGAAGAACTAAGCTACTAATCTAGCAGAAATAAGGACATTCGGAGGTGGGCTCTGATGGCCTTTGAGCTGGTTGAGAGGAGAAGGAGGGGCAGCCAATGGTGCTTAGGTCAGCCCTTGGAGAGAGGTTGAGGAGGTGATCTAACATCTTGGCATGGAGATGGTGGTGGCCATGGTGAAGCAACTCGTGAAGGTGGAGTGCAGGCGGAATGTAGCTAAGCTAAAATGGAGCCAAGAGTGAATGGGTGCAAATGGCCCCCCTTAGGTCTTTTTATAGACCTAAGGGAGACTCAAGAGTGGCCAACCAAGGAGAGACAAGGTGGTTTTTAGATCCACCATTTGTGGATCTACAATTTGAATGTCTCTTGGTTGCTAATTTTAGCAACCAAGAGTGGCACCACCTTTGGAAGAACCTAGAACACTCTAGGTGGTGTGGGAGTGCGTGAATGGGTGTGTGTGTGTGTGTGTGGTTGTGCCCTATGTGGCTAAGTGGTCTAGGTTAGGTCCTAAGGGGTTTAGTTTAGTGTAGGTCTTAAATTAGGGTTGCAAACCCTAATTGCTAAGGGGGAATTGCAATTAAACTTAACACAAGTTTAATTGAATAAGTGTGAACCTAATTGAGAGCGAAATAACTCAATTAGGTTGGGCTTAGGTCAATTGGACTCTCACTGAGTCCAATTGGACTTGTATGGGTTGAGATCTGAGCTCAATTGGACTCTATGAGTCCAATTGAATAGGCTAATGAGATTGACTATAATCTAAGTCAATTGGGCTTAATGAGAACCTAATTAGGCCCTTAGGAAGGTTTACAGATGGTGCACTAGGGTTAGGTTACATTAATTTGGGTTCCTAATAGGTTGGAATTGGGTTTAGGGAGCTAGGAACTCAAGATAAAGGCTTGAATTCCAAAACATGAACTGGAGAGTAGTTCCAAACGTGCAATAAAAGTGTCAGATGACTCATAGTGAAAAAACAGAAGTCCAAACTTCAAGTCTGGATGTCTAATCAGAGTCACAAAGGTTTCTAGGTTCTGTCTTGGGTATTCTGCAGAAATTGGACGTCTGACCAAGTGTCTGGACATCCAATAACACTGTGGAATAGTGTTTAAGGTGTGCGGGAGTTGGCTAAGGATTCTGGACATCCTATAACTCATCTAGACATCTAGATAGAGGTTGGAATTAGGGTTTTAAGGTTTCCTAGGGTGCGATGAACTAATCTAAGGGTGGCTAAGGATTGGGGAAACTTCTGGGCTGTCTTAGGGCTAGGATGGACCTAAGTTCTTCACAATTTATTGCTTTATTCATACTTAATAAAATAGCATGCCTTAACTCCCTTATATTATTATTTACTACATGTAATCTAGGTCTTTCGCTCCAGCTCTACTGCAACACCAGTTATTCTTTATTCTTCAAATCCAGCTTTAGATCCAGCTTCAGATCTAGCTTCTGATCAACTTATTACCTGCAATTGACATAATGCACCTAATCAGTACATTATAGCAATATTATATGAATAGCTAAAGGAAAGAAGTAAAGATGCAAATAATGCTTATGCATGCATGAACTACCCTAACTTATGTCAAGTCCTAGCCAAATTTAGGTCAATTAAGACCTATGATTGCTGTGCAAATAGCCATCCGGCCATGTCTGGCCACCTTAAGACCACGCTCCACCTTTGATCCACCGAGCATTGCCTTAACAGCTCATCAACAACCTCCTGTTTTGTGCGACAAGCTGTATCGACGCTTCACACTTCATCTATAACACCAGCCTGCCGTCGACCTCTGCTCCACCGTTCGACCATGTTCGATTGTCCCAATCCACGCCACCATTGCCAAAGTGAAGGCCTTGACCCCATGCACCCCCCCGAGCTCTTGGTTGCCGACGACGTCTACTCCCTCATGCACTAGTTGCCACAAGCAATCCTCTATTTCGACGTTAATTAAAATTTACATTTTTTGCCATTGTGGAGGAAGGGATTTTTAGGAATTAATATTTTATTACGTTGATTTTATGAGCATCTCCTTGTTTTGCATAATTATAATATTAACATGATAATGTCTTATTATCTCAATTGAAAACCGATTTTGATCCGATTTCTTGACGAAACTATTTGTGAACATCTATTTTAACTGGTACGAGTTTAAATAGGTTATTGCCTCCTTGTGGATACGACCTACTCCTAATTAAGTGGTTAAATTTAATTGTTGACGATTGGTTTTCCACCGCTCAATTTCTACTTTGACAACTTATTTCTTTGTGCGAGAATCACTCTTAAGGAAAAGAACTTGTCAGCTTTCTTGCTCCAAGCCTAGTTTCTGCTTGGCCTGAAAAGAAGGTCTCCTTCTTCTCCTTCGTTGTTATGCTCCTCCAAGGTGGTGTCCTCCAAGGCAAGCCCTAGAGGGGGCGTGCCTTGTCTCCTCCATGGGTGGGCATCCACCCTAGATTCTCCAATGCTTGGCCGTCCTCCTTGATAAGAATTTAGTCCTCCTCTTGGCGTGGCACAAGGAGAAGAACGGAGAGGAAGAAGGCACCAAGGAGGCAAGGGATAACCTCCATAATCTTCTTCCTTTTTCTTCTTGGTCATGGATTATAGGTGGGTATGGGGTGGAATTAAACTAAAGGAGGATCAAGATATGTGGGTAGTTAATGGTGTATTTATAGGAAGGGAAGGTGGTGGTCAGCTCGGAGATGATCGAGGTCTAGGATTAGGTTTTGGGAGGTGGTTCGGGATCCTAGGGCTAGGACGGGTTGGCGCCAACTTAAGGGTCACATGGGGTGGTAGTTATGGTGGTGTTGGTGGCTCTTGGTGGTGGAGAGACACCACCATATTGGTGGAAACCTAGTGGCTTCTAGAAGGGGGATTAGGTGGATGGTGGAGATGGGTTGAGGGAGTTGGTGTAGGGTTGAGATAAGGGAATTTTTGGAGGGAAAAGTTGGTGCCAAAGAGGGGGTGGTTATGGGTGTTTTTGGCGCCAACATTTGGTGCCCCTTGGTGGTGGTTGAGGGGTGAAGAGGTGGCTATGGTGGTGGGACCAACTTGGGTTAGGAGTAGGTAGCTAGGTCTACTTGAAGTGGGAGCTTATGTAGGTGGAGTTAGGGTTAGGTTGGGTTGATAGTTGGCCAAGGGAACTGGAGCCTAGCTAAGCTAAGTTAAGCCAAGCTAGCTTAGCTAGTTATAGAGTACAGGATTAGGCAATTGGAGCTATGGTTTAAGGGGAGGAGCTGGACAGAAGAAGTTTGCAGCTAAACTAGAGCTGGCAGCTGCAGAAGAGAGTGGCTTGGAGCTACTTTAGCCAGCCTAGCTTACTAGTTCTTTGCTAATTGCTAAGCCAAGCTAAAGCAAGCTAGCTTCTACTAATATGAGCAGAGGTGAGCTGGGTCTGATGCTCCTGAGAAGAACTTAGCTAGTTGAGGTAGCTAAGGTAGCTTAGCTCAACTAAGTTGAGCTAAGCTAAGTCCTCAGGAGCTGCACTTGAGCTTCTTGAGCTAAGATGAAGTAATCCTCAGTTGGCTGGAGTTGAGTGGAGTTGGATGTAGCTGGACCTGAGCTGGGGTGAACTCGAGTCAACTCAGCTGAGCTATCTAGCGTTCCTAATGAATTGATGGGAGCTGAGATGAGCTAGACTCAGCAAAGTTGAGCTGGATCTGAGTTGACTTGAGCTAAGGTGAGCTAAAGATGAGCTTTCTTGAGCTACCATTCAGTTGAGATGAGTTGAATGGAGCTAGGATGAGCTAATCCTAGTTCAAGTGAGCTAGATTCCAGCTATGGTGAGCTGGATAATGCTGAGTTCCAGCTTGTTTGAGCTTCTCCTTCACCAGTTGCCTTCCTGATTGCTAGGGTTTTAGGGATCTGTCAATTTGTATATCCCTAACACTCACAGAAACACATTAAAAAGATAATAAAATGTAAAATGCTTTCCTATCCTAATTGATGCTTAAATACAACCCAAAAATGCATTTGCAGAGTAAAATCCTAAGATCTAGGTTTGTTTTAATGCATAAAAATGATGATAAACTGGCATTTATCATTGCCTCTAAATCAGCTCCTGCTTGTTCGGAGGTGGGGGAGGCAGTGGTTGGTCAGCCATGGGATTTTCTTGGCTAAAACTCATCCTATGTCTCCGATAATGGTCTAAAGGTCCTTCCAATCTCGGATTCAGTGACCATCTTCCAAGCATGCGCTAGAAGGAAGTTAGAAGAATGGGAAGAATGGAACCTTGTAGCACAAAATTACATACTTGTCCCTAAGTTGGGTAGCCTAACGACCTATGCTCTAAAATGACTCCTAACCACAAGATAATTGTCCTTAATGAAAAGGCCGGTTTAGTTCGACCGGTGAATGAAGGGGAGAGTTTCATAAAGTCTGCTGAAAAGATCTATGGTCGGGCCAGGTTAGGTTCTGTTAATATTGTGATTTTATCGTTGAAGTGTGTATAGTGGTTAACCTAAATTGAGTATAACCACCTCTTTACAAAATATTTTTTTTACCTGGCCTATTTGATTTTATCTTGGTCACTTTTAGGCCCAGGGTCGAACTCAGGGAAGTGGGGTTAGAAGTCAAGTTTCTATGCCTTTCCTACAAAGAATCTCTTCCGTTCGTTTATTATGTTTTTGGTGTTTTTCTGTTTAAGATTTTTTATGATAATTCTTGTCCTCGAGGCACACCCTCAAAATCAGGTTCTTGGCTTTGAGCCAAATCAGTGTTTCAAAACTGGTCTTGCTATTCACAAGACTGAGTACCTGCAAGTCAAGGATTATCTTTTCTCTTTTATATATTTTTTTATCTTTTTACTGGCAAGAAAGAGAAACAGAAATAAAGTAAATATAGTATATATATATGTATATATTTTATATGTGTAAAGGGGTGGGGGTGGAGGCGGAGATGGTGTGTAGCACGGTGTCGAGTCGGTCGTCGTCTAGAAAGACGCAACCAACAGGACGAAGTGTCGCATGGAATGTAAGGTCGATAGGTGGAAGATGTGTGCGAAACACGCTTTCTGTACACATGTATCGGGGAATATCAGAAACTGGTGCAGATATTCCCACGATACAACGTATGGTAAGTAATATGAAAATATATATATATATGTATATATGTAAATATATCTATATGTATATATGGTTATAAATATATCGGTATATAAGTAGTTATATGTGTATATATATGTATATATGTATATATATATGATTATATATATATATAGGTATGTAACTATATGTATAGATAGATATATGTATAGATATATATATATATACATATATATTTATATGTATGGATATATAACAATATAGATGTATATATATATAGGTATATATATATAGTAATATTTATATGTATATATAAATATATATATGTATATATAGTTATAGATATGTATATATGTATGTATATTTATCTATATATATATATATGCATAAACATATGTGTATATATATGTATATATATATAAGTATATAGATGTATATATATATATATGTATATAGATATATATATATATGTACGTATATATATGTGTATAAAGTAGAGTATAGGTGTGTGTGTGTGTATGAGAGTGTGAGTGTGCGTGTAAGTGTCAGCAGAGAGAGAGTGAGAGAGTGCTGTGAGAGAGAGAGGGAGAGAGAGGGAGAGCTTCCTACTGGAGTGAAGGAGGCATTTAAGCCATCTGCAGTAGTAGGGCATCGTCTAATGGCATATGCACATGCGTAGGTGTGTAGGTGTGCGCTCCGGAGGGAGTGAGCGTAGGGAGAGAGGCCGCAACGCACCGCGCTACACGAAGGGCTGGAGCAGGCGAAGGGAGACGCGGATGCAGATGCTGAGGTGGGCGAATACGCGGGTGGGTGCGGGCCCAAGCAGACGCGTGGGTGGGCATTGGAGCGAGAAGCGGGGCGGGAAGTGCGTGCGGGCTGTGGCCGGTAGCGGTGCGCTGGGTGACCAGCTAAGTGAGAAACTTACCGGTCACCGCACTGTAGCCACAGTGTTCTGCTGAAACGCATGAACAGTGGCTACAGTGCCCGGGTGAGCCGCGCAACTACCTACATCCGGTGCTGTGTGTACGGAGGGCGTGGATGGCTCGGCGCACGTGCGGAAGAGTGGCACCGAGTGCTGCCTTGCGGCCGGGACTTTGCAATAGAGCATGCGGAGAGGGCTGGGCCACGGGCGAAGGAGCGCAACAGAGCGTGCGGTGGCCTGCGGGTGCCGGCTAGCGTGTGCGGTGAAGCTTGGCCGTCCGCTGCAAGGGTACGTGATGGCCCGTTGCGGGTGGAAAGGCGAGTGCAGCGTGAAGAAGTGGGAGGCGAGGGCACGTGCTGGAGGCGAGGGCGGCCTGCAGGAGTGTGTTGGAGGGCCTTGCTGCTGCTGCTGCTGTGCGGAGCTTGAGCTTCAAAGCTTGAAGCTCCTGCTCCAATTGCCGAAATGGCTTCGAAAGTTGAAACAGAGAGAGAACCACCATGCCCACCAGCTCTCTACTGAGCTGGGCAGTGGTGGAGGTGGTTGTGCACCACTATGAGGTGCTCCTGCCCATAGAGCGTCTCCTCAGAGGAGGAGGGGCTGCGTATGGAGGGAGAGGGGAGGGGACGGCCTGGAAGGAGAAGAGCTACTGTGTTGAGTTTTCTCTGTGTGGTGGACCAGGCTCCCTTTGCAAAGAAGGCAGATGTGTCGTTATAAAGAAGAAAGAGGAATGCACAGCCATGCCCTGGCTATGCATGGCTATCCTTGGCCGGCAGGGAGAGGCTATGCAGAGAATGGTGAGTAGGACATGGCGGGAGGAAGAGGCCATTCCATGCAACCATGGGAAGAATTCAAAGTCAAATAAAATTAAAAATAAAGAGATGATGAATTTTGCAAAGCAGCACTTGATGAAAAATGTGATTTCACAGCCAATTTATTTCACTCTCCTCCCCTCTCAATTAAATGCATGCATGCGTGTATTTTTACAAATGCGACTATGGATACCTAATATGCACTGTTAATGGTAGGAAATAGCACAAGACAGCACAATTGCAGGTGTATTTTTGCGGTGCAATCATTACCCCATGCCTATCTTTTGCTAGTCCCTAGGAAAACATTTTTTTGTTGTATTTAGAAATGATCTTTAAGCTGAAGATTTTCTTTTGAGGCAACATAGGTGTGCTTATTGTTGAATATTGTGAGAACCAATTGTAGAGAAGACTACTAGTACTTTGAGTCTCACATGACATAGATCATCTCTCGACTAACTGAGACTCATGATATTTAAACCATAAGTATGATTTTCAGGACTCAAGAGGTTAAGAGATTATGGCTTGTGCATAGTGAAGGATCAAGACTGACCAGATCAACATTAAGACTCAAGCCCAGGGTTTCACGAATTTTTAAGTAAAGGTTGGTTCCAGTTTCAGCTCGTGTCTTTAGATTGACTCTTAAAAAGATGACGGAAAATTCAACTCTCATTTTCTGACATTTGGGGCTCAAAGAAAGCAGGGTTTTTGCCCTGAATAACTTTGTAGGAAGATTTTACAGACTTTTGTGAGATATACTGACTTATTTGCATCTTTTTTTTTCTTTTTGAAACACGTGTCAGTATATCTCTTACAACATTATTTGGAGGAGCACACTTTTTTTTTTCTTTTTGGTGGGAGAGTTCTTTCTTGGTGGAAGGAGTCGCTCCTAAACACAAGACAAAAGCCTAGGATAAAAAGTCTACCTACCCGCATAGGTAAGGACTCCACCTTCCCTAATGAACACTAGGGTTGGATCTTATGTTCACCTGGTCTTTCTTGATATGTGTAGTGTGAACCAAGATTACTTAGGCTCTCGAGTAGAAGCAAACCAACGGATCCTGTACTGGTGTCTCAGGTACAAGAATACGTCCTTAGTTAGGAGAGATTCAGATTTATCTTGTCAATGCTCAAATGAATTAAGCCGAGCCTAAGCGAATCAAGCTTCTGTGGCCTGGAAAGTCTTCAAAACAGTGGTTGAATATCCATAAACACTTATTGTATTTTTATTTTAGCCTTTAGATCATTACTAAACACCATTTTCATTCTTCATTTTTTTTTCTTTATATATATATATAGATAGAAACTGCATGATACCATAAAATACCCAGATCCTAAGGATGCCTATCCACCCCCCATGCCAAACAATGCTATATCCTCATATGCACGCAGGGTAGGGTAGAGGAAGGATGAAAGATCGGGTAATGAGAGGTGAGGTGCAAGGTATACAGAAGGGTGGTAGGGTGGGTGGATGGTTGGTGGTGAAGTGAAAAGTGAAGTGATCATGACAGTGGCATGAAAAGTGATGGTGGATGGTGAAAGATCTGGCATTTCCTGGGATGAGAGTGTCCCAGGCAGATCGGAGAACAAGTCAGGAGGAAGAAGTTGGCCCTCAGATTGGCCAAGAAGAGGGGCTTCTTGGATAGATGGATCCAAAAGGGAATAGCCCCAGTGAGTAGGATGTGGGCTCAAGGTCCCAGTGTGGAGTTGCAAATTCCCCTAATTTAGCGGGAAAGAAAGGGGAATCCGGTCTTCAAGAGTGTGGACCAGCGATGAGTAGCCCGGATATGACTCAGACCACGAGGTATGGGAAGCGGAGAAAACCTTGTCAGAAGTCTGGTTTGGAGAAGGTATGGGAATAGGGAGGGATGGGGGAACGTCATAGTATGTGTTGATCAACCAATCGTCAGTGTTTACAGGTAATCTGCAGCAGTCTGAATAGGTCCCAATTAGTCTGATACACGCGCTGACGGTCATGTCCTCGTCAGACGTGTCATCCTTGATACAATCACAATCAAAGTTCTTGGCTGCCTTGAAGATGTTAAGCTTGATCTTTTCAGATCCAACGGCAATCTCAATACAACCTGGCTCGCAGTCGATATGGGCATGGGCTGTGGCCAAGAAAGGTTGACCAAGGATGATCAGACAATCAGAAAGTGAGCTAGGAACTTCCATATCTAAAACAAGAAAGTCAACAGGAAAACAGAGACTGTTGACCCTAACCACCACGTCTTCCACCACACCCTTCGGGATTTTGATAGAACGATCTGCCAACTGTAATGTGACAGGGGTGGGTTTTAGATTTCCCAAGGAAAATTTTTTGAGCATGATGGTTGGTATAAGATTGATGGAAGATCCTAGATCAAGAAGGGCATGGTTAAAATTGCAGCCTTAGATGCTACAAGAAATAAGCGGTGTGCCTCGATATTTCTGCTTCAGTGGTAAATTTGACAGTATAGCACAACTTGCATGAGGCGAGAGAACCACCAGATTCTTAGTTTTCTTTGACTGTCGCCTGGGTGTTGTGTAGTCTTTGAAAAATCAGGCGACAGTAGGTATGTGGTCGATAGCCTCGAGCAAGGGTACCTTAATTTCAACATCCCTGAAAAAATTACGCAGGTTATCAAAGGCCTACGTATACATTTTCTTGCCTTTTGGCTCTCTCAGTAGAGCCTCAGGGAATGGGACTGATTCTGGCACCAGTTTGGGTGTATCGCCCTCTTGTGAATGCGGTGCGCATCCTGAATGAGAGGGTGATGAAGAAGACAGGCCAGGATCAGGTCGAGGCGGATCGATGGTTTGCTTACCACTCCTCATAGTGATAGCATTGGACGATGCAGGTCTAGTCTATCATAAGGTGGAGGAGGGTTCGCAATAGGGACAAAAGAGTGAGGTGCTGCAGCGGGATTAGCCTAAAATCCCAGTGGAATGCTCGGAGCCTACAGAATTTGATTAACCTGCCCCTGAGAAGGTCGTACCTGTGGTTGAGGACCATGGGGTATGAAATTTCATGGGTTTAGAACAGGTTGGGTGGGAAGAGTGCCCTGAGATCGAGTCGCCATGCGTAGTTGACTAATCTCAGCATTCTGCTGCGCCAATTGGTGCTGAAGAGAGGTCATGTTCTCCTCATGGCGCTTTGACATTTTCGTCATCATTCGCATCAATTTGTCAAGAGGACTTGATGCTTGTTCTGTTTGCGATGTGCAGGGACCCAATGGCAAATTCGCCATAGGATTAAACTGGGCCCTTAGGATGACGAGTGCGGACGGTCGCATTGGTCCACCAGCGGGGTTTTGGCGCTGCAGGTTGTTGGACCATGTAAAGTTTGGATGATTTCGCCACCCTGGGTTATAAGTGGCAGAGAACAGGTTGTTCCCCAGGGCACAAGTGTCTTCTATGCCAGAAGACGTGTCCGCATGTAAATATGCATCCGAGCACACGGAGGCTTGGTCCTCCATGTCGAAATACTGGCTTGCAGAAGCCAGATCCACATGACTTACCGTGTCGCTTGGTGCGACACTCGGTAAGGAAGGTCTTACGGGGTTTCTCGGGATAAGCCTAGTGTTGGAAGAATTGGAATTGTGATGAAGTGATGAGGTGGGGGTGTTTGCCATAGAACGGGCATGGTTGGCTAGAAGGTCGTCCAGCTTCTTGTGCACGACGGAGACTTCATCCAATTTTTGTGCGATAAGGCTGAGATCTGTGGATGAATGGGAGGGTCCCGTGTCAATTTCGTGGACATTACGGGGCTGGCTTGTACGATTAAAGGCGATAATGGAGGCATTGTTCATTGAGTTTTCACTCATATTTTCAAATAATTCAAATGCTCCATTCTCGTCTTTATTCATAAAATTCCCTCTGCAGGAAGCATCTGCAATCTACTTCAAAGTCTCATTTAGCCCATAGTACAAAATCTGGGCTATATGCCACTTAGGCAGAACATGGTGTGGACACTTCCTGAGGAGGTCATTATACCTCTCCCATGCCTGATGAAATTGTTCGCCATTTTGTTGCGTAAAGGAGGTGATATCACGACGAAGCGCATTGGTTCACCCGATTGGGAAGAACTTCTTGAGAAATGCTATTCGCATCTCTTCCCAAGAGTGGATGGTTCTCCCGAGGGTGCATAACCACTGTGATGATTTATCCCGCAATGAAAATGGGAACATTTTCATGAGGACTATAGGTAACTCGATATTTCTTGGTTTAATAGTTTCAGCCAATCGGGTTAGGTCTTCCAAGTGGAGAAAAGGATCTTCACTTGCAAGACCATGGAAGTGAAAATTTATAAGGCCAATTATGTTCAATTTCAATTCAAAGGCGTCCCTGCCCATGGGGTCCCAAATTTGTCCTATGGTCTCTGTAGCAGTGGGACTCTAATAGGAGCTAAGAGACCTAGGCTCCTCCCGTTCGGGAGGGTTCTACATTTCCTCTAATGTTTCCCGAATGGCTTCAATTTGTTCATTATACATTTCCATTTGGGCTTGGAGGCGGGTTATGGGATCTAAGGCTTCACGACCTAGTGGGTTCTAAGGGCAGTCTACTCCCTCGAGATTTGGGGGCGGGCGTGCAGCCATGTTTGTGGAGGAGGAGGATTCAACTTCTTTTTTAAATTTATTAGATAGTTCACACAGTTCAGGGTTTTGTGACCTCCTCCCAAACATGCACTACCGTAGGAAGAATTGGGGGGATAAGAAGGGGAAAGGGATGAGAGAAATGATGCCGCAAAGGTACACTTGATGACAAATCAATACAATCTTATTACTAACCTCTACAGTGTGCCCTTAGAAGTAGACATCTAAGTTACTTGCTATCACGAACTACGGAACCGAATGCGAGCACTGCGGAACCATCGAGCCAGATTGAAAGGCCGTTTGCCCCAGTCTTAGATACCTGATAGTGCGCAGGAACCCTCACCAACACGTAGGTGCTACATGCAGGTAGTTAGACCTCCAATCCTTAATAAGGGTCAAGTTGCTACCAATTTTAGTTAGAGGCTTAGGATCAAGTGCTTTTGGAATGTGAAGGGCGTTATTTACGGGTAATGCCCAAGTGATTGATTTTAAGAGAGTGTGTAAACCAAGCATGCAACGGGAAACTCTCCCCAAATTGAAGTTTAATTGGTGAATGATATTTAGAATTTAGCCTTAAGTAGTATGGATTTTAGGATTTCGCTAAAATACCAATTCAACCAATCTTCAGGTTTTGCAAGAATACAAGTTTTCTTCTAAGCCCAACAAACCCTTCTTCAATATCAGTTGGTTAATGCATGCTAAAATGCACTGGGATTCCCTAATTGGAGATTTCTATGTGTGGATGCACGAATCAATTTTAGATTAGTGTGAAAGGGAGCCAAAGCACTTCAATTCAAGTGCTCCAAATCACCAAACTGATTTCCACACACAAGGCTCAACCAAAAGATAAAAAGAATCAAATTGTTGGGGTTGAAGTGTTCGGGATCGAATCTTAGGCAAGTGAAAAGTCATGGTAGGGTTGGAATCCACTCAATTCCAAGTCTCCCCACCAAAAAGGTGATCCCGAATTGCAGGTAAATGAGGCAAAGAGGGGTGGCAATCAATCTTTTTATTTGCCTCAAAGAATACTTCACACGATGAAAAATTCAAGAATCAAGATTCTTGGATTTTCGCTATGCGAAGTTTTGCAGGAAATCCTAGGGCGGTGGGAGTAAAGGCAATCAATCAAACAAGCGAATTTTAATCCACTTCCCCCAAGAGATCCCAAGAAGTTTTTCGAGTTTTTTTTTATAGTTGTTTTTTATTAAGGTGACAAGTTAACCTAGGTTACTAAGAAACAAAGACCTACTTGTTCAGCAACGTGTGCGGAGCTCCAGTGCGGTGTTGGCATCTTCACGCTCTTGTTCCTGCCTTGGATCTTCCCACGTCTCGGACTTCGTCTGCCTGCCTTCACTTTGCAACAGGTTTACCTGCACACCAAAAATAGAGACACCCGGGAAGAGAAGGGTGTGAGAAGAGGAAAGTTACAGGAATGGAGTAAAAACTTACTTGAAGGCGCACTTCCTCGGCAACGGTGCCATGAAAAGATGTATGGTCGAGCCCGGTTAGGTTCTGTTAATATTGTGATTTTATCGTTGAAGTGTGTATAGTGGTTAACCTAAATCGAGCCTAACCATCTCTTTACAAAATATTTTTTTTACCTGGCCTATTTGACTTTATCTTGGTCACTTTTAGGCCTAGGGTCGAACTCAAGGAAGTGGGGTTAGAAGTCAAGTTTCTACACCTTTCCTACAATGAATCTCTTCCGTTCGTTTATTATGTTTTTGGTGTTTTTCTGTTAAAGATTTTTTCTGATAATTCTTGTCCTTGAGGCACACCCTCAAAATCAGGTTCTTGACTTTGAGCCAAATCAGGGTTTCAAAACTGGTCTTGCTATTCGCAGGACTGAGTACCTACAAGTCAAGGATTATCTTTTCCCTTTTATATATTTTTTTATCTTTTTACCGGTAGAAAAGAGAAATAGAAATAAAGTAAATATAGTATATATATATATGTATATATTATATATGTATAATGGGGTAGGGGTGGAGCGAAGATGGTGTGTAGCACGGTGTCGAGTCGGTCGTCGTCTAGAAAGACGCAACCAACAGGACGAAGTGCCACATGGAATGTAAGGTGGATAGGTGGAAGATGTGTGTGAAACACACTTTCTGTATGCGTGTATCGGGGAATATCAGCAACTAGCGCAGATATTCCCGCGATACAACGTATGGTAAGTAATGTGAAAAAAAAATATATATATATGTATATATGTAAATATATCTATATGTATATATGTTATAAATATATAGGTATATAAGTAGTTATATGTGTATATATATGTATATATGTATATATATATGATTATATATATATAGGTATGTAACTATATGTATAGATAGATACATGTATAGATATATATATATATTTATATGTATGGATATATAACTATATAGATGTATATATATATATAGTAGTATATATATATATATATATATATGTATGTATATATAGTTATAGATATGTATATATGTATGTATATTTATCTATAAATATATATATATGTATAAACATAAGCGTATATATATATATGTATATATATATAAGTATATAGATGTATATATATAAATATATGTATATAAATATATATAGATATATATATATTTATGTAGGTATATATATATATGTATAAAGTAGAGTATAGGTGTGTGTGTGTGTATGAGAGTGTGAGTGTGTGTGTTTAAGTGTCGGTAGAGAGAGAGTGAGAGACTACTATCAGAGAGAGAGAGAGAGAGAGAGAGAGAGAGGAAGAGCTTCCTGCTGGAGTGAAGGAGGCATTTAAGCCATCTGCAGTAGTAGGGCGTCGTCTGATGGCGTATGCACACGCACAGGCGAGTAGGCGCACGAGGACGTGCACACTGGGAGGGAGTGAGCGCGGGGAGAGAGGCCACAACGTACCGTGCTACGCGAAGGGGCTGGAGTGGGCGAAGGGAGACGCGGATGTAGATGCTGAGGCAGGTGGATATGCGGGCGGGTGCGGGTGCGAGCAGACGCGCGGGCGAGCACTGGAGTAGGGCGCGGGGTGGGACGCGCTCGTCGACTATGGCCGATTGCGGTGCTCCGGGTGAGCGGTTAAGTGAGAAACTTACCGGTCACCGCACTGTAGCCACAGTGTTCTACTGAAACGCATGAACAGTGGCTACAGTGCCCGGGCGAGCCATGCAACCGCCTACGTTCGGTGTTGTGAGTGCAGAGGGTGTGGATGGCTCGACGTGCACACGGAAGTGTGGCGCCGAGTGCTAGATTGCAGGTGGGACTTCGTGATAGAGCGGTGAGGGCTGGGCCACGGGCGATGGAGCACGATAGAGTGCGCGGTGGCCTGCGGGTGCTGGCTGGTGTGCGCGGTGAAGCTTGGCCGGCCGCTGCAGGGGCGCGCGGTGGTTAGTTGTGGGAGGAAAGGTGAGGGCTGGGCCGCAGGCGAAGAAGCAGGAGGTGAGGGCACCTGCAGGCGTGCACTGGAGGGCCTTGCTGCTGCTGTTGCTTTGCGGAGCTTGAGCTTTAAAGCTTGAAGCTCCTGCTCCAATGACAGAAATGGCTTAGAAAGTTGAAACAGAGAGAGAACCACCATGCCCACCGGCTCTCTGATGAGCTGGGCAGTGGTGGACTCACAGTGGTGGTTGTGTACCACTGTGAGGTGCTCCTGCCCCCAGAGTGTCTCCTCAGAGGAGGAGGGGCTGCGTATGGAGGGAGAGGAGAGGGGACGGCCTGGAAGGAGAAGAGCTATTGTGTTGGGTTTTCTCTGTGTGGTGGACTTGGCTCCCTTTGCAAAGAAGGCAACTGTGCCCTTATAAAGAAGAAAGAGGCATGCATAGCCATGCCCTGGCTGTGCATGGCTATGCTTTGCCGGCAGAGAGAGGCTGTGCAGAGCATGGTGAGCAAGACATGGCGCGAGGAAGAGGCCATTCCATGTAGCCACAGGAAGAATTCAAAGTCAAATAAAATTAAAAATAAAAAGATGGTGAATTTTGCAAAGCAGCACTTGAGGAAAAATGTAATTTCACGACCAATTGATTTCACTCTCCTCCCCTCTCAATTAAATGCATGCATGCGTGTATTTTTACAAATGCGACTATGAATACCTAATATGCACTGGTAATGCTAGGAAATAGCACAAGACGACACAATTGCAGGTGTATTTTTGGGTGCAATCATTCACTAATTATGTCAAACCCCTACTTAAGTTGTTTGACAATCAGGCCCCTCAACTTAGCACCATCTAGAAAAGCAGACGTCACTAATTCAAGTTACAGTATGCAGAATACCTTGAAATGGACTGGATGAATCCTTAGGGCCAATGTCTTCCCAGTTTTAATTAAGGCCTGGGATAATAGTGCTCTTGGAATGTGATGGGTCCTTAAATGTGTTGTGCCCTTAATGATCAATTCAAGAGTGTGTGCGTGCACAACCAAGGGTTTTCAAGAAAGATTACTAATGATGAAGATAATTTTAAGATTCAAATCTTGCTTAGTAGCTTTTAGGGTTCAAATTCAGGTTGCTTCAATCAAGTTATTGAGGCAAACCAAGTTGTGAAAGTACGAGTGTAGATATATTCTTTTAGAAATCACAAGGAATATGGAGTACTTGGCTCAGTCCAAGAATTTGAATCCTACTAACAAACATACTTAATGAGTCTATTTTAATTAAAGTGGTGTGGCCCAGACAAATCAGACAAGTGGCTTGATGCACGACTAATTAAGGCACACAAGAGTGGTCATCCTAATCTAATTGCTACTCACTTATTTGTGTAATCCGTGCAAGCGTATCGAGTTCACAAGTTAGATCCCCAATAAAGTGATTCAATCAAATCCAAAGTGATGTGCCTTGAGTGTGTTGATGATTTGGGTGTTTATTTTTTAGCTTAATCCCACAAACAGAAATGTATTTTTCTTATATTAAGCAGGTGGGTGGAGTGGCAAACAATACAAAAATCTGACCTAGGGTTTATGTGAACATCTACGTTGATTCAGAACTAAGTTATTTGATGGCGAAAAGGATCCAATGGGCGGGGAAGTGGGGGTAGACTTATAGATTTTTGTAAACTCGTACTTTACTTCGATCTACCACTTTTAGTTTCCTTGATCGGGTTCCTATAAGATAGTAAATCACAGAAAAGGGAGGTTAGAAAAATACATAAGGTCGGAAGCACGAAAGAATCAAAATCTATTACCTCCTCAGCAACAATGCCAAAATGAATGTCGAAAAATTCATGTGAAAATTGTTAGGGTTTCCGAAGAGAAAAACCCAAAATGTTGCAGTTGGAGAAAGAAATTGAGACCAAATAATTTTATCGAAACTCAAGTGAGTCCTGAGTCTAACATAGGGAGGAGACGTTTGATTACGAGGGAATGCAAGTTGGTGTTATTTCCTTTTGGGGTTTTATGGCTATATAATCTTTTTTGGTGTTTTTTTCCAAGGTAGAATAGTAGATGAATGATTCTAGACTAACTAATCTACTCGTAGAAAATCAAAGCGAGAAAGCAAAGGAATATTAACTAAGCTAGCTAATCTACTAAGCAAGAAAACTATTCTATTTTTCAAAAAAAATAGAGAGAGAGAAATTACTTCTATAAATCTGATCAAATGTTTATTACAAACTATTCACTATAGAACTACTACGGGAAATTGAAATCTAAACTAGAAATTAGTAAAGAGGGAGAAGAGAAGTTATCCTCCTCGATGGTTGTTTGGAGGATGAGCTACATAGACAGTGCTTGGAAGAAGAACGGAGAGAGGTAGGATGTCGTCGCAGCATGATCCACCTCTTAGAATGGAGATGAGAGGACAACCAGTATAATCTCCATGAACGAGGGATGAGAAGGTAGAAAAAATTATTTTTAGAACTCTAGTAGAGCATCCCTAGCTTATGAATCACTTAAGAGGATTCTTGATCTCTAGAGAGGTGAAGAATGGAGTAGGAAGGGATAAAGCGGAAGGGGGAGTCTAAGGCCCTTTATATAGTGGTAAAATAGGGGCAAAATGGTCATTTAAAGCCCCCCAACCATGCCACAAGGCCAAGAAAAAAAGTGTCGTCGGATCTCCATTGGATGGCCCTAATTACGCTTTGATCGCACCTCAATCATACGTTCTGCACGCCTTCAACGAGCTCATGCCATGTGGCAAGCTAACGAGTATCCATCTTTGATCGCATGGCTGAGCACACACATCGCACGATGTGAAGTTATGTGCAGTGCGTTGAAGGGCTACTGAGGATCGTATGATTTGAGATCAACAATCGAGATTATGTCCTCATCAAACTTTGGTTGCGCAAAGACCGCGTATGCCTACGCATCATCCCGCGTTTACAGCATGGACGTCTTCCGCTACGCCACATCTCCACCTCCAGCGCCATCCGATCACCATCCAATGACCGAATTCCACCCACGTGCACTTAAGAGGATTAAATCTTCATGCGGGGCTTCAGACAGGTGTCGATTGCTTAGGAGTGCCTCTCCTCACCACTACGCCATGGGCACTCTTGTGTCATGAAGATCTCTTCGCACCCGTGGTGGCCACATGATCATGGCCATTGGACCAAGATCCAACGACTATGATTGCTTGTAGAGTATAACGAGTGGGATGTGGTTGCATGGATCACATGAGGAGAACACTTTTGAAGCTGGGTTGTGGCTGAGGGCAACTTTTAGGCAGTTGGGATGATGCCATGTGGCACAATCCTGGTCGTCCACCTTCTTCTCTTTATATTAGGTGCTACAAAGCTCTGATCGAGATGATTCTAGCATTGTTGGACTACAATTGTCGCTTTAAGTCCATCTGTACGGTTGGATTGGTCATCTGTTGTGGCTAGTAAAGCGTGTTTTGATAGGGAAATGTGTCGTAGTATAGTGCGCAATACGATCAAACAAAAATATTTATATAAAGATAACGAGACTTGAGTCCTGATCGTTCGTCTTTGGGAGGCGTTATGCAAATCTGAAATCAATCTTTTATTGCTCTACTTGTTTAGAATGACACGCCGATTTCGAATCGTCGGATTAAAGTTTTTCCACTTTCGTTGTGAACTCTGATTATGTGCGCATGTGTTAGATAGATGATGAAGGTGAAAGTATGAGTTTCGATACGCACAATTCTAGTTAAGTGGTGGCTGTTTACGGAAAATGCATTGATAGTTAAATCTTCAAGATTTTCTGGTACCAACATGCTGGTTGCAATATATAAAAATGAATAGTAGGCAACTTGAATCACACAAAATAGATTGCAATCAATAAGCTCATGGTGATTTTCAACACAAAGATATGTATATAAAAAATATATCTTTCATTCATTCATTCAGGAGGGTATTTGCAACAAGGAATTTAGAGGAAAGCTTATAAAGGAAAGCTTGAAAATATAAATCTAGCTAATAGAAAATGATCGCATATAGGAATCTATGGGGGGATTTTGCATGCATCATTGGTAGAGAATAAGAGCTACACTACTAAGCAGTAAATGAAAGCATGTAAATATAAAGAACTAGCTACTAATCTAGCAGAAAATAAGGGCATTCGGAGGTGGGCTTCAATGGCCTTTTAATAGTTGAGAGGAGGAGGGGCGGCCAATGGTGCTTAGGTTGGCCCTTGGAGAGAGATTGGGGAGATGGTCCAGCATCCTGGCGTGAAGATGGTGGCAGCCATGGTGCACAACTCATGGAGGTGGAATGGAGATGAATATAGCTAACATAAGTGTAAATGAGTGGCAAGAATGGGATGGGTGCAAATGGCTGCCCCTTAGGTCTTTTTATAGACATAAGAGAGTTTCTCTAGAGAAGTGTGGAACTCTCTAGAGAGAGCCCCATAAGTGGTCGGCCAAGTAAGAGAGAGAGGTAGTTCTTAGATCTATAAAAAATGGATCTCAATTTGAATGGCTCTTGGTTGCTAATTTTGGCAACCAAGAGTGGTGCCACCTTTGGAAGAGAGTTATAGACAACTCTAGATGAGTGTGTGTGCATGAATGGGTGTGTGTGTGTGAGTGTGTGCCGTGCCCTATGTGGCTAAGTGGTCTAGGTTAGGTCCTAAGGGGTTTAGGTTGGTGTAGGCCTTAAATTAGGGTTGCAAACCCTAATTACTAAGGAGGAATTGCACTTAAACTTAACACAAGTTTAATTGAATGGGTGTGAACCTAATTGAGAGTGAACTGACTCAATTAGGTTGGGCTTAGGTCAATTGGACTCTCCCTGAGTCCAATTGGACTTATGTAGGTTGAGATCTGAGCTCAATTGAACCCTATGAGTCCAATTGACTTGGCAATGGTAATTGAATATGATCTAAGTCAATTAGGCTTATGGAGGACCTAATTAGGTCCTTAGGGAGGTCTAGAGGTAATGTGCCAAGGTTAAGGTACCTTAATTTAGGTTCCTATGGGGTTGGAATTAGGTTTAGGGAGCTAAAGATCCAAGATCAAGGCTTAAATCTCAAAATAGTAACTGGAGAGCAGTTTCAGATGTCCAAAATAGCATTAGACATCTTATACTCAAAATTCAAAAGTCCAGACTTGTTGTCTGGGAGTCCAATCAGAGTCAGGAAGGATTCAAGGTTCTATCTTGGGTATTCTGCAAAAATTGGACATCTGACGAAGTGTCTGGACGTTCAATAACACTGCAGAAGTGGGTTTAAGGTGTGTAGGAGTTGGCTAAGGGTTCTAGACATCCTATAATTCATCTAGACGTCTAGATAAAGGTTGGAATTAGGGTTTCAAGGTTTCCTAGGGTGCGGTGACCTAATATAAGGGTGGCTAAGGCTTGGGGAAGTTTCTAGACTATCCTAGGACTAGGATGGACCTAAGTTCTTCACATTTTACTGCTTTATTCCTACTTAAAAGAGTAGCATACCTTAACTCCCTTACATTATTATCTACTGCATCTAATCTAGGTCTTCGCCTCTAGCTTTGCTGCAACACCATTTATTCCTGATCCAGCTTTAGATCCAGCTTATTACCTGTAATTGACATAATGCACCTAATCAGCACATTATAGCATTATTTTATGCATAGCTAAAAGAAAGCAATAAAGATGCAGATAATGCTTATGCATGCGTGAATTACCCTAATTTATGCTAAGTCCTAGCCTAATTTATGTCAATTAAGACCTACGATTGCTGCGCAATCATCATCCAAGGCTCTAATTTGTGACACCTTATTCCCTTGACATTTAAATAGGGAAATTAATATATAAATTATATAATCTATTTTAAATGCATGATGATGCTTTTATGTAATATTTACAGTGCTTTGTACATCTAACTAACCTAAGAACATGCATATATAGTCATGTTTCTCTAAATAAAAGTGTTCACATCTGACACTAATTTTGATCATGCCCTTCTTAATTTAGGTACCTTTGGTAATATTATCCCTACTTGTTTCAAAAAAAAAAAATTATCCCTACTATTCTATTTTAAGATTTCCAGTTGTTGGAACTTTGTTCCATATCTTGTTTTGGTGTTAACAAAATTATTATAGATTAATGTTTGCAATTGAGTGTTTTTCATATTTAGGTGAAGATCAAAGCAAACATTGAATTATGGCAAGGAGGCATGATGATGAGGAGATGATCATGACATGGAGGAAGGATGATGAGGAGGAGAAGATCATCTTCGACCTTTAGATTTTTTAGATTAGATTTTTATTTTATATAATGTATTCCTCTTAACAAAGAATCAACTTAGATCATAAAATTAATTAGAGATAAACTAGGATTTATACTACAATCGCTTTCAAATAACGTAATTAATTAGTAATACACTTAAAATATGTACTTGTAACTAAGTACTGGTACTGTTCATCAATATCGATATATGTAAGGCATAGGTTTGAGCCTATCTCTCAAACTGTGAATAACAAGTACTTGTACTAATCAAGAGTACCGGTATCTGATGTTCACAATTTGAAGACTCAATTCTGGCTTAGACCTTATAAGTACTGGCACCCATGATGAGTACCGGTACAGGTAGGTAAAAATGCCTAGAGAGTCTCAAACCTGGGAGTCACAAGTACCGGTACCAATGATGAGTATCGGTACTAGGACTCTTATGTATTGGTTGCAGAAAAACTATAAGCAGCTAGTATCGGTACCTGTACTTAGTACTGGTACTAGTTAGCCGTTGGCTCAAATATGAACAGCTAGAAAATTTATTTTGGCAATATGAACATTGTGATTTAAACCCTAACATCTATTAGACATATTACTGAGCTCCTAACTCTATAAAAAAACCCTAGGACTCCTAGTTTGCCGATAACATATACAAGGAAAAATTCTAGAGCTTTGAATTCTAAATTTCCACCATATTTCCAATAGACAAAGAAGCATGCCATTCACTCTCTCTACATTCTTACAAGATCAATGACGTGTTTTTCTCACGCTTCTACAAAGCGATTCACACCCTTTCTAGGATCTCTAATTGGTATTTCATTTTAATTATTGTTGAGAGGCTTAGTTATTTTGTTGCAAGATTTATTTGTATCTTACATCTGTGCTTATTTTGTACTTGAGCTTTTTGTTCATAATGAATTCATCTTTATTTAAGAGATACATCATAATATAGGACAAAGTCACTCAAATCATTTAAATTTATAACACAGAATCACAAGAGTCTGAGATCGAGCATAGGGAGCAAGTAATAGCAATTCAATCTCACTAATCACAATAAATATATGCAATTATGATCAAAACCTTATTTAAAACTACTCAAAATGATGTATATAAGAAATCCAGTAGCAAAGTGCAAAAAGATTGGGTTAAAATGGTGATTTGAATCACCAAATTAACCCTTTAAATTAAGCTCAAGTATCTCAAATATTTGAATAGTAATTCTCAACCAAATATTTCACGCCAACCAGATTTAATATCCCAATGGTGTATAGCACTGAAGCACCAGCAGATATCAGACAAAGGTGAAAAGCATCAAATGCCTTAAGTGCTCAGGGCTCAGCTACAATAGAAGAGGCAAAGGCCTCCTCTCTTTCCTTCCATCGTGCCTCAAAGGAGAGACAACCACAGCATAGAGGCAATGGCCTCAGGATTGACTAAGTGTAGAGAGATGAAGGGCAAACCCCCTCCTCTCTCTCCTTCCTCTTCTTCTTTTCTAAGAAACCAGGCTTAATCAGGTAATCAGGCATGAACAGGACCAGGTTTGTGAGTGTGATCGTAAGCAAGGAGTACCTAGTCGAGTAAGCGGATGTGAGGGGTAAATGGGGACCTAACCCCCATGTCTTGGGTGAGGGGTCAAGAGCACAAAATCCTTTTATGCATGAGTGTGGCTTCTGATTTCTACAATGTGGGACTATCTAGTACCAGCTTTGTCGCGACACAGCAGCAGCTAGTGAAGGCCTCGATTGAGGCAGCAGCTGCAGATGAAGACGTCAATTGAGGGCCTGGAGTGAATCCTGGGAGTTAGCTGTGAATCTTAGTAGTGGATCCTGGAAGGATCGTGGCTGGAGAACTTAAGACGTGGTCGGTGAAGTTGAGGGTGGCAGTGGAGGTCCAGTGGTCACCGAAAAAGCAAAAGACAGCCTCGTGGCCACGTCAAATATGCTCAGAAGGATCATCGTGGAATGGCTAGTGCATTGGTGGGTGCGATGTAGCGTGAGGGTGAGTGAGGAGGTTTGACGACATCGAGATGAAGCAGCAACAGTGCTGGTGTTGGGTGGAGTGTGTGAGCAGCTAGTCCCCCCAATCACTTGAGGGGTTTTACTCGTGACAACATGGCAAAGGTTTCTGGACCAGTGGGGGCATTTTGTGCAGTGTAATGGGTTTGTGAGGTCGTTGGAGGTACGTCGGAGATGAGGGGGATGACGGTGGTGCGAGCGTGAGGGCATTCTGAAGCAGGCGTCTAGTGTGCGGGTCAGATCAATGGGAGGTGTAGAGTTGAATGAGGGTGGTTGTAAACGATGGAGAAGCGGAGATGGCACCAGCTATGATTGGCCGGTGCCAGAGATGAATGTGGCACGGGCGTGAGAGCATTCTGAAGTGGATGTTGAATATGTCAAGCGGGTCAGTGGGCAATGCAGAGTTGAATGAGGGAAGTTGTAGATGAAGGTGATGTGGAAGTGGCACTGGCTATGATTGGCCACTGTCGGAGACGAAGGTAGCTAGGGGAGGGAGGACGGTGATGTCTGAAGGGGGAGAGGACCCCTGGCAGTTATGGCGAGGTGCGACAGAAGTTGGGGAAGATGGATGGTGTAAACATGTTTACACTACTTGAGATGTCTATTTATGCATGTTCTTAAGCATAGGATTGCATTGCATACTTGCTTAACATGCATTGATTAGCCCATAGTTGTGGGCTATTTAATTATTTAAGTGCCTACACATTAGGTTAATTCTAACATTTATTTAGCATAAATTAGGATGTAAATAGATTAATTCATAGTGTTAATTTAATTACATAATCCATACATTGCATTCATATCTTAAGTGCATTTAGAATTAGCTTAGAATAGCATTCATCTAATTAGACAACCAATTAGGTATATTGTTTTCATAAACATAGAAGTTGAAGGTCTGCATATAAATGACCCTAATATTTTAACATTATTTTCTTTATTCTTCTCCTTGCGGGAACGGCTGGTTGCCGCTCCAACGTCGAATGGCCGCAGTGAAGAACCATTCAAGGGAGAGCGAATGTGGTGGATCTGGTCGGGAGGATGATTTCAAATGTGTGCAGGCCACTACAAAAGGAGGGAGGCAGCAGAGCTCAGGAGGCCTCCACCACCAACCCACCACTGTGCAGAGAGATCTTCTCTCTTCCACTCCATACTGTCGGCCTCTACTGTGGCGGTGAGTCTCCACCACCGTGGGCGTGTGGTGTGACAGGCCACACCGCCATCCGGAGCTCGTCCGCATCACCGTGAGCGCCTTAGCATGCATCTCCCTCACCGTCGTCACTGACCACCACCACCGAGCTACTGATTCAACCACCCTTTCAGTAACTTAAGACGTCCGGGAAATTTCCCGGATGTCTTAAGCTACCCGCTCACTTCCACTGCACACGTCTTAAGTCGCCTGCAGACCCTTTCCCGCGCCCTCAAAACCTTCAGCGCACCCGCACCCATCAACCTTCAGCTCAACCGTGCCAGCACCCTCCAACCACGCATGCCTTCCTGAGCCTGCTGCACCCTCCAAACGCACACGCTCCCTCGCCCGCAGCATCCTCCAACAACGGCTGCAGACCAGCCCACGCCACCTTCCCCGCACCCATCAGCCTGCAGCACACCCGCGCCCACCATCAGCCTTCGCCATATCCACGCCTGCACAACCGCACACACCTTCCTCGCGCCTTCAACTGCAACCGCACCTGCGACCACTTGCCTGCAGACCCATTTGAAGTCCACCTCCAATCCTCCCACGCCTGCAGACCAGGGCACACCTTCGCCCGCACACACGCCACCAGTAGTAGCCACCCGCGTACAGCTGCAGAACTCCAAGCACGCCAGCACCCTCCGCCCGCGCTTGCAGAACCGCCTGCAGCACCCTCCTCCCGCTCCTGCAGAGCTGCACAACTGCGTATACCTCCGCCTGCACCCGCAGCAGCCACCCACGCAGCAGCAGCGCGCGGCAGACTTCACGCCAACAGGCCGCGCATGATCACCGGCTGCAGCACCTCCGCTGGAGCTCGTCCGGCCACACCCGGCCGCTGCGCGACTCGCCGCCACCACCAATTCGAAGCCCTTGGTCCAAGGGACCCCTCCGAGCTTCCCGCGCCCGGCCATCCGCTCCTCGTCACACAAGACAAAGGGGAAAAATTTCCCTATTTTGCTACAGTAAACCGTCAATTAGAAATTACATTTTCTGCCATTGCCACTTTTTAATCATTGATTCTGCATAATGGAAAATATCCTCTAGTTTCTCATAATTGCCATTTCAGCATTGTTTCTTGCTTAAACCTTAATCTAAAGGCAATCTTGGCTTGATTCTTATGCAAACTGACTATGAACAAACATTTTTAACTAGTGCAAATTTTAATATGTCATTGCCTCCCTGTGGGTATGACCCACTCCTCTGCGAGTGGTTATTTCTTGTTAAATATTGATTAGTCGATTTTTCCACCACATTAAAGTACAGACAACTTTAAAGTGAAAGATCGACCAGTCAAATGGCGCCATTGCCGGGGAGGCAACAGACGCAATAATTTCACCTAATTTTATTTTGATTATTTGTCAATTGCATAGAGATTTGACCGTTTATTATTTTCTTTTCTTTGCAAGAAAAATTGTGCAAGAATCAGCCAGTGTGAGAGGCGACCCTTGACGTCGCCAGACGAGAAGTGGACGAGCAATTTTGAAAGGTGGAGAAGGACGAGGACGTGATGGACACCATTGTATTTAGTCGCTAGTTTAATTAGAATAGAATTAAGACTGTAGGCTTAATTTTTCATTGCAGTTAGTTTGAAACCCTTATTCTGGGGCATATTTTGAGGGGTTTGTTCCCCGATTTTGTTTTGGGCCCGTGTTGGGTAATTTTTGGGAGCCTATTCCCTTTTCTTTAGATTTAGTTTTTTTTTTTTCTCTTATTACTTTTATTTGCTTGTGCATAAGTAGTTCTAAAAGAAAATAAATAAAAAAAATGAGCTGCCTGCTAGAAGCTGCCTACCCTAGGACGAACCATTTAGGTCTGTATGAGCAGCCTCTAGATTTACTTCTCTGCATTGCGTGCATTCTTGCATCGTTGGTTGCTGGAAGCAAGGTACACATTTTCTTACTTTGCATCATATTCTTGATCACGCATTGCATTTGGACTTAATGCGAAGACCACCTAATCTGTATTGAATAAATTAAACAAGTGGTCACATATTTCTAGAAAAAGGACTAATTAAAGGAGGGACATTTTAAAACCAAGGATTTGATTTTCAAACTTGGTGTGAGATTCAAAATTCAAAATCTTTTGCGGTGTATGCACACTTATTTCACTTGCACCACGGCACGCTTCTAGACACTCCTTAGGGTTGGAAATACTAGGACAAGAGCCCTCCTATCGTTGGATTCTGAAGTGTTTGGAACTTGAGATCAAAGGTTTTGTAAATCCAAAGAGGGGGATACCCTGTCACGGATTTTTGGGGGTAGTTGAGAAGCACCGCGAAAGTACAGCTTCAAAGGAAGGCTTAGCCCTACTTGCATCCCTTGATCTTCCGTCTTTGGATTTACTTGACCTTTTGAGATTTAGGGAAGAATACCTAAGCTCCAACTAGGTCTTCTTAGGCGAGCTGTAGGTCGACAATAGGCACGTAAATTGATTGAACAAATTGTATTGTCACCTGCAATCTGACTTAAAATCAAAAGCATAAATTGGGAAAGACCTAAAAGGTCCTTTTTGAATTGTGTTTTGCTTGAGGAATTCTGATTGAAGTGTGAGTTAGAATGGACCACATTGCTTTTCATCCTTTCACATCTTACCCACACCCTCACCCCCACTCTGCGTCCTTCGATCCCAGACGCCGAGATGGTCCATTCCTTGATGGACATAATGACAATCATTGGGATCCATTTTACTCCTATTATAGGAGTATTGGCCTGGTTAAGCCCCAAATCAGTGAGCAGAGCCTAGGAGCGGGATTTGCTTTGCCCAATATCCCACATACCAAAGAAATACCCAACCCACCCTCCCTAAAAAAGTATAATGGTTGGACAAACACTCCTAGGTACTATAAGCCTGAGCCTGACTTCTCTCATGATAGAAATGACCTCTCCTCTTTGAAGATGGAAATACAGAAAATACAAAACGAAATGAGTGAATTGTTAGGAGAATCTTTGAGAGTAGGCCAACAAGAAAGAGATGAAATTAGCCACCCAATCTACCCCATTGAGGATGACATACACCCCTCTACAATAGATGCATCTACCGTGGGAGAGCTACACTTTAAGTTGGAGGGAAATTCTGGGGAGAATAGCTACTTTTCGAGGATTGATTTTGAAACCTCCCCATTAGATGACACTTCCTTGAGAGATCTACACTTTAGGTGGGAGGAAAATACACATGAAAGTACCTATGCATTGGATGAAGAAAGGTGGCAACCCGAGGAAGATGATGATAAGGTTGAGTATCCACCTGATTTATAGTGGAGTCAAAAGAAGGGAATGATGGTACCATTGGAAGACCTCGACCCAGATGATAGTATTTTCGTGACATTTGATGAAGTAGGTCAAAGTCAAGTTGTTAATCCTACCCTTATTTCTGATCACGATATGGAACTCAAACCCACCCTTAGGGAACCTAACCCTAAAGAAATTGACCTATCTGAGGAGTCTGATGTTACCAGTGTAAACCATTTATCTCAGATAGAGCACCCTAGGGGATCTGCTGAGATATTAAATGATTCTAGACCTCGGGTACATGATGAATTGTGTGATGAGGAGGAAGACGAATTATATGAGGAACCTACATTCAAGATTTGGAGTGACACTAAGGGTGATTATGTCTTATTTGAAGAGTTAACCCCTGAGGATGTCACAAATTTGACCAAATTAGGTTTCCTTAGCACACCCATTGATGATATTTCTCCTCATGATAAAATGATGGAAAATTTGCAAGCAATTTCTAAGATTTATGTGGATTCACATATAGACTCCAGGGAAGATTTGAGTAAAGAACAAAAACCCGGGGATGACATTGATAGGATAATCCCTAGATCTATTGCTTCCAACTTGCCTTCATTCACTTCGAAGTCACCCTCGAATTCGCTTATATCTGAAAGCAAAATTGTGACTCCTGATGAAGAGCAGGAAGATACATGTGATGGTGCAAGGAATGCTAGGGATGAAATTGAGGATTTAGAAAGAGTGTTTGGGATGGACACCGAGCGAATTAAACCCAACCTAGATCTTATGGCCATCCCACAACCTTGTAACTTGGACACCCTAGACGATCCTTGCCTTAGAAAATTACTCACTTTTGTTCTGACCAGCGGGCTTAATAGACTAATATTTCCTGTAATGGAGTATCAGGTATGGATTAATGATTTCTTTAGTCAGTCCATTACCCTGGGGGTTTATCTGTGCACCATTCCTTCCCCATTCTTTTTGGAGGATCCATCTTATCCTCCCCCTACCCCTTTGGAGGTTGTTTTACCAATTTATCCTTTAGAACCTCTTCTGGTGACCTGGGAAGATTTCATTCCCATTTTAGTTGGGCGAGCATTTGCTATCGAGATTCATCATCAGCTCGCCAACATCCTAGGTTACCTATTTTCTAGGCCAACATTGCTTTGCTCATTTTTACGGCCTATTTCTGTAATTCTTGAACCTGATTTGCTGGTTCTTTGGCTATTCAACCCAGCTCTAACCCAGGTAATATCCTTCTATGCAATGAGGACATTGCAAATTTTAGGCATGGGGGGTGTACTTGGGGATATACATAGCATAATTGCATACATTTGTACATATATAAAAAAAAAAAAGAGAAAAAGAAAAAGGTTTTGAGCTTAACTGGCTAGATCCTGCATTCTTAAGCAAATCAGAACTCTAAGGTAGACTTAATTAATTCTAGGGTCAAACTTTAGAAGCTAAATGAGCTGCTAGAGTTAGACTTTTAGGGTCCTTTGTGGACTTAAAATCTTAAGTAGGAGTTAAGTTGCGGACCATTCCTCAAGAGGTTGAGGAAGGGAAGCTAGGGTTTGAGTTAGAAGGTGGGGTAGTACCTGGAGTCTTATTCTACCTTTTGGTTTACGGGTCCTTGTAACCCAAGCATCAAAATTTCACACACTTGGCCTGGTAATCAACTTAATTTCTATCTTTCTGAAAAGAGATTTGGTTCTCTTAGTTTTGACTTAAGAGAGGCTTGAAAACACATTTTGATTGGAAGAGTTCCCGCCGTAGGAGAGGTAGAGTATATACTCACCTTGAGGATGCGATGATAACATATTACCTCCTCGACGCTTGTCTCTTAGGATATCCATCCTACTGGGGGCATGTAAGCGCATTGCGCGGTTCAGGTACCATGGGCGGCCCTATCTCGAAGTGCAATTGCCATAGGCCTGAATTCACTTAAGAAATCCATGGGCGATACTATCTCGAAGTGTCGATTGCCAGGAGTTCTTGAGGTCGTTATGGGCGATGCTATCTCGAAGCATCGAAAGCCAGGCACCCTTAGAGGTATGGTAATGGGGACAATGAATCCGACACAGACCGTGTTGATAGCTGATCTGAGGTTAGACTTAGAAGAATCAAACAAAAAAAAAAAAAGAAAAAAAAGTATATATATATATGTATATAAAATCCTTTAACTCAAATAAATTAGACCAATACACAGGCACAGATGCTTTAATCTCAGGGATCAATAAACTTTAGGGTAGAGTCAGAAATCAGGGAAACTTGTACCTGCAACTTGTCTTTAGCTGACCTAGTCTGTAACTTAGCAACTACATAGGAACCTTGGGTCTAGAGCCTGAACTTAATATGCTTCTAAAGGAAGACTAAGTGAGTTGACTAGTCTACTTAGAGTGCTAGGTTTCGCTTAATTTTGCTAGGGACTAGCAAAAACTAGGCATGGGGGTATTTGATTAGCCCATAGTTGTGGGCTATTTAATTATTTAAGTGCCTACACATTAGGCTAATTCTAACATTTATTTAGCATAAATTAGGATGTAAATAGATTAATTCATAGTTTTAATTTAATTACATAATCCATACATTGCATTCATATCTTAAGTGCATTTAGAATTAGCTTAGAATAGCATTCATCTAATTAGACAACCAATTAGGTGTATTGTTTTCATTAACATAGAAGTTGAAGGTCTGTATATAAATGACCCTAATATTTTAACATTATTTTCTTTGTTCTTCTCCTTGCAGGAACAGCTGGCTGTCGCTCCAACGTCGAATGGCCGCAGTGAAGAACCATTCAAGGGAGAGCGGATGTGGTGGATGTGGTCGAGAGGATGATTTCAAATGTGTGCAGGCCACTACAAAAGGAGGGAGGCAGCAGAGCTCGGGAGGCCTCCACCACCGACCCACCACTGTGCAGAGAGACCTTCTCTCTTCCACTCCATACTGCCGGCCTCTACTATGGCGGCGAGTCTCCACCACCGTGGGCGTGTTATGTGACAGGCCACACCGCCATCCGGAGCTCGTCCGCATCACCGTGAGCACCTTAGCGTGCATCTCCCTCGCCGTCGTCGCCGACCACCACCACCGAGCTACTGACTTAGCCACCCTTTCAGTAACTTAAGACGTCCGGGAAATTTCCCGGACGTCTGAATCTACCCGCTCACTTCCACCGCACACGTCTTAAGTCGCCTGCAGACCCTTTCCCGTGCCTTCAGAACCTTCAGTGCACCCGCACCCATCAACCTTTAGCTCAACCATTCCTGCAACCTCCAACCACACACGCCTTCCTCAGCCTGCTGCACCCTCCAAACGCACACGCTCCCTCACCCGCAGCATCCTCCAACAACGCCTGCAGACCAGCCCACGCCACCTTCCCCGCGCCCATCGGCCTACAGCACACCCACGCCCACCATCAGCCTTCGCCATATCCACGCCCGCACAACCGCACAGACCTTCCCCGCGCCTTCAACCGCAACCGTACCTACGACCACTTGCCTGCAGACCCATCTGAAGTCCACCTCCAATCCTCCCGCGCCTGTAGACCAGTGCACACCTTCGCCCGCACGCCCGCCACCAGCAGCAGCGACCCATGCACAGCTGCAGAACTCCAACCGTGCCTGCACCCTTCGCCCGCGCTTGCAGAACCGCCTGCAGCGCCCTCCTCCCGTGCCTGCAGACCTGCGCAACAGCGTACGCCTCCGCCCACGCCCGCAGCAGCCGCCCACGTAGCAGCAGCGCGCGGCAGACTTCACGCCAACAGGCCGCGCGCGCTCACCAGCTGCAGCACCTTCGCCGGAGCTCGTCCGGCCACCTCCGGCCGCCGGGCAACTCGCCGCCACAACCGATTCGAAGACCTTGGTCCAACGGACCTCCTCCGAGCTTCCCGCGCCCGGCCATCCGCTCCTCGTCGCACAAGACAAAGGGGAAAAATTCCTTATTTTGCTACAGTAAACCATCAATTAGAAATTACATTTTCTGCCATTGCCACTTTTTAATCATATTTTATTGATTCTGCATTGCGGAAAATATCCTCTAGTTTCTCATAATTCCATTTCAGCATTGTTTCTTGCTTAAACCTTAATCTAAAGGCAATCTTGGCTTGATTCTTATCCAAACTGACTACGAACAAACGTGTTTAACTGGTGCAAATTTTAATACGTCATTGGCTCCCTGTGGGTACGACCCGCTCCTCTGCGAGTGGTTATTTCTTTTTAAATATTGATTAGTCGATTTTTCCACCACATTAAACTACAAACAACTTTAAAGCGAAAGATCGACTAGTCATGCATCATCTTGCATTTAGATTAGTTTGAATAAAATGAAGGTTAACTATCTCCTTTTATGTTCGTGGACAGGGCAAACATTTTATCGGGGCTTCGGATCGAAATCCAACTGTACAGATGTGATCAGGGCAACGATTGGAGTTCAACGACTCCAAGATTGCCCTAATCAGACATCTGTAGCATCAGATAGAGATCGGGGAACCCTAGAAGATCAAGGACCAAGATGGTGTGAATCCACACTTCAAATGACAAATCTGACCACACGGATGGATTCGGATCGATGATCGTAGCCTAACAGCTTGAAAATCGACTTAATCCTACAACAGTGGCACCATCTACATCATCCAGATGATGGACGGCCAAGATGGTGCCATGTGGCACCATCTCGACCGCCCAACCGACCACTCTCAACTTCTGAAGATGCTAGCTCCCACGAATCTCCGAGATTGCGCTCAACCGGCATACCCATCCTCTGAGCCGTACCTGAAGAAGTTGCCTTGACCATTGGATCTTGATCCAACGGTCCTGATCACATGTTCAGAAGAATAGCCACTCGCCCATCCACACGCGCAGCGTAGTGGATAAGGCGCTCAGTGGCCTTTAGACATGTGTTCGAATCTGCATGTGCAGGTGAGTGGGCACGGATGAGCGGGCGCGTGTGACTGTGCGATGAGAATCGAGCGGCTGTGGGCACTCGATAGTGCCCATGCGCTATTGCATGCCCGTGCCTCATGCTAGATCAGACGCGGGCGAGCATGCGCAGAGGAGCGGGCGAAAGCACGAGATAAGCCGTCCGATCTCACGATCGGACAACTAAGAATCCCAGATCGTGTGTTACGTGTAAGGAGGCGAGCGGCCACACTGGCGGTGCCCCACTACGCCCACAATGGGGCTTTAGCGATGGTTTTATCTGTCACTAAAGATCCTTGATTTAATGTTTTTCAAATTAAAATGACTAAATTGCCCTCACTACTTGCAACTATAAAAGGAGACCCCCTCCACATGAAATTCTCATCCCTTCCTTCTCTTTTCTTCCTCTCCAAAGATCAAGGAAAGCTTGTCCCACACCCAAGATGCTTCTCGCGAGATAAAGTCAAATTTTCATCCCCCTTTTGGAAGCGGATCCCGCAACGACGACAACGTGCTACCCCATTCTCGTTCTTCCCACTTCGTTCTCCTTTGTCCTACTCCATCCTCCTTCATCCAGGCATCGTCGAGGAGGATATCTCTCTCCCCATTCTTTTTACTACTTTCAAGAATAGATTTACTACTTTCTAGAGTAGATTTACTGCTTTCTAGTGTAATCTTTTTCCTGCTTTCTAGTTGTAATATTTAGTGTAGTGAACAATCCTTCTGATAATGAATTCCATGTTCATTCTACATCTCTTTTTGGTTTTTGTTTGTAATATTCTCTCTCTCTCTCATTCTCTCTCTCCCTCTTCTATTTATTGTAAATAGTTAGATAGTTTCTAATCAATTATTCTGCTTCGTGACAAATAAAATAAACGTGTGTTTTTAAATCAAATGTCCGCCTCCCTAAGTTTGACCCAGGATTTTCATTCCAGTATAAATTTTATTTGTTGAACATGAGTTCTTTGCTTTCATACTACGACGATAGGTTTTTCAAAACCAAACACATTAGTGTAGCAACCCGAGCATTCAACATTTTGGCACCGTTGCCGGGGAAGTGATGATCTTTGATTTTTCTTCGTATTTTATAACTTACAAATCATTTACCTCACTTTTCTCCTTTCTTATTGTAATTACAGGTACTCTTTTGAGACGAGCAAAAGTAGTAGATTGCAGTAAAGTGCTATTGAAGGTTTTGTAACTTATCCCCCACCTCCCACCCATCAGTTTTCATTTCACCACATATTAACACAAACATCAATCAACCTAGGTGTTCTTATAAACTCTAAGGTTAGATTGTTTGTTGTTTGACACCTACACCAGCCCCAACCTCCACATTTAAAAAGAAAAATAAAAAAAATCTCATAGAGGTACACAACCTCATCGGATTTTCAAACTCAACCGGTAAACCAACCTTTGGAGCCAGTACACACATCCAAACACATAATTGAGTAGAAATCAGATTAGATAATCACTTGTGTGCCTAATTAAGTGGTGGAACAAGCCAATTGTTTGAGTTGATTGGGCCACACCACTTCAATTAAAATTAACTCATCAAGTAGCTACCACTTAGGTTCAACTCATAGGGATTTACTAGGCACTCTACATTCCTTTAAGTTTTAAAGGAAAACATCTTCACCCGTGCTTTCAAAACCTGGTGTGCCAACAAAACTTGTTTGAAAACACCTAAAGTTGAATCCTAAAAGCTACTAAGCAAGATTTGAACCCTAAAATTCACCGCATCAAAAGTAATCTTGCTTGAAAACCACTGGTTGTGCATGCACAAACAAATCAATCAATCATTATGGGCATAACCCAGATAAAGGGCCCATCACATTCCAAAGCACATTCAAACCTAACCCTAAATAAAACAAAGTAGACGTTGGCCTTAAGGATTCGACTCGCTCTTTAGAGCCTAGAACAAGATTATTTTTTATTAGTCTATTTCTATTGTTCAATCTGATGTCTAGCTAGGGGAGCAGAATCAAACGATCGCAGCTGGGGGGTACACTAGGAACTGGAGGAGCAAGCTAAAGGAAGAACCTTCTCCGCAGTCCCTCCTTCTAACCAGTTGGATTGAACATACAAAAGTAGATCAAATTGTTCCTTTATCTCAAGACGGGCTTTGGGAGTCTGTAGGTCTTTAGGCAAGCCTACTTAAGGATAGGTTTGATTGTTTGTATTTCAGGGTGCCTTTCTTCCTCCCGTCTCTCATGAATCCTTCCACATATTACACGCATTCCCACTCTTTCCCTCCTGTTTTGAATTATCCTCAACATGACGATTATCTCGACTCATACTGTAATCAATCATCAGTTAGTTGGGATAACTCGGATTGGGTATACAATTCCAAACCTCCATGTTTAGGGTCTAACCCTGAACACTATGATTGTGATTTCTATCCTTCTCAGAGGCACATTAATTATAGATCGTCAACCTTTCATGAACAACCTAATACGACCTACAATCAAGAAGGATACACTGATCCTTACCCATCCTCTGATTACACTGCCTTTAGGTCATCACCACCTTTTGAACAATCTGAAATGACCGATTATCAGGAAGGGTATAATGAATCTCAATTTGTTAATTCCCCTGCATTGATCCCAAACCCGCCTAACCCTGAACCAACTCATTTGGTTCAGGGTAACCTAGTTCAAGATAAGGTTCTGGCTAACTTGAAGAATATCATACAATCTTTAGAAGTTCAGCCAATACCTTGCATTGAGAGATTGGAGCCTTTGATTCAAATGATTGATGATTTGAACAAGTATTTATTGGATTGGCTCCAGGATGTTAAGGATAAGAACCCGGGTGAGTTTCTACTTGGGAAGTTAGCGAAATTGTGGATGAGATTTGTGGTTGCTTTAGTTCAGTCGTGGGATGATTCCCAAGATGAACTCCCTTCAGGAGAACCAATGTCAGAACCCGCTCAGACACCTATTCGAGGGAACTCGTGTTACGAGGCTGACCAGATTGAATTAGAGCAACCAATTAAGGATGATCTGATTTCTTCACTTAAGATCCCTGAGCTAGGGTACGAGGAAACGTATGCCTCCTTGGAACAGAAAGTGACAGATGATTTTGGGACATACATTAATATAAATCTTGATTTCTTTGATTCTGATGGTGAAGATTCAAGTTGCAAAGTCTCACACGAGTTTACAGAACATGATTTCTGTGAGACGATTGGGCCTGGGGAATCTAATAGATCATTTGATAGCCCAATAATTGAGGAAACTGATCTTATTGGGGCTCACATTATGTATCTAGAATCACATTTTCTGGAGGATTCAATTCAATGCCCTGATTATCAGTTACACCCTATTGAGATTATCGATGATTCTGTTTTTGAGATATTTAGACCCAAGTTAATTCTAATTTAGCCACATCATTTAGACTTGGAGATTTCAGATGGGGTGATTAATATGCAAGAGGTCCTAGAATTTGACATGCTGAATGAGGAGGATAGGAGCCGGGAAATTTTGATTTGGGAAGAAAGATCCGGAGGAAGTAGAAGACTGAGTTGAAGGGTTCCTATTAAGTTGAAACCATCAAAGCAGGACCCTTACGACACTTGTTCTGAGGATGTCGAACCCAAGCACACATTCAATGACTATCCTTTTGAGCTTGATTTCTCTGTAACCCAACATTTTGGTCTTGGGTTGCATCCTCATAAATCACAAACCCGACCCCGCTTGCATACAGATTTTAGGTTTTGGGTAATTTTTATCCAGAACCTGAGATATTCTCGATTATCAGGTATTGGTCTGCACCACAATCTGGTCCACATCCGTGGATATCTACTAGTAAGTCAGAGGTTTCTTATGTTTATTCTGATTCTGGCCTACACCTGTGAATTCTTTATTTCTCTTCATTGTATAGTGTGTCTAGCTGAAGGTACTAAATTCAGCATGTATATAGTTCTTTTTAGTTTTTATCTCGGAGCGGACCTGACATTCACGTAAATTCAGGTGCTTTCTACTCTATTTCACTCTATTTTATGTCTTTTTAATACAATGAGGACATTGCATTAGATAGGAATGGGGGGTGGATATTCATCTCTGAATTTATTCATCAGCTCCGTAGATTTATTTTTTTTTCTTTTATTAAAAAAAAATTGGAATCAGGAAAGAGAACTTGGGTTTAAGAAAATTTTCAATCTTAGGAAATATTACATTATGATCTGAACACAAAGGCCTTTCAGGTCCTTAGACTTAATCGGCTCGTGTATCCACTAAAATGTGGATTTGTTTTTGAAGTCCTCGCCAACCTAAATTCTATTTTAATTGGAGTAAATAAGTTTGGGTGATAAGTACACGACTTATCAACCCGCCCTCTGTTTGCACCTCAAAACACGCCTATAAGAACGCCTTCTTATGCTATTTTCTAGCATTAACTATGCATATTATAATCCTGTAGTTGCATTTGTAAAAACGCTTGCATGCATGCATTTAATTGAGAGGAGAAGAGAATGGAATAAATGGCTTGCATTTTTACATTTTTCTTCAAGTGTCTCTTTGCAAAAAGTCCCCTCTCCATATTTTATTTTCATCTTTCTTTCTTCTTCCCACGGCTTTTCTCTTCTTCCCGCGGCTGCGTCCTTCCCGCGGCTGCACTCTTCCCGCAGCTGCATGCAGCAGCCACGCAGCACCTCTTCCCATCACGTCTCCCTGCCAACGCCGCTCCCTACAGCTGCAACTAGCACGCCCTCTCCCTGCTGCAGCCAACATGCCCCTCTCCCCTCCTCTATAAGTAGCTGCAGCTTCATCCTCGTGCGAGAGGGAGGTAGCAGCTACTGAAAAAAACCCGCAGCCACCTTCCTCGCCCGTTCTCCCCTCCCATACGCCGGCCCTCCATCGAGGAGGCACCCGACGAGCAGGAGAACCCACTGTGGTGCTCACCACCACAGTGGGAACACCACCGCCCAGCTCTTCAACGAGCAGGTGGGCGTGGTGTTTTCTTTTCTCTTCGTTTTCATCTCCACGCCATTGCTGCCGCTTCAAGCTCCGAAGCTTGAAGCAGCAGCAGCAGCAGCTAAACCGCGGCGACAGCAGCAGCAGCAGCACCCCCCCCCGCCTCCTCCGCGACCTTCCCCGCAGGCGCGCAACCCTCCGCGCGCGTCTGCAGGCCCGTTCTCCGCCTCCGTCTCCGTTCTGTCCGCCTCGCAGTTGCACCCGTAGCCCGCCGCCGCGCGCACTGCAGCGGCCGGCTACAGCCTCACGCCGACCCCTGCCCCCCTCCGCGAACCTCCGCGACCACCTGCAGACCTCCTCCACGCTCGCTCATCCGCGCCATCGCCCGCTCGTCGACTTCGCGCAGGCCTGCAGAACCCTGCGCGAAGGCGCGCCCGCACCCGCCGTCTTCAGACGTCCGCCTCCGCCTTCAGACGACGCGGCGTCAGACGTCTGCCGCCTCCGGCAGACGTCTTAACTCGCGCGTCCGCGATCACTCCTTCGCCCGCTCTCTCTCTCCGCCGATCTCTCTCTCCGCGATCTCTGTCTCCCGCTCTCTCTCTCTCTCTCTCTCTCTCTTTTTTTTTTTCACTTACAGCAACACACACACACCCATTCACCGACACACACACACACACACTAATAGTAACTTATATACATACATATATATATATATATATATATATATATATATATATATACATATACATATATCTATATATATATACTTATATATACATAGTATATCTATATAGTTATGTATACATACATATAATATAATATATATATACATATACATATATAATATATATATATATATATATATATACACATACTCATATACATATATATATATATACATATCTATATACTTATACATATACACATATATATATACATATAGCTATATACATATATACATACATATATATATATACATATACACCTATATATATATATATATATATAATACATATATATCTATATATATCTATACATATATACTTATACATTTATATACATATAGATATATTTACTCATATACATACATATGTACATATATTTTCACGTTATTTACTATACGCTGTATCACGGGGATATCTGCACCAGTTGCTGATATTCCCTGATACACGCGTACAAAAAAGCGTGGTCCCATACATCATCCATCCTCCATCCACACTCCACGCGGCACATAGTCGTGTTGGTTGCGTCTCTCTAGACGTCAACTGACTCGACATAGTGCTACACTCCATCGTCACCTCCACCCCCATCCCTTTATATATATACTACATATAAATATATATCTATAGCTACTATATTTACTTTCTATCTGTTAGCTTCCTTCTTAGTAAAAAGATAAAAAAAGGTATAAAAGTGAAAAGATAATCTTTGATTTGCAGGTACCCCCGTCTTGCAAGTAGCAAGACGTGTTTTGAAACTCTGTTTTGGCTAAAAGCCAAGGACACAATTTTGAGGGTGTGCCTCAAGAACAAGGATTACCAGAAAAAAAACCTAAATAAGAAAATACCAAAAACAGAATAAACGAACGGAAGAGACGCGTTTTAAGGAAAACGTAGAAACTCGACTTGAACCCCACTTCCCTGAGTTCGACCCTGGGCCTAAAAGTGACAAGATAAAATCAATTAGGCCAGGTTAAAAATTTTGTAAAGAGATGGTTAGGTCTGAATTAGGTTAACCACTATACATATTTCAACGATAAAAACATCATATTAACAACCTATCCAGGCCGACTCATCATGACTTTTCTGGCGCCGCTGCCGGGGAGGTGCGCTTTCGAGTAAGTTTCTATCCAATTCCTTTAAATTTGTCTCTTCTCTCTTCACGGGTATTGTTGTTTTTTGGTGTGCAGGTGAACTTGGTGGAAGGAGAAGGAAAGCAGACGAAGTCGGGAACGAGAGCAGATCCAAGGCGGGAATGAGAGCGTGAAGACGCCGACATCGTATTGGAGCTCCGCACACATTGCCGAACAAGTAGGTTTTCTTTTCTCATCAAATTAGGGTTAACTTGCCACCACAATAAAAAAAAAAAAATTAAAAACTAAAAACTAGAAAAACTTCTTGGGATTTCTTGAGGGCAAGTGGATTAAAATTAACTTGATTGATTGGTTGTCTTCACTCCCACTGCCCCGGGATTTCCTGCCTTACTTCGCATAGCGAAAATCCGAGAATCTTCATTCTTAGATTTTTCGCCGTGGGAAGTATTCTTTGAGGCAAAGAAAAAGATTGCTTGTATCCCTCTTTTGCCTCACTTATCTTTAATTCAGGATCACATTTTTGGTGGGGAGACTTGGAATTGAGTTGATTCCAACCCCACCACGACTTTTCAAATTTGCCTGTGATTCGATCCTGAATACTTCAACCCCAAAAATTTTATTTTCTTTATCTCTTGGTTGAAGCCTTGTGTGTGGAAATCATTTCTGGTGATTGGGAGCGCTTGAATTGAAGTGCTTTGGCTCCCTGTCACATTGATATAAAACTGATTCGTGCATCCACACTTAGAAATCTCCATTTAGGGTAGCCCATTGCATTTTAGCATGCATTAACTAACTGATAATTGAAGAAGGGTTTCTTGGGTTTTAGAAGGAAAACCTGTATTTTTGCAAAAAACCCGGAGATTGGTTGAATTGGTAATTCAGCAAAACCCTAAAATTCATACTACTTAAGGCTGAACTCTAAAAACCATTCGCCAATAAAAACTTCAATTCGGGGAGATTTCCCCGTTGCATGCTTGTTCTTACACACTCTTAAAATCAATCACTTGGGCATTACCCGTAAACAACGCCCTTCACATTCCAAAAGCACTTGACCCTAAGCCTCTAATTAAAACTGGTAGTAACTTGACCCTTTTAAGGATTGGAGGTCTAACTACCTACGTGTAGCGGTTACGTGCTGGTGAGAGTTCCCGCGTGCTATCGGGTGTCTAAGACTGGGGCAAACGGCCTTTCAATCTGGCCCGGTGGTTCCGCGGTGCTCGCATTCGGTTCCGTAATTCGTGATAGTAGGTAACTTAGATCTTTAGGTCTAAGGGCACACTGTAGAGGTTAGGAACTTGACTGTATTGATTTGTAATCAAGTGTACCTTTGCGGCGTCATTTCTCTCATCCCTATTCCCTTCTCATCTCCCCAATTCTTCCTGCGGTAGTGCATGTTTGGGAGGAGGTCACAAAACCCTGAACTATTTGAATTGACTAATAAATCTAGAAACCAAGTCGAATCGTCCTCCTCCTCCACAAACATGGCTGCACGCCCACCCCCAAATCCCGAGGGAGGAAACCGCCCTCAGAACCCACCAGGTGGTGGAGCCTTAGATCCCATAACCCGCCTCCAAGCGCAAATGGAAATGTATAATGAGCAAATCGAAGCCATTCGGGAAACATTGGAGGAAATGCAGAACCCTCCCGAACGGGAGGAGCCTAGGTCTCTTAGCTCTTATCAGAATCCCGCTGCTACAGAGACCATAGGACAAATTCGGGTCCCCATGGGCGGGGACGACTTTGAATTAAAACCAAATATAATTGGCCTAATCAATTTTCACTTTCATGGTCTTGCAAGTGAAGACCCATTTCTCCACTTGGAAGACCTAACCCGACTTGCTGAAACTGTTAAACCAAGAAATGTCGGGTTATCTATAGTCCTCATGAAGATGTTCCCATTTTCATTACGGGATAAAGCGTCGCAATGGTTACGCACCCTTGGGAGAACCATCCACTCGTGGGAAGAGATGCGAACAGCGTTTCTCAAGAAGTTCTTCCCAATCGGGCGGACCAATGCGCTTTGCCATGCTATCACTTCATTTACGCAACAAAACGGCGAACAATTTCATGAGGCATGGGAGAGGTATAACGACCTCCTCAGGAAATGTCCGCACCACGGTCTGCCTAAGTGGCATATAGCCCAGATTTTCTACTATGGGCTAAATGAGACTTTGAAGCAGATTGCAGACGCTTCCTGCGGAGGGAACTTTATGAATAAAGACGAGAATGGAGCATTCGAGCTGTTTGAAAATATGAGTGAAAACTCGATGAACAATGCTTCCATTGTCGCCTTTAATCGTACCAGCCAGCCTCGAAATGTCCACGAAGTCGACATGGGACCCTCCCATTCATCCACTGATCTAAGCCTTATTGCACAAAAACTGGATGAAGTCTCCGTCGTGCACAAGAAGCTGGACGAGCTTCTGGCCAACCCCGCTCGATCTATGGCAAACACCACCTCTTCACCACTTCGTCGCAATCCAAGTTCTTCTAATACCAGGCTTATCCCAAGAAACCCCGTTAGACCTTCCTTACCGAGTGTCGCGCCAAGCGACTCGGTAAGTCATGTGGAACTGGCTTCTGCGAGCCAGTATTTCGACACGGAGGACCAAGCCTCCGTGGGCTCGGACGCATATCTACATACGGACGCGTCTACTGGCATAGAAGATGCTTGCGCCCTGGGGAACAACCCGTTCTCTACCACTTATAACCCGGGGTGGCGTAATCATCCGAACTTTGCATGGTCCAACAACCCGCAGCGCCAAAACCCCGCGGGTGGACCAATGCGACCGTCCGCACCCGTCATCCCAAGGGTCCAGTTTAATCCTATGGCAAATCCGCCATCAGGCCCTTGCGTACCACAAACTGAGCACGCATCAAGCCCTCTTGACAAATTGATGCGAATGATGACGGAAATGTCAAAGCGCCATGAAGAGAACATGACCTCTCTTCAGCACCAATTGGCGCAGCAGAATGCCGAGATCAGTCAACTACGCATGGCGACTCGATCTCAGGGCACTCTTCCCGCCCAACCTGTTCCAAACCCGCGAAATTTCGTGCCCCGTGGTTCTCAACCACAGGTACGACCTTCTCAGGGACAGGTTAATCAAGTTCTGCAAGCTCCGAGCATTCCACCGGGATTTCAGGCTAATCCTGCTGCAGCACCACACTCTTATATCCCCATTGCAAACCCTCCTCCACCGTATGATCCCACTGGACCCGCATCGTCCAATGCTATCACTACGAGGAGCGGTAAGCAAACCGTCGATCCGCCTCGACCTGATCCTGGCCCATCTTCTTCATCACCCTCTCATTCGGGATGCATACCGCATTCGCGAGAGGATGATGCACCAAAACTTGTGCCAGAATCAGTCCCATTCCCTGAGGCTCTACTAAGGGAGCCAAAAGGCAAAAAGAAAAATACGCAGGCCTTTGACAACCTACGTAATTTGTTCAGGGATGTAGAAATCAAGGTACCCCTGCTCGAGGCAATCGACCACATACCTACTGTCGCTCGATTTTTCAAAGACTACACAACACCCAGACGACAGTCAAAGAGGACTAAGAATCCGGTGGTTCTCTCGCCTCATGCGAGTTGTGCTATACTGTCAAACTTACCACCGAAGCAGAAAGATCCGGGCACACCACTGATTTCCTGTAGCATCCAAGGCTGCAGTTTTAACCGTGCCTTGCTTGATCTAGGATCTTCCATCAACCTCATACCGACCATCATGCTCAAAAAATTTTCCTTGGGAAATCTGAAACCCACCCCTGTCACGTTACAGTTGGCAGATCGTTCTGTCAAAATCCCGAAGGGTGTGGTGGAAGACGTGGTGGTTAGGGTCAACAGTCTCTGTTTTCCTGTTGACTTTCTTGTTTTAGATATGGAAGTTCCTAGTTCACTTTCTGATTGTCCGATCATCCTCGGTCGACCTTTCTTGGCCACAGCCCGCGCCCACATCGACTGCGAGTCGGGCTGTATTGAGATTGCCGTTGGATCTGAGAAGCTCAAGCTTAACATATTCAAGGCAGCCAAGAACTTTGATTGCGATTGCATTGAGGATGACACGTCTGACGAGGATATGGCCGTCAGCGCGTGTATCGGACTAGTTGGGACCTATTCGGACTGCTGCGGATTACCTATAAACACTGATAACTGCCTGACCAACGCATACTGTGACCTTCCCCAATCCCTCCCTTGTCCAGTACCTTCTCCTGGCCAGACTTCTGACGAGGTTTTCTCCGCTTCCCATACCTCGTGGTCTGAGTCATATCCGGGCTACTCACTGTCGGTCCATACTCATGAAGACCGAATTGCCCTTTCTTCCCCGCCAAATCAGGCGGATTTACAAATCCACACTGGGACCTTGAGCCCATATACTTCTCACTGGGGCTATTCATTTTTGGATCCATCTATCCAAGAAGCCCCTCTTCTTGGCCAATCTGAAGGCCAGTTTCTTCCTCCTAACTTGTTCTCCTACCCGTCTGGGACACTCTCGTCCCAAGAAATGCCAGATCCTTCCCCATCCACTCCCGAGCTAAAAGTGCTGCCTAATACACTCAAGTATGTTTTCCTGGGACCAAATGAAACGCTCCCTGTAATCATCAGTTCAAAATTAACCATGGAGCAGGAGTGCAAACTAACTAAGGTCCTCCTAGAACACAAGGCAGCTATTGGGTGGTCCTTATCAGACTTATCTGGTATTAGTCCCTCCTACTGCACTCATCGTATATATACGGAGGAGGAGGCTCGACCTTCTCGCGAGATGCAGCGACGTCTCAACCCTAACATGCGGGAGGTCGTTAAGAATGAAATCATTAAGTGGCTGGATGCGGGTATAATCTACCCGATCAGCGATAGCCCCTGGGTGAGTCCGATTCACGTTGTGCCCAAAAAGGCAGGACTCACCATCCGTGTCAATGACAGGGGCGAATCCATCCCTACACGCACTCCTACATCTTGGAGAGTGTGTGTAGATTATAGGAAACTCAATGCTGCAACCAAGAAAGATCACTTCCCGCTACCATTTATTGACCAAATCCTAGAGCGGTTAGCGGGAAATAAATTTTTCTGCTTCCTGGATGGATTCTCAGGATATAACCAGGTGGCAATAGACCCCCGAGACCAAGAGAAAACCACTTTTACTTGCCCTTTCGGCACCTTCACCTTTAGAAGGATGCCGTTCGGACTTTGTAACGCGCCAGCAACTTTCCAGAGATGCATGCTGGCGATATTTCATGACATGGTGGGTGACTTTCTCGAGGTCTTCATGGATGACTTTTCAGTCTTTGGACCATCTTTCGACGAATGTCTTGCCAACCTGACTCGCATCCTTAGGAGATGTATTGATGTAAACCTCGTGCTTTCCTGGGAAAAAAGTCATTTTATGGTGCACGAGGGAATTGTTCTTGGACATATCATCTCCGATAGGGGTATCGAGGTTGACAGAGCTAAGCTCGATATCATTGCTGATTTACCTGTGCCTGGTTCTGTCAAACAAATCCGCTCCTTCTTGGGACACGTCGGTTTCTATAGGAGATTCATCAAAGACTTCTCCAAAATTTCTCGACCCTTAACTCATCTCCTATCAACCGACGTGCCCTTCGACATGGGCCCTGACTGTATACAAGCATTCACGCAGCTGCGTAATGCTGTCACCAAGGCCCCTGTTCTCCAGCCGCCTGATTGGTCCCTCAACTTTGAACTTATGTGTGACGCTTCAGACCTCGCAGTCGGAGCCATCCTGGGACAAAGACGCGATAGACACCCCTTCGTGGTATACTACGCCAGTAAGACGTTGGACGAGGCCCAGCGTAATTATACTACCACTGAAAAGGAACTACTGGCAGTCGTCTTTGGGCTGGAAAAATTCCGTTCTTACCTTCTGGGCTCTCACGTTATTGTTTTCACTGATCACGCGGCCATTCGCCATCTCATGCACAAGAAGGATGCCAAGCCTAGACTGATTCGTTGGATCCTTCTGCTCCAGGAATTTGACATTGAGATTCGTGATAAGGTCGGAGCCCAGAATGTTGTGGCTGATCACCTTTCCAGACTGGACCCTGACCATATTGGACTTCCTCTGCCAATTAATGAAGTTTTTCCTGATGAGCACCTATTGGCAATAAATGTGGCAAGTGGACCATGGTATGCCGACATTGCCAATTACCTTGCTTCTGGATCTCTTCCACGTGGCTGGCCTAAAAACCAGCGCGAGCGTCTCATGGCAGAAGCAAAGTATTATTTCTGGGATAATCCACTTCTTTTTCGGATAGGTGCTGATCAAATCATCCGTCGCTGTATTCCTGACAGTGAGTTCCCCAGTGTGCTATCCTTCTGCCACGATCAGGCCTGTGGAGGCCATTTCTCTGGGAGGAAAACTGCAGCCAAGGTGTTGCAGTGCGGTTTCTTTTGGCCCTCCCTTCACCAGGACGCGCACACTTATGCCAAACATTGCACTAGGTGCCAGTCATTAGGGTCGATGGCACGTCGTGACATGATGCCCTTGCAACACATCCTAGCTGCGGAAATCTTCGACATCTGGGGAATTGACTTCATGGGTCCCTTTCCTCCATCCAACGGCTTCGAATTCATCCTCGTGGCCATCGACTATGTTTCAAAATGGATCGAGGCTATTCCCGCGCGCCGTGCTGACCATGTTATCTCCACCCGATTCGTCAAAGACCATATCTTTGCGCGTTTTGGGATCCCTCGGGCCATTATCTCGGATGGAGGAAGCCACTTTACCCATGCTTCTTTTCGGGCACTTCTGAGGAGGTACGGAGTCCACCATCGTATCGCATCCCCGTATCATCCTCAGACGAACGGCCAGGCGGAAGTGTCGAACCGGCAAATCAAGCAGATTCTCCAGAAAACGGTTCGGCCTGACCGTAAGGATTGGTCCGACAAGCTGACTGACGCACTTTGGGCGTATCGGACCGCCTTCAAGGCCCCCCTTGGTATGTCTCCATATAGAATCGTTTACGGGAAGCCTTGTCATTTACCTGTAGAGTTGGAGCACCGCGCTTATTGGGCGGTTCGCCAATGTAACCTCGACCCAGACTTGTGTGAACGAGAAAGGAAACTCCAACTCCAAGAGCTGGAAGAGCTCCGTCGTGAAGCCTATGATTCTGCTCTAACCTTTAAACAACGCACTAAGGCTTTTCACGACAGCCATGTTCGGCGGAAGGAATTTGAGCCATCTCAGCAAGTTTGGCTCTATAATGCCCGACTCAAATTCTTTCCTGGGAAATTAAAGTCCAAATGGACTGGTCCTTTTCTGGTCTCAAGACCATTCCCCAATGGGGCCGTCGAAATCGAAGATCCCAAATCTGGGCGTAAATTTACGGTCAACGGGCAGCGTTTGAAACCCTATCTGACTCATGAACCTGCCCCCGTTGGAGAAACCGTTGCCCTGCTGGAGGGTAACTAATTCTTTGCCTCATTCTGAGTCCAGCTGGGGACATTAAATTCAGCGCTTGTTGGGAGGCACCCTAACAGCACTCACCATCCACCATCACTTTTCACACCTCTATCGCAATCACTTCACTTTTCTCTTCACCACCCACCATCCACCCACCCTTCCACCCTGATCTATACTCTGAACCTCAGCTCTTGTTACCCGATCTTCCATCCTTCCTCTGCCTTTCCCTGCATGCATATGAGGACATAGCATTGTTTGGCATGGGGGGGTGGATAGGCATCCATAGGATCCGGGTATGTTATGGTATTATACAGTTCCCACCTATTTATAAATATGCAAAAAAAAAAAAAAAAAATAAAAATAAAAATAAAACAAAAAAAAAAAAAAAAAAAAAAAAGAAGAAAAGAAAAGAAAAAAAATATATATATATTATAATAAATGGTGTTTAATAATGATCTTGAAGCTGAAACAAAAAGGCAATAAGTGTTTATGGATATTCAACCTCTGTTTTGAAGACTTTCCAGGCCACAAAAGCTTGATTCGCTCAGGCTCGGCTTAATTCACTTAAAGCATTGACAAAATAGATCAAGATCTCTCCTAACAAAGGATGTATTCTTGTACCTGAGACACCAGTACAGGATCCGTTGGTTTGCTTTTTCTTGAGAGCTTAAGTAAACTTGGTTCACACTACACATATCAGGAAAGACCAGGTGAACATAAGATCCAACCCTAGTGTTCATTAGGGAAGGTGGAGTCCTTACCTGTGTGCGCAGGTAGACTTTTTATCCCAGGCTTTAGTCTTGTGTTTAGGAGCGACTCTTTCCACCAAAAAGAAACTCTCCCACCAAAAAAAAAAAAAAGATGTGTGTTTCAAAATGTGTTGTAAGAGATATACTGACACGTGTTTCAAAAAAAAAAAAAAAAAAAAAAAAAAAAAAATCAATCAGAAAAGAGATGTTTTAAAAGAGTCAGTATATCTCATAAATGTCTATATACTTTGTTTTTCGGTGAGTCACAAAAAAAAAAAAAAAAAAAAAAAAAAAAAAAAAAAAAATCAGAAAATGGGAGTTGAGTTTTCCGTCATCATCTTAAGGGTCAATTCGAAGACATGAGCTGAAACTGGGACCAACCTGTACTTAAAAATTCGTGAAACCCTGGGATTGAGTCTTAATGTTCATCTGGTCAGTCTTGATCCTTCACTATGCACAAACCATAATTTCTTGAGCTCTCGAGTACGGCAAAAACCTCCTGGGTCCTGGAAATCGTACTTAAGGTTTAAATATCAAGAGTCCTGGTTAGTTGAGAGATGATCTATGTCATGTGAGACTTAAAGTACTGGTAGTCTTCTTTACAATTGGTTCTCACAATATTCGATAATAAACACACCTATATCACCTCAGAAGAAAATTTTCAGCTTAAGATCATTTCTAAATACGATTTTGCTAGGGACTAGCAAAAGATAGGCATGGGGGTATATGTTTGCACCTCAAAACACGCCTATAAGAACGCCTTCTTATGCTATTTTCTAGCATTAACTATGCATATTATAATCCTGTAGTTGCATTTGTAAAAACGCTTGCATGCATGCATTTAATTGAGAGGAGAAGAGAATGGAATAAATGGCTTGCATTTTTACATTTTTCTTCAAGTGTCTCTTTGCAAAAAGTCCCCTCTCCATATTTTATTTTCATCTTTCTTTCTTCTTCCCACGGCTTTTCTCTTCTTCCCGCGGCTGCGTCCTTCCCGCGGCTGCACTCTTCCCGCAGCTGCATGCAGCAGCCACGCAGCACCTCTTCCCATCACGTCTCCCTGCCAACGCCGCTCCCTACAGCTGCAACTAGCACGCCCTCTCCCTGCTGCAGCCAACACGCCCCTCTCCCCTCCTCTATAAGTAGCTGCAGCTTCATCCTCGTGCGAGAGGGAGGTAGCAGCTACTGAAAAAAACCCGCAGCCACCTTCCTCGCCCGTTCTCCCCTCCCATACGCCGGCCCTCCATCGAGGAGGCACCCGACGAGCAGGAGAACCCACTGTGGTGCTCACCACCACAGTGGGAACACCACCGCCCAGCTCTTCAACGAGCAGGTGGGCGTGGTGTTTTCTTTTCTCTTCGTTTTCATCTCCACGCCATTGCTGCCGCTTCAAGCTCCGAAGCTTGAAGCAGCAGCAGCAGCAGCTAAACCGCGGCGACAGCAGCAGCAGCAGCACCCCCCCCCCCGCCTCCTCCGCGACCTTCCCCGCAGGCGCGCAACCCTCCGCGCGCGTCTGCAGGCCCGTTCTCCGCCTCCGTCTCCGTTCTGTCCGCCTCGCAGTTGCACCCGTAGCCCGCCGCCGCGCGCACTGCAGCGGCCGGCTACAGCCTCACGCCGACCCCTGCCCCCCTCCGCGAACCTCCGCGACCACCTGCAGACCTCCTCCACGCTCGCTCATCCGCGCCATCGCCCGCTCGTCGACTTCGCGCAGGCCTGCAGAACCCTGCGCGAAGGCGCGCCCGCACCCGCCGTCTTCAGACGTCCGCCTCCGCCTTCAGACGACGCGGCGTCAGACGTCTGCCGCCTCCGGCAGACGTCTTAACTCGCGCGTCCGCGATCACTCCTTCGCCCGCTCTCTCTCTCCGCCGATCTCTCTCTCCGCGATCTCTGTCTCCCGCTCTCTCTCTCTCTCTCTCTCTCTCTTTTTTTTTTTCACTTACAGCAACACACACACACCCATTCACCGACACACACACACACACACTAATAGTAACTTATATACATACATATATATATATATATATATATATATATATATATATATACATATACATATATCTATATATATATACTTATATATACATAGTATATCTATATAGTTATGTATACATACATATAATATAATATATATATACATATACATATATAATATATATATATATATATATATATATACACATACTCATATACATATATATATATATACATATCTATATACTTATACATATACACATATATATATACATATAGCTATATACATATATACATACATATATATATATACATATACACCTATATATATATATATATATATAATACATATATATCTATATATATCTATACATATATACTTATACATTTATATACATATAGATATATTTACTCATATACATACATATGTACATATATTTTCACGTTATTTACTATACGCTGTATCACGGGGATATCTGCACCAGTTGCTGATATTCCCTGATACACGCGTACAAAAAAGCGTGGTCCCATACATCATCCATCCTCCATCCACACTCCACGCGGCACATAGTCGTGTTGGTTGCGTCTCTCTAGACGTCAACTGACTCGACATAGTGCTACACTCCATCGTCACCTCCACCCCCATCCCTTTATATATATACTACATATAAATATATATCTATAGCTACTATATTTACTTTCTATCTGTTAGCTTCCTTCTTAGTAAAAAGATAAAAAAAGGTATAAAAGTGAAAAGATAATCTTTGATTTGCAGGTACCCCGTCTTGCAAGTAGCAAGACGTGTTTTGAAACTCTGTTTTGGCTAAAAGCCAAGGACACAATTTTGAGGGTGTGCCTCAAGAACAAGGATTACCAGAAAAAAAACCTAAATAAGAAAATACCAAAAACAGAATAAACGAACGGAAGAGACGCGTTTTAAGGAAAACGTAGAAACTCGACTTGAACCCCACTTCCCTGAGTTCGACCCTGGGCCTAAAAGTGACAAGATAAAATCAATTAGGCCAGGTTAAAAATTTTGTAAAGAGATGGTTAGGTCTGAATTAGGTTAACCACTATACATATTTCAACGATAAAAACATCATATTAACAACCTATCCAGGCCGACTCATCACCCTCTGATTTGAGGGAACTTTGAGTTTTTAGCATCTACAAGCTTTCTTCACACTGACTCGTTGTTCAGCGATTTTAACGGAAATTGGGTAAGTAATGAACCTTCTAGGGTGATATGGCTGGCAAGTTATCATGGGTAACAGCCCATAGGTAGGTTGTCCAGAGCCCAGTCACTGGACCTTTCTCTTTTTTCTGCCTTTAGGTAAATCTTAGACCAGGGAAGCCACCAAATTAAAAAAAAAAAGAAAGAAAGAAAAAATAAGCCACACTTCGCCACACGAGTATGGCTGGCAAGTTGTCGGTGGTAACAGCTCATTGACCGGTTGTCCAAAACCCAGCTCAATAAATGCACTGAAAATTCCCAAAGCACGTAGGAAGAAGTGGAGAAGTAGAATAAATCGGGGAGATATACACTGGATTCACCCTTGTGTTGACCCCGTAAAAATAAAAGTAGGGAGAAAGCTACCGGTTGTATAGATACACCTTTAGGCAAAATTCTCTTTTTAAGGTCACCTAGAGGCGTAGAAACCCAAAGTTTGTTTAACTGCCGATCGAGTCTATCACATTCACAATAAGATGCTTAGAACTTAGGGTTCTCATCAAATCTTTGATGAGTTGAATGGCCATAGAAAGCCACTCTTAAACCCTAAAACTTGAAAATCCAAAAAAATTAGAAAAGAAGAAAAAGAGAAAAAGAACTTTTTCTTTGAATAAGGCGAGGGTTTCAGGCGGTCTACATTTTGGCAGATACTCAAGCACTATTATGTCTTTGAAAGTTTAGATCCTATGTAAACATTTTCTTAATGATTGAAAATAACTCAAGCCCAAATAATCCAACATGATTCTTTCATAAATAGCATATAGTTTTTGCTAAGGACTAGCAAGAGATTGGCATGGGGGTATGATGTAAACATGTTTACACTACCTGAGATGTCTATTTATGAATGTTCTTAAGCATAGGATTGCATTACATACTATAAATATTGCATAACATGCATCATCTTGCATTTAGATTAGTTTGAATAAAATGGAGGTTAATTGTCTCCTTCTATGTTCATGGATAGGGCAAACTTTTGATCAGGGCCTCGGATCGAAGATCCAATTATACAGATGTGATCAGGTCGACGATTGGAGTTCAACGACTCCAAGATCGCCCTAATCAGACATCTGTAGCATCAGATAGAGATCGGGGAACCCTAGAAGATCAAGGGCCAAGATGGTGTGAATCTACACTTCAAATGACAAATCCAACTGCACGAATGGATTCGGATTGACGATTGTAGCCTAACGACGTGAAAATCGACTCAATCCGACAATTGTGGCACCATCTACATCATCCAGAAGATGGAGGACCAAGATGGCACTGATTGCGAAAATACGCGGTTTGTTAAAATACGTCGTTGTAACGCGTAAATCCGCTTTCGCTCTTAAATTTATAATCCTAGATAGGGAAGTATCTAGGGTCGTCCAAGGAGGCAATATGGTTGCAAAATTGATTCTCTTGCTAGGAATATAAATCTCAACTTTCTTTTTGGTATTTTTCAATATATCATTTTTTTTATTTTTTAAACTAAGGCAACATGCGAACTGATGGCGGGAAAAGTGTTTACACTTCGAATTAAAATACTACTTTTATGTGACAAGCAGATCCTCTCCCTAAGCTCACTCTAGGCAAGTGGAGGCCTAGAATAATTAGGGAGAGGGAGTGAAGAATGCTGAAAATAAGCTAATAGAAATGCAAACAAAAAAATTGCAAAGAAGGCAACTAGATAATTGATAAAGTGTTTTACAAAAGGCCTAGTAGAGGAAAGCTTGTACTACTAGAAAATTGCAAATAAGCAAATAAAACACAAATCCTCTAGATAGATGGTAAAGAAGAGGGCTTCTTGCTCCAAGGTTGGTGGCTCCCAAGCTTGAAAAGAATCCTTCAACTCCTTCCTTGCAGTACTCCGCCAAAGTGATGACCTCCAAGGCAAGCCCTAAGGGGGCGTGCCCTAAGTTTCTCTCCAAGGGTGGACGTCCACCCTAAGCTTTTCTCCTTTGCCTGGCCGTCCTCCTTGAAGTAGGAGAGTCCTCCTCCTTGGCGTGGCCCAAGTTGAAGAGAGTGGGGAGAAGAAGGCACCAAAAGGGCTGGTGATGTGCCCCTTTAATCTCCTTCTCTACTCCTTCTTCTTGGCCGTAGGTATAGGTGGTTTAGGTAGAAAATATACTAAGGGAGGATGCCTCCAAAGTGGTGGTAGGTGGTGGCCTTTTATAGAATAGGAGGGGGGCTATGGTGACCTTTGAAATGGATGGCTAGGATGGAAGGAGGGAGGTGGTTAAGGATCCAATGGCCAAGGGTGTTTGGCGCCACCTTAAGGGACACCTAAGGGGTGGTTATGTGTGTTGACACCCATTGATATTGGCGCCAAAATGGCTTCTAGAAGAGGGTCTAAGTTGGCACCAAGAAGGATTCTAGAAGGGGGGTTAGGTGGATGGCTAGGATGGCTTATGTGGGTAGGTGTAGGGTGGATTAAGGGGCTGAAAGTGGCGCCAATATAGAGGTGGTTAGGGGTGGTTTTTGGCGCCAACTTGAAGTGTCTTTTGGTGGAGATAATGGGGTGAAGGGATGGCTAGGAGGTGGTGCCAACTTGAGTAGGGTAGCTAGCTTAGGTAGGCTTGAGTTGGTGGAGCTAGCTAGGGTTGATTTTGGAGGTAATGAATGGCCAAGGAGCTGGTTGTTACCTAAGCTAAGCTAAGCTAAGATAAGCTAAGCTAGCTTAGCTAAAGGTGGAGTAGAGGAGAAGGTGTTGGAGCTAGGGTTTGGAGCAAGGAGCTGAGGAGAAGAAGTCTGGAGCTGGAGCTGGAGCTGGCTGCTGCTGAAGAGGCTGGCATGGGGCTACTCTAGCTGGCTTAGCTTGCTAGTTCTTTGCTAGCTACTAAGCCAAGCTAAAGTGAGCTAGCTTCTACCAAAATGAGCTGAGGTGAGCTAGGTCTGGTGCTTCCGGGGAGAATCAAGCTGGTTGAGGCAGCTAAGGTAGCTTAGCTCAACTGAGTTGAGCTAAGCTGAGTCCCCGGGAGCTGGACTTGAGCTTCCTGAGCTGAGATGAATTCTTCTTCAGCTGGATGGAGTTGAGTGGAGCTGAATGTAGCTGGATCTGAGCTGGGGTGAACTCCTGTCAACTCAGCTGAGCTAGCTAGAGCTCCCTGTGAACTAGTGGGAGCTGAGATGAGCTAGACTCAGCTAAGTTGAGCTGGATCTGAGCTGACTTGAGCTAGGGTGAGCTAGGATGAACTCTCTTGAGCTGCCATCCAGCTGAGATTAGCTGAATGGAGCTGGGATGAGCTAACCCTAGTTCAAGTAAGCTAGGTTCCAGCTGCGGTGAGCTAGATCAAGCTGAGGTGAGCTGGATCAAGCTGAGGTGAGCTAGATTAGGCTGAGTTCCAGCTAGTCTGGGCTTCTCCTTCACCATTTGCCTTCTTGAGTGCTAGGGTTTTAGGGATCTGTGCATCTGTACATCCCTAACACTCACAAAAACACATTAAAACGACAATAAAAAATGCAATGCATGCCTATCCTAATTTATGCCTAAATGCAGCCCAAAAACCCATTTGCGGAGTAAAATCCTAAGGGCTAAGTTAGTTTTAAAGCATAAAAATGATGATAAACTGGCGTTTATCACACTCCCATGCTTATCTTTTGCTAGTCTCTTAGCAAAACATTAATTTTTTTGGAAAACGGAATTTTTGGGAAATCTATTTTTTTTTTTTTTTTTTTTTGACTTTTGAGGAGAAAAAGAGATTAAGGGACCTTGGTAGATTAAAACACAGGAGATACGGGATTTGTTGAAGATAAACATCAGGATTTGTTTTTGGATCCAACCATTAGATAGAACAGGATCAATATATCCTCAGAAAATTCACAAATTAACCCCTTGTTAATTCAGATGACTTGAGATTTTTGTTTTTAGGATTTTTCTGACTCGTGAATCTGATTCGCAACTTGCAAATTCCTTTAAAACCTTGTGTCGGTGCTTGTGAAAAGCCAACCTTAATAAGGACGTGTTATTATTATTATTATTTTTTTTTTTTTTTTTTTTTTCTCCCCCATGCTTATTTTTAGCTTAGTCTTACAACAGATGTGTCGGTATCATCATTCCCATTACCATTCCTCGAGGGGGCTCTGGCGCCAGTACTTCGGGATAGCACTGTCCATGACACCACCCAGGAGCTCACAACCCCAAAACACAATGCGGTGAAAAGGGGCGCTCCAAGCAAACTCAAGCTCTTGCTCCGACGCTATAGGTAGAGCACCGTCCAAGACACTTGAGCTGCTGAAATGCGCTTTAATGCTCCGTCTAAAGATATGAAATATAGATATAGAGCAGCGCCGAGGCGGTAACATGTTGACATCGCGTCCTCAAAGAAGGTTTTTTCCTTCTTCTCGACGGTGGGAACTCAAACCAATGATCTGCTTCAGACTTTTACTAAATCCAAACAAGGGAGTTTTTTCAAATTTTTAGTTGTTGGCTTGTGTGTAAAAATTGACACAAGAAGTTTCTCAAGAATCGCAGGTTTTTGAATCAAAAACTAAGTCAAATACTTTCCATATTACAAAATAGGATCAAGTCACCTGAACTATCATGAGTTCAGGTGGAATTTTAGAGAAGGATATCTGATCTAGTCTAAAATAGACCCTGGAATTCTAATGATCAGATCCATATCCTTATCCTTAGTTTGTTAAGGATTAAATCCCATTGTACCAGAAGTGAATTTTTCGACCTTAGTCCTGATTTCAAAATTTTTCCTCAAAAAGTTTTCAACAATTTTTTTTTTTTTTTTTTTTTTTTTTTTTTTGGGTATGCAAACAGGAAATAAATTAAAGAAAATTGCATGTTTTTAGGTTTTAAACATCCTAAATCGATCGTAAAAATTTAAAAACACCCCCCCATGCTCAAGATATGCCATGTCCTCATGCATTAGGAGGAAAAAGGAATCACCTTAGTGAAGAACGGTCAGGTTTAGGATGAATAAAACCTGGAAAAAGAAGAAAAAAGGAAAGCAAGAAAATGATGGGTTACCTCCCATCCAGTGCTATCTTTTACGCCATTCAGCCGGGCGTGAAGGTATGCACAGAAGACGGAAAATCATGTAAATAATTGGACACTTGAATGCCCGCAAAAAAGGTGTCTTCGTCTAGATCCCTAGAAAATTGATTAGAAATAATATTGGGATCAAAGTGAGATGGAAATTGATAAGTGTGACCCGAGTCTGGCCATGGTTTTAATTCAGGTTGGGTGCCAAACTCGGGTGGGGTTGGTGGCAGGTCCGTAAGAAAGGGGTCGGGGAAGGAATGGTGAGTTAGTGTGGAAAAATTAGGTGCGTTAATAGTGGGTGGGTCAGGGGGGGTATCAGGAACAAATTTGGAGTCAAGACAAGTTTCCGGATCACAGATCTCGCCGACCACTGAGTTTGAATCAGAGTCCTCAAAAAATCTGTGGTCGGTAAGGGTATCTATTAACATTGTCTCCTCCACCATATTAGAAATTTCAGTATCTGAGTCCTCAAAGAAGTTATCATCATGGAATCTCCTGGAGGATTTAAAAATATCTAAGGTGATAGTTTGGCCTGCACAGTTGATATCCATTTTGCCTGTGTGGCAATTGATATTTGCCTTTGCAGTAGCCAAAAAGGGGCGTCCAAGGATTATCGGGGAGTCCAGTAATGATTCGGGTGCCTCAATGTCAAGAACCAGAAAGTCTGCAGGGAAGACACAATTCTGGACCTTGACTAATACATCCTCAACAATCCCACGAGGTTTGATTGTAGATCGGTCGGCTAATTGCAGGGTAACCTCGACGGGTTTTAATTCACCGATCTGAAATTCTTCGAATAAACTTGTGGGAATAATATTTACAGAGGCACCAAGATCAAGGAGGGCGCGATTAAATGTAGTGTCATCAATAATTACAGAAATTAAAGGCGCCCCCGGATCTTTCATCTTAGGAGGCAGCTTACTCTGTATGACAGAGCTTACTGTCTCTGAAAGATGCACCTATCCTAGATTTTTAGCCTGCCTTTTAGGAGTACAAATATCCTTTAAAAATTTAGCATAGGCAGGTATATATTTGATGGCATCTAGGAGAGGGATATTGATATGAACTTGCCCAAATAGCTCCATGAGTTCTTCTGTAGTGGGCTCAGATTTCTTTCTTTTGTTGGTGGTAGGGTAGAGAGCTTGTGGGAAAGGGATAGGAATCTTGTGTTGAGATTGTTGTTGTTCTTTTTCTTCCTGATGGGGAGGTGGGGAGTCAACTTGCACATGTATCTTACCAGGTTCGTTCGAAGGCTCGGGGTCAGTGGTGGTTTTCCCACTCCTCAAGGTAACTGCATGTGCAGTCGGATTATTATTTGGAGGAGGTGGGGGGGCCTGTGATTGCAGGAACCTGGGCGGCTGCTGAGGTGGATTAGGAGGAGGCTGATTTAGATAATGTGGATTTCTACCCATATAATGGTTCCCTTGGTGATTGGGATTGGGTATGGGTTGGGACGGAAGATGTCCTACAGGTCTTTGCGTGGGAGCAACCCCAATCTGATTGTTCAGATTTGTGATGTTGCGGGTTACTTCCGTCATTTTTGTTTGCATATCCTGCAGGGTCCGTAGCATCTGGGCATTGATATCTTGTTGGGATGGCCCAGGATGGAAATTTGGATTCGACCCATACCCATTAAAATGATATGGTTGGGAGGAAACTTGATTATTCCAGGAGTAATTCGGGTAATTTTTCCAATTAGAAGAATTTTTAAAGGGCTCCTGGATGGCAGAAATATTTTCGGTGGGGTTAAGATCTGGATAATTGAAATTCCCCAGTGAATCATGGGCAACCTCAGAATAATCAGCAGGAGTGGTGTTGAGATTGTGCAAATTTTCTCTTCGTGGAAAGTTAGGTTGGGTTAGATGTGGGTGTGGAGCTTGAGTTAAAGTGGCTAGTCTTTCCTCAATTTTCTTTTGATTAATATGCATCTGGTCGAGTTTTTGAGCAATCAATTGAAGATCGTCTTGGGTGACAGGGATAGATTGAGTGCCTATTTCATGAACACCGAACTGCGGGTTTTGGGTTCTGCAAAATGTGTTCATGGAAGCTTGATTAAATGAGTTTTCACTCATTTCTTCGAACAGGTCATAGGCACTTTCTGCATCTTTATTTAAAAAGTTGCCGCCACACGAGGCATCGACAAACTGTCGGATTTGATCATCTAATCCATGATAGAAGATTTGCACGAGCTGCCATAAAGGAATCTCGTGGTGCGGGCAACTTCTTAAAAGGTCTTGAAATCTTTCCCAAGAATCATGGAAAGTTTCACCAGATTTTTGGTGAAAGGTCGTAATAGATCTTCGTAAGGAATTGGTACGACCTATGGGAAAGAATTTCTTGAGGAAGGCACTCTTGAGTTGAGGCCATGTTGTAATGGGTCGGCCAATGGTCCTGAACCAATAAGCGGCCTTATCTTTAAGAGATAATGGAAAAAGCCGCATCAGCCATATGTCTTCTTGCACATTTCGGGAACGGGTTGTCTGTGCAAGAAGAGTTAGTTCTTCAAGGTGGCTGAAAGGGTCTTCCCTAGGAAGGCCATGAAAGTGTTTAATCAGGTTCAGGACGGCTGGCTTGATCTCAAAGTCCCCCTCAGGTATGACCACCCCTGGTCGTTCCTCATAATAAGATGGATCATAGAAATCTTTTAGAGGAACAACAGGCTGCTGACGGGGTGGTGGGTTTGGCCTTGGATTGGCTAGGTTTTGGATGTTCCTAGTCAATGTTTGTTGATTGGAATTTAATTTATTAATTTGATCGGCCATCAATTTTAAAAGATCAGGTAGGGGGTCTTGATGTTGTGTGTGGGGCAACTCAAGATTGGGGAGCTCCAAGTGTGGAAAGTTACTGGTGGTTGGGTTTTGGGTGGAAGGGTTAGAATTAGGGTTAGAGGTGGGGTTAGAGGTAGACGTGGAAGGGTCAGTGGACCTATTTTGTTGTGTTTCCATTTTTTCAGGAGAAGACAGAAAAAGTGGTCTTTTTACGTGGGGGGCGAAATCAAATGGTCCTTCCAAGTGCGGATTTTGAGACCGTCGCCCGTGCATAAAATGGAAGAACGGGGAGGGGAGGAGAAGAGAAAGAGATGAGAGAAAGTGTGCAATTCAAACAAACAAAAACTAGACCTAACTTGATTGTGACTCCCTAATAATAACCTAAGACTTGGTCTATATAGGAAATAAGTAGTCAATAGTGAATACCCGTTCTATCAACAAATCTAGCCAGGTTGCTTAAGGGGAGGTTTGGGCCCAAACGTTTCCCAGGGAAAACCCCAGGTGCTTGTACAAACCCGCGCCTGGTCGTTTGACACGGCCCCTCAGCCTGAACACCAGATACAGATGACAGAATTGGTACTAACTAAAGAAAACTTAAAACCTAAATAGCAAGCCTAAGTTGATAAAGCCTTAGGGGTCAAGTTGCTACAAATTTTAATTAGGTCTAGGATTCTACAGTGCACACGGAATGTGGAGGGCGTTTATTGGGTTGTTGCCCTGTTATTTGATTTTTTTGTGTGTGTGCAGGAATTGGAGAGTGGCTCCAATGAAAATCAAGTTGTCACACAATTTTTTTTTTTTTTTTGTATTTTTGTCTTTTAGGATTTGATTTAATTGAATGTATTTTAGGGTTTCTTTAGTTAAGTTTTCAAACAAGTTTGAAAGTTCACAATCAAAGGAAAGACCAGTTGTATGTGTGATTGTATATTTCCTTTTAATTGAGTCTCTAAAGAGAAAGAAGAAACCCTAAGCCAATTATCCCTAAGACAGAAATTTAACTACCAATGAATTATTTTTAGCTTTCAGAATTAAGTAGTGGTCCAAACAAGTCAAACAACACCACTACTTTGAATAAAATCAAACAAGGATTCCAGAAAAGATTTTTGTAAGATTTTAGGAATTTGTTTGATAATAGTTTTGAATTTTTAATTGTACTGGTGTCAAAGTCCAGAAATAATATCCGTGGGAATTATAGATTTTTCAGTATTACCACCAACCTCAGAAAATTTTTATTATTTTATATGATATGTAAAATTTCACAGGGATTCCAACAAGATAAATTTCACAAAAATTGGATGAGTATAAAAATTCTGAAAATTCGCGGACAGCAGCAAAACAGGAAGATTAGAGGGTGTGACCCCTCTGTAATCCACGAATTTTTAAAAATTAAATACAAATCCAATTGATCTGAAATTTGGAACAGATGTTCCAAACTTAATTGGGAATCACTCTATGAAATTTTATGATTTTAGGAGGCCTGTGGTGTTAGGAATCAATTTTTCAAGTCTGGACAGAACTCTAGACCCGAAAAACAGAACACCAATACTTGCAATGGAATGGTGCTAAAGAAGCATACAAGCAAACAATGGATTTTAAAATGCACCACTTCACTTAATTTAAGTGTTTATGGTCCTGAAAGCCAAGTTTAATATATTTTTGGTAGTTTTAATTATTTATGTGACCAGAAAGAGGAACCAACCTGAATTTTCGCGGGAAGAAAAGGATCATTAAGCTCTCGCTTCCAGATTCCCGCTTTCCCGCTGTAGTTCCTGCACACACAAAAGAAAGAAAGAGAAGGGGATGAGATCCACTTCAAGCAAGAGAAAATGAGTTAATGCAAAGCCGTGCCTCCCCGGCAACGGCGCCAAAAAGTGATTGCGAAAATACGCGGTTTGTTAAAATACGTCGTTGTAACGCGTAAATCCGCTTTCGCTCTTAAATTTATAATCCTAGATAGGGAAGTATCTAGGGTCGTCCAAGGAGGCAATATGGTTGCAAAATTGATTCTCTTGCTAGGAATATAAATCTCAACTTTCTTTTTGGTATTTTTCAATATATCATTTTTTTTATTTTTTAAACTAAGGCAACATGCGAACTGATGGCGGGAAAAGTGTTTACACTTCGAATTAAAATACTACTTTTATGTGACAAGCAGATCCTCTCCCTAAGCTCACTCTAGGCAAGTGGAGGCCTAGAATAATTAGGGAGAGGGAGTGAAGAATGCTGAAAATAAGCTAATAGAAATGCAAACAAAAAAATTGCAAAGAAGGCAACTAGATAATTGATAAAGTGTTTTACAAAAGGCCTAGTAGAGGAAAGCTTGTACTACTAGAAAATTGCAAATAAGAAAATAAAACACAAATCCTCTAGATAGATGGTAAAGAAGAGGGCTTCTTGCTCCAAGGTTGGTGGCTCCCAAGCTTGAAAAGAATCCTTCAACTCCTTCCTTGCAGTACTCCGCCAAAGTGATGACCTCCAAGGCAAGCCCTAAGGGGGCGTGCCCTAAGTTTCTCTCCAAGGGTGGACGTCCACCCTAAGCTTTTCTCCTTTGCCTGGCCGTCCTCCTTGAAGTGGGAGAGTCCTCCTCCTTGGCGTGGCCCAAGTTGAAGAGAGTGGGGAGAAGAAGGCACCAAAAGGGCTGGTGATGTGCCCCTTTAATCTCCTTCTCTACTCCTTCTTCTTGGCCGTAGGTATAGGTGGTTTAGGTAGAAAATATACTAAGGGAGGATGCCTCCAAAGTGGTGGTAGGTGGTGGCCTTTTATAGAATAGGAGGGGGGCTATGGTGACCTTTGAAATGGATGGCTAGGATGGAAGGAGGGAGGTGGTTAAGGATCCAATGGCCAAGGGTGTTTGGTGCCACCTTAAGGGACACCTAAGGGGTGGTTATGTGTGTTGACACCCCTTGATATTGGCGCCAAAATGGCTTCTAGAAGAGGGTCTAAGTTGGCGCCAAGAAGGATTCTAGAAGGGGGGTTAGGTGGATGGCTAGGATGGCTTATGTGGGTAGGTGTAGGGTGGATTAAGGGGCTGAAAGTGGCGCCAATATAGAGGTGGTTAGGGGTGGTTTTTGGCGCCAACTTGAAGTGTCTTTTGGTGGAGATAATGGGGTGAAGGGATGGCTAGGAGGTGGTGCCAACTTGAGTAGGGTAGCTAGCTTAGGTAGGCTTGAGTTGGTGGAGCTAGCTAGGGTTGATTTTGGAGGTAATGAATGGCCAAGGAGCTGGTTGTTACCTAAGCTAAGCTAAGCTAAGATAAGCTAAGCTAGCTTAGCTAAAGGTGGAGTAGAGGAGAAGGTGTTGGAGCTAGGGTTTGGAGCAAGGAGCTGAGGAGAAGAAGTCTGGAGCTGGAGCTGGAGCTGGCTGCTGCTGAAGAGGCTGGCATGGGGCTACTCTAGCTGGCTTAGCTTGCTAGTTCTTTGCTAGCTACTAAGCCAAGCTAAAGTGAGCTAGCTTCTACCAAAATGAGCTGAGGTGAGCTAGGTCTGGTGCTTCCGGGGAGAATCAAGCTGGTTGAGGCAGCTAAGGTAGCTTAGCTCAACTGAGTTGAGCTAAGCTGAGTCCCCGGGAGCTGGACTTGAGCTTCCTGAGCTGAGATGAATTCTTCTTCAGCTGGATGGAGTTGAGTGGAGCTGAATGTAGCTGGATCTGAGCTGGGGTGAACTCCTGTCAACTCAGCTGAGCTAGCTAGAGCTCCCTGTGAACTAGTGGGAGCTGAGATGAGCTAGACTCAGCTAAGTTGAGCTGGATCTGAGCTGACTTGAGCTAGGGTGAGCTAGGATGAACTCTCTTGAGCTGCCATCCAGCTGAGATTAGCTGAATGGAGCTGGGATGAGCTAACCCTAGTTCAAGTAAGCTAGGTTCCAGCTGCGGTGAGCTAGATCAAGCTGAGGTGAGCTGGATCAAGCTGAGGTGAGCTGGATTAGGCTGAGTTCCAGCTAGTCTGGGCTTCTCCTTCACCATTTGCCTTCTTGAGTGCTAGGGTTTTAGGGATCTGTGCATCTGTACATCCCTAACACTCACAAAAACACATTAAAACGACAATAAAAAATGCAATGCATGCCTATCCTAATTTATGCCTAAATGCAGCCCAAAAACCCATTTGCGGAGTAAAATCCTAAGAGCTAAGTTAGTTTTAAAGCATAAAAATGATGATAAACTGGCGTTTATCAGGCACCAAGTGGCACCATCTCAACCACCCAACAGACTGCCCTCAACTTTTGAAGATGCTAGCTCCCACGAATCTCCACCGTTGGATCAAGATCCAACGGCTGAGATTGAGCTCAACCGACACGCCCACCCTCTGAGCCACACCTGAAGAAGTCGCCTTGACCGTTGGATCTTGGTACAACGGTCCTGATAGCATGTTCAGAAGAATAGCCGCTCACCCATCCACGCATGCAACGTAGTCCATAAGGTGCTTGGTGGCCTTCAGGCGCAGGTTCGAATCCGCATGCACAGGCGAGTGGGCACGTGCGACCGTACGATGAGAATTGAGTGACTGCGGGGGCTCCATAGAGCCCATGTGCTATTGCACGCCGACGCCTCACGTGAGATCAGACGCGGGCGGGCGCACGCTGAGGAGCAGGCAGAGGCATGAGATAAGCCGTCCGATTGTAAGAATCGGAGATCGTGGAGTGCATGTTACACGTGACGAGGTGAGTGGCCACGCGGGCAGCGCCCCACTACGCCCTTGATGGGGCATTAGCAACGGTTTTATCCATCACTAAAGATCCCTGATTTAATATTTTTGAAATTAGAATGACCAAATTACCCTCACTCCTTGCAACTATAAAAGGAGACCCCCTCCACAAGAAATTCTCATCCCTTCCTTCTCTTCTCTCCCTCTCCAAAGCTCAAGAGAATCTTGTCCCACACTCAGGATGCTTCTCGCGAGATAAAGCCAATTTTTTCATACCCTTTAGGAAGCGGATCCCATGACGACGATGACGTACTGCCCCATTCTCATTCCTCCTCTTCATTCTCCTTCGTCCTGCTCCGTCCTCCTTCATCCAGGCATCGTCCAGTCTAGCTCATCCTCCAAGCGACCATCAAGGAGGATATCTCTCTCCCCATTCTTTTTACTACTTTCTAGAATAGATTTACTACTTTCTAGTGTAATCATTTTCAACTTTCTAGTCGTAATGTTAAGTGTAATGAACAATCCTTCTGATAATGAATTCCATGTTCATTCTACACCTCTTTTTGGTTTTTGTTTGTAATATTCTCTCTCTCTCTCTCATTCTCTCTCTCCCTCTTCTATTTATTGTAAATAGTTAGATAGTTTCTACTCAATTATTCTGCTTCGTGACAAATAAAACAAACACGTGTTTTTAAATCAAATGTCCGCCTCCCTGAGTTTGACCCGGAATTTTCATTCCGGTATAAATTTTATTTGTTGAACATGAGTTCTTCACTTTCATACTACAACGACAGGTTTTTCAAAACCAAACACGTTAGCGTAGCAACCTGAGAGTTCAACAATGGACCTGCTACCTATAGTATGTGGCAGTAGGTGAGGAGATCGATGAGAGGAGGTCGCTGGAGCAGACTTGGAGCCAGCCGATGGCTGAGAAGAAGAGGGATTTGTGGGAATAAAACTCGCTAAGGATCTTGGCCTGGTGAGGGGAACCCTTTTATAGAGCTTCAAGCAAGCTCCCAAGCTTAGAAATAATCTTGAGAAGCTTGGATTTTTAGGAGGGAGATCCTTGAAATCCAAGGATTTGCACGAGCAACATGGAGGGCTTTGGAGTTGGTCGTGCGTGTTTCACGTGTTTAGAAATCAAGGTTACAAGTAACCTGTCGTCGTAGTTGCAAAACACGTCGATCAAATAAAATTTATACCGAAACTCCAAGGGAGTCCCAAGTCTAACACAGGGAGACAACGTTTACTTTATGTGAAAACCGCGCTTTGTTTCCTTTCTTTTTGGTATTTTAGGGTTTTGATATTTTTTGTATTTTTGGAATAAAAGAAATCAAGCAAACGTATCACAAGATAGAGATCTGAACAAATCTGATATATATCACTTCTATTGTCAATTACAATGAACTACAAAAGCATAAAAAGAGAGGGAGGTGAGAGGAAATCTCCCGAATTGGCTGTTCGGCGAGACGACGATGCCTGGTGGAAGCTCAAACGAAAGAGGTGAGGAGTGGTACAACAGAGTTGAGATGTTGGAGGATGTCAGGTTGAGGAAAGCTTTGGCATAGCTTCGGAATGGAGGTGAGAAGACAGAGTTGATCTGCTACTGGAATGGAGGTGAGAGGACAACTCCAAGGTGACCTATGTAGGGAGACGGGAAGTTGGAGGAGTATTTGGTGGGGTAGAGTTTCGTTACACTAATAGGCACCTTGGGAGCTTGAGAACAAGCTCTAATTGAGCATTGGTAGGCTTGTTAGAGCTTAGGAGTAGGTGGACTAGAGTAGGAAGAAATGGCTTGGAAGGGAGGGGGTGAAGGTCCTTTTATAGTGGTGGAGAAGAGGCAAAAATCGGTATGGGACCATTAGTGACATCCAGGCCGTCGCTGGAAACGTCGTTGTAGGCAGCTCAAGCCAGCTAGTGCCCACACCTTGGTCTTTGCTGGCATGCAATGAATTACTGACGGCTATAAGCATTGTTGTAAGTCTAGCTCATGCATCGCTGTAGTCCACCGCACGCTACGCTGGCCCAGATGTAAACACATTTACACTACTTAAAATGTCTATTTATGCATGTTCTTAAGCATAGGATTGCATTTCATGATATAAATATTGCATTACATGCATCATCTTGCATTTAGAGTAGTTTGAATAAAATGGAGGTTAATTGTCTCCTTTTATGTGCTTGGACAGGGCAAATATTTTATCGGGGCCTCGGATCAAAGATCCAACCGTATGGATATGATCAGGGCGACGATTGGAGTTCAACGACTCCAAGATCGCCCTAATCAGGAATCCGTAGCATCAGATAGAGACCGGGGAACCCTAGAAGATCAAGGGCCACGATGGTATAAATCCACACTTCAGATGACAAATCCAACCACACGGATGAATTCAGATCGACGATCGCAGCCAAACGACACAAAAATAGAGTCAATCCGACATCCGTGGCACCATCTACTACTTCCAGAAGATGGACGGCCAAGATGGCGCCACGTGGTGCCATCACAGCCGCCAAAACGGCCGCTGGCATTTTGTGAGGGCCCCCGCCCGATCGCTCTCCACCGTCAGATGGAGATCCAACGGCTGTGGCCGCTCGGCGCTTAAAACGTGCGCTCGACCATCCGCACCCCGCAGCGCAGCGGTCGAGCGCGCTTACGCGAGCGCGGGGTGCGGGTTCGAGCCGCGGCGAGTGGATTGGAAACGCGGGTTATTGAGGCGCGTGGAGCGTCGGATGGAGATCGTGCGGTCGCGGGCGCCCGATAGCGCCGATGCGAGATTGGATGCCCCGCGTAACGCGTGATCGCACGCGCAGGCGGGCAGGTAGCAGGGGGCGCGGACACATTTTAAGCCGTCCGATCTCGAGATCGGACGGCTGAGACTTCGCGGACGTGCGTAGGCGTTACGCACGCGGGCAGCCGAGCGGGCGCGCGTGGGCGCGGCGGCGACGGCCACGTTGGGGCTTTAGTGACGGATTTATCTGTCACTAAAGACCCCTTATTTATTATTTTGAAGATGTAATGTCTATTTTGGCCCCACTCCTTGCAACTATAAAAGGAGACCCCCTCCATATGAAATTTTCATCCCTTCTTTCTCTTCTCTACCCCTCCAAAGCTCAAGAGAAGCTTGTCCCACACCCGGGATGCTTCTTGCGAGATAAAGTCCAATTTTCGTTCCCCTTCGGAAGTGGATCCCGCGATGACGACGGCGTGCTGCTTCATTCCCATTCTTCTGCTTCGTCCTCCTTCGTCCCGCTTCGTTCTCCTTCGTCCAGGCGTCGTCTCGTTCGGCTCGTCCTCCAAGCAACCGTCGAGGAGGATTTCTCTCTCCCTATTCTTTTTACCGCTTTGTAGTATAGATTTACTGCCTTCTAGATTAAGCTACTCATCCTCCAAGCAATCGTCGAGGAGGACATTTCTCTCTCCATTCTTTTAATGCTTTCTAGATTAAATTTATCGCTTTCTAGAGTAATTGTTTTATGCTTTCTAGTTGTAATGAACAATCTCTTCAATGGAAAAATTCCTTGTTTATTCTACATCTCATTTTGATTTCTCTGTGTAATATTCTCTTTCTCTCTTACTCTCTCTCTCTTCTATTTATTGTAAATAATTAGATGGTTCTAAATTTAATTATTCTGTAACAAATAAAAAGAAACGCGTAGTTTTTAAATCAAACGTCTGCCTCCTTGTGTTCGGCCCAGAATTTTAATTTCGGTATAAATTTTATTTGTTGAACACGAATTCTTCGCATTCGAACTACAACGACAGGTTTTCCAAAACCAAACATGTTAGCGTAGGTTCGTAATCGTTCAACATGGTGCCATCTCAGTTGCCCAAACGGCCTCCAGCACCGCCACACCTTTTCTTCATCAATCAGCGAGTCGATTCTCCGCCGTTGGATCAAGATCCGACGGCTGTGGATGTGGCTGGCTAATTCATCTGCACGACCATTTCGAAGGCATAGCGCAGCGGTGATGCAGCCGCGGGCGAAGCAAACGTCACGGGATCGAGTCACGCGAACCTTAAATTGGATGCAAGCAACTAGGTGCATGGAGAGTCAGATGGAGATCGGACGACCGTGCGTGCCCGATAGCGCCGACGCGCGATTGAACGCGAGGCGCGGATGCGCAATCTGATGCGCCAGGCGGGCCGGCTGCAGTAGGTGAAGCGCGATCTAAGCTGTCCGATCTCGCGATCGGACGGCTAAGAACGAGCGGATGTGCGTAGGCGTTGTGCGTGAGAGTAGGCGATCAGGCGCACGCGAGCAGCCCACGACGCCCACGAAGGAGGCTTTAGCGACGGTTTTATCTGTCACTAAAGACCCCTTATTTATTATTTTGAAGTTGTAAAGTCCATTTTGCCCCCACTCCTTGCAACTATAAAAGGAGACCCCCTCCATACGAAATTTTCATCCCTTCCTTCTCCTCTCTACCCCTCCAAAGCTCAAGAGAAGCTTGTCCCACACCCGGGATGCTTCTCGCGAGACAAAGTCCAATTTTCGTTCCCCTTCGGAAGTGGATCCCACGATGATGACGGCGTGCTGCTTCATTCCCGTTCTTCTGCTTTGTCCTGCTTCGTTCTCCTTCGTCCAGGCGTCGTCCCGTCTGGCTCGTCCTCCAAGCAGCCGTCGAGGAGGATTTCTCTCTCCCTATTCTTTTTACTGCTTTCTAATATAGATTTACTACTTTCTAGTGTAGTTTTGTTCATCCTCCAAGTAATCGTCGAGGAGGACATTTCTCCCTCCATTCTTTTATTGCTTTCTAGAGTATATTTATCGCTTTCTAGAGTAATTATTTTATGCTTTGTAGTTGTAAGAGTGAAATGAACAATCTCCTTAATGAAAAATTCCTTGTTTATTCTACATCTCATTTTGATTTCTCTGTGTAATATTCTCTTTCTTTCTTACTCTCTCTCTCTTCTATTTATTGTAAATAATTAGATAGTTTTAAATTGAATTATTCTGTGACAAATAAAAAGAAACGCATAGTTTTTAAATCAAACGTCCACCTCCCTGTGTTCGACCCGGAATTTTCATTTCGGTATAAATTTTATTTGCTGAACACGAATTCTTCACTTTCGAACTACAACGACAGGTTTTCCAAAACCGAACATGTTAGCGTAGCGATTCGTAAACGATCAACACTTGTCTCAGAAAGGAAAGCTGAGAAAAGAAGAGCAGTTGCACAATAGCCACACCAAGGAATAGGTAACTTTCATTAGCCCGCTCTCTTAATCCCCTCAAAGTCTGAAAAGGAAAAAAGAAGAATCAACCTAGGGCTACCTGTTTCATACTTAGTAATTCATCAAAGTAGCCTGATTTTCATTTCAACACATCTTGAACTGCACATCCAACTAAGGTAACTAGGGCTAAAACTTTCTTGATTGAGCCCTAGATACCAATTTTTGAGGCAACTAAATTGGACCAGCTAGAGCCAACCTAAGGATTGCAAAGCTAGGGTTTTTAGAGACACATCTTTTCTTAAACAAAGAAAAAAGTTTTTCCAAAAAGAGGTGCGCCTAAACCTTGTTTGAAAAGATCTATACAAGAGAAACCCTAAGCAAATCAGGCTTTTAAATCCATTGAACCCTAAAAGAAAGGACCTAAAAGCTCTCAAAGGAACAAGAGGTGAAGTTGATCCTTTGGGTCAACCAACCTTAAAATTAGGTCACTTTTTCACTCAAAAGACCTAAAAGTTCAAGTGGAACCCTAAGCACCTTGATATTAAAGTAAAAAAGGTAGACTTAAGAGGTCAAGGTCCCCATTCTGGTCTACCTGGAATCTTAGTGACAAGAGAGGTCAGGTGGGGGAAACCCTATAACTCGTCGGGACATGCTACCATGTAGGGGTCTTTGCGGGACTCTCCCTCTCTGGCTGCCCAGGTACTTCTCAAGTGGATGACCTTTCTGACTAAGGGGTATCATCCGCCCCGAACCTCTATAGTCACCCAACAATTTTTGGGTGTCTCGATTGGGTCCAGCACCTTCTAATCTCATCACATCCTTCGGTGCATGTTCGGTAGGAGATCCTTAAGACCATCCTTAAGACCTCCTTTAGAAATTCACTCTCATCGAGGCCAAGCCTCGACGCCCTTGTTTGTGCAGCAACCTCACCACATAAATCTTTCATCCGATTTAGAACCAAGTTCTCCTTCTTCTCCCATCATGGCACAACCCATTGAAGAAGAGAACAACCTTAAGCACCAACTTCAATGCCTGAATGATCTCTTCCAAAACTTTGTAAACCCACCGCAGCGACCAATGATGTGAGATCACTATAATCCTGATGCGGTGGCGATCGAGCCTCGAGTCCGAATCCCGATTGGAGGTCCTAATTTTGAACTTAAGCCCAACATGATTCATGCCATACCAAAGTTTCATGGGCTTATCTCCGAGGATCCATTCCAACACATTAAACAACTCAAGCATCTATCCCAGACCTTCAGGTCAGATCCACAAAATTAGGATATCCTACTCATGAAAATGCTTTCTTTCTCCCTCCTTGATAAGGTCGCCCATTGGTATCAAACTCAGACACGTCCAATCAACACATGGGAGGAACTTCAGTCTGAATTCTTGAAAAAGTTCTTTCCCGTTAGCCGGACGAATGCCTTGCACCACCAGATCACCCATTTCACTCAACAAACGGGAGAACCTCTTCATGAAGCATGGGACCGATTCTTAGATCTCATGCAAAAGTGCCCCCATCATGAAGTTCCTAAGTGGGAACAAGTCCAGTCTTTTTACCAGGGACTCCATGAAGGCATTCGATTATTCGTCAATGCAATGTGCAGAGGAAACATCATGGGTCAACATGAGGACACAGTGTGGGAGATTCTCGAAAACATGTGCGAGAACTCCATCAATAATGACTCCATGGGCTTATTCGACAGGACGAATGTCCGCGCATCGACGAATTTGAGAGGGGCACATGAGACGCAGGACCTGTCCACATCCATCGACTTGGAACTGATGGCTAGTTGGATGTACAAGGTTTCTATCATAGAGAAGAAGGTGGACGAGCTAACTCAGCATCTGCAGCGAGCCACCTCTGCGCAGAACTCTTTTGAACGACCACCTCTGGCGAGGGAAACTATGCAAAACATTTACCACCAATCTTCTCATGGTATGGACCCGTATCCACCCCCATTTGACTCTCGGATCGGAATGACCTCCGATCCATTCTACTCGACTTGGGGAAACTCTGAACCCTTATATTTTGACTTTCCTGAAATTTCTCAGACTTGCGAGGACCTCAATGCCATCCAAAGTGACCCATTGTCCAATACCTACAACCCTGGATGGAGAAATCATCCCAACTTTCAGTGGACGGGAAATTCTCAGACTCAAAGACCACCGTATCAGCCCTGTCCACAAGCCCCTCGTCCATATCAGCCGCCTCAGCCTCGGCCCAATCCCACCTATCAAACCGGGCCAAATCAAAATCAAATGACTCTTATCCTTCAAGCACTGGCTGACATTCAAAAGACTAATGCAGCAATGCAAAAATAGGACAAGGACGAGATCATAGAGGTTCGCAATCAACTGGCCCAGATGGCAAATTCCCGCCAACCTGGCACCCTTCCTTCGCAACCTCTGCCAAACCCAAATAACGTGCTGACGGTGAGGCACGTTATGAACCCAAATTTAGGCCACACACATTTGATTTACCAGGCCCTTGCTGCTCCATCACCATATGGGATGGAAGCTTTGACATCTTATGTGGGATTTCAGTAGCAGCCACCCCTCTTACCAAACCCAAACCAAAACCAGGCTGGATTAAACTCTGTAACGACATGTAGTGGTAAAGCAACCCAAGACCCACATTATCCGAACCACCCCAAGCCTTGTATTAGACAAAACCCTAGGATAGTTATCCAGGATACCCCTGTCCCAGATCAAGAACCTGGACCTTTCTAGAGGAACCAACTAGGATTCCATTTCCTGAGGCCTTGACCAATGGAAAAAGGATAACCAAACCCGTGGCCCCCGAGGAGGATCTGGTCGAGCTCTTTGAACAGGTCCAGATAAACATCCCCTTGATGGATGCAATTCACCACGTACCAGCTTATGCAAGATTCCTGAAAGGCATATGTACACCTAAACGTAAGCCGCGAACCAAGAATGGGAATCCGATCGTATTGTCAGAGCAAGCTAGCTCCGTCATCTTGAGTAAACTCCCATCCAAGGCTAAAGACCCAGGAACCCCCCTGATTTCTTGTAAAAGTGGTGAAACCCAATTTGACAGAGCCTTACTAGATCTAGGTGCCTCCATAAATCAAATACCTACATCCCTCCTTGACCACCTTGAAGAGTCTGAACTTAAACCGACTAAGGTGACGTTGCAGTTAGCCAATCGATCCATCAAGTCACCTAAAGGAATACTCGAGGATGTCATTGTTAGGGTACGGGATTTCTACTTCCCGGTGGACTTCATAGTTCTGGACATGGACGCACCTGAGAACCCAAGGGACACACCAATCATATTAGGGAGACCCTTTTTGGCCACTGCTAGGGCCAACATAAACTGCAAAGAGGGCCAAATAGAATTAAAATTTAGGACTCAAACTTTGAAGATTGACATCTTTAAGGCCCAACAAGGGATTAATTGCGGGGTTATAGAGGAAATATGTGAGATCAAAGCCGTGGTTGATGAATCGCATACAGAGGACAACCTGATTATCCCTGATCAACTACTAGAAGATCAAAACCCGTAAACAGAGGAGTGTGAATATGATCTAGACACACCCATAACTCCGACCCTTGTTTCTGATACAAACCCTGAACCACCCACTGCTGCTGACAATCCCGTCATGTAACTCAGGCCCCTTCCCGAGCATCTAAAGTACGTCTTTTTGGGTTCCAATCAGACGTTTCCTATGATTTTCATCTCCTGACTCACACCTGATCAGGAATTAAGTTTGATTTTTGTTCTCCAGCAACACCGTTGAGCCATTGGATGGACTCTCGATAACTTAACTGCCATAAGCCCTTCGTATTGCACACATCGAATCTACAAAGAAGAGGGCTCACGACCTTCAAGAGAAATGCAGAGACGTTTAAACCCTAACCTGCAAGAGGTCGTGAAAAAGGAGATCATAAAGTGGTTAGATGCAGGGATCATCTACCCAATCTCCGACAGTCATTGGGTGAGTCTAATATAGGTGGTGCCTAAAAAGGCTGGACTCACCATCATCACAACTGAAATCAGAGAGGTCATTCCTACTCGAATAGCTAACTTGTGGAGACTCTGCATTGATTACAGAAGATTAAATTCCTCCATGAAGAAGGACCATTTCCCACTACCATTTATTTATCAGATCCTCAAGAAACTAGCAGGAAATAGGTTCTTCTGCTTTCTTGACGGGTACTCCGGTTACAACCAGGTGGTAATCCACCCAAAAGACCATGGAAAGACCACATTCACCTACCCCTTCGGGATGTACACGTTTCAAAGGATGCCTTTCGGTCTCTACAATGCACTCGCAACCTTTCAGCGGTGCATGCTTGCCATATTCTTAGATATGGTAGGTGATTATCTAGAAGTCTTCATGGATGACTTTTCAATTTTTGGAGCATCATTTCACGATTGCCTCCAACACTTGGTCCAAATACTCAGGAGATGCATCGATGTGAATTTGGTTCTTTCCTAGGAAAAGAGCCATTTCATGGTGCTTGAGGGAATTGTCTAGGGACATCAAATCTCAAAGAAAGGCATCCAAGTCGATCAAGCTAAGGTTAACCTGATTTCCAAGCTCCCTATGCCCAGTTCGATTAAGGGCATCCAATCTTTTTTGAGGCACGTCGATTTTTACCATCGATTTATCCCAGATTTTTCAAAAATTGTGCGCCCTCTGACCACTCTTCTCTCCAAGGATGTGCCTTTCGAAATTTCCAAGGAATGCACTTAAGCATTTGAGATCCTTCGTGATCGAGTCACCCAAGCCCCGATCCTACAGTCCCCTGATTGGTCTCAACCTTTTGAGATCATGTGCGATGCATCTGACTTCACTGTAGGAGCAGTTTTGGGCCAGAAAATTGACGGGAAACCCGTGGTCATTTACTACGCTAGCAAAACACTAGATGAGGCTCAGTGTAACTACATGGTTATTGAGAAAGAGCTGCTAGCTGTAGTATTTGCCCTAGAAAAATTCTGATCATACCTTCTGGGTTCCCGTGTTATCATATACTCAGATCACATAGCTATGAGGCATCTCCTTGCAAAGAAGGATGCGAAACCTCGATTAATCCGATGGATCTTGCTTTTGCAAGAATTTGACCTCGAGATTCATGACAAAGCGAGAAAGAAAAATGTGGTAGCTAATCACTTGTCCTGCCTTCCTTCTGAAATAATTAACCCTTCTGGACCCATCACAGAACACTTTCCTGATGAGCAGCTTCTGACTATCAATACAGGCCTTCCATGGTTTGCAGATATAGTGAATTACCTGGCATCACATCAGATCCCATCCGATTGGCCAAAGGCCAAGAAGGCAAATTGTGTTCCGATGACAAGTATTACTTATGGAAAGACCTGTATCTATTCCGCATTGGTGTTGATCAGATAATTCGACGGTGTGTCACGGAAGTAGAAATCAAAGACATACTATCCTTTTGCCATGACCAGACATGCGGTGGACATTTCTCAGGACACAAAACCGCATCAAAAGTCTTCCAATGTGGTTTTTACTAGCCAACAATTTTCAAGGATGCATACGATCACTGTAAGGCATGTACCCGTTGCCAGACCTTGGGCAACATGAGCCATCGATACATGATGCCTCTACAGGCGATCCTGGTATGCGAAATTTTTGACATCTGGGGGATCGATTTCATGGGACCCTTGCCTATCTCGGATGGCTTCGAATACATCTTACTCGCCGTTGACTACGTGTCCAAGTGGATAGAAGCCATTCCAGCCCAAACCAATAATCATAAGGTTGTTATCAAATTCATTCATCAAAACATCTTCTCAAGGTTCGGGATTCCACGAGCAATAATTTCTTACGGAGGGACCCATTTTACAAATGCTCAGTTCAAGTCACTGATGACCAAATACGGGGCGTCGCATCGAATCTCTACTCCCTACCACCCCCAAACTAATGGTCTAACTGAACTATCAAACTGAGAGATCAAGAAAATCCTTCAGGTTACTGTTCGACCTGACAGAAAATATTGGTCTTCTCGACTTCCGAAAGCATTGTGGGCCTATAAGACCGCCCACAAGACCCAATTAGGTATGTCTCCCTTCCGACTGGTGTACGGGAAGGCATGTCACCTCCCCGTCGAATTGGAGCATAAATCCTATTGGGCAGTACGGAATTGTAATTTAGATCTTTCTAAGGCTGGAACCCACAGAAGGCTTTAAATAAGCAAGATCGATGAATTACGCCATGACGCGTATGAGAACTCACGAGTTTACAAAGAACGGGTTAAAGCTTTTCATGACAAACACATTTCTAGAAAGATCTTTCAACCTGGTCAAAATGTTTTACTCTTTGATACCCGACTCAAATTAATCCTAGGAAAGCCACAATCTAAGTGGATCGGACCCTACCTAGTCCGACAAATCTTTGGAAATTGAGCCATTGAAATCAGCCCAATCAGCCACGATTTCGAACCCTTTGTTGTGAACGGTTAGAGACTCAAACCGTTCAATGACATGACCGATACAAATTTGGCTGAGTCATTCTATGCCCTCCATTCTCTTTGAGCTCATTGCGCCCAGCCGATGGCATAAAACTCAGTGCTTAACGGGAGGCAACCTGTCATTCTTTGAAAAATCCGAAACCTTTTCTGACATTTCTACGCAGAATTCAAATTGCACTGTAGGGTTCATCCATTAGAACAACCGACTCCACCTCAGGTACCCTTACCCGAGATTAGAAATCATTCGCAATAGTCACTTCAACCCATTCGTCCACCCAACACCTGTCCTAATGCATGAGCTAAGCTGAAATCGAACCCACCTAATTTACAATGGGGACATTGCAAATCTTAGGCATGGGGGGGTATGAAAGTGTAAAATGTCAGGAAAATTCATATCAAGAAAAGGTTTCAATAAAAAAAAAAAGAAATAAGGAGGGAGAAACAATTTGGGTCATACAAAATGAGACGAGGAAAAGAGCAAAATGCCAAAAAAGGAGCACAAAATGAAAAAGAAAAAAAGATAGTCATTAGTAAAAGATTAAGGGATTAATTGAAGTTCTAGACCAGATCAAGAAAAGAGAAAAATAAAAGAAAAGTGCTAAGTAGACATAAAAAGAGATTAGCAGGAACGTTGATCTTTGGCCTCTTGGGCTAGATTCTTTAGCTTAAAAATTCACGTATCTGCTAAAATCTGGATAATCCTCAAGAGGTTGGGGAAAATGCGAAGCTTAAGTATTAAGTCTAAGGCTTAGGAAGTATTCAGCCTCATTAACTGACTTTCGATTTGCGGGATTCGGTAACTTAAGCACCCCAATTCACACACAATTGAATTCAGTGTGCATAAATATCAAAATCATGCAAAAAGAGTTTCAATGTTCTCAAAAAAGTCACCTAGATTAGGAGCGACCGATCAACATAAGTTGATTTGGACGAGTTCCCAGTGCGGAGAGGCAGGAAATTCCCCTCGAAGATGCGTAACAACATATCATCTCCTCGGTGCTTGTCTCTTAGGGTATTTAAATATCCTACTGGGGGCATGTAAGTACTCTACTTGTTCAGATATCATGGGCAGCATTATCGCGAAATGTCGATCGCCAGGGTCTGAATTCAGCCATGGAACGCCATGGGCGGGATTATCTTGAAATCTCGAAAGTCAGGGTTCTGGGTGTTGCCATGGGCGGTGCTATCTCGAAGCATCGATAGCTAGGGACCCTTGAGGATTGATGATAAGGACGAGGAATCTGATACAGACCATGTTGAGAAGCCAATCCGAAGTTATAAATAAAAAGAAAAGAGAGAGAAAACTCTCTAAACAAATAAACCTTCTGTCTCTCTTACAAAAATGCACTGTAAACTGAACCTAGGCTAAAAATGTCTCAAGCACGGGTGCTTTAACTGCGGAGTCCAACAAACCCTAGGATAGTTTCTGCAGGCCTTAAAAACCTTTGCGGAAGACTGAGGCTAAAGCGGGTTACGTCCATATTTTGGTTGGTAGTTGAGTACCTCTAGGACTATTGTCGTCATTCTAACCTAATCACAAAAGAAAAAGAAAAGCACTTATCATAACTGATGACAGACACTCAGGGTCTAGAATAGAAGTTAAAACCTTGAAATTTTGCTAAGGGACTAGCAAAATCCAGGCATGGGGGTACGATGAGAGCCTTATCATGAGCCCTAGTTAGCTCATTTTGACCCAAGAAAGAAAATAAAAGCTCCTACATAACCTTGAGAACGGCTTAATTAAAGGAATAAGTGTTCTGAGAAGAAAACATGAAATAAAGGGTAAAACTACAATTTTACCATTGCAGTACATAAACGAGATTTCTTAGAGGCAGAACATAGGTCAAATGATCTGAATAAGATAAAAAGTGGGTTGATTCAATCAGAAATGGGTTCATGTGCAATCCAGGAATTAAATGACGTCATGTAACCCTAAAACAGACCTGCTTAATTCAACAAGATTCTGGTCAGGATAAAAATCAATTAAACCCTCTAAAATTCATGGAAAAATATCCTCTAGGGTTTATAACATTCAATTTGGCATTTGGAACCTAGTTTGACCTAGATTGGGGTCCTAGCTCATCAATTGACCTAATTTGGGTTTTTATGAAAAATATGCAGTCAAACGTGGTCAAACCTAAAACCCAACTTCACCATTGGATTCCTTAGGTCCAAATTAGGTTTTTACCAAAATTTGAACCTAAGGGGAGGTCATCTTGACCTACTTTGCAAATTAGTACACCCAATTACATTTTGGCCCCTATCTTTTGAAAACCATTACACAAAACCCCCTAACTTCCTCGCTACTCTTACAAATAGGTCCCTCCACCATTAATGGAGAGGAATCCTTCTCCAGCGAGGAAGGAAGGGGGAATACTCCCTGATCACTCAGAGATCTCCTCCCAGATTTGGAAGGGAGATTCTCTGAGGAATCCCCTTCCATCTGAGTCCATTCACAATCTTTGATTTTTATTCAATCTCTCATGTGAACGCACGAGAGATTTGGAATCCCAACTACCTTCCTTCTCTGACGAGATGTCGGTGGCAGAAGGCTTGCCCTCCATGAACCAGAAGCTCGGCCAGCACTTATAAAAGGACCCCCGACCCTCTGCGAATCTCTGAGACTTGTTTTGGCCGAAGAATCTTCCAAATTTCATCTCCCCTCTCTTCGGCCAAGTAGCTAGCAAGCTCTGGTGATTCTTCCTCCCCCCTCTCGTCACTCTACTGCCATACCTGCAGCAGTGTTCACTCTGCCTCGTCTTCCAGCGTCACGTCGCACCAAGCGCACGCCTTCCTATCCTCCTCCTCGTCGCCGTTATCTCCCTCAGGGCTGTCTTCTCCGACGACAGCACAAACGAGTCGTCCATCTCCGCTGCCCCCCTTCACTCCCAACAATCCAGATAAACTCCCCATCTTCCACTCTTTCATTTTCCTCAATTTCTTTCACACAACACCCCTCGACCGTCACTGTCCACCGCCATCGTCCTCATCTCCGGCCACCCTCCGGCGAGATGCTCCTGTCACTACGCAACCCCACACATCTCGCCACCCACCTCATAACATCCGCCACACTCCACTGAACACCTTCCAATCATTCACAAATTGCCTACACCACCATAACTACCCCCCAACCTAACTCATCCGTCCGACCACAGAGCGACCTAGGCATGCACACCTAGGCCACCCCGTGGCCTACCACCTACCGCCTCACCTTTGCCGTGACACGATGAAGGTCCTCCTGTGGTTTGATAGAGTTGCAAGCTTCATTTTGTGTTGAGTAGGGTTTGAGCTCCAACTGCCATTAGTGGTGACTCGAGGAGGTTACAAGCACTCTCCAGGTTGAAGGACTTCAGGATTCCAGGTCCTGCAGGTGAGGGGAGGTTTCGCGAAGTCAGCTGTTCCAACAAGTGGCGTCGCGAGACCTACAGCTGCTGCAATTTGAGGAATGGTCTGTTGCGGGCTCGTGAGAAAAAGCGGTGGAACATTAATCCCACCTCGGTAAGCAGTGACCTCGTTGAGTAGTTTAAAGTGATTTTGTGTTATCTTCTGGTTGCCTCCAATACACTGGGGTGAGGTCCCTCCTCACATATACACGCACCTCGTCCGTGACTTCATCCCGCGAACTTGGTGACCCGACTCGACTACCCCCCTGAGCACTCCTCACGCACCACACCCACGTCGGTTCGCCTGGACCCGGGCGCACGATCCGATCCGATAACCCGGCTCTGGGAGAGCGTACCGAAGAGAAATTCAGAGAGAGAGATGCACAGGAAGGGTAGGGGAATAGGTTTTGTTGCGTGGTGCTTGCAGAGGATGCTAAGGAAGAAGCAACAAGGGAAGGAAGCATGGACTTAGCTACTACAAGCGAAGAAGGAAAAGAAGAAGAAGGACTCCTTGTAGCAGAGGTGCGGCAGACCAAGAGAAAGAAGAAGAGATAGATCAAGGGGCAGACAAAGAAGCAAGAAAGCAAAGGAAGAAGAGGAAGAAAAAGAAGAAGGCAACTTAAGAAGAGGCAAAGCTAGGGCTTAGCCTCAAGAAGAGAATCAAGAAGAGAAGGAAAAAGAAGAATAACAGAAGTGGCTAAGGAAGAAAAAGAAAAGGAGGCTAGCAAAAGAGAAGAATCTAGGAAATAACTTTAAGACGTCAGATGAAATATCAGACGTCCATTCTTTTTGAGCAATTTCTTTCCATATCGTTATCATGTAACTTCTATTGAACTAGTCATTTCTTTTTATTTAAAAGTTATGTTCTCAAGTTTTGGAATACTCAAATTTCTCCCTGTGTTCGACCTCGGATACTTTGGTTTTCGAGTTATAAATTTTTATTTATTTTCGCGGAAAGTTCATCTATATTACAATGAGATATCTGTTAAAACACGATCTAACTGCGTGAACAACGGCCAAGAAGGAAAACTTGCGTTACAATGCCAAGTATTACCTTTGCGAAGACCCATATCTATTCCGCATTGGTACTGATCAAATTATTTGACTATGTGTCATGGAAGCGGAAATCAAAGGCATACTCTCCTTTTGCCAAGACCAGGCATGCAGTGGACATTTTTTAGGGCACAAAACCATATCAAAAGTCCTCCAGTGTGGCTTTTACTGGCCCATAATTTTCAAGGATGCATACAATCACTGTAAGTCATGTACCCATTGCCAGACATTGGGCAACATGAGCCATCGAGACAATGCCTTTACAGCCGATCCTGGTATGCGAGATTTTTAACATTTGGGGGATTGATTTTGTGGGACACTTCCCTATCTCGGATGGCTTTGAATACATCTTACTAGCTGTTGACTATGTGTCCAAGTGGATCGAAGCCATTCCGACCTGAACCAATGATCACAAAGTTGTTATCAAATTCATTCATCAAAACATCTTCTCAAGGTTCGGGATTCCACGGGCAATAATTTTCAATGGAGGGACCCATTTCACTAATGACCAAATACGGGGTGTTGCACCAAATCTCTACTCCTCACGACCCCCAAACTAATGGTCTAGCTAAGCTATCAAATCAGGAGATCAAGAAAATCCTCCAGGTTACTATTCGACTTGATAGGAAGGATTGGTCATCCCGGCTTCTGGAAGCATTGTGGGCTTATAGGACCGCCCACAAGACCCAATTAGGTATGTCTCCCTTCCGACTAGTGTACGGGAAGGCATGTCACCTCCCCGTCGAATTGGAGCATAAAGCCTATTGGGTAGTATGAAATTGCAACTTAGAACTTTCTAAGGCTGGAACCCACAGAAAGCTTCAAATAATCGAGATCATTGAATTACGCCACGATGCATATGAGAACTCGTGAATTTACAAAGAGCGGGATAAAGCCTTTCACGACAAGCACATTTCTAGAAGGATCTTTCATCCTGGTCAAAAGGTTCTACTCTTTGATGCTCGACTCAAATTATTCCTAGGGAAGCTACGATCTAGGTGAATCGGACCCTACCTAGTCCGACAAATCTTTGGAAATAGAGCCGTTGAGATCAGTCCACTCAGCCACAATTCCGAATCCTTCGTCGTGAACGGTCAGAGACTAAAATCGTTCATTGACATGACCAATACAGATTTAGGTGAGACATCCTTTATCCTCCATTCTCCTTGAGCTCATTGCACCCAACCGATGGCGTAACACTCAACGCTTAATGGGAGGTAACCCATCATTCTTTGAAAACCCAAAACCTTTTCTGACATTTCTATGCTGAATTCATATTGCACTTTAGGGTTCATCCATTAGAACAGCCAACTCCACCTTAGGTACCCATACCCGAGTATAAAAATCATTCGCAATAGTCACCTCGACCTGTTTGCCCACCTAACACCTATCCTAATGAATGAACTAAGTTGAATTCGAACCCACCTAATTTACAATGGGGACATTGCAAATCGTAGGCATGGGGGGGTATGAAAGTGCAAAATGTCATGAAAACTCATATCAAGAAAAATTTCAACAAAAAATTCACATATCACAAAAAAATTGAAAAATCTTAAAAAAGAACAAAAAAATTGAGGGGGGAGAGAAAATTTTTGGGCTATACAAAACATGAGGAAAAAGAGCAAAATGCCAAAAAGGAGCACAAAATAGAAAAATTGAAATAGTCATTAGTAAAAGATTAAGGGATTAGCTGAAGTTCTAGACCACATCAAGAAAAAATGTGAAAAAGAAAAGTGCTAAGGAAACACAAAAAGAGACTAGTAGGAACGCTGACGTTAGGCCTTTTGGGCTAGACTCCTAGGCTTAAAAATTCAAGTATCCGCTAAGATCTAGATAATCTCCAAGAAGTTGGGGAAAATGCGAAGCTTAAGTATTAGGTCTAAGGCTTAGGGAGTATTCAGCCTCGTTAACTGAACTTCAGTTTGTGGGACTCGATAACCTAAGCACCCCAACCCACACACAGTCTGGTTTAGTGTGCATAACTATCAAAATCACGGAAAAGCATTTAATGTTCTGAAAAAAAAAGTTGCCTAGATTAGGAGCAGCTGATCAACACAAGTTGATTTGGACGAGTTCCCAATGCGGAGAGGTGAGCAATTCCCCTCGAAGATGCATAACAACATATCGTCTCCTCGGTGCTTGTCTCTTAGGATATTTAAATATCCTACTAGGGGCATGTAAGCACTCTGCTGGTTCAGATACCATGGGCGGATATCACGTAATGTCGATTGCCAGGGTCTGGATTCAGCCGTGGAATGCCACAGGCAGGATTATCTCGAAATCTCGAAAGCCAGAGTTCAGGGGGTTGCCATGAGCAGTGTTATCACGAAGCATCAATTGCCAGGGACCTTTGAGGATTGATGATGGGGATGAGGAATCCGATACAGACCGTGTTTAGAAGCCAATCCAAAGCTAGAAATAAAAGGAAAAGAGAGAAAAAGCTCTCCTAACAAATAAATCCTCTGTCTCTCTCATACAAAAATGCACTGCAAACTGAACCTAGGCTAAAAATGTCTCAAGCATGGGTGCTTTAACAGCGGAGTCCAACGAATCATAGGATATTTCCTACGAGCTTTAAAAACCTTTGCAAAGGAATGAGGCTAAGTAGGTCAGGTCTGGATTTTGGTTGGTACTTGAGTAGCTCTAGGCCTATTGTCAGCATTCTAACCTAATCAAAAGAAAAAGAAAAGCACTTATCATAACTGGTGATAGAAACTCAAGGTCTAGAATAGAAGTTAAAACCTTGAAATTTTGCTAAGGGACTAGCAAAGCTAGGCATGGGGGTATGATGAGAGCCTCATCATGAGCCCTAATTAGCTCATTTTGACCTAAGAAAGAGAATAAGAGCTCCTACATAACCTGGAGAAGAACCTAATTCAAGGAATTAATGTTCTAAGGAGAAAACATGAAACAAAGGTTAAAACTATAATTTTATCATTGCAATGCATAAATGAGATTTCTTAGAGGCAAAACATAGGTCAAATGGTTTGAATAAGATAAAAAGTTGGGTGGTTCAGTAAAAAATGGGTCATTGAGCAGTATGGGAATTAAATGACATCTTGTAATTCGAAAATAGACTCGCTTAATTCAACAAGGTTCTGGTCGAGATAAAAATCAAGTAAACCCTCTAAAATTCAATAAAAAATATCCCCTAGGGTTTAGAACCTTCAATTTGGCCTTTGGAACCTATTTTGACGTAGATAGGGGTCCTAGCTTAGTATTTGACCTAATTTGGGTTTTTTGTGAAAAATGTCCAGTCAAACATGGTCAAAGATAAAATCCGACTTCACCATTGGATTCCATTGGTCCAAATTAGGTTTGCAACAAAATTTGGGCTTAAGGGAAGGTCACCTTGAACTACTTTTCAAAATAGTCCACCTAATTACATTATGGCCCCTATCTTTTGAAAATCCTTGCATAGACCCACCTAACTTCCTCGCCACCATTACATTAATGTCCCTCCGCCATTATAGCGGAGGAATCCCACTCTGGTGAGGATTTGAGGAAGATATCTCCCTGAATCGTCAGAGATCTCCCCCCAGATTTGGAAGGGAGACTCTCTGAGGATTTCTCCATCATCTGAACAGGATCTCCAGATCAAATTTACACCAAATCTCTCATGTGAAGACTTGAGAGATTTGGGTGTCTTGAGCACCTTCCATATTCGGCAAGACCTTTACACTTGAAGGCTTGCCTTCCAAGCAAAAAGGTTTGGCCAGCAGCTATAAAAGGACTCCCGATCCTTGCCACATCTTCTAAGCTTGATTTGGTTGCAGATACCCCTCAATTTCCTCCTTCCTCATCTTTGGTCAACCACCTGCATGCTCTGGCAATCTCTCTTCCCTCCTCTCGTCGCTCTGGCACCATACTTGTGGTAGAGTTATCTTTGTCTCGCTCTTCCATGTTGCATCGTACCTACATGTGCCTCTCTGACCTCCTCCTCATCGCCGTCATCCTCACCTCAGGGCTTTCTTCCCCGACGACGGCACATACACGTCACTCGTCTCCTATGCCTCCCCTTCGTCCAACTACCCTCACTAAGGTTCTCTCTTTCCACTCTCTATCTTCCCCTATTTAATTTCATAAAACACCCTCGACAACCACTGTCCACCTTCGTCTCCCACATCTCCGGCTGACCACCGATGAGGTGAATCCGTCACTCCCCCAATCCACATGCCTCGCCACTGACATCATCACCTTCGCCATCACTCACTGATCATCCTCCGCCCCTTCACCAACCACCACACATGGTCTACTCTTCCACCGAACACATGCATCTTCACGGCCACAGTCTGATCTAGGCACGCATGCCTAGGCCATTTGACGCCACGCCAACCCTCGCCTGACCTTTGCCGTGACACAGCGAAGCTTCCCACATTTTTTGACAGGGCCATAAGGCCGTGTGCGTATGTTTCAAGTTCACTCTTCCGCTGCCATTAGCGATGAAGCAAAGGAGCTTGCGAGGTTGCTCCAAGCTCTAGCGCACCAGGCTCCTAGGTTTAGAAGACACGGGTTGGTCTTGTGCACGCACACCCCCAGGTGATTAGTGCAGCAAAGCTCCCAGCCACTCCAATTGCGTGGACTTTCCTCCTGTAGGTGCAAGCAGAAGTGGATGGGACTTTTAGTCCCACCTTGTGAACTCAAGAGTGAGGTGCGTAGCATTTATTTTTTTTCTATTTTTATCTTATTGATGAGAGCCTCATCATGAGCCATAACTAGCTCTTTTTGACCCAATAAAGAAGATAAAAGCTCCTACATAACCTAGAAGAAGGCCTAAATGAAGGAATAAGTGCTCTGAGGAGAAAACTTGAATTAAAGGTTAAAACTACAATTTTACCATTGCAGTACATAAACGGGTTTTCTCAGAGGCGAAACATAGGTCAAAAGGTCTAAATAAAATAAAAAGTAGGTTGATTCAATCAGACATGGGTTTAGGAGCAATCCAGGAATTAAATGACATTTGGTAACCCTAAAACAGACCCGCTTAAATTAACAAGGTTCCGATCAGGATAAAAATCAGGTAAACCCTCTAAAAATCAAGGAAAAATATTCTCTAGGGTTTAGAACACTTAATTTGGCCTTTGGAACCCAGTTTGACCGAGATTAGGGTCCTAGCTCTTCAAGTAACCTAATTTTGGTTTTTATGCAAAATATCCAGTCAAACGAGGTCAAACCTAAAATCCAACTTCACCATTTGATTCCTTAGGTCTAAATTAGGTTTATACCAAAATTTGGACCTAAGGGGAGGTCATCTTGACCTACTTTGCAATTTAGTACACCCAAATCACAACTTGGTCACTATCTTTTGAAAATCCTTGCAGAGAGCCCCCTAATTTCCTCGCCACCTTTGCAATCAGGTCCTTCCGCCATTGTTTGGGCAGAAGCAACCTCCGGCGAGGTTTTGAGAGGGATTACTCTCTGATTCCTCAGAGATCCCCTCCCAGAAATGGAAGGGAGATTCTCTGAGGAATTCCCTTCCATCTACGGCCAATCACAATCTCTGGTGTGAACCCAATCTCTCGTGCGAATGCACGAGGGATTTGGGTATCTTAACCTCTTTCCTACTCCGGAGAGCCATCAAAGGCAATGGCGTGCCCTCCACGCTCTGAAAGCACGGCCCAGTGCCTATAAAAGAACCCACACCTCCGGCTGCTCATCCTTAGCTTGACTTGGCCGGACATCCACCCCTAATTCGTCTCTTTCTTCTTTTGCCAAGTGTCCAGCAAGATCCAGCGAGCCCCCCTCCCCTCCCTCTTCGCTCTGCCACAAAACCAGTGGCAGAGACATCTTCCTGATTCTCCTCTGCGTCGTGCAAAACCCGCGCAAGCTGCCTCAGCCCCGTCGTCGCCACCGTCCTCCTCAACTGGGCAACATCTTCTCCGGCGACAGCAGGTACAGCTGTCCGCCCTCCGTCCCCCTTCGTTCCTACAATTAGGTTAGAACTACTCCCCGTATTCCCCTCTCTCTTTTCCCCCTTTTATTTCATTTAATTGTCCCTCGACCGACACTGACCACCTCCATCTTCCTCGCCTCCGACCGACCTCCGGCGAGTCGCATCCACCATTCCGCCCCTCCACACGGCTTCAGGCGTCAGGTCTTCCAGGCTTCAGGCGCAGCAGACTCGCGCGAGCGGTGTGAAGAGGTCTGGTTCAGCAAGGAGCGTTGCGAACTCTGCAGCTGTGGCAATCGCACGAAGGATCTGCGGGCGCGCGCGAGATTGGGGCAGAGACTTTAGTCCCACATCGTGGAAATACGAGGTGCTGCTGTAGTTTAAATTATTTTTGTGTTATCTGCTTATTGCCTCCGAAAGCACAGGGGTGAGGTCCCTCACTTGACCCACTCGCCTCATCCGCGGTTTCACCTCGCGGATTTGGTAGGATCCGACCTGACCCTAACCTGAGCACTCCTCGCGCATCACCCACCTGCAGGTGTGCCTGGTCCCAGGTGCGAAATCCGACCTGATTACCCGTGTGGCTCTGGGAGAGCGTCCTTGAGTGAATTGCAGAGAGAGAGACGTTTGGGTAGAGGGAAAGGGGTAGGTTTTGCTCTCTGTGTAGGCAGGCTGAACGTTGATGAAGAAAGACTTAGCCGCGAGGGAGAAGAAGAGAAGAAGTAGAAGAAGAGGCTGAGCAAGGCAGAGAAGAAGAAGAAAAAGAGACTGCTGAGAGGAAGAAGAGAAGAAGTAGAAGAAGAGGCTGAGCAAGGTAGGGAAGAAGGAAGAAAGAAAGGACTGTAGAGCCAAAGAAGAAGAAGAAAGAAGAGACCAAGGCAGAAAAGGCCTTCGCAGAAAGCCAACACAGAATCAGAAGAAGATAGAAGGAAGAACAAGAAGCATTCGCAGAAGAGAAAAGAAGAAGGAAGAAGGAGAGACTGCTGAGAAGAAGAGAAAGAAGCAAGGCAAAAGAGAGGCTATAGAGAAAGAAATATCAGAAGAGAAGAATAACACTTTTAAGACGTCTGATCACAAGATCAAACGTCCAATTTTACTCTTTTGTCCTAATTACTCTTTACCCGGATACATTCATATTTGAATTAAAGTTTTGAGTAAATTAGAGTGTTCAATTACATTTTGATTAGTAGTAAATTCCAATTGCTCCCTGTGTTCGACCTCGGACACTCCAATTTTTGAGTAATAAAATTCTTTATTTGTTGACGACGCTTGATCACCTATACTACGACGTAATTAACTGTTAAAACACGATCGAGCAAAAGTCGCTTCAACACTTATCGCCTCCAAACGACATGGGGTGAGGTCCCTCGCTGATGCCCCTGCCTTGTCCATGACACACACTCACACAGACCTGGCACCTGACCTGTTTACCTAGCACTCCTCTCACACTACACCACGCCGGTGCACCTAGACCCCGGCAGCGAAACCTGACCCGATTACCCGACTCTAGGAGAGCATACCTAAGATAGAAATAGAGAGAGCAACGTGGGGAGGGGTAGGGTTAGGTTTTGCTCTGTTGTGCTGTGCAGGAAAGAAAGAAGAATCTGAAGGCAAGACATAAAGGAAGCCAAGAAGGAAGAAGAGGAGTGGCTGAAGAAGAAAACCTAGGGAAGAGGTTGAAGAAAAGGAGAAGGAAGGACTTAGCCACAGAAGAAGACTGTAGAGGAAGAAGAAAGAAGAAGAAGACAAGGAAGCCAATGCTAAGGAAAAGCCAAGCAGAGAAGGAAGAAGAGGCAAAAGCCAAAAGGAAGAGACAGCACTGTAGCAGACGAAAGGCAAGCCAAAAAAGGAGGAAGGGAAGAAGACAGAAAGAAGAGTTAAGAAAGGCAAGCCAAAGAACAGTAGAAGAAAAGAAGGCAGAAGAAAAGTGGCCGCAGAGAAAGAGAAGGAAATATCAGAAGGAGAAGAATAAGCCTTGCCCTATAGCAGCAACCACTTAAGACATTTGATTTTACATGAGACGTCCATTTTTTTTGAGCTTATCTATACATTGACCTCATTTTTACTTTATAACTTGATTGGATTAGTCATTGCATTTCATAAAATTGAAAGTTGTGATTCTTAGTTTTTAAATACCAATTTGCTCCCTGTGTTCGACCTCGGATATGTTGGTATTCAAGTAATAAATTCTTAGTTGTTTTCATGATGATTTCATTCATACTGTAATGAACATCTTTTAAAACCACGATCTCGCCTCATCTACAGGAGCTATTTGCAATGATTTCAAAAGTTAAGGTCATGAATGAGAGAAAAAGAATCAGATTAAACTAAATTGCAAACTTGGTCAAGATGAACTCTGATTGGGTCCAAATTTTAGTACAAACCTAATCTAGATCGAAGGAATTTGATGGTGAAGTTGGATTTTGGTTTTGACTAAATGTGACTAAGCAATTTGTTTAAAAATTCAAATTAGGGTAAAAATATGTCTATGACTGTTTAAGGCCAAAATAGGTTTAGATGGTCAAATCATGGTTACCAAACCTTATGGAATATTTTTCTACGAATTTTAGAAGGCTTAGATAAATTTTATCCTGACCGGAACTTTTGTTATTTAAGCGGGTCTGAAATTAGCTTTTTATATTTCTGTTAATTCTCGAAATGTGTGAAAACCCATTTCTGTCTGCATGAACCCACTTATTAGACTTTATGCTCTTTTGACCTTCAATTCACCCCTAAAAGACCCCTTGGTTATTCTGTGTTCATGATATGCCATTAAAATTACAAAATTAACCTTAGTTTCCTATTCTTTTCTCAAAATAGCCTGAATGGACTTCTGACCCTCAGATGGATATGTAGGTGCATTTATTTTTTATTCTAGACTAAAAGTGGTCAATTAAAGCCTACGATGGTGTTCCCATCATACCCCCATGCCTAACTTTTGCTAGTCCCTTAGAAAAATCTTATGTAAAGAGCTAGAGTTCTAAACCATGCATTGAAGTTCAGATGCCTGATTTGCTTTACTCTTTTAGAAATTAGGTCAGAATGCTAATAGTAGGCCTAGAGGTACTCAAGTATCAATCAAGATCCAGACCTGACCAGTGTTCGACGTGTAAATCACATTTTGAAAGATCATTTAGTTGTATTATACCGTGAAACACATCGACAAATAAATTTATAAGAACCAGAGAGTACCGGGTCGTTCGCAGAGAGGCAATCTCGATTTTATGCAAAAGCTTTTCAATAACACTAATTCTAAATAGATATATATATGTATATATGTATAACATAGATATCCAAAGAATCAAGTTTCATTGCATTGATAAAGAGTTTTTCACAATAGAAATTGTTATGAAAAAAGTAGAGATAAATAAATAGTAGATAGATATACAGAGGGAGGGAGAGAGAGAGAGAGAAGAAGAAGAAGAAGGCAGAGAGATGACATCGCTTGTAGGATGCTTGTGCGAGATGCGGTAGCACCTCAGATCTAGAGCATTGGGACAAAGGTCATAGTTGCAGAGAGAGAGGCAGGAACCGTAGAAGGAGAGAGAGTTGTATGAAGTTGATTCCATTAAAGGAGTCCTTAGGTCTTCTTTTATAGTTTTGATGGAGGGCAAAGAGGGTATTTTGTCCCTCCATCTTGTGCTACAACCTTTGAATAATCAGATCCGTTGATTGGGAGATCAACAGACCTGATTAGGCCTCAAAACACCTTCGAATAACTCCTACGCATGAATTCATTCTCTGATCAACACGTGGCATGCTCTGGTGCATTAAATGATCACACGGCTCTACTGCTTCCTCGCGTGCGCTCTCCTACTTCTTTCTTCATGTTCGCAAACATGCCTCATTCGAGCGCTGCATCCTTGACCGTTCGATCTTATGAACAAACGGATCAGATTCATGCTCGCGTGTGCTTTGAAGTTGGTTCGCTCACCAATCACTCCTTAGCCGTCCAATCTTACCATCGCACGGCTTAAACGCATGTACCGCACCACCTTTCCTTCGCTACAAAGAAACGTGTGGGATCTGACAATCAATAGCACACCTTGGGATCCCACATTCTGCCACGACACGCTCAAATCACACCACGCTTAGATCATGCCATGCATTCTATAGTCAATAGCGCTCACACCTCCCCGCTTTCTTGATTTGAGTGTCGTCCATCTTGAACCCACGTCTCTCGCTTGCTGTTGAGTGCTCTAACCAACACGATGAGGCCATGTTTGTGTTGCATTTTCATTTTAAGGCAACGCATTCTCAACCGTTGGGTGAAGATCCAACGGTTGAGATCTTCTCCTTCTTGATGGCGTGGGGGTGAAGCGATGGCATGGATGTTTGTGGACCTTTGGATGGCCATCCAACTGTCGAGAGCGGGCAAGGGATGGTCTTTAGAGATGGGTTGGCAGTGAGGGATGGCTGTGATGGCACCACGTGGAGCCATCATGGCTATCCATCTTCTTTTCTTTCTATCTAGTGATGTAGACCTCTGATTAGGTTGATTTTTGCACTATTGGAGTACGATTGTTGATCTGGATCCATTCATATGGTTGGAACTTTCATCTAAGGCTTAGATCTTTGTCCTCTGGCTCGGTGGTCTTTGTTCTTCTATGGACTGCGCACAATGCTCTGGTTGTCTGATCGAAACGATTTTGAAAGCATTGGACCCTAGTTGTTGTTTTGATCAGATCTGTCCAGCCTAATTTGTCATCCATGGCCTTGAATCATCAGCAATTAATTTCATCTCTCATTTAATGTATAAAATGACAATCTTATCTCTATAACTAACAAACTAACTATTGTGCAAATTATGATGCTTATGCATGCATTATTCCTAAGTTACGTTAGAATCTAACTTAATTCTGGTAATTTAGGTTGCAAGATTGTTGTGCAATCAACTAGCTTCAGCTTGAGTCTGCTGCAGAGGTTTTTAAGGCTCGCAAAAATTGGCAGAAGTTCGTTGAACCCAGCAGTTAAATCACCCATGCATAGAATGTAGAATGTCTAGGTTTAGTTTGCTAGTGCATTTTTGTAGGAGAGAGATAGAAGGATTTTTATTTTTTCTCCTTTTTTCTTTTAATATTTCCCTAGATCCAGCCTCAAATTGGCCCTAAACATGGTCTGTATCAGATTCTTTGTCCCCACTATCAATCCTCGAAGGGTCCCTGGCTTTCGATGCTTCGTGATAGCACCGCCCATGGTAACCCCCAGAACTCCTAGTTTTTGACACTTCGGGATAGTGCTACCCATAGCATTCTGTAGCTAAATTTAGGCCTTGCAAATCAACATTTAGGGATAATCCCGCACATGACACCTGAACCAGCAAAAGGTGCTTACATGCCCTCGGTAAGATATTTAGATATCCTAGGATATAAGGATTGAGAAGTTGATATGTTATTACACATCTTTGAGGGGAATTTCCCACCTCTCCGTGCTGGGAACTCGTCCAAGCAACTTGTGTTGTCGAGCTGCTTCTAAGCTAGATCTTCAAGATGGCTTTCTAGAATAGAATACTTTTGGTAGATTTTTCTTTGTTAAGTGCACTGAACCAAACTTAGTGTGTGATTTTTGGTACTTAGGTTACCAAGTCCCACAAACCAAGGGCAAGAAATGGGGTCGAATAATTCTTAAGCCTTAGACCTACTACATCATCTTTGCACTTTCCTCAACCTCTTGAGGACTAATCTAGATCTTAACGGATACGTGAATGTTTAAGCCCTAAAACAAGCCCAAGAGGCCTAAAATTAGCACTCATACTAATCTCATTATCTCTTTGTCATTTCAGGACTTGATTTTTCTTTTTGATTAGGTCTAGAACTTAAGTATATTTCATCATCAATTGCGAATGACTATCATTTTTGTTCCTTTTTGACATTTGAACATTTCTCCTCTTTTCCACCTCAAGAAATATTTTCAATTTATTTCACAAAATTCCCCCCTTCTCCAATTTTTTTTTTTTCAATTTTTGAATATGTACTCTTTTTTGGGAGAACCCCTAAGATAATTGAATTTCCATATGTCTGCACTTTAACACACCTCATGCCTAAGTTTTGCAATGTCCCATTATAAACCGAAAGGTACAAAAATAGTTTGGTTCAAAGTTTAGAACAGGATAAGGGGTTGGTGGACGGATCGGGATGACTGTTGCGAACAATTTTAAGCTTTGATACAAGTACCAAAGGTGGAGTCGGCTGTTCTAAAGTTGAACTCAACAGTGCAGTAGGAGTGTAGCTCAACACATGATCAAAAGGGTCTCAGGTTTTTGAAATGATGGGTTGCCTCCCATTAAGTGCTAAGTTTAACACCATCGACTGGGCGTAAGGAGTTCAAGAGGGTATGTCAATTGACACATTATGATGAGTGATAGAGGAAAATATGTGATCATGATGGATGGCAATCAAATGGCCACAAATGAGTATCAAATTATGATGAAGAGTCATTCCAGAAGATCAATGATATGGGTCAAGTTGATTCATTTCTGGGTGGCTCTTATGGAGTTTCTGCAGAGAGATTGCTCGGAAGATGTAGTAATCATGGAGTTCTAAAGTAAGATCGTTGTGGGTCCAGGACCCAATAGAGGTGAATCTAATCATCATATCCTAAATTTGTGGTTCCGCTTATGCAATGTGGCCCACTGGATCCTTTTCTAATGAGTCATTTTGATTTTTCTTTAATGGGTGTAAGATCAATTCCACAAAACATGACTCAAAGATAGGGTTGCATAATTATTCTTCTCTATAGCTTTCACCCCAATCAAAATGAATGTCTGGAGAGTGCCTTTGTGATCTTCCAATTCCAAATCTGTAAAGGATTCATACTCTGGGTTGTGGTCACTCTCGGTATCCCCCATGCCCAATTCCTGGAAATCCTTAAAATAAATATTATAATGAAATGTCTCTAGATTCTTGGAATAAAAATCTGAATCTCATTGATTGTTATCCTGTTCCTCAAAATCCATGTGTGTTCCCTTAAGATCAAAGGTGAAAACCTCCAATACTCTTAACTTGCTAGAATCATGCTCGGCTCAATTGAGAACCTCCATCATGTGAAAAACTTCTAGTTTTGGTCTAGGTTTTTTACCACCGAAATGGTCATGAGATCTTAAATAAAACCTAGTTGTTCTGCTGAGCATTTTCCTTTTACTTTAGGTGATGCCTCGAAAATATTGATCTTAGTTCATTTATCTCCATAGGCAATTACCATGTTCCCTGATTCACAATTAATTATGGCTCCTACAGTAGCCAAGAAAGTCTTCCCAAAATCAAGGGCATATCTTGTATTGGTTGTGGTGCATCCATGTCAAGAACTAGGAAATCAACAAAGTAACTGAAATCTTTGACTCTAAGTACCACATCCTCTACCAGCTCAGTTGGGGTGATTATGGTTCAGTCAGCCAATTGTAGAGTAATATCAGTGGGTTTTAGTTATCCAATCCGTAGTTTTTCAAATAGAGCAGTTGGGATTAGGTTGACTGAAGCACCAAGATCTAGCACAGCCTGCTTGAAACTTGTACCTCCGATCTTGTAGGGAATCAGTAGGGTGCCTGGATTGGATTTCTTTGGAGGTAGACTATTTTGGATTATGGTACTCACACTTTTAGACAGTACTACCTTCCCTTGTGACGGTTCTTCCACCACTTTTTTGGATAAGTCAGGTGAGGTGGGATTGAGAGAGAGGATATCAAGTAATGGAATAGTGACTTGTGCATTCCTTAATGGTCCCGTTACGTTATACTCCGATAGTCCTCTAGTATGGAGGTAGGATAAGATCTGGGATGGGGGAATGGACTGGCAATTTTGGGGGACGGGTTTCTGTTTCCACCTCTTGGTTTTGTCCTTGATCATGTTATGTTGATCAAAGGTTGGGTGAGATGGGCCTCGGGGCTTAGGTTTACAATCTGTTCTCATGCCTAAAACATTAATCATAGCACAATCATGATGTGGAGGTGGAGGAGAGAGAATTGGACCTTGTTGTTGAAGAGCAGGATAGGTCATGGTGTGATTCGAATCAGTTAAGGTGGATGAGGAAAACAACGCAGGTATGAGTGGATGGGCTTAGCTGAGTGTTGCTTGCTTGACCTTGGATTTGATTCACTATGTGTTTTTGAGTTGACATGTTGTTTGGATTTGGAAAAGGTTGGGAGGGAAGTGCACCAGGTTGGCGAGAATTCGTCATATGTGCGAGTTGATTTGAACCTCTGTGATCTCATCTTTATATTGTTTCTGCATAACTGCATTCAATTTTTTAATGTCAAATAGGTTTTGTAGGATAAGAGTCATATGATCTTCTCTTGGTGGCCCAGATTGATAATTTGGTTTGGACATAGGTTGAGGAGGCTAATAAGGGCATGGAGCTTGTTGACGAGTTGACTTTCCACTTTGCATTGTAGTATTTAAGTGGTGGAAAAATCGACTAATCAACAATAAAAATAACCATTCACAGAAGAGCGGGTCGTGTCCATAGGGAGGCAATCATGCAATAAACTATCAATTATTTTATATTCTTTCGGTAAAGTGTGAAATCCCTATTCAAATCTAACATAAAATGCGATGGAAAGTAGATTCACAATAACTTAAAAAGATAAGAGTATATGTGCAATTTTCCCTCACTGAAATCTTCAATAAATATATGATGATTTTATTTAATTTTCACTTGACATATACTAGAGAAAATTAGTGCACAGGTTAGGCCCAAAACCAATATTGAAATAGATGAATATCAATAACGTGTAATTATCAGAAAATATGAGTGTGCATGAGCAATTTTGCCACAATAAAATAAAAATAAATCAAAATTAATTTCTGGTGGCAATGGCAGGGAATGTAATTGATAAACACCAGTTTATCATCATTCTTATGCATTAAAACAAACCTAGCTCTAAGGATTTTACTCCGCAAACTAGTTTTTGGGCTACATTTAGGCATAAATTAGGTTAGGATGCATTGCATTTTTTTATTGTCTTTTTGATATGTTTTCGTGAGTGTTAAGGACGAACAAATATACAGATCCCTAAAACCCTATGACTCAAGAAAGAAATGGTGAAGGAGAAGCTCAGACTAGCTGGAACTCAGCCTGATCCAGCTCACCACAGTTGGAACCTAGCTCACTTGAACTAGGGTTAGCTCATCCCAGCTACATTCAGCTAATCTCAGTTGAATGACAGCTCAAGAGAGTTCATCTTAGCTCACCCTAGCTCAAGTCAGCTCAGATCCAACTCAACTTAGCTGAGTCTAGCTCATCTCAACTCCCACTAGTCCATAAGGAGCTCTAGCTAGCTCAGCTGAGTTGACGGGAGTTCACCCCAGCTGAGACCCAGCTACATCAAGCTCCACTCAACTCCAACCAGCTGAACAAGAACTCATCTCAGCTCAGGAAGCTCAAGTCCAGCTCCCGAGGATTCAGCTTAGCTCAACTCAGTTGAGCTAAGCTACCTTAACTGCCTCAACCAGCTTGATCCTCCCCGAGAGCACCAGACCCAACTCACCTTAGCTCACTATGGTAGAAGCCAGCTCACTTTAGCTTGGCTTAGCAGCTAGCAAAGAACTAGCAAGCTAAGCTAGCTAGAGTAGCTCCATGCCAGCCTCTTCAGCAGCTGCCAGCTCCAGTTCCAGCTCCAGACTTCTCCTCCTCAGCTCCTCTCTTCAAACCCTAGCTCCAATACCTCCTCCTCTACTCCATAGCTAGCTAAGCTAGCTTAGCTTATCTTAGCTTATCTTAGCTAGCAACCAGCTCCTTGGCCATCCACCACCTTCAATTCAACCCTAGCTAGCTCCACCAACTTAAGCCCTACCTAAGCTAGCTATCGTACTCAAGTTGGTGCCACCTCCTAGTCACCTCTTCACCCTATCATCACCACCAAAAGGCACAAATTTTGGCACCAAAACCTAACCCTAACTACCCCTCTTTTTGGCTCCAACATACACCCCCACATCCACCATACACATAACCTTACCACCCATCCTAGCCACCCACCTACCCCTCCTTCTAGAACCCTTCTTGGTGCCACCTAAGACCCTCTTCTAGAAGCCATTTTGGCTCCAACATCAAGGGGTGCCACCACCCATAACCACCCCCTAGGTGTCCCTTGGGTTGGTGCCAATTGTCCTTAGCCATAGGATCCCCAACCACCTCCATCTCTCCATCTTAGCCCTCCATTCCAAGAATCACCTTAGCCCCCTTCCTACTCTATGAAAACCCACCACCTACCATCATTTGAGAGCATCCTCCATTAATGTATTTTGCTACCTATACCACTTACACCTACGGCCAGGAAGAAGGAGTAGAGAAGAAGATTAAAGGGGCACATAACCAGCCCTTTTGGTGCCTTCTTCTCCCTACTCTCTTTAACTTGGGCCATGCCAAGGAGAAGGACTTTTCTACTTCAAGGAGAACGACCAGGCAAAGGACAAGGACCTAGGGTGGACGTCCACCCTTGGAGAGAAGCTTAGGGCACGCCCCTTTAGGGCTTGCCTTGGAGGATATCACCTTGGCGGAGCATAGCAAGGAAGGAGTTGGAGGACTCTTTTCAAGCTTGGAGCAAGAAGCCCTCTTCTTCACCATCTATCTAGAGGATTCATGTTTGCTTTTATTTATTGCAATTTTTCTAGTAGTAGAAGTATTCCTCTAGTAGGCTTTTTTGTAAAACACTTTTTCATTAATCTAGTTGCCTTCTTTGCAATTTCTTTATTTGCATTTCTAATTGCTTTGTTTTTAGCATTCTTCACTCCCTCTCCCTAATTATTCTAGGCCGCCACTTGCCTAGAGTGAGCTTAGGGAGAGGCTCTACTTGCCACTTTAGAAGTAGTATATTGAGTTGAAGTGTAAGTCACTTTCCTGCCACAATTTTGCATGTTGCCTTAATTTCAAAAATATAAAAATGATATATTAAGAAAGAGAAAAAAGAAAGTTGAGATCTATTTTGTAAGCAAGAGAATCAATTTTGCAAACATTTGGCCTCCTTGGATGACTCTAGATACCCAACTCTCTAGGATATAAATTTAAAATCGAAATTAGATTTATGCATTGCAACGACACTAAATTACCTAATTAACAAACCGCGTATTTTCGCTATCAGTAATTTTTAATCTAAGAGAAAATAGAGCATTTTCTCTCTCTCCTCCTCGTGAGAGAGAGAGAGCACCGGCAGGGCTTTCACAAGCAAGGGAGGTTGGCAAGGACGAGGCCGATCGGATGGAGGTTGTGGTGTCGACGGAGATGGCCAGCCGGTGGAGAGGAGTGGCGGCGGTGGAGAGGCTGCTGCTGCCATGCATGCTGCAGATGCGTGGAAACATGAAGGCGTTGGCGTGCGGGCACTCTGCAGAGCTCGTAGGCACGCGTGGAGGTGCGGCGCTGGAAGGTGGTGGCAGGGGAATTGAAGGCGGGTGTCGGAGGCTGAGGCGTGCGCCTGCGAGTGTGCAAGGTGGAGAAGGAGTAAGAGCTGCAGAGGGTTGAAGGAGCTGGCAGGCGTGAGGTTGAGAAGGTGGGCGCTGGAGAAGGGTGCACTTGTCGAAGGGAGGTGCTGTGCGGGTGCGGCCTGGCTGCGGTGGCTGGTGAGCACGCAAAGTGGAGTGGGTGCCTTTCTGCAAGGTACTGGCATTGGAGAGGGTCCTGCAATGGTGAAGGTGCCTGCAGGGGTGCTGGAGGCACGCCTGTAGTAGGGGCACTGGAAGGAGGATGTGGCTGGAGATGGGCGCGCGGAGAAGGAGTAGGGCGCACGCTTGCGCGGGGAAGATGCAAATCCTGGTCCACAGTACACACTGGGGTAGTTCCTCGTAAGGGGGAAGATGCAGATGCCTTCTCCTTTCTTTGCCTCCTCTCTTTTAACTCCTCTCATTTGTGCGTGCGAGAGTTAAGGGATTTTCAAATCCCTTAGCTATTTCTGGCCTCGTTTGTCGTGGGAGGGTGGCGGGAGATCAAATAAGGGGTTGTGGCTGGCCGGATATGTGTTGGGGAAATTCCCCCCCTTCCTCTTTCCAAATATTATTCCTGTAATCATAAAAACGTAAATCATTACATATTAAGTTATAGAATACTATAAAATAGATATAAACTTAAATCATGATGAATGCAAACATTTTATAACTTAATGTAGTTATTAACAAACCTAAGCGATTCGATTAAAGTTACTTAGGCATAATATTAATCCATTAAAATGACTCATCAAATACCCCCATGCCTAAGATTTGCTAGTCCCTGCCAAAAAATGAAAAATAGTAGAAGTAATCGGAAGATTTCTTCTTTTCTTACTTTTAAACTTTAGAAATCTAGACAAATGTGAAGTGCTGATAGCCTAGGTAACAAATCCAAGTGAAAAAGCCAATTCACACTGGGAGTTCGTACTTCACCCTTGGTAAATATTTCTGTCAGGATAGGCAACTACTTCCCTCAGGGATAAAGTAGAAGATAATCAGTAATTTGACCCCGGCGTTTGGCTTAGTTAGGAGATATCGAGTAGCATGGATTTGTATTTGGTAGCACACACTCATCTGGTGCTACATAGAGTCTAGTACTGCAGACTCTAGGTCTCTAGACTATTAGACAAGTCAACTCTGAGAGAGGCTACACAACTGTACTCTCTTGATGTTCCTAGGCACTCTTCTTTTTCTTTCTGAGATCACAAATCTCGCTAGATTTAGAAATTGTACTCACTATTTGGTGGCCTCACATGGCATCCACACTTCAATTAAAGTCCTAATAACTCTACAACTAAGTTAGAGTCCTCAACCAGTATTCGGGTGATTAGAAATACTAAAAGGTAGGTATGGGTCATATTTGGTGGAACGCGATAGGTGATCTAATGCCTCAAAAATAATGTTACATTATAACTTGGACCCCTTCTTTTTTTTTTTGTAATATAAATATTTCTTCTTTTTCTGTTTCTTCTTTCTCATCTTCTTTTCTTTTCTCTTTTTTTTTTTAATATAATACAAATCAACATAATACGACACAAACTTTTATTTAATGGGCATTATTCGGGATAATGATGGTCAAGAGAATATTGTGTGGCTTATTTGGTGAAAGTGCCTATTCTCGGCACCGGGAAGGAATGGATAGGACAGGTATATTTCTGACCTTTGACACTATTACCCTCCTTCGGCCGAGGACTCTAAGACGGACGGTCGTAACCTTCCACCATAGTTATAGCTTTATTAAGACTCAATCTCTGTGTAACTGCCTTATTTTGTGACTCTCAGGAATTCACTCAAAGTACGCACACAGGAATAGAGAGTGAAAACTACACCTAACTCTTAAGTATCATCATCTAATTATCCAAAACTTAAGAGTCCTCGCACTAGACTTAGCGCACCAGTAATCTCTTTACTTTCTTCTCACAAATATGAGGTGGATCTACTGGAAGATAGTATGCCTGACTCCCTATGAACTATCCAAGGGTTCAGTGGACAACAAATGCTTATTGGTTTTCCTCAAGGATCCATTACCCAGTCTATGTGTACATGAAATAAATGTACTAGATTCTAAACTTAACAAATAATTCTGGAAGAAAAACCTCCAATGACAAAGGTATTTTGCTAGGGCTAACCCAATCAGCTCAAGAAAAGATGAAAATTTTTTTTTTTATGCTCTAACCTAAATGCATGAATACTTCCTAAAATGCAAATGCACCCCCCCATGCCTAAATCCTACGATGTCCCCATTATAAAATTAAAATAGGAGGAGAAAGGAAAAACATCACCTGACATGGTGTTATTCTAATTGCTGGGTTGCCTCCCAACAAGCGCTGCATTTTTTGTCAGCAACCAGACTTAGAAGGAACCTATAAGTCTGGTTCCAAATAGAAAAAGTTAGGCCCTAAAAAAATGCGTAACAGTGCAGCCTTAGAAAATAGGTAACCACGGATGTTGGCGAGCTGATGATGCAATGTAATTCCAAATGCTCGCCAGAAGAAATGAAAATAGAAAATCTTATTGGCTACCTGGGGAGGTCTAGCAATAAGAAAGGGAATATGAAAAGAGACCTCCTGAAATAGAATAAGTGGAGGATAACAAGGATCCTCCAGAGCAGGATGGGTTTTAAAAGATACAAACATTATTAGTTCAAACCCTTGAATAGCGAGAGTAAAAGTACAAGCATCAATCCACACTCGCCATTCTACCCGAGGATGTACTAGCCTGATATGTTCTCTAGAAACAATGTACACGAGCAGAGATCTGAGCCAAGGATCGGTTAGGGAGTATAAGGGTTGTTTGTAGTGTTGGAAGGTAATGGTTAAGTAAAATGAGGGCTTAGTCAGTGTTAGGTCTAATTCCAACAATGATTCAGATTGTGTATACTCCCTAACAGTTGTAGACAACTGCATATTACCCTACCTATCATTAATGATCGGAGTCATATTTGAATCAAGGGTAGACTCCAAATTAGAACTCTTTGATGGCAGGGTCAAAATGTCAGAATCATTATCATTAAGCTCATCCCTGTATTCGTTTGGTTCACTCAAATTTTTGTCGGGGTGTATATGTGATTCATTAGGAGTTGGATCAGTATCTTCAATTATTTCTAACGGAGGATTAGTCTTAATATTTTGGAGCAAGCCTATATCATTGAATTCGTTATTGTTCTCGGGGTATAAATCCTCAATTGACATGTTTTCTCCAGGAGAGTCTCCCATAGACTTCTTATTATTTTGTTTGTCCTCCACTAATATCAACTCCTATTTTGATGGAGGATGACTATCAAAAGAAAGGAGGAATCTGGATTTAATCATATTATTTCTATCCTCTGGAGGTAAATCCTCAAATGATAGATAATTCCCCTGTGATTCACTCTAGATTTTCAGTCCAGGTTCCTCTACGGGGGCATCCTCATTTTCTGAATTAGACTCTTCATATCCCTGAGACCAAAATTGATCTAATTCATCCTCCATTCTGTTAAGGTCACCTTCATTGAGTGCATTTAAATCCTTCAGATGCTGAATGATAGGTGTTGATTCCCTATGTGGAGGGTTACGGGTAGGCTCACTAAGGGTAGAATGAGATTCCACCAAATAATCAATAGGGGAAGTGATAGGAACAATATAACCTTGACCCGGGTTGGTAGGGGTAAGGAGAATACTGTCATTAGGGTCAAGGTCATCAAGAGGTACCATCTTCCCTTGCTTTTGACTCCAATAAAGCTCGGGTGGATAATCACTATGATCGTTGTCCTCTAGTGACCATGTCTCATTGGGAGAGTCTAAGTGATAGCTACATAAAATTGGATCCCTATTGTCATTAGCTTCCTCAGAATTATTTTCATGATCATGATCGGATGGGTAGGGATCAGGATTATTGGGAAGCGTGTAGCTAAGTTTTCTTATTTCTTCATTTAACTGTTGACTATTCCTCAACATCTCTCCCATTGATTCCATCATTTCCTTTTGCTATTTTTGCATTTCTATCATAAAAGATGAGAGGCTACTATTATCAGGTTGGGGAGGATAGTCAATTTCAGACTCTGGTTGTCTAGGGGTATCGGTCCAACGTCGATACAGAAATTCATGAAGGGTGGGAGGGTTGGGTGTTTGCATGGAAGTAGGGATTTCAGGGTTGGGAAATCCCGCTCCTAGGCTTTGCTCAAAAGTGGGAGTTATCAACCCAGTACTCCTAGGATAAGAATAAGAATGATCCCATGAATTATCAATGTACCCATCAAAGGATGGATACACTCGAGGCATGGGATCCTGATTAAAAGATGGGAAGTATCGACTCTGATAATCTGAATGATAGGAGTAAGAGTAATCCATTTCTTTAAGAAAAATAATTTTAACTCTCTTTGGATTTAGCAAAATTCAGAATATAAGCAGAAAACATCCTAGAGAGTTCTATTGTCAAAGCAAATGCAAATTCAAAGGGATCTATTTTTAGTAGATTGTAGGTCTTAGAGTTATATGTTAAGTTGGTGGCTAAACAAGTTTTGCATACCTAATCTAACTAACTAACAAACATGCAGTTCAAACAATCCTAGAATCTAAATAAATAGGAACACGCTCGTGAAAATACGCCCCTACATACAAGAGTGACAAGAAATAAAGTGGCACTAGGAACACATTCCCAAAAATGCCCGACAAGGGTCCAAAGACAGAAATTAAATTCTAATGTCTATCTAAACTAAATCTAACTAAATCAGAAATAGGCTTCTCTGTAAGCCTATGTGCGTGGGATCAAGGCCCACGTGTTCCTATTTCTGGCCTCTAGGTGGCGTCAAGGTCCACCAAAAAGATCATCTCCACTGTGCGTGTCGTTCAGGGTCAATGTCGTCGCTTTGCTGCGCCTGTCGCCGTGTCAAATTCCTCGAACAATAATAAAAATGATTAGATGATTTCGCAACTCATAATATTCAAGAAAATAATAGCATGAATCTATTGCGTCTATTGCCTCCCCGGCAACGGCGCCAATTTAATGAGTCGACTTTTCGCTTTGCATTGTAGTATTTAAGTGGTGGAAAAATCGAATAATCAACAATAAAAATAACCACTCACAGAAGAGCAAGTTGTGTCCACAGAGAGGCAATTATGCAATAAACTCTTGATTCTTTTATATTCTTTCGGTAAAGTGCAAAATCCCTATTCAAATCTAATATAAAATGCAATGGAAAGTAGATTCACAATAACTAAAAAAGATAAGGGTATATGTGCAGTTTTCCCTCACTAAAATCTTCAATAAATATATGATGATTTTATGTAATTTTCACTTGACATATAATAGAGAAAATTAGTGCACAGGTTAAGCCCAAAACCAATCTTGAAATAGGTGAATATCAAGAACGTGCAATTATCGAAAAATATGAGTGTGCATGAGCAATTTTGCCATAATAAAATAATAATAAATCAAAATTAATTTCTAGTAGCAATGGCAGTGAATGTAATTTTTAATCTCAGAGAAAACAGAGCATTTACTCTCTCTCCTTGCGGGAGAGAGAGAGCACCGACGGGGCTTTCACAAGCAAGGGAGGTTGGCAAGGATGAGGCCGATCTAATGGAGGTTGTGGCGTCAACGGAGATGGCCGGAGGTGGCTAGCCGGTGGAGAGGAGTGGCGATGGTGGAGAGGCTACTACTGCTGTGCGTGCTGCAGATGCGTGGAGACGCGAAGGCATTGGCGTGCGGGCGCTCTACAGAGCGCATAGGCACACGTGGAGGTGCAGCGCTTGAAGGGGCTGGCAGAGGAAGCGAAGGCGGGTGCTTGAGGCTGAGGCATGCACCTGAGGGCACACAAGGTGGAGAAGGAGTGGGCGCTGCAGAGGGTTGAAGGCGTTGGCTGGCGTAAGGTTGCGAAGGCGGGCGCTGGAGAAGGGCGCGCTTGCGAAAGGGAGGTGCTGTGTGGGTGCGGCCTGGCTGCGGTGGTCGGTGAGGGCTCAAAGTGGAGCGGGCGCCTTTCTGCAGGGTGCTGGCACTGGAGAGGGGCCTGCAATGGTGAAGGTGCCTGTAGGGGTGCTGGAGGCACGCCTATAGTAGGGGTGCTGGAAGGAGGATGCAGCTTGAGATGGGCACATAGAGGAGTAGGGCATGCATCTGCGTGGGGAAGATGTAGATCCTGGTCCACAGTGCACGCTGGGGTAGTTCCCCGCAAGGGGGAAGATGCAGATGCCCTCTCCTTTCTTCGCCTCCTCTCTTTTAACTCCTCTCCTTTGCGCGTGCGTGAGTTAATGGATTTTCCAATCCCTTAGCTATTTCTGACATCGTTTGTTGGGGGAGGGCAGCAGGAGATCAGATAAGGAGTTGCGGCTAGCCGGATATGTGTTGGGGAAATTATTCCCCCCCTTCCTCTTTCCAAATATTATTCCTGTAATCATAAAAGCGTAAATCATTACATATTAAGTTATAGAATACTATAAATAGATGTAAACTTAAATCATGATGAATGCAAACATTTTATAACTTAATGTTGTTATTAACAAACCTAAACGGTACGATTAAAGTTACTTAGGCGTAATATTAATCCATTAAAATGAATTAATCACTTGTGGTTGAGGTTGGAATTGAGATCTTGGATTTTGATTATTCCCTAACCACGCAAAGTTGAGATGATTATGCCATCCAGGGTTATAAGTGTTAGAGAATGGATCATTCTGGATGGCGTGGAGATCCTCGTAGGTCTTAGGAAGTCCAAAGAAGTTAGAATATGACGGTCTAGAGTTCCCCCAACTAGAGTAGGTTGGCCTGGAGTTTCCTCCAAAACCAGGATTAGACAGGGGTGGATATAAGTCCATCCCCTGGTGAGAGTGGTGATAAATGTTATGAACAACCTCCCTACCAGAGGATGGTTACACATACGTGCTTTGTAGTGCTGAGGTGGTTCTCTGTAGATGTCGAGCCAATTCATCCACCTTCTTCTTGATAATAGAGACCTTGTCTAGGTGACTGGCCATCAGTTCCGGATCGATGGATGTAGACGAACCCCAAGTCTCATGTGCCCCCTGATGGGTCGGCCCGGATAGGTTGTTAATATGATGATTTTATCATTGAAATTTGTATAGTGGTTAATCTAATTTGGACCTAACCATCTCTTTACAAAATTTTTAACCTGGCCTAATTGATTTTATCTTGTCACTTTTAGGCCCAGAGTCGAACTCAGAGAAGTGGGGTTCAAGTCGAGTTTCTACGTTTTCCTTAAAACGCGTCTCTTCTGTTCGTTTATTATGTTTTTGGTGTTTTTCTTATTTAGATTTTTTTTCTGGTAATCCTTGTCCTTCAGGCACACCCTCAAAATTGTGTCCTTGGCTTTTAGTCAAAACAAAGTTCCAAATCAAGTCTTGCTACTCGCAAGATGGGGTACCTACAAGTCAAAGATTATCTTTTCTCTTTTATATACTTTTTTTTATCTTTTTACCAAGAGAGAAGCAAACAGACAGAAAGTAAATATAGCATGTATATATATATAATATATAGATAAAGGGGTGGGGGTGGAGGTGACGATGGAGTGTAGCACTATGTCGAGTCAGTCGACGTCTAGAGAGATGCAACCAACTCGACTGGGTGCCGCATGGAGTGTGGATGGATGATGGATGATGTATGGGTCCACGCTTTTTATACGCGTGTATCGGGGAATATCAGCAACTGGTGCAGATATTCCCGCAATACAGCGTATGGCAAATAACGTGAAAATATATATATATGTGTATGTATATATATATATCTATATATATATATAATACTATATAGATGTATATATATATGTATATAAGTATATGTATCTAGATATATATGTATATATATAAGTATATAGATATGTATATATATATATGTATATAAGTATATGTATATATATATGTAAGTATATGTGTAAGCATATAGATATATATATACGTATATATATATATATTATATATATATGTATGTATACATAAATATATAGATAAATATGTATATAAGTATATATATATAGATAGTATATAGATATGAATATAAGTATATATATATATATATATTACTATCTAGATGTATATATATATGTATATAGATATGTATATATGTATATAAGTATATATATATATATGTATATAAGTATATATATATAAGTATATGTAGATATATATATATGCTACTATATATATATATATATATATATACTTATACTATGTTTATGTGTGTGTGGGTGTGTGTAAGTGTCGGTGAAGATGTGTGTGTGCGTTGGTGTAGTGTGTGCTGTGAGTGAGTGAAAAAGAGAGAGAGCGGGAGGGAGTGGACGCAGGAGCCAGAGAGAGCTAGATAGAGCGGGCGAGTGCCGCGAGTTAAGCCGTCTGTAGAAGGCAGCAGACGTCTGGACGTCGCGGGTGCAAGTGCGCCTTCTCGCAGAGGATGTGGGGCTTCTGCAGGCCGGTGTGAGGGTGGAGAGCGGGCGATGGCGTGGGGGTTGCGAATGCGGAGGAGGTCGGCAGGTGGTCCGGAGGGGCACAGGGGTTGGCAGGGGATGGCGAGAGGGCCTGGCCGGCCGCTGCAATGCGCGCAGCGGCCGGTTGTGGGTGCACGGCGGAGGCGACAGAATGGAGAACGGAGCGGAGGAGGCCCAGCAGGCGTTCGCGGAGGGCTGAGCGCTTGCGGGGAAGGTTGTGGAGGAGGCAAGGGGTCTGCTGCTGCTGTAGCCACCGCGGTTTGGCTGCTGCTGCTACTGCTTCAAGCTTCGCAGCTTGAAGTGGCAGTAATGGCGTGGAGACGAAAATGAAAAGAAAAAAAGACACCACGCCCACTGGCTCATTGAAGAGCTGGGCGGTGGTGTTCCCACTGTGGTGGTGTGCACCACAGTGGGTTCTCCTGCTCACCGGGTGTCTCCTCGAAGGAGGGCCGACGTATGGGAGGGGAGAACGATGGAGAGGAAGGTGAGGTTGTGGGTTTCTTTCTTCTGCAGCCACCTCCGTCTCGCGAGGAAGAAGCTGCAGCTTCTTATAGAGTTGGAGAGAGTGGCGTGCCTGGCTGCAGCAGGGAGAGGGCGCGGGATTGGTAGCTGCAGGGAGCGGCGTTGGCAGGGAGACATGACGTGGAGTAAATGCATGCAGCTGTGGGAAGAGAAGTGCAACCGCAGGAAGAGAAAAAAGAAAATCAAGAGGAGAAAATAAAAAAGATGTTGATTTTGCAATGAGGCACTTGAGGAAAAATGTAAATATGCAAGCCATTATTTTCAATCTTCTCTCCTCTTAATTAAATGCATGAATGCAAGTGTTTTTACAAATGCAACTATAGAATCCTAATATGCATAGTTAATGTTAGGGAATAGCACAAGAAGGCATTATTGCAAGCATATTTTGAGGTGCAAACACCCCCTGCGTGTTTGTCATTGCTCAAGTAGTTGTCTGGTCGAACATACCCATAGATTCATTATTTAGGGAGTTCTCACACATATTCTCGAGAATCTCCCAAACGGTTTGTTCTTGTTGCCCTATGATGCTTCCACCACAGGTTGCATTGACAAATAGCTTGATCTCATCACGGAGCCGATGGTAAAAATCCTGGACTTGTTCCCACTTTGGAACTCCATGATGGGGACATCTCCGCATGAGATCCAAAAAGCATTCCCATGCCTCATGTAGTGGTTCTTCTGGATTTTTCATGAAGTGTGTGATCTAGTGCCTTAAAGAATTCATCCGATCGACGAGGAAAGATTTCTGTAAGAATTCATTTTGGAGTTCCCCCCAGGTGTTGAGTAGACAATTTCTGTAAGAGTCTAGAACCAATCAGCAGCTTTGCCCATGAGTGAGAAGGAGAACATCTTCATGAGCAGGATGTCTCAATTTTGTATGGCAGACCCGAAGGTTTGGGCCAGATGTTTCAGCTGCTTGATGTGCTGGAAGGGATCTTTGGAGTTTGAGCCATGGAATTTAGGAATAGCATGAATCATATTTGGCTTGAGTTCAACATCAGGCCCTCCAGTAAGGATTTGTACTCCAGGTTCGATCTCCACTACAGTGGGATTATAATGATCTCGCATCTAAGGATGTGACGGTGGATTGAAATGTGCAAGGAATAGATCATTGAGGTGTTGTATCTGATCTTGGACATTGGATTCTTCTGCTTGATGTTCCATGGCTATGGATGAAGGAGATCTAGGCTTAAATGAATCAGAAGAGATATCGATCTGGTCGGGAGGTAACACAAACAAGTGAGTCGAGGCTTAGCCTCAACAAGAATGAACAGCTAAAGGAGGTCTCAAGGGTGGTCTTAAGCACCTGCTCCCGAACATGCACTAGGAAACCAGATGAGGGAAAAAATATGTGACGGACTCAATCGAGGCACCCAAAAGTTCTTAGATGACTAACGAGGTTCAAGGCAGATGATACCTCTTGATCAGAAAGTCGTCCACCCAAAAAATACTGGGGTAGCCAAGGAGGGAGAGTCTCACAAGGACCCCTACAAGGTAGAGCATCCCCATGGGTTACAGAGTTTCCTCCACTCGACCGTCCTTGTCACTGCAAATCCAAGTACATTAGAATGAATAACTTGACCTCTTAAGTGTTAGTTCAACCACTCATATATAATATTTTGATGATTTTACAAAATGAAGAAAATGAAATAAAAAATAAAGCATAGCATATTGTTTCTCTCTGTAATAACATATTTGCAAGATTTCATAAAGTTTTCCAAGACGGGAGATTAAAATGAAGACAAGTAGCATAAGTATTAGGTCTTAGGCTTTTTAATGTAAACTTTCAAAGGTTGTAATTTTCATTTTATTTGAGTCTAGAAATGTTGTAAAGAGCCTCCAAACATAATCTATAAATAGCTAACTTAGGCTCTCTACACTTAGGATAAATTAGAAACAAAAACCCAACACTTATACTTTTATCAGACGTCTAGAACAATGGTCAGACATCTGACAAGTGTCTCAAACATCTAATTTCCAAGAGTTCTACCTTTAGTTTGTCTCCTCATAAACATCAGTCGAAGCACTTCACTATCAGATGTCGATAACCTTACACAGACGACTGATTCTTTACCTAGACGTCCTCAAACTAACCGTTAGACTAAGCATAGGAAAAAATGAATTTCTAGACATTTGGACACACTTGCAGACATCTACCTTTGGACCGTTGCCCATGATTTTCTATGCGTATCCCATTACGGGCATAAAATCTTTTGGCAGAAGAAGTAGGGGAGTGTTTTTTTGTTTTCAGACGTCTGGTGACTTCCTCAGACATCCATAATGACGTCTGATCCTTTAAACCTAGAACCCCATTTGGATCTGATCAAAACAGGAATGAATCCACCCTTCATTAGACAACCAATAACCTAATCAGACGTCTTATGTGAAAATATCAGACGTCCTACTTTTGATCCAATGGAGTCAGTTTAGGATGGCCTACAGTATTAGACAACCAGAAGTATAATCAAATGTCCTATAAGTCGTCCGATCCGAAAATTAGACGTTTGATATTGTTGTCAGACTCATCATTATCCTAACTTGTGGTGCATTTCATCCTAATCACTTGGGATTTGTCTCCAATGGCTAGAAGAGCTCTCCCAAGTGTTCTTGAAGGTTCCAAACTTGCCTATAAATAGACTACAACTCCTCTTAGGAAACACACACCTCTTGAGATACAATTCCATTAGAAAAATCACTTGCTCACTACTCTGAGCTCCATCTTGCCCTTGTGCTGTGCCAACACTCCGATCAAAGGGCAAATCCATACTCCTAGCTCACTCCGTTCTGCAAATCCTCAGGGAGTTCTTTTCATGCTTAGTAGATAAGAAAGTAATTAAATTATTAGGGTGCTCTATAGGTGTTATTTTACTTATTTTTTGTACTTTGGGTATCCGGCCTGTCGGGTTCCCGTCTCTTCATTTTGAAGGGAGAAACCTCCATTTAGGGATCAAAGGTGGAATTTGTAATTGAGGTACACTACCCTTGTTTAAGTAGTGTGGTTAGTGGATTGATCACCTTGTGATCGAAAATCCTAAGTCAAGAGATTGGCTTAGGTGGCGGTTTTCACCAATCTTGGGTTTCCACCTAAAAATCTGGTACCACCTTTTGTGATTGAATTTTTTGTATTACAATATTTTATAATTTCACTATTCACCCCCCCTCTAGTGCAATTTCCTTTGGTATTAGAGTAGGTTTTCCACCTATAGGAGTAGCATCCGCAGAAAGATCACATGGACGGGAAGGTCATTTCCACAGGCAGATTGGACGGGCAATCCACCACTCGACCACCACTCTTTGAAGGAACCAACTACACTTACTGGAAGCTGAGAATGAAGATGTGGCTTCAAGCCAACGATTTATCCATTTGAGAGAAATGCGAATCCGCATACATCATTCCCGACAAACCAGAAACAGGATACACAGTGGAGCAAATCCATCACCTTAGACTAAATGCCAAGGCAACGAACTCACTCTACTGCGCACTCAGCTCGGAGGAATTCAACTGCATCAGCCAATGCAAAATCGCCCACGAGATCTGAAGAACCTTAGAGGTAACTCACGAAGGTACGTCTAAAGTTAAATCCTCAAAGATAAACTTGTTATCGCAGGAATTCGAAGCCTTCTCTATGAAGGAGAATGAAAGACTTGGGGACATGTACACCCGATTCACGTTAATCGTGAATAGCCTCAAGTCTTTAGGAAAGACATTTATAAAGGGGGAGCTTCAAGGGAAGCTCCTTTGCTCCCTTGGACCTGAGTGGGAGAGAAAGGTAACGGCAATAGAAGAAGCCAACCGAGTAGAGGATCTAGAAATGGAAAATCTACTTGGGAATCTCATGGCCTATGAATAAAAACTGGAGAAAAAGAAGAAATCAATCTCATCGGAGCCAAAGAAGAAGACCTTAGCCTTCAAAGATACTTCAGATGATGAGGTAAGTACCGATGATGAAGAATTTATTTTATTAGCTAAAAAGTTTAAAAAGTTTCTCAGAAATAGAAGAGAGATCAAGGGAAGGAAAAGAGAGGAAGAACCTCTAATTTGCTATAATTGCAAAAAGAGAGGTCACATAAGGAAAGATTGTCCCTTACTCAAAAGGGATGATGAGAAGAAACCCAAGAAGCCTTCCGACTACAAGAAGATCTCCAAGCCCAAAGGATTCAAGAAGAAGGCATTTCAAGCAACGTGGGATGACTCCACCTCTGAAGAAGAAGAGGAGGAGGAAACAAATGAAGAAACGGCATGCTTGGGATTAATGGCAACAAATGATGGTTCTGAGCCTAAATCTGAGGAGCTTGAGGTAAACTCCTACTCTTTATATGAACTACAAGATGCCTTTGATTCACTATATGTAGATCTTAAGAAAACAAAAACCCAAAGCAAGGCTTTAAAAGAAGAAAACTTAGAAAATAAGAGATTAATCAATGATCTTGAAGAAAAGAATCTAATTCTTACAAAAGAAACTACTGCTTTAAATATGCAAATAAGAAATCTAATGATTGAGAAAGAGTCATTAACAAATGACTTGTATACGGCAATGAGTGAACAAAAATTTCTAGATGGAGAAGAATTACTCGACAAAATCCATGTGCTTGAAAAATCAAACTCCTTTAAAAAGGAAGAAAATAACTTACTTAGAGTAGAGATTAGGGCATTAGAAGATAAACTAAACATAATGAAAATAGAGATAAATCACCACAAAGAAAAGTCAAATCAACTTCTTGAGGACCTAGCCAAATAACTTGGACAAACTCATTGCACATCAAAAACCTTCCTCAAGTAAATTTGGATTAGGCTTTTATGAACCTAGTCAAAGTGAGCCGAAAAAGGACCCTTGTCTAATGGAGACCACTAACAAATACGGATCCACATTACAAAGGATACCGAAAAGACAACTTTCACTTTGTTTTGTAGGGATGAAAGGACATCATAATGTCAAAAATTGGATATACAAAATGAAGGATGGACGACTCAAATTAGAAAGACCTATAGAAACACCAAGTCACCATTGCAGATCATTTGTAGGAGGGAGAAGGTCTACAAGGTAGAAGACAAGGAGAACACCGCCACCAAGGAGGCCGATGGGTGATGGACTTTGGATGCTCCAAACATATGATGGGAGACAAGCACCTATTTTTGGACCTCCAACCTACGGATGGAGGAATAGTTACATTTGGCAACAACCATAAGGGCCATATTATTGGCCTTGGTAAAATAGGTAACCCACTCTCTCTCATCTCAAATGTTTCTCTAGTTAAAGGACTAAAACATAATCTTTTAAGTGTCAGTCCAATATGTGATAAGGGCTTTAAAGTAGTGTTTACTTCTAAAATGTTTGAAATTATGCATGCATTAACCAATGAAACCCTTCTTAACAGAACTAGATTTAAAGACATTTATGTCATAGAATTTGATAAAAATGACACTTTTGAATGTCTTATAGCAAATGATGAGTTAAGTATATGGCATAAAAGACTAGGATATGTTCATATGAAGCTAGTTCAAAAACTAGCTAAACATGAACTAGTCCAAGGTCTTCCTAAAGGAAAACTTTTAAATGAGCCTATTTGTGATTCATGTAAATTATGTAAGATTATGAAATCTAGTTTTAAAAGCAGAGAAGTTATATCCACATCAAGAACTTTAGAACTACTTCACCTAGATCTGTTTGGACCTACAAAATATGAGAGCCACACTTGATGCAAATATTGCCTTGTAATTGTAGATGATTTTTCGAGGTTTTCATGGGTCACCTTCTTGAGATCCAAAGAAGGAGTGTTTTCCATCTTTTCTATTTTTTGTAGGAAAGTTCAAACTGAAAAAGGCTACCAAATCACTCGTATCCTTAGTGATCATGGGGGCGAGTTTGAAAATTCCTTGTTTGATGATTTTTGTCAAGAGCATGGTATTGCTCATGAGTTTTCTTTTCCTCGAACACCTCAAGAAAATGGGGTGGTTGAGAGAAAGAATCGTACTCTTCAAGAGTATGCTCGAACATTGCTCATAGACTCAGGGTTACCAAAGTACTTTTGGGCTGAGGCGGTTAACATGACTTGTTACGTGTTAAATTGCACCTTAATTTGATCAGGATTGCGAAAAACTTGTTTTGAACTATACTATGGGAAAATACCCAAAATTAGTTATTTTAAAATTTTTGGATGTCGATGTTTTGTCTTGAATACCTGCTCTAATTTAGATAAATTTGATTCCAAAGGTGAAGAAGCCATCTTTATTGGTTATTCCTTGCGTAGTAAGGCATATCGGGTTTTTAACAAGACCACATTAATAGTGGAGGAAACCCTCCATGTTTCCTTCGATGAATCTCCTCACCCCTCCTCCATTGACCGAGTCAATATGGATGATGAAGATGATTCTACTATTGATGTGTCTAACATTCCAAACTCCACTGTCCATAATCTTCCAAAAGATTGGATATATCAAAGGGATCATCCCAAAAGTCAAGTCATTGGAAGTGTTTCTGATGGCATTAAAACTCGATCTCATTTTAGTTGCTCCTTTGGTCTCTCCACCTTTGTATCTCAAGTTGAACCCAACAGTGTCGAAGAAGCGTGCTCCGAAGAACCTTGGATGATGGCCATGCAGGAGGAACTCAACCAATTCCAAAGGAATGAAGTTTGGGATCTAGTACCTAAGCATGAAGGGCAAACGGTAATAAGTACCAAATGGATATTTTGGAACAACTTGAATGAATCAGGTATGGTCATTCGAAACAGGGCTCGGCTGGTAGCACAAGGGTACAACCAAGAAGAAGGAATTGATTTTGATGAGACCTACGCTCCTGTAGCTCGGCATGAATCAATTCGCATGCTTCTTGCTTATGTCACCTTTCTTGGCTTTAAACTCTTTCAAATGGACATTAAGAGTGCATTTCTTAATGGATTCATTAAGGAGGAAGTTTTTGTAAAACAACCTCCTGGTTTTGAGTCTCATGATAAGCCTCATTTTGTCTGCAAATTAAACAGGGCACTATATGGTCTAAAGCAAGCTCCTAGAGCTTGGTATGAAAGGCTCAAAGAATACTTGTTAAATGCAAAATTCTCTATAGGGGAAGCTGATTCCACATTATTCATTAAAGAAAAGGAAAAGACATTTTATTAGTTCAAATATATGTAGATGATATTATATTCGGTGCTATTAATGAATCTATGTGTAGAAAGTTTTTAGAAATTATGCAGGAAGAATTTGAAATGAGTTTGATGGGTGAACTCAAGTTTTTCTTGGGCTTGCAAATCACTCAGCTCGAAATTGGAACCGTTGTGTGTCAATCAAATACACAAAGGAGATGTTGAAGAAATTTGAAATGACCAAAATTAAAGGGAAGAACACTCCTATGAGTGTCACAAATTCCCTAGACTTGGACAAATCAGGTACGCCCATAGATCAAAAGCTCTATCGTAGCATGATTGGATCTTTAGTGTATTTAACTTCCAGCAGACCTGATATTTTGTTCAGTACCTACTTATGTGCTAGGTTTCAATCAAACCCTAAACAATCACACCTAAATGCTATAAAACGAATATTTAGATATCTAGTTGGCACATCTGATTATGGCTTATTCTACCCTAGGAGTCGACAATTCAACTTAGTTACATATAGCGATGCAGACTACGCAGGTAGCTGCACCGATAGGAAGAGTACTAGTGGGACGTGCCAATTGTTGGGCGAATCACTAGTCTCTTGGTTCTCAAAGAAACAATCTAGTGTAGCCCTATCAACTACGGAAGCTGAATACATAGCCGCCGCACTAGCATGTTCCCAAGTGCTTTGGATGAAAAATACTTTGAAGGATTTTAACTTGATATTTAATAAGATAAAAATATTATGACAATACTAGTGCTATCAACCTTTCGAAAAATCCCATACATCACTCTCGCACAAAACATATTGATGTTTAACATCACCTTTTGAGAGATAATGTACTTAAGGGAGAACTCGAGGTTGAATTTATTTGTATTGAACTGCAATTGGCTGATATTTTCACTAAACCTTTGAATTATGATTGCATTAATTATATACATAGGAAACTAGGCCTATGTAAGCTAAGTAATATTTGAAGAATTTAGTGATTTAATGGAACTTCCTTTGTCATGAGCATAGATGGAGCCTTGTCTTAACTAAGTTAAAAGCCTTCATTCTAAGTTCAAACATCAAAATGCACATTCTGTGCAATATCAGACGTCTGATTAAACTATCAGACGTCTTATACATAAAAATTCGTCGTCTAAAGATCCGCGATAGATGATGATTTTATGTAACGAGAGTGCTGACAAAAGAGTTATCTCAGACGTCTATCATCCTTCACAGACATTTGGGGCATCATCCAGATGTGTTGAAAGACGTCTATCTATGAGTCAGAACATATACTATCAGTCAGACGTCTGATTCTATGGCTAGACGTCGTATAAGTCGTCTGACAGGAAAATCGGATGACCCTGAAACTTTAGGCTAAAATCCAGGAAGGTTTGACTGCAAAAATCAGACGTCTAATTTTAGATTTAGACATCTTCTTTGTCGTCTAAGACAGAAATCAGATGACAACCTAGAGAATAAATCATTTTCCAAGGTAGGATGCCTACAGAAATCAGACGTCTAATTTTAAAATTAGTCGCCTGATGTATCGTCTGATGGATAAAGCAGACGTCGCCATCAAAAGGGCTAAAATCCCTAAAGTCCAATCCCGACATCTGACATCACCTCCAGACGTCTGATCGGGAAAAAATTTGTGAATCGCATCTGTTCTCTGGATGGTTTGAAATGCAAGTCTCCCCAACTTCAGCGGGAGACTTGCTTCGTGACCTTTGGATATAACATCCCCTTCGCAAGATCCAACTCTCCTCTCTCAAATCCCTACTTCTCTCCCTCACACTCGACAGCCCACAGCAGCAGTTGGCGAAGTTCTGCTCACCGCCAGACAACCATCGCGCCTCCTTGATGACTGGTGGAGCTGCTGCTCCTCTACGCGCGTCCTCCCTGCCTCTCGACCGCGCATTTGGAGGCCTCCCTCCTCCCGTGGGTATACCCTCTCAACTCTTAGGGCATCTCCATGTTCTTTTACCCACGACCTTGTTAGCCCTAGTAGCATCTTGTTCTCCTTCTTGATTCTCTCGGCCTACTTGCACATTTCATGACATTATCAGCCCTAGAACCCTAACCCTCGGTCAAGCCAACCTTTGTAGCCCTAGCTGCATCTTCCATGGCAAGGGTATTACCTCACGAGATTCAAGCCGACATTTTAGTGGCTTGAATCCAAAGGTCTATTGCCACAACTACATGGTAGGTTGTATTGCCTCAAGGCATACTGCCACATATTTTTTATCAAGGATGATTGCATTGTTTGAATTTGTGTTGTTGAAATCTTTTGGGTGAATGTTGTTTCGTTGGTTGAATGCTTTTGTATGGATGTTTTTGCAGGTATTCTATCCTCAAAACACCACCCATTTCTTCCAAAACCAAACCACCCATTCCACCAAATATGCCTCCCCATAGGAAGCAAGCTGAGGGTTCTTCCACTTCCTCTTCCACCTATTTGGTAGATCAGTTGTGAGGCGACATCGCTAGGCAGCAATTTCGTCGCTTCGCAAATGCCAAAGTTAAATGCCCTCGTTTTATTGTTTGGAATGATTTTGCCCATTTAAACCTTCAGGAACACTTCCAAACTGTCCATCTCTTCCAATATTTTGATAGTCAGTTACACTCTGGCATTGGAACTCTTGGTGTGTTCCGTGATCTCTGTCGTCTCTTTTATGCCAACATCGTTGAGGACTACAGCAACGATGAACTTGAACTCCATACCCGCTTATTTGGTCGCGAAATCCACATCACATCCGAAACTATTTCCGACCTTCTAGCCATCCCCAATGAGGGAAATGACTTCAATGAAATTTTGAGGCAATATGACCCAGAAGTCATCAATCAAGAGTTAGTCCTCCCTGAAAAATATGTTGAAAATCTTGGCACCCAACCGTGCAAAAATCTCAAACCCCTTCCACATCTACTCTCTCGCATTTTTGGGTGGGACCTCCTAAACAAATCAAGAGGTTTTGATTACATCTCGCGCCAACACAAGGTGCTCCTTTTTGCGACCGTCCGTCATATTCCTTTTAATTACTGCCGCCGCATTGTTCGCATCATGAATGAAGACCATAGGGCAGCACTTCCGATTGGGTCTATTCTATCCAAAATCTTTTCAACCCATCGGATTTCCATAACTGACCATGCTGTTGACAAGAAGATTGAGCCTTACAACCAGGCCACAGCAGCCAAGATGCATATACTTAGGGAGCATCTTGATCCCGCCGATGAGCCCATTGAACAAGAGCCCCTTCCACCCTTTCCAGACTTCCATGAACCACGACACCTTCAAATCGAAGCTCCCCACTCGAGCTTTGATGAAGCATGGGATCCAGCCACAGATTCCCTCTCCTCCAGCATCTCCCTCTTGCTGCATCAAACCGGCGAGATGTACACCTACATGGGAAGCATGTGCCGCGACATCGATGAACTTAGATCAGACGTTCAAAACTTGCAGATGGGACACGGACTCGCTCGTCGCTGCCACCACCAAGATCAAGAAGAATAGTTTAGAGCTTCTATTTTTTTCTTTCTTTTATTCCAAGTTTGTATTAAGGGGCCTTGACCCCGTACTTAATATTTTTGGGAACAAATAACTAGTCCGTGCTTAAATATTTCTATTCCTAATCAATTTTCTTTAATGCCTTGTCATCTTTTAAACATGCAATTTTATTCATGCACTCCACATTGTAGATATCACTCTTGTAGTTTGTATTTCAACTCCCTTTAACAACCCTTCATGATGATATTCAAAAAGGGGGAGAAGAATGTAGGTAAGAACCTAGGAAATAATATAAAAATAAACTTCTCAAATAGATATAGACTACCAAGTACAACCTTTAAGGGGACAAAATAGGAACCTACAGCTATATTTTGAAAATCATCAAAAAGGGGGAGATTGTTAGTTCAACCACTCATATATAATATTTTGATGATTTTACAAAATAAAGAAAATGAAAAAAAAAATAAAGCGTAGCATATCGTTTCTCTCTATAATAACATGTTTGCAGGATTTCATAAAGTTTTCTAAGATGGGAGATTAAAAGCGTGAAGAGAAGTAGCATAAGTATTAGGTCTTAGGCTTTTAATGTAAACTTTCAAAGGTTGTAATTTTCATTTTATTTGAGTCTAGAAATGTTGTAAAGAGCCCCCAAACATAACCTATAAATAGCTAACTTAGGCTTTCTACACTTAGGAGAAATTAGAAACAAAAACCCAACACTTATACTTTTATCAGACGTCTAGAATAATGGTCGGACATCTGATTTTCCACTTTAAGATGTCTGACAAGTGTCTCAGACGTCTAATTTCCAAGAGTTCTGCCTTTAGTTTGTCCCCTCATAAATATGAGTCGAAGCACTTCACTATCAGACGTCGATAACCTTACCTAGACGTCTGATTCTTTACCTAGACGTCCTCAGACTAACTGTTAGACTAAGAGTAGGCAGAAATGAATTTCCAGACGTCTGGACACACTTCCAGACATCTACCTTTGGACCGTTGCCCATGATTTTCCGTGCGTATCTCATTAGGGGCATAAAATCTTTTGGCAGAAGAAGTAGGGGAGTGTTTTTTGGTTTTCAGACATCTGGTGACTTCCTCAGACGTCCATAACAACATCTGATCCTTTAAACCTAGAACCCTATTTGGATCTGATGAAAACAGGAATGAATCCACCCTTCATTAGACGTCCAATAACCTAATCAGACATTATATGTGAAAATATCAGACGTCCTTCTTTTGATCCAATGGAGTCAGTTTAGGATGGCCTACAGTATTAGATGACCAGAAGTATAATCAGACGTCCTATAAGACATCTGATCCTAAAATTAGACGTCTGATATTGCTGTTAGACTCATCATCACCCTGATTTATGGTTGATTTCGTCCTAATCTTCTTGGGATTTGTCTCCAACGGCTAGAAGAGCTCTCCCAAGTGTTCTTGAAGGTTCCAAACTTGCCTGTAAATAGACTACAACTCCTCTTAGGCAACACACACCTCTTGAGATACAATTCCATTAGAAAAATCACTTGCTCACTACTCCAAGCTCCATCTTGCCCTTGTGCTGTGCCAATACTCTGATCAAAGGGCAAATCCATACTCCCGACTCACTTCATTCTGAAAATCCTCAGGGAGTTCTTTTCATGCTTAGCAGATAAGAAAGTAATTAAATTATTGGGGTGCTCTATAGGTGTTGTTTTACTTCTTATTTTTTGTACTTTGGGTATTCGGCCTGTCGGATCCTCGTCTCTTCATTTTGAAGGGAGAACCTCCATTTAAGGATCGGAGGTGGGATTTGTAATTTAGGTACACTACTCTCGTTTAAGTAGTGTGGTTAGTGGATTGATCACCTTGTGATCGAAAATCCTAAGTCAAGAGATTGGCTTAGGTGGTGGTTTTCAGCCATCTTGGGTTTCCACCTAAAAATCTGGTGCCAGCTTTTGTGATTGAATTTTTTGTATTACAATATTTTGTAATTTCACTATTTACCCCCCTCTAGTGCAACTTCATTGAGTCTACCTAATTTTAATCCTAAATTAAGGTGCCTAGAATTTCACTTGAACTTTAGAGTTAATTATGATTTGTGACCTAATTTGAAGGTAGGTTGACCCATAAGGTGGATCAACTTCACCTAGCCTACCCTAAGCTTTAGGATGAGTTGGGTAATGGACCCAAAATCACCCTGAGTGGTTTGCAAATAGGCTATTAAGTCCAAATTTTAAGGATTCAAGTGAATGATAGAGCCTACTTTTAGTGTTTTCTTGGTTAGGTCAATTCAAGCAGGGGTATGGGTGAAACACAATGCAGAAAAATCAATTCTCTTATTTCAAGCAGGTGTGTTTTCTCAACCCTAAGTTGGAAACCCTATTTTGGCTCTTTTGTCTAATCAGTTCTTTCCAAATGTGGCAGCTGGGGCTCAATCAAGAAGATGAATAGCCTTAGGTACCTTGAGTCCCTACTAGGTGTAGAAATCTGGAAGGGGATCTCTAGAGAATCAAATCAGACAACTTGGGTGATTAATTCTAAGGAAATAATGAAAGTTTGATCCTAATTGATTTCCTTTTTACTTCTTTCTAGAAATAGGGGCTTAAGAGGATGGGAATGAGATTACCTACCCCTGGAGTGGCTGTTGTGCGACTGATCTTCTCAAATGTACCTTACACAACCACAACAAAATAGATAAAGTAAGTTAGTATCATATCACAAATTGTGACCAGTGAAATCAAACTGCACATAGCTCCTTGGCAACGGTGCCAAAATGTTTGCAGTGAATTCGTTGTTATTTAAGAGATGTGTTGTAGTATAGGACAAAGTCACTCAAATCATTTAAATTTATAACTCAGAATCACAAGAGTCTAAGGTCGAACACAGAGAGCAAGTAATAGTAATTTAATCTCACTAATCACAAGAAATATAAGCAATTATGATCAAAACATTATTTAGAACTACTCAAAATGATGTATATATGAAATCTAGTAGCAAAGTGCAAAAAGATTGGGTTAAAATGGTGATTTGAATCACCAAATTAACCCTTGAAATTAGGTTCAAGTATCTCAAATATTTGAATAGTAATTCTCAACCAAATATTCCACATCAACTAGATTTAATATCCCAACAGTGTATAACACTAAAGCACCAGTAGATATTAGACGAAGGCGTAAGGCATTAGATGCCTGAAGTGCTCAAGGCTCAGCTCCAATAGAAGAGTCAAGGGCCTCCTCTCTTTCCTTCGTTCATGCCTCAAGGGAGAGGCAACCACAACACAGAGGCAAAAGCCTCAAGATCGGCTATGTGTAGAGAGCAGAAAGGAAAAAACCCCCTTCTCTCACTTTCCATTTCTTTTTTTCTCAGAAACCCAGCTTAATCAGGGTATTGGGCATGAACAGGACTAGACTTGCAGGCGTGATCACAAGCGAGGTGTGCGCGATCGGGTAAGCGGATGTGAGGGGTAAATGGCGACCCAACCCCTATGTCTTGGGCTAGGGGTCGGGAGTACAAAAACCTTTTGTGCACGCACATGGGTTCAGATTTCTACGATGTGAGACTATCTGGTTCCCTCTTCATCATGACGCAGCAACAGCTGGTAAAGGGTTCGATTGAGGCAACAGCTACACATGAAGACGTGAATTGAGGGACTGTAGCGAAGCCCGGGAGTCAGCCACGATTCCTAGGTGTTGATCCTGGAAGGATCCTAGCCGGAGTACTGAACATGTGGTCGGTGAAGTCTAGGGCAGTGGTGGAGGCCTGGTGGTCACATGAAAAGTAAAAGACGGCCTCGTGGCCACATCAAATATGCTCAAAAGGATCGCTATGGAACGACGAGTGTGTTGGTGGGTGCGGTCTACCGTGTGGGTGTGTGAGGAGGTCTAATGACCTTGAGACGAAGGTGCGATGGTGCTGGAGTTGAGTGGAGTGTGTGAGCAGGAAATCCCCTCAATCACTTGAGGGGTTTTGCTCGTGAGGACACACTGAAGGTTTCTGGATCGGTGGGGGGTGTTTTGGTGCAGTGTAGCAAGTTTGCAAGGTCGCCGGAGGTATCTCGGAGATGAGCGAATGACGGTGGCATGGACGTGAGGGCATTCTAAAGTAAGCATCGAGTGTGTGGGTCAGATCAGTGGGAGGTGTAGAGTCGAATGAGGGTGGTTGCAAATGATGGAGATGCGGAGAAGGCACCGGCAATGATTGGCTGATGCTGGAGACGAAGGTGGTGCGAGCGTGAGACCATTCTGAAGTGAATGTTGAGTATGTGAAGCAGGTCAGTGAGCGATGTGGAGTTGAATGAGGGAAGTTGCAGACAAAGGTGATGCGGAGGTGGCATCGGCTATGATTGGACGATGTCAGAGATGAAGGTGGCTCCGGGAGGGAGGATGGCATCGTTTGAAGGGAGAGAGGGCCCCTCACGGGTATGCGAGTTGCAGAAGAAGTTTGGGAAGATGGACCTACTACCTGTAGTATGTAGCAGTAGGCAAGGAGACAGAAGGGAGGAGGTCGTCAGAGCGGAGTTGGAGCTGGCCAGAGGTAGAGAAGAAGAGGGATTTGTGGGCCTAAAACTCGAGAAGGAGTTTGGCCTAGCGAGGGGAACCCTTTTATAGAGCTTCAAGAGAGCTCCCAAGCTTAGAAACATGCTTGAGAAGCTCAGATTTCTAGAAGGAAGATCCTTGAAATCCAAGGATTTGCATGAGCAACAAGGTAGGATTTGGTGTCAAAGTTTAGGTTGTCTATTAGGGATTTCCTCAGGATCATCCCTTCTAATTTTGGAAGGGATTAGACAAGCAATCAGCGAGGAATCCTTGATTGAGATCTCAGGTGCATGGGTTCACACCTACCATGGTAGCAGGGACCCATTTGAAGAAAATGTAGAGAAGTTAGGGGATTATTTGTAATGATTTTGAAAGTTAAGAGCAGGAATGAGAGAAAAAGAGTCAGATTAGACCAAAATGAAAACTAGGTAAAGATGGACTTTTATTGGGCCCAAACTTTGGAACAAACCTAATTTGGATCGAAGAAATCTGATGGTGAAGTCGGATTTTGGTTTTGGATAAGTTTGAATGGGCAATATGTAAAAAACCCAAATTAAGGCAAGACTGTCTGTAACACTGTTTAAGGTTAAAATAGGTTCAAATGATCAAATGAAGGTTACCAAACCTTATGGAATATTTTTCTGTGAATTTTAGAAGGTTTAGATAAATTTATCCTAACCAAAACCTTTGTTATTTAAGCGGGTCTGAAATTAGGGTTTTGGGTTACTGTTAATTCTCGAAATATGAGAAAACATGTTTCTATCTGCATGAACACACTTATTAGACTTTAAGCTCTTTTGACCTTCAATTCACCCCTACCAAACCCCTTGGTTATTCTGTGCTCATGATTTACTATTAAAATTATAGAATTAACCTTAGTTTCCTGTTCTCTTCTCAAAATAGCCTGAAGTGGAGTTATGACTCTCAGATGGATATGTAAGATCATTTATCTTTTATTCCAAACTAAAAGTGGCTAGTTAATGCCTATGATGGTGTTCCCATCACTTTTGCTCTTGAGTTGTAACAAACCCATTGTTGTACTTGGGTTGAGGTTACCCGTTAAGTACCTCACTTTGTAAATTAATTCCCTCAGGGTTGAGGGAATCAAGTTAGAAATTCTAAAATAGGAGGTTTAGGTAGTGGAGCAATGATGTAAACATGTTTATATTACATAAAATGTCTATTTATGTATGTTCTTAAGCATAGAATTGCATTACATACAATAAATATTGCATAGCATGCATCATCTTGCATTTAGATTAGTTTGAATAAAATGGAGGTTAATTGCCTCCTTTTATGTTCAGGGAAAGGGCGACCTTTTATTGGGGCCTCGGATCAAAGATCCAACCGTATGGATCTAATCAGGGTGACTATTGGAGTTCAACGACTCCAAGATCTCCCTAATCGGATATCCGTAGCATTAGATAGAGATTGAGGAACCCTAGAAGTTCAAGGGCCAAGATGGGGGTGAATCTGCACTTCAGATGACAAAGTCGACCGCATAGATGGATTCGGATTGACGATCGTAGCCAAATGGTGCCAAAATTGACTCAATCCGAAACCTGTGGCACCATCTACATCACCCAGAAGATGGACTGCCAAGATGGTGCCATGTGGTGCCATATCAGCCGCCCAACCAGTCGCATGCACCTGCTGCAGCTTCTCTTCATCTGAGTGTCACTTCTCACCATTGGATGTTCATCCAACGGCTGCAAGGCATGCATGCATGAATTAAGCGTGCAACAGAAATGTGCTCTCAGTGTGTTGGTCGAACGCACTTTCGAGAAGGAGAGATGCCCATTCGAAGCCGCTAATGCCTCAATTTGCCGTGGGTGCGAGCAGGCGAGCGGGCGTGAGGAGCGCATGATCGCGATCGATCGACTGTGCATGCCCGATAGCACCCACGCTCGATCGGACGTGCGGCGAGAATGTAGGATCGCACGCGTATGTGCATGCTAAGGAGGCACGGCGAGGAGCTCTCCTAGCCATTCGATCTCACGATCAAACGATCAATATTTGGAGGACGTTAATGTGCGTTGAGGCTTTGGGAGATGAGTGGGAGTGCATGCACCACCCACTATGCCCACGTTTGGACCTTTAGTGACGGATTTATCCATCACTAAAGGTCCTAAATTAATGATTTTCAACATAAAAAGACCAAATTGCCCTCACTCCTTTCAACTATAAAAGGTGACCCCCTCCATACGAAATTCTCATCCCTTCTTTCTCTTCTCTCCCTCTCCAAAGCACAAGAAAAGCTTGTCCCACACACAAGATGCTTCTCAAGAGATAAAGTCAAATTTTCGCCCCCATTTCAGAAGCAGATCCCGCAACGACGACGACGTGCTGCCCCATTACCGTTCTTCCCTCTTCGTCATCCTTCTTCCTGATCCATTCCCCATCTTCTAGGTGTCGTCCCATCCGGCTCATCCTCCAAGCAATCATTGAGGAGGATATCTCTCCATTCTTTTTACTGCTTTCTAGTGTAATCAATTTTCTGCTCTCTAGTCGTAATGAGTAGTGTAACGAATAACTTTTTCATAATGAAATCCATGTTTATTCTACATCCCTTTTTACTTTTGTTTGTAATATTCTCTCTCTCTCTTCTATTTATTGTAAATAGATAGAAAGTTTCCAATAAGCTATTCTGCTTCGTGACAAATAAAACAAACACGTATTTCTAATCAAACGTCCGCCTCCCTGAGTTCGACCTAGGATTTCTATTCTGGTATAAATTTTATTTTTTGAACACGAGTTCTTCGCTTTCAAACTACAACGAGAGGTTTTCAAAATCAAATATGATAGCATAGTAACCCGTAGCTTCAACATTTTGGCGTCATTGCCGGAGAGGCGACGCTCTGTAATTTTTTTCGCGTTTTCCAACTTATGAATCATTTATCTCACTTCTCTCCTTTCTTATTTTGATTATAAGTACTCTTTTGTGATGAGCAAAAGCAGTAGATTGGAGCAAAGTGCTGTTGAAGGTTCTATAAGTTTTTCCCCACCTCCCACCCATTAGTTCTCATTCCACCACGTAATAACACAAACATAAATCAACCTAGGTGTTCTTAGAAACTCTAAGGTTAGTTTTGTTTGTTTGTTTGACACTTACACCTACCTCAACCTCCACATTTAAAAAGAAAAATTTAAAAAAAAAATCTCACAGAGGTACACAACCTCATCTGATTTTCAAACTCAACTAGTAAACCAATCTTTGGAACCGATACACACATCCAAACACATAATTGAGTAGAAATCAGATTAGGTAATCACTTGTGTGCCTAATTAAGTGGCGCAATAGGCCAATTGTTTGAGTTGATTGGGCCATACCACTTTAATTAAAATCAACTCATCAAGTAACTGCCTCATAAGTTCAACTCTTAGGGATTTACCAGGCACTCCACATTCTTTTAAGTTTCAATGGAAACATCTTCACCTGTGCTTTCAAAACCTGGTGTGCCAACAAAACTTTTTTGAAAATACCTAAAGTTGAATCCTAAAAGCTACTAAGATTTGAACCCTAAAATTCACTACATCAAAAAATAATCTTGCTTGAAAACAACTTGTTGTGCACGCACACACACATCAATCAATCTTTAAGGGCACAACCCAGATAAAGGGCCCATCACATTCCAAAGCACAATCAAACCTAGCCCTAAATAAAATAGAGTAGACATTGGCCTTAAGGATTCGACTCACTCTTCTGAGCCTAGAACGGGATTATTTTCTATTAGTCTATTTCTATTATTCAATCTGATGTTTAGCTAGGGGAGCAGAGTCAAACGATCGTAGCTGGGGGGTACACTAGGAACCGGAGGCGCAAGCCGAAGGAAGAACCTTCTCCCCAGTCCCTCATTCTAACTGGTTGGATTAAACAGACAGAAGTAGATCAAATCATTTCTTTATCTCAAGATGGGTTCTGGGAGTCTGTAGGCCTTTAGGCTAACCCACTTAAGGATATGTTTGATTGCTTGTATTACAGGGCACCTTTCTTCCTCTCATCTATCATGAATCCTTCCTCATTTTATACTCATTCTATCTCTTTCCCTCCTGTTATGAGTTATCCTCAACATGACGATTATCTTGACTCGTACTGTAATCAACCATCAGTTAGTTGGGATAACTCAAATTGGGGATATAGTTCTGGATCTCAGTGTTTAGGGTCTAATCTTGAACACCATAATTGTGATTTCTATCCTTCTCTGAGCCACATCGATTATATATCGCCACCCTTTCATGGACAACCTAATACGATCTACAATCAAGAAGGATACACTGATCCTTACCCATCATCTGAATACACTGCCTTTAGGTCATCACCACCTTTTGAACAATCTGAAATGACCTATTATCAAGAATGGTATCACGAATCTCAATTTGTTAACTCCTCTGCACCGATCCCAAACCCACCCAACCCTGAACCAATTCATTTGGTTCAGGTTGACTAGATTCAAGATAAGGTTTTGGCTAACTTGAGGAATACCATACAATCTATAGAAGTTCAGCCAATACCTTGCATTGAAAAATTGGAGCCCCTGATTAAGATGATTGATGATTTGAACAAGTATTTGGTAGATTGGCTCTAGGATGTTAAGGATAAGAACTCGGGTGAGTTTTTACTTGGAAAGTTATCGAAATTGAGAATGAGATTTGTGGTTGCTTTAGTTCAATCGTGGGATGATTCCCAGGATGAACCCCCTTCAGGAGAGCCAATGTCAGAACTCGCTCAGGCACCTATTGAAGGGGACACACGTTACGAAGCTGACCAGATTGAATTAGAGTAACTAATTAAGGATGATCTGATTTCTTCACCTAAGATTCTTGAACTGGGGTACGAGGAAACGTATGTCTCCATGGATCAGAAAGTGATGGATGATTTTGGGACATACATTAATACAAATTTTGATTTCTTTGATTCTGATGGTGAAGATTCAGTTTGCGAAGTCTCATGTGAGTTTACAGAACATGATTTCTGTGAGACGATTGGGCCTGAGGAATCTGATAGATCATTTGATAGCCCAATAATTAAGGAAACTGATCTTATTGGGGCTCACATGACGGATCCAGAGTTGTATTTTCTGGAGGATGCAATCCAATGTCCTGATTGTTAGTTACACCCCATTGAATTTATTGATAATTCTGTTTCTGAGATAATTACACCCAAGTCAATTCTGATTTAGCCACATCTTTTTGACTTGGAAATTTCAGACGGGGTGATTAATATGTAGGTGGTCCCAGAATTTGACATTCTGAATGAGGATAAGAGCTGGGAAATTTTGATTTGGGAAGCAAACTTCGGAGGAAGTAGAAGACTGAGTCTAAGGGTTCCAATTCATTTGAAACCATCAAACCAGGAACCTTATGACATTTGTTCTAAGGATGTTCAACCCATGCACACATTCATTGATTATCCTTTTGATATCGAATTCTCTGTAACCCGACTCTTTGGTCTTGGGTTGCATCCTCACAAATCGTAGGCCCGATCTTGCATGCATATTTATTTTAGGTTTTGGGTAATTTTTATCCAAAACATTAGATATTCGCAATTATGGGGTATGGGTCTGCACCACAATCTGGTCCACATTTGTGGACATCTGCTGGCAGGCTAGAGGTTTCATCTTTCTATTCTGATTCTGACCTACACTTGTCAATTCTTTATTTCTCTTCTTTGTATAGTGTGCCTAGCTGAAGGAACTAAATTCAGCACATATACAGTTTTCCTTTATCTCGGAGCGGACCCATCATTCACGCAATTCAGGTGCTTTCTACTTTATTCCACTCTGTTTTATGTATTTTTAATACAATGAGGACATTACATTAGATAGGCATGGGGGGGTGGATATTCATCTCTGGATTAATTCATCAGTTCTATTGATTTGTTTTATTTTCTTTTATTTATATATTAAAAAGAATTTGTGGAATTAGGAAAGAGAACTCCGGCTTAAGAAAATTTTCAATCTTAGGAAATATTACATTAGGATCTGAACATAAAGACTCTTCAGATCTTTAGGCTTAATCAGCTCGTGTATCCACTAAAATGCGGATTTGTTTTTCAAGTCCTCGCCAACTTGAATTCTATTCTAATTTGAGTAAATAAGTTTGGGTGATAAGTACACAACTTATCAACCTGGCCTCTAATTTGAGGGAACCTTAAGTCTAAAGCATCTACACACTATCTTGTCGCTGACTCATTATTCGACGATTTTAACAATAATTGGGTAGCTAATGAACCTTCTAGGGTGATATGCCTAGCAAGTTATCATGGGTTATAGCCCATAGGTAGGTTGTCTAGAGCCCAGTCACTGGATCATTCTCTTCTTGCTGCCTTTAGGTAAATCTTAGACCAGGGAAGCCACCTACTTAAAAAAAAAAAATTCAAAAAGAAAATAAAAGAAAAGGAGAAAAGAAAAAAAGAAAATAAAAGAAATAAGCCACACTTCACCGCACGAGTATGGCTGGCAAGTTGTCGGTGGTAACAGCTCATCGACCGGTTGTCCAAAACCCAACTCAAGAAATGTACTGAAAATTCCAAAAACACTTAGGAAGAAGTGGAGAAGTAGAATAAACTGGGGAGATATATACTGGATTCACCCTTGTGTTGACCCCATAAAAATAAAAGTAAGGAGAAAGCTAATGGTTGAGAAGATGCACCTTTAAGCAGAACTCTCTTTCTTAGGCCACCTGGAGGCATAGAAACTCGAAGTCCGTTCTAAATGCCGATCAACGAGTCTACCACATTCACAATAAGATGCTTAGAACTTAGGGTACTCATCAAATCTTGGGTGAGTTGAATGGCCGTAGAAAGCCACTCATAAACCCTAAACTCAAAAATCCAAAAAAATTAGAAAAGAAGAAAAAGAAACTTTTCTTTGAATAAGGTGAGGGCTGGAGGCGGTCTACATTTTGGCAGATACCCAGGCACTGTTATGTCTTTGAAAGTTCAAATCCTAAGTAAACATTTTCTTAATGATTGAAAATAACTTATGCCCAAATAATCCAACCTAATTCTTTTATAAATAGCAAATAGTTTTTGCTAGGGACTAGCAAATGATAGGCATGGGGGTGTGATGTAAACATGCTTATATTACATAAAATGTCTATTTATGCATGTTCTTAAGCATAAAATTGCATTACATACTATAAATATTGCATAGCATGCATCATCTGGCAATTAGATTAGTTTGAATAAAATGGAGGTTAATTGTCTCCTTTTATGTTCAAGGACAGGGTGACTTTTTATTGGGACCTCGAATCGAAGATCCTACTGTATGGATCTGATCAGGGTGACGATTGGAGTTCAACGACTCCAAGATCGCCCTAATCGGATATCCATAGCATCAGATAGAGATTGAGGAACCCTAGAAGATCAAGGACCAAGATGGCATGAATTCGCACTTCAGAAGACAAATCTGACCACACAGATGGATTTGGATCGACGATCGCAGCCTAACGGCATGAAAATTGACTCAATCCGATACCCGTGGCACCATCTACATCACCTAGAACATGGACTGCCAGGATGGCACCACGTGGCGCCATCTCAGCCACCCAACCGGCTGCATGCACCCACCACAATTTCTCCTCTTCATCTGAGCGTGACTTCTTCGCCGTCGGATGTTCATCCAATAGTTGTGGGGCCCGTATAGTCGTTGTGGGGCCTGCGACACGAATGTGCTCGCTGCACGTTGGTCGAATGCACTTTCGAGAAGGAGAGACGCCCGTTAGAAACCACGGGTGCCTCAATTTGGCATGGGTGTGAGCGGGCGAGCAGGTTAGCAGGCATGAGGAGCGCACAATTGCGATAGATCGACTATGCACGCTCGATAGCGCCTGCACGCGATCGGACGCGTGGTGAGAACACGGGATCGCACGCGTTTGCATGCGCTGAGGTGGCATGGCGAGGAGCTCTCTTAGCCGTTCGATCTCACGATCGAATGACCGAAACTTGGACGATGTGAACGTGCGTTGAGGCTTTGGGAGATGAGCGAGAGCACATGCGCCGCCCACTACGCCCACGTTCTGACCTTTAGTAACGGATTTATCCGTCACTAAAGGTCCTGAATTAATGATTTACAACATAAAATGATCAAATTGCCCTCACTCCTTGAAACTATAAAAGGAGACCCCCTCCATACAAAATTCTCATCCCTTCTTTCTCTTCTCTCCCTCTCCAAAGCTCAAGAGAAGCTTGTCCCACACCCAGGATGCTTCTCAAGAGATAAAGTCAAATTTTCACCCCAATTTCGGAAGTGGATCCTGCGATGACAATGACGTGCTACCCTGTTCCCGTTCTTCCCACTTTGTCCTCCTTCTTCCTGCTCCATTCCCCGTCTTCCAGGCATCGTTCTGTCTGGCTTGTCTTCCAAGCAATTGTTGAGGAGGTTATCTCTCTCTCCATTCTTTTTACTGCTTTCTAGAGTAGATTTACTACTTTCTAGTGTAATCAATTTTCCACTTTCTAGTCGTAATGAGTAGTGTAACGAACAACTTTTTGATAATGAAATCCATGTTTATTCTACATCCCTTTTTGCTTTTGTTTGTAATATTTTCTCTCTCTCTACTATTTATTGTAAATAGATAGATAGTTTCCAATTAGCTATTCTGCTTCGTGACAAATAAAACAAACATGTATTTCTAATCAAACGTCTGCATCCCTAAGTTCGACCTGGGATCTCTATTCTGGTATGAATTTTATTTGTTGAACACGAGTTCTTCACTTTCAAACTACAACATGTTTTCAAAACCAAATACGATAGCATAGTAACTCGTAGCTTCAACAAGTACCCAAGTTAGTGGGGAACCACTATATATCGTGTGTCATTTTCTGCGGTTTGTTTTTTGTACAAATCTTTCTTCTTATTACTAATATTTGTTTGAGTGTTTGTGCGCGTAGAATAGTGTGTTTCAAGATCCTACACTAGTTAAATGAGATGAAGCCAATTGAGGTGACCCTACAATTAGCAGACCGATCTATAATTAAACCTAAGGGAATGGTGGCAGATGTGATCATTCGGGTCTAGAACTATTTATTTCCTATTGATTTCCTTATTTTGAACATCAATGTACCTGAGGCCCTGAAAAATGCCTTATCATCCTTGGAAGACCTTTTCTGACCACTACAAAAGCAAATATTGATTGTCACTCAAGAAAAGTGTATATTACTTGCGATGGCCAAACAATTACTTTAGATATTTTTAATACTCCCATGAGATTCCATGATCAAGAATTTGATGAATTGGTGGAGGAAACAATGCTTATTGAATCTTGTTATTCTTTGACCACTTTGGAACATGGTTTCTTTGATGATTCAGAGTATGAATTGGAACAAGTGGTTGAAGATGCAATTAACACTTCACACTTAGGAACTTTCATTCACCTTAACCCTTTATCTAAGTTATCACCAAACCCCCCCACTCTCATTTCACCTCATCCTCCTACCCTAACCCTATTACCCACACTAACCCTCGAATACTCGTACCTCCACTTCCCTTTGGACCATCTATCTGAACTCCTCATGCCTAGCCTAAATCCAGAGTTAAAACCTTGACTAGACTCAAATCATATTTCCATTTGTCCACCTCATACCTATCCCCTCTTTTCCAATTATCATTTTGGGAACCAAGAGGAAGAAATGCTTGATGCGGGCATTCCAATATCTTACTACCTCCTGGTAAACACCAGTTTATCATCATTCTTATGCATTAAAACAAACCTAGCTCTTAGGATTTTGCTCCACAAATGGGTTTTTGGGCTGCATTTAGGCATTAACTAGGTTAGGCAAGTGATTGCACCGCAAAAATATGCCTACAATTGTGCCATCTTGTGCTATTTCCTAGCATTGCCAATGCATATTAGGTCTCCATAGTTGCATTGTAAAAATACATGCATGCATGCATTTAATTGAGAAGGGAGGAGAAAGAAATAAGTGGCCTTGCATTTTACATTTTTCCTCAAGTGCATCTTTGCAAAATTCCCATCTCTATTTTTATTTCCATTTGATATTTAAATCTTTCCACCCGCGACTTCATGGAGCAATTTCTTCCTCGCATGCCATTCCCTGCAGTTGCAATTCCCTGCGGCTACCTCTCCCTACCAGGCCATTCCAACCTCTCCCTGCAGCCGCATGAAGCCATTCCCAGCCATGCCTTCTTCCTTTATAAAAGACCATGGCTTCTACCTTTAAGAGAAAGCATGGTCCTAGCCAAAAAAACCACTGGCAGCTCCATCTCCTTCCAGGCCGTCCTCTCCTCCCTTTCCCTCCATACGCCGGTCCTCCTCCGAGGAGACACCTGGCAGGCAGAAGCTCTCACTGTGGTGCACACCACCACAATGAGACCACCACCGCCCAGCTCTTCAAAGAGCCGGTGGGCGTGGTGGCTCTTTTCTATTTTTTTCCTACTCCAGCACCTTTAGCCAAGGCCGCAAGCTTCAAGGTCTGAAGCTCGCAGCTTGGCAGCAGCAGCATGCAGTAGCCCCCCAGCCTCCTTCCGCACGTGCCTGTAGGCACCCTCACCCTCCGCATGCGCCTGCAGGCCCTCTCCACCTCCCGCTTCTCTGCCCTGTAGCACCCTCTTCCACCCGCAACCAGCTACTGCGTGCCTTTGCAGCGGCTGGCCAAGCACTTCCCGCCCCCTGCCAGCACCTACAAGCTTCTGCGCACGCCTGAAGACACCTCGCCTCCTGCTTCTCCGCTCTGTTGTGAGCTCTCTACGCTCGCAACCGGCCGGCGTAGGCCTTCTTTCTCGCACGCCAGCCCACGCGCGCCAGCCGCAAGCCGTCCTCAATCACAACACCGCCCTCTACTGGTTGCACAGCACCGACGACCACTGTACCCACTGTTAACGCGAGTCTGTGCGACACTGTGGCTACAGTGGGGTGATCGGAAAGCTTCTCACTTTACCGGTCACCCGGCGTGCCACAATCGGCCGCAGCCTGCACGCGCGTCTCTGCCCGCATCGCCCGCACTCACCCGCACCCATCTGCCTTGCTCGCACTCGCCCACGCGTGCCTGTGTTGCCCGCTCTCTTCCCCCACGCATGCCTGCGAGTGCCAATGCCCGCTCCTGCCTTCGCGCAACACGGTGCACTACGTCTCCTCTCCGCACCCTTCGCCCCCCCAGCACATGCTTGTCTATGTGCATGCGCGCTTGCGTGCGACCTTTAAGGTCTCCAGACGGCGCGTTGAAGCTCCAGACGACCTAACTCCTCGCCTTAAGCAGTGCGACTGCTCTCTCTCTCCCGCTCTCTCTCTCTCTCTTTACACCGACGCTCACACACGCCTACACTAACACTTCCACACGCCCACACACACTTATACACTATTATAAACATATATATATGTATATATGTATATATATATATGTATATAAATATATGTATATATATATCAATATATATACGTATACTTATATATATTGATATATATATACATATATTTATATACATATATATATATACATATATACATATATATATATATATACTTATATTTATACATATAGCAGTACCTATATACTTATGTATTAGTATACATACATATATATATATGTACTTATATATATACATATACATATACATACATATATATATATATACATATATATATATATTTATACATATATCTATACATGTATTAGTACTTATATAAATATGTATTAGTCTATATACATACACACACATATATATATATACATCTATATACCTATATATATATATACATATATATATATACACATATACTTATACATACACATATATACATATATACATATATATACATCTATATAGTACTATATACTTATATATATATATATATATGCACACGTATATACTTACATATATACATATATCTATATACATATATCTATATATATTATTACCTATATAACTAAGCATAGATACATATATATATATATATATATACATATATACACACCTACTTATATATACATGTATATATACATATATATATATCTAGCTACATATATCTATATATACATATATTACTATATACATATACATACATATATATTTACATTTTTATTGTTATATAGACATACTTATACACATATATATATACATATATCTATCTTTACTTATATATATATATTTACATACCTATATATATATACATATACATATATACATATATAGCTACATACATATATACATACATATATACATATATATATACACATATATATATATACATATATACACCTATAGATAAGCATATATAGATATAGACATATTTACATATATACATATATATATATCTATTTTCACATTATTTACCATACGCTGTATTGCGGGAATATTTGCACCAGTTGCTGATATTCCCCGATACATGCGTACAAAAAGTGTGTTCGCATCCATCTTCCACCATCCATCCTACACCTTACACGCGGCACCTTGTCCTGTAGGTTGTGTCTTTCTAGATGATGACCGACTCGACACCGTGCTACACTCCATCTCTGCCTCCACCCCACCCCTTTATATACATAGTATATACCTATATATATATATACTATATTTACTTTATTTCTATTTTGCTTTCCTGGTAGTAAAAAGATAAAAAAAATATATAAAAGAGAAAAGATAATCCTTGACTTGTAGGTACTCCATCTTGCGAATAGCAAGACCCATTTTGGGAACCCTGTTTTGGCTGGTGTGCCTCAAGGACAAAGATTACCAGAGAAAAATCTAAATAAGAAAAACACCAAAAACACAATAAATGAACGGAAGAGACACGTTGTAAGAAAGGCGTAGAAACTTGACTTGTACCCCACTTCCCTGAGTTCGACCCTGGGCCTAAAAGTGACAAGATAAAATCAAGTAGGCCAGGTTAAAAAATTTTGTAAAGAGATGGTTAGGTCAGATTTACGTTAACCACTATACACATTTCAACGATAAAATCACCATATTAACAACCTATTCGGGTTCGACACCAGCATGCATTGCATTTTTTCTTGTCTTTTTAATGTGTTTTTGTGAGTGTTAGGGATGAACAAATATATAGATCCCTAAAACCCTAGCACTAAAGAAGGCAACTAGTGAAGAAGAAGCTCAGACTAGTTACAACTCAGCTTGATCCAGCTCACCACAACTGGAATCTAGCACACTTGGACTAGGAATAGCTCATCCTAACTCCATTCAGCTCATCTCAGCTAAATGGCAGCTCAAGAGAGCTCATCTTAGCTCCCCCTAGCACAGGTCAGCTCAGATTCGGCTCAACTTAGCTGAGTCTAGCTCATCTCAGCTCCCACAAGTTCACAAGGAGCTCTAGCTAGCTCAGCTGAGTTGACTGGAGTTCACTCCAGCTCAAATCTAGCTACATCCAGCTCCACTCCACTCCAGCCAGCTGAAGATGGATTTATCGTAGCTCAGGAAGCCCAAGTCCAGCTCCCAGGGGCTCAGCTTAGCTCAACTTATTTGAGTTAAGCTACCTTAGTTGTCTCGACCAGCTCAATCATCCCTGGGAGCACCAGACCCAACTCACCTTAGTTCCATTCAATAGAAGCCAGCTTACTATAGCTTGGCTAAGAAGCCAGGGAAGAACTAGCAAGCTAAGCCAGCTATAGTAGCCCTATGTTGACCTCTTCAATAGCTGCCAGCTCCAATTCAGCTCCAGACTTTGCATATCCAGCTCCTCTCCTCAAACCCTAAGCTCCACATGCATAGTCCTCTACTACATAGCTAGCTAGGCTAGCTTAGCTTAGCTTAGCTTAGCTAACATCCAGCTCCTTGGCCATCCTCCACCTTCAACTTAACCCTAGCTAGCTCCACCAACTAGGCTTACCTAGTCCACTTGAGCTACCTAACCCCTACTTTATTTTGGAACCAAGATGTGCACCTCCTAGCCCCTCAACTACACCGAAAAGACTCCATGTTTTGGCACCAAAATGCCCTTCTAGAAGCCCTCCCTTTTGGCACCAAAACACTCCCATATCATGGCCATACACATACCCTACAACGTATCCTAGCCATCCACCTAATCCCCTTTCTAGAAGCCTTCATGGTGGTGCCAAAACCAAGGCATCTCTCCATGGTTGGCACCACCATTAGGTGGCCCTTCATCACCATAACCACCACCTTCACACCCCCCTACTTGGCGCCAACTCTCCTTAGCCCTTGGATATCCTAGCCACCTCCATTCTCCCATCTTAGCCATCCATCTCAAGAGCCACCTTAACACCCTCATCCTACCGTATAAAAAGACCAACACCGACCACCTTACAAACCATTCTTGGATAGCAAAATACCTCTCATACTCTACCTAAAGTTCACGCCCAAGAGAGAAGAAGAAGAAGAAGATTAAGGGGATATTCTGTCCATTTGGTGCCTTCCCATCTTCCCTTCTCTCTTGTGCCCATGCCAGCCAAAGGAGAAGCCAGGCAAGGAAGACCTTTGGAGGAGGTCTTGAAGGTGGTCCACGCCACCTTGGAGGAGAGCTTGAGGGTGGTGCACGCCTACCCTTGGAGGAAAGAATTGAGGTGGAGAACATCCACCTTGGAGGAGCATTCAAGGAAGGAGAAGAAGGAAACCTTCTTTTCAATCCAAGGAGCAATTAGGCTTGGAGCAAGAAGACTCCCTTCTTTACCAGATTCTGCAAGAGGATTTGAGTTTCTTTCTACTGCTTTCATGTTTTCCATTTCTAGTAGAAGCATTTCTCTACATGTTTTTGTAATAGAACACAAATTCTACTAAATCCATTGCCTTCTTTTCAATTTATATTTGCAATTGCTTGTCTTTGTTCTAGCACTTTTGCACTTCCACTTGCTTACAGTGAGCTTAGGGAGGAGTCATAATTGTCTCTTAAGTTTTAGCTTAGTGATTATTGGTGTTAGTTACTTTTTCGTCACAATTCGCATTTTTCCCTCATTATTTCAAAACTAAAAAATTATATATTTAAAATACCAAAAAGAAAGATTGAGTTTCCCTTCAAAGTAAGAGATTTGAATTGCAAATTTTCCTTCTTTTACTACCCTAGATACCCTTTATCTAGGAATATAAATTTAAAAGCATATGCAATTTTGTGTGTTACAGTGACTTTAAAAACCCTAATTACAAATCACGGTAAATTTCGTATCACTTTTTGGCATCATTGCCGGGGAGGCATTGCTTTGCATTAACCATTTTTCTCTTGCTTGAAGTGGTTCTCATCCCCTTCTTTTTCTTTTCTCTTGTGTGTGCAAGTATTGCAGGAAAAAAGTTGGAATTTGGAAGCGAGAGTTCAAAGTTACTTTTCTTCCTACAAAATTTAGGTTGGTTCTCTTTTCTGGTCACATAGTCAATTAAAACTATCAAAAAAATATTAAACTTAGCTTTCAGGATCCCAAACATCTTAATTAAGTGGAGTGGTGTCCAGTAAAATTCATTGTTTGCTTGTATGCTTCATTAAACACCACTCCAATCCAAGTGTTGGTGTTCTGATTTTCAGGTCTAGATTTCTATCCGAACTTCAAAGGTCAATTCCCAACAACACAAGCCTCTTAAAATTCTAAAATTTCACATAGTAATTCCAAATTAAGTTAGGAATGTCTGTTCCAAATTTTAGATCAATTGGCTTTGTATTTAATTTTTAAAAATTCTTGGACTGCTGAGGGTACAAACTCTGAGCTTCCTATTTTGCTATTATCTGTAAATTTTTAGAATTTTTATTCTCATCCAATTTTTGTGAAATTTAGCTTTCTGGAATCCTTGTGAAATTATACATCTCACATAAAATCACCAAAATTTTCTAAGGCTAGTGGTGGTAAAAAAAGTCCAGAATACTCACGGGTATCATTTCTAGACTTTGCCACCAGCACAAATAAAAATTCAAAACAAATATCAAGCAAATTCCTAAAATCTTTAAAAAAAAATTTTGGAATCCTTGTTTGATTTCCCATAAAGTAGTGGTGTTGTTTGATCTATTTGGACCACTACTTAATACAGAAAGCCTAAAAATGATCCATTGGTAGTTAAATTTCTATGCTAGGATCAATTGGATGAAGGTTTCCTTTTCATTTTTAGAGACAAACCACTAGAAGGAAATTAATCACAATCCATACAACTTGATTTCCTTTTATTTGTGGAACTTCAAAACTTGTCTGAAGTCTTAAAAAAGGAAACCCTAAAACACATTAATTTAAATCAAATCCTAAAAGACAAGAATACATCAATTGTGTGACAACTTATTTTGCATTGGAACTACTTTCCAATTACTGCACACACACAAAAAATTAAAATAATAGGGCAATAACCCAAATTAATGCCTCCACATTCCATTTGCACTATAGTATCCTAGACCTAACTAAAATTCATAGCAAGTTGACCCCTAAGGCTTCATCAAGTTAGACTTGCTATATAGGTCTTAAGTTTTTTCTAGTTAATACCAATTCTATTGCCTATATCTGGTGTTCAAGCTGAGGGGCTGTGTCAGACGACTAGGAGCGGGTTTGTACAAGCACCTGGGGTTTTCCCTGGGAAACGTTTGGGCCCAAACCTCCCTTAAGAAACTTGGCTAGATTTGTTGACAGAACGTGTATTCACTATTGATTACTTATTTCCTACATAGACCAAGTCTTAGGTTTATTTTTAGGGAGTCACAATTAAGTTAAGTCTAGCTTTTGTTGTTTGAATTGCACACTTTCTCTCATCTCTTCCTTCTCCTCCCGTCCAATTCTTCCAAAAACAATGCATGCACGGGCGAAGGTCCCAAAAACCACATCTTGAGGGACCACTTAATTTCACCCCCTGCAACAGAAAATCGTTGTTTTCTTCTCCCTCCTCTTCTAAGAAAATGGAAAACCTAGGACGCAGACAAAAAAATTCTACTTCCATTTCTCACCTGTCAGCCGACCCACAAGCTGACTTCCCCCTCCCTCACCTCCCTCATCTGGAGCAACCAGAAATTCCTGCAGGGCTAAGTGGCCCTCCAATTCTAACTCAAAATCCAAACCCCTTTGCCTTGATGGTTGACCATTTGGTTCGGCTACAACAAAATCAAGAAGATTTGGCTAGGACTGTCATGAACCTAGCTAACCAAGGGCAAAATCCACCACCCCACCAATAGCCTATCGTTCCTCTTAAGGATTTCTATGATCCTTCCAATTATGAGGAAAGACTTGGGGTGGTCATACCACAAGGGGATTTCGAGATTAAACCAGCAATTCTAAATCTTATCAAGCATTTTCATGGTTTTCCAAGAGAGGACCCTTTTTGTCATCTCGAGGAATTAACTGTCCTCGTTCAAACCACTCGTTCCCGCAATGTGTAGGAAGACATGTGGTTAATGAGACTTTTTCCTTTCTATCTTAAAGACAAAGCTTCCCATTGGTTTAGAACGGTTGGGCGCCCGATTACCACCTGGCCCCAACTAAAGAGTGCTTTTCTGAAAATATTTTTTCCGATCGGTAGAATTAATTCTTTAAGATCCATAACGACCTTTCAACAAAAAATTGGTGAACCCCTCCACGAAGCCTGGGAAAGATTTCAAGAACTTTTAAGAAGTTGTCCCCACCATGAAATTCCACAATGGCAGTAAGTGCAGATCTTCTATCATGGATTACAAGATGAATTCAAGCGATTTGTGGATGCCTCATGTGGTGGCAATTTCCTTAATAAAGATGTCGAAAGTGCCTATATCCTCTTTGAAGAAATGAGTGAAAACTCATTTAATATGACTTCAATGGGCACTTTTGGTAGAACACAAAACCCCAGACACAGGGTCCATGAAATTGACTCCAAATCCACCTCTGTTCCAGTCACTCAAGATGATCTTTATATGTTTGCTCAACGACTGGACCAGATGCAAATTCACTAGAAAAAAATGGAAGAAAAGCTCACAATTAAACATGCTCCACACGTTAACTCTCCACAACTTCTTCAAAGAGAAAATCTGCACAAGATTGATGCCACACCTGCTGGTCAGCAGTTTCCAACTGATTTCCCACAAGCATTGACTGGGAATTTTGATCAAAATATTTTTGATCCCACCATGAGAAATATTATGCTCTCCAGGAGCAATTTAGAAACCCCTCCAACACTTTCAATCAAAACTGGAGGACTAACCCGAATCACTCCTGGAAAAACCCAAACACAATTCTATTTCCCAAACAAAATTATTTTGGGAATTATGGGCAACCTGTGTATCAACCTAGACCTTCCTTCGAAGATATTAACACTCAGGTCATGAAAACTCTTCAAGGTATGTAAAATCAAATGACAGAAGTAACCCGCATGATTACCAACTTGCAACACCAAGTTAAGGTTACTCCTGATCATCGACCTATTAGGAATTTACCTTCCCAACCCATGCCCAACCCAAATAATCAAAAGAATCAGTTCTAAGGTGGATATCCCAGTCAACCCATTCAACCAGCACCTCAGCATCTGCCGGGTTTCAATAATAGTCAGGCTTGCCGTCCTCATCCCAGAAACAAGCAGACTACAAACACAGTTACTTTGAGGAATGGGAAAACCACTCACAATCCCCTGCCTGTTAAAGAAACTCATTTTAATGAAACACAGATAAACTCTTCCCCATATTCCTCTCACATTATTTAGGAACCTATTAATGCTAAATAGGGAAACCCTGCACCGTTTCCATATGCTCTCCATTCTTCAACAAATAAGAAAAAGAAGAAATCCGAGCCCACTGAAAAGGAATTAATGGATTTATTTTGGCAAGTTGAAATTAACATCCCTCTCCTAGATGCCATAAAATACATCCCTACCTATGCAAAATTCCTAAAAGATTTGTGTACCCTAAAAAGGCAGCCCCAAAATTTAGGAAAGGTGATCCTTCCTGAGGTAGTTAATTCAGTTGTGCAGAGTCGACTACCTCTTAAGAGAAAAGATCCTGGCGCCCCCATGATTCAAGTTATCATTAATGATACTTCTTTTGATCGCACTTTTTTGGATCTCGGTGCTTCAATTAATCTTATCCCCACAATTGTTTTTGAGGAATTTAAGATCGGTGAATTAAAGCCTATTGAAGTTACTCTACAATTAGTCAACCGATCTACAATTAAACCAAGGGGAATTGTTGAGGATGCCCATGTCCAGGTCAAAAATTATCTATTTGCAGTAGACATTTTAGTCCTGGACATAGAGGTACCGGAAGCACTAAAGTTTGCCCCCATAATTCTTGGAAGACCATTTTTAGCGACCGCCTGGGAAAATATTGATTGTGATTCTGAAAAAATGAAGATTATGTGTGGCGGTGAATCTGTAACCCTGGACATTTTCCAAGCTTCTAGGAGGTTCCAAGAACCTGATTTCATTGATGATTCGAATTCAGAAATAGAACATATTGTGGAGGAAACTTTGCAGATTTGCCATTTAGGTTCCTATTTTGCCATCAACACAGTTCCTGAACAATCCACTTCTTCTCACCATTCCACCCTAAGCACACATTTAGCTAACCCTCCAGCTGACCCTTTCACTCTCACCTCACCACTAACACACAAAGCAAAAATTCTTTCAGAGCTGGGCCCACAATTGGAGTTAAAACTTTTGCCTGACTCCCTTAAATATGTCTTCCTAGGTCCAAATCAGACCCTGCCCCTGACTATAAATTCTGGACTTACTGGGGCATAAGAGACATAAACTTCTCCAAGTTTTGAGTAAGTACAGAAAAGCTATTGGTTAGACCCTTTCTGATCTTAAGGGTATTCATCCATCCTATTGTACACATCGTACATATTTAAAGGATGATTCTCACCCCTCCCGCCAACCACAAAGGAGCTTGAACCCTATTATGCAGGAGGTGGTAAAAAAGGAGATTATTAAGTGGCATGATGCTAATATCATCTACCCTATTTTTGACAGCTCCTGGGTTAGTCCAACACAAGTTGTGCCAAAAAAGGATGTACTAACAGTTGTCACCAATGACAATGGGGAGAATATAGCCACTCGAACCGCCTCTTCTTGGCACATGTGTATTGATTACAAAAAATTAAACACCACCACCAAGAAGGACCATTTTCCGCTCCCCTTTATTGATGAAATCTTAGAGCATTTAGCCAGACAGGATTTTTACTATTTTCTAGATGGTTATTCCGGCTATAATTAGGTAGCGGTTCATCCTAAGGACCAGGACAAAACAACTGTCACCTGCCCCTTCGGAACCTTTGCTTTCCGAAGGATGCCCTTTGGTCTTTGCAAAGCACCTGCGACTTTTCAGAGGTGTATGCTTGCAATATTTTCAGACCTGGTAGGTGAGTGCTGAGAAGTCTTTATGGATGACTTCTCTATTTTTGGAGATTCTTTTGACCATTGTATCAAGAACCTTGAAAGAAATCTCCAAAAATGCATAGAAGTCAATCTGGTCCTCAGTTGGGAAAATAGTCATTTCATGGTCCAGGAAGGTATTGTCTTGGGCCATGTTATTTCAAAACAAGGAATCGTGATAGATAAAGCAAAAATAGATGCCATATCTAAGCTCCCATTGCCCACTACTGTCAAACAAATTAGATCCTTTTTGGGTCATGTGGGTTTCTACCGTAGATTCATACAAAATTTTTCCCAAATCTCGATGCCCTTAAGTCAGCTACTTACTAAAGACCAGCCATTTGATTTTAATGAAAAATGCCTAGAGAGTTTTTTGAGGTTGAAGAAGGAGGTTACTGAGGCACCAATTTTACTAGGACCTAATTGGAATAGTCCCTTTGAATTATTGACAGATGCCTAAGATTTTGCTATAGGGGCCGTTCTAGGGCAAAGAATTGGCAAGAAGCCCATTGTGATCTATTATGCTAGCAAGACTCTTGATGATGCACAACAGAATTACACGGTTACTGAAAAGGAACTTCTTGGCATTTTATTTGCCTTAGAAAATATAGATCTTATCTTCTGGGGTCACATATCACTGTAAATATCGACCACTTAGCACTTAAATATTTGCTAACAAAAAAAGATGCAAAACCCCACCTTATTTTTTGGATCCTGCTGCTTCAAGAATTTGACCTAGAAATCATGGATAAGGTGGGCTCACATAATGTAGTGGCTGACCATCTCTCTCGTCTAATGACGAATGACATAATGACCCCACCTGATCAATTCCCTGATAAAAGCATTTTAGCTGCTACTACCCTCCCTTGGTTTGCACCCATCGCAAACTATTTAGCAACAGAACGAATCCCCACTGATTGGCCAAAAACAAAATGGGATAAGTTCTTTGCTAATTTTAAATACTATTTTTTAGAGGAGCCTGACCTTTTCCGCATTTGTGCCGATCAGGTCATTCGACGATGTGTACATGATTATGAAATCCATGATATTTTGACATATTGTCACTCAATGGCCTGTGGCGGACATTTTTCAGGCAAGAAAACTACAACTAAAATCCTTAATGTAGGATTCTTTTGGCCCAGCTTGCACAAAGATGCTCATGATTTTGTTCAGTCCTGTGTGCGTTGCCAGAGCATTGGCAACATGACTCAGAATGATATGATGCCCCTTAATCCTATTTTAGAGGTTGAAATTTTTGATGTTTGGGGCATCGACTTCATGGGACCGTTCATCAACTTTGGTGGGTATTTATATATACTAGTTGCAGTTGACTATGTTTCAAAGTGGATAGAAGCAATACCCACCCGCACTAGTGATCACCGTGTGGTTGTCGAATTTCTTAAGAAAAATATTTTCACAAGATTCGGCATTCCAAATGCCATTATCAGTGACAGAGGTTCACATTTCACTCACTCACAATTTTGTCACCTTCTTTCTAAATATGGGGTTAATCATATAATTTCCACACCTTATCGCCCCTAAACAAATGGCCAGGCAGAAGTTTCTAACCAGGAAATTAAAAGTATTTTACAAAAGACAGTTAGGCCCGACCGTAAAGATTGGTCCACCAAATTGGACGATGCTTTATGGGCTTACTGTACCGCTTTTAAAACTCCACTCGACATGTCTCCCTTCCGTCTGATTTTTGGGATGGCATGTCATCTCGGAGTAGAACTAGAACATAGGACATTTTGGGCAATAAAACAACTAAACATGGATTTATCTGTCACCGGTATCCATAGAAAACAACAATTAACTGAATTGGAAGAATTGCATAATTTTTCCTATGAAAATGCGAGGATTTATAAAGATCGAACAAAGAAATTTCATGATAAATACATTGTTCGGAAACACTTTGATGTTAATCAACGCGTTTGGTTTTTTGATGCTAAATTACGTCCTTTTCCTAGCAAATTAAAATCCAAATGGATCAGCCCCTTTATTGTCCATAAAACTTATCCATATGGCGCTGTTGATCTTTTTGATCCTAAAACTAATACGACATTTGAAGTCAATGGCCAACGTTTAATGACCTATTTTGATCATACGTCGAATATTCTGTCTAAATCTTTCAATTTCACTAAGCCAACCACCTTTGATCACTAATGCAAACTACGCCTGGCTGAATGGCATAAAAGATAGCACTGGATGGGAGGTAACCCATCATTTTTCCTGCTTCCCTTTTTCCTTTCTTTTTCCAGGTTTCGATCATCCTAAAATTGACTGCCCTTCACTAAGGTGATCCCTTTTCCCTCCTAATGCATGAGGACATTACATATCTTAAGAATGTGGGGATGTTTTTAAAATTTGACTATCGATTTAGGATTTTCAAAACCTAAAAACATGCATTTTTCTTTAGTTATTTTATTTTCCTGCTTACATACCCAAAAATATAAAAATGTTGAAAACTTTTTGAGGAAAGATTTTGAAATTGGGATTAAGGTTGAAAAAGTCACTTTTGGTACAATGGGATTTAATCTTTAACAAACTAGGGATGGCGATGTGAATCTGATCATTAGAATATCAGGGTCTATTTTTAGTTTAGATCATATATCCTTCTCTAAAAATTCCACCAAAACTCAAGATAGTTCAGGAGAGTTGATCCTATTTTGCAATTTGGAAAGTATCTAACTTAGTTTCTGATTCAAAAACTTGCATTTCTTGAGGAACTTCTTGTGTCAATTTTCACACACAAGCCAACACTTAAAAACAACTAAAAATTAGAAAAACTTCCTTGTTTATACTTAGTAAAAGTTTGAAGTAGATCATTGGTTTGAGTTCCCACCACTGAGAAGGAGGAAAATGCCTCCTTTGAGGATGCGATGTCAACATGATACCGCCTCGTCACTGCTCCATATCTATATTTCATAACTTTAGACGGAGCATTAAAGCGCATTTTAGCAGCTCAAGTGTCTTGGGTGGTGCTCTACCTATAGTGTCAGAGCAAGAGCTTGGGTTTGCTTGGAGCATCCTTTTACACCGCATTGTGTTTTGGGGTTGTGAGCTCCTGGGTGGTGTCATAGATAGTCCTATCCCGAAGTACTAGCTCTATAGCCCCCTCGAGGATTGATAATAGGAATGATGATCCCGACACATCTGTTGTAAGACTAAGCTAAAAATAAGCATGGGGGAGAGAAAAAAAAAATTTTTAAACCAAAAACATGCTCCTATAAATGTTGCCTTTTCACAAGGATGGACATAAGGTTTTAAAGGATATTGCAAGCTGCAAATCAGATTCAAGAGCCAGAAAAATCCTATAAACAAAAATTTAAAGTCATCTGAATTAACAAGGGGTTAATTTGTGAATTTTCTGGAGGATATATTGATCCCGTTTTATCTAAGTTTTATATCCAAAAATAAATCCTGATGTTCATCCTTAACAAATCCCATGCCTCCTGTCTTTAGATCAACTAAGGTCCCTTAATCTTTTTCTCCTCAAAAGTCAAAAAAATTTGATTTCCCAAAAATTCTATTTTCCAAATAATTAAAGTTTTGCTAAGAGACTAGCAAAAGATAAGCATGGGGGTGTGATAAACACTACTTTATCATCATTATTATGCATTAAAACAAACCTAGCTCATTGGATTTTGCTCCGCAAATGGGTTTTTGGGTTGCATTTAGGCATTAACTAGGTTAGGCATGCATTGCATTTTTTCTTGTCTATTTAATGTGTTTTTGTGAGTGTTAGGGATGAACAGATATACAGATCCCTAAAACCCTACCACTCTAGAAGGAAAATGGTGAAGAAGAAGCTCAGACTAGCTGCAACTCAGCTTTATCCTCACCACAACTGGAATCTAGCTCACTTGGACTAGGGATAGCTCATCCTAGCTCCATTCAGCTCATCTCAGCTGAATGGCAGCAAAAGAGAGCTCAACTTAGCTCACTCTAGCTCAGGTCAACTCAGATCCAGCTCAACTTAGCTGAGTCTAGCTCATCTCAGCTTCCACAAGTTCACAAGGAGCTCTAGCAAGCTCAGCTGAGTTGACTGGAGTTCACCACAGCACAGGTCCAGCTACATCCATCTTCACTCAACTCCAGCCAGGTGAAGATGAATTTATCCCAGCATTGGAAGCTCAAGTCCAGCTCCCGGAGACTCAGCTTAGCTAAACTTAGTTGAGCTAAGCTACCTTAGTTGTCTCAACCAGCTCAATCCTCTCCCTAGGTGCAACAGACTCAGCTCACCTTAGCTCCATTCAACAGAAGCCAGCTCACTTTAGCATAGCTTTGTAGCTAGCAAAGAACTAGCAAGCTAAGCTGGCTAGAGTAGCCCCATGTTGACCTCCTCAGTAGCTGCCAACTCCAATTTAGCTCCGGAATCAGTATATCCAGCTCCTCTCCTTAAACCCTAAGCTCCACATGCATACTACTCTAATAAATAGCTAGCTAAGCTAGCTTAGCTTAGCTAACATCTAGCTCCTTGGCCATCCTCTACCTTCAACTTAACCCTAGCTAGCTCCACCAACCAAGCTTACCTAGTCCACCTAAGCTACCTAACCCCTACTCTATTTTGGCGCCAAGATGGGTACCTCCTAGGCCCTCAACTACACCAAAAGGACACCTTGTTTTGGTGCAAAAATACCCTTCTAGAAGCCCTCCCTTTTGGTGCCAAAACACTCCCATATCATGGCCCTACACATACCTTATAACCTATCTTAGCCATCCACCTAATCCCCCTTCTAGAAGCCATCATGGTGGCACCAAAACCAAGGAATATCTCCATGGTTGGCACTACCTTTAGGTGGCTCTTCACCACCATAACCACCACCTTCACAACCCCCTACTTGGCGCCAACTCTCCTTAGCCCTAGGATCACCAAACCACCACCATTCTCCCATCTTAGCCATCCATCTCAAGAGCCACCTTAACCCCCTCATCCTACCCAATAAAAAGACCAACACCCACCACCTTACAACCCATCCTTGGCTAGCAAAATACCTCTCATACTCTACCTAAAGCTCACGCCCAAGAGAGAAGAAGAAGAAGAAGATTAAGGGGATATTCTATCCCTTTGGTGCGTTCCCCTCTTCCCTTCTCTCTTGTGCCCATGCCAGCCAAAGGAGAAGCCAGGCAAGGAAGACCTTTGGAGGAGGTCTTGAAGGTGGTCCACACCACCTTGGAGGAGAGCTTGAGGGTGGTGCACGCCCACCCTTGGAGGAAAGAATTGAGTTGGAGAACATCCACCTTGAAGGAGTAATCAAGGAAGGAGAAGGAGACCTTCTTTTCAAGCCAACGAGAAGCTAGACTTGGAGCAAGAAGACTCCCTTCTTCACCAGATTCTGCAAGAGGATTTATGTTTATTTTTATTGCTTTCATATTTTCCATTTCTAGTAGAAGCATTCCTCTACATGTTTTTGTAATAGAACACAAATTCTACTAAATCCATTGCCTTCTTTTCAATTTATATTTGCAGTTGCTTGTCTTTGTTCTAGCACTTTTCCACTTCCACTTCCTAATTACTCTAGGCCTCCACTTGCCTACAATGAGCTTAGGGAGGGGTCATAGTTGTCTCTTAAGTTTTAGCTTAGTGATTATAGGTGTTAGTTACTTTTTCGTCACAATTCGCATTTTGCCCTCATTATTTCAAAACTAAAAAAATTATATATTTAAAATACCAAAAAGAAAGATTGAGTTTTCCTTTAAAGAAAGAGATTTGAATTGCAAACTTGCCTCCTTGGACAACCCTAGATACTCCCCTTTCTAGGAATATAAATTCAAAAGTGTATGCGATTTTGCTTGTTACAACAACTTTAAAAACCCTAATTACAAATCACACTAAATTTCATATCACCTACATGATTCTCTTCTGACCTAGCTACACATTACACCCAGGTGAAAAGGCGTAGAAGACAACCCTAGACGAGAGTTAACCTATCATTTTTCCCGCATTCCTTTATTTTTCTCTCAAGTTCTGACAATCTTGACTTCGACCTCTTCTCACTCGGGTGATATCCTTTTACCTTCCTTTTGCATAAGGATATTACATATCTTTAGTATGGGTGGAACGCTTTAAATTTTGTCAGTATTTTCAAGTTTTTTGGAACCTTCAAAAAGAATTTAATCATTTTTGCATGCATTTTTCAAAAACCCATAAAAATCATATATTCAAATATTTTTTTGAGGATTTTCAAAACATGCAACTAAGGATGTGATTTCATTTCAAAAAGGGTACACTTGTACTGATAGGGCCAAATAGGAGGTTTAAAGTCATTTCATTGTAACAAATTCTCCTAAATAGCACGATCAACAAATATAATTTATAACTCAAAATCAAGAATGAAGTCTGAGGTCGAACATGGGGAGTAAGTATGTAACTCACGTGCTAATCGAAATGAATATATAAATGACCACAAAAAATCAAACCAATAATGATATTCAATGAATAATAATTACTCAAATCTACTATTCTATGACAAACATGAGTACTTCAAGAGTTTAACATGACTAAAAGAATTCTAAGACAAAATAATGGTGATTTAGATCACCAATTATTAGTCTAAGTACATATATATATTACTCAATAGACAAAATAAATGCACAACATCTCAAACCACTTAAGCCAATCTCCACGTAATGTAAGTAAGCAATAAGTCCACAATGCTGGCTATCAGAGATATCGAACGTCGGGTGCTCAAGGCAAAGGACTTAAACGTCGCCCTGCTATAGTGCCTTCAAGAGAGGCAAAGGCCTCTTTCCTTCCTCCTTCAAGACTCTAGAGAGAAGCTTCTCTTCTTCTTTGGACGCATAAGGGTCCTCTTCAACCTCCTAGCGACTAAGTGTTGGGGATTTCCTCTGAGGAGCAAAACCCCCTTCCCTCTCTCTCTCTCTTGCTTTCCTTCCTCTCCTCTCTTAGACAACCAGGGAACCAACCGGGTAATCGGGTTAAGTAGTATCGGGTCCAGGGCTACCGACATGGGTAGTAGCTGAGGAGTGAGGGCTTAGGCGGATACGGGTGAGCATGTAAGGGGACCCAACCCCCATGTTACTGCGTGAGAAGATAGAAACACAAATCCAATCTATGTGTGTGCAAGTGCTCTTCTCACATCGATGTGGGACTAAATCCCACTCTACCTATTTGCATGAGTGCAGCTGTGAAGATGCCTCTAATTGAGGAAGCAGGAGTGGTCGCAGGTTCCAATTGAGGACCTGGGAAGGGTTCTGAAGATCAGCCGCAACACCTAGGACTAAGACCTAGAGCAGATATGGTTCGAGAACTCGATGCGTGTTGGAGAACTTGAGGGCAGTGGCAGAGCGACGGCAAGTACCTATAAGTACGATACGGGATCAAAAGCCCCAATCAGATGGCTCAAAAGCTTCATCAAAGCACGACCAAGGTGATGGTCGATGTTTCTTTGAGGATGGAGCATATGAAGGGTGGTCGGTGATGGAAATGAAGGTGCAAAGGTGGGTTGTTCGGTGGGTGTTTTGGGTGGGTGAAAAGCTGAAATAGGAGAGGGCTTTTGGTCATGATGGTGTGGCGGAGGTTGTGGACTTGGTCGCACGTTGTTTGGTAGGTTGTGGAGGTGGGGCGAACTCCCTGGAGGTGCAGTCGGAGATGGAGACAAAGGTGGATGGCGATGGCGTCAAGGGATGAAACTAAGATTAAAAGGGATAAATAGGAAGTGGGGGATGAGATAAACCTAATTAACCAAATCCAAACGAACAAAAAGGGAGGAAGTCCTTGCCAGTGGTACATCGGACTTAGAGGAGATGAAGTCTCCAGTGTGAAAAGCAGCAACGGCGAGGGGAGGTAGGCGGCGCTCGCTAGTATTGCAACATGCAGAAGAAGCTGAGAATGAAGGAGTCGCTACCTAATGCACATGGCAGATGGTGAAGAAGGGAATTGAGGAGGGTCGCCGAAGTTGGCGGAGATGGAGATGGAGGAGAAGGGAAGAAGGGGAATCCAACATCCAAACCAAGCTAAGGAGGTTGGCTTGACCTCAGGGAACCTTTTATAGGCTTCATTAGAGCTTTCTATGCTTGGAAGCATGTGGTTCTTGCGCGACAAGGAGACCTGAACCTTTGAAAGGTTTGCATTAGGTTTTATATAGGATTTAGAGCCCAATGCATTGCTCAAATGGAAGAGGATTTCATCAGGGAAATCCCTTTCTATTTTGGGAGAGATTCGTCAAGAAATCAGAGAGAAATCTCTAATTGAAGGCCTTCAGAGTAGGAGTTCATCCACGATAATGGTAAAGAGACCAATCTGTAAAGAAGATGACAAAATTAGGGACCTATTTGAAAATAATTCAAAAATCTAGCGGTGTGTGTGCAAGAAAAAGAGTCAGATTGGATTGGAATGTAAACTAGGTCAAGATAATCTCTGATTGGGCCCATATTTTCGTACAAACCTAATTTAGACCCAAGAAATTTGATGGAGAAGTTGGATTTTGGTTTTGACCAAGTTTAACTAGGTAATTTATGCAGAAATCCAAATTATGGAAACTATATATCTAAGAGTCTATTTAATGTCAAAATGTCTTCCAATGGACAAATCAAGGATACCAAATATTATAGAATATTTTTCTATAATTTTTAGAAGGTTTAGGTGAATGTTTGCTGACTAGAACCTCTGTTAATTAAGTGGGTGCCCATTAATTCTTGAAATGCACGAAAACCTATTTCTATCTGCACAGACCCTCTTGTTAGACATTTATGACCATTTGACCATTAATTAACCCTTGGGAAACTCCCTGGCTACTCTGCATTTAGGATATGATGTTAAAACTATAGATTTACCCTTGATTTAATGTTTATCTTTCAGAAAGGATATGCACAGAATTATGGCTCTTCGGCGGTTATGTAAGAGCATTTGTCTGTTGATTATGACTAATTAAAGCTAGTTATGGCTAATGATGGCATTATCATCATACCCCCATGCCTAACTTTTGCAAGTCCCTTGGTAAAATCTTATGAAAAGAACTAGAGTTCTAAACCATGCATTGATGTTCAGAGTCCTGATTTATTCTTCTTTTTAGAAATTACGTCAGAATGCTAATAGTAAGCCTAGAGGTACTCAAGTATCAATCAAGGTCCCAATGTGACCAGCGTTAGTCTCAGTCTACCTCGAAGGTTTCTAAGGCCGGCAAAAACTACCCAAATGTTCGTTGAACCCAATGGTTAAAGCACCTGTGCTTTTAACATGTTTAGTCCAGGTTCAGTTTGTAGTGCATTTTTGTAAGAGAAAGGGATAGAAGAATATCTTTACATTTTTGGAGAGCTTTCTCTCTCTTTTTCTTGATTATTTTTCTAGGCTCGGATTGGCCCTAAACACAATCTGTATTGGATTCCTTATTCCCACCATCAATCCTTGTAGGGTCCCTAGCAATCGATGCTTCGAGATAGCACCGTCCATGGCAACCCCCAGAACCCTAGCTTTCAACACTTCGAGATAGTGCCACCCATGGTGTTCTGTAGCAAAATTCAGGCCCTGGCAATCGACATTTCAGGATAATCCCGCCCATGGCACCCGAATCAGCACAAGGTGCTTACATGCCCCTTGTAGGATATTTAAATATCCTAGTTGACAAGCACCATGGAGATGATATGTTATTACGCATCTTTGAGGGAAATTTCCCACCTCTTTGCACTGGGAACTCATCCAAATCAACTTCTGTTTTTAAGCCGCTCCTAGTCTAGGTAGCTTTTTCAAAACATAATAAATGCTTTTGCGTGATTTTTATAATTAAGCGCACTGAACCAGACTATGTGTGACTTTTGGGTGCTTAGGTTACCAAGTCCCGCAAACCAAAGTGTTGGGGCCGAATAATCCCTAAGCCTTAGACCTAATGCATCAGCCTTGCACTTTCCTCAACCTCTTGAGGATTAATCCGAATCTTAATGGATATGTGATTGTTTAATCCCTAAAACAAGCCCAAGAGGCCTAAGTTCAGCACTCATACTAATCTCCTTGTCTCTCTCTTATTTCAGGACTTAATTTTTTTTCTTTTCATTAGATCTAGAACTTAGTAACTTTCATAATCAAATGCTAATGACTATCATTTTTGTTCTTGAATGTTGCTCCTTTTTGACATTTAAACTCTCTCCTCTCTTCCTCCTCAAGAATGATTTTCAATTAAGTTCACAAAATTTTCTTCCCCTTCCCAATTTTTTTTGTTCTTTTTCAAATTTTTTTATTTTTATCATTTTTTTAATATGTATTTTTTTGTGAGATCCCTTTAGAAACGTTAATTTCCATGTGTTTGCACTTTAAGACCCCCCCAATACCTAAGTTTTACAATGTCATTGTAAACCGGAGGGTATGAAATCAGCTTGGTTCATGGGTTATAACAAGTTCAAAGGGTAGATGAAAGAATCGTTGCGAACAATTTCAAGCTTCAATAAGAATACCAAACTTGGAGTCAACTGTTCTAATTCTGAACTCTAAGTGTAGTAGGAGTGTAGCTCAAAAGGATGATCAGAAGGGTCTTGGGTTTTTTCGAATGACAGGTTGCCTCTCATTAAGCAATAAATTCAATGCCTTTAGCTGAGCAGAAGGTGATCATGGAGAGGGAGTGGTGAAATCGGATGACTTTTGTACAATAAGCACCTTGATCAAAAACCTAGTTGGTCCAACTAGGTGCTTGCTTAGATCTATATGTTGATGATGCAACCCAAACCCAATCAATTTGGTGGGTTGATAGATGTGAATCAAAAGATGTAGAACCCACCAGATACTTTGCAACTCAAAAAGGTATGGCAGTGTGAATCTACAGTTTGGCTGAGTAGAATCATCTTGGTCAGAGTAGGGATCCTCAAAAGAAAATGGATCTGAAAAGGATATAGGAACCCTACCGATAGGATCAAAAAAGGATGGGAAGTGATTATCGATCTGATCACTGTCCCAAACCCAATCAAAGGATGGAAGAGCATCATATGCAACTGAATCAGAGAGAGGTGAGTTAGAGTAGAAGTTGATTTTGGTGGCAGGTTGAGGTTGGGAATGGGTTTTGGAAAGCTTTGTATGTGGATCAAAAGAGGTGGCTTCAATGAGAACTGTGTGTGTTGAGGGCTCCTCTAGAAAGTATTCAAAGGTAGGTTCATCTAGAGAGTCCTCATAATGCCCATCAAAATCAAATGTCAATGCCTGGATAGTGCTTATAGGATCATGAGAACCTGAATAAATGAAAGATTTGAATTCTGGGTTGCAGACACTCTCGACACTTACTGTTTCTGATTCCTATAGATCAAGAAGGAATGATTCCACCTCAATGGAACCTAATTTCGAATCAATGATCTCGGGATCAGGGACCTCAGAGTCAGAGTCAAAGAATGAGTTATGGATGCTGAGGTCGTAAATTGGTTCATAGATGTCAGGAAATAAAGGTTCTCTGAAATCAGAGTAGGATTCAAAATCATCAGAGAATTTATGAAGATCATGTTCTGAACCTAATTCTAGATCGAAAGTTACACCATTGAATGAATCAAGATGCGAAGAAGCAACAACTTGACTTGGATCTAACCTAATTTCTGATTCTAAGCTAAAAAAGGTGTCCTTATTAGGCATGGGCTTATGTCCTTGGTTCCTAGGATAGACCCAATTGAGTCCCAGCTCTTTCAACCCCTCAGTTTCTGTATCATAGAATGATGTGACTTTCAAAAAATCAATTTGTGTCACTGAGGAGGTTGGAGAGGTGTATTCATCAAATATAGGCAAAGAATCATAATTCAAATTCAAAATCTAACTCTTGTCACTTTGGACCTCATGATTATCCCAAATAGGCTCAAATACAGATTCTAGGCAAAGGGTAAGGATTGGATCACTAGAATCTAGGATGGGCTCTATTGGGGCGTTAGAGTCTCTCTCGACAGTTACCTTAATAGGATAAGGCTCGAGATTTACACTCTCAAGAGGTTCTGTTTTAAGCTCATCATTACAAGTGTCTGGGAAATCTGGGCTTGGTGAGCTAGCTTCATGGTTTTTTAAGGCTGGTTCGGAATTGTGAACACCTGCAATTGGATTCTCCCACCCCATCTCAAGATCAAGTGTGTCATTCTGTATATAATTTGTTTCTAATTCCATTTGTGTTGGGGTTCCACAACAATTCTAAGTGTATAACCCAGGCTCTGGAGAAGCTTTAGAATCACTCCAAGATGTCTCATAGATGGCTTCTGATAATAGATTTAGAATATCTGCACGTTCCTCAATGATATCTTCGTGTATCTCCCAGAGTGATGGATTTGCAAAGTAATGTAAACCCTCCATTTTATGTTATTCATAAACTTCATTGAATTCTGGTATGAGGGTCTCCTGGGTTGAACCATTTCTTAGTTGAGTAAGCAGTAGAATAACATGGTTCAAAATGAATTTTGTTGTTTCTGGGACATTCACCTAAATCATGCTAGCTGTATAATCATCAAAATATTTAACAGTAGCCTCAATCACTTTGTCCTTTATGATCATTTTGGGGTTCAGATTTCCTAATTGGTATTCCTAAGTTGCCAGGTTGTATTTTCAAATTAGGTGGTGGATCAGGATGTAGAATCAAACTCAAGTTCAGATTGGAGTTGATCAGATCAGATTAGAAATCCCTGAGAAGATCTAATGAGGTCTGTTAGGTTAAAAACCTAATGACCTTCCTATATATGTGTTCTAGAGAAAGGATGAGGGACTGGATATGAATTGGACCCAATCAAGGCACCCAAAGATTTTTGGATGACTAAAGGTTGTTTCGAGGCGGATGATGCCTCTGAATCAAAAATTCACACACCCGAGAATTACCTGGGCAGCCAGGAAGGGATATCCCTACAAAGAAACCTACATGATAGAGCGTCCCCACGGGTTACAGGGTTTTCCCCACCTGACCTTCCTTGTCACTGCTATTCCAGGTAGACCGGAATGTACAAATTGAGACCTTAAGTCTACCAATTTGAGCCTACTTTGTGCCTTGAATTTCACTTGATTAGAAGTTGATTTTACTCATGACCTAATTTGGAGGTTGGTTGGCCTACAATGTAAGTCAACTCCACCTGACATGCCCTAAAAGATGGAGAATGAAGTCTAGGTCAAAACCTAGAAATCACCTTGATTTGACTCTCAGGTTATTAAGTACACAATTTTAGGATTCAAATGAGATTTAAAGCCTGATTTTAGGGTCCTTCTTGATTAGCTCTTTTCAGTCAAGAGCTTGGGTGGCACACAAAAGTGGGAAGCTATGTTTCCTTTTATGAAAGCAAGTGTGAACTAACACTTCAAAACCCTAGTGTAGAAACCCTAATTGTCTCTACTTCAAGTCCAATTAAATCTCGAGATGTACACCTTGGACTCAAACAAGAAGGTGAGTAGTCCAAGATGTTCATAAATTAAGCATAAATCTTTGGAAGGTACAAGAAATCAAGGTAGGGATCTCTAAGCAGAATCGTCTCAAGCTTCAATCATATATGAATTTTTCGCAAATCAGGAAACTTGCCTTTTAAGTGATATTTATTTGAAAAGTAAGGCAGATGAATCCTAATTCATGTTGTTTCCTTTTCTCTCTTCCAATGATTAGGAGATTAGGGAAGAAGAGAGATTACCTGCCTTGGGAGTGGCTAATTTGCATGGAAGATCTCCTTGTGATGTACCTCGCAAAATCACAAGAAAACAAAAAGGGCAAGTTAGTGTTCAAATAGAATAAAATAAAATAAAAATAGCGATGAATTGCGCATTGCTCTCCAACAACAGTGCCAAAATGTTGGTAGGGCTAGATAGGAGGTTTAAAGTCATTTCATTGTAGCAAAGTCTCCTAAATAGCTCAATCAACAAACATAATTTATAACTCAAAATCAATAATGAAGTCCAAGGTTGAACATTGGGAGCAAGTATTGCAATTCACGTGCTAATCAAAATGAATATATAAATGAGCATAAGAAATCAAACTAATAATGATACTCAATGAATAATAATTACTCAAATCTAGTATTCAATGAAAAACATTAGTACTTCAAGAGTGTAACATGACAAAAAGAATTCTAAGATAAAATAATGGTGATTTATATCACCAATTATTAGTCTAAGCACATATATATCAATTAATCAATAGATGAAATAAATGCACAGTATCTCAAACCACTTAAGCCAATTTCCACGTAATGTAAGCAAGCAATAAGTCCACACTGTTGGCTGTCAGAGATATCACACATCAGGTGCTCAAGGTAGACGACTTAAATGTCGCCCTACTATAGTGCCTTTAAGAGAGGCAAAGGCCTCTTTCCTTCCTCATTCATGCCTCAAGGGAGAAGCTTCTCTTCTACTTCGTACATGCAAGGGTCCTCTTCAACCTCCCAACAACTAAGTGCTGGGGATTCCTCTGAAGAGCAAAACCCCCCTTCCCCCGCTCTCTCTTTCCTTCTATCCTCACACAACTGAGGAACCAATCGGGTAAATGAATTAAGCAGTATTGGGTCCAGGGCTACAGACGTGGGTACTAGCCGAGAAGTGAGGGCTTAGGTAGATACAGGTGAGCGTGTAAGGGGACCTGACCCCCATCGTACTGGGCAAGAAGATAGAAACACAAATCCAATTTATGTGTGCGTGGGTTCTCTTCTCCCACCTATGTGGGACTAAATCCCACTCTTCCTCTTCGCGTTAATGTAGATGTGAAGATGCCTCCAATTGAGGTAGCAGGAGTGGTCACAAGTTCCAATTGAGGACCTGGGAAGGGTCCTAGAGATCATCCGCTACACTTGGGACCAAGACTTGGAGCAAATATGGTCCGAGAACTCGATGTATGTTGGAGAACTTGAGGGCAGCGGTGGAGCGATGGCGAGTACCTACAAGTACAAATACAGTCTCAAATGCCCCAATCAGATGGCTCAAAATCTTTGCTGAAGCACGACGAAGGTGATGGGGGGTGTTTCATGGAGGATGGCGGCATATGGAGGGTGGTCGGTGACGAAGATGAAGGTGCGAAGGTGGGTTGTTTGGTGGGTTGTTTCGGTGGGCGAAAGGGCAAAATAGTAGAGGACTTTTGGTTGTGGTGGTGTGGCAGAGGTTGTGAACTTGGTGGCCAGTTGTTTGGTGGGTTGTAGAGGTGGGGCGGACTCACCGGAGTTGTGGCTAGAGATGGAGAAGAAGGTCGATGGCGGTGGCGTTGAGGGTTGAAACTAAGATTAAAAGGGATAAATAGGAAGTAAGGGAGGAGATAAACCAAATTAACCTAATCTAAATGGACCAAAGGGGAGGAATTCCTTGCCGGTGGTATGTCGGACTTGAAGGAGATGAAGTCTCTAGTGGGCAAAGCAGTGACGACGAGGGAAGGTAGGCGACGCTAGCTGGTATTGCGACACGTGGAAGAAGCTGAGGATGAAGGAGCCGCCACCTATTGTAAGTTGTGGACGGAGAAGAAGATAGTCGAGGAGGGTCGCCAATGATGGTGGAGATGGAGGTCAGGGAGAACGGAAGAAGGGCAATCCATTCTCCAAATCAAGCTAAGGAGGTCAGGTTGACCTTAGGGAACCTTTTATAGTCTTCATTGGAGCTTTCCAACCTTGGAAACCAAGCTTGGAAGCACGTGCTTCTTGTGTGACAAGGAGACCTGAACCTTCGAAAGGTTCACATTAGGTTTTATGTAGGATTCAGAGCCCAATGCGTGCTCAAATGGAAGAGGATTTCATCAAGGATCTCCCTTTCTATTTTAGGAGAGATTCGTTGATGTAAACACATTTACACTACTTAAAATGTCTATTTATGCATGTTCTTAAGCATAAAGATTGCATTTCATGATATAAATACTGCATAACATGCATCATCTTGCATTTAGAGTAGTTTGAATAAAATGGAGGTTAATTGTCTCCTTTTATGTGCTTGGAGAGGGCAAACATTTTATCGGGGCCTCGGATCAAAGATCCAACCGTATGGATGTGATCAGGGCGATGATTGGAGTTCAACGACTCCAAGATCGCCCTAATCAGGCATCCGTAGCATCAGATAGAGACCGGGGAACCCTAGAAGATCAAGGGCCAGGATGGTGTAAATCCGCACTTCAGATGACAAATCCGACCGCATGGATGAATTAGGATCGACGATCGCAGCCCAAGGACACAAAAATCGAGTCAATCCGACATCCGTGGCACCATCTACAACTTCCATAAGATGGACGGCCAAGATGACGCCACGTGGCACCATCTCAGCTGCCCAAACGGCCGCTTGCATCTTGTGAAGACCGCGCACCCGTCTCCTCTCCGCCGTTGGATCGCGATCCAACTGCCGCGCGCACCCCCAATCGACCGCACGATCGCGATCCAACAGCCGTGCGCGCCCGATAGCGCTGACACGCGATTGGACGCGCGCGTGAACGCGCGATCGCACGCACAAGCCGGTGGGCGGCAGCGGTGAAGGCGCGATTTTAAGCCGTCCGATCTCGTGATCGGAGGGCTGAGACTTCGCGGACATGCGTAGGCGTTACGCACGTGGGCAGCCGAGCGGGTGCGCGTGGGCGCGGCGGCGACGACCACGTCGGGGCTTTACTGACTGATTTATCCGTCACTAAAGACCCCTTATTTATTATTTTGAAGATGTAATGTCTATTTTGCCCCCACTCCTTGCAACTATAAAAGGAGACCCCCTCCATACGAAATTCTCATCCCTTCTTTCTCCTCTCTACCCCTCCAAAGCTCAAGAGAAGCTTGTCCCGCACCCGGGATGCTTCTCGCGAGATAAAGTCCAATTTTCGTTCCCCTTCGGAAGTGGATCCCACGATGACGACGGCGTGCTGCTTCGTTCCCGTTCTTCTGCTTCGTCCTCCTTCGTCCCACTTCGTTCTCCTTCGTCCAGGCGTCGTCCAATCCGGCTTGTCCTCCGAGCAACCGTCGAGGAGGATTTCTCTCTCCCTATTCTTTTTACCACTTTCTAGTATAGATTTACTGCTTTCTAGATTAATCTACTCGTCCTCCAAGCAATCGTCGAGGAGGACATTTCTCTCTCCATTCTTTTAATGCTTTCTAGAGTAAATTTATCGCTTTCTAGGGTAAATATTTTATGCTTTCTAGTTGTAATGAACAATCACTTTAATGCAAAAATTCCTTGTTTATTCTACATCTCAGTTTGATTTCTTTGTGTAATATTCTTTTTCTCTCTTACTCTCTCTCTCTTCTATTTATTGTAAATAATTAGATAGTACTAAATTGAATTATTCTATAACAAATAAAAAGAAATGCGTAGTTTTTAAATCAAACATTCACCTCCCTGTGTTCGACCCGAAATTTTAATTTCGGTATAAATTTTATTTATTGACCACGAATCCTTCGCTTTCGAACTACAACGACAAGTTTTCCAAAACCGAACACGTTAGCGTAGGTTCGTACACGTTCAACATTTTGCCACCGTTGCCGAGGAGGCAACGCTCTTTGATTTCTCTTCGCGTTTTGTAACTTATAAATCATTTACCTCACTTTTCTCCTTTCTTATTGTAATTGCAGGTACTCTTTCAAGACAGGCAAAAGTGGTAGATCAGAGTAAAGTGCTGTGGAAGGTTTTGTAAGTTATCCCCCACCTCCCACCCATTAGATTTCATTTCATCACATAATAACTCAAACATCAATCAACCTAGGTGTTTTTATAAACTCTAAGGTTAGATTGTTTGTTGTTTGACACCCATACTCACCCCAACCCCCACATTAAAAAAAAAAAAAAAATCTCACAGAGGTACACAACCTCATCTGATTTTCAAACTCAACCAGTAATCCAATCTTAGGAGCCGGTACACACATCCAAACACATAATTGAGTAGAAATCAGATTAGGTAATCATTTGTGTGCCTAATTAAGTGGTGCAACAGGCCAATTGTTTAAGTAGATTGGGCCGCACCACTTCAAATAAAATCAACTCATCAAGTACCTGCCAATTAGGTTAAACTCTTAGGGATTTACCAGGCACTCCACGTTCTTTTTAAACTTTAAAGGAAAACATCTTAACCTGTGCTTGTAAAACTTGGTGTGCCAACGAAACTTGATTGAGAACACCTATAGTTGAATCCTAAAAGCTACTAAGCAAGATTTGAATCTTAAAATTCACCACATCAAAAACAATCTTGCTTGAAAACCACTGGTTGTGCACTCACACACAAATCAATCAATCATTAAGGGCACAACCCATTTAAAGTGCCCATCACATTCCAAAGCACATTCAAACCTAGACCTAAATAAAACAAAGTAGACATTGGCATTAAGGATTGGAGTCGCTTTTGAGAACCCAGAATGAGATTATTTTCGATTAGTCTGTTTCTACTGTTCAATCTGATGTCTAGCTAGGGGAGTAGAGTCAAACGATCGCGGCTGGGGGGTAGACTAGGAACCGAAGGCGCAAGCCGAAGGAAGAACCTTCTCCCCAGTCCCTCTTTCTAACTGATTGGATTGAACAGACGGAAGTAGATCAAATCGTTCTTTTATCTCAAGATGGGTTTTGAGAGTCTGTAGGTCTTTAGGCTAACCTATTTAAGGACAAGTTTGATTGTTTGTATTGCAGGGCACCTTTCTTCCTCTCGTGTATCATGAATCCTTCCACATATTTCACGCATTCTCGTTCTTTCCCTCCTGTTGTAAATCATCCTCAACATGACGATTATCCCAACTCGTATTGTAATCGACCATCAGTTAGTTGGGATAATTCGGATTGGGGATACAATTCCGGACCCCCGTGTTTAGGGTCTAACCCTGAACACTTTGTTTCTGATTTCTATCCTTCTCAGAGCTACATCGATTATAGATCGTCCTCCTTTCATGAACAACCTAATACGATCTACAACCAAGAAGGATACACTGATCCTTACCCATCCTCTGATTTCACTGCCTTTAGGTCATCACCATCTTTTGAACAATCTGAAATGACCTATTATCAGGATGGGTATAACGAATCTCAATTCGTTAATTCCTCTACATTGATGTCAAACCCGCCCAACCCTGAACCAACTCATTTGGTTCAGGTTAATCAGGTTCAAGATAAGGTTCTGGCTAACTTGAGGAATATCATTCAATCTTTAGAAGTTCAGCCAATACCTTGCATTGAGAGATTGGAGCCCCTGATTGAAATGATTGATGATTTAAACAAGTCTTTGTTGGATTGGCTCCAGGATGTTAAGGATAAGAACCCGGGTGAGTTTCTACTTGGGAAATTAGCAAAATTGAGCATGAGATTCATGGTTGCTTTGATTCAATCTTGGAATAATTCCCTGGATGAACTCTCTTCAGGAAAGCCAATGACAGAACCCGCTCAGGCACCTGTTGGGGGGGACACATGTTACGAGGCTGACAAGATTGAATTAAAACAACCAATTATGGATGATCTGACTTCTTCGCCTGATATCCCTAAGCTAAGTTACGAGGAAATGTATGTCTCCTTGGAACACAAAGTGACAAATGATTTTGGGACATACATTGATACGGATCCTGATGGTGAAGATTCAAGTTGCAAAGTCTCACGCGAGTTTTCTGAACATGATTTCTATGAGACGATTGGGCCTGAGGAATCTGATAGATCAATTGATACCCAATAACTGAGAACACTGATCTTATTAGGGCACACATTACGGATCCAGAATTGCATTTTCTGGAAGAATCAATTCAATGCCCTGATTATCAGTTACACCCTATTGAGCTTATTGTTAATTCTAATTCTGAGATAATTAGACCCAAGTCAATTTTGATTTTGCCACATCATTTAGATTTGGAGATTTCAGACAGGGTGATGAATATACAAGAGGTCCTGGAATTTGATATGCTAAATGAGGAGGATAGGAGCTGGGAAGTTTTGATTTGGGAAGTTAATTCAGGAGGAAATGGAAGATTGAGTCGAAGGGTTCCTTTTAAGTTGAAACCATCAAATCAGAACCCTTACGACATTTGTTTTGAGGATGTTCAACCCAAGCACACATTCAACGATTATCCTTTTGAGCTTCAATTTTCTGTAACCCGACCTTTTGGTCTTGGGTTGCATCCTCAGAAATCGCAGGCCCGATCCCGCTTACATTCTGATTTTAGGTTTTGGGTAATTTTTATCCAGAACCTAAGATATTCCCGATTATGGGGTGTGGGTCTGCACCACAATCTGGTCCACATCTGTGGACCTCTGCTGACAGGTCAGAGGATTCTTCTATTCATTCTAATTCTGACCTGCACATGTGAATTCTTCATTTCTTTTCTTTGTATAGTGTGCCTAGCTGAAGGTACTAAACTCAGCACTTATACAGTTCTTTTTCGTTTTCATCTTGGAGCGAACCTGATATTCACGCAATTCAGGTGCTTTCTACACTTTTCCACTCTGTTTTATGTCTTTTTAATACAATGAAGACATTGCATTAGATAGGCATGGGGGGGTGGATATTCATCTCTGAATTCATTTGTCAGCTCTGTAGATTTGTTTTATATAAAAAAAAAATCGGAATTAGGAAAGAGAATTTGGGTTTAAGAAAATTTGCAATCTTAGGAAATACTACATTAGGATCTGAACACAAAGACCCCTTAGGTCTTTGGACTTAATTAGCCTGTGTATCCACTAAAATATGGATTTGTCTTTGAGTCCTCGCCATCTTAATTCTATTATAATTGGAATAAAAAGTTTGGGTGATAAGTACACGACTTATTAACCCGCCCTCTGATTTGAGGGAATTTTGAGTTTTAAGCATCTACACTCTTTCTTTGCACTGACTCGTTATTCGACGATTCTAACGGAAATTGGGTAGCTAATGAACCTTCTAGGGTGATATGGCTGGCAAGTTATCGTGGGTAACAGCCCATAGGTAGGTTGTCCAGAGCCCAGTCACTGGACCTTTTCCTTTTTGCTGCCTTTAGGTAAATCTTAGATCAGGGAAGCCACCTACTTAAAAAAAAAAAAAATCAAAAAGGAGAAAAGAACAAAAAGAAATAAGCCACACTTTGCCGCACGAGTATGGCTGGCAAGTTGTCGGTGGTAACAGCTCATCGACCGGTTGTCCAGAACCCAGCTCAGAAAATGCACTAAAAATTCCCAAAACACTTAGGAAGAAGCGGAGAAGTAGAATAAACCAGGGAGATATAAACTGGATTCACCCTTGTGTTGACCCCGTTAAAAAATAAAAGTATGGAGAAAGCTACTGGTTGTAAAGATACACCTTTAGGCAGAATTCTTTTTGAGGTCACCTAGGGGCGTAGAAATCCGAAGTCCGTTCTAATTGCTGGTCAACGAGTCTATCACAATCACAATAAGATGCTTAAAATTTAGGGTTCTCATCAAATCTTGGGTGAGTTGAATGGCCGTAGAAAGCCACTCTTGAACCCTAAAGTGTGAAAATTCAAAAAAAAAAAAATTAGAAAAGTGTAAAAAGAGAAAAAGAAATTTTTCTTTAAATAAGGCGAGGGCTTGAGGCGGTCTACATTTTGGCTGATACCCGGGCACTGTTGTGTCTTTGAAAGTTCAGTTCCTAAGTAGACAATTTCTTAATGGTTGAAAATAACTCAGGTCCAAATAATCTAACCTAATTCTTTTATAAATAGCATATAGTTTTTGCTAGGGACTAGCAAAAGATAGGCATGGGGGTATGTTGTAAACACATTTACACTACTTAAAATGTCTATTTATGCATGTTCTTAAGCATAAAGATTGCATTTCATGATATAAATATTGCATAACATGCATCATCTTGCATTTAGAGTAGTTTGAATAAAATGGAGGTTAATTGTCTCCTTTTATGTGCTTGGACAGGGCAAACATTTTATCGGGGCCTGGGATCAAAGATCCAACCGTATGGATTGATCAGGGCGACGATTGGAGTTCAACGACTCCAAGATCGCCCTAATTAGGCGTCCGTAGCATCAGATAGAGATCGGGGAACCCTAGAAGATCAAGGGACAGGATGGTGTAAATCCGCACTTAAAATGATAAATCCGACCGCACGGATGAATTCGGATCGACGATCGTAGCCCAACGACATAAAAATCGAGTCAATCCAACATCCGTGGCACCATCTACAACTTCCAGAAGATGGAGGGCCAAGATGACGCCACGTGGTGCCATCTCAGCCGCCCAAACGGCCGCTTGCATCTTGTGAAGACCGTGCACCCGTCTCCTCTCCGCCGTTGCATCTTGATCCAACGGCTTCGACGCGCCCGCGCTGAAGTCAAGCACTCGACACAAATGCGACCGCAGCGTAGCGGTCGAGCGCTCTAACGAGATACAAGGACCCGCGTTCGACCCGTGACCCGCAGAAATTGGAGCGGTGGCGCGCCTCCAATCGACCGCATGATCGCGATCCAACGACCACTCGCGCCCGATAGTGCCGACGGACGTGCGTGTGAACGCGCGATCGCACGCATAGGCGGGCGGGTGGCAGCGGTGAAGGCGCGATTTTAAGCCGTCCGATCTCGCGATCGGACGGTTGAGACTTCACGGACGTGCATAGGCGTTACGCACGCAGGCAGCTGAGCGGGCGCGCGTGGGCGCGGCGGCGACGGCCACGTCGGGGCTTTAGTGACAGATTTATCCGTCACTAAAGACCCCTTATTTATTATTTTGAAGATGTAATCTCTATTTTGCCCCCACTCCTTGCAACTATAAAAGGAGACCCCCTCCATACGAAATTCTCATCCCTTCTTTCTCCTCTCTACCCCTCCAAAGCTCAAGAGAAGCGTGTCCCCCACCCGGGATGCTTCTCGCGAGATAAAGTCCAATTTTCGTTCCCCTTCGGAAGTGGATCCCGCGATGACGACGGCGTGCTGCTTCGTTCCCGTTCTTCTGCTTCGTCCTCCTTCGTCCCGCTTCGTTCTCCATCGTCCAGGCGTCGTCCAATCCGGCTTGTCCTCCGAGCAACCGTCGAGGAGGATTTCTCTCTCCCTATTCTTTTTACCACTTTCTAGTATAGATTTACTGCTTTCTAGATTAATCTACTCGTCCTCCAAGCAATCGTCGAGGAGGACATTTCTCTCTCCATTCTTTTAATGCTTTCTAGAGTAAATTTATCGCTTTCTAGAGTAATTATTTTATGCTTTCTAGTTGTAATGAACAATCACTTCAACGCAAAAATTCCTTGTTTATTCTACATCTCATTTTGATTTCTTTGTGTAATATTCTTTTTCTCTCTTACTCTCTCTCTCTTCTATTTATTGTAAATAATTAGATAGTACTAAATTGAATTATTCTGTAACAAATAAAAAGAAACGCGTAGTTTTTAAATCAAACGTTCGCCTCCTTATGTTTGACCTGGAATTTTAATTTCGGTATAAATTTTATTTATTGAACACGAATCCTTCGCTTTCGAACTACAACGACAAGTTTTCTAAAACCGAACACATTAGCGTAGGTTCGTACACGTTCAACATTCGTCAAGAAATCAGAGAGAAATCTCTGATTGAAGGCCTCTAAAGTAGGAGTTCATCCACGATAATGGCAAAGAGACCAATTTGTAAAGAAGATGACAAAATTAGGGACCTATTTGCAAATAATTCAAAAAGCTATTGGTGTGTGTGTAAGAAAAAGAGTTAGACTGGATTGGAATGCAAACTAGGTTAAGATGATCACTGATTGGGCCCAAATTTTGGTACAAACCTAATTTAGACCAAAGAAATCTGATGGTGAAGTCAGATTTTGGTTTTGACTAGGTTTGACTAGGTAATTGATGTAGAAACCCAAATTAGGGCAACTATCCGTCTGAGACTCTGTTTTAGTTCAAAATGGGTCCCAATGGTCAAATCAAGGATACCAAACCTTATAGAATATTTTTATATGATTTTTAGAAGGTTTAGGTGAATTTAATCCTCACTAGAACCTCTGTTAATTAAGCATATCAGAAATTAGGATTTCGGATGTCCATTAATTCTTGAATTGCGTAAAAACCTGTTTCTATTTGCACGGACCCTCTTGTTAGACATTTATGACCATTTGACCTTTAATTAACCCCTGGAAAACCCCTTTGTTACTCTACATTTAGGATATGATGTTAAAACTGCAGATTTACTCTTGATTTAATGTTTATCTTTCATAAAGGATATGCAATGAATTATGGCTCTTTGGCAGTTATGTAGGAATATTTGTCTATTGATTATGACTAATTAAAGCTAATTATGGCTGATGATGATGTTATCATCAACTTCGGATTTATTCTTTAACAAACTTAAGGATGAGTCCAAGGATCTTTTGTTTAGACTTTTCTAGTCTAAAATTTTAGATTCAATCAGTATATCTCCTAAAGAAATCCTCCTGAACCCCTGAAGAAATCGATCATTCCTGATTATGTTTAGCGATTTGAATAGTACTTGGCATGGTTTTTGATCCAAAAATTTGAATTTCTTTTCAAACTCAAATGTCAAACTTATTTACACACAAAAAAGCCAACAAAACCTAATCCCCAAAAACATCAAAATAAATAACTTCCCCTTGTTTAGCATAAGATGAAACTTGAAACAATTTTGATTGGATGAGTTCCTACCACGGAGAAGGAGAAATTTCCTTCAAAGAAGTGATTCCAACATGTTTCCACCTCAGTGCTTGCTCCATTTCTATATTTCATATCTATATACAGAGCGTATAAGCACATCTTGCAGTTCAGGTGTCTCGGACGGTACCATCCCAGAGTATCAAAGTGAGAGCCTGGATTCATTAGGATTTCCTCTCATGGTGCCACGATGTGTCAGGGTGGCTCCTGGTGGTGCCTTGGATGGTGCTATTATAGTGTCGAAGCAAGGGCCTCTTTGAGGACCAGCAATAGGGATGATGATTCCAACATAATTCTATTGAGGCTAATCTAAGCGTAGGCATAGGGGAGCAAACTATTCAAAAAAAAAAACATGACCATACTAAAAAAATTTTCTTCCAAAAATATAGGCCATTCACAAGTACTGACACTTGAATTTTTATTGTTACACAAATTCTGGATTTATTTCTTAGGTCAAGGAGGTTCTTACTGCAAAAATGGCTGACAGGATAATTAGGATCAGAAAAAGGAAATTAGTTGAATTCTTGGGAAGATACACATATTTTGTTTTATGCTAACCTTTGGATCCAAGGATAAATTTTGTTGTTTTATCTTAAATAGATCCTATACATTCCTTACTTTTCAAATCAACCAAAGTCCCATAAAAATGCCTCCTCAAAAATAAAAAAATTACTCTTCCCTGATACTATTTTTCCGAAACAATTTTGCTAAGGGACTAAGAAAAAGCTAAGTATGGGGGTGCGATAAACACCAATTTATTATCATTCTTAGGCTAAAATCATACTTAGTTCCTAGGGTTTCTGACGAGACGATTTTCACTTTTGAAGTAGTTTTGCACATAAAATGACGTGTCGAAGTAGTATGCAAGTGGTGGAAAACTGCTAATCAAAACCATTAAAATAACCACTTATGGGAAGAGTAGGTCTTGTACATAGGGAGGCAAGGGGCCTACCAAAACTCACTACAGTCTTTCACAAAAGTTTACAACTAAAGTTGAAAAGAATCAATGCCAAAACCCCACTCAAATGAGTCTCATAGTGTTCATATATGTTGATAAAGCATTTAAGGAAAGGAGGGAGGTTATGTTCACAAAATAACCAGCATTATAATATTCAATAAATGAGAAAAATCAAGTTTGGAAATGGCACTCCACCATAATAACTAATTGAGAGGAAATGGGGGATTCCTCCCTCGTGCTTAGACGCGTGGAAGAGAGAGAGTCCGGCCACGAGGAGCTCACTAGAGGTTGCCAGCTTCGAACTGCACTCAGCAGTGGTGGCCACGAGAAGCGGGACAGCTGAAGGTGGCTGCATGACGCAAATGAAGGTGGTGGGTGGCAGTGACTGTTGCTACTATTGGAGAGCAACTCCACACACAAAGGAGGGCGGAGGTCCGCTATGCACTAGCGATTGCGTAGGAGGAGGCCAGCTGCGTACGAGTGAAGGGGCAGCAGTGAGGCTAATGGAGGCGGCTGGTGCACGCAAGTGGCACTGGCACCCGGTGGAGTGATGGGGAACAGGTGGCAGATGCTGTCGACTACTATTGGGCATGGGCAGGAGTGGCGGCCGATGCCTGTGCATGAAAAGAGGGAGCATGGCCGATGCACGCGAGTGTTAGCGACAGTTGGCTGCTTGTGGCATGGGAGTGGGAGGTGGCTATTGGAGTTGGTGGTGATGGGTTCTATTATGAAAACTAAGGAAGAAGAAGAAATGAAGAAGAAAGATGAAAGGGGAATGATGGTGTGATGGATGGTGGTGTTGGTAGTGAGGGATGATCATGGTGGAGGTGAAATAGAGGAAGGTGGTGGCAGTGGGTGTTGTTGTGGTCGTGCACCAATTAATTCACTCACAGTGGTGTGATGAGGTAGATGGCGATGTGGCCTATCACGCCACATGCCCACAGTGGAGGAGCCATAAGAGCCGCACATGGTGATGATCAAGTCCGCTGGCTTGGAACGGTGGTCTGTAACCTTGCTAGCCCACGGTGTGGCGATGCTTAACCCTGGAGATGCACGGCGGTGGAGTGGAGGTGAGTTTAATGCTCTTCACGGTGGTGGAGTCAGGGCAGAGTATCCCCCTATCCAGTTGTGTCTCCACCTTTCTTATAGGTGTTTCCGACTGATTTGAATGTAGCAGGAGGAGCATCAAGGCCATTAAAGGGCTCTTTGATTGCCTGGGAGTGATGGTGTTTGGCTGACCAGCTAATCGCAGTGAATGTCCCCAGCTATTATTCCTTTGCGATTCCAGTAGGAGAGAAGAAAATAGTAAATAATTAATTAGTGGATTATTTATATACAACACTCTAAAAGAAATCCTATTTCTAATGTATGTTTGTAACCTACTTCTAATGCATGCTATCCTAATTAAGTTCTTAAATCATATTTACATGTGAATGAAATATGCATGCAAGCAAGTAATAAACTAATCTATTTACATAGAAATGTATGCTATGTATATGTCAATATTAATCTAATGTCTAGGCATTTAAGTAACTAATTAGCCCACAAATATGGGCTCATCAGTTTCTGCATTTGCACTATGGTATTAGGTTGCATTTAGGCATTTACATGCTTTTAGGGTTTATGCATGCAATATTAGTTTTTTCACCATTTTATGTATTGATACATCTCACTTGTTTTGTCAAGGACGACGACATAGTATAAATTAACTAAATCCTAGCAATGTGAAAGGTAGAAAGACAACAAGAAGATAGAAGCCTTATACAGCTGGATCCTAATGCGAAAAATTGCATGATTTCTTAAATACGGAATTTAGTCGTTGTAACACGCAACTTCGCAATTACTTTTGAATTTTTAATTTGGATAGGGTGAAGTATATAGGGTTATCCAAGGAGGCCAAATTCTTAGTTATTAAAATATGTTCTCTATCTCTCTAACTCAAGTCTTCTTTTTGTATTTTTGATTTTGATATTTTTATAGGGTTTTGGGAGATAATTAGGGCAACAGAATAGTGAAAGCAAGGAACTACGCCTAAATGAAAAAATGAAATCCCTCTTTCTAAGCTCACCTTAGGCAAATGCGCCTAGGGTAATTAGAAAGATGGAGTGTGTGCACTAAGAGATAAAAGAAAATACTTGCAATTAAAAACACACGGAATTGAAAGATGAACTTTCTTTTTGTATTGCTAATTAGAATGGAGCACATGTAGAGGAATGCTTGCTACAAAAAAAAGACAATAGCTGATACAAAAAAAAAATAAGTATAGAAGAATATAAAAGTCCTCCAAATGAAGCTCAGAATGATCCTCGCTCCAAGCTCAGCAGCTCCCGGGCTTCAAGAAGATGTTCCCTTGCTCCTTTCTTCCTCCTTTTTGAATCCTCCAAGGGTGGACGTCCACCCTAGCCTTTGCTCCTCTGCCTGACCATCCCCTTTCTTGTAGAACACCTTGGCTTAGTCCAAAATAGAATGAAAAAGTAGAAGGTGCCAAGGGATCAAGGTTTACTCCCTTAATCTTCTTCTTCTTGGCTCTTTCTTTGGATGGCTATAGTGATAGGAATACCTAGGATTTAATGTAGCCAAATGTAGTCATTTTTGGTTGTAGGAGGGGGCATAAATAGGAAGGGAAGGAGGGAGGCTTGGCATGGAGTTAATGGAAGGCTAGGATGGGTTGATGGGGGGGGTTAAGGGATCTATGGTGGAGGAGAGTTATCTCCACCAAAGGGTTGTGTTCTTGGTGGTTACAGGATGAGAGCCATCCTTTAGTGGATAGGCATGCATGGAAGGGCATCAAGCTTTGGTGCCAAAGGGGAAATGAGTTCTAGATGGATTTGTAGGCGCCAAAAAACAAGGGCTAGGATGGCTTAGCTGGTGATTGTATGGTGGAGATGTAGGGGATTTTTGGAGGGAAAGTTGACGGGCAGTTATAGGTGGGTTGGCACCACCTTTAAGGTGTCTTTTCATGGTGGTGATGGGATGAGAGGGTGCATCTATGTTGGAACCAAAGGAGAGTGGAGTTGAGGTATCATAGGTGGAGTTAAGTGGGGAGCTAAGTAGGTGGGAGTTAGGGATGTGGTTGGCCATAATAGAGGAGGTGGAGCTAAGATAGCTTTGCTAGTAGAGTAGTCGAGGATGAGCTAGGGTTCTGCAGAGAAGAAGGAGACTTGAGTTGTTTCGAGGCTTACTAGAGTTGATTGGTGCTAAAGAAGGTCTTTTAGAAGCTTAGCTACTCAGCTTAGCTGGCTTGTTCTTTTCTATCTACTAAGTTGAGTAGGTTGAGCTAAGTTGAGCTGGTCTCAACTATTCTGGAGTTGAGGGGAGATAGTTTTGATCTCCATGAAGGCTCCCTAGCTAACAAGCTTAGGTTAGCAGACAAGCTCAACTAAGTTGAGCTAGGGTGAGTCTACATGAGCTGGTGTTGAGCTGCCTTGAGTTGGTTGGGGACTTCTTAGTTGACTTAGCTTAGTTATCCAAGGACTAGTAGCTAAGCTAAGTTGACTAGAGTTCCCATGGGCTAAGTAGAGCTAAGTTGAGCTGAGCTGGAATCCAGCTAAGGTGAGCTGGCATTCCAATTTTAGGTGATTCCCAATGTGTGGTCATCCCTGACAATGACATGAAGTGTACGAGTGCTGTTGAACATGTGAGTTGTTATGCTTACGTGTTTGGTTTTGAAAAAACCTGTCATCGTAGTATGAAAGTGAAGAACTCATCTTCAACAAATAAAATTTATACCAGAATGGAAATCCCGGGTTGAACTCAGGGAGGCGGACGTTTAATTTAAAAAGCACGCATTTATTTTATTTGTCACGAAGTAAATTAATTGATTAGAACTATCTAACTATTTACAATAAATAGAAGAGAGAGAGAGAGAGAAAATAAGAGAGAGAGAATAATATGAACAAAAATAAAAAGAGATATAGAATGCACATGGAATTCATTATTGAAAGGATTATTCAATACACTAAATATTATGACTAGAAAGCGGGAAAATGATTACACTAGAAAGCAATAAATATACTCTAGAAAGCAGTGAATCTACTCTAGAAAGCATTAAAAGAATGGAGAGAGAAATATCCTCCTGGACGGTCGCTTGGAGGACGAGCCAGACAGGACAACGCCTAGATGAAGGAGGGCGAAACAGGAAGAACGGGAATGGGGCAACATGTCATCGTCATCGTGGGATCCGCTTCTGAAAGGGGGACGAAAAATTGACTTTATCTCGTAAGAAGCATCCCGAGTGTGGGACAAGCTTCTCTTGAGCTACGGAGAGGGAGAGAAGAGAAGGAAGGGATGAGAATTTCATGTGGAGGGGGTCTCCTTTTATAGTTGCAAGGAGTGGGGGCAATTTGGTCATTACAACTATAAAAACATTAATTCAGGACCTTTAGTGACGGATAAAACAGTCGCTAAAGGTCCGAACGTGGGCGTAGTGGTCGGCACACGCACGCCAGCTCACTTGCTCGCTTATGTAATGCGCGTACACGTCCAGCCGCTCTCAACCGTCCAATCGCGAGATCGAACGGCTTAGATCGCGCCTCCGCCAACTTCCTCTGTGCATCCGCCCGCATGTGATTCCGCGTGAGGCGCGGTGTACGATATGGCTTGAGTACAATTGCGTGCGTGCGATTGTTCGATCGCGATTGAACGACCAATCATGCCCGCTCGCCTGCATCGCTCACCCGCTCCTGCAAATTCGAACCCGCACCAGCACCTCGCGATAAGGCACTCACCCGCTGCGCTACGTCGTCCAGATGGTAATGTGAATGTTTTGAGCGGCGCGTGCTCATCACCGTTGGATCAAGATCCAATGGCCCAAATCGCACGTTGGATTTTCTTTGGGGAGGCAGCGGTGATCCTGAGGGCCGGTTGGATGGTTGGGATGGCACCACGTCGCACCATCTTGGCTGTCCATCTTCTAGATGATATAGATGGTGCCACGATTGTCGGATTGAGTCGATTTTCATGCTGTTAGGCTGCGATCGTCGATCCAAATCCATCCGTGCAGTCAGATTTGTCGTTTGAAGTGTGGATTCACACCACCTTGGCCCTTGATCTTCTAGGGTTCCCCGGTCACTATCTGATGCTATAGATGTCTGATTAGGGTGATCTTGGAGTCGTTGAACTCCAATCGTCGCCCTGATCAGATCTGTACGGTTGGATCTTTGATCCAAGGCCCCGATAAAAAGTTTGCCCTGTCCATGAACATAAAAGGAGACAATTAACCTCCATTTTATTCAAACTACTCTAAATGCAAGATGATGCATGTTATGTAATAATTATAGCATGCAATGCAATCCTATGCTTAAGAACATGCATAAATAGACATCTTAAGTAGTGTAAACATGTTTACATCAAGTGCCAAAATAAAGGAAAATTGATGCAATGCATGCTTAGCCTAAGAAATTCCTAAATGCAATTCCCAGACCAAATTGCAATGTGCAAAACCTAAGAGCTAGATGTGCTTTTAGGCATAATAGTGATGATAAACTAGTGTTTATCACATCCCCATGCTTATCTTTTTGCTAGTCCCTTAGTAAAACTGTATTTTGCAAAAATGGTTTTGGGAAAACTATTATTTTTTTACTTTTGAGGAAAACATTGTTACGGGTCTTTGGTTGACTGAGAATAAGGAAGGTACAGGAATTATTAAGGATAAATGATGCAAACACATTTATTGAGGGTAAAATGCCTATTCATGCATGTTCCCAGGCTTACATTTGAATTTCATGTTATAAATATTGCATAGCATGCATCATTCTACATTTAGATTAGTTGTATATAATTTAGGTTAATTGCATCCTTTTGTGGTTAGGAGAAAGGGATATTTATTTCGGAGCGTCGGATTGACGATCCAACCAGACGAATCTGATCAAGACGACGATCGAAGTCAACGCCTTTGAAATTGCCACGATCGGAGTCCCATAGCACCATATGCAGTCCGAGGAAGATCAACGTCCAAGGGACTAGGAGACATAATTTGCATCTTCAAATGATAAATCCAACCATGCAGATGGGTTCGAGTCGACTATCGCAGTCTAACGGTGCGAAAATTGACTCAATCCGACCTCTGTAGCAGCCCCTACAACAAGAAGAAGATGGACGGCCCAGACTACACCACGTGGCGTAGCCCAGGCCGCCAGCACACGCACGCAACACCGCACACGCGCAGCAGTGCAGGTGCGTGTGCGGGCGCGTAGGCGTGCAAGCGCACAGCACCAACGCAGCGCTAGCGCGTGGGCGCGTGCACACACGTGGCAAGGCAGGAGCGGTGCCAACGCGGTGTGAGGTGGACTACAGCGACGTATGAGCTGGACTTATAGTGACACTTACAACATCGGTAATTCATCGCATGCCAGCAAAGCCAGCTGTGGGCGCAGCAAGCATGAGCGACCTACAGTGACGTTTCCAACGACAGCATGGATGTCACTAATGGTCCCATACCGATTTTTGCCTCTTCTCCACCACTATGAAAGTACCTACACCCCCTCCCTTCTAAGCCATCTCTACCTACTCTACTCCCACCTGCTCCCAAGCTCTAGAAAGCCTACCAATGCTCCATTAGAGCTTGTTCTCAAGCTCCCAAGGTGCCTATTAGTGTAGCAAACCTCCGCCCCACCAAATACTCCTCCATCTTCCCATCTCCCTTCATAGGTCGCCTTGGAGCCATCCTCCCACCTCCATTCCGGTAGTAGATCAACTCCGTCTTCTCACCTCCATTCCATAGCTACGCTGAAGCTTTCCTCAACCTGACGTCCTCCAGCATCTCACCTCCGTCTTCCCACTCCTCACCTCCATCCAAGCTTCTGCCAAGCACTATCATCTCGCCGAACAGCCGATTCAGGAGATTTCCTCTCACCTCCCTCTCTTTTTATGCTTTCATAGTTTCTTGTAATTGACATTGGAAGTAATATATATCATATTTGTTCCACATTTCTATCTTGTGATACATTTGCTTATTTTCTTTTATTTCAAAAATACAAAAAAATATCAAAACCCCGAAATACCAAAAGGAAACGAATCGAAGCGCGGCTTTCACGTAAAGTAAACATCGCCTCCCTATGTTCGACTAGGGACTCCCTTGGAGTTTCGGTATAAATTTTATTTGATCGACGTGTTTTGCAACTACGATGACAGGTTACTTGTAACCTCGATTTCTAAACACGCGAAACACGTGCGACCAATAAAACATCAGGATTCATCTTTGAATCCAAGGGTTGAATTAATAAGACCAAAGTATCCTTTAAGAATTTACTAATTAACCCTTATTTAATTGAAATAACCAGAAACTATTTTCTCAATTAGGACCTCCTTGGCTTATGAACCCAATCCACAACTTTAATAACCATGAAAAATCAAGTGTCAGTGCTTGTGATTAGCCAACATTTTTGGGATAACATATTTATATGGTTGTGTTTTTCTGAAACTTTTTATCTTTTTTCTGACTATTTTTGTTTGTTTGATCCCCCATGCCTTGCCTCAGGTCAGTCCTAATATAAATGTGCGTGGATCATCATTCTCATTACCAATCCTCGAGGGGCCTCTAACATCGGTACTTTGAGATAGCACAGTCCAAGACACTCCCCAGGAACTCACAACCCCAAACAACAAGGCGATGTAAAGGGCACTCCAAGCGAACTCAGGCTCTTACATTGACACTATGGGTAGAGCACCGTCCATGACACCTAAGCCACAAAATGTACCTTAATGCTCCAAATGTTAATATGGAATATAGATATAGAGCAGCGTTGAGGTGGTAACATGTTGACATCTCACCCTCAAAGGAGATATTTTCCTCCTTCTCGGCAGTGGGAACTTACACCAATCATCTTCCTCAGACTTTCACTAAGGCCAAAACAGGGAGCATTTTAGATAGTTAAATGTCTTTGGGGCTTGGGCTGTGTTGGCTTTGTGCATGAAGTGTTTAACACAAGCTTCTCAAAAGAAATGCAAGTTTTTGGATTGAGAGCCAAGCCAAGTACTATCCAGGTCTCTAAACAAACTCTGGTTATTTGAATCATTAAGTGTTCAGAAGAAATTCTTCAAAGGATGCCCAATCTAGTCTAAGTTTGAATGACCCAAAAATTCTAACAAAAGGATCCTTAGCTTCATTCTTAGTTTTTTAAAGTTTAAATCCCAAGTGTACCTTTTTGAATAAAATCTCAACCTTACTCCCGTGTTTTCAAAAATTTCTTCAAAAAGTGTTTTATGATTTTTGCGAAGAATGCATGCAAAATAAAATAATTTTTTTTATTTTCTTTATATATTTTTTTTTTCTTTTTTGGGTTTTGAAAATCTTGACTGACCGTCAAAATTTAAAATACCCCCCCATGGTTAAGGTATGCAATGTCCACAAGCATAAGGAAAAGATATCACCCAAGTGAAAAGGTCAGAATCAAGATGGTTAAAAGCTAGAAAAAGGAAAGAAAGAAAATAGTGGGTTGCCTCCCACCCAAGGCTATCTTTTATGCCTTTTCAGTTGAACATAAGGTGCAGCACAGCTGGTGGAAAATCATCAAGAAAATTAGGTACTTGAATGCCTACGTTGAATAGATCTTCCTCTTAGTCCTCAAAAAGATAAGAAATAGAAATGAGAGGACTTAAATTAGATGGAAAAATGGAAAGGGAACCTAAGTTTGGTCAGGGGGATTAGGTGGAACGTCCAGGCAAAAGTCGGAGTTAGAATAATCGGGGGTGAGGGTGGGAATGGATAGTGATGTTAAGGTCGAAGGGTGAGGTGTAATCAAAGGGGATGGGTATGGTGATAGGGTAGGAAGAGAGGTTGAAGAAAGGAAAGCTTCCAAGTTATTACTGTCTTCGACCACTGGTTCCATTTCAAACTCCAAATCATCAAAAAAATTATGGTCTGAAGTGGTCAAAGGATAATAGGAATCCACAAGCATTGTTTCTTCCACCAATTCATTAATTTCATAATTCTAGTCATCAAAACAATCGTCTTCATGAAATCTCCTAGATTCTTTAAAGATGTCTAAGGTAATTGATAAACACCAATTTTTCATCATTCTTATGCCCTAAAACAAACCTATCTCTTAGGATTTTGACTTCGCAAATGGGTTTTTGGGTTCCATTTAGGCATCAATTAGGTTAGGCATGCATTGCATATTTTATTATATTTTTAATATGTTTATTTGAGAGTTAGGGGCAAACAGATGAACAAATCCCTAAAACCCTAACACTCATGAAGGCAACTGGTGAAGAGAAAGCCCATTCTAGTTGGGACTCAACCAATTCTAGCTCATCATAGTTGGATATCACCTCCTTATGTTTAGCGTTAGCTCCATTTAGCTCCATTCAGCTCATCTTAGCTGAGTGGTAGCTTAAGGTACCTAAGTTGAGCTGATTTCAACCTAGCTAAAGCTAGGTTGAGGTGGAATTGCCTCTGATGAGAACTCCCAAGCTAGATTAGCTACTAAGTGGGCAAGTAGTAGCTAAGCTGGAAAGAGTTCAGCTACCATGAGCTAAGTGGAGCTGGGGAGAGCTATACTTGAGCTGTGGTGGACTATTGTCAACTTATTTGAGCCTAGCTCATCTCAACTCCAATTAGTTCACTGGGAGCTCTAGCTAGCTCAACTAAGTTGACAATAGTCCACCTCAACTCAAGTCCAGCTCTCCCTAGCGCCACTCAGCTCACGATAGTTGAACTCCCTCCAGCTTAGCTACTACTTGCCCACTTAGGAGCTAAGCTAGCTCGGGAGTTCTCATCAGAGACAATTCCACCTCAACCTAGCTTTAACTAGGTTGAAATCAGCTCAACTTAGCTCAACTACTCAAGCCTAGCTACTAGCATAAGAACTAGCAAGCCTAGCTAAGTAGTTGAGCTCCTCATGAAGACTTCCTCAGTAGATTCAGCTCTAGTGTAGCTCCAATGTAGCTCCAATCAGCTTTCCCCTACCTCCTCTTCTCAAAACCCTAACTCCTTCACTACTATTCTACTAGTTAAGCTAGCTTAGCTAGCTTAGCTAAGCCCAAAATCAGCTCCACCTCCATGGCCCTCCACCAACTATCAAAACCCTAACATAACTCTACCCTAACTGTACTCCAAGTCCACCACCTAAACTAACCACCCAACTCCACCTATAGTTGGTGCCACCATCACCACATCTCTTCACCCCACCACCTCCAAAAGCCACCACAAAAGGTGGTGCCAACTTTCCCTACAAAACCCTCTCTTATCACCACCATCCATCTCCCTTTGGACCCATCTCTACTATCCACCTAAACCTATTCCAGAAGCCCCTGTTGGTGCCAACTTTAACACACCCTTACACCAGCCTAACAACCCACAACCACCACCTTAACCCCCTTTAAGTTGGCGCCAAAGACACCTCCACATCCCTTCAAAGTTGGCACCAACTTGAAGCCCTATCACAACCCTACACCTACCCCCATAAGGCCATCTACACTCTACACATCACCCCCTTACTAGAAAACCCTCTTGGCGCCAACTCAACACCACCCTAATGACGTTTGCTGGACACGTTTGTGTAAAATCATTCGTTGTAGCACATTTTATGACATCAATTTTAAAAAAGAATAAACAGACATGAATCCGAGTGTCAAACATAGGGAGGCATGAAATCGAATCAAATACTTGCTTTGTGTCACAAAAATTCATTATTTATTTACCTGTAAACCAAGTAGAACGAGAAAGAAAGGGGGAGAGAGAGAGAGTGGGAGAGAGAGAGAGAAGAGAGATAGGGTTAGAAAATCATTATGATGATGCAAGAATATCTAACAACGGAAGAGACAATTATGATAATAAGAAAGAGAACATATTGCGTAAATGATTTAGTTCTACAACTACAATGGCAGATGAAAGCTTAAGCAACATAAATATTAAACCAAAAACTAGCTAAGTGGAGATGCAAGGTAGCCACAGCGATGGTGGGGCTTCCCTCGACGCCTTTATGTCTTCACAACCTTGATTAGAGCTCTAAGGTGGAGTTTCTTATGTAGAACTTGGATGCAAATGGGAGGGATAGGTCCCTTTCTCTAGTTGAGGAGAGGGCTCAAATTCATCCTCGAGTCAACAACGACATTCAAAGGCATCACTAAAGACCCGCCGAAAGTGTTGCCATAGCAACCTCCCACACACCCGTGCCACACACACCGTGCCGCACGCATGCACTGGTGCTGTGTTGGTCTCTTCACGCTCACGCATTCTACTGCCCCACGCACGCATGCTTGCTTGCACTGCCACTGCTCCTGCTGCATTGCACCTCAATTGTGAAATTGAGGTTCGACGGGATTCAAACCTACGTCCGATGGTGGTGGATTGGCATCATGACCAATGTACCATCTGCGTGGATGGTTGTGAAGATGTTGAGGTGCTGGAGCGGTGGCAATCATTGGATGCTAATCCAAGTGGATCTTGCGTGGAGGAGCCATAGTTGCCTTAAGAGTGCAATGGAGGTGATTTCTCTACAATTGGATCAAGATCCAACAGCTAAGAATATAGGGTACAGATGATGCAGTGATGAAGGGTCGGTGTTAGCTAGCCTAGATGGAGCCACGTGGTGCCATTTGGGTTGTCCATCAACTTTTCTATTGTAAAGGATGCCACGGTGCTCAGATCGAGATGATTCACACACTGTCGAACTATGATCGTCGCTCCGGATACATCCATACAGTCAGATTTTTCATCCAAGGCCCGTAAGGATGTCGCATTGCCGCATGGCCATTGATCTTTCTCGAGCTTTTGGGAGCTACGAAGGTCGGATCAAAGTGATTTTGAGTACATCGGACTTCGTTCGTCGATTCGGATCCATCTGTACTATTCGATCGCTCATCTGGGACCTATTTCAAAATGGACTTGTGCACATGGTCATTAAACATTGATTATAAGCAATTAAAATGTAAAGATCAAGCAATATGCATGCAATGCTCCCCAGCCCATTCTAATATGTCATTAATGCACAAGTATCCCCGAAATTGACTCTAATTGATAATATTAACACTAAACATTGTACAGCCATCACACCCCCATGCCTACCTCTTAGTCCCTGCAAGGTTTGATCTAAATGTTATTTACAACTAAAATTTGGAATTGGTTGCTTAGGTAGAAGCTGCTTGTCAACTGGAGGAAATTTCTAATAAGAACCTAACTAGGTAAGACTCAATAGTGCTCGGGTTGCCTGGTAAAATGTCGACCGCTTGAGTCCTCACCTTATTCTATATATAAGCCAATGCATATTTTTTTCTTTTTCATTTTTTCCTTTTTTTTGATTTTTGGTGTTAGCGATTTCAAGGTAACTTTTTACGGCTACTCAATCCATCCAAGACTCAAAAAGTATTCTTAGTACTAAGCATCTTATTGTGAAAGTGATAGACTCACTCAATGACAATTAAAATGAACTTTGGGTTTCTACACCCCTAAGTGACCCAAAAGAAAAAAAATGTTGCCTAAAGGTGTATCTATTTGACGGTAGCTTTCTCTCTACTCTTTATTTTTGTGGGGTCAACACAAGGGAAAACCTAGTGTATATCTCTGCGGATTATGCTACTTTCTCGCTTCTTCCTTAAGTGTTTTGGAATTCTTATGCATTTCATGAGCTAGGATCTGGACAACCGGTAAATGGGTTGTTACCCACGATAGCTTGCTAGCCATACTCATGCGGTGAAATCTAGCTTATTTCTTTTTTTTATCCTTTTCTATTTTCCCTTTTTTTTAAGTAGGTGGCTTTCCTAATCTATGATTTACCTAAAGGCAGTAGTGAAAGAGAATGGTCCTATGGTTGGGCTCTGGACAACCTGCCAATGGACTATTACCCACGATAACTTGCTAGCCATACTATCCTAGAAGGTTTATTAGCTACCTAATTTCTGTTAGAATTGCCGATGAGTGAGTCAATGTAAAACATTTGTAGATGCTTAGACTAAAAATAGCCCCAGAATCAGAGGGCGAGTTGATAAGTCATATACTTATCGCCCTACCTTATTAGAAAAATTAAAATAAATTAACGTGGTAAGGACTTGAGACTAACTCCACATTTTAGTGGACACCAGGACTAATTAATTCCGAAGGCCTGAAGGGTCTAAGTGATTAGGTCCCTAATGTATCATTTCCTAAAGTCGATAAGCTTCTAATACCTAAGTTTTATTTTCCTAATTTAATTTTATTTAATAAAAAGAAATTAAATTAGTTCAAGGTGACAATTTTGTACTTAGATCCTATGAATTACCACCTCCCATGCGTAAGTTAGACAATGTCCTCATTGGAAAAATAAATGTATACAAGGGAGTAGGGATAGAAATCACCTGAGTTGTAATAGTAAATCTAGTCAGCTTGAAACCTCTGGGTTGCCTCCCAGGAAGTGCTGAGTTTTGTGCCTCCAGCTAGGCATGATGTGCAAACAAGGCTGGTCTGGGTCAAGGAGGTGAAAACAAAATCAGCCAGACACAGAGTCTAAAGTCTGCAAATGCAAACTAGGTTGTGGTGGAGTCCCGTCCCTAAAGGATGGGAACTCTGCAAATGGTGTACCGTGCATGCCCGTGTTCGCTCCTCTCTCAGTCTACAGGCATGCAGAGAAATTGATTTAGATGAGCGCAACCCAAACCTAAAATGCCAGACACTAAAAAGTAGGTTTGGTAATCAGCTTGTGTCCCTTTAAAGTTGTAATCCCCCAAACGTATATCAATTCCAGTGCATTCGGGTTGCAGGATTTCAATTCTGATAAGCACGTAAAAAATTCAGAGTAGGCCCTAAGCATGAGGTCGCTCTCTAATGAAAAATCCATCCCTTCAGCTAGGGTGTCATTGCTCATACCCTCCAATTCCTTGACCCTTAGAATATTATCTTCACCTTTTTTTACATCAACCTCCATTTCCAAGGTTGCAGTAAAGGTAGGGCCAATTACATCATCCAACTCAGACTTAGATTCATTCCTTTGGCCCTCCTCTAAACTTGTGATAGGAGTTTCAAATGATTCAAAACCAATTATTTTGGAATTCCATTCCCCATCTTCAATTTTTGATGTCACTTTCACCGAATCCTTTTCCTCAAGGAGATTGGATTTGGATTCACAGACATCAACCCTTAAGTTCTCAATTTTCTCTTAATTTTTACCCTCAACCTTCCCCAAGGAATCCTTAATGACATTTTCTAGTGAGTTGTCCAACAATGGAGGTGTATAATGGTGGGCTAAACCAATTTTAGGCAATTAGGTGTAGTCCAATTGATCATTACAGGGCCTTGCTTCCTGGATTCAGTAAGAGGGGTTATTTTCAATAGTTTTCTTTGGCCCTCTTCTCCAGTTGTTGGAACATATCCATCATGGCTTGTTGCCCTTTAATCAACTTTTGATTCTGTCTTTGTAACTCCAACTGAAGGCTATCAAGAACTGATCGGGTGTCATTAGGTTTCCCTTGGATTTGCTCCTTAGTATTTAAATCAGAGTTGGGAGGGTATGGTTGAGGATGTGTGCTAGAGTCCGTACTGGGGTTTAAGTTCTTGGGTGGGTCCCCTATTCTATCATTTTCAAGGTCCAATTCTTCAAGAGCAACCATTGTCTATTTTGTCCTACTCCGGAATAATTGAGGTTCTAAGTCCTCCTCCTAGTCGGATTCTTCATTAGGGGTCCAAATCAAAGTTTGATCATTCTTGATTTGCCTAGGTTTATGATCATCCTTTAATTTCCACTTTTCTAGAATCCCTTCCAATCCATAGGTCAAGTAGGAAAGATCCTTGAATTCGAATGACCTATCGTGGTTAGGGTCATGGGAAGGGTGGGAGCGTTGGTGTTCTCCTAGAGCGTAGGTCCCATCAAATTGGTTAGTGGGTGGGTGGGACCTAAAAGAAAAGTCATCACAAGGAGAATCAAGATATGGATCGCCAAGGTTTGGATCGTACCCCTGGGTGGGTGGGTTGTAAGTATCCCAATTGGGGGTTAGTGCAGTCTGGTTAAAATTGGGATAGTTGGGACAAGAGGGGTATTTTGGGTACTCAGGTCTTGGATTAAGTCCCCAACTAGGTGGTTCGTTATCCCAAGTAAACCATTGATACGATCTACTTGGGTTAGAAAAGAAATCATGTTGGGGATAGTTTGGGTAGGAAGGATAAGCATTAAAATCCACGGGTTGGAAGAAGTAGAGGGATGAGCAAAATAAGTGTGCACAATTGGGTGCAAGGACCCAATGACAAAACAAGTGTTCCCTTACAGAAAAGATTAGGATGTGTGATTTTTAGGATTTAAATCTCGCTTTAATGCCTTTTAAAGTTCTCACTTGTTTACACCTTCAAACACAACACAAATGTATACGCACACAGTTGGTAAAATTGATTTTCTTTAAGGCCTTTCATGTGACTATATAAAATCAAAACTCCTTAGTGTGGAAGATTCTAGGGTGTGCAACTTCTATTCAATGAATCTTTTTTAAGATTTTGTCAAGATAGGTCCAATCAAAATAAGAAATGACCCTATCCTAACAAAAATCGAATCAGTGTTTTAAGAAAATTAAATTCAGAATTTTTTTTAGGATAGTAGACCACCCAAATTCGCATTTTCCAAGAGAGGGTCAATCTATCCAGAACCTATAGATCAATGCGTAAGTTTAATATCTTGATTAGAACAAGCACTAATCAAGTTTAAATACAAAAGTGCTCTTCAGATGAAGTGTAGATAATTTCAAGACATTTGTATAAATATAAATCTCTCACAAATCTGAGCTATGTGGAGTTCGTAGCAGTAAGAACACCCTACAGATTACTAGAACTTAGGACAACCTTGCGCACTTCCAGTAGAGAATTTCCCACAGCCAAACCACGAAAAGTTTGGCTCTAAAATTTAAAGGGGAGTTTTTCTACTGATTGGAACACCTTTGAGTTTTTTTAAAAAAAATTTAGAGGTGTTTATGGTACTTAAATGGTGTCCTCAACCAGAATCCAGAAAATCATATTGCGAAATTATCGGGTTGCAGACCTCATGGTGGTGTTTTTGTTTGAAAAACAAATGCGAGGGATTTTTTTTTTAACACACCACCATTTTTCTTGGCCCAAAGATGAGAAGTTACCTTTGGATCATGGGAAGACAAGAATAAACCTTCGAGTCGATGGCGATCTTCTTGCGCTTCCTTTGATCCAACTCAACTTGTTCTCCTCCCATTGCCGATGCACGAGGTTCCTACAACCACAATAAGAGAGAGAAGAGCAAGTAAGATAACAGAAATATGAATAATGACCAAGAGAATAAAAGCGAATAAGTGATCCATTGCCTCTTGATGAGAGACTCATCATGATCTCTAATTACCCCTAATTAACTAGTCTTCCTAGCTAATTAGCTAAGGTTATGAATATATAAGGGTTAATTATAAAATAAGGGATATTTAGTAAAGGACCTTAAAATAAGTTAAAAATGATATTTTATCATTCAATTAACATTATTAACAATTTAATTAATAATTGGACTGGAGATCTTGTTAATCATTTCCTTAATTAATAAGTTAAGTAACTTAAACATAATATATAACTAAGTATATAATAACTTAAGTAATTTTACCTAATTTAAAAAATTAACTTAAAAAGGACAAAAATGTAAATTCAAGGTGAAAACATAATAATTACCTTATTTACTAACATATATAAAAAGTTGAAAAAAATCTAAATTAAAATAAAACTTTAAAACCTCAGTTTACATTTTTGTCCTTAAAATTCATTGTAATCTGGTCCTTAATTTTCATAAAGGTCATTAAATTTCATTGCACTTAGGTCCCTTTCGTCTTCTTCTTCTCCCTCAGCTGATCGAATGGCTGACGACGGAGAGTAACTCCACCGTGCGATCACCACCCTACTGACATCATCCTTCTCCAAGCTCTTGGAGCTTGCACTCACCACTTCATCTTCATCCATTGGTCTGGATCACTCAAAAATCCTAATTTCTGGTGGGAGTTAACCTCACCGTTGTCGGGGACAATGTCGAAGGTTAAGCTCCCCAAGCTTCTTCTTCATCCAGACCTCGTCGTCCTCTTCGTCTCCATTCACTATAAATACCCCCTCACCCCTTTGGTTTCTCTCAAGTTGGCTCCCTTCCCTCTTCTTCATTGCAGTCGACTTCAATAGGCTATTCTCTCCATAACTCCGGCAACTCCCCATCTCATCTTCCGACTTCCTCCATCCATCCTGATCAACTGAGGAGCTTCGCCAAGGTCAGCCACATCTTTAGACACAGGCGCCAACCAAGGAGATCCTCTGCTTCACCTCACATCTACCACCGGAGATCTTTCGAATACCCTCTGATTTCACTCGTCTGCCATGAGCCTTCGGCGGAATCCCTTTGACCCCTTCTTCTAGGTAATAGTAGATTAGAAGGAGTAGGAGTAGGGTAGTTTAGGTAGGTAGTTAGCCGGAATGTCAGATTTCAGATGTCATCTTCCTCGACTCCGGCAAGCTCCTTGAGCTTGCTAGAGCCTTAATTTTGTCTTTTGAAACCACTGTCCACCTTCTTAAACCACTCATGATCATTTCTAACTCAGTTAATCATTAGTTGGATCATTGAATCGCCTAATCCAATTTCACCTCCATCAGCTACTGCTGCTGTCCATGGCGGCAATAGTTAACATAGATTCACCTTCATTAGATCCTTCATCATCAATTCATCATCAAAGGATCTTAATTACTATCTTAATTTGATTAATTATAATATATAACTTAAATACCTAATTTTATCTAAGCTCCTGAGCTCACTATCTATGCCTGCTCAGGAGCAGTTTAAATTATAAATTATTTATATAATTATGATCGTAGATAACTGTTGACTTGTCTCAACCACTCATAAGAGTGGGAGACCAAGTCCTGATCCTCAACCAACTCAAATCTTATTTAAAATGAATTTACTATCAAATCTTAAATCCAATGTGTAAGTGAAGGAATTAATGCGATCTTGAGTTTCCTTGTGACCTCAGGGACCTTTTTAAGTTGAAAATGGCATAAAATTTCTTTCTGTACACGATTTGCATTTTATTGGACTCACCAAAGCTCCGACGAGTCAATTCTTGATCTTTAACCTACAGAAGATGATGAAAAGCTCCAGAATGATGTAACTGCGATCACTGATTAATTTGAGGTTGTTTATTGGGGATTTTTATGTCTGGAGCTTGATAGGATTTCATCTTCTCCAACTCTGGCAGAGTTGGAGAAACCTATACAGAAGCTTAAGAACCATATTTAACAGGTCTAGAAGCTTCAGTGCAATGCATTGAAGCTATCTAAGTCTTCAGATTAGTGTAGCAATCTTCCAATCCTTCTGTCGATAGACCACATTTGGAGCTCAATCGATGAGCCTGAAACCCTAATTTCTAGGGTTAAATCATCTGTTTAAAAGGTTGGATGAATTCCTAAGGATGAAGGGATCCTATTCTAGGCTTTAATTCCTTGTAAAAAGGATTAGAACAGAAAGTCAAAATTTGAAGCCTTCACAGTTAAACTAAGGTTCAGATTTTGATTCTGAGCTCGATTTGAGGAATTAAGGATTTAGAATAATTTCTGAGAATCTGTTAAATGATTTTAGAGAGGTTTAAGAGAGCTTAGATCTATTTTTCTGATGGAATTAATCAACTGCCAGTTTGGGTTATTTTCGAACCCAAACGGATAGCAGTGGCTCTTTGATAAGATTTGAAGTGAAATCCTGCTCAAATTAATTTGTAAAAACCCTTAGAATCTATTTAAATTGATTAAGAATGTTCTTTTGTGTCTGTTACACCTATTTTTAAGTTTAAATCCTTTCTCTGAAGCTTTCAGAGAAGCTTGAAGCTTCTCAGCTACTCTTGAAACTTTAATAACTTCAAAACCCACTCCAACTGCTATGGAATCTTCTACAAAACCCATTTAGACCCTTATTGAGAGAGGAAAGTCCAGCTGTGGACTCCGTGAAGCCTTATTCCATTTCCAGGCAGTTAAAACCCATAGGAACCCCCTAGATTCACTCTTCAAATTGAAGAGGAAAACATCCTTAGAGCTACCTTAGAGCTTTCCATCGAGCTTTTGTTCGCTTGATTTGGAGCTCTGTGTAGGGAGCAATCGTCGTTTGAAGTTGGCACTGGAGGGGGGAAGCATAGTCCCATATCGGAAGTCTTCGAGCGCGCGCTTGGGAATAAAAATAATTTGTGTTATGGGCTTACCAGTCGTCAAGCGCTTGGTGCAGTCTGAACATCTGACCATTTCGAGCATCTGTGTGTGTGTGTGTGTGTGCGGACATGTGTGTGCCTGTGGATGTGCGCCCGAGTAGGCATGTGCGATGTTGGCCCTGGTAGGGCGAGGCCTGGGAGGTGTTGAGCCGGTTTGGCTCAAGAAAGAAATAAACCAACGATAAACCATAATCAAATAAGGCGATGACAGAGTAGGGTCTGGTCCCACCCTGATCTCAAGGTGCTGTGTATCATCGAAAGGGCCTTGCCGCAAACCTTAAACCAATTTTTGGTTAAAGGGAAAACACAGTTCAGCTGGCTTAAGGAAAAGAAGAGCTATAGGCTAAGTGTTGAAGAAGAAAGGCTAAAGGAAGAGAAAGAGAAGGAAAGAAAGGAGAAGATAAGGCATAAAGGCTGAAGGCTAATAGGCATGAAGACTAAGGAGGAGCTTAAGGAAATACTAAGGGAGAAAAAGAAGGTAGAACAGGAGAAGAAAGAAAAGAAGCTCGAGAGGATAAAAGAGAAATAAAAAGAGAAAGAGAAAAAAATAAAGGATAAATAGTGTAAAAAGAAAATAAAGAAAGAAAGAAAGAAAGAGAGAAGAAGAGAGAGGCTGAAGAATAAAAGAAATTAAGAAGTTGTTTTTCTTGTTTTATTTTTAATTTCTCTTACTTTCAATTGTCGTAATAAGGCATATGTTGAATAGACAAACTCTCACTTGCCTTAAATCTATTGAGATAAATGTTGTAAATGAGTTTTCATATGGGATTTTGCGTATTTCTTCAATCTAATCAATTTTTTCAAAATTCTTGTTTCTACAATTAATTTAATTATACCTCCTATACTTATAAAGAAAAATATAAGATAACCAATGAATTTAAAATAATATTTACCTCCCAGCGAACGACCTGGATTCAACCAGTAAAAATTTTCTAAAATGTTAGGTTAATTCGACCCTATACTACTAATCAACACAACTTTGAGTTAACCTAAGTGACTTTTCTCTACTCTTAATTAAGTAAAATTAACTTAATTAACTAAGTTGAGTAAGAAACTTATCATTTTAATGGCGCCGTTGCTGGGGAGGTAATATTTTGCTTCATTTCATTCATCAAAACATTCCCTGGCATTACTTCATCTAAGAAAATATCATTTTAATGGTGCCGTTGCCGGGGAGACAATCATTTAATTCACTAGAATTTAGTTGGTTTAATTGTCTAAATAGGAGGTATTTGTAATTATATTTCTGTTTTTGTTCTAATTAGTTGTACTTTGTTTTGTTTTTGTTTTATTTTCTATCTTCTTTTCAGGTTCACCTTCGCACGTAATCTTAGGAGAAGGCAGGATTCTATTTTTGTTTTGCTATTATTGTTGTAAGTATTTCTAGTCTTAGTCTTTAGAGTAGTTTGAATTGTTGCTTTAAAAAAAAATACAAAAATACATTCTACCTGACTAGCAGCAACATACAATAGACATACACTCTTAGGAGTGCATTTTCTGCTGGTATTAGTGCGAATCTGACTCAAAAAATTTTTACTATTTTTCTCGCATCAGTGGGAAAACACGAGAAAACCCGTGTAGATCCCTGTCCTTTGAAATTTAAAAAGACCGTTTTGAAAGGATTTAAAAAGCTGCAATTGAATTTTACTTGATATATTTTTGTAAAAGATTAACTAAAAAGAGGAAGTTAAAAATTATGACTAAATCTGATTGTAGAATGCATGCGAGTTTTATCGCTATCGTCTGTTACATGGTATCGGGCACACAGAGTGATCAATAGAGTCACACAAGTCTATTTTTCTATCTATCCTCTTTGCACCTCTTAGGGCTTTGGTCGAAGATCAACAAGTCTGTCTCACCACTAGAGCCCCGGGAGCCAATAGTGAGCGGTCTCAATCCTAGACCTTAGACCTTTGAGACTTGAGGTTACGCACCTGCGTAGACATAGATTAGCACACATATTTTGATATTGTTACTCTATTTGCTTGCGTCAAATTACTTTTCCGTATCCTAGGAATCTCTTCTTTCCTTTGAAAGAAGAGCAAAACCCGCATCTTTGCATTGTTTTGTGGGTTTTTTGCCACTATTTTTATTGATGGTGTGCATATGCCTTTGCACATTATTTTTCATTTTGTGGATGGGAGGCAATCCTTGCATCCGCCTCTTGCACCATCATTGGCAGGTGAAACGGTTGTTTTGATGACCGGATTTTAGTTAGTTATATTGTAGTATAGCCGGTTACTACCAACATTTCAAATAAATAATTTTTTACTCGGAAAATAAAAGAGTTCCCGAGGTCGAACTCAGGGAGCAAGTTGTATTCTAGAGATATACATATTTCTTTTACAAAAAGAAAGAGAGAGGGAAAGAATTTGTTGTTTTCTCTTTGAGGGGATGCTCTTCTTTCTCTCTTTCTTTAGATCTCCTTCTTTCTCTTTGTTCTGCAGAGGTGATGTTCTTCTTTCTTCAGAGCTCCTTCTTCTTCTTCTTCGTTCTGCCTTGACCTCTCTTCTTCTTTTTCTGCAATTGTGGTGACCCTTTCTCTTTTCCCTTTTCTTCTTTATCGCTGCAGAGCTTCTGCCTTCAGCTACTAAGTCTTCCTTTCTTCTTCTTCTGCTTTGGCCGTTGCTCTTCTTTTCTTTCTTTCTCCTTCCTCTTCTTTCTTCTTCAGCCTGCCTTCTTTCCTGCTCTGGCTGCTGACCTTCCGTCGTCTGACCCGGTGCTTAGACGACTTAACTATGCATTTGCTACAGTGCAGCTCCTTCTTCTTCCGCGGGTTTTCTTCTTCGCCTGTGCCTGTATACTTCAGAGTTTTTCGTCAGAGGCAAAACTTACTCTACCCCCCCCTCCCCCGCGTCTCTCTTTCTCTCTGAAACCACTCTTGGGAAAGCTCTCCCAGAGCTACTGGGTAATCGGGTTCGGGTCACGCCCGGGTCCAGGCCCACCGGCGTGCGTGGTGGGCGAGGAGTGCAGGTCAGTCTAAGTCGGGTCGGGTCAGGTCCGCGGGGCGTGAGCGCGGACGAGACCGGGTAACCGGGCGGGTGTAAGGGGACCTCACCCCGTGTACTGAGGCAGTAAGGCTACTGCACGAAATCAATTTAAACAGTGGAACGTGTGTGAGGCTTACCGATGTGGGACTAAACGCAGACCGCTCCTCGCGTGCGCCTGCTGGGAGACCGCGGCCTGGCTTCTGCAGCTGCGGCTTCGATTTGCACAGGTTGCTGGCTGGCTGCCTTCGCAAGACTCCTCGTACTCCGCAGCAGCTGGAGACCTGGAGTCCTCAAGCTTGGAGCGCGGGAGAAGCTGCTTCAATGTGCGTCAATGGCGGTCGAACCTCAAAACCTGTCGGACACGAATATGGCCTCTCGGCCTGATCAAACCACTGGGGAACCTTCGCCGTGGCACGGCGAAGGTGAGGAGCTGCGCGGCAGGCCGCAAGGTGGTGTCTGGCGGCAGCCCTGGGTCGGACTGCAACCGGAGGAATGGGTTTGTTCGGGGGAGTGTTACGGAGGTGTGGAGTGGCAGTGGAGGGGTGGGGGTGCTCAGTGTGATGAGGCGGAGGTTCGGTGAGGGTCGGCGAGCCGTGTGGGTTGCTGAGGTGATGGGAGCGGCTCGCCGGAGGGTGGTCGGAGGCGAAGGGGGTGAAGGTGGTCAGGGTCGGTAGAGGGCTTAATTGAATAAATTGAAAGCGGGGAAAGAAAGAGGAGGAGAAGGGGGGTAGCTCTAGCTTACTTGCAGGGACGAAGGGGGAGGAACAGGGCGACAGTCGTATCGACTGTCGCCGGAGAAGACGATGCTCAGGGAAAGGGGCGACGGCGAGCAGAGAGCCGGAGAGGCGCCAGCTGGGTACGGCGTGGCGCGGGAAGAGCGGGGGAGGAAGTCTCTGCTGCTGGTATTGGGGCAGAGCGAAGAGGTGGAGGGGGAGGAAACCGCCGGAGCTGGTGAGCGTCTGCCGGAGGAAGAAGAGAAGAAAGTTGGGGATTTTCTCCGTCAGATCCAGGCTGCCCTGGTCGGTGGAGCAGCGGGGGGTATTTATAGGGATGAAACAGGGAGGAAGGCGGAGGGAGACGACGTGTCTCCCTCGCCGGAGAATGGTCGGAACACGAACCCATACCGTCCGTGCGTTCGCACGGCCGGTATGGTGGGCTACAATGACCAGGGGGGTGCCCCTGCGACGGCTGACGACGCAGGGCACCCCCGGTTTACTTGCCAGGTCCCCCACCTCACCCTGCGCGGCGCCATGCTCCGCGCAAGGTCGCCGGAGCATGGTGCTGGCAGGTTTTGCAGGAGGGACCTGGTTGCAAAGAACGAAGGAGAGTTAGGGGCCAAAATGCGAGGGTTCAAAAGTTGAGGGCCAAAGAGTAAATATATGAGGACCAAAGTGTAAAGTCGGTCAAGGAGGTTTCTTCTTAGGCTCAAGTTTTTATACATGACTAATTAGGACCTAAGGAATCTGATGGTGAATTTCATTTTCATATTAAACCTTTTTTGACCAGTCAATTTGCGCAAAAACCCAAATTAAGTTATTAATTGGGCATGGTTCTCAATGTAGGTCAAAATGGGTTCTAAAGGCCAAATTGAAGGTTCTAAACCCTAGAGATTATTTTTCTATGAATTTTAGAGGGTTTATTCTATTTTACTTTGCCTCGAACCTTGTAAATTGAAGTGGGTTGTTTTAGGGTTACAGATTATCATTTGGTTTCTTGGAAGTGCTGTAGCCCTTGGTAGCTCATCTCATCCCACTTTTATTCTTATTAAGCTGCTTTGACCTATGTTTGGGCCCTGAATTACCCTGTATGCAGATTATACTGGTAAAATTGCATTTTTACCCCTTATGACTTATTTTCTTCTCAAACTCAGGATTCTCTGAGTTAAGCCTTTCCTTGAGATATGTAGGAGCTTTTATCCTTTGTATTAGGTCAAAATGAGCTAGTTATGGCTCATGATGAGGTTCTCATCATACCCCCATGCCTAGCTTTTGCTAGTCCCTTAGCAAAAACTTACGGTTTCAACCCTTGTTCTAGACCATGAAGTTTTTAATAGTTTTAGATAAGTGCCTTTTTTATTTGAGCATAGATTAGGTTAGAATGCTGACCATAGGCCAAAAAGGTACTCTAGTACCAATCAAGATCCAAATCTGTCTAGCCTTAGCCTCAGTCTTTTAGCAAAGGTTTTTAAGGCCCACAAGAACTAACCTAAGGTTTATTGGACTTCGTGGTTAAAGCACCCGTGCTTGAAATGGTTTTAGCCCTGGCTCAGTTCGCAGTGCGTTTTGTAAGAGAGAGATAGAAAGTTTTTCTGTTTGGAGAGTTTTTTCTCTCTTTTTCTTTTTAGTTCTAGCCTAGGATTGGCTTTTCAACACGGTCTGTATCAGATTCCTTGCTCCCATCATCAATCCTCAAGGGTTCCTGGCGATCGATGCTTCGAGATTGCACCGCCCATGGCAACCCCCGGAACCCTGGCTATTGAGATTTCGAGATAATCCCATCCATGGTATTCCGTGGCTGAATCCAGACCCTGGCAATTGACACTTCGAGATAATGCCATCCATGGAATCTGAACCAGCAGAGTGCTTACATGCCCCCAGTAGGATATGTAAATATCCTAAGAGACAAGCACCGAGGAGATGATATTTTGTTACGCATCTTCGAGGGGATTTCCCCGCCTCTCTGCGCTGGGAACTCGTCCAAATCAACTTGTGTTGATCGGCCGCTCCTATTCTAGGTATTCTTTTCAGATTTTTGCGACGCTTCTGCGTGATTCTGATTTTTACGCTTACTGAACCAGGCTATGTGTGAGATTAGGGTGCTTAGGTTACTGAGTCCCGTAAACCAAAAATTAGTTAACGAGGCCGAATACTCCCTAAGCCTTAGACCTAATACTTCAGCTTTTCATTTTCCTCAACCTCTTGAGGAGTGTCCAGATCTTAATGGGTACTAAGAGTCTATTCAAGAATGCCTAAGGTTTGAGTTCTTACTAATCTTATTATGCACTTTTCAGTTATTTTCTTGAATGAGGTCTAGAACTTAGGTTAATTCCTTAGTTCCTTACTAATGACTATCACCTTTTCTTATAATTTTGTGCTCCTTTTTCATTTTGTTTCTCTTCTCCTTCAGAAAATTTCCTTCTCCTCTTTTCCTCTTATTCTTTTTCAAAAAATTTTTAATTTTTATGGTATTTTTGGCATATGTGAATTTTTTGTTTGAAACCTTTTCTTACAAGTTTTTGCACTTTCCTACCCCCCCATGCCTAAGATTTGCAATGTCCTCATTGTAGCCTAGGGGTTTTTATTCAACTAAGTTCATACATTAGGATAGCTGTTTTCATGAGTGAATGGGTCGGGGTGACTGTTGCGGACGATTTCTAATCTCAGATGCAAGCACCTGAGGTGGAGTCGGCTGTCTTAAAGTGTGAACTTCAAGTGCAAAAAGGGTCAGAACAAGTTTCAGGTTTTCAAAGAGAATGACGGGCTGCCTCCCGTTAAGCGCTAAGTTTGATGCCTTCAGCCAAGCGGGAAATGCGATGGAGAGGGGATGGTCAAATCAGCGGAGTTTTGTAAGACAAGCACCTTGATTAAGAGCCTGGTTGGTCCAACCAGGTGCTTGTTCAGATCAACAGGCTGATGATGCAGCCCAAACCCAATCAATCTGGCGGGTTGATAGATGTGGATAAAAAGGTGTGGAGCCCACCATAAACTATGAAGCTCAGATGGATGTGGAAGTGTAAGCGCAGGGTTTGGCTGAGTCGAATCAGCTTGGTCAGAGTAGGGACCCGTAGAATAATCAATGAATGACACGGAAACCCTACAGGGGTGATCAGAGAATGATAGAGCATGGTGTGTAGTCTGATCAATGTTCGAAACCCGATGTGGAACTGCAATCGGCTTGGTGAGAGGTGAATCTGAATAGAAATTGAGTCCGGTTGCGGGTCGGGGTTTGGGAGAGGTTTTGATCCGTTCTGTGTGTGCGGACGAGGTGGCCATTGTGTACGAGGGCTCTTCTAGAAACAGATGATAGGTGGTTTTCTGTAGAGAGTCCTCTGGGTAACTATCAAATGCCGGAAAAGTGTTTGTAGGATGAAAGGAATCGGATTCGAGAAAAAATTTGGATTCTTGGTTGCAATCACTCTTGGCATTTTCTGTTTTTGGTTCCTGAGGATCGAAAAGGAATGATTCTGTGTTATCGGTGATCTCGGGAATCAGGACCTCAGAGTCAGAGTTAGAGTCATGAGAACTGAGGTCGTAGATAGGCCTGGCGTGTTCAGGAAGGGGAATCTCTCCGCAATTATAGTCAGATTTGAAATTGTCGGAGAGTTGGCGAAAATGAGATTCATGATCATGAATTCCTCCACAGCAAAAATCATCAAATGTGGAATCAGCAGCCTGATTGGGGTCTAGCCTATATGTCAATTCTGGGCTCGAAAAGGTATTCTGTCTAGGCTCAAGCTCCAAGCTGGTAGGATAGACCCAATTAAAATCCAACTCGTCCAACTCCTCAGTCTCTGTATCATAAATTGGCATGTTCTCTGGAAAATCGATCAGATTTTCTGAAGATGTTGGAGAGGGATATTCATCAAATAAAGGCCCGGAATCATATTCTATAAAAATTTGATCTTTCTCATAAGGGGCCTCATAATCTTTCCAATAAGTTTCAGATCTAGGTTCTAGGCTTAGGATGTGTGTAGAATTATTAGAACCTAAGTCCGAATGATCTTCGAGGGCCACCTTATCAAAGTAAGGGGCGGAATTTATACCCTCAGAAGGTTCAGTTTTGATCTCATTATTGCAGGAGTTTTGAAATTCTAGGCTTGGCAATCCATGGTCTAAGTTTGGCTCATCATTGTGTTTTCCTGCAATATCCCAACCTAATTCAACATTGTCTTCTATTTGGGTTGGGATTTCACAACCACTTTGTGCCTCAATCCCGAGATCTGGGAAACTGAATTGTTCCTTAATACTGTTCCAAGATGGTTCATCCTCTGTTTCTGGTATATACGGGTATTTCTGGTTGATAATTTGTTCTATAGATTTCATCATTTCTACCCGTTTTATAAGGGCATCTTGGTGTTGTTCCCAAAGTACAGGATTTGTCAAGCATTGAAGGTATTCAGATTGGTGTAATTTTTCCATCTCAATGTATCCTGTCATGAGCGTATCTCGGGTTGATCCTTTTGAAATTTCAGTCAATAGAATTTGGGCACAGTTTATGATGAAAGCTGTGGTTGTTGGAACATCAACCTGAATGTTTCCTATTGGTGTTGAGGGTTTATATTTGATTTCATAGATTTCAAGGGCATCCTCAATCATCTTATCCTTCATGGATCTCAGATATTCAGGTTTTTTGAATGGTAGTCTTGCTAGGTAATTAGGCTGCATAATTGGATCAGGTGGTGGAATCAAGATATAGAACCAAAGTTTGAATCAAGATGGAAGAAGGGGATTTTGTTCAGAATCAGAGGAAAGAGGGGCTATGTGAATGATTTCTGCAAAAACAAAGGAGCCGAGGCTTAGCCTCGGGGAGAGTGAATTTCTATAGGAGGTTTCAAGGACCTCCTGAAAAATACTGAAGGGCTGGATGAGATAAGCAGGTGCTGGACCCAATCAAGACACCCAAAAATTGTTGGGTGACTATAGAGGTTCGGGGCAGATGGACCCCTTGATCAGAAAGATCGTCCACCTGAGAATTACCTGGGCAGCCAGAGAGGGAGAGTCCCGCGAAGACCCCTACACGGTAGAGCGTCCCCACGGGTTACGGGGTTTCCCCCACCCGACCTCTCTTGTCACTGAGATTCCAGGTAGACCAGGATGGGGATCTTGACCTCTTAAGTCTACCATTTTTTTATTTTAAGATCAGGGTGCTTAAGATTCACTTGAACTTTAGTCTTTTAAGTGCAAAGAGTGACCTAATTTAAGGTTGGTTGACCCAAGGGGTCAACTTTACCTCTTGTTTTCTTTAAGAGCTTTTAGGTCCTGTCTTTTAGGGTTCAAGTGATTTAGAGAGAGCCAATTGTTTAGGATTTTTCTTGTTAATTATTTTCAATCAATGGTTTGGGCACACCTCTTTTGGATTTCCTCAATTCTTGATTAAGGGGTGTGTCTCAACTGAAATCCTAATGTTTAACCTTATGTTGGCTCTACTTGGTCCATTTAACTCTTTGTTGGGCAATTAGGGCTCAAGCAAGAATGTGTTAGCCCTTAAATACCCTTAATAGTGTGCAGGAGTGATGAGTTGAAAACATGCAACTCTTTATGGTTACTAAGTATGGAAGACAGGTTAGCCCTATATTGCTTGTACTTTTCTTTTCTTCCTCTTTAGAGTTTAGGGGTTAATAGTGAGAGGAAAAATTTACCTGTCTTCGGAGTGGTTGTCGTGTGGTTGCTTGTCTTCTTGAATTCCTGTAGCTGCACAAAAGAGAGGAGATTATCAGAAATTAAAAGAAACAGGAATGTTTACCTCTAGAATAGCCGTTGCTCCCCGGCAACGGCGCCAAAATGAAACGGTTGTTTTGATGACCGGATTTTAGTTAGTTATATTGTAGTATAGCCGGTTACTACCAACATTTCAAATAAATAATTTTTTACTCGGAAAATAAAAGAGTTCCCGAGGTCGAACTCAGGGAGCAAGTTGTATTCTAGAGATATACATATTTCTTTTACAAAAAGAAAGAGAGAGGGAAAGAATTTGTTGTTTTCTCTTTGAGGGGATGCTCTTCTTTCTCTCTTTCTTTAGATCTCCTTCTTTCTCTTTGTTCTGCAGAGGTGATGTTCTTCTTTCTTCAGAGCTCCTTCTTCTTCTTCTTCGTTCTGCCTTGACCTCTCTTCTTCTTTTTCTGCAATTGTGGTGACCCTTTCTCTTTTCCCTTTTCTTCTTTATCGCTGCAGAGCTTCTGCCTTCAGCTACTAAGTCTTCCTTTCTTCTTCTTCTGCTTTGGCCGTTGCTCTTCTTTTCTTTCTTTCTCCTTCCTCTTCTTTCTTCTTCAGCCTGCCTTCTTTCCTGCTCTGGCTGCTGACCTTCCGTCGTCCTACCCGGTGCTTAGACGACTTAACTATGCATTTGCTACAGTGCAGCTCCTTCTTCTTCCGCGGGTTTTCTTCTTCGCCTGTGCCTGTATACTTCAGAGTTTTTCGTCAGAGGAAAAACTTACTCTACCCCCCCTCCCCCGCGTCTCTCTTTCTCTCTGAAACCACTCTTGGGAAAGCTCTCCCAGAGCTACTGGGTAATCGGGTTCGGGTCACGCCCGGGTCCAGGCCCACCGGCGTGCGTGGTGGGCGAGGAGTGCAGGTCAGTCTAAGTCGGGTCGGGTCAGGTCCGCGGGGCGTGAGCGCGGACGAGACCGGGTAACCGGGCGGGTGTAAGGGGACCTCACCCCGTGTACTGAGGCAGTAAGGCTACTGCACGAAATCAATTTAAACAGTGGAACGTGTGTGAGGCTTACCGATATGGGACTAAACGCAGACCGCTCCTCGCGTGCGCCTGCTGGGAGACCGCGGCCTGGCTTCTGCAGCTGCAGCTTCGATTTGCACAGGTTGCTGGCTGGCTGCCTTCGCAAGACTCCCCGTACTCCGCAGCAGCTGGAGACCTGGAGTCCTCAAGCTTGGAGCGCGGGAGAAGCTGCTTCAATGTGCGTCAATGGCGGTCGAACCTCAAAACCTGTCGGACACGAATATGGCCTCTCGGCCTGATCAAACCACTGGGGAACCTTCGTCGTGGCACGGCGAAGGTGAGGAGCTGCGCGGCAGGTCGCAAGGTGGTGTCTGGCGGTAGCCCTGGGTCGGACTGCAACCGGAGGAATGGGTTTGTTCGGGGGAGTGTTACGGAGGTGTGGAGTGGCAGTGGAGGGGTGGGGGGTGCTCAGTGTGATGAGGCGGAGGTTCGGTGAGGGTCGGCGAGCCGTGTGGGTTGCTGAGGTGATGGGAGCGGCTCGCCGGAGGGTGGTCGGAGGCGAAGGGGGTGAAGGTGGTCAGGGTCGGTAGAGGGCTTAATTGAATAAATTGAAAGCGGGGAAAGAAAGAGGAGGAGAAGGGGGGTAGCTCTAGCTTACTTGCAGGGACGAAGGGGGAGGAACAGGGCGACAGTCGTATCGACTGTCGCCGGAGAAGACGATGCTCAAGGAAAGGGGCGGCGGCTAGCAGAGAGCCGGAGAGGCGCCAGCTGGGTACGGCGTGGCGCGGGAAGAGCGGGGGAGGAAGTCTCTGCTGCTGGTATTGCGGCAGAGCGAAGAGGTGGAGGGGGAGGAAACCGCCGGAGCTGGTGAGCGTCTGCCGAAGGAAGAAGAGAAGAAAGTTGGGGATTTTCTCCGTCAGATCCAGGCTGCCCTGGTCGGTGGAGCAGCGGGGGGTATTTATAGGGATGAAACAGGGAGGAAGGCGGAGGGAGACGACGTGTCTCCCTCGCCGGAGAATGGTCGGAACACGAACCCATACCGTCCGTGCGTTCGCACGGCCGGTATGGTGGGCTACAATGACCAGGGGGGTGCCCCTACGACGGCTGACAACGCAGGGCACCCCCGGTTTACTTGCCAAGTCCCCCACCTCACCCTGCGCGGCGCCATGCTCCGCGCAAGGTCGCCGGAGCATGGTGCTGGCAGGTTTTGCAGGAGGGACCTGGTTGCAAAGAACGAAGGAGAGTTAGGGGCCAAAATGCGAGGGTTCAAAAGTTGAGGGCCAAAGAGTAAATATATGAGGACCAAAGTGTAAAGTCGGTCAAGGAGGTTTCTTCTTAGGCTCAAGTTTTTATACATGACTAATTAGGACCTAAGGAATCTGATGGTGAATTTCATTTTCATATTAAACCTTGTTTGACCGGTCAATTTGCGCAAAAACCCAAATTAAGTTATTAATTGGGCATGGTTCTCAATGTAGGTCAAAATGGGTTCTAAAGGCCAAATTGAAGGTTCTAAACCCTAGAGATTATTTTTCTATGAATTTTAGAGGGTTTATTCTATTTTTACTTTGCCTCGAACCTTGTGAATTGAAGTGGGTTGTTTTAGGGTTACAGATTATCATTTGGTTTCTTGGAAGTGCTGTAGCCCTTGCTAGATCATCTCATCCCACTTTTATTCTTATTAAGCTGCTTTGACCTATGTTTGGGCCCTGAATTACCCTGTATGCAGATTATACTGGTAAAATTACATTTTTACCCCTTATGACTTGTTTTCTTCTCAAACTCAGGATTCTCTGAGTTAAGCCTTTCCTTGAGATATGTAGGAGCTTTTATCCTTTGTATTAGGTCAAAATGAGCTAGTTATGGCTCATGATGAGGTTCTCATCAGCAGGTGATCCTAGGCCGGTTGCAGATAAGCAACCAATGGTTTTCTCGTCTGATCCATCTACTTCTATGGATCAAATGCAGAATCTAAATCCCAAGATCCCTTCCTCTTCTGGTCAAGGGGAGATGCCGCCTTTTGATGTTCATGAGGCTCTCCTGAACCAGAACCTTAGGATGCCTGAGCAAACTAGACAAATTAATCTTTTAATAGTAGCCTTAAATAATTTGCAGATTCTTCAAACCCGTCCTCCACCTCAACCTGAGACGGGTTTCGAAATCCCTGATTTACTGATCCCTCGTCCAAGGCCTCTACTTAGAGATTATTACAACCCATCTAATACACAAGTAGAGCCTAATGTTAAGATACCTATTGGGGAAAATGATCCTAAATTAAAAGCAAACATCATATGTCTAATCCCCCACTTTCACGGATTTGCATCTGAGAATCCATTTCAACATATCGAAGTTCTTAAGAATCTATCTAAAACTCTTGGACCTTGAAATCAAAATAGGAAAATCCTACTTATGAAAATGTTCTCTTTTAGCCTTAAAGACAAAGCTGCTTATTGGTATAGAACTATTGCAAGACCAATCTCAACTTGGGCTGAACTCGAATCCACTTTTCTAAAGAAATTCTTTCCAATTGGTCAAACTAATGCTTTAAGGCGAGCTATTACTACTTTCAATCAAAACCAAGGAGAACCAATTCATGAAGCATGGGAACATTTTCATGAATTGCAAATGAAATGCCCACATCATGACATCCTGCGTTGGCAACTCATGCACATCTTTTACTATGGTTTACAAGAGGGCATTCGCAATCTAGTCGATGCCACTTATGGTGGGAATTTCCTAAATCGCGATGCAGAATTTGCCTTAGAATTATTTGAAGGGATGGCGGAAAACTCGATCAACAATGCATCAATGTCACAATTTACGTGGGGTGCAAACACGAATCATAAAAATCCGCATAAGGGCATTCACGAGATTGGTAACCCATCCAGTTCAAAATTGGACAAAGTTGATATTTTAGCAAAGCATCTCGATGAGGTTAGAAATACAATGAAGACTCTTATGCCTCTACTTGCTACGAATCCCGTGCATTTACTTGTTTCGCAAATTCCTGCTGGGGGGGAATTTGTGAATAATCTGTATTCTAGAGATCCATCCTCCTTGGGTTTTCTATCTACTCCTTCACCAACCCAAGGAGGGACATTTGTCCCACAATCTTACCCACCCTTTTCCCTACCCTTTCCTGTTGCAGAAAACACGCCATATCTTTTAGGATTACACGCCATCCTGGAAAACACTCCAAGACCAAACCCTTATTTAAATTCTCATAATTCTGGATGGAGAAGCCACCCAAATTTCTCTTGGCCTGATCAAAATCAAAATCAACGACCAAATTATTTGAATCTGACCCATTTTAACCCACCTCCATTGCCCCCTCAGTAGCACAATGCGAGGCCATTTTACACGAGTTTGCAAAACCCCGTAGGGCCAAATAGAGACACACAGCTAGACCAAATTTTAAGAGCTATGTTAGGGAGTCAGCGACAAAATGCTGAAGCTCTCGCTGAGATCCATAAGCATTGTAAGGTAGAGTTGGTTGATTTACAAAATCAGATCACGCTTTTGGCTGAATCTCATTAGCCAGGTACCCTTCCAGCCAATTCTGAATTCTAGGAATCTGCCAAATCCTAGGCAAAATCAAGGCCAAGTCCATTTCCTTAATCAGGCCTTTGATTCTAACCTGTCATCTATACTTCTTGAAAATAATCCACCAAACCCACATCAGCAGCCTATTTTGTATCAAAATGACCCACCTATTATTGAGAACTAAAACTGACTCTGCTGATCTTCTAAACTTGGTTGGAATCATTTCTTGAATTGCCTTAATCTTTAACAATCTACATCTCAACCTAAATCAGATCTACTCTTCACAAGATTCACTCTGATCTTTTTAAGATTTTTCACAAGAATCTGATTTTGGGTTCTACGAGATCTATTCTAGGCAATTTCTGGATGAGTTTTGACTAGGTTGTTTTTATCTGTTTTTCTATTTTTGATCCAATTCTTTCATAACTCCTTTGTTTTTACCATATACTTATTCTTTTTAGGAGTTCTTTACTAGGGTTTATGCCTAACTGAAGGTGTAAAACTTAGCATTTGTACATAGTTGTTTCTTGTCTTTACTTTTTGATTTTCTTCTACACTTACTTTGAACTTTCACTTCATATTAAACTGATTACCTTCATTTAGTACGACTGACCACTCTCACCTTTGGTCAGACTTAAAATCGTCCACACAGAGATCTTGGATCTCCTCTATTCGACTCCTTCCATCATTCTACACTAAATGAAGTGTAATACCTTTTCACCCTTCTTACAATGACATTGTAAAATCTTGGCTTGGGAGGTGTTGAAGTGAAATTTTCACTTTAAGTGTGGGTTAAACAATCAAAACAAATAAAAATTAAATATCCACAAAAAATTTAAAAAATAGAAATTTCAAAAATGATAAAAATTTTAAAAAAAATTAAAATTTTCATAAAAATTTGAAAATTTTTGAAAAATTCATAAAAATTGGAAAATCTTACATACATGAAAAATAAAAATATATAAATACAAAAATTTGAAAATGAAAATTCATAGAAATAATAAGAGGGGTATATTCATTTTTAAAGAAGAAAAGAAGAAAATTTATATATATATTATAATTAAGAGTTTAATTTTCTTTTAGGTTAGAAATTAAAATGTATATAGATAGAGTATTTAAGAGCATTCAATTCTTAATTAGATTTTTACTTTAAACAATTTCTAAAAATAAACATTTTAATTTTAAAATAAGATTTTATTTGAATTAGGAATCTTTTAAATCTTTTAGAACTTTATTTTTTTATTCTTATCTTGAATTAAGAAACTAAGTGTATTAAGATTTAAACTTAAGTTTTGGAATTAAATTATAACTTTCTAATCAATTAGATTAAGTAATCCTCTTACTTTATGAAAATTTGATTTTATCATAAAGTTAAGTAAAAAGGCTAGATATTCAGAGTTAATTTGATATAGAGTTAGTAGAATTTTAGTTTACTAGACTTACAAGCTAAAGATAAATAACTAGACTTGGTAAATTTTGTCTTGACGGATCCTATAGGAGGAAACTAAGAATTTGAAAAACCTGAGAGTGAAGGGCTTTGTTGTCCAAGCTCTGGTTTGAGAGCTAAGTAACCTAAACATCTAAATTCACACACATAGAATTGTCTTGTTGGCATTTGAGACCGCGAAAACACAGAGGTTAAGAAATCAGTTCTGAATCCTCTTTAGTCTAAGGATTTCTGCAGGGCAGTTCTTGAAAGGGTAAAGGATGTGCCACTCACCTAGAAAAAGGATTTGGAGAATAAAGTTAGTAAGAAAAATGAGAAGGGCGGAAAGAAAAAGAAAAAAAATAAAAACACCCTACAGTTAAGTGCCTCATTACAAATGGGTGCTTATGCAGTTTTTCCAAATAAATAAAGCATCGTAATACAAAAGGATGCTACCCTTCCTTCCATCAAATAAAAAGAATACCTCACTACAAATGGGTGTTCTAACCTATAGAAAAAGTGAAAGAAAATATGGAGATAAAAATATTTGGAATAAGAGACCCAGTGGTCCACCTGGGAGATATACACAAAAAGTGTTGACCTTAGGATAGAAAATCTAGTTAGGAGAAGGCAGCCAAACCTGAGTAAGGCCAAGCCAAAGGCTTGAATTGGAATAATTAGGATTGGAAATTGATGTCTTAAGATCTGGATTTTTGCAACTTTGGATGCTTTTAGGACAATTCTCTTCAATAAGCACAGATGTTTTAAAATCATAGCTTCTGAACCTTGGTATTGGGCAGCAAAGCCTAAGAAATTGGGTTTTGAAGAGTTTAAGTCGAGACCTAAAGGAGAAGAATTGACAGAATCCTAGGTCTAGAAGTTATTCTTAGTGCTATAATCTAGTAAATTAGAGTTTTACTACTCTAAGTTTGATTAACAATGAATATCTGGTTAATTTGCTTAAACTTATATTGATAAAAGTCAAATATCATAAACATAGTATTAACTTAATTCTATTGAGTTTTCGAGTTAAAATTTAATTCTCAATTCTTAAGTTTTATTTCCTTAAAACACTCTGTATTCCAATTTGAGTTAAGAATAGTTACAAAGATTAAGAGATTTTTAAAGAATTCTAATTCTGAATTAAATTCTTGCTAACAAATTATTTTAAGTGTGTTTTGAAAATGTTATAAGTATAAGTCTAAGTAAGAAAATTTTCACAAGTGCTCTATATATTAATAATTTATATTAAACTTAAAAATTTTTTCTGACCTAAGCTTTCCTCTACGTAGTTCTATTTATATTAATTTAAACCCAAGTGCTTTAAATCATCATAGTCTTAGTTAATTTTCCTAGGGACTAGCAAAACTTTGGCTTGGGGGAACGACACCATAAACTAACGTTTGCTGGATGCGTTTGTGTAAAATTGTTCGTTGTAGCGCATTTTATGACATCAATTTTAAATAAGAATAAACGGACGTGAGTTTGAGTGTTGAACATAAGGAGGCATGAAATCGAATCAAATAATTGTTGTGTCAGAAAAATTCATCGTTTGTTTCCCTTGTAAACCAGATAGAACGAGAAAGAAAGGGAGAGAGAGATGGAAAGAGAGAAGAGAGATAGGGTTTAAAAATCATTATGATGATGCAAGAATATCTAACTACAGAAGAGACAATTATGATAATAGAATAGAGAATATATTGCGTAAATGATTCAGTTCTACAACTACAACGGTAGATGAAATCTTAAGCAACACAAATAATAAACCAAAAACTAGATAAGTGGAGATGCGAGATAGCCATGGCAGTGGAGGGGCTTTCGTCAGCGACTCAACATCTTCACAACCTTCCTTGGAGCTCTAAGGAGTGGTGGAGTTGCTTACGTAGAACATGGATGCAAATGGGAGGGATAGGTCCCCTTTTATAGTTGACAAGAGGGCTCAAATTTGTCCTTAGGTCAACAGCAACATTCAAAGACATCACTGAAGACCCACCGCAAGCATTACCGTAGCCCTCACCCACACACCCTGCTGGTGCATGCCTCACGCACCCGTGTCGCGAGCATCGCGCCACGAGCATGTGATGGTCTCTGTAGCTCACGAGCGCAACTCCCCCATGCACGCGTGCACTTGCTTGCGCTGTCGCTGCTCCTGCTGCACCGGACCTTAATTGTGAAATTAAGGTGCGGTGAGATTCGAACCTACGTCTGATGTGGTGGGTTGGCGTCATGACCAATTCACCATCTACGTGGATGGTTGTGAAGATGTTGAGGTGCTGGAGCGGTGGTGACCGTTGGATGCTGATCCAACGATGGATCTTACATAGAGGAGCCGTAGTTGCCTTACGCGTTCGAAGGAGGTAGCTTCTTCGCCATTGGATCAAGTTCCAATGACTGAGAATAGTGGGCGCGGATGATGCGGTGATGAAGGGCCAGTGTGGGTAGCCTAGATGGCGCCACGTGACATCATCTAGGCTGTCCATCATCTTTTCTATTGTAGAGGATGCCATGGTGCTCTGATTGAGATGATTCCTACACTGCCGGACTACGATCGTCTCTCCAAATCCATCCATATGGTTAGATTTTTCATCTGAGGCTCGTAAGGGTGTCGCATTGCCCCTTGGCTATTGATCTTTCTCGAGCTTGTTGTGAGAGCTACAAAGGTCGGATCAAAGTGATTTCGAGTCCACTGGACTCAGTTCATTGATCCAGATCCATTTGTATGGTCCGATCGCTCATCTGAGATCTATTTCAAAATGGCGATGTGCACATGGTCATTAAACATAAATTATAAGCGATTAAAATGTAAAGATCAAGCAATATGCATGCAATGCTCCCCAACCCATTGTAATATATCATTATCGCATAAGTATCCCCGAAATTTACTCTAATTGATAATATTAACACTAAACATTGTAGAGTCATCACCTAACCACCTTATAACCACTACATAAGTGGCGCCAAAACACCATCAACACCTCCTCACCTTGACACCATTTAAATCCGCCCTTAATCCCTTAATTACCGCCACATGGAGCCATCCCAACCCTTCCTAATTCCCACACCAACTAACCCACATAAACCCACCTAGGTTGGCACCAACCAACTCCTTAACCTAACCTCGACACAGCCCTAGAGTTGGTGCCAACCTACCCTAGATACTCATCTCCTGACCACCACCATATAACTTATTCCTAGCCATACAACACACCTAACCCATCTTAGCCCTAGTGCCCAACTAGAGTTGGTGCCAACCACCAACTCCTCTCCATTTTGGCACCAATTCACCTCAACCATAGGATCCCATAACCACTCCCTATAAGCCATCCTAGCCATCCATCCCTTAACCACACCTACACCCCTACCCATTCTATAAAAAGACCAATAACTACCCACTTCAAATCATCCTTTGGCTTCATAATTTCCACCATTACTCTACTCTATAGTTGGCCAAGATAAGAAAGAGAAGAAGAAGATTAAGGGGACACTCTATCCCCTTGGTGCCTTCCCCTCTTCCCTTATCTCTTTTGCCACAACCAGCCAGAGGAGCAGTGATCATGCGGCTCACTCAACTCAGTAATTAAGTTAATTTCACCTAATTAAGAGTAGAAAAAGTCACTTAGGTTAACTCAAAATTATGTCGGTTGTGTAGTATAGGGTCGAATTAACCTAACATTTTAGAAATTTCTACTGGTTGAGTCTAGGTCGTTTACTGGGCGATATAATCTTTTCTACATTCACTAATTTTCTTTTATTTTCCTTTATAAGTCTAGGAGGTATAACTAAGTTGATTTTAAGAACATGAATTTTGCCAAAATATTAATTAAAATGAAGTAATATGCAAAATCGCATAAGAGAACATATTTAACCAAAATGATCTACTTTATTAACAAGTAAACATGTTAGTTTTCCAATTTTATTTCAAAAGAAATTAAGGCAATAAAAGTTGTTCTATTAAAACATGCCTTTTAAAAATTAAAACAAATTCAAAAAGTAATTAAAATGATGTAAGAAAAGATTTTCTTCATTTATTTCTTCAGCCTCTCTCTTCTTCTCTCTTTCTTTCTCTTCTTTTCCTTTTATTCTTTATCTCAAGCTCTCTTTCTTACCTTTCTTCTTCTGTTCTGTTCCTGCCTTCTCCTTTTCTTCCCTTAGTCTTCTCCTTTTGTTCCTTAGTAGTGCCTGTTCTCCTTAGCCATCAACTTCTTCCTTCAGCTTAACCTTAGCTTTAGCTTTTAGTACATAGCCATCAACTTCTCTGCTTCTCTTTTCCTTTCCTTTAATCCATCAGTTGAACTAGGTTTTTTTACTTTTTAACCAAAAATTATTTTATTTGCAGTGAGGTCCTTTCAAGGACACACATCACCCTGAGACCAGGGTGGGACCAGACCCTAGTCGATCCTTGCCTAATCTTAGCTAGGTTCGATTTTGATTTATTTCATTTTGGTTCATAGTCTCGAGCCAATTTGGCTCAACCCGGCCTCTCTGGCCTCGCCCTCCCAGGGCACAACACTCGCTCACACCCACTCGGGCACACACCCGCAGGCACACAAGCCTGCACACACACATGCACATGATAGGTTCAGAATGCTCAGATCAGATCGGTAACCAAAGCGCCGAGCGTTGATGACTGAAGAGCCATGGTAACAAAATCGTTTTATCCCCATGCGCACGCTCAGAAACTAACGATGTGGGACTATATAACCCCTTTCTGACCCAACTTCGAATGATCATATCTCCCAACTCAAAGCTTCATTTCAAGTGATTTAAAGTTTGTTAGAAAGCTCTAAGATATATCTACACAATTGTAGGCTCAATTTAAGGATTAGAGGATGTTTTCCTCTTCAATTTGAAAGATAAAATCAGGGGTTCCTACAGGTTATTTATTGCCTGAAAATGATTTTTAACTTCACAGAGTCCTCAGATGGACTTTTCTCTCTTATTTGAAGGTCTGTACATATTATACAAGTTATTTCACCTCTGTTAGTGTAAGATTTAAGCTCACAAGACCTTCAGGAGCAGCATGAAAGCTCTAAGCTTCTCTGAAAGCTTTAAAGTTCAAAATTTTCAAACTGAAATGGATGAATAGACACAGAGAAACATCTCTGATCGACTTAAACTAGTTCTAAGGGTTGTAATTGATTTCTCTAGGCAGGATTCAAGTTCATATCTCATCAAAATACTTCTGCTGTTAGTTTGGGTTCGAAAATAACCCAAATTGACAGAGTTCAAATTCTTACACAATAACTCATCTGAGCTCACTTAATTCTCTCTCAAATCATTCAACAAGATCTCAGAATCCATTTAATCTCATCAATTCTTCAGATTGAGCTCAGAACTACATAATCAAACTCAGTTTGACTGTGGAGGCACAAAAAGTTGACTTTCTATTAAAAGCTTCTCCACAGGAAATCAAAGCCTCGAATAGGATCTTCTCAACCTCAGGAACTTATTAAGATCTTCAGATAAGTGTTCTAACTCATATTCCTAGGGTTTCAGGTTTGCTGCCTGAGGTTCAAAATGTGTTTGTTCATCAGAAAGATTCAGAAGTTGTTATAGTATTCTAAGAGTTTAAACAGCTTCAATGCATTGCACTAAAGCTTCTACGTTCCTTCAATGCTTCTTAAATTTCTCTGTCAGACTTCTCCAACTCTGCCAAAGTTAGGGAATATAAACTTCATTCTACAGCCCCAATCATTTAATCCTCAAATAAACATCCTTAAAACAATCAGTGATTAGATTTGAATCATTCTGGAGCTTTTCAACAAATTCTAAAGGCTAAAGCACAGATTTGGCTGAGCTCCGGTGAGACCAGAAAATATGTAATCTATGTACAGATTGTGAAAACTTGCCATTTTTGATATAAAATGGATCATTAAATTCTTCATTTGTTTCTTTATTTGCAATATTTGACAGTGAATTCATTTCTTTAAAAATCTGATTTGAATTAAGGTCAGGACTTGTTTAACCACTCGATTGAATGGTTAAAGCAAGTCAACAAGTGTTTATATTCATAAATATATATTTAATTTAGGATTTGAACTGCTCTTGAGCACCATTGACAGCGAGCTTAGGAGCTTAATTAAGATTGGGCGTTTTATTTATATGTGATATTTATATGTATTATAGTGTCTATTAGGGTCCATAAGTGATGGATAAATGATGACAGACCCTATGAAGGTGGAATTAGGTCGACTACTATCACCATAGACAGTGATAGTAGTCGGTGGAGGTGAAATGTGAATTAGGCGATTAAGTGATCAATTAAGCGATTAAATGTTTTAGAAATGATCATGGAAGTTAAAGGAAGGTGGACAGCGATTTAAAAAGATGAAATTAAGGTTTTGACGAACTCAAGGAGTTTGCCGGAGTCGGAGAAGATGACATTGAAATTCTAAAATTACGTCAAATCTAACTAACTACCTACCTAACTAAGCTAGCCTACTCCTACTCCTAATCTACTGTTACCTGGACGAAGGGGTCAATAGGATTCCATTGAAGTTTTGTGGTGGACGACGAAATTAGAGGGTGAAAGAAAGATCTCTGGTAGGTGGATTTGAGGTGGAGAGGAGGATTCCTTGGGTTGGCACCTGTGTCAGAGACGTGGAAGACCATGGCGGATCTCCTCGGCTGATCAAGATGAATGTAGGAAGTCGGAAAGTGAAATGGAAAGTCGCTGGAATTTTGGACGAATAGCTTATTGGGTCGACTGTAGTGTTAGAAGAGGGAAGGGAGCCAACTTGAGTAAAATCCGAGGGGTGAGGGGGTATTTATAGTAGTTGGTGGTGAAGAGAAAGGCGGGGTCTGGCCGAAGAAGGAGCTTGAGGAGCTTAACCTCCGACATTGTCTCCGACGACGGTGAGGTTATCTCCCACTGAAAAATAGGATTTTCGGTAAATCCAGACCTACAGATGAAGAGGAGGAGGTGAGCGCAAGCTGCAAGAGCTTGGACAAAGAAGGTTGATGTCGGCAAGGCAGTAATCACGCGGTGGTGTGACTCTCCGTCGCCAACCGTTCATTCGGCTGAAGAAGTAGAAAAGGTAGGAAAGGGACTTATATGTAATAAAACTTAAGGACCTGTGTGAGAAATAAGAACCCGATTGTAATAAGTTTTAAGGACAAAAATGTAAACTCAGGTTTTGAAGGTTTATTTTCATTTAAATCTTTTTCAACATTTTATATATGTTAGTGAATAAGATAAATATTATGTTTTCACCTTGAATATACATTTTTGACCTTTTTATCTTAATTTATTATATTAAGTAAAATTACTTAAGTTATTATATACTTAGGTGTACATTATGTTTAAGTTACTTATCTTATTATTTAAGGGAATGATTAACAAAATTTCGAGTCCAATTATTATCTAAATTATTAATAATGTTAATTAAATGATGAAATGCCATTTTTAACTTATTTTAAGGTCATTTACTAAATATCCCTTATTTTATAATTAACCCTTATATGTTCATAACCTTAGCTAATTAACTAGGAAGACTAGTTAATTAGGGATAATTAGAGATCATGATGAGTGTCTCATCATACCCCCAAGCCAAAGTTTTGCTAGTCCCTAGAAAAATTAACTAAGACTATGGTGATTTAAAGCACTTGGGTTTAAATTATCATAAATAGTAACTATGTAGAGGAAAGCTTAGGTCAGAAATTTTTAAGTTTAACATAAATGATTAATGTATAGAGCATGTGTGAAAATTTTCTTACTTAGACTTATACTTATATCATTTTCAAAACACACTTAAAATAATTTGTTAACAAGAATTTTATTTAGAATTAGAATTCTTCAAAAATCTCTTAATCTTTGTAACTATTCTTAACTCAAACTAGAATACAAAGTGTTTTAAGAAAACAAAACTTAACGATTGAGAATTAAATTTTAACTCAAAAACTCAAATAGAATTAAGTTAATCCTTTGTTTATGATATTTGACTTTTATCAATATAAGTTTAAGCAAATTAACCAGATACTCATTATTAATCAGACTTAGAGTAGTAAAACTCTAATTTACTAGCCTACAACACTAAAGAATAACTTCTAGACCTAGGATTCTGTCAATTCTTTTCCTTTAGGTCTCAACTTAAAATCTTCAAAACCCAATTTCTTAGGCTTCACTTCCTAATACCAAGGTTCAGTAGCTATGATTTTAAAACATCTGTGTTTAGTGAAGGGAATTGTCCTAAAGGCATCCAAAGTTGCAAAAATCCAGATCTTAAGACATCAATTTCCAATCCCAATTATTCCAATTCAAGCCTTTGGCTTGGCCTTACTCAGGTTTGGTTGCTTTCTCCTCACTAGTTTTCTATCCTGAGGTCAACACTTTTTGTGTATATCTCCCCAGTGGACCATTAGGTCTCTTATTCCTAATATTTTTTTTCTCCATATTTTTTTCCTTTTTCACTTTTTCTATAGGTTAGAACACCCATTTGTAGCGAGGTGTTCTTTTTATTTGATGGAAGGAAGGGTAGCATCCATTTGTAACGAGATGCTTTTATTTATTATGGAAAAATTGCATAAGTACCCATTTTTTAACAAGGCACTTAACTGCAGGGTGTTTTATTTTTTTTTCTTTCTTTTTCTTTTCCCCCCTTCTCATTTTTCTTACTAACTTTATTCTCTAAATCCTTTTTCTAGGTGAGCGGCACATCCTTCACCCTTTCAAGAACTGCCTCGCGGAAATCCTTCGACTAAGGAAGATTCAGAATTGATCTCTTAACCTCTGTGTTTTCATGGTCTCAAATGCCAACAAGACAATTCTATGTGTGTGAATTTAGATGTTTAGATTACTTAGCTCTCAAACCAGAGCTTGTACAACAAAGCCCTTCACTCTTAGGTTCTTCAAATTCTTAGTTTCCTCCCATAGGATCCGTCAAGACAAAATTTACCAAGTCTAATTATTTATCTCTAGCCTGTAAGTTTTGTAAACTAAAATTCTACCAACTCTCTATTTAATTAACTCTGAATATCTAGCCCTTTTACTTAACTTTATGATAAAATCAAATTTTCAAAAAGCAAAAAGATTACTTAATTTAATTGATTAAAAAGTTATAATTTAATTCAAAAACTTAAGTTTAAATCTTAACACACCTAGTTTCTTAATTCAAGATAAGAATAGAAAAACAAATCTTTAAAAGATTTAGAAGAATTCTTAATTCAAATAAAATCTTGTTTTAAAAATTTTAAACACAAAACTGTGTTTTTATGAAATGTTTTAAAGTAAAATCTAATTAAGAATTGAATGCTCTTAAATACTCTATATATATTCTATATACATTTTAAACTTCTGACCTAAAATAAAATTAAGCTCTTAATTAATATATTTATATATTTATTCTCCTTTTCTTCTTTTTTTCTTCTTTATTAAAAATAAATATACCCCTCTTATTATCTTTATGAAATTTTTTTTTTCAAATTTTTATATTTATATATTTTTATTTTTATGTATATAAGATTTTTGTAATTTTTATGAAATTTTTGATTTTTTAAAATTTTTATCATTTTTGAAATTTTTATTTTTTTAATTTCGTTGATATTTAATTTTTATGTGTTTTTATTTTTTAATCCACACTTAAAGTGAAAATTTCACTTCAACACCCCTTTCAAGCCAAAATTTTACAATGTCCTCATTGTAAGAAGGGTGAAAAGATATTACACTTCATTTAGTATACAGTGATGGAAGAAGTCAAATAGAAGAGATTAAAAATCTAAGTGCGGACGATTTCAAGTCTGACCAAAGGTCAGAGTGGTCAGTCGGACTAAATGAATGTAATCAATATGATATGAAGTGAAATTTTTAAACTAAGTGTAGAAGAAAATCAAAAATGGTAAAATCAGCTATACAAAAGTGTGGTGGATGGATAGAAAATCCCTAGTGGAGCCTATAACATTCTCCAACAAGACCCAAAGGATGTGATTCCAAGAAAGGTTTAAGACATTGACCATTGACTTTGAAGGGTTGATCCTTGTTGGGTTCAGTGATTTCGACAGCTCCGTTGTCGAAGACTCTAACTACAATAAATGGCCCTTGCCATTTAGACCTAAGTTTACCCGGGAAGAGCTTCAAATGAGCATCAAATAACAACACCTTTTGACCAGGTGCAAAGGATTTGCGGGAAATGAATTTTTCATGGAAGTCTTTAAGTTTCTCCTTATACATCTTTGAACTTTCATAGGAATCATGACGTAATTCCTTGAGTTCACAAAGCTGCAACCTACGATTCTCACCAGCCTTCATGAGGTCTAAATTATATGCTTTAATCGCCCAATAGGCCTTGTGTTCAATTTCTACAGGAAGATGATAGGGTCTCCCGTAAACAAGTCTATATGGTGACATGCCTATTGGTGTTTTATGGGTAGTCCTATAAGCCCACAAAGCCTCATCTAAATGGGAAGGCCAATCCTTCCTATCGGGTCGGATTGTCATTTGAAGGATCTTTTTGATCTCTCGATTAGAGACCTCAATTTTCCCATTAGTCTGGGGATGATAAGGTGTAGAAATACGATGTGCAACCCTATATTTTCTAACTAAAGTTTTAAACTGGGCATTAATAAAATTGGAGCCGCCGTCAGAAATAATAGCACGAGGTACCCCAAAACAAGCAAAAATGTGACTGTATAAAAGAAATGACAACTCGATGGTCGTTTGTGCTTGTGGGTATGGCTTCAATCCAATGAGAAAAATAGTCTATAGCAAGTAAAATCCAATGGAAGTGAAAAGAGGTTGGAAATGGACCCATAAAATCTATGCCCCATATGTCAAAGATTTCATAGACTAGAATTGGGTTCAAAGGCATCATGTCTTTCCGAGACATGCCACCAAGTGTTTGGCATTGACTACATGCCTTACAATAAGTCTGAGAATCAGCAAATAACGTGGGCCAATAAAACTTGCATTGCAAAACTTTTGCAGTGGTCTTTCTATCAGAAAAGTGACCACCATAGGCCTGGTCATGACAAAAGGATAGGATAGAATCAATCTCAGAAGAGGTAACACAACACCATATGATTTGATCATTACAGAGTCTAAAAAGATATGGATCCTTCCAAAAATAGTATTTGGCTTCTACTTTGAGTCGTGATTTGCGATTTCCATCCCAATCTGGTAAGAATTTATGTGTAACCAAATAATTAACAATATCTACATACCAAGGAAGATCTGTGGATATAGTTAAAAGATGTTCATCAGGGAAGTGTTCTGTGATTGGTGGAGATGATTCGATTGTATCAGAAGGAGTATCAGAAGGAAGACGGGAAAGATGATCTGCAACAACATTTTGCCTACCTACCTTATCATGAATTTCTAGGTCAAATTCTTGCAAAAGTAGGATCCATCTAATTAACATAGGTTTCGTGTCCTTCGTAGATAGAAGGTGTCGGATAGCTGAGTGATCAGAGTACACCATGATTTGATATCCGAGTATGTAAGATCTAAATTTTTCTAATCCGAATACTATTGCTAGTAACTCTTTCTCTATAACTATGTAATTCCTTTGTGTCTCATTCAATGTTTTACTACCATCGGATTCTTCTCAATTTTCTATCCTAAAATAGCTCCTATTGCATAATCTGATGCATCACACATGATTTCAAATGGTAAATCCCAATTAGGTGGCTGCAAAATTGGAGCCTGTGTAACTCTATCTCTCAATGTTTTAAATGCTAAAATACAGTCCTCATCCATCTCAAAAACCGCATCCTTTGTGAGGAGGCTTGTGAGTGGTCGGGCAATTTTTGAAAAATCAAGGATTAATCTTCTATAAAATCCCACATGCCTGAGAAATGATCTAATGCTTTTGATCGAGTCAAGGATTGGAAGATTTGCAATTTGATTGATCTTGGCTCGATCTACTTGGATCCCTGCTCAGATACGAGATGACCAAGTACTATGCCCTCAGGAGTCATAAAATGGCCCTTCTCCCAACTAAGGACAAGGTTTACCTTAATGCATCTTTTTAGAACCTTCGACAAATTATCCAAGCAAATATCAAATGTTTCCCCAAAGACTGAAAAATCATCCATAAAAACCTCCATAAATTCACCCACCATTTCGGTAAAAATGGTTAACATGCAACGCTGAAAAGTCGCAGGTGCGTTGCAAAGCCCAAATGGCATTCTTCTGAAAGCAAAGGTTCCGAAGGGGTAGGTGAAAGTCATTTTCTCTTGATCTTTGAGATAAATTGCAACTTGATTGTATCCAGAGTAACCATCTAAAACGTAGAAGAACCTATTACCAGCTAATCTATCAAGGATCTGATCAATGTATGGTAAAGTAAAATGGTCCTTCTTTGTAACAGAATTTAGTTTTCGATAATCAATACAAACCCACCATGAATCCACAATTCGTGTGGGAATGGTTTCTCCAGATTCAGTTTTGATTATGGTGAGTCCTGCCTTTTTGGGTACCACTTGAATTGGACTCACCCAAGGGCTATCGAATATAAGAAAAATAATATCAGCATTAAGCCACTTGATTATCTCTTTCTTAACGACCTCCTTTAGATTAAGGTTTAGGCATCTTTGAGCTTCTCTTGAAGGTCATGCCCCACCTTCAATATTGATGCAATGAGTACAAAAATTAGGGCTAGTCCCGGTGAGATCATGTAAAGTCCACCCAATTTCTTCTTGTGATCTCGAAGAACTTTGATTAATTTGGATTCTTGTGATTTAGAGAGATGAGAATTGATTATTATAGGATATGTTTGATCAGATTCGAGATATACATATTTAAGATTATCAGGTAATGGTTTCAATCCAAGCATAGGAGTAGAATCAACAACAGGATTTAGGGTAGGATTTTCAATTGTGAAAAGTGATTCAGATTCAGAGTCAAATTCGGGATTGAGTAGAGATTCCAATAACGTTCATTGCTTTAAGGATATGGGATATCAAAAAATATGCTTTCTAGTTCTAAAGAACTAATGTCATCCTCAGAAACTTTTATTGATTTTATTTCCTCAATCTATTCACAATCAAATCCAGTAGAAGCTTTAAATATATCTAACTTAATTGTCTTCTCCCCAAATTTCAATTCAATCTTTCCTGATTCACAATCAATGTTGGCTTTTGCAGTAGCCATAAAGGGTCACCCTAAGATAATTGGGGTGTGGCTAATGTATTCGATACTTCCATATCAAGAACAATAAAATCTACAGGGAAGTAAAAATCCCGAACTCTTACAATAACATCCTCCAACATTGCTTTTGGTGACTTAATAGATCTATCAGCTAATTGTAAAGTCACATTGGTAGATTTAAGGTTTTCTATTTGAAAGTGTTTTACCAAAGAGAAAGGAATGAGGTTAATAGAAGCTCCTAAATCTGGGAGAACTCTATCAAAACACTGACCCCCAATTATACAGGAAATAAATGGAGATCCTGGATCTTTCTTTTTCAAAGGAAGCGTACTTGAAATAATAGAACTCACATGCTCTGAAAGTACAACAGTGCTTCCTTTCTTCGACTTACGCTCAAGAGTACACAATTTCTTAAGAAATCTTGCGTAAGTTGGAATGTGTTTAATAGCATCTTGGAGTGGGATATTAATATGTACCTATTCAAAAATCTTAATCAAATCTTCATCTAATGCAATAGGTTATTTTTGCTTCCTAGTCTTCTTCAAAGCTTCTGGGAATGGGACGTGGGTTTCCTGTTCTGCTGAGGTGTTATCCTGATCTTGCGAATTAACGGGAATTACGGGATCGGGTTCTGCACCTCTTCCAGGTGTAGAAACAGGGGTTAATCTAGATGTACTAGGGTCTTGGGATAAGTTCCTTGGAAAAATTGGATCCCTAGTGGAAGTTCCACGGTGGGTTGTAACAGAGTTAATACCCGCATGAGAAGAAGAAGCAGCTGAAGAAGAAGATGCTTGTGAATTTTGGAAAGATAGATCAATAATTAATGGTTGATTCGCAATTGATTGCTGTTGATTTGGATATTCAAAATCAAGATTAGAAATAGGTGGATTCAGATTTTGATTCAGATTTGGATTCAGGGGTAATTGATTAAGAAGATGAACATGTCCCTGATTCGGATTTCGAACTCTTGGGTGTTGTCTTTGCAAGATATTCCTAGGGTTTGGAATTGGCTGGGATGGAAGGGTCCCTAGCTGATGAGATTCAGCTAACTACGTGATTTGACCCCTAAGATCAGCCAATTCTACTGAACATTGTCATTGGACTTCAGCAAGAGCCTCAGCATTTTGTCGCTGGCTCTCAGTCAGCTCTCAAAATTTAGTCTAGCTATGAATCTCTTTTTGGCCCTACGGGGTTTTGTGAACCCGCAGAAAATGGCCTCGCATTGTGTTGCTGAAATGACAATGTAAGTGGGTTTTGTCTGGTTTGAGTCAGATATGATGGTCTTTGTGTATGGTCAGACCAAGGAAAATTAGGGTGATTACGCCATCCAGGATTATAGGAATTTGAATATGGGTTTGATCTTGGTGTGTTTCCCTGAATGGCATTTAAGTCAAGAAGATAAGGCATGTTTTCTGCAACAAGAAAGGGTGGGGAAAAGGGTGGGTAAGATTATGGGACAAAGGTCCCTCCTTGGGTTAGTGAAGGAGTAGATAGAAAACCCAAGGGAGATGGATCTCTAGAATCCAAATTATTCATAAATTCCCTCCCCGCGGGAATTTGCAAAGCAGGTAAATACGCAGGATTCGTAGCAAGTAGAGGCGTAAGAGTCTTCATTGTATCTTTGACCTCATCGAGATGCTTTGCTACGATATCGACTTTGTCCAATTTTTCTGCAATAATCTCTAAATCCTTTGAACTAGACGGATTACCGATCTCGTGAATGCCCTTATGCGGATTTTGGAGATTAGTGTTTGCTCCCCGTGTGAATTGCGACATTGATGCATTATTAATCGAGTTTTCCGCCATCCCTTTAAATAATTTTGAAGCGGATTCTACATCGCGATTTAGAAAATTCCCTCCACAAGAGGCATCGACTAGATTGCGAATGCCCTCTTGTAAACCATAATAAAAGATATGCATGAGTTGCCAACGAGGGATGTCATGATGTGGGCATTTCCTTTGCAATTCATGAAAACGTTCCCACGCTTCATGAATTGGTTCTCCTTGGTTTTGATTGAAAGTTGTAATAGCTCACCTTAAAGCATTGGTTCGACCAATTGGAAAGAATTTCTTCAAAAATGCGGATTCAAGTTTAGCCCAAGTTGAGATTGGTCTTGCTATAATTCTGTACCAATGTGCTGCTTTATCTTTAAGGCTAAAAGAGAACATTTTCATTAGTAGTATTTCCCTATTTTGAATTCGAGGACCAGGAGTTTGAGATAAATTTTTAAGATCTTCTATGTGCTAAAATGGATCCTTGGATGCAAATCCGTGAAAGTGGGGGATTAAACCTATAATATTTGGCTTTAATTCAGGATCATTCTCCCCAATAGGAATCCTAACATTAGGCTCTACTTGTGCATTAGATGGGTTATAATAATCTCTAAGTAGAGGCCAGGTCGAGGTGGAGGACGGGTTTGAAGAGTCTGTAAATTATTTAAGGCTGCTATTAATAAATTGATTTGTCTTGTTTGCTCTAGCATTCTAAGGTTCTGGTTCAGGAGTGCCTCATGAACATCAAAAGGCGGCATCTCCCCCTGACCAGAAGAAGAAGGGATCTCGGGATTAAGATTCTGCATTGGATCCATGGAAGTAGATGGATCAGACGGGAAAACCATTGGTTGCTTATCTGCAACCGACCTAGGATCACCTGTCAATGGTGGTGCAAGAGGTGGATGCAAGGATCGCCTCCCATCCATAAATAGAAAATAATGTGCAAAGGCACACACACACCATCGATAAGAAAACAGTGGCAAAAAAAGCCCGCAAAACAGCGCAAAAAATGCAGGTTTTGCTCTTCTTTCAAAGGAAAGAAGAAATTCCTAAGATACGCAAAGTAATTTCACACAAACAAATAGAGTAACAGTATCAAAATATGTGTCCTAATCCATGTCTACACAACTGCGTACCTTAAAGCTCAAAGGTCTAAGGTCTAGGATCAAGACTGCTCACTACTGGCTCCCCGGGGCTCTAGTAGTGAGATAGACTTGTTGATCTTCGACCAAAGCCCTAAGAGGTGCAAAGAGGAGAGATAGAAAAATAGACTCGTGTGACTCTAGTGATCGCGCTGTGTGTGCGATAGAATGCAGCAGACGATAGGAGTTGGAAAAATCGTATGCATTCTGCAATCAGATTTAAGTCACAATTTTTACTTCCTCTTTTTAGTTAGTCTTTTTCAAAAATATATCAATCTCAACTACAATAATCACTTTTTATATCTTTTCAAACAAAAATATGTGGTCTTTTTAAATCTCAGAGGATAGGGATCTACGCGAGTTTTCTCATGTTTTCCTACTAATGAGAGAAAAATAGTTAAAAAAATTCCCGAGTGAGATCATACTAATACTAGCAGGATAATATGCACTCCTAAGAGTGTATGCCTATGTATATGCTGCTACTAGTCAGATAAAGATGTGTTTTTGTATTTTTTTTATTTTTTATTTTTAAATGCAACAAAACAAAAGACAAAGAAATACTCACAAAAACAAAAATAGCAAAGTTGATTCCCACCTTCTCCTGAGATCACCCGTGAAGGTAAACCTGAAAAGAAGACAAAAAATAGAAACAAAAATAAAACAAAAATAAAACAAAATACAACTAATTAAAAATAAAACAAAAATAAAACAAAATACAACTAATTAGAACAAAAGTTAGTAAAAACAAAAATATATTGCAAATACCTCCTAATTAGACAATTAATCCAACTAAATTTTCATGAATTAAGGGATTACCTCCCCGGCAACGGCGCCATTAAAATGATCATGCGGCTCACTCAACTCAGTAATTAGGTTAATTTCACTTAATTAATAGTAGAAAAAGTCACTTAGGTTAACTCAAAATTATGTCGGCTGTGTAGTATAGGGTCGAATAAACCTAACATTTTAGAAATTTTTTATTTTTAAGTCTAGGTCGTTCACTGGGAGGTATAATCTTTTCTACATTCATCAATTTTCTTTTATTTTCCTTTATAAGTTTAGAAGGTATAACTAAGTTGATTTTAAGAACACGAATTTTGCCAAAATGTTAATTAAAATGAAGTAATATGCAAAATCCCATAAGAGAACATATTTACTCAAAATGATCTACTTTATTAACAAGTAAACATGTTAGTTTTCCAATTTTATTTCAAAAGAATTAAGGCAATAAAAGCTGTTCTATTAAAACATGCCCTTTTACAATTAAAACAAATTCAAAAAGTAATTAAAATTATGCAAGAAAAGATTTTCTTCATTTATTTCTTCAGCCTCTCTCTTCTTCTCTCTTTCTTTCTCTTCTTTTCCTTTTATTCTCTATCTCGACCTCTCTTTCTTACCTTTCTTCTTCTGTTCTATTCCTGCCTTCTCCTTTTCTTCCCTTAGTCTTCTCCTTTTGTTCCTTAGTAGTGCCCATTCTCCTTAGTCATCAACTTTTTCTTTCAGCTTAACCTTAGCTTTAGCTTTCAATACTTAGCCATCAACTTCTCTGCTTCTCTTTTCCTTTCCTTTAATCCAACAGTTGAATCAAGTTTTTTTACTTTTTAACGAAAAATTATTTTATTTGCAGCGAGGTCCTCGATTTTGGTTTATTTCATTTCAGTTCATAGTCTTGAGCCAATTCGGCTCAACCTAGCCTGCCAAGCCTCGCCCTCCTAGGGCACAACACTCGCTCCGCCCACTCGAGCGCACACCCGCAGGCACACAAGCCTGCACACACACATGCACATGATAGGCTCAGAATGCTCAGATTAGATAGATAACCGATGCACCGAGTGCTGACGACTGAAGAGCCATGGTAACAAAACCGTTTTATCCCCATGCGCATGCTCAGAAACTGATGATGTGGGATTATCATAACCCCTTCTAGACCCAACTTCAAATGATCATATCTCCCAGCTCACTTTCAAGTGATTTAAAGTTTGTTGGAAAGCTCTAAGATAGATCTACACAATTGTAGGGTCAATTTAAGGATTAGAGCATGTTTTCCTCTTCAATTTGAAAGATAAAATCAGGGGTTCCTACGGGTTATTTATTTCCTGGAAATGATTTCTAACTTCACAAAGTCCTCAGATGGACTTTTCTCTCTTATTTAAAGGTTTGTATAGGTTATACAAGTTATTCCGCCTCTGTTAGAGTAAGATTTAAGCTCACAAGACCTTCAGGAATATCATGAAAGCTCTAAGCTTCTCTGAGAGCTTCAGAGTTCAAAACTTTCAGACCGAAATGGATGAACAGGCACAGAGAAACATCTCTGATCAACTTAAACCAGTTCTAAGGGTTGTAATTGATTTCTCTGGGTAGGATTCAAGTTCATATCTCATCAAAATACTTCTGCTGTTAGTTTGGGTTCGAAAATAACCCAAATTGACAGAGTTCAAATTCTCACACAATAACTCATCTGAGCTCACTTAATTCTCTCTCAAATCATTCAACAAGATCTCAGAATCCATTTAATCTCATCAATTCTTCAGATTGAGCTCAGAACTCCATAATCAAACTAAGTTTGACTGTGGAGGCACAAAAAGTTGACTTTCTATTAAAAGCTTCTCCACAAGAAATCAAAGCCTCGAATAAGATCTTCTCAACCTCAGGAACTTATTAAGATCTTCAGATAAGTGTTCTAACTCATATTCCTAGGGTTTCCGGTTCGCCGCCTGAGGTTCAAAATGTGTTTGTTCATCAGAAAGATTCAGAAGTTGTTACAGTATTCTAAGAGTTTAAACAGCTTCAGTGCATTACACTGAAGCTTCTAGATTCCTTCAATGCTTCTTAAATTTCTCTGTTAGACTTCTACAACTCTGCTGGAGTTGGGGAAGACAAACTTCATTCTATAGCTCCAATCATTTAATCCTCAAATAAACATCTTTAAAACAATCAGTGATCAGATTTGAATCATTCTAGAGCTTTTCAACAAATTCTAAAGGCTGAAGCACAGATTTGGCTCGCCGGAGCTCGCCAGAGCTCCGGTAAGTCCAGAAAAAATGTAATCTATGTACAAATTGTGAAAACTTTCCATTTTTGATCTAAAATGGATCCTGAGGTTGCAAGGAACTTCAGAATCACATTTAATTCTTCATTTGTCTCTTTATTTGCAAGATTTGACAGTGAATTCATTGCTTTAAAAATTTTATTTGAATTAAGATCAGGACTTGTTTAACCACTCGATTGAATGGTTAAAACAAGTCAACAAGTGTTTATATTCATAAATATATATTTAATTTAGGATTTGAACTGCTCCAGAGCTGGAATTGACAACGAGCTCAGGAGCTTAATTAAGATTGGGCGTTTAATTTATTTGTGATATTTATATGTATTATAGTGTCGATTAGGGTCCATAAGTGATGGATAAATGATGAAAGACCCTATGAAGGTGGAATTAGGTCGGCTACTGTCACCATGAGCAGTGACAGTAGTCGGTGGAGGTGAAATGTGAATTAGGCAATTAGGTGATCAATTAAGCAATTAAATGTTTTAGAAATGATCATGGAAGTTAATGGAAGGTGGATAGTGATTTCAAAAGATGAAATTAAGGCTCTGGCGAACTCAAGGAGTTTGCCAGAGTCGGAGAAGATGTCACTGAAATTCTAAAATTACATCCAATCTAACTAACTACCTACCTAACTAAGCTAGCCTACTCCTACTCCCAATCTACTGTTACCTGGACGAAGGGGTCAATAGGGTTCTACCGAAGTCTCATGGTGGACGACGAAATCAGAGGGTGAAAGAAAGATCTCCAGCGGGTGGATTTGAGGTGGAGCGGAGGATTCCTTCGGTCGGCGCCTGTGTCAGAGATGCAGAAGACCATGGCGTATCTCCTCGGCTGATCAAGATGAATAGAGGAAGTCGAAAAGTGAAATGGAAAGTCGTTAGAGTTTTGGACGAATAACCTATTGGGTCGGCTGCAGTGTTAGAAGAGGGAAGGGAGCCAACTTGAGTAAAATCCGACGGGTGAGGGGGTATTTATGGTAGTTGGCAGCGAAGAGAATGGCGGGGTCTGGCTGATGAAGGAGCTTGAGGAGCTTAACCTCTGGGATTGTCTCTAACGACGGTGAGGTTATCTCCCACTAAAAGATAGGATTTCCAGTTAATCCGGACCGGTAGATGAAGAGGAGGAGGTGAGCGCAAGCTGCAAGAGCTTGGAAAAAGAAGGTTGATGTCGGCAGGGCGGTAATCGCGCGGTGGTGTCTCTCCATCGCCAGCCGTTCATTCGGCTGAAGAAGAAGAAAAAGGAGGAAAGTGACTTATATGTAATAAAACTTAAGGACCTGTGTGAGAAATAAGGACCCGATTGTAATAAGTTTTAAGGACCAAAATGTAAACTCAGGCTTTGAAGGTTTATTTTAATTTAAATATTTTTCACCTTTTTATACATGTTAGTAAATAAGGTAAATATTATGTTTTCACCTTGAATTTGCATTTTTTACCTTTTTGGATTAATTAATTATATTAAGTAAAATTACTTAAGTTATTATATACTTGGGTATATATTATGTTTAAGTTACTTATCTTATTAATTAAGGGAATGATTAACAAAATTTTGAGTCCAATTATTATTTAAATTATTAATAATGTTAATTGAATGATAAAATGCCATTTTTAACTTACTTTATGGTCCTTTACTAAATATTCCTTATTTTATAATTAACCGTTATATGTTCATAACCATAGCTAATTAACTAGGAAGACTAGTTAATTAGGGGTAATTAGAGATCATGATGAGTGTCTCATCAAGCGGCCAAGCAAGGAATACCTTGGGAGAAGGACTTGAGGGTGGTGCACACCACCCTAGGAGGATATTTGCTTGTGGAGATCATCCACCTTTGGAGGAGCAAAGGCACCTCCCCCTTAGGGCTTGCCAAGGAAGACATCACCTTGGAGGAGCTTTTCAAGGAAGGAGCTGGAGAGACCCTTTTCAAGCCCAAGAGCAATTGAGCTTGGAGTAAAGACTCTCTCCTCTTCACCACCATCACCAAGAGGATCTTTGTTTTACTTCTTTTCATCTTTCATTTTTTAGTAGAAGCATTCCTCTACAAGCATTCCTGTAAAATAAATTTTCTCCATTTATAAAGTTGCCTTCTTTCTATTGCATCTTTACTAATTATTGTCTCTAGCACTTTTCACTCCCTCTCTCTAATTATCCTAGATCTCCACATACCTAGGGTGAATAGAGAGAGAGGTCTTTATCGCGCTTGATCGGGTTTTAAAGAATAACACGTTGTAATATAGCCGAAAAAGCGTTCAAAACAAATAAAGAATTTTTTACTCGAAAATTGGAGTGTCCGAGGTCGAACACAGGGAGCAATCTCAGTACTTTTAAAAATAAGAGAATACAACTTTTAAATGAAAGACAATTGATTCAAAGAGATTTATAAAAAGTTGCTAAAAAATAAAAGGATTGGACGTCTAATTTCTATATCAGACGTCTCAAATGTAGCTATTCTTCTTCTTACTTCTCTTCAAGTCTATTTTGGCCTTCTATGCAGTCTTCCTCCTTACTTCTCTCTTCTGCCTTCTTCTTCTGCGTAGGCTCTTCTTTTCTTTTGATCATACAGGTCTTCTTCTTCCTTTGATCTTCTTCCTGCCTTTGCTTCTTTTCTCTTCTGTCTTCTTCTTCTTTCTCTCTGTAGTCCTTTCTTCCTTCTCTTCCCTGCCTCGCTCAACCTCTTCTTCTGCTGCTACTTCTGTTTCTTCTTTGGCTAAGTTTATTCTCTTCAACGATCGGCCTGCCTGCACAGGAGAGCAAAACCTACCCTATCCTTCTCTACCCGCACATCTCTCTCTCTGCGATTCACTCAAAGGATGCTCTCCCAGAGCCATGGGTAATCGGGTCGGATTTCGTACCCGGGACCAGGCACACCAGTGGTGTGGGTGATGCACGAGGTGTGCTCAAATAGGGTCGGGTCGGAGCTCACCAGAACCGCGAGGTGAAACTGCGAACGAGGCGAGCGTGAGTAAGGTGAGGGACCTCACCCCTGTGCGTTCGGAGGCGAAGAGACAGTAACACAAAATCAATTTAAATCATACCTACGCTTCGTATTTTGCCGATGTGGGACTATTAGTCCTGCCCTGCTCTCGCACGCGCCCATAGAAGACCTTCTTCGATTGCCAAGGCTGCGGACTTTGCTGCGTTCCTTGCTGGACTAGATAACTTCTCACTACTTGCCCGAGTCCACTGTACTTGAAGTCTAGACGTCCTGAAGCCTGGAGCTGCTCCACGTCACTATCAATGGCGGTAGGGGCTTGAATATTGTCAAACACAAAACAAGCCTCTCGGCTTAATCAGATCAGTTGGGGAAGGTGGTGCACGGTGCAGCAGGTTGTGGGACGGCCTAGGCGTGCGTGCCTAGGTCATCCTGTGACCGGAGATGTGGGTGTGTTCGGGGGAGCATTGTGTGGGTGTAGAGCGGCAGTGGGTGGGCGGTGGATGTTCCTTGTAGTGAGGCGGAGCCTCTGAGTTGGTCGGCGAGTCGGGCGGAAGTGTGGAGCGACGGGAGTGATTCGTCGGAGGTTGGCCGGAGGGATGGAAGATGGCGGTGGTCCGGCATGGTTGAGGGGTAATTAGATAAAATGTAAGGGGGAACAGAGAGAGGGGAAGAAGGGGAATGTATCTGGAGTGTTCTAGAAGGGAGAGAGGCAGCGGAGTGGACGGCGTGTAGCTGCCGTTGTCGGAGAAGAACCCTGAGGAAGGGAGTGGCGACGAGGACGAGGTCAGGGGAACGCGCGCTTGGTACGGCGCGACACGGGAGGAAGAGGCGAAGTGGACTCTGCTGCTGGTATGGCAGCAGAGCGACGAGAAGGAGGGGAGGAGGTCGTCGGAGCTTGCGGGTTCCTTGGCCGGAGATGGAAGAGAAGAAAATTTGGGGGAATCTCCGCCAAGACAAGTCTGAATTTGAGCGGCTGGACTTGGGGATTCTTTTATAGGTGCTGGCCAAACTTTCTAGTGCGTGGAGGGTGCACAATCATCTCCAAGGCTCGCCGGAGAAGGAAAGTGGGTGGATACCCAAATCCCTCGTGCATTTGCACGAGAGATTGGGATCAAATCAGAGATCGTGATAGGCCTCAGATGGAAGGGAATTCCTTAGAGAATCTCCCTTCCATTTCTGGGAGGGGATCTCTGAGGAATCAGAGAGTATTCCCTCTCTAATCCTCGTCGGAGAAGGATTTTGATCCAATAATGGTGGAAGGACCTGATTGTAAGGTTGGAGAGGAAGTTAGGGGGCTCTCTGCGATGATTTTCAAAAGATAGGGATCAAGTTATGATTTGGGCGTACTAAATTGCAAAGTAGGTCAAGATGACCTCCCTTTAGGTCCAAATTTTGGGACAAACCTAATTTGGACCTAAGGAATCCAATGGTGAAGTTGGATTTTAGATTTGACCACGTTTGACTGGACATTTTGTGTAAAGACCCAAATTAGGTTAATTGATGAGCTAGGACACTAATTTAGGTCAAACTGCATTCCAAAGGCCAAATTAAGTGTTCTAAACCCTAGGGGATATTTTTCATGATTTTTAGAGGGTTTACTTGATTTTTATCCTGACCAGAACCTTGTTGATTTAAGCGGGTCTATTTTAGGGTTACCAAATGTCATTTAATTCCTGGATTGCACATAAACCCATTTCTGATTGACTCAACCCACTTTTTATCTTATTTAGACCTTTTGACCTATGTTTTGCCTTTGAGAAATCCTGTTTATGTACTGAAATGGTAAAATTATAGTTTTAACCTTTATTTTATATTTTCTTCTCAGAGCACTTATTCCTTCATTTAGGCCTTCTTCTAGGTTATGTAAGAGCTTTTATCTTCTTTATTGGGTAAAAATGAGCTAGTTATGGCTCATGATGAGGCTCTCATCATAACCCCATGCCTAGCTTTTGCTAGTCTTTTGGCAAAATTTCAAGGTTTTAACTTCTGTTCTAGGCCTTGAGTGTAAGTGCTTTTCTTTTCCTTTTGTGATTAGGTTAGAATATCAACAATAGGCCTAGAGGTATTCAAGTACCAACCAAAATCCAGTCCTGTTCTGCTTTAGCCTCAGTCCTCTGCAAAGGTTTCTAAGGCCCACAGAAACTAACCTAGGGTTTGTTGGACTCCGCAGTTAAAGCACCCGTGCTTGAGACATTCTTAGCCTAAGTTCAGTTTGCAGTACGTTTTTGTAAGAGAGAGATAGAAGATTTATTTGTTTGGAGAGCTTTCACTCTCTTTTCTTTTTATTTCTAGCTTCGGATTAGCTTCTCAACACGGTCTGTATCAGATTCCTCATCCCCATCATCAATCCCAAAGGGTTCCTGGCTTTCGAGATTTCGAGATAATCAAGCCCACGGCAACCCCTAGAACCTTGGCTTTCGAGATTTCAAGATAATCCCTCCCATGGCGTTCCTTGGCCGAATTCCCTCCCATGGTATCTGAACCAGTAGAGTGCTTACATGCCCCCAGTAGGATATTTAAATATCCTAAGAGACAAGCACCGAGGAGACGATATGTTGTTACGCATCTTCGAGGGGAATTTCCCGCCTCTCCGCGCTGGGAACTCATCCAAATCAACTTGTGTTGATCGGCCGCTCCTAATCTAGGTGACTTTTGTAGAACATTAAACGCTTTTTGCGTGATTTGGATGTTTATGCGCATTGAATCAGGCTGTGTGTGAATTTGGGATGCTTAGGTTGTCGAATCCCGCAAACCAGAGGTCAGTTAACGAGGCCGAATACTTCCTAAGCCTTAGACCTAATACTCAAGCTTTGCATTTTCCCCAACCTCTTGAGGATTATCAAGATTTTAGCAGATACGTGAATTTTTAAGCTAACGAATCTAGCCCAAGAGGCTTAAGACCAGCGTTCCCGTTAATCTCTTATTATGTCTCCTTAGCACTTTTTCTTTTATTTCTTTTCTTGATCTCGTCTAGAACTTCAGTTAATTCCTTAATCTTTTACTAATGACTATTTCTTTTCATTTTCATTTTGTGCTCCTTTTTTTGGCATTTTACTCTTTTCCTCCTCTCATTTGTATGACCCTGAATTGTTCCTCCCCTCCTTCAAGTCTCTTTTTTTTTTTTAATTGAAACCCTTTCTTGATATGAATTTTCGTGACATTTTGCACTTTCATACCCCCCCATGCCTAAGATTTGTAATGTCCCCATTGTAAATTAGGTGGGTTCGATTTCAGCTTAGTTCATGTATTAGGATAGGTGTGTGGTGAGTGAATGGGTTGAAGTGACTTGTTGCGAACAATTTCTAATCTCAGGTAGGGATACCTGAGGTGAAGTCGGCTGTTCTAATGGATGAACCCTAAAGTGCAATATGAATTCCACATAGAAATGTCAGAAAAGGTTTTGGGTTTCTCAAAGAATGACGGGTTGCCGGCCGTTAAGCGCTGAGTTTTACGCCATCAGCTGAGCGCAATGAGCTCAAGAGGAATGGAGGGTAAAGGATGACTCAGCCAAATCTATATTGGTCATGTCAATGAACGGCTTGAGTCTCTGACCGTTCACGACAAAGGGTTCAAAATCATGGCTGAGTGGGCTGATTTCAATGGCTCATTTCTGAAGATTTGTCGGACTAGGTAGGGTCCGACCCACTTAGATCTTAACTTTCCTGGGAATAATTTGAGTTGGGCATCAAAGAGTAAAACCTTTTGACTAGGATGAAAGACCTTTCTAGAAATGTGTTTGTCATGAAAAGATTTAACCCGTTCTTTGTAAATTCGCGAGTTCCCATACGCGTCGTGGCATAATTCATCGATCTCGCTTATTTGAAGTCTTCTGTGGGTTCCAGCCTTAGAAAGATCTAGATTACAATTCTGTACTACCCAATAGGCTTTATGCTCCAATTCGATGGGGAGGTGACATGCCTTCACGTACACTAGTCTGAAGGGAGACATTCCTAATTGGGTCTTGTGGGCGATCCTATAGGCCCACAATGCTTCCGGAAACTGAGAAGACCAATCTTTTCTATCAGGTCGAACAGTAACCTGAAGGATCTTCTTGATCTCTCGGTTAGATAGCTCAGCTAGACCATTAGTTTGGGGGTGGTAAGGAGTAGAGATTCAGTGTGACACCCCGTATTTGGTCATCAGTGACCTGCACTGAGCGTTTGTGAAATGGGTCCATCCGTCGGAAATTATAGGACGTGGGATCCCGAACCTTGAGAAAATGTTTTGATGAATGAATTTTATAACAACTTTATGATTGTTGGTTCGGGTCGGAATGGCTTCTATCCACTTGGAAACATAGTCAACTGCGAGTAAGATGTATTCGAAGCCATCCGAGATCGGGAAGGGTCCCATGAAATCAATCCGCCAGACATCAAAAATTTCGCATACCAGGATCGACTGTAGAGGCATCATGTCTCGATGGCTCATGTTGCCCAGAGTCTGGCAACGGGAACATGCCTTACAGTGATCGTATGCATCCTTGAAAAGTGTGGGCCAATAAAAGCCACATTGGAGGACTTTTGATGCGGTTTTATGTCCTGAGAAATGTCCACCGCATACCTGGTCATGGCAAAATGAGAGTATGTCTTTGATTTCCACTTTCGCGATGCATCGTCGAATTATCTGATCAGCACCAATGCAGAATAGATACGGGTCTTCCCAAAGGTAATACTTGGCATCGAAACGCAATTTGTCCTTCTTGGCCTTCGGCCAATCGGATGGAATCTGATGTGATGCCAGGTAATTTACTATATCTGCGAACCATGGAAGACTTGTACTGATAGTCAGGAGGTGCTCATCAGGAAAGTGTTCTGTGATAGGTCCGGAAGGGTCAATTATTTCAGAAGGAAGGCGGGACAAGTGATCAGCTACCACATTTTGCTTTCCCGCCTTGTCGTGAATCTCAAGGTCAAATTCTTGCAACAGCAAGATCCATCGGATTAATCGAGGTTTCACGTCCTTATTTGCAAGGAGATGCCTCACAACTGTGTGATCCGAGTATATGATGACAGGGGAACCCAGAAGGTATGATCTGAATTTTTCTAGGGCAAATACTACAGGAAGCAGCTCTTTCTCAGTAACCGTATAGTTACGCTGAGCCTCATCCAGTGTTTTGCTGGCGTAGTAAATGACCATAGGTTTCCCGTCAATTTTCTGCCCCAAAACCACTCCTACAGCGAAGTTAGATGCATCGCACATGATATCAAAGGGTTGAGACCAATCAGGGGACTATAGGATCGGGGCTTGGTGACTCGATCATGTAGGATCTTAAATGATTGAGTGCATTCCATGGAAATTTTGAAAGGCACATCCTTGGAGAGAAGATTGGTCAGGGGGCACGCGATTTTAGAGAAGTCAGGGATAAATCGACAGTAAAAACCGACGTGCCCCAAAAAAGATCGGATGTCCTTAATCGAGATAGGCATAGGGAGCTTGGAAATCAGGTTAACCTTAGCTCGATCCACTTGGATGCCTTTCTCCGAGATTAAATGTCCCAGGACAATTTCCTCAGGCACCATGAAATGGCTCTTTTCCCTGGAAAGAACCAAATTCACAATGATGCATCGCCTGAGTATTTGGACCAAGCGTTGGAGGCAATCGTCAAATGATGCTCCAAAAACTGAAAAGTCATCCATGAAGACTTCCAGATAGTCACCTACCATATCTGAGAATATGGCAAGCATGCACCGCTGAAAAGTTGCAGGTGCATTGTAGAGACCGAATGGCATCCTTCGAAATGCATACGTCCTGAAGGGGCAGGTGAATGTGGTCTTTTCTTGGTCCTCTAGATGGATTGCCACCTGGTTGTAACCGGAGTACCCGTCAAGAAAGCAGAAGAACCTATTTCCCGCTAGTTTCTCGAGGATCTGATCAATAAACGGTAGTGGGAAATGATCCTTCTTCGTGGAGGAATTTAGTGTTCTGTAATCAATGCAGACTCTCCACGAGTTAGCTATCCAGGTAGGAATGACTTCTTCGACTTCAGTCATGATAATGGTAAGTCCTGCCTTTTTAGGCACCACCTGTATTGGACTCACCCAACGACTGTCGGAGATCGGGTAGATGATCCCTGCATCTAACCACTTTATGATCTCCTTTTTCATGACCTCCTGTAGGTTATGGTTTAGACGTCTTTGCATTTCTCTTGAAGATCGTGCGCCTTCTTCTGTGTAGATTCGATGTGTGCAGTATGAAGGGCTTATACTAGTCAAATCATCGAGAGTCCATCCAATGGCTCTACGATGTTGCTGGAGAACAGAAATCAAACGGATTTCCTGGTCAGGTGTGAGTCGTGAGTTGATAATCACAGGAAACGTTTGATTCGAATCCAAAAAGACGTACTTCAGATGCTCGGGAAGGGGCTTAAGTTCCATGACAGGATTGTCAGCAGCAGCGGGCGATTAGGGGTTTGTATCAGGAACAAGGGTAGGAGTCATAGGTGTGTCTAGATCATGTTCGCACTCCTCTGTTAGCGGGTTTTGATTCTCTAGTGGTTGATCAGGGATAATCAGGTTGTTCTCTATATGCAATTCATCAACCACGGCTTTGATATCACATATTTCCTCTATAACCCTGCAATTAATCCCTTGTTGGGCCTTAAAAATGTCAATCTTCAGGTTTTGATTCCCAAATTTTAATTCTATCTGGCCCTCTTCGCAGTTTATGTTAGCCCTAGCAATGGCCAAAAAGGGTCTCCCTAATATGATTGGTGTGTCCCTTGGGTTCTTAGGTGCATCCATGTCCAGTACTATGAAGTCCATCGAGAAATGGAAATCTCGTACCCTAACAATGACATCCTCGAGTATTCCTCTAGGTGACTTGATGGATCAATCGGCTAACTGCAATGTCACCTCAGTGGGTTTAAGTTCAGATTCTTCAAGGAGGTCAAGGAGGGATGTAGGTATTAAATTTATGGAGGCACCTAGGTCTAGTAAGGCTCTATCAAATTGGGTTTCACCAATTTTACAGGAAATCAAGGGAGTTCCTGGGTCTTTAGCCTTGGGTGGGAGTTTGCTCAAGATGACAGAGCTAGCTTGCTCTGACAGTACGATTGGATTCTCATCCTTGGTTTGCGGCTTACGTTTAGGGGTACATATGTTTTTCAAGAATCTTGCGTAAGCCGGTATGTGGCAAATTGCATCCATCAATGGGATGTTTATCTGGACCTGTTCAAAGAGCTTGACCAGATCCTCCTCGAGGGCCACGGGTTTGGTTATCCTTTTTCCTTTGGTCAAGGCCTCAGGAAATGGGATCCTAGTTGGTTCCTCTAGGATAGGTCTGATTGCACAGCAATCATAGGTCCTAATCAACCTAAATAATGTCTGAACCTATCTTAAATTGTGGATATTGCACTCATATCTTGCATATCATGCATTGCATCAGTCTATTTAGAATAAGATGAGATATCCTGCTAGTTATTGGTTTTTATTGCTATTTACAGATAATAAAGTGATCCAGGATGGAGATAGCGGAATAAAGCAATAAAGGAAGAAGAAGACTGATCCAGCTATGAGGAGTGAGGAGGATAGCCTTATCCCAACCCTTAGAAACCCTAGGACAGCCTTCCCAAACCCAAAACAACATCCATTAGGGCACCTTAGCCTTAAAACCCAAACATGGATAGCACTATCCATGTTCCTATCCCTCTCCCAAACACTTAGGAACCAAAACCAACCTTAGAAAACACAAAACCCACTCTCCAGCACCTTTTAAGACATCCAGACATCTGGCTGGACGTCTGATTTCTGCAGAATAACAATCCAGGAAGCCAAAACTCATACTGACACAGAATTGGATGTCTAATTTAGTGTCCAGACGTCCAATTTTGTAGTGTAAGACGTCTGGCCACTATCCTAGACGTCTGATATTGCTGTCTGGTTCCTGATTTTGGGTGTTGGAAGCCCTAGCTTGCCTATTTTAACCTAGGAACCCCACCGGACACCCTAGGAAACCTAGGTAGAGACCCCCTAAGCCTAGTCCACTATCCATAGCCCTACTTGTCCTATCCCTAACCCAATTGAACCACCCCATACCTAGTTGGGTGCATCTACAGTTGATTGGGTGCACCCGAGCCCAATTAGATCCACCTAGGATCTAATTAACTCATACCTATTAGGGTTACCCTAGCCTAATCACATGCACACATCTAATTAGACTTGACATAGACCTAATTAGGTTCACTCCTACCCAATTAGACTTTCCTAAGCCTAATTAGGTCCACACCCACTTAATCTTGATTGACCCAACCTATTTAGCACCTAATCCTACCAAAACCCACAACCTAGCCCTATGAAAAACACACACATGCACACCTTCCCATTTTACTCCCACAAAACCCATGCACACTCTCTTGGAAACCCTAAAAACTTGTGTCAAACCTAGATCCAAAAATTATGGCATTTGCTATTTTTGGAGCCACCAAAAGTGGCAACCAAATGGAGCCTTCCATAAGGGCAAAGAGAGGGCTACGAAATTAGACAATCTCCATACACTCTCCCATCCATACTCTCCACTCTAAACTTGCTTCCACCCTCCAAAACCTGAAGGCCGTCCTCCTCATCCTCCTCCAAGGCTCCATGGATGGCTAGCTAGAGAAGCTTCTCTCAAAAGCTTCAAGGACAGCCATTGGTAGAGAAAGGGAGCAACACCCTCCTCTCTCCACTTGGGTGCACTAGCCCCATCTTCTTCTTCTTCTTGGACGGCCATGAAGGCTCACCCATAGCCTCTTGTGGCCAGCCATCTCTTTTGGTAGGCGTGTAGACGAGTTTGCATACCCAAGGTCTGGCCTACACCCTAACACAAGGCCGATGGCCCTAGTGGCAACTTTCCGGCGTGAGGGATTTTCTTCTATTTATATGCTTTCTAGTGTAGATGATGTGTGATAAATTTCTATGCATAGATAATGTTTTTGTAATTGATTGTCCTCATGTTTGCTTGCTTATATGACACTTTGGTTTGTTCACACCATGCACAGCCACCATGGCCTCATTTAGATGCACATAGTCACTTATGTTTTTGATAGTTTATCTAGATCTAGGTTTCAATTCGCTTTTCGAAATAAAAAAAAAATCAAAAACAAAAAAGGACAAAAATAGTAGCTTAGGTTAGATTTAGGTTATAAAAGCCAATCCAAATCTCGATTCGTTTTCACGCCTCCCAGAGACAAACGACCGGGACTCAAGTTCTAAAAAGAATAAAGATCTATGAGACTTTCATTATCACAAATATCTTTGATGAGTGGTTTTTGCAACTATACTACGATTTCCAACGATTTCAAAATACGCGAATGCCACTCCCATCAAATGGCGCTGTTGCCGGGGACGTAACACGTGAGTTTAGATTTGGATTTGCTTAACTTCTGTTTGTTTTGATTGTAGGGTGTCAAGATGAGGATCTACTCACAAATCGACCCGTGGTGAAGACCGCAGGTATCTTCTTCGTCCTCTAGTTTATTGCTTCCTTAGGTTAGAAAAAAAGAAAAAAAATATATATTTCTATGTATAAATTCAAATTCTAAATTTCAGATCTTAATTTAAAAAAAAATCATTTTCTTTGGTGTGTGTTTTAACTTGGAGACTATTTAAACACACCAAAATCAGATTTGAAAATTCGGCCAGAAAATATTGATGATTTTCAAAATTTTATTTCTGTGAAATTTGGAGTCCAAAAATCTTGGGATTTGGTATGATATTAAGTTTTCAAACTAGCTTTCCTGCGCCATCTTTTATTTGGAAAAATTATCACTACAAAAATTTTAAAAATTCGCACAGTGGAAGAGGGTCAAAATAGTCTGCGCTCTAATTTTTTATAAATTTAATCATTAATTATGTCCTTTACATAAATCAGATATCTTTGAAATTTGTGGGGTTGGAAAGCCACTGAAACCTAGTTTTCTCTATGAATTTTCAAGAATTTTTGGATTTTTTCTGATACTGTTTCAAACTGAACTTCTCGCAGGGGGTCCATCTGGTCTGTTTGACCCCCTTGAACATAAAAATTCGTGAAAAATTGTACGAAACTGTAAAAATATTAAAAAAATATTCCCTGAAAAATTTATTAAAAAATTAAGGTCTCTACCAAATTTCATAATATTTTTCTTCAGTTATTGATTTGGACAGTGATTTCAAGTCAGACTAAGGTCTGACTGCAGATTTTAGAAAAAGCACAAACCCTAGGTAATTCACATTAGGGTTTAAATTTAGAGACTCAAAACAAACCTTTTTGAGCCTGATTTGGGTGTGATTGCATGAGAATGGATTTGATGTGAAGACTATCTCTTATCTTTATTCGCATCTCTCAAATATCCATGAACCCATATCATTCTTTCAACCCTCGAGGTCCTCCATCTCCCAACCCAACCATGATTTCGACTCCTCTTGGTTGGGAGACTCATCCTAACCAGCTGAGATATAATTATCCTTATCCCCTATCTTGTTTAGAACCTGAATCTCATGGATCTGACCCTTATCTTGATCAGAACCAATTGAAAGCCATAGTTACTGAATTCCGGGAATATAACAAGGACTATACAGATCAATGTGCCAAGCTTCTGGAGCAAATTAGACGATCTCAGGCACAATCTCAATCTTATCACTCCTCCCAGGGATAAGAGACTTGGAACAACCAGCCTAGTGGGTCTACTGACCCATATTTTGGAACCACTAGCTATTCTACTAATTCTTGCTACCATGGGGAGGCATCCTGGACTCAACCAACTCAAAAGGCACCTTTGGACCTAATCCATGATTTGGGTAGATCAAGTAAGGAATGCACTATTTCTGATACACCTGTACCTGATGAGATATCTCTAATGAATTGGAATAATGGATCACAAGTACAGGACCACATAACAGGTTCTCAATCAACTCCCTCTGTAGTTAGCTCCACTCAGGGCGATACACCTATTGATTCATATCCAAATTCGTATAACCCTGAGTGGAGAAACGATCCTAATCTTTCATGGCCACCACAGAGATCGACTCAGACTGAACATCAATCTAGGCCAGCCCAATACTCCACTCAATCCACTTTAGGGCAACCATCTAGTCCAGCCCAACCTGCAACCACCCTTGAAGATATCATGAACATTTTGTTGGACTTTGACAAGAAAAATGAAGAAAGGCTGACTAAGTTGGAAAATCATGTGAAATCTCAAGGGGATCAAATCAAGAGACTTCAAGAATCACTTTATCCCCAAATGCAAATGCCTTTTCACTCCTATTCTCCACCTATTCTTCCGACCCCTCCTCCAATCTATCAAACATGCCCTTGTGCGGGGGTCAAATCTATGGCCTCTAAAAGGAAGAGAAAAGCTAAGAGCCCACCCAAACAACCTGATTTGGGCTCCACCAAAAATCATAAGACCAAACCCACATCCAGCTCTGACTCAGACTCAAGGGATAAAAAGAAGAAAAAGGCCTCTGAAGTTGATTTGACCTATTTACCCTTTCCTGAGGCCTTAAAGAAAGAGTCACAAAAGAAAAAAATGACTTGCACACCTAAAGAGGTGGTTTTATCAGCTAACATAAGTGCATTTGTTTCTGGCACTATACCACCCAAAATGACTGACCCTAGAAAACCCTTCATATCTTGCGCCATAAAGGGATTCACCTTCAACAAAGCCCTTGTGGATCTAGGGTCTTCCATTAGCTTGATTCCTACCGCCCTTTTTGACCGCACCAAACTTGGAGATCTGCACCACACACCTGTCACCATTAGAATGGCAGATGGCTCCATCAAACTACCGAAGGGGGTAGTTCAGGATGTGATTATTAAAGTGCAAGGTCTTAGCTTTCCAGTCGATTTTATTGTCTTGGACATGAATATATCGGAGAAGCTAAGTAATTCACCCATTATTCTGGGTCGACCTTTCTTGGCTACAGCCAATGCACGGATTGACTGTTACACAGGATGTATGGAGGTGAGTAGTGGCAATGAGAAGATTCACTTTGATATGTATGCAGCCACTAAGAAAACAAAGTCAGGGTACTTTCTGGATGACATGGAAAGTGAGTCGGAGGGTAATTCAGAAGAAACTATGGCAATTGACACCTGGGTAGAACCACACGACCCGAATCAACAATCCACTAGATCACATAAGTCACCCTCCCTACCAGATCAAATCATTGATAGTATGGTTGGCTATCTTGATTGACCTAGCCTAATTCAAACCCCTGCCCCTTGCAATGAATCCCAGATTACTCAATTGATCAAAATAATTCATGAAATAAAAGAAGCCAGTGCAAGAGAATATGATGATATAAGAAAAGAGCTTCATAGAATCAGGGATGAGCAACAAAAACTAGAAATGTTTGAATCTGGGTCAGGTGTGTCACAACCGATTCGCGATTCGGTGGTGGTCATGCAGGATTTTGTTGATCAAACACCCGAGGTGGATGATATTGATAACCCTATGGAAGCTGAGAATGGAGATTTATTTGAGAATCTTGATCTTGATATAGGGCCTGAGTACCAATCATTTCATTTTGAGGAACCAAACATTAAGGGACCTGAACATAATTTTGTTGTATTTGAGAATACCCATGGAGACATTGATGAATTAATTCAAATGATCTCATACACGGAGCAACAAAATCAAAAAGACTGTAACAACTCCTCAATCAATGATTCAGCCCATTCCACTTTCATGGAGGGACTCACTACTAAATCTAATGCCCAACTTCATCCAAGTGGGAAGAAGGAAATAACCCCTTATGAAATAGATATTCAAGAAATTGAAAGATTATTGGGAATAACATATGATGAGTTATCAGAGGAAGCTAGGAATTTTGGGGAATCATGTGATAATTGGGAATTGGCATTGGACAATTTGGAAGAGATAAAAGAAGAAGATGAGACCCAAACATCTTTGGTAGAGACAGAGACTGATCACTGGACCTTGATTTCCAAATCTGACCACACTACGTGGGTCATGCCTTCCATTCATAACCATTATCAGGACCCATATGATTTCACCCCACACAACTCCACCCATACCCCTACCACCCACGTTCTCTATCACCTCTTCGAGATGCCTTCACCTTCATTCCTTCCAAGCACCCATATTTATCTGTCTTTCTTCTGTAGCATCTGGCTGCAGATAATCCCAAGCCCCATCTACATATTTTCCCGATTATTTGGACTTGGAATTCATGGACAGCTAGTTTGCATTTGCGGTCCGCTGTTGGAGAATGAGACTAAAATTCTTATCATTTTACTCGCCATTCTCAATACTGTATTGGTATATCCTTTTTGAAGTGTACGCCCAGCTGGAGGCGTTAAACTCAGCACGTATAAATACCATTTCACCATCATCTATACATAACCATTTTTATACATAGCATATTTTTGTTTTAGCATATTTCCCTTTTCTATATTGCATGTTAACAGGTTGGCCGGTGCTGAATATAATTTCAGGAGTAATTACAGGTGATTTCTACCCATTCTCTCCCTACAGCATTTATTTTCTTTTACATTCATGCATGAGGACATGCAAGAACTTAGGCATGGGGGGGTAGATGCAGAAAAACTGAAAAAAATTTTATGCCAACACTTAGGAAAACCTCTGAGCTGCATGTAAAACGTACTTTAGGACCTTAAATAAAAGAACAATCGACTCCACCTCCAGTGCTCTCATTGGAGCTAGAAATCATTCGCAACAACCAATTCCGACTCACCCACTCACCTTTTGTTCTAAATTTACGGTCAAGCTGATTGTAACCCGATACAGGAATACAAATTATATGAGGTTACATGCTTATAACATATATAGATATTGCATTCATGAATAATATTATTTTATTAAGAGAATGCATTAGGGATTTTATCCTTTAGTTGATTCCTGTAATCTGGAATCCAGTACAACTTTTCACACACACATAGAATTTGCAATGGATTCACGGTGAAGGCTGATAAACATCTTCAGTCTGTCGAGAAGAAGCAGTGCTTCTTTTCCTGAACCCCTTGATAGAGGTTTGGGAGTCAGGCTGATTTTCTTCCAAAAATCCACCAAATAGTGTGAGATGAGAGTAGAGTGTACTGGTGCTCTAAGATTAGTGCAAGGAATCTGGAATCCTAGATAATTAGGTGATGATACTTAGAGATTAGGCATAGTTTTCGCTCTCGGTTCCAGCGTATACATTTTTGTGTGAAATATTGAGAGCCACCGAATAAAGCAAATACGCAGAGAGCGAGTTTTCATAAAACTAGGGCTAAGGTGGATGGTTACGACCATTCTTTACGGAATCCTCAGCTGAAGGAGGGTATTATGTCAAGTTCAGAAACGCACCGTCCTATCCGTCTCTCCCGGTGCCGTGAGTAGGCACTTCCACCAAATAAGCCACCCAATGTCTTTTGAGTACCACCAATCCCTAATAATGCCTCCTCAATAAAGTTCATGAATGTATGCCAGTTGTGTTATGCTAAAAAAAATAATAAAGAAAAAAGAGAAAAAGAAAAAGAAAAAGAATGATGAAAGGAAAGAAAAATTGAAAAAAAAAAAGAAAGAAAAAAAAACTTAGAAAAAGAAGAAAAAAAAAATTTTTGGAAGAAGAAGAAAAAGAGTTTGTGAATATTTAGTATTTATTTCATTTGCATTGAGGCAATACCACCAAACAAATTTGAGACCCACCAAATAAGGCCTTAACCTATTTTTCCGCGTTTCTGACCGCCCGAATACTGGCTGAGGAATTCCGACTTAGTGTTAGGGTTATGAGAACTCAATTAAAGTGTTAATGCCTAGTGAAACCACCAAATACAAATCCTATGTGTGAATCTGGTGAGGCTGTGAGCTCTAAGAAAAAGAAAGAAAAAGAGCAAGAGAGAATAGATACAAAGGAATTAAAAGAGAGCATAGTTTTTCTCATCTTTCTCTAAGTTAAGTTACTTAATAATTTGGGAATCTAGATTCTATAGTACTAATCTCTATGTAGCACCAGTCGAGAGTGAGCCACCAAATATATAATCTTTTCACTTTAAGATCCTCTACCTAAGCTTAAAGCTGGGTGGAATTCATAGAATATCTTGAATACCCCGAGGGAAGAAGTCAGCCTATCCCGCTAGAATTTTTACTAGGGGTCAAGTACAGGCTTTAGAGGTGTATTAGCTTTCACTAGAATCCGTTGCAAAAGCTACATAGTTGCACCTTCACGATTGTCTGGATTTCTAGAGCATAGGATGAAAACAAAAGGGAGAAAAATCTCTATGCAAACACTTGATAAAATAACCAGTCCCTTAGAAACCCTTGCTGTAAATAATTTAGTCTTGCATTTACTAGGGACTAGCAAGGTTTAGGCATGGGGGTATGACTGCACAGCAATCATAGGTCCTAATCAACCTAGATAATGTCTGAACCTATCTTAAATTGTGGATACTGCACTCATATCTTGCATATCATGCATTGCATCAGTCTATTTAGAATAAGATGAGATATCCTGCTAGTTAATGGTTTTTATTTCTATTTACAGATAATAAAGTGATCCAGGATGGAGATAGCGGAATAAAGCAAAAAAGGAAGAAGAAGACTGATCCAGATAAGAGGAGTGAGGAGGATAGCCTTATCCCTACCCTTAGAAACCCTAGGATAGCCTTCCCAAACCCAAAACAACCTCCATTAGGGCACCTTAGCCTCAAAACCCAAACATGGATAGCACTATTGATGTTCCTATCCCTCTCCCAAACACTTAGGAACCCAAACCAACCTTAGAAAACACAAAACCCACTCTCCAGCATCTTTCATGACGTCCAGACATCTGGCTGGACATCTGATTTCTGCAGAATAACAATCCAGGAAGCCGAAACTCATACTGACATAGAATTCGATGTCCAATTTAGTGTCCAGACATCCAATTTTGTAGTGTAACACGTCTGACCACTATCCTGGACGTCTGATACTGCTGTCTGGTTCCTGATTTTGGGTGTTGGAAGCCCTAGCTTGCCTATTTTAACCTAGGAACCCTGTCGGACACCCTAGGAAACCTAGGTAGAGACCTCCTAAGCCTAGTCCACTATCCATAGCCCTACTTGTCCTATCCCTAAGCCAATTGAACCATCCCATACCTAATTGGGTGCATCTACAGATGATTGGGTGCACCCGAGCCCAATTAGATCCACCCAGGATCTAATTAACTCATACCTATTAGGGTTACCCTAGCCTAATCACATGCACACATCTAATTAGACTTGACATAGACCTAATTAGGTTCACTCCTACCCAATTAGACTTTCCTAAGCTTAATTAGGTCCACACCTGCTTAATCTAGATTGACCCAACCTATTTAGCACCTAATCCTACCAAAACCCACAACCTAGCCCTACGAAAAACACACACACGCACACCTTCCCATTTTACTCCCACCAAACCCATGCACACTCTCTTGGAAACCCTAAAACTTGTGTCAAACCTAGATCCAAAAATTATGGCATTTGCTATTTTTGGAGCCACCAAAAGTGGCAACCAAATGGAGCCTTCCATAAGGGCAAAGAGAGGGCTACGAAATTAGACAATCTCCATACACTCTCCCATCCATACTCTCCACTCTAAACTTGCTTCCACCCTCCAAAACCTAAAGGCCATCCTCCTCATCCTCCTCCAAGGCTCCATGGACGGCTAGCTAGAGAAGCTTCTCTCCAAAGCTTCAAGGAAGGCCATTGGTAGAGAAAGGGAGCAACACCCTCCTCTCTCCACTTGGGTGCACTAGCCCCCATCTTCTTCTTCTTCTTCGATGGCCATGAAGGCTCACCCATAGCCTCTTGTGGCCGGCCATCTCTTTTGGTAGGTGAGTAGACGGGTTTGCATACCCAAGGTCTAGCCTACACCCTCACACAAGGTCGATGGCCCTAGTGGCAACTTTCCGGCGTGAGGGATTTTCTTCTATTTATATGCTTTCTAGTGTAGATGATGTGTGATAAATTTCTATGCATAGATAATGTTTCTGTGATTGATTGTCCTCATGTTTGCTTGCTTATATGACACTTTGGTTTGTTCACACCATGCACGACCACCATGGCCTCATTTAGATGCACATAGTCACTTAGGTTTTTGCTAGTTTATCTAGATCTAGGTTTCAATTCACTTTTCAAAATAAAAAAAAAATCAAAAACACAAAAAGACAAAAATAGTAGCTTAGGTTAGATTTAGGTTATAAAAGCCGATCCAAATCTCGATTCATTTTCACCCCTCCCAGAGATGAACGACCGGGACTCAAGTTCTAAAAAGAATAAAGATCTACGAGAGTTTCATTATCACAAATATCTTTGACGAGTGGTTTTTGCAACTATACTACGATTTCCAACGATTTCAAAATACGCGAATGCCACTCCCATCAAGGTCCAGGTTCTTGATCTGGGATAGTGGTATCTTGGATAACTATCCTAGGGTCTTGGCTATTATCAGGCTTGGAGTGGTTCGGATAATTTCAGTCTTGGGTTGTTTTACCACTACGTGTTGTTACAGAGTTTGATCCGGCCTGATTTTGGTTTGGGTTTGGTAGGAGGGGTGGCTGCTGCTAGAATCCCCCATAAGATGTTGAAGCTTCCATCCCGTCTGGCGATGGAGCAGCAGGGGCCTAATAAATAAAATGTGCTTGGCCTGAATTTGGATTCATAACGCACTTCTGGGTTAGCAGGTTATTTGGGTTGGGCAGAGGTTGCGAGGGAATGGTGCCAGGTTGGTGGGAATTTGCATCAGGACCAGTTGGTTGCGAACCTCTGTGATCTTGTCCGTGTGCTGTTTTTGCATTGCCGTATTTGTCTTTTGAATGTCAGCCAGTGCTTGAAGGATAAGAGTCAGTTGATCCTGGTTTTGCCCGGATTGGCAGGTGGGATTGGGCCGAGGCTGAGGCGACTGATATGGACGAGGGGCTTGTGGATGGGGTTGATATGGTGGTCTTTGAGAATTTCCCGCCCACTGAAAGTTAGGATGATTTCGCCATCCAGGGTTGTAGGTATTGGAGAATGGGTCATTCTGGATGGCGTTGAGGTCCTCGCAGTTCTGAGGAACCTCAGGAAAGTCAGAAGACGAGGGTTCAGAGTTTCCCCAACTTGAGTAGAATGGATCGAAGGTCACTCCGATCCGAGAGGCATACGGGGGTGGATATGGGTCCATCCCCTTGGCAGATTGGTGATAGATGTTTTGCATAGTTTCCCTTGCCAGAGGTGGTCGTGCAAAAGAGTTTTGCACAGAGGTGGCTTGCTGCAAATGCCGAGTTAGCTCGTACACCTTCTTTTCAATGATAGAAACCTTGTCCAACTGGCTGGCCATCAATTCCAAGTCGACAGAATTGGACAGGTCCTGCATCTCATGTGTCCCTCTCAAATTCGTCGATGAGCGGGCATTCGTCCTGTCAAATAAGCCCATGGAGTCATTATTTATGGAGTTCTCGCACATGTTTTCAAGAATCTCCCACACCGTGTCCTCATGTTGACCCATGATGTTTCCTCCGCATGTTGCATTGAAGAACAAACGAATATCTTCACGGAGTCCCTGGTAAAAAGACTGGACTTGTTCCCACTTAGGAACTCCATGATGGGGACACTTTCACATGAGATCTAAGAATCGATCCCATGCTTCGTGAAGAGGTTCTACCGGTTGTTGAGTGAAATGAGTGATCTGGTGGCGCAAGGCATTCGTCCGGCCAATGGGGAAGAATTTTTTCAAAAATTCGGACTGAAGTTCCTCCCATATGTTGATCGGACGGGTCTGAGTTTGATACCAATGTGCGGCCTTGTCCAAGAGGGAGAACGAAAACATTTTCATGAGTAGGATATCCCGATTTTGTAGATCTGACCTGTAGGTTTGGGCCAGATGCTTGAGTTGTTTAATGTGTTGTAATGGATCCTCAGAGTTAAGCCCATGAAACTTTGGTATGGCATGAATCATATTGGGCTTCAGTTCAGAATCAGGTGCTCCAATTGGGGATTCGTACTCGAGGTTCGATCGCCACCGCAGTGGGATTATAGTGATCTCGCATCATAGGTCGCTGCGGTGGGTTTACAAAGTTCTGAAAGAGATCATCAAGGCGTTGAAGTTGATGTTCAAGGTTATCCTCCTCTTCAATGGGTTGTGCCATGATGGAAGAAGAAGGAGAACCAGGGTCTGAATCAGATGAAAGATTTATGTGGTGGGGTTGCTACACAAACAAGGGCGTCGAAGCTTAGCCTCAACGAGAGTGAGTTTCTAAAGGAGGTCTTAAGGGTGGTCTTAAGGACCTCCTACCGAACATGCACCGAAGGATGTGATGAGATTAGAAGGTGCTGGACCCAATCAAGACACCCAAAAATTGTTGGCTGACTATAGAGGTTCGTGGCGGATGGACCCCTTAGTCAGAAAGGTCGTCCACTTGAGAAATACCTGGGCAGCCAGAGAGGGAGAGTCCCGCAAAGACCCCTACACGGTAGAGCGTCCCCACGAGTTACAGGGTTTCCCCCACCCCACCACTCTTGTCACTGCGGTTCCAGGTAGACCAGAATGGGGACCTTGACCTCTTAAGTCTACCTTTTTTACTTTTAGATCAAGGTGCTTAATGTTCCACTTGAACTTTTAGGTATTTTGAGTGAAAAAGTGACCTAATTTTAAGGTTGGTTGTCCCAAGGGATCAACTTCACCTCTTGTTCCTTTGAGATCTTTTAGGTCTTTTCTTTTAAGGTTCAAATGGCTTAAAAGCGTGATTTGCTTAGGGTTCCTCTTGTATAGATCCTTTCAAACAAGGTTTAGGCGCACCTCTTTTAGGAAAAATTTTTTTCATTGTTTAAGATAAGATGTGTCTCTAAAAACCCTAGCTTTTTAATTCTTAACTTGGTTCTAGTGGGTCTAATTTAGTTGCCTCAGAATTTAGTACCTAGGGCTCAATCAAGAAAGTTTTAGCCCTAGTTACCTTAGTTGGATGAGCAGATAAAAATGTGTTGAAATGAAAATCAGGCAACTTGATGAGTTACTAAATATGAAACAGCTAGCCCTAAGTTGATTGTTCTCCCTTTTTTTTCTTTTCAGGTTTTGAGGGAGTTAAGAGAGAGGGCTTATGGAAATTACCTGTTCCTTCGAGTGTCTATTGTGCAGCTACTCTTCTTTTCTTTTTGCTTTCCCTCTAATAAGCACAACAAAAGAGAGGAGTTAGGTCAAATATTGGATCAAAAAGTTATAATCAAAAGCTTTAAAAGTGTCCGTTGCTCCCCGGCAACGGGGCCAAAATGTTTATCGCACCTGATCAGGTTTTAAAGAATAACACGTTGTAATATAGCCAAAAAAGCGTTCAAAACAAATAAAAAATTTTTTACTCGAAAATCAGAGTATCCGAGGTTGAACATAGGGAGCAATCTCAGTACATTTAAAAATAAGGGAATACAACTTTTAAATGAAAGACAATTGATTCAAAGAGATTTATAAAAAGTTGCTAAAAAATAACAGGATTGGACATCTGATTTCTATATTAGACATCTTAAATGTAGCTATTCTGCTTCTTGTTTTGATTCTGTTTTGGCCTTCTCTGTAGTCTTCCTCCTTACTTCTCTCTTCTGCCTTCTTCTTCTGCATAGGCTCTTCTTTTCTTTTGATCATATAGGTCTTCTTCTTCCGTTGATCTTCTTCCTGCCTTTGCTTCTTTTCTCTTCTGTCTTCTTCTTCTTTCTCTCTGCAGTCCTTTCTTCCTTCTCTTCCCTGCCTCGCTCAACCTCTTCTTCTACTGCTACTTCTTTTTCTTCTTTGGCTAAGTTTCTTCTCTTCAACGACCGGCCTGCCTGCACAGGAGAGCAAAACCTACCCTGTCCTTCTCTACCCGCACGTCTCTCTCTGCTATTCACTCAAAGGATGCTCTCCCAGAGCCATGGGTAATCGGGTCGGATTTCGCACCCGGGACCAGGCGCACCGGTGGTGTGGGTGATGCACGAGGTGTGCTCAGATAGGGTCGGGTCGGAGCCCACCAGAACCGCGAGGTGAAACTGCGAACGAGGCGAGCGTGAGTAAGGTGAGGGACCTCACCCCTGTGCGTTCGGAGGCGAAGAGACAGTAACACAAAATCAATTTAAATCATACCTGCGCTTCGTATTTTGCCGATGTGGGACTATTAGTCCTGCCCTGCTCTCGCACGCGCCCACAGAAGACCTTCTTCGATTGCCAAGGCTGCGGACTTTGCTGCGTTCCTTGCTAGACTAGATAACTTCTCACTACTTGCCAGAGTCCACTGCACCTGAAGTCTAGACGTCCTGAAGCCTGGAGCTGCTCCGCGTCACTATCAATGGCGGTAGGGGCTTGAATACTGTCAAACACAAAACAAGCCTCTCAGCTTAATCAGATTAGCTGGGGAAGGTGGTGCACGGTGCAGTAGGTTGTGGGACGGCCTAGGCGTGCATGCCTAGGTCATCCTGTGATCGGAGATGTGGGTGTGTTCGGGGGAGCGTTGTGTGGGTGTAGAGCGGCAGTGGGTGGGCGGAGGATGTTCCTTGCAGTGAGGCGGAGCCTCTGAGTTGGTTGGCGAGTCGTGCGGAAGTGTGGAGCGACGGGAGTGATTCGTCGGAGGTTGGCCGGAGGGATGGAAGATGGCGGTGGTCAAGCGTGGTTGAGGGGTAATTTGATGAAATGTAAAGGGGAACAGAGAGAGGGGAAGAATGGGAATGTATCTGGAGTGTTCTGGAAGGGAGCAAGGCAGCGGAGTGGACAGCACGTAGCTGCCGTCGTCGGAGAAGAACCCTGAGGAAGGGAGTGGCGACGAGGACGAGGTTAGGGGAACGTGCGCTTGGTACGGGGCGACGCGGGAGGAAGAGGAGAAGTGGACTCTGCTGCTGGTAGGGCAGCAGAGCGACGAGAAGGAGGGGAGGAGGTCGCCGGAGCTTGTGGGTTCCTTGGCTGGAGATGGAAGAGAAGAAAATTTGGGGGAATCTCCGCCAAGACAAGTCTGAATTTGAGCGGCCGGACTTGGGGATTCTTTTATAGGTGCTAGCTGAACTTTCTAGTGTGTGGAGGGCACGCAATCATCTCCGATGGCTCGCCAGAGAAGGAAAGTGGGTGGATACTCAAATCCCTCGTGCGTTCGCACGAGAGATTGGGATCAAATCAGAGATAGTGATAGGCCTCAGATGGAAGGGAATTCCTCAGAGAATCGCCCTTCCATTTCTGGGAGGGGATCTCTGAGGAATCAGAGAGTATTCCCTCTCTAATCCTCGCCAGAGAAGGATTCTGCCCCAATAATGGCGGAAGGACCTGATTGTAAGGTTGGCGAGGAAGTTAGGGGGCTCTCTGTGATGATTTTCAAAAGATAGGGACTAAATTATGATTTGGGTGTACTAAATTGCAAAGTAGGTCAAGATAACCTCCCCTTATGTCCAAATTTTGGTACAAACCTAATTTGGACCTAAGGAATCCAATGGTGAAGTTGGATTTTAGGTTTGACCATGTTTGATTGGACATTTTGTGTAAAAACCTAAATTAGGTTAATTGATGAGCTAGGACCCTAATCTAGGTCAAACTGGGTTCCAAAGGCCAAATTAAGTGTTCTAAATCCTAGGGGATATTTTTCCATGATTTTTAGAGGGTTTAATTAATTTTTATCCTGACCAAAACCTTGTTGATTTAAGCAGGTCTGTTTTAGGGTTACCAAATGTCATTTAATTCCTAGATTGCACATAAACCCATTTCTAATTGACTCAACCCACTTTTTATCTTATTTAGACCTTTTGACCTATGTTTTGCCTCTGAGAAATCCCATTTATGTACTGCAATGGTAAAATTGCAGTTTTAACCTTTATTTCATGTTTTCTTCTCCGAGCATTTATTCCTTCATTTAGGCCTTCTTCTAGGTTATGTAGGAGCTTTTATCTTCTTTATTAGGTTAAAATGAGCTCGTTATGGCTCATGATGAGGCTCTCATCAAGAGGCCATTTTTATCGATTAGATACTAGCTTAGTAATTAGGTGTGTTTGTTTTCCCGCTTTCAATTGCGTATTTGCCCGTTACTTCAAAATTACAAAACAGAATCTTATATAAAAAACCCAAAAAGAAAGTTGATTTCTATTTTGTCAAGCAAGAATCTTAAAAAGTGCATTCCCACCTCCTTGGATGACCCTAGATATCACCACTATCTAGGTTTACAAATTTTAAAAGCGATTGTGAATTAGCATGTTACATCGACTCAAAATCCATTTTTTACAAATCACGCTTTTCTTCGCATCTGTAATTATTTGGCCATCACAAGTAATGTTCATTTTATCAGAATTTCAATCAATATTTGTTTTTTGCAGTGGCCAGAAAATGTCATCCTAGGATAATAGGGGCATTTTTCAGAATCTCAAGTGCCTCATTATCAAGGACTAGAAAATCTATGGGAAAGAAACAAGTTTGGACCTTGACAAGTACATCCTCAACAATCACCCTAGGTTTAATTCAAGATTGGTTTACTACCTCAATAGGCTTTAGATTACCAATATTAAATTCCTCAAATAATATAATGGGGATGATATTGATAGAGGCACCTAAATCAAGAAGGGCACAGTCAAAAGTTGTCATAGATGATCACAGAAATCAGAGGTATTCTCTAGTCTTTCTCTTGAGGAGGCAGCTTACTCTAGATGATAGAGCTTACTGTCTCAGAAAGATGCACTCTACCTAGATTTTTGGTTTACCTTTTTGGAGTACAAAGATCTTTTAGAAATTTGGCATAGGCAGGGATATACTTTATTACATCTAGGAGAGGGATGTTAATCTGTACTTACCCAAATAATTCCATGAGTTTCTTGATTGTGGGCTTAGTCTTCTTTCTTTTGTTGGTGGTGGAGTGTAGAGTCGAGGAAAAGGGATGGGAGTATTTCCTTTGAAATCTTTTTCTTTTCCTTTTTTTCCTTAGTCAGGGTGAAAGGAGAGTCAACTTGGATAGGTATAGGGTGGGTTTCTTGTGTGGAATGAGAGGGCCCAGGGCCTTCAGTTGTTTTGTTGCTCCTCAAGGTAACTGCATTGATAGTGTGATTATTTCTAAGAGGAGGTTAGGGGGCCTAATTTTGATGGAAACGCAAGGGGTACTGAGGTGCTGGTTGAATAGGAGGCTGGTTAGAATGATGGGGATTTCTGCTTTAGTATTGGTTCCTTTGATTGTTAGGGTTAGGCATGGATTGGGGAGGTAAATTTCTTATAGGTCTTTGATCAAGCATAACCATAATTTGATTTTGCAAATTAGTAATAGCATGGGTTAATTCAATCATTTAATTCTACATACCCTGGAGGATTTTCATAACCTTGGTACTAATATCATCTTGAGGAATTCCAGGTTGGTATTAATTTTCTTTATGAACCCAAGGTTGATTTGGTCTTTGATCAAGAACCTGATTAGAAGCTTTCCAGGAGAAGTTCAGGTTATTCCTCCAATTTGCATTGGAGGGATTTTTAAAGTACTCCTGGAGGGCAGAAATGTTTTCTGTAACTAGGATAGGGGTGTTATGGTGTCCATAAGCAAATATTTTAGTCCAGTCAGGTGTACCTTCAAGAGAATGATTATACTCAGCTGGAACAACATCGATATGATGCAAGCTTTCTCTCTTTAGTATGTTAGGTGTGGGTGAGGGTGGAGTCAGTTTTTGGAAATTCATTCTTTCCTTAATTTTCTTTTGATGAATCTGCATTTGGTCAAGCCCTCAGGTGATCATCTAGAGATCATCCTAGGTGACAAGAATAGTTTGGCTGTGAGTGTCGATCTCATGAATACCTAATTGCAAGTTGGTATTTCTACCAAAAGTATTCATGGAAGAGTGATTAAATGAGTTTTCACTCATTTCTTTGAAAAGTTGATAGGCACTCTTAGCATCCTTGTTTAAGAAGTTTCCACCACGTGAGGCATCCACAAATTGTCTCAATTGATTTTCTAATCCATGATAGAAGATCTGCACTAGCTGCCATAATGGAACCTCATGGTGTGGACAACTCCTAAGTAATTCCTAAAATTGCTCCCAGGATCCGTGAAGTGATTCACCATGTTTCTGTTTGAAGGTCGTAATAGATCTTCTCAGGGCATTTGTATGACCCATAGGAAAGAGCTTTTTAAGAAATGCACTTTTTAGTTGGGGCCAAGTGTTGATGGGTCTACCAACTATCCAAAACCAACAGGCAACCTTGCCCATGAGAGAGAGAGGGTATAGCTGCATTAGCCATAACTCTCGCACATTGCGAGAACGAGTGATTTGTGAGAGGACTGTGAGCTCCTCTAAATGGCTAAATGGATCTTCCTTCGGAAGGCATTGATAAACGCTAGTTTATCATCATTCTTATGCCATAAAACAAACCTAGCTCTTAGGATTTTGACTCCGCAAATGAGTTTCTGGGCTTCTTAGGCATCACTTAGGTTAGGCATGCATTGCATAATTTTGTTATTTTTGACACTTTTATTTGAGTGTTAGGGATGACCGGATAATCAGATCCCTAAAACCCTATCATTTTAGAAGGCAATAGGTGAAGAGGAAGTTCAATCAGCCTATCCACAGCTAAATCCAACTCATCATAGCTGGATACCAGCTCACTTGGGTTAGGGTTAGCTCTCTTAAGCTCCATTCAGCTTATCCTAACTGGTTGGTAGCTCAAAGTAGCTCAACCTAGCTCAAGTCAGCTCAGATCCAGCTCAACTTAGTTGAGTCTAGCTCATCTTAGCTCCAATCAATTCACTGGGAGCTCTAGCTAGATCAACAAAGTTGAAAGGAGTTCATCTCAGCTCAGGTCTAGCTACTTCCAGCTCCACTCAACTTAAGTCAGCTGAAGATGACCTCAACTAGCTTAGGCTAGCTCAAGTCCAGCTCCCGAAAACTCCACTCAACTCAACCTAGTTCAACTAAGCTATTTAATCTAAGCTAGCTACTCCAGCTAGCTAGGCTATCTCCGGGAAGATCAGACCCAGCTCACCTCAGCACAATTCAGCAAAAGCCAGCTCACTTTAGCTTGGCTTAGCAGCTAGAAAATAACTAGCAAGCTAAGCCAGTGAAGGTAGCTCCTTGCAGTTCTCTTCAGCAGTCACCAGCTCTAGTGCAGCTCTAGAAAGCTCTCCCTCAAATCTTCTTCCCAAAACCCTAGCCTCCTCCTACCTCCACCCCTTCTCACATACAAGCTAAGCTAGCTTAGCTAAAATATTCACAACATGGCCGTCCACCACCTACCTAAGCCATAACCTAACTCCACCCTAACTCTACTCCAAGTCCACCACCTAAGCTACTTACTCCACCCATAGTTGGCGCCATCAACCTTCACACCACCACCATCAAGAGCCACCAAAAAGTGGCATGAACTACACCCATAACCACCCAATAGTTGGCGCCAACTATCCCTCCAAAACCCCCTTATCACCACCATACACCTAAGCCACCAAGCCATCCTAACCATCCACCTAACCCCCTTTCTAGAAGACCCTCCTTTTGGCACCAACATTGGTGACCCTTCACCTCACATCCATTACCTAAGCATCCCTCCTTCACGTGACAACTAATACCCACCATAGGATCACACAACCACCACCATATTTCATCTCCACCACCCATAAATCCCACACCAAGATTGCCCCCTTCTAGAACCCAATCTTGGTGCAATTCTAACTTCATCTCTGCCCTCCATCTACATCACAAAACCATCTCCACCCTACACTTCAACCCCTTCTAGATCCCATTACACTTGGCACCAAAACAAGGTGTCACCACTACCTTGAATAGCCACCAAATACCCCCACCACACCCCTTGATTTGGTGCCACTCATCCATGACCCTTAGATCATCTAACCACCACCAAAAACCTATCCTAGCCCTCCATGCCATGCACACCTACCTACCCCCTTAACCACTCTATAAAAGGCTGTTAACTACCAGCATTAAAGACACCTTTGGCTCCATTATTATCACATATTCCCACATTCAATTCCACCATACCCACTGCCAAGAGAGGAAGGAGAAGATTATGGGGACACTTTGTCCCCTTGCTTCCTTCCCCTCTTCCCTTCTCTCTTTTTCCCTCACAAGCCAGATGTCTAGCTAGATAAGGAGGACATCCAGGAGGAGGCGCTTAAAGGTGGTGCACGCCCACCCTCGAAGGAGATTCTAAGGTGGAATTCTTCCACCTTTGGAGGAGCAATGGCATGCCCATCTAGGGCTTGCCAAGGAGGACATACCTTGGAGGAGCACTTCAAGAAAAGGATTAGGAGAAATCCTTTCCAAGCCCAAGAACAGCTGAGCTTGGACAAGGATAGCCTCCTCTTCACCAACATCATGAGGAGGATTTGTGTTTTCATTTTTCGTATTTTCATTTCTGCTAGTAGAAGCATTCCTCTACTAGCGATCCTGTAAAACATTTTTTCTCCATATATAAAGTTACCTCTTCTACAATTTTTGTTTCCATTTAATTAGTTGCTTTTTACTCTAATGCACTCACACCATCCCTCTAATTACCCTACATCTTCATGTACCAAGGGTGAGCTTAGGGAGAGGATCTTTTTGTCACTTAGGTTTTAGCAATTCTAGTGTAGTCATCCTTAATATTCGATTGCCCTTTATTTTGAAAACTCCAAAAAAATCTTATATTTAAAATTCACAAAAGGAAAGTTGATTTCCCAATATCAAGTGAGAATCTTTAATTTGCATTTATGCCTCCCTTGGGATGACCTGAATACTTTCCCAAGTACTCGATTTTATAAATTATAAAAGCGATCGAAAGTGCACGTTACAATATTGCTAACACTAATTTCAAATTGCGTGCTTTTCTCTATCAGCCATGAAAGTATTTAATAAGGTTTAAGATAGTTGGCTCGATTTCGATGTCCCCTTCAAGTATGACCACCCCCGGTCTCTCCTCGTAGTTGAAGGATTGTAGAAATCCTTCAAAGGAATGACAAGCTCACAAGGGGGTGGTGGATTTTTTCCTTAGTTCGCTACATTCGTGATAGTCCTAGCCAATTGTTGTTGATTTGCTTGAATTTGAGCTAGTTGCTCAACCATCATAATAAGGGATTGTGCAGGGGACCTTCATCTTGACCATTTGGCAAATTAGGGTTTTGAGGCATTTTCAGATGAGGGAGGTTAGGGATGGGGTGTCAGATTGAGGGTTAGAGGTAGGTTGTGAATGGGAAGTGGAAGCAGAAGAGGGCCTCTTTTGTATGTTTTCCATTTTATAAGAAGAATGCAGAAAAAGTGATCACCTGGTGCCTAGGGCAGAATCAAGTGGTCTCTCCAAGTGCTGGTTTTGGGACCATCGCCCATGCATACACTTATTAGAAGAACAGGAGGAGGAGAGAAGGGAAAGGAAGAGAGGATAGGTGTGCAATCCAAGGAAACAAAATTTTAAGCCTAATCTTGATGTTGACTCCTTAATTGACCCAAAGACTTGGGAACCCGAATATTAAGAAATCAATAATTAAACCTGCTTTCCATATTTAACTTGGTTAGAATAAAGAGGTGACTTAGGCCGAAGCATGTCCCGAGAAAATCACTGGGGGCTTGTATAAACTCGTACCCATCATTTGACTTCCCTCCTAGTCTAACACCAAGTTTGATTTGGAGAATTAGGAATAATTAGAGATAAGGCTAAAATTGAATTAAATCCTTAAGGGTCAAGTCACTACGAGTTTTAATTAAGCTTAGGAAACTTAAAATGCACAAAAAATGAAGGACATTGATTGGGTAATCCCCGATTATGTCTTTTTTTGTGTGTGCAAATTAGGGCAGAAATGTGATGCCTAAGCCAAAATAATAGGGTTTGCAAACAAGGATTAAATGAAATGATTTTTAGGGTGTGGCAAAGATTTGTAGATTCTAGGATTCTCTATTTTAAAGGTTTCAAACAAGTTTAAAAGTGCTTCACACAATATTGAAATCAAGTTTTGGAGTTGGTGAAAGCCAATCCCTTCAATTGATTGTGTGACGAAGAGAGAAAATCAAATCTTTAGAAAGAAATCCTATGTATGCAACTCTTAAAAGGAATCTCTTTTCAAAAAATTTTTTAGGTGGTGATCCAAATAAAACAAACAACATCACCTAATTAGAAATCAAATAGGAAATCTAAATGATTTTTTTGATATTTTTTAAAACTACTTCATATTTTTTTGGAATTTTTTTCTATACTAGTCTCAAAAATTAAAAAAGATAGATTCAAAAAATTGAATCCGCAAAAAACTTAACAAATCTTTGAAATTTTTAAAAATTTTATATGTGATAGATATTTTCTCAAGGATTCCAGAAATATAAATATTGTATAAATTGGAAAAGTAGAAAATTTTGTAAAATTCGCGAACTATAAGAAAATAGTAAGGATTTAGGGTTTGACTCCTCCTCAGTCCACAAATTTTTTAATTTTTTTATTTATCAAAAACTTTTGAAATTTAGAGGTTAAGTTCCTAACTCAACGAGGCTTCCTTGAGAAGAGTTTTGTGATTTTAGGAAGCCTTCTTGTGCTCAAACTAGATTTCTAAAAATGAAGACAGAAGTCTAGATTTTCAAAAATTCAACACCAAAAAGACAGAGGTGGTGAAGAAATAAAGAAATCAAGTAAATAAGCCAATTTTAATATTTCAACCTCAAATTTTTCTTGATTTTATGAATTTTAATTTTTAAAAGATTTTTTTGAGATTTGTTTTGGGTTTTCGATGATGTTTTGGCTAGGGTACTTACCTAGAAACCTACAGGAAGAAAAGGCTACTTGAAGCTTCTACTCCAAGTGACTCCAAATCCCACTCCCACTCCTGATTCACACCTGAATAAAAAACTAAAACAAAGGGAATGAAGACTCAAATAAAGCAAGAGAGACAGAATGAAAACCTAAGTTGTGCCTCCGTGGTAACAGTGCCAAAAAGTGATGTGAAAAATCACATAATTCCTTAAATGTAGAATTTAGTTGTTGTAACAAGCAACTTCACAATCGCTTTTGAATTTATAACCTAGATAGCGTGAAGTAGCTAGGGTTGTCTAAGGAGGCCAAATTCTTAGTTACCAAAATATGTTCTCTCTCTCACTAACTCAAGTCTTCTTTTTGTATATTTTATTTTGATATTTTTTTAGGGTTTTAGGTGATAATTGGGGCAAAAAAATAGTGAAAGTAAGGAACTACACCCAAATGAAAAAATGAAAACCCTCTTTCTAAGCTCACCTTAAGCAAGTGTGCCTAAGGTAAATAGAAAGATGGAGTGAGCACACAAAGAGATAAAAGAAAATACTTGCAATTAGAAACACACGAAATTGAAAGGCAAACCTACTTTTTGTATTGCTAATTGGAATAGAGTCACATGTAGAGGAATGCTTGCTACAAAATAAAGACAATAGCTAATACAAAAAAAAGAAAGATAGAAGAAGATAAAAATCCTCCAAATGAAGCTCGGAATGACCCTCGCTCCAAGCTTAGTAGCTCCCGGGCTTGAAAAAGATGCTCCCTTCCACCTTTCTTCCTCCTCTCTGAATCCTCCAAGGGTGGATGTCGACCTTAGCTTTTTCTCCTCTACCTAGCCATCCCCTTTTGTGTAGAACACCTTGGCTTGGTCCAAGGAAGAAGGAAGAAGGCACCAAGGGAGCAAGGTTTGCTCCATCAATCTTCTTCGTCATGGCTTCATCTTTGGATGACTATAGTGATAGGAATATCTAGGATTTAATGTAGCCAACGGCTGTGATAGCTTCAGATTCACATGGAAAATGGTTTGGAGTTTGGAAAACCCATCGTTGTAGTTCTATTCGCTAGAAAATCCATCGATCAGATAAAATTTATAATTGAAACTCACAGAATGAGTCTCCAGTCGAACATGGGGAGGCGAATGTTTGGTTTTGAAAGATACGTGATCACATGGGTTTCGTGTGTTAGAAATCGGGGTTACAAGTAACCTGTTGTCATAGTTGCAAAACATGTTGATCAGATAAAATTTATATCGAAACTCCAAGGGAGTCCCAGGTCGAACACAGGGAGGTGACGTTTACTTTAATTGAAAATCGTGCTTCGTTTTGTTTGTTTTTGGTATTTTAGGGTTTTGTTATTTTTTTTATATTTTTGAAAAGAGGACAAGCAGTAAGAATCGCAAGAGATATGGAACAAATCTGATATATATCACTTCCAATGTCAACTACAATAAACTATGAAAGCATAAAAAGAGAGAGGGGTGAGAGGAAATCCCTGAGTCGGCTGTTCAGCGAGATGACAGTGCCTGGCAGAAGCTCGGATGAAGGAGGTGAGGACTAGGACAACGGATGTGAGATGCAGCAGGACGTCGGGTAGAGGAAAGCTTCGGCATGGCTGCGCAATGGAGGTGAGAAGGCAGAGATGATCTGCTACTGGAATGGAGGTAGGAGGATGGCTCCAAGGTGACCTATGAATGGGGATGGGAAGTTGAAGGAGTATTTGGTGGGGTAGAGGTTCGCTAGACTAATAGACACCATGGGAGCTTGAAAGCAAGCTCTAATAGAGAGTTGGTAGGCTTGGTAGAGCTTGGGAGTAGGTAGGAGTAGAGTAGGTAGAGATGGCTTGGAAGGGAGGGGTGTAGGCCCTTTTATAGTGGAGGAGAAGAGGCAAAAATCGGCATGGGACCTTCAATGACCTCCAGACCATTGCTAGAAGCGTCGCTGTGGACAGCTCACATCTGCTCACGCCCTTAGCTGGTTTGCTGGCTTGCAATGAAGTAGCGACGACTGTAAGCGTCGCTATAGGTCATCTTAGCTATCACTGAAAGCTGACTCCAACGGCGCACGCACCCATACTGCCCTGTCGGCCATCACACGCGCTGGTCACGCGGCATCCTACTAATGTGTGTACTGGCACGCGTGCACGCATGCTGCGCTACCGCTCTGCTTGTGTGCGGTGCTACCATGCTGATTTGATAATTGGGGGGCTGCGGGGATTCGATCCCGCGCCCCTCCCTGGAGAACCGCCACTCCCACCATTGCACTAAGTCTGCCAATGCATCGTGAAGAAGAGTCACAGCTACGTGGTGAGGGCGAGATCTCAGCCATTGGATTCTCATCCAACGGTTGAGATCACTTGATGATCGGCCTTTGGAGAAGTGGCGAGTGGCGTTGGGTGCTCCAAATGGTGCCACGTGGCACCATCTGGACTTACACACTTCATTTCTTCCAGAGGATGCCACGGTGCCCGAATCGAGGTGATTTCTGTGTTGTCGAACTGTGATAAACGGTCCGGATCCATCCGTATGGTTGTATTTTCCATCTGAAACCCGTATGGATGTCGCATTGCCTCCTGGTCATATAAAATGAAGGAATTAATATACAAAGCATACGACTATCCTAAATGCCATGCAATAGATGTTATGTAATATTTATAACATGCTATGCATTGCTAAGCCTAGGAACTATCATAAATAAGCAATTTATCATGAATTCATATGTGTTCATCATACCTCCATGCTTACTTTTTGCTAGTCCCTAGTAAAATTAACCTAAATGCTATGTATAAAAGTAGAATCAGGGTTTAAGTATTTAGGTAAAATTCATTGATTGCTTTAGAAAATCTCAACCCCAAGACCTAATTACAAAACCTCAACATTGCCCAGGTGCCTACCAGAATGCAGATCATCCAAGCCCTCGCCTTATTTGAAAAGGGATGATACATTTTCTTTTATTTTTCTTCTTTTCTAATTTTTTTGTACTTTTGGAGTTTTAGAGTTCTGGGATAACTTTTTACGGCTACCCGACTCGCTCAAGACTCGAAAAGGACTCTAAGTGCTAAGCATCTTGTAAAAATAGTGAAAGACTCACTAGACGGCTGTTAAAATGGACTTCGGGTTTCTAAGACCTTAGGTGATTTTTCCTAGAGGTTTATCTTTCCGATCGATAGATTTCCCCTACTTCTTTTACTTATGGGGTCAACAAAAGGGCGAACCCAGTGTATATCTCCCCGGTTTATTCTACTTTTTTGCTTCTTCCCTAAGTGTTTTAGGAATTATTATGCATTTTTTTGTGAGCTAGGTTCTGGACAACTGGCCGATAAGCTGTTACCACCGACAACTTGCCAGCCATACTAGTGTGTTGAAGTGTGGTTTTATTTATTTTTTTATTTTCTCTTTTTTCTATTTTTTTCTATATTTTCTATTCCTTCTTTTTTTTTTAAGTAGGTAGCTTTCTTGGTCCAAGATTTACCTAAAGGCAGTACAATGAAAATGGTCTTTTTACTGGGCTCTGGATAGCCGGCCAATGAGCTGCTACATTGATAACTTGCCAGCCATATCACCCTAGATAGTTCATTAGCTACTCAATTTCCAAAGAAACTACCAAAAAGTCAGTCAGTGAAAGAAAATGTGTGTAGATGCTTAGGCTTAAAGTGCCCCAAATCAGAGGATGGGTTGCTAAGTCGCATACTTATCAACCCAAATTATTTACCAAATTAAAATGAATTTTAATTGGCAAGGACTTGAGACTAAGTCCACATTCGAGGGACACTCAGGCTAATTAAGCTCGAAGACTTGAAGAGTCTAAGTATTCAGGTCTCAAAGTATCAATTTCTAAAGTTTTCAACTCTTAATGCCTAAGTTCTCGTCTCCTAATTCTATTTCTTTTTTGTCTTTTTGAATTTTCAATTTTTCTCCTTTTTTAAAAAAAAAATCAAATAATAGGAAATTACTGTTACAGCCAACAAAAAGGTTATAAAATATGTCCACCCTAATGCTTTGCTATTGCAATGCCCTCATTGTGAAAACTGAAAGCATGCAAGAGAGTAGAAGTGGAAGAATAGCACTTGGTTTCCGTGAGACTCCTGGTCAGCTTGGAATAGTATTTACATGTGCTGAGTTTAGTGCCTTCAGCTGGGCGATGATCGGCCCACGGTGGTCAAGACAGGGTAATAACAACCTTATCTAAGATGGGTTCAGGGAGCACAAGGTCAACAAAGGGTTTGAGACGCTGTCCATTGATGTTGAAAATATTACCCATCTTCAGGTTGGAGATTTCAGTGGCCTCATTAGGGAAAATTCGCTCAATAACGAACGGGTCATCCCACTTAGATCGGAGATTTTCGGGAAAAGCTTCAATCGAGAATCGAAAAGTCAGACCTTCTGGTTCGACTCAAAGCTCTTACATGAAATCTTCTGGTCATGGAGAGCTTTGGTCCTTGCCTTATAAATCCTGGCATTTTCATAGGCATCATTTTGAAGCTCCTCCAACTCAGATAGTTGGAGTTTCCTACCTTTCTCGACCAACTCAAGGTCCACATTACATTTCCTGATGGCTCCAAATGGCCAGTGTTCAAGTTCTACGGGTAAGTGACATGCCTTACCAAACACCAGATGGAACGGAGACATATCGATAGCCGTTTTGTGCTCTGTACGGTTGGCCTAAAGAGCATCGTCTAGCTTTTGGGTCCAGTCCTTCCCATCAAGCCTAACGATTTTCTGCAAAATGTTCTTGATCTCCTGATTGAAGACCTCGACCTATCCGTTCATCTGAGGGTGGTAAGGTGTGGAAATCTGATGGCTCACCCCATATTTCCCCAGTAAATTTCAAAACTGGCCATGAGTGAAATGTGTGCCACCATCACTGATAATTGCCCTAGGAACCTCGAACCGACTAAAGATATTTTTCTTCACAAAATCGATGACCACCTTGTGGTCATTGGTTCGGGTGGGAATTGCCTTATCCACTTGGACACGTAATCAACAACGACCAGAATATACTGGTGTCCAAATGAAGGAGGGATGGGCCCATAAAGTCGATACCCCAAATGTCAAAAATTTCGACGGAAAGAATTGGGTTCACGAGCTTCATATCTCTCTTAGCCATGTTCCCGAGTGTTTGGCATCGAGTGCATGACTTTGAGAATTTCTGAACATCCTTAAATAATGACAACCAATAGAATCCAGAGTGCTAGATTTTTGCGGCTGACTTTTTCCTGGAAAAGTGTCCACCACACGCGGATGTGTGATAGAACTCAAGTATGCTATGGAACTCAATTTCCAGGATGCATCGATGAATAATCTGGTCTGCGCCGATGCAATACAGCTCGGGATCATCCCAAAAATAATATGTGGCCTCAGACACAAGTCTATCCTATTGTTGTTTGGTCCAATCTTGGGGGATTTGACCAACGGCCAAATAATTGACAATATCCGTAAACCAAGGGTTCGGATACTCGAGACTGTGAGGATAGTCTCATATGGAAAAGTATTAGAGATCAAGACATCCAAATGAGGAGAATAAATTAGGATTCTCAAGAGGTGATCCACCACTACATTTTGTGCCCCAGCTTTATCCTTGATTTCAAAATCGAACTCTTGAAGTAGCAGAATCTAGTGAATAAGTTGGGGTTTGGCATCCTTTTTGGCTAAGAGATGTTTCAAGGCCGAGTGGTCAGTATAGATGATGACACGAGAACCTAACAGATTGGCCCTGAATTTTTCTAAAGCGAAAACTACAGCTAGCAACTCTTTGTCAGTAACGGTGTAGTTCCTTCAGGCCTCGTCCAGAGTCTTTCTAGCGTAGTAAATCACAGAGGGCTTTTTCTCAATCTTTTGACCCAATACTGCCTCGACGGCATAATCAGATGCGTCAGCCATAATCTCAAATGGGGCTGTCCAGACGGGTGGTTGAAATACCAGGGCACAGGTGACTACCATTTTCAATAAATCAAATGCCTTACGGCACGATTCATTAAACTCTAACGGCATGTCTTTGGCCAGAAGGATACTCAAGGGTTGAGCAACCTTTGAGAAATCCTTAATGAATCTTCTGTAAAAACCCACATGCCCAAGGAAAGAGCGGATCTGTTTTACGGATGTGGGTGGAGGAAGTTTAGAGATAGCATCCACCTTAGCTCTATCGACTTCAATACCCTGACTAGAGACCACATGACCCAGGCAATGCCTTCCTGAGTCATAAAGTGGCTCTTTTCCCAGCTAAGGACCAATTGTGTTTTGATGCATATTTGGAGGATCAATTCCAGGTTAGCTAGGAAAGACTCAAAATAATCTCCAAAAATGGAGAAATCATCCATGAACACCTCAAGACAATATCCCACCATGTCAGAAAAGATGGCCAGCATGTACCTTTGGAAAGTTGTAGGCACATTGCATAACCCGAACGACATTCTACGGAAAGCAAAGGTGCGGTAGGGACATGTGAAAGTTGTCTTTTCCTGGTCTTCGTGATGGATAGGGACTTCGTAATGTCTTGAATAACCGTCCAGGAAGTAAAAATATTTTTGCCCAGCTAACCTTTCATGGATTTGATTGATGAATGGCAAGGGAAAGTGATCCTTTTTAGTGGTTGTGTTTAGCTTCCTATAGTCAATACAGACTCTCCAAGCATAAGCTGAAAAAGTGGTGAAGGTTTCCCCTTTCTCATTAGTCGTAACGGTTATTCCCACCTTCTTGGGTACGATCTGAACGGGGCTAACCCACGGACTATCTGAGATTGGGTAAATAATCCTAGCATCGAGTCACTTGATTATCTCCTTCTTGACCACTTCTCGCATATTAGGGTTTAGTCTCCTTTGCATTTTGCAAGAAGGGCGAGATCCATCTTCCATTTAAATACGATGATTACAATAAGATGGCTCGATCCCCCTAAGGCTGTGGATGGTCCAACTAATTACCTCCTTGTTATTCTTGAGGACCTTAATTAACTTTCATTCTTGCTCCTTAGTCAAATCAGCACTAATAATCATAGGGAGCATGTTTTCAGGTCCTAATAACTCATATTTCAAATTTTTGGGCAATGGTTTTAATTCCAGCTGGGGTGGGTTTAGAATAAAAGGAAAGGAGGATGCTGACGAAGATTTGCAGGATGATCCAATGGAAGAGGCTGGGAATGAACAAAATCAACAGCCTCATTAGAATGTGGTAGGTCTACCATGGAGGGTTGTGGGCTGGGTTCGCTAAAGCTGGTGGAGTCCTTGAGTGCACTGATTGTCATACAAGTCTTAAGATCCTGATCCTCGAGCTCCTCAATGAATCCACAATCCTCAAATCCTCTTATCTCCTTAAAAATATCCAAAGTTAATTTCTTATCCCCAAAGGTGATCTCCATACTATCACTTTCACACTTTATGTTGGCCTTAGTGGTAGCTAGGAACAGATGGTCCAGAATGATGGGCATGTTCCTCAAATCATTAGCTACATCCATGTCAACGATGAGGAAATCTACAGGAAAATAGAAATCCTTGACCTTGACAATTACATCCTAAATAACGCTTCTCGATGTGGTGGCCGATCAGTCTACCAATTGTAACGTTACTGAGGTTGGCCTGAGTTCACCTAACCCAAACCTCTCATAAATAGAAGTTGGGATTAGACTGATGGATGCACCTAGGTTCAATAGTGCCCTATCAAAAGTGTATTCCCCAATAATGCATGATATCAAGGAAGCACCTAGATCTTTCTTCTTTTGAGCAAGGTGATGCAAGATAACAAAACTTGCCCACTCAGAGAGAATCACCTTCCTCAGAGTGGGTTCTCTCAGCTTATGCTTTTTGGTACACAATTCTTTCAAGAATTTAGCATAAGCCGGGATATGCTTAATAGCATCGAGGAGCGGAATATTTATCTCTACACTCTTGAATAAATTTAGGAGCTCCTCATTGCTGTCTATGGTTTTCTTCTTCCTAGTTTTCAATAGGGCCTTAGGGAACAGGATATGGGTGGAATTTTCAATTTTCGGTTCCTGGGCCTTATTGTCTTCTTCAACCTCCACCTTCACTTTCTCAAGCTCCCCAAGGTTTTGACTTCTAGAAGGTAATTCAAGGTTCTGGGTCTGCTTTCCACTTCTCAAGGTGACAGAGTTTGCAGAGTCATAGAGGTTTGGGTCTTAAGGTGGATTAGTGAAGATCGGAGGGCCTTGCTTGGTCATGTAACCAGAAGAAGAAGATGAAGGACCCTACTCAACCACATAAGCATGTGTGTGTGGGTCCCTTTTATTCCCGTACCTTTGGGCTCTATTGCCCTAATTTTGCGCATTACACGAGTTGGGTATGGGTTGAGATGGTAGCGATCCGAGTTGTCGGGTGTTAGCAATTAACTCGGATTGTAAGTTATCCAATGATGTCTTCATTTGCCGCATAAGTCGACGCATGGACCCATGCATTTCTACCATCTATCGATTTAACTCAGCTTGCCCCACGGATTGTTGGCCATTCCAAGATGGCTGAGTAAATGGTCTCAGGGGCAACTAGGTGTATACTTGACCCTGACCCATAGGATTTTGAGATGCATAGTTGTTGGGTCGAGTTTGGGTCTGTTGCCCCTGACTTTCTAGGAGAAGTTAGGGTGGTTCCTCCATCTCGAGTTATAAGTGTTGGAATACGGGTTGGATCGAACATTCTCCTGCATTGCATAAGAATCCTCATAAGGCGAGGATGGAGAGAAAGAAGGATCAGAAAAATTGGGATCAAAGGCCCCAGTTTGGAACCCATATGGTTCCAGGAAATCCTAGCTCACACGTTGAGCTGAATCGAGTTGGTTCACAAATTCCTACCCCATGGGAGCTCGTGAGGAATGGAATCGCAAATTCTGGGATTGAGTAGGTATAGAAGTGTCTCTTGAATTCCTAGGCATCCATTCTTCCATTCTCTTAGCAACCAAGTCCATTTTATCCAGTTTATTACAAATTAATTCCATGTCAAATGAATGAGAATTCTGGATCTCATTAGCACTTGACCTAGGTTGTTGGGACCAGTTGAATGCATCCATGGAGGCATGATTAATTGAGTTCTCTCTCATTTCCTCAAACAGGTCGTATGCGCTATCTGCACCCCTATTGAGGAAATTGCCTCCACAAGAAGCGTCCATGTGATTACGGAGTTGCTCAACCAACCTGTGATAGAAAATCTACACTAGTTGTCATTTCGGCACCTCATGGTGTGAATACTTCCTCAATAGTTCCTGGAATCGCTCCCAGGCACCATGAAATGGTTCCCCTAGCCATTGGGTGAAGTGGTAATCGCCCGTCGCAAGGCATTGGTCCTTCCGATAGGGAAGAATTTCTTCAAGAAAGCCAATTTAAGTGCATCCCAAGTTTCAATCAGCCTTCTTATAGTCTGGTACCAATGTGCGGCCTTATCTTTGAGAGAGTGGGGGAAAAGCCTCATGATCATTTGCTCTTCATTCACATTCCTTGCTCTAGTGGTCTGAACCAAAGTGGTTAGATCCTTCAGGTGCTGGAATGGGTCCTTCGAGCCAAGCCCATGAAAATGCTTAATCAAACTTAAGACTTGGGGCTTGATTTCTATGTCGCCGGTGGAAGTCATGATGCTGGGACGTTCCCCATAGTTTGAAGGATCATAGAAATCCTTCAAGGGCCGAGCACCCTAACCATGCATCCATTGGAACCATTGCTACATCTGCTGCAATTCTTTCAACTACCTCTGAATCAGCTCCTACTGGTTCGGAGGCGGGGGAGGTGGCTATTGATCATCCATGGGATCTGCTTGGCTATAGCTCAACCTCCGCCTCCTAGAATGGTCTAAAGGTCCTTCCAATCTAGGGTTCAATGACCTCTTCCCAACCATACACTGGAAGGAAGTTGGAAGGACGGGGAAAAGAGGGAACCCTACAGCATAAGAATACAAGCCTGTCCTTAGATGGGGTAGCCTAAGGTCTATTGACTCTCAGAATTCATCCTAAGATTATGGACAATTTACTCTACTTATGTGCAGGCAATCCAACTAGCTAGAAGGAGGGACTGGGGAGAAGGTTCTTCCTTTGGCTTGCTCCTCCAATTCCTAGTGTACCCCCCAGCCACAATTGTTTGATGCTACTCCCCTAGCTAGACATCAGATTAACTAGTATAAACAGGTTAATCGTGAATAATCCCAATCTGGATCCTGACGAGCGAATGAATCCTTAGGGCCAATGTGTAATTGATTTTAGTTAGGCTTGGGAAATTGGTTCTCTGGAATGTGATGGGCCTTAATGGGTTGTTCCCTTAATGATTTGTTTGAGAACGTGTGAATGTGCACAACCAAGAGGTTTTCAAGCTAGATTATTATTGATGAGGTGAGTTTTAGGGTTCAAATCTTGCTTAATAGCTTTTAGGATTCAAATATTAGGTGTTTTCAACCAAGTTTTGTGAGGCAAACCAAGTTTGTTTTTGAAAACACATGTTCAAGTATTTTACTTTAGAAATCAAGAAAAATATGGAGTGCCTGGCTTGACCTAGTTATTGAATCCTACGAGGCTGCTACAAAATGAACCTCTTTTAGATTAGGTGGTGCATCCCAAATAATTCAATCAATCGGCTCAAATGCACCACTGATTAAGGCACACAAAAAGGTGGTTAGCCTAATATGATTTCTACTCTTTTATGTGTTGAATTCGTGTACTGGGTCTACAAGACCGAAGCCCGATTGAGTAGATGAAAGTCAAGTCTGATTATGTGCCTCAAATGTGGGTGTATAGAGTGTATATTGATTCGTGCCACAGAAAGTATCTCTTCATTTTTTTTTCTTAAATGTGGGGGTGAGGTGGATGAAGGTGGCAAACAAGACAAACAATTCTATCATAGGGTTTATGCAAACACCTAAGTAGATTAGGTCTTGGTTATGAGTGTGGCAAAATGAACTAGTGGGGGGGGGAATGTAGGGGACACTTACAGAGTACTCTACCCACAATTTACTACAATCTACAGCACTTGGATCTCCATGCTAGGGTACCTGCAAGATAGTAGATCAAAGACAAGTAGTTTTAGTGCTATGTAAATGCAAAGAAACGCAATAAACAATAAAGTAAATTCCGTTGCTTCCTTGGCAACGATGCCAAAATGGACTCACGGGTTTTGTGTGTTAGAATCAGGGTTACAAGTAACCTATCGTCGTAGTTACAAAACACGTTGATCAGATAAAATTCATACCGAAACTCCAAGGGAGTCCCAAGTCGAACACAGGGAGGCGACATTTACTTTAATTGAAAACTACGCTTCGTTTTGTTTGTTTTCCGTATTTTCAGGTTTTCTTATTTTTTTTGTACTTTTGAAAAGAGGACAAGCAGTATGAATCACAAGTGATATGGAACAAATCTCACATATATCACTTCCAATGTCAATTACAATAAACTATGAAAGCATAAAAAGAGAGGGGGGTAAGAGGAAATCTCCCGAATTGGCTGTTCGGTGAGACGACGGCACCTGGTAGAAGCTCCGACGAAGGAGGTGAGGAGCGAGACGATGAAGGTGAGATGCAGGAGGACATTGGGTAGAGGAAAGCTTCAGCATGGCTACGGAATGGAGGTGAGAAGGCAGAGATGATTTGCTACCAGAATGGAGGTGGGAGGATGGCTCCAAGGTGACTTATGAAAGGGGATGGGAAGTTGGAGGAGTATTTGGTGGGGTAGAGGTTCGCTAGACTAATAGACACCTTGGGAGCTTGAGAGCAAGCTCTAACAAAGCATTGGTAGGCTTGCTAGAGCTTCGGAGTAGGTGGGAGTAGACTAGGTAGAGATGGCTTGGAAGGGAGGGGGTGTAGGTCCTTTTATAGTGGAGAAGAGGCAAAAATAGGCATGGGACCTTTAGTGACCTCCAGACCGTTGTTGGAAGCATCGCTTTAGACAGCTCACATCCACTCACACCCTTAGCTGGATTTGCTGGCTTGCAATGAAGTGGCAACAACTGTAAGAGTCGCTGTAGGTCAACCCAGGTGTCACTGAAAGTTGGCACAACCACGCACATGCCCGTGCTGTGCTGCCGCCCATCACGCACGCTGATCATGTCACGTCCTGCTGGTGCTGCTACTGCTTACGTGCTCTATTGCTCGGTTGATTTGAGAATTGGGGGGGCTGTGGGGATTCAAACTCGTGCCCCTCCCTCGAGAACCGCCGCTCCCACCATTGTGCTATGTCCACCAATGCATCGTGAGGAAGAGCTGTAGTTGTGCGGTGAGGGCAAGCTCTCAGCCATTGGATTCTCATCCAACGGCCAAGGTTACTTGATGATCAGCTTTTGAAGAAGTGGTGAGTGGCATTGGGTGCTCTAAATGGTGCCACGTGGCACCATCTGTACTGTCCACACTTCATTGCTTGTAGAGGATGCCACGGTGCTCGGATCGAGGTGATTTCTACGTTGTTGGACTGCGATCGATGCTTTGGATCCATCTGTACGATTGGATTTTCCATCCAAAACCCGTATGGATGTCACATTGCCACCTAGTCATATAAAATGAAGGAATTAATATACAAAACATACGACTATCCTAAATGCCATGCAATTGATGTTATGCAATATTTATAACATGATATGCAATGCTAAGCCTAGGAACTATCATAAATAAGAAATTTATCATGAATTCATATGTGTTCATCAATATGTGTTTCGCTTTTATTTGTTTTGTCATTTTTGTCTTTTTTAATTTTTTTGGTATTTTTATTAAGCAAGAGATTAGGCTGATGAATTCTTATCTAACTAATCTACTTGAAAATATAAGAGAGAGAGAGAGACACAATCACATATATCTCAACAAGGTTTTCTACAACTATGAAAGCAGGAAAAACTACACTAGAAAGCAGTAAAGATAGATGAAGATGAGAAGAATTCCCCCCGACGGTCGCTTAGACGACGACTCGCTCTAATGGCGCCCGGATGAAGGTGGTGAGGAATGGGATGAAGGAGAACAACGGTGGAGAGGATGGGATGGGACATCGTCGCAGTAAGGATCTACTTACCGAACTAGGTGTGAAGACAGCCACGAGATGCTCCACGAATGGGGATGAGGGGAGGGAAAAATATGTAGTTTTCTACTCTAGAGGAGCATATCGGGCTTGGGACAAGCTGTCTCTAAAGCCTTGGAGGTGGTGAGAGGAAGCAAGGAAGAGATGAAGAAGAATGGGGGGCATAGGGGTCCTTTTATAGTGGAGGAAAGGATCAATTTCGTATACAGGCATTTAGTAATGGTGGCAAACATTGCTGAAGATCTGTCACAAATGTCGCTGAAGAAAGCCTTGCACTCACGCTGCCGCTGCGTTGGCGCACGCCCATGTTGCGCGCCTCCACACGCTATGCGCCCACGTGCGCAGCCACTGCCTCCACATGCACCCATGCGTGCCCACTACACTGCTACCCATGCTATGCGCCCACGTGCACAATCACTACCTTTGAGTGCACGTGCACGCCCACACTACTGTGCATGTGCGATGGCATGTGCGTGTGCATGGGTGGCGAGGGTTGTGCCATGTGGCACGATCTAGGATGTCCATCATCTTTCCATTATAGGGCAACTACAGAGGTCGGATTGAGTCTATTTTCGCACTGTTGGGCTACAACCGTCAACCCGAATCCATCTGCTCGGTCGGATTTGTCGTTTGAAGCTGCGAATTATGTCACCTAGTTCCTTGGCCATTGATCTTCCATTGATTGCATATGGTGCTATGGGACTCCGATCAAGGCGATTTTGGAGGCATTGGACTCCAATCATCGTCCTGATCAAATCCGTACGGTCAGATCATCAACCCGAGGCTCGAAAATAAATCTCCTTCTCTCCTCACCACAAAAAGGATGTAATTAACCTATACTTAAATACAGAATGATGTATGCTATGCATTGTTTATAATATGGAATGCAAATCTAAGCCTGGGAACATGCATAAATAAGAATTTTAACCTAAATGGATATGTCTACATCATACCCCCATACTTATCTTTTGCTAGTCCCTAGCAAAATTAAACTACATGCTACGTTTGAAAATAGAATTAGGACTCGATCGCTTAGGCCTAGGTCATTTATTAACAATAGAAAATTTCAACTAAGGTCCTAAACTACGAAAAGTCAATAGTACTTGGGTGTCTGCTAGAATAAAGATCGCCCAAGTCCTCGCCTTATTTGAAAAGGAAGATACATTTTTTTATTTTTCTTCTTTTCTTATATTTTTGGACTTTTGGAGTTTAAGAGTTTAGGGATAACTTTTTTCGACTACGTAACCCGCCCAAGACTTGAAAAGGAATCTAAGTGCTAAGCATCATGTGAAAGGGTGACAGACTCACTAAGCAGCTATTGGAACGGACTTCAGCTTTCTACGACCCTAGGTGACCTTAAGAGTTTCTGCTTAAAGGTTTATCTTTCCGATCAGTAGCTTTCTCCCTACTTTTTTTTTTAAATTTTTTTATGGGGTCAACACAAAGGCAAACCCAATGTATATTTCCCCAGTTTATTCTACTTCCCCACTTCTTCCTTAAGTGTTTTGCGAATTATTTGTGCATTTTTATGAGCTGGGCTCTGGACAAACGGCAAATGGGCTATTACCAACGGTAACTTGTCAGCCATACTGATAAACACACATGAATTCATGATAAAATGCTTATTTGTGATAGTTCCTAGGCTTAGCATTGCATATCATATTATAAATACCACATAACATCCATTGCATGGCATAAAGGATAGTTGTATATTATGTACATTAATTGTTCCATTTTATATGGCCAGGAGGTAGTGCGACATCTTTACGGGCTTCGGATGAAGAATCCAACCGTACAGATGAATCTGGAGCAACAATCGTAGTTCGTCAACGTGAAAATCACCCCGATCAGAGCTTTGTAGCACCCTCTATAAGAAGAAGAAGATTGACGGTCCAGATGGTGCCACGTGGCACCATCCAGATAGCTCGACATGAGCCAGGCTACCCCAGCCTCACGCATGGAGAGATCTTAGCTGTTGGATCTCAATCCAATGGCTAAGGGGCAATCTACACTGCGCGACCACATCACCCTCCACACGATAATCCACTGTCTTGGTGCAACGGTGAAGCACCCGCTCCTCAAACGAGAGGTGCAGGTTCAATCCTCGCAACCTCCCCAAATCTCCAATTGATGCACGGCCGTACGCTCACATAAGAGCGCAGCGCACAGTCACGTGCGTGCACAAGGGTGCAGTGCACAACTGCAGTGCAACGCTAGCGTGCGAGCGCACATATGACAAGAGACGCGTGATGCACGAGTCAGCTGTGGGTGTGTGCTTGGTTGGCGTGACCTTCAGCAACAGCCTGGCTAGCCTTTAATGATGCTTACAGCCATCACTAATTGCCTATAGGTGCGAGGACAGCTGTAGGGATGAGCGGTGGGGGCGCGATCTTCAGCGACAGCTGCAAGGGGCTTTAGTGATGCTTGCATTTGTCACTACATCCCTCCATGAATTTCCTCTTCTTCCCTCCACTATATAAACACCCCCTATTCCTCTTCATTTCTACCTACTCTACTCCCACCTACTCCTAAGCTCTAGTAGCCTACCAAAGCTCCATTAGTGCTTACTCTCAAGCTCTAAAGGCCTGCTATTAGTGTAGCACTCCTTTATCCCACCAAATATTCATCCCTCATCCCATCACCTTCATAGGTTGCCTTGGAGCAGCCCTCCAACCTCCATTCCGGTAGCAGACCACCTCCTCCTCCTCACCTCCATTCCAGAGCCTCAGTGAAGCATTCCTCTACCTGATGTCCTCCTACATCTCACCCCTGCCGTCCTACTCGTCAACTCCTTCATCCAAGCATCCACCAGGTGCCGTTGTCTCACCGAACAGCCGATTCGAAGATTCCTTCTCACCTCTCCCTCTTTTATGCCTTCGTAGATTATTTTAATAGACATTTGTGCAATATATCATATTTGATTCCATCTATATTGTGATCCATCTTGTTTGTGCCCTTTATAAAAATGAAAAAAAATAAATATAACAAAACACCAAAAAGAAACAAAATGAAGCGTGATTTTCAAATAAAGTAAACGTTGCCTCCCTGTGTTTGACCTGGGACTCCCTTAGAGTTTCAGTAAAATTGTATTTGATAGAGAGTTTTGCGACTACGACAACGGGTTCCTCCAAACCCCAATTTCTACCATGTGAAACACGTGCATCATTTTGGCACCATTGTCGGGGAGGCAACGGAATTTACTTTCTTATTTTCTGCACTTCATTGCATTTACATATTACTAACACACTTATCTCTAATCTATTGCCTTGTAGGTACCCTAGCATGGAGATCCAAGTGTGGTAGACCGAAGTAAAATGCAGGTAGAGTACTTTGTAAATGTCCCCCACATTCCCCCCCACTAGTTTCATTTCGCCACACTCATAACCAAGACCAAATCTACTTAGGTGCTTGCATAAACCCTAGGATAGACTTTGGTTGACTTGTTTGCCACCATCACTCATCTTACTCACACACATTGTAAAAAAAAACAAAAGGATATTTTCTGTGGGATGAATCAATATACACACTTTATACGCCCATATTTGAGGCACATAACCTGACTTGATTTTCATCTACTCAACCAGGATTCTGACCTGTGGAACCAGTACACCAATTCAACACATAAAGGAGTAGAAATCATATTAGGTTAATCACCTTTCTATGTGCCTTAATCGGTGGTGCATTTCGACCGATTGATTGAATTGTTTGGGCCGCACCACCTAATTTAAAAGGGATTCATTTTGTAGCTGCCCCATAGGATTCAATACTTAGGTCAAGCCAGGCACTCCATATTTTCTTGATTTATAAAGGAAAAACACTTAAACTCATGCTTTCAAAACTTGGTTTTCCTCACAAAACTTTGTTGAATATACCTAATATTTGAATCCTAAAAGCTACTTAGAAAGATTCGAATTTTAAACTCACTTCATTCTTAATAATCTTGCTTGTAAACTTCTTGGTTGTGCACATACACACATTTTCAAACAAATCATTAAGGGCACAACCCATTAAGGGCCCATCACATTCCAGAAGCACCAATATCCCAAACCTAACTAAAATTGATTAGACGTTGGCCCTAAGGACTGGTCCACTTGTCGGGATCCAGATTGAGATTGTTCATAATTAACCTGCTTATACTAGTCAATTGGATGTCTAGTTAGGGGAGTAGCGTCAATCGACCATGGCTAAGGGGTACACTAGGAACTGGTAGTGCAAGCCAAAGGAATAACCTTCTCCCCAAGCCCTCCTTCTAACTGGTTGGATTGCCTGGATATAAGTAGAGTAAATCATCAATAATCGTATGATGGATTCTAAGAGTCTGTAGACCTTTAGGCTATCTAACCTAAGGATGGGCTTGTATTTTTGTGCTATAGAGCTCCTTATCTTCCTCATCCTTCCAACTTCCTTCCAATGTATGCTTGGAAGGAGGTCATCGAACCCTAGATTGGAAGGATCTTTAGACCATTCCTAGAGGCAGAGGTTGAGCTATAGCCAAATAGATCCCATGGCTGATCAACAACCACCTCCCTCGCCCCCAAACCAGCAAGAGCTGATTCAGAGGCAGTTGGAAGAATTGCAGCAGATGCAGCAATGGTTCTAACGAATGAATGGTCAGGGTGCTCAGCCCTTGAAAGATTTTTATGATCTTTCAAATTATGAGGATCGTCCCAGGTTTGTGATCCTCACCGGTGATGTTGAGATCAAGCCCCAGGTTTTGAGCCTAATTAAACACTTTCACGAGCTTGGCTGAGAGGACCCATTCCAACATTTGGAGGACCTGATCACTCTGGTTCAGACCACCAAATCACGGAATGTGGATGAAGAACAGAGGCTTATGAGGCTTTTCCCCCATTAACTCAGGAATAAGGCCACACATTGGTATCATACCATTGGAAGACCGATTGCTACCTGGACAGCTTTGAAATCGGCCTTCCTAAAGAAATTCTTCCCAATTAGGCAAACGAATGCATTGCGATGGGCAATTACCACTTTTGCTAGGCGGCAAGGGGAACGTTTCATGGGGCTTGGGAGAGATTCTAGGATCTGTTGCAGAAGTGTCCACACCACGAGATGACTAAATGGCAACTTGTGTAGATTTTTTATCACGGGTTGAATGATCAACACCGTAATCATGTGGATGCTTCTTGCGGAAGCAATTTCCTCAACAAAGACACAGATAGGATGTATGATTTGCTTGAGGAAATGAGTGAAAACTCTTTAAACCACTCCTCCATGGAAACCTTCAATTGATCCCAACAAACTAGATCAAATGCCAATGAAGTCCAAGATTCTCATACATTTGACATGGATCTGATAAGCAATAAATTAGATAAAATGGATGTGGTTGCTAAACGAATGGAAGAGTGGATGTCTAGAAACTCTAATTTTTGCAGATCCACTCAATCCCAGGGATCGGAATTCCATTCTTCACAAGCTCCTTTGGGACGGGAGTTTGTGAACCACCTGGAGTCGGCCTGACCTTCGGGATAGCTCTTCTCGAAACCTTATGGGTTCCAAACTGGGGCCTTTGATCCTAGTTTTTTTTATCCTTCTTCATCCTCATCTTATGAGAATATTCGTGCTATGCAAGAGAATGTTAGGATCAACCCTTACTCGAATTCCTACAATTCTGGTTTGAAAAATCACCCTAACTTCTCTTGGAAAGATCAAGGGCAGCAGACCCAATATCAACCCAACAACTATGTATCGCAAAAACCAATGGGTCAGGGTCATGTATATACTCAGTTGCCCTGTATCAGTTAATTAGTCCATGTGGAATGCTCAACAACCTACCGAGCAGGCTGATTTAAACCTGAAGATGGTAGAAATGCTAGGGTCAATGCTCCAGCTCATGCCACAAATGAAAACTTCATTGAACACCTTGCAATCCAAACTTGGTGCAAACAATTGATAACCCTGATCTCTACCATCACAACCTGTACCAAACCCAAGGAATGTACAGAACCGAGGCACTGGACCTCAAGGGTTCGGCAATAATGGGGAGTTGTATGCTCAAGCTCATATTATCTATTAGGCTACCTCAGCCCCTCCCGGAGCGAACCAAGTTCCTACCATAATCAACCAGGAGCCTCCTGTTTTGCACAACTCTCCCCAAGGCACTAACCAACAGCATTTTGCCATGGTAAACACCATCACCTTAAGGAGTGGTAGTAGACACAAAGGATCTACCCAACCCCATGTCAACACCATTAGGCCCCGTAGTAAGAATTCCAGACTCCCAACTAAGAATGTGATCAAAAAAACATCAGAGTCTGATTTGGGAGTATGTTGTTGTATGGGCAAATAGAAAAAGTTGGAGGAGAAATTGGAGGAAAGGATGTCCTTACTTCAACCTTTCAAATTGACAATCATTTTACTCCTTGCAGCTATTGGATAAATCCCCACCCACGCCAAAGGTTTGCTGAATTCATATAAAGCAAAGCGTAGAGTGGAATCTAAAAACATTAGGAGAGTAGTCTTGTCTGATAACACAAGCACACTGATCTTAAACAAGGTACCTCCTAAGAAGCAGGACCCGAGAGTCCTGCTGATTTCCTACACAATAGGAAACATCACTTCTGACTGGGCCCTTCTCGACTTGGGTGCTTCCATTAATGTGATCCCCACCTCACTGCACATGGAATTGGGTCTAGTCTACGTGAAACACACTAACATAACCTTGCAGTTAGCCGATAGATCCATTACAAAACCAAGGGGTATTTTGGAGGATGTTTTAGTCATGGTTAATGATTTGCATTACCTTGTTGATTACATAGTCCTAGACATGGAAGCACCTAAATAGCTCAACCACACCCCGATTATTTTGGGAAGACCTTTCTTGGCTATCGCCAAGGCAAGGATTGATTGTGAATCAAAAAATATAGAAATGGATCTAGGAATAAAACAAATCGATTTAATATTTTTGAGGTCTCAAAGAAGGATAAAATTAAGTGTGGTTTGATGGAGGAGCTTGGTAGAATAGAGGAGGTAATGGCCATACATACCTTAGACAACCTTTTAAGGGCCAACTCAACCCAAACTTATGAAGAAATCACATGGTTGCCGATACAAATGAGGACAACAAAAACATGCCACCAACTATAGCAACACGGGATGAAGAAGATATCATGAAATCCAAAATCTATTGGATGATTCACACGATTAAGTTATAACCCAACAATGTCCTCATCCTGAACTTTTGGAGTTTGAGGTTCAACTTTTCGGTGGGAATCATGAGGATCAGAATGGTTAGATTAAGGACCTTGATTGTAAGGAGGAAATTGATCTTTGGCGAGAAACTCCTGAAACATTAGAGTACCCACAAACCCCCGACACATCACAAAACCCTCATCATCCTTGTTCTCCCAACCATTGCACAATTTCTATATTCACCCACACCTCCTCAATAATGAATCAGCAAAACTCCTATTGGAGATCATTCGGGCTCTCCCTGCACCACCAGCTTGCCACATTCATTGATCACCACCCCCGACACAACTTCTATATTCATTGTTGCTCTCTGGGACCCATATCTAGGGGCCCGAAAACTATGCTATTGCAACCTCAATGTTAGTTAATTTTTGATTGAGGACCTCACCTAGCTGAAGGCACTAAACTCAGCACATGCAAAGACTATTCCGAGCTGACCAGAATCTCACGAAAACTAGTTGTTATTCTTCCACTTCTACTCTCCTGCATGCTTTCATTTTTAACAATGAGGACATTGCATTAGCTAAGCATGGGGGTGTGGATATTTCTTATGAATCATTTTGTCAGCAGTAATAGTAATTTCCTATTTTTCATCTTAAAAGAAAAATACAGAGAGAATTAGGAGATGAGAACTTAGGCATTAGGAGTTGCAAACTTTAGGAATTGATACTTTGGGACCTAAATACTTATACTCTTCAGGTCTTCGGGCTTAATTAGCCTAGGTGTCCACTCAAATGTGGACATAGTCTCGAGTCCTCACCAAGTTATTCTATTTTAATTTGGTCAATAAATTGGGGTGATAAATATACAACTTATCAACCTACCCTCTAATTTGAGGGGACTTTAAACCTAAGCATCTACACACTATTCGCACTGACTCACTTTCTGATGATTTTTACGGAAATTGGATAGCTAATGAACTATCTAGGGTTGTATGGCTAGTAAGTTGTCGTGGGTAACAGCTCATGGGCAGGTTGTCCAGAGCCCAGCCACAAGACCATTTTCTTCATACTATCTAGATTAGGAAAGCCACCTACTTTAAAAAAAAATTAGAAAAAGAAGAAAATAAAAAAATAAACAAAACCACACTTCACCTCACGAGTTTGGCTGGCAAGTTACCGTGGGTAACAACCCATTAGCCGATTGTCCAGAGCCAGCTCACAAAAATGCACAATAATTCCCAAAATTCTTAGGGAAGAAGCAGGGAAGTAGAATAAATTGGGGAGATATACAATGCGTTTGCTCTTGTGTTGACCCCATAAATAAAAGAAGTAGGGAGAAAGCTACCTTTCAAAAAGATAAACCTCTAGGCAAGGTCACCTAGACTCGTAGAAACTCGAAGTCCATTTTAGAGGCCGCCTAATGAGTCTTTCACTCTTTTCACTAGATGCTTAGCACTTAGAATCCTTTTTGAGTCTTGGGCAGGTCGGGTAGCCCTAAAAAGTTATCTTGAAACTCTCAAACTCCAAAAGTACAAAAAAAAAAATAGAAAACAAGAAAAACAAAAAAATTATGTATCTTCTCTTTTCAAATAGGGGGAGGGTGACGAGTCGATTCTTCACTTTTAAAGTAGTTTGTCACATAAAATGACGCGTCATTTGCATTTCCATGTGGTGGAAAAATCGACTAATCAACAATTAATATAACCACTCAATTAGGAGCGGGTCGTGTCCACAGGGTGGCAATGGCCTATTTAAACTCGCAAGGGTCAAAAATCGATGTTCACTATTAATTTAGTCAATAAACCGAATCAAAATCCCTTTCAGATTAGGTAAACAATAAGTGCCAATGCTGAAATAGAAATTTTGCACAACTAAACGATATATTTTGCAATGCAGCTTAATAAAATAATAATAAAAGATCACAAAGGCACTAAATGTAAATATTAATAAGGGCTTTACTGTAGCAAAACAGGGGAAATTCTTTCCCTTGTCCACGCGCAAGGAGGAGGCCATGATTGAAGGCGAGAAGCTCACCAGAGGTTGAGTGAGCTGAGGGCTATTCGATGGTGGTGGTCTCGTGGCCAACGGTGGTTGGAGGCGGTAGTGGCGAGGAGAGGAGCGGCGGTGATCGGTGGTGGTTGCAGCTTTCTACTACTGCTGGAGATGGAGAGGAGGCATGTGCGTTGAAGGGCTTCCTACGGATGGAGGCGGTGGATGCACAGGTCATGCGAGCGCGCGTGGGCACTGATGAGCCCGACCGCTGCTGCTGCTGCTACACGCTGCAGGTGTCGACGGTGTGCTATAGGGAGTGTGGGAGGAGGTGCAGTGTGCTCTGCATGCATGGCTGGAGGGCGTACAAGCACGTGTAGCTGGAGGGCACGCGGGCGGAGGCGCGAGCACGTGTAGCTAGAGTAGCCCGCGCTCTACGTGCGTGGTTGGAGGCGATGGCCGCTAGCTGGTGGACACGTGGTTGCTGGGAGGAGGACGTGGAGGCCACTACTGCATGTGGGGATGTGGCGCAGTCTAGAGGAGAGGCCGACTGCTGCTACATGTGGGGATAGAGGATGGGGGAAGAAGATGAAGGTGTTGCTGTAGGAGTTTCAGATGTCTGGGAACATTCCCAGACATCTTAACGGACGGGGCGTGAAGTTGTGGAGACTGCGGTGGTGGATGCTGGTGATGGCGGTTAGGGTGGTGCACGATGAGGTGCTCACAATAATGCAAACGAGCTCCAGATGGCGGTGTGGCCTGTCACGCCACACGCCCACGGTGGTGGAGGCTCGTCATCACGGTTGAGGCCGGTGGTGGTGGAGCGGACGAGAGGGCAACTCTCTGCACAGTGATGAATCAGGGTGGAGGTCTCCGATGCATGGCAGCCTCCTTCTCTTCCTTATCCCCATCAAGGAGACCAGATCAACTTTTGGCACTACTCCTTGATTGGGCTCTTCACTGCGGCAGCTGGAGGAAGAAATGCAGCCGTTGCTCATAGAAGAAGAATAAAATAATAATAAAATAATATGATTATTTATATACAAACCCTTAACTTTTATGTTAACTTAAAATAATGCATGCAATGCACCTAATTGGTTAACTAATTAAATGAATGCAATTCTAGGTTAATTTTAAATGCATTTAAATTTGAATGCTATGCATGAATTATGTAATTAAATCATAAATATGAATTAATCTATTTCCATCTTAATTTATGCTAAATAAATGCTAGAATTAACTTAATGTCTAGCCACTTAAATACTTAAATAGCCCACAAATATGGGCTAATCAAATACCCCCATGCCAAGTTTTTGCTAGTCCCTAGCAAAATCAAGCAAAACCTAGCACTCCAAGTAGACTAGCCAACCCAATCGGTCTTCCTTTAGAAACATATTAAGTTCAGACTTTAGACCTAAGGTTCCCAAGTTGTTGTTAAGTTACAGACTAGGTCGGCTAAAGAAGAGTGGCAGGCGCAAGTTTCTCTGATTTCTGACTCTACCCTAAGGTTTATTGATCCCTGAGATTAAAGCATCCGTGCATGTGCATTGGTCTGAGTTATTTGAGTTAAATGAAAAAGGATTTTTTTTATAATAATATATATATAAATTTTTTTGTTTGATTCCTCTAAGTCTAACCTCGGATCAGCTATCAACACGGTCCGTGTCAGATTCATTGTCCCCATCACCGTACTTCAAAGGGTACCTGGCTTTCGATGCTTCGAGATAGCACCGCCCATAGCGACCCCAAGAACTCCTGGCTATCGACACTTCGAGATAGTATTACCCATGGATTTCTAAAGCGAATTCAAGCCTGTGGCAATCGACACTTTGAGATAGGGCCTCCCATGGTACCTGAACCGCACAATGCGCTTACATGCCCCCAGTAGGATGGATATCCTATGAGACAAGTATCGAGGAGGTAATATATTATCATCACATCCTCAAGGTGAGTATATACTCCACCTCTCCTGTGGCGGGAACTCTTCTAATCAAATTGTGTTTTCAAGCCTCTCCTAAGTCAAAATTAAGAGAACCAAATCTCTTTTAAGAAAGGAATTAAGCTGATTAGTTACTTACACCAGACCAAGTGTGTGAAATTTGGATGTTTAGGTTACAAGGACCCGTAAACCAAAAGGTAGAACAAGACTTCAGGTACTACCCCACCTTTTAACTCAATCCCTAGCTTTCCTTCCTCAACCTCTTGAAGAATGGTCCGCAACTTAACTCCTATTGAAGCTTTTAAGTCCACAAAGGACCCTAAAGGTCTAAAGCTAGTAGCTCATTTAGGTTCTAAAGTTCGACCCTAGAACCAACTTAGTCTCACCTAGAGTTCTGATTTGCTTAAGAATGTAGGACCTAGCCAGTTAAGCTCAAAACTTTTTTTTAATTATTTTTTTATTTTTATTTATTTATATATATATTTTAATGCAAATGTATGCAATGCAGAATGCTTTAATTAAATGTATGAATGCACTATGCTATGTATATCCCCAAGTACACCCCCCAATGCCTAAAATCTGCAATGTCCTCATTGCATAGAAGGATATTACCTAGGTCAGAGATGAGCTGCTGTTCTTTTGTTAGCAGCCGAGTAGCCAAAGAACCTACAAATCAGGTTCAAGGATCACAGAAATAGGCCCTAAAAATGAGTAAATTAATGCCGGCCTAGAAAATAGGTAACCTAGGATATTGGCGAGCTGATGATGAAGCCCAATAGCAAGTGCTTGCCTAATTAAGATGGGAACGAAATCTTCCCAGGTCACCAGAGGAGGTTCTAAAGGATAAACTAGCATAACATCCTCCAAAGGGGTAGGGGGAGGATGAAAAGGATCCTCCAAAAGGAATGGGGAAGGAATGGTGTAGAGATAAAATCCCAGCGCAATGGACTGACTAAAGAAATCATCAATCCATACCTGATACTCCATTACTGGAAATATTGGGTTGTTAAGCACCCCGGTCAAAACAAAAGTAAGCAAATCTCTAAGGCAAGGATCATTTAGGGTGTCCAAGTTTGGAGGTTGTGGGATGGCCATAAGATCTAGGCTGTGTTTAATTAGCTCGGTGTCCATCCCTAGCACTCTTTCCAAATCCTCAATTGCATCCCTAGCATTCCTTGCACTATCACCAGTATCTTCCTACACTTCATCAGTAGTCAAAATTTTTCCTTCAGACATAAGTGAATAAGAGGGTGACTTCGAAACTAGATATTGGGATTATCCTAAATCTCATCCCTGGCTTCTTGTTCTTTACTCAAATCTTCCCCAGAGCCTATATGTGAATCCACATAAATCTTAGAAGTTGCTTCCAAATTTTCCATCATTTCATCATGAGGAGAAATATCATCGAGGGGTGTGCTAAGGAAACCTAATTTGGTAAAATTTGTGACATCCTCAGGGGTAACTCTTCAAATAAGACATAATCACCCTTAGTGTCACTCCAAATCTTGAATGTAGGTTCCTCATATAATTTGTCTTTCTCCTCATCATATGATTCATCATATACCTGAGGTCTAGAATCATTTAATATCTCAGCAGATCCCCTAGGGTATTCTATCTGAGGTAAATGGTTTACACTGGTAACATCGGACTCCTCAGATAGGTCAATTTCTTCAGGGTTAGGTTCCCTAAGGGTGGGCTTGAGCTCCATCTCATGATCAGAAGGGAGGGTAGGATTAACAACTTGACTTCGTCCCACTTCATCAAATGTCACGAAAGTACTATCATTTGGGTCGAGGTCATCCATTGGTACCATCATTCCCTTCTTTTGACTCCAATATAATTCAGGTTGATACTCAACCTTATCATCTTCTTCCTCAGGTTGCCACCTTTCTTCATCCAATGCATAGCTACTTTCATATGTATCTTCCTCCCACTTAACGCGTGGATCTCTCAAGGAAGTGTCATCTAATGGGGAGGTTTCAAAATTGAACCTTGAAAAGTAGCTATTCTCCCTTACATAACTCCCAAAATTTCTCTCCAACTTAAAGTGTGGCCCTCCCACAGGAGATGCATCAATTGTAGATGGGTGTATGTCATCCTCAATGGGGTAGATTGGGTGGATAATTTCATCTCTTTCTTGTTGGCCTACTCTCGAAGATTCTCCTAACAATTCAATCATTTCATCTTGCATTTTCTGTATTTCCATCTTCAAGGAGGAGAGGTCATTTCTATTATGAGAGAAGTCAGGCTCAGGCTTATAGTACCCAGGAGTGTCTGTCCAACCATTATAATTATTCAAGGAGGGTGGGTTGGGTATTTCTACGGTGTGTGGGATATTGGGCAAAGCCAATCCTGCTCCTAGGTTCTGCTCACTGATTTGGGGCTTAACCAGGCCAATACTCCTATAATAGGAGTAAAACGGATCCCAATGATTGTCATTATGTCCATCAAAGGATGGATCATCTCGATGTATGGGATCGAAGAGTGCAAAGTGGGGGTGAGGGTGTGGGCAAGATTTTAAAGGATGAAAATCCATGTGGTCCACACCTCAATCAGAATTCCCCAAGCAAAACACAATTCAACAAGGACTTTTTATGTCTTTCCCAATTTAGGCTTTTGATTTAAGTCAGATTGCAGGTGACAATACAATTTGTTCAATCAATTTACGTGCTTATTGTCAACCTATGGCTCACCTAAGAAGACCTAGTTGGAGCTTAGGTGTTCTTCCTTAAATCTCAAATGGTAAAGCAACTCCAAAGATGAAAGATCGAGGAATGCAAGTAGGCCTAAGCCTTCCTTTGATGTTGTGCTTTTGCGATGCTTCTCAACTACCCCCAAAAATCCGTGACAGGGTATCCCCCACTTTGGATTTACAGAACCTTTGATCTCAAGTTTCGAACACTTCAGAATCCAACGGTAGGAGGGCTCTTGTCCTAGTCGTTCCAAGACTTAGGAGTGTCTAAATGCGTGCTGTGGTGCAAAAGATTTAAGTGTGCATACATCGCAAAAAGATTTTGAATTTTGAATCGCACACCACGTTTGAAAATCAGGTCCTTGATTTTTAGATGTCCCTCCTTTAATTAGTCCTCTTTTAAGAATATATGTGACCACTTGTTAGATCACTTCAAGACAAATGATGTGGTCTTCGAATTAAGTCCAAATGCAATGGTGAACAGGTGTTGGCTGGTTCCTATTTCAAATTTAGAAAGTCATGGCTGAGGGAGCCAGGTTTCAGAGACATGTTTGCCAGCTGGTAGAGGACACAGCAGGGAGAAGGCACGGCTACCCTCAGATTGGCTTCCATGATTGTGGCTTTAAAAGGTATGCTGAAGGAATATGGGGATATTGTCTCTGTCCTCAGACATAAGAAGCGTCGAGAGGCCTTGCTGAAGATTCATGAACTGGATACCAAGGAAGCTGTGGCTCAGCTGTCTAAGTTGGACTTTGTAGATAGAAAGAGGTGGCAGGGGGTGGTGGTTGAAGAAGACCTGAAACTGGAGATGGATTGGAGAGAACGATCAATGCAACTATGGCTAAGTGAGGGGGATGCAAACACTAAATTCTTTCACTTGGCTGCCAGTTCTAGGAGAAGAACGAATCTGATCTCTTCAATTGTTAAAGAGGGATAGAGAATTACCTCCATCTCTGATACCAAAGCTGAGGCTATCTGGTATTTCAAGGAATCTTCAAGAGTTGCAAGTAGGGGCAGTTGGAGGATGGCAGCTTGTGATCTACCCAAAATTACTGAGACTCAGAGATCTAGCCTGATTAAACCCATGTCTGAAGCTAAAGTCTTGAAGGCCATTAAGGATCTCAATTGTGAAGGATCGCCTGGTCCTGATGGAATCCAAGTTTTCTTCTACAAAGAATTATGGGACATTGTGGGCACTGAGGTTATGGAAGTGATTAGAGAGTTTGAGAATGGCAATTTTGGCTTTGAAAGAATAAATAGATCCTATCTGTTTCTTTTGCCAAAGACCCCAGGTGCTGAATCTTTTCAGGAGTTTAGACCTATTGCCCTCTCTAACTCTTTGTACTTGGTGATTGGCAAGGTCCTGGCCAATAGATTGAGGCCTGTTTTGCAAGATTTGATCCATTCTGCTCAATTAGCCTTCCTCCCTGGTAGATCTCTACAAGAATCATTTATCATGGCCCAAGAGATGATTTATGGTTGGCATAAGAGAAAATGCAAGGCCTTCCTTTGGAAGGTTGACTTTCGTAAAGCTTATAACTCCATGAGCTGGCCTTATCTGTGGGATGTGCTCAAAAGAAGGGGCTTTCCTTCTACTTGGATCCGTTGGGTAAAAAGATGTATCACCACTGCCTCCTTTACCCCTCTGATAAATGGAAAGCCCTGTGGTTTGTGGATTCAACCCCAATGTGGTATCAGGCAAGTATGTCCCTTGGCTCCCCTGATTTTCAATTTGGCAGTTGACAGCTTGGCTTGGTATGCTTGTAAGCTTGCTAAAGCTGGTCTTATTAGAGGATATTTTTTATCATGCAGGAGTAATCTGGCTCATATTCTTCAGTATGCAGATGATACGATTTTTTTTGTTGAAGGGTCTATGGATGAAGCATTGGCTCTGCATCATATGATTAATATCTTTGGTGAGCTCTCTGGATTGAGGTTAAATAGAAAGAAGTCTAGTTTGGTCTGCTTTGGCTTACTTGAGGAGGAGCAAGGTGCTTTACCAGCTATTTTGATGACTCCCCACATCAGTCTTCCTATCAGATATCTAGGGCTGCCTTTGAGGTGTTCCAGGATGAAGAAGAGTGATTGGAGCTGCCTTTTTGATAAGATTTCAGTGAAATTAGATGGATGGCATAGCAGTTTCCTTTCCAAAGGTGGAAGACTTATCTTGCTCAACTTGGTGATCACCTCCATCCCTATTTTCTACTTTTCCATATTTAAAGCACCTAAATCCATTTGGAAATGGTTGGATGTGATGAGGAAGAGGTTCTTTCGGAAGGGAGCTAGACATGAGGGTAGATTCTTGCAGCCACTCAAATGGGATCAGCTTTGCTATCCAAAAGAGAAGGGTGGACTTGGGATTAAATCCTTGAAACACTTTAATGATGCCTTGCTACTTAAATGGGCTGTTAAACTTTTGCAAGGAGATCTGAAGCCATGGACTGTCCTGATCAGAGACAGATATGGTGCATCCAACAGTGTGCTGTCTAGACTTCAACCCAGCTATCCTCCTTTCTGGAAATCAGTGACAAGGGCATTGGCTGATCATTTCCACCTGCTACAGCTGTCACTTGGAGATGGCAGGTCCTTCAGTTTCTGGAAGGAGGGGTGGTCTGGGCTGGGTGTCTTGAAGGAGCTCTATCCAAGAACTTTTGCTGTAGCATCTGACAAGGATGCCACTGTCAGCAGGGTCTGGTCCTGCAGCAGCAGCAGCTGGAATCAGACTGATAAGGAATCCAGCAGGAGAGCTACTCGATTATGGGAAGAAAGGAGAAGGCTAATTTCAGACCTTGAGAGCCTCAGACCTAGGCCTGGAGTGGAGGACAAATACCTTTGCGAGGGGACTTATAGTGTCCAATCTGGCTATAACAGAATGTTGAGCCTTGAAGATGGATGGAGATGCAATTCCATTGATAAGAAGATCTGGTTGTTAAAAATTCCTCTCAAGGTACAGATATTTCTCTGGCTATGTAGGAGAGATGGTTTGATCACAAGTGATCTGCAACATAGAAGGCTGGGAACTAATAACCATGTCTATTTTTTGTGTGAGATGAATACTGACAATGTAAATCACCTCTTTTCTTCTTGCCTTGTCACTGATGCTATTTAGAGAAAGACATGTCAGGAGCCATTACCAGAGTGGGATTCTATCTGCATGGGTTTGGTGTGAGAGGGAAGCCACATGTACACATGGTTGCCACTATTTGGTGTGTATGGAAGGCAAGAAATGAAAGACTTTTTCAGGAGAGGCCGGTATGCTGTGAAAGTATTGTAAGAGAATGCTGGTCCCTCATACACTTTTGGGGATCTCTTTTGTAATTTCTCTTACATGTTTATATAATATAGTACTTCAAAATGCTATCGTAAGACGATAGCTTTCCTTTCCGTTTAAAAAAAAAAAAAAGCACAAATGCAATGCGTGATCAAGAATAGGATGCAAAGTAAGAGAATGCGTACCTTGCTTCCAGCAATCAACGATGCGAGAATGCAGGCAATGCAGAGAAATAAATCTAGAGGCTGCTCATACAGACCTAAATGGTTCATCCTAGGGGCAGGCAACTTCTAGCAGGAAGCTCATTTTCTTTTTCTTTTTTTTTACCTACTTGTGCACAAACAAGTAGAGGATAAACACCCCACAAAAGAAAACCTAGATCTAAAGAAAAGAGGGAATAGACTCCCAAAAACTACCCAACACGGGCCTAAAACAAAATCGGGGAACAAACCCCTAAAAATATACCCCAGAACAAGGATCTCAAACGAAATGTAAGTGCAAGAAAATAAAGAAAAGTAAAGTTCTAAAACCTAAATTCTATCTACTTGACAAATTGACGGAGATGAAAATGGTCACTTCAGATGTCCTCCTAGTTGGTGACAACAAAGTTCACCAATGTTAAAGCTCTTCCTCGTACATGTGAAACTCGATTCCTCCTCCAAAGTGGTGGAAACAAGGTCCACCACGGCGTTTCTGAGGTTGATGCGACAATTCATGCGTAATATGTGTACCTCGCACCAATTCAGATAAAATAGGTTAAATATGGCTCAATTAAAGATCAATTTGAACAAATGAATAATTGCGAATTAATTAATCTTGTTGCCTCCTGGCAACGGCACCATTTGATAAGTCGATTCTTTGCTTTTAAAGTCGTTGTCACATAAAATGACGCGTCGTTTGTAGTTCAATGTGGCAGAAAAGTCGACTAAACAACAATTAATATAACCACTCAATTAGGAGCGGGTCGTGTCCATAGGGAGGCAATGGCCTATTTAAACTTGCAAGGGTCAGGAATCGATGATCACTATTAATTTAGTCAAGAAACCGAATCAAAATCCCTTTCAAATTAGGTAAACAATAAGTGCCAATGCTGAAATAGAAATTTTGCACAACTAAAGGATATATTTTGCAATGTAGCTTAATAAAATAATAATAAAAGTATGCAATGGCACTAAATGTAAATATTAATAAGGGCTTTACTGTAGCAAAATAGGGGAAATTCTTCCCCATGTCCTTGCGCGAGGAGGAGGCCGCGATTGAAGGCGAGAAGCTCACCGGAGGTTGAGTGAGCCGAGGGCTATTCGATGGTGGTGGTCTCGTGGCCAACGGTGGTCGAAGGCGATGGTGGCGAGGAGAGGAGCGACAATGGTTGGCGGTGGTTGCAGCTCTCTGCTGCTGCTGGAGACAGAGAGGAGTGTGTGTTGAAGGGCTTCCATTGGATGGAGGCGGTAGACGCACAGGCCGTGTGAGCGCTCGAATGCTGCTGAGCTCGGCCGTAACTGCTGCTGCTACGTGCTGTAGGCGTCGATGGTGCACTGCAGATAGTGCTAGAGAGGATGCAGCACGCTCTGCATGTGCAGCTGGAGGGCGTGCAGGCATGTGTAGCTAGAGGGCACACTGGTGGAGGCGCGGGTACGTGCAGCTAGAGTAGCACGCGCTTTGCGCGCGTGGCTGGAGGCGATGGCCACTGGCTAGTGGACACGAGGTTGCTGGGAGGAGGACACGAAGGCTGCTGCTGCATGTGAGGATGTGGTGCGATCTAGAGGAGAGGACGACTGCTACTGTGTGTGGGGACAGAGGATGGGGGGAGAAGATGAAGGTGTTGCTGTTGGAGTTTCAGATGTCTGGGAACATTCCAGACGTCTTAATGAACGGGGGTGTGAAGTTGTGGTGACTGCAGTGGTGGATGCTGGTGATGGCAGTGAGGGTGGTGCACGATGAGGTGCTCACAATAATGCAAATGAGCTCCAGATGGCGGTGTGGCCTGTCACGCCACATGCCCACGGTGGTGGAGGCTCGTTGCCACGGTTGAGGCCGATGGTGGTGGAGCAGATGAGAGGGCAACTCTCTACACAGTGATGAATTGGGGTGGAGGCCTCCGGTGCATGGCAGCATTCCTCTCTTCCTTATCCCTGTCGAGGAGACTAGATCCACTTTTGGTGCTACTCCTTGATTGGGCTCTTCACTGCGGCAGCTGGAGGAAGAAATGCAGCCGTTGCTCATAGAAGAAGAGTAAAATAATAATAAAATATTATGGTTATTTATATACAAGCCCTCAACTTTTATGTTAACTTAAAATAATCCATTCAATGCCCCTAATTGGTTAACTAATTAAATGAATGCAATTCTAAGTTAATTCTAAATGCATTTAAATATGAATGCAATGCATGAATTATGTAATTAAATCAGAAATATGAATTAATCTATTTGCATCTTAATTTATGCTAAATAAATGCTAGAATTAACTTAATGTCTAGCCACTTAAATACTTAAATAGCCCACAAATATGGGCTAATCAAATACGTCCATGCCTAGTTTTTGCTAGTCCCTAGCAAAATCAAGCAAAACCTAGCACTCCAAGTAGACTAGCCAACCCAATCAGTCTTCCTTTAGAAACATGTTAAGTTCAGACATTAGACCTAAGGTTCCCAAGTAAATGTTAAGTTACAGACTAGGTTGGCTAAAGATGAGTTGCAAGCACAAGTTTCTCTGATTTCTGACTCTACCCTAAGGTTTATTGATCCCTGAGATTAAAGCATCCATACATGTGCATTGGTCTGAGTTATTTGAGTTAAAGGAAAAAGGATTTTTTTTTTGAATAATAAATATATAAATTTTTTTGTTAGATTCCTCTAAGTCTAACCTCGGATCAGGTATCAACACGGATTGTTCAGATTCATTGTCCCCATCACCATACCTTGAAGGGTGCCTAGGTTTCGATGCTTCTAGATAGCACCGCCCAAAGCGACCCCAAGAACTCTTGCCAATCGACACTTCGAGATAGTATTACCCATGTATTTCTAAAGTGAATTCAAGCCTGTGGCAATCAGCACTTCGAGATAGGGCCGCCCATGGTACCTGAACTGCACAATGCGCTTACATGCCCCCAGTAGGATGGATATCCTAAGAGCCAAGCACCGAGGAGGTAATATATTATCATCGCATCCTTAAGGTGAGTATATACTCCACCTCTCCTGCGGCGGGAACTCTTCCAATCAAATTGTGTTTTCAAGCCTCACCTAAGTCAAAACTAAGAGGACCAAATCTCCTTTAAGAAAGGAATTACGTTGATTACTTACTTACACCAAACCAAGTGTGTGAAATTTGGATGTTTAGGTTACAAGGACCCGTAAACCAAAAGGTAGAACAAGACTCCTGGTACTACCCCACCTTTTAACTCAATCCCTAGCTTTCCTTCCTCAACCTCTTGAGGAACGGTCCGCAACTTAACTCCTACTTAAGTTTTAAGTCCACAAAGGACCCTAAAGGTCTAAAGCTAGTAGTTCATTTAGCTTCAAAAGTTCGACCCTAGAACCAACTTAGTCTCACCTAGAGTTCTGATTTGCTTAAGAATGCAGGACTTAGCCAGTTAGGCTCAAAACTTTTTTTTAAATTTTTTTAATTTATATTTATTTATATATATTTTTTAATGCAAAAGTATGCAATGCAGAATGCTTTAATTAAATGCATGAATGCACTATTCTATGTATATCCCCAAGTACAGCCCCCCATGCCTAAAATATGCAATGTCCTCATTGCATAGAAGGATATTACCAAGGTCAGAGATAGGCTGCAGTTCTTTTGTTAGCAGCCGAGTAGCCAAAGAATGTGCAAATTAGGTTCAAGGATCACAGAAAAAGGCCCTAAAAGTGAGTAAAGTAATGCCGACCTAGAAAATAGGTAACCTAGGATATTGGCGAGCTGATGATTAAGCCCAATAGCAAATGCTCGCCCAACTAAGATGGGAAAAAAATCTTCCCAGGTCACTAGAGGAGGTTCTAAAGGATAAACTAGCATAACAACCTCCAAAGGGGTAGGGAGAGGATGACAAGGATCCTGCAAAAGGAATGGGGAAGGAATGGTGCAGAGATAAACCCCCAGGGCAATGGACTAACTAAAGAAATCATCAATCCATACCCGATACTCCATTACGGGAAATATTGGCTTGTTAAGCCCCCCGGTCAGAACAAAAGTAAGCAAATCTCTAAGGCAAGGATCGTCTAGGGTGTCCAAGCTTGGAGGTTGTGGGATGGCCATAAGATCTAGGTTGGGTTTAATTAGCTCAATGTCCATCCCTAACACTCTCTCCAAATCCTCAATTGCATCCCTAGCATTCCTTGCACTATCACCAGTATCTTCCTACACTTCATCAGGAGTCAAAATTTCACCTTCAGACATAAGTGAATAAGAGGGTGACTTCGAAACAAATGAAGGCAGGTTTGAAGCAACAGATCTAGGGATTATCCTAAATGTCATCCCCAGGTTCTTGTTCTTTAGTCAAATCCTCCCCAGAGTCTATATGTGAATCCACATAAATCATAGAAGTTGCTTCCAAATTTTCCATCATTTCATCATGAGGAGAAATATCATCGAGGGGTGTGCTAAGGAAACCTAAATTGGTCAAATTTGTGACATCCTCTGGGGCTAACTCTTCAAATAAGACATAATCACCCTTAGTGTCACTCCAAATCTTGAATGTAGGTTCCTCATATAATTCGTCTTTCTCCTCATCATATGATTCATCATATACCCGAGGTCTAGAATCATTTAATATCTCAGCAGATCCCCTAGGGTATTTTATCTGAGGTAAATGGTTTGCACTGGTAACATCGGACTCCTCAGATAGGTCAATTCCTTCAGGGTTAGGTTCCCTAAGGGTGGGCTTGAGTTCTATCTCGTGATCAGAAGGAAGGGCAGGATTAACAACTTGACTTCGTCCCACTTCATCAAATGTCATGAAAATACTATCATTTAGGTCGAGGAGAGGAGCAGCAGCGGTCGGCGGTGGTTGTAGCTCTCTCCTGCTGCTGGAGATGGAGAGGAGGCGTGTGTGCTAGAGGGCTTCCTACAGATGGAGGCGGTGGACGCGTAGGCTGTGCAGGCACGCGCAGGTGCTACTGAGCTTGACCATAGCTGCTACTGCTGCCTACTGCAGGCGTCGATGGCACGCTGCAGGGAGTGCGGGCGGAGGTGTAGCACGCTCTGCGCGAGCGTTTGGAGGGTGTGCAGGCGCGTGTAGTTGGAGGGCACGTGGGCAGAGGTGCGGGCGCGTGTAGCTAGAGGGCACGCAGGCGGAGGCGTAGGCGCGTGCGCTAGAGTAGCGCGCGCTCTGCTCGCGTGGCTGGAGGCGATGGACGCTGGCTGGTGGACACGCTGTTGCTGGGAGGAGGACGCGGGGGCTGCTACTGCATGTGGGGTTGTGGCATAGTCTAGAGGAATGGTCGACTACTGCTGCGCATGGGGACAGAGGATGGGGGAAGAAGATGAAGGTGTTGCTGTAGGAGTTTCAGATGTCTGGGAACATTCCCAGACATCTGGGAACATTCCCAGAAGTCTTAACGGACGAGGGCATGAAGTTGCAGCGGCTGCGGTGGTGGATGCTGCTGATGGCGGTGAGGGTGGTGCATGCTGAGGTGTTGACAGTAATGCAAACGAGCTCTAGATGGCGGTATGGCCTGTCACACCACACGCCCACGGTGGTGGAGGCACGTCGCCACGGTTGAGGCTAGTGGTGGTGGAGCAGATGAGAGGGCAACTCTCTGCACAGTGATGAATCGGTGTGGAGGCCTCTGGTGCGTGGCAGCCTCACTCTCTTCCTTATCCCTGTCGAGGAGACCAGATCAACTTTTGGCGCTACTCCTTGATTGGGCTCTTCACTGCGGTAGCTGGAGGAAGAAATGCAGCCGTTGCTCATAGAAGAAGAATAAAATAATAATAATATATTATGGTTATTTATATATAAACCCTCAACTTTTATGTTAACTTAAAATAATGCATGCAATTTTAAATGTTTTATGCACCTAATTGGTTAACTAATTAAATGAATGCAATTCTAAGTTAATTCTAAATGCATTTAAATATGAATGCAATGCATGAATTATGTAATTAAATCAGATATATGAATTAATCTCTTTACATCCTAATTCATGCTAAATAAATGTTTGAATTAACTTAATGTCTCGGCACATAACTATTTAAATAGTCTACAAATATGGGCTAATCAGAGGGCTTGGGCGATCTGCATTCTGGTACACCTAGGTACTGTTAAGTTTTTGTAATTAGGTCTTAAGGGTGAGATTTTCAAAAGTAATCAACAAATTTTGCGTATGTAATCAAATCCTGATTCTACTTTTATACAAAGAATTTAGGTTTGCTAGGGACTAGCAAAAAGTAAGCATGGGGGTATGATAAACACACATGAATTCATGGTAAAATGCTTATTTATGATAGTTCCCAGGCTTAGCATTACATATCATGTTATAAATACTGCATAACATCTATTGCATGGCATTTAGGATAGTTGTATATTATGTACATTAATTCTTCCATTTTATTTGGCCAGGACATAGTGTGAAATCTTTATGGGCTTCGGATGAAGAATCCAATCGTACGGATGAATCTGGAGCAACAATTGCAATTCGACAACATGAAAATCACCCCGATCAGAGCTCCATAGCACCCTCTAAAAGAAGAAGATGGGCGGTCCAAATGGCACCATGTGGCACCATCCAGAATGCCCAACATGAACCACGACCACCCTAGCCTCACGCATGGAGAGATCTCAGTTGTTGGATCTCAATGCAACAACTGAGGGGTGCTCTACAACACGCGACCACATCACCCTCCACACGACATTCCATGGTCTTGGTGCAATGATGAAGCACCCGCTCCTCAAACAAGAGGTCTAGGTTCGATCCCCATAACCTCCCCAATTTGCCAATTGACGAATGGGCACACACACGCACAAAGGCACAGCGCACAGCCGTTCATGCGCACAAGGGTGCAATGTACAACCGTAGCACAACACCAACACGCTAGCATCCGTGTGCAACAAGGGATGCGTGATGCGCGGGCCAGCTGCGGGTGTATGCTTGGTCAGCGCAACATTCAACAACAGCCTAGCGCGCCTTTAGTGACACTTGCAGTCATCAGTAATTGCCTATAGGTGTGAGGATAGTTGCAAGCGTGAGCGGTGGGAGCGCGATCTTCAGCGATAGTTGCAAGGGGTCTTTAGTGATGCTTGCAACTGTCACTACAGCCCCCTACACGTATTTCTTCTTTCTCCACTATATAAACACTCCTACACCCCTCATTCCTCTTCATCTCTACCTACTCTACTCCCACCTACTCCTAAGCTCTTGTAGCCTACCAAAGCTCCATTAGAGCTTACTCTCAGGCTCCATAGGCCTCCTATTAGTGTAGCACTCCTTTATCCCACCAAATATTTGTCCCTCATCCCATAACCTTCATAGGTTGCCTTGGAGCCATCCTCCCACCTCCATTCCGGTAGCAGATCGCCTCTACCTCCTCACATCCATTCCAGAGCCTTGGTGAATCATTCCTCTACCTGACGTCCTACTGCATCTCACCTCCATCATCCCGCTCCTCAACTCCTTCATCCAAGTTTTCGCCAAGCACCGTCGTCTCGCCGAACAGCCGATTCGAGAGATTCCTTCTCACCTCTCTCTCTTTTATCCCTTCATAGATTATTGTAATAGACATTTGTGCAATATATCATATTTGATTCCCTCTATATTGTGATCCATCTTGTTTGCGCCCTTTATAAAAATAAAAAATAATGATATAACAAAACACCAAAAAGAAACAAAACAAAGCGCAGATTTCAAACAAAGTAAATGTCGCCTCTCTGTGTTCGACTTGGGACTCCCTTGGATCTTTGGTAAAATTGTATTTGATAACAAGTGTTTAGGTCATATCGTATCATTTCCTAAAGTCAATAACTTCCAAAAGCCTAAGTTCTCTTCTCTTAATTCTTTTTTTTTTCTTTCTTTTTCTTCTTAATTTTCAAAATTTTTTAAATAAAATAAAGGAAACTCTACAGTGCTAATGAAATAATTTCATGATTAAGTATCCACCCCCCATGCCTAAATGATGCAATGTCCTCATTGTAAAAATAAAGACATGAAAATGGTGGAATAATAGAATACCACCTGAATTTTGTGATAATCCAATCAGCTCTGTAGGGAACGTGGAATATACACACGTGCTAAATTTATTTCCTTCAGCTAGGCATTAAATACAAACAAAGAAGAATTTAAGAATTCACAAGTATAGGTCAGAATAAAAATAAAAATATTGATCACAGGACCTGCCAGTAGGTGTCCACAAATGTGGACCAGATTATGGTGCAGACCCATGCCCCAGGGTCATGTGGTTCTCAGGTTCTGGGTGAAAATCACCTAGAATCGAAGATTATCGAGCTTGCGATGCCGAGCTTGCGGTTTTGTAGTATGCAAACCAAGACCAAAGTGTCGGACAATGGGTAAAGATGGTTCAATAGGTTCAGATGTCCTTTTAGATTTCAACTCAAAAAGGTAATCAATGATTCTGAGCTTAGGTTGCATCTTAAAGATATCATAAGGGTCCTGGTAAAAAGTTGGTGGTTTTAGGTCAATAGGAACCCTTAGATCAAAAATTATGTTTCCCTCTAAGTTAGCCCTCTAAATTTTCATTGCGAAATTCCTATCCTCTAAAATCAATATTTTTGGGACCTCCAAATCGTTGTACACCCCATCTGAAGTACCCAAGTCCAACAATTGTGGCTAAATCAGGATTGACTTGGGTCTGGTGATCTCTAAAATATCATAATTCAGCTCTTCAGGGTGTGGTTGAGCAATGGGGCTACTGATTGAATCATCAGGATTCGGATCATCCAAGTTAGCCCCAACATGATTGTAATCTTCAATAATCGGGCTATCAAATGGTTCATCTTGCTCCTCGAGCCCATTAGTCTCAATAAAATCATTCTCCTTAAGCTCTAGTGAGACTTCACTAAGAGATTCCTCACCCTCAGAATCAAAGAATTCATGATCCTCATTTATATATGTCTCAAAATCATATGTCATTTCATGGTCCATGGAGACATATTTTTCATCATTCCCTGGCTTTGGGATCTCAGGTGAGAAACTTGGTTCATCCTTAATGGGTTACTCTAGCCCAACCTAGTCATCCTCGGTCTCACCATATGTATCACCCCTGATAGGCACCTGAGGAGGTTGAAACATTGGCTCTTTTGAAGGGGGTTCATCCTGGGAATCATCACAAGATTGGACTAAGGCAACCATGAATTTCATCCTCAACCTCGTCAATTTCCCAAGTAGAAACTCACCCAGGACCCTATCCCTAACATGTTGGAGTAAATCCAACAAAGAGCTATTCAGCTCATCAATCATTTTTGTCATAGGCTTCAATGCTTCAGTGCATGGTATTGGCTGAGCCTCTAAAGATTGGATGGTGTTCCTCAAGTTAGCCAACACCCTATCTTGGACCTGATTCACCTGAATCGAATGGTTCGGTTCAAGGTTGGGTGGGTTCGGGTTAAATCTAAGGGAGTCAAGATATTCAGGTTCTCTAGGCCCTCCCTGATAGTAGGTCATTTCGGGTTGTTCAAAAAATTGTGGTGACCTATATTCAGTGAGATACTAGGGAGGATAGGTGTTATAATCATCATATCCTTCCTAATTGTAGATCAGGGTAGGTTGATTATTAAAGTGTGGAGATTTGTAATCATTGTAGGTGTGAGAAAGATGATAATCATAGTCTTGCTGTCTAGGGTTAGGCCCTGGACACTAAGGTCCAGATTCATATCCCCAATCAAAGTTATCCTAGCTAATGGGTGGGTAATTATAAGTCAAGTTGGGATAGTAATTGATGGGGGTGCGTTTCGCGAATTAGAATTGGGGGTTTGGAGGACCCGTCATCGTAGTTTGCAAAATGCGTCTATCAAATAAAATTTATAATTGACACTCAAAAGGTGAGTCCCGAGTTGAACATGGGGAGGCAAACATTTGATTTGAAAATTCGCATTTCTCTTTTATTTGTTTTTGGTCATTTTTATCTTTTCTAATTATTTTGGTATTTTTAGCAAGCAAGAGATCAGGTCGATGACTCCTAGCTAATCTACTTGTACCAATATAAGTGAGAGAGAAAGAAAGAGAAACAATTATCTATTTATAAACGAATGTCTGTTACACTACGAAAGAGGAAAATCTACACTACGAAAGCGTAAAAAGATAGAATGAGGTGTGAGAAATCCCCCTCAACAGTCGCTCGGAGGATGACTCGCTCTGACGTCTCCTGGAGGAAGCTGGTGAGGAGTGAGATGAAGGAGGATGGAGCCAAAGGATAAAGGATGGGAAAGGATGGCATCACTATGAGTATCTTCTTCCCGAAGGTCTGTGAGAGGACGGCCACAGGATGCTCCACGAATGGGGATGAGGGGAGGGAAAACTATTTGGTTTTCTACTCTAGAGGAGAATCCCGGGCTTGATGTGTAGGCCTCCACGGGGTGGTGCGTGCCCACACTGCTGTGCACGTGCGGTGGCACGTGCGTGCACATGGGTGGCCTGGGTTGTGCCACATGGTGCAATCTGGATCGCCCATCTTCTTTCCTTTGTAGGGGATGCTACAAAGGTCGGATTGAGTCGATTTTCACGTCGTTGGCCTGCAATCATCAACCCAAATCCATCCATGCGATCAGATTTATTGTTTGATGCTCCGAATTACATCACCTAGTCCCTCGACTGTTGATTTTCCTTGGATTGCATATGGTGCTACAAGACTCCGGTTGAGGCGATTTCAGAGGCGTTGGACTCTGATCGTCGTCTTGATCAAATCCATATGGTCAGATTGTCAATCCCAAGCTCTGAAATAAATATCCTTCTCTCTTGACCACAAAAAGGGTGCAATTAACCTAAGTTATATACAACTACTCTAAATGCAGAATGATGCATGCTATGCAATATTTACAACATGAAATACAAATCTAAGCCTAAGAGGATGCATGAATAGGCATTTTACCCTCAATAATTGTGTCTACATCATACCCCCACGCCTATCTTTTGCTAGTCCATAGCAAACTAAACTACATGCTATGTATAAAAATAGAATTAGGATTCGATCGCTTAGGCCTATGTTGTTTATTAACAATAGAAATTATCAACTAAGGTCCTACACTAGAAAGACTCAACAGTACCCGCGTGTCTGCCAGAATCCAGATTGCCTAAGTCCTCACCTTATTTCGAAAGGGAAGATACATTTTTTTTTGTTTTTCTTCTTTTCTAATTCTTTTTTCTACTTTTGGAGTTTGAGAGTTCCGGGATAACTTTTCTGACTACTCGACCCGCCCAAGACTCGAAAAGGACTCTAACTGCTAAGCATCTAGTGAAAAGAGTGAAAGACTCACTAGGTGGCTGTTAAAATGGACTTTAGGTTTCTACGACCCTAGGTAACCTTGCCTAGAGGTTTATCTTTTCGAATGGTAGCTTTCTTCGTACTTCTTTTATTTATGGGGTCAACACAAGGGGTGAACCCAGTGTATATCTCCCTGGTTTATTCTACTTCCCCACTTCTTCCCTAAGTGTTTTGGGAATTATTATGCATTTTTGTGAGCTAGGCTCTAGATAACCAGGCAATAGGCTGTTACCCACGGTAAATTGCCAGCCATACTCGTGCGCTGAAGTGTGGTTTTATTTTTTTTCTCCTTTTTCTATTTTTTTCTATTTATTTTCTTTTTCTTCTTTTTTCTAGGTAGGTAGCTTCCCTGATCTAAGATTTACCTAAAGGCAATACAACGAAAATGGTCATGTAGCTGGGCTCTGGACAATCGGCTGATGAGCTGTTACCACCGACAACTTGCTAGCCATACCACCCTAGATAGTTCATTAGCTACCCAATTTCCAAAGAAACAGCTGAAAAGTGAGTCAATGCAAAAAGTGTGTAGATGCTTAAGCTTAAAGTCCCCTCAAATCAAAGGGCGGGTTGATAAGTCGTATACTTATCACCCCAATTTATTGACCAATTTAAAGTAGAGTTACTTGGTGAGGACTCGAGACTAAGTCCACATTCGAGTGGACAGCCAGGCTAATTAATCCCGAAGACCTGAAGAGTCAAGTGTTTAGGTTCTATCGTATCATTTCCTAAAGTTAATAACTTCCAAAAACCTAAGTTCCTTTTCCTAATTCTTCTCTCCTTTTTTATCTTTTTGAACTTTCAAATTTTTTTTTTCAAGAAACTAAAAGAAAATCTACGAAGTTAACAAAATGATTTCAAGATAAAGTTTCCACCTCCCCATGCCTAAATGATGCAATGTCCTCATTGTAAAAATAAAGACATGAAAAGGCAGAGTAAATAGAATATCACCTGAATAATGTGAAAATCTGATAAGCTCCACAGAGAACGTGGAATATAAACATGTGCTAAATTTAATTCCTTCAGCTAGGCATAATATACACACAAGGAAGAAATTGAGAATTCACAAGTACAAATTAGAATGAAAATAAAAATATTGATCCTCAGACCCTCCAGTAGAAGATGCCCATAGATGTGGACAAGATTATGGTGCAGACCCATGTCCTAGGGTTGAGTGGTTCTAAGATTCTAGATGAAAATCACCCAGAACCTAAGATTATTGTGTTTACGGGGCTGAGTATGCAATTTTGTGGTGTACAACCCAAGAACAAAGTAGTGGACAATGGGTAGATTGATTCATTAAAATCAGGTGTCCACTTATAGTTCAGCTCAGAAAAATAATCAGTTATTTCGAGCTTGGGTTGCACGTGAAAGAGATCATAAGGGTCCTGGTAAAAAGTTGGTGGTTTCAAGTCAACAAGAACCCTTATATCCAAAACTGTATTTCCCTCAGAAGTAGCTTCCCAGATTTTTATTTCCACATTTCTACTCTTTAAAATCAATGTTTCCGAGACCTCAAAATAATTGTAAACCCCATCTAAAGTACCCAAGTCCAACAATTGTGGCTGAATCAAGATTGAATTAGGCATAATGATTTCTAAATCAAAATCAATCCCTTCAAGGTGTGGTTGAGGGATGGGGCTACTGATTGAATCTTCTAGTAAATGAGGATTCAAATCCTCCAAGTTAGCCCCAACCAAATTAAAATCTTCAATGAATGGGCTATCAAATGGTTCGTCATGCTCCTCAAGCTCGTTTGTCTCACTAAAATCATTCCTTAAGCTCAAGTGAGACTTCACTAAGAGATTCCTCACCCTCAGAATCAAAAAATCCATGATCCTCATTTATATATGTCTTAAAATCATATGTCATTTCATGGTCCATGGAGACATATTTTTCGTCATTCCCTGGCTCTGGGATCTCGGGTGAGAAACTCAATTCATCGTCAAAGGGTTGCTCTGGCCCAACCTGGTCATCCTCGGTCTTAGAAAATGTATTCCACCTGATAGGCACCGAGCGGGTTTAGATATTGGCTCTCCTAAAAGGGGTTCATCTTGTGAATCATCCTAAGATTTGGCTAGGGCAACCACAAATTTCATCCTCAACCTTGACGACTTCCAAAGAAGAAACTCACCCAGGTCCCTATCCCTAACATTTTGGAGCAAATCCAATAAAGAGCTATTCAGCTCATTAATCATTTTTATCATAGACTCCAATGCTTCAATGCATGGTGTTGGCTGAGCTTCTAAAGATTGTATAGTGTTCCTCAAATTAGCCAACACCCTTTCCTAGATCTGGTTCACCTGAATCGACTAGTTTAGTTCAAGGTTGGGTGGGTTCAGGTTAAATCTAAGGGAGTCAAGATGTTGAGGTTTCTGGTCCCTCCCTAATAGTAGGTCATCTTGTACTGTCCAAAAAATGAAGGTAACCTATATTCAGCATAATTCCGGGGAGGGTAGGTGTTATAATCAACATATCCTTCTTGATTGTAGATCAAGTTGGGTTGATCATCAAAGGGTGGAGATCTATAATCTTTGTAGCTCTGGGAAGAATAGTAATCATAGTCTTGTTGTCCAGGGTTTGGCCCTAGACACTGAGGGCCGTATTCGTATCCCCAATCAAAGTTATCCCAGCTAGTGGATGGGTAATTACAAGTAAAGTTGGGATAGTCATCATCTTGGAGATAAGTGGTGGTAGGAGGATAGGATGTGAAATGTGCATAGGATGTAGAAGGATACATTGTGGAGTAAGAGGGAAATCAGAAGAGAGAAAGGAGCCCTACAATACAAGCAATCAATCCTATTCTTAGGTGGGTTAGCCTAATGACCTACAGACTCCCAGGAGCCATCTTGAGATTATAACGATATGGTCTACTTTTATCCGGTCAATCCAACCAGTTAGAAGAAGGGACTGGGGAGAAGGTTCTTCCTTTGGCTTGCACCACGGTTCCTAGTGTTCCCCCCAGCCACGGTCATTTGACACTACTCTCCTAGCTAAACATCAGATGGACCAGTAGAAGATTAACCGAAGAAAATCTCTGTCTGAGCCCTGAAGAGCCAATCAATCCTTAAGGCCAACGTATACTCAGTTTTAATTAGGCTAGGGATGATCATGCTCATGGAATGTGATGGGCCCTTTAGATGGGTTGTGCCCTTAATGATTGATTCAAATGTGTGTGTGTGCACAACCAAGGTTTGCAAACAAGGTTATTTGATGATGTTTCTTTTAGGGTTTAACCTTGTTTAGTAGCTTTTAGGGTTTAATCTTAGGCGTATTCAATCAAGTTCAAGCGAACACTCCAAGTTTTGAAAGCACTGGTGATGATATATTCCTTTAGAAATCGAAAAATAATGTGGAGTGGCTGGTTCAACCCTAAAGATTAACCTTGGGTGGCAAGCTATTGATGAATGACTTTTATCTTTAGTGGTGCGGCCCAAATAGCTCAATCAATTGGCATGTTGTACCACTTAGTTAAGGCACACAGATGTTTAACCTATTCAGATTTCTACTCACTATGTGTGCATTGAGTTAAGGTGTACTGGATCCACAGGTCAGATCTAGGTTAAGTGGTACAATCAAAGTGATTGTGCACCTTAGGATGAGAGTTATGGGTATTAAGTGTGTAGCTTTCAATTAAATCCCACAAGAGAAGAATATATTTTTTTATTTTTTCATATATGCTGAAGGGTGAGATGTGGTGTAACAAACAAGACAAATAATTTCTATCCTAAGGTTCGTGAAAACACCTAAGTAGATTAGGTCTTGATTATTAAGGTGGTGAAATGATCTAGTAGGTGGGGAAGCAAAGGAAAACTTACAAATGTCTCTACCCGCACTTTACTCCAATCTACTACCTTTGGCTCCTCGATCGGGTTCCTGAAAGACAATAAATCGAAGAAGAAAGATAGGTTAGAAAAATATGTAAGTAATGCGGGAAAACATGAGAAAAACCAAAAAGCGTTGCCTCCCTAACAACGGTGCCAAAATGATAGCGGCGGATTCGCATGCGAAATGGTTCAAAGTTTTGAAAACCCATTGATAGGTTGGTTTTCACGTTCATTGTTTCACATAAAGAATGTCGTGTTGTAGTATGCAAGTGATGGAAAATCGCAAATCAGAAAAATAGAAATTAAACCACTCAATGAGGAGCGGGTCGTATCCACAGGGAGACAATTGGCTAATTAAACTCGTTAATAACAAATATGAATGTTCACTATTGATTTTGTCAAGAAATCAAGCCAAATCCGGCTTTAAATTAAGATAACAATGAGAAGTTATGCTAAAATTGCATTTGTGTGAAAGTAGCCACAATATAATATTAATTAAACAAAAATCCTTCTCTTGCAATGGCAAAGAAATGCAAATTTTAATTCATGGCAAAATAGAGGAATGTTTCTCTCACTTTGTCATGCATGGGAAGGGGAATGTCGGCTGGCGAGGCTCTGAGGGAAGGTCAGCCGGTGCATTGGGAGTTCAATGATGGTGGCAGTGAGGTGGGAGATGGTTGGTGGCAGCTGGCAGCATGGCTAAAGTGGTCGGTGGTGGGATGCTGGAGGTTTTTCTGTGGAGGCGTGCACACGCACGTGGTGAGTTGTGGTTGCACGCGGTGGCTGCTGGTGTGTCTGTAGGAGTGGATGCACACGAGGAGTGCATGCGAAGGTGTGCAGCCAACTGCACGCAGGAGGTGAAAGCACAGAGGACAGCACCTGCTCTACCGGGCCTATGCACTAGGGGGCAGGGGCATGCACGCGCGATGGAGAGGAAGCTGCTGCACACAAGGCTTCTGCTGGAAGAGGCCGCTACACGCGTAGATTGCTGGCTGTGAGCGTGGCGAAGGCGTAGCGAGGGGGCGTAGTGAGGGTGTCACGTGCCTGTGTGTGGGGAGCTGGAGCGCGGTCGCATGGGCTGTGTGTGGAAGGGAAGATGCACTTGGGCAATAGGAGTGGCTACTACTACACGTAGGGATGGCGTGGTGTTGGGTTTGTTTTTGAGGTGAAGTCAAATAGGGGAAGAAGAAAGAAGAAGAAGATATGGGGTCGGGCTTCAGATGTCTGGGAAACTTTCTGGACATCTTAACTAACGGGGGAGATGAAGATGTAGGGCGTGGAGTTGCGGCGGCTGCGGTGGTGGTTGCTGGTGATGGCGGTGAGGGTATTGTATGCTGAGGTGCTCATGGTAATGCAAACAAGCTCTAGGTGGCGGTGTGGCCTGTCACGCCAGACGCCCACGGTGGGGAAGGCTTGTCGCCATAGTTGAGGCCAGTGGTGGTGGAGCGGATGAGAGTGGTGCACTCTCTGCAAAGTGAGGAAAGGGAATGAAGGCCTCCTGAACACAGTCATCTCCTCCCCCCTCTTGTAGCTGTAGCCAATACATTTGAAATCACAGGAGGCAGGAGCATATCCTCGTAAATGCTAGCAGCTGGGAGGAATGAATGGGCACAGGAGGAGGAGGCGAAGCATTACCTAAAGAAGAACAAGAATAATAATAAAATAATTAGGGTTATTTATACATAAGTCCTTAACTTCTATGTTAATTAAAATAATGTATGCAATGCACCTAATTGATTAACTAATCAAATGTATGCAATTCTAAGTTAATTCTAAATGCATTTAGATATGAATGGCACACATGAATTATGCAATTAAGCTAAAAATATGAATTAGTTTACTTACATCCTAATGTATGCTATCTAAATCTTAAAATAAACTTAATGTCTGGGCACTTAAATACTTAAATAGCCCACAAATATGGGCTAATCAAATACCCCCATGCCTAGTTTTTCGCTAGTCCTTAGCAAATCCAAGCAATAACCTAGCACTCCAAGTAGACTAGCCAACCCAATCGGTCTTCCTTTAGAAAACATGTTAAGTTCAGGCTTTAGATCAAAGGTTCCCAAGTAGTTGCTAAGTTACAAACTAGTTCAGCTAAAGATGAGTTGCAGGCACAAGTTTCCCTAATTTCTAACTCTACCCTAACGTTTATTAGTCATAGAGAATAAAGCATCCGTGCATGTGCATTGGTTTGAGTAATTTGAGGTTGGTATCATTGCCAATCTAGAGAGCGAGTTTTTTTTTTTTGTAATATATATATTTTTGTTTGATTCCCCTAAGTTTAACCTTTAATCAGCCATCAACACAGTCTATGTCGAATTCATTGTTCCCATCACCGAACCTCGAAGGGTGCCTAGCTTTCGATGCTTTGAGATAGCACCACCCAAAGCGACCCCAAGATCTCCTGGCAATCGACACTTCAAGATAGTATTACCCATGGATTTCTTAAGTGAATTCAGGTCCGTGGCAATCGGCACTTCGAGATAGGGCCACCCATGGTACCAAAACAGCACAATGCGTTTACATGCCATCAGTAGGATGGAAATCTTAAGAGACAAGCACCAAGGAGGTGACATGTTATCATCGCATCTGATGTAAACACATTTACACTACTTAAGATGTCTATTTATGCATGTTCTTAAGCATAGGATTGCATTACATGCTATAAATATTGCATAACATGCATCATCTTGCATTTAGAGTAGTTTGAATAAAATTGAGGTTAATTGTCTCCTTTTATGTGCTTGGACAGGGCAAACATTTTATTAGGGCCTCGGATCGAAGATCCAACCATATGGATGTGATCAGGGCGACGATTGGAGTTCAACGACTCCAAGATTGCCCTAATCAGGCATCCGTAGCATCAGATAGTGACCGGGGAACCCTAGAAGATCAAGGGCCTAGATGGTGTAAATCCATACTTCAAATGACAAATCCAACTACACGGATGAATTCGGATTGACGATCGCAGCCCAACGATGCAAAAATCGAGTCAATCAGACATCCGTGGCACGATCTACAACATCTAGAAGATGGACGGCCAAGATGGCACCACGTGGTGCCATCTCGGTCGCCCAAACGGTCGCATACAATCTCTGAAGTCCTCGCACCCACTCCCTCTCCACCATTGGATCTCGATCCAATGGCTGTGGACAGTCGTGCCTAAAAATGCCTGCTCGACCATCCGCGCCTCGTAGCGCAACGGTCGAGAGCACTTGCGTGAGCTGCAGCCGCGGGTTCGAGCTGCAGCGAAGGGGAGAAAGGCGCAGGCGAGCAAGCGCTGGCGGGCATTGGAACGTCATCGGGCAGCTCAGATCCACCGATAGCATTCACGCGCTATTGCACGCGCGACAAGGATGCGCGACCGTATGCTCTGGGCGGGCGCGCAGCAGCGGGTGAAGATGCATCTTAAGCCGTCCGATCTCGCGATCAAACGGCTGAGATTTAAAGAACATGGGCGGGCGTTGAGAAAGAGTGCAGCTGAGGAGGCGCACGTGGGCGTGGGTACTACGCCCACGTTGGGGCTTTAGTGACTGTTTTATCCGTCACTAAAGACCCCTCATTTATTATTTTAAAGATGTAATGACCATTTGCCCTCACTCCTTGCAACTATAAAAGGAGACCGCCTCCATACAAAATTCTCATCCCTTCCTTCTCTTCTCTACCTCTCCAAAGCTCAAGAGAAGCTTGTCCCACACCCGGGATGCTTCTCGTGAGATAAAGTCCAAATTTTTGTCCCCCTTCGGGAGTGGATCCCGCGACGACGACGGCATGCTACTCCGTTCACGTTCTTCTGCTTCGTCCTCCTTCGTCTTGCTTCGTCCTCCTTCATCCAGGTGTCATCCCATCCGACTCATCCTCCAAGCGACCGTCGAGGAGGATTTCTCTCTCCCTATTCTTTTTACTGCTTTCTAGTATAGATTTACTGCTTTCTAGAGTAGTTCTTTTCGTCCTCCAAGCGATCGTCGAGGAGGACATTTCTCCCTCCATTCTTTTAATGCTTTCTAGAGTAAATTTATCGCTTTCTAGTGCAATTGTTTTATGCTTTCTAGTTGTAATGAACAATCTCCTTAATGATAAATTCTCTATTTATTCTACATCTCATTTTGATTTCTATGTATAATATTCTCTCTCTCTCTTCTATTTATTGTAAATAATTATATAGTTTTAAATTGAATTACTTTGTGACAAATAAAAACAAACACGTAGTTTTTAAATCAAACGTCCGCCTCCCTGTATTCGACCCGAAATTTTCATTTCGGTATAAATTTTATTTGTTGAACACGAATTCTTCACTTTCAAGCTACAACGACAGGTTTTCCAAAACCAAACACGTTAACGCAGCAATTCTTACGTTTAACAACATCCTCAAGGTGAGTATGTACTCCATCTCTCCTGCGACTCTTCCAATCAAATTGTGTTTTCAAGCTTCTCCTAAGTCAAAACTAAGAGAACCAACTTTTCTTTAAGAAATAAATTAGGGTGATCACTATTTACCCAAGACCAAGTGTGTGTGAAATGTGGATGCTTAGGTTACGAGGTCCCATAAACCAAAAGGTAGAAAAAGACACCAAATACTACCCAGCCTTTAACTCAATCCCTAGATTTCCTTCCTCAACCTCTTGAGGAATGGTTCGCAATTTAACTCCTACTTAAGTTTTTAAGTCCACAAAGGACCCTAAAGGTCTAAATCTAGTAGCTCACTTAGCTTCTAAAGTTCGACACCTAGAGTCAACTTAATCTAACCTAAAGTTCTGGTCTACTTAAGAATGCAGAGCCAGCCAGTTAAGCTTAATAATACAAAATGTTTTTTTTTTTTTTTTTAATGGAATATGCTGAATGAATGCAAAATGTAGACATGCTATAAACAGATGCCTCAGGTCCTATCCCCCCATGCCTGGTTCAAATAATGTCCTCATTGGAAACAAAACAGTTAAAGGAAGATATTACCTGAGGCAGAGAATGACAGGAGCTAAGGCTCCTCAAGAGTGACCTCGTCAACTAGATGGTCATCCAAAGTAATGTTTGGTTTTAACCATTGGCCATTGACGATAAAGGGAGTTGCTGAAGAGGAAGGGCTCTTGATCTCCACAGCTCCATGCGAAAATACTTTAGTGATTATGTAAGGCCCATCCCAACGAGATTTTAATTTCCCTGGAAAAAGCTTAAGTATGGAATTGAAAAGCTAGACTTGTTGGTTGGGCTCAAAGGTCTTTCTAAGGATATACTTTTCATGCAAGACCTTAGTTCTCTCTTTATAAGCTTGAGAGGTGTCATAAGCATCATTCCTCAGCTCCTCAAGCTCACTTAATTTTAGAAGTCGTGCCTTACCTGTCTTTTCTAAATCCATGTTGACACTTTGAATAGCCCAATGTGCCCTATGTTCCAGCTCAACAGGTAAATGGCATGCTTTCCTGTACACAATCCGAAAGGGAGATGTACCCTAAGGAGTCTTATAGGCCATTTGATATCCCACAAAGCATCATCAAGCTTTTGGGATCGGTCCTTCCTATCAGGTCTAACGGTCTTTTCTAAAATGTACTTTATCTCCCTATTCGACACTTCAACCAGGCCACTCATCTAAGGATGGTAAGGGCTAGCAACCTTGTGAGTCACTCCTAGACTCCTGAGTAGCCAATTGAAGTGGTGGTTCCGGAAATGAGGTCCCTCATCACTTATAATGGTCTTGGGGCAGCCAAAACGAGATATGATATTGGCCTTCACAAATTTTAAGACCACAGAGTGGTCATTTGTGCAAGTAGGAATGGCTTCTATCTATTTAGAGACATAATCAACTGCCACCAAGAAATATTCATAACCATGAGACGAAGGGAAGGGACCCATAAAGTCAATTCCCCAAACATAAAAAATTTCAACAAGTTGAATAGGGTGTTGAGGCATCTCATTCCTCTTCCCAATCATTCCAGTCCATTGACATCTAATATAGGCCTTAACAAAATTATGATAATCCTTAAATAATGAAGGCCACCAAAAATTGGACTGAAGAACCTTAAAAGCAATTTTCTTAGCACCAAAGTGTCCTCCACAATGAAGTTCATAGCGAAAGCTCAACACACTTTGTTGCTCCTCTTCAGACACGTATCATCTCAATACTTGGTCTTATCCAATTCTAAATAATTCAGTCTCTTCCCAATGAAAATATCTACGTTGGGAAATGAATCTCTTTCTTTTTTCCTCATCCCAAGAGACAGGAGTTTCTCTAGTGACCAAGTAATTGATGGTATCAGCATACCAAGGTGAAGTTGGTGTTATCGCCATAAGGGTTTCATCAGGAAATGGCTCGCAGATGTCTCCAGGTGGAGAGTCATCAAGTGGAAGGTGAGATAGGTTGTTAGCCACAACATTTTCTACTCCTTTTCACGTATCTCCAAGTCAATTCTTGAAGTAGTAGGATCCACCTAAGCATATGTGGCTTAGAATCCTTCTTAGCAATGACATGTTTCACTGTCCCATGATCAGTGAAAATAGCCACCGTAGACCCAAGAAGATAAGACCTAAACTTCTCTAGAGAAAAAACTACAGCAAGTAATTTCTTTTCTGTGATGGTGTAGTTTTGTTGTGGTTCGGTTAAAGTCTTTCTGGCATAGTGCAGCCATGAGGTCTTCCCTCAACCCTTTGTCCAAGGACTACTCCCACTGCATAATCCGAAGCATCACACATCAGCTCAAATAGGAGTGTCCAATCGGGAGCTCAGAGAATAGGCATAGAGATCAAGGCCTCCTTCATAGTTTGAAAGGCCTCAGCACACTTTGAATCAAAATTGAAGGAAGATTCCTTCGCCAACAGGTCACAAAGTGGCCTAGAAATTTTAATTAACTTTTCATAAAGTGCCAATAAAAGCTGGCATGGCCCAGAAAGGATCTAATCTATTTGACATTTATGAGTAATGGATGTTTGGAAATACAATCAATCCTGGCTTTATTTACTTCCAAGCCTCACTCACACACAACATGCCCAAGTATAATTCCTTTCTGTACCATGAAGTAGGTTTTCTCCCAGCTGAGGACAAAACCAGTCTCCTTACATTGCTTCAGCACATTCTCTAGGCGCAGGAGACACTGGTCGAAAGATGAGCCGTAAATGGAGAAGTCATCCATAAGCACTTCAACACACTCATCAATCATGTCCGAGAAAATGGACATCATACATCACTGGAAGGTTGCAGGTGCATTACATAGTCCAAATGCCATACGCCTGAATGCAAAGGTACCGTAAGGACTTGTGAACGACATCTTCTCCTGGTCATCAGGGAAGACTGCAACCTGGTTGTACCCAGAATATCCATCAAGAAAGCAATAGTACTTATTCCTTGCCAATTTCTCGAGAATTTGATCAATAAAAGGCAAGGGAAAGTGATCCTTCTGGTTTAAGGTGTTCAACTTGCGGAAATCAATACAAACCCTTCATCCAATTGAGGGTCTAGTCACAACCTGTTCACCTTGGTCATTAAATTCCACAATAAAGCCTGCCTTCTTTGGCACAACATGAATAGGACTTACCCATTTACTATCTGCAATGGGATATATGATCCCAACGTCCAACCACTTCAGGATTTCCTTTTTAACCACCACCCTCATATTAGGGTTCAGATGTCTTTGCATGTCCCTAAATGGCTTGATGGAATCATCAGTATAAATGTGGTGCTTGCAGAGTGTAGTGTCTATACCCTTAATGTCAGCAATGCTCCAAGCAATAACTTCCATGTGCCTAGACAGGCATTCAATCAGGGCTCCCTCCTATGCCCCAGATAGCACAACCGAAATGATAATGGGGAGCATATCATTGGCACCTTAGAAGACATACTTGAGAGTGTCTAGGAGGGGTTTCAACTCAATGTCGGCTGCTTGTATGGTTGAGGGTTTCATAATAGATGTCCCCATCTCAGGTAGCAGATCTACCTTGGGTAGAGATGATGAGGAAAGAGACCCAGCAGAAACACCCAGCAACTGAAAGAGCGATCTTCATTTTCGTTGAAAACTTTATCATAAAATGATGTGTCGTTCTATTTAATCGCATGGTAGAAAATCGCTTTTCAAAACATTTAAATTTTCAAAACTAACCACGAAGAGTTAGGTCATCTCCACAGGGAGGAATTAGCCTAAAAAAATGAGTAATAATGCATAAAGGAATCGGGAATATAAATAGGGATGCATGCTAACTAGTGCTCTCATTTTCAACATAAATTTGCAATATAGATAATTAATCTAGAAGATGAGGGTGCATATACAAAATTACTACAATATGATATTCTAAATAATGACCTTGGTAATAGCAAACAATGTTAATATTAATCTCCTAACTAATGACACTACAATTAATATCTCATATTGTATATCATTCAGAAGGAGAAATCAATTATATGTAATTTTGAATTAAGCAAGGGGTGTCCACGCAAATTGTGCAGCAATATATTAATTCAAAAAATAAATGAACAGTAACTTGACAATGGCATTTTCTGCAAATTTTAATGGTGGAGGAAACAGAGCATTTGCTCTCTCTCATCCTCGCAAGAGAGAGAGCATCGGTGGGGCTGTTGCGAGGCTCAGGACGATGGTGAGGACGAGGGCTATCTGATGGAGGTGGCGGCGTCGACGAAGACGATCGGTCGGTGGAGTAGATGAGGACCGAAGAGGGCTGTTGTGAAGGTGCTGGCAGTTGTGGCGTGGGTTTACTGGTGCAGGTGGCGAAGGTGGAGCCTGCCGATGGGCGTGCGAGCGCGGCGATCTGCAATGGGCACCTGTGGGTTTGGTGCGCGGGCGAGCGGTGCTGCACTTGCTAATGGGCGTGCGGGTGCCTGCAGATGGGTGGCTGAGGTGAGATGGCGCTCTGCAGTTGGCGCCTATGGATGCGTTGATGGGCGTGCGCCTGCGGGCGCCTACGGGTTGAGGCGCGGTGCTAGCGTCGACTGTAGCGCGGGCGGATGCGCATGAGGTGTCTGTGGGCTGCTGGAAGGTGCGGGTGCTGCGGTGAGGCGGGTCTAGTGCCTGCAGGTCTCGCTGGAGGTGGGTGAGCAGGTGCAGGCCTGGCGCGGAGAGGTGCTGTGAGGGAGCCTGCGATGCTGCTCTAGGGCTCAACTGCCGACATGTGAAGCAGGGAGGTGCGAGTGGAAGATGGGAGTGCTGAGGCATTGGAGAGGGGCGCGGGGAGGTGATGGAGTAGGTGCTGCAGGGACGGCTGGCGGAAGATGCAGGCGTTTGGTGCGGGCACAATGATGGTGCTGCACCTGAAGGCGTGGGCGCGCTGCAGTGGGCGCTTGGCTGGTGCAGCGTTGGGTGCAGGCAAACTCCTATAGTGGTAGCGTGCTACTTGGGGCGGGCGTGGCTGGGGCAAGGCAGTGCATGCAGTGGTTGGGCACAGGTGCAGGCTAGTGATGGGCACGCACCTGCGGCTGCGCAAGGTAGAGAAGGAGTGGGCATAGTGCTCGCCCTCTCCACAGTGGAGAAGATAGAGCAGTTCCCCGCAGGGGGGAAGATTGGTCTTCTAGTGCACGCCACCTCCTCTCTTTTAACTCATCTCTCTCCCCGCATGCGTGAGTTAAGGGATTTTTCAAATCCCTTAACTATTTTTGGCCTCATTTGTTGAAGAAAGGTGGTGGAAGATTAACCCAATGTGCAGGGGTAGTTGCGGTTGTTATGTGGAAATTTATCCCCCTACCCTTGTTCTTTCTGAATATTATTCCTGCAATCATAAAAATAACAAAATCATTACATATTAAGTAATAGAATGTTATAAACTTAAATCATGTTGCGTATAAATCTTCTACAACTTAATTGCAATTATTAACACACCTACAAGATATGATTAAAGATACTTAGGCTTAATATTAGTCCATTAAAATGGACTCATCAAATACCCCCATGCCTAAGATTTGCTAGTCCCTAGCAAAAATGAAAAATAATAGAAGTAATCAGAAGATTTCTTCTTTTCTTATTTCAAAACTTTAGAAATCCAGAAAAATGTGAAGTGCTGATAGCCTTGGCAACAGATCCAAGTGAAAGAGCCAATTCGCATTGGGAGTTCGTACATCACCATTGGCAAATATTTCTATCGAGATAGGCAACTACTTCCCTCAAGGATAAAGCAGACGATAATCTGTAATTTGACCCCGGCGTTTGGCTTAGGTAGGAGATATCAAATGGATTTGTATTTGGTGACACACACTCATCTAGTGCTACATATAGTCTAGTACTGCAGACTCTAGATCTCTAAACTATTAGACAAGTCAACTCTAAGAGAGGCTACACAATTGTGCTCTCTTGATGTTCCTGGGCACTCTGTCTTTTCTTTCTTTCTGAGATCATAAATCTCGCCAGATTTAGAAATTGTACTCACTATTTGGTGGCCTCACATGGCATCCACACTTCACTTAAAGTCTTAATAACTCTACAACTAAGTTAGAGTCCTCAACCAGTATTCGGGTGATCAGAAATACTAAAAGGTAGTTATGGGTCATATTTGGTGGAACGTGAAAGGCATTTTGTTGCCTCAGAAACAATATTACATTAGAAACTTGAACCTTCTTTTTTTGTAATATAACTATTTCTTCTTTTTCTTCTTTCTATTTCTTCTTTTTCTACTTCTTTTCTCTTTTCCTCTTTTTTTTTTTTTTGTTTTTGTTTCTTTTTCAATCAACACAACACGATATAGACTTTTATTTACGAGGCATTATTAGGGATGATGATGGTCAAGAGGAAGTTGTGTGGCTTATTTGGTCGAAGTACCTATTCTTGGCACCGAGAAGGAATGGATAGGATAGGCATATTTCTGACCTTTGACACTATTACCCTCCTTCAGCTGAGGACTCTATGAAGGACGGTCATAACCATCCACCATAGTTATAGCTTTGTTAAGACTCAATCTCTATGTATTTGCCTTATTTGGTGACTCTCAGGAATTCACTCAAAGTACGCACATAGGAATAGAGAGTGAAAACTATGCCTAACTCTGAAGTATCATCATATAATTATCCAAAACTTAAGAGTCCTTGCATTAGACTTAGCGCACCAGTAATCTTTCTACTTTCCTCTCACAAATATGAGGTGGATCTATTGGACGATAGTATGCCTGACTCCCTGTGAACTGTCCAAGGGTTCAGTAGACTTACAAATGCTCATTGGTTTTCCTCAAGGATCCATTGCAAAGTCTATGTGCACGTGAAATAAATGTACTGGATTCTAAACTTAAGAAATAATTCTGGAAGAAAAACCTCTAATGACAAAGGCATTTTGCTAGGGACTAACCCATTCAGCTCAAGAAAAGAAATTTTTATTTATTATTTTTTTTTTTTTTATGCTAACCTAAATGCATGAATACTTCCTAAAATGCAAATGCACTCCCCCATGCTTAAATCCTACAATGTCCGCATTGTAAAATTAAAACAGGAGGAGAAAGGAAAAATATTACCTGACATGGTCTGCTGGGTTGCCTCCCAACAAGCGCTGCATTTTCTGTCAACAGCCAGACTTATAAGGAACTTGTAAGTCAGGTTCTAGTTAGAAAAAGTTAGGTCCTAAAAATATGCGTAACAGTGCGGGCCTAGACAACAGGTAACCACAGATGTTGGCAAGCTAATGATGCAATGTAATTCCAAATGCTCGCCAGCAGAACTGAAAACAGAAAATCTCGTTAACTACATTGGGAGGTCTAGGAATAATAAACGGAATGTAAAAAGGGACCTCCCGAAATGGAATAAGTGGAGGATAACAAGGATCCTCTAGAGCAGGATGGGTTTTAAAAGATATACACGTAATTAATTCAAACCCTTGAATGGCAAGAGTAAAAGTACAAGCATCAATCCACACTCGCCATTCTACTCTAGGATGTAGTGGCCTGATATATTCTCCAAAAAGAATGTACATGAGCAGGGATCTGAGCCAAGGATCGGTTAGGGAGTATAAGGGTTATTTATAGTGTTGGAGGGTAATGGTCAAGTCCAATGAGGGCTTAGTTGGTGTTAGGTCCAATTCCAACAATGATTTAGATTGTGTACATTCCTTAACTGTTGTAGACAACTTCAAGTTATCCTGCCTAGCATTAATGATCGGAGTCATATTTGAATCAAGGGTAGACTCCAAATTATAACTTCTTGATGGCAGGGTCAAAATGTAAGAATCATTATCATTCAGCTCATCCCCAGATTTGTTTGGTTCACTCAAATATTTGTCGGGGTATATATGTGATTCATTAGGAGTTGGATTAGTATCCTCAATTATTTCTAAAGGAGGATTAGTCTTAATATTTTGGAGGAAGCCTATATCATTGAATTCGTTATTGTTCTCAAGGTATAAATCCTTAATTGATGTGTTTTGTCCCCGAGAGTCTCCCATAGACTTCTCATTATTTTGTTTGTCATCCTCTAATATCAACTCCTGATTTGAAAGAGGATGACTCTCAAAAGAAAGGAGGAATCTGGATTTAATCATATTATTTCTACCCTCTGGAGGTAAATCCTCAAATGATAAATAATTCTCCTGTGATTCACTCCAGATTTTCAGTCCAGGTTCCTCTATTGGGGCATCCTCATCCTCTGAATTAGACTCTTCATATCGCTGAGACCAGAATTGATCATCCTCTGTTCCCTTAGGGTCACCTTCATTAGGTGCATTTGAATCCTCAAAATATTGAATGGTAGGTGTTGATTCCCTAAGTGGAGGGTCAGGAGCAGGCTCACTAAGAGTAGAATGGGATTCCACCAAATAATCAAGAGGGAAAGTGATAGGAATAATATAACCTTGACCAGGGTTGGTAGGGGTAAGGAGAATACCGTCATTGGGGTCAAGGTCCTCAAGAGGTACCATCTTCCCTTGCTTTTGACTCCAATGTAGTTCTAGTGGATAATCACTATGATCATTGTGCTCTAGTGGCCGTGTCTCATTGGAAGAGTCTAAGTGATAGCTACATAAAATTGGATCCCTATTGTCATTAGGTTCCTCAGAATTATTTTCATGATCATGATCGTATGGGTAGGGATCAGGACTATTAGGAAGCGTGTAGCTAAGTTGTCGTATTTCTTCATTTAACTTTTGACTATTCCTCAACATCTCTCCCATTGATTTCATTATTTCCTTTTGTTATTTTTGCATTTCTATCATGAAAGAGGAGAGGCTACTATTATCAGGTTGGGGAGGATAGTCAATTTCAGGCTCTGGTTGCCTAAGGGTATCAGTCCAACCTCGATACGGAAAATCATGAATGGTGGGAGGGTTGGGTGCTTGCATGGAAGTAGGGATTTCAGGGCTGGAAAATCCCACTCCTAGGCTCTGCTCAAAAGTGGGAGTTATCAAGCCGATACTCCCAGGGTAAGAATGAGAATGATCCCATGAATTGTCAATGTACCCATCAAAGGATGGATACGCCCGGAGCATGGGATCCTGATTAAAAGATGGGAAGTATTGACTATGATAATCTAAATGATAGGAGTAAGAGTAATCCATTTCTTTAAGGAAAACAATTTTAACTCTCTTAGGATTTAGCAAAATTCAGAAAGAAAACTTCCTAGAGAGTTCTATTGTCAAAGCAAACGCAAATTCAACGGGATCTATTTTTAGTAGATTGCAGGTCTTAGATTTATATGTTTAGTTGGTGGCCAAATAAGTTTTGCAAAAATTACACTTCCTAAGCCAACCTTCGCTGGTGCCTATAACCTACTCGCATGGGATGGAAGTCTCGAATCGAGCCCACATACGAGGAACTGAAGTAACTTGGTGGATAGGCTTGTTGATTTCTAACTAACTTCCCTTGTGGTGCAAAAGAGGAGAGGTAGAAATTTATCTAGTGACCTTATGTGAGGTGCACATTGTCTCAAGTGTGCAAACATACGATCGTGTTTTGATTTTTTTGAAATTCCGCAAACAGGATCCTTTTGCACATAATTTTTAGTCACAGATTTCATAGTCCAACCTCTTAACAGCCCCGATTTTTTTTAAAGTGACCACTAAATTAATTTGATTCAAGCACTTTAGTGGTCTTAGATTTCGGTTCAATGCATATGCATGACAAGTAATTAATGCTCAAGAGAAGACGTACCTTTCTCCAGCTTTCTTCGTGCAGTAATTAATGCAATGCAATAAAAATAAACTAGATGCTGCTCATTCAGTCCTAGATGGTCGTCCTATAGATATGCAACTTCTAGTAGGCAGTTTGAATTTTTTTTTTTTTTAATAACAATAACAAACAAACCTAATCTAACTAACTACCCGAAATGCAGTTCAAACAATTTAAATAATCCTATAATCTAAATAAATGGGAACACGCTCCCGAAAATACACTCCCGCATACAAGAGCGATAAGAAATAAAGTGGCACTGGGAACACGTTCCCAAAAATACCCAACACGGGTCCAAAAGATAGAAATTAAATTCTAATGTTTATTTAACTAAATCTAACTAAGATTTACTACTTAAATCAGAAATAGGCTTCTCCGTAAGCCTATGTGTGTGGGATCAAGGCCCAAGTGTTCTTATTCCATCCTCCAGGTGGCTTCAAGGTCCACCAAAAAGATCGTCTCTGCCGTACGCGCCCGTCACATTCACCGCGTGTTTTTGCATAGAAGAAAATCCACAGTTAGTAATTCAGAAAAGCTTTCAAAATAGCATAAAAATAACATAAAATTCCTGAAAAATTAATAGGCATTTTTCCTCCCTGGCAACGGTGCCATTTGAAAGAGCAATCTTCGTTTTCGTTGAATACTTTATCATAAAATGATGTGCAATTGTATTTAATCGTGTGGTAGAAAATCGCTTTTCAAAACATTTAAATTTTCAAAATTAACCACGAAGAGTTAGGTCGTCTCCACAGAAAGGAATTAGCCTAAAAAAATGAGTAATAATGCATAAAGGAATCGGGAATATTAATAGAGATGCATGCTAACTAGTGCTCTCATTTTCAGCATAAATTTGCAATATAGATAATTAATCAAGAAGATGAGGGTGCATATGCAAAATTATCGCAATATGATATTCTAAATAATGACCTTGGTAATAGCAAACAATTTTAATATTAATCTCCTAACTAATGACACTAAAATTAATATCTCATATTGTATGTCATTGATGAGACACTCATCATGATCTCTAATTACCCCTAATTAACTAGTCTTCCTATTTAATTAGCTAAGGTTATGAATATATAAGGGTTAATTATAGAATAAGGGATATTTAGTTAAGGACCTTAAAATAAGTTAAAAATGACATTTTATCATTCAAATAACATTATTAATAATTTAGATAATAATTGGACTCGAAATCATACTAATCATTTCCTTAATTAACAAGATAAGTAACTTAAATATAATATATACCTAAGTATGTAATAACTTAAGTAATTTTACTTAATCTAATAAATTAATCTAAAAAGGCCAAAGATGTAAATTCAAGGTGTAAACATAATATTTACCTTATTTACTAATATATAAAAAAAGTTGAAAAAGATTTAAATTAAAATAAACCTTCAAAACCTGGGTTTACATTTTAGTCCTTAATTTTCATTGCAGTCGAGTTCTTATTTCTCACATAGGTCCTTAGGTTTTATTACTTCTAGATCCCTCTTCGTCTTCTTCTTCTTCTTCTCCAGCCAAACGAACGGCTGGTGGCGGAGAGTCATCCTACCGCACGATCACCGCCCTGCCGACATCATTCCTCTTTGCCCAAGCTCTTGCAGCTTGCGCTCACCACCTCCACTTGATCCATCGGTCTGGATTAACCGAAATCCTATTTTTCAGTGGGAGTTAACCTCACCGTCATCGGAGGCGACGACGGAGGTTAAGCTCCTTGAGCTTCTTCTTCGACCAGACTCCGCCCCTCTCTTCGCCGCAAAATGCTATAAATACCCCCTCTCACCTCTGATTTTAGCAAGTTGGCTCCCTTCCCTCTTCTAATACTGCAGCCGACCCAATAGGATATTCTTCCAAACCTCTGGCGAACCACCATTCCATCTTCCAACTTCCTTCGTCCATCTTAAGTAGCCGAGGAAATTCGCCGTGGTCTTCCGCACCTCTGACAAAGGCGCCGACCCTAGGATTCCTCTGCTCCACCTCAAATTCGCCTGCCGGAGCTCTTTCTTCAACCCTCTAATTTCGTCGTCCGCTATGAAACTTCAGCGAGCCCTATTTACCCCTTCGTCCAGGTAACAGTAGACTAGGAGTAGGAGTAATAGTAGGTTGGCTTAGTTAGTTAGTTTAGTTAATTAGGTTAGAGTAATTGTAGAATTTAGCTTCATCTCTTCCAGCTCCGGCGAGTTCCTTGAGCTCGCCAGAGACTTTAATTTTGTCTTTTAACTCACTGTTCACCTTCTTTTAACTTCCATGTTCATTTCTAATCCACTTAATCGATTAATTAGATCACCTAAACGCCTAATTCATACCTCACCTTCACTGACTACTTCACTGTCCATGGTGATAGAAGTCGGCCTAATTCCACTTTCACTAGGTTCTTTCATCACCTTCCATCACTAATGAACCCTAATTGACTTTATATTACCTATTACTATCATCTATAATTAAATGCCCAAATTTAATTTAAGTTTTTGAGTTTGCTGTCCATGGCTGCTCGGGAACATTTCAAATTATAAATTAAACATATATTTATGATTAATAACGTCTATTGACTTGATTTAACTTCTCAATTGAGTAGTTAAATCAAGTCTTGAGCTTAAACCAATCAATCATTTAAGAAACAAGCTTACTGTCGAACCTTATATTTCAATGAACAAATGAGGAATTTAATGTGATAAAGAGGTTCCTTGTAACCACAGAATCATTTTTGGACTAAAAATAATTAATTTTGTCAAATTGTACATGCATTTTGTATTTTTCTGGACTTACCAGAGCTCCGGCGAGCTCCAGCGAGTCAAAGTTAAGTTACAGCCTCTAGAACTTGCTAGGTGGCTCCAGAATGTTATTACATGGATTACTGATCATTTTTAAGAAATTTGTCTGAGGTTTCATTCACTGGAGCTTAAGATTCAACTTCATCTTCCCCAACTCCGATGAGTTGGAGAAGACTGTTATAAGGGATTTAAGAAACACTTAAGGAGCTAAGAAGCTTTAGTGCGATGCACTAAAGCTATTTTAACTTTTAAAACACTGTAATAAACACTGATTTACTCTATCGAACACATACCAAATTTAGTTCAGGCGGCGAGTCTAGATCCTTAGGAATTAAGGACAGAACTCAAATCTAAAGATCTAAGTGAGTTCCAGATGATGAAGAGACTCTAATTGATGTGTTAATTTCTTAGGAAGAAGCTTTAAACAAAAAGTCAAATTTCGAGCTTCTACAATCAAACCTGAGTTTGATAATGGTGTTCTGAGCTTGAATTGAGGAATTGAGATGTGGAAGTTGTTTCTGGAATCTTAATTGATGATCTGAAATCGATTTAAGTAAGCTCAGATGATGTTTTTAGTGAAAATTTTGTTCCTGTTAAGTTGGGTTACTCTTGAACCCAAACCAACAGAAGCACTATTCTGTTGAAATTCAAATCTAAAACCTGCCAAGATTGATTAGTTAAAACCCTTAGAATTAATCTAAATAGATTAGGAACACTTTAAAGTGTCAGTTGCACTTGTTGAAAGCTGAAAATTAATCTCTGAAATTTTTAGAGAAGAGAAAAGATTCTCTGCAGGTTCTGTAGTTCTCAAGAGCTTTAAATCCATCCTAACAGAAGTGGAATTGTTTATATAATGTATACAGACCTTTAAATAGATCAGATAAGTCCATCTGAGGACTTCCCTGAGTTAAAAACATTTCCAGGCTTGTTATTAAACCCATAGAAACCCCTAATTTCATCCCTTAAATTGAAGAGCTAAACATCAATAAAACATTAAATTGACCATAAAATTGAATAGATTACCCTTAGAGCTTTCCAACGAACTTTAAATCATCGAATTTGAAGCTCTGGGTAGGAAGTTGTGATCAATTGAATTCAGGTCTGGAAGGGTTAGCTTTGTCCCACCTTGGACATCCACGAGCACGCGCCTGGGTATAAAACTCTTTTGTTCCTATGGCTATGCAGTCGTCAAGCGCAAGGCACGGCGGTTCCGATTCTGATCTGATCTGAGCATTGTATATGAGTGTGTGGGCATTGGCCTGCGGGTGTGTGCTCCCTTGGGGGCATGTTTGCAGATGTGAATATGTGCCCTGAGAGGGCGTGAGTTTGGCCTGGGAGGCCGGGATGCAGCTCGATAATGTGAACTGATAAATAAATAAACCACAACAATCCTAATCAAGATTAGGCGAGGACCGAGTAGGGTCTGGTCCCACCCTAGTCTTAGGGTGCTGTGTATCCTCGAAAGGACCTCGCCGTAAATACTAAACACTTTTGGTTTAAAAAGTAAAAAAATCTGGTTCAGCTGAAAAGAAAAGAAAAGAGAAGCTGCTGAAGAAAGCTGAGTGCTAAAGGATGCAAAGGCTAAGGAAGAAAGGAGTGCGGATGCTAAGAAGTGTTAAGGAAAGACTAAGGAACAAAAGAAAGAAACTAAGGGAAGAAGAGAAGGCAGCAACAACATAAGAAGAAAGAGAGCTCGACAGGGAAGAAAATAAAAGAGAAAAGAAACAAGAAAGAAAGTGAAGAAGATTAGAGGCTGTAGAGAGATGAAAAATTAAATGAAATAAAAGGCATGCTTTAGTTGGATAATTTTCTAATTGACTTAATGAAATAAAATTAGAAAAAAAAAATAACATGTTTACTTGTTAATAAAGAATAAAATTTTGAGAAAATATGTTTGCATATGGAATTTTGTATGTTCTTCATAGTTTAAATATTTGACAAAATTCATGTTTTTAAAATTAAACTAGTTTTACCTCCTAAACTTAAAGAGATAAAAGGAAATTAGTGAATTTGGAGAAAAATTATTATGCCTCCCAGTGAACGACCTGGACTCAACCAGTAAAAATTTCTAAAATGTTAGGTTAATTCGACCCTATACTACATAACTGCCACAACTTTGAGTTAACCTAAGTGATTTCTTCTACTCTTAATTAAGTGAAATTAACTTAATTACTAAGTTGAGTGAAACACGCAACTAGTCATTCAGAAGGAGAAATCAATTATATGTAATTTTGAATTAAGAAAGGGGTGTCCACGCAAATTGTGCAGCAATATATTAATTCAGAAAATAAATGAACTGTAACTTGACAATGGAATTTTCTGTAAATTTTAATGGTGGAGGAAACAGACCATTTGCTCTCTCTCCTCCTCGCGAGAGAGAGAGCGAATCGGCGGGGCTGTCGCGAGGCTCAGGATGATGGCAAGGACGAGGGCTATCTGATGGAGGCAGCAGCGTCGACGGAGACGGCCGACTGGCGGAGGAGATGAGGATCGAAGAGGGTTGCTGTGAAGGTGCTGGCGGTTGTGGTGCAGGTCTACTGGCGCGGGTGGCAAATGCGGAGCCTGCCGATGGGCGTGCAGGCGTGGCGGTCTACAGTTGGCGCCTGTGGGTTTGGTGTGCGGGCGGGCAATGCTGCACCTGCTCATGGGTGTGCGGGCGCCTGCAGATGGGCGACTGAGGCGAGATGGCACTCTACAGTTGGCAATTGTGGGTGCGCTGATGGGCGTGCGCTTGCGGGCGCCTACGGGTTGAGGCACAGTGCTAGCGCCAGCTGTAGCGTGGGCGGATGCACCTGAGGTGGCTGCAGGCTGCTAGAAGGTGTGAGCGTAGCGGTGAGGTGGGTCTAGTGCTTGCAGGTCCCGTTGGAGGTGGGTGAGTGGATGCAGGCCTGGCGTGGAGAGGCGCTGCGAGGGAGCCTGTGGTGCTGCGCTAGGGTGTGGCCACCAGCGTGCGAAGCGGGGAGGCGTGAGTGGAAGATGGGCTTGCTGAGGCACTGGAGAGGGGCACGCAGAGGTGATGGAATGGGTGCTGTAGGGACGGCTGGCAGAGGATGCAAGCGTTTGGTGTGGGCGCGATGATGGTGCTGCGCCTAAAGGCATAGGCGCGCTGCTGTGGGCACTTTGCGGGTGCGGCGTTGGGTGCAGGCAAACTCCTGTAGTGGTAGTGTGCTACTTGGTGCCGGCATGGCTGGGGTAAGGTAATGCGTGCAGTGGTTCGGCGCTGGTGCAGGCTGGTGATGGGCACGTGCCTGCTGCTGCGCAAGGTAGAGAAGGAGCGGGCACAGTGCTCGCCCTCTCCACAGTGGAGAAGATAGAGCAGTTCCCCGCAGGGGGGAAGATTGGTCTTCCAGTGCACACCGCCTCCTCTCTTTTAACTCCTCTCTCTCCCCACGTGCGTGAGTTAAGGGATTTTTCAAATCCCTTAACTATTTTTGGCCTCATTTGTTGAAGAAAGGCGGCGGAAGATTAACCCAATGTGCGGGGCGAGTTGCGGCTGTTATGTGGAAATTTATCCCCCCACCATTGTTCTTTCTTAATATTATTCCTGCAATCATAAAAACAACAAAATCATTACATATTAAGTTATAGAATGTTATAAACTTAAATCATGATGCATACAAATCTTCTACAACTTAATTGCAATTATTAACACACCTACAAGGTATGATTAAAGATACTTAGGCTTAATATTAGTCCATTAAAATGGACTCATCAGCAACTCCTCAAGTTCTAGTATATCCCCTTCACATTCCTCCAAGAGATGGGAATGCTCATTTAGCATGACATGCTGAGGGGGGTCATCACATGACATTGCTGGGGTTGTCCCTTCAATCACGTCATCTACCACCTTAACTTGGGAACAATCCTCAAGCCTGGCTTGTTTATAAGCAGCAAACACATTAAGCCGGATTTTCCTTTTCCCAAATCCCATTTTTAATGTCCCAGTATTGCAATTGATTGAAGCACGCAAAGTTGCAATGAAGGGTGATGAGAACCTCATCATGAGCCATAACTAGCTCATTTTGACCTAATACAAAGGATAAAAGCTCCTACATAACTCAAGGAAAGGCTTAACTCAGAGAATTCTGAGTTTAAGGAGAAAATGAGTCATAAGGGGTAAAAATGTAATTTTACCAGTATAATCTGCATACAGGGTAATTCAGGATCCAAACATAGGTCGAAGCAACCTAATAAGAATAAAAGTGGGATGAGATGATCTGACAAGGGCTACAGCAATTCCAAGGAACTAAATGATAATCTGTAACCTTAAAACAAACCCACTTCAATTCACGAGGTTCGAGGCAAAGTAAAAATAGAATAAACCCTCTAAAATTCATATAAAAATAATCTCTAGGGTTTATAACTTTCAATTTGGCCTTCAGAACCCATTTTTGACCTACATTGAGAACCATGCCCAATTAATAACTTAATTTAGGTTTTTGCGTAAATTGACCGATCAAACAAGGTTTAATCTAGAAATAAAATTCACCATCAAATTCCTTAGGTCCTAATTAGTCATTTATAAAAACTTGAGCCTAAGAAGAAACCTTTTTGACCAACTTTGCACTTTCGTCCTCATATATTTACTTTTTGGCCCTCAATTTTTGAACCCTCACGTTTCTACCCCTAACTCTCCTTCGTTCTTTGCATTCAGGTCCCTCCTGCCAAAACCTGACCAGCACCATGCTCCGGCGACCTTGCGCGGAGCATGGCGCCGCGCAGGGTAAGGGGGAGGTTCTGGCAAGTAAACCAGGGGTGCCCTACGTCGTCAGCCGTCGCAGGGACACCCCCTGGTCGCTGCAACCCACCATACCGGCCGTGCGAACGCACGGACGGTATGGGTCTCCATCTCCGGCATCCTCCGGCGAGGGAGACACGTCGTCTCCCTCCGCCCTCCTCTCTGATTCTACCCTATAAATACACCCCGTCGCCCCACCGTTCGGAGGAGCTCGGTCCTGACGGAGAAACACCCTCTTTTCACTCTCTTCCCACTCCGACAGGAAGCCCTCCAGCTCCGGCGGTCTCTCCTCCTCCTCGTCGTTCTGCCGCACTACCAGCAGCAGGGCTACTTTCCCCCGCTCTTCCCGCGCCGCGCCGCACCCAACGCGTGCCTCTCCAGCCCTCTCCTCGCCGTCGCTCCTTCCTCTGGGCAGCTTCTTCTCCGGCGACAGTCGATATGACTGTCGCCCGCTCCGGCCCCTCCTCGTCCTGCTAAGTAGGTAGAACTCCTCCTCTATCTCCCCTCTTCCTTTTCCTCATTTTACATCTTTACTGTTGCCCCGATCTGACCAATCGCCCTCACCTTCTCCACCTCCGGCCCCTGCTCCGGCGACTCGCTCCCATCACTCCAGCAACCCACACGACTCGCCAACCACCGTAGAACCTCCGCCTCCTCACCCTGATCAACCTCCGCCCTTCCACTTCTCCCAAATCACCCTCTGCAACTCCACCGAACAAACCCATCTCCCGACCCACAGTCCGACCTAGGGCAGCCCTTAGGCTCCGCCCCGCCGCCTGCACATCCCCTGACCACCTTTGCCGTGCCACGGCGAAGGTCCTCCGCGTTTCTGATTGGGCCGAGAGGCCGTTTCTATATAGACAGGTACCTGCGCTCGTCGCCGCCATTGTTGAAGCGAAGCAGCTTCGACCTGCTGTCCCAGGTGCGCCGCGCCCAGGTCACGCTCCCAGGCTGTGCGAGGGCATTTCGGCAAAGCGTTAGGCTGCAGTTGAGGCGAATCCCTCGCGCGAAGGCCTCGCGTAAAGCTGCGATTACCAGCTGCTTCCTCCGCGCAGGCGCGAAATTGGGGTGGGACATTTAGTCCCACCTCGGAAGGCTCTGAAGGAGCGCAGCGGTATAAAGCGAAAAAGTGCTGGAGGCATATTGCCTCAGCACACGGGGTGAGGTCCCATTCACCCGCCCAGTTACCCGGTCTCGTCCGCGCTCACGCCCCGCGGACCTGGCCCGACCCGACTTAGACTGACCTGCACTCCTCGCCCACCACGCACGCCGGTGGGCCTGGACCCGGGCGCAACCCGTACCCGGCAACCCGGTAGCTCTGGGAGAGCTTTCCTAAGAGTGGCTTCTGTGAGAGAGATGCGGGGGAGGGTAGAGATAGGTTTTGTCCCTCTGATCAAGCTGTGTAAGTGTTCAGGCACAGGCGAAGAAGAAGAAGACGAGCGAGGCAGAGAAGAAGGACGACGAAAGCTGAAGGAAGGAGGAGCACTGTAGCAGCGGCGGTTTAAGTCGTCTGATTGGAAAATCAGACGACGTCCTGAAGGCAAAGAAGGAGAAGGAAGGCGAGGCAGAGGAGAACACAGAGAGGCCAAGGGAAGAACTGAAAGAAGAAGAAGAGCACGAGAAGAAGAAGATCTGAAGAAAGGAAAAGAAGAAAGAAAGATGAAGAAGAAGAACAGGACCGCTCTGCAGAAGGAAGAGACAAGCAGAAACAGCTGAAAGAAGAAGAAGAACATCACCACTGCAGATAAAGAAGAAGAACAAAGGAAGAGAGCAGAAGATCTGAGAAGGAGGAAGAGGAGAACCAAAGAGAAAAGAAGAAAAGCCAACAAATTCTCTCTCTCTCTCTCTTTATTTTTGTAATAAGAATTTGTATCTCTAGAATACAGTTTGCTCCCTGAGTTCGACCTCGGGAACCCTTTATTTCCGAGTAACAAATTGTATTAAACTGGTAATCACCTCTCTATACTATACTACGACGAAATAATAAAACTATAGAGGAAGGTCACCACCAGTTTTTGGCGCCGTTGCCGGGGAGCAACGGCTATTCTAGAGGTAAACATTCATGTTTCTTTTTAGTTTCTGATAATCTCCTCACTTTTGTGCAGCTACAGAAAATCAAGAAGACAAGCAACCGCACGACAACCACTCCGAGGACAGGTAATTTTTTTTTCCTCTCGCTATTAACCCCTAAACTCTAAAGAAGAGGAAAAGAAAAGAACAAGCAATATAGGGCTAACCTATCTTCCATACTTAGTAACCATAAGAAGTTGCATGTTTTCAACCCATTATTACTGCACACTATTAAGGGTATTTAAGGGCTAACACATTCTTGCTTGAGCCCTAATTACCCAACAAAGAGCTAACTGGACCAAGTAGAGCCAACCTAGGATCCAACACTAGGAATTTAGAGACACACTCCTTAAGCAAGAATTGAGAAAACCAAATGAAGTGTGCCCAAGCCCTTGTCTGAAAATACCTATTCAAAGAAAACCTAAAACAATTGGCTCTCTAAACACTTGAACCCTAAAAGACAAGACCTAAAAGCTCTCAAAGGAAACAAGAGGTAAAGTTGACCCCTTGGGTCAACCAACCTTAAATTAGGTCACTCTTTGCACTTAAAAGACTAAAGTTCAAGTGAAACCTTAAGCACCCTGATAAAAATTGGTAGACTTAAGAGGTCAAGATCCCCATTCTGGTCTACCTGGAACCGCAGTGACAAGAGAGGTCGGGTGGGGGAAACCCTGTAACCCATGGGGACGCTCTACCGTGTAGGGGTCTTTGCGGGACTCTCCCTCTCTGGCTGCCTAGGTAATTCTCAGGTGGACGATCTTTCTGATCAAGGGGTCCATCTGCCCCGCAACTCTATAGTCACCCAACACATTTTTCGATGTCTTGATTTGGTCCAGCACCTTCTAAACTCATCTCTTCCAACAGTGCATGTACGGAAGGAGGTCCTTAAGACCACCCTTAAGACCTCCTTTAGAAATTCGCTCTCGTCAAGGCCAAGCCTCGACGCCCGTGTTTGTGCAGCAACACCTTCACATTATTCTCTCTTCAGATTCAGAACCAAGTTCTTCTTCTTCCCCCATCATGGCTCTGCCAGTTGAGGAAGAAAATAATCTGGAGCACCAGCTCCAGCGACTCAATGACCTCTTCCAAAACTTCGTGCACCCACCACAGCGTCCTATGATGCGGGACCACTACAATCCTGCTGCGGTGGCCATTGAGCCTCGAGTCAGAATCCCGACTGGAGGACCTGATTCCGAATTAAAGCCCAACATGATTCATGCTATACCTAAATTCCATGGGCTTAATTCTGAAGATCCCTTCCAGCACATCAAACAGCTAAAGCATCTGGCCCAAACTTTTGGGTCAGATGCGCAAAATCGGGATATTCTTCTCATGAAGATGTTCTCCTTTTCTCTTATGGACAAGGCCGCCCATTGGTATCAAACTCAGACCCGGCCGATCAACACTTGGGAAGAACTTCAATCCGAGTTTTTGAAAAAGTTTTTTCCCGTTGGTCGGACCAACGCCTTGTGCCATCAGATTACACACTTCACTCAACAATCAGGAGAACCTCTCCATGAGGCATGGGATCGTTTTCAGGATCTCATGAGAAAGTGCCCCCATCACGGAGTTCCTAAATGGGAACAAGTCCAATCTTTTTACCAGGGACTCCGTGAGGACATCCACCTTTTCGTCAATGCAACTTGCGGAGGAAACATCATGGGTCAACATGAAGACACCGTATGGGAGATTCTCGAAAACATGTGCGAGAACTCCATCAACAATGACTCCATGGGATTATTCGACAGGACGAATACCCATGCAGCGACGAATCTTAAGGGAGCACATGAGACGCAGGGCCTGTCCGCATTAGTCGACCTGGAATTAATGGCCAGTCGATTGGACAAGGTCTTAATCATTGAGAAGAAGGTGGATGAGCTAACCCAGCACTTGCAGCGAGCCACCTCCGCGCGTAACTCCTTTGCACAACCTCCTTCCACACAGGAGACTGTGCAAAACATCCTCCACCGATGTTCCCCTAGGATGGATCCATATCCATCCCCATCTGATTCTCGGATCAGAGGATCATCCGATCCTTTCTACACCAGCCCGGGGAACTCCATTCCCCCTTTCCCTGATTCTCAAGAGGTTCCTCAGACCTGCGAGGACCTCAACGCCATCCAGAACGACCCATTCTCCAACACTTACAACCCTGGATGGCGAAACCATCCCAATTTTCAGTGGGTGGGAAATTCCCTAACCCAAAGACCACCTTTTCAGTCCCGCCCACAGCCCTCTCGTCATTACTAGCCGCCTCAGCCTCGGCCCATCCCTACTTATCCATCAGGGCCAAATCAGGATCAAATGTCCCTAATCCTTCAGACTCTGGCTGACATTCAAAGAACGAATGCGGCTATTCAAAAACAGCACAAGGACGAACTTACAGAGGTTAAAACTCAACTGGCCCAGTTGGCAAATTCTCGCCAGCCAGGCACACTCCCTTCCCAACCTCTTGCTAACCCGAATAACGTGCCGACCCAGAAGGCGTTATGAATCCAAATTTAGGCCACGCACAATGGATTTATTAGGCCCCTACTGCTCCATCTCCAGACGAGATGGAAGCTTCAACTTCTTATGCGGGATTTCAGCAGCAGCCACCCCTCTTACCAAACCCAAACCAAAATCAGGCCGGATTAAATTCTGTAACAACACGTAGTGGTAAAACAACTCAAGACCCGCATTATCCAAACCACTCCAAGCCGGATAACCATGACCCTAGGATAGTTATCCAAGATACCACTGTCCCGGATCCACAACCTGGACCTATCCTAGAAGAACCAACCAAGATCCCGTTTCCTGAGGCCTTGACCAAGGAAAAGAAGACCACCAAACCCGTGGCCCCTGAGGAGGACCTGGTCAAGCTCTTTGAGTAGGTCCACATAAACATCCCCTTGATGGATGCAATCCGCCACGTACCAGCTTACGCACGATTTCTAAAGAATATATGTACACCCCAGCGTAAGCTGCGAACCAAGGGAGGGAGCCCAATTGTTCTGTCAGAGCAAGCCAGCTCTGTAATCCTCAGTAGACTCCCACCCAAGGCAAAAGATCCTGGTACTCCCCTGATTTCCTGCAAGATAGGTGGTACCCAATTTGATAGAGCATTATTAGACGTGGGTGCATCCATAAACCTGATACCCACATCCTTACTTGACCATCTAGAAGAATCTGAGCTAAAACCAACTGAGGTGACATTACAATTAGCAGATCGATCTATAAAGTCACCAAAAGGGATTCTCGAGGATGTTATCGTAAGAGTGCGGGATTTCTATTTTCCAGTGGACTTTATAGTCTTAGATATGGACGCACCTGAGAACCCTAGGGACACCAATCATTCTAGGGAGACCTTTCTTGGCTACTGCTAGAGCCAACATCGGCTGTGAGGAGGGCCAAATAGAGCTTAAGTTTGGAGATCAAACACTGAAAATTGATATATTTAAGGCCCAACAAGGAATTAATTGCGGTGTCATCGAACAAATTTGTGACATCAGGACTTTGGTTGATGAATCACACTTCCAGAATGACTCGATTATGCCTCATCAACCACAGAAGGATCTTGACCCGCAAACAGAGGAGTCGAATCCAGATATGAACAACCCAGTAACTCCCACCCTTGAGCCTTACATCTATACTGAACCACCCGCTGCTGCTGATAACCCCATCCTCGAACTGAAACCCCTTCCTGCTCACTTGAAATACATCTTTTTGGGTTCTAATCAGACCCTTCCTGTGATTATCAATTCCAACCTCAGTCCTGAATAGGAATCCCGTCTAATTGTTGTCCTCCAGCAACATCGCAGAGCCATCGGGTGGACTCTCGATGATTTGACTGGAATAAGTCCCTCTTATTGTACTCATCATATCTATTCAGAAGAGGGCACATGACCTTCTCGTGAAATGCAGAGACGCTTAAACCCCAATCTGCAGGAGGTCGTGAAAAAGGAGATCATCAAGTGGTTAGATGCCGGAATCATCTACCTGATCTCCGATAGTCGTTGGGTGAGCCCAATTCAGGTCGTGCCCAAGAAGGCAGGACTCACCACTATAACGACTGAGACCGGAGAAATCATTCCTACCCGATTAGCCAACTCGTGGAGAGTCTGTATAGATTACCGCCGACTCAATTCCTCCACGAAGAAGGATCATTTCCCACTGCCTTTCATTGATCAGATTCTCGAGAAACTAGCGGGAAATAGGTTCTTCTGCTTTCTTGACGGGTACTCCGGTTACAACCAGGTGGCAATCCATCCTGAGGACCAAGAAAAGACCACGTTCACCTGCCCCTTCGGAACATATGCTTTCCGAAGGATGCCTTTCGGTCTTTGCAATGCACCCGCTACTTTTCAGCGATGCATGCTTGCCATATTCTCGGATATGGTAGGTGATTATCTGGAAGTCTTCATGGATGACTTTTCAATTTTCGGAGCATCATTCGACGATTGTCTCCAACACTTGGTCCAGATACTTAGGGGGTGCATCGATGTGAATTTGGTTCTTTCCTGGGAAAAGAGCCATTTCATGGTGCCTGAGGGAATTGTCCTGGGACACTCAATTTCGGAAAAAGGCATCCAAGTGGACCGAGCTAAGGTTGATCTGATTTCTCACCTTCCTATGCCTAGCCCGATCAGGGACATCCGTTCCTTTTTAGGGCATGTCGGTTTTTATCGACGATTTATCCTGATTTTTCAAAAATCGCGCGCCCCCTGACCACTCTTCTCTCCAAGGATGTTCCTTTCAAAATTTCCAAGGAATGCACTCAAGCATTTGAAATCCTGCGTGACCGAGTCACCCAAGCCCCGATCCTACAATCCCCTGATTGGTTTCAACCCTTTGAGATCATTTGCGATGCATCCGACTTCGCTGTAGGAGCGGTTTTGGGACAGAAAATTGACGGGAAACCTGTGGTCATTTACTACGCCAGCAAAACACTCGATGAGGCTCAGCGTAACTATACGGTTACTGAGAAAGAGCTGCTAGCTGTAGTATTTGCCCTAGAAAAATTCAGATCGTACCTTTTGGGTTCCCGTGTCATCATATACTCGGATCACACAGCTATGAGGCATCTCCTTACAAAGAAGGACGCGAAACCTCGATTAATCCGATGGATCTTGCTGTTGCAAGAATTTGACCTTGAGATTCGCGACAAAGCGGGAAAGCAAAATGTGGTAGCTGATCACTTGTCCCATCTTCCTTCTGAAATAATTGACCCTTCCGGACCCATCACTGAGCATTTTCCCGATGAGCACCTGCTGACTATTGGTACTAGCCTTCCATGGTTTGCTAATGTAGTAAATTACTTGGCATCTCATCAGATCTCGTCCGATTCGCCGAAGGCCAAGAAGGACAAATTACGCTCCGATGCCAAGTATTACATTTGGGAAGACCCGTACCTCTTCCGCATAGGTGCCGATCAGATCATCCGAAGATGTGTCTCGGAAGAGGAATTCAACAATATTCACTCTTTCTGCCATGACCAGGCATGTGGTGGCCATTTCGCCGGGCATAAAACCGCATCAAAAGTCCTCTAGTGCGGCTTTTACTGGCCCACACTGTTCAAAGACGCGTACAGTCACTGCAAGGCATGCAGTCGTTGCCAGACTTTGGGCAACATGAGCCATCGCGGCATGATGCCTATGCAACCGATTCTAGTATGCGAAATCTTTGATGTTTGGGGGATTGATTTTATGGGCCCCTTTCCTGTTTCGGATGGTTTCGAATACATTCTATTGGCTGTGGACTACGTGTCCAAATGGATCGAAGCCATACCGACCCGAACCTGTGATCACAAAATCGTTCTCAAATTCATTCATCAAAACATTTTCTCAAGGTTCGGGATTCCTCGTGCAATAATCTCTGATGGGGGGACCCATTTCACAAATGCTCAGTTTAGGTCACTGATGACCAAATACGGGGTGTCTCACCGAATCTCTACTCCTTACCACCCCCAAACTAATGGTCTAGCTGAGCTGTCTAATCGGGAGATCAAGAAAATCCTGCAAGTCACTGTTCGACCTGACAGGAAGGACTGGTCGTCCCGACTTCCGAAAGCATTGTGGGCCTATAGGACCGCCCACAAGATCCAATTGGGCATGTCTCCCTTTAGACTGGTGTACGGAAAGGCATGTCACCTTCCCGTCGAACTAGAGCATAAAGCCTATTGGGCAGTACGGAACTGTAATCTAGATCTTTCCAAGGCTGGAACCCACAGAAAACTCCAAATCAGCGAGATCGATGAATTACGCCTAGACGCGTACGAGAACTCGCGAATCTACAAGGAGCGGGTTAAAGCCTTCCACGACAAACACATCTCGAGAAAGATCTTTCATCCTGGTCAAAAGGTCCTACTCTTTGATGCTCGACTAAAACTCTTCCCATGAAAATTGAGATCCAAGTGGGTCGGACCATATTTGGTCCGACAGGTTTTTGGAAATGGAGCAATCGAAATCAGTCCACTCAGCCATGATTCTGAACCTTTCATCGTGAACGGTCAGAGACTCAAGCCGTTCGTTGATGCAACTTCTACTGATTTGGCTGAAGCATCTTATATCCTCCATTCCCCTTGAGCTTATCGCGCCCAGCCGATGGCGTAAAACTCAACGCTTAACGGGAGGCAACCCATCATTTTCCTAAAACTCCAAAACTTTTTCTGACACCTTTTTGCACTTAAGGTTCACCCTTGTAGACAGCCGACCCCACCTCAGATGCTTGCATCTGGGATTAGAAATCGTCCGCAAAAATTCAACCCGACCCATTCACTCATCAAAATTTCTGTCTTAAGGAATGAACTAAGTTAAATAAAAACCCCCTAGGTTACAATGAGGACATTGCAAATCTTAGGCATGGGGGGGTATGAAAGTGCAAAACTTGTAAGAAAAGGTTTCAAACAAAAAATTCACATATGCCAAAAACACCATAAAAATCAAAAAAATTTTCGAAAAAGAATAAAAGGAGAAGGAAATTTTGTGAAGGAGAAGGAGAAAAGAAACAAAATGAAAAAGGAGCACAAAATTATGAGAAAAGGTGATAGTCATTAGTAAGGAACTAAGGAATTAACCTAAGTTCTAGACCTCATTCAAGAAAATAACTGAAAAGTGCATAATGAGATTAGTAAGAACGCAAACCTTAGGCATCCTTGAATAGACTCTTAGTACCCATTAAGATCTAGACATTCCTCAAGAGGTTGAGGAAAATGAAAAGCTGAAGTATTAGGTCTAAGGTTTAGGAAGTATTTGGCCTCATTAACTAATTTTTGGTTTACAGGACTCAGTAACCTAAGCACCCTAACCTCACACACAGCCTGGTTCAGTAAGCGTAAAAATCAAAATCACGCAGAAGCGTCACAAAATTCTGAAAAGAACACCTAGAATAGGAGCGGCCGATCAACACAAGTTGATTTGGATGAGTTCCCAGCACGGAGAGGCGGGAAATCCCCTCGAAGATGCGTAACAAAATATCATCTCCTCGGTGCTTGTCTCTTAGGATATTTACATATCCTACTGGGGGCATGTAAGCACTCTGCTGATTCAGATTCCATGGATGGCATTATCTCGAAGTGTCAATTGCCAGGGTCTGGATTCGGCCACGGAACACCATGGATGGGATTATCTCGAAATCTCAATAGCCAGGGTTCCGGGGGTTGCCATGGGCGGTGCTATCTCGAAGCATTGATTGCCAGGAACCCTTGAGGATTGATGATGGGAGCAAGGAATCTGATACAGACCGTGTTGAAAAGCCAATCCTAGGCTAGAACTAAAAAGAAAAAGAGAGAGAAAACTCTCCAAACAGAATAACTTTCTATCTCTCTCTTACAAAACGCACTGCGAACTGAGCCAGGGCTAAAATCATTTCAAGCACGGGTGCTTTAACCACAAAATCCAATAAACCTTAGGTTAGTTCTTGTGGGCCTTAAAAACCTTTGCTAAGGACTGAGGCTAAGGCTAGACAGATTTGGATCTTGGTTGGTACTAGAGTACCTTTTAGTCCTATGGTCAGCATTCTAACCTAATCTAAGCTCAAATGAAAAAGCACTTATCTAAAGCTATTAAGAACTTCATGGTCTAGAACAAGGGTTGAAACCATAAGTTTTTGCTAATGGACTAGCAAAAGCTAGGCATGGGGGTATGATGAGAGCCTCATCATGAGCCATAACTAGCTCATTTTGACCTAATACAAAGGATAAAACCTCCTACATAACTCAAGGAAAGGCTTAACTCAGAGAATTCTGAGTTTAAGGAGAAAACGAGTCATAAGGGGTAAAAATGCAATTTTACCAGTATAATCTGCATACAGGGTAATTCAGGGTCCAAACATAGGTCGAAGCAACCTAATAAGAATAAAAGTGTGATGAGATGATCTGACAAGGCCTACAGCAATTCCAAGGAACTAAATGATAATCTGTAACCTTAAAATAAACCCACTTCAATTCACGAGGTTCGAGGCAAAGTAAAAATAGAATAAACCCTCTAAAATTCATATAAAAATGACCTCTAGGGTTTAGAACTTTCAATTTGGCCTTCAGAACCCATTTTTGACCTACATTGAGAACCATGCCCAATTAATAACTTAATTCGGGTTTTTACGTAAATTGACTGGTCAAACAAGGTTTAATCTAGAAATAAAATTCACCATCAAATTCCTTAGGTCCTAATTAGTCATTTATAAAAACTTGAGCCTATGAAGAAACCTTCTTGACCAACTTTGCACTTTGGTCCTCATATATTTACTTTTTGGCCCTCAACTTTTGAACCCTCACGTTTCTACCCCTAACTCTCCTTCGTTCTTTGCATTCAGGTCCCTCCTGCCAAAACCTGACCAGCACCATGCTCCGGCGACCTTGCACGGAGCATGGCGCCGCGCAGGGTAAGGGGAAGGGTCTGGCAACTAAACCGGGGGTGCCCTACGTCATCAGCCGTCGCAGGGACACCCCCCTGGTCGCTGCAACCCACCATACCGGCCGTGCGAACGCACGGACGGTATGGGTCTCCATCTCCGGCATCCTCCGGCGAGGGAGACACGTCGTCTCCCTCCGCCCTCCTCTCTGATTCTACCCTATAAATACCCCCCGTCGCCCCACCGTTCGGAGGAGCTCGGTCCTGACGGAGAAACACCCTCTTTTCACTCTCTTCCCACTCCGACAGGAAGCCCTCCAGCTCCGGCGATCTCTCCTCCTCCTCCTCGTCGTTCTGCCGCACTACCAACAGCAGGGCTACTTTCCCCCGCTCTTCCCGCGCCGCACCCAGCGCGTGCCTCTCCAGCCCTCTCCTCGCCGTCGCTCCTTCCTCTGGGCAGCTTCTTCTCCGGCGACAGTCGATATGACTGTCGCCCGCTCCGACCCCTCCTCGTCCTGCTAAGTAGGTAGAACTCCTCCTCTTTCTCCCCTCTTCCTTTTCCTCATTTTACATCTTTACTGTTGCCCCGATCCGACCAATCGCCCTCACCTTCTCCACCTCCGGCCCCTGCTCCGGCGACCCGCTCCCATCACTCTAGCAACCCACACGGCTCGCCGACCACCGCAGAACCTCCGCCTCCTCACCCTGATCAACCTCCGCCCTTCCACTTCTCCCAAATCACCCTCTGCAACTCCACCGAACAAACCCATCTCCCGACCCACAGTCCGACCTAGGGCAGCCCTTAGGCTCCGCCCCGCCGCCTGCACACCCCCTGACCACCTTCGCCGTGCCACGGCGAAGGTCCTCCGCGTTTCTGATTGGGCCGAGAGGCCGTTTCTCTGTAGATAGGTACCTGCGCTCGTCGCCGCCATTGTTGAAGCGAAGCAGCTTCGACCTGCTGTCCCAGGTGCGCCGCGCCCAGGTCACGCTCCCAGGCTGTGCGGGGGCATTTCGGCAAAGCATTAGGCTGCAGTTGAGGCGAATCCCTCGCGCGAAGGCCTCGCGTAAAGCTGCGATTACCTGCTGCTTCCTCCGCACAGGCGCAAAATTGGGGTGGGACATTTAGTCCCACCTCAGAAGGCTCTGAAGGAGCGCAGCGGTATAAAGCGAAAAAGTGCTGGAGGCTTATTGCCTCAGCACACGGGGTGAGGTCCCATTCACCCGCTCGGTTACCCGGTCTCGTCCGTGCTCACGCCCCGCGGACCTGGCCCGACCCGACTTAGACTGACCTGCACTCCTCGCCCACCACGCACGCCGGTGGGCCTGGACCCGGGTGCGACCCGTACCCGGCAACCCGGCAGCTCTGGGAGAGCTTTCCTAAGAGTGCCTTCTGTGAGAGAGACGCGGGGGAGGGTAGAGATAGGTTTTGTCCCTCTGATCAAGCTGTGTAAGTGTTCAGGCACAGGCGAAGAAGAAGAAGACGAGCGAGGCAGAGAAGAAGGACGATGAAAGCTGAAGGAAGGAGGAGCACTGTAGCAGCGGCGGTTTAAGTCGTCTGATTGGAAAATCAGACGACGTCCTGAAGGCAAAGAAGGAGAAGGAAGGCGAGGTAGAGGAGAACACAGAGAGGCCAAGGGAAGAACTGAAAGAAGAAGAAGAGCACGAGAAGAAGAAGATCTGAAGAAAGGAAAAGAAGAAAGATGAAGAAGAAGAACAGGACCGCTCTGCAGAAGGAAGAGACAAGCAGAAACAGCTGAAAGAAGAAGAAGAACATCACCACTGCAGATAAAGAAGAAGAACAAAGGAAGAGAGCAGAAGATCTGAGAAGGAGGAAGAGGAGAACCAAAGAGAAAAGAAGAAAAGCCAACAAATTCTCTCTCTCTCTCTTTATTTTTGTAATAAGAATTTGTATCTCTAGAATACAGTTTGCTCCCTGAGTTCGACCTCGGGAACCCTTTATTTCCGAGTAACAAATTGTATTAAACTGGTAATCACCTCTCTATACTATACTACAACGAAATAATAAAACTATAGAGGAAGGTCACCACCAAAGGGGTAGCCCAAAATGATGGAGGGCTTGGTAGGTTTGTTGGTAGGGTCAGTGTACAAAACTAAGAAGTCAACAGGAAAGAAGAAATCTTCTACTCTTACAAGGACATCTTCCAAAATTCCCTGCAGTGTCTTGAGTGATCGATCAGCAACTTGGAAGATTACAGGGCTAGGCTTCAGATTGCCTCCCCCAAGTTGTTCATATATGTAGCTCGGAAGGATGTTCACCCCTACGCCCAGATCAAGTAGAACCTCATCAATCTGTAAGTCACCAATAACCACCAAGATGTATGGGGCTCCTGGGTATTTAATTTTCGGAGTGTGCCATGTTGAACAATTGAGCTAACTGAATCATGTAGGACAACTTTTGATTGAACTTGTTTTTTAGATTGTCTCTTTTTCATGCACAAGTCCTTTAAGAAGCGGGCATAAGATAGAATCTGCCTGATAGCCTCAAGCAAAGGCAGGTTAATCTACACTTGCTTGAAAGTTTCCATGATCTCATCCATCTTATCTTTGGCTCCAGATGAGCCAACAAAAGTCCTCCTAGAGGTGGATAAGCACTCTCGGTCTCTGGGTGGAAGGGTTGTCATGTCGAGTAAGGGATGGAATGTGGGCAACTTCTTCTGGTGAGGTGATTTCAAGCGGAGGAGATTTAGGCAATTCTTCTCTGGCAGAGGCGAAAGTTGGGGTGGATGATTTTTCAGAAGGTGAGACTATAGGAGCATCAGGTTTGGAAATTTCTTTCCCACTCCTAAGAATAGCCACTGCCTGGGCATGCTCCCTAAAGACAATCCCTTTTCCTTTAGGATTCTCCTCAGCAGCACTGGGAAGCTTCCCAGTTTCCCTCTGTCTAACGGCCTCAACAAGGTGTCCTATCTGCGATTTCATTCCATGTATAGCCTTGTCATGAGATTGGATGATGGCTCTTTAACTTTCTTGCATAGTTCTCAACATTGCCTTCAATTCATCCATGTCAGAGGTGTTAGGTTAGGCAAAGATTTGAGGTTGTCTCATTTATTGATTTTGAAAGGGTTGTGGTTTATAATTCCCTGAAATTGAAACATTCCCTTATCTCTAGGAAAAATTTGGGTGATTCCTCCATCCCTCATTATTATAAGTGTTGGAAAAAGGGTCATTACGAGGTCTAGGATGAAACCCTTGAGCGGCATTCAGATTCGCCTAAACAAGCTCAGGGAATTGGGAGGCCAAGTGGCAATCCACAGTGGTGTGTGTATTGCCTTAGCAAATGGAGCATTCTGAAGCTTGGGATGTGGAGCCGCTAGATGTGAATTGGCCTGGGCTTGACATAAGCCTTTCCATATTTTGATTCAATAATTGAATCTGATAAGCTAAATTCTGGGTGTCCCTTGCCTCATTCACCTCCAACTTTCTTTGCATGAGAGTGGGTTTTCTATCCATGTAGGCAGAATTCAAGTGAATAGAATTCTCACTCAAAGTATCAAAAAGGTTCCAAGCTTCATCCCTAGTCTTGGATAGAAAGGTTCCTGCATAGGCACCATCCACAGTTTGCTTGTGCGAATCATTAAGTCCGGTGTAGAACCTTTCAACTAGTTGCCACTTGGGCACCTAGTGATGTGAGTAAAGTCTCAAAAGGCCATTAAAGCACTCCCACGCATCATGGAAAGCTTCCCCATCCTTTTGAACAAAACTCATAATTTTCCTCCTAAAGTGATCTGTTTTGCTCATGGGGAAGTACTTCTTCAGAAATTACTTCTTCAAGGCATCCCAAGTGTTAATATCATCAAGGGTATGGTACCAATACTTGGCCTTGTCCTTGAGGGAGAAAGGAAAGAGGGTCTGCATTTGGGCGTCATCAGTAACTCCCTACAGCTTCACCGTGGAACAGACCTCGGTGAATTCCTCTATATGCCTATAAGGGTCTTCCCTAGCAGTACCATAAAAGGAGGGCAGCAAGGATATGGTACTGCTTTTGATCTCATAAGGATTGTCCCCTCCAGGTCTATGTAGTGCAGGGCCATTTTGATTGGTCGGAATGAGATATTCCTTAAGGCTCTTTTGACCAGCCATTTCTTCTCTTGGGTGGTCCCTTCTTAGGATTCTTTCAGGTTCAAGATCAAACACAAGTTGTCTCCTAAGAGATCGCCTACCAAGTATGCACTACAAACACAATTCAAAAGGACTTGTTAGGTCTTTACAAATTTAGGCTTTTGACTTCAATTCAAATTGTAGGTGACAAAGCAAGTTGCCAATCAATTACATGCCTATTGTCAACCTACTAAATGCCTAAAATGACCTAGTTGGAGCTTAACTACTCTTCCTTAAATCTCAAATGGTAGAGCAACTCTAAAGATGGAAGATCGAGGGATGCAAGTAGGCCTAAGTCTTCCTTTGAAGCTATGCTTTCGTAGTGCTTCTTAACTACCCCCAAAAATCCATCCAGGGTATCCCCCTCTTTGGAGTTACAAAACCTTTGATCTCAAGTTCTAAACACTTCAGACTCTAACGGTAGGAGGGCACTTGTCCTAGTAGTTCCAAGACCTAGGAATGTCTAAATGCGGGCCATGGTGTAGAAATACAAGTGTGCATATACCGTAAAAATTTTGAGTTTTGAATTTTGAACCACAGCGCAATGTCTCAATTCAAGTCCTTGGTTTTTAGTGTTCCTCCTTAACTTAAAATCCTTTTTCAAGAAAATATGTGACCACTTGTTAATTCTTTCAAAATAATTTAGGTGGTCTTGTCTTTACATCTAGATGCAAATGCGTGAACAATATATGGATGCAAAGTAAAAGTGAAGTACCTTGCCTCCCACAATCTTCAATGAGATGCACACCAATACAAGTAAAATAAATCTAGAGGCTGTTCATTCAATCCTAAATGATTCAACCTAGGGGTAGGCAACTTCTAGTAGGCAGCTCTTATTTTCTTTTTCTTTTTTTTTTATACTTATGCACAATCAATTAAATCAATCCATAAAAGAAAGTAAAAACCTAAGTCTAAATAAATGGGAATAGACTCCTGCAAAAATTACTCATGCAGGGGCCTAAAAGAAGTTCAGGAAACAAACCCCTAAAATGTACCCCAGAACAAGGGTCTTAAACCAAATGTGCAAGGAAAATTAAGTCTAAAGTCTAAATCCTACCATAATCAACTTAAAGATTAAATGTGCGGAGATGATCGTCACATCCTTGACCTTCCCCTCCTGGCAATCTGGTTCCTTGCAAAATGGCTCAAACAATTTCTCCTCTAGTGATGTCAAGAGTTGTAGAATGTGTGCTGTAGAACATTGCACTCGCACTAGAATTAAAAGATCCGGAGTTAAATATGATTCAAAATTTAAATTAATTTGAATGAATGAATGAATGCGATTTTATTAAGTTTGTTGCCTCCCTGGCAACGACGGCATTTGATAAGTCGATTTTCTCTTTCGTTGTTTCGCATAAAGATTGTCGTGTTGTAGTATGCAAGTGATGGCAAACTGTAAAGCAAAACAATAGAAATTAAACCATTAAATGAGGAGAGGGTTGTATCCACAGGGAGACAATTGCCTAATTAAACTCATTAATATCAAAAATGAATGTTCACTATTGATTTTGTCAAGAAATCAAGCCAAGTCTACTTTTCAATCAAGATAACAATGAGAAGTTATGCTGAAATTGCATTTGTGTGAAACTGGAGGGGTATTCAAGCAAAATAGCCATAATATAATATTAATTATACAAAAATCCCTCTCTTGCAATGGCAAAGCATTGTAAATTTTAATTCATGGCAAAACAGAGGAATGTTTCTCTCACTTTCTCGTGCATGAGAAGGGGAACTCGACTAGTGAGGCTCTGAGGGAAGGTCGGCCAGCGCGTTGGGAGTTTAATGACGGTGGCGGTGAGGTGGGAGACGGCCAGTGGTGGGCTGCTGGAGGTTTTATTGTGGAGGCACGTGCACGCACATGGGGAGTTGTGGTTGCATGCGGTGGTTGCTGGTGCATCTACAGGAGAAGACGTGCGCGAGGAGTGCGTGTAGAGGTATGCTGCCAGCTGCGCACAGGAGGTGAAAGCACGGGAGACCGCACCTACCCTGCTGGGCACGCATGCAAGGGGGGCAAGGGCACGCATGCGGGATGGAGAGAAAGCTGCTGCACGCACGGCTTCTGCTGGAAGAGGCTGTTGCATGCATGGACTACTGGCTGCAAGCGTGGCGGAGGCACAGCAAGGGGGTGCAGCGAGGGCATCACATGCCTATGCGTGGTGGAGCTGGAGGGCAGTTATGCGGGCTGTGCGTGAAAGGGAAGATGCACTCGGGTGGTAGGAGGTGGCTGCTGCTGCGCATAGGGATGGCGTGGCATTGGGTTTGTTTTCGACGTGAAGACAAACAGAAGAAGAAGAAAGAAGAAGATATGGGGCTGAGCTTCAGATGTCTGGGAAACTTCCTGGACATCTTACCTGACTGGGGAGATGAGGATGTAGGGTGTGGAGTTGCGACAGCTACGATGGTGGTTGCTAGTGATGGCAGTGAGGGTATTGTATGCTGAGGTGCTTACGGTAATGCAAACAATCTCTAGATGGCGGTGTGGCCTGTCATGCCACACGCCCACGGTGGTGGAGGCTTGTCGCCACAGTTGAGGCTGGTGGTGGTGGAGCAGATGAGAGTTGTGCACTCTCTACACAGTAAGGAATGGGAATGAAGGCCTCTTGTATGCAGTCGTCTCCTCCCCCTTCTTGTAGTTGCAGGCAATACATTTGAAATCACAAGAGGTGGGAGCAAATCCTCATAAATGCTAGCAACTGTGAGGAATGAATAAGCGCAGGAGGAGGAAGTGAAGTGGTTACCTGCAGAAAAATAATAATAATAATAATTAAATAATTAGGGTTATTCATACATAACTCATAAACTTCTAAGTTAACTAAAACAATGTATGTAATGCACCTAATTGGTTAACTAATCAAATGCATGCAATTCTAAGTTAATTCTAAATGCATTTAGATTTGAATGCCACACATGAATTATGTAATTAAGCTAAAAATATGAATTAATTTATTTACATCCTAATGTATGCTATCTAAATGTTACAATTAACTTCATGTCTAGGCACTTAAAAACTTAAATAGCCGACAAATATGGGCTAATCACCTGTCGTCGCAGTTCGTTTCACGAGAAAATCCATCAATCAGATAAAATTTATAACCGAAACTTAAAAAGTGAGTCCTGAGTTGAACACGGGGAGGAGAATGTTTGGTTTTGAAAGAAATGCTTTTTACTTTTATTTATTTTTGTCATTTTTGTCTTTTCTACTTTTTTTGGTATTTTTAGCAAGCAGGAGCTCAAGTCGATGAATTCTTATCTAACTAATCTACTTGCAAAATATAAAAGAATGAGAGAGAAACAATCACATATATCTCAATAAGTGTTTCTACAACTATGAAAGTGAGAAAAACTATAGTAGAAAGTAGTAACAATAGATGAAGATGAGAAGAATCCCCCTCGATAGTCACTTGGAGGATGACACCCTCTAACGGTGCCCAGACGAAGGTGGTGAGGAGCGGGACAAAGGAAAACAACGATGGAGGAAGGAGGATGGGACAGGATGTTGTCGCTGCGAGGATCTACTTCCCGAAGTAGGTGAGAAGACGGCCACAGGATGCTCCACCAATGGGGATGAGGGGAGGGAAAAATATTTGGTTTTCTACTCTAGAGGAGCATCCCTGGCTTGGGACAAGCTCTCTCTAGAGCCTTGGCGGTGGTGAGAGGAAGAAAGGAAGAGATAAAGAAGAATGGGAGGGGTAAGGGTCCTTTTATAGTGGACAAAAGGATCAATTTTGTATGTAGAACATTTAGTAACGGTCATAAACGTCGCTGAAGATCCTCCACAAACGACCTTGAAGATACCCTTGCACCCACGCTGCCGCTGCGTTAGAGCGTGCCTTGTGCGCCTCCACAGCTATGCCCCCGCGTGCACTGCCGCTGCCTCAGCACGTGCCCATGCACGTTTGCTGCGCTACTGCGCATGCGTGCCTCTCTGGGCATGTGCACACCCATGCTGCTGTGCACGTGCTTTGGCTCATGTGTGCACATGGGTGGCCTGGGTTGCGCAACATGTCGGCATCTGAGCCATCCATCTTCTTTCCATTGTAGGGGCTGCTACAGAGGTCGGATTGAGTCTATTTTTGTGCCGTTGGGCTGCGATCGTCGACCCTAATCCATCCACACAGTCAAATTTGTCATTTTAGACTGCATATGATGCTACAAGACTTCAATCAAGGCGATTTCAGAGGTGTTGGACTCCGATCGTCATCCTGATCACATCTGTACGATCAGATCATCAACTCGAGGCTTCAAAATAAATCTCCTTTCTTGACCACAAAAAGGACACAATTAACCTAAAATATACACTACTCTAAATGCAGAATAATGCATGCTATGTGATTGGTCGTGCTTTGCGAATTAAAATTGGTGTTTGGAGAACCCATTGTCGTAGCTTGCAAAATGTGTTATCAAATACAATTTATAACCAAAACTCCAAGGGAGTCCCGTGTCGAACGCAGGGTGGCGACGTTTACTTTAGTTGAAATCTGCATTTCGTTTTATTTCTTTTTGGTGTTTTGGGGTTTTCTTTTTTTTTCTTTTGCTTTTATAGAAGAAGAAGCAAGATAGATCACAAGAGAGATGAAACAACTATGATATATCACGCAAATGTTTATTACAATAATCTATGAAAGCATAAAAGAGATAAGGGTGAGGGGAAATCTCCCAAATCGGTTGTTCGACGAGACAACGACGCCTAACGGAAGCTTGGATGAAGGAGGTGAGATACAAGACAATGGTGGTTAGATGCAAGAGGATGCCGGGTAGAGGAATGCTTCACCGAGTCTCTAGAGTGGAGGTGAGGAGACGAAGGCGATCTTCTACCGGAATGGAGGTGGGAGGACGGCTCCAAGGCAACCTATGAAGGTGGTGGGATGAAGGATGAATATTTGGTGGGAAATAGGAATATTACACTAATAGTTGGCCTTTAGAGCTTGAGAGTAAGCTCTAATGGAGCTTTGGTAGGCTACTAGAGCTTAGGAGTAGGTAGGAGTAGAGTAGGTAGAGATGGTGAAGAATGGAGGTATAGGGGTCCTTTTATAGTGGAGGGAAGAGGAAGAAATTCATGTAGAGGGCTTTAGTGACAGTTGTAAGCGTCACTAAAGACCCTTACAGCTATCATTGAAGATCGCACCCCCACTGCTCACGCCCACAACTGTCATTGCACCTACAAGCAATTAGTGATGGTTGTAAGCATCACTAAAGGCCCGCCCAAGTTGTCACTGAATGTCGGCACCAACCAAGCACGCGCCCGCTCACAACTGCTAGCGTGCGCATCATGCGACCATGTCGCGCACGTGCACTAGATGCATTGGCTGGTGCTGCACACAGCTGTGCAGTTTGTGGCGCCCTTGTGCACATGCGCAGCTGCGTGCTACACCCTTGTGTGTGCACGTGGCCATCTCTAATTGTCGAATTAGGGGGCTACGGGGATTCGAACCTACGCCCCTCCCTTAAAGTCCAACATCCCAGCCAATGTGTTACAGCCAAGGATTGTCACAAGGAGAAGTTCTTGAGACCGCGGCGTGGAGGCTTCATAATCGTTGGATGATGATCAAACGGTTAGGATTCGAAGGTGAAGATGATGAGAGAGTGCCAGTAGCCATTGATGGCCGATGTTTGGCGGCCTAGATGGCACCACGTGTTGCCATCTAGGCCGTCAAACATCGGCCATCAATGGCTACTGGCACCCGCTCATCATCTTCACCTTTGAATCCTAACCATTTGATCATGATTGATTGTGCAGCTATCATAGGTCTTAATTGACCTAAATTAGGCTAGGACTTAGCATAAGTTAGGGTTATTCATGCATGCATACGCATTATCACCATCTTTACTTCTTTCCTTTTGCTATGCATAAAATAATGTTATAATGTGCTAATTAAGTGCATTATGTCGATTGCAGGGAATAAGCTAATCAGGAGCTGGATCTGAAGCTGGATCAGGAATAACAGGAGTTGTAGCAATGTTGGAGCAGAAGGCCTAGTTTAGATGCAGGAATAATAATGTAAGGGGGTTAAAAGTTTGCTATTCTATTAAGTAGGAATAAAGCAGTAAAATGTGAAGAGCTTAGGTCCATCCTAGCCCTAGGATAGCCTAGAGACTTCCCCAAGCCTTAGCCACCCTTAGATTTGGTCACAACACCCTAGGAAGCCCTAAAACCCTAGTTCCAACCCTTCTCTGGACGTCCAGATAAGTTTTAAGATGTCCAAGACCCTTAGCCAACTCCCGCACACTTCAAACCCACTTCTACAGTGTTATTGGACGTCCAGACACTTTGTCAGACGTCCAATTTCTTTAGAATACCCAAAACAGAACCTGAAATCCTTCCTGACTCTGATTGGACATCCAGACAACAAGTCTAGACTTCTGATTTTTGAGTATAAGATGTCTGATACTATAATTAGACGTCTAATACTGCTCTCCAATTCCTGTTTTGAGATTTAAGCCGTGATCTTGGATCTCGATGTCCCTAAACCCAATCCCAACCCCATAGGAACCTAAATTACGGTGTCCTAACCCTAGTACATCACCTCTAGACCTCCCTAAGGACCTAATTAGGTCCTCACTAAACCTAATTGACTTGGATCTTAGTCAATTCCATCAGCCTATTCAATTGGACTCATTGAGCCCTGATCTCAGCACACACTGTCCAATTGGACTCAGTGAGAGTCCACTTGAACTAGACCTGACTTAATTGAGTTGTTTTAGTCTCAATTAAGTTTCCAAACACCTAATTAAAGTTGTATTAAGTTTAATTACACTTTACCTTAGAAATTAGGGTTTATAACCCTAATTTGAGACCTACCTTGACCTAAACCCACTAGAACCCAACCTAATCAACCTAGCCACCTAAGTTTCGACCCACACACACCATCCACACGAAAATATCTAGCCTAGAGTTCTCTAGAACTCTCTACCATGTGTGGTTGCCTTGGTTGCCAAAAATAGCAACCAAGAGCCATTCAATTTTTAGATCCACATTTGGTGTATCTAAAAACCACCTTCCACCCTCTCTCTCTCACTCTCCCACGAGCTCCCACCATAGGCCTCTCTAGAGAATTACATAATTCTCTAGAGAGCTTCCCTTAGGTCTATAAAAAGACCCCTTGGGTGGCCATTGGCACCCATTCACTTCTTTGGCAATTGCACTCCATTGGTGCCATTCACGCCACCTCCATTGTCACTCCACCTCCACGAGCTCACTACCACCACCATGGAGGACACCATGCTGGGATGTTGGATCAACCTTACCTCTCTCCAAGGGCCAGCCTAAGTTCCATTGGCCACCCCTCCTTCTCTCGACCACTCCAAGGCCATCGGGGACCTCCCCTGAATGCCCTCTATTCTTCTAGCTTTAAATCATGCTCTTCATAATCGTTATTGCTTTCATTTACTACTTAGTAGTGTAGTCTTATTTCTCCCCCAATGATGCATGCGAAATCCCCCCGTTGATTCTTGTATGCAATCGTTTTCTGGTAGTTAGGATTAATTTTTAAGCATTCATGTATAAGCTTTCCTCCAGATTTCCTTGTGCAACAACTCTCCAATGATGAATGAAATTTCACTTTATATATATATATATATATATATATATATATATATATATATATATATATATATATACCTTATGTGTTCGAAATCACCACGAGCTGAATGGTTATCATATTTGCTTGATTTAAGTGCCTGTTCTTTAATTGCCTATATATTACACACCAGCATGTCATTTAAATAAAGTAGAGTGGCTTTAAGATCGATTTCAAAAGAAAAAATAACGCCTCCCAGAGATGAACGACCGAGACTCAAAGTCTCATTATTTTTACAAAACAATATCTTTATTGGATCGTATTTCGCAACTATACTACGACGCTTTTATCAAAAATGCAATCTACGACCTCCCAACAAAACGGCGCCGTTGCTGAGGAGGCAACGTCATTTTTCTTGATTTTGATCTTTTACTTATCATTGACAAATCTGGCTCTACTTCATTTTCTTTGATGTGCAGGATAACACGGAAGAAAAATGGGATCTGCACATACACCGAGCGCGACGAAGAAAAATTAGGTGCACATCATCTATCTTAGATTAGGTTTCTCTTTCTGAACTATAGGAGAAGATTTACTTGTTGCAATTTCCTTTGAAAAATTCTTTGTGAAAAAAAAAATCTCATTTTCGTGAAAAAGAAAAAAAAAATCAAAAAGAAAAAATTTTGAAAAAAATCTTGATTAGGTTTTCTTTCGAATCTAGGTTGTTTTGAAAAAAATAAGAAAAAAAAAGAAGAGATTTTCGTTGAATCTTTTGAAAAATTCTCTTTGAAAAAAAAAAATGCAAAAGATTAAAAAGAAAAAAAAGAAGCATTTTTGGTGGAAGGCTTGAATTTCAAATTCAAACCTCTTTAAAAGCTTTTCCACCACCTTCTGATTTTTGGCCAGATTTAAAATCTCACTTAAAAATTCAATTGCGAAAAAATCCATTAACGAAAAATTCTGAAATTTGGGCAAAACCTTCATTCTCAAACCATCTTTCAAATGCCACCGTTACTTTGAAAAAAATCCAAGTATAAAATTTTTAAAAATTCATAAAGGTCACGGGTGTTAGATAGACCCAGATTCAAAAATTTTCAAAGTTCCAAAAGCGATTCCGAGCAATCCGCGAATCTATTTAGACTAAAAATTGTGGGGTTTGAAATCTGACCTAATTGGATTTATTTTCAATATTTTTACCAAATTTTTGAAGATCATTTGGTACTGTTTCAATGCGAAAAACCATCCAGGGGTCAAAGTTCCAAATCTGACCCCCTGATATTTAAAATTTCCTAAAAATTTGGTTGAAATTGTAAAAATTCTAAAAAAATATTCTCTGAAAAACTAATTGAGAAAGGAATATACTAGCAAAATTTCAATTTAATTGGATTCCAATTACTATCAAAGAATCAACATTATTCTTGTGGTCTACTAAAATAGAGAAAAAAACCCTAGAAGTGCATGCAACTTAGGTTGAACCCTTAGGGTCGCAAATAGAGACCACACTTTTGGATAACCTAGACTTAATCAAGTCTAGTTAGCTGGTGAGCTTGGTCACCTTGTGGGCCACTCACCACAAACCCCACTGAAGAAAACAGGTTAAAAACTAATTTTAAAAGAGGAAATCAACCCGAGTTCGTTGTCGTACTACTGGATGAGTTTGATCTCTATTGCCAAACCAGGTGACTAAGTCTGTGGGGTAGTGTCAAATGACCATGGCTCGGGGATCAATGGAACCGGAGGCGTAAGCCAAAGGAAGAACCATCCCCTTAGTCCCCTCGTAACCAGACTGGCTAGGTTAGCTTGAGAGGCAGGATTCACGTTCAGTCGGTTGTACGACGAACTTATCTTCAGGAATTCAAATCCCTAACGAAAAATCTGGTCACCTGATTTATAAGGACCATTTGATTGACAGGGCCTTAGCCTTGTTCTGCGTGGGTACACCAACCCAGGGGTTGAGCGGTGTATGCACGGAAGGAGGTCACTTCGACCTCACTTGGTTGGACCTTGGGAGCCACTCCCAAGGAGGCGAGTCACCTCCCCTGGACCATCTTCTTGCCCCATTTCTTCTATCTGTTGAGCAGTAATGGCTAACATTGGATCTGAACGTAATCAGGATCCAGAAGAGCTGGACCCATGAGCTTATCTGAGAGCTCGGGTCACTGAATCAACTCAACCTTGGGATCAGAACCCAAGGTGGCGAAGATGACTTTTTGCTTCGCTTGATCCTTCTCCTCGGGTTACCGAAATGGTTAACCCATATCCTAACCCTGGATATTATGACCCATACCAGTCGGTCCCTCAAAGGATCGCATCTTATAACCCAGGATATGGATTTCATACTCCTGCTTCTCACCCATGGAACATGGGTAGACCTGATTCACCCCCTGGAACCCTTGAAGAGCTACCGGTGCATTTGCGGCCACATTATAGAATACAGAGAGCTATAGCGAGCGCTAAGGAAAAGGCCGCATCCTATCTACGCGAAATCCAGGCTATCATTGAGCCGAACCAAAGACAAAGCCGGATTCCGCATCAACAAGCTGTGATGGAGCTCCTTCAGGAAACAGCAGAGATAACAAGGCGAATTGGACAAAATCAGGAAACTCAAGAACTATTGCTTTTGAGATATCAAGTGGAAAATAGCATTGAAGACCTCGAAGAATCTGAAACAACTACGCCGAAAGAACACACAGAAGATTCTCGGGAGAAGATGCCCGAAGATCACTCAAGGGAAAAAGAATCTAGCATGGATATGAGACAGGAGCAGGAAGTATGCCGAATGGGTTCATCTGAAATTGAGGAGGAAAGGACTGATATCTCCAGGACTGAGCCGCAATCAGATTATCCTGAATATTGGGAGACACCTTTTGGGTTAGATAACTCGATCGAGACAAGGGAAGTAGATCCAATTGAGGATATGGATCTTGAGGCAAACATTACATGCGACACTACTGATCAATCTAGACCACTTCCCATTGTAGGTGAACCTATGCTAGAGCCAACATCTTCTGATCTGCACTCTTCTTCTTTCACCTACATCCCTAATTCGGATATTAAAGATTCTAAGATGACACTTTCTATCCTTGATCCTAACATCCAAAAACTAGAAGTAGCTATGGATAACTTGAACAAAGAAATAAATATGCTACCTGAGGTAGGAATTACTGAGGAGCCCAATGCATATGAGGGTGAAGCTTCGAGCACAATGAGCTGGGGACGCACCTACCATCCTAGTCAATGGCTCGACCTCGAGCATAAGGAGATAGCCTCTGATGAATCAGAGATGAGTATTGATAAGGACAAAGTAATTTCTGACGAGGATTTCAGTGACCTCCCACAAATCTTCTACTTTCACTGATACCCCCATATGACCCAGAGCCTGGAGAGGGCATGATCTTTGATGTCAATTATCATTATGAGGATCCCTACGACTCAGATTCTGGTTCTGAGATACATGTTGATCTACTCCCTCAGCAACTTCCTGCTGAATTGTGGGACATGATAAATCAGCTGAATCAACATCATGATTCCCCCTCTGATTATCCTCTATTTTCCACCACCACTCCACACTTTCTTATAGCTAGACTTTTTGGAGTAGGGGTGCACAATCAGCTGGTCTGCATCTCTAGACCACTGATTCTAGGAGCATACAAGCACATCTTTCTCTTAATTTTGACCGGCTCCTATGCAAGAATTGATACATCTCATTGAGCTTTCGCCCAGCTGGAGGTGTTAAACTCAGCACATATAGATACCATTCACCCCACATTCCACCATCATTTTTATACATAGCATAGTTTTGTTTTAGCATATTTCCCTTTTATATTGCATATTAACAGGTTTGCCGATGCTGAATATAATTTCAGGAGCAATTACAGGTGATTTCTACCCATTCTCTCCCTGCAGCATTTATTTTCTTTTACATTCATGCATGAGGACATGCAAGAACTTAGGCATGGGGGGGTAGATACAGAAAAACTGAAAAAAAAAATTTGTGCCAACACTTAGGAAAACCTCAGAGCTGCATGCAAAACATACTTTAGGACCTTAAATAAAAGAACAACCGACTCCACCTCCAATGCTCGCATTGGAGCTAGAAATCGTTTGCAATAGCCACTTCCGACTCACCTGCCCACCTTTTATTCTAAATTTAGGGTCAAGCTGATTGTAACCCAATACGGGAAATTCACGAAGTACAAATTATGCGAGGTTACATGTTTATAGCATATATAGATATTGCATTCATGAATAAGATTATTTTATCAAGAGAATGCATTAGGGATTTTATCCTTTAGTTGATTCCTATAATCTAGAATCCAGTACAACTTTTCACACACGTAGAATTTGCAATGGATTCATGGTGAAGGCTGATAAACGTTTTCAGTTTGTCGAGAAGAAGCAGTGCTTCTTTTCCTGAACCCTTGAACAGTGTTTTGGGAGTCAGGCTGATTTTCTTCCAAAAATCCACCAAATAGTGTGAGATGAGAGTAGAGTGTATTGGTGTTCTAAGATTAGTGCAAGGAATCTGGAATCCTAGATAATTAGGTAATGATACTCTGAGTTTAGACGTAGTTTTCGCTCTCGATTCCCGTGTATACATTTTTGGTGCAAAATTTTGAGAGCCACCGAATAAGGTAAATACGCAGAGAGCGAGTTTTCATAAAACTACGGCTATGGTGGATGGTTATGACCATTCTTTACGGAATCCTTGACTGAAGGAGGGTATTGATGTCAAGGTCAGAAATACACCATCCTATCCGTCTCTCCCGGTGCCGTGAGTAGGCACTTGCACCAAATAAGCCACCTAATGTCTCTTGAGTACCACCAATCCCTAATAATGCCTCTTTAATAAAGTTCATGGATGTATGTCAGTTGTGCTATGCTGGAAAAAAAAAATGATGAAAAGGAAGAAAAATTAAAAAAAGAGAAGAAAAAAAAAATTTGGAACAAGAAGAAAAAGAGTTTGTGAATATTTAGTATTTATTTCATTTGCATTGAGGCAATACCACCAAACAAAATTGAGCTCCACGAAATATGGCCATAACCTATTTTTCTTGTGTTTCTGACCGCCTGAATAATGGCTGAGGAATTCCGACTTAGTGTTAGGGTTATGAGAACTCAATTAAAGTGTTAATGCCTAGTGAGACCACCAAATACAGAACATATGTGTGAATCTGGTGAGGTTGTGAGCTCTAAGAAAAAGAAAGAAAAAGAGCAAGAGAGAATGAATACAAAGGAATCAAAAGGGAGCATAGTTTTTCTCATCTTTCTCTGAGTTGAGTTACTTAGTAATTCGAGAATCTGGATTCTGTAGTACTAGTTTCTATGTAGCACCAAGTGGGAATGAGCCACTAAATATACAATCCATTCCCTCAAAGATTCTCTACCTAAGCCTAAAGCCAGGGTGGAATTCATAAAATATCTTGTAAACCCTGAGGGAAGAAATCCGCCTATCCCGCTAGAATTTTTATTAGGGGTCAAGTACAGGCTTTAGAGGTGTATTAGTCTTCACTCGAATCCGTTGCAAAAGCTACATAGCTGCACCTTCACGATTGTCTGGATTTCTAGAGCATAGGATGAAAAAGAAAGGAGAAAAATCTCTATGCAAACACTTGGTAAAATAACCAGTCCCTTAGGGACCCTTGCCGTAAATAATTTAGTCTTACATTTGCTAGGGACTAGCAAGATTTAGTCATGGGGGTATGATTGTGTAGCAATCATAGGTCTTAATTGACCTAAATTAGGCTAGGACTTAGCATAAGTTAGGGTTATTCATGCATGCATATGCATTATCTGCATCTTTACTGCTTTCCTTTAGCTATGCATAAAATAATGTTATAATGTGCTAATTAAGTGCATTATGTCGATTGCAGGGAATAAGCTAATCAAGAGCTGGATCTAAAGCTGGATCAGGAATAACAGGAGTTGTAGCAGAGCTGGAGCAGAACGCCTAGTTTAGATGTAGGAATATTAATGTAAGGGGGTTAAAAGTTTGCTATTCTATTAAGTAGGAATAGAGCAGTAAAATGTGATGAGCTTAGGTCCATCATAGCCCTAGGATAGCCTAGAGACTTCCCCAAGCCTTAGCCACCCTTAGATTAGGTCACAACACCCTAGGAAGCCATAAAACCCTAGTTCCAACCCTTTTCTGGACATCCAGATAAGTTTTAAGATGTCCAGGACCCTTAGCCAACTCCCTCACACTTCAAACCCACTTCTGCAGTGTTATTGGACGTCCAAACACTTTGTCAGACATCCAATTTCTGCAGAATACCCAAAACAGAACCCGAAATCCTTCCTGACTCTGATTGGACATCCAGACAACAAGTCTGGACTTCTGATTTTTTAGTATAAGATGTCTGATTCTATAATTAGATGTCTGATACTGCTCTCCAATTCCTGTTTTGAGATTTAAGCCTCGATCTTGGATCTCTAGGTCCCTAAACCCAATTCCAACCCCATAGGAACCTAAATTAAGGTGCCCTAACCCTAGTACATCACCTCTAGACCTCCCTAAGGACCTAATTAGGTCCTCACTAAACCTAATTGACTTGGATCTTAGTCAATTCCATCAGCCTATTCAATTGGACTCATTGAGTCCAATTGAGCCCTGATCACAGCACACTGTCCAATTGGACTCAGTGAGAGTCCAATTGAACTAGAACTGACTTAATTGAGTTGTTTTACTCTCAATTAAGTTTCCAAGCACCCAATTAAACTTGTATTAAGTTTAATTGCACTTTACCTTAGTGAATTAGGGTTTATAACCCTAATTTGAGACCTACCTTGACCTAAACCTACTAGAACCCAACCTAATCAACCTAGCCACCTAAGTTTCGACCCACACACACCATCCACACGAAAATATCTAGCCTAGAGTTCTCTAGAACTCTCTACCATGTGTGGTTGCCTTGGTTGCCAAAAATAGCAACCAAGAGCCATTCAATTTTTAGATCCACATTTGGTGTATCTAAAAACCACCTTCCACCCTCTCTCACTCTCCCACGAGCTCCCACCATAGGCCTCTCTAGAGAATTCCATAATTCTTGAGAGAGCTTCCCTTAGGTCTATAAAAGGACCCCTTGGGTGGCCATTGGCACCCATTTACTTCTTTGGCAATTGCACTCCATTGGTGCCATTCACGCCACCTCCATAATCACTCCACCTCCACGAGCTCACTACCACCACCATGGAGGACACCATGCTGGGATGCTGGATCAACCCTACCTCTCTCCAAGGGCCAGCCTAAGTTCCATTGGCCGCCCCTCCTTCTCTCGACCACTCCAAGGCCATCGGGGACCACCCTTGAATGCCCTCTATTCTTCTAGCTTTAAATCATGCTCTTCATAATCTTTATTGCTTTCATTTACTGCTTAGTAGTGTAGTCTTATTTCTCCCCCAATGATGCATGCGAAATCCCCCCGTTGATACTTGTATGCAATCGTTTTCTAGTAGTTAAGTTTAATTTTTAAGCATTCATGTATAAGCTTTCCTCTAGATTTCCTTGTGCAACAACTCTCCAATGATGAATGCAATTTCACTTTATATATATATATATATCTTATGTGTTCGAAATCACCACGAGCTGAATGGTTATCATATTTGCGTGATTTAAGTGCCTGTTCTTTAATTGCCTATATATTACGCACCAGCATGTCGTTTAAATAAAGTAGAGCGGCTTTAAGATCGATTTCAAAAGAAAAAACAACGCCTCCCAGAGACGAACGACCAGGACTCAAAGTCTCGTTATTTTTACAAAACAATATCTTTGTTGGATCATATTTCGCAACTATACTACGATGATTTTATCAAAAATGCGATCTACGATTTCCCCCAACAATCATCCAACGATTAGGAAGCCTCCATGCTGCCATCTGGGCTATCTATCTTCTTTTTATTACAAAGGGTGCCACGGTGCTTGGATCGAGGTGATTTTTGTGCTGTCAGACTGCAATCGTCGCTCCGAATCCATTCATATTGTCAGATCTTTCATCCGAAGCCCTTATGGATGTCGCATTGCCCTCCTGGCCGTTGATCTTCCTCATATCGCATAAGGTGATATGGGATTCCGATTAGGATGATCTCGAAGCCATTGGACTCCAATCATCATCCTAATCAGATCCGTACATTCGAATCGTCAATCTGAGACCTTGAAATAAATCTCCTTTGCTCCTGGCCATAAAAAGGATGTAATTAACCTAAAATGTACACAACTACTCTAAATGTAGGATGATGCATGCTATTCAATATTTGTAACATGAAATGCAAATCTAAGCCTAAGAACATGCATGAATAGGCATTTTATCCTAAATAGTTGTCTCTACATCACTCTGCAGTATTTATAATATGGAATGCAAATCTAAGCCAAGGAACATACATAAATAGTCATTTTAACCTAAATGGATGTGTCTACATCAGGTAGTCATTTTTGGTGCTAGGAGAGGGGTATAAATAGGAAGGGAAGGAGGGGGGGTTAGCGTGGAGTTAATGGAAGGCTAGGATGGGTTGATGGGGGGTGGTTAAGCGATCTATGGTGGAGAGTTGGCACCACCTAAGGGGTCTGGTGGTGGTGGTTTTGGTATGAGAGCCATCCCTTGGTGGACAACCATGCATGGAAGAGCAACAAGCTTTGGCACCAAAAGGGAAGTGGGTTCTAGAAGGGTTTGTTGGTGACAAAAAGTAAGGGCTAGGATGGCTTAGGTGATGATGTGTAAGGTGGAGATGTAGGGGATTTTTGGAGGGAAAGTTGAGGGGTAGTTATAGGTGGGTTGGCACCACCTTTAAGGTGTCTTTTCATGGTGGTGATGGGGTGAGAGGGTGTGTCTAGGTTGGTGCCAAAGGAAAGGGGAGTTGAGGTAGCTTAGGTGGAGTTAAGTGGGGAGCTAAGTAGGTGGGAGTTAGGGATATGGTTGGCCATAGAAAAGGTGGTGGAGCTAAGCTTAGCCAATAGAGTAGTGGAGGATGATGTAGGGTTTCGCAGAGAAGGAGACTTGAGCTACTCTAAGGCTTGCTAGAGCTGACTGCTGCTGAAAAAGGTCTTCTAGGAACTCAGCTACTCAGCCTAGCTAGCTAGTTCTTTGCTAGCTACTAAGTTGAGTAGGTTGAGCTAAGTTGAGCTGGTCTCAACTATTCTAGAGCTAAGGGGAGCTGGTTCTGATCTCCATGAAGACTCCTTAGCTAACTAAGATAGCTAGCTTAGGTTAGTAGGCAAGCTCAACTAAGCTAAGCTAGGGTTAGTCTTCATGAGCTGGTGTTAAGATGCATTGAGCCGGTTGTGAACTTCTTAGCTGACTTAGCTTATCTAGCTAAGGACTAGTAGCTAAGCTAAGTTGAGTAGAGTTCCCATGAGCTGAGTAGAGCTATGTTGAGCAGGGTTAAGCTGGAATCAAACTGAGGTGAGTTGGAATGAGCTGAGCTTCAGTTGGAATGGGCTCTATCTTCATCTTCTACCTTCTACATTGCCAAGGTTTAGGTGATTCTCATTGTGTTATCATCCCTGGCAATGACATGAAGTGTATGAGAGCCAAAATAAGGAAAAATTGATGCAATGCATGCTTAACCTAAGAAATGCCTAAATGCAATTCCCAAACCAAATTGCATTGTACAAAACCTAAGAGCTCGATGTTCTTTTAGCCATAATAGTGATGATAAACTGGTGTTTATCAGATCCAAGTTCATCTTAGCTGGATCCTAGCTCGTTCCAACTCATCTCAGCTAGATCCAGCTCATCTTCAGCTCGTTCTAGCTCATGGCAGCTCAATTCCATGGAGCTTAGCTACTATTCTGGAACTAGCTAACTAAGTTAGTTAAAGAGTCATCCACCAATTGAATTTCAATTCAAGACAACTCATATCAAGCTTAACTCAGCTCAACTCCTTCAAGCTTAACTACTAGTTGAGAACTAGTTAGCTAGGCTAGCTAAGGAGTCTTCAGGAAGCTCAGCCCTAGCTCACCTCAGCTCCAAACAAGCTAAACTCATCTCCATTCAGCTGAACCCTACTTAGCTTAGCTACCAACAAAGAACTAGCTAGCTAACCTAGTTGCTGAGTTCGTAGGAAGCTCTTCATCAACATCAAGAAGCTTCATGCAGGCTCAGACCAACTCAAAGAAACTCTGCCTACCTCCTACCATCTGGTAGCCAACTAAGGTAGCTCCTCCACTTAGCTCCCTACTCTACTCACCTCCACCAAAAAGTGGTACCACCTTTTTCCCTTCAAAAATTTCATAACTACCACCAAAGGTACCTCTTCATTTCCCTCTCATCTTTCCCCCCAGAAACAACCACAGACCCCTTCATTTCACTCCAAAAACATACACCCCTTCATTTCCCTCCAACAATACCATAATCACCACCCTCCTACACTTCTATATAATACCCCCATAACTATTGCCTTAGAACCATGCTTGGCTACTTTATTTCTTCCACCAAAAACACAACCTAAGGCCAAGGAAGTGGAAGTTAAAAGTGCACATTATGAGGGTCCCTTACCTTGCCCTTCAAGTCTCTACACCCTAATTTCTTCTTCCTAGGAACCAAGCCAAGGAGCAAGCTATTGGAGGATAGCCAGGAAAAGAAGATAAGGGTGGTGGATGTCCACCCTAAGAGGAGATAAGATGAGCACTTCAAGGAGCAAGGAGGAATCCTCTTCAAGTCCAAGAGCAGCCGCACTTGGAGCAAGGTTTCTCTTATTCAATTGGGAGATTTTCTACTTCTTTGTATTCTTTGTCTTTATTTTTGTGGAAGCATTCCTCTACTTGGGGATTATTTATGTGGGATTTCTCCACACAATTAAGCTCCCCAAGTAGTTGTAGACATCTTTGCTTAATCAATCAACTGGCATACACTATTTAGTGTGCTTTAATTTCAAGCTTTAAGTTATTTGATTTTTCTACACCCACTCCACCTTTCTAATTACACTAAGTGCACTTTCCTAGGTTGAGCTTAGAAAGAGAGGACTCTATTTACTTCAGCGTACTTCACATTTCGTTGCCCGATCTTGAAAACCCTAAAAAAATTGCAAAAACAAAAAGAAAGGATATTTGAGAGAGCAAGAGGGAGAGAATCAATTTATTAACTAACAAATTGGCATCCTTAAACAACCCCAGATACTTCACCCTATCTAGGTTATAAATTTTAAAAGTTGATCTATTTGTACGCATTACAATAACTTAATTTGTATCTTTATCAAACTGTGTATTTTCTGCATCAGCTCCTCCTACCTAAGTTCTAACTCCACTACCTTAATTTCCTCCTAACCCCAATTGGTTAATGATGTAAACATGTTTATATCACATAAGCCGTCTATTTTTACGTGTTCTTAGGCATAAAGTTGTGTCATACATTATAAATATTATATAACATGCATAATCATACATTTAGATTAGGTTGTATAAAGTTTATGTTAATTTCTCCTTTTTATGGTTAGATGACAAGGCAATATCTAATCAGGGCCTCAGATTGAAGATCCAACCATACGGATCTAATCAGGGCAATGATTGGAGTTTAATGACGCCAAGAATGCCCCGATCGAACTTCCATAGCAACAAATGCTATCTAAGAAAGATCAGAGGTCAAGGGGCCAAGATGGTGTAAATCCATACCTCAGATGACAAATCTGACCACACAAATGGGTTCAAATCAACAATCGTAGCCCAATGACGTGAAAATCGGTCCAACCCGATATCCGTAGTACCATCTACAACTCAGAGAAGATGGACGGCCAAGATGGCACCACGTGGCACCATCTCAGCTACCCACACTAGCTAAAGGCACCTGCAGATCTCTCTCTCTCTCCTCAACCATTGAGTCCATCTCAGCCATTGGATCAAGATCCAACAGTCGAGATCAACTCAAGCCACACCTCCTACTCATCTGAAGGCAAGGTATTGGATGATCTCAACTGTTGGATCACCACCTGACAATTGTCATCACCCAACCCTTAAAACATAAGTGCGACCAAAAGCGTGCCTCAGTGTAGTGGTGGAAGGCGTTGTTGCAAAGGAGTGGCACGCATTCTAGTCGTGCGTCCACACCCGTCTCATCGTGCGCATGACCTCAATCCAACCGTTCGATCAGATGTTAACGGCGCAGATCTTTAGATCAGACGAATTCGTGATTCAATGCTCAATGCTCACACCTGATCTCAAGCACGAGTGTGCGATGAAGGTGCTAGCAAGATTGATTTTAAGCCATCTGATCTCGCAATCGAACGGCTAATATTGCACGAACATGTATATGCATTGAGCACACGAACAGTGGGGGAGGTGCGGCGAGCACGGGCACTAAGCCCACATTTGGAATCTTTAGTGACACTTAAATTCGTCACTAAAGATCCTGAATTAATGTTTTAAAATATAAAATGACCAAATTTTCCTCAATCCCTACAACTATAAAAGGAGACCAAACCTGGGATGCTCCATTAGAGTTAAAATTAGAATATTTCCACTTTCTCACCTACTTCATGAAGCATCCCACAGTTGTCTTCTCACCGCCGTTCGGGAAGCGGATCCCACTGCGAAGTCTCCCTGCCTTGTTCTCCATTGTCCGTCATTATTCTCCTTCGTCCCACATCTCATTACATTCTTTTGAGCACTCCTTCAATGCGGCTCGTTCTCCAAGCAGCCATCGAGGAGGATAATTTCTCGTTCTCCAACCAGCCATCAAGGAGGATAATTTCTCACCTCCTTTCTCTTTACTGCTTTCCAGAGTAGATTTACCTCTTTCTAGTTGTAATATTTCCAGCTTTCTAGTGTAGTGATTAGTTGTAAAGAACATTACTCTGTGGTTATGAAATCCATGTTTATTCTATCGCTATTTTGTCTTTATTTGTATTATTCTCTCCCTTCTATTAATTATTTTTTAAGTAGATAGCTAGTTTAGATTTAATTCGACCAGCTAATCTGCTTCATGACAACAAAACAAACGCAGTTTTTAATCAAATGTCTGCCTCCCTTTGTTCAACTCGGAATTCCTTTTGAGATTCGGTAAATTTATTTGTTGACGGATTTTCTCACAAATCACACTACAATGATGGTTTTTCAAAACTCAACCTTTTTGCGTAGATTTTGTGCTTCAACATTTTGGGGACATTGCTGGCGATTTTCTGACTCAACATTTTGGCGCCATTGCCCAGGAGGCGACACTCTTTGATTTTTTGCATTTTCTGACTTACTGATCATTTACCTCACTTCTCTCCTTTCTTATTATAATTGCTGGTACTCTTACGAGGCGGGCAAAAGCAGTAGATTGGAGTAAAGTGCTGTTGAAGGGTCTGTAAGTAACCCCCCTCCCCACCCACTAAATTTCATTCCACCACCTAATAACACAAGCCCTAATTAACTTAGGAGCTTGCATAAACTCTAAGGTTAGTTTTGATTGTTTGTTTGACACTTCCACCTGCCTCACCCTCCACATTTAAAAGAAAATTTTTTAAAAAAATCTCACAGAGGTACACAACCTCTTCTAATTCTTCATACTCAACCGGTAACCCGATCTTTAGGATCGATACACTCAACAACACATAATTAAGTAGAAATCAGATTAGGTAAACACTTGTATGCCTAATTAAGTGGTGCATCAAGGAAATTGTTTGAGTTGTTTGGGCTGAACCACTTCAGCTAAAAACAACTCATCAAGTAGCTGCCAAATAAGTTCAACTTTTAGGGATTTAGTAGGCACTCCACATTCCTTTAAGTTTTAACGGAAGATATCTGCGCCTGTGCTTTCAAAACCTGGTGTGCCAACTGAACTTGATTGAATATACCTAAAGTTGAATCCTAAAAGCTACTAAGCAAGATTTAAATCCTAAAATTCACCACATCCAAATATAATCTTACTTGAAAACCACTGGTTGTGCACGCCCACATATATCAATCAATCATTAAAGGCACAACCTAGATAAAAGGGCCCATCACATTCCAAAGCACATTCAAACCTAACCCTAATTAAAACAGAGTAGATGTTGGCCATAAGGATTGGACTCGCTCTTCAAAGCCCAGATCGAGATTATTTTCGATTAGTCTATTTCTACCTTTCAATCTAATATTTAGCTAGGGGCACAGAATCAAACAATCGTGGTTGGGGGGTATCAAAGGAACCTGAGGCGAAAGCCAAGGGAAGAACCTTCTCCCCAACCCCTCCCTCTAACTGGTTGGATTGACTGAAAAGAGGTAGATTAAATCATTTCTTCATCTCAAAATGAGTTCTGAGAGTCTATAGGTGTTTAGGTTAGCCAGTTAAGGGAAGGCTTGATTATTTGTATTGCAGGGCACCTTTCTTCCTCCCATTCTGCCATGGATCCTTGCACATCCTATTTGCACTTCCACTCCTACCACTACTTATTACCAAAATGATTATTATTCCAACCAGACTTATTCTCATCCATCTTCAAGTTGGGATAATCCTGATTGGGGATATAGTTCCAGACCTCTATGTTCAGGGTTTAACCCTGGACACCGTGATCTTGATTCTTATCCTTCTTCGAGCTACATCGATTACAGATCACCGCCCTCATTTGGACAACCTAATATGATCTACAATCATGAAGGATATGCCAATCCTTACCCTTCCCCAGATTACAATGCATATAGGTCATCACCTCCTTGTGGACAACCCGAAATGACCTATTATCAGGGAGGGTATCAAGAACATCAATTTGTTGACTCCCCTGGACTAAACCCAAACCTGCCCAACCCTGAACCAAACCATTTGGTTCCTGTTAACTAGGTCCAAGATAAGGTGTTGGCTAACTTAAGGAATACCATATAATCTTTAGAAGCTCAACCAACACCCTGCACTGAAGAATTGGAACCTCTAATTAAAATGATTGACGGTCTTAATAAATATTTGTTGGATTGGCTCTAGAATGTTAAGGATATGGACTCGAGTGAGTTTTTACTTGGGAAGTTATCGAAATTAAGAATGAGATTTATGATTTCTCTAGTCCAATATTGGGATGATTCCCAAGATGAACCCTTGACAAGAGAGCCAATGTCAGAATCCTCTTAGGCACCAATAGGGGGGACACGTTTTACAAGACCAAGGTAGACCAAGTTGTTCTAGAGCAATCAAATAAGGATGAATTTATTTCTTCACCTATGATTCTTGAGTTAGGGTATGAGGAAATGTATGTCTCCAAGGAACAAAAAGTGATTGATGATTTTGAGATATACATTAATGCGGATTTAGAATTCTTTGATTCTGAAGGTGAAGAATCATTATGCGAAGTCTCACCTAAATTTATAGCACACAATTTCAGTGAGATGACTAAGCCTGAGGAATTCAATGAATCATTTGATGGCCCTAAAATTGAGGAATTTGATCATGTTGGTGCACACATGGCAGATTCAGATCCTATTATAAAGGATTCAATTCAAATCCCCATTCCTTAATCACACCCCATTAAGCATATTGATGATTTTGATTTTGAGATCACTAGACCCAATACAATTTTGATTCAGCCATCACTCTTGGACTTGGAAATTTTAAATGGGGTGATTATCATGCAAGAGGTCCCAGAATCTAAAATTCTGATTATGGAAGTTAGGAATTGGGAAATAATGATATGGAAAGCCAATTCCGAAGGAAGTAGAAGACAGAGTCTAAGGGTTCCAATTTTCTTGAAACCCCCAACCTTCTACCAGGACCCTTATTACATTTTTTATTCGGAGGATGTGCAACCCAAGCATAAATTCATTGATTATCCTTTTGAGCTTAATTTCCTTGTTATCCAACTTTTTGGACTTGGGTTGCATCCTCACAAATTGCAGGCCCGACCTCACTTGCATACTGATCTCAGGTTCTAGGTAATTTTTATCCATAACCATAGATATACTCGGCCATGGGGCATGGGTCTGCAACACAACCTGGTCTACATCTGTGGACATCTTCTCTTGGTAGGTCCAAAGATAGATTTTCTTATTTTGATTCTGACATGCACCTGTGAATTCTTTATTTCTTCTTTGTTTAGTGTGCCTAGCTGAAGGAACCAAATTCAACACGTATACGGTCTCTTTTTCATCTCAGAGCTGACCTGTTAATCACGAAATTCAGGTGCTTTCTTTTCTACTCTACTTTATTTTGTCTTTTTAATACATTGAGGGCATCGCATTAGATAGGCATGGGGGGTGGATATCATTATCTGAATCATCTTGTTAGCTCCGTAGATTCTTTTTATTTTTTCTTTATTTTTTTAAAAAAACGTGGAATTAAGAAAGAGAACTTGAGCTTTAGAAAATTTTTAATCTTAAAGAATAAAACAATATGACTTGAACACTTAGACCCTTCAGGTCTTCAGGCTTAATCAGCCCAGGTGTCCACTAAAATGTGGACTTGTTTCTCGAGTCCTCACCATTCTAAATTTTAACTTTAATTGGCAAATAAGTTGGGGTGATAAGTACACGACTTATCAACCAGTCCTCTGATTTGAGGGGATTTTAAGTCTAAGCATCTACACACTATTTACACTGACTCACCTTTCGATGATTTTTTACAGAAATTGGGTAGCTAATGAACCTTCTAGGGTGGTATGGATGGCAAGCTATCATGCGTAATAACCCATTGGTCGATTGTCTAGAGCCCAGCCACATGATCATTCTTTTCCTGCTCCCTTTAGGTAAACCTTAGATCAATGAAGCCACCTACTCAAAAAAAAAACCAAAAAGAAAAGAAAAATATCCAAAAAGAGAAAAAGAAAAATAGAAAAGAAGAAAAGAAAAAAAGAAATAAGCTACACTTCACCGCACGAGTACAATTGGTAAGTTATCATGGGTAACGACCCATTGGTAGGTTGTCCAGGTCCTAGCTCATGAAATGCACATATAATTCCTAAACAATTAGGAAGAAGCGGAGAAGTAGAATAAGCCAGGGAGATATACACTGGGTTCGACATTATGTTGACCCCATTAAAATAAAAGTACGGAGAAAGTTACCAGTTGAATAGATACACCTTTAGGCAGATTTTTTTTTTTAAGGTCACCTAGGGGCGTACAAACCCGAAGTCCGTTCTATTCACCGATAAGTGAGTCTATCACATTTCACACATAAAGATGTTAAGAATTTAGAGTTCTCATCAAGTCTTGGGTGGGTTGAGTGGTGTCAGGACTCGAACAGGTTGTGTTAATAAGATGAAATTATCATTGAATCGAGTATAGTGGATAACCTAAATCGAGCCTAACCATCTTTTTACAAAATTTTTAACCTGGCCTACTTAATTTTATCTTGGTCACTTTTAGGCCCAGGGTCGAACTCAGTGAGGCGGGGATTAAAGGTGAAGAAGTTTATACACCTTTCCTACAACGAATCTCTTCCGTGCATTTATTATGTTTTTGGGTTTTTTCTATTTAAGCTTTTTTTTTGCTGATAGTTTTGTCCTTGAGGTACACCCTCAAAATTAGGTCCCTGGCTTCGAGCCAAATTGTTCTTGGCTTTGAGCCAACTTAGGGTTTCAAAAACTGGTCTTGCTGATCGAAAGATCGAGTATCTGCAAGACAAGGATTATCTTTTCTCTTTCACTTATTTTTTATCTTTTTAATAGTAGGAAACAAAAGAGAAATAAAAACTAGATAGGTTGCTTGTAAAGAAATAAATATAGTCTATATATATAGATATATATATTATATATATAGGGGTAGGGGTGGAGGTGGAAATGCCGTATAGCACAGTGTCGAGTTAGTCCACGTCTAGTAAGATACAACCAACAAGACGAAGTGCCACGTAGAGTGTAGGATGGATGTGTGGGAGTGTGTGCGGAGGCGCTTTCTTTACGCGGGTATCGGGGAATATCAACAACTGGTGCAGATATTCCCGCGATATAACGCGTGGAGGAGTGACTAGTGCGTATGGATACAAGTAGGTGATATGTATGTAAATATATATATATATATATGTGTGTGTGTGTATATATATAGGGTTGTAACTATATAGATGTATATGTAGTTATGTATATATATATATAGATATGTAAATATCTATATAAGTATATATATATATATTTATAACTAGATATATATGTATATATATTTAACTATATAGATATAGATATAGATATATATATAGTAATATATGTATATAGATATATATACATATATATGTATATAGCTATATTTGTATAAGTATCTATGTATATAGATATATATAGATATACATCTGTATATATATATATATGTATTTATATCTATAGATATATATGTATATATGTATGTATATATGTATATATGTATAAATATATATATATCTATATAGATATATATATATGTATACATACTTATATTTAGTTGTATAGGTATTAATATGTATATATATATATAAATATATATGTATAAGTATGTATAGGTGCGTACAAGGGAGTGTGTGTGTGTAACGGCGAGGGAGTGTCTACTGGAGAAGAATGTGAGAGAGAGCGGGCGTTTAAGCCGTCTGGCGGACGCAAGCATCGTCTGATGACGTGGGAGCAAGGACGCAGGCGTGGGCGCAGAGGACATGTGCACGCACTGGAGGGAGCACGCAGGCAAGAGAGTGCAGCGCAGCGCATTGCGTAGCGCAGCACACCGCGCTGTGGGCTAGAACGGGAGCGGGCACAGACGCGGGCGTGGGCGCAGGTGTAAATGCTGGCACTGACGCGGGTGACTGGCTAGACATAGTAGTGGTGAGGAGAGAGAGCGTGCAGTGATCGGATAAGTGAGAAACTCTCCGGTCACCGCATGGTAGCTACAGTGTCGCGTTGAGAGGCGTGAACAGTAGCTACAGTGCCGCGTGAATGGCCAACCGGTTGCGGCCAGTTCTGCATGTGCGGGCACGCTGGAAGGCGCCTGCGCATGTGGAAGGAGCCTGCGGAGGTCACTGGCATGCGCGCAAGGCTGTTGTTGCTCCTGGTGCCGTGCTGCTGCTGCTGCTGAGCTTCAGACCTTAGTGTGTTGACAATAGCAGCGAAGGTGTTGAGCAGTGAAAACAGGGAGTGAAACCACCACGCCCACCTGCTTTTGGATGAGCTAGGTGGTGGTGGAACTCATAGTGGTGGTCGTGGGACCACTGAGAGCTTGCTCCTGCCCGCAGTGTGTCTCTTCAGTGGAAGATCTACTACATATGGAGTGGAGGGGGAGGAACTTGGCCTAGACGAAGGTGCATGCGGTGGTGTGTGTTCCAGCCTCTCCCTCGCAAGGAAGATGGCCAGGCTTTATAACGAAGAAGATGCCTGCCCCAGCCATGCAAGGCAACACTTGAAGAAGATGTTATTTGCATGGCCAATTATTTGCATTATCCTCCCCTCTCAAATAAATGCATGCAAGTGTCTTTTTTTACAAATGCAACTATAGCTACCTAATATGCAATGGCAGTGCTAGGAGATAACACAAGCTGGCATATTTTTTGGTGTATTTTTGCTGTGCAATCATACCCCCATGCCTATCTTTTTCTAGTCCCTAGCAAAACATTTTGTGTTGTGTTTAGAAATAATCTTAAGCTGAAGATTTTCTTCTGAGGCGACATGGGTGTGTTTATTTGTTGGATTTTTGAGAACCAATTGCAAAGAAGACTACCAGTACTTTAAGTCTTATGTGACATAAACCATCTCTCGACTAAGTTGGACTCTTGATATTTAAACCTTAAGTATGATTTCCAGGACTCCGAAGGTTTTTGCCATACTCGAGAGCTCAAGAGATTATGGCGTGTGCATAGTGAAGGATCAAGACTGACCAGATGAACACTAAGACTCAAGCCCAAGGTTTCACGAATCTTTAAGTGCAGGTTGGTCCCAGTTTCAGCTCATGTTTTCAGATTGACCCTTAAAAAGATGACAGAAAACTCAACCCTCATTTTTTTTCTTTTGTGGCTCAAAGAATATATGGTAGAAATAGGGTATTTGTAACTAGCCCTGAAAGATTTTGAGGGAGAAGAATTTACAGACATTTGCAAGATATACTGACTTATTTGCACTTTTTTTTTCAACACATGTCATTATATCTCTTACAACTTTATTTAAAGGAGCACACTTTTCTTTTGGTGGGAGAGTTCCTTTTTGGTGGAAAGGGCTTCTCCTAGACACAAGACTAAAGCCTGGGATAAAAAGTCTACCTGCATGCACAGGTAAGGACTCCACCTTCCCTAATGAACATTAGGGTTGGATCTTATGTTCACCTGGTCTTTCTTGATATGTGTAGTGTGAACCAAGATTACTTAGGCTCTCGAGTAGAAGCAAACCAACGGATCTGTACTGATGTCTCAGGTACAAGAATACGTCTTTAGTTAGGAGAAATTCCGATCTGTCTTATCAATGCTCAAGTGAATTAAGCCGAGCATGAGCGAATCAAGCCTTTGTGGCCTGGAAAGTCTTCAAAACAGTGGTTGAATATCCATAAACACTTATTTTATTTTTGTTTCAGTCTTCAGATCATTACTGAACACCTTTTTTTTTATGCTATGTAAATATTTATAGATGGATGGAAGCTGCATGATACCATATAATACCCATATCCTATAGATGCCTATCCACCCCCCCATGCCAAATGATGCTATGTCCTCATATGCATGTAGGGTAGAGTAGAAGAAGGTCCAAAGATCGGGGAGCGAGAGCTGAGGTGTAGGGTATATAGCAGGGTGGTAGGGTGGGTGGATGGTGGGTGGTAAAGTGAAAAGGGGCGAAGTGAAGTGTATGTGACAATGGAGTGCTGCTAGGGTGCCTCCCAATGAGCACTGAATTTAACGTCCCCAACTGGACTCAAAATGAGGCACGACATTAGTTACCCTCCAGCAGGGCAACGGTTTCTCCAACGAGGGCAGATTCATGAGTAAGATAAGGTTTTAAACGCTGCCCATTGACCATAAATTTATGCCCAGATTTGGGATCTTCAATTTCAATGGCCCTGTTGGGAAATGGTCTCGAGACCAAGAAGGGACCAGTCCATTTGGACTTCAATTTCCCAGGAAAAAATTTGAGCTAGGCATTGTAAAGCCAAACTTGCTGAGATGACTCAAATTCCTTCCACCGAATTCGGCTGTCGTGAAAAGCCCTAGTGCATTGCTTGAAAGTTAAGGCAGAATCATAGGCTTCACGACAGAGCTCTTCCAACTCTTAGAGTTGGAGTTTCCTTTCTCGACCATGCAGGTCTAGGTCGAGGTTACATTGGCGAACCGACCAATAAGCATGGTGCTCCAGCTCCACGAGTAAATGACAAGGCTTCCCGTAAACAATTCTATAAGGAGACATACCTAGGGGAGCCTTGAAGGCGGTCCGATACGCCCAAAGTGCGTCAATCAGCTTGTCGAACCAATCTTAACGGTCAGGCCGAACTGTTTTCTGGAGAATTTGCTTGATTTGCCGGTTCGACACCTCAGCCTGGCCATTCGTTTGAGGATGATATGGAGATGCAATATGATGGTGGACTCCATATTTCCTCAGAAGTGCCCAAAAAGAAGCATGGGTAAAATGGCTTCCTCCATCCGAGATAATGGCTCGAGGGATCCCAAAGCGTGCAAAAATGTGATCTTTGACAAATCGAGTGGATATGACATGGTCAGCATGGCGCGTGGGAATAGCCTCGATCCATTTCGAAACATAATCAACAGCCACGAGGATGTATTAAAAGCCGTTGGAAGGAGGAAAGGGACCCATGAAATCGATTCCCCAAATGTTGAAAATTTCAGCATCTAGGATGGGTTGTAAGGGCATCATGTCACGACGTGACATTGACCCTAACGACTGGCACCTAGTGCAATGTTTGGCATAATTGTGTGCATCCTGATGAAGGGAGGGCCAAAAGAAACCGCACTGCAACACCTTGGCTACAGTTTCCCTCCCAGAGAAATGGCCTCCGCAGGCTTGATCATGGTAGAAGGATAGCACACAGGAGAATTCGCTGTCAGAAATACAGCGACGGATGATCTGATCAACACCTATTCGAAAAAGAAGTGGATTATCCCAGAAATAATACTTTACTTCTATAATGAGATGCTCACGTTGGTTTTTAGGCAAGTGATTGCACCATAAAAATACACCTGCAATTGTGTCGTCTTGTGCTATTTCCAAGCATTACCAGTGCATATTAGGGTTCCATAGTCGCATTTGTAAAAATACATGCATGCATGCATTTAACTGAGAGGGGAGGAGAGTAAATAAATGGCCTTGCATTTAACATTTCTCCTCAAGTTCATCTTTGCAAAATTCACCATCTTTTTATTTTTTGTTTCTACTTAACTTTGAATTCTTCCCACGGCTGCATGGATGGATGGACCTTCCTCTCACGCCATTCCCTGCTCAGGCCCTTCCCTGCGGCAGCCTCTCCCTGCCAAGCCATGCACAAGCCATGCACAACCAGGGCATGGCTGTGCATGACTTCTTCCTCTATAAAACAGCCATGGCTCCTCCTTTGCAAGAGAGCCTGGTCCTCCACCAAAGAAACACACAGCAGCTCTTCTCCAGGCCACTGTCTCCTCCCTCTCCCTCCATACGTAGGACCTCCTCCTCAGAGGAGCCACTCTGCGAGCAGGAGTCTTCACTGTGGTGCACACCCACCACGGTGAAACCACCACCACCCAGCTCACCAAGAGCTGGTGGGTGTGGTGGCCTTCTTCCCTATTTCACTTTCCAGCCATTCCAGCCATTGGAGCAGGAGCTTCAAGCTTTGAAGCTCAAAGCTCCGCACGCAGCAGCAGCAGCAACGGCAGCAGCAATATGCAATAGTAGCCGCCCAACCCTTTCCGCGCACGCCTGTAGGCCGCCCTCGCCTCCAGCGCATGCCTGCAGGAGCCCTCGCCACCCGCTTCTTCGTACTACATTCCCCTTCCTACCCATAGCCGGCCATTGCATGCCGCTGCAGTGGCCGGCCAAGCCTCACCGCGCACCCCAGCCAACACCCGCAAGCCACCACGCAAGCAGCAGGTCACCCTCGCCCTCCACTGTGCATGCCAGCAGCCCTCTCCGCGTGCTCTGTCTCGAGCCACCTCGCCGCAAGCCAGCAACGACGCCACTCTTCCGCACGCAACAAGCCGTCCGCACTCACAGCACCGCCCACTCCCGGTTGTGCGGCTTGGCCTTACACTGTAGCCATTGTTCACGCCAATCTGCGGAACACTGTGGCTACAGTAGGGTGACCGTTAAGCTTCTCACTTATCCAGTCACCCGACACGCCGCAACCAGCCGCAGCCCGCGCGCACGTCCCACCTAGAGTCCGCTCCAGCGCCCGCCCACGTGTATGCATGCGCTCGCCTCTCCCAGCACCTGCCTTCGCCCGGTTCCCTCACCCGGTGCCTCTGCGTGTGCACGCTCCAACCCTTCGCGTAGCATGGTGCGTTGCGTTCCTCCCTCCGCACCCACTCCCCTGCGTGCGTGCACCTCTCAGCGTGCCTATGCGCCTGCGCGTGCACGCGTGGACCAGACGACGCTCCACAGCTTCAGATGTCTTAGCTCGCCTTTCCTTCCTCTGCAGGCGCTCTCTCTCTCTCTCTCTCACACAGTACACTCTCCCTCTCTCTCTGCAAATGCACATACACACACACACTCACACTCTCACACACACACACCTATACACTATTATATACTTATATATATATCTATATACATATATATATTTATATCTATATATATTTATATACATATATATATACATATATATATACTTACATCTATACATATAATAGTATCTATATACTTAAGTATTAGTATACATACATATATATATAGATATATATCTATATACTTATATATATATATTTACATATATACTTATATACATATATATATATATATACATATATCTATACATATATTACTACTTATATAACTATGTATTAGTCTATATACAAACATATAGATATATATATATACATCTATATACTTATACATACATATATATATATATATACATATATACATATATACATATATATCTATATAACTATATATACATATATATATATATATATACATATCTATCTACACATATCTATATATACATATATTACTATATACATCCACACACACACACATATATATATATACATCTATATAGTTACATATACTTACTTATGCATATATATATATATATATATATACACATATATCTATATATACATATACTTATATATATATATATATATACACACACATATATATATACATATATAACTACATACATATACCTATATATCTATATCCAAATATATATATACATATAGATATATTTACATATATACATAGATACATATATTTTCACATTACTTACCATACGTGGTATCGCAGGAATATCTTCACCAGTTGCTGATATTCCCCGATACACGCATACAAAAAGCGTGTTCGCACACATCTTCCACCATCCATCCTACACTCCACGTGGCACCGCGTCCTGTTAGTTGCATCTTTCAAGAGACGACTGACTTGACACCGTGCTACACTCCATCTCCGCCTCCACTCCCACCCCTTTATACATATATAGTATATACCTATATATATATACTATATCTATTTTATTTCTGTTTTGCTATTAGAAAGATAAAATATATATATATAAAAGGGAAAAGATAATCTTTGAATTGCAGGTACTCCGTCTTGCGAATAGCAAAACCCATTTTGGAACCCTGATTTGACTCAAAGCCAAGAACCTAATTTTGAGGGTGTGCCTCAAGGACCAAGATTATCAAAAAAAAATCTTAAATAGAAAGACACCAAAAACACAATAAACAAATGGAAGAGAGTCGTTGTAGGAAGGGCGTAGAAACTTCACTTGTAACCCCACTTCCCTGAGTTCGACCCTGGGCCTAAAAGTGACCAAGATAAAATCAAGTAGGCCATGTTAAAAATTTTGTAAAGAGATGGTTAGGTCTGATTTAGGTTAACCACTATACACACTTCAACGATAAAATCACCATATTAACAACCTATCCGGGTCCGAACACCATCCTTTTCTAGCACCGTTGCTGGGGAGGTGCGCCTGCAAGTAAGTTTCTATTCCATTCCTTTCATTTTTTTTCTCTTCTCTCTTCATGGGTGTCTATTTTTGGTGTGTAGGTGAACCTGTTGCAAGGAGAAGACAGGCAAACGAAGTTGGAGACGTGGGCAGATCCAAGGCGAGAATGAGAGCGTGGAGACGCCGACACTGCACTGGAGCACCGCACACGTTGCTGCACAAGTAGGTCTTTCTTTCTTAGCAACCTAGGTTAACTTGTCACCTTAATAAAAAAAAAACTAAAAACTAAAAAACTAGAAAAACTTCTTGGGATCTCTTGGGGCAAGTGGATTAAAATTCACTTGTTTGATTGATTGCCTTGAATCCTACCGCCCCGGGATTTCCCGCCTTACTTTGCATAGCGAAAATCCAAGAATCTTGATTCTTGAATTTTTCGTCGTGTGAAGTATTCTTTGAGGCAAACATTAAAAGATTGATTGCACCCCTCTTTGCCTCACTTATCTGCAAATTCGGGATCACATTTTTTGGTGGGGAGACTTGGACTGCCAGATAAATTTTCACTTCCATGGTCTTGCAAGTGAAGATCCTTTTCTCCACTTGGAAGACCTAACTCGATTGGCTGAAACTGTTAAACCTAGAAATATCGGGTTACCTATAGTCCACATGAAAATGTTCCCATTTTCATTGCGGGATAAAGCGTCGCAGTGGCTACGCACCCTTGGGAGAACCATCCACTTTTGGGAAGAGATGCGAACAGCGTTTCTCAAGAAGTTCTTCCCAATCGGGCAAACCAATGCGCTTCACCTTGCTATCACTTCATTTACGCAACAAAACGACGAACAATTTCATGAGGCTTGGGAGACGTATAATGACCTCCTTAGGAAGTGTCCGCACCACGTTTTGCTTAAGTGGCATATAGCCCAGATTTTCTACTACGGGCTAAATGAGACTTTGAAGCAGATTGCAGATGCTTCTTGCGGAGGGAATTTTATGAATAAAGACGAGAATGGGGCATTCAAATTATTTGAAAATATGAGTGAAAACTCAATGAACAATGCCTCCATTGGTGCCTTTAATCGTACCAGCCAGCCACGAAATGTGCACGAAGTTGACACAGGACCCTCCCATTCATCCACTGATCTCAGTCTTATAGCATAAAAACTGGATGAAGTCTCCGTCGTGAACAAGAAGCTGGACAAGCTTCTGGCCAACCCCACCCGTTCTATGGCAAACACCCCCACTTCACCACTTCATCACAATCCAAATTCTTCCAACACCAGGCTTATCCCGAGAAACCCCGTAAGACCTTCCTTACCGAGTGTCGCGCCGAGCGACTTGGTAAGTCATGTGGAACTGGCTTCTGCGAGCCAGTATTTCGACACGAAGGACTAAGCCCATGTGTGCTCGGACGCATATTTACATGCGGACATGTCTTTTGGCATAGAAGATGCTTGCGCCCTGGCAAAGAACCCGTTCTCTGCCACTTATAACCCAGGGTGGCGAAATCATCCAAATTTTGCATGATCCAACAACCCACAGCACCAAAACCCTGCGGGTGGACCAATGCGACCGTCCGCACCCGTCATCCCAAGGGCCCAGTCTAATCCTATGGCAAATCCGCCATCAGGCCCTTGCGTACCGCAAATTGAACACGCATCAAGTCCTCTTGACAAATTGATGCGAATGATGACGGAAATGTCAAAGCTCCATGAAGAGAACATGACCTCTCTTCAGCACCAATTGGCGCAGCAGAATGCTGAGATCAGTCAACTACGCATGATGACTCGATCTCAGGGCACTCTTCCCGCCCAGCCTGTTCCAAACCCGTGAAATTTCGTACCCTATGGTCCTCAACCACAGGTACAACCTTCTCTGGGGCAGGTACATCAAATTCTGCAAGCTCCGAGTATTCCTCTAGGATTTCAGGCAAATCCCACTGCAGCACCACACTCTTATGTCCCTATTGCGAACCCTCCTCCACCGTATGATCCCACTCGACCTGCATCGTCCAATGCTATCACTACGAGGAGTGATAAGCAGACTGTCGATCTGCGTTAACCTGATCCTATCCCATCTTCTTCATTGCCCTCTCATTCAGGTTGCGCACCGCCTGGGTGGTTGCGCACCCAAATTGTTGCCAGAATCAGTTCCATTCCCTGAGGCTTGACTAAGGGAGCCAAAAGGAAAAAAGAAAGATATGCAGGCCTTTGATAACCTGCGTAATTTATTCAGGGATGTAGAAATCAAGGTACCCCTGCTCGAGGCTATCGACCACATACCTACTGTCGCTCGATTTTTCAAAGACTACACAACACCCAGGCGACAGTCAAAGAAAACTAAAAATCCGGTGGTTCTCTCGCCTCATGCAAGTTGTGCTATACTATCAAATCTACCACTGAAGCAGAAAGATCCAGACATACCGCTTATTTCCTGTAGCATCCAAGGCTGCAATTTTAACTGTGCCCTGCTTGATCTAGGATCTTCCATAAATCTTATACCAACCATCATGCTCGAAAAATTTTCCTTGGGAAATCTGAAATGCACCCTTGTCATGTTACAGTTGGCAGATCGTTCTGTAAAAATCCCAAAGGGTGTGGTGGTTAGGGTCAATAGTCTCTGTTTTCATGTTGACTTTCTTGTTTTAGATATGGAAGTTCCTAGTTCACTTTTTGATTGTCCGATCATCCTTGGTCGACCTTTCTTGGCCACAACCCGTGACCTTAGCGACTGCGAGTCGGGCTGTATTGAGATTGCCATTGGATCTGAAAAGCTCAAGCTTAACATCTTCAAGGCAGCTAAGAACTTTGATTGCGATTGCATCAAGGATGACACGTCTGACGAGGACATGGCCGTCAGTGCGTATATCAGACTAATTGGGACCTACTCAGGCCATTGCGAATTACCTGTAAACACTGACGATTGCCTGATCATCACATATTGTGACGTTCCCCCTCCCCTCCCTCGTCCGGTACCTTCTCCTGACCAGACTTCGAATGAGGTTTTCTCCGCTTCCCATACCTCGTGGTCTAAGTCATATTCGGGCTACTCACCGCCGGTCCACACTCTTGAAGACCGGATTGCCCTTTCTTTCCCCCCAAATTAGGTGGATTTGCAACTCCACACTGGGACCTTGAGCCCATATACTTCTCAGTGGGGCTATTCCTTTTTGGATCCATCTATCCAAGAAGCCCCTCTTCTTGGCCAATCTGAGGGCCAACTTCTTCTTCCCGACTTGTTCTCCGATCCGCCTGGGACACTCTTGTCCCATGAAATACCAGACCTTTCACCATCCACCATCACTTTTCACGCCACTGTCACAATCACTTCACTTTTCACTTCACCACCCACCATCCACCCACCCTACCACCCTGCTGTATACCCTGCACCTCAGCTCTTGTTACCCGATCTTTCATCCTGCCTATACCTTACCCTGCATGCATATGAGGACATAGGCATTGTTTGGCATGGGGGGGTGGATAGGCATCCATAGGATCTAGGTATTTTATAGTATCATGCAGTTTCCACCTATTTATAAATAAGTAAGAAAAAGAAAAGAAAAAAAATAATTAAAAAAAATGGTGTTTAGTAATGATCTGAAAACTGAAACAAAAATACAATAAGTGTTTATGGATATTCAACCTCTGTTTTGAAGACATTCTAGGCCACAGAAGCTTGATTCGCTCAAGCTCAGCTTAATTCACTTGAGCATTGACAAAATAGATCGGAATCTATCCTCACCTAGTCAGTATTTTTGTACCTAAGACACCAGTATAGGATCCGTTGGTTTGCTTCTACTTGAGAGCTTAAGTAAACTTGGTTCACACTACACATATCAAGAAAGACCAGGTGAACATAACATCCAACCCTAGTGTTCATTAGGGTAGGTGGAGTCCTTACCTGTGCGTGCAGGTAGACTTTTTATCCCAGGTTTTAATCATGTGTTTAGGAGAAACTCTTTCCACCAAAAAGAAACTCTCCCACCAAAAAGAAAAGTGTGCTCCTCCAAATAATGTTGTAAGAGATATACTGACACGTGTTTCGAAAAAAAAAAAAAAAGATATACAAATAAGTCAGTATATCTCACAAATGTCTGTAAAATCTTCGCCCTACAAGAAGTTCTTCAGGGCAGGTTACAAATACCTTGTTTTCTTTGAACCACAAATGTCAGAAAATGGGAGTTGAGTTTTCATCATCTTTTTAAGGGTCAATCCGAAGACATGAGCTGAAACTGGGACCAACCTGTACTTAAAAATTCGTGAAACCCTGGGCTTGAGTCTTAATGTTCATCTGGTCAGTCTTGATTCTTCACTATGCACAAGCCATAACCTCTTAAGCTCTCGAGTACGGCAAAAACCTCCTAGGTCCTGGAAATCGTATTTAAGGTTTAAATATCAAGAGTCCTGGTTAGTCGAGAGATGATCTATGTCATGTAAGACTTAAAGTACTGGTAGTCTTCTCTAAAATTGGTTCTCATGATATCCAACAATAAACACACCTATGTTGCCTCAGGAGAAAATCTTCAGCTTAAAGATCATTTCTAAATACAACAAAAAAAATGTTTTGCTAGGGACTAGCAAAAGATAGGCATGGGGGTATGATTGCACTGCAAAAATACATGTGCAATTGTGTCGTCTTGTGCTATTTCCTAGCATTACCAGTGCATATTAGGGTTCCATAGTCGCATTTGTAAAAATACATGCATGCATGCATTTAATTGAGAGGGGAGGAGAGTAAATAAATGGCCTTGCATTTAACATTTCTCCTCAAGTTCATCTTTGCAAAATTCACCATCTTTTTATTTTTTATTTCTACTTAACTTTGAATTCTTCTCGCGGCTGCATGGATGGATGGACCTTCCTCTCGCGCCATTCCCTACTCAGGCCCTTCCCTGCGGCAGCCTCTCCCTGCCAAGCCATGCACAAGCCATGCACAGCAAGGGCATGGCTGTGCATGACTTCTTCCTCTATAAAATAGCCATGGCTCCTCCTTTGCAAGAGAGCCTGGTCCTCCACCAAAGAAACACATAGCAGCTCTTCTCCAGGCCACCGTCTCCTCCCTCACCCTCCATACGTAGGACCTCCTCCTCAGAGGAGCCACTCTGCGGGCAGGAGTCTTCACTGTGGTTCACACCCACCAAGGTGAAACCACCATCGCCCAGCTCATCAAGAGCCGGTGGGTGTGGTGGCCTTCTTCCCTGTTTCACTTTCCAGCCATTCCAGCCATTGGAACGGGAGCTTCAAGCTTTGAAGCTCAAAGCTCCGCACGCAGCAGCAGTCACCCAGCCCTTTCCGCGCACGCCTGCAATCCACCCTCGCCAGCAATGTGCGCCTACAGGCGCCCTCGCCTCCTGCTTCTTCGTACTGCATTCGCCTTCCCACCCGCAGTCGGCCACTGCGTGCCCCTGCAGCGGCCGACTAAGCCTCACCGCACACCCCAGCCAACACTCGCAAGCCACCGCACAAGTAGCAGGTCACCCTCACCCTCCACCGCGCATGCCAGCAGCCCTCTCCGCGCACTCTGTCGCGAACCACCTCGCCGCAAGCCAGCAGCGGCGCCACTCTTCCGCGCGCGCCGAGCAGGTCCGCACTCATAGCACTGTCCGCTCCCGGTAGCGTGGCTTGGCCTTACACTGTAGCCACTGTTCATGCCAGTCTGCGGAACACTGTGGCTACAGTGCGGTGACCGGTAAGCTTCTCACCTATCCGGTCACCCAGCGCGTCGCAATCGGCCGCAGCCCGCACGCGCGTCACGCCGCAAGTCCGCTCCAGTGCTTGCCCGTGCATCTACGTGCACCCACCTCTCCCAGCACATGCCTTCACCCGCTTTATTCACCACGTACCTCTGCGTGCGCCTGCTCCAGCCCTTCACGCAGCATGGTGCGCTATGTTCCTCCCTCCACACCCACTCCCTTGCATGCACATGCCTATGCGCCTACGCGTGCACGTGTGGACCAAACGACACTCCATTGCTTCAAACGTCTTAACCTGCCTTTCCTTCCTCTGCAGGCGCTCTCTCTCTCTCTCTCCCACAGCACACTCTCCCTCTCTCACACACACACTCACACTCTCGCACACACACACCTATACACTATTATATACTTATATATATATCTATATACATATATATATTTATATCTATATATATTTATATACATATATATATACATATATATATACTTACATCTATACATATAATAGTATCTATATACTTAAGTATTAGTATACATACATATATATATAGTTATATATCTATATACTTATATATATAGATATATTTACATATATACTTATATACATATATATATATACACATACATCTATACATATATTTGTACTAATATAACTATGTATTAGTCTATATACATACATATAGATATATATATATACATCTATATACTTATACATATATATATATATATAAATATACATACAGATATACATATATATCTATATAACTATATATACATACATATATATATATATATATATACACACACATATCTATCTACATATATCTATATATACACATATTACTATATACGTACACATACATATATATATATACATCTATATAGTTACATATACTTACTTATACATACATATATATATATATATATATCTATACATATATCTATATATACATACATTTATATATATATATATATATACACATATATATATACATATATAACTGCATACATATACCTATATATTTATAACCATATATATATACATATAGATATATTTACATATATACATATATTTTCACATTACTTACCATGCGTGGTATCGCGGGAATATCTGCACCAGTTGCTGATATTCCCCGATTCATGCGTACAAAAACCATGTTCACACACATCTTCCACCATCCATCTTACACTCCACGCGGCACCTCGTCCTGTTGGTTGCGTCTTTCTAGACGACGATCGACTCGACACCGTGCTACACTCCATCTCTACCTCCACCCCACCACTTTATACATATATAGTATATACCTATATATATATACTATATCTATTTTATTTCTATTTCGCTAGTAGAAAGATAAAAAATATATATATAAAAGAGAAAGGATAATCTTTGAATTGCAGGTACTCCGCCTTGCGAATAGCAAGACCCATTTTGGAACCCTGATTTGGCTCAAAGCCAAGAACCTAATTTTGAGGGTGTGCCTCAAGGACCAAGATTATCAGAAAAAAATCTTAAATAGAAAAACACCTAAAACACAATAAAGGAACGGAAGAGATTCATTGTAGGAAGGGCATAGAAACTTCACTTGTAACCCCACTTCCCTGAGTTCGACCCTCGGCCTAAAAGTGACCAAGATAAAATCAAGTAGGCCAGGTTAAAAATTTTGTAAATAGATGGTTAGGTCAGATTTAGGTTAACCACTATACACACTTCAACGATAAAATCACCATATTAACAACCTATCCGGGTCCGAAGACCAGTCAGCCACGTGAAAGGGAACCAGAAGCAAGGTAATTAGCAATGTCGGCATACCAAGGTCCACTTGCCACATTAATTGCCAATAGGTGTTCATCGGGAAAAATCTCATTAATCGGCAGGGTAAGTCTAATGTGGTCAGGGTCCATTCTCTATAGATGATCAACAACAACATTCTGGGCTCCAACCTTATCGCGGATCTCAATGTCAAATTCTTAGAACAGAAGGATCCAACGAATCAGTCTAGGCTTGGCATCCTTCTTGTGCATGAGATGGTGAATGGCCACGTGGTCAGTGAATACAATAACATGTGAGCCCAGAAGGTAAGAGCGGAATTTCTCCAACCTAAAGATGACCGCCAGTTGTTATTTCTCAGTGGTAGTATAATTACGCTGGGCCTCATCCAACATCTTACTGGCATAGTACACCACGAAGGGGTGTCTATTGCGTCTTTGTCCCAGGATGGCTTCGACTACAAGGTCAGAAGCGTCACACATGAGCTCAAAGTCGAGGGACCAATCAGGTGGCTGGAGAACAGGGGCCTTGGTGACAGCCTCACGCAGCTGCGTAAATCCTCGTATGCAGTCAGGGTCCATATCAAAGGGTACGTCGATCGATAAGAGATGAGTTAAAGGTCGAGAAATCTTGGAGAAGTCTTTCATGAATCTCCTATAGAAACCGACGTGTCCCAAGAAGGAGCGGATTTGTTTGACAGAGCTAGGCATAGGTAAATCAGCAATTACATCAAGCTTAGCTCTGTCAACCTCGATACCCCTATCGTAGATGATATACCCAAGAAAAATTCCCTTGTGTACCATAAAATGACTTTTTTCCCAGGAAAGCACGAGGTTCACATCAATACATCTCCTAAGGATATGGGTCTGGTTGGCAAGACAGTCATCAAAAGAGGGTGCAAAGACCAAAAAGTCATCAAAGAAAACCTCGAGAAAGTCACCCACCATGTCATGGAATATCGCCAGCATACATCTCTGGAAAGTTGTTGGTGCGTTACAAAGTCCGAACGGCATCCTTCTAAATGCAAAGGTGCTAAAGGGGTAGGTAAAGGTGGTTTTCTCTTGGTCCCTGGGGTCAATTGCCACCTGGTTATATCCTGACAATCCATCCAGGAAACAGAAAAATTTATTTCCCGCTAACCGATCTAGGATTTGGTCAATGAAAGGTAGCGGAAAGTGATCTTTCTTAGTTGCAACATTAAGTTTCCTATAATCTACACACACTCTCTAAGATGTAGGAGTGCGTGTAGGGATGGATTCGCCCCTGTCATTGATACGGATGGTGAGTCCTGCCTTTTTGGGCACGACGTGAATCGAACTCACCCAGGGGCTATCGCTGATCAGGTAGATTATACCCGCATCCAACCACTTAATAATTTCTTTTTTAACGACCTCCCACATGTTAGGGTTGAGATGTCACTGCATCTCGCGGGAAGGTCGAGCCTCCTCCTCCGTATATATACGGTGAGTGAAGCAGGAGGGGCTAATGCCAGTTAAGTCTGATAAGGACCATCCAATGGCTGCCTTATGCTCCATAAGGACCTTTATTAGTTTGCATTCTTGCTCCCTGGTCAATTTTGCACTAATGATTACGGGGAGCAATTCATTTGGTCCCAAGAAAACATACTTCAGCGAATCAGGAAACTCTTTCAGCTCGGGAGTCGATGGTGAAAGATCTGGCATTCCTTGGGACGAGAGTGTCCCAAGCAGATCAGAAGAAAACAAGTCAGGAGGAAGAAGTTGGCCCTCAGTTTGGCCAAGAAGAGGGGCATCTTGGATAGATGGATCCAAAAAGGGATAGCCCCAGAGAGTAGTATGTGGGCTCAAGGTCCTAGTGTGGAGTTGCAATTCAGCCTGATTTGGTGGGAAAGAAAGGGCAATCCTATCATCAAGAGTGTGGATCGGTGGTGAGTATCCCAAACATGACTCAGACCACGAGGTACAGGAAGTGGAGAAATCCTCGTTAGAAGTCTGGTTAGGAGAAGGTACGGGAAAAGGGTGGGATGGGGGAACGTCACAATATGTGTCGGTCAGGCAATCGTCTGTGTTTAAAGGCAATCCACGGCAGTCAGAATAGGTCCCTATTAGTCCGATACACACGCTGACTGCCATGTCCTCATCAGACGTGTCATCCTTGATGCAATTGCAATCAAAGTTCTTGGCCGCCTTGAAGATGTTAAGCTTGAGCTTCTTAGATCCAACGGCAATCTCAATATAGCCCGACTCGCAGTCGATATGGGCACAGGCTGTGGCCAAGAAAGGTTGACCAAGGATGATCGGACAATCTGAATATGAGCTAGGAACTTCCATATCCAAAACAAGAAAGTCAATAGAAAAATAGAGACTATTGACCCTAACCACCACGTCTTCCACCACACCCTGTGGTATTTTGATAGAACGATCTGCCAACTGTAACATGATAGGGGTGGGTTTTAGATTTCCTAAGGCAAATTTTTCGAGCATGATGATTGGCATAAGATTGATGGAAGATCCTAAATCAAGCAGGGCACGGTTAAAATTATAGCCTTGGATGCTACAAGAAATAAGCGGTGTGCCTAGATCTTTCTGCTTCTGTGGTAAATTTACAGTATAGCACAACTCGCATGAGGCGAGAGAACCACCGGATTCTTTGTTTTCTTTGACTGCTGGCTGGGTGTAGTTCAGTCTTTGAAAAATCGGGCGACAGTAGGTATGTGGTTGATAGCCTCTAACAGGGCTACCCTGATTTCAACATCCCTGAATAAATTATGCAGGTTATCAAAAGCCTGCGTATCCTTTTTCTTGCCTTTTGGCTTCCTCAGTAGAGCCTCAAGGAATGGGACTGATTCTGGCACTAATTTGGGTGTATCGTCCTCTCGCGAATGCGGTGTGCATCCCGAATGAGGGAGCGATGAAAAAGACGGGCCAGGCTCTGGTCAAGGCAGATCGACGGTTTGCTTACCTCTCCTAGTACTAATCGCATTGGACGTCGTGGGTCCAGTGGGATCATAAGGCGAAGGAGGGTTAATAATAGGGACATAAGGGTGAGGTGCTGCCATGGGATTAGCCCGAAATCCTGGTGGAATGCTCGGAGCCTGCAGAATCTGATGAACCTGCCCCTGAGAAAGTTGTACCTGTGGTTGAGAACCACGAGGTACGAAATTTCACTGGTTGGGAATAGGTTGGGCTGGAAGAGTGCCCTGAGATCGAGTCGCCATGCGTAGTTGACTGATCTCAGCATTCTGCTGCGCCAATTGGTGCTGAAGAGAGGTCATGTTCTCTTCATGGTGCTTCGACATTTCCATCATCATTCGCATCAATTTATCAAGAGGACTTGATGCCCGTTCTGTTTGCGGTATGCAAGGACTCGATGGCGGATTCGCCACAGGATTAGACTGGGCCCTTGGGATGATGGGTGCAGATGGTCGCATTGGCCCACCCGCGGGGTTTTGGCGCTGCGAGTTATTGGACCATGCGAAGTTCGGATGATTTCTCCAGCCTTGGTTATAAGTAGCAGAGAATGGGTTGTTCCCAAGGGCGCAAGTGTCTTCTAAGCCAGAAGACAAGTCCACATGTAAATATGCTTTCGAGCACACGGAGGCTTGGTCCTCCATGTCAAAATACTAGCTTGCAGAAGTCAGATCCACATGACTTACCGAATTGCTCAGCGTGACACTCGGTAAGGAAGATCTCACGAGGTTTCTAGGGATAAGCCTAGCATTGGAAGGATTGGGATTGTGACGAAGTGGTGAGGTGGGGGTGTTTACCATAGAACAGGCGAGATTGGCCAAAAGCTCATCCAGCTTCTTGTGCACGACGGAGACTTCATCCAATTTTTGTGCTATATGGTTAAGATCAGTGAATGAATGGGAGGGCCCCACGTCAACTTCGTGAACATTACGGGGTAGGCTGGTACGATTAAAGGCAACAATGGAGGCATTGTTTATTGAGTTTTCGCTCATGTTTTCAAATAATTCGAATACTCCATTCTCATCTTTATTCATGAAATTCCCTCTGCAGGAAGCGTCTGCAATCTACTTCAAAGTCTCATTTAGCCCATAATAGAAAATCTATGCTATATGCCACTTAGGCAGATCGTGGTGCGAACACTTCCGGAGGAGGTCATTATGCCTCTCCCAAGCCTCATGAAACTATTCTCTATTTTGTTGCGTAAAGGAAGTTATAACACAGTGAAGCTCGCTAGTTCGCCCGATTGGGAAGAATTTCTTGAGAAATGTTGTTCGCATCTCTTCCCAAGAATATATGGTTCTCCCAAGGGTGCGTAACCATTGCAATGCTTTATCCTGCAACGAAAACAGGAACATTTTCATGGGGACAATTGATAGCCCGATGTTTCTTGGTTTAACTGTTTCAGCCAATCGGGTTAGGTCTTCCAAATGGAGAAAAAGATCTTCACTTGCATGACCATGGAAGTGGAAGTTAATCAAGCCAATTATGTCAGGTTTCAGTTCAAAATCGTCCCCGCCCATGGGGACCCGAATTTGTCTTATGGTCTCTGTAGCAGCAGGATTTTGATAAGAGCTAAGAGACCTAGGCTCCTCCCATTCAGGAGGGTTCTGCATTTCCTCCAAGGTTTCCCTAATGGCTTCAATTTTTTCATTATACATTTCCATTTGGGCTTGGAGGTAGGTTATGGGGTCCATGGCTCCACCACCTAGTGGGCTTTGAGGGCGGTTTCCTCCCTCAGGATTTGGGGGTGGGCGTGCAGCCATGTTTGTGGATGAGGATGACGATTTGGCTTCTTTCCTAAAATTATCAGACAATTCAAGCAATTCAAACTTTTATGACCTCCTCCCAAACATGCACTACCACAGGAAGAATTGGGGGGATAAGAAGGGAAACGGGGATGAGAGAAATGACGCCGCAAAGGTATACTTGATGACAAATCAAGGCAATCAAAGTCCTAACCTCTAAAGTGTGCCCTTAGACCTAAAGATCTAAGTTACCTACTATCACAACCTACAGAGCCAAGTGCGAGCACCACAGAACCACTGGCCCAGATTGACAGGCCGTTTGCCCCAATCCTAGACACCCGATAACACGCAAGAACCCACATCAGCATGTAGGTAGTTAGACCCCCAATCCTTAATAAGGGTCAAGTTGCTACCAGTTTTAATTAGAGGCTTAGGATCAAGTGCTTCAGGAATGTGAAGGGAGTTGTATACGGGTAATGCCCAAGTGTGTTGATTTTAGAAAGTGTGTAAACTAAGCATGCAACGGGGAAATCTCCCTGAATTGAAGTTTTAGTTGGTGAATGGTTTTCAGAATTTCAGCCTTTAAGTAGTATGGATTTTAAGATTTTGCTGAATTACCAATTCAACCAATCTCCGAGTTTTTTAGAAAATGCAAGTTCTTCTATGCCCAACAAACCCTTCTTCAATGTGAGTTGGTTAATGCATGCTAAAAATGCAATGGGCTTCCCTAAATGGAAATTTCTATGTGTGGATGCATGAGTCAATTTTAGATTAGTTTGAAAGGGAGCCAAAGCACTTCAATTCAAGTGCTCCCAATCACCAAAATGATATTCCACACACAAGGTTTCAACCACAAGATAATGTAAAGAGAAAATCAAAATTTTGGGGTTGAAGTATTCAGGATCAAATCTAAGGCACGTGAAAGGTCGTGGTGGGGTTGGAATCAACTCAATTCCAAGTCTCCCCACCAAAAATGTGATCCCGAATTGCGGATAAATGAGGCAAGGAAGGATGGCAATCAATCTATTTAATTTTGCCTCAAAGAATACTTCACACGATGAAAGATTCAAGAATCAAGATTCTTGGATCTTCGTTATGCGAAGTTTGGTGGGAAGTCCTGGGGCGGTGGGAGTGATGGCAAATAATCAAACAAGTGATTTTTAATCCACTTGCCCCAAGAAATCCCAAGAAGTTTTTTTTTTATTAAGGTGACAAGTTGACCTAAGTTGCTAAGAGAGAGACTTACCTAAGAAGCTCCAGTGTGGCGCCGGCGACTTCATGCTCTTGTTCCCTCCCTGGATATGCCCACGTCTCCGACTTCCTCTGCTTGCCTCCTCCTTGCAATGGGTTTACCTGCACACCAACAAACAAAAACACCCGCGAAGAGAAGGGTGTGAGAAGAGAAAATTAAAGGAATGGAGTAGAAACATACCTCCACACATACCTCCCCGGCAATGGCGCCAGAAAAATAGGTGTCAGGACTCGAACAGGTTGTGTTAATATGATGAAATTATCGTTGAATTGAGTATAGTGGTTAACCTAAATCGAGCCTAACTATCTTTTTACAAAATTTTTAACCTAGCCTACTTAATTTTATCTTGGTCACTTTTAGGCCCAGGGTCGAACTTAGGGAGGCGGGGATTAAAGGTGAAGAAGTTTATATGCCTTTCCTACAACGAATCTCTTCCGTGCATTTATTATGTTTTTGGTTTTTTTCTATTTAAGATTTTTTTTGCTGATAATTTTGTCCTTGAGGTGCACCCTCAAAATCAGGTCCTTGGCTTCGAGCCAAATTGTTCTTGGCTTTGAGCCAACTTAGGATTTCAAAAACTGGTCTTGCTGATCGCAAGATCGAGTACCTGCAAGACAAGGATTATCTTTTCTCTTTCACTTTTTTTTTATCTTTTTAATAGCAGGAAACAAAAGAAAAATAAAAAATAGATAGGTTGCTTGTAAATAAATAAATATAGTCTATATATATATATAGATATATATATATATATTATATATAGGGGTGGGGGTGGAGGTGAAAATGGCGTGTAGCATAGTGTCGAGTTGGTCCACATCTACTAAGATACAACCAACAAGACGAAGTGCTGCGTAGAGTGTAGGATGGATGTGTGGGAGTGTGTGCAAAGGCGCTTTCTTTACGTAGGTATCGGGGAATATCAGCAACTGGTGTAGATATTCCCGTGATATAGTGCGTGGTGGAGTGACTAGTGCGTATGGATACAGGTAGGTGATATGTATGTAAATATATACATATATGTATATATGTATATATATATATGTGTGTGTACATATATATAGGGTTGTAACTATGTAGATGTATATGTAGTTATGTATATATATATATAGATATGTAAATATCTATATAAGTATATATATATATATTTATAACTAGATATATATGTATATATATTAACTATATAGATATAGATATATATATAGTAATATATGTATATAGATATATATATGTATATATGTATATAGATATATTTGTATAAGTATCTATGTATATAGATATATATAGATATACATCTATATATATATATATGTGTGTGTGTGTGTGTGTGTGTATGTATATATACTTATATTTAGCTGTATAGGTATTAATATGTATATATATATATAAACATATAAATATATATGTATAAGTATGTATAGGTGCGTACCAGTGAGTGTGTGAGTGTACAAGTGTGTGTGTGTGTAAGGGTGACGGAGTGTCTGCTGGAGAGGAGTGTGAGAGAGAGCGAGCGTTTAAGCTGTCTAGCAGGCGCAAGCATCGTTTGATGGCGCGGGAGCAAGGATGCAGGCACGGGCGCAGAGGGCACACATGCACGCTGGAGGGAGCATGTGTGTGAGAGAGTGTAGCGCAGTGCACCGTGCTGTAGGCTGGAATGAGAGCGAGCGCAGATGCAGGCGTGGGCACGAGCACTGACGGGTGTGGGTACAGACGCTGGCGCTGACGTGGGTGACTGGCTGCAGGCGGTAGCGGTGAGGAGGGAGAGCGCGCAGTGACCGGATAAGTGAGAAACTCTCTGGTCACCGCACTATAGCTATAGTGTCGCGCTGAGAGGCGTGAACTGTAGCTACAGTGCCACGCGTGATGGCCAACCGGTTGCGGCCAGTTCTGCATGCACAGGCATGCTGGAAGGCACCTGCACGCGAGGAAGGAGCCTGCGGAGGTCGCTGGCGTGCGCGCAGGGCTGCTACTGCTGCTGCTGCTGTTGAGCTTCAGACCTTGGTGAGTTGACAATAGCGGCGAAGGTGTTGAGTGGTGAAAACAGGGAGTGAAACCACCACGCCCACCTGCTCTTGGATGAGCTGGGCGGTGGTGGAACTCACAGTGGTGGTCGTGGGACCACTGTGAGCTTGCTCCTACCCGCACTATGTCTCTTTAGTGGAAGAGCTACTGTGTATGGAGGGGAGAGGGGAGGAACTTGGCCTGGAGGAAGGTGTCTGCGGTGGTGTCTATTCCAGGCTCTCCCTCGTAAGGATGATGGCCAGGCTTTATAAAGAAGAAGACACTTGCCCCAGCCATGCTATTGGCAGAGAATGGCGCAAAGAAGTGCAAGCCCATGCCCTGAGCAGTGCGAGGGAGAAGAAATTCAAAGTCAAAATAAAAAATGAAGAAAGTGAAATTTGCAAGGCAGCACTTAAAGAAGATGTTATTTGCATGGCCAATTATTTGCATTGTCCTCCCCTCTCAAATAAATGCATGCAAGTGTCTCTTTTTACAAATGCAACTATAGCTACCTAATATGCAATGGCAGTGCTAGGAAATAACACAACATGGCATATTTGTTGGTGTATTTTTACTGTGCAACCAAGTGGCCGTAGAAAGCTTCTCTGAAACCCTAAACTCAAAAATCCAAAAAAATTAGGAAAGAAGAAAAAGAAAAAGATCTCTCCTTGAATAAGGCAAGAGCTTGAGGCGGTCTGCATTTTGGCAAACACCCGGCCACTGTTGAGTCTCTGTAGTTCAGGTTTTAGTTGAAATCCCAAAGTGTTGAAAAATAACTTTTGCCCAAGAAATCTAATTGTAATTCTCTTGTAAATACATGTAGTTTTGCTAAGGACTAGTGAAAGACAGGCATGGGGGTGTGATGTAAACATGTTTTTATCACATAAACCATTTATTTTTGTATGTTCTTAGGCATAAAGTTGCATCATACATTATAAATATTATATAACATGCATCATCATGCATTTAGATTAGGTTATATAAATTTTTGGTTAATTTCTCCATTTTATGGTCCAGTGATAAGCCAATATATAATTGGGGCTTCGGATTGAAGATCCAACGTACGAATCTAATCAGGGCGACGATTGGATTTTAATGACTCCAAGATTGCTCTGATCGGACTTCTGTAGCATCAGATGCAGTTCGAGAAAGAGCAGAGGTCAAGGGGCCAAGATGGTGTAAATTTGTACTTCAAATGACAAATACGATCACATGGATGGGTTTGGATTGACGATCGCAGCCCAACGATGAGAAAATTGATCCAATCCGACATCGGTAGCACTATCTAAATCTCAGAGAAGATAGACAGCCAAGATGGTGCCACATGGTGCCATCTCAACTGCCCACACTGGCCACAGGTGCCCATAGCTCTCTCTCTCTCTCCTCAACCATTGAGCACATCTCAGCCATTAGATCAAGATCAAACGGTCGGGATCAACTCATGCCACACCTCCTCCTTATCTGAAGGCAAGGGACCGGATGATCTCAACCGTTGGATTACCATCCAATGGTTACGAGCACCTGGCCCTTAAAACATAAACACAACCAAAAAGGTGCCTCAACGCAGTGATCCAAGGCGTTGTCACAAAGGAGTGGTGCACGTTCAAGTTGTGCGTCCGCACCCCTCACATCATGCGCACAGGCTCAATCCAACCGTCCGATTAGATGCCAATGGCCTAGATCTTCAGATCAGACGAATGTGCAATTCAACACTCAATGCTCACGCCTGATCTCACGTGCAGGCGCGCAATGAAGTTACAGGTGAGATTGATTTTAAGCCTTCCAATCTTGCAATTGAATGGCTGATATTGTGCAAACGTGCGCATGCGTTGAGCACGCAGTAAGAGGAGGCGCAACGGGCGCGCGCAATAAGCCCACATTTGGGGTCCACCACTAAAGACCATGAATTAATGTTTTAAAACATCAAATGACCAAATTGTCCTCAATCCATACAACTATAAAAGGATACCCCTACCACTAGAATTCATCCCTCCCTCTCTTCTCACACCCCCTCAAAAGCTCTACGAGCTTGTCCCAAATCTAATATGCTCCATTAGAGTTAAAATTAGAATTTTTCCACCTTCTCACATCCTTCATGGAGCATCCCGCAGTTGTCTTCTCACAGCCATTCAGGAAGTGGATCCCGCTATGACGTCACCCTGTCCCATTCTCCATCATCTGTCATTGTTCTCCTTCATCCACATCTCACCACATTCTTTCGGGCAATCTGTCAATGCGGCTCATCCTCCAAGCAGCCATTGAGGAGGATAATTTCTCACCTCCCTTCTCTTTACTGCCTTCTAGAGTAGATTTATCACTTTCTAGTTGTGATATTTCCAGCTTTCTAGTGTAGTGATTAGTTGTAATTAACATTACTCTGTGATTATGAAATTCATGTTTATTCTATCTCTATTTTGTCTTTATTTGTATTATTCTTTCTCTTCTATTAATTATTGTTTAAGTAGATAGCTATTTTAGATTTAATTCAACCAACTGATCTACTTTGTGACAATAAAACAAATGCAATTTTTAATCAAATGTCCACCTCCCTGTGTTCGACCCTAAATTCCTTTTGAGTTTCGCTAAATTTATTTATTGATGGATTTTCTAGCAAATCGCAATACAATGACGGGTTTTCAAAACTCAACCTTTTTGCATAGATTTTTCACTTCAACAGTGAAGATTGATTTTATTTTGGTCCTTTTGTACAGCTCTGTAGTTAAAAGTAACCTTAATGTTCAACCCTACCGCATGCAGCTCCTAAGATAAATCTTCTTTTAATTTAAACTTTGTCAAGAAGGGTCCAAACAAAGCAAGCAATGACCCTATTGATGACTCTACTATGTTCAGTGTTAATATTATCAATTAGAGTTAATTTTAAGGGTACTTGTGCGATAATGTCAGATTATAGTGGGTTTGGAAGCATTACATGCTTTCTACATTATTTCATGTTAAAGATTGCTTAGAATTAATGTTTAATGACCATGTGCACAATTCCTTATTGAAACAGGTCTCAAATGACTGATCAGATCGTACAGATGGATCCTGATCGACGAACGGAGTCCAATGGACTCAAAATCACTTCGATCCAACCTCCGTAGCTCCCACAACAAGCCCAAGAAAGATCAATGGCAGGGGGCAATGCAACATCTTTACAGACTTCGGATGAAAAATCCGACTGTACAGATGGATCTAGAGCAACAATTGTAGTCCAACAGCGTGGAAATCATTGCGATCCAAGCAACGTGGCATCTCCTACAACAAAAAGATGGATGGCCAAAATGGCACCATGTGGTGCCATCTAGGCTGCCCAACGCTGGCCATGAATGCCTAGCTCTGGCTCCTCTTCATCCTCATCATCTAATCTCGACCTTAGGATCAAGATCCAACAGCCAAGAAGCCACCTCCATCGCATGCCTTTAGATCCTCCTCGCGACCATTTCAAGGCCATGGCGTGCTGATCCTGAGAGGAGTTCTCAAAGAGAGGGTGCGGGTTGAAATCCTCGTGACCCCCCCCTCAAGCTCAATCGACACATCACGGCAGCGCACGCACGCAGTAAGTGCAGCACAATAGCAATGGCAACAAGGCGCGATGCACAGCGCACTCCAACGCATGCGCGAGCGACATGCCACGCAGGGTGCATGGAGGTAGCTAGAGCATTGAAGGCACGAGGGTGGGGGCAAGGGTGATAGATGCAACAGGTCTTTTGCGACATTTTGAATGTCGCTATTAACCTAATGACGAATTTGAGCCCTTTCCTCAAATATAAAAAGGGCCCTACCCCTACCATTTGCACCAACCTTCCACCCAATAGCTACCACCACCTTTTAGAGCTCCAAGAAAGGTCTTGAAGTAGCCGAGCCATTGATGGAAGTTCCGCCACCGCTGTGGCTACCTCGACACCATCTTCTTCCTTGTCTTAGTTTTATTTTATATGATTGTGTAGTACATGTTTTTCATTTGAAGCATTCATCTATATTTTGTTCATCATAACATTTGATAATTAATAGAGCACATCTTTGATATATTATTCGCATCATGATTCTTTAACCCTATTCCCCCCTTCTCTCTCTCTCTCTTTGTCTCCCTCTCTCTCCCTCTCTCTCTCTTTCTCGTTCTCTCCTTTTTGCAAGGGAATCAAAAGCACTATTTTTGTGACATGAAAGCAATTAGCGGATTCAATACTTTGCCTCCCTATGTTCAACACTCAGACTCACATCCGATTATTTTTCCAAGTAAAATTTACATCATAAAACGTTCTACAACGATGATTTTACACAAACGCCTCCAGCAAACATGACCTATCCTAACTAGAATCAAGCAAGATTTTCAAAAATACAAAAATCAAAATTTTCAAATGATGTTTGGCTCTTCAAAATCGTAGATTTCAGAGAGGGGGTCAAAAATCCAAATTCGGATAGAACACATGCACTTTGAGAGGTCAATCGAGAACACAGTCTTACCTTGCTCAGATCAACTTTTGTTATTCAGATGAATGTAAGTACATTTGATGATATTTTTAGAACTTCATGAATCATGCAATTTGGAGCTTCATGGTTTTTGTAACAGTAAAAACAAGTTTAACCTTCTCCAGAATCATGCAAATCAGACCAAGCATAAGTGTCGAATTTTTCACAACCAAACTATAAGAGGTTTACTGTGAAATTCGATGGCCATTTAGAGTACTTGCAAGGGTACCTCTAAGAATTGTTTCAAAATTTTTAAAGGTCCCTAGGTGCACGAGATTATGTGCCCAAAATATGTCTAGAAAATAGATTGTGAATTTGGGCACTTGGGTTGGTAAGGGTGGGTGACAATCGACAAACCAATTCTTTGGAAGTGGACTGACCAAGATTTCTTTTTATTTTTAGATTTAGGTATATATATTTTCTTTTTCTTTAGTATTTTTCTTGGTCCAAGGGTGAGTGTGTTACCTTAAATCCGAGGGAATACAAGTTCACTTGGCCTTTATTTTTCTTCTTTTCTTCTCCTATTCAAGAAGCCTATACACAACACAACACATCAAGAGATGCAAGTTTATGAGGACCAATCTAAGGCAAATCAGGAGAAATGAAATGATAATGGAACCATGCCTCCTCGACAATGGCACCAAAAAGTGAACAGTCGAAATCACAAAAGAATAAGCAAGTCATTATAACGCGAAATCGTTGTCAACTTTTAAATTTATAAACTGTAACTATAAGGAGTATACATGTCATCCAAGGAGGCAAGGCTTATCAAATCAAATCTAAAATGCCTTTGTTTCTTTTTGGTTTTTATCTTATATATATACTTTTTGGCTTTTTCGAGTAAGGAAAAATAAACGCAAGTCCGAATCGAGATGAGAGTATCATGAGTTATGAATCCAAAGCAACTAAGTAACAAGTTACCACTCTCCAAACTCAACAAAGCCACGATGTGCTAATGGTAACCGAAGAGGGCTCAAAAGACATGTCCAGCAAGTAGAAAACTCAAAAGAAAAATACGACAAACTCAACTATGCTTTCATTGGAAGAGAAACGAGCACAAAATAGCTAGTACATGAAGTGCTATCACAACTAAACTAACATAAGAAAAGAAATACAAGACAAAATGAGAGAGTGAAAAAAACTTATGTAGGAAGTCCAAATGATGATGATGGTGAAGCTAGTTCTCTCCTCCTTGGCATGCAAAGAGAGCTCCTCTAAGATGTAGCCATCCACCTCCTTGGTGTGAAAGAGGAAGAGCTTCCACAAGTGTGGCATGCTCTAGAGATGCTCTAACTATGGTGGGTGAGTGATGTGGGTGGTGGAAAGGTGGTAGAGCTTGAAGAGTGGTGGTAATGGATTCCCTCTCAAGACACCCTCATCATCTTAAAGTTCTAATTCCCCTATTTTGTTCTCCTAGCCAAAGTTTCCCTTCCAAATGATATGTTGTCTTCTTTTATAGAGAATGGGATGGACAATATGGGGAGACCAAGGTGGATGTTGGAATTGGTGGGAATCTATAGTGAATTGTGTCAACAATTATGGTTATGGGTATATGTGTTGAGATTTAGTGATAAGGTCTTGGAATTTGGTTGAGTATTTATTGATTGGTGGAGGGATCTAGGTGTGGTGGAATGTGCATCCATAATTTGATGGCCTTATTCGAATTAGGGAGAGGGACTTAAAGGTGTCATTGAGGACGTGCAAAGGTGGCTCTAAGTGGATCTTTTTGTGGAGCTAGAGCTTAATAGATGAAGTGGAGGAACTCATTGATTGTTGATGCTGGGTAGCTTTTTGTTTTGTTGAGTTGGAGCATGGGGTCTATGATGCTTCTAAGTTTAAATCTCTAGCTCAATTTCTTTAATTCATCCTTTCTTCCCTTTTTTTCTTCACCTTCAATCCTGTCATCACAAAATATCATTAATTAGTGCAAATCACAAAAATTTTGCAAAATTAGATGCAAGCCTATCTAAAGTGCAAAACATACTAAATGTTTGTTGTATGATCATGCTTCTAACCTAATTGGCTTAGAAACCTAGCAAAGTATATTCATGGGTAATAGAAAACGTGGTTTGATCAACCACTTAATTGGACCAACCTAAACCTAACTAGGCTAGTAATTAACCTCATCCACCATCTAACTTTAAGTTGTACCCACCTAAATCTATGCTTAAGTTATACTCTAGGATGACCATACCTAGCCCTACTTCTATAAAAAGGCACCAAAGCCACCGCCACCAAGGCTCCTTAACTCTCTTCCTCCTTTCTAATTCTTCTTGAGCACCACCCTCAGCTTCCCTTCCTCCACCATCAAGCCGCCAGCCCTCCTCCTCCTTGGGTGGACGCCAACCACCACCTCCATTATCATGCCCCGAAAACTCAGGGCCCTAATGAGGGTTAGATCTCTGGGGAATGGCAATAGAAGAGGTGTTGGCCTATTTAGTTCAGGTTGCACTAATCAGTGTCGAGCTACTAAAGAGTTCCATTTTTACATAAAATGGAAGAATGGCACATGTATAATAATATATAGCATAGACTTATCATTCACTTAGCAGGCATATAAGACAAAAAATCCACTATAAAGCCAAATCATAAAGGCTACTTGCAAAATGACACTTTGCAAATCAACGTTGCGACAATTTTTGCCCATCGACAACTCACGATAGCCACAACTTGAAAGTACGTCACAAAATAGGGATAAGCCAATCGACTTGGTAGGGAGCGAACAACTACGATATCATAATGAAAAACACAAGGTATTGTACAGCTTCACTAATCGACTAGATCCCTAGCCCATACCCAACACCCTAGGTTTCGACTCATAAACCCGGTCAAATCTTATCAACCACCAAGGTCCAATCCCATTAACCGCGTTTCCCATTACCGCAAGATTTGGAATTATATAATTTATTCCCTTACTTACCTCAGTGGTCAGATTCTAGGAATCGTCCCTCTCTATTAAAGGAGATTGAGATGCATCCTTTCCTTAGATTCAAGCCTGATAGTCTAGCCCTGGCCAGGGGAGAGGCTAGCGAGTCTGTTGATCCTAGAATAAGGCATGCCCAGTCTCAACATATCGGAAAGTTACTAACTTTAGCCAGAAGAGTCGAGCCTCTCAAGAGCTACCCAAGCTATGCCTTACAACCATGAAGAGAAAGCTTGGTTCATGCCCAACAAGGAGCAGTCACGGACTAAACCAAATCATCATCACAAGATTGGCCAGAATTGTCGGGCTACACCAATGGTCTCGCTATGAGCATCTTCAAAGTGTGTCGTCTCAGTCTGCTATCGGACGGGATCTCAACCAACCCATCACGGTACCCTGGCAACTTCCGTACACATAGGTGCCAAGTGAGCCTCTAGCTACGAGTACCAAGTACCCTGGCATCCCCCACTGTACATGCAAGTGCCAACAGAGCCTAGAACAACAAGTACCTTCACATCGAGTCAAATTTGAGTACAACCAAATACCAAATATTACTAATAGCTCAGGGCCTGTCACCGAACCCGAGAACCCTCCAAGTTCCATGACAGATTCCTTGGTAGCCTCCAACTACCATAATAACTCGGGTCTCCTACCCAAGCAATAAATCCATGGTTCACTAGTCCAAGGGTGCAGCCTAGTAGACCTATTATCATTTAATTACAGTGGGTTCTGCGTCTAAAACGAAGCCCTAGGGACATAATAGATCGCTTAGGATCTTAATCAAGACCTTAGGATCCAAACATCTCTTTTGTTATCCATCGATCATTGTCATATAATAAGGATGATCATTCACATGTCTTGCTTCTAATTTATACTCCCTTTTATTCGGTGAGATGATTTGTAGCCTTACGATTGACATCAAGACTTTTAAAAATCGATGTGTACCTTAACGCATGTGCTATGTTGCTTTTGAATAACCATACTGGTGAATATGGTCACCTTCAATGTTTACATTAAAAATTATAAAAGAGATCAACAAAAAAATCACATTATACCACCAAGTCAAAATATACAATTACAGGCGTTAGGCCTTCATCTTGCTTAAATGAATTCACAATGATCTTATTAAATATCCATTAACTCAAAAAGGCATGTGCATGGTGAAAGAAATAACTCTTGTTGCATTTGACATTAGGCTAACCTATAATCAGGATAATGTGATTGGTGAGGTAAGATTATTGTAGGCGGTACTTGTTATTGCACTCATGACTTTGTGACAAGTTTATAAGAGGTGCACAATCATGACTTACACGAGGTGTGACACAAAACTCACAGCTTATATGACACAGAAGCCATTAAGGGGGATTGGGTATTTCTCTACCTTAAGTATGATCCCCTCAGATGGATGCATAGTGGGAAAGTGGGGCCAGTGGCCCCTGCTGGGTCTTAGGTATTTATGCATTTCACCTTTCAAAACCAAAAAAGGTATAGATGTAAATGTACCCGTAGTATTATACGTTTAGAATACTCATTATTCGACGTGCACTTTCCTACCTTTAATGTAACAACACCTAAATCGTAGACCTCTTGACAAAGTTAAAGTAAATATGTAGATATACAATTTCAACAACTAATGTGTGTTTTTTTGAACTACATAATATTCAAATCTTAATAGTTAATGAAGAGTTACATATTTAAATGTCTAAAATAGTTTAAATTACTTATTGCTACCCCACCAGAAAAAATTTGTCCATCCGTACCTGATGAAGTGATCCTTTCTCACCTTTTCTTTGAGAAGAGAAAAAATGTCGACAAAACCAATAGTCTATTTTACCTAGTACCTATAATGAAATTGAGTTTCTATCAAAATTCTGACTCTTCCTTCTTAGTGGTTGCGCAACTCTATTCAAATTTAAACCATAAAATAAGTTTGAAATGTTAATAGGATTATGATTATTCTGAAACTCTGATAATCATGTATTTGTTATTCTGGAAAAAATCTTTTGAAGCAGCTGTGACGATGGACTAACTTTGATTTTCTTTTTATAATTTCAAATATTTTATAGGGACATCGACATGAAATTCCTTCTCATTAATATAAAATTCAATTTACCAGTGAATATAAATAAAATGAAAAAAATGTCTAATCAACTAAAACCCTTTCCAAGGTGGCCACTCGACGTACGTGCAGGAATGCGCATTTGATGTGCGAGAAGTAAATCGTGCCAGCGTACGTACTATCACAAATGATATTAATTAAAAAATACCAACGAAATTAGAGTCATACTCTCTCGAGTAGTGACGAGATTGAATCTCAATTGTGCAGTAGCCTAAGGCTAAAGTGACGACAGGAAGAAGACGTCTTTGCATTGGATTCTATCAATAAGATCCATTAAAAGAAAACAAATTTATCCCAAGATGTTTTCGTGGATTTAGTTCGATAACTTGAATTGCAGATCATACCCAACTCCTCAATAGTTTGGCTGGATCCAACTACACGAGGCAATTTTACATCCGATTACTTGGTAAGTTGGCTCAGTCCGACTACACAGGAGGTGGGTAGTTGGATAAGTTAATCGATGGGACCTACTGCTATGCCTGACTACGTGAACAAGTAGCATGCAAACAATGTCCGTCTAAAGGCTCACACCAAACGGGTAGGAAGACCTTATTGTTCTGCTAATCACAACAATCAAGAAGCTTCATCTTTCTTGCTATCTAGAGATGATTACAAGGTGGTCACTCTAGGAGAAACAATTATTTTAGAAGTTCAATCCTATCATTTCAGGAGATCGTGGGACCGTGGTCTCTAACCCGCGATCGTCTATTCAACTAACCACATTCTCCATGTTCGAGGATCGCGTAACCTATATAAGCTGAGGTTGCTCTGGTGGAAAGGGTTATGCAATCTGAGAGAGGAAAATAGAGAGAACTTTCTTGCATCTTGTATTCACGAAAGCCGATGGTAAATTTTGAGAATCCCTTACTCTACTCTGACGTACATCAATTAAGGTAGAACTGGGTCACCAATTTCTTTATCTTCTTTTGTGTGATTGCTTCTGAGTTAAGTTCTCTATTCTACGAGGCTCGATCTATTGGCATCGTCTGTGGGAATTGATATTTTTTCTCATGCTTCCCTCTTCATTTGTTGGTACTTCGATGGCTTCCTTGACTCGTCACTCTTCTCAAGCAAACCCAGAGAAGCAGGCTTTTGCCAAGTCGAGCCTTTCTATCTCAAAGAGACGCTAGCAAGGCAAAGAGATGAGCAAGGCAAAGGAAGTTCAGGATGGTGAGCAACCTGACCCATCTCACCTTGGTAACCCTCGCTATGATCCGATCCTAGAGATTCAGGAAAGGGAGGAGAAGTACGTGGCCAGGCTCACAGCCCTCTAGGCTGAGCATGAATCACTCGCTAACCAGCTCAAAGAGGTCCAGTAGCTGAAAGAGAAGGCTAAGTCCTAGCAAAACAAGGCATGTAATTCCAGTGGCACCGATGATCAGCTAAATTGGTACCACCTAGTGGAGGAGGAGAATGTTCGCCTATGCAAATAGCTTGAGAAGCTTAAACACATGCTTAGTAGATGGAAGGGTGAAGTCTCACTTAGCCCTTTAAGGCCTCCACATTTGCCTCTAGAGAGTCGGAGGAATAGTCGGGTGGCATGGCTCTAGTGCTAAGCAGAGGAGGTTCCATCCAGAGATTGTCTGTCAGGTGACTCGAGCGATGAGGGGCATACGCCCCTAGACGTACATTAACACATACCCCTTCACAAAGGATGTGATGAATGCTCCCCTCCTAGAGAAGTTCAAGCACCCCATGCTGTCTCAGTATGATGGCACTTTTGACCCACATAGTTTTGTCGGAAGTTACTGCCAAATGATGCTAGTCCATGAGTGCGTAGAAGGAGTACTCAGCCTACTATTCTTATCTTACTTCTCCTACATGGTTCACAAATGGTTTAATGAGCTGTGGACTAGTCAAATTGGCTCCTTTTCAAGAGCTGGTTGATAAATTTGGCCAATATTTTGCTGGCCAACAATAGGTTAGAGATAACCTGGAGAGATTGTCCAAGATACAACAATAGAGGAACGAATCCTTTCACTCCTACCTCGAGAGTACATGTGGCCTCGTGACATTATCAACGTCCAGTACTTAAAGCTAGGCCTCTTGACTCAAACGTTCCAGTATGATATTAACAACTTTTCGCCTAGGGATATGGTGGAATTATGGAGTAGGACTATGAGGTTTGTGGAACAGGATGATTCTTTCTATTCTCATGGTTGATCGAAGGATAACTACGGGGAAGACTTGCATTATTCCCTAGAAGATATGAAGCAGCTGCCACCACGATTCACGGTGGTTTCAATAAATGGAAGGGAAACCTCCAAGACCAGAAGAGCGACCGACAAAATCACAGCTGCAACAATGATCCCCAACAACCCAAGGGGGATTTTTATGAAGAGTATAACCCCTTGGTTATGAACCAAGCTAATATTTTAGTAGAGGTTTGATCAGTTAATAAGGAGCTCCTTCCACCTCCCCAACTATTGAAAAAGAAGGTGGACTCCGGGCCTTACTGCAAATATCATCAAGCCTAGGGACCTACCACCAAGGACTACCAGGATCTGCAAGATCAAACTGAATCCCAGATTTGGCATGAGAATTTGGCCCAATTTGTCAAGTGCAACGAGGGCCAAGATAAAGGCAAGTGACCCATGGAGGGCCCAGAGGATATCATAAGGAGAAGATTAAGCAGATCTGTAGTATATACATGGTGCTCTGATGTGCATACATCTAAATAGCCAGAAATGTCTATTAATGCATATTCTTAATATCATAGTAGCATCACGCATTGTAAATATTGCATAACATGTATAATTATGCATTTAGGACAAATTGTATAAATTGTATAATAATTCTCCTTTTATGGTCAGGGATAGGGTGACTTTTAATCGAGGCTTCGGATTGAAGATTCAACCATATGAATCTGATCAGGGCAACGATTGGAGTTTAACGACTCCAAGATTACCCTGATTGGACATCCGTAGCACCAGATAGAGCCTGAGGAAGCCTAATGATCAAGGGAAAAGATGGTACCAATCCACACTTCAGAGAAAAAATATGACCGCACGGATGGGTTTAAATTGATGATCGTAGCCTAACGGCATGAAAATCGACTCAGTCCAACATCTGTAGCACCTTCTACATGTCATAGAAGATGGACGACCATGATGTCGCCACGTGGTGCCATCACAGCCGCCCAAATCGGCCGAAGCACCACTCCCCATCTTTTGAAGGCGCAGTGAGGCGAGATCTGGGACGTTGGATCTTGATCCAACAGCCGTGAAGCGCACACACTTAAATCGTAACCATGACAAAGAAGCGTTGCTAGCACAGCAGTCTAGCAACATTGCACAAGCACACGACGAGCGTTCGACTCGCCATCTGCAGTGCACGAGCGATTAATCGCAATCGCATGATTAGCTACGGGAAGCTCAGATCCTCCAGTCACCCACACGCACGATCAAACGCACAACGTGCACGCCCAATAGAATGCAAGCATGCAATTAAAGACAGATGAAGGCATGCGTGAGGGGCAATTTGAGCTGTCCGATCTCGCATTTGGACAGCTGAGATTTCGACAATGTGGGCATGCATTTTGTGTGCTGCAGAGGAGGCGCACGTGGCACATGCACATTGCCCACGATCAAACCTTCAGTGATGAATAAATTCGTCACTAAACACCTGATTTTAATGCTTTAAGCTTGAATGATAATTTTTCCCTCAATTCCTACAACTATAAGAGGAGACCCGACCTCCACTTCTTCTTCATCCCTTCCTTCACTTCTCTCCCTCTCCAAAGCTCAAGAAAATCTTGTCCCACACCCGGGATGCTATTCTAGAGCTAAATCCAATTTTCTCGCCCCTGTTCCGGAAATGGATCCTGTAATGAGGACGACATGCTGCCTCATTCCTGCTTCTTCCTTCTTCGTTGTCCTTCTTCCCACTCCGTCCTCCATCTTCTAGGCACCGCTCCATCTAGCTTGTCCTCCAAGCATTCGTCGAGGAGGATAACATCTCTCTCCCTTCTTTTTAATCGCTTTCTAGAATAGAATTTTCTGCTTTCTAGTTGTAATCATTTCCCGCTTTGTAGTTGTAAAAATATTCTGATTATATCAGGTGATTGTTCTCTCTCTCTCTCTTTCTCTCTCTTATTGTTTATATCAATTCCATTGTAATTATTTCATTTTCAAATAAAACACAAAAAAATATAAATTACAGATTTTAGATCGACGTAGCCTCCCTGTGTTCAACCCGGAATTCTTAGAATTTCGATATAAATTTATATGTTGATGGATTTCTTCACAAATCTAAATACAATGACGGATTTTTCAAAACCAACTTCGATCGCGTAGTTTTCCGCATTCAACATTTTGGCGTCATTGTTGGGGAGACAATGATTTTCGATTTTCTTTCTGTATTTCACGCACTTTATTATTTTCTAACTTACTTTATTTCTTGTCTATTGTTTTGCAAGTAACTTAACAGGGATTCTTCAAGTGATAAATCAGAGTAAAGTGCAGTTGAAGGCAACAGTAAGTGCTCCCCATTCTTCCCCCTCCATAGATTCCATTTCACCACATTAATTCAAACTCCAACTAACCTAGGTGTTTGCATAAATCCTAGGGTTAGTTTGGTTGCTTGGATTTCCACTCACATTCATTTCACTTGCATATAAAAATATCAACAAAAAGATATTTCTTGTGCGATAATTTAACACACACACTACATACACCCACATTCAAGGCACATAACCTAATTGATTTTCATCTACTCAACCGGATTCTGATCTGTGGAACAGGTACACGCAAATCAATATATAAAAGAGTAGAAATCAGTCTAGGTTAATCATTTTTATTGTGCCTAACTTAGTGGTGCAATCTTGGCCAATTGGTTGAGTTGTTTGGGTCGCACCACTTAACCTAAAATCAACTCACCAAGTAACTTCCCCTTAGGGTTTTCAATTTAGGTCAATACCAGGCACTCCACTTTATTTTTTATTTCAAAAGGAAAGAGATCTTCACCCATGCTTGAAAACTTGGTTTGCCTCAAACTTGATTGAATTAAACCTAATTCCAAACCCTAAAAGCTACTTATGCAAGATTTGAACCTTAAAATCCACTCATCAAAAATAATCTTGCTTGAAAACCCTAGTTGTGCACAAACTCACACATACTTAATTGATCATTAAGGGCACAACCCATCTTAACGGCCCACCGCATTCCATATGCACTACAATCCCAGGCCTAAATAAATCAAGTAGACATTGTCCTTAAGGACTGATTCGCTCTTCGGGATCCAGTCTGAGATTGTTTATGATTAACCTTGTTTGTACCAATCAATCTGATGTCTAGCTAGGGGAGTAGCATCAAACGACCACGGCTGGGGGCTACATTAGGAACCAGAGGAGCAAGCCTAAGGAAGAACCTTCTCCCAAGTCTCTCCTAACTGGTTGGATTGATTGGATGCAAGCAGAGTAAGTCGTCTATTATCTTAAGGTGGATTCTGAGAGTATGTAGATCCTTAGGCTACCCCACATAAGGACATGCTTGTTTTGTTTTGCTGTAGGGTTCTTATTCCCAATCCTTCTGACGTCTTCCTAGTTTATGCTAGGAAGAAGGTCATTGAATCCTTGATTGGAAGAACCACTAAAGTATTCTAAGAGGCGTAGATTAGATTTTGGTCAAATTGATCCTATGGCCAATCAACAGCCTCCTCTGCCTCAGAATCCACAAGAGGTATTTCAAAGGCAGCTGGAACAAACGCAGAGAATGCAAGAATGGTTCCAGAGAATGCAGGTGCTCAACCCTTAAAGGATTTTTATAATCCTTCAAATTATGGGGAACGTCCCAGTGTCCAGATTCCTACCGGAGACGTAGAAATTAAGCCCCAGGTGTTAAGCTTGATCAAATATTTCCATGGGCTTGCCTCTGAAGACCTGTTTCAACACTTGGAGGACTTAACCACTTTGCTCCAGACCACCAAGGCACGAAACGTGAATGAAGAGCAGATAATCATGAGGCTCTTCCCCCACTCTCTTGTGGATAAAGATGCTCATTGGTACAGGACTATAGGAAGGCCAATTGCAACTTGGAATGATTTGAAATCGGCTTTCTTGAAGAAAATCTTTCCTACCGGACGTACCAATGCTCTGAGATGGGCGATTACTACCTTCACTTAGCGACCGAGGGAGCAGTTTCATTTTGCCTGAGAGCGATTCCATGACTTATTGCAGAGGTGTCCACACCACGAGGTGTCGAAATGGCAACTCGTGCAGATCTTCTACCACGGGTTGACTAAGCAACTTAGAAATCATGTGGAAGCTTCTTGCGGAGGCAATTTCCTCAACAAAGACGCAGATAGCACGCACGATTTGTTTGAGGAGATGAGTGAGAATTTGATCAATCATGCCTCCATGGATACTTTTAACCAGTCCCAACAACCTAGATTGAATGTTAATGAGGTTCATGACTCTCATTCATTCAATATGGAATTGATTTGCAATAAGCTAGATAAGGCGAACATGGTTACTAAAAGGATGGAGGAGTGGATGGCTGGAAATTCAATGAACAATTCTCGATCCACTCAATCCCAGAATTCGGGATTCCATTCTGTGCGAGCTCCTTCTAGATGGGAGTTCATGAATCAACTTGATGCGGCTCAACATGTGAGTCAGCATTATTCGGAACCCCATGGGTTCCAAACTGGGGCCTTTGATCCCAGTTTCTCTGATCCTCCCTTTCTTTCTCTCCATCCTCACCTTATGAGGATGTCTATGCTGTAGAGGAGAACGTTAGGTCCAACCCTTACTCTAATGCTTACAATCCAGATTGGAGGAACCACCCTAACTTCCCTTGGAAAAGCCTAAGGCAGTAAACCCAATTCCGACCTAGCAACTATGCTCCGCAAAGACCAATGGGTCAGGGTCATGTTTACACTCAGCTACCCCCGAATCAGGTTAATCAGCCATCTTGAAATGCCTGTCAACCCATAGGGCAAGCTGATTTGAATCGATAGATGATAGAAATGCAAGGATCTATGCTCCAGCTCATTTAGCAAGTGAATACTTTGCTAGACAACTTGCAAACTGGGTTCATTACTAATTCTCATCAATTGGGATCTCTGCCATCTCAACCCGTACCCAACCTGCATAATATCCAGAATCTAGGCAATCAAGCCCAAGGGTATGGGAATTAAAGGGACCCACACGCACATGTTCAGGTGGTTGAGCAGGGTCCTTCCTCTTCTGCTTCTTCTTCAAATCAAAGGTTTTTGGCTAATGAAGCCCCTCCAATCTTTCCTAACCCTCCCCAAGACCCAAACCCGTATGCATCTACTAATTCTGTTACTTTGAGGAGTGGAAAACAAATTCAGGATCCACAACTGCACTGTTCTGATCTACCAAATCCTAGAAAGTCTGAGGAGAGAAAGGAGAACTCCGAAGAAGAAATCAAGGCTCAGGAACCTGATTTCGAAGATCTGACTCATGTTCCTTTTCCTGAGGCCTTGATTAAACCTAGGAAGAAGAAGCCTATTGATAGTAACGAGGAGCTCTTGAATATATTAAAGAATGTCGAGATCAATATCTTGCTCCTCGACGCTATCAAACACATACCGGCTTACGCTAAATTTTTGAAAGATTTATGCACATAGAAGCATAAGTTGAGGGAATCTATTCTGAGGAAGGTGGTACTCTCCGAGTAGGTTAGTTTTGTTATCCTGCATCACCTTCCTCAGAAAAAGAGAGATCCAGGTGCTCCTTTGATTTGTTGTGTCATTGGATATTACACTTTTGATAGAGCACTTCTGAATCTAGGTGCATCTATTAACCTAATTCCAACTTCTCTTTACAAGAAGTTTGGATTAGGTGAAGTTCGGCCGACTTTAGTAACGCTGCAGTTAGCGAACCGTTCGGTCACAAATTTGTGAGGCATTATTGAAGATGTTTTTGTTAAGGTTAAGATTTCTATTTTCCTGTAGATTTCATTGTCCTTGACATGGATGTACCTGAAAATCTAAGGAACACACCAATCATTCTGGGGCATCCGTTCCTAGCTACCGTTAAGGCCAATATCAACTCTGAAAGCGGTAGCATGAAGGTTGACTAACGAGATTACCATTGTGACTAACGAGAAAGGAGAATCTATCACAACTCGTTCAGCTTCCTCTTAGAGGGTTTGTATTGATTACAGGATGCTGAACACAACCACGAAAAAGAATCATTTCCCTTTGCCCTTTATTGATCAAATCTTTGAAAGACTACCCGAGTAGAAGTACTTATGTTTCCTAAACGGTTACTCGGGATACAATCAAGTCCTTATCCATCCCGAGGATCAGGAAAAAATGACTTTCACCTATCCCTACGGAACCTTTCATTTCCGTAGGATGCCATTCAACTTACGCAATGCACCTGCAACTTTTCAAAGGTGTATGCTAGCCATATTCTCTGACATGGTGGGAGAGTTTATGGAAGTCTTCATGGACGATTTCTCTATTTTCAGATAATCATTTGATTCTTGTCTAGCTAATCTTGAAATGATTCTTAAAAGATGCATCAAAACAAGACTGGTCCTTAGCTAAGAAAAGAGTCATTTTATGACACAAGAAGGTATCATCTTGGATCATGTTATCTCTGAACGGGGAATCGAAGTTGACAAAGCTAAGGTTGATGCTATCTCTAAACTTCCTCCTCTTACATCTGTCAAACAAATTCGATCATTTCTGGGTCATGTGGGATTCTATAGGAGGTTCATCAAGGACTTTTCTAAGGTTGCTCGCCCTCTGAGCAACCTTCTCGCAAAAGATACGCCGTTTGATTTCAACGAATCATGCCGAAAGGCATTTGATTTTCTTAAAACGGCAATCACTTGTGCTTCGGTGTTGCAACCACCAGTTTGGACAGCCCCATTTGAGATCATGACCAACGCTTCTGATTACGTGGTTGGGGCTATTTTGGGTCAGTAGATTGATACGAATCCCTCTATCATCTACTATGATAGTAAAACTCTGGATGAGGCCCAGGGGAATTACACTGTTACTGAAAAAGAATTACTAGCTGTAGTATTTGCTTTGGAGAAATTCAAGGCTTATCTCTTAGGGTCTCATGTCATAATATATACTGACCACTCGACCTTAAGAAATCTCTTGGCCAAAAACGATGCCAAACCCCAGCTTATTCGATGGATTCTTCTGCTTCAAGAATTTGATCTTGAAATCAAGGATAAATCTGGGGCACAGAATACGGTGGCGAATCATCTCTCAAGACTTCTGAGTGATTCTTCTTGTCCGGATATTCCAATTGTTGATACTTTTTTGGATGAGACTATCCTTACAGTTTCAGGTGTCCAAATCCTATGGTTTGCTGACATTATAAATTATTTGGCTGTTGGTCAAATCCCTCAGGATTGGACCAAGCAACAATGAGATAGACTCAAGTATGAGGCTAAATATTACTTCTGATTTGTATCACATCGGTTCTGATCAGATTATTCACCGATGTGTTCCGAAGATTGAATTCAAAAGTATACTCTACTTCTACCATGCATCTGCGTTGGTGGACATTTCTCCGGGAAAATGGTGGCTATAAAAATTTTGCAATCTGGACTCTTTTGGTCATCTTTATTCAAGGATGCCTAGGAATTCTTGAGGTCATGTTCCCGATGCCAAGCACTTGGGAGCATAACCAAGAGAGACATGATGCCTCTAAACCTGATTCTTCCCATTGAAATCTTTGACATTTGGGGCATCAATTTCATGGGACCCTTCCTACATTCATTTGGACATCAATACATTCTCATCGCTATTGATTATGAGTCCAAGTGGATCGAGCCCATTCCCACCCAAATTAATGACCACAAGGTGGTCATCGATTTCGTCAAGAAGAACAATTTCAGTCGATTCGGGATTCCTAGGGCCATCATCAGCGATGGTGGTTCTCACTTCACTAATGCCCAATTTTATAATTTACTAGCAAAATATAGGGTAAATCACATAATCTCCACACCTTACCATCCCCAAACGAATGAACAGGCCGAGATCTCCAATCGGGAGATCAAGAATATTCTTCAGAAGATGGTTAGGTCTGATCATAAAGACTTGACTCAAAGGCTTGACGACGCTCTTTGGGCTTACCGTAGGACATACAAAATGCCTATCAGCATGTCACCATTTCATCTGGTGTATGGAAATGTATGCCATTTACCTGTAGAAATTAAACATAGGGCATTCTGGGCAATCAAGCAATGCAATCTAGATTTGAGCTTAGCCGAAAAAACCAGGAAACTCCAACTATCTGAGTTAAAGGAGCTTAGAAATGATGCGTACGAGAATGCCAAGATCTACAAGGCTTGGACCAAAGCTCTTCATGACCAATTGATATCCTGCAAGAGCTTTAAGCCGAACTAGAAGGTCTGGCTCTTTGATTCTCGACTTAAGCTCTTGCTCAGCAAACTTAGGTCAAAATGGAATGGCTCGTTCATCATCGATTAGATTTTTCCAAACGAGGCCGTTCAGATTTCTAGCCAAAGAGGAGTAATTCATTCAAAGTCAATGGTCAACATCTGAAACCTTTTATTGACCGTACTGTTCCAAAACCCGTCTCAGACACGGTTACCCTCATCATGTTGTGATTTCTTTGGTTGGACTTCGCCTAGCTGATGGCATTAAACTCAACAGTTGTACAGTCTGACTCAGAGCTGACTCGAGCATCATATTCAGGTGATATCTTCTACATTCTACCTTCCTTTCATGTCTTTCATTCTTAATGTGGACAATGCATCAACTAGGAATGCGGGGGTGGATTCATTTCTGAATTAATTTGTCAGCTCTGTGAAATTCTTGTAAATTCTACTTGTTTTCTTATATATATATAATTTGAATTAGGAAACAATACTTGGCCATTAGGACTTTTCAATCTTAGGAAATATTACAGTAGGATCTGAACACTAAGAACCTTCAAGTCTTTAGGCTTAATCAGCCCAGGTATCCACTAAAATGTGTACTTGTTTATCGAGTCCTTACCATCTTGAATTCTATTTCAATTTTATTAAATAAGTTTGGGTGATAGTATACGACTTATCAACCCGCCCTCTGATTTGACGGAACTTTAAGGCTAAGCATCTGCACACTATTTGCACTAACTTATTGTTTGGAGATTTTAATGGAAATTGGGTAGCTAATGAGCCTTCTAGGGTGGTATGGCTGGCAAGTTATCGTGGGTAACAGCCGATAGGTAGGTTGTCCATAGCCCAACCACTTGACCATTCTTTTCCTACTGCCTTTAGGTAAATCTTAGACCGGGGAAGCCACCTACTTAAAAAGAAAAAGAAAGTCCAAAAATAAAAAAAGAGAGAAAAGAAAAAGAAAAAGAAAAGGAGAAAAGAAAACAAAGGAAATAAGCCACACTTCACCGCACGAGTATGGCTGGCAAGTTATCGTGGGTAATATCCCATTTGGTAGGTTGTCCAGAACCCAACTTAAGAAATGTACGTTGAATTCCTAAAACACTTAGGAAGAAGTGAAGAAGTAGAATAAGCCAGGGAGATATACACTAGATTCACCCTTGTGTTGACCCCATAAAAAGAAAAGTAGGGAGAAAGCTACCGCTCATATAGATACACCTTTAGGTAGAATTCTTTTTAAGGTCACCTAGGGGTGTAGAAACCCGAAGTCCATTGTGATTGTCGATTAGCGAGTCTATCACATTCACAAAAAGATGCTTATAATTTAGGGTTCTCATCGAGTCTTGGGTGAGTTGAGTGGTTGTAGAAAGCTACTCTGTAACCCTAAACTCAAAAATCTAAAAAAATTAGAAAAGAAAAAAAAGGAGAAAAAGAGATCTTTCTTTGAATAAAGCGAGGGCTTGAGGCAGTCTGCATTTTGGTAGATACCTTGGCGCTATTGATTCTTTGAAAGTTCAGGTCCTAAGTAAAAATTTCTTAATGTTGAAAATGACTTTTGCCTGAGTAATCCAACCCTAATTCTTTTATAAATAGCATGTAGTTTTTTGTTAGGGACTAGCAAAAGATAAGCATGGGGGTGTGATGTGCATACATCTAAATAGCCAAAAATGTCTATTAATACATGCTCTTAGTGTCATAGTAGCATCATGCATTGTAAATATTGCATAACATGCATAATTACACATTTAGGACAAATTGTATAAATTATATAGTAATTGTCTCCTTTTATGGTCAAGGACAAGGAGACTTTTAATCAGGGCCTCAAATCAAGGATCCAACCATACGGATTTGATCAGAGTGACGATTGGAGTTCAACGACTCCAAGATCACCCTGATCGGACATCTGTAGTACCAAATAGAAACCAAGGAAGCCTAACGATCAAGGGCCAAGATGGTGCCAATCCACACTTTAGACAATAAATCTGACCTCACGGATGGGTTCAGATCAATGATCGTAACCTAATGGCGCAAAAATCGACTCAATCCAACATCCGTGGCACCTTCCACATGTCACAGAAGATGGACGACCATGATGGCACCACGTGGCGCCATCACAGCCGCCCAAATCAGCCACAGCATCGCTCCCCATCTTTTGAAGGCGCGGTAAGGCGAGATCTGGGCCATTGGATCTTGATTCAACGGCTGTGAAGCACGCGTGCTTAAACCGTAACCGCGATAAAGAAGCGCTGCTAGCACAGCGGTCGAGTGGAGTTGTGCGAGCACGCGATGTGCATTCGACTCGCCATCTGCAACATGCAAGTGATTAATTGTGATCGCGCGATCGGCTGCGAGTGGCTCAGATCCTCCAATCACCCACATGCGTAATCAAACGCACAACGTGCACGCCCGATCGCATGCAGGTGCGTGGTTAAGCGTAAATGAAGGCACACGCGAGGAGTAATCTGAGCCGTGTGATCTCTTGATCAGACGACTGAGATTTCGAGAATGTGGGCATGCATTTTACACAGTAGAGGAGGAGGCACCCACAGCGTGTGCACGTTGCCCACGATTTGACCTTTGGTGACGGATGATTGCGCAGCAATCATAGGTCTTAATTGACCTAAATTAGGCTAGGACTTAGCATAAGTTAAGGTAATTCATGCATGCATAAGCATTACTTGCATTCTTGCAGCTTTCTTTTAGCTATGCATAAAATAATGTTATAATGTGCTGATTAAGCGTATTATGTCAATTACAGGTAATAAGCTAGATCTGGAGCAGGATCTGAAGCTGGATCTAAGCCAGATCAGGAATAATGGGTGTTGCAGTAGAGTTGGAGTAGAAAACTTACATTAGATATAATAGATAATAATGTAAGGGAGTTATGGTATGCTACTCTATTAAGTAGGAATAAAGCAGTAAAATGTGAAGAACTTAGGTCCATCCTAGCACTAGGATAGCCTAGAGACTTCCCCAAGCCTTAGCCACCCTTAGATTAGGTCACCGCACCCTAGGAAACCTTAAAATCCTAATTCCAACCTTTATCTAGATGTCCATATGAATTATAGGACGTCCAGAACCCTTAGCCAACCCCTGCACACCTTAAACCCACTTCTGCAGTGTTATTGGACATCCAGACACTTGGTCAAACATCCAATTTCTGTAGAATACCCAAGACAGAACCTTGAATTCCTCCTGACTCTGATTGGACGTCCAGACAACACGTCTGGACTTATGATTTTTTAGTATAAGACGTCTGATTCCATTTTTGGACATCTAGAGCTGTTCTCCAATTCCTATTTTGAGATTCAAGCCTTGATCTTGGATCTCTAGCTCCCTAAACCCAATTCCAACCCCATAGGAACCTAAATTAAGGCACCCTAACCCTAGTACACCACCTCTAGACCTCCTTAAAGACCTAGTTAGGTCCTCACTAAACCTAATTGACTTGGATCACAGTCAATTACCATTACCTAAGTCAATTCGACTCATAGGGTCCAATTGAGCTCATATCTCAACCCACACAAGTCCAATTGAACTTAGTGAGAGCCCAATTGACCTAAGCTAAACCTAATTGAGTTATTTCACTCTAATTAGGTTCACACTCATTCAATTAAACTTGGGTTAAGTTTAATTGCAATTCCCCCTTCACAATTAGGGTTTGCAACCCTAATTTAAGGCCTACACCTACCTAAACCTCTTAGAACCTAACTGATGAGAACCTCATCATGAGCCATAACTAGCTCATTTTGACCTAATACAAAGGATAAAAGCTCCTACATATCTCAAGGAAAGGCTTAACTCAGAGAATTCTGAGTTTGAGAAGAAAACAAGTCATAAGGGGTAAAAGTGTAATTTTACCAGTATAATCTGCATACAGGGTAATTCAGGGCCCAAACATAGGTCAAAGCAGCTTAATAAGAATAAAAGTAGGATGAGATGATCTAGCAAGGGCTACAGCACTTCCAAGAAACCAAATGATAATCTGTAACCCTAAAACAACCCACTTCAATTCACAAGGTTCGAGGCAAAGTAAAAATAGAATAAACCCTCTAAAATTCATAGAAAAATAATCTCTAGGGTTTAGAACCTTCAATTTGGCCTTTAGAACCCATTTTGACCTACATCGAGAACCATGCCCAATTAATAACTTAATTTGGGTTTTTGCGCAAATTGACCGGTCAAACAAGGTTTAATATGAAAATGAAATTCACCATCAGATTCCTTAGGTCCTAATTAGTCATGTATAAAAACTTGAGCCTAAGAAGAAACCTCCTTGACCGACTTTACACTTTGGTCCTCATATATTTACTCTTTGGCCCTCAACTTTTGAACCCTCGCATTTTGGCCCCTAACTCTCCTTCGTTCTTTGCAATCAGGTCCCTCCTGCAAAACCTGCCAGCACCATGCTCCGGCGACCTTGCGCGGAGCATGGCGCCGCGCAGGGTGAGGTGGGGGACCTGGCAAGTAAACCGGGGGTGCCCTGCGTTGTCAGCCGTCGCAGGGACACCCCCTGGTCATTGTAACCCACCATACCGGCCGTGCGAACGCACGGACGGTATGGGTTCTTGTTTCCGACCATTCTCCGGCGAGGGAGACACGTCGTCTCCCTCCGCCTTCCTCCCTGTTTGATCCCTATAAATACCCCCCGTTGCTCCACCGACCAGGGCAGCCTGGATCTGACGGAGAAAATCCCCAACTTTCTTCTCTTCTTCCTCCGGCAGACGCTCACCAGCTCCGGCGGTTTCCTCCCCCTCCACCTCTTCGCTCTGCCGCAATACCAGCAGCAGAGACTTCCTCCCCCGCTCTTCCCGCGCCACGCCGTACCCAGCTGGTGCCTCTCCGGCTCTCTGCTCGCCGCCGCCCCTTTCCCTGAGCATCGTCTTCTCCGGCGACAGTCGATACGACTGTCGCCCTGTTCCTCCCCCTTCGTCCCTGCAAGTAAGCTAGAGCTACTCCCCTTCTCCTCCTCTTTCTTTCCCCGCTTTCAATTTATTCAATTAAGCCCTCTACCGACCCTGACCACCTTCACCCCCTTCGCCTCCGACCACCCTCCGGCGAGCCGCTCCCATCACCTCAGCAACCCACACGGCTCGCCGACCCTCACCGAACCTCCGCCTCATCACACTGAGCACCCCCCACCCCTCCACTGCCACTCCACACCTCCGTAACACTCCCCCGAACAAACCCATTCCTCCGGTTGCAGTCCGACCCAGGGCTGCCGCCAGACACCACCTTGCGGCCTGCCGCGCAGCTCCTCACCTTCGCCGTGCCACGGCGAAGGTTCCCCAGTGGTTTGATCAGGCCGAGAGGCCATATTCGTGTCCGACAGGTTTTGAGGTTCGACCGCCATTAACGCACATTGAAGCAGCTTCTCCCGCGCTCCAGGCTTGAGGACTCCAGGTCTCCAGCTGCTGCGGAGTACGGGGAGTCTTGCGAAGGCAGCCAGCCAGCAACCTATGCAAATCGAAGCCGCAGCTGCAGAAGCCAGGCCGCGGTCTCCCAGCAGGCGCACGCGAGGAAAGGTTTGCGTTTAGTCCCACATCGGTAAGCCTCACACCCGTTCCACTGTTTAAATTGATTTTGTGCAGTAGCCTTACTGCCTCAGTACACGGGGTGAGGTCCCCTTACACCCGCCCGGTTACCCGGTCTCGTCCGCGCTCACGCCCCGCGGACCTGACCTGACCCGACTTAGACTGACCTGCACTCCTCGCCCACCACGCACGCCGGTGGGCCTGGACCCGGGCGTGACCCGAACCCGATTACCCGGTAGCTCTGGGAGAGCTTTCCCAAGAGTGGTTTCAGAGAGAAAGAGAGACGCGGGGGGGGAGGGTAGAGTAGGTTTTGCCTCTGACGAAAAACTCTGAAGTGTGCAGGCACAAGCGAAGAAGAAGACCCGCGGAAGAAGAAGGAGCTGCACTGTAGCAAATGCATAGTTAAGTCGTCTAAGCACCGGGTCAGACGACGGAAGGTCATCAGCCAGAGCAGGAAAGATGGCAGGCTGAAGAAGAAAGAAGAGGAAGGAGAAAGAAAGAAAAGAAGAGCAACGGCCAAAGCAGAAGAAGAAGAAAGGAAGACTTCGTAGCTGAAGGCAGAAGCTCTGCAGCCATAAAGAAGAAAAGGGAAAAGAGAGAGGGTCACCACAATTGCAGAAAAAGAAGAAGAGAGGTCAAGACAGAAACCAAGGAAGAAGAAGAAAGAGATCTGAAGAGGAGCATCACCTCTGCAGAACGAAGAAGAAGAAGAAGGAGCTCTGAAGAAAGAAGAACATCACCAAAGCAGGAACAGCAGGAAGAAGAAGAAGAGCATCACCATTGCAGAAGAAGAACATCACCTCTGCAGAACAAAGAGAAAGAAGGAGATCTAAAGAAAGAGAGAAAGAAGAGCATCCCCTCTGCAGAACAAAGAGAAAGAAGGAGATCTAAAGAAAGAGAGAAAGAAGAGCATCCCCTCTGCAGAACAAAGAGAAAACAACAAATTCTTTCCCTCTCTCTTTCTTTTTGTAAAAGAAACATGTATATCTCTAGAATACAACTTGCTCCCTGAGTTCGACCTCGGGAACTCTTTTATTTTCCGAGTAAAAAAAATTTTATATTTGAAATGTTGGTAATAACCGGCTTTACTACAACGTTATAACAAACTAAAACCCGGCTGTCGCAAGCATTTCACTAACCTAGACAACTTAGCCACCTAAAGCACAGCCACACACCCACACCCACACACCCAACTAGAGTTCTATAGAACTCTCTTCAAGTGGTGCCACTCTTGGCTGCCAAATTTAGCAACCAAGAGTCATTCAATTCTTAGATCCACTTTTTATGGATCTAAGAACTACCCTCTTTCTCCATGGCCAGCAACTTTTGGGGCTCTCTCTAGAGAGAGACTCCGTTACATCTATAAAAGGGTTGGCCATTTGCACCCATCCCATTCTTGGCACTCATCCATCTAGGTTAGCTACATTCCACCTCCACTCCACCTCCACGAGAAGCACCACCATGGAAGCCACCATCTCCATGCCAGGATGCTGGATCATCACCCCAACCTCTCTCTAAGGGCCAACCTAAGTACCATTGGCCGCCCCTCCTTCTCCTCTCAGCCACTCAAAGGCCATCGGAGCCCACCTCCAAATGCCCTTCTTTTCTGCTTGATTAGTTACTTAGCTCTTCATAGTTTTACTGCTTTCATTTACTGCACAGTAGTGTAGCTCTTATTCTCCCCCAATGATGCCTGCAAAATCCCCCCATAGATTCCTATTTGCGATCATTTTCTATTAGCTAGGTTTGTGCTTTTCAAGCTTTCCTTTACAAGCTTTCCTCTAAATTCCATGTTGCAAACATCCTCTGAATGAATGATTAAAAGATGTTTTTTTATACATATCTCTATGTTGGAAATCACCATGAGCTTATTGGTTGCCATCCATTTCGTGTGATTCAAGTTGCCTGCTTTTCATTTTTATATATATGCCGCAACAAGCATGTCGGTTCCAAAAAATATCAAAGATTTAACTATAAATGCATTTTCTGTAAACAACCACTACATCACTAGAATTGTGCGCACTGAAACTCATACTTTCACTTTCGTTATCTATCTAACACACGCGCATGTAATTAGAATTCACAATAGAAGTGACAAAACTCTAATCCGAAGATTGGAAACCGGCGTGCGATTCTAAATAAAGTAGAGCGATAAAAGATCGATTTTAGATTTGAACAACTGCCTCCCAGAGACGAATAATCGAGAGTCAAAGTCTCATTATCTTTTCATAAATATTTTTGTTTGATCATATTGCGCACTATACTACGATGCCTTTCCTATCAAAACACGCTCTACGAGAAGCAAACAAATGGTGCCATTGCCTGGGAGGCAACGTCATTTTTTTTATTTCTGACTTCTGAACTATTACTGACAATCTTTCTCTACTTTGCTTTTGGATGTGTAGGACAAAAATGAGATCTGTGCACACAACGGTAGCAGAAAAATTTTACGTGCACATCACACCTTCTTTAGGCTAGGTTTCTTTTGTGAACCCTAGGTTAGATTTGCTTGTAGCAATTTCTTTCGAAAAAGAAAGAGAAAAAAAAAAGCTTCTTCATTTTCGCGAAAAAGAAAAAGAAATCATGAAAAAAAAATCTTGGTAGTTAGATTAGGTTTTTTTTTGAATCCCTGGTTAGTTTTGGAAAAGCAAAAAAAAAAATATATATATATATACATATATTTGAAAATCCTTAAAAAAAACTTTTTTAAAAAAAAATTGCAAAAGTTTTTGAAAAAAAATATATTTTTGGTGGAAAGTTTGAATTTCAAACTCAAACACCTTCTAAAAGCCTCTCCACCATTCTCGGATTTTCGATCACGGTTCAAAGTCTATTTCAAAAATTCGATTGCCGAAAAACTAGTGAACAAAAAAATCTGAAGTTTGAGCTAGATTTTTATTTTCAAACCATCTTTCAAACAACACCATTCTTTTCAAAAATTCTAAGTATAAAATTTTTAAAAATTTGTGAAAGGCAAAAGGATCAGACTAACCCAGATTTGAGGTTTTTCAAATTTCAAAAACTAATTTCGAGCAATTTGCAAATCAGTTTTGACTAAAAATGGTGAGGTTTGAAAGCTGATCTCATTTGCTTTATTTTTCTTATTTTTTCTAAAATTTTAAAAGTCATTTGATACTATTTCAAAGCAAAAACTTGACCTAGGGTCAAAATTCCAAATCTGAAGCCCTGACATTCAAAAATCTCTAAAAATTTGGTTGAAATAGTAAAAATTACAAAAAAAAATTCTCTGAAAATATATTTGAAAAGGTAATCTACTCACCAGATTTCAAGTTAATTGGATTCCAATTGTTATCAGAGAACTAATTGTATTTTTGTGGTCTACTGAAGAAGAAAAAAAAAATAAAAGAACAAAACCCTGGAATTGCATGAACCCTAGGTTTCACCTTTAGGGTTGCAATTTAGAGATCACATTTGGGCTAACCTAGACTTAGTCAAGTCTAGTGCTTAGCCGGTGAGCTTGGTCACCTTGTGGGCCACTCACCAAAAACTCCAACTGAAGAAAAATAGTCTAACAATTAAGTCAAAAACACGAAATAAACCCGAATTTGTTGTCGAACTACTAGGTGCTTTCAACCTCTTGTCTGGGTTAGCTGAGAGGCAGGATTCACTTTCAGTCGGTTGTACGACGAATTTACTTCAGGACTTAGAACATAAAACGAAAAATCTGGTCATCTGATTCATAAGGACCATCTGATTGATAGGACCTTAGCCTTGTCTGGCTTGGCTACACCAACCTAGGGGTTGGGTGGTGTATGCAAGGAAGGTGGTCACTTAGACCTCAACTGGTTGACCTTGGGAGCCACTCCCAAGGAGGCGGGTCACCTCACCAGGACCATCTTCTCCCCCCACTTCTTCTACTCCCATAGCCACAATGGCTAATCTTGGACCTGGACTTAGACCGGGTCAAGATATTGATAATCTGGACCCGATGGCTCATTTGGAAGCCTGGGTGGTTGAATCTGAGGAGCGGTATCGGCAGAGCATGGACCACATTTTGACGGCACTTGACAGAATGCATCATCCACCGCGAGGAGAACAACTGCAGGATTTCTATGATCTAGCCGCACCAATCGTTGCATCCTTAGTCAGAATTCCCACAGGCGGAGACACGTTTAAGCTCAAGCCCAATGTGATCGGTTTGATCAGCACTCACTTTTATGGAAACTCAAGCAAAGATCCGTTCCAACACCTAGAGGACTTGAGCCGACTTGGAGAAATGATTCGACCCAAGAACATTGATCTGGGGATTTTTCTAATGAAGCTTTTCCCATTTTCTGAGGGACAAAGCTTCATATTGGTTTAAGACCATTGGGAAGCCAATTGGAACTTGGCTGGAATTACGACATGAATTCCTGCAAAAGTTCTTCCCAATAGGTCAAACAAACGCGATGAGGTGCGCAATCACGACTTTCTCCCAAGGAGTTGGGGAGAAGTTGCGTGAAGCCTGGGACTGATTTCACGACCTTCTCCAGAATTGCCCGCACCATGGTATACCCAGATGGCACCTGGCTCAGATCTTTTACCATGGGCTGGATGACACACATTGGTATCTGGCCGATGCATCTAGTGGAGGGAACTTTCTTGTGAAAGACGAGAACAGTGCATTTGAGTTGTTTGAATCTTTAGCGGAGAACTCGATGAATGCCACATCCATGAACCAGTTCCAGCGGCCTGGTTAGCAACGGGTTGGTGTCCATGAGGCTCACACCGAGTCTATTTGAGCCGACATGGATATCATCATCAAGCAGCTGGATAGAATAAACCTGATTGAGAAAAAGATTGACCAAATTAGTCAGGGTCAATCTGAACTGAACTCTGTCGCTTCAAGACCCTCCTATGCACCCTGAGCCCCTCCTGCTCGAGTTAATCTACTCACTCGAGATGCATCCTCTCCTTATTTAGAAGATCCCGAATATCAAAATCCCATAAACAATCCAGATCTGGCACCTTACAACCAGGGTTACGCACCACTCGCAGATTATAATGTGTATCCCCTTGACAGACATACGTCTCAGACATCTTAGACCTACGAGGACGTCAGTGCTATCCAAGGATACAGGCATAATAACCCATATTCAGAGATGTATAACCCTAGTTGGCGCCAGCATCCTAACTTCTCTTGGTCTGGTAATTCACAGAGACCACATCAAGATCCACACTACTAGACCAGGCAATACGGGAATGCACAAAACACGTGCCCTAGGCAGTAGCCATTCCCATCTCAACAGTAGAAACCCTATTCTTTATACCAACTGCTGCACCAAGCAGCCAGTCACCCTCCAAAGTGGGCCGACCGTTTGGAGGCATTGAAAGAGGAGCAGCAAGAATCAATGAGGAAATCTACACAGGATAGCTTGCAGATAATGAAGGCGATGGTTGACCAGATACAGACTATACAGAACATGCAAAACCAACTGTTGCAAGAGCATAGGACTCAGGGAGCCTTGCCCTACCAACCTATCCCAAACCCTCGGTATGTGCAGAACCAAGGCACCACGCCTAGGTTTCAGGCACCACAGGGATAGGCACACGCCATATTATAGGCACCTCCTACACCACTTGGTTATGCCCAAGGCCAGCAGCCTTTGCAGAACCCCGCATACTCTGCCCATTCCGCTCACCCACCACCTCATGGACAGCATGCCAATGCAAATGTTGTCTCATTAAGGAGTGGAAGGAAGACATTCGACCCACCTCATAGGCAGGCGGGTCTCAATTTTTCTCACCCTTCTCCGCAGGTGGGTTCGACTCCTTCATCTTAGGAGCAACCTACGATAGATAAGGGTAGGAGGCCACTTGACCCTGAGATTCTCGTCCCTTTTCTTGAGGCTCTGACATGGAATGTAGTATGGAAAAAGGACACGCGGAATTTTGAGGACCTGAAGTCAATGTTCAAGGAAGTACATATTCAGGTCCCCCTCCTCGAGGCAATTGATCACATTCCCGCTATCACTCGTGATTAGCCCATATTTATGGGTTATTTAAGTATTTAAGTGCCTAGACATTAGGTTAATTCTAACATTTATTTAGCATAAATTAGCATGTAAATAGATTAATTCATATTTCTAATTTAATTATATAATTCATGCATTGCATTCATATTTTAAATACATTTAGAATTAACTTAGAATTGCATTCATTTAATTAGTTAACCAATTAGGTGCATTGCATGTATTAATTTAAGTTAACATAAAAGTTGAGGGTTTGTATATAAATAACCATAATATTTTAATAATATCTTTTATTCTTCTTCTTTTCAGCAATGGCTCGGTTGCCGCTGCAATGCCACTTGCCGCACTAAAGCCTACATTCATGGATTAGCGGAGAAGGTGGATCAGTTCCCACCTCTCCATTCAAATTCATGTAGGCAGCTACAAAAAGAGGAGAGAGGCTACCGAGCGAAGTAAGCCTCCACCCCAACAATCCACACTGTGCAGAGAGTCCATCTTGTCCATTTCACCACCGCTAGGGACTAACAAAAACTAGGCATGGGGGTATTTGATTAGCCCATATTTGTGGGCTATTTAAGTATTTAAGTGCCTAGACATTAGGTTAATTTTAACATTTATTCAGCATAAATTAGGACGTAAATAGATTAATTCATATTTCTAATTTAATTATATAATTCATGCATTGCATTCATATTTTAAATACATTTAGAATTAACTTAGAATTGCATTCATTTAACTAGTTAACCAATTAGGTGCATTGCATGTATTAATTTAAGTTAACATAAAAGTTGAGGGTTTGTATATAAATAACCATAATATTTTAACAATAACTTTTATTCTTCTTCTTTCCAGCAACGGCTCAGCTGCCACTGCAACGCCACCTGCCGCACTAAAGCATACATTCATGGATTAGTGGAGAAGGTGGATCTGCTCCCGCCTCTCCATTCAAATTCATGTAGGCAGCTACAAAAAGAGGAGAGAGGCTGCCGAGTGGAGTAGGCCTCCACCCCAGCAATCCACACTATGCAGAGAGTCCATCTCATCCATTCACCACCGCCGGCCTAAACCGCGGCGACGAGCCTCCACCACCATGGGCGTGTGGTGTGATAGGCCACACCGCCATCCGCAGATCGTCCGCATTACCGTGAGCACCTCACCGTGCACCTCCTTCGCCATCGTCACCAACAACCACCATCGCAGGTACAGCAATTTCACTCCTCAGTCAGTTAAGATGTCCGGGAAGTTTCCCAGACATCTGAAGCTTCCAACGCCTCTCCAGCCTGCAGTAGCAACCATCCTTGCTGCACTTCACCTCCAGCGCCAACCGCCAACCCTTGCCTGCATCACCTCCAGCGCCAACCACCAACCCTCGCCCGCATCCACTCCAGCAGCAACCACCCTTGCTACACTTCACTTCTAATGCACCTGCAGACCGTGCATCCACTCCAGCAGCATCTGCCTCCACGCGTGCACCCTGTAGTACGGGCCACCAACTCCTCTTCTACGTGCATATACACCGCCTCCAGCAGGCATGCATTCACCAGCGCTTCAACGCGCTCACCTGTAGCGCCAAGCCCGCGCCCACTCCTTGCAGCACGCCTGCCAGCAACCTTCAGCGCGCTCATCTCCCGCATGCCCACTCCAACATGCCTGCGCCTACCATCTGTAGCGCCCACCGCCACCACCTGCAGCGCCGCCACCAGTGTGTGCGCCCGCATCACCTTTAGCATGCTCAACTCCCGCGCGCCTGCAACAGTAGTGCCCTTGCGCATCACCTACAGCAACCTTCGCGCGTGCACAGCCGCCCCTCCTTCAACAGGTGCAGCCACCATCGAAAGCCACCTTTGCCGGAGCTCCGTCCTGCCAGCTCTAGCCAGCTCGCGACTCGCCGCCACCACCGCTGCGAAGCCCTCAGTCTAAAGAACTTCCTCCGAGCTTCACGCCTCCGGCCATTCATTCCTCTTCACGCACGACCATGGGGAAGAAATCCCCTATTTTGCTACAGTACACGCCCCATTAATAATTACATTTTTTTGCCATTGTGATCTTTTAATGATATTTTATTGAATCTGCATTGCAAAAAATATCCTCTAGTTGTTAAAAATTGCCATTTCAGCATGTTTTCTTGTTTCAACCTTAATCTGAAGGCAAATTTGGCTTGATTCTTGTCTAAACTAACTATGAACAAACGTTTTTAATCGGTGCAAATTTAAATATGTCATTGCCTCCCTGTGGATACGACCCACTCTTTTGCGAGTGGTTCTTTTTAATTATTGATTAGTTGATTTTTCCACCACATAAAACTACAAACAACTTTAAAGTGAACAATCGACTCGTCAAAATGGCGCCATTGCCGGGGAGGCAACAGATGCAATAATTTTACCTAATTTTATTTTGATTATTTCTCAATTGCATAGTGATTTGACCATTTATTATTTTTTTTCTGTGCGAGAAATTTTGTGCAAGGAACCAGCCATCGTGAGAGGCGACCCTTGACGTCGCTAGAGGAGAATTAGTCAAGCTACTTTGAAAAGGAGGAGAAGGACAAGGACATGACAGTCATCATTGTACATTTAGCTGCTAATCTGATTAGAGTAGAATTAAGACTTTAGATTTAATTTTTCATTGCATTGGGTTTAAAAATCTTGTTTTGGGGTATATTTTGAGGAGTTTGTTCCCCGATTTTGTTTTAGGCCCATGTTGGGTAATTTTTGGGAGCTTATTCCCTTTTCTTTAGATTTAGGTTTTTAGTTTATTTTGTGGAGTGTTTACTTTTATTTGCTTGTGCATAAGTAGTTTAAAAAATATATAAAAAAAAGAGCTGCCTGCCCTTAGGACGAACCATTTCGGTCTGTATGAGCAGCCTCTAGATTTACTTCTCTACATTGCATGCATTCTTGCATCGTTGATTGCTAGAAGCAAGGTACGCATTTTCTTACTTTGCATCCTATTCTTAATCACGCATTGCATTTGGATTTAATTTGAAGACCACAAAATTTGTCTTGAAGCGATTTAAGAAGTGGTCACATATTTTCTAGAAAAAGGACTAATTAAAGGAGGAACATCTAAAAAACTGAGGATTTGATTTTCAAACATGGTGTGCGATTCAAAATTCAAAATCCTTTGCGGTGAATGCACACTTATATCTTTTGCACCACAACACTCATTTAGACACTCCTAAGTCTTGAAATGACTAGATCAAGAGCCCTCCTACCGTTGGATTCTGAAGTGTTCGGAACTTGAGATCAAAGGTTTTGTAAATCCAAAGAGGGGGAAACCCTGTCACGGATTTCTGGGGGTAGTTGAGAAGCACCGTGAAAGCACAGCTTCAAAGGAAGGCTTAGGCCTACTTGCATCCCTCGATATTCCGTCTTTGGATTTACTTGACCATTTGAGATTTAGGGAAGAATAACTAAGCTCCAACTAGGTCTTTTTAGGTATTTCGAAGGTTGACAATAGGCGCGTAATTGATTGGGCAACTTGCTTTGTCACCTACAATTTGAACTAAAGTCAAAAGCCTAAATTTGTAAAGACCGAACAAGTCCTTTTGAATTATGTTTGTAGTGCATGCTTGGTAGGCGTTCTCTTAGGAGACAACTTGTGTTTGATCCTGAACCTGAAAGAATCTTAAGAAGAGACCTTCCAAGGGTAGAAATGGCCGGTCAAAGGAGCCTTAAGGAATATTTCATCCCAACCAATCAAGTTGGCCCTACACTATGTAGACCTGGAGGGGACAATCCATATGAGATCAAAAGTAGTACCATATCCGTGCTACCCTCCTTTTATGGTACTACTAGGGAAGACCCTTATAGGCACATAGAGGAATTTACCGAGGTCTGTTCCACAGTGAAGCTGCAGGGCATTACTGATGACGCTCAAATGCGGACCCTCTTTCCCTTCTCCTTTAAGGATAAAGCCAAGTATTGGTATCACACCCTTGATAATATAAATACTTGGGGTGCCCTAAAGAAGGAGTTCTTGAAGAAGTACTTCCCCATGAGCAAAACCAATCACTTTAGGAGGGAAATTATGAGTTTTGTTCAAAAGGATGGGGAAGCATTCCATGATGCGTGGGAGTGCTTTAATGACTTGCTGAGACTTTGCCCACATCACCAGGTGCCTAAATGGCAACTGGTTGAAAGGTTCTACACCGGACTTAATGATTCGCATAGGCAAACTGTGGATGGTGCCTGTGCAGGAACCTTTCTATCTAAGACTGAGGATGAAGCTTGGAACTTATTTGATACTTTGAGTAAGAATTCTATTCACTTGAATTCTGCCTACATGGATAGAAAGCCCACCCTCATGCAAAGAAAGTTGGAGGCGAATTAGGCAAGGGCACCCAGAATTTAGCCTATCAGATTCAATTATTGAACCAAAACATGGAGAGGCTTATGTCGAACCCGAGTTCATTCGTACCTAACACCTCCACATCCTAAGCTTCCAAATGCTTAATTTGCCAAGGCAATACACACGCCACTGTAGATTGCCACTTGGCCTCCCAATTCCCTGAGCTTGTACAAGCGGATTTGAATGCCGCTCAAGGGTTCCGTCCTAGACCTCGTAGTGATCCTTTCTCCAACACTTATAATGAGGGATGGAGGAACCACCCAAACTTTTCATGGAGATAAGGAAATGTCTCAAATTCAGGGAATTACAAACCACAATCATTTCAAAACCATCAAATGAGCCAACCTCAGACCTTTTCCCAACCTAAAACCTCTGAGATGGATGAATTGAAGGCGATGTTGAAAACTATGCAAGAAAGTCAAAGTGCCATCATCCAATCTCATGACAAGGCTATAGATGAGATGAAATCACAAATTGGACACCTTGTTGAGGCCGTTAGACAGAAGGAGACTAGGAAGCTCCCTAGTGCTGCTGTGGAAAATCCTAAAGGAAAAGGGATTGTCTTTAGGGAGCATGCTCAGGCGATGACTATTCTGAGGAGTGGGAAATTTCCAAACCCAATGCTCCTATAGTCTCACCCCCTAAAACACCATCCACCTCGACTTTCACCCCCACCGCAGATGACTGGCCCAAATCTTCTCCGCTTGAAATCACCTCACCGGAAGAAGTTGCCCCCGTTCCATCCCTTGCTCGACATGACAACCCTTCCACCCAGAGATCAAGAGTGCATTTTCCAGAGCACTTATCCACCTCTGGGCATTCTTCTGCTGGCTCATCTGGAACCAAAGATAAGACGGATGAGATTATGGGAACTTTCAAGCAAGTGCAAATTAACCTGCCTTTGCTTGAAGCTATTAGGCAGATTCCGTCTTATGCCCGCTTCTTAAAGGACCCGTGCACGAAAAAGCGGCAATCTAGAAAACAGGTCCAATCAAAAGTTGTCCTGCCTGATTCTATTAGCTTAATTGTTCAACATGGCACACCCCCGAAACTTAAGGACCCAGGAGCCCCATACATCTCTGTAGTTATTGGTGACTTACAAATTGATGAGGCTCTCCTTGATCTGGGTGCGGGGGTGAACATCCTTCCGAGCTACATGTATGAACAACTTAGGGGAGGCAATCTGAAGCCTAGCCCTGTAATCCTTCAAGTTGTTGATCGATCACTTAAGACACCACGGGGAATTTTAGAAGATGTCCTCATAAGAGTGGAGTATTTCTTCTTTCCCATTGACTTCTTAGTTTTGGACACTAACCCTACCAACAAGCCTACCAAACCCTCCATCATTTTGGGCCTCCCCTTCGTTGCAACTTTGCATTCTTCAATCAATTGCAATACTGGGGCATTGAAAATGGGCTTTGGGAACAGGAAAATCTGACTTAATGTGTTTGATGCTTACAAACAAGCCGGACTTGAGGATTATTCTCAACTTGAGGTGATAGATGACCTGATTGAAGAGGCAACTCCTGCAATGTTATGTAATGACCCCCTTCAGCATGTCATGCTAAATGAGCACTCCCATCTCTTGGAGGAATGTGAAGGGGATATACTAGAACTTGAGGAATTGCTAGGTGTTTCTACTGAGTCTCTTCCCCCATCATTTCTGCCGAAGGTAGATCTGCTACCTGAGATGGGGACATCTATTATGAAACCCTCAACCATACAAGCCCCCAACCTTGAGTTGAACCCCTCCCAAACACTCTCAAGTATGTTTTCCTAGGTGCCAATGATACGCTCCCCATTATCATTTCGACTGTGCTATCTGAGGCACAGGAGGGAGCCTTGATTGAATGCCTATCTAGGCACAAGGAAGCTATTGCTTGGAGCATTGCCGACATTAAGGGTATAGACTCTACACTCTGCATGCACCACATTTATACTGATGATTCCATTAAGCCTTTTAGGGACATGCAGAGATGTCTGAACCCTAATATAAGGGAGGTGGTAAAAAAGGAAATCTTGAAGTGGTTGGACGCTGGGATCATATATCCCATTGCCGATAGTAAATGGGTCAGTCCCATTCATGTGGTGCCAAAGAATGCAGGCTTTACTGTGGAACTCAACGACCAAGGTGAACAAGTTGTCACTACCCTCAACTAGATGGAGGGTCTGTATTGATTACCGCAAGCTGAACACCGCTACCCAGAAGGATCACTTTCCTTTGCCTTTTATTGATCAAATTCTTGAGAAATTGGCAGGGAATAAGTACTATTGCTTTCTTGATGAATATTCTGGGTACAATCAAGTGGCAGTCTTTCCTGATGACTAGGAAAAGACGACATTCACAAGTCCTTATGGTACTTTTGCATTCAGGCATATGCCGTTTGGATTATGTAATGCCCCTACAACTTTCCAGCGATGTATGATGTCTATCTTTTCGGACATGATTGACGAGTGTGTTGAAGTGTTTATGCATGACTTATCCATTTATGGCTCGTCTTTCGACCAGTGCCTCCTGCACTAGGAGAATGTGTTGAAGCGATGTAAGGAGACTGGTTTAGTCCTTAGCTGGGAGAAAAGTCACTTCAAGGTACAGAAAGGAATTGTACTTGGGCGTGTTGTATCCGAGCAAGGTTTGGAAGTAGATAAAGCCAAGATTGATTCTATTTCCAAACTTCCATTGCCTAGGAATGTCAAACAGATTAGATCCTTTCTGGGCCATGCTGGCTTTGATAGGCGCTTTATTAAAAATTTTAATAAAATTTCTAGGCCACTTTGTGACTTGTTGGAGAAGGAATCTACCTTCAGTTTTGATTCAAAGTGTGCCAAGGCCTTTCAAACTCTAAAGGAGGCCTTGATCTCTGCGCCCATTCTCCAAGCTCCTGATTGGACACTCCCATTTCAGCTTATGTGTGCTGCTTCGGATTATGCAGTGGGAGCAATCCTTGGACAAAGGGTTGAGGGAAGACCTCATGTGCTGCATTATGCAAGCAAGACTTTAATCGAACCTTAGCAAAACTACACCGTCACTGAAAAAGAATTACTTGCTGTAGTTTTTGCTCTAGAGGAGTTTAGGTCTTATCTACTTGGGTCTAAGGTGGTTATTTTTACTGATCATGCAGCAGTGAAACATCTCATTGCCAAGAAAGATTCTAAGCCACGTCTGATTAGGTGGATCTTACTCCAAGAATTTGACTTGGAAATACGTGAAAAGAAAGGAGTAGAAAATGTTGTGGCTGACCACCTGTCTCGCCTTCCTCTTAATGACTCTCTTTCTGGAGACATTCGCGAGATATTTCCCGATGAAACTCTGATGGCGGTAACACCAACTTTACCTTGGTATGCAGACACTGTAAATTACTTGGTCACTGGACAAACTCCTGGCTCTTGGGATGAGCAGAAAAGAAAGAGATTCATTTCTCAAGCAAGATATTTTCATTGGGAAGAGCTAGAATTATTTAGAATTGGACAAGACCAAGTATTGAGACGTTGCGTACTTGAAGAGGAACAAAAAAGTGTGCTGAGTTTTTGCCATGAACTTCATTCTTTAGGACACTTTGGTGCTAAGAAAACTGCTTTTAAGGTTCTCTAGTCTGAGTTTTGGTGTCCTTCCTTATTTAAGGATTCTCATAATTTTGTTAAGGCTTGTATTAGATGTCAACAGACTGGAACGATTGGGAAGAAGAATGAAATGCCTCAACATCATATTCAATCTGTTGAAATTTTTGATGTGTAGGGAATTGACTTTATGGGCCCCTTCCCGTCGTCCCATGGTTATGAATATATCTTGGTGGCAGTTGATTATGTCTCTAAATGGATAGAGGCCATTCCTACGCACACAAATGACCACTCCGTGGTTTTGAAATTTGTGAAGGCCAATATCATATCCCGTTTCGGCTGCCCCAAGACTATTATAAGTGATGGGGGACCTCATTTCCGAAACCACCACTTCAATCAGCTAATCAGGAGTCTGGGAGTGACTCATAAGGTCGCTACCCCTTACCATCCTCAGGCAAGTGGCCAAGTTGAAGTGTCAAATAGGGAGATAAAAAATATTTTGGAAAAGACCGTTAGACCTGATAGGAAAGACTGGTCCTAAAAGCTCGATGATGCTTTGTGGGCTTATCGAATGGCCTATAAGACCCCTTTGGGTACTTCTCCCTTTCGAATTGTGTATGGAAAAGCATGACATTTACCTGTTGAGTTGGAACATAAGGCACTTTCGGCTATTCGAAGTGTTAACATGGATTTAGAGAAGGCAGGTAAGGCACGACTTCTAGAATTAAGTGAGCTTGAGGAGCTCAGGAATGATGCTTATGACACCTCTCAAGCTTATGAAGAAAGAACTAAGGTCTTGCATGATAAGTTTATACTTCGAAAGACCTTTGAACCCAACCAACAAATATGGCTTTTCAATTCCAGACTTAAGCTTTTTCCTGGGAAGTTAAAATCTCGTTGGGATGGGCCTTACATAATCACCAAAGTATTTCCACAAGGAGCTGTGGAGATTAAACATCCTTCCTCTTCAGCAACTCCCTTTATCGTCAACAGTCAACAGTTAAAACCTTACATAACTTAAGATGGCCATCTGGTTGACGAAGTCACTCTTGAGGAGCCTTAGCTCCTACCATTCTTTGCCTCAGGTAATATCTTCCTTTTGCTATTTTTGTTTTCAATGAGGACATTGTTTGAACCAGGAATGGGGGAGAGGACTTGAGGCATTTTGTTTATAGCATGCATAAAAAAAAAAAACTTTTTCCTTTAACTCAAATAACTCAGACCAATGCACAGGCACGGATAATTTAATCTCAAGAATCAATAAACCTTAGGGTAGAGTCAGAAATCAAGGAAACTTGTGCTAGCAACTTGTCTTTAGCCGACCTAGTCTGTAACCTAGCAACTACTTGGGAACCTTGGGTCTAGAGTCTAAACTTAATATGTTTCTGATGGAAGACCAATTGGGTTGACTAGTCTACTTGGACTGCTAGGTTTCGCTTAGTTTTGCTAGGGACTAACAAAAACTAGGCATGGGGGTATTTGATTAGCCCATATTTGTGGGCTATTTAAGTATTTAGGTGCCTAGACATTAGGTTAATTTTAACATTTATTTAGCATAAATTAGGACGTAAATAGATTAATTCATATTTCTAATTTAATTATATAATTCATGCATTGCATTCATATTTTAAATACATTTAGAATTAACTTAGAATTGCATTCATTTAACTAGTTAACCAATTAGGTGCATTGCATGTATTAATTTAAGTTAACATAAAAGTTGAGGGTTTGTATATAAATAACCATAATATTTTAACAATAACTTTTATTCTTCTTCTTTTCAGCAACGGCTCGGCTGCCACTGCAACGCCACCTGCCGCACTAAAGCAAACATTCATGGATTAGTGGAGAAGGTGGATCTGCTCCCGCCTCTCCATTCAAATTCATGTAGGCAGCTACAAAAAGAGGAGAGAGGCTGCCGAGTGGAGTAGGCCTCCACCCCAGCAATCCACACTATGCAGAGAGTCCATCTCATCCATTCACCACCGTCGACCTCAACCGCGGCGACGAGCCTCCACCACCATGGGTCTATGGTGTGACAAGCCACACTGCCATTCGGAGATCGTCCGCATTACTGTGAGCACCTCGCTATGCACCTCCCTCGCCGTCGTCACCAACAACCACCGCCGCAGCTACTGCAATTTCAGTCCTTAGTCAGTTAAGACATCTGGGAAGTTTCCCAAACGTCTGAAGCTTCCAACGCCTCTCCAACCTGCAGCAGCAACCATCCTTACTGCACATCACCTCCATCACCAACCGCCAGCCCTTGCCCACATCACCTCCAGCACCAACCACGAACCCTCGCCCGCATCCACTCCAGCAGCAACCACCCTTGCTGCGCTTCACTTCCAACGAACCGACAGACCACGCATCCACTCCAGCAGCATCCGCCTCCACGTTCGAGCCTTGCAGCACCGGCCACCAACTCCTCTCCTGCGTGCGTATACACCGCCTCCAGTAGGCACACGTTCGCCAGCACTTCAGCGCGCTCACCTGCAGCGCCAAGCCGCACCCGCTCCTTGCAGCGTGCCAGCCAGCAACCTTCAGTGTGCTCAACGTCCATGCGGCCGCTCCAGCGTGCCTGCGCCTACCATCTGCAGCGCCCACTGCCGGCACCTACAGTGCCGCCACCAGTGTGTGCGCCCGCATCACCTTCAGCGTGCTCAACTCCCGCGTGCTCGCAACAGCAGTACCCGCATGCATCACTTGCAGCAACCTTCGCACACGCACAGCTGCCCCTCCTCCAGCAGGTGCAGCCACCGTAGAAAGCCACCTTCGCCGAAGCTCTGTCCAGTCGGCTCCGGCCACCTCGCGACTCGCTACCACCACCGCTGTGAAGCCCTCTGTCCAAAGAACTTCCTCCAAGCTTCACGCCTCCGGCCATTCATTCCTCTTCACGCACGACCAAGGGGAAGAAATCCCCTGTTTTACTGCAGTACACACCCCATTAATAACTACATTTTCTGCCATTGTCATCTTTTAATGATATTTTATTGAATCTGCATTGCAAAAAATATCCTCTAGTTGTTAAAAATTGCCATTTCAGCATGTTTTCTTGATTCAACCTTAATCTGAAGGCAAATTTGGCTTGATTCTCATCTAAACTAACTACAAACAAATGTTTTTAACCAGTGCGAATTTGAATACATCATTGCCTCCCTGTGGATACGACCCGCTCTTCTGGAGTGGTTCTTTTTAATTATTGATTGGTCAATTTTTCCACCACATAAAACTACAAACGACTTTAAAGCGAACAATCGACTCGTCAGCTAGGTTCTTCAAGGACTATTGTACCCCGAAACGACAGCCCAAAATTGGATGACAGGTGGTACTTTCAAAAGAAGCTAGCACCATCATTCTACCTGACTTGCCACCGAAAAAGAATGACCCTAGTACCCCACTCATATCCTACTTCTTGTAGGATTCTCCATTTGATCGGACCCTTCTAGATCTGGGTTCATCCATCAACCTAACTCCCACTACTGTATTTGATCAATTTCTATTTGGGGAGTTAAAGCCCACCTCGGTCAAGATTCAGCTGGCTGATAGATCAGTAAAAACACCGAGGGGGGTGGTTGAGAACGTGATCGTAAAAGTCCGCGGGTTCTTCTTCCCTGCTGATTTTTTCATTCTTGATATGGAAGTTCCTCCTAATCTTTGAGATGCCCTAATTATTTTAGGTCGCCCATTTCTAGTGACAGCCCGAGCGAACATTGATTATGCATCCGGGTGTATAGAGATAGCCCTAGGTAATGAGCGACTTCGACTTGACATATTCAGGGCATCAAAGAATTTTGATTGTGATCACATAGAGGAGGATGGTGAAGACGAAGATTTGGCATATTGTGGTAACATTGGGCTCCTTTGTGATGACCCAATGTCTCATTCATCTACACTATCAAGGTTCTTGGACCTCGATCCACACGAGACTGAGACCACTGCACTACACTTATCTCCCCGAGGATCTGATCGTTTAAGGTGTGCTTCCGACCACAGCACTCCTGAATCTTGCTATCCTGATGCCCACACTACTGAATCACCCCTGTTGTTGCAGGAAGATGTGACCACAGCTAACAGGTTTCCCATTAACGCAGTCACAACTGATTATTTCACAGGAAGTGAATTAGCAGGAATTCATGTGCATACGAATCAGCAGATTCCCACCCTCGAGTTTGCTCCTCCCACTCCCATTTCTGACTCTGAACCACCCGTGATTGAATTGAATCCCTTACCTGACTCACTTAAGTATGTGCTCTTGGGCGAAAGTTAGACATACCCAGTCATTATTAATGCCCACTTGACCCAAGAATAGGAGCATCAATTGATTTCTACGCTACAAGATCATAGGGCTGCTATAGGGTGGAGTATTGCTGATCTCCACGGTATTCGCCCCTAGTATTGCACCCATCACATTTACATGGATGAGGGGGTGAAACCTTCGAGACAACCTCAAAGACGGCTTAACCTGAATATGCTAGAGGTTGTTAACAAGAAGATCATCAAATGGCTGGATGCAGGTATTGTATACCCAATCTCTGACAGCCAGTGGGTGAGTCCAATCCAGATAGTGCCCAAGAAAGTAGGACTCACCGTAATAAAAAATGATAAGGGTGAATCAATCTCGACCAGCACTGCGACATCTTGGTGGGTCTGCATCAACTATAGGAAACTGAACACGGCTACCCAGAAGGATCACTTTCCTTTGCCTTTCATTGATCAGATCTTGGAACAGTTAGACGGACGCAGTTTCTTTTGCTTTCTGGATGGATACTCCAGGTATAATCAAGTAGCAGTTAGCCCAGAAGATCAAGACAAGACCACATTCACATGCCCTTTTGAAACATTCGCTTTCAAGCGGCTGCCCTTTGGCCTCTGCAATGCACCAGCAACATTTTAGCGTTGTATGATGGCCATCTTCTCTGACATGATTGGGGACTATGTGGAGGTATTCATGGATGACTTCTCCATTTTTGGAGATGATTTTGCATCTTGTCTTGATAACCTCACCAAGATCCTAAAATGGTGTATCGAGGTTAACCTAGTACTATCCTAGGAGAAAAGCCATTTCATGGTGAGGGATGGCATAGTACAAGGGCACAGGATCTCTAAAAATAAACTTGTGATCGATCAAGCTAAATCGGAGATTATTTTCCACTTACCGCCACCTAACTCAGTCAAGCAGATCAGATCATTCTTGGGTCACATTGGCTTCTATCGGAGATTTATACACGATTTCTCAAAAATTGCACGACCTTTAACGAATCTCCTTGTTACGAATGTCCCATTTGAGTTGAACACCTCGTGTCTCAACGCCTTCAAGACTTTATGAAGCATTGTCTTTGATTCCCTGATTCTCCAACCACCCGACTGGTCGCTAGATTTTGAGATGATGTGTGACACTTCTGACTTTGCCGTCGGTGCTGTTTTAGGCTAGCATCGGGAAAAACAACCTTTTGTCATATACTATGCTAGCAAGATGCTGAACGAGGCTCAAGCCAATTACACTGTCACTGAAAAAGAACTGCTAGCAGTAGTATTCAGGTTAGAGAAATTCAGATCTTATTTATTAGGGTCTAAAGTCATCATCTTCACTAACCACTCCACCCTCCAGCATTTGTTGGCAAAGAAGGTTGCCAAACCTCAGCTCGTTAGATGGGTCCTTCTATTGCAGGAATTTGATATTGAAATCCGTGACAAAGCCGGAAAGCAGAAAGTTGTGGCGGATCACCTATCCAGACTGGACCCAAGCCACGTTCCTTATTCCTTGCCTATCCACGAGCAATTTCTGGATGAATCTCTTTTGGCAGTTCACTCTGTTAAGTTCCCCTGGTACATGGATATCACGAACTACCGTGCCACAGGCAAGATTCCTACGAACCTATCCAAGGACCAGAAACTCAAATTCACTGTGGAGGCCAAATTCTACCTTTAGGATGACCCACTGCTCTTCCACATTGGAGCAGATCAGATTATTTGAAGATGCATCCCTGATTCTGAGATCCCCAAAGTGTTATCTTTTTGCCACAATGATGCTTGTGGTGGTCATTTCTTGGGACAGAAAATTGCTGCAAAGATTTTGCAGTCAGGATTTTTCTGGCCAACTATTTTCAGAGATACACATGAATATGCCCAACACTGCAAACGATGCCAGTCGGTGGGTTCTATGACAAGGAGAGACATGATGCCACTCCAGCCCATCATGGTCGTAGAAGTGTTCAACGTCTGGGGCATCAATTTTATGGGCCCTTTTCCGAACTCGCATTTCATCAAGTACATATTACTAGCCATTGATTATGTCTCGAAGTGTGTCAAGGCCATCCCAGCGAGATGGGCTAATCATAAGACTGTCATTTCTTTCGTATGGCAGTACATCTTCGCGAGATTCAAAATACCCCATGCTCTGATTAGCGATAGGGGAAGCCACTTCATCCATGCCCACTTCAGGTCATTATTAAAGAAATACGGGGTACATCATCGTATAGCCACCCCGTATCACCCGCAGACCAATGGGTAGGCTGAAGTGTCTAACCGTCAGATCAAGCTGATTCTCCAGAAGACGGTTAGACCAAACAGGAAGGATTAGTCCAACAAATTAGTTGATGCACTCTGGGCATATCGGACCGCATACAAGGCCCCACTCGGAATGTCACCATATCGTATGATATATGGCAAGGCCTTTCACCTTCCTGTAGAGCTGGAACACCGCACCTTTTGGGTAGTGCGAAAATGTAACCTTGACCTCAATGCAGGAGGTCAAGAATGGAAACTCCAGCTCAGCGAATTAGAAGAGATCTGGCAAGAGGCCTATGAGAATGCATTGATATAAAAGGACATGACCAAGGCCTTTCATGACCGCCACATCCGAAGAAAAGCATTCAAGCCCAACCAGCAAGTCTAGTTGTTTGATTCACAATTAAAACTTTTCTCAAGGAAGCTCAAGTCCAAGTGGACTGGCCCTTATGTTGTGATTCATCCATATCCTAATGGGGTAGTCCAGATCAGGGACCCAAAATTTGGGCATATATCTACGGTAAATGGCCAGCGCCTCAAGCCATTTTTGGCCCAGGAACCTCCTCCACCTTACGAGATCATTCATCTTATTGAGGATGTGTGATTGCATTCTTTCCTAGTTGGAGGCATTAAACTCAACACATATAGAAAGCATCTACCTCACATTCTACCATCATCTATACATAACTATTTTTATACATAGCATATTTTTCTTTTAGCATATTTTCTTTCTGCATATTGCATACTATCAGGCTGGCTAGTGCTAGATGTATAATTTCAGGAGAAATTACAGGTGATTTCTACCCATTCTCTCCCTACTGTATTTATTTTCTTTTATATTCATGCATGGGGACGTGCAAGAACTTAGTCATGGGGGGGATAGATATAGTAAAACTGAAAAAAAATTTTATGCCAACCCTTAGGAAAACCTCGGAGCTGCATGTCAAATGTACTTTAGGACCCTAAATGAAAGAACAACTGACTCCACCTCCAGTGCTTGCATTGGACCTAAAAATCATCTGCAACAACCATTTCTGACTCACCCGCTCACCTCTTGTTCTAAATTTAGGGTCAAGCTGAATGTAACCCAAAAGGGAAATTTCATGAAGTACGAATATAAGAGGTTAATTATTTATAGCATATATACATATTGCATCCATGAATAAGATTATCTTATTAAGAGAATGCATTAAGGATTTTATCCTCTAGTTGATCCCTGTAATCTAGAATCTAGTATAATTTTTCATACACACGTAGAATTTGCAATGGATTCACGGTGAAGGATGATAAACGTTTTTAGTCTATCAAGAAGAAGCAGTGCTTCTTTTCCTGAACCCCTGGACAATGTTTTGGGAGTCAGGAAGATTTTCTTCCAAAAATCCACCAAATAGTGTGAGATGATAGTAGAGTGTACTGGTGCTCTAAAATTAATGCAAGGAATTTGGAATCCTAGATAATTAGGTAATGATACTCTGAGATTAGACACAGTTTTCGCTCTCAGTTCCTGCGTATACATTTTTGTGTAAAATTTTGAGAGCCACCAAATAAGACAAATACGCAGAGAGCGAGATTTCATAAAACTAGGGCTAAGGTGGATGGCTACGACCATTCTTTACGGAATCCTCGGCAGAAGGAGGGTATTGAAGTCAAGGTTAGAAATACACCGTCCTATCCATCTCTACCGATGCCGTAAGTAGGCACTTCCACCAAATAAGTCACCCAATGTCTCTTGAGTACCACCAATCCCTAAAAATGCCTCCTCAATAAAGCTCATGGATATGTGATAGTTCCATTATGTTGAAAAAAAAAGAGAAAAAAAAAGAGAAATTGAAAAAAAAAACTAGAAAAAGATGAAAAAGCAAAGAAAGAAAGAGTAAATATTTAGTTCAGTTGCATCGAGGTAGTACCACCAAATAAATTTGAGATCCACCAAATATGGCCTTAACCCACCTTTCTTGTGTTTCTAACTGCCCGAATACTGGCTAAGGAATTCTGACTTAGTGTTAGAGTTATGGGAACTCAATTAAAGTGTTAATGCCAAGTGAGACCACCAAATACAGGTCATATATGTGAATCTGGTGAGATTGTGAGCTCTAATAAAAAGAAAGAAAAGAAAAGAAAAGGAAAAAGAAAAAGAGAGAATGAATACAACGGAATCAAAAGAGAGCAAAGTTTTTCTCGTCTTTCTCTGAGTTGAGTTACATAGTAATCTGGGAATCTAGATTTTGTACCACTAATCTCTATGTAGCACCAAGTGAGAGTGAGCCACCAAATAAACACCCATATGCCTCAAACATCCTCTACCCAACCTTAAAGTTGGGGTGGAATTCATAGAATATCTTGAATACCCCGAGGGAAGAAGTCCGCCTATCTCGCTAGAATTTTTACTAGGTGTCAAGTACAGGATTTAGAGGTGAATTAGTTTTTCACTTGAATCCATTACAAAAGCTACATAGCTACACTTTTACAATTGTCTGGATTTCTAGAGCATAGGATGAAAACAAAAAGGAGAAAAATCTTTAGGCAGACACTTGATAAAATAATCAGTCCCTTAGGGACCCTTGCTATAAATAATTTAGTCTTGCATTTGCTAGGGACTAGCAAGATTTAGGCATCGGGGTATGATTACGCAGCAATCATAGGTATTAATTGACCTAAATTACGCTAGGACTTAGCATAAGTTAGGGTAATTCATGCATGCATAAGCATTACTTGCATCCTTACTGCTTTCTTTTAGCAATGCATAAAATAATGTTATAATGTGCTAATTAAGTGCATTATGTCAATTACAGGTAATAAGCTGGATCTGAAGCTGGATCTAAGTCGGATCAGGAATAATGGGTGTTGCAGCAGAGCTGGAGTAGAAGACTTACATTAGATATAATAGATAATAATGTAAGGGAGTTAAGGTATGCTACTCTATTAAGTAGGAATAAAGTAGTAAAATGTGGAGAACTTAGGTCCATCCTAGCCCTAAGATAGCCTAGAGACTTCTCCAAGCCTTAGCTGCCCTTAGATTAGGTTACCGCACCCTAGGAAACCTTAAAACCCTAATTCCAACCTTTATCTGGACATCCAGATGAATTATAGGACATCCAGAACCCTTAGTCAACCCCTGCACACCTTAAACCCACTTCTGCAGTGTTATTGGACGTCTAGACACTTGGTCAGACGTCCAATTTTTGCAGAATACCCAAGAAAAAACCTTGAATTCTTCTTAACTCTGATTGGATGTCCAGACAAGTCTGGACTTCTGATTTTTGAGTATAAGACATCTGATTCCATTTTTGGACATCTGGAGCTATTCTCCAGTTCTTGTTTTGAGATTCAAGCCTTGATCTTGGATCTTTAGCTCCCTAAACCCAATTCCAACCCCATAGGAACCTAAATTAAGGCACCTTAACCCTAGTACACCACCTCTAGACCTCCTTAAGGACCTAATTAGGTCCTCACTAAACCTAATTGACTTGGATCTTAGTCAATTACATTACCTAAGTGAATTTGACTCATAGGGTCAAATTGAGCTCAGATCTCAACCCACACGAGTCCAATTGGACTTAGTGAGAGCCCAATTGACCTAAGCCCAACCTAATTGAGTTATTTCACTCACAATTAGGTTCACACTCATTCAATTAAACTTGGGTTAAGTTTAATTGCAATTCCCCCTTAGCATTTAGGGTTTGCAACCCTAATTTAAGGCCTACACCTAGCTAAACCCCTTAGGACCTAACCTAGACCACTTAGCCACCTAGGACACAGCCACACACCCATCTAGAGTTCTCTAGAACTCTCTTCAAGTGGTGCCACTCTAGGTTGCCAAATTTAGCAGCCAGGAGTCATTCAATTCTTAGATCAACTTTTTATGGATCTAAGAACTACCCTCTCTCTCCATGGCCGGCCACTTATGGGGCCCTCTAGAAAGTTCCACACTTCTCTAGAGAGACTCCCTTAGGTCTATAAAAAGACCTAAGGGTTGGCCATTTGCACCCATCCCATTCTTAGCACTCATCCATCTAGGTTAGCTACATTCCACCTCTACTCCACCTCCACGAGGAGCACCACCATGGAAGCCACCATCTCCATGCCAGGATGCTGGATCATCACCCCAACCTCTCTCCTAGGGCTAGCCTAAGCACCATTGGCTGCCCCTCCTTCTCCACTCAGCCACTCAAAGGCCATCGGAGCCCACCTCTGAATGCTCTTCTTTTCTGCTAGATTAGTAACTTAGCTCTTCATAGTTTTACTGCTTTCATTTACTACTTAGTAGTGTAGCTCTTATTCTACCCCAATGATGCATGCAAAATCCCCCCATAAATTCCTATATGTGATCATTTTCTGTTAGCTAGATTTGTGCTTTTCAAGCTTTCCTTTACAAGCTTTCGTCTAAATTCCAGGTTGTAAACATCCTCTGAATGAATGAATAAAAGATATTCTTTTATACATATCTCTATGTAGGAAATCCCCATGAGCTTATTGCCATCCATTTCGTGTGATTCAAGTTGCCTGCTTTTCATTTTTATATATATGTTGCAACAAGCATGTCTATTTCAGAAAATATCGAAGATTTAACTATAAATGCATTTTCTGTAAACAGCCACTGCATCACTAGAATTCTGCATTCTACCCCAATGATGCATGCAAAATCCCCCCATAAATTCCTATATGTGATCATTTTCTGTTAGCTAGATTTGTGCTTTTCAAGCTTTCCTTTACAAGCTTTCGTCTAAATTCCAGGTTGTAAACATCCTCTGAATGAATGAATAAAAGATATTCTTTTATACATATCTCTATGTAGGAAATCCCCATGAGCTTATTGCCATCCATTTCGTGTGATTCAAGTTGCCTGCTTTTCATTTTTATATATATGTTGCAACAAGCATGTCTATTTCGGAAAATATCGAAGATTTAACTATAAATGCATTTTCTGTAAACAGCCACTGCATCACTAGAATTCTGCACACTGAAACTCATACTTTCACTTTCGTTATCTATCTAACACATGCGCATGTAATCAGAATTCACAATAGAAGTGGCAAAACTCTAATCTAAAGATTGGAAACTGGCATGCGATTCTAAATAAAGTAGAGTAATAAAAGATTGATATCAAATTTGAATAAATGCCTCCCAGAGACGAACAACTAGGACTCAAAGTCTCATTATCTTTTTATAAATATTTTTTTTTAATCATATTGCGCATTATACTATGAAGCTTTTCCTATCAAAATGGCTCTACGAGAAGCAAACAACGGATAAATCCCTCACTAAAGACCTGATTTTAAGGGTTTAAGCTTGAAATGACAATTTTGCCCTTAATTCCTACAACTACAAAAGGAGACCCAACCTCTACTTCTTCATCCCTTCCTTCACTTCTCTCCCTCTCCAAAGCTCAAGAAAATCATGTCCCACACTCGAGATGCTATTTTATATCTAAATCCAATTTTATCGCCCCTATTCCGAAAGTAGATCCCACGACGATGACGATAATGACATGCTGCCTCATCCTGCTTCTTCTTGCTTCATCCTCCTTCTCACTCCATCTTCCAAGCATTGCTCCGTCCAACTCGTCCTCCAAGAATTCGTCAAGGAGGATAACATCTCTCTCCCTTCTTTTTAATCAATTTCTAGAATAGAATTTTCTGCTTTATAGTTGTAATCATTTCTCGCTTTGTAGTTGTAAAAACATTCTGATTACATCAAGTGATTGTTCTCTCTCTCCCATTGTCTCTCTTATTGTTTATATAAATTCCATTGTAATTATTTCATTTTCAAACAAAAACACAAAAAATATAAATTGTGGATTTTAGATCGATGTAGCCTCCTTGTGTTCGACCCAGAATTCTTAGAATTTTGGTATAAATTTATCTATTGACGAATTTCTTCGCAAATCGAACTAGAACAATGGGTTTTTCAAAACCAACTTTGATCACACAGTTTTTCGTGTTCAACATGCTCCAAAAAGGCAAGTCTTCGACTGACCCCATGACACCCCTAGCGGAACAGGGGTTAACACCCAACCTCCCCCCTCTTGTTTTCCACCACCAGGCCCTTTCTTTGTTGGCAGCCAGGTGATGTGCTGCCTAGGCAATGAATTTGTTTGCACCCCACCTAGAATTACCCCAAGCGGATCCATAATATGGGGACCAGGTGGACATTATTCTTTGTGTCAATGCCACCCCCTGTACTGAGCAAGCATGCCTCAAAGGTGGGTCCTCATGGGTGGTGTACCCTACTCTTCAATGGGCCATCCTGATTAATAGAGGCATTGTTCGCCAGGCAACTTCTACTCTGTTCACCTCTCTTCGAAATCTAGGAGATCATACAGATTTGGTTCTAATAACCTTACTATTAGCAGGGCAGGTCCAATTGTGACTCCTTGTTGATGAAGGTAACATGTGGATGTCCTCTTCGTTAAAACCCTTATTTAGTTGGGTTTCAAGGAGGAGGATCTTTCACCTTCAACATACCCAGTGGTTGGGTTCAGTAAACATAAGGTTATGCCTAAAGGAGAAATTGAGTTGTTGGTGTCTATATGTGATGGCAACCGACATCTTAACAAGATGGCCACATTCATTATGGCTAGTCTGGTAGCCACTTTGATAGCATCATAGGCCACTCGACAACTCACGGCTTTCAGGTGATCCCCTCATCTTATTTTCAATTCATACTTTTCCAGACCCCATGAGGAGTTGGAATTGTTCATGGGGATTAGTAAGCTAGACATGAGCTTTTATGCATCGAGCTTCAATGCTTGATGGAAAGAAGGCCTCCCAAACCACAAAAGTGGGGTAAGAAATGAACCAAGTACAAATTGTGAGTAGGAGAATATCCTGTGGATCACAACTAAATACTAGACGGGAGGGGTGAATGATATTGCTTTAAAAATATATGCACAGATCAAAAAATAAAGCACCAATGATTCATACACAGAGTACACCTAATTTATAGTGGAAACCAATCCAGGTGAAAACCACTACCTAAGCCTCCTAACTTAGGATTTTTTCGATTAGTTCAAGCTAGTAAATCCACTAGACGTACCACTTAAATGAGGGTGGCATAACCTCTTACAACCACTTCCCTTTTTATCCTGAAGAGAAGCAAAAATAACAACCGTGGATCTTCCCAACAAACTTGGGATCCGTAAATCAAAATAACAAAATAGAATAACAGGAATAACTTCTATGAAACCTTAATAAATGATCAAATCGACTTTTCGCAGAGGTTCGAGGCGTTGGGCTTTTGAAGAACGTGAAGAATAGGGCACGAAAACTTTGGACTAAGCTTAAGAAGCTCTATTTTTGAATGGTATTTCTATTTGAAAGTTATGAAAGGATGGGCTGCATACGACCTCTATTTCTACTAAAAGTTTTGCCTGAATAAGAGATTAAATTGGTCGAACAATTAAGGTTAATTGGTCGATCAAAAGGTAATTTGATTGATCAATTAAGATGGTTGGTCGATCACTGATTGATCGATCAATTAACTTGGTTGGTCGATCAAAAGGATTTTTCTCAACTTCCCAAAATGGGCTAATTTGATCGATTAATGAAGTTGGTTGGTTGATCAAGGTGATTTGGTTGATCAATAACCCTAAAAGCTTGGTTGTGAAAAGATACATGAAAAATCCATTTTTGAGTTTTATTTAAGGTTCCTTACAATAAAGTCCTAGACTCAAATAAAAATAAAAAGACACACATCAGCAACTATCTTTGCTTGACTTGAAAGATGTTTTAATGCTTTAATCCGAGATAGTCCTGAAATGTTAGTCTAGCAATAAACATAATTTTAGTGCATCAAAACAATGTTGCTTACATTCTCCCCCTTTTTGATGACAATAAAATTATATTTTTGAAATTTAAAAGGTTGCATAATATCTCCCCCTTTTTGTTTCAGCAAAAAGTAAAACATGTTGCTGTTGATTTTACATTTAAATCCCTCTTAAACATGTAATTCAAGCATCATAAATATCATGCAATATAAGAGAGCTAAAGAGAAACACAAAACTGAGAGAGATAATCTTCATGCATAAATAAAGTGTCTAGATAAGCAGTGCATAGAATATAAATGTTCTAAGAAAAATTAAGTTATACACGCCAATCAACAATAACTAAGAAAAGATAATCTAATCATCTAATGATGCCATGAAGGCATCCATAGTGCTCTAAAGATCAGTGTCCAACTCGAGGTATAGTGAATCTGATCTCTCAGAAGATGCAAGTTGACCAAGACAAAGGCGATGTTGAGCTGATGACCTGGGTGTAGGCTGCCTAGATGTCCTGCGTGGTGGAGTAACCTGCTAATCTGTTGGTGTTTCTGTTGAAGCAGTAGGTGGAGGAGGTGCTGCAGAGGATGGAGGCATGGTAGTAGATCGGCGAGGTCGAGGAGGTCGGTGAAGCTGCTGCTGAATGTCATGGAAGGACTCTCCAAGTCTATCCCAGAACTGACTCTGAGCATTCAGGTAGTCTGATACCTAATGCCCATGGTGCATCATCATCAAATCTGTCTCTCTCTGCCAATGCATCATCAAGGAGATACCACTTATCACATCCTGAATAGTCACAAAGTCCCTACCTAAGAGCTATCAGTCCAAGAGGCTCCAATCCTGGTCGTAGAAAGATGGAGATGGTCTCACTGAAGGAGGACATGTCACAGTGGAGTGCTCATAAGGCAGGAATGGAGGAGGTACTGCTATCTACTCCTGCTACTACTGTTGGTCCTGGACTACTTCCTCACCACGAGCTCTTTGTGCTTGCTCCATTTTTGCATAAGTGAGTTTATCGAAAATGGAGACACGAGTGATAAACTGTTTATGATTAATGTCCAAGGGTACACTAAAGTGGAGAAAGATATGAGAGAGAAGTGTCCCAAACTGGAAGGAGTTGATGGATGGCTTACTCATGAGGTAAAGAATCAAATGGTTCCAATTGAACCATTTATTCTTCATAAAGGCATAGAGGGTGATCAGCATAATGCCATGGCAGTTCTCAAAAGATGTGGACATGGACATAAAATTCCACAAAAAGACACGGTTCAGAAAATGAGGCAAATGTTGAAAGTAGGGTGACTTGGCTAGATGGCCCAAGTCAAAATGAGAGGGAGTGAGCAGGTTCTCCCTGATGGTGTTGGACTGAGTCTGCTGATGCAAGTCAAGAAAAGTAGGTCCAATAGCAGAACGACCAAGAATCTCTATCAAAATGTCTTCATTAACCAGAACCTCTATCCCGTAGAGGTTCGAGGTCAACTCGATGTTGGAGCCTTCACCTATATCTTTGAGATTGGCATAAAATAGGTGATAGGCCATGGGATCAGCACCAGGAATGCGATTATTCTTGGAACCCGCATAAAAGTTTTGCTCAAACAAATGCAAAATCTGATGGTATGCAAAGTTTTCATAGATCCCAGGGAAAATGGACTCGAAATAAGTGAAGTCAACAAGTCTACTGACATGTAGAGAGAATTTTGCAAACAATGAAAAATGGTCGCGAGTGGCTTCGGTAATGAAAAAATGATCAAAAGTTTCATCACGATGACTAAAAGGGCCGCATGCACATTTGGGTGCCATATGGAAAGAGTAAAAATCTTAGTTGGTTGATCAACAAAAGTGACTAGTTGATAAAAAATGAACAGGACTTTTGGTCAATCATTCAAGGAATTTAGTCGACTAAAAGACCACAGATCGGAAAAAAGAATGGTTGACCGGATGATAAACTCACTAATGCTACAAGATTTCACAAGAAAATACACAAACAAGATCAACATGTAAGAGTAAGTCAAGTCACATTGTAAACACAAGAAAAATCCAAAGAAACGGATGTAGTGAATGTTTAGAATGTACCGAGATCGAACCAAAGTTGGTCAATCAAACGATGGCCGAATGGAGAGCATACAAAGATGTCGAAGTCACGTGAGCACGGAGGTGTGAGGAGGTGATGAGCGAGCATGCAGACGTGAGGACCGGAGCACGGGTGACCCACCCATGGAGGAGGCTTATGCACGAGGTGGTCGGAGGCGGTGGTCATTGGTCGATCACACAGCCAGTGGAGAGGAGTGGGGTCGAGTGTGTTTTGGTGGAGTGGGGACCAAATGAGTGGGGTAGAGTAACAAAATAGGTGTTTGGAGTGAAAAATGAAGTGTTTTATAGATAACATGATTAGTAAAATAGGTAAATACCCTTAAGGCAACTAATCACATAAGTTAGAATCGGTAAAAGTTGATTGCGAACGCGAAACGAGGAAAAGAGATCACAATCTTTGAAAAAAGAATCCGCCAATTTTGATCGATCAAAACTAGTTTATGGTTGATCAAAACTACTTTATGGTCGATCAAAACGAAAAGTGATCGATCAGAAAAGTTAATTGGTCGATCAGAGTTTGAATGTTTGGAGGGAAAAGTCCTATCCAAGCGGATTGGTTGATCAAAAATTTTGATTGATCGATCAAAAGTCAAAGTTTTGGGGGGAGATTTCCCATCAGGTAAATTTAAATTTTGGTCGATCGAACAGGACTATTTGATCGATCAAAGGTTGGTCGATCAATTTTGGAAATTTGATTGATCAACACGTAAAAGAAATATTCATTAGGCAAATTAATTAAACTCTTTTAATCTAGATAAACCTAGTGAATGACAAATTTGATTAAACCTTTCTTTTGGTAATGGTTTTGAGAATATATCAGCTAGTTGATTTTCTATGCTAACAAATTCTAAATTGATATCCCCTTTTAAGACATAATCTCTAAGAAAGTGGTGTCTAACATCTATATGTTTGGTCCTAGAGTGTTGTACTGGATTCTTGGATATATTAATGGCACTTGTGTTGTCACACAAAATTTTATTATTCTTATAAGATAAGCCAAAGTCTTGTAATGTCTGTTTCATCCACAATAGTTGTGAACAAGTTAAAGATGCTACTACATATTTTGCTTTAGTTGTGGATAGTGATACAGTATTTTGTTTCCTAGAGAACCAAGAGACTAGGGAATTTTCGAGAAATTGACAAGTTCCACTAGTACTCTTTCGATCTGTGAAACTACTTGCATAGTCAGCATCACAAAAGGAATATAATTCAAATGTGTCTAACTTCAGATAAAAAAGTCATAAGTCTTATGTGTTGTTTAGATATCTAAGTATTCTTTTAACAGCATTTAGATGTGTTTCTTTAGGGTTTACTTGAAAGCGAGCACACAAACAAGTACAAAATAGAATGTCTAGTCTACTTGCAGTTAAATATAACGGAGATCCTACCATGCTTTTGTATAGTTTTTGATCTACTGATTTACCTGTGTCATCAGTTTCAATTGGGTAGAAGCTGCCATCTGTGTTTGTTTACCTTTGACTTTATCCATCAACAATTTCTTTAGTATCTCTGCTATGTATTTTGTTTGAGATATGAAGATTCTAGAGGACAGCTAATCAATTTGAAGTCCGAGAAGGAATCGAAGTTCTCCCATCATACTCATCTCAAACTAATCCTACATTACCTTTGCAAAGTCTTGGTATAACAGATCATTAGTAGCATCGAAAATAATATCATCAACATATATTTGAATTCTTAAGAGATCATTTTCTTTTCTTTTGGTAAATATGGTTGGATCTATTTGACTATTTTTAAATTCATTATCAATTAGATATTTTTTTAATTTATCATACCAAGCTCGTGGAGCTTGTTTTAAACCATATAATGCTTTTTATAATTTGTATACATGTTCTAGATGATTTGGATCTTCAAATCCTAGAGGTTGTTTAACAAAGATTTCCTCCTTGATGAATCCATTTAGAATGGCACTTTTCACATCCATTTAGCAGAGTTTGAATTTCATATGGGTTGCAAAAGCTAGCAACATTCTAATAGATTCTAGTTGAGCAACAGGTGCATATGTTTCATCAAAATCTATTCCTTCTTTTTTATTATATCCTTGAGCCACAAGTCTAGCTTTATTTCTAACTACATTTCCTGATTCATCAAGTTTGTTCCTAAAAACCAACTTGGTTCCTATAATGGTTTGTGATTTAGGCTTTGAAATAAGTTCCCATACTTGATTTTTCTTAAATTGATTTAGCTCATCTTCCATAGCAATAATCCAACAGTTGTCTAAGAAGGCTTCCTTAACATTTTTATGTTCTAATTGAGAAACAAAGGCTGTAAAAGCTAGTGCGTTAAGGGAAGATCTGGTTTGAACTCCTTTTGACAATTCTCCTATTACCAGTTCTGTAGGATGATCTTTCACAAAAGAGATATCCTTGGGCATTTTATTAGAAATATTCTCTTATGGAATGTTTGATGGATCATGTATTAGGTCATTGATGAGTCGAACGTTTGCTTTAAAGTCGTTTGTAGTTTTATGTGGTGGAAAAATCGACTAATTAATAATTAAAAAAATAACCACTCACAGAAGAGCAGGTCGTATCCACAGGGAGGCAATGACGTATTTAAATTCGCACTAGTTAAAAAAGTTTGTTCGTAGTTAGTTTAGATGAAAATCAAGCCAAATTTGCCTTCAGATTAAGGTTGAATCAAGAAAACATGCTGAAATAGCAATTTTTAATAACTAATGGATATTTTTTGCAATGCAGATTCAATAAAATATCATTAAAAGATGACAATGGTAGAAAATGTAATTATTAATGGGATGAATACTGTAGCAAAATAGGGGATTTATTCCCCTTGGCCATGTGTGAAGAAGAATGGACGGCCGGAGGCGGGAAGCTCGGAGGAAGTTCTTCGGACCGAGGGCTTCGCAGCAGTGGTGGTGGCGAGTCGTGCAGTGGCCAGAGTCGACCGAACGGAGCTCCAGCGAAGGTGGCTATCAACGGCGGCTGCAACTGCTGAAGGGGCGGCTGTGTGCAGAAGTTGAGTGCTGCTGTAGGTGGTGCGCACGCACGCACTGGTGGTGGCACTGTAGGTAGCGGCGGAAGGCGCGGGCATGCTGCAGATGGCAGGGGACGCTACAGGCGGAAGGTGCGGAGAAGAACGCATGCCTGCTGCATGCGTGAAGAGGCACTGTAGGGTGCTGGCGGGCGTGCGTTGCAGGGTGCTGGCATGCGCACGCTGGAAGCTGGAGGTGATGCGCCTGCGTGGGCTGGTGGTCTTGTGCAGCTGGAGGGACGTGGGTGTGAAGGAGCAGCCGATCCTGCTGCTATATGCACTGGTGGTGTGATGCGGGCGTGGAGTGAGCGGGTGGGTGGCGCTGGAATAGATGCTGCAGGAGATGGTTCAAGCGTGCAACCGGAGGGGCGCGGGCGTGGAGTGAGTGACCGGTTGCTGTTGAAGTGTGGGTCGAAGCTTCAGACATCCGGGAAACTTCCCGGACGTCTTAAGTGACTGAGGAGTGAAATTTCAGTGGCTGTGGCGGTGGTTGTTGGTGACGACGGTGAGGGAGGTGCACGGCGAGGTGCTCACGGTAATGCGGATGATCTCCGAATGGCGGTGTGGCCTGTCACACCACACGCCCACGATGGTGGAGGCTCGTCGCCGCGGTTGAGGCCGGCGGTGGTGAAATGGACGAGATGGACTCTCTACACAGTGTGGATTGTTGGGGTGGAGGCCTGCTCCACTCGGCAGTGTCTCTCCTCTTTTTGTAGCTGCTTATACGAATTTGAATGGAGAGGCAGGAGCAGATCCACCTTCTCTGCTAATCCATGAATGTGAACTTTAGTGCGGCAGGAGGCGTTGCAGGGGTAGCCAAGCCATTGCTAAAAAGAAGAAGAATAAAAGACATTGTTAAAATATTATGGTTATTTATATACAAACCCTCAACTTTTATGTTATTTAAAATTAATGCATGCAATGTACCTAATTGGTAAACTAATTAAATGAATGTCATTCTAAGTTAATTCTAAATGCATTTAAAATATGAATGCAATCATGAATTATGCAATTAAATTAGAAATATGAATTAATCTATTTACATCCTAATTTATGCTAAATAAATATTAGAATTAACCTAATGTCTAGGCACTTAAATACTTAAATAGCCCACAAATATGGGCTAATCAAATTCCCCCATGCCTAGTTTTTGCTAGTCCCTAGCAAAATTAAGCGAAACCTACCACTCCAAGTAGACTAGTCAACCCAATTGGTCTTCCTTCAGAATCATATTAAGTTCAGACTCTAGACCCAAGGTTCCTAAGTAGTTGCTAAGTTGTAGACTAGGTTGGCTAAAGATGAGTTGTAGGCACAATTTTCCCTGATTTCTGACTCTACCCTAAGGTTTATTGATCCCTGAGATTAAAGCATCCGTGCCTGTGCATTGGTCTGAGTTATTTGAGTTAAAGGAAAAAGTTTTTTTTTTAATAATATATATACATATATTTTGTTTGATTCTTCTTAGTCTAACCTCAGATCAGCTATCAACATGGTCTGTGTCGGATTCATTGTCCCCATTACCATACCTCGAAGGGTGCCTGGCTTTCGATGCTTCGAGATAGCACCGCCCATAACGACCCCAAGAACTCCTGGCAATCGACACTTCGAGATAGTATCGCCCATGGATTTCTTAAGCGAATTCAAGCCTATGGCAATTGACACTTCGAGATAGGGCCACCCATGGTACCTGAACCGCACAATGCGCTTACATGCCCCCAGTAGGATGGATATCCTAAGAGACAAGCATCGAGGAGGTAATATGTTATCATCGCATCCTCAAGGTGAGTAAATACTCCACCTCTCCTGCAGCGGGAACTCTTCCAATCAAAATGTGTTTTCAAGCCTCTCCTAAGTCAAAATTAAGAGAACCAAATCTCTTTTCAGAAAGAAAGAAATTAAGTTAATTACCAGACCAAGTGTGTGAAATTTTGATGCTTGGGTTACAAGGACCCGTAAACCAAAAGGTAGAACAAGACTCCAGGTACTACCCCACCTTTTAACTCAAACCCTAGCTTCCCTTCCTCAACCTCTTGAGGAATGGTCCGCAACTTAACTCCTACTTAAGTTTTTAAGTCCACAAAGGACCCTAAAGGTCTAAAGCTAGTAGCTCATTTAGCTTCTAAAGCTTGACCTTAGAATTAATTTAGTCTACCCTAGAGTTCTGATTTGCTTAAGATTGCAGGACTTAGCCAATTAAGCTCAAAACTTTTTTTTTTAATTTTTTTATTTTCTTTTTTTATGCATGCTATAAACAAAATGCCTCAGGTCCTCTCCCCCATGCCTGGTTCAAACAATGTCCTCATTGAAAACAAAAATAGCTAAAGGAAGATATTACCTGAGGCTGAGAATGATAGGAGCTAAGGCTCCTCAAGAGTGACTTCGTCAACCAGATGTCCATCTAAAGTTATGTACGATTTTAACTGTTGACCGTTGACGATAAAGGGAGTTTCTGAAGAGGAAGGATTTTTAATCTCCACAGCTCCATGCAAAAATACTTTGGTGATTATGTAAGGCCATCCCAATGAGATTTTAACTTCCTAGGAAAAAGCTTAAGTCTGGAATTGAAAAGCCAGACTTGTTGGTTGGGTTCAAAGGTCTTTCGAAGTATAAACTTATCATGCAAGACCTTAGTTCTTTCTTTATAAGCTTAAGAGGTGTCATAAGCATCATTCCTCAGCTCCTCAAGCTCACTTAATTCTAGAAGTCGTGCCTTACCTGCCTTCTCTAAATCCATGTTAACACTTCGAATTGCCCAAAGTGCCTTATGTTCCAACTCAATAGGTAAATGGCATGCTTTTCCATACACAATCCGAAAGGGAGAAGTACCGAAAGGGGTCTTATAGGCTGTTCGATAAGCCCACAAAGCATCATCGAGCTTTTGAGACCAGTCTTTCCTATCAGGTCTAATGATCTTTTCCAAAATATTTTTTATCTCCCTATTTGACACTTCAACCTGGCCACTTGTCTGAGCATGGTAAGGTGTAGCAACCTTGTGAGTCAATCCCAAACTCCTGATTAACCGATTGAAGTGGTGGTTTCGAAAATGGGTCCCCCATTACTTATAATAGTCTTGGGGCAGCCGAAATAGGATATGATATTGGCCTTCACAAATTTCAAAACCACGGAGTGGTCATTTGTGCACGTAGGAATGGCCTCTATCCATTTAGAGACATAATCAACTGCCACCAAGATATATTCATAACCATGGGACGACGGGAAGGGGCCATAAAGTCAATTCCCCACATATCAAAAATTTCAACAGATTGAATAGGATGTTGAGGCATTTCATTCCTCTTCCCAATTGTTCCAATCCGTTGATATCTAATACAGGCCTTAACAAAATTATAAGAATCCTTAAATAAGGAAGGCCACCAAAAACCAGACTGGAGAACCTTAAAAGCAGTTTTCCTAGCACCAAAGTGTCCTCCACAATGAAGTTCATGGCAAAAACTCAGCACACTTTGTTGTTCCCCTTCAGGCACAGAACGTCTCAATACTTGGTCTTGTCCAATTCTAAAAAACTCTGGCTCTTCCCAACAAAAATATCTTGCTTGAGAAATGAATCTCTTTCTTTTCTGCTCATCCCAAGAGCCAGGAGTTTGTCCAGTAACCAAGTAATTTACAGTGTCTGCATACCAAGGTAAAGTTGGTGTTACTGCCACCAGAGTTTCATCGGGAAATGTCTCACGAATGTCTCCAGAAAGAGAGTCATTAAGACGAAGGCGAGACAGGTGGTCAGCCACAACATTTTCTACTCCTTTCTTTTCACATATTTCCAAGTCAAATTCTTGAAGGAGTAGGAACCACCTAATCAGACGTGGCTTAAAATCTTTCTTCGTAATGAGATGCTTCACTGCTACATGATCAGTAAAAATAACCACCTTAGACCCAAGCAGATAAGACCTAAACTTCTCCAGAGCAAAAACTACAGCAAGTAATTCTTTTTCAGTGGCGGTGTAGTTTTGCTAAGGTTCGGTTAAAGTCTTGCTTTCATAATGCAGCACATGAGGTCTTCCCTCAACCCTTTGTCCAAGGATTGCTCCCACTGCATAATCCGAAGCAGCACACATAAGCTGAAATGGGAGTGTCCAATCAGGAGCTTGGAGAATGGGCGCAGAGATCAAGGCCTCCTTTAGAGTTTGAAAGGCCCTGGCACACTTTGAATCAAAACTGAAGGAAGATTACTTCTCCAACAAGTCACAAAGTGGCCTAGAAATTTTACTAAAATTTTTAATAAAGCGCCTATAAAATCCAGCATGGCCTAGAAAGGATCTAATCTATTTGACATTCGTAGGCAATGGAAGTTTGGAAATAGAATCAATCTTGGCTTTATCTACTTCCAAACCTTGCTCGGATACAGCACGCCCAAGTACAATTCCTTTCTGTATCATGAAGTGAGTTTTCTCCCAGCTGACTAAACCAGTCTCCTTACATCGCTTCAACACATTCTCCAGGTGCAGGAGACACTCGTCGAAAGACGAGCCATAAAAGGAGAAGTCATCCATAAACACTTCAACACACTTGTCAATCATGTCCGAAAAGATAGACATCATACACTGCTGGAAAGTTGCAGGGGCATTACATAATCCAAATGGCATACGCCTAAATGCAAAAGTACCGGAAGGACTTGTGAATGTCATTTTTTCCTGGTCATCAGGAAAGACTACCACATGATTGTACCCAGAATATCCATCGAGAAAGAAATAGTACTTATTCCCTACCAATTTCTTAAGAATTTGATCAATAAAAGGCAAAGGAAAGTGATCCTTCTGGGTAGCGGTATTCAGCTTGCGGTAATCAATACAGACTCTCCATCCAGTTGAGGGTATAGTGACAACTTGTTCACCTTGGTCGTTGAGTTCCACAGTAAAGCCTACCTTCTTTGGCACCACATGAATGAGACTAACCCATTTACTATTAGCAATGGGATATATGATCACGGCGTCCAACCACTTCAAGATTTCCTTTTTTACCACCTCCCTCATATTAGGGTTCAGATGTCTTTGCATGTCCCTAAAAGGCTTGATGGAATCATCAGTATAAATGTGGTGCATGCAAAGTGTAGAGTCTATACCCTTAATGTCAGCAATGCTCCAAGCAATAGCTTCCTTGTGCCTAGATAGCCATTCAATCAAGGCTCCCTCATGTGCCTCAGATAGCACAACTGAAATGATAACGGGGAGTGTATCATTGGCTCCTAGGAAAACATACTTGAGAGTGTTAGGGAGGGGTTTCAACTCAAGGTTGGGTGCTTGTATGGTTAAGGGTTTCATAATAGATGTCCCCATCTCAGGTAGCAGATCTACCTTCGACGGAAACGATGGGGGAAGAGACTCTGTAGAAACTCCTAGCAATTCCTCAAGCTATAGTATATCCCCTTCACATACCTCCAAGAGATGAGAATGCTCATTTAGCATGACATGCTAAAGGGGGTCATCACATAACATTACAGGAGTTGCCTCTTCAATCAGGTCATCTATCACCTCAACTTGAGAACAATCCTCAAGTCTGGCTTGTTTGTAAGCATCAAACACATTAAGCCAGATTTTCTTGTTCCGAAAGCCCATTTTCAATGTCCCAGTATTGCAATAGATTGAAGCATTTGAAGTTGCAAGGAAGGGCTAGCACAAAATGATGGAGCGTTTGGTTGGCTTGTTGGTAGGGTTAGTGTCCAAAACTAAGAAGTCAACAGGAAGGAAGAAATCCTCCACTCTTATGAGGACATCTTCCAAAATTTCCTGTGGTGTCTTAAGTGATCGATCAACAACTTGAAGGATTACAGGGCTAGGCTTCAGATTGCCTCCCCCAAGTTGTTCATACATGTAGCTCGGAAGGATGTTCACCCCCGCACCCAGATCAAGTAGAGCCTCATCAATTTGTAAGTCACTAATAACTACAGAGATGTATGGGGCTCCTGGGTCCTTATGTTTCGGGGGTGTGCCATGTTGAACAATTGAGCTAACAGAATCAGGCAGGACAACTTTTGATTGGACCTATTTTCTAGATTGTCGCTTTTTCGTGCACAGGTCCTTTAAGAAGCGGGTATAAGACAGAATCTACCTGATAGCTTCAAGCAAAGGTAGGTTAATCTGCACTTGCTTGAAAGTTTCCATAATCTCATCCATCTTATCTTTGGCTCTAGATGAGCCAGCAGAAGTCTACCTAGAGGTGGATAAGCACTCTGGAAAAGGCACTCTCGATCTCTGGCTAGAAGGGTTGTCATGTCAAGTAAGGGGTGGAACGAGGGCAACTTCTTCTGGTGAGGTGATTTCAAATGGAGAAGATTTGGGTAAGTCTTCTACGGTCGGGGTGAAAGTCGGGGTGGATGGTTTTTTAGGGGGTGAGACAATAGGAGCATCGGGTTTGGAAATTTCTTTCCCACTCCTCAGAATAGTCATCGCCTGAGCATGCTACCTAAAGATAATCCCTTTTCCTTTAGGATTTTCCTCAGCAGCACTGGGCAGCTTCCCAGTCTCCCTCTATCTAACGGCCTCAACAAGGTCTCCAATTTGTGATTTCATCTCATGTATAGCCTTGTCATGAGATTGGATGATGTCACTTTGACTTTCTTGCATAGTTTTCAACATCACCTTCAATTCATCCATCTCAGAGGTTTTAGGTTGGGCAAAGGTCTAAGGTTGGTTCATTTGATGGTTTTGGAAGGATTGTGGTTTGTAATTCCCTGAATTTGAGACATTTCCATGTCTCCATGAAAAGTTTGGGTGGTTCCTTCATCCCTCATTATAAGTGTTGGAGAAAGGGTCATTATGAGGTCTTGGACAGAACCCTTGAGAGGCATTCAAATCCGCTTGTACAAGCTCAGGGAATTGGGAGGCCAAGTGGCAATCCACAGTGGCATGTGTATTGCCTTGACAAATTAAGCATTCGAAAGCTTGGGATGTGGAGGTGTTAGGTACGAATGAACTCGGGTTCGACATAAGCCTTTCCATGTTTTGATTCAATAATTGAATCTGATAGGCTAAATTCTGGGTGTCCCTAGCCTCATTCGCCTCCAACTTTCTTTGCATGAGAGTGGGCTTTCTATCCATGTAGGCAGAATTCAAGTGAATATAATTGTCACTCAAAGTATCAAATAAGTTCCAAGTTTCATCCTCAGTCTTAGATAGAAAGGTTTCTGCACAGGCACCATCCACCGTTTGCCTATGCGAATCATTAAGTCCGGTGTAGAACCTTTCAACCAGTTGCCATTTAGGCACCTGGTGATGTGGGAAAAGTCTCAGCAAGTCGTTAAAGTGCTCCCACGCATCATGGAATGCTTCCCCATCCTTTTGAACAAAACTCATAATTTCTCTCCTAAAGTGATTTGTTTTGCTCATGGGGAAGTACTTCTTCAAAAACTCCTTCTTCAGGGCATCCCAAGTATTAATATTATCAAGGGTGTGATACCAATACTTGGCTTTGTCCTTAAGGGAGAAGGGAAAGAGGGTCCACATTTGAGCGTCATCAGTAATGCCCTGCAGCTTCACCGTGGAACAGACCTCGGTGAATTCCTCTATATGCCTGTAAGGGTCTTCCCTAGTAGTACCATAAAAGGAGGGTAGCAAGGATATGGTACTACTTTGATCTCATACAGATTGTCCCCTCCAGGTCTAGGTAGTGCAGGGCTAGTTTGATTGGTTGGGATGAAATATTCCTTAAGGCTCCTTTGACCTGCCATTTCTACCCTTGGAAGGTCTCTTCTTGGGATTCTTTCAGGTTCAGGATCAAACACAAGTTGTCTCCTAAGAGAATGCCTACCAAGCATGCACTACAAACATAATTCAAAAGGACTTGTTCAGTCATTACAAATTTAGGCTTTTGACTTTAGCTCAAATTGTAGGTGACAAAGCAAGTTGCCCAAGCAATTACGCGCCTATTGTCAACCTTCGAAATGCCTAAAAAGGCCTAGTTGGAGCTTAGGTATTCTTCCCTAAATCTCAAATGGTCAAGTAAATCCAAAGATGGAAGATCGAGGGATGCAAGTAGGCCTGAGCCTTCCTCTGAAGCTGTGCTTTAGCGGTGCTTCTCAACTACCCCCAAAAATCCGTGACAGGGTATCCCCCTCTTTGGATTTACAAAACCTTTGATCTCAAGTTCCGAACACTTTAGAATCCAACAGTAAGAGGGATCTTGTCCTAGTCGTTTCAAGACTTAGGAGTGTCTAAATGAGTGCTATGGTGCAAAAGATATAAGTGTTTATTCACCACAAAAGGATTTTGAATTTTGAATCGCACACCACGTTTTACAATCAAGTCCTTGATTTTTATATGTCCCTCCTTTAATTAGTCCTTTTTCACGAATATATGTGACCACTTTTTAGATCGCTTCAAGACAAATTTTGTGGTCTTTGAATTAAATCCAAATGCAATGCATGATCAAGAATAGGATGCAAAGTAAGAGAATGCGTACCTTGCTTCCAGCAATCAACAATGCAAGAATGCACACAATGCAAAGAAGTAAATCTAGAGGCTGCTCATACAAACTTAAATGGTTCGTCCTAAGGGCAGGCAGGTAGCTCTTTTTTTTTTATTTTTTTTTTAAACTACTTATGCACAAGCAAATAAAAGTAATCAATAAACTAAAAACCTAAATCTAAAGAAAAGGGAACAGGCTCCCAAAAATTACCCAACACGGGCCTAAAACAAAATCGGGGAACAAACCCCTCAAAATATACCCCAGAATAAGGGTTTCAAACTAAATGCAATGAAAAATTAAATCTAAAGTCTTAATTCTACTCTAATCAGATTAGCGACTAAATGTACAATGATGACCATTGCGTCCTCGTCCTTCTCCTCCTTTTCAAAGTAGCTGGACCAATTCTCCTCTGGCGACGTCAAGGGTCGCCTCTCACGATGGCTGGTTCGTCGCACAAAATTTCTTGCACAGGAAAAAATAATAAATGGTCAAATCACTGTGCAATTGAGAAATAATCAAAATAAAATCAGGTGAAATTATTGCGTCAGTTGCCTCTCCGGCAACGGCCCCATTTTGACAAGTCGATTGTTTGCTTTAAAGTCATTTGTAGTTTTATGTGGTGGAAAAATCGACTAATCAATAATTAAAAAAATAACCACTCACAGAAGAGCAGGTCGTATTCACAGGGAGACAATGACGTATTTAAATTCGCATTGGTTAAAAATGTTTGTTCGTAGTTAGTTTAGACGAAAATCAAGCCAAATTTGCCTTCAGATTAAGGTTGAATCAAGAAAACATGCTGAAATAGCAATTTTTAATAACTAGAGGATATTTTTTGCAATGTAGATTCAATAAAATATCATTAAAAGATGACAATGGAAGAAAATGTAATTATAAATGGGATGAATACTGTAGCAAAATAGGGGATTTTTTCCCCTTGGCCGTGCATGAAGAAGAATGGACGGCCGGAGGCGGGAAGCTCGGAGGAAGTTCTTTGAACCAAGGGCTTCGCAACAGTGGTGGCGGCGAGTCGCGCAGTGGCTGGAGTTGGCCGGACGGAGCTCCGACGAAGGTAGCTGTCAACGGTGGCTGTAACTACTGAAGGGGCAGCTGTGCGCGGAAGTTGAGCGCTGCTGCAAGTGGTGCGCGCACTGGTGGCGACACTGTATGTAGCGGCGGGAGTTGAGCACGCTGAGGGTGCGGGGGATGTTACAGGCAGAAGGCGCGAGCGTGCTGCAGATGGCAGGGGGCACTGCAGGTGGAAGGCGCGGAGAAGAACGCACACCTGCTGCGTGCGTGAAGAGGCGCTGCAGGGTGCTGGCAGGCGCGCGCTGTAGGGTGCTGGCATGCAGGTGCTGGAAGCTAGAGGTGATGCGCGTGCATGGGCTGGCGGTCTTGTGCAGTCGGAGGGACGCGGGTGTGAAGGAGCGGCCAGTCCTGCTGCTGTGTGTGCGGGTGGTGTGATGCAGGCGTGGAGTGAGTGGGTGGGTAGCGCTGGAATAGATGTTGCAGGAGATGGTTCAAGTGTGCAACAAGAGGGGCGCGGGCGTGGAGTGAGTGGCCGGTTGCTGCTGAAGTGTGGGTCGAAGCTTCAGACATACGGGAAACTTCCCGGATGTCTTAAGTGACTGAGGAGTGAAATTTCAGTGGTTGTGGCGGTGGTTGTTGGTGACGGCGGCGAGGGAGGTGCACGGCGAGGTGCTCACGGTAATGCGGACGATCTCCGAATGGCGGTGTGGCCTGTCACACCACATGCCCACGGTGGTGGAGGCTCGTCGCCGCGGTTGAGGCCGGCAGTGGTGAAATGGACGAGATGGACTCTTTGCACAGTGTTGATTGTTGGGGTGGAGGCCTGCTCCGCTCGGCAGCCTCTCTCCTCTTTTTGTAGCTGCCTACACAAATTTGAATGGAGAGGCAGGAGCAGATCCACCTTCTCCGCTAATCCATGAATGTGGGCTTTAGTGCAGCAGGAGGCGTTGCAGCTGTTGTCGAGCCGTTGCTGAAAAGAAGAAGAATAAAACATATTGTTAAAGTATTATGGTTATTTATATACAAACCCTCAACTTTTATGTTACTTAAAATTAATGCATGCAATGTACCTAATTGGTTAACTAATTAAATGAATGTCATTCTAAGTTAATTCTAAATGCATTTAAAATATGAATGCAATGTATGAATTATGTAATTAAATTAGAAATATGAATTAATCTATTTACATCCTAATTTATGCTAAATAAATATTAGAATTAACCTAATGTCTAGGCACTTAAATACTTAAATAGCCCACAAATATGGGCTAATCAGTCATCATCATCAATCGTAAAAGATTTAGGTTGAACTAATGTTTCATCAAATGATACATGCATGGTTTCCCCAACAACAGAGTTCTTCTTATTAAGACCCTATAGGCTTTACTTCTGGTTGAAAAACCTAAGAAAATCCCTTCCGAGCTTTTAGCATCGAACTTATCAAGATTATCTTTAGTGTTAAGTATAAAGCATCAACATCTGAAAATCTTGAAGTAGGAGATTCTAGGTGTTCTTCCATGATAGAGTTCAAAAGGTGTCTTCTTTAGGATTGGTCTGATAAAGGTTATATTCTGGATATAACAAGCAGTGTTTACAGCCTCAGCCCAAAAATATCGAGGTAGCTTTGACTCGTACAGCATTGTGCGGGCACACTCTTGTAAAGTCCTATTTTTCTTCTCAACTACACCATTCTAAGGTGCAACTCTAGGGAAGGCAAACTCATGTTTGATTCCATATTGATCACAAAAATTTGACATTTTCAAATTCTCCACCATGATCACTTTTGATCCTAATTACCTCAGATCATTTCTCATTCAGTAATCTTCTAACTAGTTTGCTAAAGGCATATGTGGTTAAGTCCTTACTTTTTAAGAAAGATACCGAAGTAAATCTAGAGAAGTCATCAATTATGACTAAACGTTATCTACACCCACTTAGGCTTTCGGATTTGGTTACTCCGAACAAGTCTAAGTGAAGTAGCTCCAGGGGTTGAGAAGTGCTAACTATCCTTTTTGGTTGAAAAGGATTTTTAGTTTGCTTACCAACTTGACAAGAATCTCAAACTTTGCTTTTCTTGGAGTTGATCTTTAGCAGACCCTTGACAAGTTCATGTTTCACAAGTTTACTAATGTTGCCCATGTGAACATGACCTAGTTGTTTATGCCAAAGTGTTGCTTCTTCATCAGATACGACTAGACATTCAAGATTGTCGTATTTGTTGAAGTTTCTATTTTATTTAGGAATAATTTGTTTTGTTTCTTTATTACGAATTTTAAAACCTTTTGATATGAATGTAATTTTATTCCCTTTATCACATATTTAGCTTACACTTAACAGTTTATGTTTTAAACCTTTAACTAAATGCACAATATCAAAAGAGGTAGATGAATTACCAATTTAGCCAGTACCAATAATACAGCCCTTGTGGTTGTTCCCAAATGTGACCGTACCACCTTTTTGACGGTTGACCTTCAGGAATAGGTCTTCCTCTCCGGTCATGTGCTTGGAGCAGCTGTTGTCCATTATCCACCTTCTTTCTTCTCTTTCCTATCATTGGTTTGTGATTATGAGGCTTTGTTTGATAGAGTGGCTATAGTGTTCCATTGATTTGTTAAAAAGTCCACTTCTTATAATCTACATAACCTACAAAATAAGATCGCAAAATACTTTTTGATACCCATTTTTGTTTGGGTCCACAGTGGTTAGTTCGCATTGTTTACTTTGGCAAGCTACCTTTCTCTTTGTTCTGGCTAGAACTAGATGCTTCATGGTTATTTTTTGTTATATATCCTAAACCAAATTTTTTGGTGCTTTGGGTTTGTATTCCTAAAAATTTATGCAAGTTTCTACTTCCATTTGTGAATTTAGTTAGGTCATTTAACAGAATAACAGCATTTTCTTTTAGTTTGTTTATATCTACTTTTAAGTTGTTTATCTGTGATTTTAATACAACAATATCAATAGATAACTCTTTATTTTGATTTTCAAGTACTTCTTTTTGTACTTTTTCTTTACCTAAGGCTTTCACAATGTTTTTATTTTCTACTTTTAATGATTTTGCTATATCATGCATCTCAAAGAATACTTCTAATAATTCATCTTGGGTAAATGAGGCTACCTCATCTTCTAGTGCCAAAAGGCCAAGAAAAGCTTCTTCTCCCGAGGTTTCTTCTTCCTCTGAGCTTGAGTCTGATTCATCCCAAGTTGCAATAAAAGCTTTCTTCTTTCCGTCTTTTCTGAAGTGCTTCTTCTTCTTATCTGATTCCTTCCTGACAAGCGGACAATCCTTCTTGATGTGTCACTTTCTCTTGCAGTTGTAACAGATGACTACATCGTTCTTGGTTTCTTCTTTCTTCTTCCTCTAGTTCTTCTTATCCCTAAGGAACTTCCTGAATTTTCTGGACAAGAGTGCTATATCTTCCTCTTCATCTCCACTTGAAGTTTCTTCAGATTATTGAATGGCTTCAAGGGCTATAGCTTTCTTCTTTATTCCTTCGTCTTCATGTTCCTTCATGTGCTAAAGTTGAACTTCGTAGGCCATAAGGCTTCTGATAAGATCATCTAGTTTTAGGGTAGACAGATCTTTCGACTCCTGTATGGCTGTAGTCTTGGCTCCCAATCACTGGTGAGTGATCGAAGTATCTTTCTTACCAATGCTTCATTTTTTATCTCCTAATCTAGGTTTCTTAGAGAGTTTATGATGTCCACAAACCTCGTTAACATCTCCTTGATTGACTTGCCTTTCTTCATCTTGAAAAGCTCATAATTCTACATTAGTAAATTTACTCGAGTTTCTTTTACCTTAGTTATCCCCTCATTGGTGACTTCAAGGATGCTCCAGATCTCGTAGGTTGTCTTGCAAGTAGAGATGCGATTGAATTCTACTCTCAAAAGCCTGTAGAAGATTGCATTCATTGCTTTAGCATTGTGGGTTGCCATCTTCTTTTGATCTGGTGTCACCGCCACTCCTTGATTTTAAGATGAGTGTACTTGGAGGCAATGACATCCCATACCTCAAAGTGCTTGGATTCTTGGAAGTTCTGCATCCTAGTCTTCCAGTATCCGTTGTTCATCCCATCAGAGGAGGACGAACAATAGATTGCCCCTCGGCGTATGTGTCGATAGATGACTTTGACATCTTTTGGATAGCTAGGCTTCGATACCAAGTGTGAGTAGGAGAATATCTTGTGGATCACAACTAAATACTAGAGGGGAGGGGTGAATAGTATTGCTTTAAAAGTATATGCACTAATAAAAAAATAAAGCACCAAAGATTCATGCACAGAGTACACCTGATTTATAGTGGCAACCCAATCTAGGTGAAAAGCACTACCTAAGCCTCCTAGCTTAGCATTTTTCCAACTAGTCCAAGTTAGTCAATCCACTAGACGTACCACTTGAACGAGGGTGGTACAACCTCTTACAACCACTTCCCTTTTATGCTGAAGAGAAGCAAAAACAACAACCACAGATCTTCCCAACAAACTTGGGATCCGTAAATCAAAACAACAAAATAGAATAACAAGAATAACTTCTATGGAACCTCAATAAAGGATCAAACCGATTTTTCACTAAGGTTCGAGGCTTCGTGCTTTTGAAGAACATGAAGAACAGGGTGCGAAAGCCTTTGGAATAAGCATGAGAAGCTCTATTTTTTAATGGTATTTCTATTTGAAAGTTATGAAAGGATGGGCTGCATACGACCTCTATTTATATTAAAAGTTTTTCTTGAATAGAAATTAAATTGGTCGATCAATTAAGGTTAATTGGTCAATCAAAAGGTAATTTGCTCGATCAATTAAGATGGTTGGTAGATCACTGATTGATCGATCAATTAACTTAGTTGGTTAATAAAAAGGATTTTTCTCAACTTCCTAAAATGCGCTAATTTGACCGATTAATGAAGTTGGTTGGTCGATCAAGGTGATTTGGTTGATTAATTAGCTAGTTTGGTCGATCAATAACCCTAAAAGCTTAGTTTTGAAAAGATATGCGAAAAATCCACTTTTGAGTGTTATTTGAGGTTCCTTACAATAATGTCCTATACTCAAATAAAGATAGAAAGACACACATCAGCAACTATCTTCACTTGACTTGAAAGATGCTTTAATGCTTTAATCCGAGATAGTCTTGAAATGTTAGTCTAGCAATAAACATAATTTTGGTGCATCAAAATAGAGGTGCTTACACAAATGGCCCGGGAAGAAGACCTGGCTCCTCCACTTGGGCAAGCGGGGGTTGCACCTAACTCATCGATGATGGCAATCCAACTGTACCCTGATGCAGCTTTTAAGCTCATCTAGGTTGGGGCGGATCTCATCCCCCCGGAGGTCTACGATTTACTATTCCTTTTGCAAGCCAATGCAAATGTATTTGTTTAGTCTAACAATGATTTACTGGGAGTAGGTGCTGATGTAAACACATTTACACTACTTAAGATGTCTATTTATGCATGTTCTTAAGCATAGGATTGCATTTCATGATATAAATATTGCATAACATGCATCATCTTTCATTTAGAGTAGTTTGAATAAAATGGAGGATAATTGTCTCCTTTTATGTGCTTGGACAGGGCAAACATTTTATCGGGGCCTCGGATCAAAGATCCAACCATATGGATGTGATCAAGGCGACGATTGGAGTTCAACGACTCCAAGATCGCCCTAATCAGGCATCCATAGCATCAGTTAGTGACCCAGGAACCCTAGAAGATCAAGGGCCAGGATGGTGAAAATCTGCACTTCAAATGACAAATCCAACCGCATGGATGAATTCGGATCGACGATTGCAGCCCAATGACACAAAAATCAAGTCAATCCGACATCCGTGGCACCATCTACAACTTCCAGAAGATGGACGGCCAAGATGGCGCCACGTGGTGCCATCTCGATCGCCCAAATGGCCGCATGCAATCTCGGCAGGCTCCGCATCCACCTTTCCCCGCCGTTGGATCAAGATCCAATGGCTACGATGCGCCCACGCTAAATTCAGGCGCTCGACATAAACGCGATCACAGCGCGTTGGTCGAGCGCTCTAACACGAAGCAGGGATGCGCGTTTGAGCCTCGCCACGCTGAAATTGGAGTGGTGGCACACCTCCGATCGACCGCACTATCGCGATCCACGCATGCACGCTTGCACGCACGCCTGCACGTAACGCGCTCCCTCAATCAGATGACGCGCTCATGCACGCCTGCACGTAACGCGCAATCGCACATGGGCGGGCGCGTAATGCAGCAGGTGAAGGCGTGACTTAAGCCGTCCGATCGCTGAGGATCATTGGACGTGCGTAGGCGTTGCACGCGCGAGCAGCTGAGCGGGTGCGCATGGGCGCGGAAGCTACGCCCACGTTGGGGGCTTTAGCGACGTTTTTATCCGTCACTAAAGACCCCTCATTTATTATTTTGAAGTTGTATTGTCCATTTTGCCCCCACTCCTTGCAACTATAAAAGGAGACCCCCTCCATACGAAATTCTCATCCCTTCCTTCTCTTCTCTACCCCTCCAAAGCTCAAGAGAAGCTTGTCCCACACCCGGGATGCTCTTCGCGAGATAAAGTCTAAATTTTCGTCCCCCTTCGGAAGTGGATCCCGCGACGACGACGGTGTGCTACTCCGTTCTCATTCTTCTGCTTCGACCTCCTTCGTCCTGCTTCATTCTCCTTCGTCCAGGTGTCGTCCCGTCCAGCTCGTCCTCCAAGCAATCATCGAGGACGATAACTTCTCTCTCCCATTCTTATTTACAGCTTTTCTAGTGTAGAATTTTCCTGCTTTATAGTGTAATTGATTTTTCGCTTTCTAGTGTAACTTTTATTTAGTTTGATTATATAAACAGTTGAAATATTGAATGCATGTTCTCTTTCTCTCTCTCTCTCTCTCTCTTTTTAGTTTGATAGCTCCATTGTAATTATATTGCCTTGCTTATCAAAAATCCTAAAAAAATATAATTACGAATATAGATCAACGTAGCCTCCTTGTGTTTGATTCTGAATTCTTTTCGGTATAAATTTTATTTGTTGAACACGAATTCTTCGCTTTCAAACTACAACGACAGGTTTTCCAAAACCAAACACGTTAGCGTAGCGATTCGTGCATTCAATAGGTGCTTCAATAATCAAGAACTGACTAAATATTTAGCCACGCAGTCGACCAATAAAGAAGGCTCGCAGCCACAAATCCACTGAATAGTCACAGGCAGTAACTATTGAAGTTGACAAGTAGCTGGAAGCTAGTTTCATCGAGACGTTGCTTCACCTTGCATGGCTATCAAATATAGTCATGGTAAGGAAGTCAAATGGCAAATGGTGAATGTGCGTGGACTTCACTAACCTAAATGAAGCCTGCCCTAAAGATGAATTTCCCTTGCCCAAGATTTATGCCCTTGTAGATGTATGTATTTGGTAATCTCAATTGTCCTTTTTGGATGCTTACAGTAGATATCATGAAATAATCCTAGCACTGGTAGATAGACCTCATACCTCTTTTATAATGGCTTAAGGTCTATTCCAATATAGAGTTATGCCCCTTGGCTTGAAAGCTGTTGGTGCAACGTATCAATGTCATGTAAATATAAATTTTTCTCATTTAATTGGAAAATCATTTGAGGTATATATTGTGATATACTTGTAAAGGGTTTGAGTTTTTCTTAGCATCTAAAAAATTTAGCTGAGGTGCTTCAAATTTTAAAAGACACCTGGTTGTGCCTCAATCTTGAGAAATGCACCTTCGATGTATCTTCAGGAAACTTTTTGTGCTTCTTAGTCTCCAACCGTTGAATCGAAGACAACTCCAACAAGATTTAGGCAATCATTGCATTGACCCCTGATGCAAAAAAATGCGTGATTTGTTAAAATTAGGGTTTTGAATCCTTGCACCACATAAATTCATAATCACTTTTACATTTATAAAACCTAGATAGTGGGGTATCTAGGGTTGTCCAAGGAGGGAAGTTTGCAAATTTTAATACTCTCACTTGAAAATAGGAAATCAACTTTCTCTTTTGTGCTTTTAGAATATCATTTTTTTTTGGTTTTTTCAAAAATAGTCGGATATTGGATGCGAAGATGAAAGTTTACTATAGCTACGCCTATCAACTATTCTACAGTGACAAAAATGTCCTCTCTTCTAAGTTCACTCTAGGCAAGTGCACCTAGGGCAATTAGAAAAGAGTTGTAGTGCACTACAACTACAAGGAAAACACACTAAGTAGAATAAGAAATTGGAAGGCAAAAAGTTTTATATTAACTAGATATGCAAAGTCACAAGTAGATAAATGCTTGAAACTAAACCAAAATCTAGCTAATAAAAATAGAAAGTGATGAAGAACAAGATGAAGATACTCCAGTAGAAGCTTTAAGAAATCCTTGCTCCAACCGCGGCTGCTCCTGCAGTTGAAAAGAACTCCTCTTTGGCTTCTTCCTTCAAGTGGTCCTTCTCCAAGCCTCCTCCAAGGGTGGACGTCCACCACCCTTGTTCCTCCTCTTGCCTGGATGTCCCCAAAGATGAAGGCTTCCTCCTTCTTGGCATGGCACAACGGAGAAGAAGAATGAGGAAGAAGGACCAAGGGTGTGGGTAGCTTGCCCCCTTGATCTTCTTCTCTTCTTCTTCTTCCTTAGCCTTAGGTGTAGGTGGTGTAATGGTGGAATATACAAAAGGAGAAGATATGGATATGGTGGTGGTTAGATAGGGTATAAATAGGAAAGGAGAAGGGGTAGTTGGCATGGATTGAGTGGAGGGCTAAGATGGGCTTTCAAGGGTGGTTGTAGGATCCTATGGTATAGGATAGTAGGCACCATCTCAAGGGTTGTAGGAGATGGCGGTTATGGGTGGAGTCCACCTTTTTGTGGATGCCCATGGGTGTAAGGGCATATGTTTTTGGCACTGGTCGCACGGGTTTCGCGTATTAGAAATTGGGATTACAAGTAACCCATCGTCATAGTTACAAAACACGTCGATCAGATAAAATTTATACCGCAACTCCAAGGGAGTCCCAGGTCGAACATAGGGTGGCAACGTTTACTTTAATTGAAAACCGCACTTCATTTTGTTTCTTTTTGGTATTTTAGGGTTTTGTTATTTTTTTGTATTTTTGAAAGAAGAAAAAAAGCAAACGAATCACAAGATAGAGATGGAATGAAAATGTTATAGATATCACTTCAATGTCTATTACAATCTACTATGAAAGCATAAAAGGAGAGGGGGGTGAGAGGAAATCACCCCAATCGACTGTTCGGCGAGATGACGGTGCCTAACAGAAGCTCGGACGTAGGAGGTGAGGGGCGGGACAATGGAGGTGAGATGCAGAAGGACGTCGGGTTGAGAAAAGCTTTAGCGTGGCTCCGGAATGGAGGTGAGAAGATGGAGATGATCTGCTACCATAATGGAGGTGAGAGAATGGCTCCAAGGTGACCTATGAAGGGGGATGGGAAGTTGGAGGAGTATTTGGTGGGGCAGAGGTTCGCTATACTAATAGACGCCTTGGGAGCTTGAGAACAAGCTCTAATGGAGCGTTAGTAAGCTTTCTAGAGCTTGGGAGTAGGTGGGAGTAGAGTAGGTAGAGATGGCTTGGAAGGGAGGGGGTGTAGGTCCTTTTATAGTGGCGGAGAAGAGGCAAAAATAGGTATGGGACCATTAGTGACATCCAGGCCGTCGTTGGAAGCATCTCTATAGGCAGCTCATGCCCGCTCACGCCTATAGCCGGCTTTGCTGGAGCACGAAGAATTAGAGATGGTTGCATGCGTCACTGTAGGTCCAGCTCATGCATCGCTGGCACGCGCTGTCCCCACCTTTGCTGCACGCGTGCACGCTCACGCGCTGGTGCTGCGCTGTGCGCATGCACGCGTACGATGGCACGTGTGTGCGCATGGGCGGCCTGGGCTGTGCCATGTGGCGCAATCTAGGTCATCCATCTTCTTTTCGTTGTAGGGGTTGCTACAAAGGTCGCGCATGCGTGCACATGGGCGGCCTGGGCTGCGCCACATGGCGTAATCTAAGCCGTCCATCTTCTTTTCGTTGTAGGGGCTGCTATAGAGGTCAGATTGAGTCAATTATCGTGCCATTAGGCTACAATCGTCGACCCAAATCCATTCACGTGGTCGGATTTGTCATTTGAAGCTCTAAATTATGCCACCTAGTCCCTTGGCCATTGATCTTCCTCGGACTGCATATGATGCTACGGGACTTCGATCGAGGTGATTTCAGAGGCGTTGGACTCTGATTGTTATCTTGATCAGATCCGTACAGTCATATTGTTAATCCGAGGCTCCAAAATAAATATCCTTTTCTCCTGACCACAAAAAGGATGCAATTAATCTAAATTATATACAACTACTCTAAATGCAGAATGATGCATGCTATGCAATATTTATAACATGAAATGCAAATCTAAGCCTAGGAACATGCATGGATAGGCATTTTACCCTCAATAAATGTGTTTACATCAGGCACCAAAAGGGGTAGGTTCTAGAGGGATTGGTTTTGGAGGGAAAAGGGATGGTGGAGATGGCTTGGAAAGTGATGTGTAGGACTAGGATTGCTCCCTTATTTTGGAGCCAAAACAAAGGGTAGTTATGGTGGGTTGGGGACACTTTTAGTGGTGGTTTTTGGTGGTGGTTGAGGGGTGAAGGGATGTGTGGTGGTGGTGCCAGCATGAGGCAGAAGTGGAGGTAGCTTAGGTGGAGCTTAGGTAGGCTTATTTGGTAGAGCTACTTAGGTTGGTTTGAGGGTTAGGTTGGGATGCCATGGAGGTTGATGAGTGCAATTTCGTACGTGAAAAGACTTGAGTTGGAAACCCATCATCATAGTGCGTAGAAATCCAGTAACCAGATAAAATTTATAACCTAAACTCCAAGGGAGTCCCGAGTCGAATATAGGGAGGTGAATATTTAGTTTTGTGAAATACACACTTTGATTTTATTTCCTTTTGTTGTTTTTATCTTTTGTAATTTTTTTGTACTTTTATAAGGTAAGAGATCAGGTCGAAATAATTTCTATCTAATCTACTTGTAAAGAGAAAGAGAGAGAGAGAGAAATATAATCACATATATATCTCAAATAGTTTGCTACAAATATGAAAGCAGAAAGCTACACTAGAAACCAGTAAAAGATAGAATGGGTTGAGAAGAGTCCCCCTCAACGGTCGCTTGGAGGATGGCTCGCTCTGACGTCACCTGGATGAAGGTGGCGGGAAGCTGAAGGAAGGAGAACAATGGCAGAGGAAGAAGGACGGGGTAGGATGGTGTCGCGGCGAGGATCTTCTTCCAAAAGGTGGTGAGAGGACAGCCATGGAATGCTCCACGAATGGGGGTGAGAGGCAGGAAAATATTTTGATTTACTACTCTAGAGGAGAATCCTAGGCTTGGGACAAGCTCTCTCTAAAGCCTTGGAAGTGGTGAGGGAAAGAAAGGAAGAGATGAAGGTGGATGGAGGGGTGTAGGCCCTTTTATAGTGGAGGAGAGGAAGAAATCCGTCAATGGGCTATAGCGACATCAAATGCATCACTGAAGATCCGCCCCCAAATGTTGCTGAAGGGTCTACTTGTGCTTGCATATGCACGCCCTGCGCACGCAATAGCTGGCGAGGTGTGGATAAAGCGTGGTCATTGGGTCATGATCTCGCAGCTGAGGATCGCGTGGAGATCATGCACTTGATGGCACATCAAATTGGGCATCAATCAGAGCATGCGATGGAACATGTGCACGCGAGCGTATCCGCACTCATCCTTTGCGCCACGTGGTTGCATCTCAGCCACTCGATCATGATCGAGCAGTCAAATTTGGGCACGCCTCACCACTAGGCTGGATTTGAGGCACTGGAGGAGTTCAACACGTGCCACGGCTTTGAGCGTGGCCTTTGCGACCGCTACGCTGCCATGCTGGATTGCCAAGCAAAGAGTTGAGTGCTGTCGGTATGGAGGCATCCTAACTGTTGGATCTTGATCCAACAACTATGGTGCGAGGTCGCAGATGATAAGGGGCACTCGCAGTTGCTGCTGGTCAGTGTTGGGCGGCCTAGATGGCACCATGTGGCGCCATCTGGCCCATCCATCTTCTTTCGCTTACAGAGGATGCCACGGTGCTCAGATCAAGATGATCTTTATGTTAGTGGATTGCGATCGTCGTTCTGGTTCCATCCGTACGGTTGGATTTTTCATCCAAAACCTATAAGGATGTTGTATTGCCCCTTGGCCATTGATCTTCTTCGAACTACATACGGTGCTACGAGATTCCGATCTAGACGATTCGGAGGTGTTGGTCTCCAATCGTTGTCTTGATCAAATTTGTATAGTCGAATCATCAATCCGAAGCTCCAAAATAAATCTCCTCTCCTGTTCACAAAAGGACATGAAATAACTTAAATATACACAAGCTACTCTAAATGCAGAATGATGCATGCTATGCAATATTTATAATATCGAATGCATATCTAAGCCTTGGAACATGCATAAATAGGCAGTTTATCCTAATTAAATGTGTCTACATCAGAGGTGGACTAGCTAAGCTAAGCTAGCTAAGCTAGCTTAGCTAGTAGGGAGTTGGGGGGAGCTGTAGAGGGAGCTAGGGTTTTGGAGGTGATGAGCTGGGGGTAGCCATCTTGAGCTGCACTAGAGCTAGTGGCTGCTGAAGAGAGCTACAAGGAGTTACCTTAGATGGCTTAGCTTGCTAGTTCTTTGGTAGCTGCTAAGCCAAGCTAAGATGAGCTGGCTTCTACTAATGTGAGCTGAGGTGAGCTGGGTCTGGTCTTTTCGGAGATTACTGAGCTAGCTAGAGTAGCTAGGTTAGGCAAGTAGCTTAGCTCAACTGTGTTAAGCTGAGTTGAGCCGTTGGGAGTTGGACTTGAGCTAGCCTGAGCTGGTTAAGGTCATCTTCAACAGACCAGGTCTAACTAGTAGCTAGTCCTAGTTAGGTTGAACTTCCAGTGAACTCTTCTGAGTTGGTGGAGCTGGAATGGAGCTGGGATCAACTGACTTGAGCTAGTTTAAGCTACCATCTAGCTAAGGTGACCTGAATAGAGCTAAGATGAACTAGCTAGAGCTACCATTCAGCTGAGATGAGCTGAATGGAGCTAGGGATAAGTTGATCCAGTTAGAATGAGTTGGGATCTAGCTAGGATGAGCTTGATCTAGATAGAATCCAGTTGAAAGGAGCTTCTTCTTTATCTTCTACCTTCCCTAGTGCCAAGGTATGTGGGATTTGACTCTCTACTTATCCTTGACACTCAAATAAACTTATCAAAAAGATAATAAAATGCAATGCATGCCTATCCTAAGTAAATGCCTAAATGCAGCTCGAAAAATCATTTGCGAAGTTAAAATCCTAAGAGCTAGGTAAGTTTTAGGGCATAAAAATTATGATAAACTGGCATTTATCAACCCCTCTATAACACTTAAAGGAGTTCAGTCATTTGTCAGCAATATTGTGGCTTTAGGCCACTTCTTGTCTTTATCTTTGACAAGTGCCTCCCTCTCTTTGATTGTGTTAGAAAGCGCAAAGGATATTGATGTGAGAAACACACAGTTTGTTAATTATGCGAAATAATGTGGTTGCAATGCATAAATATGCAATCAACTTTTAAAATTTGTAATACCTAGATAGTAGAGTATCTAGGGTCATCTAAGGAGGCCAAATTGTTAATCACAGGAATTGAATCTCTCTCTCGCCTCTCAAATCTGCACTTTTCTTTTTGTGATTTTGATTTTTGTTATTTTTATAGTTTTCAAAATAATCAAGCAACGAAATACGAATGATGATTATGCTACACCTATCAACTAACTCTAAGTGACAGGAATGGAACCCTCTCTTCTAAGCTCACCCTAGGCAAGTATGCCTAGGGTAATTAGAAGAGGAGAGTGTGGTGTGCAATACACTTATAAGAACAAGAAAAACACACTAAGATTGAAACATGGACTTGGAAGGAAAAGGAAACTTGTATTACTAGCAAAGTTGATTACAAGTATCTAAATGCTTCTACAAGAAAAAGAGAAAACACACTAGCTAATACAAGATAAAATAAAGATAGAAGAAGGGGAATCCTCTGTAGAAGTTCTGGAGAGCCCTTGCTTCTAGTGTGGTTGCCCCACACTTGAAAAGGGTTTCCTTAGCTTTTTCTTGATGTAGTCCTCCTCCAAGCTCTCTCCTCAAGGTGGGCGTCAACCACCTTAAGGTTCCTCCTTTGATCGTCCCTTCAAGTTGAAGTCCTCCCCCTTGGCGTGGCATAAGGGAGGAGTGGAAGAAGCCACCAAGGGGGTAGGTTGGTTGCCCCCTTGATCTTCTTCTCTTCTTCATCTTCCTTGGCATGGGTTTAGGTGGTGTAGGTGTAACTAATCTAAGGGAGAAGATGGGTCTTTAGGTGGTGGTTAGGTGGGGTATATATAGGAAGAGAGAAGGATGGTTGGCGTGGGGATTAGGTGTAGGGCTAGGATGGGCTTTAGGAGGTGGTTTGGTGATCCTATGGTGGAGGGTATTTGGTGCCACCTAAAGGGTTGCTATGGGGGTGGTTATGGGTGGCTAACGGACACCTAAAGGTGGCACCAACCATAGAAGGGTGCCATGGTTTGGTGCCAACTTTGTTCGCATCTAGAAGGTGTTGACAAGGTTTTTAGGACTTTAAATATGTTTTGTTATAGCAAAATCTCCTAAATAGCTCAATCAATAAATAAAATTATAACTCGAATATCTAAAATGAAGTCCGAGGTCGAACACAAGGAGGAAGTATTGCAATTCATGCACTAAACTCAATTAAAATATAAATCAGCACAGGCAATCAAGCCAATAATGATATTCAATGGATAATAATTACTCAAATCTGATATTCAATGACAAACATGAGTACCTCAAGAGTTTAAGAGGATAAAAAGATATCTAAGATGAAATAATGGTAATTTAAATCACCAATTATTTGTCTTAAGCATATGCATATTAATTACTCAATAATATCAAATAAAGAAATAGTAACCAGAACCACTTATATGTCCACGAAGGCAAATAAATCCACAGTGCTGTGCTCAGAGGGTTATCATACGACGAGCCCTCAAATCAGATGACTTAACCCTCACCTACTATAGTGCACTTAGAGAACCTTTTCTCCTCTTCTGCTTCTTCTTTTCTTCTCTTTTTCCTTCAGCCTTTTGCACAAACCCTTTTCTTTTTGTCTTTTCATGGCTAAGTGTGGAGTAGAGGAAACCAACTCAAAGAAAAACCCCCCTTCCCCTACTCTATCTCTTTCTTTTTCTCCTTTCCCTCTTCTCAGATAATCGGATTTGGGTGACCAGGGCTATCGACAGTGGGTGGTAGCCAAGGTGTGCGAATGGGTGAAGGGGACCTCACCCCCGATGTCTGAGGCGAAGAGCCTATGTGAGATATTCCTTTTATTCCACTGTGTTGCTCCCAATTCCCATGATGTGGGACTATTAGCCCATGCCTTCTTCAAGCGAGTGCAGTGACTGGTGGATGATCCAATTGATGGTGGCTGTAGCTATGTTGGCTAGAATTAGGTGCCTAGAAAGACATCTAGTAGGATTCCTCACTGCCAGGGAGTATCCTCAATGAAGAACACGGCCTGGTGCAACTATTGTAGCCGAAGAAGATGGAGGTGATGGCAGTGCTCCGACATGGAACCTGAGAACATGAAATAAGGCCTTGCAACCTCACTAGAACATCTCAGAAGCTTCGCCTGGTCTTGGCGAAGGTGACGGTGGTGGTAGCATGTCGTGAGAGGGTGCGAGGTGGCCGAGCGAGGTCGAAAAGGATAGTGAGAAAGTGGGTTGTTCGGTGAGGAGCTAGGGTGAGTGGTAGGGAGCAATAGGAGAGGGCTTTTGTTCGTGGTGATGTGGCGGAGGTTGTGAGGGTGTTGGCGAGGTGTGTGGTGTGGTGGAGTGACGGGAAAAACCTCACTGGAGGTATGATCGGAGCGGAGGAAGATGATAGAGATGAGGCGTGAACGTCGGTCGAAATGAAAGGATAATGAGGGGAATTTGAAGTAAAGAGGAAGACGAAACTATAGGACCTAATTTAAGGAAGAAATGATGGAGATTCCCACACCAGTGTGATTACCGGACGTGGGGAAGATGAATTCTCTGTCGAGGGGGACGGCGGTGAGGAAAGGGGAAGTTGGCATCCTCAATGACCGGCGAGATACGGAGGAAGGTGGTGAAGATGATGGATGGGCCAATTTGGCCATTGGCCATCCCTTGGAAGATGAGGAAGAAGGACCACAGGAGCTAGGTTAGAGAAGGGCCAGAGGTAAGGATTTGAAGAGGGTTTTGGCCCCAAACCAAGTTAAGGAGGACAATTTATCCTCAGGGATCCTTATATAGGCCTCAAGAGAGCTTTCCAAGCTTGGAAGCTTCGAAGCTTTGCAAAAGAGGAGACCCAATCCTTCAAACAATTTGCATGAACCTTTGAGTAGGAATCAGAGTCCAATGTGCGGCTCAGATGGAAGGGGATTGTCTCAGGAGTTCTTCCAATTTTGGAAGGGTTTCGTCAAGAAATCAGGGAGAAATCCCTGGTTGAAGTTCATCGGAGTAGGAGTTCCTCCACGATAATGGTGGAGAGACCTGATTGCAAAGAAGATGACAAGCTTAGGGACCCATTTGTAAGGAATTCAAAAAGCTAGGGATGCATATGTGAGAAAAAAGGCAGACTAGACTGAAATGAAAACTATATTAAGATGATCTTTGATTGGGCCTAAATTTTGGTACAAACCTAATTTTGACCCATGAAATCTGATGGTAAAGTCAGATTTTGGTTTTAACCAAGTTTGACTGGGTAATTTACGTAAAAATATAAATTAGGGCAACTTCCTATCTGAGACTCTATTTTAGGTCAAAATGGGTTTTGATGGTTAAATTAAAGGTACCAAACCTTATAGAATATGTTTCCATGATTTTTAGAAGGTTTAGATGAATTTTATCCTGACGAAAACCTTAGTTAATTAAGCAGGTCTGAAATTAGGGTTTTAGATGTTCATTAATTCTTGAAATGCGTGAAAACTTGTTTCTATTCTACATGGACCCTCTTATTAGACATTAATGACCATTTGACATTTATTTAACCCCTGGAAAATCCCATGATTGTTCTACATTTAAGTTATACTGTTAAAACTGCAGATTTATGCATGATTTAATGTTTATCTTTTAGAAAGGATATGCAATGAGTTATGGCTCTTTGGCAGTTATGTAGGAGCATTTATCTGTTGATTATGACTAATTAAAGCTAGCTCTGGCTTATGATGGAATTATCATCAAAAGGTGGGTAGGTGGAGGGTTAGGATGGGTTGTAGGCTTCGGTGTATGGTGGTGATGAGGGGGATTTTTGGAAGGAAAAGTGCCTCCAACTAAGGGGTTAGTTATGGCCATTTTGGTGTCTCTTGCTAGTGGAAATGGTTGAAGGGATGTGTAAGGTTGGCGCCAAAGTGGAGTAGGACTAGGTAGCTTAGGTGGACTTGGGTTTAAGGCTGTTTGGTGGAGCTTAGGTAGGTGGGTTTTAGGGTTATGTAGGGATGCCAAGGAGGTGACTAGCTAAGCTAAGCTAGCTTAGCTAGTAAGGAGTAGGGTAAAGAGGTAGAGAGGGCAAGGGTTTTGGAGGTGAGGAGCTGGAAGTAGCTGGAAGGAGCAGCATTGGAGCTGGTGACTGCTGAGGACAATTGCAAGGAGCTACCTTAGCTGGCTTGGCTTGCTAGTTCTTTACTAACTGCTAAGCCAAGCTAAGATGAGCTGGCTTCTGCTGATATAAGCTGAGGTGAGTGGGGTCTGGTCTTCCCAGAGATTACCTAGCTAGCTAGAGTAGCTAGCTTAGGTTAAGTAGCTCAACTCAACTAAGTTGAGCTGAGTTGAGCCTTTAGGAGCTAGACTTGAGCTGGTCTGAGCTAATTGAGGTCATCTTCAACTGACTAGGTCTAACTAGTTGATAGCAGTAGCTAGTCCTATTCAGGTTGAGCTTCCAATGAACTATTCTGAGCTGGAGGAGCTGGAATAGAGCTGGGATCAACTATCTGGAGCTAGTTTGAGTTGCCATCCAACTAAGGTAAGCTACATAGAGCTGAGGTGAACTAGCTCGAGCTATCATTCAGCTAATATGAGCTGAATGGAGCTAAGGATGAGTTGATCTAGCTAGAAGAAGTTAGGATCCAGCTGGGATGAGTTGAATCTAGCTAAGATCCAGCTGATAGGAGCTTCTTCTTCATCTTCTACCTTCGTGAGTGCTAAGGTATGCAGGATTTGACTTTCTATCTATCCCTGACACTCAAATAGATGCATTAAAAATATAATGAAATGCAATGCATGCCTAACCTAGGTGAATAACTAAATGCAACTCGAAAACCCATTTGTAGAGTTAAAACCCTAAGAGCTAGATCAATTTTAGGGCATAAGAATGAGGATAAATTGGTGTTTATTAGATATAATCTAGCCCATTGTACTCCTCAATGCCGAAAAGCTCTTGAGGCAATTATGGCAGCCTTGCAACAACCACCCATTTTGACTACCCCAGTCCCAAGCAAACCTCTCCTACTTTACTTGGCAGTGTCTGCCTTGGTCATTAGTGCCACCCTTGTGCGTGATCATTGTGGTATCTAGAGGCCTATTTATTTGTCAATAAGACTTATCAAGGAGCAGAAGCCAAGTATTATGTGATTGAAAAGCTTGGTTTATCTCTCATAACTATCGCTAGAAAGTTAGGCCCTTATTTCCATTCCTATACTATTCACATTTTGTCTGACTACCCCTAGCATAAAATGTTACATAAACCAACGGGGTCGGTCTGGAAATTGAAGTGAGCCTTGGAATTAGCAGAGTTGGATACTAAATATCAATCTCGGCTATCCATTAATGGACAAGTGCTTTTAGATTTTGTAGTACAGTTCATCGAGCCAGATTCTCCAACCAATCTCTATTGGTAGGTTTATGTAGATGGTTAATCAATGTCTATCAAGGTTGGAGTCGGGATAGCCCTAATTGCTCTAGATGGTAGTACTCATAAGTGCACCATCAAATTAGCTTTTCTCGCCTCCAACAATGTAGCCCAATATGAGGCCCTTCTAGCAGGCATCCACATAGCCAAGTCCATGGGAGCCCCACCCTTGGAGATTTTCATAGACTCCCAGTTGGTGTCAAAATAGATTAATGGCAGATTCCAAGCAAAGGATGCTAATATGAGCCTTTACACCGACTAGGCTCAAGAGGAGTTGGATTTTAAATCCACCATAATCAGGCGGGTATTGCATTTGGACAACCCCCTGGCTGATGCGTTGGCTGACTGTTAGTACTTAAGTACTAATCTTATTTATTTTAATGTTTTATGTAAGATTATATTTTATTATAAAGTTGTTCGCAAATTTATATATTCATCTAATAATCATTATGGAAGATTTCAATGATGATGATATAAAGCTCCAATGATGTTGATTAAAGAAAAGAGAAGATCTAACAAGATTAAATTTGATGATTTAAAGTTTCTCTAACATTGTATTTTAAGTTTTTATAAGTTCTTTAGATTTTTTTGTTAAGAGCCAAATGCCTACAAACACATGCACATTTAGTTTTAAGAACCTAGATGCAATTTTTCTAAAGTCAATTATGCGCATAAAAATGAAATAAAACTTTAAAAATGTTAATTATATTAGTTATAAAATAGTTATTACTAAAAAATGTGTAAAATGATTTTAAATATATCATAAATAATAAATAAATATTCTAGAATGGTGGTTGCATTTTCTAGAAGGATAGTTACAAGATTCAAACAATACACCCTTTCATAATGGTGGTTAGAAACTCATTAGTGCCCTTTCATGAAAAGAAAACTTCCAAGATAACTACCTTTTTATGTTTCTGTCGGCTACAAAATTACTCTATTAATTAATCGATTAATTTTGCTAAACATGTTTCTTGCAATTTTTCAAAGTTTATTAATCCATTAACTAATTGATTAATGGTGTTTCCAAGTAATTATACTCGAATTTTGGCATATGATAACTTCCAATTGGTTACCAATGATTAGTATAACTTTTAATTAGTTACAAATTATTTCTAACTTCCCATAATCTTATTCTATAAATATCCTACATGGGTTCCTTCATTCTTACACATATGATACAACATTTTCTCTACATTCTACTTGCAATTACACACTTGAGGAGTTGTTTTCCAAGCCTCCAAAGAAGAATTCTTCTCACTAACATTGTGCTTCAAAAGAGAATCCAAGATCCTATTTCCTTTTGTGACAACATTATGCTCCAAAAGAGACTCCAAGATTCTACTTCCTTTTTGTGAAACAACTTGTTCTACTTATTAGGGAAGTACAAGGAAGTATTTTTGTGTATTCGATTTTGCTTCATATATACTCATTATTTCTTTGTGGAAGCATTTTGATTAAAAGAGTTTCTCATTGTTAAATTCAAATGTTTATATCTTTGAAGTTACTTTTTTAAGAAACTCTGATTTAGACTTTCTCTAAATTCACTTCCATTGCACTAAATTTGTTTTTCCATTAAAAGGAAGTTTTAAGATAATATTTCTCAAAGTTTGTTCTTTACACATATCCTATATATCAAAATTTAATTTCCCTTGCGTTAAAAAGGGAATTTAAAGGAATATTTCTAAGTCCTATTACATTTGATTAAGCACTTGCACAATAACTCAATAAGACTTGTATCAATTTTGTTATCTCCTACTTATTGTATAATTTAGGTGTCAGGGTTGTTGGCTTCCCATTCTTCTAGTGAGACAAGAACAAAAGGTCTTCTTGTGGGTTATACAAGAGGGGGTTTATGTGATTGAGGCTCACTACCCTCAGTTTAAGTAGTAAAGGTTAGTGTATTTTCTTGCTTGGATAGCAAAAGGAAAATCTTAGTTGATGAAAATCCTAGTTGATGAAAATCCTAGTTGGGGATCAACAAAGCAGAGGTTTTTCTTGAATTGGGTTTCCCCTATAAATCTTGGTGTTATTTGTGGTTGATTTTTTGTGATTGCCATATTTTTCTCTGAATATTTATATTATACAATTCACCCCCCTCTTATATAATTATCATCAACTAGCATCTACAATCCCCTCAGGTAAGGAAGATGATATATGTCTTTAGATGGTAAATGGGCCCATAATGTCCTCTCCTCAAGCGTTAGTCTTATAGTAGGTTATCTCATGGATGACACCTATAATGCAATACTTGAGCACTGGCGATGTGCCCCCAAGCAAGATGTAGCCTAAGGCTTTCAAGCTAAAGGCCTCGCACTACACCTTACTTGACAGGAAATTGTATAAGCAGGGTTACTCAACATCATTATTACATTGCCTAACTCCGAAAGAGGCTTCACAAGCCCTTTAGGAGGCTCATAGTGGCATTTACGGCAACCACGAGGGGTACAGGGCCCTTGTTGCCTAAAAGCTCTAGTTAAGCTACTTCTAGCCCTAAATAAGGCACATTGTGAATCTTTTGTTTGAATGTGCAAAAAGTGCCAAAAGATTTTAGCCGTTCCTTGCCTTTTGCTTGGAAAAATGGTACCCATCCTTTTCCTAATCCATTTTTCCTAGTCGGGAATGGATTTCGTGGGCCCATTTTTACCAGCTCTATCCTAGAAGTGCTATATCCTGGTTGCTATTGATTATTTTTCTATGTTGGTTGAAACTAAATCTATGGCCAGCCCGACAACCAACAGGGTAATAAGTTTTGTTAGAAAAAATAATATTGCTCATTATGGTATCCCTCAAGCCATCGTTACTGATAATGGCATGCAATTCACCACTAAAAAATTTAAGGAGTTTTGTGCTAGCTGGGGAATTCGTCTACATTTCACTTCCATTGCTCATCCTCAGGCAAACGAACATGCGGAAGTGACCAACTGAATAATTTTCTTTGCCTTAAAACGTCGACTGGATTCTTCCAAAGGAGAGTGGGTTGAAGAGTTGTTGGATGTATTATGGGGTTATCTCACAACTCAGAAAAGCTCTACTAGCCACACTACATTTAGCCTCATCTACGGATGGAAGCCCAACTTCTCATTGAGCTTATCCTCCCAACATATCAGTTACAATGGTGTAAGCCATAGGTCGATGGTGATCAAGTTCGCCTAGCACTTGATCTTGTCAATGAAATTAGGAAAGAAGCATTTGCTTTCACTTCCCATTACAAGAAAAGAGTCGTTGTTCCCTATAATAAGTAGGTTTGCAAAAGATGCTGAAGATGATTTAGTTTTAAGGTGAACTAAGGCCTCAAACTCGACAGAGCTAAGTAGGAAGCTCTTTGCCACTTGGGAAGGCCCCTACAAAGTTTGTAAAGCAAAAGAAGGTGACTATTATAAGTTGCAGATGTTAGGGGGAAAGTCAATCCCCTGCACTTGGCATGCCACAAATTTAAGGTTGTACCATGTATGATAATAAGCGAAAAAGAAGAGCAGCCATTCTTTTCTAGTCAGTTCATATGTGTGTACATTCTTTGCTTTCCATACAATTATGGTATGCCTTCAAAAAAAAAAAAGTTAGCTATTCCTATAGATCAACAACAGGTGTTGGAGGAATCTTTGCTTTCATATAAGGACGCCCCTACCTAGAGACTTCTCAACAGCCTCCATAGTTGCTGGAATTTCCAACGGGCCTGCTTCTCTCGCCTCAATCACATTTGGTGGACTTAGATGGTAGTCCTCTGATGAGGGAGAAATTGTTATGACCTGAACCCAGGAATGGCCCGCCTTGAGTAATCCTAAGACCTAGTCGTCTATCGAGAAATAACTCAAATGCACGAAACATACAACAACAACACATGCAATGTAGCTAAGCAGTTAAATCAAAAGACAGTAACAAAAATAGAACAAAAGTTTAAAAAGGACAACATGCCATAGGTGGAAAAATAGAGTTCACTAACTAGTCATCACATTAGGAAAAAAAGACATAAGCAACAACATAGTTCCAACATGCAGAAAGTACTCACCATAGTAAAGGTGTCACAAAAGTAGAACGAAAAAGAGACAGTCTACTGCTGGGCTCGACTAGGCCCAACACCCTTTGCGGTCAGTGGTGCTAGCTACTCAACTCCCTGACTTGAACATGTACACATATAATTGTTATCAGCTAAATCCTGAGTAGAGTGGCACATAAGAACATTTAAAGCATCTAAATATAAAAGAAAGTAGTAAACCATTCATGCATTTTCCAGTTAGTCATTATCATCTATTTCTGTTTATAATCCCTTTGTGTTTAATTATTCGCGTATTCTAGTAAAGGTCCACATCATTATTTAATCCACATGTTCCCTAAGGGAATGATCTTGATGCAATTTTCCCACGATGTAGGATGCCCACGTGGCACTCTCCCAGCCGGAGAGTACCCCATGGTAGCCCTACACCCTGTCTACCACCTCGGGGTCATGTCGCGATGTAGCAGTGACTACGGTACATGTGATAAAAGTGTGGGTAGGTACTTTGCACTAGCACACGGTCAGTCCTTTCCGCTAGTGGGTACACAAAAATGTACAACACATAACAGAATAGGGGCACACCCCTCAACAGTCTGCGTACCCTCGCCTGACTATCCCGGTTTGCCCTATGGGCCTAACAGGAGTCGGTGTAGGGAGGCCAATCTTAACCATAGGTCCCAACCCAAGTGGAGGCTAACTCTCTCCCTATACAAAAGTGATAGTAGCTCTCCTCGATACCACATACACGAGGGCCAACTCACTTTCCATACCCAAGTCCAAACAGCAACATGCTTGTATAGGCAAAGTGTTCCATCATACATCAATATCCATGTCACTGTACTTTGATTTCTTTCCTAGTTCCCCGTAGGGTTCGTGACTAGTACTCATCTCATTTCAATACATGGCATGTATCTCTATTCACATTTTGGTTTCATAATCATAGAACAGGAAGCTCGTGATTCAACAAGATAAGCATTCATTCTTATCAGTTTAAATATTCAATTACTCACTGTAGGAAATGTAACAACATGCATTCTCAAATTATAACAAGCAAGATTCAAGTAGTGTACATACACCATTCTCAGCCCTAAAGTTCATCTCATGTCCTAGGTTTCAAGCAGATATTTCTAATTTAGCATGCATTTAACAAATTAAATCACTGAGTAGAGAGGACCACTCTACCAAAGTGTGCAGGTGGTATGGGGGCATGAACGGCGGATCTTGGTGTCTCCACAGGTCCTATGTGCACTATGGACTAGAACCCTAATCCAAACGATTGGTCAAACCAAATAATAATAACGTTGACCAAAATTCTAGCATGTCAAAACAAGCTCAAAATAGTATGAAAATGACACTAACATGTAGGAAATTCCAAAAGAAAGCCAATGGTACTTCATTTGTGCAAAACCAACTTCGTTTGGATCCTAAACTGGCCCAAACACTCTTTTCCGATTCACCTAAATCGAACCAAGCAGGCTGGTCTAGTTGGACCAGGTGCCTGGTGGCTGTATTAGTGCAATCAAACCATAATCAGATGTCTGGGGTGAGTCCCAAATGTCTTAAAAGTGCGCAAAGTCTCACCTTGCTCTTCTACATCTGTTTTAGTCGTTTGTTACCCCTCACAACTGTCTGAGGGTGTCTCCAAATGTCTGACACTACTCCTAGTTGTCTGGGAGAGCAATAGGATGTCTGATGCTTCTTCTAGACATCCGGAAGCACCTCAAGAGCCGCACCAGCGTGCCTTCCCGATGCCTCTCGTACTGTGCAGACCTACAAAGACATAGGCTCTTGCTAAAACACTAGGGCAGTGCACACACACCATGCAAACACTCAGTCAGAGTAATACCTCAATACCAAGAGCGTTTCCAGAGGTGTGGAGCTCTCTCTGGACATCTGCGGAGCCTTCAGGTCATCTGCAAGACGTCACAGATGTCTGATTATCATGGAAAATGCCTCCAATCTTTGCATGCAGGACCTCCTCACAATGCTCTCCTCCTTGCCTGCTGTGCCTCTCCTCGAGCTTCATGCTACTGCAGTGCATCACATCCCTTTCCCATGCTTTCTCCTCACGATCGCCTCCTGCTACTCACCCTCACAATCTCGCCCTTGCTCATTCTCTTAATCTCTCCCTTTCATGCACTGGCTGCAGGGACGAGAAGGTGGAACAAACGGTGGGGGAAAGTGCACTGCTAGTAGAGAGACAAGGTGTAGGAGCGGTGCAGATCCTGAGGAGGGTCTTATGGGCTTTAGAGGGGAGAGGGGTAGGGTTTAAGGGTGCACAAAGGTGTGTGGAGTCGGGACAAATTGCAGTTTTGGCCTAGTAGGACCTCATTTTTCCCGCAGAGTCCACAGAACAAGTCTTAAGGGGTTTAAAATTGTGTTAAACCCCTCTAAAAGCCAAAATAATCTACATGGGGTCCTTTTGGTTGATAGAAAAATTACGAAAAGGCCCAAGGGTTCCAAAAATTCCCAAATGACCCTTGAGAAGGGTCATTTCATAAATGGGCTCCTTCTCCGCATTTAGCCTATCTCTTACCTATCAATCATGATCTGAGTTGAGTCTATCGATCAACCAAGTGCATAACTCTTCTATCAGGGTGTGTCAACCCTATAGTACTGCTTGGACTTCTGCTAGATTGAACTTTTCTATCTCCTCCGATAGAAGGTTCCGACTATGTTCCATGGATGGATAATTGGAGAACTCCATTATGAACTCGGGATCCATCCCTACCCACGTAATTCTTGTAAGTTGTGGACTTTCTGGGATTCTTCCTTCACGATCGTCCCAACAATCTGAGATGCTTCCTTAAGTCCTTTGCCTTCGCCTCTGCCTTTGCTTCCTCCTGCGTCGCCTTACACTTGGCAAGCTCATCAATGGTATTGGCCAGGCAAAGCATTCTTCTTTTACAACCTCATTGAATACATCAACAGAGGAGGCATGAATAATTTTAAACACATATAGATATTCTTTCATATTTGATACAATGGTGTAGGCATATTGTACCTTGTCACTAAGTTCACCTAGCTTTTCAAGCTGATTTAGGTGAACTTTACTCATTTCTTGATCACCTCCATTGATCGAGTCTTTGATGGCTCTCAAGGTGTGGCAAGTTTGCTTTTCTCTCCTTTAGGCTGCTTTTAACTGCCCTGATAGGACATTTATGCGGGCGATAAGCTCTTTCTTTGTCTCATTCACCTCTTTCTTTTCCTTTTCCTTACTGGCCTTATCCTCTTCAATCTAGAAGGCAAAGGTTCTCCTCTCCACCAAGGCCATCATGGCCCATTTTGCTACCTTCTCAGCTGCCTGGCTGGTAGCCGATGAACTGGACCCCGCACTCGTACTGGCGATAGGGCCATTAAGAATGAAGTTTGGCCCAATCATCTCCACCTACAAATTAGTATGAAAGATGATGCGCCCATTTATTGAAAAGAAATTTACGATGATTTCAAATCATCTTACCACCCAAAGATAGTAGAAGTAAATGTTCTTCAGATTTTCCCTTTCATAAGGGGGCAAAGCCCAACACACGAAGACTTCCAGGTGTCTTAACACTTTGTCTTTCTACTTCTGTCAATAGCAAACCCCTAGCAAGAATTTTCTCCCTCCCTCAGTGCTCGGGGGTTCTAGCCCTACTCTCTAGGAGATCACCTGTAGATTCCTATGGGAGGGGGTGAGATTTGCAAAATATAAAATAAAGTGCAGAATCAAATAAACATTCTCACACGAATGGAAATCACACAATTGTACAAATGATTTTTAGGTGGAAACCCAAACCGGGTAAAAACCAACACCTAACCCTCTCAAGTTAGGATTTTCTGATCAACCAAGTCGATCAAAATCCACTAACCCAGTCACTTAAATGAGGGTGACTGAACCTCTTACAACCACACTACTACGTACGTGGGTAGTGTTCCTCAAACCCCTCCTCTTCACAAGGAGTACTTAGTCTCGCGATGGAGACGGGAATTCGCAAAGCGAATACCCAACCCAAAGACAACTAAACCAACAAATCCTATAGAGCCACAAAGATTAAAACCTAGCTAATATAGGAGTTAGGAAACTTTCCTTTGGCAGAAGTGTGTCGGCTTGACGACGTGGGTGCATGAACCATTCAACAGGACTATGTTGCTCTCGTAATCAACGATGGGAGAGCGAGTGCACAACGAAGATGAAGCTCTCAAGAGTGGATAGCAGTTTGGAGAGCAAGATCTCTTCTAAAGTGTTTTGGACACAAAATGATATGGAAGTGGTATTGCTTGGTGTATCTTTGCAAGGCAAGGGTACTCCTCTATTTATAGATGGCCTAGGAAGGCTTTGGAAGGCTTTGGAACCTTAGGTAGCTGTTGAGAGCAAACCCAAGGCAAATCAGGCCGTAATCTGAATCATTAATGATTCTAACAGGGTCATCAGACGTCTGGAAAAATTATCAGATGTTTGGAAACTAAATCAAGCACCTAATCCTAGACAGGTTTCCTTACTGACTTGAGTTAGACCTAAACAGGGTTCTAGTGTAAGTAGGTTAGATGATAGGTTGGGCGTCTGGCACTTAGGTCTGGATGTCTAGAAACCTAATTTACTGCGAGAATGGATTTCTCAAGGCACAAACGGCTATCACCCTCAAGAGAAGTGATTTTGGCTTAATCGAGGTCTAACGTTCACGTATCAAACGTCTAAAGTCCTCTAAGGACATCTGATAGAAGATTAAAGGTCAATCCTCAACGATCATATTTTGTAAGCCAATGTTCCACTAATTGGACGTCTGGTAAAGTCATCTGACGTCTGCTAAGACATTTGGACTGAAGGCTGATCATTTGATATTGCCAGACAGAAGCTACTAACTCCGGCCTAAGTGTTTAGACATCCGATTCAACATTCAGACGTCTTAAAGTCCAAGATCAAACATTTGATTTTCAGATTGGATGTCTAATCAGGCTATTTGAAGCCTATTTAGGTTTTCTAAGTTCTCTATGGAGAACTTAAGTATCCTAGAGTTGTGCAAGTGTTCCTAGGACTACTGTGTTAATACTTTGAGGCTCTTTAATATGCATCTAAGAAATAAAATAAAGAGCAACAAAAAAAATATAATACAAATAACAAGATTAATGGAAATCTATCATATTCTTTGTCCTTCCTTCTTCAAGCTTTCGCTCCTCACGAAGCTCCTCCTTTGTCAAGCTCCTTCAATTTGCCCTGAATGCGAGCTCTTCACACTTGTATCCATTTGCAATTGTCCTAAAATCTTAGAATCAAAGTAAATGTTAAATAACAAGTGTTTTGTTATCATCAAAATAAACGATCGTGATGCCCTTGCACCAACAATCTTCCCCTTTTGATGATGGCAAAACCATAAACAATAATGCATAACAATCTCCCCTTTTTTGACATTATCAAAAAGGTTTTATCAATTTTAATTTTCCTACAACTCCCCCTTAAAACATGCTCTTCTAAATTTTGGTTTAATTAAGAATAATATTCTCCCCCTTTTCAAAGCAACAAGATAGCTATACGATTATCTCCCCCTTTCTAAAGGACATATAGCTATGTTAACCATTCCCCCTTAAAGATGGACAATTAGCTCATGAATTTTAACTCCCCCTATCTACGTGCTATTGCTAAAGAGATAGGGTTAAAGGTTTACCTCACCTACCATGGCCAATAGAATGGCCCATATGGAGGTGTATGCCAAACCAGATGGAGCTCTCATCCGTAGCTTGGAGGTTCGAGCATCGATGCCGGTCTCCAATTGGGCAATCGACGTGTAGCTGTTCGAACATCTACCAGTCTTCTCATTGATCTTCTCATCTTCCTCCTTGGCCTACTCCTTGGTCCTCCTAAATTGAGTTGACCATCCTTCATCTTGTAATTCCAATCCTTGATGTCGAACTCTCCCTTGAAACCTACAAAATAAGTATCAAGTTTATCTTTCGGTATCCAAGTTTGCTTGAATCCGATTTTGTTAGTTGGTCTCCTTGAAGGAGATCCTTTCTTAACCTTAGGGCTATTGCTAACTCTATTTAACAAATTTTCAGAATTTTTCCTAATACATGCAAGATCGTCGTCTATAATATGCATCTTGGTTTTTATGCTAGAGATTTCAATTTTTAAACTTGTGTTCTCCTCAATCAATTTACTATCTTCATTGATTATGTCTTTATTTTGTAATAGCAAGTTATCATCTTTAGGACTAGAACTAGTTTCTAGATCATTAAGTTATTTTCTAACCTTTCATTTTCTAATTTAAGAAAATTAAGATTCTTTTTAATGCTTTTGTTTTCCACTTTAAGTGACTTACTAATTTCAAATAACTCATCAAAAGTATCTTGTAAATTTGGGTTTACCACATTTTCGGAGTCGCTATTGCTTGCGATAGCCATGAATCCCATATAAGCGGTTTCATTCTTCTTCTCGAGATCTTCCTCTTCTTCCTCCGAGCTCAAGTCATCCCAGTATCTTGGAATGCCTTCTTCTTGTACTTCTTCTCCTTCTTCTTCATATCCTTCTTGAGAAGAGGGCACTCGGGTCGAATGTGCCCCTTCTTATTGCAATTATAGCAATGGTTTGGGCTCTCTTTTTCCTTCTCCTTCTTATCTTTCTTCGATTCCTTACAAAACCTGGAAAATCTTTTAAGTAAAAACTTAAAGTCCTCGTCATCAAAACTTACCTCACTATTCGATGTGGCTCTAAAGGCGAGACACTTCCTTAGCTTTGGTTTTGGTGTGTCCTTCTTCTGCTTCAACTTCATCTTGTAGGCCATGAGAGTGCCTAAGAGATCCTCCATGTTGAGTTCCTCAGCTTCGTTCCCTCTTCGATAGCGAGACCTTTTGTTCCCACTCTGATCCGAGGGAACGAAGAAGCTTTCCTTGAAGCTAACCAAAATAAAGGTCTTCCCTAATGCTTTTAACCATTCACAATAAGAGTAAACCTAGTGTTCATCTCACTTAAGGATTCGTTAGGCCACATAGAAAAGGATTCAAAATCTTCCGATAAAATATTAATCTTAGATGCCTTTACCTTTAAGGTACTCTGGTGAATTACCTCTAATGTGTGCCAGATCTCGTATGCGATGTCACACTATGAGATTTGGTTGAACTCCTCTGGACTGAGTGCGCAATACAAAGTGTTCATGGTCTTTGCGTTAAGTGAAAGCTCCCGAATCTACTGCTGCGAGTAGCCTACGGCGAGTCTCTTTGGGATGTTGAAAGGCATCTCACATCTAGCCCAAATGGTGAAGTCATTGGCTTGAAGCCACGTCTTCATTTGAGTTTCCAATAGGGGTAGTTGCTCCCGTCGAGGAATGGTGGACGGGTCATAGACAGCCCCTCGGAAGTCCAAATTGCGGAATTGCTTCCCTCCATTGGATCCTCGCCGATGTGTAACGCCAATAAAGCAAGAACTGCTCTGATACCAACTGTAGATTCCTACGAGAGGGGGTGAGATTTGCAGAATATAAAATAAAATGCGGAAGCAAATAAACAATCTCACACAAATGACAATCACATAATTGTACAAATGATTTTTAGGTGGAAATCCAAACCAAGAGAAAACCACCACCTAACCCTCTCGAGTTAGGATTTTCTGATCGACCAAGTCAATCAAAATCTACTAACCCAGTCACTTAAACGACACTAAATGAACCTCTTACAACCACGCTATTGTATACGAGGGTAGCGTTCCTCAAATACCTCCTCTTCACGAGAAGTATTTAGTCTCGCAATGGAGACGGGAATTCGCAAAGTGAATACCCAACCTAAAGACAATTAAAACAACAATCTTATAGAGCCACAAAGATTAAAACCTAGCTACTATAAGAGTTAGAAAACATCCCTTTGGCGGAAGTGCGTCGACTTGATGACACGGGTGCGTGAACCACGCAACGGCACTACGTCACTCTCGTAATCGATAACAGGAGAGCAGGTGCACAACGAAGACAAAGCTCTCAAAAGTGGATAGCGATTTGGAGAGCAAGATCTCTTCTAAAGTGTTTTGGACATAAAATGATATGGAAATGGTATTGCTGAAATTGCACTAGAGGGGGGGTGAATAGTGAAATTATAGAATATTGTAAAAAAAAAATTCAATCACACAATGTACACAATTAATTTTAGGTGGAAACCCAAGATGGGTGAAAACCACCACCTAAGACAATCTCTTGACTTAGGATTTTCGATCACAAGGTGATCAATCCACTGACCACACTACTTGAACGAGCATAGTGTATCTCAATTACAAATCCCACCTCCGATCCCTAAACGGAGGTTTCTCCCTTCAAAATGAAGAGACGGGGACCCGACAGGCCGGATACCCAAAGTATAAAAATTAAGAAGTAGAAGAACACCTATAGAGCACCCCAATAATTTAGTTGCTTTCTTATCTGCTAAGTATGAAAAGAACTTCCTGAGGATTTGCAGAACGGAGTGAGCTGAGAGTATGGATTTGCCCTTTGATCAGAGTATTAACACAGCACAAGGGCAAGATGGAGCTTAGAGTAGTGAGCAAAAGATTTTTCTAATGGAACTGTATCTCGAGAGGTGTGTCTTGCCTAAGAGGAGTTGTATTCTATTTAAAGGCAAATTTGGAACCTTCAAGAAAACTTGGGAGAGCTCTTCTAGCCGTTGGAGACAAATCCCAAGAGTTTAGGACAAAATCCACACAAAATGAGGGCAATGATGAGTCTGACAGCAATATCAGACGTCTAATTTTAGGATCAGACGTCTTATAGGACGTCTGATTATACTTCTGGTCGTCTAATACTGTAGGACATCCTTAACTGACTCTATTGGATCAAAAGAAGGACGTCTGACATTTTCACATAAGATGTCTGATTAGTTTATTGGACGTCTAATAAAGGGTGGATTCATTCCTGTTTTCATCAGATCCAAACAGGGTTCTAGGTTTAGAGGATCAGATGTTGTTATGGACATTTGAGGACATCACCAGATGTCTGAAAACCAAAAAACTCTTCCCTACTTCTTCTGCCAAAAGATTATGTGGCCATAAAGAGATACGCACAGAAAATCATGGCCAACGGTTCAAAGGCAAACGTTTGGAAGTGTGTCCAGACGTCTGGAAATTCATTTTTGCCTAAGTTTAGTCTAACGGTTAGTCTGAGGACGTCTGGGTAAAGAATCAGACGTTTGTGTAAGGTTATCGACGTCTGAAAGTGAAGTGCTTCGACTGATGTTTATGAGGAGACAAACCAAAGGCAGAACTCTTGGAAATTAGATGTCTGAGATACTTGTCAGACATCTTAAAGTGGAAAATCAGACGTATGACCATTGTTCTGGATGTCTGATAAAAGTATAAGTGTTGGGTTTTTGTTTCTAACTTATCCTAAGTGTAGAGAGCCTAAGTTAGCTATTTATAGGTTATTTTTGGGGGCTCTTTACAACATTTCTAGACTCAAATAAAATGAAAATTATAACCTTTGAAAGTTTACAAGAAAAAGCTTAAGACCTAATACTTATGGTACTTGTCTTCACACCTTTAATCTCCCGTCTTGGAAAACCTTTTGAAATCCTGCAAATATGTTATTACAGAGAGAAAACAATATACTACGCTTTATTTTTTATTTCATTTTCTTCATTTTGTAAAATCATCAAAATATTATATATGAGTGGTTGAACTAACAATCTCCCCCTTTTTGATGATTTTCAAAATATAGCTATAGGTTCCTATTTTCTCCTGCTAAAGGTTGTACTTGGTAGTCTCTATCTATTTAAGAAGTTTGTTTTTATATTATTCCCTAAGTTCTTACCTACATTCTTCTCCCCCTTTTTGAATATCAACATGAAGGGTTGTTAAAGGGAGTTGAAATCCAAACTACAAGAGTGATATCTACAAAGTGGAGTGCATGAATAAAATTGTATGTTTAAAAGATGACAACGCATTAAAGAAAATTGATTAGGAATAGAAATATTTAAGCACGGACTAGCTATTTGTTCCCAAAAATATTAAGTATGCGGTCAAGGCCCCTTAATACAAACTTGGAATAAAAGAAAGAAAAAAGAAAAATAGAAGCACTAAACTATTCTTCTTGATCTTGGCGGTGGCGGCGACGAGCAGGTCTGTGTCCCATCTGCAAGTTTTGAACGTATGATCTAAGTTCGTCGATGTTGCGGTGCATGCTTCCCATGTAGGTGTACATCTCACCGGTTCGACGCAGCAAGAGGGAGATGTCGGAGGAGAGGGAATCTATGGCTGGATCCCATGCATCATCAAAGCTCGAGCGGGGAGCTTCTATTTGAAGGGGCCATGGGTCATGGAAGTCTGGAAAGGGTGGAAGGGGCTCTTCTTCAATGGGCTCGTCGGCAGGCTCAAGATGCTCCCTAAGTATATGCATCTTGGCGGCTGTGGCTCGGTTGTAAGGCTCAATCTTCTTGTCAACTGCTTGGTCAGTTATGGAAATCCAATGGGTTGAAAAGATTTTGGATAGAATAGACCCAAACGGAAGTGATGCCCCATGGTCTTCATTCATGACACGAACAATGAGGTGGCAATAATTGAAAAAAATATGACAGACTGCCACAAAAAGGAGTGCCTTGTGTTGGCGCGAGATGTAATCAAAACCTCCCGATTTGTTTAGGAGGTCCCACCCAAAAATGTGAGAGAGTAGACGTGGAAGGGGTTTGAGATTTTTGCATGGTAGGGTGCCAAGGTTTTCAACATATTTTTCAGGGAGAACTAACTCTTGATTGTTGACTTCTGGGTCATATTGCCTCAGAATGTCATTGAAGTCATTTCCCTCATTGGGGATGTCTAGAAGGTCAGAAATAGTTTCGGATGTGATGTGTATTTCGCGACCAAATAGGTGGGTATAGAGTTCAAGTTCATCGTTGCTATAGTCCTCAATGATGTTGGCATAAAAGAGATGGCAAAGATCAGGGAACACAGCAAGAGTTCCAATGCTGGAGTGGAATTGACGGTCAAAATATTGAAAGAGATGGAGAGTTTGGAAGTATTCCTGAAGGTTCAAATGGGCAAAATCATTCCAAACAATAAAACGAGGGCATTTAACTTTAGCATTCGTGAAATGACGAAATCGCTACCTAGCGATGTCGCCCCGCAGCTGATCTGCCAAATAGGTGGAAGAGGAAGTGGAAGATCCCTCAACTTGCTTCCTACAGGGAGGCATATTTGGTGGAATGGGTGGTTAGGTTTTGGAAGAAATGGGTGGTGTTTTGAGGATAGAATACCTGCAAAAACATCCATACACGAACATTCAACCAACCAAACAACATTCACCCAAAATATTTCAACAACACAAATTCAAACAATGCAATCATCATTGAAAAAATATGTGGCAGTATGCCTTGAGGCAATACAACCTGCCATGTAGTTGTGGCAATATACCTTTGGATTCAAGCCACTAAAATGTCGGCTTGAACCTCGTGAGGTAATACCCTTGCCATTGAAGATGCAGGTAGGACTAACAAGGTTGGCTTGACCGAGGGTTAGGGTTCTAGGGCTGATAATGTCATGAAATGCGCAAGTAGGCCGAGTGAATCAAGAAGGAGAACAAGATGCTACTAGATGCTACAAGGTCGTGGGTAAAAGTGCATGGAGATGCCCAAGGAGTTGAGAGGGTATACCCATGGGAGGAGGGAGGCCTCCAAATGCATGGTCGAGAGGTAGGGAGGACGCGCGTAGAGGAGCAGTAGCACCGCCAGTCGTCGAGGAGGTGCGACGGTCGTCTAGCGGCGAGCAGAACTTCACCAACTGCAGCTGTGGGTCGTCGGGTGTGAGGGAGAGTAGTAGGGATTTGGGAGAGGAGAGTGGGACCTTTGAGAAGGGTATCTTATATCCCAAGGTCACAGAGCAAGTCTCCCCCTGAAGTTGGGGAGATTTACATTTCAAACCATCCAGAGAACAGTCGCGATTCGCAGATTTTTCCCCATTTAGACGTCTGGAGATGATGTCAAACATCGGGATTTGACTTAGGGATTTTATCCCTTTTGATGGCGACGTCTATTTTATCCATCAGACGATAAATCAGACGACTAATTTTAAAATTAGACGTTTGATTTCTACAGGCATCCTTCCCTGGAAAATGATTTATTCTCCAGGTTGTCGTTTGATTTCTGTCTCAGACGACACAAAAGATGTCTAAATCTAAAATCATATGTCCAATTTCTGCAAACAGACCTTCCTGGATTTTAGTCTAAAGTTACAAGGTCGTCCGATTTTCCTGTCAGATGACCTATGTGACGTCTAACCACAAATTCAGACGTCCGACTGATAGTATATGTTCTGACTCATAGATAGACATCTATCAACACATCTGGACGACGCCCCAGACGTATGTGAAAGATGATAGATGTTTGAGATGACTCTTTTGTCATCACTCTCGTTAGATAAAATCGTCATCTGTCCCAGATGTTTAGACGACGAATTTTTATGGATAAGACGTCTGATATTGCACATAATGTGCATTTGGATGTTTGAACTGAGAATGAAGGCTTCTAACTTAGTAAAATCAAGGCTCCATCTATGCTCATGATAAAGGAAGTTCCATTAAATCACTAAATTCTTCAAATATCACTTAGCTTACATATGCCTAGTTTCCTACGTATATAATTAAAGCGATCATAATTCAAAGGTTTAGTAAAAATATCAGCTAATTACAGTTCAGTACAAATAAATTCAACTTCAATTTCTCCCTTAAGTACATTATCTCTCAAGAAGTGATGTCGAACATCAATATGTTTTATGCGAGAGTGATGTACGGGATTTTTTGAGAGGTTGATAGCACTAGTATTGTCACATAATATTTTTATCTTATTAAATATCAAGTTAAAATCCTTCAAAGTATTTTTCATCCAAAGCACTTGGGAACATGCTAGTGCGGCGGCTATGTATTCTGCTTCCGTAGTTGATAGAGCTACACTAGATTGTTTCTTTGAGAACCAAGAGAGTAGTGATTTGCCCAATAATTGGCACGTCTCACTAGTACTCTTCCTATCAGTGCGGCTACCTACGTAGTCCGCATCACTATATGTAACTAAGTTGAATTTTGGACTCCTAGGGTAGAATAAGCCATAATCAGATGTGTCAACTAGATATCTAAATATTCGTTTTACAGCATTTAGGTGTGATTGTTTAGGGTTTGATTGAAACCTAACGCATAAGCAGGTACTAAACAAAATATTAGGTCTACTAGAAGTTAAATACAGTAAAGATCCAATCATGCTACGATAGAGCTTTTGATCTATGGGCATACCTGATTCGTCCAAGTCTAGGGAAGTTGTGACACTCATAGAAATGTTCTTCCCTTTACTTTTGGTCATATCAAATTTCTTCAGCATCTCCTTTGTGTATTTTGATTGACACACAAAGGTTCCAATTTCGAGCTGAGTGATTTGCAAGCCCAAGAAAAACTTGAGCGCACCCATCAAACTCATTTTGAATTCTTCCTGCATAATTTCTGAAAACTTTCTACACATAGATTCATTAGTAGCACCAAATACAATATCATCTACATATATTTGAACTAATAAAATATATTTTCCTTTTCTTTTAATGAATAATGTGGAATCAGCTTCCCCTATAGAGAATTTTGCATTTAACAAGTAGTCTTTGAACTTTTCATACCAAGCTCTAGGAGCTTGCTTTAGACCATATAGTGCCTTATTTAATTTGTAGACAAAATGAGGCTTATCATGAGACTCAAAACTAGGAGGTTGTTTTACAAAAACTTCCTCCTTAATGAATCTGTTAAGAAACGCACTCTTAACGTCCATTTGAAAGAGTTTAAAGCCAAGAAAGGTGGCATAAGCAAGAAGCATGCGAATTGATTCGAGTCAAGCTACGGGAGCGTAGGTGATGTGTCGTTGTGCGTGTGTGTTAAGGAGTGTTGTTATAGTCACACTTGCAATGTCAATTTTAAAATAAGTAAACGGAGGTGAGTCCGAGTGTCGATCTCATGGAGGCGTGAAAATCGGATTTTTGCTTATCACTTGTTGTCACGGAAAGTGCAGAGTTTTGCTTGCGAAGGATGCGGTTTTGAAAAGCGAGAGAGAGATAGAGAGAGAGAGGGTTTAGGGTTAGAAAGTTCTTTGTTTGATCATGCAACTTGAATAGAAATTAAAATGACAGTCGAATGGAAAATAACTTCATTAATCATGCACTTATAGTTCATAGTTTACAACATTAAATACATGCTTCAAACAAAAGTAATGGAAAGCTTAAAAGAGAGAGAGAGAGAGAGGTGGAGAGTGACGAGGCAGCCACGACGGTGGAGGAGGCTCTGTCGATGGCTCGTCGTCTCCGGCGATTACAAGAGGGCCTAAAGCTAACTAAGAGAGGGGTGGAGTAGTTGCAAGGGGAGTGAATGCCTTGAATGAGTGGTTGGAGGGGGTTTAAATAGGGTTAAGGGCTTCCTAAAAGAAGAAGGGGCTTTAGCGACATCCAGAGTGTCGCTAAAACCACTCCCAAAATCGTCGGTGAAGCCCTCCAGCCGCTGGTCAGCCTCCCACCTCGTTTCTTCTCCTCCTGCGATCCACGGCTGTTGAACGAGAGCCATCCGATCAAAGATCGAACGGCTGAGAATCCTCCTCGGCTGCGCTGGGATCATGCCTCGGGCGTGCGTGTGCACGGGCGTCATCGCCCAGCGTGCACGCACGCGTGGACACCCGTGAGCTGCGGTTGTGCCACGTGGCAAGATCTCAGCCGCCCACTGTTGATCCGGCGACCCAATTTCACCACGCGCGTCCCTCGTCTTCAATTTTGACTCCGCGTGGCTCGAACTCGCGTCGCCTGCATGCGGACGTGTGAGCTAACCGTTGTGCCAGCCCGCGCTTTGTCGCGGCAACCGCGGGCGGGCGCGCGAGTCTCGGATAGATGAAGAGGCGGCGTGTGGTGGAGCGGGGATGACGTGGCGCAATGAGGGCCGTTGATCTCCAGATCAATGGTCAGAACTTCTTGGGCCCATTGTAGGAGCTCTGGATGTTGGATTTGGCCGATCTTGAGTCCGTTGGACTGCATTCGTCATTCTGAATCCATCTGTGAGGTTCGATTGCTCATCTGAGGCCTGCTTTGACAAATGCTTACACAAATGGCCATTAATACAGTTTATAAGCAATCTTGGTACATGATGCATGCAATGCTCCCATTCTACTTATGTTGTGCCTTTTATTCTAGAGATGGGCCATATTCAGCATAATTATCACCCCCTTGTGTAGTGTTATCATACCCCCATGCTTACTCCTTGCTAGTCTATAGCAAGATTTATTCTAGCCTTTATTTCCGTTCAGAATTTAAGAAGTAATTGTTTAGACACTTCGTTACTTGTCAATAAGAGGAAATATGCGAAGATCTTAATCTACAAAGACTAAGCAGTGCCCGGGTGTTTGCCAAAATACGAATCTCCTGAATCCTTGCTTTAATGTATATAACTATACATATGTATATGTATATATATATATATTTAGAATTTTTTCAGAATTCAGTGTGGGTTGGTAGCTTTTACGGCTACCCAACCCACCCAAAACTCAGTCAAAACCCTAAGTGCTAAGCATCTTGGTGTGAATGTTGTGATAGACTCACTTAGTGGTAATTGAGACAGACTTCGAGTTTCTATGCCTCTAGGTGGTCGGAAAAGGAAATAAATTTGCCTAAAGGTGTATTTGTTCGATTGGTAGCTTTCTCCCTATGTTTGTTTTAATTGGGGTCAATACAAGGATTTTTCCAGTGTATATCTCCCCAGCTTGTACTACTTCCCCGCTTCTTCCTTAGGTGTTTTGGTCTTTTCTTTGTGCAAATATTGAGCTGGGCTCTAGACAACTGACCAATAGGCAGTTACCCACGATCACTTGCCAGCCATACTTGTGCGGTGAAGTGTGGTTTATTTTCTTTTCTTCTCCCCTTTTTTTTCTTTTCGTAGGTGGTTTCCCTGATCTCAAATGTACCTAGAGGCAATGAAGAAGAAATGGCCTGTGGCTGGGTTCTGGACAACCTGCCAATAGGCTGTTACCCACGACAACTTACCAGTCATACCACCCTAGAGAGTTCATTAGCTACCCAATTTCTGTCAAAATCTCCGAGAAGTGAGTCTGTGCAAAAATGTGTACAGATACTTAGACTCAAAGTTTTCCTGAGTTAGAGGGTGAGTTGATAAGTCGTATACTTATTACCATATTTAGTAGGTGGATTAGAATAGCTTAAGGTTGCAAGGATTCGCCGCTAAATCCATATTTTAACGGACACCAGGGCTGATTAAGCCTGAAGGCCTGAAAAGTCTAAGTGTTTAAGTTCTTTTTGTATTATTTTCCACTATTGACAAGTTTATAATACCCAAGTTTTCTTCCTAAATTCAATTTTTTTTTAATTTATTTATTCATTTAGACTGATTAATTGAGCTCTGGATTATGCAATTTACCACCCCCCATGCTTAAGTTGGACAATGTCCTCATTGGCAGATACATGGATGCAAAAGGGTTCAAAAAGATAGTACCTAAGTGACGTAAACTACTAGATCAGTCTGAATCCTCTGGGTTGCCACCAAGGAAGCGCTGAGTTTAACGCCTCCAGCTGGCCGATGCACAAACAGGAATGGCTTGGGTCAAGGAGATATGTACAAAATCAACCAGACCCAAAATCAGAAGGCCACAGATGCGAACAAGGTTATGGTGGAGTCCTATTCCTAAGGGGCGAGAATTCTGTATCATGCATGCCCGTGTCAGATCCTCTCTTAGTCTGCGAACATGCAAACAAGTTGCTGTGGACGAACGCACCCCAAATATGACATGCCAGACACTAAAGATGTAGGTTTCATATTCTGCTCGTGTCCCCATAAAATTGTAATCCATCGAAAGTGTATCAATTCCAGTGCATTCGGGTTGCGAGATCATTATTCTGGTAGGGCAGGTAACAAAGTCCAGAGTTTCATAATGAGCCCTGCAATCAAGCATGAGGCCTCTCTCCAAAGATGAATCCATCTCTTCCGCAACTATGGTTTCATTGCTCATTCCCTCCAAGCCCTTGATCTCAAGAATATTTTCTTCAACCTCCTTTGTATCAGATTCACTGTTTGGGGTTGCATTAGAGGTAGGGTCAATTTCATCCTCTAGATCATATTCTTTCTCTTGGCTCTGCCAAATTTGTGATGGCGATTCCAACTGATTCATAATCAATTTCTTTGAAATTATAACTCCATTCTCCATCTCCGATGTTGGCTGCTGCTCCCACCGGATTGCTTCTCTTAGGCCGATTAGATTCGGATTCCAAGGCCTCTCCCCTCACATTCTCAGTTTCCTCCTGATGTTTGCTCTCAATGCTCCCCAAATTGTGTTTCGAGGAATCCTTATTGTCCTTATCCACTGAGCTGTCCAACTCCTGAGGGGTATCAATGGTGGACTGAACCAAATCAGGATGACTGGGTGTAGTCCAATTGATCATGGTAGGTCCTTGCTTTATGAATTCCATGAATGGCGTTGTGTGCAACAACTTTCTCTGGCCTTCTTCCCCCAATTGTTGGAACAAATCCAACATGGCCTGTTGCCCTTTAACCAATTCTTGATTCTGTCTGTGTAGTTCTAACTGGAGGTTATCAAGAATTGACATGGTGTCATTTGGTGTCCTTTGGATTTCCTCCTTGAAATCCAGGTTAAGAGAGTATGGTTGAGGTTGTGGATCAGAACCCACATTGGTGTTTAGGTTCTTGGGTGGGTCCTCTATTCTATCATGTTCAGGGTCCAGTTCTTCAAGAGGAACCATTCTCTATTTGGTCCTACTCCAGAATAGTTGAGGTTCTAAGTTCTCCTCCCAGTCAGATTCTTCATCAGGGGACCAAATCAAAGGTTGATGATCCTGGGCTTGCCTAGATTTCTGATCATTTTCTGATTTCCATTTATCTAGAACTCCTTCTAATCCAACGGTCAAGTAGGAAAGGTTGTTGAATTCAGATGACCTTTCTTGGTTATTATCCTGAGAAGGGTAAGGTTCTTGGTGTTCTCCTAAAGTGCAGGTCCTATCGCAGCAGAGCGGGTAGGTCCTAAATGAGGAGGCGTCGTGAGGAGAATCGAGATATGGAGCCCTACGATTTAAATCATACCCTTGGGTGGATATGTTGGGTGTATTCCAATAAGAGGTTGGTGCGGTTTGGTCATAATTGGGACAGTTGGGCCACGAGGGATATTCAAGGTCGTATCCCCAACTTGGTGGTTGGTTAGCCCAAGTAGGCTATGGGTATGGTCTACTTGGGTTAGCATATAAATCCTGTTGGGGGTAGTTTGGGTAAGATGGATAGGCATTAAAATCCATGGTTTGGAAGAAATGGAGGGATGCGGGAAGAACAGATGAGAGAGAGTTGTGTACGCAACCAAGCAAACAAGCCTAGTCCTTATGGTGTATTCCTTAGGAGACCTAGAAATCTCACAAAGGTTGATTAAGTCTGTAAGCACTGGAATCCCCTTCCCAAGGTTAATCTGGCCAGGTTGATTACGAGGGGATTGCAGGGAAGGTTCTTCCTTTAGCTTGCGCCTCCGGTTCCGTAGACCCCACAACCGCGGTCGCTTGACACTGCCCCGCAGCCTAGTCACCAGATTCTACCAAGGGAATGAAAGCCAAGTGCCTAGCGAACAAAACCTCACCTTTTGAGACTTAACTTAGTCCTGCCTAGGGCACGTCCACTTAGTTTTAAAGGGCTAGGATAGTGCTTGTGCTTAGGGTTATGTGATGAGGTGTTGATTGGGGTGGTGCCTCTTAACTTTCCACTTTCAAAGTGTGTGCTTTTATCAAAACATGATTTTCAAGCAAGGATTTTTAAGGTGTGGTGCTTTTTAATGTTTCATCCTTACTTTAGTGCTTTTTAGGGTTGACGTGTCTTAATGTTTTCAGGCAAGTTTCAGTGGGCACATCAAGTTCTGCACACAACTCGGTGAAAGTAGATTTCCTTTTATTCTGTAGAGGCTCTAAAACCCTAGTGAACTCATCCTAATGATCATGCATCTTCTATTAGATGAGTCAGTTTTAGGGTTGAGTGGTGCGGCCCAGGTCAACTCACGGTGGCTTCGTAAACACCACTCAAGAAAAAGAAAAGAACACTCCAAGAATTTATTCAGAATGTTAGAGTGTACATTTTTTTTTTTTTGAGTGATGTGTTAAGGATGTGGGTCAAGAAATCATACACCACGCCAATTTTTTTCAATTTTTACAATTTTTTTAGTTTTTCACGCAAGAAAACAATCATGAGAGAAAGATTACTCACTATCGGTTCTCGTAGCGCCTACTCCCTTGCTACCGTCGTAGGATGCGTCGCTTCGCCGTCCATGCGTCGAATTCCTGTAACCATCAAGTAAAAAGGAAAATAGGGCATTAGACGATGTGAGAATGAATGTGGAATGGAGGTGATAAAACAAATTCGTTGCCTCCCCGGCAACGGCGCCAAAAACTGACGTGTCGTTGTACATGTGTGTTAAGGAGTATCGTTATAGTCGCACTTGCAACATCGGTTTTAAAATAAGTAAACGGAGGTGAGTCTGAGTGTCGATCTCAGGGAGGCATGAAAATCGAATTTTTGCTTATCACTTGTTGTCACGGAAAGTGCGGAGTTTTGCTTGCGAAGGATGCGATTTTGAAAAGCGAGAGAGAGATAGAGAGAGAGAGGGTTTAGGGTTAGAAAGTTCTTTGTTTGATCATGCAACTTGAATGGAAATTAAAATGACAATCGAACGAAAAATAACTTCATTAATTATGCACTTGTAGTTCATAGCTTACAACATTAAATACATACTTCAAACAAAAGTAATGGAAAGCTTAAAAGAGAGAGAGAGAGAGGGTGGAGAGCGACGAGGCAGCCACGGTGGTGGAGGAGGCTCCGTCGGCGGCTCGTCGTCTCCGACGATTACAAGAGGGCCTAAGGCTAGCTAAGAGAGGGGTGGAGTAGTTGCAAGGGGAGTGAATGCCTTGAATGAGCTGTTGGAGGGGGTTTAAATAGGGTTAAGGGCTTCCTAAAAGAAGAAGGGGCTTTAGCGACGTCCAGAGCGTCGCTAAAACCACTCCCAAAAGCGTCAGTGAAGCCCTCCAACCGCTGGTCATCCGCACGCCTCATTTCTTCTCCTCGTGCGATCTGCGGCTGTTGAACGAGAGCCGTCCGATCTGAGAATCCTCCTCGGTTGCGCTGGGATCTCGCCTTGGGCACGCGTGTGCGCGGGCGTCATCGCCCGACGTGCGCGCGCACGTGGACGCCCGTGAGCTACGGTTGCGTCGCGTGGCAAGATCTCGGCCGCCCGCTGCTGATCGGGCGACCCAATTTCACCACGCGTGTCCCCCGTCTTCAATTTCGACTCCGCGCGGCTTGAACTCGCGTCACCTACGTGCGGGCGTGCGTGCTAACTATTGCGCCACTCCCACGCTTTGTCGCGGCGACCGCAAGCGGGCGCGCGAGTCTCGGCCATTCGATCGAAGATCGATGGCCGAGATCTGATCTTGGCTGGATGAAGGCGCAGCGTGAGGTGGAGGGGGCTGACATGGCGTAATATGGACCGTTGATCTCCAAATCAACGGTCAAAATTTCTTGGGCCCATTGTAGGAGCTCCGGATGTCGGATTTGGCCGATCTTGAGTCCGTTGGACTCCGTTCGTCGTTCTGAAACCATCTGTGCGGTCCAATTGATCATCTGAGGCCTGCTTTGACAAATGCTTACACAAATGGCCATTAATACAGTTTATAAGCAATCTTGGTACATGATGCATGCAATGCTCCCATTCTACTTATGTTGTGCCTTTTATTCTAAGTGTGGGCCATATTCAGCATAATTATCACCCCCTTGTATAGTGTTATCAGTAGGTCTCATCAAAATCAATTCCCTCTTCTTGGTTGTACCCTTGTGCTACCAATCGAGTCTTGTTTCAAATAACCATACCGGATTCATTCAACTTGTTCCGGAATACCCATTTGGTACCTATTACCGTTTGCCCTTCAGGCTTAGGTACTAGATCCCAAACATTATTCCTTTGGAATTGGTTGAGTTCCTCCTGCATGGCCATCATCCAAGGTTCTTTGGAGCACGCTTCCTCGACACTCTTGGGTTCAACTTGAGATACAAAGGCGGAGAAACCAAAGGAGCAACTAAAACGAGATCGGGTTTTAACGCCATCAAAAACACTTCCAATGACTTGACTTTCGAGATGATCCCTTTGATATATCCAATCTTTTGGAAGATTATGGATATTGGAGTTTGGAATGTTAGACACATCAATAGTAGAATCATCTTCATCATCCATATTGACTCGGTCAATGGAGGAATGAGGAGATTCATCGAAGGAAACATGGAGGGTTTCCTCTACTATTAATGTGATCTTGTTAAAAACCCGATATGCCTTACTACGTGAGGAATAACCAATAAAGATGGCTTCTTCACCTTTAGCATCAAATTTATCTAAATTAGAGCGAATATTCAAGACAAAACATCGACATCCAAAAACTTTAAAATAACTAATTTTGGATATTTTCCCATAGTATAGTTCAAAACAAGTTTTTTGCAATCTGGATCAAATTAAGGTGCGATTTAACACGTAACAAGCCGTGTTAACCGCTTCAGCCCAAAAGTACTTCGGTAACCCCGAGTCTATGAGCAATGTTCGAGCACACTCTTGAAGACTACGGTTCTTTCTCTCAACCACCCCATTTTGTTGAGGTGTTCGAGGAAAAGAAAACTTATGAGCAATACCATACTCTTGACAAAAATCATCAAACAAGGAATTTTCAAACTCGCCCCCATGATCACTACAGATACGAGTGATTTGGTAGCCTTTTTCAATTTGAACTTTCCTACAAAAAAATAGAAAAGACGGAAAACACTCCTTCTTTGGATCTCAAGGAGACCCATGAAAACCTTGAAAAATCATCTATAATTACAAGGCAATATTTGCATCCACTGAGGCTCTCATATTTTGTAGGTCCAAACAAATCTAGGTGAAGTAGTTCTAAAGGTCTTGATGTGGATATAACTTCTTTGCTTTTAAAACTAGATTTTATAATCGTACCTAATTTACATGAATGACAAATAGGCTCATTTAAAAATTTTCCTTTAGGAAGACCTCGGACTAGTTCATGTTTAGCTAGCTTTTGAACCAGCTTCATATGAACATGTCCTAGTCTTCTATGCCATATACTTAACTCATCATTTGCTATAAGACATTCATAAGTGCCATTTTTATCAAATTGTACGACATAAATGTCTTTAAATCTAGTTCCCTTAAGAAGGGCTTTATTGGTTAATGCATGCATAATTTCAAACATTTTAGAAGTAAACACTACTTTAAAGCCCTTATCACATATTTGACTTACACTTAAAAGATTATGTTTTAGTCCTTTAACTAGAGAAACATTTGAGATGGGAGAGAGAGGGTTACCTATTTTACCAAGGCCAATAATATGACCCTTGTGGTTGTTGCCAAATGTAACTGCTCCTCCATCCGTAGGTTGGAGGTCCAAAAATAGGCACTTGTCTCCCATCATATGTTTGGAGCATCCGGAGACCATCACCCATCAGCCTTCTTGGTGGCAGTGGTCTCCTTGTCTTCCTCCTTGTAGACCTTCTTTCTCCTACAAAAGATCTTCGATGGTGACTTGGTGTTTCTATAGGTCTTTTTAATTTGAGTCGTCTATCCTTCATTTTGTATATCCAATTTTTGACATTATGATGTCCTTTCATCCTTGCAAAACAAAGTGAGAGTTATCTTTTTGGTATCCATTGTAAAGTGGATCCGTATTTGTTAGTGGTCTCCTTTAGAGGAGGGTCCTTTTTCGGCTCACTTTGACTAGGTTCATAAAAGCCTAGTCCAAATTTACTTGAGGAAGGTTTTTGATGGGCAATGAGTTTGTCCAAGTTATCTTTCCCCTTTGTAAATTTGGCTAGGTCCTCAAGAAGTTGATTTGACTTTTCTTTGAGGTGATTTATCTCTATTTTCATTATGTCTAGTTTATCTTCTAATGCCCTAATCTCTACTCTAAGTAAGCTATTTTCATTCTTTTTAAAAGAGTTTGATTTTTCAAGCACATGGATTTTGTCGAGTAATTCTTCTCTATCTAGAAATTTTTATTCACTCATTGTCATATACAAATCATTTGTTAATGACTCTTTCTCAATCATTAGATTTCTTATTTGCATATTTAAAGCAATGGTTTCTTTTGTAGGAATTAGATTCTTTTCTTCAAGATCATTGATTAATCTCTTATTTTCTAAGTTTTCTTCTTTTAAAGCCTTGCTTTGGGTTTTTGTTTTCTTAAGATCTACATATAGTGAATCAAAGGCATCTTGTAGTTCATCTAAAGAGTAGGAGTTTGCCTCAGGTTCCTCAGATTCAAACTCAGAACCATCATTTGTTGCTATTAATCCCAAGCATGCCGTTTCTTCATTTGTTTCCTCCTCTTCTTCGTCGGAGGTGGAGTCATCCCACATTGCTTGAAACGCCTTCTTCTTGGATCCTTTTGGTTTGGAGATCTTCTTGTAGTCGAAAGGCTTCTTGGGTTTCTTCTCATCATCCCTTTTGAGTAAGGGACAATCTTTCCTTATGTGACCTCTCTTTTTGCAATTATAGCAAATTAGAGGTTCTTCCTCTCTTTTCCTTCCCTTGATCTCTCTTCTATTTCTGAGAAACTTTTTAAACTTTTTAGCTAATAAAACAAATTCTTCGTCATCGATACGTACCTCATCATCCGAAGTAGCTTTGAAGGCTAAGGTCTTCTTAATTGGCTCCGATGAGATTGATTTCTTCTTTTGCTCCATTTTTGATTCGTAAGCCATGAGATTCCTAAGTAGATTTTCCATGTCTAGATCCTCTACTTGGTTGGCTTCTTCTATTGCCGTTACCTTTTGCTCCCACTCAGGTCCAAGGGAGCAAAGGAGCTTCCCTTGAAGCTCCCCCTTTCTAAATGTCTTTCCTAAAGACTTGAGTCTATTCATGATTAACGTGAATCGGGTGTACATGTCCCCACGTCTTTCATTCTCCTTCATAGAGAAAGCTTCGAATTCCTGCGATAACAAGTTTATCTTTGAGGATTTAACTTTAAACATACCTTCGTGAGTTTCCTCCAAGGTTCTCCAGATCTCATGGGAGATTTTGCATTGGCTGATGCGGTTGAATTCCTCAGAGCTGAGTGCGCAGTAGAGTGAATTCATTGCCTTGGCATTCAGTCCAAGGTGATGGATTTGCTCCACTGTGTAACCAGTTTCTGGTTTCTCGAGAATGATGTATGCAGATTTACATTTCTCCCAAATGGAGAAATCGTTGGCTTGAAGCCACATCTTCATTCTCAGCTTCCAGTAAGTGTAGTTGGTTCCTTCAAAGAGTGGTGGTCGAGTGGTGGATTGCCCCTCCAATCTTCCTGTGGAAATGACCTTCCCCTCCATGTGATCTTTTCGCGGATGTTACTCCTGTAGGTGAAAAACCTGGCTCTGATACCAAATGAAATTGCACTAGAGGGGGGGTGAATAGTGAAATTATAGAATATTATAAAAAAAAATTCAATCACACAATGTACATAATTAATTTTAGGTGGAAACCCAAGATGGGTGAAAACAACCACCTAAGCCAATCTCTTGACTTAGGATTTTCGATCACAAGGTGATCAATCCACTAACCACACTACTTGAACGAGGGTAGTGTACCTCAATTACAAATCCCACCTCCGATCCCTAAACGGAGGTTTCTCCCTTCAAAATGAAGAGACGGGAACCCGACAGGCCGGATACCCAAAGTACAAAAATTAAGAAGTAAAACAACACCTATAGAGCACCCTAATAATTTAGTTGCTTTCTTATCTACTAAGCATGAAAATAACTCCCTGAGGATTTGCAGAACGGAGTGAGCTGGAAGTATGGATTTACCCTTTGATCAGAGTATTAGCACAACACAAGGGCAAGATGGAGCTTAGAGTAGTGAGCAAGGGATTTTTATAATGAAATTATATCTCAAGAGGTGTGTCTTGCCTAAGAGGAGTTGTAGTCTATTTATAGGCAAGCTTGGAACGTTTAAGAACACTTGGGAGAGCTTTTCTAGCCGTTGGAGACAAATCCCAAGAGTTTAGGATGAAATCCACACAAAATCAGGGCAATGATGAGTCTGACAACAATATCAGACGTCTAATTTTAGGATCAGGCATCTTATAGGACGTCTGGTTATACTTCTGGTCGTCTAATACTGTAGGAAATCCTTAACTGACTCTATTGGATCAAAAGAAGGACGTCTGACATTTTCACATAAGACGTCTGATTAGTTTATTGGACGTCTAATAAAGGGTGGATTCATTCCTGTTTTCATCAGATCCAAACAGGGTTCGAGGTTTAGAGGATCAGACGTTGTTATGGACGTTTGAGGACATCACCAGATGTCTGAAAACCAAAAAACTCTTCCCTACTTCTTCTGCCAAAAGATTATGTGGCTGTAAAGAGATACGCATATAAAATCATGGCCAACGATTCAAAGGCAGACGTTTGGAAGTGTGTCTAGACGTCTAAAAATTCATTTTTGCCTAAGCTTAGTCAAACTGTTAGTCTGAGGACGTCTGGGTAAAGAATCAGATGTCTGTGTATGGTTATCGACGTCTGAAAGTGAAGTGCTTCGACTGATGTTTATGAGGAGACAAACCAAAGGCAGAACTCTTGGAAATTAGACGTCTGAGATACTTGTCAGACATCTTAAAGTGGAAAATCAGACGTCTGACCATTGTTCTGGATGTCTGATAAAAGTAAAGTGTTGGGTTTTTGTTTCTAATTTATCCTAAGTGTAGAGAGCCTAAGTTAGCTATTTATAGGTTATGTTTGGGGTCTCTTTACAATATTTCTAGACTCAAATAAAATGAAAATTACAACCTTTGAAAGTTTACATGAAAAGCCTAAGGCCTAATACTTATGCTACTTGTCTTCACGTTTTTAATCTCCCATCTTGGAAAACTTTTTGAAATCCTACAAATATGTTATTACCGAGAGAAAACAATATGCTACGCTTTATTTTTTATTTCATTTTCTTCATTTTGTAAAATCATCAAAATATTATATACGAGTGGTTGAACTAACAATTGCTTGGTGTATCTTTGCAAGGGAAGGGTACTTTATTTATAGATGACCTTGGAAGGCTTTGGAAGCATTAGGTAGTTGTTGGGAGCAAACCCAAGGCAAATCATGCCGTAATTAGAATCATTAATGGTTTTGATAGGGTCATCAGACGTCTGGGCAAATTATCAAACATCCTGAAGTTACTCTTAAGACGTCTGAAAACTAAATCAGATGTCTAATCCTAGACGGATTTCCTTACTGACTTGAGTCAGACCTAAACAGGGTTCTAGTATAAGTAGATCAAATGATAGGTTAGATGTCTGGCACTTAGGTCTGGACATCTGAAAACCTAATTTACTACAAGAATGGATTTCCCAAGTCACAAATGGCTATAACCCTCAAGAGAAGTGATTGTGGCTTAATCGAGGTCTAACATTCACTTATTAGACGCTAGAGGTCCTCTAAGGACGTTTAATAGAAGATCAAAGGTCAATCTTCAACGATCATATTCTATAAGACAACGTTTCACTAATTGGATGCCTAGCAAAGTCATTAGATGTCTGCTAAGACATCTGGACTAAAGGTTGGTCGTCTGATATAGGCAGATAGAAGCTACTAACTCCAACCTAAATATTTGGACATCCGATTTAACATTCAGACGTCTTAAAGTCCAAGATCAGACATTTGATTTTCAGATTGGATATCTGATCAGGCTATTTAAAGCCTATTTAGGTTTTCTAAATTTTCTATGGAAAACCTAAGTAACCTAGGGTTGTACAATTGTTCCTAGAAATACTATGTTGATACTTTGAGGCTCTTTAACATGCATATAATAAAGAAAATAAAAAGCAACAAAAGAAACAATAATACAAAGAAGATGAATGGAAATCTATCTTATTCTTCATCTCCTTCCTTCTTCAAGCTTTCGCTTCTCGCGAAGCTCCTTCTCCTCCGTCAAGCTCCTCCAATTTGCCCTAGATGCGAGCTCTTCACACTTGTATCCAATTGCAATTATCCTGAAATCTTGGACTCAAAAGCAAATGTTAAATAATAAGTATTTTGTTATCATCAAAATAAACAATCATGGTACCCTTGCACCAACATCGCCTACTTGTTCTGGCAGACTCCCGAGAATGAAAGCACTACCCTTCTTCCCACTCTTCTCCCGCCTCTTCTAGGACAGATCCTTAGATGCTTCCAAAGGTTTTCCCTATGACTCCGAAGCCTCCTCAACTGCTCGAGTCAATTCAGCACCTGCTGGTCAGTCGAGCTCCGCTTAATATATGGGTCCTGCATAAGGAAGTTGCCAAACATCCTCCTATTCTCTACTACTTACGTTGCAACCAATGCAAAGGTGCTCGATGCACTCAGAACATATGGTGGTAGGTCTAACATGCCTTTCTTACCACCTGAGGAGCTTCTAGGCAATTTCTTATTGTTGGCTGGACGTGGTGATGGAACACTCTCCCCTTCAGCTCCGACACATTCAGTAAAACTTAAGCCACTAGAGTGCTGACGGAATGTTTTCTCAAGGGCAGGTCCTCTTCTCAATCTCTTATGAGGACACCCCTCCGAGGCACTAGATCCTTCAGCCACCTCTTCCTCTTTTCCTCTCGAGGACCTAGAGGCACACTCATCTCACTCTCCCTCTCTTGCTACCTTGGTGGTACCTCTTCTATCCCCCCTTGGCTGGCACCACTGTGAGAGGAATTACCTATCACCTGGCTCTGCTTCTTCGGTGGGTTAAGATGAGAGAATTTCTTAAAGGTTGCCATTACAAAAAATTTAGTTGTTTAATCATTTTAAATATTGAATGACTAAATGCCCATACCCCTAACTTACTTGGTGTGGGATATGAGTCTGCCACCCACGAAAGTACCTTCCAGATAGCAGGACGCCTTAAGTTAGCCCAGGAAATTGCCCTAAAGTCTATTATTTTTTCCACGTTAGCCTAAGCACTAGGATCAAGCCATGCGAGGTTGGTGGAAGGTCTCTCTTTGGTAGGTGCTTCTAAGTACTAGGGATCTCTAACCTCTCCCCATTATGGATAAAAAAGAAATGGTAGCCTTCCCCTTTAGGTTGTTTTATAGGTATGTTGTTCTTTATCTGGTCCTCCTGTTATAAAGGGTGTAGGTATCAGATGATGGATTTCCCTTCTTGATGTTTAATGGATTAAGCCAAAAAAAGGTGGAATAGCCCCATCCGGGATAGATTCTCAGGTGGAAGCATATAATAGTAAAGGCATTCAAGATCGGTTAACAGTTTAGGCTCAGTTGTGAAGGAGCAAGTTTGTAATATGCAATGAGACGATAAAAGGGTTTAATGGCACGTTTAGCCTATGCTCTGTATCATATTTACAAATTATACAGAAATCATCCTTGTTGAGTGAATAAAGATGGGTGTTTTGACGAGGTGTACGAAATCAGACTTCTTCACGTCTGTATTCTATCAAAACTCTTTTATTGCCGACTAGGTACAAAAGTTGGAATTGAAGGCGGACAATGCTAAAGTTTCACCTTATGACCGATTATACTTAGATAAATTAAGTAGTGAGTGGAAAGTATCCATCCAGTCATGGATTAGGTGTTTGGGCTGATATTAGCACTTGGTTAAGCAGAGTAAGATATTTATTTTGTGGCATGGAACGAATTCACTCTTCTAGTTTACCTTGTTGGCTCCCAAACTGACGAAGAAAAGCGCGCTTCTAGTTCGAGTGCACTCGTAGCTTTCAACTGTCGCCAAACTCATCATTGAAATACGTGCACATTTGTTCCAATTGCAAATGCGAATAATTGACGGCTTCCGGGTGAAGAAAGACATTGACTGAGAATCTCCTTTGAAGAAAATAAAGCGAACGGAGTGGTCTTTTCGTTAATAAAATTAATCACATAACAATTAATTGAGAGGTGCTGATGTCTACATATATCATGCACAGAGCGAGAGGTTCCGTGGACCCCGAACTCCTCCTATAAGAGAATGAAAGAAATGGGTCTGCAGTGTATTGAATTAAGAAGACTAAATTAACGTAAAAAACTAATACGGCTTCGATGGAGGCTTCACACCGTCCTCTGCAATTGATTGTGATCGTGCCGAACTTATACTGTTCGTTGGTTGTAAATGCCGAAATCGATCAACCTTAGCTTACAAAATTCTTCTCTTCATCCAAAATATAAAACACAAATCCCCAGTACACAAACGCTCGTGGATAGCAAACAAACAACAGACGTGCGTGAATAAATGGCACTCCATGGTTTCCCTTATTCTATATATATATATATATATATATCTTAAAAAAAAAAACCAAGAATCACTAGCTTGCAGGTCCCCGCCGCATCGACACCGGGCTTAAAACTCGTGTGCCCTCTCGTAATCGGTATTTAGTGCCGATGGAACTGTACATGAGCGGCTTAAAAAAAGAACACATTCTTTCTCTCCCTCCTCTTAAAAAACGGGGCAAAGAATAGAGCGTTCCATCATCGACATCCACACCTTTGCTTTACCCACTGGTTTTAATTTACTAAGACAAGGGACAGTGGGAAGTCAACGTCAAAAGAAGAAGAGGGAATCCCATTCCCTCCCCACTCATGAATGCATAATTATGCATCGATGATCCCTTTGTACCATAAACAAACACCACCACCTCACCTTCCCACTCCACACACACCCAACACTGAGCTCTTCCCTTCTTCATTCACACTCACCTACAAGACACACATACATATATTGAGACCTCCGCGTACCTCGGTCGATCGATCAATTGAAAGTAGTTCTGTAATAAAATATTAATTGAGATGGGGAAGAAGGTTGCGGACAAAGAAGAGAAGAAGAGCAAGGGGGGGAAGATGATCGTGAGGGCAGTGTTCGGATGCATCGTGGCGATCGTGCTGGCGGTGCTGCTGGCCATACTGATCATATGGTTGGTGCTGCGACCAACGAAGCCCCGGTACTACCTGCAGGATGTCTCCGTCCTTCAGTTCAACCTGTCGGAATCGGCGGAGCCGTACGAGCTGTCGTTGGTGCTGCAGGTGACGGTGGCCTCACGCAACCCCAACGGCCGCATCGGGATTTACTACGACACGCAGAACATGTACGCTGTGTACAAGTCGCAGCAGGTAACGCTGGCTTCGACCATCCAGCCGTACTACCAGGGCCACAAGGACGTGTCCATATGGTCGCCGGTCCTCTACGGGATGTCGGTGCCGATATCGCCGTACATCAACGCCCAGCTGGGGCAGGATGAGAACGCCGGCTTGCTCCTCCTCAACGTCCGGATAGACGGCCGTTTGAGGTGGAAGGTTGGGAGCTGGATCTCCGGCAGGTACCATATACATGTCAATTGCCCCGCCTACCTCGTCCTCACCCGCGGCGACAACACCAACGACAACCACAACAACAGCATACAGTTCGGCAATAGCGTCTACGATCCCATTATCCACTTGCAGCAGCAGCATTCTCGTTGCAGCGTCGACGTATGAATCACCCATTGATACATACATACATACATATATACATGCATCCCCGCCGCAGTTGAAATAGGGTGTAACGGTAGCGTTGCGTTGGTTGGATGGATGGCACTTGTTAGTTGTTACTTGCTGTTGTTTACTCTGTTGGTGTATTATTACTACTATTGTCTCGTCGGTTGGGTAGGGGAAGAGTAAAATAAATAAGGTGGTGTTATTGTTGTTGGGCAGGGGAGAGGAGGGGAGTGGGTGTGTCTGCGTTTTCTTTCTTAATTAAACCGTGTAGTGCTACTAAGAAAGTCACTTCTCTTTTTTTTTTTTTTTTTGTTTGTTTGATGATTTTGAAATTTACGATTTTCTTTAATTGTCGCCGGTTTATTAAATTAGTCTGGAGTCTAAATGGTTATCTTTGGACCAAACCATGCATCATGGGATCTTCGATTTGGAGTTTCGGATGAGAATTCAGACTCTTGGTGGATATCCTTGATCTTCGTAGGTTTAAGACAACGTAACTCAATTGATTTCTGCGTTTCACCCTTTTTCCTTTTCGTGGATTCCTACTTCTAATGTGCAGTTCGGTCTCTTATTCTGTTTTTATGTTGTAGATCACACTTTGGAAGGGATAAGGTTGAGAATGCAAAAATTCCTACAAAGAAAATCAAGAATGTTTGTTGAAATCTGAAGAAAAGATAGTCTGCGTACATTAATGGTGAGTGATGCTTGAAGGGAAGCATCAGTTTGATAGAAGTAAGTCGAGTTCTGGGTGGTTTAAACATTTTTAAATATGCCATTCCTACGGGGCATAGAAGTAAGTCGATGGATCTGGCATTCTCCTTGAACTTTTCCAAGTTTCCTGATCAACTTACCCTTACGTTTCTGTATTACTTTTCGAAATTTGTTTTAGAGCAATATTTGAAGGGAGAAGCCTACTTAGGCACGAGTAGTTATCCTCTTGAAAACTTCTGGGACAGCATCGAGTATCTTCCAAAGTTCAGTGGCTACATTTGAAAGTTACGATCAAAGTTTACGAACGTTTTCGTAAATGACAAGACGGGGTAACATGTCGAGAAACCAAAAACGAAAAGACATAATAAAAAAAAAAAAACTGGATGAAGTATGCTTGCTCGGTTGTCATACAACTGGCAATACTGGGAATGACAACCGGCAAAGTGATATTTGAGCTGTTCCTCTTGGAGCTATCCGTCATAATTGATGAAGAAAAAGTTTTTTGTCGAAAACGGTGAGCTTCTCCAGCGTGGCATGGTGGTGTCCAGTGTCTGATAAAGTATAGGACACTGATTACGACTCCTTACCAAACTCAGCGGTGCGAAAATGACTCCTCCAATGTGTTAGATATTTAAATTACTAATTTTATGCTAAGGAGGCATGTGCCCACCGACTTTTTTTTCTCCCTCACTCTACTTTTGGAAAAAGCATGACAAATTTTCTCCCTTTGCTTCGCCGACCAGGAGAAAGTCCCAGCATACGAATAGTTTTAATCATAGCATGAGTGTTTCGAAAATCACGTATTATAGTTTTTGTAGCTTTGCGTTTGCCAAATACAATTTACAACTATTACTTCTAGTTGCAATTTATTGTAAGGTATTAGTTTTATAACAGCATTTTAAAAAGTAATCCATGCCCGCTTGTCACAGTTGCAGCTTTTGAAATCGTCTCTAGAGAGAAGTCAAAAGCCACCTTTTGATCTAAACACATTACAGCACGGTTACATCCAATTAAAACTTCCCTTCCATGCTTTAGCTTCTGGTGGTAAATTATTACAAGGAGTTAAAGTTCGAAAATATGGAATAAGCAAGCAGTTTAACAATTCTACCACCTTGTCATCAATCCTGTTCCATTTAATCCTTTTTACATGGGCGCGTATCCTTTAGGTCGGAAATGGGATGTCTTTTCCTTGTGACGGACGCGAATTGAATGATCATATATCATCCATTAAAAGCCTTTATTTTCTTGCCGATATCTTTGTCATTTGTCTAGGAATGAAAATTGAGAAAATTTATTGTTACAATTATAATCATATGATTCATGCAGAGGAAGGTAAAGAAACAGACTACTTCATAACCATGTTCATGCGGTGAAATTAATTGCTTCACTGTGATTATTTCAACAAGTTGTTGCCTACCGAGGTGGACGAATCTAATCCACTGGTAACCCAATAAGATGGAGAGACTAATTTCTCCGGTCACGAGATTTCGCAGAAGGAATGAATTCATCTAATGGAAATGGACCTCTCTAAGTGCCCTGATCACTGCCCATTGCTAGGTGGGACATCAATTCTAGTAAGATCTACATTTGCAAAGAATGCCTAAGAACAATGGTCGCTCAGCTTATGGAATTTTTATAATTTGTAGATCACTAAAGAGGAGTTGTTCCTATACCTTCCTCTATCTTTGGTGTCAGTGGATTTAGAGTATGTATACCATACCTTCATATCGGTGTCAACCATGTAAAGACTTGTTTCTCCACCTATTCACTTTCTCTTTCTATCACTCTTATGAGTCGTAAGGTCTTTTATCTTGCTCTAAGTGTCCTCCATAGATTCAGATAGCTACCCCAATCAACTTATTGTTGTTACCTAAGCTTCTTGCCTATAGTTAGGTGTGAAATTGGTCAATTACATCGCACTATTTCTATCTAAAAGTTAACCATGGTTTACCCAATTGTGTGAAGATATAGATCAAGGACTAATAGTGGGGGATAACTAAGGTTAAAGCATGCCTCAACTTTACACACTGCAAAATAAATGACCTACACCAACAGCCTACCTACATTGATAGTTAATTTATGTCACTAATTAGTGATTTTATACATCGATTATGCATGTCTATGGTAGAACCGTTAGAATAAAAAAAAATCAAATGCCTCCCTAACCCTCAGAGCTACCCTAACCAACCATGTCTCTCCTGACTCATGCTTGTTGCTGCCTCTCCCTCTCCAACTCACCCTCCTTCTCCGTCGACATCTTTGCCAAGCTTTGCCTCCTCTCCCTCCCTTTCGCCCCTTCCTTCCCCTTTCACAGCCATCACCTTTCCCTTCCCCCTCGACACTTGCTGCCCTATCGTCCACCTCAACGTCAACTCGCGAGATGGCGATGGCAGAAGAGATCCTATGCTTGCACGACAACATGGATGGTGTAAGGAGGGTGTCAGTGCTCACCAAAGAGATCCTTGGCGGCTGTGTTTCTTTGATCTCGTGGGGCTCCATCAATCAAGATCTCCATAATGGCACACAAACAAGTCTCAGGTGAGAAATAAGATAAAGATCCATTCCCATTCCCTCATTCTCTTCCCCAACTGATTGCACAAGGGGCTCACTCACCCTTTTTGTCTCGCAATTGATCAATCTCATCTCATAGGGTTCTCTCTATTGATCACACGATCTCAATCATTCTCATAATCAATCTCTCCTTAGGCGCTATCGATCTCTCTCCCTAGGCAATTTTGTGGTGGTGGTGAGGTTTAACCATGCTTGGGATCAGGGAGGAAGAGGGATCATTGCTCTTTATGGGAGGTTCCTCCCATTGTGCATGCAAGGTGTTCGATGGAATGCCTCAATTTATGGTTTGGGAAATCATGGTGCAAGTAAGGCTCGATAAAATGTCTTTGGCATGAGGTGGTGGTGAATGGAAGGTGTCCATCGGAATTCCTTGGCTGCAGCTCCCATCATTAATGCTTCCACCACCCCATCGATGCATGAATTAGAAAAGACTTTGTATTCAACTAATTGATCATGTGGCAAGTAGTTGAAAGGGGAGAGATGGATAGAAGAAATAAAGCTACAAGGATTGTGCATATCCCAACTGGAATATTTGCCACTTGTCGGAGTGAAAGGTATTGCAACTTTGACTTCCTTAAAAGAGAGGATAAAGTGGGTGTTGAATTTGCTAAACTTGTGCAAAGATTGTCTTAAATCTCTTGTCAAGTAATATTTACACTTTAATGACACCTGACGAGTCGATTGTTCGCTTTAAAGTCGTTTGTAGTTTTATGTGGTGGAAAAATCGACTAATCAATAATTAAAAACAACCACTCGCTGAAGAGCGAGTCATATCCATAAGGAGGCAATGATATATGTAAATTCGCACCGGTTAAAAACGTATGTTCGTAGTTAGTTTAGACATTAATAAAGCCAAATTTACCTTCATATTAAGGTTGAATCAAGAAAACATGCTGAAATGGCAATTTTTAACTAGCGGATATTTTTTCCAATGTAGATTCAATAAAATATTAATAAAAGATGACAATGGTAGAAAATATAATTATTAATAGGGCATGTACTGTAGCAAAACAGGGGATTTCTTCCCCTTGGCCGTGCGTGAAGAGGAATGAACGGCTGGAGGTGTGAAGCTCGGAGGAAGTTCTTTGGACTGAGGGCTTTGCAGCAATGGTGGCGGCGAGTTGCGAGGTGGCCGAAGTCGGCCGGACGGAGCTCCGGTGAAGGTGGCATTTGACGGTGGTCGCACCTGCTGGAGGAGGAGCAACTATGCATACATGAAGGCTGCTACAGGTGGTGCACGTGGGCGCTGCTGTTGCACGCACTGAGTCCACGTGCACTGGTGGAGGCGCTGCAGGTGGCGGCTGGGGGTGCTGCAGATGGTAGGCGCAGGCGCGCGAGAGTTGAGCGTGCTGAAGGTTGCTGGCGGGCACGCTGCAAGGAGCGGGCACTGGCTCGGCGCGGCAGGTGAGCGCGCTGAAGCGCTTGCGAACGTGCGCCTGCTACAGGTGGTGTATACGCACGCAGGAGAGGAGTTGGTGGCCGGTGTTGCAGGGTGCGCGCGTGGAGGCGGATGCTACTGCCGGTGGTGCACGGTCTGCAGGCGCATTGGAATTGAAGTGCAGCAAGGGTGGTTGCTGCTGCAGACTGGAGAGGCATGTGTGGGTTGGTGGTTGGCGCTAGAGGTGATGCGGGCGAGGGCTGGCGTTTGGCGCTGGAGGTGAAGTGCAGCAAGGGTGGTTGCTGTTGGAGTGGGGGGGAGGGTCGAAGCTTCAGACGTCTGGGAAACTTCCCGAACGTCTTAACTGACTGAGGAGTGAAATTGCAATAGTGGTTGTGGAGGTTGTTGGTGATGACGGCGAGGGTGGTGCACTGCGAGGTGCTCATAGTAATGCGGACGATCTTCGGATGGCTGTGTGGCCTGTCACACCACACGACCACAATGGTGGAGGCTCGTCACTGTGGTTGAGGCTGGCGATGGTGAAATGGACGAGATGGACTCTCTGCATAGTGTGGATTGTTGGGGTGGAGGCCTCCTCCGCTCGGCAGCCTCTCTCCTCTTTTTGTAGTTGCCTGCATGAATTTGAATGGAGAGGCGGGAGCAAATCTACCTTCTCCGCTAATCCATGAATGTAGGCTTTAGTGCGGCAGGTGGCATTGTAGCGGCAGCCGAGCCATTGCTGAAAAGAAGAAGAATAAAATATATTATTAAAATATTATGGTTATTTATATACAAACCCTCAACTTTTATGTTAACTTAAATTAATACATGCAATGCACCTAATTGGTTAACTAATCAAATGAATGCAATTCTAAGTTGATTCTAAATGCATTTAAAATATGAATGCAATGCATGAATTATGTAATTAAATTAGAAATATGAATTAATCTATTTACATCCAAATTTATGCTAAATAAATGTTAGAATTAACCTAATGTCTAGGCACTTAATTACTTAAATAGCCCACAAATATGGGCTAATCAAATACCCCCATGCCTAGTTTTTGCTAGTCCCTAGCAAAATTAAGCGAAACCTAGCACTCCAAGTAGACTAGTCAACCCAATTGGTCTTCCTTCAGAAGCATATTATGTTCAGACTCTTGACCTAAGGTTCCTAAGTAGTTGCTAAGTTACAGACTAGGTCGGCTAAAGATGAGTTGTAGGCACAAGTTTCCCTGATTTCTGACTCTACCCTAAGGTTTATTGATCCCTGAGATTAAAGCATCCGTGCCTGTGCATTGGTCTGAGTTATTTGAGTTAAAGGAAAAAGTTTTTTTTTAATAATATATATATATATATATTTTTTGATTCTTCTAAGTCTAACCTCAGATCAGCTATCAACACGGTCTGTGTCGGATTCATTGTCCCCATTACCATACCTCGAAGGGTGCTTGGCTTTCGATGCTTCGAGATAGCACCACCCATAATGACCCCAAGAACTCCTGGCAATCGACACTTCGAGATAGTATCGCCCATGGATTTCTTAAGCGAATTCAGGCCTATGGTAATCGACACTTCGAGATAGGGCCACCCATGGTACCTGAACCTCACAATGCGCTTACATTCCCCCAGTAGGATGGATATCCTAAGAGACAAGCGCCAAGGAGGTAATATGTTATCATCGCATCCTCAAGGTGAGTATATACTCCACCACTCCTGCGGTGGGAACTCTTCCAATCAAAATGTATTTTCAAGCCTCTCCTAAGTCAAAACTAAGAGAACCAAATCTCTTTTAAGAAAGAAAGAAATTAAGTTAATTACTAGACCAAGTGTGTGAAATTTGGATGCTTGGGTTACAAGGACCCGTAAACCAAAAGGTAGAACAAGACTCCAGGTACTACCCCACCTTTTTAACTCAAACCCTAGCTTCCCTTCCTCAACCTCTTGAGGAATGGTCCGCAACTTAACTCCTACTTAAGTTTTTAAGTCCACAAAGGACCCTAAAGGTCTAAAGCTAGTAGCTCATTTAGCTTCTAAAGTTTGACCCTAGAATTAACTTAGTCTACCCTAGAGTTTTGATTTGCTTAAGAATGCAGGACCTAGCCAGTTAAGCTCAAAATAAATTTTTTTCTTTTTAATGCATGCTATAAACAAAATGCCTCAGGTCCTCTCCCCCATGCCTGGTTCAAACAATGTCCTCATTGAAAATAAAAATAGCTAAAGGAAGATATTACCTGAGGCGGAGAATGGTAGGAGCTAAGGCTCCACAAGAGTGACTTCGTCAACCAAATGGCTGACGTGCGGTTGTGTGTGTGTTAAGAAGTGTCATTATAGTCGCACTTGCAACAGCGATTTTAAAATGTGTAAACGGAGGTGAGTCCAAGTGTCGGTCTCAAGGAGGCGTGAAAATTGGATTTTGCTTATCACTTGTTGTCACGGAAAGTGTGGAGTTTTGCTTGCGAAAGGTGCGATTTTGAAAAGTGAGAGAGAGATAGAGAGAGAGAGATTAGGGTTAGAATGTTCCTTGTTTGATCATGCAACTTAAATGGAAATTAAAGTGACAACTGAACGGAAAAATAACTCCATTAATCATGCACTCTTAGTTCATAGCTTACAACATTAAATACATGCTTCAAACAAAAGTAATGGAAAACTTAAGAGAGAGAGAGTGAGAGAGGGTAGAGAGCAATGAGGTAGCCATGGCGGTGGAGGAGGCTCCGTCGGCAGCTCGTCATCTCTAGCGATTACAAGAGGGCCTAAAGCAAGCTAAGAGAGGGGTGGAGTAGTTGTAAGGGAAGTGAATGCCTTGAATGAGTGGTTGGAGGGGGTTTAAATAGGGTTAAGGGCTTCCTAAAAGAAGAAGGGGCTTTAGCGACGTCCAGAACGTCGGTAAAACCACTCTAAAAGCGTCGGTGAAGCCCTCCAGCCCGTCGGTCAGCCGCCTGCTCTGTTTCTTCTTCACGTGCGATCCGCGGCCGCTGTGTGAGAGCCGTCCGATCTGAGATCTCTCCTCGGCTACGCTTGGATCGCGCCTTAGGCGCGTGTGTGTGCGGGCGTCATCGCCCGACGTGCGCGCGCGGGTGGGCGCTTGCGAGCTATGTGGGAGTCGCGTGGCAAAATCTCGACCGCCCGTTGTTGATCGGGTGACCTAGTTTCACCACGAGCAACCTTCATCTTCGAATTCACGCTCTGCGTGGCTCGAACCTGCGTCGCGTGCATGTGGGCGTGCGCGCTAACCGTTGCACCACGCCCGCGCTTTGTCGCAGCGACTGCGGGCGGGCATGCGAGTCTCGGCTGGATGAAGAGGCGGTGTGCGGTGGAGCGGGGATGATGTGGCGCAATGAGGGCCGTTGATCTCCAGATCAACGGTCAGAACTTTCTGGGCCCATTGTAGGAGCTCCGGATGTCGGATTTGGCCGATCTTGAGTCCGTTGGACTCCGTTCATCATTCTGAACCCATCCGTGCGGTTCGATTGCTCATCTGAGGCCTGCTTTGACAAGTGCTTACACAAATGGCTATTAATATAGTTTTATAAGCAATCTTGGTACATGATGCATGCAATGCTCCCATTCTACTTTTGTTGTGCCTTTTATTCCTAAGATGGGCCATATTCAACATAATTATCACCCCCTTGTGCAGTGTTATCATGCCCCCATGCTTACTCCTTGCTAGTCCCTAACAAGGTTTATTCTATCCTTTATTTCCTTTTAGAATTTAAGAAGTAATTAGTTAGACACTTCGTCACTTGTCAATAGGAGGAAATATACGAAGATCTTAATCTACAAAGACTAAGCAGCGCCCGGGTGTCTGCCAAAATACGAATCGTCCGAATCCTTGCTTTAATATGTATATGTATATATATATATATATATTTAGAATTTTTTCGGAATTCAGTGTGGGTTGGTAACTTTTTACGGCTACCCAACCCACCCAAAACTCTGTCAAAACCCTAAGTGCTAAGCATCTTGGTGTGAATGTTGTGATAGACTCACTTAACGGTAATTGAGACAGACTTCGGGTTTCTACGCCTCTAGGTGACCGGAAAGTAAATAAATTTGCCCGAAGGTGTATTTATTCGATTGGTAGCTTTCTCCCTACGTTTGTTTTAATTGGGGTCAACACAAGGATTTTTTCCAGTGTATATCTTCCCGGCTTGTACTACTTCCCTGCTTCTTCCTTAAGTGTTTTGGTCTTTTTGTGCAGTTATTGAGCTGGGCTCTGGATAGCTGACCAATGGACTGTTACCCACGATCACTTGCCAGCCATACTTATGCAGTGAAGTGTGGTTTATTTTCTTTTCTTCTCCCCTTTTTTTTTTGTAGGTAGCTTCCTTGATCTCAAATGTACCTAGAGGCAATGAAGAAGAAATGGCCTGTGGCTGGGTTCTGGACAACCTGCCAATGGACTGTTACCCACGACAACTTGCCAGCCATAACACCCTAGAGAGTTCATTAGCTACCCAATTTCTGTCAAAATCTCCGAGAAGTGAGTTTGTGCAAAAATGTGTGTAGATGCTTAGACTCAAAGTTTTTCTGAGTTAGAGGGTGAGTTGATAAGTCGTATACTTATCACCTTATTTAGTAGGTGGATTAGAATAGCTTAAGGTTGCAAGGATTCGAAGCTAAATCCATATTTTAACGGACACCTGGGCTGATTAAGCCTGAAGGCCTGAAAAGTCTAAGTGTTTAAGTTCTTTTTGTATTATTTCTCACTATTGACAGATTTCTAATGCCTAAGTTTTCTTCCAAAATTCAATTATTTATTTATTTATTTATTTAGACTGATTAAATGAGCTTAGGGTTATGCAATTTACCACCCCCTCCCCCCATGCTTAAGTTGGACAATGTCCTCATTGGCAAGTACATGGATGCATAAGAGCTCGAAAAGATAGTACCTGAGTGACGCAAACTTCCGAATCAGTCTGAATCGTTTGGGTTGCCTCCCAGGAAGCGCTGAGTTTAACGCCTCCAGCTGGGCGGTGCTCCGTGTTAGCCCTCAATGAGGGTGACACTTTCCTTTGGGGGAACCTAGGCCAGGAAATGTTTCAATCTTTGACCATTAACTGTAAAAGTGTGCCCAGTATTAGGATCAGCGATTTCAACTACCCCATTAGAGTAGGGTTTAACCACCTGAAATGGTCCTGTTCATTTGGACCTGAGTTTCCCCGAGAAGAGTTTTAGGCGGGCGTCAAACAGCCAAACTTGCTGGTTAGGCTCAAAGGTTTTTCTATGAATGAGTCGTCGTGGACGGCTTTCATTTTCTCCTTATACAGTCGACTATTGTCAAAGGCGTCCCGACGAATTTCTTCGAGCTCAGATAATTGGAGCGTCCTCTACGCACCGGCTAACTGGGGATCCATGTTACATTGCCTGATAGCCCAGAAAGCCCGGTGTTCCAATTCGACAGGAAGATGGCAGGCTTTGCCAAAGACCAGGCGATAAGGCGGCATGCCTATCGGGGTCTTGAAAGCGGTCCTGTATGCCCACAGGGCATCATCAAGTCGTGTGGACCAGTCTTTCCTATCAGGTCTCACAGTCTTCTGTAAAATGTTCTTGATTTGTCTATTTGAGACCTTTGTCTGCCCATTTGTTTGTGGATGATACGGGGTAGCATTGCGGTGGTTCACCTCGTATTTTCTAAGTAGGGCACGGAATTGGGAATGGATAAAATGGCTTCCACCATCACTGATCATGGCCTTGGGTATTCCAAATCGGGAAAAGATGTTCTTCTTAACAAAGTCCATGACAATCCTATGATCGCATTGACGGGTGGCGACGGCTTCAATCCATTTGGAAACATAGTCTACCAAGACCAGGATGTACTCGAAGCCGTTGGATGGTGGAAAGGGGCCCATAAAATCGATGCCCTAAACATCGAAGATTTCGACAATCAAAATAGGTTGAAGGGGGATCATATCTTTCTTGGTCATGGTGCCTAACATTTGGCAGTGGGAGCAAGTCTTGGCAAAGTTGTGTGCATCCTTAAATAGGGATGGCCAGTAAAATACAGACTGCAAAACTTTTGCAGCTATTTTTTTTCCAGAGAAGTGGCCACCACAAGCCTGGTCATGAAAAAAGGAAAGCACACTCTGAACTTTATCTTCGGGGATACACCTCCTGATGATCTGGTCAGCACAGAGCCGAAACGGCATGGGATCATCCCAGAAATAGTGCTTGGCCTCAGCCAAGAACCTGTCCTGTTGCTCTCTGGATCAGCTGTGTAGGGTTTGTCCTACAACCAAGTAGTTGACGTAGTCAGCATACCATGGCATTTTCTTGTCTTGCATGGCCAGGATGTGTTCATCAGGGAAGATGTTAGATACAGGTAGGGAGGGTCCAATGTGGTCTTGATGAAGTCTAGACAAGTGGTCAGCCACCACATTCTTTGATCCGGCCTTGTCACGGATTTCCAGGTCAAATTCCTGCAAAAGTAGGATCCATCTGATGAGCTTGGGCTTTGCATCCTTCTTGGCCAACTGGTGCCGGATGGCTGAATGGTCAGTGTAAATAGTCACGTGGAATCCCAGCAAGTATGATCGGAACTTTTCAAGTCCAAATACTACAACGAGCAACTCTTTCTCTGTGACCGTATAATTACGTTGGGCCTCGTCCAACATTTTGCTCGCATAGTAGATCACCACAGGCTTCTTGTCTTGCCTTTGTCCCAGGACAGCGCCTATGGCAAAATCTGATGCATCACACATAATCTCAAAGTCCTGGGACCAGTCTGGGGGTTGAAGTACAGGTGAGGTGGAGACTAAGTCTCGGAGGGTGTGATAAGCCTGGATGCAATCAGGAGACTTGTGGGATATGGCATCGTTGGCTAGAAGGTCGGTTAAGTATTTGGAAAGCTTGGAAAAGTATTTAATGAAACTTCGATAGAAGCCAACATGTCCTAGGAAGGAGAGAATCTGTCGGACCGAGCTAGGTGGAGGAAGTTTGGAAATTAAATCAACTTTAGCCCGATCTACCTCGATGCCCCTATGCGATACGATGTGATTGAGGATAATTCCTTCTTAAACCATAAAATGGCTCTTTTCCCAACTTAACACCAGGTTAACCTTGATACATCGTTTTAGGATTTTCTCCAAGTTGCTTAGACAATGGTCGAATGAATTCCCGAATACAGAGAAATCATCCATAATGACCTCTAAGTATTCACCCACCATTTCTAAGAAAATGGCTAGCATGCAATGCTGGAAGGTCGCAGGTGCATTGCATAACCCGAACGGCATTCGACGGAATGCAAATGTGCCATACGAGCAAGTGAATGTGGTCTTTTCCTAATCTTCCGGAGCAATTGCGACTTGGTTATATCCTGAATATCCATCCAGGAAGCAAAAATACTTCTGCCCTGTCAATCTTTCAAGGATTTGGTCAATGAATGTCAAGGGGAAATGATCCTTCTTAGTGGCTTCATTGAGCTTCCTATAATCAATACACACCCGCCATGCAGTGGTGGTGCAGGTGGGGATGGATTCGCCATGATCATTGGTGACAACGGTGAGCCCAGCTTTCTTGGGAACCACTTGAGTGGGGCTCACCCAAGGGCTATCGGAGATAGGGTAGATGATGTTGGTGTCAAGTCACTTGATAATTTCTTTTTTAACAACCTCCCGCATGTTTGGGTTTAAACGTCTCTTCATCTGGCGGGAAGGTCGGGCCTCGTCTTCCAAGTAAATCTTATGGGTGCAATAGGTGGGGCTAATTCCTCTTAAATCCGAAATGGTCCAACCAATGGCGGCCCAATGTTCTGAAAGGGTCACAGTCAACCTGAGTTCCTAATCCTTGGTTAGATGAGAATTAATAATCACTGGGAAGGTCTGGTCAGGTCCCAAGAAGACGTACTTGAGATTTTCGGGCAATGGTTTAAGTTCAGGTGTAGGTGGAACCACAGTCGATGGGAAGGGAAAGGGCGGGAGTTGATCAACATCGATCTCTTCAAATGGTGTCGTGTGATGGTACTCAGCCTTACAGAGGTCCACGGTTAATGACGGTGACGGGTCAGCACAGTTACTATGGGTTTGGTGGTCTGATACAGAACTAAGGGTGAGGCATTCCTCAATCAGAGCTTCCACGGGATCCTGTTCCTCAACGCAATCGCAATCAAAAGACTTTGTCACCCGGAAGATATCCAATTGCATTTTCCTATCCCCGAAGGTGATTTCCATACATCCCGTGTCACAATCAATGTTTGCCTTAGCCATAGCTAAGAAAGGTCTGCCTAAGATTATGGGTGCATTCTGTAATTTTTCAGGGTCTTCCATGTCGAGCACCAAAAAGTCGACCGAGAAATAGAAGTCCTTGACCCGTACAATTACATCCTCGACAACCCCCTTCGAGGTTTTCACTAATCTATCAGCCAGCTGGATGGTGACAGGGGTTGGTGTCAGCTCTCCAAAACCAAATTGGTGGTACAGGGTTGTTGGAATCAGATTGATAGAAGCACCTAAGTCCAGGAGCGCTCTATCAAACGTCATGTCCCTGATATTGCAGGAAATCAGGGGCGCTCCTGGGTCAGTTCGCTTGAGTGGAAGGTTGCTTGATATTACGGAACTTGCTTGTTCAGAGAGCACAACCTTCCTAGGTGCTTGAGGTCTCGGCTTACGCTTGGGTGTACAGGCATCCTTTAAAAGCTTGGCATAAGTAGGGATGTGTTTGATGGCTTCAAGGAGCGGAATATTGATCTGTACTTGCTTAAAGATTTCCAACAGCTCCTCAGTTTCCACAACATTCTACTTTTTCTTGATTGTTTCCAAGGCCTCAGGGTAGGGTGTCTGAATGTTGATTGGTTCTATTTCTGGGTCCTTCGTTGGTGCCTTTTCTGAGTCAAGTATTTCAGCGGGTGAAGTCTCGAGGAGAGTCGGCCATTTGGGATCCTAGGTTTTGGTGCCTCTTCTCAAGGTCACCGCATTCGCAGAGGCATGGGGGCCATGGGTTGATCCTTGAGAAGATGAGGACGAAGAAGCACCAAACCCAGGAGGTGTTTGCAGGGCTGGCTGAACCATGTGAGCCTTCTCGGGGTTATTTTGGAACCCTTACGAATTGGGGCCTCTGTTAATTATGTTTCGCGAGTTCGGTTGTGGTTGGGAAGGTAGGGATCCATGTTGTTTGCAGTCCAAGAGTTGGCTTAACTGTCCCTTTACCAAGGCCATTTCCTCCTGATGTTTCTGGTTCATGTCAGCCATCATCTTTATTAGGGTATCCATTTGGTTTTGTGGGGGAGGGTCCGCCCTATTCTGATTATATTGGGGTCTAACTGGTGGTCCTTGCTGATAGGGGGCAAGTGTGGCTGCTGGTTTGGCCTGGGCTGGTTTTGGAATTGTGGTGGTTTCTGGTTTGTCCAACCAAAGTTGGGGTGGTTACGCTAGCCAGTGTTGTAAGTGTTGGAGAAAGGGTCAGGTTTCGCATAACCTTGGACAGCTTGCACATCTTCTAGGATAGCCGATGTTGATGAAGAGGGAAGGGAGTAATCAAGGGTTGAGGGAGCGAAGGTCCCTCCCTGGAATGTGGTTAGGGGTTGTTCTAGGTTCAATTGGGTAAAGGGCTGGACCAGGTCAACATTATGCACTCCCTTTGCTAGGGAGAAAGTCTGTAAGGGGTTCCTGGTCTGGTTTAGTAGCTCATCAATCTTTTTGTCCACCAATTCCACTCGATCCAACTTCTTGGCAATGATGTCCATGTCAACCATTCCAAAATTTGCTTGCACCTCATAAATCCCGCCATGGGGTTGACTAGACTTGTTAAACTGGTTGATGGAGGCATTATTGAGCGAATTCTCACTCATAGACTCAAAGGGCTCAAACGCGCCCTCCTCGTCTTTGTTCAGGAAGTTTCCCCCGCATGAGGCATCGATGAAGTTCCATAGGTTGCTGTCCAAACCGTTGTAGAAGATCTAGGCCAATTGCCACATTGGTACTTCATGGTGTGGGCATTTCCTCAAAAGTTCATTAAATCTTTCCCACACATCATGAAATTGTTCCCCACCCTGGAGTGTAAAGGTAGTGATAGCTCTTCTGAGGGCATTGGTCTTTCCTATGGGGAAGAATTGCTTTAAAAATGCATGCCTCAGTTCCTCCCAGGTGGTGATGGATCTACCTAGGGTTCTAAGCCAATGAGAAGCCTTGTCTCTTAATGAGAAGGGAAACATTTTGATTAGAACAATGTCAAGGCTAATGTTCCTTGGTTTCACAGTTCGTGCTATGCGGTCGAGATCCTCTAGGTGCTGAAAGGGGTCCGCATTTGAGCTTCCATGAAAGTGGCTCTGGATCAGACTTAAGACATTCGGTTTCAGCTCAAAATCATCTCCCCCCTCGGGGATCCTAAGGTGTGGCTCGACTCTAATAGTAGAGGGATTATAGAAATCGTGGAGGGGCCTCGACTGATCCTGAAATGGCAATAAATCAAGTGGTGGTTGCCTTGGTATGTCTTGGAAAGGTGGTGGTGGTTGTTCTTGTGGGTTCTGTAACCGTTGTATGGCTTGCATGATGGTGTGGATTTGTTGTTGCTGAAGCCGGTGGTTAGCATTGATTTGGGCTTGGATGATGGCCATAGCGTCTGGTGGGGGTTGATCTTCAACCTCATCTACCCTAGGTTCAGCCTTGTTAACAGAATTACGTCACCTAGATTCCTGCCCCAAAACACACAACTCGGGATGCAGTGAGCGTCTCCCGTGCATACACTAGAGAAGAATCGGAGGGGATGCGGAGGGCGACAGATGCGAGAAATGTGTTTCAATCAAGCACACAAGCTTAGTCCTTATGGTGTATTCCTTAGGAGACCTAAAAATCTCACAAAGGGTGATTAAGTCTGTAAACACTGGACTCCCCTTCCCAAGGCTAATCTGGCCAAGTTGATTACGAGGGGATTGCAGGGAAGGTTCTTCCTTTGGCTTGCTCCGTCGGTTCCGTAGACCCCACAACCACGGTCATTTGACATTGCCCCGCAGCCTAGTCACCAGATTCTACCAAGGGAATGAAAGCCAAGTGCCCAGCGAACAAAATCTCGCCTTTTGAGACTTAACTCAGTCCTACCAAGGGCACGTCTACTCAGTTTTAAAGGGCTAGGATAGTGCTTGTGCTTAGGGTTATATGATGAGGCGTTGATTGGGGTGGTGCCTCTTAATTTTCCACTTTCAAGGTGTGTGCTTCTAGCAAAGCATGGTTTACAAGCAAGGATTTTTCTTAAGATGTGGTGTCTTATAGTGTTTCATCCTTAATTTAGTACTTTTTAGGGTTGACGTGTCTTAATGTTTTCAAACAAGTTTCAGTGGGCACGTCAAGTTCTGCACACAACTCGATGAAAGTAGATTTCCTTTTATTCTGTAGAGGCTCTAAAACCCTAATGTACTCATCCTAATGATCATGCAGCTTCTATTAGATGAGTCGATTTTAGGGTTGAGTGGTGCGACCCAGGTCAACTCACGGTGGCTTCGCAAACACCACTCATGAAAAAGAAAAGAACACTCCAAGGATTTATTCATAATGTTAGAGTGTACATTTTTTTGTGGGGTGATGTGTTAAGGATGTAGGTCAAGCAATCATACACCATGCCAATTTTTTTCAATTTTTACAAATTTTTTTAGTTTTTTTCACGCAAGCAAACAATCATGAGAGAAGAATTACTCACTATCGGTCCTCGTAGCGCCTACTCCCTTGCTACCGTCGTGGGATGCGTCGGTTCGCCGTTCACGCGCCGAATTCCTGCATCCATCAAGTAAAAAGGAAAATAGGGCATTAGACGATGTGAGAATGAATGTGGAATGGAGGTGATAAAACAAATCTGTTGCCTCCCCGGCAACGGTGCCAAAAACTGATGTGCGGTTGTGCGTGTGTTAAGAACTGTCATTATAGTCGCACTTGCAACGTCGATTTTAAAATGAGTAAACGGAGGTGAGTCCAAGTGTCGGTCTCAGGGAGGCATGAAAATCGGATTTTACTTATCACTTGTTGTCACGGAAAGTGTAGAGTTTTGCTTGCGAAAGGTGAGGTTTTGAAAAGCGAGAGAGAGATAGAGAGAAAGAGATTAGGGTTAGAATGTTCCTTGTTTGATCATGCAACTTAAATGGAAATTAAAGTGACAACTGAACGGAAAAATAACTTCATTAATCATGCACTCTTAGTTCATAGCTTACAACATTAAATACATGCTTCAAACAAAAGTAATGGAAAGCTTAAAAGAGAGAGAGAGAGAGAGGGTAGAGAGAGACCAGGCAGCCACGGCGGTGGAGGAGGCTCCGTCGGCAGCACGTTGTCTCCAGCAATTACAAAAGGGCCTAAAGCTAGCTAAGAGAGGGGTGGAGTAGTTGCAAGGGAAGTGAATGCCTTGAATGAGTGGTTTGAGGGGGTTTAAATAGGGTTAAGGGCTTCCTAAAAGAAGAAGGGGCTTTAGCGACGTCCAGAACGTTGGTAAAACCACTCTAAAAGCGTCGGTGAAGCCCTCTAGCCCGTCGATCAGCTGCCCGCTCTGTTTCTTCTTCACGTGCAATCCGCGGCCGCTATGTGAGAGCCGTCCGATCTAAGATCTCTCCTTGGCTGCGCTTGGATCATGCCTCGGGCATGTGTGTTCGCGGGCGACATCGCCCAGCGTGCGTGCACGGATGGGCACTTGCGAGCTGTGGGCGTGCCACGTGGTGAAATCTCGACCACCTGCTGCTAATCGGGTGACCCAATTTTGCCGCGCGCAACCTTCGTCTTGGAATTCAAGCTCCACGCGGCTCGAACTTGCATCGCGTGCATGCGGGCATGCGCGCTAACCATTGCGCCATGCCCGCGCTTTGTAGTGGCAACTGCGGGTGGGCACGCGAGTCTCAGCTGGATGAAGAGGCGGCGTGCTGTGGAGCGAGGATGACGTGGCGCAATTAGTGCCGTTGATCTCCATATCAACGGTTAGAAATTTTTGGGCCCATTATAGGAGTTCCAGATGTCAGATTTGGTCGATCTTGAGTTCGTTGGACTCCGTTCGTCGTTCTGATTCCATCCGTGTGGTCCGATTTCTCATCTGAGGCCTGCTTTGACAAGTGCTTACATAAATGGCCATTAATACAATTTTATAAGCAATCTTGGTACATGATGCATGCAATGCTCCCATTCTACTTATGTTGTTCCTTTTATTCTTAAGATGGGCCATATTCAACATAATTATCACCCCCTCGTGCAGTGTTATCAATGGCCATCCAAAGTTATGTAGGGTTTTAACCATTGACCATTGACGATAAAGGGAGTTGCTGAAGAGGAAGGATTTTTAATCTGCACAGCTCCATGCGGAAATACTTTGGTCATTATGTAAGGCCCATCCCAATGAGATTTTATCTTCCCAGGAAAAAGCTTAAGTCTGGAATTGAAAAGCCAGACTTGTTGGTTGGGCTCAAAGGTCTTTCGAAGTATAAACTTATCATGCAAGACCTTAGTTCTTTCTTTATAAGCTTGAGAGGTGTCATAAGCATCATTCCTCAGCTCCTCAAGCTCACTTAATTCTAGAAGTCGTGCCTTACCTACCTTCTCTAAATCCATGTTAACACTTCGAATAGCCCATAGTGCCTTATGTTCCAACTCAACAGGTAAATGGCATGCTTTTCCGTACATAATCCGAAAGGGAGAAGTACCCAAAGGGGTCTTATAGGCTGTTCGATAAGCCCACAAAGCATCATCGAGCTTTTGGGACCAGTCTTTCCTATCAGGTCTAACGATCTTTTCCAAAATATTTTTTATCTCCCTATTTGACACTTCAACCTGGCCACTTGTCTGAGGATGGTAAGGGGTAGCGACCTTGTGAGTCACTCCTAGACTACTGATTAGCCGATTGAAGTGGTGGTTTCAGAAATGAGGTCCCCCATCACTTATAATAGTCTTGGGGCAGCTGAAACATGATATGATATTGGCCTTCACAAATTTCAAAACCACGGAGTGGTCATTTGTGCACGTAGGAATGGCCTCTGTCCATTTAGAGACATAATCAACTGCCGCCAAGATATATTCATAACCATGGGACGACGGGAAGGGGCCCATAAAGTCAATTCCCCACACATCAAAAATTTCAATAGGTTGAATAGGATGTTGAGGCATTTCATTCCTCTTCCCAATCATTCCAATCCATTGACATCTAATACAGGCCTTAACAAAATTATGAGAATCCTTAAATAAGGAAGGCCACCAAAAATCGGACTGGTGAACCTTAAAAGCAGTTTTCTTAGCACCAAAGTGTCCTCCACAATGAAGTTCATGGCAAAAACTCAGCACACTTTGTTGTTCCTCTTCAGGTACACAGCGTCTCAATACTTGGTCTTGTCCAATTCTAAATAATTCTGGCTCTTCTCAATGAAAATATCTTGCTTGAGAAATGAATCTCTTTCTTTTCTGCTCATCCCAAGAGCCCGGAGTTTGTCCAGTGACCAAGTAATTTACAGTGTCTGCATACTAAGGTAAAGTTGGTGTTACCGCCATCAGAGTTTCATCGGGAAATGTCTTGCGAATATGTCCAGAAAGAGTCATTAAGAGGAAGGTGAGACAGGTGGTCAGCCACAACATTTTCTACTCCTTTCTTTTCACGTATTTCCAAGTCAAATTCTTGAAGGAGTAGGATCCACCTAATCAGATGTGGCTTAGAATCTTTCTTAGCAATGAGATGTTTCACTGTCGCATGATCAGTAAAAATAACCACCTTAGACCCAAGCAGATAAGACCTAAACTTTTCCAGAGCAAAAACTACAGCAAGTAATTCTTTTTCAGTGATAGTGTAGTTTTGCTGAGGTTCGGTTAAAGTCTTGCTTACATAATGCAGCACATGAGGTCTTCCCTCAACCCTTTGTCCAAGGACTACTCGCACTGCATAATCCGAAGCATCACACATAAGCTCAAATGAGAGTGTCCAATCAGGAGCTTGGAGAATAGGCGTAGAGATCAAGGCCTCCTTTAGAGTTTGAAAGGCCTCAGCACACTTTGAATCAAAGCTGAAGGAAGATTCCTTCGCCAATAAGTCATAAAGTGGCCTAGAAATTTTACTAAAATTTTTAATAAAGCGCCTATAAAAACCAGCATGGCCCAGAAAGGATCTAATCTGTTTGACATTCGTAGGAAATGGAAGTTTGGAAATAGAATCAATCTTGTCTTTATCTACTTCCAAACCTTGCTCGGATACAACATGCCCAAGTACAATTCCTTTCTGTACCATGAAGTGACTTTTCTCCCAACTGAGGACTAAACCAGTCTCCTTACAGCGCTTCAACACATTCTCAGGAGACACTGGTCGAAAGACGAGCCATAAATGGAGAAGTCATCCATAAACACTTCAACACACTTGTCAATCATGTTCGAAAAGATAGACATCATACACCGCTAGAAAGTTGCAAGGGAATTACATAATCCAAACGGCATACGCCTGAATGCAAAAGTACCGTAAGGACTTATGAATGTTGTCTTTTCCTGGTAATCAGGAAAGACTGCCACCTGAATGTATCCAGAATATCCATCAAGAAAGCAATAGTACTTATTCCCTGCTAATTTCTCGAGAATTTGATCAATAAAAGGCAAAGGAAAGTGATCCTTCTGGGTAGCGGTGTTCAGCTTGCGGTAATCAATATTGATCCTCCATCCAGTTGAGGGTCTAGTGACAACTTGTTCACCTTGGTTGTTGAGTTCCACAGTAAAGCCTACCTTCTTTGGCACCACATGAATGGGACTGACCCATTTACATTCAGCAATGGGATATATGATCCTGGTGTCCAACCACTTTAGGATTTCCTTTTTTACCACCTCCCTCATATTAGGGTTCAGACGTCTCTGCATGTCTCTAAATGGCTTGATGGAATCATCAATATAAATGTGGTGCATGCAGAGTGTAGAGTCTATACCCTTAATGTCAGCAATGCTCCAAGCAATAGCTTCCTTGTGCCTAGACAGGCATTCAATCAAGGCTCCCTCCTATGCCTCAGATGGCACAGCCGAAATGATAACGGGGAGCGTATCATTGGCACCTAGGAAAACATACTTGAGAGTGTCAGGGAGGGGTTTCAACTCATGGTCAGGGGCTTATATGGTTGTGGGTTTCATAATAGATGTCCCCATCTCAGGTAGCAGATCTACCTTCGGCGGAAATGATGGGGGAAGAGACTCAGAAGAAACACCTAGCAATTCCTCAAGTTCTAGTATATCCCCTTCACATTCCTCCAAGAGATGGGAATTCTCATTTAGCATGACATGCTCAAGGGGGGCATCACATAACATTGCAGGAGTTGCCTCTTCAATCAGGTCATCTATCACCAAACTTGAGAACAATCCTCAAGTTTGGCTTGTTTGTAAGCATCAAACACATTAAGCCAGATTTTCCTGTTCCCAAAGCCCATTTTCAATGCCCCAGTATTGCAATTGATTGAAGCATGCGAAGTTGCAAGGAAGGGGCGGCCCAAAATGATGGAGGGTTTGGTTGGCTTGTTGGTAGGGTCAGTGTCCAAAACTAAGAAGTCAACGGGAAAGAAGAAATCCTCCACTCTTATGAGGACATCTTCAAAAATTCCCTGTGGTGTCTTAAGTGATCGACCAGCAACTTGAAGGATTATAGGGCTAGGCTTCAGATTGCCTCCCCAAGTTGTCCATACACATAGCTCGGAAGGATGTTCACCCCCGCACCTAGATCAAGTGGAGCCTCATCAATTTGTAAGTCACCAATAACTACAGAGATGTATGGGGCTCGTAGGTCCTTAAGTTTTGGGGGTGATGAGAACCTCATCATGAGCCATAACTAGCTCATTTTGACCCAATACAAAGGATAAAAGCTCCTACATATCTCAAGGAAAGGCTTAACTCAGAGAATTCTGAGTTTGAGAAGAAAACCAGTCATAAGGGGTAAAAGTGCAATATCTCTAGAATACGACTTGCTCCCTGAGTTCGACCTCGGGAACTCTTTCATTTTCCGAGTAAAAAAATTATATTTGAAATGTTGGTAATAACCGGCTTTACTACAACGTTATAACAAAACCCGGTAAAACCGAACGTTTCTCAGGGGGTGTGCCATGTTGAACAATTGAGCTAACAGAATCAGGCAGGACAACTTTTGATTGGACCTATTTTCTAGATTGCCGCTTTTTCGTGCACAGGTCATTTAAGAAGCGGGCATAAGACAGAATCTACCTGATAGCTTCAAGCAAAGGCAGGTTAATTTGCACTTGCTTGAAAGTTTCCATAATCTCATCGGTCTTATCTTTGGCTCCTGATGAGCCAGCAGAAGTCTGCCCAAAGGTGGATAAGTGCTCTAGAAAAGGCACTCTCGATCTCTGGGTGGAAGGGTTGTCATGTCGACTAAGGGGTGGAATGGGGGCAACTTCTAGTGAGGTGATTTCAAGCGAAGAAGATTTGGGCAAGTCTTCTCTGCTGGGGGTGAAAGTCGGGGTGGATGGTTTTTTAGGGGGTGAGACTATAGGAGCATCGGGTTTGGAAATTTCTTTCCCACTCCTTAGAATAGTCATAGCCTGAGCATGCTCCCTAAAGAAAATCCCTTTTCCTTTAGGATTTTCCTCAGCAGCACTGGGGAGCTTCCCAGTCTCCCTCTATCTAACGGCCTCAACAAGGTGTCTAATTTGTGATTTCATCTCATGTATAGCCTTGTCATGAGATTGGATGATGGCACTTTGACTTTCTTGCATTGTTTTCAACATCGCCTTCAATTCATCCATCTCAGAGGTTTTAGGTTGGGCAAAGGTCTGAGGTTGGTTCATTTGATGGTTTTGAAAGGGTTGTGGTTTGTAATTCCCTGAATTTGAGACATTTCCTTATCTCCATGAAAAGTTTGGGTGGTTCCTCCATCCCTCATTATAAGTGTTGGAGAAAGGGTCATTACGAGGTCTAGGACGAAACCCTTGAGCGGCATTCAAATCTGCTTGTACAAGCTCAGGGAATTGGGAGGCCAAGTAGCAATCCATAGTGGCGTGTGTATTGCCATGGAAAATTAAGCATTCGGAAGCTTGGGATGTGGAGGTGTTAGGTACGAATGAACTCAGGTTCGACATAAGCCTTTCCATGTTTTGGTTCAATCATTAAATCTGATAGGCTAAATTCTGGGTGTCCCTTGCCTCATTCGCCTCCAACTTTCTTTGCATGAGAGTGGGCTTTCTATCCATGTAGGCAAAATTCAAGTGAATAGAATTCTCACTCAAAGTATCAAATAAGTTCCAAGCTTCATCCTCAGTCTTAGATAGAAAGGTTCTTGCACAGGCACCATCCACAATTTGCCTATGCGAATCATTAAGTTCGGTGTAGAACCTTTCAACCAGTTGCCATTTAGGCACATGGTGATGTGGGCAAAGTCTCAACAAGTCGTTAAAGCACTCCCACGCATCATGGAATGCTTCCCCATCCTTTAGAACAAAACTCATAATTTCCCTCCTAAAGTGATTGGTTTTGCTCATGGGGAAGTACTTCTTCAAAAACTCCTTCATCAGGGCATCCCAAGTATTTATATTATCAAGGGTGTGATACCAATACTTGGCTTTGTCCTTAAGGGAGAAGGGAAAGAGGGTCCGCATTTGAGCGTCATCAGTAACTCCCTGCAGCTTCACCGTGGAATTGACCTCATTGAATTCCTCTATATGCTTGTAAGGGTCTTCCCTAGTAGTACCATAAAAGGAGGGCAGCAAGGATATGGTACTACTTTTGATCTCATACGGATTGTCCCCTCCAGGTCTACGTAGTGCAGGGCCAACTTGATTGGTTGGGATGAAATATTCCTTAAGGCTCCTTTGATCGACCATTTCTACCATTGGAAGGTCTCTTCTTAAGATTCTTTCAGGTTCAGGATCAAACACAAGTTGTCTCCTAAGAGAACGCCTACCAAGCATGCACTACAAACACAATTCAAAAGGACTTGTTCGATCTTTACAAATTTAGGCTTTTGACTTTAGTTCAAATTGTAGGTGACAAAGCAAGTTGCCCAATCAATTACGCACCTATTGTCAACCTTCGAAATGCCTAAAAAGACCTAGTTGGAGCTTAGGTATTCTTCCCTAAATCCCAAATGGTCAAGTAAATCCAAAGACTGAAGATCGAGGGATGCAAGTAATCCTAAGCCTTCCTTTGAAGCTGTGCTTTCACGGTGCTTCTCAACTACCCCCAGAAATCCGTGACAGGGTATCCCCCTCTTTGGATTTACAAAACCTTTGATCTCAAGTTTCGAACACTTCAAAATCCAACGTTAGGAGGGCTCTTGTCCTAGTCGTTTCAAGACTTAGGAGTGTCTAAATGAGTGCAGTGGTGCAAAAGATATAAGTGTGCATTCATCGCAAAAAAATTTTGAATTTTGAATCGCACACCACGTTTGAAAATCAATCCTTGGTTTTTTAGATGACCGTCCTTTAATTAGTCCTTTTTCTAGAAAATATGTGACCACTTGTTAGATCGCTTCAAGACAAATTTTGTGGTCTTCAAATTAAATCCAAATGCAATGCGTGATCAAGAATAGGATACAAAGTAAGAGAATGCGTACCTTGCTTCCAGCAATCAATGATGCAAGAATGCACGCAATGCAGAAAAGTAAATCTAGAGGCTGCTCATACAGACCTAAATGGTTTGTCCTACGGGCAGGTGGCTTCTAGCAGGCAGCTCATTTTTTTTTATATTTTTTTTAAACTACATATGTACAAGCAAATAAAAGTAAACAATCCACAAAATAAACTAAAAACCTAAATCTAAAGAAAAGGGAACAGGCTCCTGATAGTGATTTTACGCAGTTTGTAAAATGTGTCGTTGTAACGCGCAAATCTGCTTTCGCTTTTAAATTTATATCCTAGATAGGGAAGTATCTAGGGTCGTCCATGGAGGCCAAATGTTTGCAAAATTAATCCGCTTGGTTACAAATATATCCTAACTTTATTTTTGGTATTTTAAATATGTAATTTTTTTTTGTTTTGAAAAAACGAGGGCAAAATGCGAATTGAAGCGGAAAGTACTAACATCTATAATTACTTAACTAAAACTTAAAAGATAGATATATCTTCTTCCTAAGCTCACTCTAGGCAAGTGAAGGCCTGGAGTAATTAGGAATAAGAGGTGAAACAAGTGCTAGAACCAAAACAACAATTGCAATAGAAAGTAAAAGAAGGCAAATTGATTAACTAGAATTTGTGTTCTTTTTCCAAGACAAGTAGAGGAATGCTTCTACTAGAAATAAAAAAAAATTCTAAAAGCAATGAAAGAAACACAAATCCTCTTGCAAAAATTGGTGGAGAAGGGGGTCTTCTTGCTCCAAGCCTAGCTGCTCCTTGGCTTGAAAAGAGGGCCTCCTTCTTCTCCTTCCCTGAGAGCTCCTCCAAGGTGGAAGCTACCACCTTCAATGCTCTCCTCCAAGGGTGGGAATGCACCACCTTCAAGAGCTCCTCCAAGGTGGCGTGGACCACTTTCAAGATCTCCTCTAAAGATCTTCCTTGCCTGGCTTCTCCTTTGGCTGGCGTGACTCAAGAGAGAAGGGAAGAGGGGAAGGCACCAAAGGGACAGAATATCCCTTTAATCTTCTTCTTCTTCTTATTTCTTGGGTGTGGGCTTCTAGGTAGAATATAAGAGTGTATTTTCTATCCAATGATGCCTTCAATGGTGGTGGGTAGTGGTCTTTTTATAGGGTGGGATGGGGGGTAAACGTGCCTCTTGAAATGGAGGGCTAAGATGGAAGGATGGAGGTGGTTGGGGATCCTATGGCCAAGGGCATTTGGTGCCAACCCAAGGGGTGTTAAGGGGGTGGTTATGGTGGTGTTGGTGGCTTTTGGTGGTGGAGAGACACCACCATTTTGGCGCCAACCTAGGGTCTTCTAGAAGGGGGGTTAGGTGGATGGCGGAGATGGATTTAAGGAGAGGTGTATGGTGGAGATGAAGGGAATTTTGGAGGGAAAGTTGGCGCCAAAAGGGAAGGGTTCTAGAAGGTTTTTTTGGAGCGAAAATAGGTGGCTTTTGGTAGTGGTGATGGGGTGTGATGGTGGTGGTGCCAACTTGGAGTAGGATAGCTAACTTAGGTGAGCTTAGTTGATGGAGCTAGCTAGGGTTGAGTTGAAGGTGGTGGATGGCTAAGGAGTTGGATGCTAGCTAAGCTAAGCTAAGCTAAGCTAACTTAGCTAGCTATGAAGTAGAGGAGTAGGTAATGTGAGCTAAGGTTTGAAGAGAGGAGCTGAGGAGGAGAAGTTTGGAGTTGGAACTGGAGTTGGCAGCTGCTGAAGAGGCTGGCATGGAGCTACTCTAGCTGGCTTAGCTGGCTAGTTCTTTGCTAGCTGCTAAGCCAAGTTAAAGTGAGCTGGCTTCTACCATAATGAGCTGAGGTAAGTTGGGTCTAGTGCTCCCGGGGAGGATTAAGCTGGTTGAGGCAGCTAAGGTAGCTTAGCTCAACTGAGTTGAGCTAAGCTGAGTCCTCGGGAGCTGGACTTGAGCTTCCTGAGCTGGGATGAGTTCTTCTTCAGCTGGCTGGAGTTGAGTAGAGCTGGATGTAGCTGGGTCTGAGCTGGGGTGAACTCTTGTCAACTCAACTGAGCTAGCTAGAGCTCCTTGTGGACTAGTGGCAGCTGAGATGAGCTAGACTCAGCTAAGTCGAGCTGGATCTGAGCTGACTTGAGCTAGGGTGAGCTAAGATGAACTCTCTTGAGCTACCATTCAGCTGAGATTAGCTGAATGAAGCTAGGTTGAGCTAATCCCAGTTCAAGTGAGCTAGGTTCCAACTGTGGTGAGCTGGATCAAGCTGAGTTTCAGCTAGTTTGAGCTTCTCCTTCACTGATGTAAACACATTTACACTACTTAAGATGTCTATTTATGCATGTTCTTAAGCATAGGATTGCATTTCATGATATAAATATTGCATAACATGCATCATCCTGCATTTAGAGTAGTTTGAATAAAATGGAGGTTAATTGTCTCCTTTTATGTGCTTGGACAGGGCAAACATTTTATCGGGGCCTCGGATCAAAGATCCAACCGTATTGATGTGATCAGGGCGACGATTGGAGTTCAACGGCTCCAAGATCACCCTAATCAGGCATCCGTAGCATCAGATAGTGATCGGGGAACCCTAGAAGATCAAGGGCCAAAATGGTGCAAATCCATACTTCAAATGAAAAATCCGACTGCATGGATGAATTCGGATCAATGATTGCAGCCTAACGACGCAAAAATCAAGTCAATCCAACATCTGTGGCACCATCTACAACTTCCAGAAGATGGACGACCAAGATGGTGCCACGTGGTGCCATCCCGGCCACCCAAACAGTCGCACACATTTTCTGAAGACCCCGCACCCGCTCCATCTCCGCCGTTGGATCGCGAACCAACTGCTGTGATCAGCCGCGCCTAAAAGCGCCCGCTCGACCATCCGCGCCTCGTAGAGCAGCGGTCGAGCGCACTTACGCGAGCTGCAGGCGCGGGATCGAGCAGCAGCGAAGGGGAGGAAGGTGTGGGCGAGCGAGCGCGGACGGGCGTCGGATCTTGATCGGACGGCTGTCTGCGCTCAATCGAGATCATGCGCGATTGAACGCACGACGTCACGTGGCATCACACACGCCAGGCGCGAGTGCGGCAGCGGGAGATCACGCGTCTTAAGCCATCCGATCTCGCGATCGAACGACTGAGAATCAAAGAACGTGCGTGAGCGTTGAGGAAGCGGGCAGCTGAGGAGGCACGCGCGGAAGCTACGCCCACGTTGGGGGCTTTAGTGACGGATTTATCCGTCACTAAAGACCCCTCATTTATTATTTTGAAGATGTAATGACCATTTTGCCTCCACTCCTTGCAACTATAAAAGGAGACCCCCTCCATACGAAATTCTCATCCCTTCCTTCTCCTCTCTACCTCTCCAAAGCTTGTCCCACACCCGGGATGCTTCTCGCGAGATAAAGTCCAAATTTTCATCCCCCTTCAGAAGTGGATCCCGTGATGACGACGGCGTGCTACTCTGTTCCCATTCTTCTGCTTCGTCCTCCTTCGTCCAGGCGTCGTCCCATCTGGCTCGTCCTCCAGGCGACCGTCGAGGAGGATTTCTCTCTCCCTATTCTTTTTACTGCTTTCTAGTATATATTTACTACTTTCTAGTGTAGTTCTACTCGTCCTCCAAGCGATCGTCAAGGAGGACATTTCTCCCTCCATTCTTTTAATGCTTTCTAGAGTAAATTTATCGCTTTCTAGTGCAAGTGTTTTATGCTTTCTAGTTGTAATGAACAATCTCAATGATAAATTCTTTGTTTATTCTACATCTCATTTTGATTTCTATGTGTAATATTCTCTCTCTCTCTTACCCTCTCTCTCTCTTCTATTTATTGTAAATAATTAGATAATTTTAAATTGAATTACTTCGTGACAAATAAAAAGAAACTCGTAGTTTTTAAATCAAACATCCACCTCCCTGTGTTCGACCCGGAATTTTCATTTCGGTATAAATTTTATTTGTTGAACACGAATTTTTCACTTTCAAGCTACAACGACAGGTTTTCCAAAACCAAACATGTTAGCATAGCGGTTCGTATGTGACTGGTTGATCTTTCGCTATAAAGTCGTTTGTAGTTTAATGTGGTGGAAAAATCGACTAATCAATTTTTAACAAGAAATAACCACTCGCAGAGGAACGGGTCGTATCCACAGGGAGGCAATAACGTATTAAAATTAGTGCCACTTAAAAATGTTTGTTCGTAGTCAATTTGGACAAGAACCAAGCCAAGATTGCCTTTAGATTAAGGTTTAAGCAAGAAACAATGCTGAAATGGCAATTATGAGAAACTATAGGATATTTTCCACAATGCAGAGTCAATAAAATATGATTAAAATGTGGCAATGGCAGAAAATGTAAATTTTAATTGACGATTTACTGTAACAAAACAGGGGAATTTTTCCCCGTTGTCTTGCGTGACGAGGAGCCGATGGCTGGGCGTGGGAAGCTCGGAGGAGGTCCCTTGGACCAAGAGCTTCGAATCGGTGGTGGCGGCGAGTCGCACGGCGGCCGGACAAGCTTCGGCGGAGGTGCTGCTGGTGGCGGCTGCAGGAGGTTGAGCGGGTGCGGCCTGCTGGCGTGGGCGCTGCTGCGGCTGGCATGGGCACGGGAGCTCAGGCGTGGTGAGTGCTGGATTGCAGGCGCGGGAAAGAGGGTGCTGCAAGCGGTTCTGCAAGCGTGGGCGGAGGGTGCTGCAGGCGCGGGAGCAGGTGTGCAAGCTGCAGGCGCGGGCGTAGCTGCTGCTGGTGCCATTCTGCAGCAGCGTGCGGTTTTGCAAGCGCTGGAGGAGAGCGCGGCGGGCTGAGGAGGGCGTGCGTGGTTGGCGAAGGCTGATGGTGGGCGCAGGTGTGCTGCAGGCTGATGGGCGCGGGGAAGGTGGCGTGGACTGATCTGCTGGCGTTGTTGGAGGATGCTGCGGGCGACTCTGTAGGTGCGGGAAGAGGGTGCTGCGTGGAGAGCGGTTGCGGGTGGACTTCAGATGGGTACGTAGGCGAGTGGGTGGAGGTGAGCGGGTAACTTCAGACGTCTGGGAAATTCCCCAGACGTCTTAAGTTACTGAGAGGGTGGCTGAATCAGTAGCTCGGTGATGGTGGTCGGCGATGACGGCGAGGAGGATGCACGCTAAGGTACTCACGGTGATGCGGCGAGCTCCGGATGGCGGTGTGGCCTGTCACACCACACGCCCACGGTGATGGAGACTCGTCGCCACAGTAGAGGCCGGCAGTGTGGAGTGGAAGAGAGAGGTTCTCTCTGCACAGTGGTGGGTCGGTGGCGGAGGCCTCCCTCCTCCTTTTGTAGTGGCCTGCACAAGTTTGAAATCAGCCGCCCGACCAGATCCACCACATCCGCTCCCCCTTGAATGGCTTCTTCACTGCAGCAGCCGGGCATTGGAGAGGCAGCCAACCATTCTGAAAGAAGAAGAATAAAGAAAATAATGTTAAAATATTAGGGTTATTTATGTACAGACCCTCAACTTCTATGTTAATGAAAACAATGTACCTAATTGGTTATCTAATTAGATAAATGCCATTCTAAACTAATTCTAAATGTACTTAAAGTATGAATGCAATGCATGGATTATGTAATTAAATTAAAACTATGAATTAATCTATTTACATCCTAATTTATACTAAATAAATGTTAGAATTAACCTAATGTGTAGGCACTTAAATACTTAAATAGCCCACAACTATGGGCTAATCAGTATGCGTTCAACATTTTGGCGCCGTTGCCGGGGAGGCGACGATCTTTGCTTTCTCTTCGCATTTTGTAACTTACAAATCATTTACCTCACTTCTCTCCTTTCTTATTGTGATTGCAGGTACTCTTTCGAGACAAGCAACAGTGGTAGATTGGAGTAAAGTGTTGTGGAAGGTTCTGTGGGTTACTCCTCACCTCCCACCCATTAGATTTCATTCCACAACATAATAATTCAAACATCAATCAACCTAGGTGTTTTTATAAACTCTAAGGTTAGATTGTTTGTTGTTTGACACCCATACTCACCCCAACCCCCACATTAAAAAAAAGAAAAATTAAAAAAAAAAATCTCACAGAGGTACACAACCTCATCTGATTTTCAAACTCAATCGGTAAACTGATCTTAGGAACTGATACACACATTCAAACACATAATTGAGTAGAAATCAGATTAGGTAATCATTTGTGTGCCTAATTAAGTGGTGCATCAAGCCAATTGTTTGAGTTGATTGGGCCGCACCACTTCAAATAAAATCAATTCATCAAGTAACTACCACTTAGGTTCAATTCTTAGGGATTTACTAGGCACTCCACATTCTTTTAAATTTTAAAGGAAAACATCTTTACCTGTGCTTGCAAAACCTGGTGTGCCAACGAAACTTATTTCAAAACACCTAAAGTTGAATCCTAAAAGCTACTAAGCAAGATTTGAACCTTAAAATTCACCACATCAAAAAACAATCTTGCTTGAAAACCACTGGTTGTGCACGCACACACAAATCAATCAATCATTAAGGGCACAACCCATTTAAAGGGCCCATCACATTCCAAAGCACATTCAAACCTAGCCTAAATAAAATAGAGTAGACGTTGGCCTTAAGGATTGGACTCACTCTTCAGAACCCAGAACGAGATTATTTTCGATTAGTCTGTTTCTATTGTTCAATCTGATGTCTAGCTAGGGGAGCAGAGTCAAATGATCGCGGCTGGGGGGTACACTAGGAACTGGAGGCACAAGCCGAAGGAAGAACCTTCTCCCCAGTCCCTCCTTCTAACTGGTTGGATTGAACAGACGAAAGTAGATCAAATCGTTTCTTTATCTCAAGATGGGTTTTGGGAGTCTGTAGGTCTGTAGGCTAACCCACTTAAGGACAGGTTTGATTGTTTGTATTGCAGGGTGCCTTTCTTCCTCCCGTGTCTCATGAATCCTTCCACATATTTCACGCATTCCTGCTCTTTCCCTCCTATTGTGAATTATCCTCAACATGACGATTATCCTGACTTGTACTGTAATCGACCATCAGTTAGTTGGGATAATTCGGATTGGGGATACAATTCCGAACCCCCGTGTTTAGGGTTTAACCCTGAACACTTTGATTTTGATTTCTATCCTTCTCAGAGCTACATCGATTATAGATCGTCTTCCTTTCATGCACAACCTAATACGATCTACAATCAAGAAGGATACACTGATCTTTACCCATCCTCTGATTTCAATGCCTTTAGGTCATCACCATCTTTTGAACAATCTGAAATGACCTATTTTTAGGAAGGGTATAATGAATCTCAATTCGTTAATTCCCCTGCATTGATACCAAACTCGCCCAATCCTGAACCAACTCATTTGGTTTAGGTTAACCATGTTCAAGATGAGGTTCTGGCTAACTTGATGAATATCATACAATCTTTAGAAGTTCAGCCAACACCTTGCATTGAGAGATTGGAGCCCATGATTGAAATGATTGATGATTTGAATAAGTCTTTGTTGGATTGGCTCCAGGACGTTAAGGATAAGAACTCGGGTGAGTTTCTACTTGGGAAATTAGCAAAATTGAGGATGAGATTCATGGTTGCTTTGATTCAATCTTGGGATGATTCCCAGGATGAACCCTCTTCAGGAAAGCCAATGACAAAACCCTCTCAGGAACCTGTTGGGGGGGACACGTGTTATGACCAGATTGAATTAAAGTGACCAATTAAGGAAGATTTGATTTCTTCACCTAAGATCCCTGAGCTGGGTTACAAGGAAACGTATGTCTCCTGGGAACAGAAAGTGACAACTGATTTTGGGGCATACATTGATACGGATCCTGATTTTTTTAATGGTGAAGATTCAAGTTGCGAAGTCTGACGTGAGTTTTCTGAATACGATTTCTGTGAGACGATTGGGCCTGAGGAATTTGATAGATCATTTAATAGCCCAATAACTGAGGAAGCTGATCTTATTAGGGCACATGTTACAGATCCAGAATCGCATTTTCTGGAGGAATCAATTCAATGCCCTGATTATCAGTTACACCCCGTTGAGCTTATCGATAATTCTGTTTCTGAGATAATTAGACCCAAGTCAATTCTGATTCTGCCACATCATTTAGACTTGGAGATTTTAGATGGGGTGATTAATATACAAGAGGTCCTAGAATTTGATATGCTGAATGAGGAGGATAGGAGCTGGGAAGTTCTGATTTGGGAAGTTAATTTTGGAGGAAATGGAAGATTGAGTTGAAGGGTTCCTTTTAAGCTGAAACCATCAAATCAGAACCCTTACAACATTTGTTCGAGGATGTCAAACTCAAGCACACATTCAACGATTATCCTTTTGAGCTTCAATTCTCTGTAACCTGACTTTTTGGTCTTGGGTTGCATCGTCATAAATCACAGGCCCGACCCCGCTTGCATTCTAATTTTAGGTTTTGGGTAATTTTTATCCAGAACCTAAGATATTCTCGATTATGGGGGATGGGTCTGCACCACAATCTGGTCCACATCTGTGAACCTCTTTTGATAGGTCAGAAGATTTTTCTGCTTATTTTAATTCTGACCTGCACTTGTGAATTCTTCATTTCTTTTCCTTGTATAGTGTGCCTAGCTGAAGGCACTAAACTTAGCACATATACAGTTTTTCTTAGTTTTCATCTCGGAGCGGACCTAACATTCACGCAATTCAGGTGCTTTCTACGCTTGTCCACTCTATTTTATGTCTTCTTAATACAATGAGGACATTACATTAGATAGGCATGGGGGGGTAGATATTTATATCTGAATTCATTCGTCAGCTCCATAGATTTATTTTATTTTCTTTTATAAAAAAAAAATTCAGAATTACGAAAGACAATTTGGGTTTAAGAAAATTTTCAATCTTAGGAAATACTACATTATGATTTGAACACGTGTAGCCACTAAAATGTGGATTTGTCTTTGAGTCCTCGCCATCTTAACTCTATCGTAATTGGAATAAATAAGTTTGGGTGATAAGTACACGACTTATCAACCTGCCCTCTGATTTGGAGGAATTTTGAGTCTTAAGCATCTACACACTTTCTTTGCACTGACTTGTTGTTCGGCGATTTTAATGGAAATTGGATAGCTAATGAACCTTCTAGGGTGATATGGCTGGCAAGTTATCGTGGGTAACAACCCATGGGTAGGTTGTCCAGAGCCCAGTCACTGAACCTTTCTCTTTTTGCTGCCTTTAGGTAAATCTTAGATCAGGGAAGCAACCTACTTAAAAAAAAAAAATCAAAAAGAAAAGGAGAAAAGAACAAAAAGAAATAAGCTACACTTCGCTGCACGAGTATGGTTGGCAAGTTGTCGGTGGTAACAACTCATTGACCAGTTGTCTAGAACCCAGCTCAGTAAATGCACTAAAAATTCCCAAAATACTTAGGAAGAAGCGGAGAAGTAGAATAAACCGGGGAGATATACACTGGATTCACCCTTGTGTTGACCCTGTTAAAAAATAAAAGTAGGGAGAAAGCTACCGGTTGTAAAGATACACCTTTAGGCAGAAGTCTTTTTGAGGTCACCTTGAGGCGTAGAAATCCGAAGTCCATTTTAATTACCGGTCAACAAGTCTATCACAATCACAATAAGATGCTTAAAGCTTAGGATTCTCATCAAATCTTGGGTGAGTTGAATGGCCGTAGAAAGCCACTCTTAAACCCTAAAATTTGAAAATCAAAAAAAAAAAAAGAAAAGAGTAAAAAGAGAAAAAGAATTTTTCTTTGAATAAGGCGAGGGCTTGAGGCGGTCTGCATTTTGGCTGATACCCGGGCACTGTTGTGTATTTGAAAGTTCAGTTCCTAAGTAGATAATTTTTTAATGATTGAAAATAACTCAGGTCCAAATAATCCAACCTAATTCTTTTCTAAATAGCATATAGTTTTTGCTAGGGACTAGCAAAAAATAGGCATGGGGGTATGATGTAAACACATTTATACTACTTAAGATGCCTATTTATGCATGTTCTTAAGCATAGGATTGCATTTCATAATATAAATATTGCATAACATTCATCATCTTGCAATTAGAGTAGTTTGAATAAAATGGAGGTTAATTGTCTCCTTTTATGTGCTTGGACAGGGCAAACATTTTATCGGGGCCTCGGATCAAGGATCTAACCGTATGGATGTGATCAGGGTGATGATTGGAGTTCAATGACTCCAGGATCGCCCTAATCAGGCATCCGTAGCATCAGATAGTGATCAGGGAACCCTAGAAGATCAAGGGCCAGGATGGTGCAAATCCGCACTTCAAATGACAAATCTGACCATACAAATGAATTTGGATCGATGATTGTAGCCCAACGACGCAAAAATCAAGTCAATCCGACATCTGTGGCACCATCTACAACTTCCAGAAGATGGACGACCAAAATGGCGCCATGTGGCACCATCCCGGACGCACGCATTTTCTGAAGACCCCACACCCACTCCCTCTCCGCCGTTGGATCTCAATCCAACGGTTGTGATCAGCTGCGCTTAAAAGCGCCCGCTCGACCATCCGCTCCTCGTAGCCTAGCGATCAAGCGCATTTACGTGAGCTGTGGGCGCGGGTTCGAGCCGCAGCGAAGGGGAGGAAGGCGCGGGCGAGCGAGCGTGGGCGGGGGTCAAATCTTGATTGGATGGCCAGCTGTGCTCAATCGAGATCACGCGTGATTGAACGCGCGGCGTCACGCGGCATCACACGCTCCAGGCGGGCGCGCGGCAGCGGGCGATCACGCATCTTAAGCCTTCCGATCTCGCGATCAGATGGCTGAGAATCAAGGAACGTGCGTGGGCGTTGGGGAAGCGGGTAGCTGAGGAGGCGCACGTGGGCGCGGAAGCTACGCCCACGTTGGGGGCTTTAGTGACGGATTTATCCGTCACTAAAGACCCCTCATTTATTATTTTGAAGATGTAATGACCATTTTGCCACCACTCCTTGCAACTATAAAAGGAGACCCCCTTCATACGAAATTCTCATCCCTTCCTTCTCCTCTCTACCTCTCCAAAGCTCAAGAGAAGCTTGTCCCACACCCGGGATGCTTCTCGCGAGATAAAGTCCAAATTTTCGTCCCCCTTCGGAAGTGGATCCCGCGATGACGACGGCGTGCTGCTCCGTTCCCGTTCTTTTGCTTCGTCCTCCTTCATCCTGCTTCGTCCTCCTTCGTCTAGGCGTCGTCTCGTCCAGCTCGTCCTCTAAGCGACCGTCGAGGAGGATTTCTCTCTCCCTATTCTTTTTACTGCTTTCTAGTATAGATTTATTGCTTTCTAGTGTAGTTCTGCTCGTCCTCGAAGCGATCGTCTAGGAGGACATTTCTCCCTCCATTCTTTTAATGCTTTCTAGAGTAAATTTATCGCTTTCTAGTGCAAGTGTTTTATGCTTTCTAGTTGTAATGAACAATCTCAATGATAAATTCTTTGTTTATTCTACATCTCATTTTGATTTTTATGTGTAATATTCTCTCTCTCTCTTACCCTCTTTCTCTCTCTCTTCTATTTATTGTAAATAATTAGATAGTTTTAAATTGAATTACTTCGTGACAAATAAAAAGAAATGCGTAGTTTTTAAATCAAACGTCCACCTCCCTGTGTTCGACCTGGAATTTTCATTTCGGTATAAATTTTATTTGTTGAACACGAATTTTTCACTTTCAAGCTACAACGACATGTTTTTCAAAACCAAACACGTTAGCGTAGCAGTTCGTATGCGTTCAACATTCACCATTTGCCTTCTTGAGTGCTAGGGTTTTAGGGATCTGTATATCTGTTCATCCCTAACACTCACAAAAACATATCAAAAAGACAGTAAAAAAATGCAATGCATGCCTAACCTAATTTATGCCTAAATGCAGCCCAAAAACCCATTTGCGGAGTAAAATCCTAAGAGCTAGGTTTGTTTTAATGTATAAGAATGATGATGAACTAGCATTTATTAGCTCCCAAAAATTACCCAACATAAGCCTAAAACAAAATCGGGGAACAAACCCCTCAAAATATACCCCAAAACAAGGGTTTCAAACCAAATGCAATGAAAAATTAAATCTAAAGTCTTAATTCTACTCTAATCAGATTAGCGACTAAATTTACAATGATGACCGTCGCATCCTCGTCCTTCTCCTCCTTTTCAAAGTAGCTCGACCAATTCTCCTCTGGCGACGTCAAGGGTCGCCTCTCACGATGACTAGTTCCTCGCGCAAAATTTCTCGCACAGAAAAAAAAAGGTCAAATCACTGTGCAATTGAGAAATAATAAAAAATAAAACAGGTGAAATTATTGCTTCTGTTGCTTCCCCGGCAACGGCACCATTTTGACGAGTCAATTGTTCAATTTAAAGTCGTCTGTAGTTTTATGTGGTGGAAAAATCGACTAATCAATAATTAAAAATAACCACTCGCAGAAGAGCGGGTCGAATCCACAACGAGGCAATGACGTATTTAAATTCGCACCGATTAAAAACATATGTTCGCAGTTAGTTTAGACGAGAATCAAGCCAAATTTGCCTTCAGATTAAGGTTGAATCAAGAAAACATGCTGAAATGGCAATTTTTAACAACTAGAGGATATTTCTTGTAATGCAGATTCAATAAAATATTAATGAAAGATGGCAATGACAGAAAATTTAATTATTATTGGGGCATGTACTGTAGCAAAACAAGGGATTTCTGTTGGTGCTAGAGCTCCACGATCATTTGTTTTGATGATAACAAAACACGTGTTATTTAACATTTGCAATTTGAGTCCTAGATTTCAGGTCAATTGCAAATGTGGACGTGTTTAGACGGAGTTCGAGCTCGCATCCAGGACGGATTGGAGGACTTTGACGGAAAACAGAGGAGGTTCGCGTGGAGCGACAGATTGAAGATGGAAGGAAATGAAGAATAGGATAGATTTCCTTCTTTTGTACTTGTTGTATTTTTCATTTCTTTTGTTGCTCTTTATTTCCTTAGATATTTCATGTTAAAGAGCCTCAAAGAACCCTAACAGTAGTCCTAGGAACACCGGTACAACCCTAGGATACTTAGGTTTTCTGTAGAATACTTAGAAAACCAATATAGGGTTCAAACAGCACTTCCAGACGTCTAATTCCCAAATCAGACGTCTGATAAAGTATTTTAAGACGTCTATTGTTGTTTCAGACGTCTGATAACTGTTAGGCTCGACATAGTTAGTTCTGTCTGATGAAATCAGACGTCCATACCTTAGACCAGACGTCTTAGGAGACGTCTGATGACTTTGCCAGACGTCCAATTAGTGGATCGTTGGCTGGCTTAGCGAACACTCAAGAATATGACCGTTAGAGCCTTATTAGACGTCCTTAGGCCTTTCCAGACATCTGATAAATGACCGTTTTGCCTCGGCTGACCCAAACTCTCCTCTCAGAGATTTTCTAGCCGTTGCAACGTTTGGAAATCAATTCCCACAGTAGAAGTAGGTTTCCAGACGTCCTGTATGTCGTCTGATGGACTTGCACAAAAACCCTGTTTAGATCTGATTCAAGTCAGGAGGAAACCTGCATAGAATCAGACGTCTGACCTTGGAATCAGACGTCTTAAAGTGGCCTTCCAGACGTCTGATGCAAGAGTTAGACGTCTGATAACCCTGTCAATGTAATCATTGTCCTGATTTCGGCCTGATTCTCTTGGGCTTTGTTCCCAACGGCTATAGAACCTTTCCTAAGCCTTCCAAAGCATTCCTAAGGCCTCTATAAATAGAGGGGAGCCTTTACACACCTAGATACACTAAGAAAGACACAAGATACACTTAGCTACACACTTTCACACTCTTTTGTGTCCAGAAAAGATCTTGCTCTCCAAGCTTAAGCTCCATTCCCTTGAGAGCATCAAACCTTCGCGCACCCGCTCTCCCGCCGTTGTTCACGAGAGCGACATTGCGCCGTTGCGTGGCTCACGCACCCGCGTCATCGTCGACGCACTCCTTGCAAAGGGGAGTTTCCTAATTCCTATAGAAGCTTAGGTTTATTACTTTGTTGGCTCTATAGGTTTGTTGTTTATTTTATCTTTGTCTTTTAGTTGGGTATTCGCTTTGCGAATTCCCGTCTCCTTCGTGGGACAAAATCCTTCTCGTGGAGAGAAGGGGTTGAGGAACGCTACCCTCGTACTTGTAGCGTGGTTGTACTGAGGTTGAATCACCCTCGTTTTAAAGTGATTCGGTTAGTGGATTGATCAACTAGGTTGATCGGAAAATCCTAACTCGAGAGGGTTAGGTGGTGGTTTTCACCCGGTTTGGGTTTCCACCTAAAAATCTTTGTGTACTTTGTGTGGTTGTCTATTTTGTGATATTGTTTATATTTATTTCCGCATTTTATTACGTCACCCCTCCTAGTAGGGAACCTTCAATTTCTTCCCCTTGGCCGTGCGTGAAGAGGAATGAACAGCTGGAGGCGTGAAGCTCGGAGGAAGTTCTTTGGACTGAGGACTTCTCAGCGATGGTGGCAGCGAGTCGCGAGGTGGCCGGAGCCGGCCGGGCGGAGCTCCGGCAAAGGTGGCTTTTGACGGTGGCTGCACTTACTAGAGGAGGAGCAGCTATGCACACATGAAGGCTGTTGCAGTTGGTGCGTGCGGGCGCTGCTGTTGCCCACATTGAGTCCGCGCACACTGGTGGAGGCGCTGCAGGTGGCGGCAGGGGGTACTACAAATGGTAGGTGCAGGCACGCTGGAGTGGGCGCGCAGGAGTTGAGCGCGCTGAAGGTTGCTAGCGGGCACATTGGAAGGAGCGGGCACAGGCTTGGCACTGCAGGTGAGCGTGCCGAAGCGCTGGCGAACGCGTGCCTGCTGGAGGTGGTGTATACACACGCAGGAGAGGAGATGGTGGCTGGTGCTGCAGGGTGCGCGCATGGAGGTGGAGCTACTACAGGCGGTGCACGGTTTGTAGGCGTGTTGGAATTGAAGTGTAGCAAGTGTGGTTGCTGCTGTAGAGTGGAGAGGTGTGCGTGGACTGGTGGTTGGCGATGGAGGTGATACGGGTGAGGGCTGGCGGTTGGCGCTGGAGGTGAAGTGCAGCAAGGGTGATTGCTGCTGGAGTAGGGGGAGGTTCAAAGCTTCAGATGTCCAGGAAACTTCCAGGACATCGTAACTGACTGAGTGAAATTGCAGTAGTGGTTGTGGAGGTTGTTGGTGATGACGGCAAGGGTGGTGCACTGCGAGGTGCTCACAGTAATGCGGACAATCTCCGGATGGCGGTGTAGCCTGTCACACCACACGCCCACAGTGGTGGAGGCTCGTCGCTGTGGTTGAGGCTGGCGGTGGTGAAATGGATGAGATGGACTCTCTGCATAGTGTGGATTGTTGGGGTGGAGGCCTCCTCCGCTCGACAGCCTCTCTCCTCTTTTTGTAGCTACCTGCATGAATTTGAATGGAGAGGCGGGAGCAGATCCACCTTCTCCTCTAATAAATGAATGTAGGCTTTAGTGTGGCAGGTGGCATTGCAGCGGCAACCGAGCCGTTGCTGAAAAGAAGGATAAAAGATATTGTTAAAATATTATGGTTATTTATATGCAAACCCTCAACTTTTATGTTAACTTAAATTAATACATGCAATGCACCTAATTGGTTAACTAATTAAATGAATGCAATTCTAGGTTAATTCTAAATGCATTTAAAATATGAATGCAATGCATGAATTATGTAATTAAATTCGAAATATGAATTAATCTATTTACATCCTAATTTATGCTAAATAAATGTTAGAATTAACCTAATGTCTAAGCACTTAAATACTTAAATAGCCCACAAATATGTGCTAATCAACACCCACATTTAAAAGGGCTTTCCTGGACAGAAGTCAATTTTTTTTGGTTTATTATTTATGTTGAGATGCTGTTTATGGAGATTATGTATTGAAAGCAATTATTTATTATATGATTCGTGGACATTCACAAATTGAGTTTAGAGGTCAAGTGATTGACTTGGACATGGTATTTGGAACATGATTTTTGTGGTTCCCTCCACAAGCCTAGGAAGGTCCCTACAAATCTTTTCAGAGTTAAATGGAAATGAATCCTCTTGTACTGAAGAACAATGCTATACTCATGAGAAGAAAAGCATGAAAATTCTATCTAAATTCGAGAAAGAACCAAGACTACATTTGCTGATGCATGCATTATAAATATGTTTCTCTTTATTGCCATATGTATAAATGGGTCATTCAAGTGAGCAGAGGGATAGAATTTTCATTGAGCTATGTGGGATTCTATATACTAGTGCATTTTTCAAACTTTTATGATTAAAAAAAACCTCATCATCTAGAGGGTGATTGATACAATGATCCATGGAAAATTCTGAGAATATATTCCTTTATTAATGCAGTTTCATAGTGGTAAAACCTTATAAATCCTCTGGGGCTACTGTCTTTAAAGAAGCTTTTGCCCTTGCCTTGTGGGATGGAATCTAAAATGCTTTCCTAAAATTCATCAGCTACACATGGCCAGACTCGGGCATTTTTTTATTGCTAATTTGGTAGGTGGGATCCATATTGAAAACTTCTGGAGGTGCTTATCCCTTTTGTAATGTGGAGTTGGTTTATGATTGTAGGTAAGATGACTAAGATGGTGTGAGGGGTTACCCTAACAATGTTTGTGGTGAACATAGTATAAGTTTCAATAAACACGATAATTTATGCTAAGGTTTCATCTACATAGGGAGTGTGGACATTTTCAGGAGCACCTTAGAGAAGAGAATAACCCCATGCTCACCTAAACCCTAAAGGATAGGACTATCAATGTTATTTATGTAGAGGCTATTATCCACTAAATTTGAACAAACATGAGAATTGTGATGAGGGTTTCACAAACATAGGGGAAGTGGGCATTTCAGGAGCAGCCTTGATTGCTATGCCATAGGGGAGAGAGGAATAACCCATCCTAGAACCCCAAAGGTTGGGCTGTCAGCTTTATATTTTCAACCAGAGTCTATCATCCCCTATGTCAAACTTAGAGGAACTTTTGAAGTGAATTTGCCAAAGCATCTATCTTTTTCACTGTTTCTTATGGAAAGGGGGATCGGAGCAAGGAAGGGTTGGCTATTTGTTCGCTTGGAAGGATGTTTGCAGGCCACTTCATGAAGGGGGCTTAGGAGTTCACTGTCTATGCATGATAAATGAGGCCTTACCTGCCAAGTGGTGTACATATGTTGTGGGGTGGATAATCACTTGCACGCAAGGTTGTTCAGGACTCCTCATGGTGATGTTCTAGATTGGGAGCACGATGGCACTCTTTTTGGTGGTGAATCTGCATTTTGGAAAGGTTTGGCCTAGTTGTTTCCACATCTTGAGGAGTTCTTCACTCCAAGAGTGGGGTTAGGAGATGGTTTCTTCTTTTGGAGAGATTCATGGCTTTCCTTTGGTTTTTTGGTTGAGTCCTATCCACATCTATATGGCCTTGCTTGTACACCTAATGCTGCTTTGGTAGATTGTTGGACTGGATCATTGAATGATCTTTCGCATGAAAATTGGACACCTACCTTTTGGGGCACTTTGTCAGCTACTAGGGAGGTGGAATTTTTGAAGTTGTTGGAGAATATCCACACTGTTACTCTTCAGCAGGGTCCACAGGAGAGTGACTATTAACTTAGGTGTGTGTATTATACATATTGGTGGGTATGTATATGTATTTTTGGCAACTATTGGTTCGGGGTGTATAATTAAAATGTGTGGCTGAAATATGTATGAAGGTATATATTTATGTAGGTATATGTATTATATGGGGGTATATGTGTATGCATGCACTTGTGAGCAAGATATATATATATATACTTAGTCACATTACGTGGGTGTGTATACTTGCATGCATTATTCTCTAAGCAAAATTGCAGCATTTTTTTCCTTTGTCTTATAGTGACCAACCAAAAATTTGGGAGCAATGTTTGACTTGTTAGTATCATGGTTAAGTAGTATGATTGCTTTTACCTCAACTCTGTTTCTAATTAAGGAAAAAAACATTTCTACTTCATTTTGGTCATTGCTAACTAAGGATAGCCTACAATGGTTTTGACCTTTGAAGTTTCAAGTGCTAAAGTTAAATTAGGGAAACACATTTAAGGAGAAACCACCCTTGTTGGGATGCTTTATATGATTGTGTAAGCCGTTCCAATTCTTAGGTAAGTATAGTTCTGCATGTGGTCTCTCATTATGTTTGGATGCTAACTTTTTTGTTCCATATTCTAAGGGCAACTTTGTTGACTCTTTCTAGTTAAGAATTGAATATCTTTTGACTTTTAATATTGTATTCGTAGACCAAAGGGCATCTGGTTAACTAGAGATGTGTTTAAGACTTAGCAGCTAATTTTAAGAATACTTATATATCTTTTCAAATAAAATTTTCAATTTTATATGGTAGCTTATGGGCATTTACAATTAGTAAGAATGAAATGTTAGGAATAATGGGTTCTAACTAGAACTTTTACCATGACTTTAAAATATGACTTTCTTATCTTAAATTATCTACTTCGATTGCTAACTTTAGGAACCGAATTCCATAATCATACAAAATGTTTGAGATGGAAAATACCTAAATAATGACTTGTTATATGATACTTGTTTGTAACTTTTGTAATGGAGATTGTAAATGTAGAGTTAGGTATAGCTACATTAGCTGGAAAGTAATGCTAGTACTTTGTATAAAATGTACGAAGGCAAAAGAGATTTCCACTATCTTACCTAAATGGCAAAAACATTGTACCAAAAAGGATGCTTTAAACTATTGTGACATATGTAGTTGTATTGATAGATAGAGACACAATAGAGATGTCATACAAAGGAAAGGCAGCATTTGCCATGGAGCTGAAGGCCCCTTAGTTCACCCCTCCAAATGTATTATTGCTTGGCATGTCACTCATTTCCTATAACTACTTTGGATTTTTCTTTTTTTTTTCTGATATGTTTTGATGATGCATAGAGGTGTCAGTTGTTTTGTGTTTTGATTACAGGAAGGTGCGTACAAGCTGTCGAAGAAAGGGATGGTGTTGCTGTAATTTGCACTCGCCTTCGCAATGTTGAAATTATTATGATTCAATTTTGTTTTTTCTTGTATTGCAGAAAATTAAAGGATGTCATCAAGATTGTAGATTTTCGGCTTGGTCATGAAATTTGTTCTCAGGCTATATTACTAAATATGTTTTGACCCAGTGGTAAATTATTGAACTTAAGATAATTTATCTTTGATTTCTTCTATGCTTTGGCATTTGATAGATGATTGCATGTCTCCCCCATAATTGGTAGGCATCGTACACCTAAGATTTTGCTCTTATCACCCACATATGACTCGACTGTTGGTAAGTCATCTCTTCACATAGCTGTGATAGTCATGTAATTGTTACTAACATATCAGTGCTGGCAATACTCACCTTCTCTTGTTCACAAATATGTGGACAATGTGGGCCATTATGGTGGAATTATTCATGCTTCATCCCTTGTTTCTTGGAGTAAGGTATGGAATGTTGCAGACTATATGCTTTACCTTTGTACCCTTTCAACCAAATTGCTATGTTGTTTGGTCGCCTTTTTTATAATATAGTAACCTATGGATTTTTTATGCAAATTATCTATTCCTTTTGGTGTGCATGTAGTTATTGATCTTTTTGGCCTTGGTCAAGGCAGTGTAGCTGATGAGCTTTATAAAATATGTAGTTTTATTGGAACCCCTACAAAGAGGTACTTGCTGAAATGCTCAATCACCAATTTCTACAGGTTTATTTCTCATTCACTTATTCTCGTTCTTATTTTTGTTCATGGATAGTATTATGTGGGAATAAGTTTTCTATTTTATTTTTTTATGGTGTCACCTTATTTTTCTTGGCTATTATTTAATATAAAATATTTTGACTAATTAGTAGGTTTTATTCCAGATAAGGTAAAATGTTTTGAACATCAAGAAAGTGTTACTTTCATTTACTGAAAAATTAATGTGGCAATTTGATTATTTGCTGTGCTCACAAATACTTGTTTCGAGGGTTTGGCTTTTTCCTCTAATTTTTTCCTTTAATATACATAGTTATAAGCTCTCAAGAAATACATAGTTCTAAAACCTTTCTTTATTTAATATAGATGGGTCAGTCAATTCATATTGTACTAATCATTGTTGTTTCTTCCAGTTTGGTAGTTCAAAAGTGCAGACTTGTTAATATTGTTACCTTTTGTGCAAGGTAAGTATACATTTTTGGAGGTCTTGTGGTATTTCCATCAGTTTCAACTCTAAAGAAGAAATATTATGTGGAAGAATATAGTTTTAAAAATTAAAGTATCCATATAAAATGTACATGCTTAGAAGTACCATAGTAACTCTTAACCTTAACTAGCACTTAATATTGCTAATGTTTAGATGCGCTAAAGGTAAATTTTAACCATTTACATTTTTTTTCTAATCATGATAAAGATGGACCTCGCATGTATTGGTGTATAACGTATTGTTTGGTTTTGTACTACATTCATATCTATAAGTTTAGGAGAAACAAATTTGCATGTACATTTTTTAATCGATCGTTCTGAAGCTACGATTACTTTGCTCATGGGACCCACATAAAAGGATAACTACAACAATGGCACTTCATCATCCATTCTTTCAAGTGCTTGTTTCTAAGTGCAATTTATTGAATTCAATTTCTTTTTTATAGAGTAAAATGTTAGATCGATTTTTTTCAAGGGTTTAGTTTGCATACCCTATGATACTTATCATTTGTTTGTTTTTGATGTACCAATCATGTTATACATTCCTCCATCTCTACATGTGAAAGAATCCTTGCTACTGAAAACTTCTCTTTCAGGCATGTCTCAATGTTGATGACTTTGTTTTTAATGAAAAGTCACGAGAATTGGCCATTGGTTGGACCTTTGTTTAATTTGATTTTTACAATGGCATCAAGTTATTATTTATTTGTCCATTTCTTGATGGAGTATTGCATAACCGAATGTGTGCTTGCTATTTAGCCATATGGCTCTGCACGCTAAACATTAAAAAGAAAAGGACAAAGGATGCATTGTTCCTTTCAAAGAAAAAAGGATGCATTTCATGAATCCTAATGTATCCATGAAAATGAGCTGATGAATACCATGGAGAATAATACATCTTTTCTTACTGTTGTTCTTTGCCTATTTCTTTTCTCAAGGTTAAGTTCCTTCTATTCCTCATGGTTATGGTTCTCATTCTATTTCAGGTGTACAACAGAAGCTAGAAATGGAGTGTCAAGTAAATTTTTGTTTCTCGATGTTGATATTTTTGATCGAGAACCTTTGCGAGCTACTTAGGATCTCACATTTGAAGTACCTAGCAACCAATGAACCGTTAAAACATTTGGAGGAAGATATAAGGAGGGCTTATATTTCGATGAACAACTTCTAGGATAGGAGCTACTAGTACCTTCTAGCCTTAGATTAGAATGTTGTCTACTAGTTTAAGAGTGTATAGAGAGAGATTGATGGATAATTGTGGCTCATGCCACTTATTGACAAATTTCTTTTAGAATCATATGGAAAAATTATTCCATTCGATGTACATGTATGCTTTTTTGAATAATTTAGTTGTTATTTCAAAAGTGTTATATCTTGTATGTTTTCTTTTAATCTTACTTGAATGAAGGTAAGCATTGTTGTTGATGATAAGGTTAAATCTTAATTTTATTAAGATATTGCTTTGTTATCTATATTAACAGATCTAATGACAGATGGTCGTGTTGGTATTATATTAAAAAGATAATTAGAGATATTACCTATAGTAATGATTTTAGCAGCATCTTTTTACCCTACAGTGACGGATAAAAGCGTTGTTGCTACTATCACAAAAAATGGGCAACTTCTAGGTTGTGACCATCATTATAGGTGCAACACCGATAGTAAAAAATCATTGGTGTTCCCTACAGCAATGCCTCTTAAGAGAACACCTTCAACGACCGTCGGACTAGCTCTTTGGAGCTACAGTGACAGTCCTTTTGACCTATACTGACAGGTATTGACCGTCGGTGCAGGTGTAGACTGTTGTTGTGACGTGTGAGTGGCAAGATGTCACACTTTGTAGAAAGGTGATGTTTGGTGTGGTTGGCATATCTACATCATTCTTGTCCTGATGGTTTCTTACTATTAGTTTATTTGAAAAGTTAAGCCTTATTTAATTCATGGATTAATCAAAATTTGGATGGAACAAATAAACAATATTTGTCAAACCTAAGTTTGTGAGACAATTAACATCCCAAAGCCAGTAGTAGAATTAGGATTTTTGCAAAGGGAGGGCATAGTAACAATTATTAAACCTATCAGGGACTAGTGTACTATGTCATGGCAGTCCGTTGTAATAACTTGATGAATTGGCTAACTATGTAACAAACTCCAACACTATAAGAGCTCTTTAAATAACCTAGAGAACTAATACAATGTGAGAAGCTTTCAGTTTAGTCTTTTGGTGTTAACTGCTCCTCTTCTCTCATCCCAATTCCATTGATAAACATTAGCTAAATTAAGATGGTATCAAAGCTATTTGAGATGGATCCACATGTGCTCATAGCTGGATGATGTAGCATTATAGATTAGGGACAAGAAATTGTCACATGTGTTTGAGAAATTTATAGCATCCTTAAACAAATTCTGCACAAACTTCGGTGAGTTGAAGTAAATTAGGAAGCTACTAGTGCTGATTTGCATGTTCTTCTTCCTTTACTACTTGGTTGAAGGTGTTTCAATTCTTCTTTAATTCCTTACAAAAGAGGATATCGATATGTCTTTTGCTTTATTCGATTATTCTTATTCTCTAATAAATGGAGGAACTACTGCTCCACCAACTAGAATACATAATAGTGTTCTAGAAAAATTAAATTCGTCAAACTATCACCTTTGGAAAGCACAATTAGTTCCAATTCTTGCTTCCTATCATATAGTTCGTTTAATAGATGGCACTGATCTCACACCAAATCAGTTCCTATCAGATCCAGATGGGCAACATCTTGGAGTTAGAGATGCACATAAAAAATGGCGATGTCGTGACCAATTAGTATTCAGCTGATTGATTTATATTGTAATTGATCCTATTAGTGCCTAAATCTCAAATTCACGATTCTTAAATTGCCTAGATCTTTTTGGAACACTATTTTTCTACACAGGCACAATATAAGATATTCCACTATAAATGTGAACTATAGAATCTTAAGTGAGAAAATTCCTCAGTAATTAAATTTATTGATAAAACAAAAGAAGTCGCTACTAAGTTGGCAACCTCTGGCAAGCCTATCTTTGATGAGGATTTCTTACAAATTATTTTGAATGGCTTAGGTTCTGAATTTGAATTCATTATAGCTGTTATGATTGGCCATCCCACTCCTTATTCTCGTGAAGAAGCCCTTAGTCTTCTATTGGGATATGAACAACATCAAGTTCAATATAATTCTCCTATTGAAGTTAGACATGTTGTTCGAGTCTCTAATAATTTTCCAGGATGTGGTAGTAGATTTCATGGAACTCATGGCAGATTTAGTAAGTCTTCTGCAGCAAACAAGAGTGGTTGAGGATGTACTTCTTATTTTCACAATCCTTGTCAAAATGCGACAAATGTAACCATACTATCCTTCACTACTTATTGTGTTGCAATGATAGGACTTAATTAACCTAAATTATGTTAGAAACCTAATTACATTGTGCATATTGCATTCATATTCAACATACCATGTGTTGCATTACTTTGTATAGTTATACATAGAATAATGATAGATTATCCTCCTATTTAATGTTTTATTTGTGTTTGCAAGCAATAAGAAGATCAGGCGATGATCCTGACATGGAATAAAGTGAAGTAGAAAAGGCTATTGATAGACTGAGAAAAGAATAAAAAGCACGGAATAAAGAGCAAATGATAAGAGGATAGAGAGAGAGGATAGGAGGATAACCTTATCCTAATCCCAAAACCCTAGGATATCCTAACCCTAACCTAGAACCACCTGCCCCTTAGTTGACCTAATCCTATAACCTAAAACCTGGATAACACTATCCATAACCCTATCCTCACTATCCACTATCCCAATCTACCTATCTATATCCTAATTTCTCTATTCCTATTCTTATTATCCCTTTAGGCTTCCAATTAAGTTAGAGGTAACTCAATTTGACTTTTCTTGAGTTAATTACGTTAGCTAATGATCAATTGGGCTTACCTAGAATTAATTAAGTTTACCTAGACCTGATCAAATCAACCTAGACCTAATTGGGTTCACCGACCACCTAATTAGACTCATTAGGGTTCACAACCACCTAGACTAGGTTTACCCAACCTAAACCCACCTAAGCCACAACCTAGACTATGAAACTCAAACACAAACACACACACACACACACACACACACACACAACCTCCACCACCAAAAGTAGGGACCTAGACCTAACCCTCCACATAAAACCCCCATTTAAAACTTATAACACCCATCATCCCCTTGATGAACGGGTTTTGGCGAAGAAAAATTAGGGTTTCAAGGACCTGTCACCGTAGCTCACAAAACACGTTATCAAATACAATTTATAACTGAAATAATAAGGGAGTCCCGAGTCGAACATAGGGAGGCGACGTTTACTTTCATTGAAATTCGTGCTCCGTTTTGTTTCTTTTTGAGGTTTAGGGTTTTGTGATTCTTTTCTTTTATTTTTACAATAAAGAAGCAGGCAAGATAATGTCATAAAATGAGATGGAAACAAATTTGATATATCATGCAATTGTTTATTACAATAAGCTAAGAAATACAAAAGAGATAGGGGTGAGAAGAAATCTCGCAAATTAGTCATTTGATGAGATGACGGTGCTTGGCGGCAGCTTAGATGAAGGAGATGAGGTGCTGGATGATGGAGGTGAGATGCAGGAGGATGCTGGGTAGAGGAATGCTTCAATAAGGCTTTGGAATGGGGATGAGGAGATGGAGGCGATCTTGTACTAGAATGGAGGTGGGAGGATGGCTCTAAGGCTTCTTATGAAGGTGGTGGGATGGAGGACGAATATTTGGTGGGATATACGAGCATTACACTAATAAGAGGCCTTTCAAGCTTGGGAATAAGCTCTAATGTAGCTTTGGTAGGCTACTGGAGCTTAGAAGTTGGTGGGAGTAGAGTAGGTAGAGATGCCTAGGCAGGGGAGGTGTGTAGGTCTTTATATAGTGGATGGGAGGGGGCTAAAAATGATCACAGGGTAATTAACGACTTCTAGGACATCGCTGTAGGTCGAGCTCAAGCATTGCTATAGCCAACTTATGCTCGCTCACGTGCATGCTCTGTTGGCCCTCCATTGTGCACACGAATCATGTTCATGCCCTGTTGGTGTGCGCTGGTATGCACTGGCATGCATGCTAGCATGCATGCCAGTGCATACCAGCGCACACCAACAGGGCATGAACATGATTCGTGTGCACAATGGAGGGCCAGCAGAGCATGCGCTTAATTGGTGAATTGGGGGGGTTTGCAAGTTTTGAACCTACGCCCCTCCCTTGGGATCAAGCACCTCCACCATTACGCCATGCCAACAAGATTGTTGAGAGGATGTGTTGTGGGTGCGCTGTGGAGGAGGGTTCTTAGCCGTTGGATTTTCATCCAACGGCTGAGGTTGCTTTTGGATGGCCTTTTGAAGTACGTCGGGTGACCTTAGGCACTCCAGATGGTGCCACGTGGCACCATTTGGACTGTCCACATTTCCTTGCTTGCAGAGGGTGCCATAGTGCTTAGATCAAGGTGATTTCCACGTTGTCGGACTACGATCATCCCTCCAGATCCATTCGTATGATTAAATTCTTCATTCGGAGCCCATAAAGATGTTGCATTGCCTCCTGGCCATAAAATGTCAGAATTACTATACAATCTACACAAATTATCCTAAATGCAATGTCATGCATGTTATGCACTGATGGAGTCGTGCTTCGCAAATTAAAATCAAGATTTGGAGGACATGTCGTCATAGCTCATAAAAAACATCTATAAGATAAAATTTATAATCGAAACTCGAAAAGTGAGTCTTGGGTCGAACACGGGGAGGTGAACATTTGGTTTTGAAAGATATGTTTTTCTCTTTTATAATTTTTTTGGAATTTTTTTAATAAAGCAAGAGATAAGATCGACAATTTCTAATCTAGCAAATCTACTTGCAAAAATATAAGAGACAGAGAGAAACAATCACAGATTTCTAATTAAATGCTTATTACAACTACGAAAGCAGGAAAGGTTACACTACGAAAGCGAAAAAGATAGAAAGAGGTGAGAGAATCCCTCTCGACGGTTGCTCGGAGGACAACTCGCTTTGACGTTTCCTGGAGGAAGTTGGTGAGTAACGAGACAAAGGAGGACGAAGCTGGAGGACGAAGGATGGGACAAGACGGCATCACGGCGAGGATCTTCTTCCCGAAGGGCGGTGAGAGGACGGCCACAGGATGCTCCACAAATGGGGATGAGGGGAGGGAAACTATTTGATTTTCTACTCTAGTGGAGCATCCCGGGCATGGGACAAGCTCTCTCTAGAGCCTTGGAGGTGGTAAGAGGAAGAAAGGAAGAGGTGAAAAAAAATGGGAGGGGTAAGGGTCTTTTTATAGCGGAGGGAAGAATCAAATTCATATACAGAACATTTAGTGATGGTCATAAAGGTCATTGAAAATCCCGCTCACGTGCCCCTGCTGCCACACCGCTGGCGCATGCTGTACAAGCCCTTGTTGCGAGCGAACACATGATATGTGCAGCTGCTGCCGCTGCCTCCGCATGCGCGCTACGGTGCAACTCGTGCTGCTCAACTTGTGCATGGGTGCCTCCACGGGCACACGTGCCTCTGCGCGAGCATGTGAGCTCCCGTGCTATTATGCACATGCAGTGGCACTTGCGTGCACATGGGTGGCTTGGGTTACGCCACGTGGCATAATCTGGGCCGTCCATCTTCTTTCCTTTGTAGGGGATGCTACAAAGGTCGGATTGAGTCAATTTTTACGCCATTGGGTTGTGATCGTCAACCCGAATCCATCCGTGTGATTGAATTTGTTGTTTAATGCTTCGGATTGTGTCACCTAATCCCTCGGCCGTTGGTCTTCCTTGGATTGCATATGGTGCTACAGGACTTTGATTGAGGCGATTTTGGAGGCGTTAGACTTTGATCGTCGTCTTGATCAGATCCGTATGGTTGGATCATTGATCTAAGGCTCCGAAATAAATATCGTTCTCTCCTAACGACAAAAGGGACGCAATTAACCTAAATTATATACAACTACTCTAAATGTAGAATGATGCATATGCTATGCAATATTTATAACATGAAATTCAAATCTAAGCCTTGGAACATGCATAAATAGGCACTTTACCCTCAATAATATTGTCTACATCATACCCTCATGCCTATCGTTTGCTAGTCACTAGCAAAATTAAACTACATGCTATGTATAAAAATAGAATTAGGATTCGATCGCTTAGGCCTAAGTCATTTATTAACAATAGAAAACTTCAACTAAGGTCCTAAACTACAAAAACTCAACAGTACCCAAGTGTCTTCCAGAATGCAGACCGCCTAAGTCCTCGCCTTATTTTGAAAAGGAAGATTCATTTTTTTTCTTTCTCTTCTTTTCTAATTTTTTTTTGTACTTTTAGAGTTTGAGAGTTCCGGGATAACTTTTTACAGCTACCTAACCCGCCCAAGACTCGAAAAGGATTCTAAGTGCTAAGCATCTAGTGAAAAGAGTGAAAGACTCACTAGGCGGCCGTTAAGACAGACTTCAAGTTTCTACGACCCTAGGTGACCTTGCTTAAAGGTTTATCTTTTCGATTGGTAGCTTTCTCCTAACTTCTTCTCTTTATGGGGTCAACACAAGGGTGAACCCAGTGTATCTCTCCCTAACCTATTCTGCTTCCCCGCTTCTTCCCTAAGTGTTTTGGGAATTATTGTGCATTTTTGTGAGCTGAGCTCTGGACAACTGGCCAATGAGCTGTTACCCATAGCAACTTGCCAGCCATACTCGTGCATTGAAGTGTGATTTTATTTGTTTATTTTTTTTATTTTCTTCTTTTTCTATTTTTTTTCTTTTTTTCTAAGTAGGTGGCTTCCTTGATATAAGATTTACCTAAAGGCAGTATGAAGAAAATGATCTTGTGCCTGGGCTCTGGACAAACGACCGATAAGATGTTACCACTAACAACTTGCCAGCCAAACCACCTTAGATAGTTCATTAGCTACCCAATTTCCGAGGAAATCGTCGAAAAGTTAGTCAGTGCCAAAAAGTGTATAGATGCTTAGGCTTAAAGTCCCCTCAAATTAGAGGGTGGGTTGTAAGTCATATACTTATCACCATAATTTATTCACCAGATTAAAGATGAATTTGAATTAGCAAGGACTCGAGACTAAGTCCACATTCGAGTGGTCACCCAGGCTAATTAAGCCCGAAGACCTGAAGAGTCTAAGTATTTAGGTCCTCTCATATCATTTTCTAAAGTTAATAACTTCCAAAAGTCCAAGTTCTCTTCTCCTAATTCTATTTGTTTTCTTTTTTTTATCTTTTTGAATTTTCAAATTTTTTTAAAGAAAATAAAAGAAATTCTACAGAGCTATTTTTTTCTTTCTTTTTGTCTTTTTGAATTTTGAATTTTTTTAGAAAAATAAAAGAAATTCTACAGAGCTAATGAAATAATTTCAGGAATTAATTATCCACCCCCCAGGCCTAAATGATGCAATGTCCTCATTGTAAAAATAAAAACATGAAAAGGAGGAGTAAACAGAATATCACCTGAATAACATGAAAATCTGGTCAACTTTATAGAGAACGTGGAATATAAACACGTTCTAAATTTAATGCCTTCATCTAGGCATAACATACATACAAGGAAGAAATGGAGAATTCACAAGTGCAGGTCATAATCAAAATAAAAATATTGATCACAGGACCTGCCAGTAGGTGTCCACAAATGTGGACCAAATTATGGTGTAGACCCATGCCCTAGGGTCGAGTGGTTCTCAGGTTCTGGATGAAAATCACCTAGAATCGAAGGTTGTTAAGCTTGCGGGGCTGGGCCTGCAATTTTGTGGTGTGCAACCAAATACCAAAGTGTCGAATAATGGGTAAAGATGGTTTAATAGGTTTGGATGTCCTCTTAAAGTTTAGCTCAAAAAGATAATCAGTTATTCCAGGCTTAGGACGCACATCAAAGGTATCGTAAGGGTCCTGGTAAAAAGTAGGTGGTTTTAGGTCAGCAGGAACCCTTAAATCCAAACTCCAGCTTTCCCTGAAGTTAACTTCCTAGATCCTCACTTCAAAATTCCTATCCTTCAACATCAATTGTTCGGGCTCTGGGACCTCTAGCATATCATTCACCCCATATGATTTACCCAAGTCCAGAAATTGTGGCTGACTCAAAATTGACTTGGGTACAATGATTTCCAAATCAAAATCAATCCCTTTGGGGTGTGGCTGAGGAATGGGGCTATTGATTGAATCTTCTAGTAAATGAGGATTCGAATCCTCTAAGTTAGACCCAACCGAATCTAAATCTTCAATAATTGATCTATAAAATGGTTCATCAAATTCCTCAAGCCCGTTTGTCTCACCAAAATCATCTTCCTTATGCTCAAGTGAGACCTTACTATGTGATTCTTCACCCTTAGAGTCAAAGAATTCATGATCCTCATTTATATATGTTTTAAAATTGATTGTCATTGCCTGGTTCAAGGAGACACATTTTTCCTCACTCCCTGTTTCAAGGATCTCGGGTGAATCAATCGGTTCATCCTCAATGGGTTGCTCTAGCCCAACCTGGTCATCCTCGGCCTCAAAAAATATATCCCCCCAGACAGGCACCTAAGTAGGTTCAGACATTGGCACTTCTGAAGGGGGTTCATCTTGAGAATCATCCCAAGATTTGACAAGGGCAACCATAAATTTCATCCTCAACTTTGACAACTTCCCAAGTAGAAACTCACCTAGGCCCCTATCCCTAACATTTTGGAGCAAATCCAATAAAGAGCTATTAAGCTCATCAATCATTTTTATCATAGGCTCCAATGCTTCGGTGCATGGTGTTTGCTGGCCTTCTAAAGATTGTATGGTGTTCCTCAAGTTTGCCAACACCCTATCCTGGATCTAGTTCACCTGAAACAACAATTCAGTTCAGGTTTGAGTGAGTTTGGGTAAATCTAGGGGAGTCAAGATATTGAGGTTCTCGGGTTCCTCCCTGATAGTAGGTCATTTTAGGTTATTCAAAAAATGGTGGCGACCTATATTTAGTGGAATACTAGGGAAGGTAAGTGTTATAATCAACATATCCTTCATGGTTGTAGATTTAGTTAGGTTGATCATCAAAAGGTGGAGATCTATAATCATTGTAGCTCTGGAAAGGATAGTAATCATAGTATTGTTGTCCAGGGTTAGGCCCTGGACACTGAGGTCCGGATTCATATCCCCAATCAAAGTTAGCCTGGCTAGTGGATGGGTAATTACAAGTCATGTTGAGATAGTAATCATCTTGGGGATAAGTGGTGGTAGGAGGATAGGATTGAAAATGTGTGAAAGATGTGGAAGGATACATGGTAGAATAAGAGGGAAATCAAAAGAGAGAAAGGAGCCTTGCAATACAAGCAATCAACTCTATCCTTTGGTGAGTTAGCCTAAGGACCTAAAGACTCCTAAGACCCGTCTTGAGATTATAAATGATTTGGTCTACTTCTATCCAGTCAATCTAGCCAGTTAGAAGGAGGTGCTAGGGAGAAGGTTCTTCCTTTGGCTTGCGCCTCCGGCTCCTAGTGTACCCCCCAGCCACGGTCGTTTGACGCTACTTCCCTAGCTAGACATCAAATGGACTAATAGTAGCAGATTAATCAAAAAAAATCTCAGTCTGAGACCTGAAGAGCGAATCAATCCTTAAGGCCAACATCTACTTAGTTTTAATTAGGCTTGGGATGATTATGCTCTTGGAATGTGATGGGCCTTTTAGATGGGTTGTACTATTAATGATTAATTCAAATGTGTATGCATGCACAACCGGGGTTTACAAACAAGGTTATTTGATGATGTGTCTTTTAGGGTTCCACCTTATTTAGTAGCTTTTAGGGTTTAATCTTTAGGTGTATTCAATCAAGGTTCAATAGAATACTCCAAGTTTTGAAAGCACTGGTGATGACATATTCCTTTAGAAATCAGAAGAAAATATGGAGTGCCTGGTTCAGCCCTAAAAATAAACCCTAAGAGGCAAGCTACTTGATGAATCAGTTTTAAATTGAGTGGTTTAGCCCAAACAGCTCAATCAATTATCTTGTTGCACCACTTAGTTAAGGCACACAAGAATATTTAACATATTCAGATTTCTACTCACTTATGTGTATTGAGTTGAAGTGTACTAGGTCCATAGGTCAGATCCCGGTTAAGTGGTAGAATCAAAGTGATTGTTTGCCTTAGGATAAGAAGTTGTGGGTGTTAAGTGTGTAGATTTCAGTTAAATCCCACAAGATTAGAATATTTTTTTAATTCTTTATATATGCGGGTGGGTGAGGTAAGTGGAGTGACAATCAAACAACCAAAATCTACCCTAGGGTTTATGCAAGAACCTAAGTTGATTTGGGTTTGAGTTATTAGGATATGGAATGAAAATTCGGGTAGGGGTGGTGGGGATACATGATGGGAACACCATCATGAGCCATAACTAGCTCAATTTGATTTGATTAAGTCATTAAATGCTCCTATATAACCATCAGAAGGTCATAATTCATTGCAAATCCTTTTAGAAAGAAATACAAGAAACCAGGGTTAAAATTGTAATTTTCCCATCATATCTTGAATGCACAACAATCACGAGCTTTCTCATGAGTTAATTAAGGGTCAAATGGTCTTAAGATTCTAACAAATGGGTTAGTACAGATAGAAAAGGGTTTTCGCATGTTTTGAGAATTGACATCTGAAACCCTAAAAGCAGACCTGCTTAATCTACTAAGGTTCTGGTCAGGATAAAATTCACCTAAACCCTCTAAAAATCATACAAAAATGTTCTTTAGGGTTTGGTACCTTCAATTTGATCATTGGAACCCATCTTAACCTAAAATAGAGTTTCAGACAAACATTTACCCTAATTTGGGTAATTATGCAAATTACCTAGTCAAAATAGGTAAAAACCAAAATCCAAGTTCACCATTGGATTCCTTAGGTTCAAATTAGGATTATACCAAAATTTGGGCCCAATCTGAGATTATTTCGACCTAGTTTGCACTTTGGTCCAAGTCTAATTTCCTTTATTCCACATGGGCCCTTAACTTTTGAATTTCTTGTAGAAAGGTCACTATCTTTATCATCATTTTCTTCAAATAGGTCCTCGCTGCCATGAACCCTAATCCTACAACTCTGGCGAGCTTGTTTTGGTATGTTCTCCTTGATTTCTTGACGAATCCCTCTCATATTTGAAAGGGAAGTTCGTCAAGGAATTCCCTTCCTTTTGAGCCAAATCCTAAGCCATAAAACCTTCCCAATCTCAAAACATCCTCCAGAGATCTATAAAAGACCCCCTAGATCAGACCGATGATCCTAGACTCGATTTTGGTTGGAAAATCCCCAATTTCCTCTCTCCTATTTCAGTCGAATAGCTCCTCGAGCTTTGGTGACTCCCTCTAACTCCTCTCATCGTCTGACCGCAAAACCAGTAGCAGATTGTTCTTCCTCACCTTCCTCCACATCATGCAATACCAGCCACCGTCACCCTCTCTCCGTCGTCATCGTCGTCCCCCTCTACTGGAGTGCTTTCTTCCCCAGTGTCGGCCTACCAACACCAGCGTCGTTCTCCCACTTTCATCAGTTAGTTTAGGGTTATATTAGTTCCCCTAGGTCCCTATTTTAATTTCCTACCCAAAAATATCAAAAACAACCCTTGACACCATCTCAAACCACCTTCATCTCCACCTCCAGCGACATCACCGGCGAGGGTTTCCACTCGCTTCACACACTCAAACCCCTCGCTAACTGGTCTAAAACCTTCGCCGTACTCCCATCATCTAAAGCCCTAACCTATCACACTCCGTTGTCCACCAAAAACGCCCACCAAGTAACCCACCTTCACGTGACCTACTCTGCCTCCAACCAGCCACAACAGGACACCATTCGTCACAGAACCACTGATTGCACCGCAAAAATATGCTTGCAATTGTGCCATCTTGTGCTATTTCCTAGCATTACCAATGCATATTAAGTCTCCATAGTTGCATTGTAAAAATACATGCATGCATGCATGTAATTTAGAGAGGAGAATGAAATAAAATGGCCTCGCGATTACATTTTTCCTCAAGTGCTTCCTCATAAATTTCCATCTCCATTTTTATTTATTTTTATTTTTTCAAATCTTTCTCCTCGCGGCTGCATGGAGCATCGACTTCTCTTCACGCCATGTTCTGCTTCACCTCTCCCTGTAGCCATAGCTGACCACTCCATGTCGAGGCCATGCATGAGCCATGCACAGCCAGGGCATGGCCATGCATGGCTTTGGTCTTCTATAAAAAGGCCACGGCTTCTCCTTCAGCAGCAGGCCTGGTGCTAGCCAAAAATCCCACTGGCAGCTCCATCTCCTTCTAGGCCGTCCTCTCCTCCCTTTCCCTCCATACGTCGGTCCTCCTCCGAGGAGACACCTGGCAGGCAGGAGCCCTCACTGTGGTGTACACCACCACAGTGAGACCACCACCGCCCAGCTCTTCAAAGAGCCGGTGGGCGTGGTGGCTCTTTTCTAGCTTTTTTTCCCGGTTTAGCACCTTCTGCCATTGGAGCGGCAGCTTCAAGGTCTGATGCTCAAAAGCTTCGCATACCCAGCAGCAGCACGCAGCAGCCGCCCAGCCTCCTTCCGCGCGCGTCTGCAGGCGCCCCAGCCCTCCACGCGTGCCTGCAGGCCATCTCCACCTTCCGCTTCTCCGCCCTGTCGCGCCCTCTTCCACCCGCAACCGGCTGCTACGCACCTCTACAGCGGCTGGCTAAGCGCTTCCCACCCCCCCACCAGCACCTCCAAGCTTCCGCACATGCCTACTGACACCTCGCCTCCCGCTTCTCCACTTTGTTGCAAGCTCCTCCACGCTCGCAACTGGTCGGCGCAGACCCTCTCCCTCGCGCGCCATCCCTGAGCCAGCCGCATTCATGCCACCAGCAGCTCCCGTTTGAGCAGTGCAGACGACCACTGTAGCCACTGTTCATGCGAGTCTGCGCGACACTGTGGCTACAGTGGGGTGACCGGAAAGCTTCTCACTTTACCGGTCACCTGGCGCACCGCGATTGCCGTTCGCCCGTGCATCTCTTCCCTCGTCTCCCGCACATGCCCGCACGTCTACCAAGCCTCTCCCAGCGCTTGCATCGCCCGCTGCCTCCGCGCGTGCCTGCCTTCGCCTGCTCCAGCCTTCGTGCAGCACTGTGCGCTGCGGGTTCCTCTCCGCTCCCCACTCCCGCACGCTCCTCTCTACGCATACGTGACTGCGCAAGCGCGCGTGATCAGACGACGGCCCTGACGCTCAGACGCCCTAACTGCTCCAGCCCTCACCCCTCAGCAGTGTGGCAGCTCTCTCTCTCCCGCCCTCTCTCTCTCTCTCACTCTCTCTCACAACACTCTCTCACTCTCTCTTTACATCGACGCTCACACACACCTACACTAACACTTCCCCACACCCACACACACTTATACACTATTATAAACATATTTATATATACGTAAACTTATATATATTGATATATATATACATATATATATACTTATATTTATACATATAGTAGTACCTATATACTTATGTATTAGTATACATACATATATACATATATATATATATCTATATACTTATATATATATACACATATATATACTGATATATATACATACATTTATATACATACATATATATATAAATATATATATATATATATATATATATATATTACCTATATAACTAAGTATAGATACATGTATATATATATACATATATACAAACCTACTTATATATGCATAGATATATACATATATATATAACTATATATAAATATATACAAATATATACATATCTAGATACATGTACCTATATACATATATTATTACTATATATATATATATACATCTATACATATATATATCTATAACTATATATGCATACTTATATATATATATATATACTTAGCTACATATATCTATATATACATATATTACTATATACTTATATATACATATATATATATACCTCTATATAGTTATATATACATACACACATATATATATATATATACATATACACTTACATATATACATATATATACATATAGATATATTTACATACATACACAAATATATATTTTCTCATTATTTACCATATGCTGTATCGCGGGGACATCTGCACTAGTTGCTGATATTCCCCGATACACGCGTACAAAAAGCGTGGTTACATACATCTTCCACTATCCATCCCATACTCCACGCGGCACCTAGTCTTGTTGGTTGCATCTTTCTAGACGACGACCGACTCGACACCATGCTACACTCCATCTCCACCTCCAACCCCAACCATTTATATACATAATATATACGTATATATATATTTACTTTATTTATGTTTCTCTTTCCTGATAGTAAAAAGAAAAAAAAAATTATAAAAGAGAAAAGATAATCTTTGACTTGCAGGTACTCCGTCTTGCGAATAGCAAGACTCATTTTGGAACTCTGTTTTGGCTCAAAGCCTCAAGGACAAAGATTACCAGAAAAAAATCTAAATAAGAAAAACACCAAAAACACAATAAACGAATGGAAGAGACTCGTTGTAGGAAAGGCGTAGAAACTCGACTTGTAACCCCACTTCCCTGAGTTCGACCCTGGGCCTAAAAGTGACAAGATAAAATCAAGTAGGCCAGGTTAAAAAAAAATTTTGTAAAGAGATGGTTAGGTCCGATTTAGGTTAACCACTATACACAGTTCAACGATAAAATCTATTCGGGTCCGACAACATACTCTTTTCTGGCACCATTGTCGGGGAAGTGCGCCTTCAAGTAAGTTTTTACTCCATTCCTGTAATTTTTTCTCTCTTCTCTTCTCTCTTCACGGGTATCTCTATTTTTGGTGTGCAGGTGAACCTGGTCCAAGGAGAAGGCAGGTAGACGAAGTCGAAGACGTAAGCAGATCTAAGGCGGGAACGAGAGCGTGAAGACGCCGACACCGCATTGGAGCTTCGCACACGTTGCCGAACAAGTAGGTCTTCTTTTCTTAGCAACTAGGGTTAACTTCTCACCTTAATAAAAAAAAAAACTAAAAAGTAAAAAAAAAAAACTAGAAAAACTTAGGATCTCTTGGGGCAAGTGGATTAAAATTCACTTGTCTGATTAATTGTCTTCACTCCCACTGCCTCGGGATTTCCTGCCCTACTTCGCATAGCGAAAATCCAAGAATCTTGATTCTTGAGTTTTTCGCCGCATGAAGTATTCTTTGAGGAAAATACAAAAAGATTGATTGCACCCCTCTTTTGCCTCACTTATCTACAATTCGGGATCACCTTTTTGGTGTGGAGACTTGGAATTGAGTTAATTCCAACCCCACCTCGACTTTTCAACTTGCCTAAATTCAATCCCGAATACCTCAACCCCCAACAATTTGATTTTCTTCTGGTTGAGCCTTGTGTGTGGAAATCTTTCTGGTGATTGGGAGCACTTGAATTGAAGTGCTTTGGCTCCCTTTCACACTAATCTAAAACTGATTCGTGCATCCACACATAGAAATCTCCATTCAGGGTAGCCCATTGCATTTTAGCATGCATTAACTAACTAATATTGAAGAAGGGATTGTTGGGCTTTAAAGAAAACTTGTATTCTCACAAAACCCAGAGATTGGTTGAATTGGTATTTCAGCGAAATCCTAAAATCCATACTACTTAAGGCTGAACTCTAAAAATCATTCACCAATAAAAACTTCAATTCAGGGAGATTTCCTCGTTGCTTGCTTGTTTTACACACTCTGAAAATCAATCACTTGGGCATTACCTGTAAACAACACCCTCCACATTCCAAAAGCACTTGACCCTAAGCCTCTAACTAAAACTGGTAGTAACTTGACCCTTCTTAAGGATTGGAGGTCTAACTACCTGTGTGTAGCAGTAATGTGCTGGTGAGAGTTCCCACGTGCTATCGGGTGTCTAAGATTGGGGAAAATGGCCTTTCAATCTGGCCAAGTGGTTCCGCGGTGCTCGCATTTGGTTCTGTAGTTCGTGATAGTAGGTAACTTAGATCTTTAGGTCTAAGGGCACACTGTAGAGGTTAGGAACTTGGCTGTATTGATTTGTAATCAAGTGTACCTTTGCAGCGTCATTTCTCTCATCTCTTTTCCCTTCTTATACCCCCAATTCTTCCTGTAGTAGTGCATGTTTGGGAGGAGGTCACAAAACCCTGAACTGTGTGAATTTCTGATACTTTTATAAAAGGAGCCGAATCGTCCTCCTCCTCCACAAACATGGCAAACACCCCCACCTCACCACTTCGTCACAATTCCAATTCTTCCAACACCAGGCTTATCCCGAGAAACCCTGTAAGACCTTCCTTACTGAGTGTCTCGTCGAGTGACTCGGTAAGTCATGTGGATCTGGCTTCTGCAAGCCAGTATTTCGACATGGAGGACCAAGCCTCCGTGTGCTCGGACGCATATTTACATGCGGACACATCTTCTGGCATAGAAGACGCTTGCGCCCTAGAGAACAACCCATTCACTGCCACGTATAACCCAGGGTGGAGAAATCATCCAAATTTCACATGGTCGAACAACCCGCAGCACCAAAACCCTGCGAGTGGACCAATGCGACCATTCGCACTCGTCATCCCAAGGGCCTAGTCTAATCCTATGGGGAATCTGCCATCCGGCCCTTGCGTACCGCAAACAAAACACGCATCAAGTCCTCTTGATAAATTGATGCAAATGATGACGGAAATGTCAAAGCACCATAAAGAGAACATGACCTCTCTTCAGCACCATTTGGCACAGCAGAATGCTGAGATCAGTCAACTACGCATGGCGACTCGATCTCAGGGCACTCTTCCTGCCCAACCTGTTCCAAACCCATGAAGCTTCCTACCCCGTTGTTCTCAACGCTTTTGTGCGGGTTTAAAGTGTATAACGTTGTAGTATAACCAACAAAACGTTTAAACAAATATAAAGAATTTTATTAATCGAAAACTGGAGTATCCGAGGTCGAACACAGGGAGCAAATGGAATTTACTACTAATCAAAATGTAATTGAACACTCTAATTTACTCAAAATGTTAATTCAAATATGAATGTATGCCATTAAAAGTAATTATGACAAAGAATATGAAATTGGACGTCTGATCTGGTGGTCAGATGTCGTAAAAGTATTTCCCCTTTTTCTTCTTCTGATCTTCTTTCTCTTCTTTTCTTGCGAAGGCTTCTTCTTCTTTCCTTTGTATCTTTTCTCTTGTTTCTTCTCCTGCCTTGCCTTCCTTCTTTCTTCTTCTTCTGATCTTTGCTGTCTTCACTTGACCTTTCTTTTGTTCTCTGGCTCGTTTCTGCCTTGCTCTTCCTTCTTCTCCTGCGAAGGCTTCTTTCCTCTCTGCCTTGGTCTCTCCTTCGCTCAGTTTCTTCTTCTGCTTCCTCTCTTCTCCTTGCGGCTAAGTCTCTCCACGCTCAGTATGCCTGCACAGGAGCAAAACTTACCCATTTCCCTCTACCGGCGTGTCTCTCTCTCTCAACAATTCGCTCAGGGATGCTCTCCCAGAGCCACACACAGATATTCGGGTCGGATCGTACCCGGGACCAGCGCACCTGCAGGTGGTGTGATGCGCGAGGAGTGCTCAAGGATTGGGTCAGTCGGATCCCGCCAGATCCGCGTGGTCAAGCCGCGGACGAGGCGTGCGTGAGGGCAGGTGAGGGACCTCACCCCTGTGCTTACGGAGGCGTTAAGGTAATATCACAAATTCAATTTATGGCACAGCGATGCCTCGTCTCTCCACGATGTGGGACTAAAGCCTCTGCCTTGATTTCGCGCGCGCCCGCGGACTTCGCGTGTCCTCCTCACAGCTGCTGGCTCTGCTTGCACTCCTTGCTTGACTAGGGCACTTCGCGACACTCGCACAACTATGCAGCACCTGCAGCTTGGGAACCCTGGCGCCTGGAGCTGCTATGGAGATTCTTCAACTGTCGTCCATGGCGGTAGGAGCATCAACACTGTCAGACACAAAACGAGCCTCTCGGCCCAATCAGACCAGCTAGAGACTTTCGTCGTAGCACGACGAATGTGGTGGACGGTGCTGCAGTCTGCAGGTCAGCCTAGGCGTGCGTGCCTAGGTCAACCTGTGGCCGGAGTTGTGGGGTTGGTCGGGGGGTTATTGTGGAGGTCTGGAGTGGCAGTGGAGGGGTGGAATGAGTTCCTGGTGGTGAAGCGGAGCTCACGAGATGGTTGGCGAGCCATGTGGAGGGGCGGAGTGGTGTGGGCGGCTCGCTGGAGGTCGGTCGGAGGCGAGGAAGATGGAGGGTTCAGGCACTGTCGGGGGCTAAGTAGATAAAATAGCAAGGGAAAAAGAGAGAGGAGAATGTGGAGAAGGTACTTGGCCTAACTACAGGGATGAAGGGGGACGGAGAGGCGAACAGCAGTACCTGCTGTCGCCGGAGAAGATGCTGCCCAGTGGGGGAGAACAGCGGCGACGACGGGGCTGAGACGGCGTGCGCGGGTATTGCGTGACGCGGAGGAGAGTCAGGAAGCTAACTTTGCCACTGGTTTTGTGGAAGAGCGAAGAGGGAGGGGAGGGGGTGCTCGCCGGAGCTTGCTGGGAATTTTGGTCGGGCAGGAGGAGATGAATTGGAGGTGGAAACTCGGCCAAATCAAGCTGAAGATGAGCGGCCGGAGGTGTGGGTTCTTATATAGGCACTGGGCCAGTCGTTCAAGGCGTGGAAGGCACGCAATCGTCTGAGGTCGGTCTCCGGAGATGGAAAGAGTTTAGATGCCCAAATCCCTCGTGCATTCGCACGAGAGATTGGGTTCACACCAGGGATCAAGATTGGCCTCAGATTGAAGGGAATTCCTCAGAGAATCTCCCTTCCATTTCTGGGAGGGGATCTCTGAGGAATCAGAGAGGATTCCCTCTCAAATCCTCGTCAGAGCAGGATTCTGCCCTAATAATGGAGGCAGGACCTGATTGCAAAGGTGGTGAGGAAGTTAGGGGGCTTTCTGTTATGCTTTTCAAAAGATAGGGACCAAATTATGATTTGGGTGTACTAAATTGCAAAGTAGGTCAAGATGACCTCCCCTTAGGTCTAAATTTTGGTACAAACCTAATTTTGACCTAAGGAATCCAATGGTGAAGTTGTATTTTAGGTTTGACCTCGTTTGACTAGACATTTTGCATAAAAACCCAAATTAGGTTAATTGATGAACTAAGACCCTAATCTAGGTCAAACTGGGTTCCAAAGGCCAAATTAAGTGTTCTAAACCCTAGGGGATATTTTTCCATGATTTTTAGAGGATTTAATTGATTTTTATCTTGATCGGAACCTTTTTGAATTAAGCGGGTCTGTTTTAGGGTTAGCACATGTCATTTACTTCCTAGATTGCACATGAACCCATTTTGATTTACTCAACCCACTTTTTATCTCATTTAGACCTTTTGACCTGTGTTTTACCTCTGAGAAATCGCGTTTATGTACTGCAATGGTAAAATTGCAGTTTTAACCTTTAATTCATGTTTTCTTCTCAGAGCACTTATTCCTTCAGTTAAGCCTTCTTTTAGGTTATGTAGGAGCTTTTATCTTCTTTATTGGGTCAAAATGAGCTATTTATGGCTCATGATGAGGCTCTCATCACCCGTGGTCCTCAACCATAGGTACGACCTTCTTAGGGATAGGTTAATTAAATTTTGCAAGCTCCAAGCATTCTACAGGGATTTCAGGCTAATTCCACTACAGCACCGCACTCTTATGTCCCCAGCGCGAACCCTCCACTGCCGTATGATCCCACTGGACCTGCATCATCCAATGCAATCACTACGAGGAGCGGTAAGCAGATCTTCGATCCACCTCGACCTGATCCTGGCCCGTCTTCTTCTTCATCGCCCTCTCATTCGGGATGCGCATGGCATTCACGAGAGGACGATACACCCAAATTGTTGCCAGAATCAGTCTCATTCCCTGAGGCTCTATTGAGGGAGCCAAAAGGCAAAAAGAAAGATACGCAGGCCTTTGATAGCTTGCGTAATTTGTTCAGGGATGTAGAAATCAAGGTACCACTGCTCGAGGCTATCGACCACATACCTACTGTCACCCGATTTTTCAAAAACTACACAACACCCAGGGGATAGTCAAAGAAAACTAAGAATCCGATGGTTCTCTCGCCTCATGCGAGTTGTGCTATACTGTTAAACCTACCACCGAAGTAGAAAGATCCGGGCACACCGCTTATTTCCTGTAGCAACCAAGGATGCAATTTTAACCATGCCCTGCTTGATCTAGGGTCTTCCATAAATCTCATACCGACCATCATGCTCAAAAAATTTTCCTTGGGAAATCTGAAACCCACCCCTGTCACGTTACAGTTGGCAGATCATTCTGTCAGAATCCCAAAGGGTGTGGTGGAAGATGTGGTGGTTAGGGTCAACAGTTTCTGTTTTCTTGTTGACTTTCTTGTTTTAGATATGGAAGTTCCTAGCGCACTTTCTGATTGTCCGATCATCCTTGGTCGACCTTTCTTGGCCACAGCCCGCGCCCTTATCGACTGCGAGTCGGGCTGTATTGAGATTGCCGTTGGATCTGAAAAGCTCAGATTTAACATCTTCAAGGCAACCAAGAACTTTGATTGCGATTGCATCAAGGATGACACGTCTGATGAGGACATGACCATCAGTGTGTGTATCGGACTAATTGGGACCTATTCAGACTGCTGCAGATTACCTGTAAACACTGAAGACTGCCTAATCAGCACATATTATGACGTTCCCCCATCCATCCCTATTCCCGTTCCTACTCCTGGCCAAACTTCTGACAAGGTTTTCTCTGCTTGCCATACCTCGTGGTCTGAGTCATATCCGGGCTGCTCACCGCCGGTCCACACTTTTGAAGACCGGATTGCCCTTCCTTTCCTGCCAAATTAGGCGGATTTACAACTCCACATTGGGACCTTAAGCCCATATCCTACTCACTGGGGCTATTCTTTTTTGGATCCATCTATCCAAAGAGCCCCTCTTCTTGGCTAATTTGAAGGCCAACTTATTCTTCCCGACTTGTTCTCTGATCCGCCTGGGACACTCTCGTCCCATGAAATGCCAGACCTTTCACCATCCACCATCACTTTTCAAGCCACTATCATACTCTTCACTTCACCACCCACCATCCACCCACCCTACCACCCTACTGTATACCCTGCACCTCAGCTTTCGTTACCCAATCTTTCGTCCTTTCTCTACCTTTCCCTGCATGCATATGAGGACATAGCATTGTTTGGCATGGGGGGGTGGATAGGCATCCATAGGATCTGGGTATTTTATGGTATCATGCAGTTTCCACCTATTTATAAATATGCAAGAAAAATAAAAAGAAAAAAAATATATAAATAAATGGTGTTTAGTAATGATCTGAAAGCTGAAACAAAAAATTGAATAAGTATTTATGGATATTCAACCTCTGTTTTGAAGACTTTCCACGCCACAGAAGCTTGATTCGCTCAGGCTCAGCTTAATTCATTTGAGCGTTGACAAAATAGATTGGAATCTCTCCTAACTAAGGATGTATTCTTGTACCTGAGACACCAGTACAGGATCCATTGGTTTGCTTTTACTTGAGAGCTTAAGTAAACTTGGTTCACACTACACATATCAGGAAAGACCAGGTGAACATAAGATCCAACCCTAGTGTTCTTTAGGGAAGGTGGAGTCCTTACCTGTGCCCACAGGTAGACTTTTTATCCTAGGTTTTAGTCATGTGTTTAGGAGAAACTCTTTCCACCAAAAAGAAACTCTCCCACCAAAAAGAAAAGTGTGCTCCTCCAAATAAAGTTGTAAGAGATATATTGACATGTGTTTCAACAAAAAAAAGGTTGAAATTAAGTCAGTATATCTCACAAATGTCTGTAAAGTCTTTTCCCTACAAGTTCTTCAGGGCAGGTTACAAATACCTTATTTTCCTGTGAGCCACAAATGTCAGAAAATGGGAGTTGAGTTTTCCGTCATCTTCTTAAGGGTCAATCCGAAAATACAAGCTGAAACTGGGACCAACCTGTACTTAAAGATTCGTGAAACCCTGGGCTTGGGTCTTAATGTTCATTTGGTCAGTCTTGATCCTTCACTATGCACAAGCCATAACCTCTTGTGCTCTCGAGTATGGCAAAAATCTCCTGGGTCCTAGAAATCGTACTTAAGGTTTAAATATCAAGAGTCCTGGTTAGTTGAGAGATGATCTATGTCATGTGAGACTTAAAGTACTGGTAGTTTTCTCTACAATTGGTTCTCACAATATCCAACAATAAACACACCTATATCACCTCAGAAGAAAATCTTCAGCTTAAGATCATTTCTAAATACTATTTTGCTAGGGACTAGCAAAAGATAGGCATGGGGGTATGATTGCACCACAAAAATATGCCTGCAATTGTGCCATCTTGTGCTATTTCCTAGCATTACCAATGCATATTAAGTCTCCATAGTTGCATTGTAAAAATACATGCATGCATGCATTTAATTGAGAGGAGAGGAGAATGAAATAAAATGGCCACACGATTACATTTTTCCTCAAGTGCTTCCTCACAAATTTCCATCTCCATTTTTATTTCTTGTGTTTTCTTAAATCTTTCTCCCCGCGGCTGCATGGAGCATCGACTTCTCTTCACGCCAAGTCTTGCTTCACCTCTCCCTGCAGCCGCAGTTGACCACTCCCTACCGAGGCCATGCATGAGCCATGCACAGCCAGGGCATGGCCATGCATGGCTTTGGCCTTCTATAAAAAGGCCACGGCTTCTCCTTCAGCAGCAGGCCTGGTGCCAGCCAAAAATCCCACCGGCAACTCCATCTCCTTCCAGGCCGTCCTCTCCTCCCTTTCCCTCCATACATCGGTCCTCTTTCGAGGAGACACCCGGCGGGCAGGAGCCCTCACTATGGTGCACACCACCACAGTGAGACCACCACCGCCCAGCTCTTCAAAGAGCAGGTAGGCGTGGTGGCACTTTTCTAGATTTTTTTCCCATTCCAGCACCTTCAGCCTTTGGAGCGACAGCTTCAAGGTCTGAAGCTCAAAAGCTTCGCACGCCCAGCAGCAGCACGTAGCAGCTACCCAGCCTCCTTCCACGCACGTCTGCAGCTGCCCCAGCCCTGCGTGTGCGCCTGCAGGCCCTCTCCACCTTCTTCTTCTCTACCTTGTCGCACCCTCTTCCACCCGCAACCAGCTGCTACGTGCCTCTCCAGCGTCTGGCCAAGCACTTCCCGCCCCCTACCAGCACTTGCAAGCTTCTGCTCGTGCCAGCAGACACCTCGCCTCCCGCTTCTCTGCTCTGTCGTGAGCCCCTCCACGCTTGCAACCGGCTGGCGTAGACCCTCTCCCTTGCGCGCCAGCAGCGAGCCGGCTGCACTCACGCCACCTGCAGCAACCGGTTGCGCGGCGCAGACGACCACTGTAGCGACTGTTCACGCAAGTCTGCGCGACACTATGGCTACAGTGGGGTGACAGGAAAGCTTCTCACTTTACCGGTCACCCGGTGCGCCGTGACTGCCGTTCGCCCGTGCACGCGCCCGCCAGCACGTCTCCGCTCGCGTCACCTGCACACGCCTGCACGTCTACTAGCCCTCTCCCACCACCTGCATCGCCCACTCCCTTCACGCGCGCCTGCCTTCGCCCGCTCCACCCTTCGCGCAGCGCTGTGCACTGCGGGTTCCTCTCCACTCCCCACTCCTGCGTGCTCCTCTCTGCGCATACGCACCTGCGCAAGCGCGCGTGATCAGACGACGGCCCTGATGCTCAAACGCTCTAACTGCTCCAGCCCTCACCCCTCAGCAGTGCGGCAGCTCCCTCTCTCCCGCACTCTCTCTCTCTCTCACTCTCTCTCACAACACTCTCTCACTCTCTCTTTACACCAACGCTCACACACACCTACACTAACACTTCCCCACACCCACACACACTTATACACTATTATAAACATATATATGTATATACGTATACTTATATATATTGATATATATATACATATATTTATATACATATATATATATATATTACCTATAAAACTAAGTATAGATACATATATATACATATATACATATATACACACCTACTTATATATACATACATATATAGATATATATATATAACTATGTATAAATATATACATATATATACATATCTAGATATATATACCTATGTACATATATTATTATTACATATATATATATATATGTGCACATCTATATAGTATTATATACATACATACATATATATATATATATACTTAGCTACATATATCTATATATACATATATTACTATATACTTATACATAGATATATATATACCTCTATATAGTTATATATACATACACACACACACACACATATATATATATATATACATATAGATATATTTACATATATACATATATATATATTTTCACATTATTTACCATACGCTGTATCGCGGGGACATCTGCACCAGTTGCTGAATTCCCCGATACACGTGTACAAAAAGCGTGGTTACGTACATCTTGCACCATCCATCCCATACTCCACGCGGCACCTTGTCCTATTGGTTGCGTCTTTCTAGACGACGATCGACTCGACACCATGCTACACTCCATCTCCGCCTCTACCCCCAACCCTTTATATACATAATATATACCTTTATATATATATTTACTTTATTTCTGTTTCGCTTTCCTGATAGTAAAAAGAAAAAAAAAATTATAAAAGGGAAAAGATAATCTTTGACTTGCAGGTACTCCGTCTTGGGAATAGCAAG